>OY728128.1:1300796821-1303509261 GCA_963277665.1 Viscum album | reverse complement strand
ATATTCCAAGGACAGACATTGTTATCTTGTCTTTGGAAGCCCTTATGAGCTGGCCTTTTTTTCTAGAGGGTGTCTCATTATCTAGTCAAATTTTTTGGGGGACATCACATGATCGATATTATTCCCTCCATAGGTCATCACACGTCCTGGATGAAATTTTATAGAGGGAATCATAGGTATTGATAGACTATCCCAGAGGGTGATAGAAGAACATTGTTGTCATGCCCATATGAATCTGTGATATGTGACTAATATGAGTGAACATCATTAAATGAGTTAGGTGGTATATTCTATGGATGTAACATGTCACATATTAGAGAAGAAAAGGTTTTTTTGAGACCAAAATTCTTATCTAATGGTGGACCGTGCATCCTTCTCTAACATGTCCATAGGTTTTCACGTGACATGTACTAGTGTTTTCACCTAACATTGGGTGACTCATATAGATCGTACAAGGGCCAGAGAGCATAAAATTCACATATGTCTTCCACATTTAAGCATGGTTGTAACACTTTCATTGCAAAGGCCTTAGTTTTATTTAGTACTAGTTCCTTTGTTATAGGGTGATATTGAAGAGATGTGGTATGTTCTTTTGAAGTATTTCTAGATGTCATTTGCATGATCTATGAATGATTATGCGAAACACTATATGTGTGGTGCATGATTTATTCAATTGCCTTCAAGTTTATTAGAAGACGAAATGTTTATGGTCATATGATCAGCTTCTCCAAAAAAATCCACAGAGGCTAACAGTCCAATTGTACATATTCCAAGCCTCCATAGTCCAAGAGTCTAACCCATTCATCATGTTGTAGTGGGTAATTTAAATGCATATCCACCTGGGTTGTCTGGTGCTTTTTGTGGGGTATCTATCATGAGTCCAAGATAGATTCAGTGAAGGATCTTGGTGCCACGCGACATCACGAATCTATTTCTGGGACTTCTCTAAGGGTGTCACCTCATATCCAGTGGTCATGAGTCCCACTCATCAACACTTCATTTATTAGATTATATACAATTAATGGGGTCTCTATTGATCAAGGGAAAATGTAAAATGACTTTATTATTGTCATGTTGACATGTCCAAGGGCCTTTGCATGATCCAAGTTCATATTGAAATGTCTTTGCGATATGATTGGTGACTTTCATGGGGATTTCCATGAGACAAGTTTGAATTGACTAGGGGTCTCATGAGACCACACTATGGATTTTCTTAGTGTATTTCAAGATTTTTACAATCGCGAGTACCTTCCTCCTCCTCCCTAATTTATTCCCTTAGTTTGATTTTACATTTATTGGCAGTAATATATGATTTCATGGGTAATGTTAAGGAAAATTAATCAATTATTTAGTGATGTGTCATGAGACCAATATTGGTTATGTTGGGGTGTGTGAGAATTTCATCAGACAAAAAAATCAATTTTTCCTCAGAGTTCCACATTGATTACTAGGCATACCAAAGGAATTCCTTATAACAAGGCTGACAAGCCAAAGGTATTTCATGAGGGGAGATGGAAATTTTGTCTGGGACTTGCAATGTCATATGGATCATCATGGGCATGTCGCATGTCCTTGAACAATTGAGAATACCTCTCACCTCCTCCTCTTTATGACATTTTTTCTATAATGGTTTGGGGGTTTTGTGAGTTTATTTGGATATTATCATGGAAAGTTTTCTGTCCGATTGGTTATATAGTTTATAATATTATTAGCCGCTGGAGGTATATTCCTTTGGCTATCATCCATCCATATTTTCAAGGAATTTTGGATGGTTTTTTAGGAACATTACGATGACAATCCATGCGGCCTGGGGTACTCATTTGGTTGTCACTAGAGACCCGAGTTGTTTTGAGGTCCTTCTTCAGAGCATGAAGGATCATCAAAGTGAACTATACGTGACATTATTCGGGTTATACGCTACACGTAGAGACATCGTGATACCTTGAAATAGTCATGTGATCATGAATACCTTAGAGGATCATGTGATTCGGGTGTCTCAGCCATCATTTTCCTTCATTGATTCAACGGGGATGGTAATACCCATATTCAAGTGTTTCTTCCATTGTGATTTTGACTTTGCTTATTTTTAGGGAATCATTATTATTAATTTATTTTAATTGAAAGATTATATAATATAAATCATGCAACATATAAGGATTGATCAGTAAACATTTTTCTTTAATGATATGAATGAATGTGTTGAATAATACCAATGATCGAGAAAAAAGATTTATTATTTTGTATTATTTTATGGAAAAAATAAATAATAGAATATTACCCTTTAAATATTTTTAAGATTCAAAACATGGTTTTTACCTTGGATAATTATATAAATGGTATGGGTAAAGTGAATTGAATTGTATTGATGACCTTAAAACTGATAATACATTTTGGTGAAAATTTTGTTTATGTTATCATTGATGAATTTTATTTTTTTTGGTACATATCAAATAATATATGTTTAATGTATGAAATTAAAAATCATTTAATTTTTTATGATATTATGTTAAATCAAGATATTTCCATGTTTTAACAGAATACATGATGAAGGTATTGACATGTTTGGTATGTGAAAATCAAGAGATACCTTATTATATATGGGGGATTATTGTTTTTTTTTTGAAATTTTATAAATTTGAATTTGAATTTTTAGTTTTTACAGACATATAAGGTTAACCAATAATAGAATGGTATGAGATGAAATTGAGAGGATGTTTTAGTGAATTACATATTAATTCTCTATATGAATATCTAAAAATATCAGATAAAAAGTGAAAATCAGTTTTAACTAGAGGTATATGTAATGAATCATATTAAAATTATGGATATTATTTATTACTTTAGACATGACAAATTCATCAGTTAGACTGATTTTTTAAGTGAAAATTGATCATCAAAAATGACAAGGAAGAAACCATTCCAATGATATCAAATGATTTCAAGAAATTTAATTTTCATATATTCTCATTTTATTTAGAAAATATATTCCCTATCATTATATAAAAGTATATGAATAAAAAATTAATTTTGTTCCTATATTTTTATGATATAAATTTAATTTTTCAAGTATCTTTGGTTGATGGATGTGTTGTAATTAACATTTTCTTGGCCATCTTATTTATAACTATCTATTAGTATTTGGTTGTTATTTTTCTTTTCTATGTCCATATTTTATTCTATAACATATTTTCTATTTGTTTGTAACCTAGTGTGTTTTATTCTAGATGAAAATCACACATCCCTTTCTCTTTTATGAGAGCATATTTTATTAACTCTTTTCTTAATGTGGGTTTCTATGAAGTAATCTTCAAAATATAAAAACCTTGATGAACGAGATGAATTTCAAGGGTGAAATTATTTTTAATGGGGGAATAATATAATAACATACATTTTTTTATATTATTTCTTATTTATTTAATCATTTCAACATTTGGTTTTACACAAAAAACTAAGTTTATCATGTTTTAAATGCAACACTGAATCCATCTTGCATTACACGCAACAATGAGTTTGTATTTTATTACATGAAACACTAAACATAGATTTAGTAACATGAAATACAAATTCTTCCTTTTTTTATACAAAATATTTATTTTTTCATGTGTTACACAGTACATCATGTTTAAATGAAGTGTTACAAACTGTGAATGTATTATTATTTAATATGGGAGTTATCGCATATTCCTTGGAATGAAGGTTATGAATAGTTTTAAAGAATTTGTGAATATATATTATTTACATAGTTTTACATAATGAATTAATTGATGACTAATTATTTAGAAATTAAAATAATAACATTTTGAATATAAATGAAATCTTTTTCTAAATAATAATATTTATGAACAAACATAAATTTTAAGTAAATAAATAAAAAAAATAACTCATAGTGAATGAAATTAATGAAATTAATGAAATTTAAGTATTTTTTATTCAATAAAATTTTTAAAACCAATATCATGTTCTTTATATAAAATATATAAGAATAAATTTAATTTTATGTTTAATATAATCCTAAAAAGTATTTTTTTTATATTAGCGTACCTTTTTAAAATTACATTTTATATCTTTTTGAAACATTCTTTTAAAAAGTAAATTTAATTTTTGACATTACAATATCTTTATTATATTATGGTAAATTTGATTATTTTTTGGAAAAAATATAAATTTTATGAATACAGAAAAATATTGTATTTTAATTGAAATCTGAATTTTCATTTACAATGGATTAATAAAAATTTAATTTACAATTTTTTCAAAAGGAATATTAGTCCAAATATATATATATATATATATATATTAATATAATTCAGGTATTTTTATGCACTTTAATATTTAATTTTTATATAAAATCATTTATAACTATCAGACATCTTCTCTTCGAAAACACGTTTTCTTGTCACTTTTATAGGATTAATTTTATATTAAAATTCTCCAATAAAATGAATTGAATTTTGAAAATTGAATTCCATTTTCATTATTAGAATAATTTATAGAATATAATATGGTAAACATAATTATTTAACAAAATGATTATTAAAAACAATTAAAAATTGATTACCATGATTAAGGTTAAAACGAGATTTTTAGTATTACGTGAAAATTGATGAAATTAGTATTCCACATGCTATGTTTTTTCAAAAAAAATAGATTCATATGTAGAATAAAAGTATAAAAATTATCTAATAACACTTTTTTTATTTTAGTTTTAGTTCATAAATTTCCATGGTTAGAATAAAAACTAGGTACAATGGTGAAAAATAAAATTGTAAATGTGATTAATGATAACTGAATATAGAATTTCATGTTTAAAACATTTTTTATACTAGTTTATCATGAAAATATCATCCTAACACTAAATTATATATATTTTTTGGTTTTACATGAGGAGATTTTAACCTCCCATTATTTTGTACTTTTGATAATTTACAAAAATGGCACTCATCCTCAATGATAAATGGTCACACCATATCCTCTCTTCTTCACAACATAAAACACAATTTTTTGGATTAAGGAATGGAATAAATTAAATAAATACAAACATCCCATCATCCTAGATTCCATTTTTTTGATACAAATCCATATTTATAAATATTTTTTGGAAGATGATGGTGGATAGGTGAAGTTGTAATGCTCATCAATGAGTGGATCTTGTTTTTTTAATTTATCCCCCACCATCAATTATTATTATACTATGATGTTAAAATAACCACATTATATTAAATTTCTTTTTATAATTTTATGTTATGGTTATTACCTATAACCATAGCCTCTATCACTAGATGAGTTAGAAAATCGTCGTTCTTATGTCCGAGGGACTACTGCCACATGAATCGATGTCATTTATTTTCCCATTACCACCTCTCAAGGATGGAAATAATTATGGATTTATTATTTATATATAATATTTATCATATTAATATACTTAATGTATTATTATATCTAACATACCATCATAGTCTCCATTTTGAGAAAATTTTATTATGTCTCATGTTTGTATGATGGACTACCACCTCACAAAGTGATGTGATTATGTCATGATAAACTTGGATGGTAATAAGAGTGATTTGAGTGATCATCTGTGATATTTATGAAATAAAAATTACTTTTGAATGATAATATGTCATATATCATTATTTCTTTATATTATATATTATAATTAAACATTATACATGTATACATATGTCCTATCATCGCCATGAATGGTGTATTTCATTTTCTATAACTAAATTTCATGGATTAGTATGAATAAATATATAAAGAATATATTTTATTTTTATATAATTTATAAAATAATTGATATAATTAAATATGTATTAATGTTAGCATTTAAATAAAAAAACTCACAACATATACAAAAAACAAAGTTGTTATTACCCAAAATCTAACATTAACATAGAATTGTTAATAAAAGAGTAATAAAATGTCATAAAAATCATATATAATGTGATATATATAAGTATGTTTCTGTTATTAATTTATAATAAACATATATTTATTATATAAGAGGTTTTAACATGTACAAAAAAGTGAAGACATAAGGTAATGTATTTCAATATTACATTTAACTTCTTTGAGACTTATCCCATATTGACCAACTTATTATTTTATGGGGATCATATACATAGCATTATTGAATTTTATGATTAATATAATTATAATAATTGATATTTATATATACGTTTTATGATTTCACTTTCAATATATTTACTGTTCAAATGTTACCAAACTATTAATGGATTTTTTTCAAAATTTTAATTCTTGGAGGAAAAATATGTGTTATGAAACAATATTCATTCTCAATGTGTATATAAATCTCCTTTACATGTATTATCAGGATTTCATTTATACTAAAGATAATTTAATTTCCATATTATGTTATTCCATCAAGGGGATTAAGATTCACAGTTACCATCAGTGGTAATGATTTTATGTTACCATCTCATAATTTAACTATATTATTAATTATTATTATTCATATGATATGGTCCTATAATAAATCACTCATGAAACAAAATAACATAATTCTTTTAGGGATACCAAAGATATTTTGGAGTAGTATTACTATTTTCATACTCAATTGGTGATTTAAATAATTTATAAATTCCTTTAATAAAATCCCACTTAATTTATCTTTTCATTCATAAATCCATTTTATTCTAAAAACATGTTTTCAAAAAATGATTTTAAAAATGATTTTTTTTATTCTCTTATAACTTTTAAATTGAATTTTTACCCATTTTTTACTTTTTTACAAATTATTCTTTGAATGTAATCATCATGTAAATTTCCAAAAAAATTATTGTATGGAATTTACCAACATTTAGAATGGGATACTGGTTTTAATGTGTCTATATATAATGAAACATCTCAATATCATGATTATTACGTTCATTGAAGATTACATTACAATTATTCTTCTTTATATTCAAATAAAAATATTTTTTCTGTTATAAAAAATGTTTGTGAATAAGGAATATATATTTTCATCAATAAATGTACTAGATGATGGATCAAAATTACTTTCAATCTATGATGGCATCCATTGAGGATACCTTTCCTCAAGGTGGATATGAAAAGGGGATACCATTCTTTTTATTACTATAAATGTGTTTTGTTTATGATATATTGATGTCTATGAAACCAAATTATCCTCCTTTGGTTATTCCATAATAAAATTATTATCAAATCAATTTCTTTTTTAGTTGGGTTATGGAATGGTAAAACAATGAAATTAGTGAGAAACTTTTCTCTATTATATTGGTTATGACATGTTTCAATGATTTTAGAACACATTTATTTTCATGGTATATGACAAGAATAATTTTTTATTGTCTGTTAGAATACATATATATAATTTTAAATATGTAATGGTGGTAAAGTTATTACCATAGATGACTGAGACCTCTATATATCTCTAATACATTGGGTAATGATTTATATCTCATGTGATAGAAATGATTAGAATAGGGAGTGAACCTCGATTAATAAGGTACTTTGTCCTCCATGATGATCTTGGTTGGATCCATGACTACAATGATGTGTTGGGAAGGGAGACTGATCTTCTATAAAATCCTTCTAAGTGATCCTTGAAAACTATGGGAATAGTTTTTTATGCTTATGTGTATCACAAAAATAATATTATTATTCCATTATAATACTCTCATGGATAATTTAATTTTATTAAATTCTCATCCAGGTATTATTGACTTCCAATATTTATTCTATGACATAAAATCATTATCTTTAATGTATAGGGTAGGGTATTAAAATATTATTCTGATGTTCTCGAAATGTTATGATCATGTTATGCTTTTGTATCTCCCCTATATACATTTTCTAAGCATATGATCTATCCCATTCTAGTTTTTCATTTCCCCACATTATGAATAAGTTTTGTAGGTATGATATTCTATGAAGGGTTTGAGTTATAGACATCATTTTTAGAGATGATTTTATTTACATATGGAACAGTGGTTTGTGTTTCCAATATTCCAATGACACTATATAATTATGCTCTTCAAGAGTGTAGTTGTGTTATTTAATGAATATTAATGAAAAATTATGTAATATTTCTATATGAAAATATTAGGTTACTAATGAATTTATAATTTTTGTCTTCAATTTTTTAATTCTGCGTATAAATATCGATTACTATATATTATTTAACTTTTCCAAAATAGACGTGTTTTTAGTCAACAAATATTTTTCCTAAAACATTTAATTTTTATGAAATTATAATTATATAAGAATGACATATAAATTTTAAAAACAGCAGTAATATTATATAATGTTTTTGACTTAATATATTTAATTAAAATTATTATATGCACATAGAAATCAAATATCAAAAAAAATTAGAACTAATTAAAATGTTACTTTAATAAAAAATACACTTATTTATTCTATTGAATCATTTATTTTCAAGGAAGATTCTATTTTTAATTTCATTTAAATCAATATATATATATATATTATTTTTTAGTTAATAATATTTGACTAATATTAGTTTAAATATTCTATTGTCTTATATATAAATTTATTGACTAAAAACATTATTTATATGAAAAATATTTTAAATTGATTTAGTGTTTTTATATTAATATTTAATTTTCACATATTTAAAATTCTTACTCAATAAAAATATACTCAAATTTTGAATTATAATTATAAAGTTTTTTCTAAATTTTATTCTAAATATTTTTTGATAAATTTAATTACTATAGTTTGAAATTAATTAGAAAGGTAAAATAATGTATGGGAAAAAGTACAAAAGATAAAACAATAAGACATAATAAACTAATATTGGACTAATAAAGGAATGTATGAGGTCATTTTTCATCAAAAATCACATTCCAGACCTCTTTTTTCCATTTTTTTCCTTTTACTCTTTAATAGAAGCATTTCATTATTAAAAATTGAAGGTTTACTCTCTAATCAACCCTTTCCTTCATTTATATAAGTGGGGAAATGTAGCCACATCAAAACAAATATATGATTAAAATTTCATCATTATACCAATAAATTTTAATACTTTATGATAACACTCTGAAATTAAAAATCAGGAAGTGAAAATTAGTTATCAAACAACCTTACTTTCAAAGGGGACTCCCAATGGAAATTCAAGTTCTCGGCCTGGGTATTATAAACAAATTTGTTTTCCATAATGATATTTCTTCAAATTAATTATAAACATTATAATATAATTATATTAAATTCATTTATATATTTTAATTTCACTATATTTATGGTATTTTAATTTATCATTTGTATAACACTTTCATTTAGTAAAATAAAATTGCTATTTGTGCATTGTAAAAACTACTACCACCACAACATAAAAAGATTTCTTTTCCAACTCCATCATAAATTAATTGATATAAATAGGTTATTTAATGACAAATAAGATTATAATTTTATCATTAATTTTAAAATATAACAAATTATATATACCATTAATGAAATTATCAACAAACGATTATTGTATATCAATTCATTTTAAACGATTGAATTGAATGGAAAATAGACTCATTTTACTATTTACTGACCCTATAAAAATATATTATCTTTATAATTCATTCAAATTAGGATATATCACAATAATAAAAAATAAATAATAAAATTATTCTTCTATTATAATGATATTACAACTAAAAGATCTAATAATCATCCATTAAGCATATGATATTCATGTTTGGTTCAACCTAACCTCATACAAGATTAATACAATACATTTATGGCATGAATGTAAATAATAACTTATTTCATAGTATAGTGTGATATAAATAGTTAAATAACGTTTTTTCTAGTAATTTTAAATTAACATTTAACCCATTAAAAAATAAAGAAACTATTGTTCATTATGAATGATTGAAAGTGATATTTTCTAGTTTCATCATTATGGTTCCTAAAAAACATTAATTGAATTTATATACATATAAAATATCTTTGAAAATATATTAAAATATATAATATGTTATAATAGGTAAGTAATTTATAAAATAAATGATAGAAACATCAATTTTAGAAAACAATATCAAAAATAAAAGTGACTACTAACACCAAATGTTGAAAATATATAGAAACTAAAAAATACTTAAATGTCATGAATGATTATTAATGAAGAGTATAAATTGTAATGGTTAATAATATTATTAATTTTTATGAAATAAATAAACATAATTTTATTATTTATGAAATTAGCTGCAATTGAAGAATGTATCAAGATATGGTAAGAGTTTTCATCTCAAAATCCACAATTTTAGACATTTTTAGTAGTATACACCAAATTTAATTTATATGGTCTTTATAATAACTATTTGAAATATTAAATCATGAATAATAATTTAATAGTGGAATTTTATGTTCAATTACACGACCTCGCATTCAATGGTTATTGATTCAATTGTTTATAAATCCATAATGGGTTTTTTGGTCTAAATTCCAATTCCTTGAGAAAAAACTCATTTTAAAGATATTGTTGTATCTTTATGGTGTATTAACTACCCATAGATATAATTTAATCATAGTAATATTATTTATTTAGATTTACTATCCCAATCATGTCCCTTAATATAACTGTCTATGGAATATGTTGGTTCCATAGTAGAAATGATTTTTTGAAACATAAATTTATTTTACCGAAATAAGATTATTCTTATGAGAGTATTTAATTTTAGTTAGGTACATTTTACTGTTTGATATTATTTTTTTAATTATATCATTGATTTATAGGGATTAAATTATTTCCACCTCAACCCATTGAAAATCATTTTTCACTTATTGTGATTTGTTCATTAGAAACCATCCACCTTCTTTCTATGGATGTAATATAATCTTGTTTTAAATGTATTGCATAGTACAATATTAATTACACTAAAGGGTTTTATCATAAAAAAAAATCATATTTTTTACTATAATATACTCACCTAGAAATATTTTTTTGATTTATTAACAAGGGAAAAATTATTTCCTTTAAATATTTTTTATTCTACTATAGATTATTGTTTGGAATGTTCACTATGTATTTCTTTTCAATCCAAAATTTTCATATAAAAGGGTTATGATCATGATATCCCTCTTATTTAAAATTGAGATGTATTTTCATTAATTTTTAATATGGAATACTAATTATTGATTATTTTTCCTTTTCATTTCTATATTTCTAGTCATTCGTATCTCTATGTTTTTCTGAGGAATATGTTACTTTGAGAATAATATATATGTTCTTGATGTCTCTTATAGATAATGAAATAGATATAGTTTGATTATTGTTGGGTACCAGAATTATAGATCCCATTTATTCATAATTTTGTTTCATGATACAAAATAGGATTGAATAGTTTCTTTAATCCTACTAAATTCATAAATATTTCTTGATTATAGCCTTGAAGAAATGTAAGGTGTCATGGAACAAAGAATTTCCAACATCATATTGATTGATAGCATTATGAATTACATCAGTATGAAATTATTATTATTCATATATTTGTTATAATTTAATTTTAGGGATATATAATGCGTCTATATTCATGTTGATTATGGATTTATGCTGTATATCGATTCCAAACAAAATATTAATGCCAGGTTTATGTAAAAAATTCATTGGGTACATGTTTACATTATTTATCATTTAAGATCACACATTTATTAGGTTTCTGTTAAACTTGTAACCAAAAAAATTAGATCATGTTACATTTATATAAGGATAGAAGGTTTTTTCAAGTTATTGGGAGATATTGAGTCATTATCAGTAGTTATGTAGTTTCTTATATATAATGACAATTTCATTATGTTGTTTCATAATGACATAAGAATAATTAGGTTGTGTCGTATAATAATTCTAAAAAACACCAAAACATAAAATGATCCTGTGGATGTAAGATATTCAATAATTCATATTCATTTTCTAATTGTAGATTGTTATATATTTGTTTTAACAGCTATTATCAAATCTTTTACGTAATATATGTTTTTGTGGAACTAGATATGGGAGTGTATGTCTAGGGAGTCACATTCATTGATACATGTTTCCTATTATGAAAAATTATTTATTTATAATATTGGAATTAATCCTAAAGAAAAATTAGATAAATTTATATTATATTTTGGGTATCTAATATTCATTTTTATTATTTTTTTCATAGTATTTGAATTATAAATCATATAATGAGTTTTATTTTGTATAAATTAATTTGAATTATAGAATATCTTACCCAATCGTTTTCATCCACATTTATATTCATCAAACTATTTTAATAATGTTCTTATATATTTCTCTTTGTTTCTTCATGTACAATTTCAACTATATTTTCTATTCGATTAAAAAATTTTAAAATGAATTTATTCATTGTTTACCACAAATAAATGATATTATTATAATTATGTTAGTAATTTTTAATATAAAATAGTTGATATATTTTTCCATTATTATTTACATTATTTTTTATCAATTTTAATTTCAAACATTCAATGGGTTTATCAATGAAATCATGATGCCCATTATTATTACAATTATACATTTTCAAAATCTACAAAATGAAATGAATATTTCTTCAGAAATGTCAATTTTTATTTCACGTTATTTTATAAATATATTTTTATAATTTTCATCCTAAAATAATTATTTTTCTACATGAAGGCGATATTTTCTATTCATTACTTCCATATTATTTATATGAAAGGAATATGATGATATTTTATCGATGTTTTCTTGAAAATCATTTTTTCCCATCGATTATTTTAGCTATGAATGAATGGTAAATGTTGTTATCCATAAGTTGAAATCTTATATACAATGTATTCATAATATTGTTGATGAAATGTTTTTAAGATGGTTTAGTCCAGCAGAGTCATCCAATTCATTGGGTAACGATAAAATGATTTATTAGGATATAACATGATCCAATGTATATGTTTTAATTAATTATATTATTGTAATACCGTTATTTTTTATGATGTTATAATTATCTTTTTATATTATAACATTATGTGTAATGTTTGAATTACCTATGTATATTATAACATTTAATGGGAAATATTAATATTCTATCATATTTTGCATCAATTATTTTTATTTTTATTTTATTTATTTTACAATATTGTTAAATGAAATTATTTTGTGAATTTTTTGAAATGTTACATTTTTATATTTTACAAATCATGATTATTAACACCATATTTCACAATCCCTTTACTCTTGTTATATTATATGATTCATTTTATTACTCATGAAAATTAATACATATAATATTGGTTATGAGTTCCTTATGATATATTCATATTCCTAGATTTTTGTATCATAAACAAATTATTCTCATATTCTTTGTTATGATATTTTGTTGACAGTTGATATTTTTACACATGTAGATAATTTGAACACACCCTTCTTAAGTGTTGGGTTTATTACTAATGAAAATGGGTATTATGTATTACTTTTCTTCACAAAAATTATTTGTATATACTTTTATTTATGATCTTCATGGATTAGTATTAGATTATAAAGTCTAGGTTTATTAATAAAAATATAATTTTTAAAAGAAACATATTCATTATTTTATTTAAATTTAAAAAATTTAAATGAAACTATAATCATAAATGAGTTATTTGTTGTATATGTGAATTAATGTTGTTTATTGATATTTGAAATAAAAATGGATATTTTCTCATCATTTTAAAAAATATAGTATATTTATAATATGTTGTTGTCATGATCTGTCCCCCAGGGATCGTGTCGTGACTACCCCAAGCCCTCTTTCCATAGGCCAGAGGCTAGCGACTAGTACTGAGTAGAAATATCCCAAAAAGAGAAGAAATATTCTTTTATTCCTTGTAAACATGCACAAAGATCAAACAAGTGAAAGTAAATACAATATAAACATCAAATACAAATGATTTAACTAGTGAGAGTAATGTATAAACTGAAAGTACAAAGGGCCCAAAATACATGCCGAAAACCATAAATGAAAATACAAATTCCATGTTTTGCCCAATCGAACCCTACCTGAATGGTAGGAGATCGGTAGATGCATGTATCCATTGAAGTACACTCATCCGTACTGTCTCACTGAGAACTACCTGGTCCCTGACCACTAAGGTCTCCGTCAAAGTGTCAATAACCTACACGAGACATGAAAAGTACAGGAGAATCCTGTGTAGAGGCGACTAACCCAATACAAAGTAGGGACCCAATACCCCAATGTAAATATCATAAAGTAAGACCACAATGAAAGACTGCAATGAAAGACAACATTCAATGACATCTCACACCATGTATAACAGAAGTTATAAAAAGTATTAGTGTCACTCATAAAGCTGATTCATCTTATACTATTGATGGACTCATCCCCGATGAGTCACCGAGGATCTCTTGGCTAATAGACCACTAAGGCTATCTCATATATTGTACCACTAAGCTCTACTCAGCTACTGGACCACTAAGTTCCACTCTACCAGTGGACCACTGAGGTCCACTGAGCCACCAGACCACTGAGGTTTGCTTAGCCACAAGAGCACAGAGGTCTACTCGACCACTGTAACACATATGGCCACTCAGCTGCAAGACCACTGAGGTCTACTCAGGTACTACACCACTGAGGTTCGCTCAGATACTCAACCACCAAGGTCCACTCTACTTCTTGGCCACCAAGGTCTCACATGTCATATCCTTTATGCCACAACTAGCCATAGGATTCCCGCTTTCTAGTTCACTTGTTTTAAGAAGAATCTACCACAAAATCCATAAGTCGTATATTTATTGTCCTGAAAGTTAACTAAATTATATCCAAAGGACCATCTTGTCTCAATGATACCAACCCCACAGATGGCATGTAAATCAGACGCCCATTGTGAATGGTATTTTTATTTTAGTAAAAATGTGCCAGTTGTGTCCAGGCCTGGTCTGACATGCTTGGACTGACCCAAAAAACCCGGCTCAGGGGTACTGCTTATCAAAAACCGTATTTGGAAGACCTAACCTAGTTGGTTCCAGCCCGACCATGTTCAGCTGGTCAAAGTGTCTAGGGCCACTGGGCTTTGCTAGACCCAGCTCAATCCGGCCGTGGGTCCAACCCACCAGGTCACCCAGTGACAGGGTTCTCATCAGGTCCAGTATGACTTAGTTGGACCAGTTCTGACCATTTGAGCCACCCAATGGCCTGGTTTCCCATCCTGACTAGAATGTATCTTGGGGATGGTTCTTCTCCATCCTTGGATACCGAGTGAGCTAGTTCATTCTGTCGGCCCAGCCCGCATTGGCAAGCCGGTGTGGGTCTAACCTGGATGTCGTGCAGGCATCTGGTTCATGTAGCCACATGACCGGATGAGGTCATATTCCTCTCTATGAAAAATTTATAGTGTCGAACGTGTGCCATCACACACCATAACCCACCACGCGGGCCCCTCCCCTTGAGGCGACGCCCTACCGGCACCACCCCCCTTCACTACAGTCGGCCCCACTGGTTGTCACCTCCACCGGCTCAACATTCCATTAGGGCATCCCTCTTCATACCCATGGCCGCCAATGCAAGCCACCGATAGCACCGGAACACCCGTGGTTCCTTCTGTGGGCCACCAAACTTGCTTCAGTTGTCTGTTTTCTGAGAAATAGTCACCTCTGGGATCCTGGGATGTTACCGTCACTAATGTGTCATCAAAGTTACCTCACCATTGCATTTGGCATTCCATCATGAAGAATACAAGAACAAGAAAAATAGAGGGATCTGGGGATTATTTGTGTTAGCATGATCTCTTCAAATTAGAATTCAAAAATATGTTTGAGGTAGGTTTGAGAATTTTATCTGGATCAAATTTCCCTTCTCTCCAGGAATAAAAAACCCATTCCCACAAGAACAAACAAAACAAGAATCAACTTGTTAGAGGGTTGGTCTGCGTTTGTGTTTTATAAATATGGAATGGAAAAATAATCATAGATAACAAACACCTACCTCAAAAAAGTATATTTTTTTAGGATGATCGCATTTCACCGACCTTCGATCTTTGTTTCTGATTTTCTCTCAAAGGGTATCATCACAGATTTTTGATTCCCTAGTATTCAACAGCAGAGAGGTTTTCTTCATCTTTCATCAGAGGAATTCTAGGGTTGTGTTTCAACACTGAATCCCAATTTTATTTTATAAGGTAGACATGTTTTGTGTTTCAGTGTCGCTATATTGATTTATTACTATATTTCAATAATGAGATTTAGCATCATCATGTTGCCACAATGCAGCGATGTTGTGTCGCTGAAAAATTTTAATAGAAATAAAATAAACCATTTATATTTTTATTTTATTTTATTTTAAAACGTTCAAAAATTAAAATTCACTCTTGACCCACATTGGAAGGTGTTAGGCCCCACCTAGAAACAATATCTCATTACAAACACAATGGTTATCGTAGATTTTTAATCTGAGTTACTATTTTTGAGTTATGTGGATTCGAAAATAAAATAATTTTTGTTTAAATTATTTTATGTTCAGTTACATCCTAAAAACCAACATTCATAGCTGGCCTTTGTCGGCCGATGATAGGATCTCCCTAAGTTAATCACACCCTCAAGAGCTCAAAATCACTCTTGGATTTCTAATATGAGTTAGTGCATATGAGTTATATGTGTTTGAAAATAAAATAATATTTATACAATGATTTATTTATTGTAGAAAACTAAATTCCACTGTTGGTCCATGCCAACCAATGTTAGGATCTGTCTATATGATGAATACCCTCACAAGCTCAATGGTGGTCTCATATTTTTAATCTGAGTCACCATTCATAAGTAATAATTATTTGAAAAATTAAATAATTATGTTTACTTAATTTATTTACTGTCATTCAATTTCTAGTTTTCTCACTAGAGGCCTGCACCGACTAAACTTAAGTCGCGTCTAGGATAAACCCACTATCCTGAATGCAATGGTTCCCTTGGATTTCTGATCTTATAAATTGTTTAAGAGTTATTACAATTTTTTTGTAAAATTTCTCCCTCGCACTATTTAAAAATTATCATTTTTCGACAGACCATTCCAGGCACACTTGTCCTTGGAATCGAATACCGTCTCAGTGCCTCGTCTCAATATATTCCCCAAAAATTAAAAAAAAATTGAAATTTTGGGAACTTTCATTACCCACAGCATTAGGGATTCACATCCTCGTAAGCCCAAACAAGTTCTAAACAAACAAATGTGGATACTGAGCACAAATCTAAGCCTCCAACTCCCATGTTCTCTCATAGAGATTCATGTGCTTCCTCTAAATGAAAATTAGATGAATCGATCACCCATAGAGGTTCCTCTTCACTCTATCCTTGAACTCTAATGGAAACTCTTAAAAAGTATCCCCATAATCAAATCTCTATCACATAGAGGCATCCTAATCCTTCTATAAACTCTTCTCTTGGGTAGTTAGGATGTTGGTCGACTCGATGAGTGTGCCAACGATAACCATGATGGTATCGTGTCTCTTGCTAAACCTGTCATGAAGTCCATCAATAACCCATCCCACATCAAATCGGGTACCAGACCTGAACCATCGTTGAAGCCGATCAATGTTTAAAATTATATTCCTAATAACTCTAGTATATGGGGAAAGCAGGGTCGAACCCACAGAGAAGGGAAAAATTAACCACCAATCTTCTAAAAACATTCAAAAACTCAACTGTTTTGATCAGTGGAGTGTATTATCTATCTTATTTTTTTTTATTTTTTTTCTTTTGTGAAATTATTAAGTAGTAAAGATATTACACCTTTTTTTGGTGTTTTGATCTAGACTAAGATAAAATAGAATAAAAATTGAAAACTGTGAACAAAAAAAATATAGATCACTGATAAATGAACTACAAGAATGTAATGCCTAGGGAAACATATCTATACTACTGGTTTTGACAGTATTACAATTCACATAATAGTTGTTCCAAAGTACCACCTTAAAAAGAATGACTTGCTGCCCTCTCCAGGAGTTAAGTCACACAATCCAATCAACTTAAGAGTTCGCCACTCCAAAATTAATCAACTATGAACCATTTGAAAAATGAGAACAAGAATAATTCACCGTAATTTTTGAAATATTTTTAATATATAATCTTTTGAAAAGTTTTTCCAGAATCAATCTCACCAACTAACTGTGAATTTTTCTAATTTGGAACTAATGGTACAAGCAACTGAACGAATAAAGTAATGATCTCACCAATCATTACTAAATTATTTAAAATGATAAAGTGAAAAAATAAAATTAAATGATAACCAGTAAAACTTCAATTTATCCCTGAACTAAAGGATTTAACTAGACATTATCTCTATTATGAGTACAATAACTGGAAACATACTAGAACATAGTATTGTTACTAGAATTAAGATAGAAGATAATCTCCCTTAATAATGCTATACTTCTGAACTCCTCCAGCTCTAAAAAGTGGTTCCAGAGTCGCCCTCTAGCCTACCTCTGCTCAGACCTGGATCAAAAAAATTATTGAATGAATGTGTAGAATGAATATCATCCATAAATCTGATGCTTGAACTAATTTTTTATCAACTTTCATCTACTGCACGTCACCATTTTCTTGTCACTGACATAAAATGTCCTTCATTTGGGCACCACACACGTGCTTTTTTTCTTGACTGGCACGTCATGCTAGTTTTACCCTTGTAACTAAATCATAGTGAGTTAGTTTTTTGAACATGGAAATTTTTAAGACATTGATGTGAACATCAAAATAAAGAATAGAACAATCTGTAAAAAACACAAAGAAATTAAATTAATGAGAATTTATAACTATAATTTTTAATTTATTATAGTCTTAAATAAAAACAATTAAAATATGTTATATCATAATGATATTTATTTGATTTATCGATATCAAGAAATTATAACTATATTTCAAAATTAGATTATTATGAATTAATTTATTTAATTAATTAATTATATTCTAGTATAAAAGTCATAAATTAATTATGAAATCCCTTCTTTTATTACAAACTTAAACATGATTAATTACATAAAACATCACTTGATACAACACGAATATCGATAGGTTTAGTGTCTTTGGGGCTTAGGATCATTACATAAAAACTTAAAACATGAAAATACAACATCTTTATTGAAAACTTCCTTTACATGACCACTATATTCCCCCGTACTTAGCATTGCATGGGATAACCTGAGGACATGCATAAGAAAAGGGTGAGCTATAAAACCCAGTAAGGGAATACACATGGAATAAAATGAGGAGTAAAATACATGTTAGACATTAGGAATATCAATAGAGTACAAGAGAAACATGAACATAAAGGCATGATAAAGCATGATAATCATAACATGGAAATGTGGCAATAATACTTAACATGGAATTAGCATGAGCCAAGGCTCATTGCACATGGAGCATGAGTAAATACTCATTGCACATAAAGCACGAGTAAACCCTAGGTGCACTTGAATTAACATGAGTCAACACTCATTGCACATGACGTATCATGACACTATACTTTACCCAATGCATTGGAGCGCTATAAGGGTGCACCCTTCTTAAACATTTCATTTCATGCATAAGTGTGCCACATGGATCATAAAACATGGATTCATTAAACATAATAATTTATTCCATGATAAAAAATGTGGAATTCATACATTAAACTTAATAATCAATAATTAAATTTTCATAAAGGTTAATACCCTTGATGGAGAAATGGGAATGGTATTCACTACACAATGGCATTGCCTTAGAAAATCGGTGCGATTTCGGCAGCGTAACGGTGTGACATACGAATTCATAAAAAAAGGTTAATGAGAGAGAAAATGGGTTCCTAATCATATTTACATTTAATGGAAAGTAATTAGGTCATATAGATACATGTCCCAACAATTGTAATGGAATTTATATTCATGATACAAAAGTATTGCTTGAATGTAAATGAGGACAGAGAAGTTTCTTTCGGAATTTCGGCATAGTAACGGGTGTACATGGGAGGCATTTAATGAGAGATAAAGGGGTCTCCCATAATTAAAACATAAATATGGAATTATTAGGGAGGTGTGAAACCATACCCCAACATTCATAATTTAAATTAAAATGCAAAACAACTTAAATAAAATTGGACAAAAATAAGAAAGGAAGAAAAAACCCTTACTTGGAAGTGTGCTTCCAAAGGATTGAGAGAGGCTTGAGAGAGGCTTCTTGGGAGCTTGGGGAACCTTGGGAATATTATAGAGAGAGTAGGGTAGAGGTTGGATGAACTCCAAAGGCTTTTAGTGAGGAGGAAGTTGGAGTTTGGGTGGGTTTATATAGGAAAGGTGAGGGAATTCTTTATTATTTATGTTTGGGACCCCTTATATTAAATTAATCCAAACCACAAACCAACCCATGGTTTTTGCCCACGGTTTTTGGAAAATGGAAGAGGAAAAAAATATTTTATAAGGCCAAAGTCCGAAATTCTTAAAATAATAAGGTTGATTATGTGGAGGTGAGTCACACTCCCATGGAAAACAATTTAAAAAGACAAGGTGTTTAATAAGTCTTGAGGGATCCATTAATGCTTTTAAAAGTAAGTTAAACAAACCAAAAGTCACATTATTTTAATGGTAAAACATATATTGGACGAACATAAAGCTTATAGTATTTTATTACATCACTATTGGGTCATTATGATGTCATAAAACACATTATATATTTAAACAGTATTTAATTTTTACCCAAAAAATTTGACTGTCTTAGAAAATTATGAAAAATTCTCCATTGGATAATTTCAACGTCCTGATTCCAGAAATAAAATTTATTTTATCTAAATAATTTTCTAAATATGTTAATTTTTACTTTTGAAATAAAAACCGACATTTATCGAAAATTCACAGGTTTTAACAAAAATGGCTTTCAAACCTTAATAAAAAATTACAATTGCATTCATAAAATTACAAGAACATTTATATTTAATAAAAATTAATTTAATAATATTATTATTATTTTATTAAAATATTATTTAATTCAAAAACCCTTAATTTAATAAAATAGAATTCTTAATTAAATAATAACTAAAAATACTATTTGTACTTTAAAAACTGTTTACAATGTATCAATAATGACAAGAAAGTATATACATTATTATATACAAAAAATAATGTACATGAACATAGTACTATCTATTTGTTAAATAACCCCTTAAAATAGCTACATAAGACCTAAGGGTAAGGTGTGCGATGGTGACAGACTCTTGGGGTGGCTCGGATAACATCGCTCGGGTGGTAATTTCTATCAACTTCCACTTTTCCCGTAGACGGTCTCGTTCGAGCTTGACATGATGAAACTCAGCTTGGGCTTGGTCAAGAGTGAATCCCAAGGATGTCGCATCTTTTCCGAGCTTCAACAAATGGGCTTCGTATGGGGCAATTCTACTGGATGAGGTCATCGCTTCTTTTGTCTGAGTAAATTGGATTTGTTAAAGCCCTATATTTATACTAATCATGTGATCACTGTTCAACGACTATATTAGCAACAGCCAAAATTCTTAACATAAAACCAAAGAAGTTGACATTTTCTATAAACATAAAGAGGCATTCAATTAGATCAAGAGGGATTTCCATTAAGAAAACTTTGGGTCATTACATTAATATTTAATGTTAATAAAAAATATTTTAAAACTGATTAGTTATAATTAATTAACATAAATAAATCATTATTTTCATATATATTTTAGAAGTTTTATTTACTACATATTTCATTTTAATGATATTAATTTTAATGTGAATATTTTTTTCGAATATTAAATTATATACTATTTTAACAAAATTAGATTACTTTATCTTAATCAAGTATTTTATTTTTTATAAACATAAATTAATTAGTTTTATATTTTTTTATTTATATAATAACATTATCAGTTATTTATTTATTATTTTTAATGTTTTTATTACAATAATTTATAATTTTTATTTTTATTATTTTTTAAAATATATTATTTTTTATTTAGTTAACATTTTTTCCAGTCTTCTTCCCCAAACCATACGGATCCACCTCCCAATTCCACATTCCCTACTCTATTAGACTTCAGAGGCAAATCTTGGGCGGCGAAATCCTCCATTTGTACAGTGAGATACATGCTTCATCAATGGAATGACTTCTCTCCTCCAGCGACGACTGATAGTTGCAGCAAATCTACCCTAGCGGCCGCTTCAAAGAGCATGTCTCCTAATCACTGGAAAATAGAACCATGATTTGTTATGGGTTCTTCTCCAAATCCCACAAACCTTCACAACAGTGGATCCTTGATCACCTTCGGACTCAGAAATTCCTCCCACATCATCAGCAAGCGATTTCTCTTACGGATTGGCAGTAGAGGTTCGCTCCACCTTGATCCTTCCTTGAGAAGGCGACATCATATCGGTGACTTATGTTCTCCAAAGCGGATCAGAGTAATGAGTGACCCAATTTATAGATATAAAATTATCTTGATTAAATTTAGATTAATATTTTGAAGGATTTATAAGATATTATATTATACTGTTGTTCATATTTGCATCAGTAAAAGACCTCGATCCAATTTCAAATTCTACAGAGTGTTGAACTAATCCGCGAAACCCTGGTTTGAGTCTGTTGATTTGGTCTATGAGAATGATTGTGTGTTTGGATTGTAGGGAAGAGTCGTAGTTATCATGATGGATGATTGAATGTGGTGCGGTGGCCAAATCCGGACCAGACATCAGCAGAAGGTGTGACAAGAATGGGATTCGAGATCACCGTTGGAAGGAGAAATACCGGTGAAATAGGATTTTAAGGTTGTGTTAGAAACGCTGTGAAACCATATGATTTAGGGAGGAGAAGAAAGGGATCATTAGAAAAATGATGATGGGAGAGACTAAACATGCTGTGAAATAGAGGGTAGAAGGCGATGAGAAGGATTGGTGAGTCATCAATTAATTGAGTCTATAAGAGTGGGTGAGACCAATAGTTGTATCAGAAGCATGGAAAACCATCGGTGAGTAACGACTCACTAATTGAAGAGAATGTGATTGGAGAGACATGGCATCGGTGTGAGGATGAGAAATAATTGAGTGTCGGTGTGTGCATGAAACTGATAGAAGGATTGAATCAGTGAGTCAATGACCCACTAATAGATAAAAATGTTTGGTGATAATAAGTCACAGATAGTTTTAATAAATTAACTCACCGAAAGGTAAAATAAAAATAATTAATTGGTGAGACGTGAAACCGATGTAAATAAAAGAAAAATTGGTGAGTCCAGAGAAGAATAATCGGTGTGTCGCAACATCAGTGAGTCATGGAGTTGGTGTGATGTGAGAAAACGTTAGATAAAATAAAAGACGAGTCACTGATAGTTTAAAAACGAGATACCAAAACTGATGCGTAGGAGAGACCAATGGTGTTTCAAAGTGATCAGTGAGTCAGGAATCAACGATAGTTATAAAAATCATCGGTGTAACAAGGGATCGGTGAGTCACAATCAGTGAGTCACAACATCATGGGTTGCGGTATCGGTGTGTCAAATCTCTTAAAAAACAAATTGATATGTTAAATGATTAATTTAAAACAAATAATAAAATGAATAAAACATTAAAAAATTAAAAAATATAAAAAATTACTAAACTGTTAAAGATAAAATAATTAACTCTAATAATAATCTAATTATTTTATTTTAGAAACATAAAATAAAATTAACGAAATTATTGACTTAGTATAAAAATATTTAGATAAATTAAATATATGTCTAAATAAATAAAAAACACATACAAATATTTTACCACAAACATGAAATTAAAATAATTAATATTGACAAAAGATATTAATCATAAATGTTAATTAGTTAGATGAAAAAATGAAAACATAAGATTAAAAACACATTATTTTATTAAAATTAATCTTAGATTGCAAACTTATATATTTAACAGAATAATTAAAATAGTTAATAAATAATGTTAATTTATTTTAATAAATATAATTTAAAGTTTAATATTTTAAATTAAAATCCAAATTAAATTAATGAAAATAAAAATGAAAAATTAATTAATTCACAAACATTTAAAATTAAACAAGATTAAGATTATTAAACTAAATACTAATTTATTATATTTAGAATATTTATAATGACTAAATAAAAATACTAAAAACACATATTTAATTATAAAATTGATTAATTAATAGATTTAGTATAAGAATTAAAAAGTTACATTATTTATTTAAAAGTGTAAAAATACATGATTAAATTGTTTAAAAATTAAATAAAAGATGTGGCAAAACAATGTAAAAATAGAGCCACATCAAATTCCCCCACACAGAAGCATAGTTTTTCCACAAAAAAATCCATTGTTTTGTTAACTTTGAAAAATTATAAATAGAATTTATGATTTAGATCACACTGTAACATGTTATGCATTTAGAAACAGAGGACAAGAAACATTAAAACGGGCTTTTTGAATAAAATGTTCAAATGGTATCTTGCCTATAACAAATACTCAAAGAGTAATATATAAATCTATGAATCATAAAGTAATGATGATGTCATGCCTCATATGTGACACAACATAATAACTCACTTCAATCCAATCTCTTATTCTAGGTCCAAGTGTGAAAAGAGGTAAAATTAATGTGGAATTTAGAACATAACAGTAGGAACTTTATACTTTGACTTATCACCTATGTTCCAACTATAAAATATACATTTTTTTGTTAATCCTCTTAATAATTCAACCAAAATGATTTCCATATAAAAACATTTACCCTTCTTTATTTGGCATTAATCATTCACGTCACATTAATGAACTCATTTTAGATCCTAGACAATTATTTTAATTTTTCCCAATCCATGTATCATGTGCTAAGCATTGTGCAACACATATATTCAACGTGTACAGAGGGATTATAGTAATCAAAAATGCAACCATCATCTACGGTCTCATAGATTCATCGTGGGATCCCAGATGCCAAAACTACTCCAGTTTCAAAAGATTTATATCCAAAATCATTTATATTGTCTCATTAAGGTGATTACATTGATAATTAATAGAAAATAAGAAGAATTAATCCCCTAAGAAAGAGTCAAACATCCAGTTCCAGCAGCAATGATCATAACTCCACAAACATATAACTTAAATAACTTCAAATATAGTCCCTAAACCAAGATATCCATTCTATCACTAAGTAAATATCACTCAGCAATCATCCATTATCATTAATTTCAGACTTTATGCACAACTTAACTACCAATGAAATACAGTCCAAAGTTAAGAACCATTTGAAAAATAGTGTAAATCCTAACATTTTGCATAAATTTTGAAAAAACATAACTTTTTTTGAAAAAAAGTTTTAAGTTGCAGTGGGAATTAATGGGCTTTCAATTAAGCACAGTTTAGCACAGTCACGAATTGACCCCTTTCCCCACAAATAAAACCCAACTTTCTACACAATGTTGAATTCCAAATTGGAGAATAACAATTTGGCAATTTAAATTCAAAATAGATTTTCAATATAGTAGATTGATGACATGTATAAAGGGTCTCATTGAAGTTCATAAATATTGGTTTCCACAAAAATTATTTAACAATAGGTTCAATATTAAGCACATGAATTTATCATTTAAGACAAGAACAAGGATCTTCAATACAGCTCAAAAGAAATATGTGAGGTGTAGGTGCACTTTGTACTGGGTGTAAGCATTTTATAAAATTGAGTTCAATAATGTTTTTAATAGAGCAGAAAAAAACAATGGTAGAATATTCCAAGGATACAAGAAGAATCGAAAGAACAACAACATGTACCCCCACACACACACACTAAGTTTAAAGTAGTGAGTGATTTTTATAGAAATGAAAATCAGTTTTAAGTAGAGATGTACATGCAGAATTTTTATTTACAAATTAACATAAAGAAAATTTTCTTTCCAATAAAAGATGAATTTTAAACAATTGTAGATTTTTTTTTCAGTAGCAAGACATGCAGTAGAGTTTTTAGTACACTTGTAGCAGAATTTTCAAATGCAGCAACATATATAATAGAATTTTTATGCATGAAAAGAAGCATATTTTTTTAAAAAAAGAATTAAGGTGGAGAGAAATGGAACACAATTTAACAGTGTGATATTTCCTTGACTAGTTTTTTTCATTACTCCATCAACATGGGAATTCCACTACTTAAATGACAAAATAACATCTTCTTGATAACTATGAAAAAAAACAAAGAAAACCATGAACAACCAGTAATAGGAATTCCACAAAAACATAGCCAAGAAGAAGAACTTTAATCATTGTTAAAAATTAAACATAGTAAAGGAAAAAAGAACCATGAGATGCCTCCCATGCAGCGCAATGTTTTAATGTCTTCAGCCAAACATTATTTAAGATTAGTTCTCAAGCACTATGAAGGAAGTAAAGCCCTTTAGTTGTCCCTCAAAATAATGATTGACTCTCTTCCCATTAACCAACATGGGTTTGTTCTCTACACCTATAATTTCTACAACTCCATTACTAAGCACTCTCACTATAATAAATGGTCAAGACCACTTGGACTTCACCATTCCTGGAAAGAGTTTAAGTCTATAATTAACGATAAGGACCATATGTACATGTTTAAGCTCTTTAGTTTGTATGATATAATCATGAAAGATTTTAGTCCTCTCATTATAAATCATTGACTTATCATATATATCTCTCCTAAACTCATCATGTTCACTCATCTTAAGTAATCTCCTCTCACCAGCACTCTTAAAATAAAAGTTCAGAGCCGTAACTTCCCAATAATACTTATATTGCAACTCCACAGGTCAAAGAAAACATTTCCTAAAAAACAGCCTTTATAGAGACATACCGATCGAGGTCTTTAAAGATGTTCTATATGCCCACAAACCTTCATCCATTTTAATAGACTAGTCTTTCCTAGAGGATTAATCAGTTTTCTCAAGTATTTTTTGTAGTTCCCTTTTTGAAATTTCCACATGTCTACTGAACTGTGGATGATAAGGTGTACCTATTTTATGAACACAACCATAATTATCCATCAAATCCATAAAATTTTAGTTCTTAAATTGTATTACATTATCAGCGATAAAGGATTTGGGAACTCCAAATCTAGAAAATATGTTCTTTTTGATAAACATTATTATAGAGAAGGAATGATTGTTGGGAAGTGCCACTTCCTCAGCCCATTTTGAAACATAGTCAACAACAAAAAGAAAATACTCATTCCCATGAGACGATGGAAGTATACCCCTAATATATAAACCCCAGACATCAAAAATTTCAACTTCAATAATTCCTTTTTGGGGTAACTCCTTCTTCCTACCCACATTTCCTAGCCTCTAACATCTATCACTGCCAAACAAAAATCTTCTAGCATCCTTAAAAAGAGTGGGACAATAGTAACAAGATTGTTGGACTTTCCGAGCAGTTCTTTCACCACCATGGTGAACTCCCCAAGGGGAGGAGTGAAAACTCTCTAAGATGGGCATCATCTATTCCTCAGGCATACATCTCCTAAGAATACAATTATAACATCTCCTAAACAATAGAAGATCATCTCAAATGAAGTATTTTATGTTCAGAAATGAATTTCATTCTTTGGTTATTTGACTAATTTCTAGGAAAGATGCCTTCTGTCAGGAAGTTGAAAAATTCAACAAACCATGCAGATTGCCTGATTGACATAGTAAGCAGCTTCTCATCAGAAAAAGAAGAGATTTTTCCTAGGATCTTTAGAATATGATTGAGTAAGAGGAAGCCTAGATAGGTGGCCATCAACTAAATTTTCAGCTCCCTGCATATCCCCAATCTCTAAATCAAACTCCTGTAGCAACAGAATCCATCTAATCAGCCTGTGTTTAATTTTTTCTTAGCAAGTAAGTACTTTAAAGAAGAATGATTAGTGAAAATAATGATTTTTGAACCTATAAAATACTGTTTAAATGTCTCTAGAGCAAAAAAAAACTCCTAGAAATTCTTTTTCAGTAGTGGTGTAATTCTTTTTGGATTCATCTATAAGTCTAATAGAATAATACACCACATGTAACTTCTTATCTCTCCTCTTTCAAAGGAAATCACCTACAGCCATATCACTGGAATCACACATAAGTTCAAATGGTAGTTTACAGTCCGGAGCAGTGATAATGGGTGATGTAACGAGTTTCTCTTTTAACAGGTTAAATGAGTTCAAACAATTTTAATCAAAATTGAAATGTGAATCCTTGACCATCAAAGAACACAAGGGTTTATTAATGATAAAAAATAATTTTATGAATCTCTAGTAGAAACTGGCATGCCGTAGAAAACATTTAATAACTTTTACATTTTCAAGAGGTGTAAGTTTTTGAATGAATTCTATTTTAGCAGTATCAACTTCTATAAATCTCTTGGACACCCTATGACCAAGAACTATTCCTTCTATAAACATGAATTGACACTTCTCCTAATTAAGAACAAGGGTGGTTTCAATGCATATCTCTATGAATAAGTCAATATTTGAAAGACAAGTTTTGAAAGTACTTCCCACAATGGAGAAATCATCCATTAAAACCTTAATGATGCATTCAATCATATCTGAAAAGATATCTATCATACACCTTTGAAAGGTGTCTTGTGCTCCACACACCCCAAATGGCATCTGCCTGTAGGAAAATGCCCAAATGGTGCATGTGAAAGTGACCTTTTCCTGATCCTCTAGATCAACAGGAATCAATATGTAACTAAAATACCCATCCAGCAAATAGAAATATTCATTTCCATAAATCCTCTAAAGCATATTATCAAGGAGGTTCTTTGGAAAATGTTCCTTCTAGGTGGCGGCATTCAGCTTCCTATAATCTATACAGACTCTCCATTTTGTGGCTTTCCTAACATAGATTTATTCATTTTTTTCATTTTTTTACTACATTGAAACCACTTTTATTGGGGAAAACATGTAAAGGGATGCCCCAGCACTGTTAGAAATGGGATATATCATTCCAGTTTCAAGAAACTTAATCACTTCCTCTTTCATAACTTCTTTCAGGTTTGGATTCAATCTTCATTGATACTCTACCCTAGGCATATGGCTAGGCTCCATAGGTATTTTATGCATGTAGAATGAGGGACTAATACCCTTTATATCTAATATGTTCTAACCTATGGAAGATTTAAAATTCTTTAAAAAACATAACAATCATTCCTCTTGTATTTCATTAAGTCTGAAACAAATAATGACCAGAAAAGTAGAATTCTCACCTAGGAATGAATATTTCAAATGAGCAGGGATTGGTTTAAGTTCATGCGTTGGTGGTTCTACACTATAAGGAAGACTCTAAGACCAGGGAGGCCCATGATATTCCTCATATATCTTATAATTAGTATTCAATGATAACAGATTTTCAATTTCAGGTTCAGTTTCAGAAATAAATGTTGCTTTCCAAAATGGACTGCACACTGTCCAGACTATCCAGATCAAAATTTAACCACTTAAGTGAATCAGAATCATCAATTTGTCTCAAAGATTCTCTCTCTAAATCATCAATGTGTTCAGAGAGGTTTTTATTAACAGAAACACCTCAAAATCACTCAAAAGCTCATATGTTTAGAAACATATGACTCCTTTACAGTAGAAACTGAACAGTTGTCCATATCTGAAAAAATTTACAGATTAGGTATTTGAGTGGAATTTTTAATTTCTATGTCATAAACTAACAAATTTTATACTTCTAAATTATTTTCTTCAGTAGAGAATTGATATTCAGATTCTTTAGAGTTTTTGATTGAGTTCTCATTTTCTAAGGACTCTACCATTGAACAGTTTTCAGAAAAAGTTGGTCCTTTTTTATTTTAAAACACAATGAACACTCCATGATGTTCTCTAATTTTGAAAATTAACTGACCCATAGACACATCAATAACAACACATCATGTGTCCAAGAAGGGACTACCAAAATTATGGGCACCTCTTGATCACACTCCCTGTCTAAGACTAACAAGTATGCATGCATAAAAAACTTCCCAACCCCAACAAGTAATTCATATACCCTACCCACATGATGGGAGAAAGATCTACCAACTAATCACAATATAATAGTGGTGGGTTGAAGATATCCCAACTTCATCTATCGGAAAAGTGAGTATGAGATAAGATTAATACTAGTACCTAAGTCACCCAAACAATTGAGCTGATCATAATTTCCTAGTGTGCATGGAATGAAAATGCTACCTGGGTCATTCAGTTCGGGTTGGATTTTCTTTTGAAATAAATCACTACACTCTTCAGTGAGGTTGTAGGTAGAAAACTATTGAAGGTTATTTTTGTTTGAAACTATTTTCTTAAGATATTTAAAATAATATGGGATTTGAATTAAGGCTTGAATAATAGGATTATTTACATGATGTTTTGAAAGGAGACCAAGGAAATGAAGAAGTTCAGCCTCAGTGTTACTTCGAGGTTTTAGCCTCACAGGGAAAGAGATGGGTAGGGAAAAAAATTTATGGACAGTATGTATATCCCTCACCTCTTCCTCAACCTTTTTTTCTTTTATTATTTTGATTTTTAGATGAGCTTTCAGTTTGTGCTTTAAGTTACAAATTCAGATTTCTAACATTTTCAGGACTTTTCTGTGAATTTCCATCATGTGAATAAAGAAGATTCTTATTACCAGATTGAAGTAGATTTTCATTTTGGGCATTTTCATGGTCTTTTTCAGTTACAGATTGTGTATTAAGACCACTTATAGTGACAACAACCATGGAATTATCTCTAGGGTGAAACTTGGTGATAATTGGAAGTCTACCTTTTTTCCTAGATGAAAAATCTCTAGAAATTTGTCGTAGATGTGTTTCCATATTCTTCATTGTAACATTAGTTTGAATTTTTCAAACTCCTATTGATTTTGATATTTGGATAGATTAGTCTCGTATAATTCCTCTTGAGAGTTAATTTTGTTCATGATTAGATCAAGATTAGAAGACATTTGATTATCATTATTTCCTGATGCATTTGAAGACTCACCCCTTTGTTGATTTTGAATGTTTGGTCTTAGTTTATTAAAGTAATTAGGGGTAGTGGATTGTTTGATTAGGCCTTGATATTTCCATGAATGATTTGTATGGTTCCTATACCTTGGATGTAATTATTTGAGAATGGATCTTCTTTAATAGTCATCCTTGGTCCATTGTCAACAAATATTGAATTCCCTTGTTGTTGGGATTGCATATCAAAATTATGAAAAAAGTTTTCAGAATTCCCAAACATACCACACTGGAAACACTATTCCCTTAAATATTGGTTGGTATTTTGACATCCATGTTGGTTAAATGTGTGTTTTGAATTCTATTTCATTAAGGAATGAAGTTGGTTGGTGATTTCAGAATGTTGAGCATGTGTTTCATTCATTAAACCTGCGTTTGAAATAACATTTCTATTGACTATTTTTCTTATTTAATTTTTATGTTATGAATTCAGGGAAAAATTGTTAATGATTTTTCTCAATTATTCATCTGTCTTATCATTGTAAGTACCCCCTACAGTTTGATCAACAAGATTCTATCCAGAGGTGAACAACCTTTCATAGATGTAGTCCATGAGATGGTGAGATGAGAGTTGATGATGGGTACACTGCCTAAGAATGTCCCTAAATCTATCCTAGGCTTCATGAACAGCTTCTCCCTCCTCTGGATAAAAACATGTGATATTTTTTCTAAGTTCTACTTTTAATCATTGATGTTAGATTTTCATTATGAAAGAGTTGTACACTTGTTTGTGTTAGCATGATCTCTTCAAATTAGAATTCAAAAATATGTTTGAGGTAGGTTTGAGAATTTTACCTGGATCAAATTTCCCTTCTCTCCAGGAATGAAAAACCCATTCCCACAAGAACAAACAAACCAAGAATCAACTTGTTAGAGGGTTGGTCTACGTTTGTGTTTTATAAATATGGAATGGAAAAAAAATCGTAGATAACAAACATCTACCTCAGAAAAGTATATTTTTTTAGGATGATCGCATTTCACCGACCTTCAATCTTTGTTTCTGAATTTATCTCAAAGGGCATAATCACAGATTTTTCATTCCCTAGTATTCAACAGCGGAGAGGTTTTCTTCATCTTTCATCAGAAGAATTATAGGGTTGTGTTTCAACACTGAATCCCTATTTTATTATATAAGGTAGACATGTTTTTGTATTTCAGTGTCACCATATTGATTTATTACTATATTTCAATAATGAGATTTAGCATCATTGTGTTGCCTCAATTCAGCGATGTTGTGTCGCTGAAATTTTTTAATAGAAATAAAATAAACAATTTATTTTATTATTTTATTTTATTTTAAAATGTTCAAAAATTAAAATTCACTCCTGACCCACATTGGAAGATGTTAGTCCCCACCTAGAAATAATATCTCATTACAAACTCAATGGTTGTCGTAGATTTTTAATCTGAGTTACTATTTGTGAATTATGTGGATTCGAAAATCAAATAATTTTTATTTAAATTATTTTATGTTCGGTTACATCCTAAAAACCAACATTCATAACTGGCCTTTGTCGGCCGATGATAGGATCTCCCTAAGGTAATCACACACTCACGAGCTCAAAATCACTCTTGGATTTCTAATATGAGTTACTTCATATGAGTTATATGTGTTTGAAAATAAAATAATATTTATACAATGATTTATTTATTGCATAAAACTAAATTCCACTATTGGTCCATGCCAACCAATGTTAGGATCTGTATATATGATGAATACTCTCACGAGCTCAATGGTGGTCTCATATTTTTAATCTGAGTCACCATTCATAAGTAATAATTATTTGAAAAATTAAATAATTGTGTTTACTTAATTTATTTACTATCATTCAATTTCTAGTTTTCTCACTAGAGACCTGCACCAACTAAACTTAAGTCGCACCTATGATAAACTCACTATCCTGAATGCAATGGTTCCCTTGGATTTATGATCATGGAAATTTTTTAAGAGTTATTACAATTTTTAATTAAAATTTCTCCCTCGCACTATTTAAAAATTATCATTTTTTGACAGACCATTCCAGGCACACCTGTCCTTGGATTCGAATACCATCTCAGTGCCTCGTCTCAATATATTCCCCAAAAATATAAAAAAAATGGAATTCTGGGAAATTTCATTACCCACAACATTAGGGCTTTACATCCTCGTAAGCCCAAACAAGTTATAAACAAACAAATGCGGATACCGAGCATAAATCTAAGCCTCCCACTCCCATGTTCTCTCATAGAGATTCATGTGCTTCCACTAAATGAAAATTAGATGAATCGATCACCCATAAAGGTTCCTCTTCACTCTATCCTTGAACTCTAATGGAAAATCTTAAAAAGTAGCCCCATAATCAAATCTCTATCACATAGAGGCATCCTAATCCTTCTATAAACTCTTCTCTTGGGTAGTTACGATGTTGGTCGACTCGATGAGTGTGCCAACGATAACCATGATGGTATCGTGTCTCTTGCTAAACCTGTCATGAAGTCCATCAATAACCCATCCCACATCAAATCGGGTACCTGACCTGAACCATCGTTGAAGCCGATCAATGTTTAAAATTATATTTCTAATAACTCTAGTATATGGGGAAAGCAGGGTCGAACCCACAGAGAAGGGAAAAATTGACCACCAATCTTCTAAAAACATTCAAAAACTCAACTGTTTTGAGCAGTGGAGTGGATTATCTATCTTCTTTATTTTTTATTTTTTTATTTTGTGAAATTATTAAGCAGTAAAGATATTACACCTTTTTTTGGTGTTTTGATCAAGACTAAGATAAAATAGAATAAAAATTGAAAACTGTGAACAAAAAAAATATATATCACAGATAAATGAACTACAAGAAGGTATTGCCTAGGGAAAAATATCTATACTACTGGTTTTGACGGTATTCCAATTCACATAATAGTTGTTCCAGAGTACCACCTTAAAAAGAATGACTTGCTGCCCTCTCCTAGAGTTAAGTCACACAATCCAATAAATTTAAGAGTTCGCCACTCCAAAATTTATCAACTATGAACCATTTGAAAAATGAGAACAAGAAGAACTCACCGTAATTCTTGAAATATTTTTAATATATAATCTTTTTAAGAGTGTTTCCAGAATCAATCTCACCAACTAACTGTGAATTTTTCTAATTTGGAACTAGTGGTACAAGCAACTGAATGAATAAAGTAATGATCTCACCAATCATTACTAAATTATTTAAAATGATAAAGTGAAAAAATAAAATTAAATGATAACCAGTAGAACTTCAATTTATCCCTGAACTAAAGGATTTAACTAGAAATTATCTCTATTATGAGTACAATAACTGGAAACATACTAGAACATAGTATTGTTACTAGAATTAAGATAGAAGATAATCTCCCTTAATAATGCTCTACTTCTGAACTCCTCCAGCTCCAAAAAGTGGTTCCAGAGTCGCCCTCTAGCCTCCCTCTACTCAGACCTGGATCAAAAAATATGTTGAATGAATGTGTAGAATGAATATCCTCCATAAATCTGCTGCTTGAACTAATTTTTTATAAACATTCATCTACTGCATGTCACCATTTTCTTGTAACTGACATAAAATGTCCTTCATATGGGGACCACACACGTGCTTTTTTTCTTGACTGGAATGTCATGCTAGTTTTACCCTTGTAACTAACTCATGGTGAGTTAGTTTTTTGAACATGGACATTTTTAAGACATTGATGTGAACATCAAAAGAAAGAATAGAAAAATCTGTAAAAAACACAAAGAAATTAAATTAATGAGAATTTATAACTATAATTTTTAATTTATTATAGTCTTAAATAAAAACAATTAAACATTGTTATATCATAATGTTATTTATTAGATTTATCGATATCAAGAAATTATAACTATATTTAAAAATTAGATTATTATGAATTAATTAATTTATTTAATTAATTATATTCTAGTATAAAAGTCATAAATTAATTATAACAACCCTGCTTTTATTACAAACTTAAACATGACTTATTACATAAAACATCACTTGATACAACAAGAAGATCGATAGGTTTAGTGTCTTTGGGTCTTAGGATCATTACATAAAAACTTAAAACATGAAAATACAAAATCTTTATTGAAAACTTCCTTTACATGACCACTACATTCCCCCGTACTTAGCATTGCATGGGATAACCTGAGGACATGCATAAGAAAAGGGTGAGCTATAAAGCCCAATAAGGGAATACACATGGAATAACATGAGGAGTACAATACATGTTAGACATTAGGAATATCAATAGAGTAAAAGATAAACATGAACATAAAGGCATGATAAAGCATGATAATCATAACATGGAAATGTGGCAACAATACTTAACATGGAATTAGCATGAGCCAAGGCTCATTGCACATGGAGCATGAGTAAATCCTCATTGCACATAAAGAACGAGTAAACCCTCGGTGCACTTGAATTAGCATGAGTCAACACTCATTTCACATGACGTATCATGACACTATACTTTACCCAATGCATTGGAGCGCTATATGGGCGCACCCTTCTTAAGCATTTCATTTCATGCATAAGTGTGCCACATGGATCATAAAACATGGATTCATTAAACATAATCATTTATTCCACGATAAAAAAATTTGGAATTCATACATGAAACTTCATAATCAATAATTAAATGTACATAAAGGTGAATACCCTTGATGGAGAAATGGGCATGGTATTCACTACACAATGGAATTTCCTTAGAAAATCGGTGTGATTTCGGTAGCATAACGGCGTGACATAAGAATTCATAAAAAAGGTTGATGAGAGAGAAAGGGGTTCCTCATAATATTTACATTTAATGGATAGTAATGAGGTCGTATAGATACATGTCCCAACAATTGTAATGGAATTTAGATTCATGATACAAAAGTATTGCTTGAATGTAAATGAGGACAGAGAAGTTTCTTTCGGAATTTCGGCATAGTAATAGGTGTACATGGGAGGCATTTAATGAGAGAGAAAGGGGTCTCCCATCATTAAAAAATAAATAGGGAAGTATGAGGGAGGTTTGAAACCATACCCCAACATTCATAATTGAAATTAAAATGCAAAACAACTTAAATAAAATTGGACAAAAATAAGAAAGGAAGAAAAAACCCATACTTGGAAGTGTGCTTCCAATGGCTTGAGAGAGGCTTGAGAGAGGCTTCTTGGGAGCTTGGGGCACCTTCGGAATATTCTAGAGAGAGTAGGGCAGAGGTTGGACGAACTCCAAAGGCTTTGAGTGAGGAGGAAGTGGGAGCTTGGGTGGGTTTATATATGAAAGGTGAGGGAATTCTTTATTATTTAAGTTTGGGACCCCTTATAATAAATTAATCCAAACAACAAACCAACCCATGGTTTTTTCCCACGGTTTTTGGAAAATGGAATAGGAAAACAATATTTTATAAGGCCAAAGTCCGAACATCTTAAAATAATAAGTTTGATTATGTGGAGGTGAGTCACACTCCCATGGAAAACAATTTAAAAAGACAAGGTGTTTAATAAGTCTTGAGGGATCCATTAATGCATTGAAAAGTAAGTCAAAAAAACCAAAAATCACATTATTTTAATGGTAAAACATATATTGAACGAAAATAAAGATTATAGTATTTTATTACATCACTATTGGGTCATTATGATGTCATAAAACACATTATATATTTAAACGGTATTTAATTTTTACCCAAAAAAATTTGACTGTCTCAGAAAATTATGAAAAAATCCCCGTTGGATAATTTCGATGTCCTGATTCCAGAAATAACATTTATTTTATCTAAATAATTTTCTAAATATGTTAATTTTCACTTTTGAAATAAAAACCGACATTTATCGAAAATTCACGGGTTTTAACAAAAATTGCTTTCAAACCTTAATAAAAAATTACAATTGCATTCATAAAATTATAAGATCATTTATATTTAATAAAAATTAATGTATTATTATTATTATTATTTTATTAAAATATTATTTAATTCAAACAACCCTTAATTTAATAAAATATAATTCTTAATTAAATAATAACTAAAAACACTATTTGTACTTTAAAAACTATTTACAATGTATCAATAATGACAAGAAAGTATATACATTATTATATACAAAAAATAATGTACATGAACATAGTACTATCGATTTGTTACATAACCCCTTAAAACAGTTGTATAAGACCTAAGGGTAAGTTGTGCGATGGTGACAGACTCTTGGGGTGGCTCGGATAACATGGCTCGGGTGGTAATTTCTATCAACTTCCACTTTTCCCGTAGACGGTCCCGTTCGAGGTTGACATGATGAAGCTCAGCTTGGGCTTGGTCAAGAGTGAAGCCCAAGGATGCCACCTCTTTTTCGAGCTTCAACAAATGAGATTCGTATGGGAAAATTCTACTGGACGAGGTCATCGCTTCTTTTTTCTGAGTAAATTGGATTGGTTAAAGCCCAATATTTATACTAATCATGTGATCACTGTTCAACGGCTATATTAGCAACGGTAAAAATTCTTAACATAAAACCAAAGAAGTTGACATTTTATATAAACATAAAGATACATTCAATTAGATCAAGAGGGATTTCCATTAAGAAAACTTTGGGTCGTTACATTAATATTTAATGTTAATAAAAAAATATTTTAAAACTGATTAGTTATAATTAATTAACATAAATAAATCATTATTTTCATATATTTTTTAGAAGTTTTATTTACTACATATTTCATTTTAATGATATTAATTTTAATGTGAATATTTTTTCGAATATTAAATTATATACTATTTTAACAAAATTAGATTAGTTTATCTTAATCAAGTATTTTATTTTTTATAAACATAAATTAATTAGTTTTATATTTTTTTATTTATCTAATAACATTATCAGTTATTTATTTATTATCTTTAATGTTTTTATTACAATAATTTATAATTTTAATTTTTATCATTTTTTAAAATTTATTCTTTTTTATTTAGTTAACATTTTTTCCAGTCTTATTCCCCAAACCATACGGATCCACCTCCCAATTCCACATTCCCTACTCCATTAGACTTCAGAGGCAAAGATTGGGCGGCGAAATCCTCCATTTGTACAGTGAGATACATGCTTCATCAATGGAATGACTTCTCTCCTCCAGCGACAACTGATAGTTGCAGCAAATCTACCCTAGCAGCCGCTTCAAAGAGCATGTCTCCTAATCACTGGAAAATAGAACCATGATTTGTTATGGGTTCTTCTCCAAATCCCACAAACCTTCACAGCGGTGGATCCTTGATCACCTTCGGACTCCGAAATTCCTCCCACATCATCAGCAAGCAATTTCTCTTACGGATTGGCAGTAGGGGTTCGCTCCACCTTGATCCTTCCTTGAGAAGGCGACATCATATCAGTGGATTAAGTTCTCTAAAGCGGATCAGAGTAATGAGTGACCCAATTTATAGATATAATATTATCTTGATTAAATTTAGATTAATATTTTGATGGATTTCTAAGATATTATATTATACTGCTGTTCAGATTTGCATCAGTAAAATACCTCGATCCAATTTCAAATTCTGCAGAGTGTTGAACTGATCCGCGATACCCTGGTTTGAGTCTGTTGATTTGGTCTATGAGAATGATTGTTTGTTTGGATTGTAGGGAAGATTCGTAGTTAGCATGATGGATGATTGAATGTGGTGAAGTGGCCAAATCCAGACCAGACATCAGCAGAAGTTGTGACAAGAATGGGCTTCAAGATCACTGATGGAAGGAGAAACACCAGTGAAACTGGATTTGAAGGTCGTGTTAGAAACGCTGTGAAACCGTATGATTGAGGGAGGAGAAGAAAGGGATCAGTAGAAAAATGATGATGGGAGAGACTGAACGTGCTGTGAAATATAGGGGATAAGGCGATGAGAAGGATTGGTGAGTCATCAATGAATTGAGTCTATACGAGTGGGTGAGACCGATAGTTGTATGAGAAGCATGTAAAACCATCGGTGAGTAACGACTCACTAATTGAAGAGAATGTGATTGGAGAGACGTGGCATCAGTGTGAGGATGAGAAATAATTGAGTGTCGGTGTGTGCATGAAACTGATAGAAGGATTTAATCAGTTAGTCAATGACCCACTAATAGATAAAAATGTTTGGTGATAATAAGTCACAGATAGTTTTAATAAATTAACTCACCGAAAGGTAAAATAAAAATAATTAATTGGTGAGACGTGAAACCGATGTAAATAAAAGAAAAATTGGTGAGTCAAGAGAAGAATAATCGGTGTGTCGCAACATCAGTGAGTCATGGAGTTGGTGTGATGTGAGAAAACTTTAGATAAAATAAAAGATGAGTCACCGATAGTTTAAAAACGAGATACCAAAACCGATGCGTAGGAGAGACCAACGGTGTTTCAAAGTGATCAGTGAGTCACGACTCAATGATAGTTATAAAAATCATCGGTGTAAATAGGGATTGATGAGTCACAATCAGTGAGTCACAACATCGTGGGTTGTGGTATCGGTGTGTAAACTCTCTTAAAAACAAATTGATATGTTAAATGATTAATTTAAAACAAATAATAAAATGAATAAAACATTAAAAAATTAAAAAATATAAAAAATTACTAAACTGTTAAAGATAAAATAATTAACTGTAATAATAATCTATTTATTTTATTTTAGAAACATAAAATAAAATTAACTAAATTATTGACTTAGTATAAAAATATTAAGATAAATTAAATATATGTCTAAATAAATAAAAAACACATACAAAGATTTTACCACAAACATGAAATTAAAATAATTAATATTGACAAAAGATATTAATCATCAATGTTAATTAGTTAGATGAAAAAATGAAAACATAATATTAAAAAAACATTATTTTATTAAAATTAATCTTAGATTGCAAACTTATATATTTAACAGAATAATTAAACTAGTTAATAAATAATTTTAATTTATTTTAATAAATATAATTTAAAGTTTAATATTTTAAATTAAAATCCAAATTAAATTAATGAAAATAACAATGAACAATTAATTAATTCACAAACATTTAAAAGTAAACAAGATTAAGATTATTAAACTAAATAGTAATTTATTATATTTAGAATATTTAGAATGACTAAATAAAAATAATAAAAACACATATTTAATTATAAAAATGATTAATTAATAGATTTAGTATAAGAAATAAAAAAGTTCCATTATTTATTTAAAAGTGTAAGAATACATGATTAAATTGTTTAAAAATTAAATAAAAGATGTGGCAAAACAATTTAAAAATAGAGCCACATCAAATTCCCCCACACAGAAGCATAGTTTTTCCACAAACAATCCATTGTTTTTTCAACTTTGAAAAATTGTAAATAGAATTTATGATTTAGATCACACTGTAACATGTTATGCATTTAGAAACAGAGGACAAGAAACATTAAAACGGCCTTTTTGAATAAAATGTTCAAATGGTATCTTGCCTAGATCAAATACTCAAAGAGTAATATATAAAGCTATGAATCATAAAGTAATGATGATGTCATGCCTCATATGTGACAAAACATAATAACTCACTTCAATCCAATCTCATGTTCTAGGTCCAAGTGTGAAAAGAGGTAAAATTAATGTGGAATTCAGAACATAACAATAGGAACTGTATACTTTGACTTATCACCTACGTTCCAACTATAAAATATACATTTTTTTGTTAATCCTCTTAATAATTCAACCAAAATGATTTCCATATAAATTTTTTTTACCCTTCTTTATTTGGCATTAATCATTCACATCACATTAATGAACTCATTTTTGATCCTAGACCATTATTTTAATTTTTCCCAATCCATGTATCATGCACTAAGCATTGTGCATTTCATATATTCAATGTGTACAAAGGGATTATATTAATCAAAAAATGCAACCATCATCTACGGTCTCATAGATTCATCGTGGGATCCCAGATGCCAAAACTACTCCAGTTTCAAAAGATTTATATCCAAAATCATTTATATTGTCTCATTAAGGTGATTACATTGATAATTAATAGAAAAGAAGAATAATTAATCCCCTAAGAAAGAGTCAAACATCCAGTTCCAGCAGCAATGATCATAACTCCACAAACATATAACCTAAATAACTTCAAAGATAGTCCCTAAACCAAGATATCCATTCTATCACTAAGTAAATATCACTCAGAAATCATCCATTATCATTAATTTCAGACTTTATGCACAACTTAACTACCAATGAAATACAATCCAAAGGTAAGAACCATTTGAAAAATAGTGTAAAGCCTAACATTTTGCATAAATTTTGAAAACACATAACTTTTTTTGAAAAAAAGTTTTAAGTTGCAGTGGGAATTAATGGGCTTTCAATTAAGCACAGTTTAGCACAGTCACGAATTGACCCCCTTCTCCACAAATAAAACCCAACTTTCTACACAATATTGAATTCCAAATTGGAGAATAACAATTTGGAAGTTTAAATTCAAAACAGATTTTCAATATAGTAGATTGATGACATGTATAAAGGGTCTCATTGAAGTTCAAAAATATTGGTTTCCACAGAAATTATTTAACAATAGGTTCAAAATCAAGTACATGAATTTATCATTTTAGACAGGAACAAAGATCTTCAATACAGCTCAAAATAAATATGTGCGGTGTAGGTGCGCTTTGTACTGGGTGTAAGCATTTTATCAAATTGAGTTCAATAATGCTTTTAATAGAGAATAAAAAAACAATGCTACAATATTCCAAGGATATAAGAAGAATTGAAAGAACAACAACATGTACCCCCTCCCCCCACACTTAGTTTAAAGTAGTGAGTGATTTTAATAGAAATGAAAATCAGTTTTAAGTAGAGATGTACATGCAGAATTTTTATTTACAAATTAACATAAAGAAAATTTTCTTTCCAATAAAAGATGAATTTTAAACAATTGTAGATTTTTTTTTCAGTAGCAAGACATGCATTAGAGTTTTTATTACACTTGTAGCAGAATTTTCAAATGCAGCAACATTTATAACAGAATTTTTATGCCTGAAAAGAAGCATATTTTTTTAAAAAAGCATTAAGGTGGAGAGAAATGGAACAAAATTTAACAGTGCGATATTTCCTTGACTAGTATTTTTCATTACTCTATCGGCATGGGAATTCCACTCCTTTAATGAAAAAATAACAGCTTCTTGATAACTATGAAATAAAACAAAGAAAACCATGAACAACCAGTAATAGCAATTCCACAAAAACATAGCCAAGAAGAAGAACTTTAATCATTGTTAAAAATTAAACATAGTAAAGGAAAAAAAGAACCATGGGATGCCTCCCATGCAGCGCAATGTTTTAATGTCTTCAGCCAAACATTATTTAAGATTAGTTCTCAAGCACTATGAAGGAAGTAAAGCCCTTTAGTTGTCCCTCAAAATAATGATTGACTCTCTTCCCACTAACCAACATGGGTTTGTTCTCTTAACCTATAATTTCTACAACTCCATTACTAAGCACTCTCACTATAGTAAATGGTCAAGACCACTTGGACTTCACCATTCCTGGAAAGAGTTTAAGTCTATAATTAACAATAAGGACCATATGTACATGTTTAAGCTCTTTAGTTTGTATGATAGAATCATGAAAGATTTTAGTCCTCTCATTATAAATCATTGACTTATCATATATATCTCTCCTAAACTCATCAAGTTCACTCATCTTAAGTAATCTCCTCTCACCAGCACTCTTAAAATAAAAGTTCAGATCCGTAACTTCCCAATAATACTTATATTGCAACTCCACAGGTCAAAGAAAACATTTCCTAAAAAACAGCCTTTATAGAGACATACCGATCGAGGTCTTTAAAGATGTTCTATATGACCACAAACCTTCATCCATTTTAAGAGACTAGTCTTTCCTAGAGGATTAATCAGTTTTATGAAGTATTTGTTGTAGTTCCCTTTTTGAAATTTCCACATGTCTACTAAACTGTGGATGATAAGTTGTACCTATTTTATGAACACAACCATAATTATCCATCAAATCCTTAACATTGTAGTTCTTAAATTGTATTACATTATCAGCGATAAAGGATTTGGGAACTCTAAATCTAGAAAATATGTTCTTTTTGACAAACATTATTATAGAGATGGAATGATTGTTGGGAAGTGACACTTCCTCAACCCATTTTGAAACATAGTCAACAACAAAAAGAAAATACTCATTCCCATGAGACGATGGAAGTCTACCCCTAATATATAAACCCCAGACATCAAAATTTTCAACTTCTATAATTCCTTTTTGGGGTAACTCCTTCTTCCTACCCACATTTCCTAGCCTCTAACATCTATCACTTCCAAACAAAAAGCTTCTAGCATCCTTAAAAAGAGTGGGACAATAGTAACCATATAGTTGGACTTTCCGAGCAGTTCTTTCACCACCATGGTGAACTCCCCAAGGGGAGGAGTGAAAACTCTCTAAGATAGGCATCATTTATTCCTCAGGCATACATCTCCTAAGAATACAATTAGAACATCTCCTAAAAAATATAAGATCATCTCAAATGAAGTATTTTATGTTCAGGAATGAATTTACTTCCTTGGTTATTTGATTAATTTCTGGGAAAGACACCTTCTGTCAGGAAGTTGAAAAATTCAACAAACCATGCAGGTTGCCTGATTGACATAGTAAGCAGCTTCTTATCAGAAAAAGAAGAGTTTTTTCCTAGGATCTTTAGAATATGATTGAGTAAGAGGAGGCCAAGATAGGTGGCCATCAACTAAATTTTCAGCTCCCTGCATATCCCCAATCTCTAAATCAAACTCCTGTAGCAACAGAATCCATCTAATCAGCCTGTGTTTAATTTTTTTTCTTAGAAAGGAAGTAATTTAAGGAAGAATGTTTAGTGAAAATAATGATTTTTGAACCTATAAAATACTGTTTAAACGTCTCTAGAGCAAAAAAATACCTAGAAATTCTTTTTCAGTAGTGGTGTAATTCTTTTTGGATTCATCTAGAAGTATACTAGAATAATACACCACATGTAACTTCTTATCTCTCCTCTTTCAAAGGACATCACCTACAGCCATGTCACTGGAATCACACATAAGTTCAAATGGTAGTTTACATTCTGGAGTAGTGATAATGGGTGATGTAGCGAGTTTCTCTTTTAACAGGTTAAATGAGTTCAAACAATTTTTATCAAAATTGAAATATGAATCATTGACCATCAAAGAACACAAGGGTTTATTAATGATAAAAAATAATTTTATGAATCTCTAGTAGAAACGGGCATGTTGTAGAAAACATTTAATAACTTTTACATTTTCAAGAGGTGAGAGTTTCTGAATGAATTATATTTTAGCAGTATCAACTTCTAGAAATATATTGGACACCCTATGACCAAGAACTATTCCTTCTATAAACATGAATTGACACTTCTCCTAATTAAGAACAAGGGTGGTTTCAATGCATGTCTCTATGAATAAGTCAATATTTCCAAGACAAGTTTCGAAAGTACTTCCCACAATGGAGAATTCATCCATTAAAACCCCAATGATGCATTCAATCATATCTGAAAAGATATCTATCATGCACCTTTTAAAGGTGGCTTATGCTCCACACACCCCAAAGGGCATCTGCCTGTAGGAAAATGTCCCAAAGGGGCATGTGAAAGTGACCTTTTCCTGATCCTCCAGATCAACAAGAATCAATATGTAACTAAAATACCCATCCAGCAAATAGAAATATTCATTTCCATCAATCCTCTAAATCATATGATCAAGTAGGGGCTTTGGAAAATGGTCCTTCCATGTGGCGGCATTCAGCTTCCTATAATCTATACAGACTCTCCATTTTGTGGCTTTCCTAACATAGATTTCTTCATTTTTTTAATTTTTTTACTACATTAAAACCTCTTTTATTGGGGAAAATATGTAAAGGGATTCCCCGGCACTGTTAGAAATGGTATATATCATTCTAGTTTCAAGAAACATAATCACTTCCTCTCTCATAACTTCTTTCAGGTTTGGATTCAATCTTCATTGATACTCTACCCTAGGCATATGGCTAGGCTCTATAGGTATTTTATGCATGTTGAATGAGGGAATAATACCTTTTATATCTGATATGGTCTAACCTATGGAAGATTTAAACTTCTTTAAAAAACATAACAATCATTCCTCTTGGATTTCATTAAGTTCGAAACAAATAATGACTAGAAAAGTAGAATTCTCACCTAGGAATGAACATTTCAAATGAGTAGGGATTGGTTTAAGTTCATGAGTTGGTGGTTCTACACAAGAAGGAAGACTATAAGACCTGATAGGACCATGATATTCCTCATATATCTTATAATTAGTATTCAATGATGACATATTTTCAATTTCAGGTTCAGTTTCAGAAATAACAATGTTGCTTTCAAAAATGGACTGCACACTGTCCAGACTATCCAGATCAAGATTTAACCACTTAATTGAATCAGAATCATCAATTTGTCTCAAATATTCTCTCTCTACATCATCAATGTGTTCAAAGAGGTTTTTATTAACAGAAACACCTCAAAATCACTCAAAAGCTTATATGTTTAGAAACATATGACTCCTTTACAGCAGAAACTGAACAGTTGTCCAGATTTGGAAAATTTTACAGATTAGGTATTTGAGTGTAATTATCAATTTCTATGTCATAAACTACCAAATTTTATACTTCTAAATTATTTTCTTCAGTAGAGAATTGATTTTCAGATTCATTATAGTTTCTGATTGAGTTCTAATTTTCTAAGGACTCTACCATTGAACAGTTTTCATAAAAAGTTGGTCCTTTTTTATTTTAAAACACAATGAACACTCCATGATGTTCTCCAATTTTGAAAATTAACTGACCCATAGACACATCAATAACAACACATCATGTGTCCAAGAAGGGACTACCAAAATTATGGGCACCTCTTGATCACACTCCCTGTCTAAGACTAACAAGTCTGCATGCACAAAAAACTTCCCAACCCCAATAAGTAATTCATCTACCCTACCCACATGATGGGAGAAAGATCTACCAACTAATCACAATATAACAGTGGTGGGTTTACGATATCCCAACTTTATCTATCGGAACAGTGAGTATGAGATAAGATTAATACTAGTACCTAAGTCACCCAAACAATTGAGCTGATGATAATTTCCTAGTGTGCATGGAATGACACTGCTACCTGGGTCATTCAGTTCGGGTTGGATTTTCTTTTGAAGCAAATCACTACACTCTTCAGTGAGGTTGTAGGTAGAAAACTCTTGAAGGTTATTTTTGTTTGAAACTATTTTCTTAAGATATTTAAAATAATATGGGATTTGAATTAATGCTTGAATAATAGGATTATTTACATGATGTTTTGAAAGGAGACCAAGGAAATGAAGAAGTTCAGCCTCAGTGTTACTTTGAGGTTTTAGCCTCACAGGGAAATAGATGGGTAGGGAAAAAAATTTATGGACAGTATGTATATCCCTCACCTCTTCCTCAGCCTTATTTTCTTTTATTATTTTGATTTTTAGATGAGCTTTCAATTTGTGCTTTAAGTTACAAATTCAGATTTCTAACATTTTCAGGACTTTTCTGTGAATTTCCAACATGTGAATAAAGAAGATTCTTATTACCAGATTGAAGTAGATTTTCATTTTGGGCATTTTCATGGTCTTTTTCAATTACATATTGTGTATTAATCCCACTTATAGTGACAACAACTATGGAATTATCTCTAGGGTGAAACTCGGTGATACTTGGAAGTCTACCTTTTTTCCTAGATGAAAAATCTCTAGCAAGTTGTCGTAGATGTGTTTCCATATTCTTCATTGTAACATTAGTTTGCATTTTTCAAACTCCTATTGATTTTGATATTTGGATAGATTAGTCCCGTATAATTCCTCTTGAGAGTTAATTTTGTTCAAGATTAGATCAAGATTAGAAGACATTTGATTATCATTATTTCCTGATGCATTTGAAGACTCACCCCTTTGTTGATTTTGAATGTTTGGTCTTAGTTGATTAGAGTAATTAGGGGTAGTGGATTGTTTGATTAGGCCTTGATCTTTCCATGAATGATTTGGATGGTTCCTATACCTTGGATGTAATTATTTGAGAATGGATCTTCTTTAATAGGCATCCTTGGTCCATTGTCAACAAATATTGAATTCCCTTGTTGTTGGGATTGCATATCAAAATTATGACAAAAGTTTTCAGAATTCCCAAACATACCACACTGGAAACACTATTCCCTTAAATATTGGTTGGTATTTTGACATCCATGTTGGTTAAATGTGTGTTTTGAATTCTATTTCATTAAGGAATGAAGTTGGTTGGTGATTTCATAATGTTGAGCATGTGTTTCATTCATTGAACCTGCGTTTGAAATAACATTTCTATTGACTATTTTTCTTATTTAATTTTTATGTTATGAATTCAGGGAAAAATTGTTAATGATTTTTCTCAATTATTCATCTGTCTTATCATTGTAAGTACCCCCTACAGTTTGATCAACTAGATTCTATCCAGAGGATAACAACCCTTCATAGATGTTGTCCATGAGATGGTGAGATGAGAGTTGATGATGGGTAAACTACCTAAGAATTTCCCTAAATCTATCCTAGGCTTCATGAACAGCTTCTCCCTCCTCTGGATAAAAACATGTGATATTTTTTCTAAGTTCTACTTTTAATCATTGATGTTAGATTTTCATTATGAAAGGATTGTACACTTGATGCCTGTTTTCAAAGATATTCTCATCTAGACTCAGAAACCAATTCATAGTATTCCCTTTAAGGGAAAAAAGAAAGACTGTAATTCTTAGCTCATTTTCTGTGAGTCCTAGAATAGGTTAGTGTTACAGAGTATTAAATAAATCTTTAATGAAGGCTAAAGAGTCCTCATTAGACAGTCCATTATATGCAGGCAGCATTGATATGTAGGACAGTGTTAGTTCATAATTTCTGGCCCTAGGACTAAGTCTAATAGATGATGGATAGCTTCAAATTACATGAAGATGGTATTCCCTCATCCTAGGACTTTCATATACATCTAAGATTTCTGTATTATTTTGGATGTTCTTAGCTGAAAGAACTCTCGCATCTAGATTTTCCATTTCAATTTTTTTTTTATTTCATAGAGTAGTTAAATGTTTATCTATTTCTTTTTTTAGAGGATCTAGACTAACAATAGAATGTCTTGTGCTCATACAAACAAAATTAGACAGTACTCAACAATAAGAAAAAAAGAATATTTGTTACACTATTCAAAATTTTCAATTTTTTTAAGGATTCTTTTTAATGATTTGCAGTTGTTTTTTAAATGCAATGGCTCATACCTTCCCTTGAAACAATGCTAAAAACATGACCTGAATCATCGTAGAAGATGGTCAATGTTTAAATATTATATTCCTACTAACTCCAGTATATGTGGCAAGTAGGGTCTAACCCACAGAGAAGGAAAAAATTGGTCACTAATCTTCTAAAAACATTCTAAAACTCCATTCTTGTTAGTAGTGGAGTTGATTCTCTATCTTCATTAATTTTTATTTTTTTATTCTGTGAAATTATTAAGCAGTAAAGATACTACACATTTTTTTTGGTGTTTTTGATCTAGACTAATATGAAACAGAAAACAATTTGAAAACTCTAAAAAACAAAAATATAGAATGATGATAAATGAACAATTAGAATGTTTTTGCAGAGTACCATATTAAAAAGAATGACTCACCACCCTCTCCAAGAGTAATGTTATAGCATCCCGTCTTTTTATCACATAAACTTCCATTACATTTTACAAAACTGAGGATCTTTAAGGTTTAGTGTCTTGGAAACCAGGAACATAAAACATGAAAAGAACAAAAACACTCTTCTTAAACACTTGAAAGGATCCTCCTTAAGTTCATCCTAGGTTCATTACTGCATCTCATAACCTGGGGACATACATCAAAAGAAAGGGTGAGCAGAAAGCCCAGTAAGGGAAACAAGAGAAACATTTTACATGTGAACTTGAGATACTTCAATAAGGACATGAAATGAAATTTAAGGCATGAGAAAGAAATAATGAGATACATCATAAAAAAAATAACATTTTTCATAACTTGAATATGTGGCTGCAACATTTAATATTGACAATCGTTTCGTTTCACCAAGGTCCATCCCCAAGGTTTCGTTAAAAATTACCAAGGTTATTCACCAAGGCATCGTTAAAATTGTAATCTCTAGTGGTTACATCATTACCCAATGCATTGGAGCGCTATCAGGGCGCACCCTTAAATTTGCCTTTATTATCATGTGATCCACATATATCATCATCAAACATTTCATAAATAACCCATATAGCATAAAATAAATGGGTTTCATTTCATAATCATAACGTTTTAAAAACTGCTTTAAAGACATGATCTTTACGTTACTTTAAACCCACGGAAAGGGAAAGCAGGTATCATGTATGTAAATCCCAGAATTTAAAATAGAACATTTTTATATATATGTGAATACCCCTGTAGAAATAGGAGCTTTGAGTATTCACTTTATAACATAAAATAATTTTGAGAAAAGAGAGGCATTTTGAGACGAAAATTCTGCAGCATAACGGCTATGTTACAAGGTTTTAGAAAACTTTGAAAAGAGAGGGAACATGGGTAGAGCAATCATAATTGACCCATAAAATAGTAGAGGGACAGAATAAGAAGTATATATGGACATGGTGGTGCAATTTCAAGGACATACCATTTGAAATAAAAAACATGGAAGGAAGACAAAAGTTTGATTTCTCTTATGAAAGTTCGGCGGCCTAACGGCGTTACTTAAACTTCAAAATGCTGAATTGAAGAGATCAAATGGGGTCTCTCATCATATGAACATAAGAGTCCAGTATGATAGGTATAGAGATCATACCCCAACATAACAAAAAGGAACTTGAAGGAATTGACATGAAAGTAGAACTTCAAAACGAGAAGGGTGAAGAACCACTTAAAAATTCGGCAGCCTAACGGCGCCACTTAAAACATCAAAATACTGGATTGAAGAGATCAAATGGGGTCTCTCATCATATGAAAATAAGAGTCAAGTATGATATATATAGAGATCATACCCCAATATAACAAAAAGGAACTTGAAATAATTGACATGAAAGTAGAACTTCAAAACGAGAAGGGTGAAGAACCACTTAAAAATTCGGCAGCCTAACGGCGCCACTTAAAACATCAAAATACTGGATTGAAGAGATCAAATGGGGTCTCTCATCATATGAACATAAGAGTCCAGTATGATATATATAGAGATCATACCCCAATATAACAAAAAGGAACTTGAAATAATTGACATGAAAGTAGAACTTCAAAACGAGAAGGGTGAAGAACCACTTAAAAATTCGGCAGCCTAACGACGCCACTTAAAACATCAAAATACTGGATTGAAGAGATCAAATGGGGTCTCTCATCGTATGAACATAAGAGTCCAGTATGATATATATAGAGATCATACCCCAATATAACAAAAAGGAACTTGAAATAATTGACATGAAAGTAGAACTTCAAAACGAGAAGGGTGAAGAACCACTTAAAAATTCGGCAGCCTAACGGCGCCACTTAAAACATCAAAATACTGAATTGAAGAGATCAAATGGGGTCTCTCATCATATGAAAATAAGAGTCCAATATGATATATATAGAGATCATACCCCAATATAACAAAAAGGAACTTGAAAGACTTGAATGAAAATAGAACTTGAAAACGAGGAAGGTGAAAGAATCCCTTAAAAATTCGGCAGCCTAACGGCGCCACTTAAACATTCATAAAACGAATTGATGAGAGAAAGGGGGGGTCTCTCATCATATGAACATGCAATAGGCAGTAATATGAATATAAAAGAACATCCTCCAACATAAGAACATGGAGTATAAAATAAATGACAAAAAAGAGATTACTTGAAAAGAAAGAGAGAGGTCGGAACCCTTACCTTAAAATGTAACTCTTAAACCTCAAAGGTTGGGACCTTGAGGGCTTGGGGGCACCTTGGGAGGACTACTTGGGAGGTAATGAGACCATAAATTCGTTGGGAATGAGTGTGGAGTCGAATGGATGAGAGGAGGGCTTGGTATTTATAGGGAAAGTGAGGGGACAAGGCATTAATGGCCAAGGGACACCTCACTAGTGGTTTTGGCAAAACCATGGGCTTGCCCATGGTATTTGCCCATGGTATTGGCCACTTGGGACACCTCACACCTTATCTTACTATTCATAATTCGACCATATTTAATATATACTTAATACATCATTTAATGATGTCATTAAACACCCGTAACTTAAAAACTATACTTTCACTATTCACCGAAAATTCAACTTTCTCAGAATAATCCCAAAATTTCACCTTAACCAAATATCAATGCTATGATTTCAAAAATGAACTCCATTTTATAAAAATAATTTTCTAAATATTTTTAATTTTATTTTTAAATAAATACACTATTCATCGAAAATTCATTTTTTCAGAAAAATCCCCAAAAATTACCATAACATAATATCGATGCTCTGAGTTCAAAAATAAAGTCATTTTTATAAAAATAATTTTCTAATTATTTTTAATTAAATTTTTAATTAAAAAACACTATTCATCCGAAAAAACTAATACTTGAATAATAATTAATGAAACCGTTATTTAACTATTTTATTGAATCACATTACTTAATCAAGGTGCCTAGGTTATTTTAAAACTTTCTTTAAGTGAGATTACTAATCCATTTGGTCATATTACTAATCCTAATCATAAAATCACTATTCATAATTTACTATTCATCAAAAATCAAGTTGATCTTATTAGACTCCAAATTTCGTACTGAACATAATTGTAGAAGACCATTTTTCGAAAATCATTACACATTTTAAGTTATTTAAGGTTTACATAAACATTTTTTTCAAAATATTCTTTTGAAAATTCATCAAAAATATGCATACTATTTTTATCCGGTTATTTGAAAATTCATAAACTTCATCATAAGCAGAAATCCCAATTTTTATTTAAAACAAGGATTACACAAGGTAGTTACGGTCTCGTTACATAGCCCCTTATAATACCAGCATAGGACCTAAGAGTAAGGTGTGCTAGGGTGATAGAATCTTGGGGCGGCTCGGTCAACATTGCCCGAGTAGTAATTTCTATCAGTTTGAACTTCTCGCGAAGGCGATTCCGTTCTAGCTTCACATGATGAAGTTCGGCTTGGGTTTGATCCAGAGCAAAGGCCAATGGTGCTACCTCCTTCCCAAGCTCTGTTAGATGGGCTTCGATCGGTCCATGACTACTAGGTGAGGCCATTAAATCTTCTTTCTATAATAATCAACCAAGATTACTTATATAGAGACAATAATCAAAACATTTTGTTCCTAGCGGTCATATTGACCGATGGTCATATAACAGTCAAAACCAATGGTCTCATTCTAATTATAATCATGTTTATCAAATAAAACATTTTTTTTGAGTAATAAAAATAACGCATAAAATTAGGAAACAATATTTATTTAAAATTTCGGGTCGTTACAATCTTCCCCCCTTAAGAAATTGCGTCCTCGCAATTTTTTTAAAATTGGGTTTTGAAATTTCATTGAAAGTCCCACATCAGAAAAGGAGTCAGTAAAACTATTACTTTAAAAGAAAGAAAGGGAAGTGCAAAGGTCACCCGAGTTAACCCACACTAGGGTTCCATGTAGGAAAACATGGACATGGAGGAAAAAACAAAGGGTCAAGTTCTGAGGGAGAGTGATAGAGAACATGATTAGGAGAAAGTTTACCATGAGAAAATCCCAAACTTATGATGTGTTTAAACGGTCTTTGATTACCTAGTAGGAAACGTAAACCAATTACGTTCCTTTTCATAATTTTGAGGAATTCATTTACAACATAGAACAAAAACATAAGCAAATATACTTATCTTCATGTAGAGTTTCATCCTTTAATAAGTTTCTACCCAAAACTAATCTTTTCTCCAAACGATGAGCATTCAAAACTACTTGGTCTCATCAAAACACAAGAATCATCTTCTAGAGAATCACATAATCCACAAAAGATCAACTATCTATTTCTTCTATCTTTAAACATTATCCCAAAAACAGAAAGAGTAAGGTAAAAAAAACTCTTCAAAAAGAAATAATCTCATAGGAATGGAAACTACATTTAAATCTTCAAGTTCCATGGTACTACCCAAAGTTCATCATAGTCCATTCCATAAATAATGGTCCTTAAGATTCCTCAAAATAAACCAAACTAAGATTGAAACCCAAATACAAGAAAGATTTGATAACATAGTCTTCCAAGGTAAACTTTATCATTCATCTCCAAACAATATCAACCACTCCTAACATCTTATAAAAAAAAGTAACTAACCTAAACATATTTACCCCAAGATAGGTTAATAATTTCCATAAGTAACCTAAATTACTATAATTCCACCTTAAATTCATCGATTCTTCAAAATATAAGTCAACCCTACTCTTCAAAGAAAATACTGTAGTAGTATATTTACCTCGATCATATAGGGTCCCCAAAATAGTGAACATCTTCCAAAATAATAATCAGCTTTTAATTCCCTAATCATCCCTTTCATATTAATATGGAAATCGTTGCATTTCCTATCACATTGGTTATTGGGACATGTTCTTCCATCTCCCACCATTAGCTAAGAAGAGAAATTATAATTAGAGGCTTAAATACTTAACCAATAATCATGAAAAGGAGCTTAAATCATATAAGGATAACTTGTAGAAGAAAAGTATACCCTAACTTGTGATCCCCTAGGTTCCAATCTAGGTTATCCATGATCATATATTCTTATGTGAATCTTTATTTTATTTTATCTTTGTTCCTTTAGTAATGGTTCATACTAAGCTTATGAATTTACCAAAGCATATCCCCCGGGAGTGTCGTAACCAAGAGTGCAGCAAGGCCCGTTGTCGTGTACCAGTTCCCGTTCGAGTCTAGCTCAAAGCGGTGTTTTCGGGTTTTACCCCTATGTACATCTGTGCCAGAGCCACCTCTACCTGCTCGTATCCAGACAGGGATGTATTTTCTTGGAAACCCCTTACTCAATACTCACCAAAATACCAGGAATATTTCCTATATTTAAACTTTTCTATAGGGTTATTCCTAGTGTTTTCATATCCTAATTTCCACAAATAACTAAACCATCCTTTGATACCAACTATAGCATCCCGTCTTTTTATCACATAAACTTTCATTACATTTTACAAAACTGAGGATCTTTAAGGTTTAGTGTCTTGGAAACCAGGAACATAAAACATGAAAAGAACAAAAACACTCTTCTTAAACACTTGAAAGGATCCTCCTTAAGTTCATCCTAGGTTCATTACTGCATCTCATAACCTGGGGACATACATCAAAAGAAAGGGTGAGCAGAAAGCCCAGTAAGGGAAACAAGAGAAACATTTTACATGTGAACTTGAGATACTTCAATAAGGACATGAAAAGAAATTTAAGGCATGAGAAAGAAATAATGAGATACATCATAAAAAAAATAACATTTTTCATAACTTGAATATGTGGCTGCAACATTTAATATTGACAATCGTTTCGTTTCACCAAGGTCCATCCCCAAGGTGTCGTTAAAAATTACCAAGGTTATTCACCAAGGCATCGTTAAAATTGTAATATATAGTGGTTACATCATTACCCAATGCATTGGAGCGCTATCAGGGCGCACCCTTAAATTTGCCTTTATTATCATGTGAGCCACATATATCATCATCAAACATTTCATAAATAACCCATATAGCATAAAATAAATGGGTTTCATTTCATAATCATAACGTTTTAAAAACTGCTTTAAAGACATGATCTTTACGTTACTTTAAACCCACGGAAAGGGAAAGCAGGTATCATGTATGTAAATCCCAGAATTTAAAATAGAACATTTTTATATATATGTGAATACCCCTGTAGAAATATGAGCTTTGAGTATTCACTTTATAACATAAAATAATTTTGAGAAAAGAGAGGCATTTTGAGACGAAAATTCTGCAGCATAACGGCTATGTTACAAGGTTTTAGAAAACTTTGAAAAGAGAGGGAACATGGGTCGAGCAATCATAATTGACCCATAAAATAGTAGAGGGACAGAATAAGAAGTATATATGGACATGGTGGTGCAATTTCAAGGACATACCATTTGAAATAAAAAACATGGAAGGAAGACAAAAGTTTGATTTCTCTTATGAAAGTTCGGCAGCCTAACGGCGTTACTTAAACTTCAAAATACTGAATTGAAGAGATCAAATGGGGTCTCTCATCATATGAACATAAGAGTCCAGTATGATAGGTATAGAGATCATACCCCAACATAACAAAAAGGAACTTGAAGGAATTGACATGAAAGTAGAACTTCAAAACGAGAAGGGTGAAGAACCACTTAAAAATTCGGCAGCCTAACGACGCCACTTAAAACATCAAAATACTGGATTGAAGAGATCAAATGGGGTCTCTCATCATATGAACATAAGAGTCAAGTATGATATATACAGAGATCATACCCCAATATAACAAAAAGGAACTTGAAATAATTGACATGAAAGTAGAACTTCAAAACGAGAAGGGTGAAGAACCACTTAAAAATTCGGCAGCCTAACGGCGCCACTTAAAACATCAAAATACTGGATTGAAGAGATCAAATGGGGTCTCTCATCATATGAACATAAGAGTCCAGTATGATATATATAGAGATCATACCCCAATATAACAAAAAGGAACTTGAAATAATTGACATGAAAGTAGAACTTCAAAACGAGAAGGGTGAAGAACCACTTAAAAATTCGGCAGCCTAACGGCGCCACTTAAAACATCAAAATACTGGATTGAAGAGATCAAATGGGGTCTCTCATCATATTAACATAAGAGTCCAGTATGATATATATAGAGATCATACCCCAATATAACAAAAAGGAACTTGAAATAATTGACATGAAAGTAGAACTTCAAAACGAGAAGGGTGAAGAACCACTTAAAAATTCGGCAGCCTAACGGCGCCACTTAAAACATCAAAATACTGAATTGAAGAGATCAAATGGGGTCTCTCATAATATGAACATAATAGTCCAATATGATATATATAGAGATCATACCCCAATATAACAAAAAGGAACTTGAAAGACTTGAATGAAAATAGAACTTGAAAACAAGGAAGGTGAAAGAATCCCTTAAAAATTCGGCAGCCTAACGGCGCCACTTAAACATTCATAAAACGAATTGATGAGAGAAAGGGGGGGTCTCTCATCATATGAACATGCAATATGCAGTAGGATGAATATAAAAGAACATCCTCCAACATAAGAACATGGAGTATAAAAGAAATGACAAAAAAGAGATTACTTGAAAAGAAATAGAGAGGTCGGAACCCTTACCTTAAAATGTAACTCTTAAACCTCAAAGGTTGGGACCTTGAGGGCTTGGGGGCACCTTGGGAGGACTCCTTGGGAGGTAATGAGACCATAAATTCGTTGGGAATGAGTGTGGAGTCGAATGGATGAGAGGAGGGCTTGGTATTTATAGGGAAAGTGAGGGGACAAGGCATTAATGGCCAAGGGACACCTCACTAGTGGTTTTGGCAAAACCATGGGCTTGCCCATGGTATTTGCCCATGGTATTGGCCACTTGGGACACCTCACACCTTATCTTACTATTCATAATTTGACCATATTGAATATATACTTAATACATCATTTAATGATGTCATTAAACACCCGTAACTTAAAAACTATACTTTCACTATTCACCGAAAATTCAACTTTCTCAGAATAATCCCAAAATTTCACCTTAACCAAATATCAATGCTATGATTTCAAAAATGAACTCCATTTTATAAAAATAATTTTCTAAATATTTTTAATTTTATTTTTAAATAAATACACTATTCATCGAAAATTCATTTTTTCAGAAAAATCCCCAAAAATTACCATAACATAATATCGATGCTCTGAGTTCAAAAATAAAGTCATTTTTATAAAAATAATTTTCTAATTATTTTTAATTAAATTTTTAATTAAAAAACACTATTCATCCGAAAAAACTAATACTTGAATAATAATTAATGAAACCGTTATTTAACTATTTTATTGAATCACATTACTTAATCAAGGTGCCTAGGTTATTTTAAAACTTTCTTTAAGTGAGATTACTAATCCATTTGGTCATATTACTAATCCTAATCATAAAATCACTATTCATAATTTACTATTCATCAAAAATCAAGTTGATCTTATTAGACTCCAAATTTCGTACTGAACATAATTGTAGAAGACCATTTTTCGAAAATCATTACACATTTTAAGTTATTTAAGGTTTACATAAACATTTTTTTCAAAATATTCTTTTGAAAATTCATCAAAAATATGCATACTATTTTTATCCGGTTATTTGAAAATTCATAAACTTCATCATAAGCAGAAATCCCAATTTTTATTTAAAACAAGGATTACACAAGGCAGTTACGGTCTCGTTACATAGCCCCTTATAATACCAGCATAGGACCTAAGAGTAAGGTGTGTTAGGGTCATAGAATCTTGGGGCGGCTCGGTCAACATTGCCCGAGTAGTAATTTCTATCAGTTTGAACTTCTCGCGAAGGCGATTCCGTTCTAGCTTCACATGATGAAGTTCGGCTTGGGTTTGGTCCAGAGCAAAGGCCAATGGTGTTACCTCCTTCCCAAGCTCTGTTAGATGGGCTTCGATCGGTCCATGACTACTAGGTGAGGCCATCAAATCTTCTTTCTATAATAATCAACCAAGATTACTTATATAGAGACAATAATCAAAACATTTTGTTCCTAGCGGTCATATTGACCGATGGTCATATAACAGTCAAAACCAATGGTCTCATTCTAATTATAATCATGTTTATCAAATAAAACATTTTTTTTTAGTAATAAAAATAACGCATAAAATTAGGAAACAATATTTATTTAAAATTTCGGGTCGTTACAAATGTCACACAAGACAGTCAATTTAAGAGTTCACTCCTCATAATTAATCAACTGTGAACAATTGGTGAAATGACTACAAGAAGAACTCACTGTATGTCATGAAATCTTTTGAATTTATTATCTTTTGAAAAGTGTTTCCATAATCAATCTCGCCAACTGACTGTAAATTTTTGGGATAAAGTACTAGTGGTACATGAAACTGAACAAATTCAGTATTGATCTCGCCGATCGTTACTGAATTCATTAAAATGATAAAGTGAAAAAGAAATTTAAAAGATAACTACTAGGACATCAATTTATCCCCGAACTAAATGATTTATCTATAAATTTTCTCTATTATAAATACATCCACTAGAAATATACTAGAATAGAGTACTAATACTAGAATAAAGAGGGAATATAATCTCCCGAAATAATGCTCTGCTCCTTAACACCTCCAGCTCCAAGAAGTGGTTTCAGAGTCGCCCTTTGGCCTCCCTCTGCTCGGACCTGGATCATAAAACAAGTTGAATGAATGTTTCAAACGAATGTCCTCTGCGAATCTGCTGCTTGCTCTACATTTCAATCAAATTTCGTCTAATGCACGTCACCCCTTGTTTGTCACGAACTTAAAATGTCCTTCGCTTGTGCACTGCACAGGTGCATTTTTTTTACTGGCATGTCACGCTAGTTTTACCCATGTAACTAACTCCGGGTGAGTTAGTTTTGTGAACCGGGATGTTTTCAAGACCTTTGTGTGAACCTGCAATGAATGAATAAAAGAAGTGGTAAAAAACCAAAAGAAATTAAATAAATGAAAATTTATAATGGTAGTTATTAATTTATTATAAATTCTTAAATAAAAAACATTTTAAAAAAAATGTTATATCATAATGTTATTTTATTAGAGTTATCCATATTAAGAAATTATAAATATATTTTAAAATTAGATTATTATGAATTAATTATTTTATTTAACTAATTATATTCTATTGTAAATGTTATAAATTAATAATTAATGTAAACATATAAATATTTTAAAACTGATTAGTTATAAATAATTGACTTAAAAATCATTATTTTCATATAGATTTTAGATGTTTTATTAACTATATATTTCATTTTAATGTTAATATTTTCTTGAAATATTGAATTATTCACTATTTTAACAAAAATAGATTAGTTTATCATAATCAAATATATTAGTTTTTATGAACATAATTTAATAATTTTAAAATTTATTATTTATCTAATAATATTATCTGTTATTTATTTTTTATGTTTTATGTTTTTATTAAAATTATTTATAATTTTAATTTTTATCATTTTATTTTTAAATATATTCTTTTTTATTTAGTTAACTTTTTTTTAGTCTTCTTCAACCATTTCCACAGCATCTACTCCTTCAATCTTGAGTGGCAAAGCTAGGGTGGCCAACGAGATGCAGGATTCATCAATGGCACAACTTCTCTCATCCAGTGACGGCTTGTGGTTGTCGTGAATCTACCATACCGGCACACTTCATCCAACATGACTCCTCATCATAGGCAAACAGAACCAGGATTGGCTCCGGGTTCATCTCCAAATCCAGCAAATCTTTGCAGCGGCAACATCTTGATCCGCTTCGGACTCGACAATTCCTCCCACAACATCACCAAGCAGATTCTCCTTTGAATCGCCAGCAGGGGTTCGCTCCACCTCGATTCGGCCTTGATAAGGCGACATCATCCCGGTGGATTAAGACCTCCAAATAGTATTAGAGCAATGAGTTACTCAATTTACAGATCTAAAATAATCTTGATTAAATTTAGATTAATCTTTTGAAGGAGTTCGAAGATATTATATTATAACGCTATTCTGATTTGACTTGGTAAAAGACCTCGATCCAAGATCCAATTCTGTAGAGTGTTGTATTGATCCATGAAACCCTGGATAGAACAAATTAATATGTTAAAAGATTAATTTAAAACAAATAATAAAATGAATAAAACATTAATTATTTAAAACATAATAAAAATTAACTAAACTATTATAGATTAAATAATTAACTGTAACTAAAATAATATAACTAAATTATTTAACAAAGTAAAAACAAAAGTAACTAAATTATTAACTTAGAATAAAAATAATAAGATTAATTAAATATATGTCTAAATAAATGAAAAACACATACAATGATTTTACCATAAACATGAAATTAAAATAATTAAAATTAACAAAATATATTAATCATCAAAGTTAATTAGTTAGTTGAAAAAAATGTAAACTTATGTTTTAAAACACAATATTTTATTAAACTTAAACATAGATTATTAACTTATTTATCTAACAGAATAATAAAACTAGTTAATAAATAATGTTCATTTATTTTAATAAATCTAATTTAATGAGTAATGTTTTAAATTTAAAACGGAATTAGATTAAAGCAAAGAACTATGAACAATTAATTAATTAATAAAAACTAAAAATTTAATCAAATTAAGATTATTAAATAAAAAGTTATAATATTTTGAATGACTAAATAAAAAGACTAAAAAAATATTTAATTATAAAAAATGATTAATTAATAGATTTAGTATATGAAATATAATAGTGGCATTATTTTTTAAAAATTGTAAAAATACATGATTAAATTTTTTAAAAATAAAATAAATGATGTGGTAAAGCTAAGTAAAAATAGATCCACATCCGTACATTAAGGGGTTGTGTCAAACCGGCTATAACATGGTGTTCATCCTTCACTTGCTGACTATTGGGGACTCTCAAGATAAACTCTACCATTGCCTTCTTGATCCCCGACCACCGGTACAGATGTTGGAAGTCCTGGTACATCTTCACCACACCTGGATATACCGCGAATGGGGATTTATGGAACACCCTTGACCCCTCCTCCATCAATGACACTGGTACAATGGTGTGTCCTCTGAAAAGTATTATATGCTACCCACCTTTCGAATGCCAATTTGGGGCATCCCCGGGGGACATCTTGGAACCTGTGGTCTCATAGCTGAAATCTATGAGTTTTGATTCCCCAACTCTCTATAAAAGAGGAGGGGAAACTACCATCGACTGAAAATTTTTCTCGTCTCTATCCACAACGGATATATGAAGCGATGACAATTTCTCTAAGGCATCATTCAGTGGCTGTGAACTCGATCTCGTACTGAGATAATATTCCACCATGTTCCCCCTCCAAGGAGTATTGAATACCTCAAAGTCATAGTAGAAGAGGAAATCTTGCCAACATCGCCGTCTTATATTCAAATCATTCCAAGAAGACTACCGCTTCCAACTCAAGGTCACGAGTCACATAGTTATGGTCATGCGATATCAATTTTCTCGATCCATAAGTAATCACTGCCTTCCCCTACATCAAGACAAAAAAAACCTAGTTCTTGATGCATCACAAAACACCATGTAGTCGGTGCCCTCCTCTAAGAGCCTTATGATATGAGTACTCTTCATGCTTTGCCTTAGGTGCTGAAAGCTCTTCTGGAAACTCTCTTTCGACTCAAAGGGTTTTCCATTCTTCTTCAATGTCATCGTTGGTGTAAAGACCCGTAAATTTCAAGGAATTTTTTTTTCTTAATTTTCTTTGGAATTTTACAAGAACGCAGTTTCTAACGGCGCCTGATTCCGAGGCCCGGTGTGCCCGGAATCATTTTCCGAAGTTTGGCTCGGGTACGTTCAGTGAACGGACGAGCGGGTTTTTCTAACTTTTGAACCGGTGCCCGGAATCGAATTCTGAGGGCACCGATGAAATCGCAGCGCCGGTATTCGCTTAGAAACACCTCTTCCGGAGTTGCGTTTGCTCGGGTGTGGTTTTTAATTTTCGGGCTTAAAGTTAAGAAATAAAATAATTTTACGACAACTTTATTTTATTTCACATAAGTCACTTGGAAGCCACTTGAAGCCACTTAAAGGCAGCTTGAACTGAGTTGAACTGGATAGGATGCTATCCAGAAATATCCTACCCCCCTTGGTAGGATATTTGTGAGGTGGGGCCCGCACGAGCCCCGCCGTTTCTTTCCGCTAAGAAACGCACCCGTGAAAACCCGTCTTAATGAAAGTTAACCGACGCGTTTTCTAAATTCTTAATAGACCATTTAATTGGGCGGTTTATTTCGTGAATTAAATGGGTTGTTTCTTTCGTGAATTAAATGGGTCGTTTCTTTCGTTGAATTAATTCAACGAATTGATGGATCATTTCTTAACCAGTTTTTCAAATTCGTTGGCGTAATAATAAAATAAGGCCAACGCTTAACTTCTGGTTATTTGCGCTTGAGAAGATTTGAGAGAACCATCGTAACTTCTTCTCCCTCGCGAAGAACGCGAAGAACGCGAAGAACGCGAAGAACGCGAAGAACGCCGAACCCGGAAATCGACGACGCCTTCGCCCGAGACGTTCTTCCGATCTCCGATCTCCGATCACCGATCTCCGATCACCGACCATTTGAGGTGAGTGATTTCGGCCTTCCGCTCAAGGTTCTTTTCTTTGGGTTTAAACACAGATTTAAATACTAATAATTTAAATCTGTTGTTCTTGGTTCGTTGAGTTCACCGACTCAACGCCGGTTTCCACGACGACGCGACGCCTCCCCGCGACGACGCGACGATCCCTCTCTTCCGCGACGATCTCTTCCGCGAAGAACGCCCGCGCACGACGATCGACGAGGTAGGGATTTATTTTGGAAAATTACCCCTTTTTAATTTTCCGGTGAACGTTCTTTGAAAATTAAAAAGTCGGTTTCAAATGAACAATTTTATTTTAATTAAAATTGTCGGTTCATGTGTTGAACAATTTTTTCTCCCGGTTGTTTATCTCTAACGCGGAGGGTGCGGGCCAAACGAACACGGCCCGACGACCCTCCGCCGTTCTTCGTTTTGTGCGGATTTGACGGTCGACGACAGAACGTGCCGCAGCGGACGTTTGACGATCCCGCAGTAAAGAACGGATCCCGGGAGGAGCAACGGCACAGACGGGAAGGAAAACGGGCCACCGGAGCGACGCCGGCGGCCGGAGGTGGCGGCGCCCCGGCGCGCCGCCGGACGAGACCGACGCGGCTGAAGCCGCGGCGACGGCGGCCAACGGACCCGCGGCGCATGTGTCCGGTTCGTCCAGGCGGGACGCGGCTCAGCCGCGTCCGCGGTTCGCCAGCGCGGCCCGCCCGTGGGCCGCGGTTCTTCCTCAAGCCGCGGGTCAGCGCTCGCGGCTTCCACCCGCGCCGCTCGGCCAAGCCGAGCCGGCCGAGCCGGACCGGCCCTGGCCGGGCCGGGCCAGGCCAGCCGGGTCGGACCCGGTTCGGGTCGGCCCGGTTCGGGTCGACCCGGTTCGGGCCGACCCAGGGGGGGTCGGGCCGGGCCCGTACCCCCCATCTTCGGACGTTTTCGTTCAAATGCCCGTATCTTGAGTTTCGTGCCTCCAAACGACTCGCCGTCAGCGGCAACACGATCCTTGGATCGAGACGGTCGTTTCGGTATATTGCACTCAAGGTTTCGGAATACTTTGAGTTCGGCCGGGTTGGTTCGTACACGAGACCAACCGGGCCCTCGGAGCGGAAACACTTATATCTTGAGCTACGAACGTCCGATTGACGTGCCGTCAGCTTTGTTGAATTCCTCTAAGTGAGACAGATCTTTTGGCATACTCCGCCCGAGGTTTGGACGCAGGTGGAGTGCGGTCGGGTTGGTTTTGCCTTAAAAACCAACCGGGCCCCTGAGACGAAAATGCCAATATCTCTCAGACCGGGCGTCCGATTGACGCGCCGTCTGCGACGTTGAGTTCCTGTTGATGATACAGAACTTTTGGATACATCAACTTCGGACTTCGTGTCAGTTGATGTATCAGCCTCTCGGCTCGTGGAGCGGACCCTCCCGAACGAGCTTGCTGTGTGCGGGAACCCTAGTGCTGGCTGCGACTGCTACTTCGACAGCGACGACCGTGCAGAGATCCTCAGTGGACTGCGTCGACGACCGTGCAGAGATCCTCAGTGGACTGCGGCGACGACTGTGCAGAGATCCTCCTTGGACTCCGACGACGACCGTGCAGAGATCCTCAGTGGACTGCGGCGACGACTGTGCAGAGATCCTCAGCGGACTGCGACGACTACTGCACTCAGCGATCCTACGTGGATCAGTGCTACCAGTCCTGTGTGGGCCCGATCCTGTGTGGGTCCGATCCTGCGTGGGTCAGCGCTCAACGGTTCTGTGTGAGCCAGCGCCTACAGGTCCTGCGTGGGCCCGGTCCTGTGTGGGCCCGATCCTGTGTGGGTCATCTCTCAGCGGTTCTGTGTGAGCCAACTCCTACAGGTCCTGCGTGGGCCCGATCCTGTGTGGGTCACTGCAAGGTTAGTACCTATCGATCCTTCGTGGGTCCGACGACTTAGATGGTTCAATGATCATCTTTATCGTCATCCGAAGAAGTATATCTGTGTGAGCTGAATCTTGTGTTACTCTCCTTTGTGGATTGTGTTGAGCTATCCTGTGTGGATTTACTGTTTACTCTCATTTGTGGATTGTGTTGTTCTATCCTGCGTGGGTATGCGTTTTGCTTTCATGTGTGGACTGGGTTGTGCTTGGGCTCGGACGTTGGAGCCGAACGGGGAATTGAAGACTTAGGTATATGTATGAGCATATACCTAAGCCGTGTCAGATGTTACTTCGTGATTGCATCCCTTCTTCGTGATTTATCCTTTGTGGATTTCGGGAGACCTTCGGGGGTCTCGGGGTCCCTACTGAGTAGCTTATACTCACCCCTGCACGGGCTATGCCCGCACTTCGTGGTGTTGGTTGCAGACGACGGACAGCGCTGATCGTGGAGGAGGCGTGCGGAGCAGGACAGTACCCGGAGGTGGACCACTGGGCGGGATGTACTCGGAGCGGTTAGGTGGACCCGAGGAGCAGTGGAGGCTATATGTACCCACCCTTCAGGAGGGACTTCCGGAGGACGGCTCGATGCTGCAGTTTTCCCTTTTCAGTTGCTGTTTTTCCTTTCAGTTGTACTTTACAGTTGGGCTTGTATTTCCGGCCCCTTTTACTTTCAGCACAGCTTGTACAGTTTTTACTTAGTGTTTACTTTTCCACTTGCTTACTCTGTGGTGCTTGTTTTCTTTTCAAAGGCAAATGCCTTCCCTTTTTGTTGGGATTTACGCCTTGGTGCTAGTCGCCAGCCCTTGGCCTATGAAAGGCGGGCTTGGGGTAGTCACGGCACGGGCCCCGAGGACGGGTCGTGACAAATTGGTATCAGAGGTGGTCGGTTCTACCGCAGACTCTGATATTTCTTCTATGTGAAGCAAAAGAGTTTAGTGTATTGAGTGTGGACATCAGTCCAGGGAGTCCAGTGTTGGTGCGACGGCCGACGTATCCATACACCAGGACCCTGACTTCTGATTCCCGACTTAATGCACGAAAACATTGATTGCATGTGTGTTTCAAGTTTTCTCTGTGATTACTTGTGTCATCTCACCAGGTATACTGTTCTGACCGTGGCATACTTGTTTCCTTTTCAGGATGGCACGACGACAGCAGCCAGCTAGGGTTCCTAGAGTAGGGCGCGACGACAGCCCACCGAGCGACGAGGCCTCGGTACAGGGCCTGTTGACAGCAGAGGCACCGACGGTACCTTTACCCGCCGAGCCCCCGATGCTACCAGCACTGGCAGCTGACGACGCACGACGCCTCAGAGCTTTGCACGAGTTCCAGCGCCAGCGACCACCCAGGTTCCGTGGGGAGTCGGACCCCCAGGCAGCCGAGGACTGGCTGGAGGCGGTCGTCCGAGTTTTCAGGCTAGTGAGGACGCCAGCAGACCTCATGATGATCCTCGCGGCGAGCCTACTGCACGCAGCAGCCGGACGCTGGTGGAGCCTGATGCTCCAGGTACACGATGAGGCCACCCTCATCTGGACGGACTTCGAGATCCTCTTCCGCTCAGAGTTCGTCCCGGCCACCCTCCGAGCGGTGCGCATCCAGGAGCTTCTTCAGCTACGGCAGGGCAGCTTGACGGTTGCTCAGTACGCGGCGAGGTTCACAGACCTTTCTCGGTACTCGACAGACATGGTACGGGACCCCTTCTTCCGGGCCCGGACCTTCGAGCACGGTTTGAGACACGAGATCAGGGCATCGCTGATCTCCCTCAGCATCCCGACCCAGGCAGGAGTACTGGAGCGAGCCCTCCTGATCGAGAGATTCCTAGCTGAGTCCACAGCGAGACCCACCGCAGGGCGGCAGATAGCGGAGTCTTCGGCAGCTGGTAGCCGGCGGATGACTCAGGGTTCCAGGCGGACCAGACCTTCCGGCAGGCGACCTCGGGACACTGGCTCAGCAGTGCAGGGCACCCGGCCCTGAGCCAGCCTTCCGAGAGGCAGACAGTTCTACGAGTGCGGCGGGCAGGGCCACATGGCTCGTGACTGCCCAACCCGTCGTACTGAGGGCCAGCAGACGGTGGAGGGGCCACCCAGGCAGAGGCAGAGGGTCGACCGTGGCGGTCCGCAGGGAGGAGGCGGACGAGGCAGAGGAGCTGGCCGAGTAGCAGGTGGTGGGCGACGCTTTGAGGCTCTGCCACCACCACCACCAGGAGGCCCACCTCGACCATAGGGAGCTGGCGGGCAGAGACAGGCTCAGCTCCAGGCAGCGGAGGCCTACGACCACGGCGCGCCAGAGATGATTCGAGGTACGATCTGTGTCTATTCCACCCTTGCTGCAGTTCTGATAGACACAGGAGCGAGTCACTCTTTCATAGCCACTGCCCTTGTTCGGAGCTCGGAGATTCCGACAGAGCCGTTGGCTCGATCCTTACGGCTAGAGACTCCTACGGGAGCAGACTCGACGATTACGCACTGGTGCCGGCAGTGTGAGCTTACTCTAGGAGGCGAGAGCTTCGGCTGGGATCTTCTTGTAGCAGCGTCGAGGCCTTACGACGTCATCTTGGGCATGGGTTGGTTATCTACGGTCCATGCTCAGATTAACTGCATTAGGCGCAAGGTGCGATGTGTGCGCACCGACGGGAGCAGGTTCACCTTCACCGGCGAGAAGGGAGCCTTAACAGCACAGGATGGACTCACGCAGAGGAGAGGTCAGCCCATCACTCATCAGTTGGCTAGCCTCATCCTGGGAGCAGTTGACGTGCAGAGTCCCAGTTTTCCTGCAGTGGTGGATCAGTACGCGGACGTCTTTCCCGACGACGTTCCAGGACTACCTCCTCACAGATAGGTAGACTTTTATGTTGACCTGTACCCCGGGACAGCCCCGATATCCACTCCAGCATATCGGATGGCCCCCGCTGAGCTTCGAGAGCTGCGGGTACAGATGGAGGACTTGCAGGGCAAGGGGTTCATCCGACCCAGTGTTTCTCCCTGGGCTTCCCCGATTTTGTTCGCCAAGAAGGCGGATGGGAGCTTGCGACTGTGTTTCGATTATCGTCGCCTGAATCAGGTGACAGTGAGGAACAAGTATCCGCTACCCAGGATTGATGACCTCTTCGGCCAACTCAAGGGAGCACGGTGGTTCTCAAAGATAGACCTCAGGCCAGGCTATCATCAGCTCAGAGTTCGAGACGAGGATGTGCAGAAGACGGCCTTCAGGTGTCGGTATGGCCACTATGAGTTCTTGGTTATGCCTTTCGGCGTGACCAATGCTCCAGCAGTGTTCATGAGCCTCATGAACAGGATCTTCCAGCCATACCTCGATCGATTTGTCGTGGTCTTCATCGACGACATTTTGGTGTACTCGACGACGGAGGAGGAGCACGCCTACCACCTGCGTGTTGTGCTAGACACACTCCGAGAGCAACAGCTTTATGGAAATCTCTCGAAGTGTCAGTTCTGGTTACGTGAGGTCCACTTCTTGGGGCACGTCATTTCTGAGGCGGGAGTTGCAGTGGATCCCGCGAAGATCGAGGCAGTGCTAGCTTGGGAGCCACCCAAGAGCGTGACAGAGGTGCGGAGTTTCTTGGGCCTAGCCGGATACTATCAGAGATTTGTGCCGGACTTCTCCAGAGTTGCAGCCCCACTCTCAGCGTTGACGAAGAAGGGGAAACCCTTCGTGTGGTCAGACAGATGTCAGCAGAGCTTCCAGGAGCTGAGGAAGAGGTTGACCAGCGCACCTATCTTGAGGTTGCCTGAGGAGGGAGTTGGATACGTAGTCCACTGCGATGCATCAGGGACCGGACTCGGGTGTGTCCTGATGCAGGAGCGGGCCGTGATTGCCTACGGATCACGTCAGTTGAGGCCGCATGAGCAGAACTACGCTACCCATGACTTAGAGTTGGCAGTAGTGGTCTTTGCACTGAAGACATGGCGACACTATCTGATGGGCGAGCACTTCATAGTCTTTTCTGACCACCAGAGTCTCAGGTACATCTTCTCTCAGAAGGACCTGAACCTGAGACAGCGGCGATGGCTCGAGTTCCTCCAGGACTATGACTTTGAGATAGTCTATACTCCTGGGAAGGGGAACGTGGTGGCTGATGCCCTCAGCAGGAGGACGGGCATCCAGCTACTTGAGGAGGCGACAGAGCAGCTAGCCGCTTTGCAGATATCCTTCGTGGATAGAGACGGAGCAGCCTTCCTTCAGTCTCTCACAGTCTCTCCTCCACTTCTTCAGCGGGTCAGAGAGGCACAACATGGGGACGTTGACTGTGAGACGCGGCGTGTACAGATATCCTCGGGATAGGCACCTGATGGTTTCTCCCTTGGAGCAGAGCACGATGTCCTTTTCAGAGGACGTACCTTGGTACCAGTCGCCTTACGAGAGGAGGTGCTGAGAGAGTTTCACACTTCTCCTTTGGCGGTACATCCTGGAGTGGCGAAGATGTACCAGGATCTCAGACGACAGCACTGGTGGCCGGGCATGAAGAAGGCTGTGGCAGAGTTCGTTTCACGGTGCCTCACCTGCCAGCAGGTGAAGGCAGAGCATCAGGTACCAGAAAGCTTGGTATAGACCTTGGAGGTCCCGGAGTGGAAGTGGGACGGGATATCTATGGACTTTGTGACTGGACTTCCACGCACTTCCAGAGGTCACGATTCCATTTGGGTGATTGTTGACCGACTCACCAAGTCGGCACACTTCTTACCCATCCGAGAGCAGGGCACAGTGGAGAGCTTGGGGCGTCTCTACGTTCAGGAGATTGTACGACTTCACGGTGTGCCATCGACTATCGTCTCCGATCGGGACGCTCGTTTTACTTCCCGGCTTTGGAAGGGGTTGCAGGAGGCGTTCGGGACGCGACTACGTCTGAGCACCGCCTTTCACCCTCAGACGGATGGTCAGACGGAGAGGACCATTCAGACTCTCGAGGACATGCTCCGCGCATGTGTCCTCGACTTTGGTTGCAGCTGGGAGGACCACCTACCCTTGGTGGAGTTCGCGTACAACAACAGCTACCACTCCAACATCGGGATGGCACCCTACGAGGCGTTGTACGGCAGGCCTTGCAGATCTCCTTTGTGCTGGACAGACCCTGGAGAGTCAGCACTTGTGGGACCGGAGATGGTCCGGGCCACGACAGAGAAGGTCCAGGTCATCCAGGAGTAGATGAGGACAGCACAGAGCCGGCAGAAGTCATATGCTGACAGGAGGCGGAGGCCACTAGAGTTCGAGGATGGCGACCACGTCTTCTTGCGGGTCTCACCTCGACGTGGTTTGAGGAGATTTGGCCGAGGTGGAAAGTTGTCTCCATGCTTCATCGGACCCTTCCAGGTCCTCAGCAGGGTTGGCGAGGTGGCTTATCGCCTGGCTCTACCACCTCAGTTGCACCGGGTGCACGACGTCTTCCACGTATCCCAGCTGAGGAGATATGTGCACGACCCGACGCACATCATTGACTATGGGGAGCTAGACGTGGATGATGGAGCGACTTTTGCGGAGGTCCCAGTGGAGATAGAGGATCGACAGGAGCGGGTCCTACGTGGGCGATCGATTCCTCTTGTGCACATCAGATGGAAGCACGGGAACCTCCAGGAGAGCACTTGGGAGTGGGAGGCTCAGATGCGTGCTCAGTACCCACATTTGTTTCCCTAGTTTTTGATGTATCTTTACGGGGACGTAAAGTCCTGAGGTGGGAGTAATGTAAAGACCCGTAAATTTCAAGGAAATTTTTTTTCTTAATTTTCTTTGGAATTTTACAAGAACGCAGTTTCTGACGGCGCCTGATTCTGAGGCCCGGTGTGCCCGGAATCATTTTCCGAAGTTTGGCTCGGGTACGTTCAGTGAACGGACGAGCGGGTTTTTCTAACTTTTGAACCGGTGCCCGGAATCGAATTCTGAGGGCACTGATGAAATCGCAGCGCCGGTATTCGCTTAGAAACTCCTCTTCCGGAGTTGCGTTTGCTCGGGTGTGGTTTTTAATTTTCGGGCTTAAAGTTAAGAAATAAAATAATTTTGCGACAACTTTATTTTATTTCACATAAGCCACTTGGAAGCCACTTAAAGGCGGCTTGAACTGAGTTGAACTGGATAGGATGCTATCCAGAAATATCCTACCCCCCTTGGTAGGATATTTGTGAGGTGGGGCCCGCACGAGCCCCGCCGTTTCTTTCCGCTAAGAAACGCACCCGTGAAAACCCGTCTTAATGAAAGTCAACCGACGCGTTTTCTAAATTCTTAACAGACCATTTAATTGGGCGGTTTATTTCGTGAATTAAATGGGCTGTTTCTTTCGTGAATTAAATGGGTCGTTTCTTTCGTTGAATTAATTCAATGAATTGATGGATCGTTTCTTAACCAGTTTTTCAAATTCGTTGGCGTAATAATAAAATAAGGCCAACGCTTAACCTCTGGTTATTTGCGCTTGAGAAGATTTGAGAGAACCATCGTAACTTCTTCTCCCTCGCGAAGAACGCGAAGAACGCGAAGAACGCGAAGAACGCCGAACCTGGAAATCGACGACGCCTTCGCCCGAGACGTTCTTCCGATCTCCGATCTCCGATCATCGACCATTTGAGGTGAGTGATTTCGGACTTTCGCTCAAAGTTCTTTTCTTTAGGTTTAAACACTGATTTAAATACTAATAATTTAAATCTGTTGTTCTTGGTTCGTTGAGTTCGCCGACTCAACGCCGGTTTCTGCGACGACGCGACGCCTCCCCGCGACGACGCGACAATCCCTCTCTTCCGCGACGATCTCTTCCGCGAAGAACGCCCGCGCACGACGATCGACGAGGTAGGGATTTATTTTGGAAAATTACTCCTTTTTAATTTTCCGGTGAACGTTCTTTGAAAATTAAAAAGTCGGTTTCAAATGAACAATTTTATTTTAATTAAAATTGTCGGTTCATGTGTTGAACAATTTTTTCTCCCGGTTTTTTATCTCTAACGCGGAGGGTGCGGGCCAAACGAACACGGCCCGACGACCCTCCGCCGTTCTTCGTTTTGTGCGGATTTGACGGTCGACGACGGAACGTGCCGCAGCGGACGTTTGACGATCCCGCAGTAAATAACGGATCCCGGGAGGATCAACGGCGCAGACGGGAAGGAAAACGGGCCACCGGAGCGACGCCGGCGGCCCGCGGAAGTTGCCGGCGGCGCGGGTCACCGGCGCCCCGGCGCGCCGCCGGACGAGACCACCGCGGCTTCAGCCGCGGCGGCGGCGGCCAACGGACCCGCGGCGCGCGGGGTCCGGTTCGTCCAGGCGGGACGCGGCTCAGCCGCGTCCGCGGTTCGCCAGCGCGGCCCGCACGCGGGCCGCGGTTCTTCCTCAAGTCGCGGGTCAGCGCCCGCGGCTTCCACCCGCGCCGCTCGGCCAAGCCGAGCCGGCCGAGCCGGACCGGCCCTGGCCGGGCTGGGCCGGGCCAGCCGGGTCGGACCCGGGTCGGGCCGACCTAGGGGGGGTCGGGCCGGGTCGGCCCGGGCCCGTACCCCCCATCTTCGGACGTTTTCGTTCAAACGCCCGTATCTTGAGTTTTGTGCCTCCAAACGACTCGCCGTCAGCGGCAACACGATCCTTGGATCGAGACGGTAGTTTTGGTATATCGCACTCAAGGTTTCGGAATACTTTGAGTTCGGCCGGGTTGGTTCGTACACGAGACCAACCGGGCCCTCGGAGCGGAAACGCTCATATCTTGAGCTACGAACGTCCGATTGACGTGCCGTCAGCTTTGTTGAATTCCTCTAAGTGAGACAGATCTTTTGCCATACTCCGACCGAGGTTTGGACGCAGGTGGAGTGCGGTCGGGTTGGTTTTGCCTTAAAAACCAACCGGGCCCCTGGGACAAAAATGCCAATATCTCTCAGACCGGGCGTCCGATTGACGCGCCGTCTGCGACGTTGAGTTCCTATTGACGATACGGAACTTTTGGATACATCAACTTCGGACTTCGTGTCAGTTGATGTATCAGCCTCTCGGCTCGTGGAGCGGACCCTCCCGAACGAGCTTGCTGTGTGCGGGAACCCTAGTGCTGGCTGCGACTGCTACTTCGACAGCGACGACCGTGCAGAGATCCTCAGTGGACTGCGGCGACGACTGTGCAGAGATCCTCCGTGGACTCCGACGACGACCGTGCAGAGATCCTCAGTGGACTGCGGCGACGACTGTGCAGAGATCCTCAGCGGACTGCGACGACTACTGCACTCAGCGATCCTACGTGGATCAGTGCTACCGGTCCTGTGTGGGCCCGATCCTGTGTGGGTCCGATCCTGCGTGGGTCAGCGCTCAGCGGTTCTGTGTGAGCCAGCGCCTACAGGTCCTGCGTGGGCCCGGTCCTGTGTGGGCCCGATCCTGTGTGGGTTATCTCTCAGCGGTTCTGTGTGAGCCAACTCCTACAGGTCCTGCGTGGGCCCGATCCTGTGTGGGTCACTGCCAGGTTAGTACCTATCGATCCTTCGTGGGTCCGACGACTTAGATGGTTCAATGATCATCTTTATCGTCATCCGAAGAAGTATACCTGTGTGAGCTGAATCTTGTGTTTCTCTCCTTTGTGGATTGTGTTGAGCTATCCTGTGTGGATTTACTGTTTACTCTCCTTTGTGGATTGTGTTGTTCTATCCTGCGTGGGTATGCGTTTTGCTTTCCTGTGTGGACTGAGTTGTGCTTGGGCTCGGACGTTGGAGCCGAACGGGGAATTTAAGACTTAGGTATATGTATGGGCATATACCTAAGCCGTGTCAGATGTTACTTCGTGATTGCATCCCTTCTTCGTGATTTATCCTTTGTGGATTTCGGGAGACCTTCGGGGGTCTCGGGGTCCCTACTGAGTAGCTTATACTCACCCCTGCACGGGCTATGCCCGCACTTCGTGGTGTTGGTTGCAGACGACGGACAACGCTGATCGTGGAGGAGGCGTGCGGAGCAGGACAGTACCCGGAGGTGGACCACTGGGCAGGACGTACTCGGAGCGGTTAGGTGGACCCGAGGAGCAGTGGAGGCTATCTGTACCCACCCTTCAGGTGGGACTTTCGGAGGACGGCTCGATGCTGCAGTTTTCCCTTTTCAGTTGCTGTTTTTCCTTTCAGTTGTACTTTACAGTTGGGCTTGTATTTCCGGCCCCTTTTACTTTCAGCACAGCTTGTACAGTTTTTACTTAGTGTTTACTTTTCCGCTTGCTTACTCTGTGGTGCTTGTTTTCTTTTCAAAGGAAAATGCCTTCCCTTTTTGTTGGGATTTACGCCTTGGTGCTAGTCGCCAGCCCTTGGCCTATGGAAGGCGGGCTTGGGGTAGTCACGGCACGGGCCCCGAGGACGGGTCGTGACAGTTGGTGCTTCCACTCTGGAGATGTCTGGTGAAAATCTCTAATAGTACCCAGCCAACCCTAGGAAACTATGTACCATGGTAATGCCCTTCGGTTCCTCCCATGCATGCACCACCTCTATCATCTTTGAATCCACAAAAACACCAGCCTCTGATATGACATGTCCTAAGAAGTGGACCTTTTAATACCAAAACTCTCACTCGGAGAGCTTTCTGTAAAGATGGTGCTCTCTATGTGTGTCCAGAACCATCCATAAGTGTATAGTGTGCTCCTCCTTGGATACTAAATACACAAAAATGTCATCAATGTAGACCACTACAAATCAGTCTATGTATGGCAGGACGATCCTATTCATGAATCCAATGACCACTATTTGGGAGTTGGTTACACCAAAGACATCAATAAGTACTCATAGTGGCTATAGAATCATTTGAAAGCTATCATTGAGATGTCCTCATCGCGTACTCTAATCAGGTGATAGCTTGATTTGTGTTCTATCTTTGAGAACCATATAGATCCTTTCAATTGATTATGGAGGCCATCAATCCTTGGTAGTGGATACTTTTTCTTCATAGTCACCTGGTTTAGGCACTGTAATTCCACACATAACCTTGATCTTCTATCTTACTTCTAGGAAAATAGCATTGGGATTCCCATGGTGAAACATTGGGCCTTATAAAACCATTCTTAGGAAAGTCCTCCAACTATACCCTCATCATCCAGAGCTCTACAGGAGAAATCTGATATGCATGTGTAAATATTGGTTCCATCCAGGGGAAAACTCAATTAAAAAGTCTACCTATCTATGGGTAGGTAGTCTTCTAACTTTCTCAAGAAATATTTCCTCGTACTCATCCACCACTATAGGGAAAAAACTCAAAACATCCATTATTGTGTGGGTAAGGATGTCTGCATGAAGCTACCCCCTTCCCAAGTACTCCAACTCCCTAATCCTAGTGTGTAACACATTTTAGTTTTGGGTTTATCAATTTAAAATGTAGACCACCTCCTACCGCTCCCCCATCTCCTCTTACATGTCTGTTGCCCTGCAGATTAATATGTTCCTGTCATTGTCTCTTCCCCGGTGGCCCATCCATTGTTTCACTGTCAGCACAATGGGCTGGACAATCTCAAGAAATATTTCCCCTGCCTTCTCTGGATATGTATTCTTCATTCTAGGACAACTGGACTCACCATATGAGCCTTGATCTATAGATCCCCTATCATGGGACCTCTTCTCAGAACACCTCACATGTCAATGTCTCTAAGAATTACTTCAGAATACTGTTTCCCACTATTGACATCCACTCGAGGTATCTTCCCATCCAAATGACTTTCAACCACAATGGTTCACTCTAGAACCCAAGCATATGTTGGAATTCAAAGAGGAATAGTGCTAGCTCAGATGCCCCGAGACACATCTCGCTCAGAAGTCCGAGCCATGAAGCACTGGTCGTATCATATTCATCGAGTAACTAGAAAGGTCAGTACACCTCAATGAATACTCAACTACTGATATGTTGTCCTGCAGATGTTTTAGAAGCTCTTGGGCATGAATAGACCTTAGCCTTTATGTAATGATCCCCTCCTCTAAGAATGGTTCTCAAGATCTACCCAAGGAAATGTCACCTAATCATAGGATCAGGTAATCTAATCCCTACCATCGCCCTGCTGAACCTCGTAGAATGATCACTGCATGGACCACCATCTGATCCAATCATTCTCGAACAAGATATATATTTTTTCCACCACCTCAAGAATTTTCTTAACCGCATGTGAGTCAAGCTGAACTCAGAACCTAAGGGTTATTTGTCACCCAAACTGATGAAGTGAGATCAACACACGCATCTCACCCAGTATTACTATGAGTACTGTGTTCTACTACATCAGTTGTAGTATATATGGTACAACATATGGTTGTGTTGTCTCTTGTATAATTCCATGAATCCATCTTGTGAACCTATTGATCATCCTTGTGATCGTGTTATGGAATCCTGAATGGCTATCTACAAGGAATAACCTTGAAAAAAAACAAGGATTACCATAATCAATTGAGTATACCTAGTGAGATGACTCATGAAGGACATGGAAAACTCATCTCATTCCAATACAAAGCATGTAACTTAATTTTTCCCAGAAACTATTATTTTCTTTTACTATATTGAAAATCAGAATTCTGGGTCCTATTGAATGGATACATCCTCCACCGCATGAACACTTGATTCCCTTGCCTAAAAGCCAAACATGAAACACATAACATTGTTTCCCCAAACCAAACACATAGACTCTAGATTCTTATGATGGAACCAACCTCCATTGATACCACATTGTCACAACCCATCCCCCAAGACCCGTGACTTTAATAACCTAAGCATTACTTCCATAGGCTAGGGGACGGTGAATAGAACAAAGTAGGAATATCCATAAAAAGGGAAGGTATTTTCCATTAAACCTGTACACACGAACAATTATCAAACTATGGAAAGTAAACACCAAGTAAACCACAACTGTCACTGAGAAAACTAGAGAGAGTAGAGTACAAAAGGAATTTAAAAAGGGGACAAAATACAAAACCAAAACCATATAGGGAAATACAACTACCATGGTCCAACAACTTGAGACCTTACCTGAAGGGTATCTGATGTGTAGTTGCATGTATCCGTATAGGTACACTCATTCATCCCATATCACAGAGAACCACCTGGTCCCAGACCACCAAGGTCTCCGTTGAAGCATCGATCACCTGCGCGAGACATGAAACATGTGGTCGAAGCTCGTGTAGGCTTGAGTAACACAATACTCTGTGGAGACCCTACGCCACAATATAAATAAAAGAGAGCACGACTAAAAATCAATGACAACTAACACCAGGTATAAATCAATATATATAAAGTAAGATTAACAGTCATAAAGTAGAATCATCTTGTTCTACTGAGGGACTCAACCCTGATTATTCACTGAGGTTTCCTCAACTAATGAACCACTGAGGTCTACTCAGCTAATAGACCACTGAGGTTTTCTCAGCTACTGGACCACCGAGATCTACTCCACTACTGGAACACTAAGGTCTGTTGAGCCACTAGACCACTGAGGTCTGCTAGGCTACTGGACCATAGAGGTCTGCTCAGCTACTCGACCACCGATATCCACTCAACTACTGGACCACTGATGATTGTTCTTATACTAGGCCACTGAGGTCCCGATCATCATATAGTTTGTGTCAAAGTCAGTCATGGGATTCTAGCTCCCCAGTGGGCTTGATTTCAGACAAATTTACTCTGCTGGTCATCAGTCGTATCCTGAATGCCACTAAATCTCACTTAGAGATAATCCAAAGGACCATCTCATTACAAAGGTACCAAGTCCAATGACAAAATTCCAATCAAACACATGGTCTGAATGATATTGGAGTTTTAGTAAATAGGGGCCAGATATGTACGAGCCTTGTCCGACATAGTCAAACCGAACTAACCAACCATGCCCGGGGGTCCCACATGACCTGAACCCTTTTGGATGACCCATCCTAGTTGGGTCTTGGCTGACACGGTCAGCCCTAGCCTAACAACCACACACATTGGGCCTTGTAGGAACCGACCCTGTTCAGCCATGGTTCAAGCCCATCATGTCACCTAGTGACCCGGTTCTCACTAGTCCGGTCCTACTTAGTCGAACCGATTCTGAGAAGTCGGGCCGCACAGTGGCGTAGTTTCCCTCTGGATCGGCCTACATCGGTAGGCCAATTCTTCTCCAGCCTGGGCCACACACCATCCCACTTTATTTCGTCAGCTCAGACTATATCAGCTGGTTGTCTTCGGTCTAGCTCGGATGCCACGATGGTGATCAGTTTCCATAGCCACACAGCTAGATGAAGTCGACTACTTCCCTTCACACGTGGTCAAGTGTGGACAATGTGCCATCAAATTTTGTGGCCCTCCCCACTTTTTGTTCCCCTTGACATGACACCAGACTGGCGCTGCACCACTACACTTCCATGACCCCCACTTTCTCCATCCCCCACTACGTCGACGCACCATCGGGGTGTGCCGTTGTGGGCCACCAGACATGTTCCAGTGGTCCATTTTCTGTACCATGAGTTCCGTTGGGATCATGGGGTCATTATTGTTACTGCTATTGGTTCATGGATTCCTCACCATCAATCCAGGGGTTCGGTTATGAAGAACACAAGAACACCCACAAGTGAGGGATCAAAGACTTGTTCATGTCGGCCCAATACCTCCATGTTAGATTTAATAAACAGGATTGAGGGAAGTTTTAGAATCTAACAAGGATCTAATTTCTTATCTCTTCCCACTTTCAATGCCCATTCCCATAAGAACAAATGACCCGTGAATCAACCTCTTAGTGGGTTGGTCAGCATTCGTGGTTTTAGAAAGAAGGAACGAGAAAAAAACCCTGAAGAATAAACCCCTACCTTAGAAAAGGAGATTGGTTGAGGAAAATCACCCATAATATTCCGTCAATCTTTGGTTCTGATTTTCTCTCCAAGGGTATCGACACCACATTTTTATTCCCCGGTGTTCATAGTTTGAGAGGTTTTCTTCATCATTCATCAGGGGATTTCTAGGGATGTTTTTAACCCTAAATCACTGTTTAATTAAATATGGAAAACATGATTCATGTTTTAGCATTTACACTTTGATTCATTAATGTTTTTCATTAATGATTTTCATCGTCATCGCATCGCAGCATTACAACAATTTAGTGTCACTGTAAAAAGTTAAAATAACTAAAATAAACCTTTTCAGATGTTATTTTATTTTCATTTAAATCATACCAAAATTTTCTTTCACCCTCAACCTATGGAAGTCAAGGTTAATCCCTACTTAATAAAAACATCACAATACAAACTCAATGGTGGTCTCATATTTTTAATTAAATTTACCTTTCTTGAGTTATGAGGATTCAAAGAAAATTAATTTTTAATTAAATTATATTATTTATGGTTATGTACCAAAAAAACAACTTTCACAGTGGACCTGTTCCGCCCTATTTTTAGCTCCGCCTAAGGGAATCACACCCTCATGAGTTTAAAATTACTATCATATTTTTAATATGAGTTACCATTTATGTGATATACATATTTGAAAATATTATAATCTTTATTTAGTTATTTTACTTATGGCCAAAAACTACTTCTTATGGTTGGCCTGCGCCAGCCAATGTTAGGCTTTGACTAATGAAAAAACACCCTCACTAGCTCAACAATGGTCTCATATTTGTAATCCATGATACCATTGGTGAGCTATAAGGATTTAAAAAATATAATAATTTTATATAATAATATTATTTATGGTTATTCCATTTCTATTTTTCTCACTCAAGGCCCTCACTGACTAATATAATGTCACTCCTAGGGTTATCTCACCATCTTGAATTAAAAGTTTCCCTTGGATTTCTTATCTAGGGGCTTATTTAAGAGTTATTCCACTTTTTCAGGAAATTTTCCCTCTCGCACTATTTAAATAATAGTATTTTTCAATAGAAAATTTTGGCCACACAAGAACTCAAAATCTCACGTCGTCTTAGTGCCTAGTCTCAAAATAATCACCAAAAATTGAAATAGAAATAATGGTATTTTGGTCCATTACATTACCCCTATCTTTAGGGATTTAAGTCCTTGTAAGCTCAAATAGGGGATAAACAAAAAAATGAGTGTACTGAGCATGAATCAGGGCCACCCACTCTCATGTGCTCTATTAGAGATTCATGTGCTACCACCAAATGCACACTAGACAAATCGATCACCGATGGAGGGTCCTCTGCTCTCAATCCTTGATCTGTACCGGAAACACTGCAAAAGTCATGTCGTCTTCCAATTCCGAGCACCTAGAGGAATCCCAAGCCCCTTACTAAACTCTTCTCTTGGGTAGTTAGAAAGTTGGTCGACTCGGTGATTCTGTCAATGTTAACCCAGATGGTATCGTGTCACCTATATGTGCATGGTAAACCTATCATGAATACCATCAATATAAAATCCCACTTTCACTCCGGTACCTCAAGTGGTTGTGACAAACATGCTGGAACCTACTGGTCATCCTTCACTTAGTAACAATTTAGACATCTCAATACAAACTCTACCACTTCCTTCTTCATCCCTCGCCACCAGTACTGATGATGGAATTCTAGGTATATCTTCCACACACCTGAATGTACCTCCAAAGTGGATTTATGAAACTCCCTCAACACCTCCTCTTGCAATGACACTCATACTATGGTGTGTCCTCTGAAAAGAATGATATTCTCCACATCATTACAATACCGTTAGGGGCATGCCTTGTGGACATCATGGTACGTTTATTCTCAAAGCTGGAATATCCAAGTTGTTCTTCCCTAACTCGTTGTTAGAGTGGAGGGGAAAAAATCATCAACATAGAAAATTGGTCTCCTCTTTATCCAGGAAGTGTATCTGAAGTGAGGACAATTTATCTAATGCAACATTCAGTACTTGTGAACCTAATATTATACTGAGATAATCTTACCCCACATCCCCTCTACTAGGAGTAAAGACTATCTCAAATTCATATTCATGGAGTAAAACCAGCCAAATTTGTTGTCTTAGATTCACATCCTTATGAGAAAATATATACTTGAGACTCTTGTTGTAAAGACCAGAAAATTCCTTGGAAATATTTTTCTTAAATCAAGGTATTTTTACGAGTCTGATAAAATTGAAGGTATATGATTCTGAGGCCTAGTGTGCTCGGAATCAATTTCTGATGTTTTTTGGGTACGTTCAATAAACATACGTGATGTTTTTTATAACATTTGATCCAGTTCTCAGAATTGAAATATGTGAACACTGTTGAACTCACAACGTCGGTATTCCCTAAAGTATACTTTCACTTCGACAGTAGCGAGTCGATAATAAAATATAGTTTTTGGGTTTTCGTGGAAAGATATAAAATAAATTGAGGTTCTCCTTTTTTTTTTATTTGAGACACCTTGTGGGTCTTTGGAAGTGGGTCCCACTGGATATATAACCTCCTTGTGGAGGTTAGAAGTTGGAGGTGGGACCACCACACCTTAACCTCCCATGAGAGGTTATGGTGGTGGGGCCCACTCGAAACTAACCTCCCGCGAGAGGTTACGACGTGGGGACCACACAGGACTAAACCCCCTATTAATGGTGGGAGAGGAAAACCTCTCAACTCCCCTCATTAATGAGGGAGAGTCTCTCCACCCCCCTCCTTTATTGGTGCCAACTCCCATAATTTAATGGTGCCAAATCCTTCACATTAATTAAGGGGAAGCCAAGTTAATTAATTCACCATTTTGAATTTTGTGCTAACAAATAAAATAATAGATTAACATAATATATTATTATTTTGGTTGGAATTATACATTTTGGTGGCAACATTGAGAGGAAGATTATTGGAATAATTCTCCCAATGAATAAAGCCTTCGACAACGATGAACACCGACGAAGAGAGACTTCGAATTCCTTCCTCAGATCATACCGACGTCGAGCGTCTTCCACAACCGATGTGGGAGCTTGGGATTGGAAGTGTGCAGCAGACGCGACGAATGACGATCTCCTCCGTCTTCTTCCCTGCGACTCCGTCGATGACCAATGATCAAGGTAGGGGGTTAATTTGAATAATATTATTTTCCTTTTTCTCTTCTTCGGTAGGAAAGGAATTGATTCAGAGTTTGTGAAACTATTGAAGTTCATCTTTCTTAATTCTTGATAGGCAAAATGTTACCACCATTAACAAGAAGGGTGTGGGCCAAACCAACATGGCCCTACCCCTCCGTCGTTCTTGATTATGATGATCTTTGTCATGGAGATGAAGCAACGAGGCAAAGAAGGTGGCGAAGACAAAGGTCGTGCTATCTGCAGACTCCATTTTTTCACACCCCTCTTGGCATTCCGCACCGCCACCCAACTCCTACCGGTCTGCCCGGGCACCCGCCGGCTTGCCCACCGGCCTACTAGCGCACTGATGGCCTACCCGGCCACCACCCCGCCTGCCCGCGTCGTAGCCGGGCTGCCCGGCTACCACCCGTCCGACTGTTGGCCTTCCCGGCTGCATGCCGACCCACTGTCGACCTACCTGGAAACCTCTTGGACTCCTACCGGTCTGCTCGGCCACACATTGGCTCGTCTGTCGGACTGCCCGGCCGCATCCCAAGCTACCTATCGGCTCATGGCCACCCGACCTCCCGAACCGGCCAAACCGGCACCCTCGCTGCGCCAGCCTCCCAAGCCAGCCACGGAACCCCTCGCGGTGCCAAATCCGAACTGATCTGGTCGCTCCCTTCGGGGCGAGTCGCACCGGGCCGCACCCTTGCGGCGGTTTGGGCCGAACCATCCCCGAGCCCGGGGCCGCACCCTTGCGGCGGTCGACTACTGAACCTTTAATTTCTTTGGCCATATCTTTGGCACCAGACATCCATTTGATGAATAGTCAGCGATGCTAGAAATATTTTAGCATTACGGTACCTTTTATTATACCCCACTGTATTTTGAGGTATAGTTGAGATACAGTTAGGTAGGATCATGCACAAATCCAACCGGCCCCCCTGGGACTAAAAGGCTAATAACTCACAGGCCGAGCGTCCGATTTATGCGTCATCTATTGTGTTTAGACTTCTATGACATGGAAGACCATTGAGATACTTCTTTGTGGGACTTCATGACAGTTGGTGTATTGACTAGTAGGTCATGGAACGGATCCTCCCAGAGACGAGCGAGAAGAGTGCGGAAACCTAGAAGCTAGCTAAGACCTGATGACTGCTGACTGTTTGACTCGGAGTGACCCTACTAGCCTAGTGGGGAGAACATTGGTGTCTCGGCCGACCCACATTGGGGAGTGCCTTGGTGTCGTGGCTGACCCATGGTACTCGACAGGAGAATTTCCTCAGCAGGCTACGAGGGGAAGCGCCTTTGTGACGTGGCATACCCATGGTGGGAAGTGCCTTTGTGAGGCAGCTGACCCACAGTACTCGACAGGAGGAGTGCCTCAGCAGTCCAAGGTTAATGGGAAATGCCTTGGTGTCACATCATGCCCACTATACTCTACATAGGAGGAGTTCTCCAATAGCGGTGGTTTCGATAATGTGAATAAAATCCTAGTTTGAGCTGAGTCAGTAACTTTTGTGTTTACCTCATGATTGATATGGGTTACTTGATAACTTAGGTATATGTATGGGCATTTACCTATGTGGGGTTATATATTGATTTCATACATTGTGGTTTATATTGTTGGATTTTGTGAGACCTTGATGGTCTCGGGGTCCCTACTGAATATCATTATACACAACCCTGCATGGGCTATGCCCGCACATCGTGGTGTTGGTTGCAAACAATGCAGAGTGTTGACTGAGGTTGAGAGTAACAGGACTAGATGATACCCGGAGGTGGATCATACGACGTGTCTTTACATGGAGGAGACCAACAGATGTGGAGTGTTGAGGAGGCTATTTGTACCTACCCTTCAGGTAGGATCCGTGGTGGACGATACAAGAGCTTCTTTTCACCTTTCAATTATTTTGTCCCTTTTCAGTTGTAATTGTAATTTACTGTTGGGCTTGTATTTCGAGCCCCTTTACGTTTCAACATAATCTTGTTATATAGTTTTACATAGTGTTTTGTATCCAGTTGTGTGCTCTGTTGTTTGTGTTTACAGTTATAAAAGAAATTTCTTCCTAGATTTAGGAAATTATGCCTTTGGTGCTAGTCTCTAGCCCCTGGCCTATGGATGGCGGGATTGGGGTAGTCACGACACGAGCCCCAGGGGAAGGGTCATGAAAATTTGGTATCAAAGGAGTCTGTTCTACCGCAGAACATAGGACTCTGATCTTTACAGTGAAGCAATAGTGTTAAGTGTACTATGTTTGGTTTTCAGTTTAGGGAGTCCAGTGTTGGGGCGGCGGCCGACGTATCTATACACCAGGACCCTGACTTCTGATTTCCAACACAGTGCACGAAAACACTGATTGTGTTTGTGTTTTCAAAAGTTTTCATTAAGTCATCTCAACCAGGTCAGCTCACCAGGTATAATCTTTGACTGTGTCGCATCTGTTTCTTTCAGGATGCCTCCCCATGGACGAACAGCTAGAGACCCATGATTTGTATGCATTGATAGCCCACTGAGAGATGAGGCCTCAGTACAGGGCCCTTTTCCAGTGGAGGCACCAGCGGTACCACTCCCCGTTGGGAAACTAATGCCACCATCCCTAGCAGCAGATTATGCACACTGCTTGATCATGTTGCACGAGTTCCATCACTATAGGCTACCTAGGTTTAGGGGATAGACGGAACCACATGTGGATGAGTATTGGGTGGAGGTTGTGGTGAGAGTTTTATGACAAGTAGGGACACCATCATACCTCATGGTGATTCTTGCTTCCATCCTTTTACAGATTGTAGTGGGCAGATGGTGGAGTTTGATGCTCTAGGTCCACGATGAGATGACGCTTCTCTGGGCAGACTTCGAGATCCTATTTCATGCAAAGTTTGTGCCAAAGACTCTCCACGCAGTGGGAATTTAGGTGATACTTCATCTACAGCAGGGCAACATGACTGTGGCTCAGTATTCAGTGAGTTTCACAGACCTCTCATGCTACTCCACTGATATGGAATGAGACCCATTCATTAGGTCCCAGAACTTAGAGCATGGTGTCAGGTGAGATATCATAGCTTCAGTGATCTCACTCAGCATCCTGATGCAGGAAGGGGTGTTTGAGAGATCCCTCCTAGTTGAGAGTTTCCTTGCTAAGCTGTCTCCAGCAGAGAGATCCACCACCAGTCGACACGTAGCAGTGTCTTCTATATCTAGAAATAGATAGATGTCATAGAGGTCCAAGAGGACCAGACCTATAGGTGGATGACCACGTGACTCAGGATCAGTTGTGCAGGGCACCTGGAGTGGGGACAGACCTGCCAAGAGCGGGTGGTATTACTCATGCGGCGGGCAGGGTCACATTGCTCGTGACTGTCCAACTCGCCATTCAGATGATCATTAGATGATTGATGGACCGCCTAGTTAGAGACCAAGATTCGATCAAGGTGGTCCGCAGGGAGCAGGTGGATGTGGCATAGGAGCTGTTTGTGTAGCTGTCAGTGGAAGACGTTTTGAGGTGTTACTACCACCACCACCAGGAGGTCCACCCCGACCGCAGGGTGCAGGTGGACTGGTGAGAGCTCAGCTCCAGGCAGTTGAGGCTTATGATCATGGTTCTTCGGAGATGATTCGAGGTATGACCTATGTCTACTCCACCTTAGCTGCAGTTTCTATAGACACGGGTGTCAATCACTCTTTCATTGCCACTGCCCTCGTTCAGAGCTCGGAGATTCCGACGGAGCCGTTGGCTTGATCCTTACGACTAGAGACTTCTACAGGAGTAGATTCGATGATTACGCACTGGTTCCGGCAGTGTGAGCTTAATCTAGGAGGCGAGAGCTTAGGCTGGGATCTCCTAGTAGTGGCGTCAAGGCCTTACGACGTCATCATGGGTATGGACTGGTTATCTACAGTCCATGCTCAGATCGACCTTATTAGGCGCAAAGTGCGGTGTGTCCGCACAGATGGGAGCATTTTTACCTTCATCGGTGATAAGGGAGCCTTTGTAGCACAGGATGAACTTACACGGAGGAAGGTGTAGCCGATTACTCATAAGTTGGTCTGCTTTACCCTCAGAGAAGTTAATGTGGAGAGTTCGAGCTATCCTGTAGTGGTGGACCAGTATGTGGATGTTTTCCCTAACGATGTTCTAGGACTAACTCCTTGAATAGAGGTGGACTTCTACATTGAATTTTACCCCAGGATGGCATAGATACCTACACCAGCGTTTCAGATGACTTCCATGGAGCTTCGTGAGAAGCAGGTACAACTAGAGGACTTGCAGGATAAGGGATTCATCCGGCCAGTGTTTCTCCCTGGGCAGCCCCGATTCTAATCTCCAAGAAGGCGGGTGGGATCTTGAGGTTTTGTGTCGACTATCGTCACCTGAACTAGGTGACAGTGATGAAAAAGTACCCACTTCTGATAATTGACAACTTCTTTGATCAGGCGACGGGAGCACAGTTGTTCTCGAAGATAGACCTCAGACCAGGCTATCACCATCTCAGAGTTTGAGATGAGGATGTGTAGATGATGGATTTCAGATGTCGGTACGACCACTATGAGTTCTTGGTTATGAATTTCAGAGTAACCAACACTCCAGTAGTGTTCATGGGGCTCACGAACATGATTTTCCAGCCATACCTCAATCACTTTGTTGTAGTATTCATCGACGACATACTGATCTACTAGACTACTGAGGATGAGAATGCCTACCATATGTGGGTAGAACTAGACACACTCCTAAGGCACTAGTTTTATGGTAAGCTCTCGAAGTTCCAGCTTTGGATCAGAGAGGTTCACTTCATGGGACACGTCATCTCAGAGGCTGGAGTTACAATAGATCCAGTGAAGATTGAGGCGGTACTTACTTGGGAACCATCCAGGAGTGTGATGGAGGTACATAGTTTCCTTGGTTTGGATGGTTACTATAGGAGGATCATTCCATACTTCTCCAGAGTTTCACAACCACTAACAGCCTTGATGAATAAGGGGAAACACTTTGTGTGGTCGGTGAGATGCCAGCAGAGCTTTCAGGAGCTGAGTCAGAGGCTGACTAGTTCCCCCATATTGAGGCTTCTAGAGGTAGGAATTAGGTACATAGTCTACTGGGATACATCAGGGACCAGACTTGAGTGTACACTGTTGCAGGAGAGAGTAGTAATCGTGTATGGTTCTCGGCAGCTGAGACAACATAAGTAGAACAACGCTACCCATGACCTAGAGTTAGCAGTAGTGGTCTTCGCCTTGAATATGTGGAAACACGATCTGATGGGCAAACGTTTTACCATGTACTATGATCACAAGATTCTTAGGTATATATTCTCTTAGAAGGACATAAACCTGAGACAATGGAAATGGATTGAGTTCCTCCAGGACTATGACTTTGAGATAAACGTTGTAGAAGATGGACTCAGTAGGAGATCTGGTATACAGCTGTTAGGTGAGGTAACAGAGCAGTTGTCCGCTTTACAGATATCCTTTGTGGATAGAGATAAAGCAGCTTTCCTTTAGTCCCTTATAGTCACTCTCCCACATTTTTAGCGAACTAGGGAGGCACAACATGGGGACACTAACTGCGAGATACGACGTGCTCAGATATCCACATGGAAGGCAACTGATGTATTTTCTAAAGGTGGGGAGCACGTCATCCTCTTGAGAGGATGTACTATGGTACCAGTTTCACTTCAGGAGGAAGTTTTGAGGGAGTTCCACACATCCCCTTTAGCGGTACATCCAATAGTGGCAAAGATGTACTAGGACCTTCGACGACAACACTGGTGTCCAGGTATGAAGAAGGTAGTAGTAGAGTTTGTCTCTCAATGCCTCAATTGTCATAAAGTGTAGGCAGATCACTAGGTACTAGCAGGCATTATTCAGCCATTAGAGGTCCCAGAGTGGAAGTGGGATGGGATATCCATGGACTTCGATATAGGAGTTCCACATACATCCAAGGGTCAAAACTAAATTTGGGTGATCGTTGATTGATTCACCAATTCATCCCACTTAAGACCGATCAGAGAGCGGGGTTCAGTAGATAGCTTGGGACACCTCTAAGTGTAGGAGATTGTGCGGCTACATGGAGTACCATCATCTATTTTATCCGATCGTGAAGCACGGTTTACTTCCTGGCTATGGAAGGGGTTGTAGGAGGATTTCTGGATGCAACTTCGTTTGAGCACCGCCTTCCATCCTCAGACGGATGGCCAAACTGAGTGGACCATTCAGACACTTGAGGACATGTTGCGTGCTTATGTACTCAAATTCGGTCGTAGCTAGGAGGATCATTTACCTTTGGAGGAGTTTTCATACAACAAAAACTATCACTCCACCATAGGGATGACACCTTTTGAGGTGTTATACGAGCGACCTTGCAGATCACCCTTGTGTTGGACAAACCCAGGGGAGTCAGCACTGGTGGGACCAAAGATGGTACGAGCTACCACAGACAAGGTGAAGATCATCTAGGTGCATATGAAGACTACATAGAGTGGGAAAAATTCATATGATGACAGGAGACATAGACATCTGAAGTTTGAGGATGGTGACCACATCTTTCTATGGGTCTCATCTCGATGAGGTTTACAGAGATTTGGACAAGGAAACAAGTTATCTTTGAGGTACATCAGACTATTGCAGGTCCTCAGCAGAGTCGGTGAGGTGGCATACCGCTTAACTCTTCCACCTCAGTTGCACTGGGTGCACGAAGTCTTCCATGTATCCTAGCTGAGGAGGTATGTGAATGACCCTTCTCACATCATCGACCATGGAGAGCTGGACGTCGACGATGGGGAGACTTTTAAAGAAATTCTCTTGGAGATTGAGGATTGATAGGGGTGGGTCCTACATGGAAGTTCGATAACTCTAGTGCACTTTCGATGGCAGCACGAGAAACTCCATGAGAGCACATGGGAGCGAGAGGCTTAGATACGTGCTCAATACCCCCACTTGTTCCTATAGTTCGAGTTATAGCTTACGGGGACATAAAGCCCTGAGGTGGGGAGAATGTAAAGACCCTAAAATTCCATGGAAATTTTTTTCTTAAATACATAGGATTTTTACGAGTATGAGAAAATTGACGGCACATGATTCTGAGGCACGGTGTGCCTGGAATCAATTTCTAAAGTTTTTTTCGGGTACGTTTAGTAAACATACGAGTGGGTTTTTATAACTTTTTAACCGGTTATCAGAATTGAAATCTGAGGACACCGTTGAACTCTCAACGCCGGTATTTGCTTAAGGATACTTTCACTTCGATGACAGTGAGTCAAGAATAAAAGTTAGTTTTTGGGTTTTTGTGGAAAGTAATAAAATAAAGTGAGTTTCTCCTTTTTTTTGAGCCGCCATGTGAGTGTTTGGAGGTGGGTCCCACTTAATCTATAACCTCCTTGTGGAGGTTGGATGTTGGAGGTGGGACCACCACACCTTAACCTCCCATGAGAGGTGCCCACCCGAACCTAACCTTCAGCGAGAGGTTACGATGTGAGGACCACACGAGAATAAACCCCCTGTAAATGGTGGGTGAGGAAAACCCATCAACTCCCCTCATTAATGAGAGAGAGTCTCTCCACACCCCCCCGATTTTATTGGCGCCATCTCACCTAATTTAATGGTGCCAAATCATCCACATTAATTAAGGATGAGACAAGATAATTAATTCACCATTTTGAATTTTGTGCAAAACAAATTAAATAATAGATTAACATAATCTATTATTACTTTGGTTGGAATTGTTTATTTTGGTGGTAGCTTTGAGAGGAGTATTATTGGGAGAAAGCTCCCAATGAAGAATGCATTCGACTACGAAGAACACTGGCGAAGAGAGACATCGACTTCCTTCCTCATATCCTATGGATGTGGAGCAACTTCCACATATGACGTGAGAGAGCGGGATTGGAAGTGTACGGTGGATGCAACGAACGACGATCTCCTCTATCTTCTTCCTCGCTAATCCATCGATGACCAACGATCAAGGTAGGGGGTTAATTTGAATAAAATTATTTTTCTTTTTCTCTTCTTCGGTTGGAAAGGAATTGTTGCGGAGGTTGTGAAACAATTGAAGTTCATCTTTCTTACTTCTTGATGAGCCAAAAGTTACCACCCTAAACGTGGAGGGTGTGGGCCAAACCAACATGGCCCGACCCCTCTACCATTTTTTATGATGATATATGGCATGACGACGAAGCAACAAGGACACCAAGGAAGCGAAGAAAAGGTTGTGCTACCCACGGACTCTGTGATCCATGCCGCCCCCACGACATTCTCCAACGACACCCGGCATCCTTTCGGTCTGCCTGGCCACCCATCGGCGTGCCCGCCGGCCTACTCGTGCGCCATTGGCCTCCCCAGCCGCCACCCAGCCTTCGAGCCGGCCTGCCCGTGCCACCACCGTCCTTCCCGACCGCCTCTTGGCCGCCACCCGACCTATTACTGGTCTTCCCAGCCACCCGCTGGCCCACCTGCTGGCGTACAGGCCGCCTGCTAGCCTGCCCGGCCGCCTCCCAGCCTACCCGGCTACATCCCGAGCATCCTCCTGGCTCCTGGCCACCTGGCCTCCCAAACTGGAAAACCTGCGCCCTAGTTGGGCCGGCCTCCTGATCCGACCCGTGGACCCCTCACACATGCCCTGGCCGAACTGGCTCGACCGTGTCCTCTTTGACGAGTTGTGTCAGGCCGCACCCTCACGGCGCTACGGGCCGAACCGGCCCCGAGCTCTGGTCGTACTGCCAACGCAGCCTGCTGGGCTGGGCCCAGTGGGCCGACCCGAACCTAACAGGCTGACTCGCCCAATGGGCCGGGCTGGACCCAACAAGGCTGACTGGGTCCACTACCGACCATTTAATTTCTTTAGCTATATCTTTGGCACCAGACAATCGTTTTAAGAACCGTCAGTGGCACTGGTAATCATTGATCATAACGGTCCATTTTAGTATACCCCACTAGAGTTTGGGGTATAGTTGAGATACGGTCAGGTTGGATTGTGCACGAATCCGACCGGGCCCCCAGGACTAAAAGGCTAATAACTCACAGACTGAGCATCCAATTGACGCACCATCTATTGTTTTTAGACCTCTATAAAGTTGAGGACCATTGAGATACATCTCTGTGGGACTTCGTGATAGTTGGAGTATCGACCAGTAGTTTGTGGAGTGTATCCTCCTGGAGAGGAGCGAGCAGAGTGTGGAGAACTAGTAGCTAGTTGATACCTAACGACATCTGACTGTTTTAACTTGGAGTGACTCTACTAGCCTATTTGGGAGCTCCTTGGTGTCGCGGAAGACCCACAGTGGGGAGCGCCTTGGTGTCGCGTCAGACCCATGGTACTCGATAGAAGGATTACCTCAGTAAGATATGTGGGGGAGTGCCTTGGTGACATAGCAGACCCACAGTGGGGAGCACCTCGGTGACATAGCAGACCCACAATACTCGATAAGATAATTACCTCAGCAGTCCAAGGATAGTGGGAAGTGCCTTGGTGTCGTGGCGGGCCCACTGTACTCGACAGAGGTGGAGTTCTCCAGCAGTCGTGGTTTTGATAATGTGAAAAAAATCCTAGTTTGGGCTGAGTCAGTAACTTTTGGGTTTACCTCATGATTGAGATGGATTAATTGATTACTTAGGTATATGTATGGGCATATATCTAAGTGGGGTTTCAATTGATTTCATACTTTGTGGTTTATCCTTGTTGTATTTTGTGAGAAATTGAGGGTCTCAGGGTCCCTACTGAATATCATCATACTCACCCCTGAACAGGCTTTGCCCGCACCTCGTTGTGTTGGATGCAGACGAAAGAAATTGCTGACTATGGATGAGAGTACTAGGACAGGATGGTATCCGGAGGTGGACCATACGATGTGTCGGTACACGGAGGAGACCGATAGACGTGGTTTGCTGAGAATGATATATGTACCAACCCTTCAGGTAGGATCCTTGGTTGACGATCTAGGATATGCTTTTCACCTTTCACCTATTTTTTCCATTTTTAGTTGTACTTGTATTTTACTTTTGGACTTGTATTTCCAGCCCCTTTACTTTTCAGCACTCTCTTGTTATACAGTTTTACAGAGTGTTTTGTATCCAGCTGTGGGCTCTGTTGTGTGTGTTTACAGTTATAAAGGCAATTCCTTCCCAGATTTAGGGAGTTACGACTTTAGTGGTAGTCACCATCCCCTATCCTATGGAAGGCGTGCTTGGGGTAGTCACGACACGAGCCCTGGGGGATCGGTCATGACAGTTGTGGCCTGAGTAGATGATGAATTGTTTTCCCATAACGTACTGTCTTCACGTCTTCAATGTGAAGAATAACACTACCAAATCAAGGTCGCGAGTGGCATACTTATGCTCAAGAAGTCTCAATTTTCGTGATCCATAAGTAATCACTTCTTTCCCCTACATCAAGACACCACTATGTTTCAAAGAACACCCCGTAGTTGGTGCCCTCCTTTCGGAGCCTCAAGATTGGATCACTCTTCATGCTCGGCCTTAGCAGCTAAAAGCTCTGATCACATATTTTATTCCACATGAATGGTGATATGTACTTCATTAATGTCATGATGGTTGGTTATAGTCAAGATAAGTCATGTGAAAACCTTTGATAGTACCCATACAACCCACAAAAACTCCTCACCTCGATAACTCCCTTGGGTGCCTCCCAAGCAAGAACTGCCTCGATCTTCATTGATGAGATCTTTGTGTGTCCAGAACCATCCTTTGGTGTATCATGTAATCCTCATCAGACGCATAATACACAATGATCTCATCAATGAAGACCACTACAAATCGGTCTAAGGTTGGAAGATGTTTTTCATGGGTTCCATGAACACTTTTGGGGAGTTCATCATGCCAAATGACATCATTATGTACTCGTAGTGGCCATAACAAAAACTTATTTCCTTTTTCCATATTTCATCATCCCAGAGTTGAAGCTGGTTATATCCTGATTTGAGGTCTATCTTCAAGAACAATCTCATTATATTTAGCTGCTTGAAGATTCTACCAATCCTTGGTAATGGGTACATGTTCTTCTCGGTCACCTAGTTTAGGTGGCGAATGTCCACACATAACCTCGTGAATCTATCTACCTTCTCAGAAAACAACATAGATGCTACCCATGTTGAAACATTGGGACATAATAACCCCTTCCTCTATAAGTCCTCCAACTATACCCTTATCTCATGGAGCTCTGCGGGAGCCATCCTATATGAAGGTGTAGATATCAGTGTCGTCATGGGGTACAATTCAACACAAAATCTACCCCTCAATGAGGAGGTATTCTTGGAACATCCTCTGGAAAGATTTCCTCATACTCAACCACCACTATATGGAAAAACAATAAACCACCCACTACTACGCAGATAAGGATGACGCATGGAGCTACCCCTTTACCATGTCCTCCAGCTCATTAAGCCTAGTGTGGACCACATTGGGGTGGTGGTTGCGACATGCTGAAATTTATACCACCTACTACTACTCTCCAAGATCCTCTGCCACATCAGATTCCCTATAGATTAATATGTTCCTTTCACTGTCTCTAACCCAGTGTCCCATAAACTATTTTATTGCCCTCACAATGTGATCTACAATCTCTAGTGAGATTCCACCTACCATTTCTTGATTAGTATTAAATATTTCTAAGATGAGTGGACTCAGCCTATGAAACTTGATCTGTAGATCCCTTATCTTGAGACCTCTTATCAGAACGTCTCACATAGACATGTCTCTGAGAATGACATCGACTTTCTGTTTCCAACAACTCACATCCACTAGATGCATCTTCTCAGCCAAAGGAAGATCAACCACAAGGTTTTCTATAGATCCCTAGAATTAGTAGGAATGCATAGAGTAATAGTACTATTTCAATGTCCCTAAAAATATCACGCATGGATACCCAAGCCCTGAATCATTGGTAATATCATATTGATCAAGTAACCGGAACGGTCAGTATGCCTCGAAGAATACTTAGCTACCGACATGTTGTCCAATAGAAGGTATAGAATCTCTTGGGCAGACATAACCCTTATCTTTTATAGAGAGAGTCCATTCTATGAGAATTTTTCTCAAGATATTTCACAAAAATTTCACCTCATAGTATTATCAGATCATATAAATCCCACCATCGCCCTACTGAGCCACATAGAAGGCTCACTACTAGGACTTCCATCTGCTCTAATGGTGACATGATTAGATGTAAAACTTTTCTAGCACCTCAAGAATGTCTTTAGCCACCTGTGAGTCAGGTTCACCTCAGAACCTGAGGGGTCTCTGTCACTGAAATACATAATGTGTGATCAACCCATTCATCTTTCCCACTGGTACTATGAGTACCGGGTGCTACTCCACATGTGGTTGTATATCTAGTACACCTCTCGATGGTTCTTTCTCTTTTATGAGCCTTTATACCCATCTTGTCACCCCAAAAAAATAGTTGTGATCACACATTGTAATCCTGATCGGTTGTCTACTTGGAAGAACCTTGAAACAAAAAAAACATGTACCATAATCAGTTGAATATACCTAGTGAGTTTACTCAAGAAGGAAATGGAAAATACTACCTATTTCTATAAGATGCGTGTACCATCGTTTTTTCCTGTAACTATTTTTTTTATTTATAGAGTTGAAAATCATAATTCATGGTCTGGTTACAAGGATATGTCGTCCACCACACAAATACTATATTTTTTAGCCTAAACACCAATCTCGAAACACTTATCACTATTTCCCCAAACCAAACTCATAGACTTTGGATTCATAATGTATAACTGACTTCCATTGATACCATTCTTTCATGAACCATACCCTAGGGCCCATGCTATGAATACCCCAAGAATTCCTTCCATAATATAGGGGATGGTGACTAGCCTTGAGTTTTCCTATCCCAAAAAAGGATGGAATTTTCCTTTAAACATGTACACATGCACGATACTCAAACTATGCAATGTAAACACATGTAAACCGCAACTGTACCTGAGAAAACTAGTTAAAGTATTGTACAAACACAATGTACACAGGGGAAAAAATACAAGTCCAAAACCATGATGGAAAATAAAAATTATATTATTCTTCCAATTGAGACCCTACATTAAGGGTAGGTTAACGGTAGTTTCATTTAGTCGTAGTACTACACTCGTCTGTCCCATCTCACTGAGCACCACTTGGTCCCAGACCACCAAGGTCTCTGTCGAAGCATCGATCACCTGCATGATACATGACACATGTGGGAAAATCCCATCTAGGCTTGAGAAAATACTTAGGAGGGACCCTAAACCACAAGAGAAATACCACAAAGAAAGACCACAAAGTAATGATAACTCACACCTAGTATAACTCTAGGTATAGAAAGAAAGACTAACAGTCACATAACTGAATCATTGGGTACTATTGAGGGAATTAACCCTGATGTGTCACTAAGTTTTGCTTGGCCATTGGACAACTGAGGTCTGCTCAAATACTGGACCACTGAGGACTTTTTTTACTATTGGCCCACTCAGATCTGCTCCGCTGCTGGACCACTGTGGTCCGTAGAGCTACTGGACCACTGAGGTCCACTAGGCTACTAGACAATAGAGGTTTTCTCGGCTACTGGACCACCAAGGTCTGATCGGTTACTAGACCCCTGAGGTCTACTCTGCAACTAGGCTACCATGGTCCCACTCAACATATCCTATGTGTCACAACCATACATAGGATTCCCACTCTCCAATGAGCATGAATCAAATATAATATAAAACGAAGACCATCAGTATTATCTTGAATACCACTAAAGCTGACTTAGTGTATACCCAAATGATTTTATCATCTCAAGGGTACCAACTCAACAGATAGCATGTCAATCAAACAAACGGTCTGAAAAATATTGTTCATTTAGTAAACATGGTCGATAGCATCTGGGCCCAGTATCACTTGGTCGGACCAACTTGACCAACCCAGTATGGGGATCTATCATGACCCGGTCTAATTTTAGATGACCCAACCTAGTTGGTTCTGGGCCGAAACGGTCCGGCCTGGCCCAATGTCTAGGCCCATTGGTCTTTTTTGGACCCAACCCGGTTTGGATGTGGGTCTAACCCACTTTTTCACCCAGCAACCCGGTTCTCATCTGGTACAGTCCAAATTTTTCGGAGAGATTCTAACCAGCCGGGCTACCCAGTGGCCCAATCTCCCATCCAGATATGCCCGCATCGGTTGGTTGATTCTTCGCCATCTCGGGCCGCCCAAGGGCCCCGTTTATTCCATCGGCCCAACCCGCATCGACTGGCTAGATTTGGTCCAGCCGGACATCGCGATGATGACCAGTTTATGTAGCCATGTGGCTAGCTAATGAGGGATAACTCCCTTCACACGCTGTCCTATGTGGACCACATTCCATCATACACTACAGCCCACACCTCTTGTCGCTCCCCTTGACGTGGACCCAGACCGACGCCTCCCCCCCTACACAACCGTAGGCCACTGAACATACTCTGGTGGTCCGTTTTCTGAACCGTGAGTGCCATCAGGATCATGGGTTCGTTACAGTAATGGAAAAGGGTTCAACCCTTCCTCACCGTTGATCTGGATGTTCGGCCATGAATAACACAAGAATTAACACAACAGAGGGATTTCAGCCTTGTTTATGTCAGCCCAATCCCTCTATGCTGGAATTCATAAACAGGTTTGAGGGAGGTATAAGAATCTAACATGGATCTAATTTCCCATCTCTCCCCCATGTAAAACCCTTTCCCTCAAGAAAAAATGATCATCGGATCAACATGTTATTGTTTTTTTCAGCGTTCGTTGTTTTAGAAATAAATAATGAGAAATAAAATCATAGAGAATAAACCCCAACCTAGGAATAGAATATTGGTTGATGAAGATTGCATGTCTCCATCCGTCGATCTTCGGTTCCAATTTTATCTCCATGGGTATCTTCTCCACATTTTGATTCTTTGGTGTTCCTCATTGGAGAGGATTCCTTCATCGTTAGTCAGAGGAATTCTAGGGTGTTTTATCAACCCTAAATCCCTATTTAATTAAAGAATGAAGACATTTTTCATTTTTTAGAGTTGCCACACTAATTCATTAATGTATAGAATTAATGGGTTTCAGCATCATCGCAGCACCGCATTGCAGAGATGTTGTGATACTTTAAAAGAACAAAAGAAATAAAATAACCCTTTTTGAGAGTTTATTTTATTTTCCATTCAAATTTCCAAAACATAACATTCACCCTCGACCCGTGTCTGTCTATATTATGCCCTTTTAGAGGAGAACATCTCATCACGAACTCAACTATGGTCTCATATTTTTAAATCTGAGTTACCGTATGTGAGTTATGAGGATTTTAAAAGAAACTAATTTTTATTTAAATTATTTTATTTTGGTTATGTCCCAAAAACCAACATTCACAACTAGCCTGTTACAGCCTATGTTAGGATCTGCCTAAGGGAATACCACCTTCTTGAGATTGATGGTACTCTTGGATTTCCAATACAAGTTACCATTGATGGGTTATACAGATTTGAAAATAAAATAATCTTTTTTCAATTATTTTATTTAGGGAAAAAACAACTTTCCATTGTTGGCATGTATCAGCCAATGCTAGGCTCTACTTTAGGAAATCACATCACCATGAGTGCAACGGTGTCACTAATTTTTAATTCGAGTCACTGTTTGTGAGTTATAATAATTTTAAATATATAATAATGTTATTCAATTATTTTATTTACGGTTATTCAATTTTTGAGTTTTCTCATTAGAGGCTCGCACCGACTAACCTTAAGTCTCTTCTATGGTAAACTCGCCATCCTGACTGAAATGGAGACCTAATATATCTGATCATGGAACCCGTATAACATTTATTTCACTATATTAGGAAAACCATTCAGACTCGCTATTTAAAACATAAAATTTTTCAAAGAACCATTCTGGGAACATCGGGCCTCAGAATCGCACGTCGTCTCCACGCCGTGTCTTTGAATAATCCCCCACAAAAAAAATCATGGAATTACAGAAAATTATAGTTATTATAACTGAATTTTGGTTTACAAGTCTTGGTTATTAGAAAGGATCCTAAACCTAAATACCATTAATGATTCTATGGCTAGAAAGACCACTAAATATAAATGGAATGAAGAATAACACCCATATAGATAAAAATCCACAAACAAAGACATATGTAAAAGTCATTTCTCCCTTAAAAGGGAAAATTTTAATGATACCTATAAAAAATTTATCATTGGAAAAATTAATGTCATAATAAATTTCAAATTAAAACCCCACAAATGGGTGATTTATTTAAATCCACATTTCACCCCCTATGCCTCCCTCATTATTGTATAAAGAAATTTTTTGGGGAAATGAATATATAAATTTCGATTTTATGTGTCTATTATATAACCCTTCAAATAGATTATTTCTACTAAATGGTACTTTATCTTTGGAAAAAATTATACCACCTTTAAACTTAAATGACATATTAATTATAATTTCCAATGAAAAATGCATAATAGAATAGAAAATCATTATGGTGTAAGATTTTAAATTCATATTTTAATTTCTTAATCGAAACACACCCATGTTTTTTTATAATGATGAGTCATTAAACTGGCACATATATTAAAAGAATAAATGTATATTATTGTAATTGTACACATTCTCTTATATTCATAATACATATACCGATCAATGAATCAGTAATCTAGGTGGAATCCATTATTTATATATATGTGATAAACCATTACCATATGGTTATAGTATATATGTCTCTATATTCATAGTCCTTATATAATTCTACATGAACACTATATTTTTATATCAAATTGTGATTATTTATCATAGTATATTTATCCTAGTGTATGGAGATAAAAAAAATGGAGGTATATATGGACAACACATACCCCATACAAGGATCTTATCTGAAATACTCTGGAATTTTTTATTTTTCAATTTATTATAAAGATGATAGGGATAATGATTTCATTATTCCAAAATCATTCAATGTTTTTTAGATTAAATTATCATTATATTATTCCATGATTTACTAATAGATAATTAGAAATTAAACAAATATGATATCAGTAGAATTTAGTATCATCCAATGATCTAATAGTTTTTGTTATTTGTTGTTATGAAAAAAAGGCGTACATCCCAAATTTATTTTCCATATCCATTATTTTGTGAACATTTAATAACATAAATATAAAATATTATTTTTTTATAAAATAATAAGTTTCATACTTTTTAATTTGAGTCTCTAGTTAACTATTGGTCATCAAGTTATATGAAAACCATGTAATTTTCTATTGGGGTCTTCTATTATATTTGTATAGAAAATTTATGGTTATACTTCTTGATGGGTTAAAATCTGAGGGGAACCGTTAATAGTTTATATTTTACAATTAAAATATGAGAAAAATATTGTTGAATTTTCTACAGTGACAATGGTCACATTGTTAGAAATACAAAATTTATTAGGGATTAGACATTTAAACCATGATTCAAAACACTCAACATAGTCCAATTGAAGGTATTTTAATGAAATATGTTGGGGTAACTATCTAAAATTAACAATTTTCTTATATAAAAAATGTATAGATTATAAGATCATGGTGTTTGTGGTATAGAAGGAAACATTAACAATGTCCAAATAATTTTAAATAAGGATATCTACATTTTAATAAATATCCCTTGATTGGTATTAGTGATAATAGATTTCACTGGCACTAAGACAACTACATTACCACATTAATTTATAACAAAACCTAATTATTCTAACTCTATCCACATTGTGCTACTTGTACATACTCTAAATTAAATCCACTAAAATAGATTATGATCATGATGAAATGTTGGTTATGGAAGGATCATTTATAGCCATTAGATCCATGTTGGAATCACAAAATCATTTACTAAAATTAGTTCTTATAAATTGATTTTTTTTGTTATTGTTGTTGTATTGAATATTTTAATATGACCTACAATATAAATTTCCAACACCAGATGTACACCGTTTTTAATAATAGGTGGATCTAAAGATAAGGATTCCCCATCAAATATAGGAATATTATTTTTGGATCATCGTGTTCAATTATCTAGTTTAATAGGACCACAAGTAACAGAATTAATAAACTAAACCTTATATTTACTTGATGGAACTAATGTCCAAGAATAACACCTAGGTATTAATATACCAATGATAAAGAATTAGTATATAATATGTTGATCAAATAATAGATATGTGATAACACAATTACTTCATCTCAATCATCATGTGCCAACATTACCCATATTTCTGGATAATGGTAGTATGCCATTCTTTATATATATATGTATAGTGTAACAAAGATATTATTAATAACTACATGAACTATTATAAGAATTTATAAGGGAATTTGTTTTCATATATTACAATTTAATCATTTTGATCCACTAGAAAACCATCACTAAATAACATAATGATGGGTTTTTCATCTTAGGTAGTTCAACAATTATCAATAAACAATACCAATGGTTCATCATACGTGATTAAGGTGAGATTGTATTAATCCCATGAAATTTCAGTGAGCTCACTAAAAGACATATACATTCATTGAATTAAAATTATATTAATCAACATTTGGAGGGATAAAAAAGGTATAGTTTTGTGGTGTTATATGAATTTTATCACTAATTTTTTTACACCCAATCATATATGATATTTAATGGAACATTGATCTAATATGATGTTTTACATTATTATATGTGTCCCAGAATTTGTTATATCCTCTAAAACAATTTTACGAAAAAATTTATTTGTTGGACTTGGGACAACAAATCTATCATCACCTGAATGCAAAAAATTATTTTTAAATAGGAATACACAGTAAAGAAGGGACACAAAATCTTAAACATATCTAATAAACCTTATATTTAGTGTATGGGTCCATGTATGGTTGAAATATGCACTCTAGTAATGTTTCACTCCTAAATTATAGGATATACTAATATGATCTATTAGTATTCCAGGCTTGTTTAGTGGGATTGTTCCTTGATAACCGCAAACTAGGAATTTTTCTAAAGGGTAGAAGGAAGATGTCCACATATTCCAAAAAATGGATGATCTAGTGGGTGTGGAGGGATTTACATTATGTCATCTCTATATATGTTATTATAACCATTATTGGGGGAAGGTATTACTTATCACTCCTTTTATAATTTATAATGGGATAGAACTCATCATACATTCCCCCCAAGGATTAGGGTTCCGCCAAAAAATTTTATTTATCATTTTCAAATCTAACCCTATATATGTGGTGGATAAGAACTATTTGTCACTAAATAACAATGATAGAATAGATCTGGGAGAAGATATGATGGCACATATATCATAATCTTAGAGAATAATTCTACCATATATATATATATATCAATTTCCTATATCTACCATGAAAATGTTTCAATACTATCATGCAAAAAACGGTTAGGTCCCATTCATAAAATATGTTTCCTTAGGGGTATATTTCATATAAAAAAATATATCTTCATTGACGACTATTTATTGAAATAGTAATGATGGTTGGGTAGTTTTCTTTTGTACTATTGAGGTCATTATTGTTAATCTTTTTTTAAGCAGGAGCTACTATCGATATAGACTTTACCTTGATATGAGTCCAAAATAGTTTTTCTTTTAGATTAAATATTTTTTATTCATTTAATTTTTTATAAGATGTAAACTACGTTAATATTCATTTCTGATAATGTAGTGGGATCTAAACATCATATTTAAACCTGATGATATATATTTGAATCCTATTGGACAATGGATATTCTAAGAACTATAGTGTGAAAAATAAAATTTTAGCATCATTATGAGGAATAACAAAGTAATGTGGTTTGTCACTTATATTTACAGTTATGGATTCGCTCATTTTATTCAATGTTATTGAGTAAAAAAAATAGTAGATCAATAGGCCATTATTCTTTAAACAATTATCACAATTTAATCAAATCACAAAAAATATTAATAAGAAAAAATATAAAATTAGATTTTTTCACACAACAAGTATGTGATCACACAATCCAAATGCGGATAAAGAGATTTTATTTTATTTTATTGCAGAAATTTGATCTCTATTAATTAATACTAACTGAAAAATTGGGTAATAATGACATTGGGATAAACTGTTTCTTTGATGCTACCATAAATCCATCGTATAGAAGGGGCACATGATAAATCATACAAGATAAGTGGAAAACTATTAATTTTATAGTATAAAGGGTTTATGAGAGATTTTTATTAAAAAATATGGCATGTGACCTCATATTTGGGGGGTCAGTGTCGACCACATAAAATTAATTCATGGAATTTATATCCCCAAAATAAATTCATCTTCATGACAATCAGACCACAATTCAACAGGGGATATTTTTAACATCGTTAAACTGAATATTTTTTATATTAATGGATATTAAATTGAAATATATAAATAATAAAATTTTCTTCCAAATAATTTGTTTTTATGAATAATACATCCCATAATGGATAGCTGAAAAATGATAAATCAAGGGGGAGACCCTATTTTTTTCATGGTGACATTATATAATCCTAATATTTTATACTCAAAGATTCTATGAAATAATTATTTTTATAAATTTGATTTATCTGATAGCATATGGTTAATGCAACACCGTTTTTTAATGAACAGTAATAATATATAAATATTATCATTTTATCATGATCAGAATAACATTTCCCATAAAAAATCATACAAGTAATAGGAATATCCACCATTTATATATTAGTTAAAAAAATTTATATTAATTAAAAATATTTATAAAAAGTAAATTTATGTCACTAATTTGTTTAAAAGTTTTGTAAATAATAATTTCTCAAAAAATTGTTTATTTCTTGAATTAAAAATATATTTAATTTTTTTTCATCATTTAGAAATTCTACTTGAAAATAATAAAACTAATTTTTTTAATATATATATATATATATATATAAAGATTCTAATGGTGAATTGTTGTAATTATTTTGAAAATAATTATTTTTTATGATGAAGACTAAAAATACTTTTTAAATTAAAAATTGCATTTTAATTTATAGAATGTATAACATTAATATTGATTTGAAATTATTCTAAATGTATTGTTAGTAAAATTAGATATTTATTAATCCAAATTATTTCATTGGAATCCATTTTATTAATAATTTTTGATATATTAGCTTTTATACATTTAAATATTTTAATATTAAAAAAAATACTTTATCATTGAATATGCATGATTAATTTAAAATAATATTTTTACAATTATGTGAATGGAATTTATAAAAATTAATTCCTTATTTGAAATCATCAAAATTTATATAATATAATATGGTTAAAATATTTTTTAGTCACAACGAATTATAGAAATAGTAAAAATTAATAACACCGATTAAGCACAAAACATGTTTAGTAAGGGTTAAACTAAAATCATAAGTGGTAAATGAAACCGATAATCATAAAATGTCAATTTTGATGACTTATTTATAATTTATCACACATTATATTATATAATTTCCTATTTTAGATAATTGTTTCATGTAAAAAATGTGGTTACACAATATTATTTTCAAAAAGTAAATGTGTGTCCTCTCTGAGAATTATGAAAGGTCACCCATCCACCTCTTCTATTTACACTTCAATAACCTAATTTATTTCAATGAAGATATAAAATAAATTTTTTAAATACACAAATTAATCTAATAAAATTTTTATTTTTAAAAAATTCATCATATATATGATTTTTTGTTTGAACCTAAAGAAGTTTTAGGAATAAGTCACAAGGCCCACAATCGAGAATTTCATTTTACTTATCCATAAACCTCATTAAAATATTTTTACTAAATAATAATATATATATTAATAATATTATATATACTGTGGTTTTTTTGTGTCATGTTCATAGCTTGAAACAATATCTACCTCACACAAATGGAACACAAACCCATTGATCATGTGCGCAGAGGACTACACCCTCACAAACCAACATATTTAATTTTATGTCTGCACTAATTAAGGATTGATATCATGAATTATATAATGATTATATAAAACATTTCAAATATAATTATAATTCTATAATTATAATATCACATTTACACTCTTAAATTAAATTCTATCAGTAATACAATTGTGGCACCTGTGTGTATAATAGAATACCGCCTTTCATAGCAATGCGATTTTATTTTCAAAAAATAATTACATTGAAGATAGAAATGGATAAAAGTAATGAATATTAGTGATTCATATGATGTAATATTTAATATTTAAATGTTATATATTATTTTATTTCTTCACTTTTGATCTATCGAGAAAGTGAGTACAATTTTTTTGTGTATGCACAACATAACATCTCTCTGATTGATGCAATTAGTTTTTAATATATAACATTAATATATTACTATAAATATATATCTAATTAATATATATTATATTTATATATTTTTAAAATTCATGGATAATTGAACAATGATAATAGTCAAATTATCAAAAAATTGAAATAAAAAAATTACATGAAAAATGAATTAGTTATTACCTGAAATGATATATTAACATAGAATTATTGAAATATGGGTAATAAAATTAAATATTTAAAAAATATATAGTATTATAAATATTATTATTATTATTTAAAAGTTTTATAATAAATTTATATTTATTATAATGTATGTTTGAATATTTGAAAAGGAAGTTAGGATTTAATGTAATATATTTTTATCTCAAATTCATTTCATTGAGACATAAGATATGTCTGGAACCAAATTTATTTTATGAGTTTTATATACATAAATTTGAATGATAATATGATTAATATTTTTTTAATTATACTTATTCTTTTTCATAATTATAATCATTAGTGGTTCTTATTATTAATATTATTCCAAAGGCGTATATAATTTTGTTTTAATCACATTATTTATCAGGATTGATTATGATTATGTTGTTAATGATAAAATAATATGAACTATCAATAACGAAATTCATGTATTTTATTCTCCCATAGTTAATAATTTAGAAGAAAATTTTTATTTCTTTTTCATATTTTATGTAAAAATGGATCAATTTGTTTTAATAATTATTTTATTTCTCTCTACGGACAAAAATAATTTTCCAGCCATATCCATATTTAAAAAAAGGTTAAAATATATTTCTACAGATACCCAACTAATATATAATTTAATTTATGTATTTTCTGACTTCTATACAAAAAAATTAATCTTCTTTTCATTTTTTGAATGAGGTTCTTTTTACTTTTTCTAAAATTTTGAAAAGAATATTTTTTGTAATGTTTAAGATATGATCTGAATTTTCCCCCAAAATAATGACTTAGTATTATAAATATTACATTACATATATCTAGGATTACTTTCATATAAAATATTTCCATTAATATTTTTTTTATTTTTATATTTTAATGATTTTTTTTAAAATAGAGAGGATATTTACATAAAAAATGTTTTAATGATTTTTATTAAATTCAAATTTATCGAAGTATTAGAAAATTGGTGATTAATTTGTTTTAATAGTGAAATGATACATTTTTACCATGCTAATTACTAATCTATATGATTATTTAATATGATGAAAGTATTTTTCTGAAAACTATTTATTATCCATTATTTGTTCTATAGACAAATGTATATGAAACCAATTTATTCTCCAAGCATTATGCTATGATTTAATGATTATGAAACCTATTTGAAATAATAGGTTATAATATGATGATTTTTTTTTGTTTTTATGAAACATATTATTATGAGTTTAAATATGCGATGGTTTATACCCATAACCACCCCTGGTTTTTTTGTAGATATTTAAATCTCATGAGATAGATATAACTATAATGGTTAGCAATCCCAAATCATTATGAAAATTTTTACTCTATGATATACTTGGGTGTGATCCCTGACATCTAATATAGTTTTGGGAGAAAGAAACATTAACTATATTAGTGTTGGAAATGATCCATTACAACTATGTAAATGATTTATATTCTTTTTTTGAATGCCAAAATTACATGTCTTATGTCATTTTTTTTCACTCATGGATCATTTTATTTTATTTCCTTTTGATTCATGTATTATAAGAATTGGATATTGATGTAATGAATCATGATTTTGATCTTTTTATATATGGTATATTTTTCAAATGTTTTTATAGTGTTCTCATTCCCTCAATCTTATATAATGATTTCTTATTTCCTTTATTTACAATTATTATTCATCTAATATCACACTATCTTATGTATTATTTTACTAGGATATTATGATATGTGTTATGTTTGATATTAATAATAAGATTTAAACTTATGGGTCACTATGTAATAGATGATTTATAACTCTTATTAATCAATTGTTTATGTTTATATGTTTCCAAAGATATAATACCCTTATGGTATTCAGATTTGTGTATGTTTAATTTAATGAATATTTATACATAACGATGTAATATGTATGTATGAAAACAACTTTTATCTATTTATGGTATCAAAGTATATGATTAGTCAACATTTATATACTTGGTAGTGACAATTATATGGAAAACACATAGGAAAATTCTATGTATTGAATAATGCTATACTTTTTCTGTAAGGATACTATTATATTGTTTAACCAGAAATACATCCCTATAATAAAAATAAAATTTTAGGATTTTCTAGAAAATATGTACATAGGGTATGTAAATAAAAAAATTATTGTCAACCATGAATCAAGATATTCCTAGTAATTAAGATATTATATGGTTGTTTTTGACTCGAGATAAAAAAGCATGTTGTTCTTGACTACCGACGTGTATGATGCTTTGATTCGAAAGGATAATTATTTATTATCATTGATGAGTATCAAAAAAGATAAATTATTTATGGATTCTCAAATAAAGTAACTATAAATTCTAATGGAATGGTGGTAATATATTTTTAATCAATTGAATGTTAAACTACATATCTAAGTGATGATTAATGAGGCACAAAATTTAGTTATAGAGATACAAAAGAAGGTTAAAAATATAACTGATTTTAACATTAATCATTAGGGAATAATAATGTTTAATAACCATGTATGTGTTCCATGCCTAGAAAATTTAAAGTAATTTTATGTGTTAGAAAATAGTTTTTCATTATCTACACATATTAAAATGATGATGGTGTATATATATTTTTATGAGTATTTACTATGTGATATCATGAATAGTGATATTGAAGAGTTTGTATCTTAGTGCATGGTATTCTGTTTTGTAAAATATGAGATAAACCATTCTAAGGGGTTGTTAAATCTAATTATCCATAATAGAATACAAATGGGGAATCATCAACATATTTTTTTCCAGACTCCCCAAAATTTATAATGGTAATAATGTTAATGAGTTGTAGTTGATATCCTTAAAAAGTGAGAATAATTATGCATAAAGGATAATATTTCTCTTTCTGTCAGCATTCTTTGATATATTTTAATGATGTTGTGAGGTTTCATATAGTACCACATTGCATTTGTTCTTAATGGGATATGTGGTTTGCCATAATGATCTAGTAACGTCTTTATTAATCTATTGTTATATATTTGGGTATCAGAACTATGTATAATACTCGTAAAGATGATTTCAATGAAATAAAAACTAAAACCATAATGGATATATTGAGATATTATTCTCTATATTCCAAATATATTTGGGATCAACACATTCCTATAGTTGAGTTTTCATAAAATAATAGATTTCACATGATTATTCAGATGGCTCATTATGTATCCTCTTAATGACATAGTTGTACAGATTCAACATGATGGAATAAAGTTGGGTAAATAAAGAAACAAGGTCATGAAATAGCTAATGTAATATAATATAATAATAGACCAGTTCAACAATAAAAAAGTGCAGTACAAAGTCTATAGAATAGATATGATGACAATTCTATATACAATCTGGAATTTGATGTTTGGGAAAATTTTTTTCTATGAAATTATCTATATAAAAATTAAATGGTATGTGTAAAGAAGGGAAAATCCATAACTAAGTAAATTAGTTTTTTTGACATTATTGATTGTGTCATGATGAAAACCAGTCTGTTGGTTTTTTCACCAAACCTTTCTCAAATTCATGATATGTTTATTGTCTCTATCATGAAGAAGTACATAACATATCATTAATAGATAATAAACAAAGAGATTATAAGATATTCATCATTCTTATGGGGTGAAACTAATGATGAGTCAGCATCGTAGAGAAAATAATCTATGAAATAAGACAACTCAACATGTTAATTTTTCAGTGTGATGCCATCGAGTTGAGGATATTATGTGTGAACTTGAGGATGCAATAATGAATAATTATCCATAGTTGTTTAAAAAAAGTGAAATAATATTTTTTAGAGAAAATCATTTTTGGGGGGAGAATGAAACACCTAAAGTTTTTATGAAATATTTTTTTAATAAATTTCATTTCATGGAAATTTTAGGATATATAAAAAGTCAAGTTTTTAAAAACAACTAAAAACTAAATAATATTATTACAAAAAAATAGTTTTTAGCACATTGAAATTGTACATGGGGGAATGAATAATAATAATTATAATTAAAAAAATAAAGTATAATGGTTTTATAAAATAAAAACTTATAAATCAAAATGTAATTAATTTTTGGTATATTCATTATATGTCATGAATATAATATTTTCAAAAAATAAATAATGAATAAATAATAAATGTATTTTTTAAATTTAATAAAATTTTACTTTCATAATTAATTATTTTTTTATATTTTCATGTACAAATTATATAAGGGTGAATTATTTGTATTTTTATGAAAAAATTAATTTCTCAACGAATAGTTAAAATACATGTTTTTTAATGAGAAAACCCTTTAATTTAAAGAAATTATATAGATACATGTTATTAATAGATTTCATAAATGTTTTACTATTCAAATTACATATATATTAATGCAATATATGTCATTAGAATTAGTTTCATATTAACATTGGATATAAAAACACTTTAAGCTTTTGATCAATGTTTCTTTGGATGAATCACTTTTCATCGCTTATATGGGTTTAATTATAAGATAAAATTTTCATCTTATGAGAATGTAATTTGGAAAAATTAAATACATATTTTGATTCATATTAATTTATGTTATATATTTAGGATATATTATGTTTTGGTGAAAATTTATAATCAAAAAATGTAAAAATAAATTATTTCGGTTAAGGTTAAAAATAGTTTTTAGGGCTTAAACTAAAAGTTAAGAGGTAAAATGTACATAAAACTTTTCCAATAGAATTTTGATGGCCTTATTCCGACCCTAAAACTTATAAGGATCAATATTGACTTATTTGGTTTCCTTTTTTTAATGTGAAAACAATGGTACACATTATTTGACTGAAAAATTCCATGTGTGTCCCCCCACACATATAAAATGACACTACATCTTATATCATTTTCACACATAAAAAACACATTAGATAGTAAATAACATAGTAAAACATTAAATATATTTCATACACATATCCCATATGTCATTTTTGGATTATAATTCTATCCTATAATGTCATTTGTTGAAAACCTAATGATGTTTTTAGAAAAATATGTAGCATCCTTAACTAGGTATTTTGTTTTATTTCTCCCCTCAAGCCCTTAAAATATTTTATACAAATAATATATAATGACCTAATTATCATACATATTCCTATATGTAATTATGTTATGTTCTTAACCTACTACCATCTCATACTCCCTCAAATGGTATAATTAACTATTGATCATGTGTATGACGAATTACCATCAAACAAACCGACATAATTATCATTCTAGAACCAATTCATATGACCAGATATAATGATATATATATATATATATATATGGTGATTATATATTCTGTTTATGATATATTTATACTTCTAAAATTATAATATCACATATTTTTTCTAACATTTTATTCAATAGGTAATATGAGAATGTCCCTCGTGTGTATGTTGGGCTATCGTCTCACGATGTGATGTGTTTAATTTTTCCATGAATGCATTACATGGAATATAAAAAACGATACATTTAATGAATATAATATATATATATATATATATATAATATTAATTACTCTATAATGTTTATATTTTAATTAAATTTCTTTATTTTTATTTATCGAGAAAATAGAAATGTCGTTCATTTGTTCGTATAACAAATAGACTCCATGAGCGGTGTAAAAAATATTATATCTAAAATTAATGGATTAATCATAATAAATATATAATTAATATATATGATATTAATATAATGGTAAACATTTTTGGAATAAGTGGAACTATGATTAATATAAAAGGATAAAAAACAAACTAAAACTTACATTAAAACGAAGCAGTTATTACATGAATCATGATTTTATCAAGGAATTATTGAAAAATGTGTAATAAAAAGTGATACATAAATAATATATGGAATGATAAATATTAGATATTTTTTTAAAATTATTAATAATAAACTCATATTTATTATGCAGGAGGTTCAAATTTGAATGAAGGATTTCAAGACATAATGTAATGTCTTTTTTTATCAAATTATCATACATGGGGCATATGAAATGTTATGAACCTATTATATTTTATGAGGTGTATATAAAACCGTTTGACATTTTATATCATAAATATACTTAATTTCAAGATATACAATTTTTTATTTAATTTTTTATCTTTAATGGTTCTTAATATTCAAAATATACAAATTTGGAAAATATTTTAGGATACATTCTCGTTATTTATTAGGATTTTTTATTATTATGTTTCAAATAACAAAAATATATTTTATACCTCCCATTAAACTCATTTATTTTTATATCATATGGGAATTTCTTAATAATAAATTTTTTTCCTTTTATTTTTCTTATTTTATATATTAATATGATATAAATTATGTTTTTTATGAAAATATATTTTATTAATATATTCAGCCAAAATTGATTTTTCTTCAACATAAATGTTTTAAAAACTATTTTAAATATATTTTTATACATATCTTTTATAATTTTTAAATAATTTATAAACATGGTCGGTTTTATGAAAATAAAAATAAATATTCTTGTCATTTTCTAAATTAAGTGATTTTTGGTCTTACATAAAATGAAAATGTAATCGTATTTTTAAAGTGTAGGACATAAATATATTTTTTCCCTTCATGACCACAAAATGAAATAAAGAATAAATTAATGGTTTATATGAACTAGTACTCTCCCTTGTAAAATTGCACAAGATTTTAATTTTGACTAGTGTCTAAAATAGTTTTATGTTATAAGGAAATTCATCAGTTTGATAGATTTCAATTTATGGTTAGTTGATTTTGGCAATAAAGTATATTTAAGGTGTAATGGGTATTGTTTATAAATGGTTTCTATTGAATAACTATTTAAACTCATTGAGTGTCACCAATAATAGGAATCCATATTATTCATTCTATATACATGTATCCATGTGTCCAATTATTTGAAATATATAACATAAGAAATATATATACAAATAAGTCATAAAAGAAATGTACTTAATTTAACTATATGAAATATTAAAAAAAATAGGGAAACAATATAATTTATAAAAAATAACCTTATATAGAAAATGTACAAAACTGATTATATGTATATGACTTTATAGAAAAGTTAAAGAAATATATTTGCTGGATTATATATATTAGACATTTATAAAAGTTCATTGTGATAATAAAATAAAATTATTCATATGAAAAAGGATGTGTTGAACAGTTCTTGAGTTTGGAGTTTGTCTCCTTGACATAATTGATTATGGTGTTTGACAAGTTATTACCCATAGTAGCAGAACATGATCAACATTGCATGAAAATGATGCACTACCATCGGTGATGTGAAAGTGCGGTTGATTTTATACTACCTCAAAATATTAAAATGGTAGTGATACATTAAGGAAAAAATTACTAACTTATCAGCACTTAAACAGAAGAATATGTCAATCAGTTAAAATAAATCCAACCCAAATAACAAAATAGAATAGAAGAGAGAAGAATAAATCAGTCATGTAGCATACAGAACCAGTAAAAAAAATTATTTGGCCTTTTCCCCTTCCTCCATATTGTAACTTCAATAGCATCCAATATCAACATTTCACTAATTGGGATGGTCCCCATCTTGAAAACATTGTGTTCCCCATCCCATATTAATGAACTAGTAACAAATTGAGTAGTGAGTTGAATATGTTCATGTGGTTCCATTCGTATATCTAGTATAACAACAACAAATTTGGTTATTTGTGTGATCCCATAAAAAGAGCAGGTGTTTGAATCTTGCACCACAGTATCTGAACATGTTGGACCTTCAATTTGGGGCTTCCAGTCACATTATGTTCCTAGTTCATCATTTCTTGATTGATTCACCGAAAACCTAGAATCATTATGCCCATCAATATGTACCTTACGGGCTGATTGCATCTTCTCTAGTGAAACCATAAATTTTTGTATAGAAATGAGTTATCTCTTCTTGGAAAAGTTAGACACAAAAATGTTTTATTATGAGGTCCTGGGACATATAGTAAGGAAAAAACTCAACTAAGAATTCAAATACAAATATTTGATTGTGATGATACTCGCATGGGACCTCAATCTAGATAAATGTTATGGATATACTCGACAAACCAACAACACAAAAATATATGCATGAACAATATGCAGAAGGGAAATGGTATGAAAATGTCAGCAATGATATACATTGAAATCATTTTTGAATAATTTTAAAATAGTATGATTATGAAAGGGTAAGGGAGAAGCTGGAAAAATATGTGGGGTGATCATTTTATGTTATCATGCTAATATGTTGATGTGTTGCCAATGTATCATATGATTCCTAAAAATAAAACATTCATTGTGTGATCTCTGATCTCCTATGGGTGGTGTTTTCATTGATTATTATGTGTGGTGTGTTAATTGGTATAAATAAAATTGTATGAATGTTGAGTAATTTTACCACAATTTAGGTTTTAACCAATGGATGATGGTGGTGGTGAGCTAATTTGTATAGTGCTGAGTACCATAGAGTGCTATTGTTACATGATGATGTGAGTTGTAGTATGAGTCAGATGTTCTTGGGTGAGTTCTATAATGGTGCTTTTGTTTGGATATTTTGTCTTCGGTTATATTTTCAATGGTTGAGTTCCATGAAATAAATGTTATTTTTGGGTTCTTCCTCAAATGTTATGATATATAATGATTCCAATGGTCCTTGAATTATAGATCCATGTATCTGTAAAATTGTAGTTAGTATCTTTGTGTAAATTTAGTTATTCTGACAATGGGTCACCATTAGAATTTTAAAAAATGTGTGACATTTTCCTATGGTATTTCTCATGTTAGATGAATATATGATCTGGCCGAAGGTATACCAATTTCATCCCCCGGTGTGGTGTTGTTGTTTCCCGATACCAGTTTCTATTATGGTTAAGTGATATAACCCACGATTATGATCAAACAGATCTATCAAACACCAATGGAATGTGATGAAAATATATTATATAAGAAATTTTTCTTATATATGCAACCTCCATTGTATATTAACATCCCAACCCCAACCGCAAATGAAATAAGAAATAAGGACTTATAAGAGGGAAGGATAAATTTGAAATTAGACATGCATTACCTGGATTTCTAAATCAACATATTTTCTTAGATTTCATCTTCTTTGAACTACTGGATGAAGATAATTTAATTTGAATATCATTATTTGGTGTGTTCAGAAGTTACAAATTGGTTCCATCACTTTTCATATCGTTGTTGTCCATATAGTAAAATTCATTTAGAAAATTTTGCTGCACATAAAAAATGTATTACCATGAGTGAATTTATTTACAAACTATGTGTATGGTATTGGTTGGTGTGGAAATTAACCTAGATTAAATCCCAAAATAGTTTGTGTTTAAAAAACATTGTATTTAATGAGAAAGTAAAATTATGTATGAATATTTCTACAATGGAGGGTAACATTTCAATATTATCACCTCATTGATTGTTGATGCTTGGGAATAGAAATTGTTCGCTAGCCTACATAAAAGTAACCAATTATATTTGTTAGTTTTATTGGATATTAGAAATCAAGTAATTAATGTATTTATACAACAATTAGAATGAGTTGAAAAGACCTTAATATGTAATTTTTATTTTTTAATCATTTTATTTACATTATAATAATTTGAATATAAATATAAATATAATTTTTTAAGAAATTTCTAAATCCATACCTCATAATATTTTCTAGAAGTACTGTGAACTTGCAGGTAGTTTATATAATCTATAATAAAGAGTACCTAGAATTCATTTTGTATACATGGGTGATTTCTGTAGTGGATGTTGTACTCTGAAATGTAAAAAGCAATTAGAAATTTTTTATGTTTGAATACATTCATATCTAGGGGAAATAAAAATTAATCATTTTCTTACAATAAATAAATAATTATTATTAATCAATACAGAAAGATTAAACTCAATTTAATTAAAAATAATTTATATCTTACATGAATAAGATTATATCTTTTCTTAGACACAAAATTTGTAACAAATTGCATTACTTGTTTCTTGTATTGGACTACAGACATATATCATGTACAATCATTCACTAGCAGTTGAAATCAGTTTCTTCAACAACATATATGTACATTGTATTAATTTTCTAATATGTTAGTGGGGTTTTTTATAATGATTTCACATAGAGGAAAAATAATATATTTAAATCTGGAGAAAATTTATAAACCCTTAGAATGTATTATTGTTATCATAAAATGTAACTATGATTAAATACCTTGTTATAGTTACTTGTGGAGGTACAACACAGTTATCACATTTATCCTTTTCATAGAATAAATTTTCCTTCTTTTTACAAGAAAGACATTAGTCATAATACCAATTGTAATGAATTTGTATCTTTTCTACAGCACTAACATTGTACATATTGTTACTTGTAATGTGATGTATGTAAATAGTTAGTGAAATCATTACACAAATTACAATAGATTTGGATAAAAAATCATAAGATATATGTAATTATTAGTGGTTACCTGATTACATGTAGTAATATGTATAATGTTTCCCATTTTTTGAAACCAATGTTGTTAGTATCCAGATGAGCTTTCTAGAGCAGAACATTGTATACTGCTTTGTTCGTAGTCTGCTATTAGAGTTTTCAATAAACTATATAGTATGTATATTTATGTTGGTAAATTATAGATGACTAAAAAGAGTAAAATATTATATTGTTTCAACTAATAATAATAATAATATGTAACTCAAATGAATATCAATGTTGTATATCTTAACCATAAAGTAGAGATTTTGTAAACAATGAATAGTTGGATAACCTTGTTTCATGTGGATGTACAATAGGAAAATTTAGATTCATTAGAATCATTGTGGAATTTAAACATGTTATAATAAAAATTATATATTTACAGATCATATAATTTCAGTGGACATTGTAATACATAATAGTTTCCAAAATTGTAATTCAGTCATCTGTAGTAAGGGTTATATATGAGAACTTAGTGGAGATCCGTTTTAGATGTAAAAGGTGAAGAAATATATTTTTTGTTGATGATTCATCCAAAAAAAGTGAATTGAGATGAACTACATATTCATCCCACAATGTACAACTAAGTGTTTCTCTACTGAAAAGGTTTAATAAAAAATTAATGAATTAATAATTATTCGAGAAACAATAGAGTTATTAGTAATCATTAAATGTAATTACCTTGGATCTTTCAGAGTAATTTTCATTCTTTTGTTTTAGTTTTCCAAAATATGGGGAGCATTATAATGATGAAGCACACTAAAATCCTGTATGTGACATAGATAAATAAAATGTCATGAGTATTTCACTAGAATAATCTATGATAATAGTTTGCAAAAAAATGTTTGATACAATATGTTATCAAATATAAACATTTAAAACGATGTACAATATATAATATTATAGTTTATATACAAAAATATAAATATTTAAACATAGTTACTTAGATAAAAACATGTATGATATGATTTAAATGATAAAGGAATACATATAAGGTAATGTTCTACAACATTCTCCCCTTTGATATCTCTTAATGGAGAAAAATGTAATGCAATATGTGGCAATGATGCATCGGAATGTCTAATATGGATGGTCCAGTTAAAAAGTATACTGCACTTTTGACAAATAGATAAATAATTTCCATGGTTTTCCTTGATTTGAATATTATTTATTATATAATAGACACCTTCTCAATGCACTGTTTTTTTCTTTGAAATTAGTTGTTTTCCCACAATTGTAGGTTGAATGGTTGTTTCCAACAGTTATAGGAGATGAGTTTTGTGTTAATAATATAGATTTATCTTGAAAGAAAGAAATACTTATATTTAGAATATTAAGTTGGCGATATTATGTATATTTTCAAAATTTAACAGCACACGTCATCAAAGCACTACTTTTATATATGTTGTTATTTTTTACAATTAATATCTATAAAATTCTAATGAAAGTAATCTTAAATTTTCATCTGGAAGTATTAGTTCAATAAAATCGATGTCATATCCAAATTTTGATGATTTTTTATTCCAAATACGTATAAGATGCACTTGCATCTTCAACCTCTAATCATCATCAAGAGCGATCTTTAGTAAATTAGTATAAGATCATTCCATTAAAAATGAGATGTACCTTGATCAAAATAAAAAAGTTATGTAAAGAGGAAACCTTAATCATAGTAAGTATTAGAGAATCTAATGGAATTTTAAATGTAATTTGAAAATAACATATATAGCCACAATTTAAAAATTAATATACATATCGCGTGTTTTGGAAAATTTCTTTGTAAACAATGTTCAGTGTAATGATTTTAGGTATATTATCACTATAATATATCAAAAGATTTAATCCCTTTTTGTATGTAACTCTAGACATTTCTTCATAAATTTGACCATGATAGAAAACATGTTTGTGATTTATAATCCCAAAAGATGAAAGATATTTTCCTTGACTTTTATTTATAGTCATTTCATATGAAACATTTAAAGGTTATTGTCTCAATTGAATCTTGAATGGCCACATTGATTATGAGTGTGTTATATTATTTCTTTTTATGAAAGCCTTCTATCCTGAATGAATTCCTCTTAGAGTTTCTTCATGAATACAATTATATACCAAAAACGTTACAACCAATCGGGTTCCATTGCAAAGTCCAAAGGACTTATTAACATTTCATAGCAACATTACTTGCACCCCCACATTCAAGCATAATTTATGATTTGTAAAACCACAGATATTAATACCATTCAAAATTTTTGTTGTATTAATATTTTCTGGAGTACCACTATCCATACATTATTTACAAACTGATTATGAACTCTAATAAACCTTTTCTTCTCGAGTAAACAAAGATATAGTGTAGTAATTTAATTCTGGGATAGCTTATTATGTCGGTGCTAAGATAGATTATCCTCTTAAGTTGTTTGGATCCATGTAATTTGATGTTAAATATTGGTATCTATCTTGAACAATTGCATCCAATGTATTTTCAAAACCATTTATTAAATATTCTTTTAAAATTTCATTATCCGTCTCATCGTCATTTGGTCCACCAAGTGTTCCATCCCCTATGTGATGAATAAAATCTACAAACTCCTTTATTTCAAAAGAATCATTACATGTATCTAAAGATGTTAGTCTCGTGTTATTTTTCATATTCATAACACAACAATAATCCCAAAGATATGGTGATTTAATACTTTCTATGATAGTGTCATATATGGTACAATGCTCTAATACAGGTAGGAGTTTTCTAAAATCACCACCTTGGACAACAATTTTACATCCAAAAGGAAAATCAACACTATTTGCAGCATGCAGTGAAAATATATCCATCAACGTATGATAAAGATCCTTAAACTAATATTTGTGATCCATGGGTTCCTCATCCCAAATAATTAATTTTGTTTTTTGTATATATTCAGCCAACTCAGTTCCTTGTAGAATTAAAATCACCACCTATGACAACAATTTTACCTCCAAAAGGAAAATCAACACTATTTGCAGCATGGGGTGAAAATATATCCCTCAACGTATGATTAAGATCCTCAAACTAATATTTTAGATCCATGGGTGGATCATCCCAAATAATTAATTTTGTTTTTTTATATGTTCAGCCAACTCAGTTCCTTGTAGAATTAAAATCACCACTTAGGACAACAATTTTACATCCAAAAGGAAAATCAATACTATTTGTAGCATGTAATGAATATATATCCCTCAAAGTATGATCAAGAGCCTCAAACTAATATTTGTGATCCATTGGTGCCTTATCCCAAATAATCAATTTGGTTTTTTTTATATGTTCAGCCAACTCAGTTCCTTGTAGAATGTTACCCATTGAGCCTTCAATAACAGAATTTGGGATACAAAATATGGATTGTATCGTTCTAACACCTTGTAGTAATGTGTATGTCATATAACTTGAACCAACTACAACAACTATATGGCAATCAGAACATAGTTTTGACGCTAATGCGCGCTATAAATTTTATTTCCCAGTGCCACTATACCCATCAACAAAAAAATCCTCTAATCTATGTGCATGATGCAGTATGAATCATTATGAAAATGTTGTTCTGTTAAGAATTCAATTTTGTACATAAATCATGAAATTTAGCTTGATGAAGATCCTTATCATAATTTTTTTCATCTTAAATCAAAATGCTACAAATAAAATTAGTTGTTAACTATGAAACAAACATTGGAGGGTAAATTTACCTAGATCTTCAATTACTGATAATGCTGCTATCTATTTCTAGAAATGAATACTACTGTAGTTGACTTTCAGTGTGTTTAAAATCTGTTACATTTGAAGTTATTTAGATGACATGAAGGTTTCATATTGAAATTTTAAATATTTCAAAGAATAGAATTTTCATACCATTAGTTTGTAACATTTTTTTCTAAGAAAATAAAATATATTATGAATGAAACTTCCAAATTTTACTCCATAACTTTTGAGGATAAGAAATGGTGTTAGAGAATAATAATTGAGAAAATAATATACGCAGATAACTCTCTATTTCCCAAAAAGATGCCATTGTAAAATAATCCAACAATTTTGAATCATTTATAACTAAACACAACTAGTAACATGAACCTCTAAATTTCATCATAGTCATTAGACTTATAGTTGAGATGTCAGCATAAAAAGTAGGGCCTATAACATTAGCGAGAAGTATTTGAATGTAATAATGTTCACCAATAGTTGGAGGCACATAATGAAATATTCTAATAGAGAAGAAAAATTTTCTAGGATAAAATTTATGATCATGAAAATGTAAGAGAAATTTCATTAGAAACTCTGCATAGGTTAGATATTGTGCTTCATGATAAGATTCATTAGCTTTATTCCATGATGTGAACAATGTCTGTGATATTATTTTCTTTTAAAGAATTTCATCAATATTGCAACCATCATTATATGTTACAGTAATCTCATTGGGAAAGTGAAATTGCAATCTTTCAATATGAGGGAACCTGTAATAGATCTCATAAACTAAATATTTCTCAGGCTGCTTCACATGGTGAGATATATCGACAGTCATAATAAATTTTATTCTCACCAACATGATAATGACCATTATCAATAGATTCTGATCCATAAATATCTGTTGTGAAATGATCATTCCATTTGATCATGTACTTGAACAAATACATTATGGATCATGATTGATTTTACACTTCATTGTTCAAATGAGTTTGATATTTTAGCATAATGGAGGGATTATAAGGCACAAAAATTTATTATCCAACTCAACAGCATTCATTAATACTTTTTTGTTATCATCTCTCCTTCTATAAATGACATACCCATATTCATCCATGGAATATTTCTTGACAAATTTTTTTAGAAATTTTTTTGAACAACATCCACATCTCATGAATGTAGAACATGGGTTAGATATCCCACATTGTCTATGAATCAAGTAACTTTAACAGCTTCATACATTAAAGGATGAACTTTTCTATCTGGTATTTCAGCTAAAATATTTTTTTTAACATCAAGAGAACTTGAAAACTTATGATATGGGTAAATGAATACCAGTATATGTACATGGGGAAGACCATGATTTTTAAATTCAGTTGTACAAACAACTACATATTGTTTTTTAAGAAAATAAGTTGAAAATAATAATAATAATAATTTATTTGCAAAAATAATTAATAATGAAATTTTAGGGAATAATATCTACTGTGTGCTTTCTGAAAAAAATCCACTAATTAGATCTTTCATTATATGATTCACATTTATTTTAAGAATTCTTGAGACTATTTATGTGCAGTCTTCAGAAAGAAGATCATGATTTTTCAGAAACTACTAAATCTCTGGCCATAACAGGTTGTAAGTTAATATTAAGAATAAATTTAGATATCCTACCCAATTAAAAATTTTCATTTCTTCAGGAAAATTCTGAAGCATATATCGTGGACCACCTGTAATAGATGATGGTCTAATGAAATGGCATCCACAAAGTGATCTTTCACGTTCACCTAATAAGTAAGCTTCCTGTAACCCGTAATAAAATTCCACTCTCAACTATTCTTGATCAAAACTAATAAAGGATAGATTCTGGGATTCAATCTTTGAATAATAATCCACTAAAAACTACAGATAAAAATGTATAGAATGTAAGAGTGTAGACATTTGATTATGTCGAAATTAAAAATGGCATGAAAATTACTCTCTCAAGGTAACCGTATTAAATTTCTCAATTATTCTTTTAGTGATAGTATAGTATAGTTGATTAGTATACCCATCCTCACCAGTTGTATTTATCATAGGGTAATGCAATGGAAGATACAGAGCATGTAGTTAATCTATTTTTTGCAGTTCACCTATCTGTCTGTGTAATATAATGTCCTTGGTATTTTTGACATTATCAATGTCACCCACTAAAAGAACTGCAATTTCTGAAGTTTTAGGTAAATTGTATGCTTTTGGATCTGAATCTATATTGTTCAATAATAACATTTTCAAATCGGGAATAGTATTTAATGTCAACAAACATCATGCCATTCTGAAATGTCAAACAAAACAATTGAACTCATCAAACATAGATTTTATACATTCAACTATAACTCGATTTAGACAAAGGACATTTTGATTCCAGTTATATTGAAAAAAATGAAAACATTAAAGGTAAAATAGAAAGATGAACTATCTTAATGTTAAATTTCCTAAATGAAAGCCAACTTTAAAATGTACATAACAGATTGAATTTTTTTTTTATAGTTCGTTTGATTTTTTGGAAATATATAGTAGTGCATATTTTGGTGACCTTCCATTAGGTTTCAATAAGCTAACAATGTGATGATAATTCTGACCATTCAAACTATTGATATTTGGTGCTCCTCCTATATTTATGGAATTATAAATTTTACAAACCATTGATGTAAAAGAAAAAATTCTGTTATAGATGTGAATATTATCACAGAATTCTCTCACTTCATTCAAATAGTCATAGAATATCCGGTTCGTCAAAATCTATGGTGAATTTGTAATCTTTGTAACTTGATTTGTCCTACTGCACAACACAAATAGAACTTCAACAATTGTTGTGTTCTGCAGTGTTTAACACTTTCATCAAACGAAAACAATGAAAAAAATAGGAACAAGAGATTTCCAGATCAACTACTTCAATGTAATCTATATGCGGTATTAAAAAAACTAGGTTTCCATTGTAAATATTAATAAATACAAGTCTAAAGAAGACATATATGATGTTATAATTCTCTAGTATAATCAATATTTATGAATATTCTGCAACTAAATGATGAAATGAATAAGAAAATATATTTTTCATTTTTTAGTTGTTGATGAGAACATCAATTCAAGAGAATATTATATTTTTATATAAGTAAACATAAGTTTACTTATTAAGTAAGTCGTCTGCAATTAGATGAAATAATGTTCCATATTGTATAATTTCATTCTTAAAATGGAAGCATGTTAAAAATTCCAATGGATGAGGTCAATTACATACCTATGTCATCGAATTTTGGTTGCGTGCATGTATAGTTAGTCACAGTAAATTCATTTTTTAAATAATTTCTATATGTATTAACCATTGAGTGTATTAATTATGAGTGGTCCGAAATATTTTCCATGGCTTGCATAAAATGAAAATAAAAATTTAGGATAATCCTCAAGAACCTCATAGAAAAATATATGAATTATTTAGTCAGTGAATTAAACATATATAAACAAATTTAGTTATAGAAATGATGTCTCGTGCAATAACATATTGTCCGACATGAAGTTGTTGATCACTATGAATTATTGGACTCATATTCTTAAATGGATGTGATAGTAATAATTAATTTGTAGTTCAACGACTCATAATGAATACAATTTAAGCTTTGTAATATACCTAAACGTAGAAGGCAACAAACTGTCTTCATAAATTGATGACATCGAGCAGATCCACCAGTCAAAGACTATAGAGTTTTCATAGGTAATGGGATCATATTATTATATTGATATCAAGAAATTTTATCTCTTCATGTACCTGTATTGTTATTGAGTGGGATGATCATGAACTGTAAAATATTTATATAGATTCGTGAAAATATCTTCACCTTTCTATCATTTAGGAATATACTCATATAAATGAATTAGAAATAAACTATGAAATTGTAATATTAACATTAAAATAAATTAAAAATAATAAGTTAATAATACCTTCTCCAGTCATGTCTCTTTATAGAGTCTAGTTAATGTCTCGTATCTCATGTCAGTTTGAACATAAACAAATTGTGTCTCTTTGAGTAGTCAACTTGCATTTTGAGTTTGAGTAACTCCCTCCAAAAAAGCTATCTGAAACACATCATATAGATAATATATATCACCTTTTAATGGAAAATTTGGTTTATATTGTTTCATGTTATATAGTAATATCAGTAAAACTATAGATAACACCAACATCCAACAGGAGGAATTTTCTATTTCATCAATATTTTCCGATGTTGTCGCGCCTCTTTGCACACTGTAACGTGATTTTTGGTCATATCTGCAACTGTTTTATGCATGTTGTAGTAGATCGGTAAACAATTATAGTTTAAGGTATTGCTGATATTATAGATATGGTATTTAAATATTGTTGGTTCATAGCCTCAAAAATGAATTTAATTTAATCTAATATAGTTCGCCGATTAAATCAATAATATTCTTAACAATTGTGTGTTACTGAATGTTTAGTTAACAAAATAAAAAATAAAATGAAAAATATTAAGTAATAGAAACTGAAACAGACCATTAGAAATGTATTTGAATTCTACTGTTAGGTAAATTTAAAATTACATGTATGAAATAAAAGTATTAAAAATGTAACAGAACCATTTAAAGGGCTTTCACTTTCAAGGGTCAAACATTAGATGATTCAATTCCCTTGAAATAAATTATACAGTTAGGAAGCATACAATTTAAAACTATTAATGACGCAAATTGTAAAATAGGAATATTTTATCAAAAAAAATTACTTAGAAGACTATATATTTATGGAAGCCATTTATGTTTAAGCAGGAACTAGGAAGCAGGAACCATGAAGCAGGATACAGAAACTGGGAACCAGGATGTAGCAACCAGGAATCAACTTTATGGATGTTGTAAGATAAAACAACTCCCAAACAACAAATATAGTGGAAATACAATATGTAATATGAACTTAAACAGACTATTAAAAACCTACTTGAATGTCATTATTATGAAAATTCTCAGTTACATCTATGAAATAGATGAATTTTAAAGGTCATAGAACCAGTAAAAGTAATTGAACCAGTCAAGTTCATATATAACATAAGTAAATTTCATTGAAATGAATTACACTTCTAGGAAACATATCATTTAAATGATTCAATGAATTGTAATAATATATTTTAATTTTTATTAATTTCTTTTTATATAAAAAATTATAATTAATGAAAGCCTTGCATGTGGAAGTGGGAAGCGGGAAGCAAGATGTAGAACCTCAGAACTGAGATGCAGCAACCTGGAAGCTGGAACCCGTAAGAAAAAACATTATCAAATAATAAATAAAATGGACAAACAATATGTGATATATATCGAAACAGACCATTTGAATGTAGGATCCACAACGAGGGAGGTCAAAAGAGTGGAACAAATATATTACAGAAACATTTGACGAATTTAACTGATTATAGGAAGGATAGATATAATTTATGTAATGTACCTCAGTTCTATAGAGTGAAAAATGATGTGGGGAGTCGGTTAAGTTGATGAAATCAAGACTATAGGCGGATATGATGGGAGTGGATAAAGGGGCGACTGATATTTCTACTGGATCTGGGAATAGACATTGATCGGGAGAAACCAAAGATGAATGGAAAAACTTAGAGGATGGGGGGATCTTTTGCAGATGCGGAGAATCTGATGAGATGGGGACCAACCGTCATTGATGGGTTTGATTGATGGTAAATGCTCATTGGAAGCGGGTGGTGTGATGTTTGTTGGATAGAGCAGCGAGCGTGCGACACGAGTACTAGGAGTCATGGGTCTTAGTAGGAATAATATATATTATAAATGACATTTTTTTGTCAAATATTGGGTTCTTTATTAGGTTATATATTAGTGTTTTCAAAATGGTGGGTATATTTTAGACATTAATGTTTTAATAGTTATTTATGGAATTCTTATTTACAAGTGACAACAACCTATTGTTTATTTAATATATTTATTGGGAAATGATCTAGTTGTATTATCCATATTAATTATTTATATGGTTTATCATTATGATGATTATATTTTTATGACACCTATTACTTTTCCATGGCATGTGCTGTTAATAAATATATTTGAAAACTATTTATTTTCCATGGTTTATACTATGATATAATACATATGAACATCATTTTATATTTGTGGATTCTGATGTGATGAAGGATTTAGGATCATGGGTACACATTTTTATTATTTTCATCATGTGTTGTGTGTGACCTATATCTCCCTCCAATTAATTTTTTCATGATTGAAATATAATGAGATATATATGACTAGAATGTGATGTAAAACCGGTGTAGTATTGTACATTCTCCATTATGATAGTCTTGGAATTGAATAATGACTACTATAATGGTTTGGGTATTGAACCAGTTGCAATATTATATCCTTTGAAATGTTCCTTGGATGAAATATAAATAATTTTTTTATGCTTATGTGTACTCCAAAATTCTATGTCTTATGTAAATGTTATGATATCATGGCTTATGATATTCAATTTTTATATGATTCATGTCTTATGAACAAACAACCACTATGAAATGACTAATGAATTTTATCCTTTATATGAATGGTATGGTATTCATATGATGTGAACATTTTCTCATACCCTAATTCTCATAATATTTTTTTGTATTACCATTTTTTACATTTACTGAGAATCTACAATCACCATTTTCTAATGTTACATTTCCCTAGGCAATGATGATTTTATTACGTGTGATAAGTCTAATAAGGGATATAATTATTATGAACTAAGTGGTATAAAATGTATATTTATTATGATTTTTTTGATTCCATGATTACAATGCCACTGTAACATTATGATCCTATGGATTTAGTTTTTGTAAAGTAATGAATATTCATTAAAAAGATGTAATATATATGAATCAAAGGAAATGGCCAATATATAGGATATCTGTTAGAATGGGATATACCCTATGTGATAGTGGGGAGACATCATAGGATCCATAAATTCATAGCAATGTGATTCGATCCCACCATGATCATGGGGTAATTTATAGAAGTTTCCCAATTGTCATAATATGAAAACATCCCTTAAAGACTCATGGGATCATTTATTCAAAGTTATTTTTCATATCCATGAGAATGATTTCCCCTGAGTTAATTTTTAGTGACATAACCCCTGATAGCACTTTTCAAGTGTTTACTAACATTTCATTGGAATTATTACAAGGAATCAAATCTCATAGGACAAAGAGTTTAGTAGTCTTGATAATCCAGATACATACACATGTCTTCAATTAAAATTCAATAAAATAGTTACAGCATAAATTTTTATAATTAAAAAACATTGATGATAATAAATTTATTTCATTTCTTATGACCCTACATATCATTCATTGTATGATTCATGGATTATTTGGGAAAAGAAACATATTAGGATGATCTCAACTACTTAGTAAGGAAAAAATACATTAGATGAAATAATGAATCAATGAGAATAATAGTTATGGAATGGTAAATAATTTAACACACATACCATATAAGAATAATTATGATATTGGAGTTAATAAAATCTATGAAAAAGTATTAAATAGAAATGGATTTCATCTAACTAAGTAGATAATGAAAAAGAAAACTATCACATTAAGAAACCAAGAAAACATGAAAATTAATAAGTGAACTAAAACGAAAATTCAAACATAGATATGTTGGTGAAAAATCCCATGGATATATTATAAAATAATCTAAATGAGGGGAATTCCTCATTATTGGTTTTCATTTATATAACAGAACAAAATTTTTAGGGTTAGGAGCTTTGAAAATATGGTTTAAAACTATGGATATAAACATGTTTAATTTGTGAACCTTATTTGTCTCATGAGAACCTGTCGATAAATCAAGGGTCTATATAATGTATGATTCCCACCCTTCATTACGTGTCCAAATAATTCCTCATATTAATAAAGTTAATTAATATGCCTTATCAAATATCAGTAATGAATAATGAAAACAAATTTATCAATATTTCCCCAAATAATAAAATAACATTAAATGTAATGACTGTTTGAAGATGGTATATGGTTTAGGAAATGAACATATCCATGATAAATGAAATGGATAATTACGATAAATTCAATGTTTAATGATTATCAGAAATTTAGTATTTCAAGGGTAATAATAAATGAATCAAGGAAGTAATGTGAATACTATCATCGAACAATGAAATCATAAATCATCCATCAGATGAATAAGGATGATATCAATAAAAAATATTCGATGTGAGTAAAAAATAAATTGTTTTTGTTGTTGATGAATAGAAATACTATAAAAACATATTTTTTTAAAAATAATTAGGAAAAAATACTTTTGTTTTGAAATTTTTTTTGCAAACCCATTTCTTTGAATATAACTGTTCAAAAAAGAATCATTAAAAAGTAACATTTTAACATGAAAATGAAGATTCAAAAAAATTATGGAGTTTAATTTCATATATGTCGTATGATTTAATATGATAATTCCATTTGAAAGGTAAAATGGTTATAAAAAGTACTTGTTCTAAAAGCAACCATAATTTTCCATTAAAGACATTGGAAAAAATAAAAATAGGGTATAATCCTTTACCAATTCATTTTAAATAATTTTTTTATAATATTTCATAAAACAATAGTTTTAGAAGAAAATAGGTTCTCCAAAAAAGAAAGAATTTAGGTGTGTATTTCTTAAAAAAATAGAATCATTTTGAGTAGAAAATATTGGAAAAATGATTCTAATACATGAATTGGTAGATGAATAAACAAAGGATACAAAAATGAAACTTTTTATTAGAAAATTTTCAAGTAATTTCCTCTATCAAAAATACCATTGAAAGATCGTTAAATTTATTCTTGTGGAAAATAATATTCAAACATTCCAAAGTTTCTATACTAGTTTGAAACATTTTAATTCGTATGGCTAATGATGAATTAATATTAAATTAAAATTTAAAATAACAGTAATATAACATGATTAATTATATAATATATCAAAATAGGAAATATATTCACCACATTAAAGAGTGATTGTTGAATATGACTTTTAACTCACATTTGTTAACAGTGAGATGAAAATGACTTAACATGAGTCTAATTTGACTTGTGTGAATTTATATTCATAAATAAAATAATAATTATATATATTTAATTTATTTAAAACCTTTTCATGTTTATAATAAATTTTTTTTGACCTATTACCATTTTTTAAAACTAGTTTGACAATTCTGTTTATTTTGGATGTTTTGAACAATTTTTTTCGTGTGTAAAAAATAACAATGGTATGTCAACTATGGTAAAATGGGTCTTCATATAACATCTAAAGAACAATAATAATGAAATATTAATCATATATATACACCAATTATACTTTTAAAACTAATTATTTAATATGGTTATGAAAAATGATCCATTGTTACAATCATAGAGACAGTAGGCCATATGTACACATGTGTAACGATCCCATTTTTAAATGATCATTATGGAAAGAAGGTGTGTAATAGTATATACATCCATAATGTTAATTATATAATAAATACGTTGATATATAATCATAGAAAATTATATATTGAAAATTTTTATGTAAAAAGAATCACACAGTCTTGTGGAGGTAGTAGTCCACAAATCCACGACCGATGTTATCACTTTTTAGTTTGTGTATGGGAAAAAAAGAAAATGATATATTTTATATTCACATAAAGGAAATTATTTCATGAATATAATATAAATTATTTTTATTGTATCATATGATTAATTATAATATTCATTTCTATATTCTATTTATCCTATGAATGAATCCCATTACTTTTAATAGATGGTATCAAACAATTCCACAAATGACATTATCAAATTTATACAAAATAAAATCAATAAAATAATTCATTATAAAATAATTATAGAAGAATAAAGAAACTATATATATCATATATATCATATATAAATTTTTTTCACATCATAATTACCTACCAAGATATTTTGTAATGGGAAAACGAAGAACATTGTTTTGTGAGTCGGTAGTTTGTCGTACAAATTAACGATATGTTTTTTATACATTAGATGGTATTTGGTGTAAGTGTAGGTCAAACCCCTAACCTCAAAAGATACTAGTAATGTTTTGGTACTTTGTTTATATAATAATTTAATAAGAATATTTAATGGGGTGGATAATTGAAATAAAAATAAAGATCTTAAGGAATTATATTACATCTTCATTGGGTATCTCTCTTTTGTTTTCACCAAAGGGATTACATGGATGGATTTATGAATAAGTGAAGGAATATTGGATGTTGGGAGGGATATTTAGAATAAATTTTTAATATATCTTCTAATTTAATGATTCTTGATATGTGTGAGGATATGGGTGGTGAAGATTACTTTTATTGTGGATGAGGAGTAGCACTCTATCAAATTTGAGAAAAGGGAATTCCACCCACAGTATTCCCCATAACAGTTGTTCCAATAATTGTAAAACTTTTAGAAAAGGTAGTATATGTTCTTAATATGGATATCAGTTGAATATTTACTATTTTCTAGGTTGTTTGGGCCTTTATGTTTAAGGCTTTGTACTTTGTAAAACTTAATTTCCCATTAATTATTGTAATTAATTTTAATTACATTCAGTATTATTATTTGTAAAAAACTATGTTAACCTCATTAGAAATAATAAATTCTGATTATTTTCAATTTGGAAGCCATTTTTTCAGTTTAAATTCACATAATTGGATGAAATTAATTTAAATTTATTCTCCCAAAATGGTTAACCACGTGGAATTTTATTGTAAAAATATCAAAAAGATTGACAACATTTTATTTCCAATTGCAAAGTGAAATTAATTCCAATGACATAAATTTGAATATTTTTTAAAAAATATTGTTAAAAATTAAATACAATTTTAAATGTAATCTTACCTTATAAATAAATTAGATTAAAAAGTAGTTTGGAATAAAAATTCAGTAACTTTCATTATTCATTAAAAAATGGAACATCATAGAAAAATACCCAATAAAAACCATAAATAAATATTTATGTTTTGATTTCAAATATTAATCATATACAGACAAATAAAAATTATAAATTCTCTAATAATTGGATATAATATATGTTCTTCAATAAAAATTGGTAAAAGTACCTTAATAAAAATATAGTATTTCATCAGTAAAATTGGGTTTGTTTCAATCATCAATCTATAGAATATATTTGAAGAATATAAAAAATATTTGATATAATATATAGTAAATATATTACATTAATATCAATCAATAATAATAATTAATTTTATTTATTAGTGTAAAATACCATTGTGAGCATAAAATAGGTTTTTATATATGATTCCCTTTATATTCAATTAGTTCTCATATTAATTTATAATTAAGTTGTAACATATGAATTAATTTTCATATTTGGGTAAAACATTTCTTTTCATATATTGATTAATACTATTTATAATGGTTACAATATATCTGATTATATTAAATAATAGTAATTTAATAATATATTATTATTCAGAAAAACTCGGTTGAGTGTAACGCAATGCATATAAGAAACTCATTGTTTCAGGGAAGATATGCTTACATAATGCCGCATGAATTGAAATTTAAATAAAATATTTAATATATTTAAAATAGTTAATATATTTTAAATTCTTGGGATACTATATTTACTTATGTGCATGGAGTTGTGTTTCATACATGCTATTAAAAACAATGTTCGTACTTAATAGTTTCAGGGCATTACATTATTAAAACATTAAGTAAATTGTGTCCCCACTATTTCAAAATGATCATGGTAATATTTTCTAACATTTCATATTTTTTAAATACATCACTTTCATAAGGGTTCTTACGATTTCATTTAGAAAAAAGATAATTAGAATTGTAATGCTCACGTGGACTAACTTGTAACTATGTCTCTGAGTTGGAGAACATTAGGGGCACATAAGGATATGTACACATTGGTAAAGAATAAATATTTATAAGTATTGATTGTGGTCATAAATCACAGATAATTTAATGATCAATATAATGTTGAAGACCACATTTCAATATATCTGTATTGATTTAGAAGGTCGTCAATTTAACAAAAATTCAGGAATAATGAAGACATTCATTGTTGAGATCATTTTCATATTGTTGAAAAATTCCTATACTGCCTATGAATATATAAAAACATACTTACATGATACATATTAATTTCATGTGAAAAATTCCATCATTTGGTTGTGCTTTGATCAAATTCCAGTTTATCCATTATTTCATGAAATCGGTACCTAAAAATTAACTATTATTCCTAAATAAATAAAATATAATTTTAAGGGATCTTAAGGCCCATAAAATAGTAATGAGCCTAACTATTGTTACCTAACTAATATCCAATTCCAACATGGTTATTAAATTAACTCCAAATATAAAAAGTAACAATATGGGTTCATCAATAATATTTATTCATTAATTTTTTTAAATAAAAACAATATCATACTAACCAGGTAATATCATAGGTTAGTGGTTGATGTGAAACCCTTTTCGTCCTTCAGTCATGGGTTCTTGTCTCGCGGCCTTTCTAGACTTGATTTTTTGTCAACCTACATATATGATTTATTTTTATAAAACCATGTCAACATAATTATCCAGAAATTATTATGCAAATCATATAAATTTAATCATTGAATATCCTACAACTTTCAACACAACCCTAACACATATTCCAACCCTTTTATTTCTATATAGGCAAGTCCTTATTCTAGGGTTTATCCATAATATCATTTATATGATTTATAAATCACTATTAAGTGTCTTTAGATTAAGAAACATTATGTAGAACCTAGTATATTCATTATCAATATACTTTATAAATGATTGTAATGAAAATAAGAATTATCCTAAGCGTATCCCTCAGGAGTGTCATACCATGTGCGAAGTAAGGCTAGTGGTCATGTACCATGATACATTGGCTTAGGATCGATACACCTTGTTGGAGTTGTTACTCTTACATACATTTATGTGAGAACCATTTCCACTTTTCATATCTAGACAAGGATATATTTCTAGAAAGACCCACATAATCTATACATTACAAAAAATCAAGGTTGTTCTTTTATACTTATCCTCAATTTCTACCTTAAGGTTATGTTATATAATCCATGTTTTAACAAATCTAGTTCCCTATGGATCAAATAATCTTCTTTTGATACAAACATTATCAACCCCAACTCAAATATCCCGGATCTAGTTTTAAAGACCATTTCATTTAAATGACAATAAAGTCAAAAATCACAAAGTACACAGAGTTTAGTTGTCTGGATAACATAGATAAATTCATGAGTCTCATAATTAAATTTTATTATTAATTTTAAAACATTATTTCATTTGAATAAAAAACATTGAGGATAATAACTTCATTCTATATAGTATATCCTTGATTATCATTCATAGTGATCTTCTTGAATTAGTTGGGAATGGAATAATAATAAGGGTGAACTCAAAAGACCAATAATGGAAAAATACTATGTAATAAATAATGAATCAATAAGAATAGTAATTATTCATGGTTTACAATTTAAAACATATACCATGTAATAAACAATATAAAAAGGAAGTGTATGAGAAATATGGCATGTTAAAAAATGATACAAATGGCATCGAAAAAAACCAATAAGGAAAGATAAATAAGGAAATTTATGAAACAGAAAAACATGCCATTAAATCAATGAACTGAAAATGAAATGAATCTGTATATATGTCAATGGAAAATATAATTTATAAATAATAAATGAAACTAAATGAGGTGAAAACTTAATTATTGGATGTCATATCTAAGGAAAATGTTAACCTATACCATCAAAACCTTTCATATGACGGTTTAAGAATATCGATATAAACCCATTTAAATTTCGAAACATATTTGTCTCATGGGAACCTGTCAATACATCAAGGGGAAATATAATGTCTTCTCCCCACCCATCATTGAAATATTAAATCAATCCTCATATTAATTATAATAAATAATATTCATGTTCAATTATCTATATTGAATAAAAAATAATTTCTTTTTCAATATTTCCCCAATATTAAAATAACATTCAACTTAAACACCATATGACAAATGGTATATTGTTTTGTCAAAGAACATATCCCTATAGAATAATATGGACAACAAGGGGAAATTAAATGTTAAAAAATCATATTAAACTCAATAATTCAATGGGACTAACAAATGAACCATGGAAGTGAATGTGAATATTATCCTTGGTCAAATCAATCACAACCCTTCTATATAAATAATATGGAATGTATCTATAAAAAATATTGATTATAGGGTAAAATTAAAGGGTTGTTTTTGGATATGAAAATAAATACTATAAAATAATCTTATGAAAAACCTTTTTTTAGAAAAATAACGTTTTATTTCAAAATAAATTTTGAAAATCATTTTCCTTAAAAATAAATTTTGAAGAAATTTTCATCAAAAAACATATTCATTTATTCATTTAATGATTGACTGGAAATTATTTTTTATTTTATTATCAAATAACTTTTAAAGAGAATGTGAGAAACCACCAAATCTAGAAAGACTTCCAATTTAAATAGCATAGAAAAACCAAATCAAATTACATGTTCCACGTCTCCCAAGCAGCAATTTGAAGTTAAGGCCCTCCATCAAAGCATGATCGCTCTGTAAACAGTCTCGTGAAAAGATACATGGGCACAGAACCAATGGTCTAGCCATACCATCTCAGTCTTCCACTCCAGGTTCCATGGAGACACGAAGGCCCCATGCTATGAACCCCATCTGAAGTAGAACTAGGTATCACGAGGGAAACGAAATAACCAAATTCTCCCCAAAACACATAAAATGATAATAAAGTACCACATTTCATATGATTTTTGTAATTGTGAGAATACATTCATTAGATAGAAATGTATCATGAAGAATCATTGAAGACAATATTATTTTTTCTAGAACCCATATCTCGAAACAACTTCCAGGATATAGTAGTTACCTAGGTGTGCGACTCTCTGCTTAACTGGTCATCAAATGTAAAGGACAGTTTATTCCAGACCTGTATATACTCTTCTATACTCATCAACCCTTATTAAAACCCCAAACCAAAATCATGTTCTATTTCTCAAACCAGGAATATTTCTCCTCATTCAGATTCACTTCAATGACTTAACCCATTATCTTGTCTACTTCCACTTCAGAGGCATTGAGAAATAGCACCTGCTCTATCACATCATCATATGAACTAAGAATAAAATCCAAGGAATAATCGAGCTGACTAGATGGATTTAGTTGACACATGGACTCTCTGTCCATCTTCTCATCTATTTCCTTTCTTCCTGACCAAGTCTTCAACAGAGGTGGAAAGGAGGAGTAGTCCTTTCCTTTTCTCATCCTATTACTCCTATTAGTCCTAGAACTGATTTCCCATGATGAAATACTCTTACTTGTTTCAATGGTTTCCTATACCCAGAACCCATTTAAGCATTCTGGGTATTCTTGGTCATTGTTTAGACCATTTATAATAAGGACTTCAAAGACATTTCTCACCATTATAGAGTACTGGTTCCCTGAGGGAAGCTCCCCTCACTTGAAAATTGAGTTTTGTTCAATCTAATCAATTGACGACTCTTAATTTTCCTATTTCAGGACCCCACTACCCCTGGACACCTCCACCCAGGGAGCACCACCAAGATCATCTTCCACACCTGCCACTTGAGTTGCAACGGCACTGCCAAAATCTTGTTAGCAATTACTCTGAGCAACCTCAACCTGAACATACTTCCCATCAAGAGAGTGTAAATCCTCCATAGAAAATCATATTCCCATCCTCAATCCCTCGCTACCCGCACTAAGTACCTCAGTATAGAATTCCTCGTCACCTTACTCATTGTGTTACATATTACCTGTACAGACCACAACATGCTTGACCGAGTCTTTCGTAGCTCTGGATGATTCGGCCACATCAGTTCCAGCGACAACCCCTCTACCCCATCATTTGTTTACAAGCCACCTACCCCCATTCGAAGTATTTTCCAAGAAACCATTTATCTACTGAACCATACAAACACCTTCCGAATGATCCACCTCCACCTACGGTGACTGAGACTCTCAACCATTTCCTTCAATGATAGCCATTTGTTTCAGTCCAGCTTCCTCATAGTCCTCTTGGGCTTTACCTTTCTGGCTAACCTCCTTACTTTCATCAAACTGAACTCCTTGATGCCGAGCATCCGTCGAATTGGGAGGGAGACCTTTACGGTATACCTCCGTAGTGTGACCCAACCAATTTCATAAAGAGCAGAAATCTTTCCAGTTCTCGCAGATCACCCGTTGCTTTCACCTATATTCCCCACCATTCATAATCCATATATACTCGAAAGGATGACGAGATGCATAAAATTTCACACAAACTCATGGATTAACTGGATGAAAAATAGCCTCAGTTCGGCTATCTGAGAACAAAATCCTTCCAACTAGATTACCAAGCAAGATAATAACAGCGGGATTCTTAAACGCAAAAGGAAGGCTGGGGAAACATACACATACCGCAGTTGACAACTAATCACATTTAATATGAAATTCGAAGGACCAGCAGAAGAAAATGAATCAGAACCTGTTGAAGCTATGAAGAGCACTCAAAAAAGCCCTGATGAGGTCCGCTTCGGATTAACATTGAATCATGATGTGGTTCTTGTCATGCAAGCCAACAATCCCCCTTTCATGGAGATCGAAGGATCCGAAGATAAACCTATTGAAACTCGTCAACTTAAGGAATCGTCAGCTTAAAGCGAGCTACCAAAATGTGATTCAAGAGGATGGAGGTTTTTGTGATTTCTACGGTCGAGAACTGAAGATTTGGGATTCCATAAAAGAGGTTCGGAACATTAGGTCTTAAAACAGCTTTCGAGAAAGAAGGAAGGAAACCTAAAGAGAAGTCCCGACTATCCCAATGGGAAATGAAGCTCCCTCCCCCACCGAGGGGGGAGGGGTTAGTGATGGGGCCACCATTTTCAGCAAGGGTGAAGAAGCCGACGCTGGAGTCCCATGAAATGGAATATTCAAATAAATGATTACGGTTGATTCCATACATGTTATATGAGATTAAAAGAAAATTCCCTTTGCATGGTAAAAAGATTATAAAATGACTTGTTCAGAAAGAGAAAAGATGATTCCTATAAAAAAAATTTGTAAAAAAATGGTGTAAATATTTATATTTATCTAACTTATTATCATGTTTTGTACAAATATTTTAAAAATTAATTTTTTATTAGTTTTTTTGACCAAATTCAGTTAATGTGCAAAAAATTGACATTATTAGCTAAACTATGGTAAAATGGGTCAAAATATAACATATCCATAATATTTTTCATTACCGAATTATCATATTTATAAATGAATTATTCTTCTAAAAACAATCATTAAATATGTTTATGAAAAATGAACCAATGTTACAATCATGGAGATAGTAGGTCGTACGTACGCATGGATAACAATATCGATTTTCAATAATCATTATGGGAAGAAGGTAAGCAATACAATAACAATATAAATGATAAATATATAATAAATAACATGTTATAAAATCACACATATATATATATATAATTATTATGATGTCAAATTAATCACATAGTGTTGGGGAGGAGATAGTCCACACATCCGTGACTGACATTATCACTTTTTAGTGTGTGAAAGGTTAGTACTAAAAATGATAGATATAATATTTCATTAAAAATATTTTTTGGATTAATATCATATTTATTTTTTTATTTCTCATATAATTAATTATAATCATATTTTATACATTCCATGAATCATGTCAATGAATCACATCACTTTTAGGAGGCGGTAGTCCAAATTTCAACAAACAACATTATGATATTTACTTATATTGGAATGAAAATTTAAGGTGTTAAAAAAGAATTAAAGTTAATTTAAGAAATTATAAATATCATATATATCATATATAAATAGAGTATTAATCACAATTCTCAACCATGAAAGGCGGTAATCAAAAAATGAACATCTTTGATTTATGAGGTGGTAGTTTTACACAAACATAAACAGTAAGATAATTTCTCATTAGATGGAAGTTTGTGTAAGTGTAGGTATACCAAATAACATAATAACTTCCAAGATAATATTTTATATGTATATTTTATATAATAATGGAATAATAATAGGTTATGGGGTGGATAATGAAAATAAAACTAAAGATCATTATGAAATATTTCACTTATTCATTGAGTAACAATTCTTCATTTATACCCAATGGCCTCCATGGATGGATTTATTACCAAGGGGAGGCTTATAATATGAGGATAAGTATTTTTATGATCTATTTGATAAGATATTTTTCTATCCAAAAGAGAATGAGAGGTTTGAGAAAGTGGGGGGAGGGGGCCTTTTATTGTGGAGGAGGAGTGGCACATTTGTAAATTTTCAAAAAGGGAATTCTAGAAACGTTGTTATCAAAGAAAATTGATCTAATGATAGTCCAAATTTTATAAAATGGTTTATATGGTCTAAATATGTCCATATAATTTATTTTGGACATGTTTTTAGGCAATTTGGGCACTAAAATATAAGTTCTAGTCCATTGTTATGCTTAAATTAAGCTTAATCATTGTAATTAATTTTACTTAAATTAAATAATATTATTGGTAAAAAATAAATTTGCTTTAATAGTGATTTTAAATTATTCATATTCTTAATATGGAATAATTTTTCCCAAATTGTAATCAAAATATAGTAGAAATTAATTAAAATTTAATCTTGCGGATGGGACAACAATTCAGGGTTTTAATGTAAAAATATCATATTGATTACATTGTTTTTATATCAAAATTCAATGTGAAATTGATTAAAATAAACTAAATTATAATAATTGATAAAATAATATTCTAATTAATGTTTATAAAAATTTTATTCATAATTTATCAATATAAATTAATAATATGAAATAGTAGTTGTGAATTAAAATTAATTAATTTTCAAAACTTATTAACAAAATAACATAAAAAAATACCAAAAAATAAACATAATTTTTTAATGTTTCAATATCAATGATTATTTTTTTAAATATAATATTTTAATATATTTCCCATAATTGGATTTAAAAAATTTTCTCCATTAAAGGACAATAAAGGTGGTTTAATAAAAATATAGAATTTTATGTATCAAATTGGGATTGAACTTATCTTGTGTATATAGAATATATTTGATGAATATTGAAAATATTTAATTGAAAAACATGAAATATATATTAAATTAATATCACACATAAATATAAATTAATTTCATTTATTATGAAAAAATAACATTTTGAGAAAAACATAGTTTTTTATCAAATTTTTTTATTTATATTCAATTGGGTCTTATATTTACTTATAATTAATTAGTAACCAATGATTTCATTTCATAATTTTGTAAATAATTTATTTTCATATGTTACATAATATTATTCTTAATGGATAGTTAATATCTTATTATTATAAATAATAATGTTTTAATAATATATTTTATTCCCGTAAAACATAGTTTTACGTGTAATGGAAGCCATTGAAGAGACTGTTCCATGCGACATATATTTCCTATATGTAACAATAATTTAAAAAAAGATAATATATTTAATACATTTAAAATAGAAAATATATTTTAAATTATTGTGATATTATATTCTCTTATTTGGTTGGTGTTTCATGTCAGGAACGCTTTATAATTAAATGATCCTACATTAAATTTTTGGGGCCATTCAAAAAATTACGCCCATCATGACAACATATATCCTATATTATTTTTTATCAAAATAATTTTTCTGTAATTAATTTACAATTAATTAATTGAACCCAATTTGAGATGAAAAATTGTATTTTATATGTTTGGAGAGTCCTTTACCCTTTACTAGAATAGAGAATGCTTCATCTAATTATTGAATCATTTATAAAGGAATTAATAGTCGTTTCTTATGCCAAAATCAGAAGTGTAGAAAAAAAGGTTGAAGGATTTCTATCCCAAAGGTCCCTACATGACTCCACATCTTCATTATAACTACTTAAGCTCCCGTTTGTGAGGTCCATATGTAGGGTCCATCTATGAGGTCCCTTCATAAGGGTATGTCCCTATGGCCCCTTTATGAGGACCCATACCTAAATTCCCTATATGAGGTCCTATCCAAGAGGACCCCATGTGAGATATCATCTAGAAGACTCTCTATGAGATTCCTCAATCAATATTACATCATGAGGTTCTTACATATGTGGTCATTGATCAATTCCCTTTCAATATCACAATTCATTCACATTGTACATTACTATTATGTAAAAATAATAAACCTATGATTCACTCCACCATATCCTAAATTGTATTTGAGAATTAATCAAGTGATATAAGGGTTGATAATTTATGAATAAACTTGTATGTGGGTAATCAGGTGACCATATAATTCTTTCATCCAACATAGTTATTTACTTTTGTTGTGATCATTTATGATAAAATAAATTAATCCAGTCATGATGGTGAACAACTAGAAAATAAATTATTATCGTGGCCTCCTCTAAATCATTGAAAGATACAAGATTGAGCCATTCACGTTATGATAAACCATATAAATCATGTAATCCCTTGATAAAAGTAATCTCTATGTTTCTATAACTAACTAATTTGGATATTGGTGTGTATGAAATAATATATACTTCAGATAAAAAGGGATATAATCATGATGGAACATGTAAAGTCTTCTTATTCTCTTTTTTACCATATCAAAAATCCTTTATAAAGTATTTTTATTAAAAGATAATTTTTTGGTTCCTTTTATCATTCAATGATCATGATATGGATAAACATACTTTTATATAGTGTATGAATCAAGACATTCTTAATTGGACTACATTCTATGTGAGTACACATGTTCACTAAAAACAACCGACCAATAGATATGATGAGGGAATCTATATATCATGACTCCCTTGTGTGAAACTCTATAAATTATTTTATTTTCATCCATTTCATTAACATTTTGTCCTTCTCAAATGATATAAAAATACACAAAAACTCTATAACTATATAATGGTTAATTTTTTTAATGACTTTTTAAACGACCTTAATCAGTGTATCTTGAACTATATGTTCTTCTATTCCTAATAATTAGGATATGTATGATTCTATTTGAAGGATCATACCTACAATCCAAAACTACACATTCATAGTGTCATATTCCATGTGTAATCACTATTAGTAGGACATGTTATCTAGGAATTAACTTTATTCATTGCTCCATATTAAATAGAAATGGAACTAGAATGGACTTAACACATGTAGTCCCCATGAATTAAATTTCTATGAGTTGTTTTCCTAAAAGTCAAATCTGTTATCCATTAACCAAAATTATAGTATTTACGGATGTCTGACCATAGAATTCAATACAGTGGTACTTCTAAAATGACACTAAAATCAATGTAATAACCCATTATGTGGAAATAAATGATTTAATTCTTTTTTTCTCATCATATATATACTTAGGAAACCTGGTTCACGGGATTAATTAAATATAAACAATTTATAACACATCTCCGAGCAATGAAAAAATATATAGATTCAAATAATGTGAAATTAAAATGTAGAATCACTAAATGATGAGAGAAATATGGAGATCATATTATATATTTATACATATAGAAAAAAATACAGTACTATAACTTGAGATCATGTGATATATACATACAATCCTAAAAATGGTTATCCACTTCTATATATTTATATTTATTCTCACGAATGGATTCATTCAAATCACAATAACTATGGTGAAAATTCTCATTGTGGGATGTGATATGATTCAATAGAACATCATAGGTTGATTATAGTGTCTCAATGTTATAAATAATTCCCCCTAATGGGTGTGATAAGCACAACATCCCATCCACATGATATATTTATAATCAAAGTGTCATTGGGGAAAACACATGAAACCACCTACCACTAGAAAGTAGTACCATAAGGGCTTGAGCCAATAATGGGTCATGCGATGTGTAAAAAAAATATCATAGTATTATATTAGAGTATTATAAAAATGATATAATGATAAAATCATTTAATAGTTATCAATCATACATTAAAAATTAGAATCTATTTATTGATATTAAAATATGATCCACTCCATATATGATAATTTTCATTTCAGTAGTTAATAGAATAAAAGTATATATAAATGTAAATAACCTTCAATATCACCATTTACAATAGATTTGTCCCCTCAATATTAGAATGATGATCCTTGAATATTTATGTTAGTCTAAAACATATCCAAATATAAAGAAAATTTGACACCTAATATAGAATGGTACATATGCATAATATAAAACCCTTTCATTTTAGGGAGATGAACCTGGAATATTGATTTGACTCTAAGACATATCCATTTATAATGAAAAATAGACCACGAAGATAGAAGGGTAATCATTCATTACATGAAACCATTACATGTTAAGGAATTAATATTTTGTGAACCCAACAGAGGCCATCATTATGTATCACAGTGAGACCCGTAGTTACCATTATCTATTATATGGTGTCTAAACACATTTATAATTTTTTCTTCTTATGTGATACTTATTTATTCTTGTTTCATGACCTCCCCTTCAAGTGACTTAATTTTCTTCCAATATAACATCACACAACATGTTTCACAATGTTTAGAAACAATATATATTATTATACTCATATTTTTGAGTACATTATTATGCATGGGGCCTTTAAGAATGGTACAGATCCCATTAATAAAAATTATAGATACACATTATTTCTTGATTCCTCTATATATTGTTTTAAAACTCCATCTAGAGTTAAGATTTTTGAATTTATGGAATATTAATTTAATTGATTTAACATTTTAATCTATAAAAATTTTCAGAAATTAATTTCACATTACGATATCTCATATAATTCCTATGAAATTTTTTTATTATGTATTTAAAATAATAAATTATTTTGTAGACTTAGAAAAACAATCATGAGAAAAATATGAAATATATAATCAAACCCATTACATTATGATACCCATTTTATGCTATGGGATTTTATAATAGTCAGAAATAATCAATACACCTTTATCCTTATAAACTAAATTATTCCTTTTCCTCATTGTGACCTCTTACTATTAAACAATTCTTTCAAGCCATTTATAAATGCATCCAAGACACTAATAACACCAGAAAATCTCAAAAATAGCCAACTATTTTGAAAAAGTGATAAAATTATAATGAAATACCGTTAGGATCTGGAAATGGAACAATGGGTGTTCTATGTCCACAATTTATATATCCCTCTAATGAATAGGGAAATGATTCATATCACTAGATATGATATTTTACAGCCTTGTGACTAAACCCAATTAAAATTTTTAGTGGGACTGTTGAGTAAGAATGATCTAATATATTGTAAAACAATATTCAATTTCCGACAATGGTCCTAGACATGGGCCTTAAAATATAAATGTATTTTATATTATTAATTTTGACCCACTTTTCTATGATTTAAAATATTTTTATATTATTTTTTATATATATTAATTATAGTATCATGTTCTCAAATTTTTATTATTCATTTATATATTATTCCATGATATTTATGAAATTAATTATGTTTTATAGGATATGTTTTATGATATAAGAATGGATTTTGTAATGATTATGAACATTGATTTTTTATCAAAAGAAGATGATCATATTTTGGTCAAATAACAATTTCCATTAATATATCATATATCTACAATTTAATTATGGTTTAATATCACCCTTTATTATTTTTCTATTCCTTCGATAATGAGGTGAAGTATGATGTGTAGTATTTCACAAAGAAAATCATGTGTGATGAAGTTTTGTGTGAGATGTTAATAAAATATTCAGAAAAAATAAATCCATGTATATAAAATCTAATGAAAATGATAATTTGGTTCATGGGAGTGTGTTCATGTAATAATATGATATGTGTTATAATTTAATTAATGTCTATTGTATTAAGTAATTTTTGTTAATATCATTGTACATATGTAATATATTTATTTTTTATAACCATATTCTAGATTAGGGACCTAAAATGATTTATATTGTATCAATGGGGGATTTAGTTATTTTTTTATATTAAAATAAGAAAATTAATTGAACTTATCCTAATGAAACATGGAATAAATCAATTGAATAATATGTTAAATTGAATGTTTCATTGTTTAACACATATTACGAAATATGATTCATATTCTTATAATATTAACTATAAATTTATTATATTTTATCATGTATTGTTTTTTTGAATTTTTTTTTGAAATTAGATAATCTAAAAAAGTAGTGATTTTTTTTGTAATATCAATGTCTTATAATAAACTAAAAATTAATATTTTCTAAAAAATAGTAAGTGCAAATAAAAATATAAACATATTCCTATTATGACGGAATATGGGATCTTCCAAGTCGTACCTATGAAATTGATTATTTCATATAATTAGAGATTATTTCTTCATCCATGATTATATTATTGATACCCTAAAAAATTTTAAATAATGAGATATAAATATAGTTTTGAGGGTATCAGTAATAATATCATTGATAGATATAATTATTGATAGATGATTAATATTATGATGACACAATTCGATTAATGATATAGATTATAAAACCCCAGATTCAATTATAAATTTTCCTTCCTTTTCATAGTTGTTTTATTATTAATATTCAACATCAACTTCACTTAATATATATAACAAATTATATGAATCAAAGTATAAAATCCAATTTAATCATAATAGAAATTTAAATAAATGTAAATCATACCTATTATTTTCTACCATAGGAAATTATAATATATTGGTTAATAATTAACATAAATGTGTATAGAATAAAATTTCACAATAACATATAAATAATAATATATTTAAAACTAGAAAATCTATTCGATCATTTTCACATTTTAGGATCACAATTAGTATTACTAAACTATATGAAATGAAATAAATCTTCAAAAGAAAAATCATTCATAAAAATCATAAATGAATAATATATTAATGAGAAGTTTTATTTCATAAGATAGAATTCAATTAATTTATATAACATTAGGGGGAATTACATATGTTATTTAACCATTGGAAATAGAATATATAATTATTGGGTATAATTCTAGTAAAAATATATCGATTTCAAAATTATCAGTATATAGTAGATTAGAATAAATAATATTTAGATCATAGTAATATATATTTGTATTATTTTTAATTTATTTGATATGAAATTATTTTTTTTATGTAGAGGACAAAATATACTAATTAATTGGTGAAAATATATATTATTCTAAAGAAATTAATTTTAAAAAATTTAATTTATATATAACTTTGTAAAATTTAAATATTGATTAAGATAATAAATTTGCATAAATAAATTAAATGATTATTAAAGTAAATAAATTACAAATAATATATTTTTAAATAATTATAATAAAAAATATTTTCATGAATCATGAATAAATACATATATTTTATTTAAGAATATAATTAAAATTTCATATTATATGTTTAGATATTATATTTATCATATTAGGATTATGAAATTTAATAAAATTTGTTATTTATATATAAAATCTTTTTAATAAATATCAATATATTTATTTTTAATTTTTAATAAATTATATAAAAAAATTAATGTAAAATTTTGATTTTTTTTCAATAAAATACTTATTTTGTACGTTACATATTTTTATCATAACAAAATAAATAATCCCATGTTAATGGTATAATTAATTTAAAATAATATATATATATATATATATAGATTTTACAGTCCATATATTGATGAATATATTGTAAGTAATAAGAATAAATGAATTTATGTGTTTAAAAATATAATTTTCAACAAAATTATTCAATAAAATATATATTTATCATTTTGAAATTATTTTATTAGAAATTTAGAAATATAGTTCATTAAATTTGATTACATATTTTTATTCCAACTTAACGTTTTTAAAATTCGTTAAATTTATTTGTTTCACATTAAAAACTGTTTAAAAAATAGTTCTCCACAATAATGGGTAAAATGAGGTAGCTGGTTTAAACTAATATATAATGTCATTAAATATCATATAAAATGCTGTTAAATGATTGGATAATGAAATTATGGTCTTAAACTCTCCCCTTTTTAATTAATTTCCACTTTTGGATATATATTTTATGAGAATTCACTTTAAATATTCATTACAAAATTTGCATTTCTGAAAATGCCACTCAAAATAAACTATAAAAGAACCTCTTCACTGGAAATATCAACTAGAACCATTAAATATTCTTTTCTATTGAGTTTTTGACCAAATAATTTCTTTAAATAATCTCCTCCCTTTTTGGTATATTTTTTCAAAATATATTTCCTCAATTCATTCAAAACCAATATGGATTTTAAGAGATTATATTATTTATTATAATTCATTAATGATTTGTAATCATTATATTTAATTTAGTTATATCCTATATAAAATTATTATTATTATTTATCATAATCATGAAAAAATAAGGTCATTATTCTCTAATAATAATTATATTTTAACAAAATTACATTTTAATAATACTATTTTTTGTTCTTGTTTGTTATTATTTGGGTCTTTTTAAAAACATATATGGATGATGCTATATAATAATATCATAAAATTCAATGGAAAAATAATAAATTTTATAATATAATATAAAATTGATAATAATGATTTTAAGGTTCTTTATTACTGATATTAAAATTTAACTAATTATTAATATGAGAACTCATTTTTGAAAAATTTTCTAAAGCAAACTCTCAATAGATTTCATTATGAAAAATAAGGCCTTAAACAATTATGGAATGAAAAAAGTGTATCAAAATTAATTATGGATCACATATTAATAAACATTTATTATGATATTGATGTTTAAATTATGAACCTGGAATGATGATAAAAACTACTATACAAAAAATAAACAAATACTACTTCGATAAACTAAATATTGATGATCAATATAAATGAGAAATATCTAATTAATAAAAAAGAAATGAAAAAAATAATATTATAAAATAGAATAAATATGAATATTGATTGATTTTTTTATTAATGCATCTATATGTATTATTCAATATGTGAATGTTCATCTTAGAAAACCTAAATTCTATGTAAGGGATTCTGTTCATATAGTCTCCTTAAATTGAGTCTCGTGGCATATTATATGACTATATTCCTATATGTTTTTTTATTATATCATTTGATGGTATTTAATTACAAATTATATTTTAGTATATATGGATTTATGTTTTGTTCGCATAACATCATGTTTTAATTATTCAAACATATTACATTATAATTAATGTTAGGTTTCTCATCTCAAATTCCTTTCAGTGAAATATATTCCATATTGCCTACATGGTTTCTCTTGTGTACTATTTGTTCAAACTATGAATTTATTTTATCATATTTTATATATAATTTAATGTATTTAAAAACAAGTTTTGTATTATATTTTTCGAGTTTCTTTATTTAAAATCTAATGATGTCATATGTAATTTTTTTACTCTTATATCAAAATCAATATTTTTTATAATTAGCAGTCCATTAGGAGAAAATTACATAATATCTGTATCTATTTTCCCATAGATTATATTTTATTGTCATTATATTTATGTAGATACATTTTTTTGCTATTATTTCTCCTATTGATTCAGAATTCAATAGAAACTATGATTGTATGTGAAAATAACCATATTATTATTTATTGGTTGGAAATAATTTATTTCAATTTTTGATTTTAGAATACCTTTATGAATGTTCTTATTCATACATTAATGATGGATAAAATAATTTTTTTATTTATTTTGATTTATTTTAATTCTATTTGAATGAAATAATTTTCAATGTCATCTTTATGGACTTTTCCTCTAAAAGATTCAATAAATTTATAAAGAGTAACTTATATTCCTTGTATTCATGGGTCTATGATAAAAATTTATATTTTATTCTTATTAATTAATTTGAAAAAAGTTATCTATAACTTATATAATATTAAAATACTTTATATAAAATTTTTATGTGAATTTCACTTAATTCTTCATAAATTCTTCAAATATTCTTCTAAAATTATTATCATTTATGTATGCATCCATAAATTTTTATTATGTTTCACTCAGGATATTATAAATTGAATCCCCCACTTCAATTAAACAGATGCCATATTTTTTAGCTTTTGATGATTATTATGAAAACTTTTTCATTATCATGGTATAATTATTTTCATGGAGTTATTAATGTTTTAATATTCTTATATAATACATGTATGTTGTTTTTGTTTATGTGATGGTTGTACATTAAAATATATAGAAATACAATTTATTAGGAATTGAATTATATCATATGTGGTGATATTAATGAGTATTGGGAATAAAATTAATGCTCTTTTTTATCTGAATTTGTGTTTAACTAAATAAATGATGAAATGGGACAATGTGTGCTGGGATATTGATCATATCCATTAGAACTAATTTTTATTTCTTATGTTTCTACCACTTAAATTTTCATGATGTTACAGTGTTCTGTTTTAAGGATCACGGTTATTGTATCATGTTTCTATATTCAAATGATTTTTTCTTATGAGATTATAAAATATTATTCTTTATGAATCTTGTCTTATGATCTAAGGAATATTTGGTTGGAATTCATTATGTTATGTTCATTTTCAATAATTATTATCTCATTAACCACAAGTTAATCAAATTCTATTTTATAACAATAAATTGAAATATATTTTGGTCTCCCCTACAGAGAAACAAATCATACCCTTCTTATGTCTTCATTCCAGATGTAATAAAAAGTGTTACAATGTATAACATATCATAAAGGATATCATTTATAGAGGATTTTATTTGAGGTTCTGAAAAATAAATCTAAAAATAATATTTTTACACAACTATTGATATTTATTGACAATTTTTTTACTTATATAACACATCATTATAGATGAATATTAAATTCATATCAGTACAATACACACCCCATGAGAGTAATGGTTATTTTTATTTTGCAAATAGATACATAATCATCTTATTTAATGAATAATCTTCTACATTTATTTCAAAAATCATCACATACAGTACACTTATATTATATATCATATATAATAAATTTATTCCTAACATAGAGGAAAGGAAACATTAGAATGTGTGAGATTATATGCAAATTGAGGATAAACATGTAACATATCAATAAATGATAATGAGTGCACCCAATATAAGAATATAGGTATTAAAACATGATAATTATAAAAAATATTAATATCCAATTATCCAGATATCATAAAAGTAACACTGTGAGAACCTTTTTAAAATAATAATAATAATCTCAATAGCGTGTTCAACACACAATACTGAGCTTTAAGAAAATTGTGATAAATTATAAATATTTTTTTACAACCTATACATTTAATTTGTTTCTATGAGTATTAGTAAACACATTATAAAATATGTTTATAATTATCTTACCCAAAATAATTATTGGTTAATTATTTGGATAAACTATTTTTTAATTAAATTATTTTATGTTTTCAAATTCTTTTTAATCAGAAACTGATTCTTATTGAAATTTTTTATTGTAAATTTTAATAAATTTCTAAAACAATTAGAAATTTTATTTCATAAATTTAAAGAAATTGTAATAAAAATATCAAAATTAACATATGGTGATTTCTTTTATTTTTAGAAAATGGTTTATATATCCTTAAATAGTGAAAAATACATATTTTTTAAATTTCAGTATTTCATTTCATTAAATATTATAACACAAAAGTCATTCTTTTTTTTGGATTAGTTAATAAGTAAATTTTTTGACTTTTTGTTTGAAATAATAAAATTTATTACTTTTCAATTTGTAATATTTATGATTTGGATTAATGTTAATTTGAATTATTGTTAATAAATTTTTTCTGGAATTCTACTTTTCATTTCATTTTATGCATTTGTATTAATATTTATTTCATAAAATTATATATATTTAATAATGGGAACCATAAAACCTATTTAGAATTTATAGATTCATATTTTGTAAATATGTCACTTTTTATCATGTAGAATAGTACAGTTGGTAAATATTTGACACATCATTATGGGGAAAATGCGTAAAAACCGAATAAAACAATGAAATAATGTCTTAAACTCAACCCATCACTATTAATTATTTCATTTTATGGTATAAGTGAGAGAATATACATCCCAACATCGAATATATGGATTTTACATTATATTATTCGTATAAAATGATATTTATATTAATTTATGTAAATAAAATTCCAAAATATCTCACTTTTAACTTTAATATCATTAAAATTTTAACATAATGATAATAATAGTATATGTTTGGTTATACAAATTTATTTAAATCAATTAATTTATTTTATTATCATGGTAAATATGTTTTATTATTTACTGAATAAATAATTACCTTATTTGCTGATGTATCACTGCCATATTATTTATTCAGTTAATAAAAAATATAAATAAGTAAAATTAAATATACCAAAAGTAATAAAAATTTTATGAAATATAATATATAAAAAAATTATATGACATATTAAGGATGTGTAAATTTATTATATTTTAATTAAAACATTATACTTGAGTCATTATTGTCAAATTAAATGAATAGTGTCAAAAGTTAAATTCATGATATTTTATTTTAAATAATACTTTTTAAAGTTAGTTTAAATTCATTTTAATGGTAAAATAGGAAAAATTAAGAATAAAAAAGTTTCAAAATGTCATCTCATTCCAATTTATATGAAAATTTTATCATAGAAGATCAATTATAATTTTTTATGAGTAAAATAGTAGTAACCAAGGTTCAGGATAAATTTTTAACTAAAGGGCCATACCAAAAGATATGTTTAAAAACAACACGTAAACCTAATAATTTTTTATGGGATTTCAACCAGAAACTAAATTATCTTTGAATCTCTATCCATTCGGAAGAATATTTTGGGAATTAATTTATTATTTTTTTATCTTTTAAGAAATTACAAGATTTCTCTTCCCTATACATATAATTGGACACCTACCATTTCAAATATTTATATGACAATGATCAATCTATCTGGTCAAAAACCATAAAAATTATCTTCTCAACATAGCTATACAAAAATTAGAGTTTTTGGTATTATTAAATAAAATAACAACGATAATTAAAAATTATTTGAAGGACTTTTGAGGATTAGGTACTCATATTATATGATTTCATTTGATATATTTTGACTAATACAACAAATATATCATTTTTTTATTCTTAAATTAATAAATTAAATATAATTAATAAACTTAATTGTTTTTATTTTCATGAAAATACCTTAATCCATTCTTTTTCCATCAAATTATTAGTGAATGTACAACTCCAACGTACCTATTGGCTTACCCCACTAAATAAGGATAAAATTTATTTTCCTAAACTATAATTAATGGATAGCTGTTATGATGGGTTTAATATTTATATATTTTATTTTTGAAACAATTATTTTTTAAAATTCTATTATCTAATCAATATTCTAATCAATTAATAATTTGGAAACATATAATATCATTCCTACGAACATATAGAATATGAACTCCACGGAGCTATCTGATTCAATTTTTGTTTAGTATTTACATGGATAGTAAAAATTATATATTAAATGAATTAATATGATATATATGATATTATAATGAGTCTATAAATGTTAATTTTATTTAAATTTCTTTTCTAAATCCTAAAAAATTTGACAGCAATATCTTTTTATAATTATTATATAATATCTCAACGACCATTGTCATTAATTTTTCTATATCTATTAATTATGTATGACTCAATATATAAATAGAATTTGTATTTATAATATTTATATCATGAATATGTTTTAAGATATTATGGAACTATGATTAATGTATATGGATCACAACCACCAAAATGAAATTCTCATGAAAACGAAATAATTAAAACTAAAAAATGATGATTTAAATATATAATTATTAATAAATGTGTATTTAAATATTATAAGTTTATCATACATGATATTATAATTATTTTCATAACTCTATTATAGAATTAAAATAATTTTAAATATTTTATACTTTATGTGAATGTACTTTCAATGAAAGTCAAACTCATGGTAGTGGATTCACATCTAAAATGGTTTTCGTGGGGAAATATGTTGTGTTATGCACCTATAAACCATTATAATGTAGATATATATCCATTTTATATAATATATCCTGAATATTCTTATGATTTTTATTTTTCAATTTTTATTTTTTTCATGGGTAAAATGATTCAAATGTAAACAAATTTATGAGGGGTTTATATAATAATATCATTGTTTATGATAACTATTTATGTTGATTCATTTGATGATGAAATTTATTGTTCAAACACTCAATAATTGTAATATATTTTCTTATCATATTTTAGTTTTTGGAAGTTGAAATGTTTTATTTCATTTTTCTCTGTTTCTGAACTCAAGATGCCAATAGAATGTTTTTAAGGATAATACACTATATTTAACTCTTCAGTTGAATTTTTTTTCCTCCCATGTTAGTGTCATGTAAAAATATTTTCATGAATGTTTTTGATAATATCCAATTATAATTTAATATTATTTATAAGATGATTTAATTTTTTAAAAAATAACTCAAATATTATATTCTTGTCTTTTTCCAAGTGATATATGTTTTGACTTTTTTTGGAAAATTTTGAGATGAATAATGTTTTTAGATAATAAGGCCTAAAATTAATTTCCATCCATAATGAACACACAATTATTTTATTCTAACATTATAGTTTTATAATATTATTTTAAATGAAAATAATATCATAAATATTCGAGATCTATTTTATATTAATGAATTGATTTGAAAGTGAAAATTGTATTTTTATAAAAAAATATCTCATAGATATTTTAAATAATTTTCATATTTCATTATATCCTATGGTATTAATTATGCTTTACTATTGATATGTTTAAATGAAATAATACTTCATCAATTTTTGTATGTTTTTTTATTAAGATGACGAGAGGTCTTTTTAAACCGTGTATTATCTATGTAATTTTTGATAAGAAAATGATGAAATATCTATAAAACACATTTTATTTATATAGGATATGATATAATGAATGTTTTATTATCAAATAGAAAAAATTATGAATTTCAATACATTATGGGTGGGAATGATATTATATATCCCTAAAATTCAATATGTAATGATGAATATATAATGAGATATTAAGGACTCGATTGGGAGATTACCTAGTTTAGTAAGATATATCATCTACTATAATATTCATTAGAGTGAAATTTGACATATATAATGGATTTTGGATTGAACCAAATATACTATTATAGTTTCTGTAGTGAGACATGAATTCGAAATAAATTATTTTCTATGATTATGTGTACTCTATGATCATATATCTTATGCATATGTTTTTCTCTCTTATCTTATTATTTTTTTCCTTTATATTTTATATCTTATGAAATACCATGATGTATTACATTATTAATGATTTTGATCTTTCTTATTTAAGAATTGGTTTTGAAATTTTATTTTCACGAACTTATAACATTCTCATGATTTTATGTTTAATTGATCATTTATGTCTTCATTTTTTACCCATGCCATGAATCTAAACACATCATTTCTTATTATTACATTCACCAAGTTCTAGATAAATTCTTTAGGTAGGGTATTTATAAGATGTGAAAAATATTAAAAGATTATTATTGGAGATATTGAATATCAATAATAAAATATAAAGATATTTTATCTAGTATCCAATGACACTATGCATTTATAGTTCTAGTATGTATCATAATATAATCTAATGAATATTCATCCAATAAGATGTAATATATATTTATGAAATATATATGTCATTATAGTTGGTATCAATGAAAGAATTAGTAAATATTTAGATATTATGATTATATAACATTAGAGAACTCTCTTCAGAAAAGGATATGTATATTATAACTTACTAATGTTTTGTTTAAGAATATATCATATAGTATTTGTTGAAATAAATCCCTATCTAGACACAACAAGAGTATTTTTGTTTATTATAGATCCATATAGGTCCATTATCCTCAAAAAAGTTAGTTGAGTATATCTCATCCATAATTCTAGTCTATAGTGAGTATTCACATACTGCACACCTGGTTTGACACTCCTAGGGGATATTCTTAGGTATATTAAAATTTTATTTATGAGGGATTATAATATTTGATAATAATATGTTAATTTGGTTAATCCTAATATATCATAGATTGAAAAAATGGTGTCATGATTTAGACATCCTATAAATGGTTTTCCATGATTATTTTAATTCACCTTATGAAATATGTTTCTCAAATTATATATTTTTTTACTCTATGGATGGAACCAGGAGGAATTGTATTAATGATAATTGAGATAGATAATGAAATTATTTATCTTATGAGAAACCAATTGAACATGCCAGGATGTCGCCCTTCTCCCCCGACTCTCCTCCCACTCCCGTTTCACCAAGGGTTTCATCTTGAAATTCTTCGCTTCAGGGTTGGCAGCTCTCCGTTTCTTCCTTTTACCCCTAATTTCACCTCCTAACTTCTCTTGATCTCTCAGCATGGCTATTCCGTGCTTTGGTTTTTCTTCCGTGCGGTCGAATTCTTCTTCTAGGAGGTCTTGGAGTCTCGACGGGTTGTCTGCTGCTGAAGATTTCAGACGCTCTTTCTGCAGCTCTGGCCTCACAGTCCACTACGAATCTCCAGGTTGGATATGGAGTGGTGGTTCAAAGAGGTTTTGAGTGTTGCGGCTCGACGGTCGACAGGTCTCAAGGCTCCACCTGTGTCGGCTTGCTACAGTTTTGAAGGGTTCTGAGTTTCTGCATCGTCTTTGTTCCTGTCACCTGGAGCTCTCAAACCTTCATATCACTGCTCTGACCTTATGATCCGTTTCTCCCCTCCTGGTCAGATCTAGAGCAGAGGTATCAATGGGGTTTTGGTAGGTGTGGTTCGGTGGCCGACAGTGTTCCTGGCGTGCGACCTTCAGCGTGGGTTATGGTTTTTCAAATTTTTTCCTCTGGTCTTCGGTGAATGTGTTGTTTCTTCTTATCAATGGTTGATTTGGTTAAATATTACTTGATGGTGATCCGATCTGTGGTTTTGGTTTCGTTTCGTTCTTGATTGGGTAAGGTGGCCGCCGTTGGTGTCTCTCCCGACGGTGCCGTGTTATTATTATTATTATTATTATTATTATTATTATTATTTTCTGATTTTTATCATGGTTAGATCGTTCTGTTTTGGGAGTCTGATTGTTTCTGGTTTGATGGGGGTTGATGATAATGCTGCGATGTTCTATGACGCCTTTGAGGGTCTTCGACGGTCTCCAGTGTTTCAATTTTTGGTGGAACACGTCAGTGTAGGGATGACGGGGACGCCGATTGGTTTTTTGCATTTGTTATAGTTTGCGGTGGTGGACGTGGGTGTCGAGATGATGGTGATGCTGTGTGATAATGGCAATGATGTGTAAGAGGATATGTGCAACACTCTCTCATGGATCGCAAGATTTTCAGGATTTTCTATGATATGGTCTCTCTTTTAAATTCTGCAATAGGTGGCGTGATGAGGGTTTTTGCGCGGTGATGCTAGTTCTGGTTGAATGTTTTGTAATTTGAATTCTGTCATGTGAAATGTTTTCTTTGGAGGTTGTGGTATAACCATGGTTTCTCACTTTTTCCTTAAAAGTGTTTGAATAATAAAAATTTAATTTTCAGGAGAAACCAATTGAACATAAATAAGAATTCCAACCAATTTGATTATTATTAATCTCTAATAATGATATATTATGAACAATATCATCATGAGGGAGTTTACTAACAAACATATTAATAAAAAATTGAGTTTCATGAAGACCATTAAAGGATGAAGATTTAGATTTCTTAATTTTAAATATGTTGGAAGATTAACCATAAAAATTTTGTAATGTAAAATAATATGTTTTAGGGTTGTGAAAGAAGAACATAGAAAAATTAATTATAGATGAAAAATGAATGTTTTGGTTAGTAAGATGAATTAGACTAATTGCATAACAATAGTATCATTAATGGTTGAATGTTTTGAATGTGGAAAATATGGGGATTATGAAACAAGATGTACATAGGGGAATTTATGATATTATGATTAGAATGGATGAATGTGAAATAGTTTTTTCTACATATATTTATTATACTACATATGACATATGAAGGTCAAAAGGTATTAAGGCATAATATAGAATAGCCTATTTAATTGATTAAAAAGTAAGAAGAGAAATTATTGTGTTTATTTATAGGAATTACAAAATTATATTGTAGAAATATTTTTTCATCAATGTAATTATGTTTATATGATTTGTGAAACACTTAAGGATTATTCTAAAATAGTTTTTCATTAATTATTTAAAATGATATGTTGAATGGAACAATGTAAATAGAAATGTGACATAGTGGTAAGATAATAGTTCATGGAATAACACTTGATTTAGTGAAATACAACCCTATGTATATCCATGGAGAATAGATAATAAGGTTTAGTTGATATAATTATGTTATTGATAAACTAAAAGGGATAATATTATTGAACAATGATTTTATTATTAATTCAAAAAAGTTATTGTTTATTTTACCTTTGATAGTGTTTACAGAATTTTTTAATTTATGTCATAAATTTAAAATCTATCATTTTATATAATAGATCAAAATATAGTGTTATTTTTTTGAAGAAAGTATGTTTTCTTGATATTTTATTGTAAAAATTGTGTTTCATGGGAATATAAGATCAATTTTTTCACATATATGGTATGTGAAATTTGGATTAATATTTTTTTGTTAGGGGATTAATATTATTGTTTAATGGAAATTTGGTTAACTTTTTTTTTCTAAATTGTTGTATTTTATAATTTGGATGATAGATTTGGTAATTGTTTTAAGGTTAACTACATATGGAGTGTTTTATGTAAAACCTTGGGAATTAATTATAGAGATTAAATTACGATAAATTATATTGGATAAAAAATTATAATAATTTTGTTTTAGGTAAATATCTAGACACATTTGGTATGAAATTTATTTTTTTTCGACCTTAAGATCTATTAAAAATTTAATTTTAGTTCTTCTAAAACATAAATTTAATCATGGATATTCATTTCATAGATTAAGATATAAAATGTATTTTATCAAAGATTAACCAAATTATAAAATTATTTTTATGATATGGAACAAAATATAATTTTAATATTTTCACATGTTTACTGAAATGATTGTAAAAGAATCCATCATTATTAAAAAAACAATCTTGAAAAAATGTGAAATTTTTCCTTTATTTTCATTAAATCTATATCATTATCAACCATCAATTATTTACGGTTTTCTGGCCATTACATTTCTTATAACCATGTTCTCTATCACTCTTGTATCGTTCATGGCCCAATTTACTTTTGCGTATCCAAACAAGTTAGAAAAAATGGTTTCAAACATTCATCATTGAATTCTTAAAGAAACAGACTAGCATCAATATTCTATTGTGATTCAGTGTCGAAAATATCTCCTCAAGATCTATAGGGAGCACTATAATTAAATATAAGAAAAATATGAGGTAATGAAATTATAGAAACATTAGAAGAAAACTATTTATATAAATATAAATAGATAATAAAAATATCCAATAAATATTAAAATGATGATGTCATTTCATAGTGATATAAAAATTGAAACAAAAGAAAAAAACCATATCTAATGGAATCACACTTATAAACCTAATAATTTTATCTCGTATTCTATAATAATAAATAAAATATATCATCCATGGAATTAAGCTTCCATTTATTTCAACATGTACCCACTATTGTTTTCTGAGTACTAATCGGTATCCAAAATAGCGTGCAGGAAAAACTTAATAAGACACCACTAACTGTGTCTATAGCAAATCCACTATCTACATGTAATCCATAAATTTATTGATGTATAACATAAATATATTATAAAAATATACAGTGAAAAATAAAAGTATACAATTTTAGGATATGTATTAGTAAGTCATGGAATGGTATAAAAATAATCATATTCTAAGATAAACATTATTTATTCAATACCGTAGACATATGAAGTATGATGCATACATGGGCTAGGATATAAGTCCATACACTATGGAACTATGGACGAGCCTAATGATCTGGTCCATAGTGGACCCAAAATTTCATAGACCTATATTAGGCCATGAACATTCATCCTCTGGTAAAGGTTAACTCATCATATCTATAGATTGAATATAAGGAAAATCTGTATAATAATATGATGTTACCTTATGAAAAATTTGAGGAAGTATTAGAAGGCTAGATTGAGTGAGATAATCCAAGACATCTAATTTTGGACCACATAAATGGGATATATATCATATACCATAACACCCATCATCAGTTACATACTCAATTTTCCTATGTCATGAAAATTATATATAATATTCCATGTTTCCATGATAGTTTCCATATTAGTATACAATTTATTATAAAAAATTAGTATAATACACTAGGTGATCCATCTTTGTCTTCTATTTCCATATACTATAGTTCTATTCCCTTTCCATTAACATATATATTTATAAATGAAATATATACAACCATTAACATTTAATTTACTTCAAATGTGGCTTATAATAATAAATATACAGCTTAACACACTAATAATGAGTGTCATAATTCTTAGAAATTTCTTCGAGCCCACATAATAATGTGGTCTGGGTTGTGATCTAAAACCTTCCCTGTTTTAAGGTGATAAGGTGCATCAATATCATGCTCAAAATATTTATTTTAGGAGTAAAACATTTTTGAAAACTAAATTACAAGAATTTATGTAATGGAGAACAATGTAATAAGCTATATACATTACATATTTTATGGAAAATGTATAGACCAACTAACTTATGTTGGTAGTGGTCTCCACATCTAATAATGCATTCTATATTAGTATAGAATTGGTGAAATTAAATTAATAGAAAACACACTAAAAATAAGGAATGTTATCATTCATGTATTTATCATTCTATATGATGAGAGAAATGAATAAATAAGAATGATATATTTACCTTTTTCTGTCCAACATGATAAGAAAAAATTAAAATAAATAATGATTGAATGTGGAGTCTACAATCATAGGCTGATAGGGAGGAGGGATCTATCATTGTGATGGGAGGATACTGTAAGATTTGGTATATGAGAGTATTAAATATGGGTTAAAAGAATGAATATAAAAATTGTAATTTTCCTCATTATTACTGGTCACACAGTTTGGAAACATTGATAGAAAAACTATTCTCCAATCTTTTTCCAAAACATTCTTAGTAGAGAACCCCTCACACCTATAGTTATACAGTTAAAAAACTATGTTCATCCACTAAATTCTTTCTATCGAAAACCACTAATTCATCTCATGGGTTAGTGAACGGTTTGAAAACCCTTTCACAACCTGTGTGTGATTATAATACAACACCACTACCCCCTCACATGGTTTAAGTGTAATTTTAAATTAATATTTCTCAATGAAATTGAAATTTATTATATGTTATAAATGTCTCGTGGCCTCACACTTATAGTTAAATAAATCCCTCTCATCCTATTTATTCCACACAGTTGATTCGTGTGGTTATCGCTGATGTGGCCTTAAAAACACAAGTTTTGCCACATCTTTTTAATTAATTTTTATCCATTTAATTAATTATTTAACACTTTTTAATAAATAAGGACACTTATGTAACTATATCACTACATTAATTAATTTATCAATTTTTACAAATAATTGTGTATTTTAAGACTTAAAATAATTAATTTAATTCTTACATTAATTTTATAGACTAATAACTATTTATTTAGATTGTTGTTTTTTTCTGCACAGTTAATAATTAAACAATAATGAGCTAATTAATTAATTCAGCTTTTGCACTTTTTTAATGAACTCTTAATCTAATATTTGATGTATTAATAATTAAATAATTTAATCTAATTAATAGATGACTTTTATTAATTCATTAATTAAATTAAAAGATTATAGACTCACTTAAATTATTAAGTCTTTCATTTAAATTTCATTAATTAACATAATGATTTAATAATATAATAATTATTTTTCAACTTTAGATTAATTGAATTTGTTAAGGCAACTAATTTAAATAATTTTACTTTGTTATTTAAACATTTAATTTTACTTTAATCATTAAATAAGTTAGCTTCTTTTTAATTTTATTTTTATTATAATAATAATTTAAGTTATGCAAATCGAAGTTATTAATAATTTATCTTATGTTCATTTGGTTTAATAAGTTTATTTTAATTTTCATTTGTTTTAATTAATATTTAGTTGTTATTAATTATGTTGTTCATTTTTAATTTGAGTTTTAACTTAATTTATTTACTATATTTATTTTGCAGGTTTACCGTTCCATCCTGATCACGGTCAAGGTGTCTCCATGCACCGTGTCTGTTACTGTCTCACCGTTTCTCCTGGAAACAGTGGCACTGTTTCCCTTCCTTTCCTATGGCACCGTAACCCTTGCAAACCGGCACCACCATGACTTCTTGGCACCGTGACTCTTTTGTCACTGTCTCACCGTGTCTCTGCCTTGACTCTTACACCATTTCCAGCCCTGCCACAATATTTATTTTACTGTCTCACAATATCCGTGCTCTGGTTCCACTATTTCTCATCCCCAGCTCTATTTTACTTTTTTTTTTCTTCGCACTGCATCCCACCCTACCACTGTCTCTTTTTCACATTTTCACACCGTATCATCCTCAAAACTATATCTCTTCTACATAACCTTGTCATTGTATCTCCTTCACTGGTCCTCCAACCATTTTTCGCATATGAAAATACACCATTGTTTTTTCTATGCTCATCATCCCCCATTTCTCATCTTCCTCCACAAACGGTGCCATAGAAAAAAATCACTACAAACTCTAATGCAAACCCAATTCATCACTGGATCAGAATCAGACTCGAAGCACAATCACAGACTTAAACCATATTTCATTCTCTAAATCAAATCTAAAACTTCTGGTGCGAGATGAAATTGAGTCGTGCCGCTATTTGTGTAGTAAATAGGTGTTGTTTTGCCTACTGCTGCTATAGGGAGAACACGCCACCATTGAGATTTACTACTGCTCCATGCTGCCATGGTAGGATGAGAAAGGTTGTGCCGTTTCGCCACTACGAATGTGGAATCACGTCCCGGAGTGCAGTGCCCTTGGATCACAAAGTCGCTGGAGGAGCTGAACCCGAAGCCATCCACCACTGTGGAGTGAGTCTGTGCCGCACGGGGATGCTCCGACACCTTGCTGAAGTCGGGTTCCTGCGCCACTTTGCTGAAGCCGGGAGGTCCACCAGAGTGATATTCAACCGCGGTGGAAGGCAGACCACAGGAGATCCACGTACTGCTTAGAAGCAGAGGAGGATTCGATCACCACTGAAGTGAGGCCACGCCGCTGCTGTGGAGGAGGCTATCCGATCTGACACTTTGTGGAGGCTTCCTCTGGAAGCTAACTCAACCCCTATCCCCCTTACTGTAGAGTCGATTTGGGGGGGGGGGGAGGATTAAAAAAAAGATAAAAACAAAAAAACAAAAAACTAATTTAATAAACACTAAATTAAAAACCTAAATTTAAAATAACTAAAATTAAAATGTAAATCAATATTAATTATAATTAACAAATCAATACATTTAATTAAACTAATATCTAAATTAAATTTAAATTAATTTAACGTGGCATACTAAATATTTATTTGTTAATAAAATTAATTACATAATAATAATTTATTTTGAACTTAAATAAGCTAATCTAATTAACATAATTTAGTAAATAATTTAATTTATTTATAATAACAAACTTATAAGTTAACATTGATAACATTAATTGATAAGAATTAATAAATTTATAATCACTTCTTTTAATACTTATAATAAACTAATAATTTTAAATATTATTTATTTCCTTCTCGTTTTTAATTATTCTGTGTGTTTATTTTTGTAGGTTCATACGGGAAGTGAGTTCCCGTCCAGATTCACTTAACTAACTCAACGAGAGTTAGTTACGTGAGAAAAATTGGTGCGACATGCTTGTCACAAACACCCACACGTGTGCGATGCAATAGTTAAAGACAAGTCCAAGTTGTTGGAATTGGTCGGTGGCAAGAAGCAGACGACGGATGATACAAAACAGAGCAAGCAACAGAATTTGAGGGGGATTCTCATTCACTCGAAAAAAAACAACCCACAGGAGAGCAGTGTGGATGCTCAGTCATTCGACGAACACATCAAAGAAGAGCAGAGAACCTGGAGCACTTCTCGGAGAGTCACTCATCAGATATCTGAGGGCCATGTGTAGTAGTAATTGATGTAGGCAGAGGGAGTTTTCTTCCATTGTTCTTTTTTAATTATCTTCCTCTGAAATTGAATGTTTTTAGAATACGTAATGGAAGCAATGTTAGGCTAAATACTTCTAGTTCGGGGTAAAAAATGAGTCTACTGGTTATCATCTTATTCTCTTCTCACTATCATTTTTAATGTGATCGAGATTAATCATTGAGGTTAGTTTTGATTATATTCAATTGCAATGTATCACCTTCACTTAATCTTGAAATTCTATTTTCATACGGAGAGTTTGAACGTGGATTAATTTTCTTAATCTATTGAATTGAACTTAAAGACTACAGAACAAATGACGAGTTCTTTTTGTAATCTTTTCAAACCGGAATTTCCATGTTGGTTAATCTAATGGTGGAAAACTCTGAAATTGGTCATCTTGAGTGATTTATCTTCTGTAGAGGGAAATAAATCACTCTTTTTCAGTGGTATTAGTTGTAATCAATGTTGTGAGATAGAATATTTTCAAAACCAGTAGAGTTGATGTTTTCCCCGGGAATCTTACTTGATTGTTCACTTTTAAACATTTATATCTTTGTTTCTTAATGTTCTTAGTCTGTTTCTGGTTTTATTATAGTTTAAAACGAAAACTCAAAAAAACTGTAGTGTTTTATTTTGTGCAGAACATAAAAAAAATTAAAAATATTGAGAATCTATTCCACTGCTGACAACAGTGGGATATTTAGTTTTTAGAGAATAGTGGCCAAAATAGCCTTCCCTGTGGGTTCAACCCTGCTTGACACATATATTGTAGTTAGTAGGAATATAAATATTAAACTTTTACCGACTTCAATTATGGTTAGGTAAAGTTTTTCCTTATTGGTTTTTTGTTCCTGGTTTTCATGATTTTTGTTTTTAGGATGATGCTGCTATGTAATAATAGAGTTGAATTCCCATGATCATCTCTGGACAAGAAATTAGTCAGGGAAGTACTTAAAAATTTTGCATCTATTTCAGCTCCTATTTATTCTAATAAAATTATGCTTCTTGTATTGCTACTAGATTAAAAATTATACTTCTTTAAAAAAATTTGATACATATTTTCTGAAAATATACTACATAAATTGCATATAAGAAATTCTTTTGCTTGTTTTTTGTCACTACAAAAGTCAGTTTTTATTAAAAAAATATGCATGTGTCTGTTTTTGTGAACTGAAATTCATTTTTAAAACCCATTCACTACATGAAATTAAGTGTGTGTGTGTGTGTGTGTGGGGGGGGGGGGGGTTAATGTTTGCTGCTACATATTAATGTTTGTACTTTTTAACGAACCTGTTGTTAATTTAACCATTGTGGAAAAAAATATTTTTGAACTTCATTGAGACCCTTTGCACATGTCATCAATCTACTTAATTGAAAATATGTTTTGAACATCAATTGTTAAATTGTCCTTCTCCACTTTAGAAGTCAAATTTTGGGAGAAAATTGGGTTTTAAGTGTGGGGGAGGGGGTCAATTCTTGATTGTGCTAAATTGTGCTTTAATGTATTCCATCAAATCCCACTACAACTTCAAATTTTTTATTTAAAATGGTTAAATTTTTTCAAAACTCTTGCATAATTTTAGGCTTTACATTGTACTGAAATGAGTGTTGCCTAAGGACAGTGCTTTGATGATAGTTTAGAGTTGCTTTGAATCTATATTTACTGATAATGTATGATTGTTGAGTGATCTATCTTAGTGATCTAATGGAAATTCAGGTTTAGGAATTACTTCTGAGAGTGACGTGGGTACACTTTTTGATGGAATTATGATCATAACTTTTGGAATTAGAAATTTGATTTTGATCACAGGTGACTCATTTTTCTTTTAATTATTAAAATTAATTTCTTTAATGAGCCAATGTAAATGATTTCTGATATAAATATTTTGAAACTGGAGTAATTTGGGCATATGGGATCCCACAGTGAGACTCTGAGACCCTAGATGCTGGGTGTGTTTCTGTTTAATACAAGCCCTATGTACACCTTGAATAAGTGCATTACACAGTACTTAGCACAATTATACAAGGCTTGGGAAAAATTAAATAAAGTGTCTAGGGTTAAAAATTAGTACATTATGGTGAGGGGAATGATGAACGCCAAATGAAGAAGGGTTCAATAGGTTTTTATGGGAGTCATTTAGGTTGTATCATTGAGGTGATTTATAAAATAATTATTTATTTTTGGAACCTAGGTGAAAAAATAAAAGTATAAAATTCCTAATGTTAAGTTCTTAATTCCTCTTAAATTTTACCTTTGGTCACTCTTAGACTCTAGACTTGAGCCTGAATTGAAGTTGGTTATTAAGCAGTACCACATATGAGACATGAAACTTTCATTTCTTGTTGATTCATTACTCTCTTGACTACCTTTTAGTTATTTTTCTAAGCAAGATTCATATGAGCACATTATTCTCTAAACCTAATGAAAACCTTGAAGTCCTCTTCTGAAAGTTATGAGCATGTTACATCTTGAGCAATTCATTAAGATTTTTTTTCTATTTCTCAATGATAATAAATCATGTGACTGTTTGACGAAAAACAATGTTTATGTGTGGGGAAATTTGATGTGGCCATAAAAACACATGTTTTACACATCTTTTTAATTAATTTCTATCAATTTAATTATTTATTTTAACACTTTTTAATAAATAATGAAACTTATGTCATTATATCACTAAATTAATTAATTTGTCAATTTTTACAAATAATTGTGTATTTTAAGACTTAAAATAATTAATTTATTTCATACTTTAATTTTATAGACTAATAACTATTTATTTAGATTGTTGTTTTTGTCTGCACAGTTTTTAATTTAACAATAATTAGCTAACTAATTAACTCTGCTTTTGCACTTAGGTAATAAACTCTTAATCTAATATTGCATGTATTAAAAATTAAATAATATAATCTAATTAATAGATGACTTTTAATAATTAATTTTTTAAAATAAAATATTATATACTCACTTAAATTATTAAGTCTTTCATTTAAATATCATTAATTAACATAATGGTTTAATAATATAATAATTATCTGTCTACTTTAAATTAATTGAATTTGTTAAGGAAACTAATTTAAATAATTTTACTTTTTTATTTAAATGTTTAATTTTACTTTAATTTTTTAATAAGTTATCTACTTTTAAATTTTTTTTAGAATAGTAATAAATTAAGTTATGAAAATAGAATTTATTAATAATTTAACTAATGTTTATTTGATTTAATAAGTATATTTAAATTTTCATTTGTTTTAATTAATATTTAGTTTTTATTAATTATGTTGTTCATTTTTAATTTAAGATTTAACTTATTTTATTTACTATGTTTATTTTTCAGCTTCACTGTTCCATCCCGATCATGGTCATGGTGTCTCCATGCACCGTGTCTATTACCATCTCACCATTTCTCATGGAAACAGTGGAAACATTTCCCTTCATTTCCTGTGGCACCGTAACCCTTGAAAACCGGTGCCACTGTGACTTCTTGCCACCGTGACTCTTCTGTCACTGTCTTTATAAGGCCTCAGCCTTAAACCTTACTTAATCTTGAGTTATTACAAGATTACACATTGAGGATCTTTTCAGGTTTAGAGTTTTATAGAATTAGATCATAAAACTTGCATTACATTCCACATTTAAACAAAGTGGTTACATAAAAGATAGTATTCATTTTTCCCATCAACGGAAATATATTTAAAATAAAACATGGATTCTTTCTTGACACTTCCTTGACAATATCATCATATCATGTACCATTCCCTTGACCTATGAAAAATATTTCAAAAACTTGGGATGAGCATAAAAATCGCAGTAAGGGTTATAAAAAGTATGGAAAAGAAACATGAGTACATATATACATAAGAATGAAATCATACTTTACCTATAAAACATATGCACTTTAACATACCTCATAAAATCATGAATAAATCGTAGAAATCATAAGAAATAAAGGTAACTTGAGGAATTCATAACATTCTTACGTAGGGAGTAACCCTCTTGGTTACATTTGGAATACCCATCACAGTATATTCCCTAAATCTCTTTGGAGAAACCTTAACATTTAACCCCTTTGCGTTACCCAATGCATTGGAGAGCTATATCGGGCTCACCCGCCCTTAGTTTATCACAGAACCACCCGTTTTGATAACAATTCCCAAGAACCATAACATAAAATTATCACATAAAATATGCATAAAGTAAACATAATATTTCCATATTTCAATCATAATATAACATTTTAGTATATTGAAATAATGAATCTATTAAAAAAACCATTTTCAAAACCATTTAAAACATTTAATAAAGATATTTTTGAATCAAAGTGTCCCATACCACCTTGAAGATTTTAAAATTTTAAACCATTAATATCCATATAAATAAATCCTTAAATCCATTTTGAAAACATGGATATTAATAAGAACAAATCATTAAAACATTTAAAGCGATATTTTGGTTAAAGGGTTTTTACCAAAATTAGAGACATTTGAATACAATAATTGAGGAATAACATTTAATGAGAATAAATGGATTCAAGATATAATATTCCAAAGGATAGTATATACACCATATAAGAGTGAATTGGTGCATAACAACAATGAAGTCTCAATAGAAATGTAAAATGTGATGAAATCCCTTATAAATAAGGTATGCTTAAATTAAGGATAAATCAATCTCAAAATTATGTGTGACAAATATAAATACACCCAATATAAGTGGATATTAAGTTTAAAACAATAAAAGGTCATTCACACATATTCAAAGGATGACATATTCAATAACTACATGTTGAACCCAAAGAAATCGAAATTGGGTTGAAAAGTTCCCTTGGTAAAATTCGACAGCCTAACGACGTCACTTCAAAATTCAGGAAATGAGTTAATGAGAGATAAAAAGGGTATCTCATCACTTGGACATAAAATTTAGATCAATAAGGATATATAATAACATATCCCAACATAATAGTATGTGAATTAAAAGACATAACAAAATAAGTATTTTAAAAGAGGAGGGTGAAAGGTTCCCTTACCGACTTGGGTAACTTTCGAAACAAACACCCCATTGAATAAGGGTCATACAATGAATATGTAAATACCCATAAATGAAATTATATTACACAAAGAGTATAATAATGGTTAGTACATACACCACTCAAAGGAAATGGAGGCAAATGTAGCATAAATCTCACGGGACTAAAAGTGAGATGAAAAATATCTTATGAAAACTCGGCAGCCTAACGACGCCACTAAAAACTTCAAAAAATGGATTGATGAGATAAAATAGGGTCTCTCATCATATTACAATAAAATTTAAAGAAAGAGGAATATAAAAAACATCCCCCATCATAACAAAGAGGAGCTTAAAAGAAGTGACATAAAGGAGAGTACTTAAAAATAAAGAGAGATGTTAGATCTCTTACGAAAATTCGGCAGCCTAACGACGCCACTCAAAACTTTCAAAATGGATTGATGAGAGAAAATAGGGTCTCTCATAATATGAACATAAAAATTACAGTAGGATTAATATAAAAGAACATCCCAATCATAAGAAAGATGAGCTTAAAAGGAATTACATAAAATAGTGTACTTAAAAAGAAAGAGAGGAGTATGAACCCTTACCTCGGGTCCGACTTGACTCGATCGTTCTTTAACGTCCTGAATAATAAACATGAGTTAATTTCTACTTGGTCAAAAACCTTTTTCAAGTTAATTATTCCTTTTATATCACTTATTTCCATGTTATAAACATTACGTAATCATTTAAGTTAATAATGTTTGTTTTGTCGATATTTGGTTCTTAAGTCGAAAGTGGACTTCTTACAATTACATGTTGTTCGTGTGGTCAAAGGTTCATTATATCCAGAATGATATTCATGATTTGGATATCATATATATAATATATATCCAGAATATACATGTGTTTATAATATTACATAATCATTTAGAGGTAAGAAATGAAATGCACCGTTCATGGAGACGGTAAGCTGTACGTACACATGAACACTACTTTCATTTCTATGTCATATTAATGGAATTAAAAATAAATGAGAGGTATGTATATTTTAATTCCAGAATTATATTCATCATTTATATGTAACATACATAATATATAATAACTTTAAATCCATCCTTTATACATCCCACATATGGCATTAACGAATCAAATCACTTTGAGGGGGCGGTAGTCCGCACTTCCTAAAATGAAATTATCGTGTTTACCCACAATGGAAACCATAAATGTATGCCACAAAAGAAAAATACAGAAGCTTAAGTAAAACATAAACATATTATATATCATATATAAATATAGTGACATCTTAATGGCCACTTTTGAAGGTGTTATATGAGTGTTGAACAATCATCGTTTCGTGAGGCAGAAATTCGCCATCCACAGAAACAGTATGTTCTTTAACCATTAGATGTAGGTGTGTGTAAGTTTAGCTTGAATGATTCTTCTAAAAACATCCTAGTATATTGAAGAAACTTGAGTTGTTACAAAAGAAATTAATAAAAAGATTTTAGGGGGTTGGAGAAGAAAAATAAAACAAAAGAACACAAGTGAAGACATTACCTTAAAATCACGTAAATCTCTTTGATTTGAGCTCAAAGGCTTCCTTGGGAAGAATTATGCCCAAAGTGAGGCTTCTAGGAGTAATATTGGGATGTGGAGAGGAAAAATGAGCAGGGGTTGGCCGAGACAAAGGCCTGAGAGGTGCGGGTAAGGTGGTAGAGGTGGGGGCCTTTTATAAGATGATAGGTGGGGCACTCTTGGAAAGTTACAAAATGTTACTTTATTTTCAAATGAGTTTCATATTTTAAAGGTCCCAAATTGATTTATTTAGAGTATAAGTTGTTAAGGGTTCGAAATATACTCATCCAATAGGTTTTTGACAAGTGTAAGTTATAGTTTTAACATTATGTTTTCATTTTATTTAAATCCTTTATTAATGAGGTAATCGCTGCATCATCATGATGTCATAAATAATTTAATTTATTTAATGTCTAAAAATTATAAAAAAATATCATGATGTAGGAAATATTTTTATATTTCTATTTAATATTTATAGTAAAAAATATGACTTGTATAACCCCATTTAAAAATTGTTTTAGTGAAACATCTCATGCTTGTGACATTTTTATTTTAACTTTAAATAAAAAGTTATTTATGTCATTTTCCAACCAAAGTGCCTCCATGGGGTCCCCAAGTTGACCCATGGATTTTATTGGTCGGCCATGACAAATCCAATGAGGTTAGGACATGTTTCTAGGTCATTTCACATTATTAAAACATTATTTTTACCTTAAATTACACTAATTACCACTAATCGCGATTAAGAACATAAAAGTTACTATTCACCAAAAAATTATTTTAATCCCATTGAAAAACATTTTACTTCCTAATAACAACCATGTATGTAGGATTTTTGAAATTCAAAACACAGAGGTGACAATGTTTCATTTAAACGAAAAATCAGTTTCTTTAACTACCACTTAGTGGTTTCACTATTCATCAAAAATTGAAGTTTTTCAGAAAAATACCAAAATTCACCCTAAGCTATATTTGATATTCCGAACTCAAAAATGATGTCTATTTTAAAAAATTCAAAACATATAAGTTTCATTAATTAATTTAATAATTAATTCCCGCTGTCAAAACAAATAGCGTGTTTTTAAGAAACAATATCTATTAAAAGATTGACACTAGTTTAAGTCCAATTTCAAAGTGAAATTAATTCCAATGACCACTATTGGATTAAATGGTAAAAATATATTCTAATTTTAATTTAAAAACAATTCAAAAGATAATCTAATCATATAAATTAATTAGATTGAAAAGTGGTTTTGAATTAAAATACAACATTTTTCACTATTCATTAAAAAATGAACTTTATCGGAAAGATACCAAAAATTTACACAAAGTAAATTTTGATGTCTCGATTCTAAAGAAGAATTTTATTTCGTCAAATATAACACATAAAATTGTCAAAAAGTGGATTTAAAAGAGGTTCTCCATCAAAAGGCGGTTAATCGACCTTCAAAAGAATATTAGAATGTTTACGCTTAAAATTGAATTCATTCACATTTTTAATCCTCTAACATTTATTATAAAAAGTAAAAATATTTGACAAACATATATAATAATTTTGTAGTTAGTTCTGTTCATTCCCTCCATTACAACGGCTAGGCGTTAACTACCATTTAAAATAATATTATTTTATTATTATAGTGCAACGTAAGATTTCAAAGGAACTCATTGTTGCGTATTGGGTAAGCCATCAAGCATAGAGTTCCCTTTAAATTAATATTAACATTTTATTCAAAAATAGGGATAAATATAAAGATGTCATATTATTTATTTACCTGGGGTGTTACATCTTTCCCCCCTTTTGGGAATTGTGTCCTCGCAATTTTAAAATTGGGCTCGGAAACATCCTTGAAAGTACCACATCGGAACAAGAGTCGGTAAAACAATCACTTTAAAATAAAGAAAGAAAAGTACAGAGGTCACCCGAGTTAAACCATACTAGGATTCCATGTAGGAAAACATGGACATGGAGGAGAAAACATAGGGTCATGTTCTGATGGAGAGTGATAGAATACATGTTTAGGAGAAAGTTAACCATAAGAAAATCACAAACTTGTGATGGGTTAAACGGTATTCGATTCCCCAGTAGGAAAAGTTAATAGACAACATTTTTGTTTTAAGTTAATTTGTATTGAAGAATTTATTCATAAGGAAACATAATTACTTATCATGTTGACTTTCAACTTTTATTATATTTCTTACACAAACTCATATTTTCTCCAAAAGACGAGTTTTTAGGAAGACTTGTTCACCATAATCAACTTATATAGAATCACCTAATCCACAAAAGAGAACTATATACTTCCCATATCTTTAGACTTTAACCAAAACCAAAACCAAAATGGTTAGTACAAGATCAGATAATCCAGAAAAGGATAACCCTTTATAAAAAGAAAATCTATTCTTAATCTCCAAAATTTGTCCAACAAAAACCCAAAGTTCAATGAGGACCATTTGATAAACAATTTGTCCATAAAATTATTCAAAGTAAACCAAACTAAGATTGAAACCCAAATATTTGAAGGATTTAGTCACATAGTCTTCCAAGGTACAAATTATCTTTTATCTCCAAATAACATCAGTTGCTCTTAAATTCTCATATTGAAAAGTAATTAACCTAATCACATGTCCTCGATGATAGGTTAATCATTTCCATAGATAACTCAAAATAAACTTACTCTTGATTCCTAAAATCATCTAACTAAAAAGAATTAGTCAAACTAACCAGGGACTTCACGTAGTCTAGTGGTAGGCGATAAATACCAGTCGCAAATTGGTTGTGGTTTCGATTCCCGCAGCTTTGTCCAACGCGACGGGTTGTCACACAGTCTGTGTGTTGTACATTTTCCAAAACTATATAATTTTTAAAAAATTCCCCGAAACGAGATAAAAATCTTCAAAAATAATCATAACATATTTTAACCTCAATTTTATCTCATGCCTTTCATTTTTCATCATAACATATAATAACCAATAATTACCTCAAAAGTAAGGATCATATAAACTCTAATTGTTACCTTTATAATTATTACCTAAACTTCCACATCGATTGCTCATATCGTACATGATGCATTACAGATCATACCAAGGTTCAAGTGGTTGATCATGACTCATTGATAGTTGGTTTTGAACAACCACGAGTTTCCTCATTGAATCCCCCATTTTATCTAGTATCTTAATCAGAGAACCACCACATTTTCCTTCAAACCTGTTGTCTCTTTGGTGTCTGCTAGATCCATCCATTCGCTAAAAATAGAAATGTCAGTGTGAGTATATCAAAAAAACCATCATGTACTAATGAGGAAGGTAAATACTAAGATATACTTACTTATTCACTCTATATAAAACTAGTACTCTTTCTAAAATCCTAACCATTATGGTAATGTCACTTATGCTTAGAGAATACCCTAACCTCTAAAGTTATCTAAACCGACTTCTGATACCAACTATAAGGCCCCGACCTTAAACCTTACTTAATCTTGAGTTATTACAAAATTACACATTGAGGATATTTTTAGGTTCAGAGTTTTAGAGAATTAGATCATAAAACTTGCATTACATTCCACATTTAAACAAAGTGGTTACATAAAAGATAGTATTCATTTTTCCCATAAACAGAAACATATTTAAAATAAAACATGGATTCTTTCTTGACACTTCCTTGACACTATCATCATATCATGTACCATTCCCTTGACCTGTGAATAACATTTCAAAAACTTGGGATGAGCATAAAAAGCTCAGTAAGGGTTATAAAAAGTAAGGAAAGGAAACATGGGTACATATATACATAAGAATGAAATCATACTTTACCCATAAAACATATGCACTTTAACATACCTCATAAAATCATGAATAAATCATAGAAATCATAAGACATAAAGGTAACATGAGGCATTAATAAAATTCTTTTGTAGGGAGTAACCCTCTTGGTTACGTTTGGAATACCCATCACAGTATATTCCCTAAATCTCTTCGGAGAAACCTTAACGTTTAATGCCTTCGCGTTACCCAATGCATTGGAGAGCTATATCGGGCTCACCCGCCCTTAGTTTATCACGGAACCTCCCGTTTTCATAACAATGACCAAGAACCATAACATAAAAGTATCACATAAAACATGCATAAAGGAAACATAACATTTCCACATTTCAATCACAATATAACATTTTATGATATTGAAATAATGAATCTATTAAAAAAAACCATTTTCAAAACCATTTAAAACATTTAATAAATAGATTTTTGAATCAAAGTGTCCCATACCACCTTAAAGATTTTAACATTTTAAACCATTAATATACATATAAATAAATCCTTAAAACAATTTTGAAAATATGGATATTAATAAGAACAAATCATTAAAACATTTAAAGCGATATTTTGGTTAAAGGGTTTTTACCAAAATTAGAGACACTTGAATACAATAATTGAGGAATAAAATTTAATGAAAATAAATGGATTCATGATATAATATTCCAAATGATAGTATATAAACCATATAAGAGTGAATTGGTGCATAGCAACAATTAAGTCTCAATAGAAATGTAAAATGTGATGAAATCCCTTATAAAGAAGGTATCCTTAAATTTATGATAAATCAATCTCAAAATAATGTGTAAAGAATATAAATACACCCAATATAAGTGGATATCAAGTGTAAAAAAATAATAGGTCATTCACACATATTTAAAGGATGACATATTAAATAACTAAATGTTGAACCCAAAGCAATCGAAATTGGGTTAAAAAGTTCCCTTGGTAAAATTCGACAGCCTAACGGCGTCACTTCAAAATTCAGGAAATGAGTTGATGAGAGATAAAAAGGGTATCTCATCACATGGACATAAAATTTACATCAATAAGGATATATAAGAACATATCCCAACATAATATTATGTGAATTAAAAGACATAACAAAAGAAGTATTTTAAAAGAGGAGGGTGAAAGGTTTCCTTACCAACTTGGGTACCTTTCGAAACATACACCCCATTGAAGAAGGGTCATACAATGAATATGTAAATACCCATAAATGAAATTATATTACACAGAGAGTATAATAATGGTAAGTACATACACCACTCAAAGTAAATGGTGGCAAATGTAGCATAAATCTCACGAGACTAAAAGTGAGATGAAAAATCCCTTACGAAAACTCGGCAGCCTAACGACGCCACTTAAAACTTCAGAAAATGGATTGATGAGATCAAATAGTGTCTCTAATCATATTAAAATAAAATTTAATTCAATAGGAATATAAAATAACACCCCCACCATAACAAATAGGATCTTAAAAGAAGTGACATAAAGGAGAGTACTTAAAAAGAAAGAGAGAGGTTAGATCTCTTACGAAAATTCAGCAGCCTAACGGCGCCACTCAAAACTTCCAAAATGGATTGATGAGAGAAAATAGGGTCTCTCATAATATGAACATAAAATTACAGTATAATTAATATAAAATAACATCCCAATCATAAGAAATATGATCTTAAAAGGAATTACATAAAAGAGTGTACTTAAAAAGAAAGAGAGGAGTAGGATCCCTTACCTCAGGTCCGACTTGACTAGATCGTTCTTTAATGTCCTGAATAATAAACTTGAGTTAATTTATACTTGATTAAGAACCTTTTTCAAGTTCATTATTCCTTTTATATCACTTATTTCCATGTTATAAACATTAAGTAATCATTTAAGTTAATAATGTTTGTTTTGTCGATATTTGGTTCTTAAGTCGAAAGTGGACTTCTTACAATTACATGTTGTTCGTGTGGTCAAAGGTTAATTATATCCAGAATGATATTCATGATTTGGATATCATATATATCATATATATCCAGAATATACATGTATTTATAATATTACATAATCATTTAGTGGTAAGAAATGAAATGAACCGTTCATGGAGACGGTAAGCCGTACGTACGCATGAATGCTACTTTCATTTCTATGTCATATTAATGGAATTAAAACTAAATGAGAGGTATGTATATTTTAATTCCAGAATTATATTCATCATTAATATGTAACATAAATTATATATAATAACTTTAAATCCATCCTTTATACATCCCACATATGGAATTAACGAATCAAATCACTTTGAGGGGGCGGTAGTCCACACTTCCTAAAATGAAATTATCGTGTTTACCCACAATGGAAACCATAAAGGTATGCCACAAAAGAAAAATACAGAAGCTTAAGTAAAACATAAACATATTATATATCATATATAAATATAGTGACATCTTAATGGCCACCTTTTAAGGTGTTATATGAGTGTTGAACAATCATCGTTTCGTGAGGCAGAAATTCACCATCCACAGAAACAGTATGTTCTTTAAACATTATATGTAGGTGTGTGTAAGTGTAGCTCAAATTATTCTTATAAAAACATCCTAGTATATTTAATATACTGTAGTTGTTACAAAATAAATGAATAAAAAGATTTTAGGGGGTTGTAGAAGAAAAATAAAACAAAAGAACACAAGTGAAGACATTACCTTAAAATCGGGTAACTCTCTTTGATTTGAGCTCAAAGGCTTACTTGGGAAGACTTCTTCCCAACGTGAGGCTTATAGATGTAATATAGGGATGTGGAGAGGTAAAATGAGCAGGGGTTGTCCGAGACAAAGTCTTGAGAGGTGTGGGTAAGGTGGTAGAGGTGGGGGCCTTTTATAAGATGAGAGGAGGGACACTCTTGAAAAGTTACAAAATGTTACTTTATTTTCAAATGAGTTTCGGATTTTAAAGGTCCCAAATTGATGTATTTCTAGGATATGGTGGTAAGGGTTCAAAATATACTCATACAATAGGTTTTTGACAAGTTTTAGTTATAGTTTTAACATTATATTTTCATTTTATTTAAATCCTTTATTAATGAGGTAATCACTGCATCATCATGATGTCATAAATAATTTAATTTATTTAATGTCTAAAAATTATAAAAAAATATCATGATGTAGGAAATATTTTTATCTTTTTATTTTATATTTATAGTCAAAAATATGACTTGTATAACCCCATTTAAAAATTGTTTTAGTGAAACCTCTCATGCTTGTGACATTTTTATTTTAACTTTAAATAAAAAGTTATTTATGTCATTTTCCAACCAAAGTGGCTCCATGAGGTCCCCAAGTTGACCCATATATTTTATTGGTCGGCCATGACACATCCAATGAGGGTAGGACATGTGTCTAGGTAATTTCACATTATTAAAAAATTATTTTTACCTTAAATTACACTAATTACCTCTAATCGCGATTAAGAACATAAAAGTTACTATTCACTAAAAAATTATTTTAATCCCATTGAACCACATTTTACTTCCTAATGAAAACCATGTATGTCGGTTTTTTGAAATTCAAAAAATAGAGGTGGAAAAGTTTCATTTAAACAAAAAATCAGTTTCTTTAACTACCACTTAGTGGTTTCACTATTCATCAAAAATTGAAGTTTTTCAGAAAAATACCAAAATTCACCCTAAGATATATTTGATATTCAGAACTAAAAAATGATGTCTATTTTAAAAAATTCAAAACATATAAGTTGTATTAATTAAATTAATAATTAATTCCTGTTGTCAAAACAAATAGCGTGTTTTTAAGAAACAATATCTATTAAAAGATTGGCACTAGTTTAAGTCCAATTTCAAAGTGAAATTAATTCCAATGACCACTATTGGATTAAATGGTAAAAATATATTCTAATTTTACTTTCAAAACAATTCAAAAGATAATCTAATCATATAAATAAATTAGATTGAAAATATGTTTTGAATTAAAATACAACATTTTTCACTATTCATTAAAAAATGAACTTTATCGGAAAGATACCAAAAATTTACACAAAGTAAATTTTGATGTCTCGATTATAAGGAATAATTTAATTTTGTCAAATATAACACATAAAATTTTCAAAAAGTGGATTTAAAAGAGGTTCTCCATCAAAAGGCGGTTAGTCGACCTTCTAAAGAATATTATAATGTTTACGCTTAAAATTGAATTCATTCACATTTTTAATCCTCTAACATTTATTGTAAAAAGTAAAAATATTTGAGAAACATATATAATAATTTTGTAGTTAGTTCTGTTCATTCCCTCCATTACAACGGCTAGGAGTTAACTACCATTTAAAATAATATTATTTTATTATTACAGTGCAACGTAAGATTTCAAAGGAACTCATTGTTGCGTATTGGGTAAGTCATCAAGCATAGAGTTCCCTTTAAATTAATATTAAAATTTTATTCACAAATAGGGATAAATATAAAGATGTCATATTCTTTATTTACCTGGGGTGTTACAGTCTCTCTGGGTATCTTCCTTGACTCATACACTGTTTCGAGCCCTACCACAATATTAATTTTATGGTCTCACTGAATCCTTTCTCTGGTTCCATTGTTTCTCTTCCCCAGCTCTATTTTACTATTTTTCATGGCACAAAAACCCACCCTACCACCATCTCTTTTTCACATTTTCCCACCATATGATCCTCAGAACCGTTTCTTTTCTACATAACCTTGTCACTGTATCTCATTCACCGGTCCTCCTACCATTTATCACATTTGCAAATACACAATCATTGTTTCTATGCTCATCATCCACCATTTATCATTATCCTCCACAAACGGTGCCATAGAAAAAAATCACTACCAACTCTAATACAAACCCAATTCATCACCAGATCAGAATCAGACTCAAAGCACAATCACAGACTTAAACCAGATTTCATTCACTAAATCACATCTAAAACTTATGGCGTGAGTTGAAACTGAGTCGTGCCGCTGTTTGTGTAGTAAATAGGTTTTTTCTTGCCTACCGCCGCTGCAGGGAGAAAACACCGCCATTGATATTTTTTGCTGCTCCGCACTGCCATGGTAGGATGAGCAAGGATGTAATGTTTCACCACTGCGAATGTGGAATCGCATCCAGGAGTGCAGTTCCCTTGGACCGCAAATCCGCTGGAGGAGATGAACCCAAATCTATCCGCTACTGTGGATTGATTCTGTGCCACACGGGGATGCTCCGACGCCTTGCTGAACTCAGGTTGTTGGGATGCTTTTCTGAAGAATGGAGGTCTGCCAGAGTGATAATCAACCGAGGTGGAAGGCAAACCACAGGAGATCCACGTACTACTTGGAAGCAGAGGAGGAGTCGATCACCACAGAAGTGAGGCCGCGCCACTGATGTGGAGGAGGCCATCCGATCTGATGCTGCGTGGAGGCTTCCTCTGGGAGCTAACTCAAACCCTACCCCCTTACTGTAGTGTCGATTTGGGGGGTGGGAGGATTAAAAAAATGATAATAGTAAAAAAAAACTAATTTTATAAAAATTAAATTAAAAACCTAAATTTAAAATAACTAAAATTAAATGTAAAACAATATTAATTATAATTAAATAATCAACAATTTAAATTAAATTTAAATTAATTTAATGTGGCATACTAAATAGTTATTTGTTAATAAAATTAATTACACAATAATAATTTATTTTGAACATAAATAAGCTAATAATTTAACATAATTAATAAATAATTTTATCTACTTATAATAATAAACTTTTAAGATAACATTGATAACTTTAATGGATAAGAATTAATAAATTAATAATCACTTCATTTAAGACTTTTAATAAACTAATAATTATAAATATTATTTATTTCCTTCTCGTTTTTAATTATTCTATGTGTTTATTTTTGCAGGTTCATATGGGAAGTGGGTTCCCATCTATATTCACTTAACTAACTCAAAGGGAGTTAGTTACACGAGAAAAATTAGTGCGACGTGCTTTTCGCAAACACACACACGTGTGCGGTGCAATAGTTAAAGATGAGTCCAAGTTGTTGGAATTGGTCAGTGACAAGCAGCAGATGATGGAGGATACAAAACAGAGAAAGCAGCAGAATTTGAGGGGGACACTCATTCACTTGAAAAAAAACACGCCACTGGAGAGCAGAGTGGACGCTCAGTCATTTGAAAAACTCATAGAAGCAGAGCATAGAACCTAGAGGACTTCTCAAAGGGTCACTCTTCGGAGTTCCGAGGGCCAGGAGCAGCAGTAATTGATCCAGGTAGAGGGAGTTTTCTTCCGCTGTTCTCTTTTAATTATCTTCGTCTATATACATAATGGAAGCGATGTTAGGTTTAATACTTATAGTTCGGGGTAAAAATTGAGTCTAATGGTTATTGTCTTATTCTCTTCTCACTATCATTTTTTAATGTTATCAGGATTGATCGGCGAGGTTAGTTCTGGTTACATTCAATTGTAATGTATCACCTTCACATAATCTTGTAATTATATATTCATACGGTGAGTCTGAATGTGGATTAATTTTCTTAATAAATATAATTGAACTTAAAGACTACAGAACAAATGGTGAGTTCGTTCTGTAATCTTTTCAAACTATAATTTCCAAGATGGTTAATCTAAGGGTGGTGAACTCTGAAATTGGTCAGCTTGAGTGATTTATCTCCTAGAAAAAGAAATAAATCACTCCTTTTAAGTGGTATTAGTTGTAATCACTGCTGTGAGACAGAATGTTTTCAGAACTAGTACAGTAGATGTTTTCCCAGGGAATCTTACTTGATTGTTCACTTTTCAGCATTTATATCCCTGTTTCTTACTATTCTTAGTCTATTTCTTATTTCATTATGATTTAGAACAAAAACTAAAAAATATTGTAGTGTTTTATTTAGTGCACAATATACAAAAAAATAAAAAAATTGAAAATCTATTCCACTACTGACAACATTGGGATATTTAGTTTTTAGAGAATAGTGGCCAAATAGCCTTCGCTGTGGGTTCGACCCTGCTTTCCACATATACTGTAGTTAGTAGGAATATAAGTAATAAACTTTGATCGACTTAAACGATGGTTAGTTTAATCACTAAGCATGTTCCAACAATGTGCCTCAATCTATTTTTATTAATCCTAGAGAACAGGGTTCCACACAAGTATCATATTATCTCAAATCAGTTTATAACACCTTATAAACATTCATTTAGTCAAAATAATAGATAAATATGAATATTAATTAGACTCTGGACTTCATGGAAAATATATATGTAACATCCTCCCCTCTATAAAACAAATCATCTATATGTTTTCATTGTAATGGTGTTTATGAATAATTTGAGAACAATTCTATCCAGTGACAATGTAAGTTAGACTATATCTCCCCAAACTATTCTTGTGTACAATCCTGCATGCATAAAATTTAAGTTGTGTAATTGATATTCTTATATCATATGTTATGAAATGATATATGATATTGAAAATATTCACCACAAAAGAATAATTAACAAACAACTACACCTTATTAGGGTGGGAGACATGAGATGGGTCTGAATAGTATGGTCGATCTTGTCAAATATGAATGAAATCATCCATTTATTGGTATGAATTAGGTAATTTAAACTGAGAGGATATTTTCTTTACTCTCTCCAAGATCTCTATGTGTCCAACAAATATATCTTCCACCATACCATTTCCACAAATATGTCGGCACCCATTTCATGGTGAATCATAGAAGATGACTGGATCACCCACCTCAAACTCTAAAGATCGATGGAGAAAATTGAAATAAGTCTATTGACTAGGATGATGTATATCCATATTCATCCTGATAACATGTATCTCTTCTACAGTCACCAAAATGATCTATGTTCTTAAATCATGGCCCCCATACCTCTAACTATCAAAAGGGTGAATGAAATGACCTATCATATAGTACCTCATAGGGATCCATCTGTATATTATCATGAAACAACTATTGTTTTAAAATACTTTATTTCATAAATGATTCTCATGGGAACATTCCAAATAATTGACACATTCTCGATATATGTCCTCTTACACCCATACCCTATTCTAGGACTAACTGTTAGTTTAATAGTGACAGGTTAAACATAGATGTACCTATGAACCAAAAATCCATATTAAACCCCTACTAGAACTGAGAGAGAAAATGTGAATAACTATTTTATATTATAGTATGTGGGGCTCCATGAAGGAGTATGATCCCCTTGATATATTGCTTCGAAAAATCATCTATCGAAATAGTTTCTTGAATAGGTATGAAATATAAATCCTGGTCAGACTATACATGATAACCCATTTTGTGTCATTCCCATTAGGTGACCTAGTGAATCTCTTAATGAAATCCATATTTACATCATCAAATTTCTCACTATGGGATAGATGATGCTGTTAAATGACATACTATCCATAGTTACAATACCATCACCAATTAACATGTGGAATACTAAATAACCAAACTAACAACCTACTTTTTCATACTCTGTCACCAGTACTCGTGTTGTAATATATAATGAAAATTAATATTTTTTGGAGGTATAACCTAAATATATTCATGTTACACCTTCATAAACTTCTCATACTTTCCATTTGGATCCTAAACCAAACCGTGATAGTGAAATATCTCATCTGCACCAAATAGCCATCCATGAGGTGGGTCCTGGAATGAAATAATTTCCCTTAGGTCAATACCAATTTATATTAGTGATTTTTCATCAAAAATTTATACATAAATGAATATTTCATTGATATAAATCAAATTATAGACTAGTAAAAATTGTCTTCAATTAATAGTGCATCTCATAAAACTATTCCCTAATCATTTGATCATCACTATCCTCTTTAACGTCTTGTGAATGAGTCTTCTAGCCAAGAGAATTTTCCATTGAATTTCAATTACAAGATGTATAAAAAAACTCCATGTCAAATGAATGATATTATTCAACCCATATCTATTGTATATGAATCAATTAAATATATTTTACTATTTATTAGAGGCTTTTTTGGTCTGTATGTAAGACAAATCAACCTCCCAATAGATAATTCCTCCAATAGGGAAATACATGAATGACTATATATAGTTTGAGATCATGTGTTATGTAGTTATTCTCAAGCGGCATGAACTAGTGAGACCCCTAGGTTATGAATTTGTCACCATGCATCATAACATCTCCAAAACCCACACCTAAGGAATCACATTTAACACTATAACATATACCAGGATTTAGAAAAATTATAAATGGCACTGATGTTATCCTTCCATTAAACTCTTAAAAGGATTACTCACATTCCTTATACAATAAAAATTTTATTCTATTATTTTGAATTCCCATGAGAGTCATTTATAAGAATTAAATGTCTTTACCTATAAACTTATAATATCCATCTATCCCTAAGAAAATCAATACATAAAATACAATCTTAGGATGCTACAATTAATCCATTGGTATTATCATCATAGTATTAATATAAAAACATTCCTCTATGTTGTTGTATCATTTTTATTGAACCTAATAAATATAGAATTCCATTTTTATGAGCTTAGAAAATAAAAAATAATCTCACTATGCATTAAATATGATATCAAGGAGTTTAGAATTATCATGTTGAATCTATAAGTACACAAAAATGTTGTCCATGAAAATGTATTGAAAATAAATACTTCAATTCGTGAATAAAGAAATTAATTAGATTAATGAAAAAAATTACGGCATCTTGTGACTGAACAACATTACCAAATACTCATGTGAGCCATATCTACTGTAGAATGTTGTAAAAGATATATCAGAAAGCCTAAATTTCACTTGATGATAGTCATACCTAAAATCAATTTTTTAGAAAAACAAATCACCTCTGAGGAAATTGGAGATTTTATCCATTAAAGGTAGTTTATATCAGTTCTAACCTATAAAAAAATAAATTGTCTGTAATCCACAAATAAATTAATGGCCCTTTATTCCTTATTTGATAAAATGACTACTGAACAATAAGGGGACATAACGGGAAACATAAACAACATAAAATTCATATTGTCAAAAAATATCGTGACATCCTAAATCATATTTGGAGACATACTCTATAGAGAGGTAGACACTAGTAACTCTCCAATCACATTATCAATAGTTACATCTACCTAACTCATGAGAAGTAACACATATAAGTTGAATAGGATGACATCCCGATAAAAGATTACTAATATAGGATAATCTATCTAACATGATCCATGACCATTCTAAAAATAAATTTATATTTAGGTTTTCACACATTTCATCCCATGATTCTTGGTTCATTGGTGACTAACATATCAATCCCATTGTCCTTTACTGATATAAATACTTTCCTCATGTGATGTAAAGGAATCCCTCTTGTGAAAGTAATTAACTTGATCATGATATGGTACTAACACATCTATATACTGAATGATGTAAAACACATAATCTCATGGATGAAAAGGTTCCATAATGAATGATATCTGCATACCTAAATCATGAAATTCAATCATTGACATGCTATCTCAGATTGAATTCATAATAGAGTTTTGACTATCAAAACCCCATAGAAATATTCACTAATAAAAATAAGAGTATCCATAACATAATAATATATTAATCAGCATGATGCCCCAGGATCATATAAAACATAGACCAATGTGAAGTCTACTAAAATCATACCTTGAACAAAAGAGGTCTGAAAACTCTTCTCCTTAGGAATAGGTTTTATTTCATATATATGGCCTGATATGTATCCCTGAGCCACATCAAGACTACCCAACGATATTCCTAATATACTCACACATCATGTCAGATGTTTAATTTCCTTGATTTCACACCATCCTTAATAAGTACAACCAGTAGTATACCATATTTAACCATGAAACAAAGCTCCTGATCTTTCTCTAGAAGGTAATTTTTTTACAAACCCTATTCCACTAGAAAAAGGTAATAATGTCTGAAAAAACCTCAGGATATTAACCATTATAGTATAGTCTCTATACCAAACTAGGGATCTATCACACTGGTGAGTTATAACACTCTCTATACAATAATAATGGAATAATTTAAAATGTCTAATACAAATGACTTGATTTGAACTACCCTCATGAGGTAACTTACAGAGAGGCTTCCTATATCTAGATAAATTTTCACCTATCCTAGGCACTGAATTATTATGATAATTTGGTTCAATATTTAAAAAAAGGTCATCAATTGATTGTTATTCACTTAAGAACATGCTGATTTCCTAATCCCATCCTCAAATGGCTTCACTCAGGTAAATTTAGTAATATTAAGGGTAAGACAAAAACCATTTAGAACTATGAAACACATTGAGTAATAAATATAGAATAGAGTACCCCAATTTAAGCATATAAACCCTATATCATGATTTAGTAGTAGTGTCTATAAAAATATGTAATAATATATAATTATTTGAAAAAATCTTCAGGCCATCTCCAAATATTGATCGAATTGATTTATGACATCCCACCAGTTATTATCGGATCCACGAATTAGATAGACTTCATTGTGGAACATTATATTCGGATTAATTTCTATAATCGAGATGATAGAGACGTTAGCATAAAACTATGACTTAGTAGCCTGAGTATGACAATACCCTAAGATGGAAGGCGGATGTTACTGTTGTATCTCCATAGTTAACACTTCTATATAAGAGGAACATAATATACATCCCTATAATGTATAAAATAGAATTAGGAAACCCTATTGAAATGAAACATTTTAACCTCAATTAGTAAGATTAGGGGGTTTTGAATGTGGAACTGGAGGAGGTAATATCACGTGTTACATCCCACTATCATTAGAGCATGTCCTTGGATACTCTCTTTGAACACTATTTGATGTTATTTTGGAATATTTCTAAAATTTATAATACACATATCATTTTTAGATATGTTATTTTAAAATATCCAAGAAAAAATTTAATTGGATAGGTAAAATGCCTTCATATAAAGGAGTCACTCGTAACTATTAACTACTAAAGTAATGTTTTGGGTAAATTTATTATATATTTATAATATGTGATTTGTTATATGGAGTGTGAATTTTAAAAACAACATTTATAATTTAATTGGAATCTCTATTTAACAGTTACCATTTCATTCAAGAATTAAAATCTAGATGTTTTATTAACATTAGTATATCTATATCCATGTGTAATTAGATGAATTTTACTTTTCCAAGTGAAAATTCCTTCTCATTTTATGTTTAAACTAGCGATTCATTTAACTATGACCGTACCTTTATGATTTTAAAATATTATTTTCCCCATTAATAATTTAAAGGGTTTGAAACACATTATAAATTTAAATTTCCATTTATTTAATTTTTACCACATTGATTCATCTGATGAAACTAATGGTTCATGGGATAAAAATTTTATAATTGGATAGTTATAATTCAAGCATCCTATTATGAGGGAAACCACCATATCAGTTTATGTATTAACATTAATTAACCAATTGTTTATCTTATTCATACTACATAAACATTATTCAAATTAAAATTATTGATATCCAGGTTCTACAATATTCTTTTGAAAATGGATGAAATAATATAGAAATGTCCTGTACTAAGAATGACAAAGAAATACTTATGTTCCTATATTGATTATTGAGAAACAATTCCTTTCTATAATTGTAAATACCCATAGTTTACAAAAGATATTTTTCTCTATAAATGTTAGTGTTTTAATATACTATATAGTACAATACACATAATGAAATAGACAAAAAGTTATTTCATTAAAAAACATGTTACATTTATCGACAATGAAATAGGCAAAAATTCAAAGAATTAAAATTTTATAAAATATATAAACTAGAAGGGTTAAAATAGAAAAATAAGGATTCCCGCAATCCACAAGAATCATCACCCCATTCCAAAACTATATAGAATAAACTAAATTTAAATACATCAATAAATAATATATAAAAGTAGAACCTTTAATGGAATTTATTTTAATAATTTAAGAAGGAATGTAGTCGTGATTATAATAGGTAATGTGACTGTTGGAACAATAATGTGGCCATATGAAATATTAGCTTCAATGTTTAGAATAATAAATTGACCATTTGAAATGTAATTTTACCCAATGGTAATAAATTATGATAAAAAATATGTATTATGATTAATTTATTTAAATATTTATTTTATAATTCTAATAATTAAAATGATCATGATTAAAAAACTGATATAAAATATATGTTCATTTTTAATAAACTGTATTTTAATGTATTCTGAAAAAAATCAAATGATTTATATTAAAATTTAATATTACATACTTAATATATTTATTTTAAAAAAATCAATATATTCTTTGAAATCAGAATTTGAGAAGTTAAATATTATTCTTTTTATTTTTTTTAATTTTTTTTGAAAATACATCAATTTTATACAATATAGAGAAAATATAGTTTTTTACATAACTAGTGTATCTTTTATTACATCATTCATGATTTCATAATAAAATAATGTTTTATAGAATACGAGGATAGTCCATGATATATTTAATTTCATAAATTATTCATTGAAATAAGATAAAAGAATTTACAGGTATAAAAAGTACTTTAAAAAACCTAAAAATCTAATATATTACAATAAAATGTTATTTTAACAATCATGGACATTTTCTTTTGATTAATGTAAGGAATTCGAATTATAATGTGAAATAAATAATAAAATCATGTTTTATAATTCACATATGGTTTATAATGTTAATAAATCACTATTACCTGGTTTACATGGATATAATATTTCATTAAATATTATATTTTCAAAATACCCCTCTCCTCATGTATAAATAACCCATCCCCCTAACCTTGGAATACTACTCCTCTCAACCATTTAAGATCCCATAATCTACCCAAATCCTCCCAATCAGTCACATTAGAATATATATAGACATTTTTTATAAATTAATCTCCATTCACAAAGGGAGTTACGATGTCCTACATGAGAATCTACATTAAGGAGATAATAAGTTTATATTAACACTTAAATATTTTCAATTTATCCTTATTCTTATTTGATAATTCATTTTAAAACCATATAAAATAGGATTAATTATGAAATAATTTAACATTATATTAATTATTCTAATATACTAGAATTATCATATTTTTGAAAGATATAAATTTTTTACATCTCTTTCCCGCTCTTTCAACAATGTCCAATTAAACGTATGTTTAATACCTATAAAGACATTGAAAATATTACTATTATAACGATTTTAATGAATTCATATTATTAATTACATATAATATATAAATAAATAATTACACATATGATATATTTTTTAGATAATAATTCTTCTATATAAATTAATTTTTATGAACATAGAGAAATAAATGCGAAGTGGGAAATTTCAATGAAAAACAAGTTATCTAAACAATGCAATTTCATCTATAGAAATTAAGAAATATAATCCAATGATTATAATTGATAAATAGTTATATAAATGAATATAATTCAACTATGTACCAATGTTTTAATATATATATGTTTATTATTCAGGTTTCAAAAAAGTGATGAAATAATGTAAGAATTAAGGAAAGGGGATTCTCTTACCCAACTCCAATTATTTGGGTTATCCCTCTTTCACATAATATTTTGTATCAATACTCTACTAATGTTCTATAAAGATCATTTACTTATTCATGAATTATTGTTCTATTGATATATATATTTCTTACTTTATTTTATGAAAAAAATAAATGAGTTTATAAAAGAAATCTAATATCCAAAACACATATTTTCATCCTATTGAGATTATTAATCTTCTCTATAGAATGATTATTATTATACAAAGTTGGTTTTCACACTTTTTAATTTTGTAACCCCAATATTATTCATGATATCATTATTGATTACATCCTTATCAATAAAATTTTTCTCCATGTGTTATTTCATGACTATGAATGTAATATGTTCTATGTTGTATGCATTATTATATAAATCTTATGATGTGATTGGAGACCCCATAATTATATTCCATTCTAATGATTTTTTTTAAAGTGACGTATCTCCTTAGATAATGTGTAATATGTGAAAACATGATTTTATCATTGATCATAATGTTGATTTTATGATTATGAATATATGTTATGTGGGAACATGAAGTTATCTTTTTTAACAACTAGGTATGGGATTTCACCACTATGACTTGATGTTTCATTATTATTCATAAACACATTACATGAAATTATCTCATGTTTCCTTCATGATGTTAATATTAATCTTATTCTTATGATATTGTTCTAATGTGGAATAATATTGATCATATTATATTTACTCATGTTCCTTATTAATCCTCCTACTGTGCTTGTAACTCACCCCTTTTATTATTATATTTCTTTAGGTTATTACTTGTTATAAGTATAATTAATGAATCTAGAAGGATAAAGAAGAATGATTTACATAAGTGATTAATTATTATTTGGTACAAGTTATTTATGACAATAACAGTCCTATGTCACTAAACCTTAAGGTCCTCAATTTGTAACACTATTATATTTTTTATGTTTTATATAATGTAATATTAATGTAAAAGAATTAGAGTCTCCATAATTAGTATCCGAGAACATTTTTTTAATTTGTTAATTCATCTTAGAAAACATAAGAGAAATCAGTAAGTATAATGATTATGTATAGGTAGAAATATTATAATGGTCTTTTTATAATTTGATAAACATAGTTTTCCAATATGATATTCCATTAGTTTTAATTGTGTAAAAGAATAAATTACTCATAGTTTTATGGCATATTTTTTTTAAAAAAATATATATTTTTGAAAATTGTCAGAAATAGAGAAACCTAGACAACATCCATGTGTGGGAAAATTAACCCAATTTCCTAATGAGATCCCCAATTCTATAAAATATGGATTTATAAACATCATAGAAATTATTTAACATTATTATCAATATAAGAATAATAAAATGAACTATTTGTATCATACCCATTCATCCTATAAAGATCAACTAGAAATTAAGTCCTTTAAGCAAAAATGTCAACCAATGATTAGTCAAACATTTGAACCTGAAGTCATGGAATAATGGGTAAAGTCAATGTGGAATATATTTTCTGTTAACAATTATTCTGAGAAAGAGAAGGTTAATTTTTACATATATAATTTAGATAGAGAAACTAATTAACGGTGGGTATTGATAATGAACACCCATATGATGGATGCATGGATGAGAATGACTGGGATTCCATTAAGAAAATATTTTTTACAAAGAATATCCCTCGATGTCTTCACATGAAAAATGATAATGAATTCAAATTTATTAATAAAAATGAAGGATAATCTTTCACGTATTATATATAAAAAACAAAATCCTTGAATGATATACATTATGTTTTTTATCAATAATGATATAAAAAATATTATTTAGTTGTTTAAAACCCACATTAAAATGAATTATCTATCTGAGACATTTTTCTCTATGAGGAATTAGTTTGATGTGATCTTAATGTATGTAAATAGATTGAGTAATGGTCCCATGGTTTTGGATACAAGAAGTGAATAATAGAGCTTTATTCTTGTGTGTCCAATGAAAAAAAGGAAAGAGGATCCAACTGGCCACATGTCAAAAATGAGGGAAGAAGAAACATGGGAATATCCTCAGTGGGACATGTAAATTCTAAAATTATTCGAGATATGGATACTAAGAACATAAAGGAAAAGGTTACATGAAGGATCCATCCAGAATGATGGTGTAAAGGAAGGTACCTCCTAATACACCTCCCAATGTACAATGATTCAGTTTTATAGATAAATGGATCTATTCAATCTATTTCACTAAACCATGATTACTTGATAGTAATCTGTCTCATTAACAACTAAATCAATATGAGATACATAATGATAATTCTATCCCTACTACTTATGTGGATCATGAAAATTATGTATTACAAGGCACACTTACTATTCACCAAATAATTGAACATGTTATAATTTATTCTACAACTGAGCATTATATTATATGATGTATTTTTTATAGAACTATTAAATCAAATACATGATATTTTGAATTAGATATCTCTGTAAAAACACTTATTTGTGTAATAATTTCAATACATGTGTGGTAATCTTCAAGTATAATAGTATTTGAAAAGATTAATCTAGTGAATCTCATAATATATCAGTTAGTTAAATTTGATAATATATTGTGCATTCATTTTCTCTAATTATATAAATCACGCATAATAATCATGAATAGAAAATATTTTTTCATATTACGAACCATCAAATTCTCCTCTATGAATTCAAATAAGATGATTAATCTCCTCTTAAAAATCCAAAAATTTGGTTGGTGTTGATACCATTTTGCGAATAATTCCTTTCTCAAATGATTGAGTCAAAAAAAGTTATCAACCTATGAGAAATTACAATTGATAGGAAATAACTAATGTATTTCCAAAATAGATACATGGACTTTACTAAAATCACGAGGTAGCGTTTTCCACATATATCTTACCCTGAGCCACTCCCCTATCAAAATTATCCTATAGGATGGCCCGGATCGAATAAGAAGACTTAAATAATTAGCAACAAGAGAAATTGGAAGAAGGGTTCATCTTCCCTAGTTCATCACCTTAGGGTTCTATGGTTATATTTATATTGAAAAATGATTGATCAATGTGACTCTGTATTGTTTATTTAGAGCTCAACATGATCCCTATAATGTATATGTATCCTCTTCCAAATATTGGGGACTTGTTCGCCCGAATAAGATGAACTTAGTACTTATCAAACACGGATCATCATTTTCTATATCATTTAGTAATTGTGAATAATGAATATATATAGAAGACTACTTCCCATATAAATAATGGTTAATATGATATCATAGTTATTCCCTTTGGAATTTCTAATTCCCATGTAATAATCAAGTATTTAGAGACATTATATATTTCTTCAAAATAAATTCTACTGTTCTTCAATGCTATTCTAATTTACTCTAAGATTAAAGATGAACAATAATCTCATCTAAGGATGTTTCTACTAACATTATGGATGGTTATAATATATTATATAGTTAGTATGTCTATATTTGGTTTTAATAAAGTCATATTCTTTGGGCAGCTGACCATAATGAAAGGAATTTATGTAGACACTTAAAATATAAAGGAACTAGAGGTATGGACTAGAACCACTATTTTCACAATAATATGTAGTTTTCTTGGATTAGTTATGTACTACCAACATTCATCATTGTATTTTTCATGACTGAATATCCCACTAATTAATTTCACATTGAAATGGTAAAATTGTGTTTGTACCAACGAATTTGTAGAATTATTTATGGAGATCAATAATATGGAAATAACTGAGCATGTACTCAAAGTACAAACAAGTAGAGAAGGTTTTTTGATGTATAAATATTCTTTAAAGAATCATTTGTATGGTTTCATAAATGTAAATGATAATGGTATATCTTATGAATCATGGGTTTTGAAGATCCATTAGCAGTACTACCCAACACGTGATCTGGAGTTGGTAGATCTGATCTTCACTCTGATGATTCGACGACACTACCTATACGGTGAAAATAATGATAGATATACTCATCCAATGGGTCTGAAATATATATTCATAAAAATTGAGCTTAACATGAATCAAATAAGATTATTATATCTAATAAAGGACTGTAACTTATCCATTAATTACAATCCAAGATAGGAAAACAAGGTAGCAAATCATCATTGATGAAAATAACTTGCTACCATTCCACTATGTGAATAGAGAATGACCATATAATCATAGATGTTCAAAGGTTGGATTTGAAAATAATAATGGTATGGAATACATCCTAAATTTCCCAAACTATTTCCCAACCATCTATCATAGATAATATAATCAATGAACAAAGGGATTATCTAGAGATACAAAATATGGTTAATGCATTAATGAAAGGTAAGCTACATGAGTTCAATAACGATAATGATGTTGTGATTTAGTTTGGAAAGATGATTTTTTGTTCCTTCATCACCTAGGATATGCAAATATATTGAATAATGAACATATCTCACCTTTCTCCATAAATCATAGACATACCTTGATGTACTGTGATCATCAAGAACACTTTGGGGGGGGGGACAACAAGAAGATGAAGATTGCAGAGTATATATAATAATATATGGCATGTAAAAAAAATAATGAAGAGTGGAAGATTTACAAATGGATTATTACAACACTATTTATACCCATGTGGAAATGGGATAATGTCACAATGGAATTTTCCTATAGTCTACCAAAAACATAAAAAGAAAACAATTCTATATGGGTTTTGGATGAGCTACTCACCAAGACGTCCCAATTTATTTCCATTAGGGAATATTAATCCCATCAACAAAATGAAGTGATATATATTAAAAATATCTTGAGGTTGAAGGGGTATCTACATTTGATCACCTCATATAATGATACATTTTTTACCTCTAAATTATGTAGAAGACTTCATCATGCTTTGACCACTAAGTTGAATTTTAGCACTTCCTATCATAACTAAACTAATGTCCAATATAAAATTAATATTCAGACTCATGGGGAAATGTGAAGTTCTTAGACAATAAAATTTAAAGTATGATGGGATCAACGTCTCCCATTGGTTGATTTCTTATATAATAACATATTACACTAAATTATTCAAATGGATACATATGGTGATTTGTATGGGAGGTGATTTATATATCCATCATTTGGGAATGATGTCGGATAATGAAATATACTTTTACATGATAATGTGAAAGAAATGATAGTGATTGTTCAACCCATCGAACAATATAGAAAAGGTCCATATATTCATAAGAATATCTATGATAAAAACAACCTAAGGAATATGGAGTTTGATGTTGGATAAAATATAATCCTTTGAACACCTCCATGGAAGAGTCTAATGATGTTTGGAAGGAATGGGATTCTTAAACAATGGTACAATGTCCCCATTAAGATCATTTATCACCTAGGTGAAGTTTCTTATCCCCTGTAGTTCTACCATGTATGTATAATTTTCATGAAATGTTACAAATATCAATCTTGAGAATGTATATACATGATCCCTCACATTTACTGAATCTGTAGTTGGTACGATTGGAGAATTACCTCTTATTTAAAGTGATTCCAATGAAGAACTTGGGTTATAGATACAATTTTCCAAGCAACAAGATAAGAAATTTTTTTAGTGCGTAATAGAGGAACAAGAAGTATGAAAATGTGATTTAGGAAACTAGATGGAAAATGAAAAATAAAAACACTCATCTACTTTCAAGTAAGAATGAGAGTTTAAATTTTGAGGATAGAGTTTCAAAAGGGGGAAGAATTTAACTATCAAGAGTTTAAAAATGGTATTATTAACTTGTAATAAATTATTATTATAATATTCTATATAGTATTATAAAATAAAGAGTCTAAATTCTTTTAATAAATAAAAACATTTATATTAATCAGTAATGAAAAAATTAAAATTATGAACATTACAGTTGGACAAAAAATAGAAAATAGAATATCTATAATGGGAAAATACGGTTCCCCAAATCACAAATAATTGTCTCCCCCACTACCATCATTATAAGAATGAAACAAAACATTATCAAACTATTATACATTAATAAAAAATTGTAAATGGATGGGAATTGAGTTAAATAATGAATGAAGGAGGGTAGAGGTATTTATCGGAGTTAATGTGATCATTGTAAAAAGTATATGATCATTGGGAATAGAAACCAGACAATTTGGAAATAGTAACCTAACAATTGGAATAGTGATTTTACCCAAATAATAATAAATTTATATATAAATAATATTCATTATTATTAATTTATATATTTATTTTTTTAAACATACATAAAAAGTAAATGTCTTGACAAAATCTCAAATAATATATTAGAACATTTTTAATAAACTTTATTTTTTTTGTATTTTATAAAAATCACATTTTCTAACTTAAAAATGAAAATTACCTATTTTAGAAACTTATTTTTACAAAATTAAAATCATTTTATAAATCAGAATGTTGAAATTATCATAGGGTTCTCTTTTGTTTATGTTTTGAAGTATATTAATTTTATGATTGATAATAAAAATAATATTTTTCCAAGAAATAAAGTATTTTAAATTATATCATTCAGGATGTAAAATTAATTAATAAATTATATAACAGGAGGTTCATCTAAAATATATATTATCTTATAATTGAATCATTAAAAAAATATTAACACAATTTGAAATCCTAAAATGTTTTTCCAAATCCTTAAAATATAAAGTATTACATTAAAAATATTATTTTTTAATTTTTCCACTATTAATTTTGATTAAAATAATTAATTAAAATTATAAAGTGAACCAATGTATTATAATTATGTTATTTAATTGAAATATTATTTATAATTAAAAAAATAATTTTAAAATATTTATATTGAATATAATATTTTATTCAATATTTTTATCAAAAACACTCGCCATCTCAAGTATAAATAACCTATCACCCTTCATTTTGAAAACCACTCCTCCCACCCATTCCCTGGACCAATAATTTTCCAGAGGTCCTATCTTGATTCCTATTAAATACATAGGGAAATTTTTGAAAAATACAACTACAATCACCAGGGGATTATAATATCATACAATAGAATCTAAAACAAGGAGGGAGTAAGTATATTACCCATTCTATCTTTTTTTCTTCTCTTTATTCATTCGAAAAATTCCTTTCAAAACCATACAATAAAAAATTAATTATTCAGTAATATAGAATTATATTAATGATGTTATCCTACTTAAATTATATTATTTATGATAAATTTTAATGTCATAATTTCCTTTATCTATCTTTATACAACATCCCTTTAATGGGTGATTAACAACCTATAGATACATTTCAAACATAACTATTATAAAAATATTCATGGACAGAAAATAGAAAATATATATAATTTATAAATATTTAACTACATGTATTATAAGCTATGGAGTAAACCATACTTTTATAGGAATAAAATTGAATAAAAATAGAGAAATAAAAGTGAAATAGGAAATTCATAAATAAAACCTGGCACAGAATCAGATCTATTTCATCAAAATAATTTTTGAAATACAATATAATGATTATAATTGATTAATTTTTTTATAAATAAATTTATTCTATTAATGGATCAATGTTTTAATAAATATAGTAATATTATTCAAGACATTGAAATGGAATGAAGTAAATAGGGAATTAAGGTACGGTGAGTCATGAAACCGACTCCTTTTCTACAGGTTATTTGTAATTCCTGAAATCTTTATTATGAATAATCCTCTATATTTTCTTAAATATTATATAATTTTTCTTTTTTAATTTCTTGGGATATTCTTGTTTCCTTCATGATGTTATGAAATATACTAATATTTTACAAAATGACTCTTCTTTCGAATAAACATATTTGACTGTACATGAGTTATTTATTGTTCTCTCAAGAATAACGATTCTTATAAAAAGAATGTTTTTACCATTTTTCATTCAGGAACACCTTGTTTATTCCTGAAATGATGATTTTTAAAATCTTTCCAAAACCCATTCGCTTCCATGGGGTAATTAATATTTATGATTATAATTTGTTATATGTGGAAATCATGAATATGTATATATTGTGATGTTATGGGTGGGCCCAAAATTATATATCCCTTGAAATCATTGGGTAATTTGATGTATATCCTATGATAATTTTTTATATATGTGAACATGATTCTAGATTTGTTCAGAATGATGATGCATTGATTATGCACAAATGTCATGGATTAATTCAATGTTATCTTTGTTCACAACTATGTGTGGTATTTGAAAATTGTGACTTGGTGTTTCTTTATTATTAGTTTCCAAATTCTAGTATATTATCACATGTTTCCTTCATGATGTTTTTTCTTTACTATGTTCTAGATAAAATTATGAAGATAATTATTCCTACCCATGATATTTTGATTCATGTTCCTTATTCATCCTCTTATTTGGCTTTGATATGACCCATTTCATTGATATAAATCATTAGGTGATTAGGTGTTATATCTATAATGTGATATTTTATAAGGACAATGAATCGGGATTTTGAATTATTTTTTTTATGATTTATTTTGAATATATTCTTTATGAGCATAATTTTTCCAATACACTAACCATTTCAATCATGGATTTGTAATCCTATTATTATGGTTATCATTAAAATTATATAATAATAATGTAAAAAAATAGGGTCATACAGTACTATCTTCCATGTAAAAATTGGATTTCAAATAATAATAAATTTGATAAATGTGAGTTTAACCTATCAGTCAAATCAATACAAATTTAATAAGTAATAATTAGACTAGTATGTCTCATACAAGGAAATAAGGAATTATCATTGTACATGGGTTCACTAATCTAATGAACAAGATCATTAACAATTTATGAAACATCCAAATCTCTTACATACACACTCAAATAGTATGATTTGAAAAATAATGGTCTATGGTACCATTTTGTATATTCCTATTATAGGTTCACTCATGAGTAAAATAACTGGGTTTTCCATATAGAATCAAGAATGCCTTTCCACATTCTATAATATTCTAAGCTATCGTGAGGGCCAAAGATGATTCCATGTAGAGTTTATACAATCGTGATCAGAGTGGATCATAATTTTTAAAATTTTGAATAAACAAACATAAGAAATAATAATGGAAATACTGAAAGAAAAGAATATAGATAAATACTTTTTTAATGTATTAATATCCAATTTTATATGAAAAATATTATTTTAGGAAATAATACTCTACAAATGGGGAAAATCTAAAAACCATCTTTTATGCAATGAATAAAACAAGCTATGTCTACATATCATGTACTCCATCCTAATGAGGAATATCAATAATATGTGGAATGATGCCTCCCGTTATACATTCCAGGATCCATTAATTCTTTCAATGTACTGATAAATGGACTGAAAATGGTGTGAGTGAAACTCAGTAGACAACTAAAAGTTGTGTCTACAACAAATCTACTCTATGTTTAAAAGACATAACATTTTAAATGTATAATTGGTATATGATGTAACATGATATAGTGATATAACCTAATATAATAGTACCTATTGTGAAAATGTCCATCGATAAATTTTAAAAAAATAATGGTATACTACTAAAACCACCAATTACATCATACACAGGACATATATTGTATTTAGAATATGTGGGATAGGACCCCAGGCCATAAACCATGGTGTCCTCATCGAGTCATAGGAGGTCATCTAAGGTGAGATTTTAATTTCATAGAACTAAATGAGGCTAAGAACACAATGCCCATAGTTGAGGCTTCCTCAATGATATCATTGATTATATATATTTAAACAAAGTAAAAACATGGGTGGTTCTGATAGAACAATCATATTATGTCCATGAAATCCAAACATGAAGAAATAATCCAAATCATCATATTATGAAATATATAAATGGTTTATTTGGGATATACTATAGTACTTATAATTACTATTATACCAAATTATCAAATGTTATTCATATTGTATAAAATTTTATGTGTTTCCATGTTAGTAGCCATGTCTTCCTGAAATTCATTCTATCAAATAATCATGATCAACTATGTCATTAATATTGATTCAGAAAATATATATACTCAATTTAACTTCTATATCCATTTATAAACAAGCATGTCTCCATAAGGTATTAAACCTATAACCATTCATTTAATACATATATGTATTCAACCATAAATGTAAGGATTAATAGAACAATTTAGGGTTTCTTTATTCATGTAAATTTTATCGAACCCAAATCAATGGGTGGTTCAGGTTGGGGTTGAAACTCTCAATGATGTCAGGGAGATAAGTTGCATCAACATCGAGGTCATAATAATTTATTTTTGGTATTATATATTTTAAAAGTGCAGTGTATTTTCAGTGTACTATACATAACAGTGTCTCAATTTATAGACATAAATATTTTATGCAAAATATATAGACCACATACCATATATCAGAATTTAACTTTGCATCTAGTATATTATTCTAATCTTAGGTATAATGGTATAATTATAATAAATAGAAAAATTCCATAAAATTGGGAATATTATATTTAAATTATTTAAAATTCTAAATAATGAGTTATAAAATTAATGAAGCTAAGAGGAATAGCAGACTAATTGTAATCTATCCAATGTAATAAAAGATACATGAAATAGAGTCCAACAGGTGGAGGGTTTTGAAAACCAATGATGATGGAGGAGAGGGAGCTATCAATGATGTTGGTGGCTTTTGTGCTATTTGGGAAAGAAGAAGGGGAATGATTTATTAATGGAATTAAACAGAAATTTGCAATTTCCACCATTTTAATGGGCCCATGGTTTTTCATGACTAATGGAAAAATCATTCTCCCATATTATGCCACCATTGAAAATGGGGAACTCCTCCATACACGAATAGGAACACTGTTTTAAATTGTTTTTATAAACCGTGTTTTCATACTATATACCACCAACAATCTATCACATTTTTGGGAAAATGTTTATAAAAATCATTCACACCGATAGTGTTCTTACTATCCAACACCCCCAACCCCCACGATGTAAGAAGAACTGTCAAATTATCATTTCTTCAACCATAAAAAACACACATAAAATTTATTATGGCTTTCTCATGGTCATGTGTCCATCTTATCATGGTAAATTTTATTTTCTACTCCTCTATAGTCCACATAGTTGAGTAGCACCATTTTAACTAACATTGTGCAAAGCGTACACCACAATAGGTTACTCCAAAAACAAAATCACCAAGATCCAAATAGAACACTGACTCCCTTGATCCCATTTATAACCCTTTTGTCACATTCACTTAGATATAAAAAGAGATAAATGTTGAACATAATAAGATTCATTCCTTAATTAAAAAACTAGGTTGTTAAAACTATCTATTATTAATTGGGAAATATTTTTCTCCTCCATGTCTATATTTCAACATCACACCAATGTTATCCTTATCTAAGAATCCAGTCAGATGTTATTCTAGGTAAAATATGTGTTTATCACTACCCTTTTTTGGATAATATTTTCTATCACTCTCTAGGATATGGGTTATCAACAAAGTTATTTTCTAATATTAATCATTTATATAGTGTCAAGACCCATCCTCGGGGCCCGTGCCATGACTACCCCAAGCCCGCCTTCCATAGGGCAGGGGCTGGCGACTAGCACCAAAGGCGTAAATACCGATAAATGGGAAGGCATTGCCTTTATAAAAGTAAACAAAACACCACAGAGTACAAGAGGAAGTAAAACACTAAGTACAAAAGGATGTGCTGAAAAGTAAATGAGCCAGAATACAAACCCAACTGAAAGTACAACTACAACTGAACGAAAGTACAACAGAAAAAGACAAACAACTAGAAGAAAGGAAGCAGCTCCTGGGTCATCCTCCTCGGATCCTACCTGAAGGGTAGGTACAGATAGCGCAACTCCTGGATCGTCCACCATGGATCCTACCTGAAGGGTAGGTATGGATAGCGTAGCTCCTGGATTGTCCACCACGGATCCTACCTCCGGGTACCGTCTAGTCCTCGAACACTCGGCCTCCGTTAGCTCTGCCCGTCGTCTGAAACCAACACAACGAGGTGCGGGCATAGCCCGTGCAGGGGTGAGTATAACGATACTCATTAGGGACCCCGAGACCCTCAAGGTCTCACTAAAACCAACAAGGATAACCACAAAGCATATCTCAACAGATAACCCCTACTTAGGTATATGCCCATACATATACCTAAGTTATCAAGTATCTCATCTCAAACATGAGGTAACACAAAGATTATGAAATCAATGGATAACCACTACCCTGGTATATTTCCATACATATACCTAAGTTATCAAGTGACCCATCTCAATCATGAGGTAAACACAAAGGTCATAGACTCATCTCAAACCAGGATTTTCATTATCGAAACTGTAACTGCTGAAGAGCTCCATCTCTGGGAGTACAATGATCTTGTCACATCTCCGAGGAACTACTCACCAACCTAAGTCTGCTGAGATACTCCTCCTGTCGAGTACCGCGGGTCTGCTGCCAAATACTGGGCACTCCGTCTGTTGTGGGTCTGCTGCCAAATACCGAGTGCTTCCCCTAATAGTCTACAGAGGTACTCCTCCGGTTGAGTACCGCGGGTCTGCTTCCAACTACCAGGCGCTCCGTCCGCCGTGGGTCAGCCGCGAAATATCGGGCGCTCCGTCCACTGGGCTAGTCGACTCACTCCAAGTCGAGTCAGTCAAGCAGTCGTCAGGTCTCAGTCGTCTACACGGTCTCTGAACTCCGTATGCTCGTCTCTAGGAGGGACCGCTCCACAAGCTACTGGTCAATACTCCAAGTATCACAATGTCCCATAAAAATGTATCTCAAAGGACTGTCTCGTCTTAAGGGTCTCAACACAACAGACGATGCGTCAATCGGACGCCCGGTCTGTGAGTTATTAGCCTTTTCGTCCCAGGGGCCCGGTTGGTTTCATGTACAAACCAACCCGGCCATATCTCAACTGTACCCCGAACTCCCATAGGGTATAATCATAGGTACCGTTTCACAAAGTTATCACCAACGCCACTGACGGTTCGTCAAACGGACATCCGGTCGGAAAGATATCAGCTTTTTCCGTCCGAGGGGCCCGGTTGGATTTCGGGTGCAATCTAACCCGACCACTATCCAACTGCATCCAAAACTCAAGCGAAGTATTCCAAAAGTTTCGTCTCATCAAGACGAATCCAAAAAAGTTGATGGCACGTCAATCGGACGTCCGATGCTCAAGATATATCCATTTCTGCTCTGAGGGCCTGGTTGGTTTCGTGAACGAACCAACCCGGACAAACCCAAAGTCCTCCGAAACCTTGAGCGTAATATACCGAAACGACCAAATCGATTTAGGGATCACATTGCAACTGACGGTGCGTCGATCGGAGGTCCGTAGCCCAAGTTATGAGCGTTCGAACGGAAACAATCCAAAATGGGGGGTCTGGGCCCGGCCCGGCCCAACCCCCCCTGGGCCGGCCCGAACCGGGTCAACCCGACCCGGGTCCGGGTTCGGCCCATCTGGGCGCGGCACGGCCCGACCGACGTGGCCCGGCCTTGCCGGCTCGGTTCGGCCTGACCGGCCAGCCGCGGCTCGGCCAGCGTGGCCGAGCGGAAGCTGCGGAGCGGGGGTGCGCGGCCCCCCATCGTTGATTGAAGCTGGCGGCGGTTTGCGCCGCCGCCAATCCTCCGGGATCCCGCGTGGCCACGGGATCCCCCGTTCCGCACCGCCGCGGCAAGCCGCGGCGGTTGTTTCTTCCGGCGGCGTCCTCGGGCGCCGCCGCCTCCTGGCGGCCAGACGGCTCCGGCCGCCGCCCCCGGTCGCCGGTGGCACCGCGCCAGCGACCCGCGCCTCCTGGTTTTCCGCGGGCCACTAGAGTTGCTCCGGTGGTCCGTTTTCAAATCCGTCTATTCCGGCATTCATCTCGGGTCTCAAACTTTACTGCGGAAGCTTCAAAAAAATACTTGGGGCCCCGTTTGTCGTCTCCCTTCAATCCACACGTCAATTAACAAATCGCACCGTCTTCGTGGTTTTCCGGCGCGCCGTGATGGTGCCGCGCCCCTTTGCCGCGGCCCGACTCCGACCGCAGATTCGTTCGGCCCCAAAGACGCGGCACAATGGCGCCGTGCTTCTTCGTCGTGATTCTCTAAATATCCACACGGTGCGACGACACCACGTCGCTTCCATTTCAAGCCACATTGGAAACAACCAAAATAAAAAGGGGAGGTGGTTCAGCCGTGTTTGTGCGGTCCGACCTCCTCCATTATTTTGATAACAGTTGGCCGTTAATATTGAAGAACGTCAAGGTAGTAATCACAAACAAATTAAATAAATCCCCTACCTCAAGGGTCGTTGTTCATTGATGATATCGCGAAAAGGCGGACGTCAGTTCGTTGACGTCATCGTAAGGGAGGAGATGAAGGTGTTGACAATCGTTGGCTTTCGTCGCTCCCGTAAAGTGCCTTCGATCCTGGCTCGAGCTTCGTTCGTTGAAGATTCGTCAGAAAGAGAACCGTTCTTCGTGGAAGGAGGGATCTCTTCTATTTATCCAGAGGTTCCCCCACAAATAATATTTGTTATCCAAATATCAAATAGATTACTCCAACTTTAAAGAAAAGCCAACCAATTCAAACTAAAGAGTTGTGTCATTTAATTAATAGGGATATTAATTAATTGAGTTGGAAATCTTAATGAGAGGGAGGTGGAGAGTTTAAAATTAAAGAGAGGAGTTAACAAATTAATGAAGGGAATCCTTAATGGGGTTAAGGGGAGTTATGGGAGGTCAGGGGGGTTAAAGAATGTAAAGGGGTGGGGTTAGTGGGGGACCACCACCATCATAACCTCCCTTTGGAAGTTGGGTAGTTACCCAACTTCCACCCAAAGCTAAAATCCACTTAGAGAAAATAAAAATTGTAGTTAAATTTTTAATTAAACTTCAACAATTTTTATCATCTTCTCTCGTGAAAACGCAACTCCAGAATAGGTGTTACTAAGCAATTACCGGCGCTGTGATTCCATCGGTGCCCTCGGAATTCGATTCCGAGCACCGGTTCAAAAGTTATAAATTCCTGCTCGTTCGTTCACTGAACTTACTCGAGCTAAACTTTGGATAGAAATTCCGCGCACACCAGGCCTCGGAATCAAGTACCGTCAGAAACTGCGTTCTTCTAAACTCCCAGAGAAAATTTAGAAAAAATTTCCCTTGAATTTTATGGGTCTTTACATTACTCCCACCTCAGGGATTTACGTCCTTGTAAAGCTTAAACATAGACTAGGGATACAAAAGCGGTATTGAGCACGCATCTGAGCCTTCCACTCCCATGTGCTCACCTAGAGGTTCCCGTACTGCCAGAGAAAACGCACCCGAGGAATCGTCCGTCCTCGTAGGATCCGCTCCTATCAATCCTCGATCCCCAATGGAACCTCCGCATATGTCACCCTGTCATCGACATCTAACACCCTAAGGTCGATGATATGTGAAGGATCACGCACGTATCTCCTTAGTTGAGATACGTGGAAGTTGTCTTGCACTAGGTGCAACTGAGGTGGATGCGTCAAGTGGTAAACCACTTTGCCTACCAGGCTGAGGACCTAAGAAGGTCCACTGAACCTCGGAGATAACTTTCCGCCTTGTACACATCTCTATAAACCTCGTTGAGGTTAAACCCGTATAACGACGTGATCATCATCCTCGAACTCTTGAGGTTTCCAATTCCTGTCAGCAAAAGGCTTCTGTCGGCCCTGTGCTGTCCTCATCCGCTCTTAGATGACCTGGACCTTCTCTAGTCTCACAAGAGTTGCTATGATTTCTTCTTTGCCGATAAGAGAAATCCGGTCTCATCCCCTGGATGAACCACATTCATTTCCTAATACAGTAAATCCGGACATGAATGATGTATTCATCCCATGGATGACGTCATAAGGCCTCGACGTTACTACCAAGAGATCCAACCGTCACTCTCGCCTCTAAGGGTCGAGTCACACTGTCGGCATTATCGTGAGGTAACTGGGTCTCCTCCAGTACGAATATCAAAAGTGAGGGTCAAGTCAACAGTTTAAACCGGAACCTCTTAGTACACAGAAAAAAGAAAGAAAATGTCACAAAGGCAAGTGTCTTTATATTATTGCAGCTCATGGTACAAAGAAACAAATGTAACATCAACAACATGGAACTAGATATACACTACAAGTTCTGCTCCTGTCCACTCGCTTCCGGAGCTCCGTAGTTGTAAGATTCTGCTTCCTGAAGCCGAGATCTCCCATGTCCTCCTGTCCCCTGCAGTCGGGGTGGACCTCCTGGTGGTGGTGGTGGCAACACCCTAAAGCATCGTCCACCTCCAGCTACACGGCCATCTCCTCTGCCATGGCTGCCTGCTCCTTGCGGTCCTCCCTGATCGAACCTCTGCCTCTGCCTGGGAGGTTCTTCATTTAATTGTTGGTCATCTGCATGGCGGGTCGGACAGTCCCGTTCCATGTGACCAATCCCGCCACAGGAGTAACACTGTCCACTCTCGGCACGACTGGCTCAGACTCCACCCCGGTTCCCCCGCACAACTGAACCTGAGTCGTGCAGTCGGCCACCGGTAGGTCTGGTCCTCTTGGACCTCTGCGTCATCTGTCTACTGCCTGCTGCAGAAGACTCTGCCGCAAGCTCGCTAGTGGTGGGTCCTGCTGCTGGAGACTGCTCAACAAGGAAACTCTCCACTAAGAGGGCTCTCTCTAGCACCTCTGTCTGCGTCGGAATGCTTTGAGAAACAACAGAAGCTCTAATCTCTCACCTGAGCCCCTGCTCGAAGGTTCGGGCCCTGAAGAACGGGTCCCGTACCATATCTGTGGAGTAGCGCGAGAGGTCTTTGAACCTCGCTGAATACTGCGCCACCATCATGATACCCTGCTGTAGATGTAGCATCTCCTGTATACACACCGCTCGAAGGGTGGCTGGCACAAACTCAGCCCGGAACAGGCTCTCAAAGTCTTCCCACAGAAGTGTCGCCTCATCATGTATCTGAAGCATCAGGCTCCACCATCTACCTGCTGCAGCCTAAAGAAGGCTGGCAGCAAGGATCGCCATGAAGTCTACTAGCATCCCCACTATCCTGAAGACTCTCACCACTGCCTCCAGCCAATCCTCAGCCGCCTGCGGGTCCGTCTCTCCCCTGAACCTGGGCGGCCTCTCACGCTGGAACTCGTGCAGTGCGCTCAAGCGACGTGCACCATCTGTTGCTGGGGCTTGTGGCATCGATGGCCCAACGGGTAGTAGTACCGCTGGTGCCTCTTTTGGTGCCTCAACTGGGGTAGGGCCCTGTACTGAGGCCACGTAGCTCGGTGGGTTGACAGTACGAACAACTCTCGGGGCTCTAGCTGGCCGTCCGAAGGGAGACATCCTGAAAGAAACAAACATGACACGATCAAACGATTTATACCTGGTGAGCTGAACTGGTTTGAGCTGACTTTTAAAAACTTCTGGAAACACACACGCAATCAGTGTTTTCGTGCACAAAGTCGGAAATCAGTTGTCAGGGTCCTGGTGTATGGATACGTCGGTCGCCCGCACCAACCCTGGACTCCCTGAACTGAAGACCACACTCAGTAACCTTAACACTATTGCTTCAAAGAAAGAAAATATCAGAGTTATAAGTTCTGCGGTAGAACCGACTCCTCTGATACCAATTTGTCACGACCCGTCCTCAGGGCCCGTGCCGTGACTACCCCAAGCCCGTCTTCCATAGGCCAGGGGCTGGAGACTAGCACCAAAGGCGTAAATACTGATAACTGGGAAGGAATTTCCTTTATAAAAGTAAACAAAACACCACAGAGTACAAGCAGAAGTAAAAAACTAAGTACAAAATGAAGTGCTGAAAAGTAAATGGGCCAGAATACAAAACCAACTAAAAGTACAGCTACAACTGAACGAAAGTACAACAGAAAAAGACAAACAGCTGGAAGAAAGGAAGCAGCTTCTGGGTCGTCCTCCTCGGATCCTACCTGAAGGGTAGGTACAGATAGCGCAGCTCCTGGATCGTCCACCACAGATCCTACCTGAAGGGTAGGTATGGATAGCACAGCTCCTGGATCGTCCACCACATATCCTACCTCCGGGTACCGTCTAGTCCTTGAACACTCGACCTCCGTCAGCTCTGCCCGTCGTCTGCAACCAACACAACGAGGTGCGGGCATAGCCCGTGTAGGGGTGAGTATAATGATACTCAGTAGGGACCCCGAGACCCTCAATGTCTCACTAAAACCAACAAGGATAACCATAAACCATATCTCAATAGATAACCCCTACTTAGGTATATGCCCTACATATACCTAAGTTATCAAGTATCTCATCTCAAACATGAGGTAACACAAAGATTATGAAATCAATGGATAAGCACTACCCAGGTATATTCCCATACATATACCTAAGTTATCAAGTGACCCATCTCAATCATGAGGTAAACACAAAGGTCACAGACTCAGCTCAAACCAGGATTTTCATTATCGAAACCGTAACTGCTGAAGAGCTCCGTCTCTGGGAGTACAGTGATCCTGTCACATCTCCGAGGTACTGCTCACCAACCTAAGCCTGCTGAGATACTCCTCCTGTCGAGTACCGCGGGTCTGCTGCAAAATACTGGGCACTCCGTCTGCTGTGGGTGTGCCGCCAAATACCGGGCGCTTCCCCTAATAGCCTACAGAGGTACTCCTCCAGTCGAATACCGCGGGTCTGCTGCCAACTACCAGGCGCTCCATCTGCCGTGGGTCTGCCACCAAATACCGGGCGCTCCGTCCACTGGGCTAGTCGACTCACTCCAAGTCGAGTCGGTCAAGCAGTCGCCAGGTCTGAGTCGTCTACACGGTCTCCGAACTCCGTAGGCTCATCTCTGGGAGGGACCGCTCCATGAGCTACTGGTCAATAGTCCAAGTATCACAATGTCCCACGAAGATGTATCTCAAAGGACCGCCTCGTCTTAAGGGTCTCAACACAACAGACGGCGTGTCAATCGGACGCCCGGTCTGTGAGTTATTAGCCTTTTCGTCCCAGGGGCTCGGTTGGTTTCATGTGCGAACCAACCCGGCCGTATCTCAACTATACCCCAAACTCCCATAGGGTATACTCATAGGGACCGTTTCAAAAAGCGATCACCAACGCCGCTGACGGTTCATCAAACAGACGTCCGGTCTGAAAGATATCAACTTTTTCCGTTCCAGGGGCCCTGTTGGATTTCGGGTGCAATCCAACCCGGCCACTATCCAACTGCATCCAAAACTCAAGCGAAGTATCCCAAAAGTTCCGTCTCATCAAGAGGAATCCATCAAAGTTGACGGCACATCAAGCGGACGTCCGGTGCTCAAGATATATCCGTTTCCGCTCCGAGGGCCCGGTTGGTTTCGTGAACGAACCAACCCGGCCGAACCCAAAGTCCTCCGAAACCTTGAGTGTAATATACCGAAACGACCGTCTCGATCCAAGGATCGCATCGCAACTGACAGTGCGTCGATCATAGTTCCGTAGCCCATGTTATGGGCGTTCGAACAGAAACAATCCGAAATGGGGGGTCTGGGCCCGGCCCGGCCCGACCCAACCCCCACTGGGCCGGCCTGAACCGGGTCGACCCGACCCGGGTCCGGGTCTGGCCCATCCGGGCGCGGCCCGGACCGACCGGCGTGGCCCGGCCCGGCCAGCTCGGTCCGGCCCGACCGGCCAGCCGCGGCTCGGCCAGCGTGGCCTAGCGGAAGCCGCGGAGCGGGGGTGTGCGCAGCCAGAGGATCCCCCGTGCCGCACTGCCGCGGCAAGCTGCGGCGGTTGTTTCTTCCGGTGGCACGCTTGGGCGCCGCCGCCTCCTGGCGGCCGGACGGCTCCGGCCGCTGCCCCCGGTCGCCGGTGGTGCCGCGCCGGCGACACGCGCCTCCTGGTTTTCCCCAGACCACCGGAGTTGCTCTGGTGGTCAGTTTTTAAAACCGTCTATTCCGGCGTTAATCTCGGGTCTCGAACTTTACTGCGGAAGCTTCAAAAAAAAGACTTGCGGCCCCGTTTGTCGTTGCCTGTCAATCCGCACGTCAATTAACAAATCGCACCATCTTCGTGGTTTTCCGGCGCGACGCGATGGTACCGCGCCCCTTTGCTGCGGCCTGACTCCGATCGCGGATTCGTTCGGCCCCAAAGACGCGGCGCAACGACGCCGTGCTTCTTCGTCGTGATTATCTAAATATCCACACGGTGCGACGGCACCGCGTTGCTTCCATTTCAAGCCATGTAATAAACAACCAAAATAAAAAGGGGAGGAGGTTCGACCGTGTTTGTGCGGTCCGACCTCCTCCATTATTTTGATAACAGTTGGCCGTTAATATCGAAGAACGTCAAGGTAGTAATCACGAACAAATTAAATAAACCCCCTACCTCAAGGGTCGTTGTTCGTTGATGATATCGTGAAAAGGAGGACGTCGGTTCGTTGACGTCGTTTTAAGGGAGGAGATGAAGGTGTCGACAATTGTTGGATTTTGTCTCTCCCGTAAAGTGCCTTCGATCCCGGCTCGAGCTTCGTTCGACAAAGATTCATCGGAAAGAGAACCATTCTTCATGGAAGGAGGGAGCTCCTCTATTTCTCTAGAGGTTCCCCCACAAATAATATTTGTTATCCAAATATTCAATAGATTACTCCCACTTTAAAGACAAGCCAACCAATTCAAACTAAAGAGTTGTGTAATTTAATTAATAGGGATATTAATTAATTGAGTTGGCAATCTTAATGAGAGGGAGGTGGAGAGTTTAAAATTAAAGAGAGGAGTTAACAAATTAATGAAGGGAAGCCTTAATGGGGTTAAGGGGAGTTATGGGAGGTCAGGGGGGTTAAAGAATGTAAAGGGGTGAGGTTCATGTGGGCCCACCACCCTCATAACCTCCCTTTGGAAGTTGGGTAGTTACCCAACTTCCACCCAAAGCTAAAATCCACTTAGAGAAAATAAAAATTGTAGTTAAATTTTTAATTAAACTTCCACAATTTGTATCATCTTCTCTCGTGAAAACGCAACTCCGGAATAGGTGTTCCTAAGCAATTACCGGCACTGTGATTCCATCGGTGCCCTCAGAATTCGATTCCGAGAACCGGTTCAAAAGTTAGAAATTCCCGCTCATTCATTCACTGAACGTACCTGAGCTAAACTTCGGATATAAATTCCGGGCACACCGGGCCTCGGAATCAAGTACCGTCAGAAACTGCATTCTTGTAAAATCCCAGAGAAAATTTAGAAAACATTTCCCTTGAATTTTTAAGGTCTTTACATGTAGTGGTAAGCTTATTTTAGGTGGACATTTATTTAAGTTTGAATAATTTATGAATATTTAATTTTTTATATAATACTAATCCAGATATATTTCTTAACAAACAACATATAGTAATATGAAAATTGAGATATATTATAAAAAAATTGTAATCATGCTATTATATTAGTGAGTATGAATATGATAAATCATACTATTAAATATATATATATATATAATTATCTCACTAAACAAAAAATTACTAATAAATTCTTTGGAAATAATAATACAATTTTATCCATATCACATTATTCATTAAAATTCATTATCTTCAAAAAAATGTTATTATGTTATTATGTGCATAAAAATCTTAATCAATTTCTAATGCATAAAAAATATATCTTATAAAATCAATATTGTTTATTAAATTAATATTACAAAATATTAATATGGGAAAATAATATAATTTTAATTAAATTATTGATTTTACATTGAATAACAAAAAATAATGATTTTTTAATTATTTTCATTTTATTTATTTAAATAAAATAATTTAAAAATATGGTTATATTTTGAATTTAAAATTATTTCAAAATGTTACACATTGTATTTACAATAATAAATTTTTTTCCATTTGAATAAATAATATTTATTACTTTGATAGAACTTAATTATTATTTATATAATACATTATTTTAAAATTATCTTTATTTTCATTTTAGATATTTTTATAAAAATTTATTTCTATAACCCCTAGAGATGGAATAATGATAAATTTTAACCAGATTTAAATTAAATATGATAAAATTCGATAAATTGGATTCTTTTATTTTTTTTCATTTTGAATAAAAATCGTAGTATTTTTTTACCTCAATAATTGTAAAATTGGAAAAATAAGATTAATTTAGTCATGTAAGGTCTTCAAATAATCCCAAAAAAAATATTAAATTTATTTATTTAAGAAATTACATTACGCCCACCACTAATACAAATATGATTTTCCCCCACAATTATCCTTAGAAGATGAAATTTTTATAAATTTAAGTGAAATGAATTATAAAATGTGATTATCTTCACTTTAATATATAATAAGTTATTACATATGTATAAAACAAGGATATTATCAATTCTAATAATATATACTGAAATATTATTTAATTTTTTTAAGTTAGTTTCTATATAATTTGCACAGACAAAATAATTTTTTTTATATTCTTATAAAACACCAAAAAATAATAAAAGTAACACAATTTGAATGAATTAGAGTGATTCAAAATAAATTTCATAAATTTGACATATTAGGGATTTTGGAATGTATTATATTGGAATTTCATATTTTTATTATTTTATTTAATTTCATATTATTCGAATAGTATCATAAATGAAATTAATTATATTTTATGTTATTATGATTTATGAAATTATTTAAATAACGTAGAAATATATAATTTTGACACATGATATGTGAAATAATCAATAATGTCATCATAAATACAATTATTATCCATTTTTAAATTTTTATGTAAATTATTTTTCATTTAAGAGTGAAAAATTAAATACTATGATTAATGATATAATTGGTTAATATGGGGAATGAAACCAAAATATATTTTTTAAAAAAATGAATAAAACTGTAAATTTTTTAGTTGATGATATTTATAAAAAATACTACATTATATTTGAATCATACTATACATATTTCACATCCCGAGATATTCAATATATGAATAATATTATCAATAGTGATTATGACATGAAACAACGAACGTAGAAGGGAATATAACATTCCATGAAAAGGCTAAATATTTATTTATTTTTAAATAAATTTAATCTATTCAATATATTGTAATGCATGAAACACCTAGTTTGACCAAAATGTGATAATCTATTTAATTATTAACTTTGAAACATTACCAGTATAACATATAAGCTAAATTGGAGTGTATGAATAGTATTAACTAAATTATGGAAATTACATGGTTTAAATATTTATAAATTAAATAAACTGAATTTATATATTATAGATAATATTAAAACCACTAGAAGGATATAAAATTGTTTTCTATAAGAAATTATTTCTAAAAAGGATCTTTTGTAACTTTTTCACAAAAAATATCAAATTAATATTTAATTTTTTTTTTAAAAATACGTTCCATTTTCTAAATCATCATATCAAAATTTATTTAAAGTGTTGAATTGGTATTTTTTGAAATTATTCATTTTTTTTAAATTCATTATATGAATGAAATTTTTTTAAAAATGTATTACATATTTGGAATCTAGTTAATTTATTTTATATACTATGGTCAACTTAATTATTGACCAAATTGTAAACTGAATATGATAAAAATTATTTACATTAGTTATCATAAAAAAAGATTTACCAGGGTTAAGCTAAATGATAAGGCATAAAATTACCAACCAATTTGTTCAAAACCCATTGAATGGATATAGTTTGACTCTTATCAACAATGTATTGTTTTTTAGAGTTTTATGCATGTTTTCATTAATGTGACCTATAAATAAGTTAATTAAATGAAAAAATATACATTCCATGCGTTTAATATTATATAGTATAGTGATATGATCACAAACAAAATATAATATATTACAAAAATTATTTTAAAACAAACATGGGTTGTTTTTAATTGTATTTGTTTTTAATTTTTATAGTCGATATTATTTCATTAAATTCTTTTGAAAGTTTGACTCTTTAACTATTTGGTTAATAGAGAAATAAACAAATGACAATTGAAATTTTAAAAGTGAATTGAATTTAATGAATTATTATGTTAAATTAATTATTTAGACAAAAAATAGTGATATTAGTTTTTTTAACCTCATATATTTTAATTAAATCATTTTCATGATATTTTTAAAATTCATATTATATGAATAATATCAAAATTGACCATAGTATTGTTTTAAAATAAATGATATTTTATTAACTGATGTAGAATTAGTAAAAACATATTTTATTTGAATTTATTTATAATTGTTAAAAAATATAAAACAAGTTTCATTAATGGACCTACTGTTCTTTTGTAATGACTATATTAACTTCGAAATTGAAAAACCTTCTTAGTGTTGTTATGGTTAAGATGATGTTTTTTCATGTTACATGAACTTGTATGGAAATTAATTTCCAACAATAATATATTTATTTCTATATAAAATGGTATTAATAATTTTAATTATTATGTAAATATTATCTAATAAGTCAAATTTTACACTAGAATTAAAATTTTAATTAATTAGGATAAAAGAACAAATTACTATGGTGGATGTTAATGTTGTTAAAAGGGACTAAACATACAGGCTATCGAATCACATGTTTGAAGCATGGTTAATTTTATTTTTAGTAGGTCTATATCAACCAAATATACTCTATACTATATTATTTTAAAAAAACTCAGCCACATGAGGTGACAATTGCCTTTCTTTATTGAATAAAATTGATTATTTTTAAAAATTCCACACCTCCTCAATTGTAAAAGTGATCTCACTCCCTCAATTATTAACATTTCTCAAGACATTATAATTGAAAAAAACCATTATATATCACTTAAATTAATTCCTAAAATCATCATATAAGGATTAATTTTCCATAAATTTTAAAATTGAATGATTTGGTCCATTGATATGGAGGAAACATGAATAAGTGGGAATGATCATTTTCATTTTATTTTTTCTTCCACCACCATAAATTATTATTAAACCATAATAGTAATATATATTTAGTATATTCCCTATACTGATATATTTAAAGGTTATTTTAATGATCTAAAACCTTCCCCACCTCTATCGAATGGGTTCAGAAGTCACCATTCTTGTGTAAGGTGGAATACATCGTAACAAAACGATGTCATTAATTTTTTACACTATGACATCACACGGTTAGGTGTGATGATGGTTATAAATTAGATATATGATATAAATAAAAAAAATTATATACATATAAGTTATTATATAATATCAACCTCTTAATTTTACATTCCATAGAATTAAGTTAATGTTTCTCGTGTGTAGAGCACACTCCCACCTCACGAAGTGATTTGATTTTTCTTTCACTAACCTTTTAAAAGAAAGGTTATATAGATAAAGGTAATGATTATATGTGATATAAAAGATATCATTATGATATTAATAAAATATATATCAGTATGGAATGAAAATATTCACTTCTCATTCTTACACTTTCACTCACATAATCATGATAACATTGTTCAGGTACGTATGGACTATTGCCAACACATAACGATGTGACTTCATTTTCTTCACCACACAACTTAGATGATATATATAAGTATATTTAAAGAAATAATATTATATTTCTGATTTTATTACCATTATGTAATTTTGAAATATTTCATACCATCATTCTAAAATGATCCTGGAAAAATTTAATCGTAAATCAACTATAGATATCACATACCATCTTCATGATCGTAATGTCAATAATTTCTCGAAATAATATTATATTATTCATAATAAATCTATTACTGTTGTATAAATATGATAATTATTTCATTATTATAATTATATAGATTATGTAAGAAATCATTATGTATAATACCAAAAACATTTATAATAAATAACGCATGAGAGGACAACCAAATTAACTCCCAAATCTAAGAAATATAATTATTCAACGGGTTATATGATGTCAGGATTGATCATATATGATATTTTATTTATAATTATGGTTATATTATATTTTTAAAACTTTTATAATAAAATATATAGGATGTTGATGAATGCTTTTCCAAAAATAAAGAATGAGGCTGGGTATTTATTGGAAATTTAATTTTTTTTGAGTTATATTTTTTATTATGAAACAATTACAATTTATATAGTGTTTATAATAACCCTTGAAATTTAATATCATACGTCATTCAAAATTCCTAGTATATTATTTTTAAATTTGAATAAATTCATCCAAATAGATTTTGTGTAAAAAATTCCAAGTGGTAAAATTCATTTATTAATCAAGCATTATTTTGTGAGTGATAACCTTATTTTGAAGTAATCACATTCCAATGATCATTTCTTATTAGAAATTAAATTTCTCTATAATTTAATTTGTATTGAATTATTGATATTATTAATTTCAAAATATAATACTATTTTTATATATAGTGTTTATATTTAATGGAATTGGACTAACAAGGTAAAAAATGACAATTTTGTATACTTTACTCTGTACAGATATTTTACGATAAGGAAAATCTATTCATGAATTAAATATATTTATTTATATATGATAAATTATTTAGACCTATATTGACTATTTTGGACCATAATTATACCACCCCTTGATAAACTAGTCTATCTCATAATACAAATCCATTATCAATATTAAATTGGTTTCTACCAGTAATATTTAAACTATCAACTGAATGATATTAATAATAGACGTATCAAGATACCTGAGATCATGAATTAAATAATTATTAAATTCCTTAATTAATAATTCAGTTATTATGATCAATGATATTTTCACAATGTTATTATTTCAAGATGTATTTCATGCTATGTTTATTGATTAAAGGGAAAGTGTTTTTTGTTATTTACCTTTTAATGTTGATTATTTCATATATATTAATGTAGTAATTTTATTTAGACAAAATATTTGTTATGTTATTTACCATTACATGTTGAATAGTTTTTATCTTATCATGATATAAAAGGTAATGATTAAATCTAATGTGATTTTAGTCATTTTCCTTCGTATATTGACTATTGTTTATTGTATCATAATAGATTCCATTGTAATTAACTAATACTAAAAATTTGATATAACCCTAATTTTATTAATTTTATACATTATATAAATAAGAACTCTTGAAATGTTTTCATAGATTCTATGTTTTTTATATTTATATTCATTTTCTTTTACATCCCTATCTATAATGGGTATCATGCATGTATCTAGTTATCCAAAACTACTTAACTGATCAGTCTTATAATATTTTACCATTTGTATTTATACTAATATAATAAAGTAGACACTGGATCTCTGCTAATAGGTTTAGTGTAGTTATAGTTTTTATTAGAGGATGTCTGATATAATTCATGTGATCTACATTTAAGAAATCATATAATTGGAATCATAACCATATAACAAACATTAGTGATATTTATAGAATTACATCTTATTTTTTTTCTATAGTATAGATAATATGGTTATTCTTTGCAACAAATGCATGTGAAGATAATTCATCTGGACATGCTTTTGGAACAAATATACTTAGGGGTAGCATCTCTGAAAAGGGTGAATTTGGATTGTAGTTATCATAAACTAGTGTATGCAAATGGATCTAACTGTGCACCTAGTTTAACAAACTCTCAAGATATTATTAATACAATTCACATTTTTTTTAAAAAATTATAAAGGATTTTAAAATAATGATATTATCTAATAATCCATGTTTATGATTCTATGAAAAAAATATTTAACGATGTATGCTTTGTCTTAAAACTTACTTTTCAATTATACATTATTTGTTAAAATTAATAATTTTATGAGCCAGTTTAGTATTTTTATTGGTTTCCTAATAGATCATTGAATAATGAATGATATCAACGCATATAGAAAATGTAATTATCTTCCTATTTTGGATGCCAATATAACAGATATTAGAATTGAGAAAATTATGTATATATTAAGGAAGAATAATCATTTTTTGTGATATAAGCCTTTTGGGGGTAGAAAATTGTTCCAAAGTGAGAGTCTACATTGGTTGATCAAATTATGTGAAATAATTCCTCATCAATTGTTACAACTAAAAATCTCTTAGTATGCAAGAAGTTGATTAATCCACTCAATAAGAAATTTAGGGTGTTGATTTGATGTGAAATGTAAAAGGTTATAAGTATAGTGACTTATCTAAAAGGTGATGTTGATTAATGGTGGTTTGTGGTCCAGAATACTTGGGAGTAAGAGTATATAAAACACATGGTTCGAACAAAATGAGGTACTCTATTGAATTATTATAATTTAATTAATACTTTTATAACCAAACCATTAAACTATAGTGTATGAATATTAATAAATAAATTATTAAAATTATATTTTTTACACATGTATATAATATATAAAATTTTAGTATATTGATTATAGATAAAAGTAGAATAATTTGAATGAAAAAATTGATGTTTTATAAAAACAGTATTTTTTAAATGGCGATTTAGTTTTGATTTTCCAAAATAATTTATAATTAACAGTTAACAATATTATAACTTTTTTTGGAAAAAATAAACTTTTATTTTCAAATCTTCATATCAAAAATATCTTAGAGTTAATTATTGATATTTTTTATAAAAGTTTCATTTTTCGATGAATAATGAAAAAAAAATTTAAAATGAAAATTTCCATTTGATTTGAAATATTTATAAATTTATATTATTTTTTAAATTTTATTAGTTTACTACATTTTATATTATATATCAATTAAAAAAATTTAATTCATTTTAATAATTTTCATATTTAATTATTATATATAAATTTTATATACTTTCAATCATATTCTCCTTGAAACCCCAATTTCTCATAACATCATTAAGAATAATTTAAAATTAAATGTTTACATATTTGTTAATGAAAATTTTCAATGTGGATGATATATTTTGAATTTGAATAGTTTCGATTATATAATTATGTCAAATTATTATTTTTACAAAAATTAATGTGAAAACATTATAAATTATTTACTATGGTTAATGTAAAAATTAATATACTAGGGGAAAAACTGGTAATATAATGTGAAAAATGATTGTCCAATCAATCTGACTCCTATTTTCAGGCCTTAATTTTACACGTATAACCTCATTCTATATTTTTAAGTATTTTTTAAAAATTTCCCATGAAAATTACCTACACAATAGTTTAAAAATAAGAAAATACAAAAAATAAATTGTCCTTCCTTTTAATATATATATATATTTTGATCTAGTATATAAACATATAAAATATATATTTTGATATTAAAATTATTATTGAATATAAATAGTGTTTCAATAAATATAAATTATTCTTAATTATTAGAGATGAAATAGTTGAATTAAATGAATAAGAAAAAAAACATAGTAATTATATAGTTAATATAAAAATAAAATTAATGATACAAAAAATATTGAATGTGATGAAAATTGAATGTATTATGGTTCTAAATTTATTTTTAGATAAAAATTTCAATTTATATAGGTGATGAAATTGTATATTGAAATTTCATCATTGTATAGATATTTTTTAAATTCAAAATAAATGAATAATATCAACATTAACATTATTTTATTTTTAAAATTAACGATATTTTAATAAATTATTTAAATTTTATAAAATATTTATTCCAAACATTTATATTTAATTGCTAATATATCTCAACTATGTTCTAATCATGGCCCAATTTTTCTTTTATTAATAAATATATTTTCCAAAAAAATCTAAAAACTATATTATCATGGTTAGGGACAAAATAGTGTTCTTCCATGTAACATTGTCTTCTGTTAAAATTAATTTCGAACACACATATTTTTTTCTTCATAAATTGGATTTAATATTTATAATTTTATGGTTTAAATTATCTAATAAGGAAAATATTATATTATCATTAACAATTTAATTACCTCGATGAAAATGTTAATTACCATGGTGAAAAAATGTCATAAAATGGAGTAAAATTAATCTATAAGGAATTAAATATTTAAAATATTTTTTCTTCTTTGCGTTGGTGGTGTCCCTTAACCATATCATCAATCTAATGAATTATTTATCAAATTATTTGTGACATGATGTGATAGTGACCTCCAATTATTGAATAAATTTGGTTATTTACAAATGTTCATATCTTAAATTATAAAGAGAAACACACACCCCTCCACTATTCACACCACTAAAGTCATTTTTCATTACCAAAGTATTCTTAAATTACTTCATTATTCCCTCCCCTTATCATATATGAATTATTTTTCAAAAAATACAACCAAGGAAGGATTTAGTGGAATCCATAGGTGTATAACTGAAGAATAGGAAATTTACATCAATAAGAATTTTAATTTTGTTTCTTCCTCCACTTCTTTATATTATTATTAATAAATAGTGATACAATAAATGTAACATATTACACAAACATAGATTCTTTCATTTTAAGTTAATTATAACACCCCCAATATACTATTATGTATATATTACATCTTTTTTACAATATTCAACATATTATACAATCAAACAGATGATGACTAGAATATCACCCCTTTATAAATATCATGATAGATCATCATTGTCTCCCAAAAATATCACCCATTTATAGATATTCAAAAACATACCATACGTGAAAAATATTTTCATGACTCGAAAAAATTAAACATCTTAAGTGGCGAGATTAGATGATCAATAAGGATAAATATAGGAGGTACATACAAAAATATGATAATAAGGGTAGTAAAATATGGGTATAATATTTGAAAAAAAATCTCTGTGTATAAAATATAATAATCTTGAGTCATAAAATAATTTTTTGAATGTTATAAGACATAAATTGTAAAGAAATCCAAGAATATTATCAATGAGATCATAACATTAGAATATGACATTGAATTATTGAGGAAACAAAATCATAGAAAATCATTCACATAGTAGTCAAGGTTCATTTACAAAACCATCAATGGGTATTGGTTTTCTCCTCAAACCATAGAAGTAGTCAATGATAAATCATAAGGCCATGAATGTAGATAAAGTCCCTTACTGAACTAGGTTCACTCCCCATCTAGTTATGAATATATCATGAAACATAAATCATTAACAAATTCATTAGAGATAAATATAGGTTCCAACCATCACTTAATGAGAATCAAATATATGTGTTCCCCTATATAAAATGTTTTGCATCGTCTCAAAACCCATGTAATGAAATGGATGTCAAAAGAATTTATTCAAATAATAACCAATATAAAATAGATAAAATTCATATTAGTTTCATCATTTCATTATAGATTAACCCATGGAAAAATAATTGGGTTTCATAATTTTGTTATCATGGTGTTACAAGTGAAATAAAAATGGGTTTCATAAAATTCATTACATTATAAAAATTTACCATTCAGAAAAGGATTATAAATGGTATCATTAGTTCATATCCTAAAAAATTTATAAGTGTTATAAAAGGATTTTATATTACATGTAACATTATTTGCAATGATAAGTCACTCAGAATGTTCATTGAGGATGATAATTTTTTTTAAAACACTTTATAAATATAAAATTATTCTGTAAATAATTGTCATTGAATATAAACATTATAAACATATAAATGAATCTATTAAAGTTATTTTAATCATTTCCTGAGAAAAATAACGTTTCAACTTTTAAAAATAGTTTTCCATACAATTTGGTCTTTCAAAATCATTTACTTTTATTTTGTAAAATCATATAAATTAACATTTAATAAAATTCTAACACATTTCATGGGGATAATATCATTTCTTCATTGCAGAAATCCTTTAAAAAATAATCATATTTGAATTTATTATTATTTAAATAAACCCTTGAAAAATTATAATGTATGATTCAAATCAATTACTGGTCATGATGAAGGGAAGATTTGTTCATTACCAAAATGTTAAAGTAATGATTCAATAGATATTTTAGGCAACATAAAAATAACCATTTTTTGGAGAAAATCATGATGATTTCATTAAAAAAAATACAAACTAAAACATGGGAAAAAATGACTTTAGTAGATATTATTTTGGTGCATTAAAATAATTTTTTGAAACTTATTTTTAATACATATTAGTATTAAAATTGATTTTGGATTGAAAAATTTATTTTTCATAAAAAAATTATTTTTTGAACTCTTGAGAATTAAAATAGAGGGAAAGGGGGATAAAACAAGAATTATCATCACATAACTATAGTATATGAAAAATAATGATTTTCATGAGAGATGGATCATATGATTTTATCATCAGAATCATAATTAAAACAATCCTAATAAAGGTTAGGATTGTAACATAAACTCATTAACACATTGGAAAACATTAATAATATGCCACATCTAGAAATAAAATTAATATAGACATAAAATCATGGAGATAAATATATCCATGATATTTCATGTAAAAATAGGTTGTATATACATCTCATAAAATAATATATTTTCATAACATAACATATGTTTAAGAAAATATAAATTGAGACAGAAAAAATCTTAACACATTGATACCATTGAAACCATAAAAACCATGAATGAGAAATTATAAAATAGATGGTCAAATCAACATAAAATTCATTATAGTAATCATAAAATTCATTCATGGGAAGTATATAAAAATATAAATGAAACTTGTGGTGAAAATTTCATTTGTATCATATAAAAAAAGAAAGACATGATTATATTAATACATTGGTAATCATTTTTATGGTAATTCAAATAATGAACATCATAAAATGAAACATTAATTATTAATATAATATTTATATTTATTATATAACATAAATTGGTTGGATTATATACACAATAAAAATTATATTAGTGGTGAATTTTCATATGTCTCCCAAAAATAAAAAAGTGGATAAAAATCCATTAGATTAAGCCTTGAATTCCATTATACATATTAAAACATCATATATAAAAAATATATAATTGTTATACATCTATTTAAAATTTATAATTATATATATTATACCATATATTATTTTACAATGACACATTATTACTGTTTTATTAAAAATTCAATATTAATGTTACGTTTTGGATAATGATCGCTTTCTTTTTTTAAATATGTTTTTATATTTTTTGTGATATTACATTGATAATTATTTAATCATATTAATACATTTATCCATAATTTAAACATCACATATATTTAGTATATAAGCATTTTAGTCAATAAAATTTAGTAATGGAAAATGGAAAACACTATTCATGGTGATGGGGGTCTCACAAAACCAGAACGTTGTTTACGTTATCTTCTCAGATTGAATAAAATAAATTTAAATGATATATTATAGTTATTGAATAATTTTTATGTCATATATAATATATATTTTCATTAAAATTGTTCTTAACACATCCCATGTTAAGCATTTACGAATCACATCAATTCGCAAGTCGGCAGTCCTCCATACACATGTGCACCATTATCATATTCCCACAAAAAAGAAAAAATGATGTTATGTGTCACATAATAATTTAATAGGAGTAATATTATAATAAATTTCACATATAAACAATAAATATATAATCATTTTAATCAGTGAGAAGTGTTAATGCTAAAATGAATTGCATCAGTTCGTGAGGTGGTAGTACGCCCTACACAAAAACGATAAAGTCATAACTCATTTGAAAGAAGGGGAGAGGGTGTTAAGTCATTCCCATAACAAAATATATAAGATATATTTTTATTTATTTTATTATATAATTAATATATAATAAAAAATTATGTTATTGCATGAACATATATAACAAAAAATGCTCATTGACGAACATTACCTATTTATTGAGTATCCTCTATAGGATTACAAAAAAATCCGTACTTATTGTCTTATATAAAAATTATTTCTACTAGAATGAGATTATATAATAAGGGAAATTTCTTCAGAAGGTAATGGATGGTCCAATATGGTTTTAATTTGTTAATTAAAGAAGAGAGCAATTGACCTTTTATAATTGAGGTGAGTAGCAAAATTATAAAAGATTGAAAGAAAGAATTACCCCCACAATTCCTTCCTTTTTAAAGGAAAAAAATAATCAATATTTATTTATTATAGAATTTATATGGTCTATATATTTCCATACATTATGCTTTCGATAAATATTTGTGTTATTTTAAACATTATCATTTATGCATAACCACCAGTAAAACTAGTTCTACCTTAACTGTGGTATTTTTTTCAATTTTTAATTTTAATTTTGGTCTAAATATATGTTTGAATTAAAAAAATTTAAATTATTATGATTAAAAATATGGAAAAAGATTTCCATATCAAATTTATAGAATAGGAAAATATTATTTTCAAACTAATCTCGTACAAGCGATGAGAAAGAAGGTTATTAATGTTAAAATGTTCTATCATTTAAAAAGTATTTATATATAAATAAAATATGAATATTTATTCTAATAACCTAAATTGGAATAATTGATGTATAATTGAACTAAAAATTATATTGAAATATTTAATTTCTAATTTATCTGTATAAATAAAAAAATTGAAAATTCACTTTTGTAATTAAATTTTGTATTTATCATTATTTATAAAAAATTTATTTTTAGTTTTCAAAATAAAATTTCTAAAAGTGAAAAAAAAATAAATCTACAAAACGAACCCACAAATTGGATGAAAAATATGGTTTCTTAGAAGTGAACTTTTATTCAAGAATTAAATGATTTTATATTATCTCTATATCATATAATAATCGTTATATGATTATAAATTAAAATTCAATGATATATAATATATTAAATTTATTTAGAACGTTTTCCATTAAGGAAATTTTAATTAAGAAAATATATAAACGTTATTTACTTTAATATAGTTTTTCGAAAAACCACATTTTAAAATAAAAAATAATCATATACTATAATACAAGATAAAGATAATCGAAAAGTAATTATGTGTATTGAATATTTGTAAATAATAGTTATTTTACATTAAAAAATAATATGGTTTATAAATTAAATAATTTATTGAAAATAAAATAAAATTCATAAGAATTCTAAATTTTGCAATATTTAATAAAAACTCCATATTTTCTAAAATATCCCCTCATTTTATTGTAAATTAATTCGGACATAATGAATTAGAAAATAAATACCATTTTATCAAATAAATATTATAAAATATCGATATATTAAAAAAAATTCTCATAAAAAGAAATAAAAACACATTTTTGAATAAAAGTGATATTTGATGAATATAAATACATCCTGGAAAATTCATTGATTATGTATTAAGAGGATAAACCCAAAGAAATATTTATTATTGAATTTATATATATATTTTTAATTTATTTAATGCCACTCACACTCTTATTTAACGGTTAAGTTATAATGTTTATATTTAAAGTAATGATATTTTTACTTCAATGATGCTCGATATCATGTTTTATTCAATATATAAGGTGTTTGGGGGTTCAATTAAAATCAATCAAACAAAAACACTACACACACATAGGCTAGAAAAGGTAGGTTATAGCCCCCCAAGGGATATCCTACCCAACCAGCTGCTTAAATAAAAATTTCATTCCTCTTCAGTAGTAACAATGGAAAAAAAATCCCATTACATGGCCCATAGTCCCAAAATTGGATTTCCGAAAGGCCCTATATTCATCATGCAAGTATCCCCTCATGCCGAGCATGTCTATTTCACACCCCCCTTTGTGGCCTGAAGGCCCAAGTGGTCTGTATGACCAAACTAGTGTCACAAAGGCCCAAATACATGAATAGTTCATTTTAGTACCAAACTATTTTAGAACTATGGTATTATCTATTATTTTATCTTTCTACCTTACTACTGTAGTAACCCATAAAAAAACCTCAACCTGGATTTGATTTAGGGTTTCATGTAGCTTCACATGTTATTCAGGATTTTGGAAAATATAATTATTCAATGAAACACGATCTAAACACATTGCTTTGTATAATGAATGATATAATTATTTTTTCATGTAACCCAGTATATTGAAAGATTAAAATTCTTTAGAAAAAAATATTTCACAAAATATTACAATGTTACATTCTACCCATAATGAAATTAATTTCCCATTAGAAATTTTTCTCGGTCATATGAGGTTTACCATTTAATAATAACTTCTTTGAAACAGACATTGTAATTTTCATTTATAAATCAACCTATTAAAAAATTAAATGGGGTTTTTGAAATATATATATATATATACTAAATCAAGCTTTTCTCCAGCCGATGAGTCACTTAAACACGTTTCCATGTATCTAAAATACTCATCTCTATGATTTTTATATCTATCCGACTCACCTACTTCCCCCACAAAATCATTCCATATATCCTTGGATTTTTATGGGTATCCATCTCCCTCGAACTCACATATCCGATACCACCTTCGTCATCCCCACACACACCTTACCTCCACCCGCTCCGCTCTTCTCCCATCCCCAAATCCCCTCTCCAGTTGGGATTCCACCTGCGTGTTATCCGCCTTTGGATCCTCCAACTTTGACTCCTTTGTTTTATACTCCTCCGAAATCATATCCTCCTACCTAGGCTCCTCTGTATTTGGATCATCCTACTTCGGCTCCTCCAAATTCGGCTCCTCCATCCTCATATCCTCCGACTTCCGCTCCTCTGACTTTCGCTCCTCCGACTTCCGCTACTCCGAATTCACCTCCTTCGGCTTCGGCTCCTCTGACATCAGCTCCTCCAAATATGGATTCTCCTAATCTGGTGACTCCCACTTCGGCACTCCCACATTTGGTTACTCTGCTAAAACTAGGGTTCCTGATCCCTCAATTACGCACCTAGTAAGCACATGTATAAACCAGTGTCAAATGTGTATACCAGTGTCAAAGATCTTCATGTATCAATGCATTTGATTTTTTATGGTGTTTTTATTATATGATTAATCTATATTCTTTGTCATGGATGATGGGTCTATGAATCTAAATTCTAATTCAGGGTGACAGATCCTCGAATAGAACATGTGGTGAAGACTTTCAATCATATTCTTGAATTGAACTTTAGCAGGTGTAAGGTATATGTTGAAATATAAAATAAGGGTTCATCACATATCTATCCGTGCTTTTAGTCGGGCTTGTGTGTGTATTTTAGAGAAAGATTACAACAAAAGGCACATAGTATGAATTCAAATGTGTTTAAGAAATGATATTGGTTGTCTAGAGAATAGTATTTATCTTGCAATTTGTAATTGATTTGTTGTTTGCTAGTCACCTCGGTGTATGAAGGACTATTTTGCATATATTTTTCTTTATGATGACATTCATACCTATGAATATTTTTTATGAATTCACATATATATTATATGCAACGGTTTTATTGAACAACATTCTGAAAAAAAAACAACTCCATCAATATGTGGTTTACTGTATGCACTTGAACTCATCTTGTGTGACATGGATCTGAATAATTCTTTCTTAACTGCTCCTAGCTCATAAATTTTAATTAATGATAACCTAATAAGATAATTTCCACAAATTTTTCTTATTAATGTTGTCTACGGTTTTACTATTTCATTTTTTATTTTATATATATTAACCTGCATTACTACTACAATGCAAGCTTCATTATTCAAAGAGGCCATCAGAATGGGTAGAGTGTACAACTACTTGAAGGTTACTTCCGATTTTTTTTCATTTTCATTATAATAAATATGACTCCATTAAACTTATGATTATTTAAATTTAGTTATTCATTTTTCCATTATTATTTTTATTTTAAATATTTAGTTATAAATATATTGTTTCATATCATGCATGCATACACAAATTTAGTTATTCATGTTCCATCAAGACACAAGATGATCTCCAAATAGATTTCTAGAGCTTTATGGTCACTATTATAGTCTAATTTATTTATTCATCAATTTTTCATTATCAGTAAGAATTTTAAGGTAATTATTCATATTATAATTTATGTATTTTGGTATTCTTCTAAATTTAGAATCTTGTCATTCTAAATACATGTTATCTATCTATAAATACATGTATTATGAATTTTCAATCAGAACACTATATTTGAACTTACCTTTTCTTGGAATATCCTCCAGATTTATTTATATTTCACTATGGTTTCCCAATTTCAGTAATTTATTTTTTTGTTGTTTTATAGATTTAGCATTTTGGTGGGAGAATTGAAGTGCATGTAAGGTTGCGACCATTAATGTTAGTGAATTTTGAGAGGCCATGTAAATGGTTAAAGTGTATTACAACTTGAAGGTTAGTTCTAATTTGTTTTCATTTTCATTTTAATAATAATGATTCCATTGAACTTAAGATTATTTAAATGCATATATTCCTTTTTTTCATTATTCTTTTCATTATACGGATTTAGTTATAAATATATTCCTTCATACTATACATGCATACACAAATTTAGTTATTTATGTGGCATTTAAGGTAATTATTACTATTAGAATTTATGTATTTTGGTATTTTTCCATATTAATAAAAATGTCATTCTGAATACATATTATGGCGCTCTAAATACATGTAATAAGGATTGTAATTCATAGAACTTATGTTTGAACCTACCTTTTCTTGGAATCTACTTCCTTGAATTTTTTTCCATGTACGGTTTCTCAATTTGAATAATTTATTTTTTGGTATGGTCTATTTAGCATGTTTGTTGGTGAATTTGAGTGCATGTAAGGTTGAAACCATTAAAGTTGGAGGAATTTGAGAGTCTATGAAAATGGGTAAAATGTACCACCATTTGAAGGTTAGTTCTGGTTTTTTAGCCAAAGGATTATTCTCTTTCCACTAAGAATGAATGACCTTGATGTTTCATTGTAATTGATAATGACATAAGTAAAATCATATTCAGTTTTCTTACATTAATTTCATAAAAATCTATGTTTATTCGATTATTTTTCTGAATCATATTTCAATCTATTATGCATGATCACCCATCATTTAAAACCATCCTTCATAATTCACCACTGTCTCAACATTGTATAGGTATGCTGTAAAAGATAATGAACTGATTCAATTTAATGTTTTATGTGGATTATGAATTTGTTTTGTATATTAAATTTTTAATTAAAGAAGTTTTCTTTTTAAATTTCATGTTTTTTATTCTTTCCATTATTTTATAGTTTTCATTTTATAACATATAGTTTATTGTATTTTCAGGTATTTTTGAACCATTGGTGCACGCCTCATAATATGGTTGTTTTTTCGTTATTAATATGTTGTGTTTCTACTGCATATGTGTTTCCAACGTTATATGTATTTTAACGGTACACATGTTTCCATTCACTATTTGTGATTTGTTTTCATTATTGAATCTATTATATATGACGAACATATTTTATGAATCCTATCAATCTTTCCCTTTCTTGACAATACATTATACGATTAAGTAATGTCATGTGAACCACTTGCGATTATGTCATGTAGTTGACATAATGTGGAGTGGATGTCGTGTCTTAGGTTAAGAAATTAATGTAATGTGCATCACTGATGTGGGAAAATTGATTATTGTTTTCCTAAAAAGATTCATAAATTTTTTAATAGATTTAATATAAAGTCACATTAAATAGTTAGAAAGTTTTAATAAATTTCTTGGATTAGTACATCTCTTGCATATTATACTTTTTGGTTCAATAACATTAAAATCCAGTTTCAAAAAAACCTTACACTTTTTAGTCAACAATATGTGATTGTTCAATATCTAGTTTCCTATCTTATTTTCCAACAAATTTGATTACTATCAAACAATTATATAGTGAAACAATTCACTTTTTATACTCATCTGAAACAAGTTTTTATACATTCTGCTTATCTGATTCTGTTTTTATTATATTTTTGTTGGTTGGTACATGCGTATACCTCTGCATTGATTGCATAATTCTATTTTTCCCTAATGAGTTCAAATAAAATTTTGTTTTGATTGTTTTTAAATTGTGCATTGATTGTTTTTATACTCTATGTAATATATTTTTATATATTCTTCTGATCAGATTCTATTTTTAATGTTTTTATACTCTCTGTAATAGATTTTTATATATTCTACTGATCAGATTCTGTTTTGATTGTTATTTTAATATTGTTTCTCCATAATTTATGGGATTGTTGTTTGAATGTTGACAAAACTGTCTTTCTGAATGTTCAGTATATAATTTTTTGAGCATTATGTATAGATTCTACAAGGATGAAGATGGTTTCAGTTGCACCATAGCTATGCTGTGGAAGTTTTTCAAGAGATTCTTTGAGCTTCATTTCTAAGACATGTGTTTAATGATCGATGTATATACTCTCATTAATGGTTATTTATGTAGGTTTTGGTGGAAAAAGGCAAATATGATTTCCTCTTTATGTCATACTATGGTGAGAGTGCAATTGGGTATGAATAGATTCAATGCATGATTAAGTTTTCTTAAAATATGATGAATTTATGTATGTTTTTTCTTTAGGTGTTGTCTGTCTGGGCTTCAAAACACCCATGGCGTATCCCATGGTGGGGGTGTTTAAGTTCTACTATAATGATGAGTTTGGTTTATTATAGATTCAAATTTTTTAAAAGTTTCATATTTATTTATCATTTGTTCATATTTTTTTCAATGAGGTCTATTTTTTTCATATATGTTCGTATTTTTTTGTTCTAACATTTAACTCTTCTTCAAATTTTTCATATTGCAATTTTTTATAATTTATTCCAATTTAATATACAAGTTCATATTTTTCATATTTTTTCTTATTTTATATCACCTTTCTTTTATGTTTATACAATCTTGATCACATAGGTTGATGTGTTCTTAAAATATGTTTCAATTTATTCATATTTTTTCACACCATTTCATATTTAGTAACCAACTACATAATTACACTTAAATATGCCAGATTATATTTATTCATTAATATATTGAATATGCAGTCTTATATTTATACATCAAATATGTTTTTGATGAATTAAAGATGTCTGGACCGTCACCAAATGTTTACACCATCCACATTATGAGGAACTTTTATTATAAGCTATATCAAGTGTAGGGTGAAATTAATCTTGAACAAGATAATGATATTTTAAAATTGGAAATAAGTGGGATGAATCCTACTATAGTAACATATAGTATATATATCTATGTGAACGTACTGGGATAGCTTGGGATCTTATTAGGGACTTGAGGTTTAGAGGGATTCATGTCAACTATTATAGTTATAATGCTGTTACTTATGGTTTGTGACTCAGTGGTGAACAATATGATGATTTTGGTGTTTTTGAAGAAGTGAAAAGTTGTGGAATACCCCCTAATGTTTATAGCTAAATCATTTTGATTAAAGTCATTTTCTAAATAGGTGATCTTGAGAAATGTGTGTGCTCAGTTGCAGATTTCGTGGTGGGTGCTGAGGTAGTAGATTATTCACTATACGTGTATTGGGAAGTAGTAATGATGGTGAAGATGATTATGGGGATGGCTGATTTATTGAGAATGACATGGTTTCAAGGAACTACTTCATCTATTAATTCCCCAGAGGGCGGGCCTTAGTAAGGCTTCCCATTGTGCATGCTCCAGGTATAGTATATTGTTATTTTTAAAATTTATATTGAATTGAATTGTGGGTTGAATGGTTTCTTCAGATTATTTAATCAATGGGAGACTACTTGACCCAAGACAATCATGCAAGTATTGATAGTCCATTAATGCAGATTCTAGTAGTCATGGCTTGAAACCTATCACCTTATTATATAATTTAAATATACAGAGGCACATAAAGACACCTCCTTTGTCTTGTTACTTTCTTATAGAATTTTAGTTTTCTGTATGATTTACAACGAACCACCAACTAAATTAATCACATATGGGGATGAGCAATGTTATTAGTTTATTTGTCTTAATTTTTGGTTTTCATTCAATGTTTCGATAGAAATGAAATGAAGAAGTATTGCTTGTATTATATTATGTCTAATTGTATTCTAATAATAAGTATCATTATTTGTTGATTTCTAAATATTGAATAATCATGTTCATTATTAACATTGAAATGTAGTATAATCTTAAAAAAAGCATTGAACCATTTCACAGTGTGAACACATAATCTATGAATTGTGTTATATCACCATGAAAATGCTCGGGAGAGTACTAGTTTGTAATAAGTAGACATGTTTTTCAAATAGTAGTGTATAGGTGGGATGTGAAAATGTGGATATTAAAGATACAATTAACACCCGACTACTGATGGACTATTACTGATAACATTGATCAAATGAATGTGGGTGATTTTTGGAAGGTTAATGATGGAAAATCCATTAACCAAATTGGATTTAAAATATTCATTGATATCATTAAAAATATTGATAATAGGTCAACATATTATTTCATGATCCTTTTTCTATTGTTAGTGAATTCCACTTCCCTCTGGAATGAGACCATATGAAAATGTAATTATATGATATCTTTTAATTTCACAAGTTTAATAAGATCATTTTTTAGTTGATCAATTTCCACAACATACCTTTCTCTAAGATAATGTTTTTCATTTCTAATGAACTAAACAGAATCCATAAAGCAAAAGTAATTTAATCCTTTTATCTCTAGTTAAAAAATATTAAATTGGTTTTCCAACATGGGTAAATATTAATAAAAAAATTTAATATATTAATCCATTAAACCACATAAAAATATAAATTATTACAATTTTTTTTACATTAAAACCCTTCTAAAAATAAAAAATTATAGAGAAGATCTCTGAAATTATCAAAATGAATATATCATTAATCATCTATATATCATAAAGTAGATGTTCATTATCACATACAAAACATGTTACTATCATCATCTTGTATTCCCGCGAAACATGATAATAACCTGAATTACCATAGAACCTCAATGAATATATGAATTTTGCTTCATAAATCTAATAAAACAATATATTATTTAAAATATTCCATTGATAAAATAATGTTTTCAATTCAATAAATAATATCATAAACCACATTTTATACGAAAAAAATTATTTGTTATTAGGTCATAAAAACTATCTAGATTAGATTACCCATGTCAACAATCTATTTATTTATACATAATATCATTTTCATGACATTAGGATCATATTATGGTTTACCTTAATATAATCATAATATCATGATTTAGTTAAATTGATTTTATATGACATCAGTACCATTTAACATTGTCTTGATACTCCGTAATTCAAAACTACTATATAAAAATCGATTTTTGTTTTATGAATATAAAAACAATATCACAGATAAAATATAATTCATTTTTTTCAAATTAAAAAACATCAATCATTCCACTTTCTTCATATACCATTAACCATGCTTAGTTTTCCTATTACACAATAATTATAATGTGAAAATGTCATTTTTAGTCTCCTCATCATTATAAATATAACAATTACTCAAACAACAATGTTGATTATCATAATGAAAATTAAATTCATAAAATTTATTCTATTAATTCACATATATTTCTCATTTTAAACATTCAAAAAAATAGTATACCATAGGGAGAACATTATTAAAATCCACTTTGTTAACTAAAATTTCCATTTTTTATCTTTTAGTTACTATCATTGTGTCCTTATTTTCCACATAAATAACATCTTCATGTCCTCATTATACATTTCCTTGAATGATTATTTCCAGATTCATAACATATAGGATATTTCATATTTATTCCTCCATGCTATCTATTATCCTAACTATTATAAAAACATGATCGTTATCTTTCTTAGTGACATGGAAAGTTATTTTAGTGGACTTTGTTAATTTTTATTTTTGATAGCTGAGGAGGCATAATTGCACCATCCATCACTCTGGTTATTATTAAATTCATCAAAAAATTATAAAATCATTTATAACATTCATTGGTAACTATGATCCATTATATTCTTGTAATTGAAAAAAACCAAAAGGAAGAGTGTGAGAAATTCTAATCATAATGGGAAATAAAATACTTAGGAACATATCATGTAGGGTGTGTAAATAATGAAACTATAAGGCCCCAGCCTTAAATCTTACTTAATATTGAATTAAATGAGTAATTCACATTGAGGATCTTTTCAGGTTTAGAGTTTTAGAAAATTAGGACATAAATATTACATCTCAAAAGATTACAAAGTAGTCGCTTCTACTAAATTTCCATAAAATAAAAACTCTTTAAAAGAAACATTTATAGTTCCATGTTTTATGTAGAATGACTTTCCCTTGATCCCATCCTTGACCCTATTCCATGCTATGTCCAGTGAAAAACATTTCAAAAAACTTGGGATGAGCATAAGAAGCTCAGTAAAGGATACACAAAGAGTGAAAACTGTTAGTTTTTCAAAACAACAAGTAAACCATGAATACTTTATCAATGTAATACTTTTCACCTTCATGAAGTAGTAAAAACTTTTCACTAAAAAAAATTATCATTACATACCTTTTTGTAACCAAAGGATTACCATAAAACCCATATAAAGAACACATAACATATATAAAGGTAACTTGGGACATAAACATACTTAAGTGGAATAACCATACGGTCGAATTCCACACATATCACTTAATGGAATAGCCATACGGCCAATTTCCATACATACTTAATAGAATAGCCATACGGCCGACTTCCATACCCAATGCATTGGAGGTTATAACGTAACCACCTGTCCTGGTATTCACGGCACTACCCGTCATATGGTTTATAACGTAACCACCTGTTAAAATGTCCAAGTACCAATATAAAATCATAAAACATAAAACCAATATAAAGGAATGATAACATTTCCACACTTCAATAACTATATATCATAAATATATTGACATAATAGAATAATTTTTTCAAAACCATTTTCAATACCAAAATACATAAAAGAGTATATGGTATTTATTTTATTCTAAAAACATTACGGCTTGTTGAGGAAGCCAAAGACCAAATAATACTCGCGGCGGTAGAAAAGGTCATTGTCGCCGCATACGTTAAAAGAAACATTCCTTTTTGTCATTTTGTAAAACGCTTCATATAAAAAGATTCCTTTTGTATAAAAGTAAAAGTCAAAGGGGTTTATACACCGCATAAAATAAAGTTGTGTATAAAACGAAATATGACTCAATGAAAGGAGATTGAGGCGAAGTCCCTTACAAAGACGGTATCCTTGGTTTAAGGATAAATCAATTACATAATTATGTGTGACAAATGAATACACCAAATATAAGTGGATATTAAGTGTAAAATAATCAAAGGTCATTCACACATATTCAAAGGATTACATATTCAATAACAACATGTTGAACCCAATGAAATCGAAATTGGGTTAAGAAGTTCCCTTGACAGCCTAACGACGTCACATCAAAATGAGTTGATGAGAGATAAAAAAGGGTATCTCATCACTTGGACATAAAATTTACATCAATAAGGATATATGAGAACATATCCCAACATAACAATATGTAAATTAAAAGACCCATGAAAAGAAGTCTTTTAAAAAAAAGAGGGTGAAAGGTTCCCTTACCGACTTGGGTAACTTTTGAAAAGTACACCCCATTAAAGAAGTGTCATACAATGAATATGTAAATACCCATAAATGGAATTATATTAAAATAGGATTGTAATAGTGGGCATTACATAGACCACTAAATGGAAATTGTGGCAAATGTTGCATAAATCTCACGGGAATAAAAGTGAGATGAAAAATCTCTTACGAAAACTCGGCAACCTAACGGTGCCACTTAAAACTTCAAAAATGGATTGATGAGAAGAAATAGGGTCTCTCATTACATCAACATAATGTTTACAGAAAGAGGAATATAAAAGAACATCCCCCAACATAACAAATAGGAGCTTAAAATAAGTGACATAAAGGAGAGTACTTTAAAAGAAAGAGAGAGGTTAGATCTCTTACGAAAATTCGACAGCCTATCGGCGCCACTCAAAACTTCCAAAATGGATTGATGAGAGAGAATAGGGTCTCTCATCACATGAAAATAAAAATTAAAGTAATATTAATATAAAAGAACATCCCAATCATAAGAAAGATGAGCTTAAAAGAAATGACATAAAAGAGTGTACTTAAAAAGAAAGAGAGTTGTAGGATCCCTTACCTCGGGTCCGACTTGACTCGATCGTTCTTTAATCTCCTGAATAATAAACTTGAGTTAATTTATACTTCCTTAATAAACTTTTTAAAGTTCATTATTCCTTTTATATCACTTATTACCATGTTATAAACATTATTTAATCATTTAAGTTAATCATTTTTGTTTTGTCGATATTTGGTTCTTAAGTCGAAAGTGGACTTCTTACAATTATATGTTGTTCGTGTGGTCAAAGGTTCTTTATATCCAGAATGAAATTCCTAATTTGGATATAATATGTATCATATATATCCAGAATATACATGTATTTATAATATTACATAATTATTTAGAGGTAAGAAATGAAATGCACCGTTCATGGAGACGGTAAGCCGTACGTACGCATGAACGCTACTTTCATTTCTTTGTCATATTAATGGAATTAAAACTAAATGAGAGGTATGTATATTTTAATTCCAGAATTATATTCATCATTTAGATATCTCATTAATTATATATATCCATTATATACATGTACTTTTAATAGGACATTACATTTGGGGATAAGAAATGAAATGCACCGTTCATGGAGACGGTAAGCCGTACGTACACATGAACGCTACTTTCATTTCTATATCATACTTTAATGGAAATAAATAATAATGATATAGAGGTATATTATAATTCCAGTATAACATCATATATAATAACTTTAAATCCATCCTTTACACGTCCCACATATGGCATTAACGAATCACATCACTTTGAGGGGGCGGTAGTCCGCACTTCCTTAAATGAAGATATCGTGTTTACCCATAATGGAAACCATGAAGGTATGCCAAAAATGAAAAATACAGAAGCTTAAAGAAACAATAAACATATTATATATCATATATAAAAATAGTGACATCATAATGTCCACCTTTTAAGGTGTTAAATGAGTATTGAACAATCATCGTTTCAGGAGGCAGAATTTCGCCATCCACGGAAACCGTATGTTCTTTAACCATTTTATGTAGTTGTGTGAGATTGTAGCTCAAATAAATCTTATAACAACATCCTAGTATATTGAATATACTGGTGTTGTTACAAAAGAAGTAAATAAAAAGAGTTTAGAGGGTTGGAGAAGAAAAATAAAACAAATGAACAAGAGAGAATGAATTACCTTTAAAAGTGTAACTCCTTTTGATTTGAGCCTAAAGGCTTCCTTTGAAAGGCTTATGCCCAAAGAGAATCCTCTAGGATGAGGAGAGGGATGTGGAGAGAGTAAATGGGCAGGGGTTGGCCGAGCCAAAGGCTTGAGGAGTGTGTGAAATGAGGTAGAGGTGGGGGCTTTTTATAAGAGGAGAGGATGGGCACTTTTGGAAAGTAAAGAAATATTACTTTATTTGAAAATGTGTTTCGGTTTTAAAAGGTCCCACATTGATAGAATTCGTGGATAAGGTGATAAGGGTTCGAAATGCACTCATCCAATTGGTTTTGTACATGTGTAGTTCATAGAGTTTACATTATCTTTCCATTTTATTTAAATCGTCAAATAATGATGTCATCACTGCATCATTATTATGTCATAAATAATTTAATTTATATAATGTCTAAAAATTATGAAAAAAATACTATGATGTAGGAAATCTTTTTAGCTTTCCAATTACTATTTATAATCAAAATTTGGACCTGTGTAACCCTACTTAAAAATTGTTTTAGTAAAACAACCCATGTTTGTGTCAATTTAATTTTAACATTAAATAAAAAGTTATTTATGTCATTTCCCAACCAAAGTGTCTCCATGGGGTCCCCAAGTTTACCCATGGCTTGTCTTGGTCGGCCATGACACAACCAATAAGGTTGGGACATGTGTCTAGGTCACTTTATATTATTAAAGTATTATTTATACCTTAAACTACCCTAATTACCACTAATCGCGATTAAGAACTTAATAAGTTACTATTCACCAAAAAATTATTTTTATCCCATTGAACCACATTTTACTTCTTAATGACAACCATGTATGTCGGATTTTTGAAATTCAAAATACAATGATTGAAAAATTTCATTTAAATGGAAAATCAGTCTTTATAAGTACCACTTAGTGGTTTCACTATTCATCAAAAATTGAAATTTTTCAGAAAATTACCAAAAATTCACCCTAAGCTATATTTGATATTCTGAATTCAAAAATGAAGTCTATTTTAAAAAATTAAAAACATATAAGTCACATTAATTAATTTAATAATTAATTCCCGCTGTCAGAGCAAATAGCGTGTTTTTATGAAACAATAAGTATCAAAAGATTGACACTAGTTTAAGTCCGATTTCAAAGTGAAATTGATTCCAACGACCACTATTGGATTTAATGGTAAAAATATTTTCTAATTTCACTTTAAAACCAATTAAAAAGATAATCTAATCATATAAATAAATTATATTAAAAAGAGGTTTTGAATTAAAATACAACATTTTACACTATTCATTAAAAAAATGAACTTTATCAGAAAAATACCAAAAATTTACACAAAGTAAAATTTAATGTCCCGATTCTAAAGAAGATTTATTTGGTCCAAAAGAATGTATAAGAGTGATCAAAACTATATTTAATGACAGTTCGCCATCAAAAGGCGATAAGTGAACCTTTAGTGAAAACTAGGGCATATACGCCTAAAATTGAATTCTTTCTGTATTTTAAGCCTTTATCTTTTATTGGATAAATGTAAAAACATTTAAAAACATATATAATCATATTTTAGTTATTTCTATCCATTCCCGCCATTACAACGGCTACATGTTAACTACCATTTAAAATAATATTATTTTATTATTAGAGTGCGACGTAAGATTCCCAAGAAACTCGTTGTTGCGTGTTGGGTACGCCATCGAGCATAGTGTCCCCTTTAAAGTCATTTAAATATTTTATTCACAAATATGGATAAATATGAAATGTCATATTCTTTATTTACCTGGGGTGTTACATCTTTCCCCCCTTTTGGGAATTGCGTCCTCGCAATTTTAAAATTGGGCTTGGAAACATCCTTGAAAGTCCCACATCGGAACAAAAGTCGGTAAAACAAACACTTTAAAATAAAGAAAGATAAGTACAAAGGTCACCCGATTTAACCCATACTAGGATTCCAAGTATGAAAATATGGACATGGAGGAAAAAAAAGGGTCATGTTCTGATGGAGAGTGATAGAAAACATGTTTAGGAGAAAGTTAACCACGAGAAAATCACAAACTTGTGATGGGTTAAACGGTATTCGATTCCCCAGTAGGAAAAGTTAATAGACAACATTTTTGTTTTAAGTTACTTTTTATTGAGGAATTTATTCATAAGGAAACATAATCACTTATCATATTGACTTTCAACTTTTATTAGATTCCTTACACAAACTCATATTTTCTCCAAAAGACGAGTATTTAGGAAGACTTGTTCACATTAAGAGTACTATAATAAACTTCTAGAGAATCACCTAATCCACCAAATAGAACTATATACTTCCCATGTCTTTAGACTTTAAGCAAAACCAAAACCAAAAAGGCTAGTACAAGATCAGATAATCTAGAAAAGGATAACCCTTTATAAAAAGAAAATCTATTCTTAATCTACAAAATTTGTCCAACAAAACCCAAAGTTCAACAAGGACCATTATATAATCAATTTGTCCATAAAATTCTTCAAAGTAAACCAAACTATGATTGAAACCCAAATATTTGAAGGATTTAGTCACATAGTCTTCCAAGTTAAATTGTAACATTTATCTCCAAACAACATCAGTTGCTCCTAAAGTCTCGTATTGAAAAGTAATTAACCTAATCACATATCCTCAATGATAGGTTAATCATTTTCATAAATAACCCAAAATCAACTTACTCTTAATTCATAAAATCAGATAACTAAAAAGAATCAGTCAAACTAACCAGGGACTTCACGTAGTCCAGTGGTAGGCGATAATACCAGTCGCACTTTGGTTGTGGGTTCGATTCCCGAAGCTTTGTCCGACGCGACGAGTTGTCACACGGTCTGCGTGTTGTCCTTTTTCCAAAACTATATAATTCTTAAAACATTCCCCAAAATGAGATAAAATTTTCAAGAATAATCATAACATATTTTAACCTCAAGTTTATCTCATTCCTTTCATTTTCCATCATATCATAGAGTAACCCATAATTACCTAAAAATTAAGTATCATATAAACCCTAATGGTAACCTTAATAATTATTACCTGAATTTCCACATCGAGTTGGCCATCTCGTACATGATGCATTAGAGAACTCACCAAGGTTGAAGTGGTTGATCATGACTCCTTGATATTTGGTTTAGAACAACCATGAGTTTCCTCATTGAATCCTCCATTTTATCTAGTCTCTTAATTAGAGAACCACCACAGTTTCCTTCAAACCTGTTGTCTCTTTGGTGCCTTCTAGATCCATCCATTCACTAAAAACAGAAATGTCAGTGTGAGTATATCAACAAAACCATCATGTACTAATGAGGAAGGTAAACACTAAGATACACTTACTCGTTTACTTTATCTAAAACTAGGACTCTTTCTGAAATCCTAACCATTATAGTAATGTCACTTATGCTTAAAGAATACCCTAACCTCTAAAGTTATCTAAACTGACCTTTGATACCAACTATAAGGCCCCAGCCTTAAAGCTTACTTAATATTGAATTAAATGAGTAATTCACATTGAGGATCTTTTCAGGTTTAGAGTTTTAGAAAATTAGGACATAACTATTACATCTCAAAAGATTACAAAGTAGTCGCTTCTACTAAATTTCCATAAAATAAAAACTCTTTAAAAGATACATTTATAGTTCCATGTTTTAGGTAGCATGACTTTCCCTTGATCCCATCCTTGACCCTATTGCATGCTATGTCCTGTGAAAAACATTTCAAAAAACTTGGGATGAGCATAAGAAGCTCAGTAAGGGATACACAAAGAATGAAAACTGTTAGTTTTTCAAAACAACAAGTAAACCATGAATACTTTATCAATGTAATACTTTTCACCTTCATGAAGTAGTAAAAACTTTTCACTGAAAAAAAAGTATCATTACTTACCTTTTTGTAACCAAAGGATTACCATAAAACCCATATAAAGAACACATAACATATATAAAGGTAACTTGGGACATAAACATACTTAAGTGGAATAACCATACGGTCGACTTCCACACATATCACTTAATGGAATAGCCATACGGCCAATTTCCATACATACTTAATGGAATAGCCATACGGCCGACTTCCATACCCAATGCATTGGAGGTTATAACGTAACCACCTGTCCTGGTATTCACGGCACCACCCGTCATATGGTTTATAACGTAACCACCCGTTAAAATTTCCAAGTACCAATATAAAATCATAAAACATAAAACCAATATAAAGGAATGATAGCATTTCCACATTTCAATAACTATATATCATAAATATATTGACATAATAGAATACTTTTTTCAAAACCATTTTCAATACCAAAATACATAAAAGAGTATATGGTATTTATTTTATTCTAAAAACATTACGGCTTGTTGAGGAAGCCAAAGACCAAATAATACTCGCGGCGGTAGAAAAGGTCGTTGTCGCCGCGTACGTTAAAAGAAACATTCCTTTTTGTCGTTTTGTAAAACGCTTTGTAGAAAAAGATTCCTTTTGTATAAAAGTAAAAGTCAAAGGGGTTTATACACCGCATAAAAGAAATTTGTGTATAAAATGAAATATGCCTCAATGAAAGGAGATTGAGACGAAGTCCCTTACAAAGACGGTATCCTTGGTTTAAGGATAAATCAATTACATAATTATGTGTGAAAAATGAATACACCAAATATAAGTGGATATTAAGTGTAAAATAATCAAACGTCATTCACACATATTCAAATGATTACATATTCAATAACAACATGTTGAACCCAGTGAAATAGAAATTGGGTTAAGAAGTTCCCTTGACAGCCTAACGACGTCACATCAAAATGAGTTGATGAGAGATAAAAAAAGGGTATCTCATCACTTGGACATAAAATTTACATCAATAAGGATATATGAGAACATATCCCAACATAACAATATGTAAATTAAAAGACCCAAGAAAAGAAGTCTTTTAAAAAAAAGAGGGTGAAAGGTTCCCTTACCGACTTGGGTAACTTTTGAAAAGTACACCCCATTGAAGAAGTGTCATACAATGAATATGTAAATACCCATAAATGGAATTATATTACAATAGGATTGTAATAGTGTGCAGTACATAAACCACTCAATGGAAATTGTGGCAAATGTAGCATAAATCTCACGGGAATAAAAGTGAGATGAAAAATCTCTTACGAAAACTCGGCAGCCTAACGACGCTACTTAAAACTTCCAAAATGGATTGATGAGAGGAAATAGGGTCTCTCATTACATCAACATAATGTTTACAGAAATATGAATATAAAAGAAAATCCCCCAACATAACAAATAGGAGCTTAAAAGAAGTGACATAAAGGAGAGTACTTTAAAAGAAAGAGAGAGGTTAGATCTCTTACGAAAATTCGACAGCCTATCGGCGCCACTCAAAACTTCAAAAATGGATTGATGAGAGAGAATAGGGTCTCTCATCACATGAACATAAAAATTAAAGTAAGATTAATATAAAAGAACATCCCAATCATAAGAAATATGAGCTTAAAATAAACGACATAAAAGAGTGTACTTAAAAAGAAAGAGAGTTGTAGGATCCCTTACCTCGGGTCCGACTTGACTCGATCGTTCTTTAATCTCCTGAATAATAAACTTGAGTTAATTTATACTTCCTTAAGAACCTTTTTAAAGTTAATTATTCCTTTTATATCACTTATTACCATGTTATAAACATTATTTAATCATTTAAGTTAATCATGTTTGTTTTGTCGATATTTGGTTCTTAAGTCGAAAGTGGACTTCTTAAAATTACATGTTGTTCGTGTGGTGAAAGGTTCTTTATATCCAGAATGAAATTCCAGATTTGGATATAATATGTATCATATATATCCAGCATATAAATGTATTTATTATATTACATAATCATTTAGAGGTAAGAAATGAAATGCACCGTTCATGGAGACGGTAAGCCGTACGTACGCATGAACGCTACTTTCATTTCTTTGTCATATTAATGGAATTAAAACTAAATGAGAGGTATGTATATTTTAATTCCAGAATTATATTCATCATTTAGATATATCATTAATTATATATATCCATTATATACGTGTACTTTTAATAGGACATTACATTTGGGGATAAGAAATGAAATGCACCGTTCATGGAGACGGTAAGACGTACGTACGCATGAACGCTACTTTCATTTCTATCTCATACTTTAATGGAAATAAATAATAATGATATAGAGGTATATTATAATTCCAGTATAACATCATATATAATAACTTTAAATCCATCCTTTACACGTCCCACATATGGCATTAACGAATCACATCACTTTGAGGGGGCGGTAGTCCGCACTTCCTTAAATGAAGATATCGTGTTTACCCATAATGGAAACCATGAAGGTATGCCAAAAATGAAAAATAAATAAGCTTAAAGAAAACATAAACATATTATATATCATATATAAAAATAGTGACATCATAATGGCCACCTTTGAAGGTGTTAAATGAGTATTGAACAATCATCGTTTCGGGAGGCAGAATTTCGCCATCCACAGAAACCGTATGTTCTTTAACCATTTGATGTATTTGTGTGAGAGTGTAGCTCAAATAAATCTTATAACAACATCCTAGTATATTGAATATACTGGTGTTGTTACAAAAGTAGTAAATAAAAAGAGTTTAGAGGGTTGGAGAAGCAAAATAAAACAAATGAACAAGAGAGAATGAATTACCTTTAAAAGTGTAACTCCTTTTTATTTGAGCCTAAAGGCTTCCTTTGAATGGATTATGACCAAATGTAATCCTCTAGGATTAGGAGAGGGATGCGGAGAGAGTAAATGGGCAGGGGTTGGCCGAGCCAAAGGCTTGAGGAGTGTGTGAAATGAGGTAGAGGTGGGGGCCTTTTATAAGAGGAGAGGAGGGGCACTTTTGGAAAGTAAAGAAATATTACTTTATTTGAAAATGTGTTTCGGTTTTAAAAGGTCCCACATTGATATAATTCGTGGATAAGGGGATAAGGGTTCGAAATCCACTCATCCAATTAGGTTTGGACATGTGTAGTTCATAGATTTTACATTATCTTTCCATTTTATTTAAATCGTCAAATAATGATGTCATCACTGCATCATTATTATGTCATAAATAATTTAATTTATTTAATGTCTAAAAATTATGAAAAAAATACTATGATGTATGAAATCGTTTTATCTTTCCAATGACTATTTATAATCAAAATTTGGACCTGTGTAACCCTACTTAAAAATTGTTTTAGTAAAACAACTCATGTTTGTGTCAATTTAATTTTAACATTAAATAAAAAGTTATTTATGTCATTTCCCAACCAAAGTGTCTCCATGGGGTCCCCAAGTTGACCCATGGCTTGTCTTGGTCGGCCATGACACAACCAATAAGGTTGGGACATGTGTCTAGGTCACTTTATATTATTAAAGTATTATTTATACCTTAAACTACCCTAATTACCACTAATCGCGATTAAGAACTTAATAAGTTACTATTCACCAAAAAATTATTTTTATCCCATTGAACCACATTTTACTTCTTAATGACAACCATGTATGTCAGATTTTTGAAATTCAAAACACAATGATTGCAAAATTTCATTTAAACGGAAAATCAGTTTTTATAAGTACCACTTAGTGGTTTCACTATTCATCAAAAATTGAAGTTTTTCAGAAAATTACCAAAAATTCACCCTAAGATATATTTGATATTACGAATTCAAAAATGAAGTCTATTTTACAAAATTCAAAACATATAAGTCACATTAATTAATTTAATAATTAATTCCCGCTGTCAGAGCAAATAGCGTGTTTTTATGAAACAATAAGTATCAAAAGATTGACACTAGTTTAAGTCCGATTTCAAAGTGAAATTGATTCCAACGACCACTATTGGATTTAATGGTAAAAATATTTTCTAATTTCACTTTAAAACCAATTAAAAAAATAATCTAATCGTATAAATAAATTATATTAAAAAGAGGTTTTGAATTAAAATACAACATTTACACTATTCATTAAAAAAATGAACTTTATCAGAAAAATACCAAAAATTTACACAAAGTAAAATTTAATGACCCGATTCTAAAGAAGAGTTTTATTTGGTCCAAAAGAATGTATAAGAGTGATCAAAACTATATTTAATGACAGTTCGCCATCAAAAGGCGATAAGTGAACCTTTAGTGAAAACTAGGGCATATACACCTAAAATTGAATTCTTTCTGTATTTTAAGCCTTTATCTTTTATTGGATAAATGTAAAAACATTTAAAAACATATATAATCATATTTTAGTTATTTCTATCCATTCTCGCCATTACAACGACTACATGTTAACTACCATTTAAAATAATATTATTTTATTATTAGAGTGCAACGTAAGATTCCCAAGAAACTCGTTGTTGCGTGTTGGGTACGCCATCGAGCATAGCATCCCCTTTAAAGTCATTTAAATATTTTATTCAAAAATATGGATAAATATGAAATGTCATATTCTTTATTTACCTGGGGTGTTACAGAAACTGTGTTTTTAATATAATAGATATTAGTTTTTTATATTCAAGAAATAATCAAATAATATTTAAATCATTCCTAATGGTGAGTAAAGTTTTGGTTAATTTCCAAAGAATATCCATTGGGAGTGTCTAACCAGCTGTGCAGAAAGGCATGATGATTTGCACCATGTGAAAATAATTTCCATTTCAATACACCCTCTTTGGAGTTATTTTCCAAAGGTAATTCTATTCCCAACCCACATATACAATTATTAAATAGATAGGGATGAAATTTCATTGAATCAACTAGCACTATCCATTACCAAACTCGATGAAATTTTCCAAAACATAAAGTCATTCTAGAATTATAAATTGTTAGATCACAAAAAATATCCTTATAAAAACCCCTAAGTAGTTGAATAATGTTTTATCATCCAAGATTCCAAACAGTATCCAATTATTTCCTATGATACCAATAATATATATTGAGGCTTCTCATATATATATTACATCTTTTTATATGAACATTCAATACATTATAAAAACACACCCTAGAAGACAATCATATTTTACTTTCTTTTGAAACATGGAACACAATATTCTAAATTTATGAATTTTGTCCAATGTATTCCATAAATAAATTATCCTTTATCAATAATCATTGACATACAATATATAAAAAAGGTCCTCATATATTGGGCAATGTAAACATAATAATTAGCAAGATCAGATGTTCAATAAGGATTAACAAGAGAGATGCGTAGGATTATAACATGTGAAAAAATGTATGAGAACATAATAAAAATATTTAGTAACAACATCTTGTATATCAAATATTGAAACATTTATTCATTTTATAAATATTGGAAGGTCATAGACATGAATCGTAATGAAATCCATGAATGTGATCCTTGAGAGCATATTGTTTTCATAAGACATGGAATTGTGGATTTCATGTATGTATATAAAATAATTTGAATAGTAGTCACAACTCTTTTCCAAAACCATCAAAGTGATAGTGGATCAATCTCCAAACCATTATGTTATTCATGATTAACTCCAAATTAAATTATTTTAGAAAATGTCTCATACTATTCCATGTTCACTTCCCATTCTAATATTTTTATATCTCAAGAGATATGAATCATTGTCGAATGTATTGGATAGAGATATAGGTCTCATACATTTTATAATAAAAATCATACACATGTGTTCGAAAAGATCATAAAATAGTAATTGTATCATGCCCATTGAAATTAAATGGATTCAATAAACCATTCATAATATCATGACCAAAATAAAAGTGTCATGTTTAAAAATTATTTCATCATTTCATCACTCCATACCTAAGGAAAATGAAATAGGTATTATAATTATTTTATCTAAGTATGGCCTTTGAATTAGATATGAGATTCATAAAAATTACTTCATCATAAACATAAAGCACTTTTATAATGAATAAGAATGAAATGTTCTGTCTATATTCATATAAAATAATATGTTAAGTCAAATTATTTTATATTATATGGAGAAATATTTTTAAAGCTAAATCACATGGAAGATCCCACTATTTAATATAACTTTTCTCATAAAAATCAATTTATAATAATAAATTTTTTTGATAATAATTTATTATAAATAAACCTGAATATAACAAAGTTAAATCTTTAAAAATCATTTAAAAGTTTTCTTGATAAATATAACCATTCTTATATGATAAATATGTTTCTAAAGCATAAAAAATTATTTGAAAATAGTATTGAAAACATATTAAAGAAGCTTTAAATTATTTTAAATTTTTCTTGAATAAAAAATACTATCATATTTGGAAAATATTTCAAAAAATATAAAATATTTTCAGAATAATATTCATTGAAAATAACATTTAAATTTATAATGGAACATTGAAAACAAATCATGGTCATGATAATTATATTTTCTATTCATTTCATAAGTGTTTGTTTATGAAGACAATGAGCTCTAGGATCTTAAATTATATGCAAAATAGATGCAGCTTTTTGAAGGTTGACTTCTTAAATTTATCCTAATGTATCCTTGGAAATAGATAATTAGAGATAGATTGTTGAGAAAATTCAATACCCTTTGTTAACTCTATTGTTTGATTGTCTATACTCAAGTGCACTAGATTCCTAAAAAACATGCTTCATAATGTAGCTCATCGATGAAATCCAATATAGGCAACCAACCTATTTTGCTATTATGTTCCAAGAGTGGGGGATCGTTCTAGTTATAACAGCCTGGACTATTTCTTTAGATTCTCACTCGAACCATATGTTGTTCTAGCTCTCCTTTTCTTCAAAGTAATTTTTATTAATTAGACCATTAATTCTTTCTTCCAATGATATAGAAGTTCCCAAACATCCAAATCGATATTCAATTACATCTCTAGCCAAGTCCCTGAAGATAATATTATAACATACTATCATTTTGTTTCCACTCAATGGACCATCATAGTTTTATTTAATCCAAAAGTAATAGGATAAATCCTATAATCTTCTATAATGTTTTATGGTGGTGGATAGTTACCACCGACCTTTAGCCTTCTCAGTATGATGAGATACTTCTTTTAATTATTTCAGTCTTTAGTAGGCATCGTGTTATCCTTATATACCTCCATCATAACATCAGGAAGATAATATTTGTTGTGTATGCGATACTTGAGAGGTATATATTTTTTTGTTCTATCAAAATAACAATCACAAGTTCACTAAAAGTTACCTTAAGGATAATAGTAACCTGCTTTGACATTTATATAGATAGTAGTTTTTGAAAAATATATCAAAACAGATTATGTTGTCAGTGGATGAATAACAAATACATATATATTAGTTTTCCAGATTGAGGATGTTGTCTTCACCAAATAAAAGTACGACCAACATCCTCGCAGTTGTGGTGGAAAAGAACACACCTTGAGAAAAGATTAAAACCAACCAGGTGAAGGTTTTCATCAATGAGAATTTGGTTAAGAGAAATACTCCATAGCTATGTAAATATGGAAGGAGAAAACCATTTCTTTTTTATTTCAAGAATCCATTTAAGGGATCCCATCATGATATTCTTATAAAATTCCTTGGAGTTAGGTCTCCCATTTATGGTCACCTCTCACACATGCATGTCATCATGGATAATGAATTCATAGATTATGATAGCATGGTTTATGTCATGAAAAAGAGAATTCAGGTTTTCCATTTGTTCTTTGATAGATATGATATTTCCAATACTATTATCCATGGGATCACTCCAATCATAGAGAGTAATTCTAGACCAATTATCAGTCCATAACAAGATAGAAGTGTTGAAACTTACAAGACAATGATCATGCTTGATTATGTTGTGGAAAACTATCATAATAACTTTCCATGTCAATGACTCAATATAGAAGTTGTTCTCTATTTTCAATTGTTTAAAAAATCGTTAATTGGGGAAGTATAGGGAAACTGAGAAATTATTGATAATTTTTTGTATGAATTTACATTGTAGGGATTGATTAGAAAATTCCAGGTTCTTGATGTCGAAGCCCCCAAGGGAATAAGACATGAAAATTTATATCTATGATGCTATAATAATAGTTCATTCCAATGTGATCCCACTCCAAATTATGTTTCTCATCAAAGATATAATGGATTTAATCACTAATGTGGTCCAGGAGTACACCATGAATTGTTAAACTATCTTTTAGAAAATCAAATTCAAGAATAGGAATGATCTTCCAAAAATTGAAATGTTAGTACCATTCCAAGAGGCCAGACATCTTTTGACATGGCTCTAAATGTTGGTGAAGTAGGATGCACGGGGACTACCCCAAAACATGGGAACACTAAGATATAAAAAAGGTATACTTCCCACTAATATTCCTTAATAATTTATCATACCAATCTACCTAGAGGTTGGTATATTCTTGGAAATGTATATGAATGAATTTCCGCAGCAGAAATCCTCACCTGATAAATATTCATAATGAAGAAGTATCTCATTGATTATTTTTATATTATTTATTATTCCCTATGTAATGATGATAATATCATGATAAAAAAGAGATGATATGGGGATGAAATACCTCATTCAACCCTAATGGTTATTAAAATCACCTTTTTCCACCATATTTTTTACGAGTCTGCTGAGATAATATTCTATAATAAAAGAAAAGTTAGTAGAGAGGGTGTATTGTTGTATCAACCCTCTTTAGAACTTGAATTATCCCTCTAGGGATCAATTAATTAAAATATAATTTAAAGAAAACCATGTAATAGATTTTATCTTTAAAATAAAATTTTCACTAAGAATAAACATTGGAGAACCAAGTTGATTAATCCCTAATACATAGTGTTAAATTTTTTAATATAAAGATTGATTGAAATTATTTCATCCTATGTTGATTTCATAAGGAGGTTCCCACATTCATATGTATAAATATAGTAGTTTTTTATGTTTCTTCCTTTCCAAAATCCAAAATAATTCTGGGAAATGATTTGGTTTTAGATCTGTGCATGCCTGTTTGATTGAATCATTGTGAAGATGTGCGTATTTTTTTGAAAATAGTATCTACCTTGAATTGGATAATGTCACTTTCCTTATAATCCTTTGGATTGAGGAAAAAAATGATTCATTAAACCATTGTGAGAAGGATCCACACTTGAATAAATTCCTAGGTCGATTTCAAACAATAGTATAGATGATCTCTACAAATTATATAAAATTTTATTGGTAAAATCATCTAGTCCATGTGAGGTTCCCTTATTTAGCCCAAAAACAAACCACTTAACATCAATACTGATAGGAACATATGTGAGGAGAATGTTTTTAGCCTCGGTTACCACCTTTAGAATTATTCATTCCCTTTTATCCAAATTTCCCCAAGTTCCACTGAAAATATTTTCAAAAAAAGAAACAATGTGATCTACAATGTCTTGCATTTCATTAAGAATTTGATCTCTAACATTCAAATGAGAATGATGCATCTTTTATCAATATTTAATTTTGACATTTCTAAAAAACATGATGTTCTTATCCACATTTTTGTGAAACATGAACATGAAAATGATTTTTTTGAATGTTTACATTGAGACTTATTAGATTTTGGGTATTGAAATATATTTTTACCTCTTGGGTGATGCCTCCAGGGATGTTGATCTCAGTGATATATTCTTGAATGGTGTGAAGATATTGTTCCAATGAATAAATATCCTCATCATGATGGATGAATCATTTTATGCGGCAATTTTTAATATTAGCATTCATACTATTCAATTTTGAGATGAAAACAATTATGTTGAAATTATTTAAAGGCTCGACCCAAAATTCCTGAACAAATATACATCATTCAGGGAGATCATTCTAAGAGTTGTTAAACCTGAAAAGAAGTGGAAGCTTCTTTTCAATTCCATATTAGCACCCCATAATGGGTTAGTGATCCAAGTTATTATTTTCTCAGGTGAAAAAAGAAATTGATCTCTAATTCCCCTATGAAACATCAATAATAAAATCTCTATTTATCCTGCAAGATCTCATTATATTGTTATTTATTTCTTATGAAGTATATTTGGTTCCATTAAGGTAGAATTATATTAAATTAGCATCATCTACATAAGCATTTATGGCCTACATGGATGTCAAACTGAAAAGAAGACCCAATTTCTTATTAGTATAAATAATGGTGTCATAATCACAAATTCACCCATGACTTCATAATGGATCTATAAAGTAGTTTAATTAGTGTGCATAGAAATATAATGTAAATGTTGTCACGAAAATCATAAATAATAGTTTTGAGTTGTTTATTTTTTCCTTGATGAATAATGATGATATTAGTTGTTCATCCTCATGAACACTTATTGGACATTCCATGGAACCCTGACCCTAAATCCATTGTCTATCAAGAATAATGGGAGTTTTACTTCATAATAAAAGATGATAACCCTTATTAGAAATAATTTTTTCATTCTTGGTTATGATTTTTATCAGATCATGAACACTAATTAAATCAAGTTTATACTTAACAAAAATTATCCTTAGGGAACTTTTAGTGCCATGGGTGGCTACTCCCTAGTAGTTCCAAAAAATGATCTTCATTTTGACCTTGATTTGGGGATGCTTCCACCCTTTACATTATGTTTTATAATTTTATTAATATTTTATTGTATTTTTCTCCAATTATAGAGTATGAAAATTTTATAAGGAAAATTCCACATTACCCATATGTTTTTTTTGTGATTCTTCTCTTCAGTTCACTCTTAATATAGTTTTCTCCTAATGTACCACCGATAACCTACTTATCATGCATCGATCTAGACACTTGAGTTGTACATAGCCTTTGATCTGATACAATTGAACAAGTAAGACCCAACCGAGTGACTGAAATTTCATACTAATTCATCATTCCAGAGACTTGATTTATGTCTAGTATTTATTTGAATTCATCTGAAATATAAATATAATACAAAATGGATTCATTTATGTATTATGAGATGAGATCAACCAAATATTCCTCTATTCGAGAGAGGGAATATGACGAAATACATTGTAGATTATAATCACTATTCTCCTTTATAGAGATATAATTTCCAATATCATATTTCTTATTGTTGTCCTCTAGTTTCTCCTTCGGTTGATATAGATTTTGTTTCCACTCCTCCACTTCATCCATGAAAACCCATGAATTTCTTTTGCTAGAAGCCTGAACCCATTCCACACTTTTGACCTATTCATTCTAATCATTCTTGTTATTTTCCATTGATAAGGTATTATTACCTTTTGACAAGTCTATCTAGGTTGTGGTATAAGGGACTAGTTTAACCATATTCTTAAACACTATGTAATTTTTCTTTCATGTACCACTATTTTTCAGTGATCAAATAAGATTTCCAAGTGCTAATATAATATATTGACCTCTAATTTATGTTCATTTTCAAAAAGGTAATATTTATTCAGTGGGGGAGATTCAATTTTTATTTAATAAAGGGCCCTTTCATATAGACCAAGGTCACCATTTGTAGTTCACTGCCAAATATAAATAGGGATACCAAAGATGGTGTACATTTCATTGAGTATTTTATGTTACCAATAAACCCATGGAATCCCATAAAGATGAGTCCACACATATGAGTTTTTGATATTTTGGATATATGGATTGGAGTTGGCCTCCCATTCTAATAGTCTAAAAATACCAGGTTCTAGGTTTAGTTTTCCTATTTTCTATATCACATTGATTTCATCCTGCCTCACTAAAATAATATGAAAGTATCCTTTTCTTGTTGGTATAAGATTCCATTCAATGATATTCTAGAGTAATGAGATCATTTTCTTATGATCTCTATATGAACAAGTTTTTATGCCTTTAACATAAGCAATGCGACCAATCAACAAAAAAATACATAGATCTATCCTTTTTATAATCGCTTCTGGATTGGTAACCACTGATATTACGCAATACTCCAATCGATTTATGATTGGATTTTCACTAGAATAATGTGTGTATCTTATAAATCTAGTAAGATATTCCACAATTGAAAAATCATTATTGTTTAGGATTAATGGTTCTCCCCTATTCAATACATCCATCCAACATCACGAAGGCCTTTGATTTTTTATATATGATAATGCGCCCTTGTAATGGATGAATCGGGTGGAAACTCATTGACCTCATGGACATAGGACAATCACCCTTATAGGAAGAAATAGAAAAAAAATGGATAACATCACTGAATTTCTCCTCTATGACAATTGAACATGAGGAAGCACTTCACTGTTGCAAGGTAATTCGACAAGAAAGTGTCCTGAGTCAATTCTTAGGCCCGATCTGATGGCTGGAACAATACCCTCTCAAACATCTAAATAAAAAAAACACTATAAAGATTAATTTCCAACTCTGAAATCTCCTTTGGAGTCAATTCATGAAGTCGAGTCCAGATGACAAACTTCCCAGCATAGAAAACCAAACGATTCAAGAAAAAAACCAATCACCATTCCAAATCAACTGATGTAAACCAAAAACCGATCCAATTTATGATGTCAGCAATTCAGGGGAAAAAACCATCACAACATAGGCAGGATTCATTGAGATATTTATTATAATATTTTATCATTTGAAACATAATCATAAATAATATTGATAAATGATGGGATTCTAAAAAAATAATTCACCACATTGGTTACATTAAATCATATGACCCATAAAGGAATAAATTTAACTATAACATAAAATATCTATAGGTTAAATAAATAAATGATCATACAAATAAAAATTGTCACTATATACACCGTGTAAAATTATATAGTTTCATAATATAACATATTTCATAAAGAATGAAAATTGTGACAATAATCCCTTACTACGTTGAAAAAACTGAAACTATAAATAAAAAGAAATTTAAATCATAAACTAATTGTATAAATACCCATAAGTTTAGGATAAGAGTCACAATATATATTCATTGGAATTATATACCCCAAAAAAAGAAACCCTTGGTTAATATTGGATTTGTCTCTTAGAAAATAAATATGATATAGAAACCTCATACAAATATTTTAATCTTTTAGATCATAATACCAAATAAATAATAACAAAAAATAAAAAATTAAATATCATGAATAGATATTAATTTCTGCTATAACATGTCAAAATATCAGTATATACATGAAAAAAAAGAAACAAATAGTAAACTTTCATATGTCTCAAAGATATACTTATGAGACATTAAATCACCTACCTTAAGTATTCACTTCCATCATACAAATTAAAAAAATCATTTATAATAATTATATGTTAGATATAAATATATTAAATAAAATTATATATAAATATTTACCACATATGATTTTCTTATTATAACGTCCTGAGCCTGCTCTTCCAGACTGGGTTCTTAAAAAAGGTTGTGTAATTTTTCATTTATAAAATTATATAAACAACTAGACAACACTTTAAACAAGTGAGGACCTTTTATTGATCTAGGTTTTAGAGGATTGTACAAAACCTTACATTTATCAGAGTTGAAACAAAAATAAAACAATTGTACAAATATACTTCTGTGTGTGCTAACTCCCAAAGAGATGACATCTACGATAATCTCCTAAGATACCAATGAAAAATCATTTTAAAATAAAAGTTTGAGCATTCAATTTCCCACTAAAGAGTTTTCAGATATTTTAATAAATATAATAAAAAATATCTAATTGAAATACATCTGAAAATTCCAATTAGAAATACATTTGTAAAACAACCTTTACAAAATTATATGATGCTTTAAAAAACAATTATATTTCAAAAATGCTTTTAAACTAATCCATTGATTTAGTTGAAAATATTAAGAAATATCTAAAAAAACAAATAAATTGGGGTCACTTGAAACATTGAAGGCTATCTTGGGCCTACCAACATGAGGGATGAATTCAATATCCAATTCTATATCATATATACAAAGTTTAAACATCAATTTTTATAAAGCATTTTTGTCTTAACTTTCCTTATATACATATAATTCTCACTGGGGTTTTAGCTTTAAATATATAATTATAATCATTATTAGAAAAAACATGTCCAATTATATATATATATATATATAAATATATAAGTACTAATCTAGAGGGTCTAGTGAAGGTGGAGATGACAGGACGAGACCACCCTTCAGGGATTTAGGGTTTCATGGTGGCGAGATCTCTCCTTCTGTGCGGTAGGTTTGAAAGCCACCATTATGGCTCAGAGGCACGTCCTAATACGCTGTATGATGACTCCAATACCAGATCGAAGACTGACGCATGCGCAGGTGTTCCAACTAGACAGAATCGAGTTGTGGTGGCGTTGAATGATTCGATGGAGAAGGTCAATATGCAAAGACTAGTCGGTGCCGTGTCCAAGTCCCAGGAACCAGATCGCTGGATGGTAGTTGACCAGAGTAAAATGACGAAAATTCCATGTAATGCGACTCAGGTTACTTTGTGGGAAGTGCTCAATCAGAGACATGGTAATGTGACAGGGTCGAAGCAACAAACACAAGTGAGATTTGATATCCATGGAAAGGGGGTCTTTGTGAAGTGTGCCTTTTTCAACATCAAAGGGGTTATTGATTCTTCCATTCAAAAGAAAAGAACCATTGCACACATCAAAAATGACCCAGCTGCTCTCTCAGAGAGCCTCAAAATGGTGAGTTCTCAATCATTTCTTGGTTATATCTTCCTAAGGGATCACAGTCTCTGAAAATTGATGAACCCAAGGAGCATATTTCTTTTATTTTGGGCTTTTCATCATTGAAATATGTCTCATTAGGATGGGGATATTTCCATATTCTATTTCCCACAGAGGAACTGGAAGTAAGTGCTTGGGGATTCGGTTCCATTGCGCTCAAACCTGGGATTATTCACCTTCATGAATGGGATAAGAAATTCAACCCATTTGAGGTGAGTTACACAAATACACAAATGTGGGTTAGGGTTTATGGTTTAAATTGGATACATTGGAATTCCAAATTTTTTTATGAAATTGATCTGTCTATTGGAATCCAAAATAAAATGGATAAGGAAATAGAAGTGGCTCGATTTGGACACTTTTCTAGGTTCTTGGTAGAGGCTGACCTTGGTTCAACAATATTTGACAATGAAATGCTATCCACTGATGATAATGTTATTGAGTTAAAGAACATTTATGAAAAAATTCCAAAATTATGCAAGAACTTAACGTCATAGGTCATGAATCATCTACATGCGGATTCTCTATTATTTTCAGCTTCTTCTAATTGAGTGGACATAAATTCAGCGATTGTAGTAAGAAAAGAAACCCTGTTCAAACAGTTGATATTCCTCCCCAGTTGCAAGCTGAGGATAATAATGGCACTTGAACGAATTATGATGGAACTGGAATTGCTGCTGATATTTTAATCAAAAGAAGGATGCAAAAGGAATTGTTCCTGGGGATGATGCCAAGACACCTTTTGAGGGTGGCCGACCAAGCGCCCCCCCAAATATTGATCTAAAAAAAAGTCTCCGGCTGACATTTTCTCTAAATATCTGAATGTCCACAATGACTATTCTTTCTGAAAAGGCATTAGTGGTAAATTACAACAATCCCAAATACCTTCAGATTCACAGATTCCATGCGGTGATGATGAATTGATGGTTGAACAAGCGAATGAAGAAGAGATACAAAAAATTATGATCTTTAGCTTTCAAATGAACGTATGTTTACTTTAGGCAATCAAAAGAAAAAGAAAATTTTAGAATCAGACTCTCCAGTCATTTCTAAAATCAGTTAAAAACATGTTTTGGATAATGAAAGATTTCATCTTGCTTCCTACAAGAAGACGACGTCTTTGGTTGTGCCCTCCATGAGATCAGATGAAGGTAACCCACTCTTCTCTCTCAAAATACTGATGGTAACATTATGGTGCACGAGTCTTTGCTACATTATCTTGATGTAGAAAGGAAACAAGAGAAACTTACTACACCTAAAGCTCTAGAGGTCGAGGGGATGAAGACAACACTAACAAGAGATGCCTCTTAAGAAAATTGTGATGCGCAATAGGAGGATAGCTCTGACTCTGAAAGAAATAATGCAGAAACATTTCATAAAAGACATAAATACCTTCCTCCATGCAGGGGGAGGTTGAGAGGTCAGGGACGCCGTCACGGTCGTGGTAGAGTTTGCTGGAATGAAATTAGTGAAGATAAAAGGCAGCTAACAGATAGATTGAAGAAAAATATAGGCATCTAGCTGTTCCCTCGAGCATTTCTTTTGCTACATTTCCCCTCATTCTTTTGGACTTGTATCTTATACTTTCATTAATAAAAGAGGAATAACCTCTAACTTTCTCAAAAATAATTACTAATCTATACTAAAAATTACATATCTGACTTGGTATGAAAACATCTCCAAATACATGACTTTTCATAATCACATGGATGTTTAATCAAAATATCACACATGAAATTTCAAAGAGATATTTGAAAAATTTATTTTATGAAGTTATAAACTGATAACAATGGTGAACATATAATTTTTTCTTATTTAAATTAATCATTAATAATATATAATGATGTGTTGTGCCCAAAAATCATTAAAACAACATTTCTTTACAAAATAATATCATCATTTTATATGCACTTATGTTTAAAGCAACATAAATTTAAGTACATATATATATATATATTAATGAATTAATGTCATGATAACAAAATCATTGATGTACAGTTATAACCTTGACATTAATATCTCATTCAAATGATAAAATTATGACATTCTTAATTTATAAATTCTTATGTGAATTAATACTCGGATAATAATTTATTTAAAATAATTATATATATTAAAATCATGAAAGTGTGTATATATATATATATAATTTTATATTGAAATGATAAATTGAAAAATAAAAACATGTTTGACTTTTAATTAAGCGATTAATTAATTTAATTCCTTATTCTAATTTCATGAAAACATAAACTCAATTAGAATCAAAATGAAAACCCAAAATTTTGATAAAATCAAGTAACAATTAACAAAATATATATATATATATATATAACATAGTAATAATTTTTAAAGAGATGGAATACACATGAAAATATAATTTCAAATGATAAATTAAAAAAAATAAACTAAATGAATATATTTATTTGGATTTAAAGAAACAAAAATTAAAATTATTATTCCCTTACTAGAAATTAAATTGATTCTAATTAACACAAATTCCCTAAAAATAAATATTGAACGTAAAATTCATTCATAAAACTGAATATCTAAAATACAAATATTTTCACTAAAAACAAAAGTCATGGATGTGTACACATATCTAAAAAAAATATAATTTATCTAGAAAAATAAACCCTTAGCATCAGAGAAGTAAACCATAATTTAAATAAATGAGAACCCATACCAGAATTATTTGAAGGACTTGTCTTTTTCTTCACAATGTAAAGTTTTTCTCTATCTCTCTTGTTTTCTAGATGTTGTAAGCACAAAAAAGGCAAGGGCTATGCCCCTCTGCCTTTCTTAATAAGTTCTAAATGAACTATCTTTCAAGCTAACATTCCTTACATAAATATACAATAATAAAAATATCCAACTGACAAGTGGACATGTTCAATTTTAATGAGATTCTAGAAACAGAAAAAAATGGATAGACATTCCTGATTATAGGGAAATCTTAAATAAAAGAATAAGTATTAGAAAAAAACTGATATGACTTGATTCAGAATTAAATTAAATTTGTGGAGATAAAAAAAAATTGAAGGAAAATACAATTTATAGGATGTAGTTTAATAAATTAAATTTTATTTGTTTGGACTTTTTGATCCAAAAAAAGGATATGAAAGCTTTAGATAACAAATATATTACTGATGTAAAATTAAAATAACTCAAATTGAATGAAGCATCTAACAATAGATTTTGGCATTTAACATGAATATTATCATATATCGTCATCGAATAAGGATTAAGGAAGAGAAAAATATGAATTATTTAAAATCTGATACAGGAAAATAAAACATATGAATAGATATTGTTTTAAACATTGATGTTTGAGGAAAAATCAAAATTGAAGATGATTGTAATTGAATAAATCGGTACATAAACAGGACCACACATTTATAAAGAATAATGAAATTGGATGAATATTGGAAAAAAGGTCACTGGTAAGTGATCTCATTATGATTTGGACAACGATAAAAGTAAATGAACTTATCTTGAATAGAACTTCAAACATTGATGATGCAGATGAAGAAGATAAGCTAGTATCTCCTTCGTGTTTCTGATCCGAAAATTAAAACCTCTTTCCCTCACCAGATTCAACTTAGAATCTGTAAAATAAATCCCTAAACTTCTCGGACCTCAACTCGACCAGCACCCGAATTCATCTCTACAAATGGCTTCAACTTCTCTACTCTCGGTCTGATTCAATACATGTTGTGAAACTCTTGAAGAGGAAATGTGATTGGCATGGTACTGCTCGACCTCCCAAGCTCTCGGTCTCAATTTCTATTGAAAATTAGCCACTGTTCGACTCGGAGTCCCTCAAAGTGACTCGCAAATCTCATTCCCCAAACGTTATCCTGATTCTTCATTTATTTTTTATTCATTTTATTAATTAGGATTCACCATATATATATATATATATAGTTCAAAAAAACATACTAACATATAATATTATAATCATAGTTCATTTATTAATTTTATTTATCTTGTTTCATCCCTTTATTTAGATATATATATATTATTTCAAAATTTATTATATTTATTTGTTACACCACAAAGAATAAATTAAATGTATTTATTATTAAATAATACACACATATATATATATATTAAAATATTATTTCATGAAGTATATTATATTTTGTTTTCAATTTTTTTTTTCAAGTAAAACCTTTTTTATTAAATCGTTCTATAATTATAATTTACAAAAATTATATTAAATAATTTATTTTAAATTTTATCGCGGTGTTACATTCACCCCCCCTCCGTAAAGAAATTGTAACATCAAAATCCATTTTCTCCGACGAAAAGAAAATCTGAATTTTAATCTCTATAATTAAGAAAACCCACAAGGACTATTAAACTTATAGACTCAAAAACATCTAATCTCCAAAGTTATCAAGGCTGTGCATCTAATGCCAATTTTAACACCCCGAGGCCGCTCTTTCGGACTCAGTGCTTAAAAAAGTCTCTCTAATTTTTTTATTATAAAATTAACTAAAAAATTACACAACACATTTAACAAATGAGGACCTTATATCAGTCTAGGTTTTAGTGTATTACACAAAACATTATATTTATCATAGTTAAAAAAAAATAAAAAATTGTCCACAATGCTTCCACGCGCACTAACTCCAAAAGCTTTGACATATACAATAATCTCCAAAGATACCTATAAAAATGATTTTGAATTAAAAGGGTGAGCATTCAATTTCCTAGTAAGGAGTTTTTAAATCCTTTTATATATCGCATCATAAATATCTCTTTGAAAATAAATTCTAAAAGTTCAATTAGAAACTCATTTTTAAAACAACCTTTAAAAAATACTATGATGCTTTGGAAAATAATTATATTTTGAAAAATGAATTTAAACTAATCCGGAGATCTGGTTGAATGTATTAAGTATGATCTAAAAAACAAAACAACTGGGGCCACTCGAAACATTGAAGGATATATTTGGCCTGCCCACTTGAGTGATGAATTCACTATCCAATTACCTATCATATTTACAATGTTCTAGTATAGGTTTTTATAAAACATTTTTGTCTTGTCTTGCCTTATATGCATATAATTTTCACTGGTGTTTTATCTTTGAAAATATAATTATAATCATTCTTGCAACAATAATTTCAAATTTTATTTATATTTAAATATATAAATACTATTCTTTACTGAAAATTTAATATCTGACTTGGTATGACCACATTACCAAATACATGACTTTTCATAATCACATGGATGTTTAATCAACATCTGCGCACTTGAAATTTAAAAATACCTATTTGTTAAATTTATTTTATTATGGTATAAACTAATAACAATAGTGGACATATAATTTTGTCTTCTTCAAATTAATCATTAGTAATTGTTAATTATGTGTCACGCACAAAAATCATTAAAACAACATTTATTTACAAAATAAAATCATCCTTTTATATGAACATAGGTTTAAAGTAACATGACATTAATTATATATATATATTAATGAATAAATGTCATGATAACAAAATCATCGATGTGTGGTAATAATATTGACTATTATAACTCATGCACTTGATAAAATAATGTCATTTTTAATTTATAAATTCATATGTGAATTAATACTTGTTTAATAATTTATTTAAAATAATGGTATTCTTGAACATCTGGCAAGTGTATATATATATTTGTAGATATCTATATATATATATTATTATATTGGAAAGATAAATTCTAAAACAAAAAATTGTTTGATTTTAAATTAAGCGATTGTGTAATATTCATCCTTGATTAAATTTATTGAGAACATAAACTCAATTAGAATCAAAATGAAAACCCAAACTTTTGATAAATTTCATTAACACTTAACAATATATATATATATAACATAGTAATAGTATTTAATGAGATCAATTACCCATGAAAATAAAATTGCAAATGATAAATTCAAAAAAATGAAATAAATGAATATCTTTATATGGATTTAAAAAAACTTTAATAAAAAATGTGATTACTTTACTAGAAATTAAATAGATTATTCTGAACTCAAATCCATAAAAATAAAATTTGAACATAAAATTCATTCATAAAACTAAAATTTTGAAATCCAAATATTTTCACTAAAAACTAATGTCATGGATGTGTACACGTATCTTAAAAATTTATAATTTATCTAGAAAAATTAACCCATAACATCATTGAAGTAAAATATTATTTAAATAAATGAAAATTCTTACCAGAATAATTTGAAGAACATGTATTTTTCTTCACAATGTAATATTTTTCTATATCTCTCATGTTTTCTAGAATTGGTAAGAACACAAAAAAGGCAAGGACTATGGCACTCCTCCTTACTCAATAAGGACTCAATGAACTTTCTAATAGAAAATCCTCCCTTACTAAAATATACACTTAGAAAAATTTCCAACCAACATGTGGACATGTTCAATTTTAATGAGATTCTAGAAACTAAAATAAAATTTGGATTGGCTATCTTGCTTATACGTAATGGTTAAATAAAAAAAGTATTATAAAATCGATGATATGACTTGATTCAGAATGAAATGAAAACGGTAGAGATAAAAACAATTTAGAAAGAAAATTTAGTCTAAATGATGATGTTTAATAAATGAAATTTTACTTTGTTAGGACTTTTTAATCCCTTAAACAGGATGTGAAAGCTATAGATAACAAATAGATTATGGATGGAGAATTAAATTTATCCAAATTAAATGAAATATATGACAATAGATTCTTGCATTAAACATAAATATTATCATATATCGACATCAAATTAGGATTAAGGAAGACACCAATATGAATTATTGACAATCCGATATAAGAAATTAAAGCATATTAATCAATATTGTTTTAAACATTAATGTTTGAGGAAAAATCCAAATTGAAGATGAATGTAATTGAATAGATCGGTACATAAATAGGACCATACATTGATGAAGAATGGAACAAGTGTATGAATATCGACCAAAAAGTCCCTGGTAAGCGATCTCATTAAGATTCACACACCGATAAAAGATAAAAATATTATCTTGAACAAATCTAAAAACATTAATGATGTAGACGAATATAATGACCAAGTATCTCATTCAAAATTCAGATACAGATATTAAATCTATTTTCCCTCACCTGATTCGACTTCGTATCTGAAAAATAAAACCCTAAACTGCCCGGACCTCAACTCGACCCGCACTCAGATTCATACCTACGAATGGATTCGAATTTGAAACTCTCAGTTTTATTCAATACCTAATGTCAAACACTGGAAGGAAAAATGCGATTGGCATGGCACTGCTCACCCTTTATAGTTCTTAGTATCGATTCCTATCGAAAGTGATCCATTTTTCGACTCAGCGTCCCTCACAGCGACTCACAAATCTTTTTCCCAAAAAGATACCCCAATTATTCATTTCTTTTTTTTCCATTTTTTTAAATATGTTTCACCATTTATATATATATATAGTTCCAAAAAATAATCACATATAATATTATACCCATAGTTCATTTAATTATTTTATTTATCTTGTTTCATCAATTTATTTAAATATATATATATATATAACTTGTTTGAAAATTTATAATATTGATATGTTATTCTATAAAGAATAAATTAAATGTATTTATTATTAAAAATAACACTCTTATATATATATATATATTAAAATATATATCATAAAATACAATTTCTTTAAATAAGTTATATTTTATTTTCAAAACAAATTTTTAAATAAATTTTTTTTATTAAATGATTCCTTAATTTTAATTTTTAAAAAATATATTAAATAATTAATTTTAAATTTTCTTGGGTTTTTACACTTATGGCCATTTATTAAATGTTTATTAACAATTCCATGTTAATGTTACATTTCTGGTAATAACCGTATTATTATTTTTATTGAATTTTTTCTAATTTTTTTTTTTGATTTCATTTCCACCATTATTTTAACAATGTTATAGAAATATTATATTTTCAATACAAATTTACTTATAATAAACCATAAAATTTAGTTCATTAAAATGATGTAAATTGTCCATGGAGATGGTAGGCCATACGTATGTATTAATGTGATTTTAATTATATTTTTGGATTGAAAGTAAAAAATTAAAATTATATAATATCATTTAATAATATTTTTTTGACATATATATAACTTTTTTCCATTAAAATATTCCTTATAAACTTATATGTAAAGAAAGAATGAATTAAATAAATTCACAAGGTGGCAGTCAACCGTACACACAAGCGACATTATACTTTTACAAAAACTGAAAAAAATATGTGTGATATAACAATAATAGAAGAATTATTACATAATTAATATTAATTATTAAAATTAAATCCATTATTATTTCCAACATTGAATTGTGGTAATGGAAAGATGAATAAAATTGATTCGTGAGGTGGTAGTCTGATGTAGACAAGATCACTGATTTCATAAACCATTGATGTTATTGGAGAGGGTTGTGGGTCATTAAATGAATAAAAAACATATAATCCTATTTAAGAGATTGAGGTTATTATATCATCATTTATAATAATAAGAAAAAGATGAGGAAGATAAAATAAAATAAATTTCTCACTGTCAAACATAAACTATTCTTCAGGCATCCTTATTAGGGTTGAAATAGAGCCTTAATTGGTAGGATTTGTAAAATAAATTATTCTTCTTGGATTATAGGATTTAATTTGGGTTTTGATTTGATATTTTATTTGAAAAAAATTATATCTTATGTATAGATTATAGGGGGTCCCCTTTCATAAGTGTGGTGGGTGGAACATGTGTAAATTTTTTAATGAATGATTTCTAAACATGTTATTATCATGTTACAAGGATACAATAATGTACAATTTTCAATACTAGGTGGCATGAGGTAAACATATTCCAATAAAAAAATTAAAAGAGTTTCTTTATTTTTTATCTTTTATCTTTTATGTTTAATCCTGGAAAAACCACAGTTACAATAACGCTAGATAATAATTTTTATTATTTTTACTATTAGTATTGGTAATAAATAAAGTTGAAATTACTAGATAATATAAATTATTCTAATTCAAAATACGGAATCAATAATTCCAAATTAAATTCACAAAAATAAAAAAATATAGTTTATAATCAGTCTTGGAGATGCGATTAGAAAACATGTATCTTAAAAGAAAATGGTCAAAAGGTTACAATGTTTTTATATAAAATTAAATTTCAAATTAATTTCATTGACCTAAATTAGATTAATTGATTTAAAATTCGAATAATATTAGTTTAAAACCATTTTGAAACTATAATTTAACTTTATAAATAAATTAATTGAAAATTATGTTCTCAATTAAAATTCACCATTATTCACGATTCCTCAAAAAATTAATCATTTTGTTAAATTTTAATTAATTCATAGAAATATAAAATTGAAATTAGAATTTCAAAAATGAATTTTTTTAACATAAAATTTTATAAATTTGGACAAAAATATATTAAAACATAACATGCAATGGTGGTTAAAAAGCGGGTTTTGGGGAATTGTAATTACTCTAGCACAACCTGACATTATATTAACTCTATAAAAATATTAATCATTTAGGAAATATAAACTAAAATATATTGATATATAATATTTAAATTAAATTTAAATAATTCTTATTTAGGGATTATATTAATAAATTAACACTAAAACACTATTCAAATTAAATAGTTTTCAGAAGAAACACTTTTTCCACAAAAAATAATCCTATGTCAAAATCTGTTATAATATATATATAAAATGTAACTGAGTGGATTAAATATTAATAAATTATAACAATATTAATTTGAAATAAAATTCAATTTAAATTTATTAATTTATTGGAAAAAAAACTGTTTTATAAAAAAATAATTTTAAACTATTCACTAAAAAATCATGAATTTCCAAAAAATACAATAATATTACCATAAGAAAATATTAATATGTTGATTTCAAAAATTATCTTTATTTTAATCAAATATATTTTATAAAATATTGCTAAATTAATTATAATATTCTCTACTAAAAAGAAATAAAATCATTTTTTCAAGAAAACATAATATTGCGGAATATAATTACTTTGTCAAAAATTAATTGATTATTTGATAAAAATTTATAGATAAATTTACGTTGAGTAGGATATTTAAATGTTTGTTTCAAAATTTAGTGAATACTATTAACACCGACCTATGTAACAGCCTAGTTATAATTTTTATATTAAAATTAACATTATTTCATAGTTCAATGAAGCCCGTTGTCTTAAGTCATGCCTGATTTCAATGAAACTAATTGGTTCACATAATGAAAAATAATATCATTGTTTCATACATTGAAAGATAAAATAAAATTTTTATTTAATAAAAAAATTACAAAAATCAATTTTCATTCGATAAATTTATTTAAAAAAATATCAGGGTGTTATATGAATTACATATGACCATCCCCACTTCTAAAAATGGGTTACTAAATAATCATTCATTTGTACAGTAGAATACCACCTCATAATCCAATTTCATTTTTTATTAGAAAACCACCTCTCATAGTTGAATATGTTTATTGATTAAAGAATTTATACGGTATTTGAAACACAATTATATCCCTAGATTCATGATATCACACACATATATATTTTTCTATTTTATATGAGATGTGATGATGTCACTCCTATATACAGAATACTACCACCTTGTTAATCGATGTGATTCTTCATTCACTAACTCTTTACATGTTATGTAATAAGGATAAATATAATTATTATATGTGATATAAATTACATAATTATGATATTAATGACCTATTTATCATTATAGAATGATACTATATCATTTTATTTCTTACCTTATTATTCACGAAACGATGCCGACATCATTTATTTAACTGAGGACTACGACCTTCATGAAGTGATGCCACTCACTTTTCATAAACATGCCATACGGATGAGATTTATAAGTATATTTATGGAAATAATATTGTATTTTTATAATATTGTCATTCTAGAAAGATAAATATAATATTTTCCAAAATTGAAACATTCATAACAAATCACATATGAGAAAACCCACCAATAAACATATAAAATTTTAAAAACAATGAAATATTGTAAATCAACGGCTGATATGATTTTATAAAGGATCATATATAATTTTATAATTACTAATATTGTTATGGTATTAGTCAATAACATGTTTAAGAAAAATATATAGGATATTAAATCATGTCTAGTAAAAATAATCATGACACAATGGATTCAGTTTCAATTTACATTATTTTAATACATATTTGTTATTATTAACCAATTATACTTTATATGGTATATATACTTCACCATGACATGTGATATCATGAATCATTTAAACATAGTGGTTAAATTAAGATAAAATTTTGAATTATATCAACTAATGGGATTTAGCATAAAAAATACCATGTTGTAAATGTTATGGAAGAATCCCACATTCTTTTGTGATTGTTAACAATCTCATGAAATAATCTAATTTTTGTGATTATTTTTCATTAGACCTTAAATATAAATAAAATAACAATATTATTGAATTATTTTTATGACTAATTCAATAAACATATATAATTTTTATTCACATCATTTAATTTGAATGTTATATCATTATCTAGTGAAATATCTATAATTTAGAATCCTTTAATCAGTATATATATTTTATTTTAAGGAATATTGTTACATGATTTAAGTGGATTATTTAATATATTTGTGTATATTTGGACTTTTTATGATATGTGGTCTCATAATTATATATCACCCCTGATGAGTTGGTATGTCTTATGAGACAAATCAATTGACCAAATTAAATGGTCTTCAACATGTAGTATTTAAATTGCCTTGTGAAAGGTATTGACAGTAAAGGTATCAAGATTCCTGAGTTCATAGAGTCAAACAATTAGTAAATTGCATCATTAATTATTAATTTTTTATTTTCCATGATATTTTAAAAATGATATTACCTTTTGATTCCATTCATTCTCAATTTATTGATTAAATTTCATGGTTTCCAATTAACTACTTTTCTAGGTTGATTAATCCTTATTTATTCATGTAATCAAGTTATATTAATTGAATTTTTATTCTGTTATTTAACATTCTATATAGTAAATTTTTATCGAACAATTATATATTAAATAATGGTTACATTTAATTTGTATTCAGTCATTTACCACTCCACATTGATTATTCTTTATCGATAAATGATAACTACCGTAGTAGTTAACCATTACTATGAAAATGTGATCACCCTTATTTTGTTTCCTTTATCCAATAAATTGTAAAGAATTATTGAAATGAGTTTATATATTACAAGTGATTTCCATTTATTTTCTATTTATTTTATATCCTTATGTATAATGGGTATCATGTATATATCTGGTTCTCTAGAAATAATTAATTGATAGGTCATTTGGTATTTATACCTTTGTTTTTAATCTAAAGAAATAAATAAGACATATTCTCGAGGAGACTAGGTTTGAGACTTTTATATTTGGTATTAGAGGGAGTTTAGTAGAAATATCTAGAACAATATTTAAAAATAAATATATTAGGGAACATAACCCTATGATATAAATTGATGATAAATATATAATAACATCATATTGTTTTTATAATGATGAGATTATTTGATTCTTCTTGGAAATACATGTTTTTCTAGATAATACTTGTTTATTTGGATTTGGAATAGATGTATATAGGGATAATAACTTCGAAAAATGGTGCATTGGGATTAACCAGATCTTCACATGTTGCATGAAAATGATACTTACTTAACACCAACATTAACACTATCAAGGGATATGATTATGATAATTCATGTTTTCATTATAATACATTATGATGGATTTTAAAATGCATATATCCTAAAATAATACAAGAATACTATTCCATGATTCAAAATTAATTAATTTAAATTTATGATTTGTGATACACAATATTTGGATTTATACATTATATTTTATAATTCATTTTTTATTAGCTAGATTAATGTGAATTTAACAAAAGATGGATCATGGATGGAAGATGGGTATCAATAATCCTTAAAAATATTGATATTTAATAACTATTTAGGACAATACATATGGAATTATAGTTGTTGAAATTATTTCATATAAGGGAATCATAATCATGTTATGACATAAAAAATTCCTAGAATGGAGAAACATGTTCCACAACGATATCCTACTATTTTAGATTACATTATGCGATATAATCCCCCTTAATTTGGGAAAACTATTAATTCATAACTATTTTAGAAATGGAATAAGAATATCAATGAAAAAAATTTATGGTATTGACATATAGTGAAAAGTAAAATATTATACATTTATTATATTTCTTAAATGGAGATGATGATTGACGGTGGTCGCTGATAAATAATAATGGGGACGAAGAGGAAATGGAACTCATGGAATTTGGATCCTCTATGGACACATTCTTTGAAATATATTTTCCTCATGATAAAGGGATTTAAATGAATATAAATATAATTATATTTATGAAGATGAAGAATATTATGTTATAGAATTAAAGATACCATTAGAAGGATAACATGGTATTGTGTGAATTATTTATGCAACAAGGAGTATAGGATTTACCATTTCATTGAAGGGATTAAGACAAGTCTCTTAATTGTGTTGTTGTCTCAATATTTTCCTTCTTATTATTAAATAATTTTATGTGATATCTTGATATAGAAATAATTATCCAATGTTTTTATATTATAAGATAATGATTGATTTTTCTATATATAGTAAATGTGAGAAGAAATAATGTTGTAATTTCATAAAGGGAATGTTAGTTTTCTACAAGTTTGAATGAAAAGAAATTATTCTCATGATTTAAATGGAAATTAATATTTTGACAAATATAAATTATTTAATATTAAGGATACATTTCACGAAATAATAAAATAACCCATATGTCAAGTGAAAAAACTCATTGTATATTTTGGTGTAAATGTCATGGTTTTGTTTTTGATACACAAGTAGTTAGGGTTTGTCTTAGTGGTAAGAACTCCATAATTCTACATGCAAAATGGGTGTTTAAAACCCATTGGGAGCAAGGACTGTAGCAGTACTGTAGCATATTATTGCATCGGTGGAACTATTACAACGACATGCACTGTAGAGGTGGTAGGTCGTTGTAGCGGTGGCAGGGCACTATAGTAGCGGCGGGTACTCTGTGGCACTGTAGCAGGCAAGTACTGTAGTAGTACTATTCATATAATGGACCTTGGGCCAAAACTATGGGCCTACAAGCCATTTATTGGGCTAAATGCTCACTAGGCATTCGGGCTATGTAATGGGTCTCCCTCTACCATGTTAAAGAAGTCTTTTCTTTTCGTTAATTATAAATGAGGCTTCAGCCCCAACCTTTTAGAAAAATTTATGTTCAGATATTTTCATTCAATAAATATTTTTTATATATTTCTAATGAAAAATATTGTCATTGTAAGATTCATTAAATGTATACATATTTTACTGGATTGCTATTTCTTAAAGGATTTGAGATCATATATCGAATGTTACTGATGATGATCAAATGTGATTTACTGACAAGATAAACTTTTTAGAAAACACATGAATGAGGGAGGATAACCCATAATAATTTTCTATCGATGATGGAATAATAATATTTATGGGATTGTTTTGGAAACCAGGAAATTGGTTAGTGTTTTTACGATTTATGTTCTATTTTAAAGAGTTTAATGCAAGTATTCATTTTTATAATATATTTAACAATATGAGATTTCATTTTTTAAAGAATGCATGTTTTAATTAAGGTTTTATGGTGATCAATGTATTCACATATTTGGAATTTAATATTAAGAAGTAGTTAATGTATGGTAAATTTTAAAATATCCAACCCTTAATTATTGAGATCAAGAATAAATTGAGAGGATAAAAAATATTTATGTGAGAATAATGTAACACTAAAGATGTTAAAATATGAATTTAAATTTCCATATTATGTATGGTACAAAATTATATGAATAAAATGGAATAAAAATTCCAATATTCTATTATAAAAATATTTTTTATAATAAATTTTATCTCATCAATATCCTTCAATGCAGAAACCACTAGATTTGAAAAAATGAGATACTTTATTAAATTTTTATTATTTAAAAATCACCTTTATAATTGAACCATCAAATTCTAGGATATTATTATTATCATATAAATTATAAAAATAATATTTTTTTTTCAATTTTTTAAAATAATTAATATCTATATTGATTAATTTAAAATAAAATATAAAACATTTGAATGAAAAAATATATTATTTTAAAGAAATGTATTTTTTATAGGGGATTACTTTTACTTTTCAAAGATACGTATTAAATATTTTTCACCCCTTTAAAAAAAATTATTTGAAAAAATAAACTACATTTTTTCAAATCCCAATATAAAAAATTATCATATATTTTATTTTTAAAAATATTATGTAAAAGTTTCATATTTTGATGATTAGTGAAAAAAACTAAATTCTTATTGAAAATTTCATTTTTATGAAAAGTATTTATAGAGATAATTTGTATAATATTTTTTTTTAAAAATTATTGATTATAAAATTTTATATAATATTATAAACTGTAGATCATTTTACTAATTTCCATTGTGAATATTTATATAAAATAATTTGAAATGTTTTGAATTTTTTTCTTTTAAAATCCAATTTTTCATTCCTTATGTGGGATTCATTTAAAAAATAATTGTTCTACAATGATAAATGGAAATTTTTAAAAAGGGATTCAATATTTTTAATAACAATAATTTGTATTATTTAATATTTTCAAATTAGATTTTCCATCATTATCATGATATTTTTACATTAAAATTAAATGACTAATGTAACAATTCTAATTAATGTTATTTTATAACAATTATTATTTTATTAAATGATTTATAATTGATTAAAACATATAGTCATAATTTTTTTAATTTTTTCCTATATAATATATGTTCCATTCAGTAATAAATTTTAATTTTATAATTATTGTATTGACCCATAAATACGAAAAATTATATTAGCACAGTTGTTGTTAAAACATTTTCTTTCAATATTACGTTCTCTTATTTTAAAAATTATTTTCCAAAAAACATATTATATCAATTTGATAAATTTTATATAATATTTATTGTTATTATGTTAAAAAATGTCTCATTAGAATATATTTATTTAATGCTTAAATATATAATTACCTAGATCAAAAAAATCATAACTATTTTGGAAATAAAAATGGTAAAAATGAACAAAACATAATGAATAAGGAATGAAATGTTTAAAAAGAAGTGAATTTTTATGGTGTATGTGATCCATGATCAAATAATCCTTCATATATATTCCATATCAATTTCGGATCTGCATGATGTGACCATAACATCCCATTACAGAATAAATTTCAGTACTTATTAAAATGCCCGCCTCAAATATTAAAAAGAACTTACTCCCCTCACAACATAACATAACTCAAAACTTTTGGATTGACCCTGCCATACCCATATAACATTCCCTATTACCTCCCCAATAGATATAATTATTATTTTGTGATGAATGAAAACCAAGGAATTATTTAGGAAAAAACTTAGGATTGTAACCGAAAAGAGGAAATCTTCAATAATGTGATTTTTTTATTTTATTTCTTCCACCACATCCATAAGTTATTATTGAAAAATAATGATATAATAATCAATTTATCATTCATAAACATGTATTTTTTTCATGTTTTTGGAATTATAACACCCCAAGATTTTAATAAATAGATAATACATATTTTTTATATGAATATTCAATGTATTGGAAATACAAATAGCTAAGGACCATAATTGGTTATTGAGTTTGGAATCATGGAAAAAAAACTTCTTAATTGCTGATTAATCTTCAATGTGTCCCAAAAATATAATCCCTTAATAACTCTTTAGAGAAATTCTTTACATAAAACCTTTGTCTATGACCTACGGAAATATATCATATTAAAGGTTGAGATGTGATCCATAGTTAGGTTAGATAAGGTAGATATATTAAAATAATATTAGCATATGGATATGTGAATATCAGAATAAAATTTAACAAAATTAATCTTAATATCAAGGATCATAATCTTGAGTCATGAAAAAATGTTTTGTAGCTCATAAGATATGATTCGTTTGGAAATTCATGATCATGGTCTATTAGAGAATAATATTGGTATAAGACATGGAATTTTTCCATACACATAATCATAAAAAATAATTTTCATAGTAATCAAGGATCATTCAAAAAGCCAAAATGTTTTTTTGGTTTACTACAAAAAACATCATAATAGTCAGTCTTCACTCATTTTAGCAATATAGTTGAAAAATCATATACCAGAAAGCTCAGCCAGAGACAAGGTCTTTGACCATTTATTAAAATAAAGGAAAAGTGCAGCAAACAAACATCACAAGCCAAGAAAAAAAACTACATGTCATAAAATCCATAACCGTCATTATTTCCATAATCAAGTGCTTCATCCATAGTGGATGACTCCCATTCTGAGCTATCATATTGCTTCATCGTCTTAACAAGCTTCCTCCTAAGATTTAACTCTTCCAGATATAAAAACTCCTCATTAGATTGAGTACCTTTTCCTTTGATAGACCTAGTGGGCAGTGGCTTTGGCATAGAGGAGTAATCTTTCCTTTAACTCTTTGAATAATACTTTTATAAATAAATTCATAGTTATTTAAATTAAAATTATTTAATACATATAAATGAACCTTTAAAAAACATTTAAAAAGGTTTTAGAGGAAAATATAATTTCTTCCATGTAACAAATATTTTCAATTGAAAAAACTAATTTTTTTTTCATTGACAAATTCCAAGGAAAAAATATAAAGGAATCCTAAAATCAAATAATTTCCATAATGAAGGGAAGTTGCATTCATTTACTACAAGAGAAAATAATGAATTGTGTTATGTTTTTGTTAACTATGATAAAATTATTTTCTCTAAAATAAAATTATGATTCCTTTCAAATAATATTTCAAAAATTCATGAATGGGTAAAAATGTATTTATGAATCATATTTGGAGTTTTGAAATATTTTTTTAAAAAACTATTTGAATTGTTTATTTTATGGAAAACTAATTTCGGATTGAAAAGATGATTTTTCATAAAAAAATATTTTGGAACTATTGATTTCATAAATAGAGTAAAATCGAGGGAAAACATGTATTCTATTGACATAATAATAGTATATTATATTTCATGATTTTCTTGAAAGATAGGACAACAGATTTTATCATTATAATAAATAATTATAAACAATCTTGACAATTGATGAGATTTTAAAAAAAATCCATTAACACATTGTTTACATTGAGTCATAATCCCCATGAAGGAATAAAATTAAATTAAACAAAAAATAATTTGAGTAAAAATAAATTAATGATACAATATTTAAAAATAGGTTGTATATACACCTCATATAATAAGACAGGTTCACAACATAACATGTGTCTCAAAGAAGATAAATTAAGACAACAATATCTTAACACATTGATAACATAGAAACTGTAATCCCCAAAACATAGAGATCATAAATTTGATATATAAATAAAAATAATTTTCATTATAAATTTTGTAAATTTTATTGGTGGGATGTATATAGGATATAAAGAAAATTGTGGTGAATGTGGAATTTGTATCATAGAAAATAAAACTGAGACAAAAATCCAATAACTCTTTTGTAATATATTTAATCACAAGTCCCAATGAAAATAAAAATAAAAGAAAATTTACATATATTTATAAAATGTTATTTATGATATATCATGTCAAATGTCAATTACATAAGGCATAAAAAATGTGGTGATTTTTTATATATCTACCAAAAATAAAAGAGATTAGAAACCCATTACCATAATTATTAACATCATTCATATATGTTTAAGTCTCATGTATAATAATTATATAATTATTATACATATATTAATGATATATTAATAAATATATCATTCCATATATTTTTTTATTGTGACAATTTATTACCATTTTATTTACAATTTCAAGTTAATGTTATGTTTTGGGTAATAACTACTTTTTTAATATATGATTTGACCTTTTAATTTTGGTGGTATTAATTTAATCATGATTTAATCATATTTAAAATGTTATCACTAATATAAATAGAATATATATTTTCTATATAACTTTTTATATTAATCTATAAATGTTAGTGTGGAAAATGAAATACAGAATTCATAGAGACAGTGGGTTATTCATCACAAGAATGTTGTTTCCATTTTTTATCATATTGATATATGTAAATAAAACTGACATATTACCATTAAAAATATGTATTATTTCATACATATAACATATTTTCATTAAAAAGATCCATAATACATTCCATTTAATCTATGAATGAATCACATCACATCATGGGGCGGCTGTCCTACGTACACACGGACTCCGTAGTTGTATTCTTACGAAATGGAAAGTTAAAAATTATGTGTGAATACAATAGATAAAAAATAATTATATCCTTATTTTTATCTGTGATAGGTGGTAATCTTTAAGTGAATGACAATAGTTCACGAGGTGTTAGTGTTCCATACACAAAAATGATGGATTTGAATCTCATTTGGAAGAAGTGGAGAGGGGTGAAGTGTAAACATGTATCATAAAAAAGTATTATTATAATTCATATAAATATTTTTTTATGTATTCAAATTATAATAATAATTTAAATAGGTAGCGGAAGAAATAAAACAATGATGATTGTTGATGAACATTACCTCTTCTTTGGGTATCCTCATTCGGGTTACACAAAACAATCGTCATTGTAGGGATTTATGTCAAAAATAAGCCTTCTAAATTGATATTATGAATGTTAGAAATTTATTTTGGTGGGTATTATAACATAAAAAATGTTTTTAAGGAGTGAAGAAAAGATGTGAGGTGTTGACCTTTTAAAAGTGAGGCGAGTTGAACAGTTGTAAATATTTAAAGGGAAAAAATCCCCAAATGTTTCTTTCATTATTTGAAAATCCAAAAATAAAATATTATGTATAATAAAATTTTTAACGTATAAATATTTATATCCAATGGTTTTATAATTTTTTTTTGTTAATTTTCACACTTAACATTTAAGTTTTTCTCTTGGTAAAACTATTTTACCTTAACTAATGTTAATACATTATCTATTTTTTAATATTAAATTTGATTGAAAATTTATGTGAACATACTAGATAATATAAATTAACCTAATTCATTATAATTAAAGTAGTTTTCCAAATACAATTCAATGAATTTGAAAATATAATTTAATATTAATCACATATAAGAGATGAGAAAACATGTTTTAAAGTAAAATGTTCCAAAATTTAAAAATTATATTATATATTAATGAAATATGAAATTGATTAAAATGAACTAAATAGGATTAAGGGATATATATTTGATCTAATATTCCCATAAAAAAAATTAAAATATGACTTTAAATTATAATTAAATAAAATGAAAATGTTGTATTCAATTAAAATTTAGTATCATTCACTATTCGTCAAACAATTAATCATTGAAAAAATTCTAAAAGAACCACCATAATATAATTTATAGATTATTATTTTAAAACTAATTTAAAATTTTCAAATATTTTTTATAAAATATTAAAATATAAATTTAAAATAATACCCATATTCATGTTGAAAAAATAGGATTTCGAGGAGTGTATGTTTTAACAAAAATTTGATTTTATATTGTACCTTTGTATAATAATAATAAATTTAGGAATATAAATTAATATTTATATGTAATTTAATATATAAATTTAATATTTAATATTCATTAATAAGGATTATTATTATTAATCAAAAAGGACAATCATTATGTAATTTTAAAAAGTTTTAAAAAACAACATTTTAAACAAAAGAATAAATTTATAATAAAATATAATATTATGTAGATTAAAAAGTAATTTAGTGGTATTAATATTAATAATGAATACTTATTGTACTTTAAAACATAACATATAATTTTAAGTATATAATTTATTGAAAATATATGATAATTTTAAATAAAATTACAATTTTTCATTATTCAATGAAAAAATTATTTTCTTAATAAATCCCAAAATGTTAATTTTTTATCTCAATATTATAATTCCAAAAATTAATTTAATTTTATCAAATTAACATTCTAAAATATTAAAAAATACATATTTTCTAAAAATTTAATATAAATAATTTTTTAAAGAATAATTAATTTTCATGAATATAGTTAAATTACAAATTATTTATTGATTATTTAAAAATAGGTTATAAATATATATATTCACCAAAAATTTAATTTTTTTTCATATTGTACATATTACTATTCATAAACACATATGTAAGGGCAATGATATACAAGTCATATTCAAGACAAAAATTATTTGTAGTTAAATGATGCAAAGTATTATGTGTCATTCTTGCTTTCGATGAAACTAATTGTTTTGAGTGAAATAATATAAACTCAATGTTTTATACAATGAAACCTATAAATATTATATCATTTATGAAAAAATATTTAAAATATTAAATTCTTTTGAAAAAGAATAATTTACATTATATAATGATGTTGCATTCTATCTAACATGAAATGATTTTTCCCTCAAAACTAGTATCTTTCATCAAAGGTTATCCATTTATAAATTACATCATATAGACCCAAATAAAATTAAGGATTAGTAAATAATCATTCTGGAAAAGATAATGTGATGTGTGAATGTAATCTGGAATAACAAATACTAGTTTTTCAAATAGAAGAGTATATTTGGGAATTGAATGCATCAATATAGAAGAGAAAGCTAACACATATATATTCATGTAGAGTGATAGAGAACATTGATCACAAGAATGAGGGAGATCTAAGAAAGGTTATTACACAAAAAACCAAAAAATAAATAGTCTTAAATATGGTCATTGAGATCATAAAAAATGTTGATAACATGGAAATTGTTTATTTCTGTACAAATTTCATAATGTTGGGAAATTTATTTTCCATATAGACTGAGAATATTTGGAAACATTCTCATTTTATATCATATATTTCATAGTAATATTTTCATCATTCTTCTTTTCCTTTATCATTTTCATCCTCAAATATTACTATTATAGATTATTTTTTTCCATATCGGATGGAGTAAGTAAAATCAATAATAGAATGGTAGTTCATTCCTTCAGTATCTAGATAATAAATACTAAAACTATGCATCCAATATAGAATAAGGATCATATAGTGATATAGAAAGTCAATATCTACATCCTCATCAAAATCTGAACAATTCTGTAAATGGTTTACCTTATAACCCTTCAAAATTTTACATTTATAAATAAGGTCCCTAAATTTCTCAAAATCGACAAAATATTAATGCCCAGTATATCATTAATTATCTCATAACAGTCACTAAAAAAACATGTGAATACCTACAACATGCATTCCATTGAAATATGGTAATGAACTAAATTTACTTATCACTTTAATGAGAACATGAATTCTTCCTCATTACATGAACAAAACTATATATTATAAAATATATTCCATAGATATCAAAATGTTATAAACTTCAGAAATGATAACATAAACCTCTATGTCAACAAAACCATTATATGTTTTGAGTTCATTGATATTATCCAGCTTACATTGTCAATATCAATAATCTTTCTATCCAAACATGAAACCATTTTCTCAACATCAATATCATTTTATTTTTTTCAATCCCATACTTAATATATAACCTTTGCATTAAATTAATTTTATATGAAATATATACTATATAACAGAATATTGAATCACCTTAGTGTTGAAATACTATTGAATGGCCCATATATGTTTTATGATTCCTAAAAATGAGATACCATTGATAAAAATATAATTATTTTAATCCCAATAGATAATAAAATTAATCATTTCACTTTCTTTATAACCCATTAACTATGCGTCACAGGATTTTTCATTCACACTACTTTGATATTTCAGTTGTAGTTTCTTCATTATCAGCAATATATCCATTACCCATACAACCATGATGATTTTCATCATAATCATTCCATTTGGAAAATTTATTTTTATAATTCCATATATTAAACATTTGAAAGATTCAACCATCATGGAAAGCTCAAGGGAGCCATTATTTTCATTAATTGTATTTGCTAAACATTTCATTTTTCATTTGGAGTACCGTGTTTTTTTAATATTTTAACACCCATATCATCACATCATCTATATGAGAAATTCACTTGTGTTATTATACCCATATTATAGACATATATTAAATTTAAATTTCTTTCAAGAATTGTCTCCCCTACCCGAACTATCCGTGAACTTTTTCCTTCTATTTTTTGGTGACTTAGAGTGTTGGTTAATGTATAGAATATTAATAATGACTTATGGTAGATTATTAGGAAAAATCACAACATACAACAATCCATTCATCATCAAATTTATCTCCTAATTAGGACATTTTTTTCCACATTCAATGAGGACCTTTGTTCTATCCAATAATTGACAAAAACCAAAAATCACAGTGTGAGAAATACAAAAAATAATAAGAATAAAAATTTTGAAAAAAATTATGGGGTTACTAAATCATTAAACATTATTTTTAATCAATGACAACATAGATTTATTTGTGGCTATAAATAGAAATATTTTATTTATAAAATTAATGATGGTTCATAATGTTTATATGAGTTTCTAAAGAATAACTATTGGTATTATTAAACAAGTTGTGTGGAATGGCTCATTATCTTGCAGTATTTTACAATAAAGTTCATATTAATGTCCCATGTTTGTTTTTATTATCCACAGGTAACTCTTTTTAAATCCCCATAATCATTTAGTTTCATGATATGGATGTAATTTCTTATTATCCATTTTCTCTATACTTTATAAAACTTCAATGAGATTTTTCTAAACATTGAATGATCCTTAGAATTATCCGTATATACATCGCTAGACATGTTCATGGAAATATAAAAGTGTATCTCTCTAATATTTTTTCATGTTATTTTAAAAATAATATCTAAACCCATCGTATTATACCAACTACAAGGACATAGACTCCTCATACATAGATATTACATCTTTTTATAAGAATATTTAATACATTGCACAAACACACGACAAAGGACCACAATAGTTTTGATTATATTTTTACATGTAGAAAATTGATTCTAATTCATGAAAGGCCATAAATTATATCCATAGATAACATAAATTTTATCACTCATCACAATAATATCCTACTTAAACGTTTTTTTTCATATTATGGGTAATGGAAATATAAAAAGGGTGAGATCAGATTTAGAGTAATGAAAAACAAGGGAGATTTATATGAATAACATGATCATAAGTGTATAATAAATTTATAATAATATTTATTTAAGACCTTGTTCATATAAATGACCATAGTATTGATTAATGGAATGGATATTGGTAGTTCATTAAGACATAAATCATAATAAAATACAAGAACATGATCTTTGAGAGCATAATATTGTAATAAGACATAGAATTGTGGCATTAACATAATTATAGAAAATTATTTCAATAGTATCCAATCCACTTTTCCTAAACCATAATAATGGAATGGTCTCACTCTCCAATCCATTATAGTTGTCATGGTTTAATACAAATAAAATTATAGCAAAAAAGTCCCTTACTAAAACAAGATCAATCCATATTCCTGTCCTATCTATCTCATGAGAGATAAATAATATCTAAATGGATTTGAGGGACTTAATTTTCACACTAGTAATAAATTTAAATTAATTTATATGTGTACCATAAGATCATGAATCATTCATCATATCATAACCTATAAAATGAAATGGTTTCCATAGATGTTTCATCATATTATAACATATAAAATATAGATAGCTTTCATAATCATTTCATCTTTTTATCATTGATTAACCAATGGAAAATGGTACTAGTTTAGTAATAATTTTATATTGGTTTCCCTTGTGGAAGATAAATAAGATACATAAACATTATTCAGTCATAAACATAAACCATTCAGAGAAATAATAAGAATGGTTTCCTTGGTTCATATCCAGAATAATAAATAAGTTTCATTAAATAATTTTATCTTAGATATTGAAATATTTTTAAATATTATAGCATGAAAAATTACATGAGGAAAATAAATATTCATTGAAAATTCAATTTTCAAATATAGAAATATTTTGGAAACAATATTATTCATATAAAAAATTTGAAAACAGACTTATTGAGGCATTAAAAATCAAATATAACATTTCATGAGGAATATGGCTATTTCACTATAAAAATTAATTTATAATATATAAAAAAATACATAATTATTTTCGTTTATATTATCCTTGAAAAAATAAAATTTAAAATTTAAAAAATAATAAAACATTTTTTAAGAAAATAAAATATCATTTTTGAAAAAAAACATAAGAAATTATGAATATAATTTCATTTTAATATATCCATGAAATATTATAATTTATGATTCATAAAAAATAATGTTTATGATGATGAGAAAACCTATTCATTTAATGGACCATAAAATAATGATTCCTTTTAATTTTTCATTAAAATACAAATAAAAAATAATTAAAAAGGGGAATGAATATTACTTTAGGAATGCATTTTATAATTTCAAAAAAGGGTAAATATTTCATTATAGAATAAGTTTTTGAATATTATAGAATTTTTAAAATGAATTTATAAAACATGGTTCTAGAAGAAAACATATTTTTTATAGAAATGTAGATTTTAATAAAAAATATTTATAAACTATTGAGTATATAATGAATGTAAAATATATTGAAAATATGTATTCTTTTTACATAAACGAGGGAGAATAAAATTTCTAAATTTATTGAGTGATGGATTGTAATATTTTATCTCTATAAATTTAATCATAAACAATCTAGATAAATGATGCAACTATAAAATAAAATAATCATTACATTTGTATCTTTAAATTGTATTCCACATATAGGAATAAAATTACATAAAACCTATAATATTATGAGGATAAATATATTCAGGATATTTAATTTCAATTTTTTTCATACCCACCATTTAATATATGATATTTTCATAATAAAACATATTTATAAAACAAGGAAAATAGCGAAAAAAATACTATAATATAGTGATAACATAGAAATTATAAACCCAAAGAAAGAGAGACTATAATATGTATTTATAAATCAAAAAATATTTATAGGATGATATTAATAAAATACATCCATTGGATGTATATACACCAAATAAATGAAATATATAATGAAAATGGAATTTGTCTCATATAAATAAAAGTGAGATGGAAATCCCTTGCCATATTGGTAATAATTTGAATAATAAGTCCCAATAATGAATAAAAAACAAACTTCAGATATCATGAAATGAAATGTATTCTTGATATAAAAATTCACATGGGAACTATATACACCAAAAAATGAAATGAGTGGAGAATATTTATATGTCTTATAGAAATTAACTAGAGACATGACATACCTGACCATAGGTCTTGACCCCCGTTATACACATTCAAACATAATGTCTAATAAATATATTTTTATTTTAAATATATTAAGAAAAAATATTTATATATTTCATAACATATATTAGTTTATTAGTTTATTTTCTATTTATTAACAATTCTAAGTTAATGTTACATTCATAGAATAACCTATTTGTTTTCTTATTGATATTTTTGTTTTTTATATTTAATCCTATAACATGGATCATTATTTGATCATATACATAATATTTTCCATAATAAAAATATAATAAATTTTCAGTAAATAATTATTTAGATTAGAAAATAACATTTCTTGATAGAAATTGATATACATTATTCTTAGACATAGGAGACTATATGTACACATGAATTATATATCTATTTTAATTTGTATTGAGATAAATAAATTTAAATGGAGTATTATAATAAATGAATAATTATTATGTCATATATATCACATATTTTCATTAAAATACTGTTTAATACCTTGTATGTAAAGAGTGACTAAATCATATCACTGCATGATTCAGAAGTCAGATGTATAGACAAGGGATATTATCGTATTAGCTAAATTCAATATATTATGTATTCTAAGGTATAATAATTTTAGAAGAATAATAATATGATTAATAAAATATAAAATAAAATTAAATCCATAATTATATCCAATATTTATAGTTTTAAATATAAAAACAAATAACATTGATTCTTGAAGAGGTTTTCCATAGTACACCTGCATAATGATTTCCTAAACCATTTGAATGAAGTGGAAAGTGTTGTGGGTCAATAAATAAATATAAAAAAATATCAACATAAGAAATATAATGTGGTTATTATATCATCATTTATAATTGTTTTTTAAGTATTTTTAGGACAATGAAAATTAAAAATTCACATTGATGAATGTTACCTATTCATCAGGTATCGTCTTTATGTTTTTACAAAAGCCTTCCTCAGTCAGATTTCTATCCGAAGAAACTATTTAAGGATTATAGTGTGGAATTTGTTATGCGATTTGATTATTTAAGTTCCAAATAAAATTACTTTTAATATGTGAATAAGAGATGATATGGGGATCCATTTTATACGTACTATGAGTGGCCCACTAATACATATTTAACGAATTATTTCCACATACATATTTATCATTATAAAATGATCAAATAGTGCACCTTTGTCAATAAAAGAAATATTCACATAAAATGGATTTTTATAATGTTTCAATTTATTTTTAATACTTATATTTTAAATTGAACCCCCATTAAAATCACTATTACATTAATAGAAGGAAAAAATTAATTTATTTTTATTCATTTTTGGGAAAAAAGAAAAAAAATATCCAAAAATATAAATTATTTTATCTAAAAATATGTCATACAATTTTCCCAAATTAATTCACATAATTAAAAAAATATAATTTAAAATTAATCATGTAGACAAGACAAGAAAACAAGTTTCTAAATATGATATGTTCAAAAGATTACAATATTTTTAATTCTAAATTCAATTTAAAATTTATCACAATTAAATAAATTGGAATATATTATGTATAATTAGAATTATTTTTATTTAAAACCAATTTAAAAAATAATTTATCTTTATAAATAAAATAAAAAAATAGGAAATATCCAATTCAAATTCACTATTAATCATTTTTTTATTATTTTTCGTATAATTTTAAAAAATTCAATAAATTATAATTTTTAGACGATTATTTCAAAAATAATGTTTATTTTTTTTATAAATTTTATAAATATATGAAATATAAAATTTCAATCTCAACCCACAGGCACGGTGAAAACAAGGGTTTACGAGAAGTTATTAGTTTAATGAAAAAATGAATTTCTATATTCTTTAATTAAATTAATATTCATTATATGAATATAAATTAAAATTTATATGATATATGATATATAAATTTTATTTACAACCATACTCATTATAGATAATTTTAATTAATTAAAACAAAACAAACATTCACATTAGAATTGTTTTCAGAATAATCCCTTTTTAAACCCAAAAAATAAAGTTATAATAACATAGAATATAAACCTGGTTTAATAGTAATTAGGTGGGTTAAATATTAAAAAATAATTATTATTCTAATTTAAATTTTTTTTTTCATTTAAATTAGTTACATTTTTTATAATTATTAATGAAAAATGGAAATGGTATTTATGTGTACTTATGACATACCGTCTCTATGAAGATAACATACATAATTTTTCAAATCCAAATTTCATGATTAGTTATAAATGTAACATTTAATTATTAATATTATAATAATTTTATTATTTTCATTCTATATATTATATAACTATATAATATGATCACGAAGTAGAAGCATTATAATTGATTACACATGAGATAATAAGGAAATTAACACCTAAAATAATGAAAATAATGAATGATTTCTAATGAACGAGTGAAAAGATTTAATAAATTATTATATAAGTTAATATAAATATTATTCTTGTAATAAGGAAATTAACACCTTAAATGGAATGTGTTTTATATTATTTACCTTTCCATGTTGATAATGACTTATGTATTCATGTATTCAAGTAAATTAATTAGAATTTTTGTTTAGATATTCACCTTTCCAAATTAATTATTACTTATCTTGTTAGGGTATCTAATTAATTAATTAAATTACATGTTTGATCAGTTATTTTATTGTACTTATTAATTATACAATATTTATTCATAATTTCATCCACTAAAAATAATCCTTACTGTGAAATTGGGGTCACCATTATTTTTATTTATTTTCCTATGATATAAATAGCAATTATTAAAACGAGTTCATGAATTCCATGTGGTTTCCATTTATATTCAATTTATTTGATATTTTTATATAATATGGGTATCATGAATGTATCTGGTTCTCCAAAACAAATAAACTACTCAGTCATTCATGATTAACCCCTTTGTATTTATGAAAATATAATATAGCATACACTGGATCTGGGCTATTGGGGACAATGTTATTAAATGATAGAATTATTTTCTAGATGTTTAAAATATTTTATTTTAATATTTTATGAAATTATTTGTGTTCTCCTCCACTCAATTAAAACCGATAACATATAAATTCTCTTATAAAACCCATTTGTGACTAAATAGATTTAATAAAAATCATTAATTACCTGTCATTCATCTATAGACCTAACACCACAAGATTTCATAGTACGTTAGTTCTTCAAAGTAATTCAATAACTTACACTACACGCAACATCGAGTTCAAGCGCACCATGACTTACCAAACTAGCCGTTCAAAAGTGGTTACGAATAGTATTAATATAATTATATGCTTTATATGAATCTTATTATTTTAGAATCCATATTATGAGTTTCTTAGACATAATGTAATGACAAATTCATTTTTTTCTGATAAAAGAATTATTTTTAAAAAAATGAAATTTTACCACCTTGTAATGGCGAACCCTTTTTAAATACAATATTTGTAACTATTATATATTCAATTTGTCAAAATAAACTTCTACTTTGGGATTGGGGCATAAGAATATATTTTCAATATATTTTTGGTGTTTTTCTAATAACTTTCATATTTGGGTGAATAGTGAAAAATAACAGATTTTAACTAAAAAATCCTTATAAATCAAAATAATTTATAGTGTTCAAATATACATATGAATGTTTTGGATGTTTAATTTTATTATATTTTTACCATCTAATAAATGTTAGTCATTGGAAGTAATTTCACTTTGAAATTGGACATAAACAATTGTCAATCTATTGGAAGTTATTATTTCATAAAAATACACTTTTTGGTTTTGAAAAAGGGAATTAATTTTAAACTAATTAATGAAATTTCTTTGTTTTGAATATGGTAAAATACACTTAATTTTTGATTTCATTATATCAAAATTATCTTATTGTGAATCTTTGGAATGTTTCTAAAAACATTTAATTTTTGATAAATAGTGAAAACACCGAGCTATAGTTTAAAACCAAATTTTTCTTTAAAAAATTATTTATTTTATTTAAATTTATTTTCGGTCAAAATAGGTACATAATACTTATATATGTTCAATTTAATTCATTGGTGTCAGTTTATAATAATTTTATACATATAAAAATTTAATTGTACTTTTCACCATCTTTTACCCAACTTCAAGGATAATCTGCAAATTCACATAATACATAATTTTACCGCTTCTGTGAATGAAATTTAAAAAATCCTAGAGACAAAATTAATATCAAGGAGTAAAATGTGGTTCAATAAGATAAAAATAATTTTTGGTGAAAAATAACTTTTTACTTTTATTTACCACTGTTAAATGTAAATAGGGTAATTAAGGTTAAAAATGATATTATTATTATCCTAACAGATGTACTAAGTCTAATGGATAAGTATAATTCAACAAAAACAACCTTATGAATAAAATGTGAACCTATTTGGTAAACTTGGAATAGATTAGGAAAGTTATTATTATTTAATTCAAAGAAGAGTTAAAAGAGTTAAAATCAATGTTTAATAACTAAAACATTTTTAATATAGGGTTATACATAAGATAAATTCTATTATAAATATTCATTAGAGAGATAATATTATTTCCTACATAATGTTATTTTATTTATAATTTTTGGACATTAAATAATTTAATATATTTATGACACAATGATGATACAATAATAACCTTATTAGTGAAATATTAAATTAATTGATATTATAAATACTCAAATAAATTTAATTTAAGCCTTTTACTAAATTCCACGAATTTTATAGGTTAATATGACATGTTAGGGTTTATTAAATGAATTATCTTCGAAGTAGTAATGCTGTTATGAATTTAACAAAAACAAAATACCAAATAGTGCAAAAATTGACATAAAAGAGTTTTTAAAACAAATATTATATTATTAATTGATATTCAATTCCTAAAAATATAAGGTTAGTCCAAGAGACATATATAATGATAGATGTACCATTAAAGAACCACTTGTGGTTATCTTTTAAGTATATAGTATGTTTATTAACCATATAATATAAAAATAAAAAGAGACATTGTAAATGTGAAACTAATTAACTAAGAGTTAAAACTAAAAGATAAGGTTAATATAGTGACCCAACCTGTATAAAACCTATTGGTTGAGTGGTTTTCGACCCATAACTATATTATACTTTAAATAATAAATTTTGGTGCCATTAGAAACCGAAAATGATTTTATTATAAAATAATATTTTAAGTTTTTTCTAAGGTGCCCCACACCCCTCTTATAAAAGGGCACTCCCCCTTCTCTGTAATTCACACCATCAAAGCCATTTGGATCGGCTAAACCCTGCCCAAATATCCTATAAAGTTCCCTCACTTCATCCTAGAGTCCCTCCTTTGGTCAGAAATCCTACATAAGAATCCATTTTGTTCAAATCAAAAGGAGTAACCCGAAGAAGAGGTAATGATTTCACTACCCTCTTTCAAGTTCATTTCTTCTTCTACTTCTTCTTTGTTTATTATTTCCATTATAAAATAATAACTTCAATATATTCTATATACAGTGTTGTTATTATAAATATGGTACAACCATATTCAGTATTCTATCCATCCTTCGAATGACATGTCACCATATGTGCGTACGTACGACCAACCGTCTCCACGTTGTGGTGTAATTATTATTCAATATATTATTATTTGGATTGGAATAATAATGATGTGTTATTCATGTAAATAATTAATATAACATGATAATGATTCTGTATATATGATATACCATCCAATTATATATTATTTTAATATCAAAAGAATGATATTGTCACTCGTGCGTACGTACGAATTACCGTCTCCACGAACGCGATGAGATTCATTCCCCATCATATCCATTCAAGACTAAATTTAATATGATGATTAAAAATAATGTTTTGAGACATGATATAATTCTGGTAATGAATAAGATACATCCCATCCATAACAAATATGGCTCACATTACAAATAATATAAAGGAAAACGAATCCGTTAACACTCGAAATGACGACAATATTAAGATATTATCAATAGATCATTGTTAAAATATCATATATGATATCAAATTAATATATATGATTCATTTATAATTAAATAAAAATTATTTCACCATTATAAAGGAGGTTAACCTAACCTCTACCAAGAAAAATTACAAAGTAAGGGGTTTCTTATCTCACTTTTAATTCTGTGAGATTTCCATTGTTCACCACTTATTTATTTCATGTGGTGTGTGTACTACCCACGATTGTATTAATTGTGTAATATAAACTAATTTATGGACATTTACATCATCATTTTATGATCCTCCTGTCATGGGTGTATGTTTCTTATGTTACTAATTTGATAAGGGAATTTGAAATTTCAATTTCCACCCATTCGACTTTACACATACTTCATTGATTAGTTTACTCTAAGATTATGTATGGAATTACTATTCATTTTCTTATGTCATAAGTTCCACTCCCCTTTTTGTGGATATACTTTTTGATACACATAATCACTCCATTTATAAATTCTCAATACATTGATATTAACTTGATAAGAGTAATTTTAACTCAATCTCTATTTGTTGAGTTAAATATCCAATTCATTGGTGTTGTTTTTACTAGAATATGTGTGAATGTCCTCTGATTGATTTACACTGAATATCCAATAATATTGAGTGTATTTATATTTTTCACACATAATTAGGTAGTTTATTTATCCTGAACCTACGAATATGGTCTTTATAAGAGATTTCATCTCAATTTACATTCCATTGATACTTCTTTGTTGTTATATGAAAATTCACTTTTATATGGTGTATATAATGTACTTTGACATAGTATTTCATGAATCCATTTATTCTCATGATATTACAATGTTTTTATTACCTCAATTATTCAAGTGTCTCTTTTGGTTAGGAACACTAACTAAAATATCATTTTAAATGTTTTAAAGATTTATTATTCCAAATCATTCTCATTAATGTCCATATTTTAAAAATAGTTTTAAGGATTTATTAATATTGACATTAAATTTTTCAAATCAAAATTCCTTTTAAAAGTTTCAAAGTGGTTAGGGACACTTTGATTCAACAATATATTTTTGAATGGATTCATGACAAATAGTGTGACTTTTAAATGATTTCAAGGAAAAGGGGGATATTTCTCTCTAATAGTTATGATGATTATTTTCATCTATGTTAATATCCTTCATTATTCTCGATTGAGGTTAATCAGATACAATAAAATCTTCCATATTGTATCGAATGAGTTATGTTTGACTATGGACGTGCAGTTTTTATACCATTCATTGTTTGTGGTTAAAGTCTTGACATTTAGTCTGCTAGTTTTAATACGAATGCTTATGTTATATTTAAACCTTTTCATATGAGGAATGTATTGGACTTAGTAAGTTATGGGTGGAGCCTGATATAGATCCATGATGCATCGGTAGGTCTCATGAGACAAACTAGTATCTTGGAACAAGGCCTTGAAAAAATCTTATTTGTATTCTTGGAACAAGGCTTTAGCTATGTGGTTATGATAGTCTGGCATTATGTATTCCATCACTATGAATGTGGTTATTGATTTTTCATGTGATTATTCGACAAGTAGAATATCCATGTGAGAAATAAATTCACATTATTTTGATTTATATTTTCTATATTATGATGATGTTTAAGTTTAAAAGGCTTCTGTTTCAGTCTTATACATTGCCTTATATGTTTATTCTTATTTATGAAGGTTTATGCAATATTGTTATCCTTAATGAGAATCTAAGCTCACCCCTTTATATTTTTTATATTTCACAGGCTGTGAAGAATTATTTTATGATGGATGTGCAAGGATAGACTATGGGATCTCAGTGTTTTCTATGGAAACAATGTTGTTGTAGTTTTCCATTTCATGATGTAATGTAAACCTTATGAATGTATCTAGTATCTCCAAGGCTACTAAACTAATCGGTCATTCGAGACTTGATCTTTTGTGGTCATGCCAATGTTATGTAATAATGCACCGACTCTAGGTAACTGGGGTTGGGGCGTTACAATTGGTATCAGAGGAAGTTTAGTACAAACCTTTGAAACTAGATTTAGATAAACTCTAATTAGGGAACATAGCCCAAAGATAGTATTTTAGGATTAGTATAGAGGAACTTCCTAAAATTTTTGGTATTTTAGTTATTTTGTGTGTTTTTTAAGCATTACATCCATGTATGGATACGAGTAGGTTGAGGTGGATTTGGCACAGATATACCTAGGGTTAAAACCCAAAAAAACCACTTTGAGCTAGACCCAAACAGGAACTGGTGCACGACAATGGGCCTTGCTGCACTTTTGGTTATGACACTCCCAGGGGATATTCTTAAGATAATTTACATTTTCTTTACAAACCGATTTGAATTATTTTAGTATAAGATGAGAATAAATGACCTTGGTTAATACTAAGGTGTTTAAAATTAAGAATATGGTGTCATGATATTCTCTAAATAATTTTATGACTACTGTTACTCACACAATGCTTTCTGGTTTTAGTCAATGGATAGATTCCATGGAAGTCATAGTAACATTGAGAATGATGTACAAGGTGGGAATGGTGGTGGAAATGAGTAACAAAATGGAATATATATTGGCTTAAAAGATATCATGTTCATGACAAATTAGTATTCCAAAAATATGATCAAAAAAATATATATTAACCAACTCCCAGACTCAACAATGAAGAGAAAGGTGATGAATGATAAGAGCTCCAGCAGTGAAGACCATGGAGAAAAGAATCCTCAATTTCCATCATGTAGGAAATGTTGAAGGAGACACCAAGGAACGTGTCTCAATGGAACAAAGAAATTATTTACGTGTGGGAAAGAAGGACATAAAGTGATGAATTGCCGAGGAAAAATGAAAGAGTACTATGGAAGAAAATAAAAATGGTGCCAAGAATCCATTTACAGTCATTTTCCGTAAATGTAGGGGACCTGGCCATTACTCGAGTGAATTCACTATTCTATAAGATATTTTCTTGTTCAAAGAAAAAGCTATGTGGAAATAAATGGTTGGAGAAATGTTTAAAAGTATTAGTGCTCCTTGTTGATGGGATTAATTGGGAATAATTTTTTCTTGTTTTCGTAACCCTCTAGTTTTACATGTGAGAATGATATTGGAGGAAGACTTATCTTATCTCTTGTGGATAAAGTTATAAATAACCATTTAGTTTTATTTGATCTTTGGGTTTGAGAAAATTACAATTTATTATATTTTGGGATGAAAATTCAAGGTATGAGATAATATTTGTGGTTAAATTATGTTATGGTTATTTTCAGGAATTTATCTCATTTTGGTAATGTTATAAAATACAGTTTTTGAAAAACGAAAACACACAGACCGTGTGACAACCCGTCACATCGGAAAAAGCTGTGGGAATCGTAACCACAACAAAAGTGAAATTAGGATTTATCACGTACCACTGGACTACGTGAAGTCCATGGTTAGTGGGACTAATTATATTTAGTTAAATGATTTTATTGATCAATAATATGTTGATTTGGGATCTTATGTCTTATCAAATTAATACCCTTAGTATAGGAAAATGATTTGGTGATTATGTGATAAATGTTATTTTGGAAGATGTTTGCTTTGTTGGGAACACTATACGCCCAAGGTAAGAAGAATACTATGGTATTTTATTTGAGGAGTAATGGTGTATTTTTATCTATGTTTTTATTGTGGATTTATAGTGATTTAGGTTATTTATGGAAATGATTAACCTTCAATAGAGAATATGTGATTAGGTTAATTACTTTTTAGTATGTGACTTTAAGAGTAGATGATTTCATTTGGAGATACAATTTTATGTAGAAGACTACATAACCAAATTCTTCTACGTAATGAGTTTTAATACTTTTTTGGATTATATTGAAAGATTTTAAGGACAATTGTTTATTGAATTCTATTTATTTAACTTTGGGGTATTGTTGGTTTAATTTTATAAATTAAGATTAGTGTTTCTTTATCTAATAAAATATCCTTTTGGGGGATCATCAGATCTTATACTAACAATTTTAGTTTTGATTAATCTCTAAAGACAAGGTAAATATATTTTTTATCCTTAATGGGTCATGTGATTCTATATAAGTTTATTCTATCTCTTCCAGTGTGACCAAGTCTTCTTGAATACGCATCGTTTAAAAAAATGAGTTAGAGGTAGAAATTTATTAGTGATTGAAACTCTAATTAAAAAGTATGTATATCTGTCTATGTTCTTAGTCAATCTCATAAATTAATTCCTCATCTTTTTGTAATGTAACTTAAAACAAAAAAATGTTGTCTGTTTACTTTTCATACTGGGAAACTAATGACCCTTTGTTCCCTCACAAGTTTTTGGGTTTCTTGTTGTTAACTTTCTACTGATCATGTTTTCTATCCCTCTCCATTAGAAGTTGACACTTATTTTATCTTCCATATCCATGTTTTCATACATGGAATCCTAGTATGGGTTATCTTGGGCGACCTTTGTACTTCTCTTTCTTTCTTTTAAAGTGATAGTTTTTTTGACTCTTTTTCTGATGTGGGACATTCCATTATATTCCCATGCCAAATTTTAAAAATACGAGGATGCAATTTATTGAAGGAGAGAAGAATGTAACACCCCTAGATTTCATAGTACGTTAGTTATTCAAAGTAATTCAATAACTTACACTACACGCAATATCGAGTTCAAGTGCACCGTGACTTACCAAACTAGCCATTCAAAAGTAGTTATGAATAGTACTAACAGAATTTTGAACCTTATATGACCCTTATAATTTTATAATACATATTAGGTGTTTCTTACACATAATGTAAGAAAAAAAATTCATTTTTTCATATAAAATAAGTATTTTTCAAAAAATGAAATTTTAACGCCTTTTAATGGAGAACCCTTTTTGAACCCAATATTTGAAACTTTTATATATTCAATTTGACAAAATAAACTTCTTCTTTGGGATCGGGACATAAGAATTTAGTTTCAAATTTTTTTGGTGTTTTTCTGATAACTTTCATATTTGGGTGAATAGTGAAAAAACTATTTTAACTGATTTTATTTAATCAAAATAATTTATAGTGTTCAATGGGAATTCATTTTAAATTAATAAAATGAAATTTATATGTTTTGAATTTGGTAAAATATACTTAATTTTTGAATTTAGAATATAAAAATTATCTTACTGTTAATTTTTGGTATGTTTCTGAAAACTTTTAATTTTTGATGAATAGTGAAAAACACTGAGTTATAGTTTAAAACCGAATTATTATTTAAATAATTATTTATTTTATTTATATTTATTTTAGGTCAAAATAGATACATAATACCTATCTAGGTTCAATTTAATTCATTGGAGTCAGTTTATAATAATTTTATATATATAAAAATTTTGTTAAACATTTCACCGTATTTTACCCAACTTCAAGAAGAATTTGTAAATTCAAATAAAACTTAATTTTACAGCTTCTGTGAATAGAATTTCGAAACTCTGAGTGACACGGTTAATATCAAGGAGTAAAATTTGGTTCAATAAGATAAAAATATTTTTTTGGTGAATAGTAACTTTTTTATTTTATTTACCACAGTTAAAAGTAAATGGGGTAATTAAGGGTAAAAAAGATATTATTATTACCCTTACACATGTACTAATTATATTGTCTAATTATAATTCAAACAAAGAAAACCTTATGAATAAACTATGAACCTCTTTGGTCCACTTGGATTAGATTAGGACATTTATTATTATTTAATTTAAAGAAGAGTTAAAAAAAGTTAAAATCAATGTTTAATAACTAAAACATTTTTAATATAGGGTTGTACATAAGATAAATTCGATTATAAATATTCATTAGAAAGCTAAAATTATTTAAGACATAATATTATATTAATTATAATTTTTAGAGATTAAATAATTTATTTTATTTATGACACAATGATGATGCAGTAATTACCTTATTAGTTAAATATTAAAATAATTGATAATATAAATACCCAAATAAATATAATATGAGACTTTTATTGAATTAAACTAATTTTATAGGTTAATATGAGATGTTAGGGTTGATTTAATGAATTAGGTTCGAAGTAATAATGCTGTTATGAATTTATCAAAAACACAATACCAAATAGTGTCAAAACTGACATAAAAGAGTTTTTAAAAAACTATTATATTATTAATTGATATTTAATTCATAAAAATCTAAGGTTCAGCCAAGATACTTATATAATAATATGTGTATCATTAATTAACCACTTGGGGTTCGTCTAGAAGTATATAGTATGTTTATTAACCATACAATATAAAAGTACAAAGAGACATAGTAAATGTGAAACTAATTAACTATGAGTTAAAACTAAGAGAAAAGGTTAATTTAGTGACCCAACCTGTATAAAACCTATTTTTTGAGTGGTTTTCGACCTATCCCCACCTTATCTTTTAAATAATCCATTTTGGGTCCATTATAAACCAAGAATGATTTTATTATAAAATAATATTTTATGTTTTTCCTAAGGTGCCCCTCACCCCTATTATAAAAGGGCACTCCCCCTTCTCTCTAATTCAAAACTTCAAATCCATTTGGCTTGGATAACCCCTACCAAATATTGTCTCAACTTCCCTCACTTCATCCTAGAGGCCCTCCTTTGGTCAGAAAGCCAACATAAGGAGCTCTTTTGATCAAATCAAAAGAAATAACCCGAAGAAGAGGTAATGATTTCACCACCCTCTTTCAAGTTCCTTTATTCTTCCACTTATTATTTCTTTGTTATTTCCCTTATAAAATAATAACTCCAGTATCTTCTATATAATGAGATGTTATTATAAATATGGTACAACCATATTCAGTATTCTATCCATCCGTTGATTGACATATCACCATATGTGCGTACGTACGACCTACTGTCTCCACGTTGTGTTGTAATTGATATCCAATATATTATTATTTGGATGGGTATAATAATGATGTGTTATTCATGTAAATAATAAATATAACATGATAATGATTTGGTATATATGATATACAATCCAATTATATATTATTTTAATATCAAAAGAATGATATTGTCGCTCGTGCGTACGTACGACTTATTGTCTTCATAAACGCGATGAGATTCATTCCCTATAATATCTATTCACGAATAAATTTAATTTGATGATTTAAAATAACCTTTAGATACATGATATCATACTGGATATGAATAAGATACATACCATCCATAAAAAATATGTCTCACATAACCAATAATATTAAGGAAAATGAATCTGTTAACACCCGAAACGACGGTAATACTAAGATATAATCAAAAAATCAATGTTAAAAGATCATATATGATATCATATTAATGTATATGATTATTTTATAATTAAATAACAATTATTTCAGCATTATACCAGAGTTTAACCTAACATCGACCAAGGAAAAAAGTACAAAGTAAGGGGTTTCTTATCTCACTTTTAATTCCGTGAGATTTCCATTGTTGACCATTTATTTATTGCATGTGGTGTTTGTACTACCAATGATTGTATTAATTGTGTAATATATTTTAATTTATAGACATTTACAGAAGAATTATATGATACTTCTTTCATGGTTGTATTTTTTGTATGTTACCAATTCGATAAGGGAATTTGGAATTTCAATTTCCACTCATTCGACTTTAAGCATACTTCATTGATTATTTCACTCCAAGATTATGTGTGGAATTAATATTAATTTGCTTATGTAATAATTTACACTACCCTTTTTTTGGATATAATTTTTGATACACATAATCACTCCATTGATAAATTCTGAAGTCATCGATATGAACTTGAAAAGAGTAGTTTTAACTCAATCTCCATTTGTTGAGTTAAATATCAAATTCCTTGGTGTTGTTGTTACAAGAATATATGTGAATGTCATCTGATTGATTTACACTGAATATCCAATCATATTGAGTGTATTTATATTTTTCACACATAATTATGTCATTGATTTATCCTTAACCTAAGGATACTGTCTTTATAAGAGATTTCATCTCAATTTACATTCCATTAGGACTTCTTTGTTGTTATACACTAGTTTACTTTTATATGGTGTATATAATGTACTCTGACATAGTATATCATTAATCCCATTATTATCCTGATATTAAAAACTTTTTATTACCTCAATTATGTTTATTCAAGTTCCTCTCTTTTGGTTAGGAACTCTAACTAAAATATCAATTTAAATGTTTTAAAGATTTATTATTCCAAATATTTTTCATTAATGTCCTTGTTTTAAAAATAGTTTAAAGGATTTATTTATATGGAAATTAATGTTTTCAAAACAGAATTCCTTTTAAAAGATTCAATGTTGTATGGGACACTTTGATTCAAAAATCTATTTTAAATGGCTTCTTGACAAATAGTTTGACTTGTAAATGATTTCAAGAAAAAAGAGGATATTTCTCTCTATTAGTTTTTATGATTATTTTCATCTATGTCAATATCCTTAATTATTCTCGATGGAGGTTAATCTGATACAATAAAATCTTCCATATTGTATCGAATGAGTTATGTTTGACTGTGGATGTTCTATTTTTATTCTATTTATGATTTGTGGTTAAAGTATTGACATTTCATATGCTAGTTTTAATAAGAATGTTTATGTTATGTTTAAAACTGTTCATATGAGGAATGCATTAGACTTAGTAAGTGACGGGTGGAGCCCGCTATAACTCCTTGATGCATATGTAGGTCTCATGAGACAAACTAGTGTCTTGTCACAAGGCCTTGACAAAATCTTATTTGTATTCTTGACACAAGGCCTTCACTATGTGGTTATGATAGTCTGGTATTATGCATTCCATCATTATGAAAGTGGTTATTGATATTTCATGTGATTATTAGACTAGTAGAATATCCATGTGAGAAAGTAAATAACATTATTTTGATTTATATTTTCCATATTATGATGAAGTTTAAGTTTAATGGGTTTTTGTTTTATTCTTATACACTGAATTATATGTTTATGATTATTTATGAAGGTTACCGCTATATTGTTATCCTTAATGAGCATCTGATCTCACCGCTTTCTATTTTTTATTTTTCCCAGGTTGTGAAAAAATATTTTATGACTGACCCACAGGGATAGACTATGAAATATCAGTGTTGTCAATGGAACAACTGTTGTTGTAGTTTTCCATTTCATGATGAAATGTGAACCTTATGAATGTATCTAGTATTTACAAGGCTACTAAACTAATTGGTCTTTTGAGACTTGATCTTTTGTGATCATGCCAATGTTATTTAATAATGCACCGACTCTGGGTAACTGGGGTCGGGGCGTTACAGTAGACATAAATTTGATGTTATTATCTATACAAAGGGGCACCATTAGTTTTTTATTTATGATTTTCATTGATGGTTATAAGGATATATTTAAATAATATATATATTATCTACTAATTATTCCTGAAAGGGGATTTTTTATTTTTCTTTCTTTCATTTCATCCATCAAAATTTGAAAACAATGTTAAAGCATACGTATGACATACCGTCTCCATGAAAGGTGTAATTAATTTTTATATCTATATACATTATGGATGGATCCATATATATATAATGAATATATATAATATTTAGACAGTTATTATATTTTAAGATATAATGGAACCTTGATCTATGTATAATGGCAAGAAACATTGAACCGAAATTTTGATGAAAATTCTGAAAGTTGAAAAATGAAAACAATGTTTTTTAATAATTAATAACTATAAAATGGGATTTTGAATATAATAATTTCATAATATATATGATATTTAATATATGAAAATTAATATTATATATAATTATAATAATTTAAAATTTATTATACCTGGTATTAAAGTCATTTCGAATTAATTCAAACTCGAGGTATGGGTTTATAGTCTGGAATTGTCCTCTAATGGACATATGTTATGTTATTCAGGTATATTTTGGTATAAGGTGTATATATAGAAATTATTACACATTATATGATAATCCTTATTATGATAATGATATTTAATGATTAATTTGATTTTATTCATTCATGGGTCTTACAATTCAAATGTTACCAACACATTATGGGTTTTATGATTCAATCTAATTTTTATTGGATTTTTTTTTGAATAATATACCAATGGAGAAATTTCTAGATATAGCTGTAAAAAATTCTCATGTATTTTATTATCCTCTTGGTATTTATAGGTATTTTATGTTCCCCTTTCATTTTACTCTTTTTATGTACCTATGAGCCTAAAACAATGCTTTCTAAGAAAATTGTGTTTATTTTTCTCTTTTCTCAAAAATACATTTCCTATTCATGATAATGTTTTTATAAAAAGAATAATGATTATTTTTAATATTATATAATTATTTATTAATGTAATTTTAAATATTAATTTTAATTTTAAAAAATGAAATGAATGTAATCTTGAATCCATTTTTTGAATGAAGTACTTTTTGAGTTCTTTTTTCAAATATGTCAGAAGAATACCTTCTATTAAATTATACAGAATGAATCCAATTTCACGAAATCAAGACCAATCAATGATTTGATGAGTCCCCTACCATATTCCAAATATCATTTCAAATAAAACATTCCTTCAAATTTGTGAAATGGTTTTATTTTAAATTTGATATTTTAATTTAAAAATAAAATTTCCCTTAAGAAACATTCCATGGATCTTATAAGTTAATGTTGATATATGATAAAATCCATTGATGGACATTGTGATTCATTGGGGATATGATCCAATGATACACTATTTTTTATTTATCAGGATGTTTTATTATTATAATTATGATATTTAATGATAGCAAAAAAATTTCTAAAGTTTTTTATAAGATAAAATGTTGAACTATTTATGATACTCAATTTATATATACTATATACAATATAAAGTATAATTTCTAATATGGTGTCATATATATGTATTATTTTACTTTTTAATGGGTATTCCCGTAATATTATTTTAATCTAATGAATTGGGTGATGATTTTTTTTCTCTTAATAGAAAAAGGATATAAACTATGAGCTAACACAATTATGTATGTGACTCTGACCACTAAGATTTTATTAACAGTGTACCTTCACTAGTATTATGGAATGTGGAGTAAAACCAATCTAACAAGATAATATTTTATTTTATCCTTGACTACTAATGATATTATTTTATATGTTTAAGTGTATGAAAACAAATAATGTCTTATGCTAATATGAAGCTCTCATGGCCCAAATTAATTGATTACATTATGATTAATGTATTATGAAATGCCATTACTTTTTCACTGACATGAGATTATGATGTTTGATATTTAGTGTGAGATTTTAAATTGTGAATATCATATTTTTGTACTATTATTCACATGTTATATATATTTTATCATTACTATTTCTCTTGTTTAAGCATTTGAATAATCTTGGCTAATCCTACCTTTTATTTCCATCCCCCATGAAATGAATAAATTTTTATATAGTTTATTTCTATAATGCATAATATATGGGTTGATATATGTGGGAGATGATGAATATATTCCATGAAATAATAATTTTATATATATACTCTAAAAAGAAACTAAACCATTACATTTCAGGTATGGATAATAATATTATATAATGAATATTCATATAATAAAAAATAATAATTTTGTATGAAATCAATGAGTTTCCATAATAAATCATAAATCATGAAATAAATTTTTTTCATAAAAAAGTAAATTAGTAATATATTTTTTATTAATATATAATCAATCATGAGTGAGAAGAAAATATTCGTATAATATGAATTACATTTTAATCATTCATATAAGCATAGAAAATCAGCTCATTATTGAAGGATCACTATGTATAATATTATTGGGGATTGGGTTCATCACCAATTCCATCATTTACACATTGAAAATTCACTCAAAAAAATATATTTATAGATTGACACCCTTATTGAATTAGTTTAACCACAATTGTTGTCTTTACTATCTAATGAGATATCCATATATACCCAATGTAGTTGAGGGATATATATTTCCATCCCCAACCATTACAAATTGAAAACAAAAATTATGCATTCTATGAGATCATAAAAAATTCATCATATATTAATATGATATCATTTATGTTGGACCATAGATATTTTTGGCCACTATCTCTAACAATAATCATTTTAATTACAACAAATAATGTCATATATTAACATATATCATACCTCATGTCAGATCCTAAATTATGTTAAAGCATAATCATGAATATCATATCATTTCAATCATATAACTATTTATCTGTGTTTATGTATAATAAACTTATACCTAATTAACTTTAGGCAATTATGGGTATTAACACACTTTTTATTTGTTGAATTTTAAGACACACATAACATCTAAAAATTATGTTAGTACAGTTCACTAACAACGAAAAATAGATGACTCACCGATAGACAAACGACTCACTGAAAACAGTTAAAATAGGTAGATATTCTAACTATGTGAAACTAACACCATTGAAGGACTCACTGTTTAATATGACACACTATGGCATATGACCTACCATCAATCCAAGTGACCTACCATATCATATGACTCACCGGCATAGACGACCTATTTCCAGTCTAAGTGACCAACTATTGCATGATGCTACTGACCCAGGCACTTGCCGTTAATTGTAATGATCCACTGATAGATCAATTGTCTCATCGACCAGATGAAGGACTCAACGACAGATAGAAGGACTCGCCGCTAAAACAAGTCCCTGATGTACTGAGTCACAGATGTACGGAAAGACAATCAGAATGACGTACTGATGCTAACAGAATGAGACACCAACAGATATGTCACCTTTATACTATTTAAATATGCATTTATTAAAATTATTTATAATGTTCATGTTTGTGTTATTTCATGACTCGACATAATTAATGCTTAATAGAAGAATTGATAGATGATTGTATGATGTATGGGGTATCCCTAAATGCACATTATTGGGATAGAATGTTTACAATGAAAAAACACATGTGATATGAATGAGAGAATGAGAAGTCTCATGGTGTGTATGCCTACTAGAGTTATACTAAAGAAAATATGTAACTCACATGAAACCACTATGATCTCAAGAATATAAGAAAACACGATGTGATCTTGATCGAGCAGAACATCAAATTGATAAACTATTTTAGCATATCAATGAAGAATTAGAATAAACCTGTAGAAACATACTTGTAACTATCATCCAGAATGCAACACTCGGATTGGTGTAAACTTCTATAAGAGGGCTCGAACATCAAATCCACATCAAAAAATGACTCCATAGTTGTACCGCATAACGCAAAGATCCTTCTAAACCTAATTCTACATCATTAGCTATATTGTGTTCATTTAGTTACATTTCTGAGCGATGTGTGTATTTTTTTTACTAAACACACACTGATTCCTATGGATTACTATATAATACTTAATATCCTCTAATCTCACACTCTATTTATCGTTATGTATCCCACATATAACCATGGAAGTGTTCATGTGTGTCCTCTTTGTTTTTTCCCATGCAGAGATGTGGTAGAGGTCATGGTTGACCTGGAAAGCCTTGTGTACTGTTTGGAATCATGATATAGGTTTTAGATCATACTATTTATTAATTTAAACTACTTAGTGGCAGGTGGTCACCAATTAGAGAGGATTATGTCCCTATTTGAGACTTAACCACTTTTTTATCTCCATGGTGTTTACTCATTAGTTTTACTCTGTTTTATCACATATTCCATAAAACTAAAATTATCTCTAATAGTTAATCCAAGAAAGTGTTCATAACTGAATTGAATTATTTGATTAGTTTAAAAATTTGTATTAATTTTCAAATTGATACAATTGAGAACATTCATCTTTTGAGAAATTAACGAACAATCGTGCTCTTATAAATTCACTAATGAGTGATTGGGTAATTGAATTTTAAATATTGGGGGATCATCAAAAAATAATTTCTAATAGAAAAATTTATAGATACTCAATTCACCCCCTCTAGAGTAATCCTCTCTAACCAACATTTTGTATTAATGGAGTTAGGAATTTTTAGTTTTCAAATATTTCGTAATATTTTTTAGACTGAAATTTTAGTTTTAATTAAAATATCAATAAATTTATGTTAATACTAAAATTTTATCTCTTTAAAATCATTTTATAAATTTTTATTATAGATAGTATGAAATAATTTTTTTCTACCAACAGACCTCCATTTTTAGTTGAATAAATTGTACACAATTCAAAATTAAAATGAAAGTGCACTAAAAAGTACGGGTTATGAAATTTCATCTTAAATTGTAGATGATTATAATATTCTTGATACTTCTAGAATAACATGGGTTAATGTTACTAAGACTTCATATAAAAATAAATTCAAATCCACAAATGGATTATACTATTCTCTAAGAGATGTGGAATTTTATAGAATTTCCACATTTATAACAGCCCATGAGATTTGGGATACATTGTCTATTTCACATTAAAGAACTTCTAGTGTTAAGGAAATAAAATTTAACACATATACTATAAAGTATGATAACATTAAGATGCAGCCTAATGAGACTATTTTTTAAATGTATCCCAGGTTCAATGATATTGGTAACACTATGATCTCTTTGGTATTCGATGTTACTACCAAATAAACAATTATGTGGATTCTCAGATTCTTACATAATAGATGGAGAGGAACATCTACCTCAATTATTTAATCATGTGACTTCAATAAATTAACTATCGAAGAACTCATTAGAAAACTGATGACGTATGAGGAAGAGATAAAAGTCTTCAATGAAGAAGTGGATGATCCTAAGATAAAATTTATAACCTTCAAGACTACCACTTCCATGAAAAAAGACAAAGTGAATGTTCAAGATGTTATTGAGAGAAAATGTTGTGAAGAATAATCTTCAGATAATGATGAAGAGATGGCTCAGCTGGCTAGAAGATTCACGAAATTCTATAGGAAGAAATAGTTTCTTTGAAGCCCAATTATAAAGGAATATATGATTTTTTGGGAATTTGAAAAAATATCAGGAAAATAAACGAACAATCAGAGCAGATTGTATTATATTAATGCAATAGTAGTGGGCATGTCAAAGCATACTTTACAAAATTTAAATACAAAATGAAGTATTAAAATAATGAAAATAAGTATAAGAAAGCTATGAAGTCCACTTGGTGTTCATCTAATGATAGCTCTAGTGAATCATCATCATCTCAGGATGAGTAATATGACATGGAAAATATGTGTTTTATGACAAACACATCTGAGGTAACCTTATATTCACCGACACAAAATTATTATTATTCTAAAAATGAATATGAGATTAAAATTATGAATAGTGATGAACTATTTGAATAATATAACATTATTTAAAAGTCTTGAAATATACTAAAATATAAATATAAACCTTTAAATAAACATCATGATCTTACTGTAACTATTAAATATGAACATACTACTAAAATGTATAAGAATACCCATCTTCTCAATGAAAAAAATGAAATAAAAATGTTTAATGAATAATTGAAGAAATATCTAAAAATGTTTTCCAATTTTAAAGATAATCTTACTCCAAATATTGGGAAATATATTCCTCTTAAGTACACTTGGGGTATTGGATGTCACATTGGACAGAGAAACCTATCAAAAACACATTTTTTAAATAAATTTATAAAATTTGTTATTATATCTAAAAATAAAAACTCTGTTTCAAGTATAAGTTCTGAATAATCATTTAATACCTATAGTTTTTATAGACTAAATAGATTTTATTTTTTAAATACTTTATATTTGATATATAACAATCCCAAAATGAAATTTTTGGTTCCTAAATCAATTATAACTAATTTCACTGCACCCAAAAAATTTGGGTACCCAAAACTATTTTTTTATTATCATGTAGAAAAGTTATTTGAAGAGTTCATTCCAAAGTAAAGGAATTTTTTTTAATCTTCTCTAACTTTAGAGTTGGTTCACATGGATTCGTTTGGACCATTTCAAGTTTCTAGTTTAAATTATTAGAACTATGTCTATGTTCTTGAAGATGATTATTCTAGGTATAATTGGACTTATTACATAGCTAAAAATTGTGAAGAAAGTACTTACTTCACCTAGTATGCTAAAATAGTTGAAAAGAAATGTGGACTAAGATTAAATCCTTAAGAAGCGATCATGGTTGTGAGTTTGAAAATCAAGTCATGGACTCATTTTTTTCACAGAATGGATATATTAATAAATTATCTTCCCCTAAGAAATGTCAACAAAATGGGGTTATAGAAAGTAGGAATATAAATTTACAATAAACAGCTTTCACAATGATTAATGAATATGATTTACCTATTTACTTTTTGGATGAACCTATGAATACAACTTTATATATAATTAACTGAGTCTTAATTCGAAAAATTCTCAATAATTCTTCTTATGAGTTGGGGAACAATAGAAAACCAAAATTTAGTTATTTAAAAGTTTTTAGTTGCGAATTCTATATCCTTAAAACTAAATATAATCTTTAAAAATACACATCCAAGAGTGAGGAAGGAATCTTCATGGGTTACTCCACCTCTAGTAAATCCTATAGTGTTCATAATAAAAGAACCATGTGTGTAGAAGAATTTTTGCATATCAAATTTGATGAAACATATCAACATGAACCTAATATCTCCCAAGACAACCTCAATGATGATATGTCAAACTAGGAAAAAAATGAAAGATCATATAATCCTATTGTAAAGAAATCTGTTAAACCAAACAGTTCTGGATATTCTTCAGAATATGAACTTGATGAACCTGAACTAGTAGATTAACCTAATGTTACTATCCCCTCCTTTTCTAGACCAACTAGAACTCTCAAAAAACAACATTTTAGATATTATTGATGGAGACATAGATAAAGGGACACAAACTAGAGTGTCTCATAGAAATTATTTTGAACATCAAGCCTTCTTATAACCAGAAGAACATAAAAACATCAATGTTGTAATTAAAGATGAATTCTGGGTGATGGCTTGGCAAGATGGACATAATCAATTCGAATGAAATATTGTATGGAAACTTTTGGATAGACCCAAATACCCCATTAACATAGGCAATATGTGGGTGTTTAGGAACAATTTAGATGAATTTGGAAATATTGTTAGAAACAAAGCTTGATTGGTTGCACAAGGTTATAGTCAGGAAAAAGGTGTTGACTATAAAGAAACATTTTCACTTATTGCTGGACATGAAGCCATAATAATTCTTCTTTTTTATGATCCCCATTTTAATTTCAATATTTATCAAATGGATGTTAAAAGTACATTCCTAAATTGGTATATAGTTGAGGATGTTTGTGTTTAACAACCCCCTAATTTTAAAAACCCTTATTTTCAAAATCATGTTTTCATATTAACAAAATATTTATATGGTTTAAAAGAAACTCTAAGATCTTGGTATGATAAGTTAAGTAGTTTTATAATTTCACTTGGTTTTATGAATGAAGTTTATGATCCAACTCTTTTTATAAAATTAATTTCAAATGATTCGTTAGTTTTTTATATTTACGATTATGAATTTTTTTTGGATCTTCAAGAAAATCATTGAGTATTGAGTTTTAAAAAATAATTCAAAATGAATTTGAAATTTGATTGATGTGTGAACTAAAATTATTTCTTGGATTTCATTTTTTTTCAAAAAAAATATATATATTATTTTAGATCAAAGTAAATATACAAAAATATATTTTAAAAAGATTTGGATTTGATAGCATTAAAAGTAGTTACAACCCTAATGAGTACTACATGTAAGTTAGATCGTGATGGAGATGGTAAATCTGTTGATCAAACCAGTTATAGAGTTATGATTGTAAGTTTGATTTACGTGACTTCTATTAGGACAGATATAATATTTATTATGTGTATGCATACCGTTTTTTATTATATTCTAAATGAATCACAATTAAACCTTGTTAAAATAACCTTCAAATACCTCAAACATTCAATCAATTTAGGTTTTTATTATTCTAAAAGGAAATCATTAGATATAGTGAGTTATTATAATACTAAAATTTGTGGATTCAAGTTAGATATAAAAAAGCAGCAATAGGACATGTCACTTTTTGGGAATTTCTTTGGTTTCATGGTGTAGTATGAATCAAAATTACGCTGCATTATCTACTTTTGAAGATGAATACATAGCTGCTGGTTGCTTTTGTGAAAAAATTTTGTAGATAAAACACAATCTTCTAGTATATGGATATCATTTTAGACAAGTACCTATAAAATACTACAATACAAGAGCTATTAACATTTCATAGACCCCATATTTTCATTCTAGAAAAAAAATATTAATGTAATACAACACATTTTCAGAGATCATTATCAAAAGGTGGATACCACATTAGAATTTATTTGAAATAAATATTTGGTTGTTGACATATTCCCTAAGCCATTGAATTCTGAAAGAATGAATTACATAAAAATGAGTTAGGAATGATCAATAAATAAGAGATTTTGTTTTCCTTTCTTTTTATTTTTTTTCTGTGAATTTTTCATACTGACAAAGTTATCACAGTAACATTGTTGTCATGCCAACACTTCTATCACACTGACACTACTGTCATGACAACACTGTTTTCATGCCGACACTTTTGTCACACCGACATTTTTGTCATTATGACACAATTGTCATATTGACACTGTTTGTGTTTTACAATGTCTGTTGTGCCGATAGTGACGACTCCTTGTTTCAATATGTATTATGTTTTCATCAAAATCACAATTTCCCATTAATTATATTGAACCCAAATCACAATTTGCGATTATGTAATTTCAAAAGCTCCAACTAATATAAATTTTAATCGATCCATTCTACTCCTTCACCGCTACACTCTCTTGTCCACCTCTATTTTTTATTACCCCTAATCATTCACCTTCAGATCTCCAAATTGAACTGATCAGAATAGTGTGAGTGAAGTGAGCTCTTGGAGAGGGTGAGTCTCATGCGTCCAAGAAATAGAAAGGTGAGTAAAGCAACCCTTCGGGTACTGTAAACCCTAGTATGACAGACTATGTTGAAACCTTAGTGGAAGAAGTACTGGTGGAAAGGCTCTTGTATATCATGTATTTATTGCTAAAGGTGTTCCCAAGATCCATAATGCCTTGATTGGTTCACAAACAATGATAGAGTTTTCTAACCGAATCTATTAAATTCATTTTACAAGAATATGTAACTTGTTTTGGAATAAAGTGATGTATCTTGGGTTATGTTGATTGTAAAAGGTAATTAAATCTCTTTCTCTTCCAGACATTGGGATGACTGTCTTATAGTAACTGAAGAAGGAAGGTTTGATGATTATCTGGTTACTTATTCTCATGAAAGTGAATTATTTTGTAACAAGATAGCTATGAATGAGCTATCTAGAAATTATGATAATAGGAGGCCCATTGCCTCAGAATTAAATTGTGACAGAAGAATTTTATTTACATTTATTCAGCACTAGATTTTTCTTAGGAAAGGGTTATTTTCTTCTCTCAAGTATCAAGATTAATACTTTATGTATTTTCAACAGAAAGGTGATAAATGGAATCTGTGTAGATATCTGATGGTTCACATTAATGGGATGATAAAACCTGCTTGTAAGTCAAATTCTCTTTTCTAATCCATAATGATTTCAGCAATGCTAAAGGAGGAATGATGTATAATTGAAGTTTATGATGTTGTAGTTTGTGAATTTAGTAGATTCTATTTATTTTATAACATCTATAAGAGAATGAAGATTAACTGGAACCCATAGAGAAAGGGATGGGATGATGACGAAGATATTTTGTATGAGAAGTCCAATCCTATAGATCTTCCAGTTAGGATAATGTATCCAGTGGAGCTTGGCCTTGGTCTAGATGAAAAAGTAATTTATTCTTTAGATGAGGGGGATGAGCCTTCTACTCATGTCAGAGATGTGGGATCACCAGTTGAGGAAACATGTGACCCAGACACAACTGAACCAACAAATAGTGTCTTTATTGGAAAAGAAAGTCCACATATTGACTTACTTACTAAATAACCTATTCTCAAGTCGACTAGAGGTAATGAAATAGAAGTTAAAGTAAGTGTATAATATTTTAGTTAATCTAGTGATGATGATGATGATAAATAAGCTGGTAGTGGTGAAAGTGGTTCAAAATAAGGTAAAGAAGAAGAAGATTAGAATGTTTATGATGACAAGAGAAATGAAAATAATAAAAATGGTGAAAATGAATAATTTTGTGAAAGTGGTAGTGATAGTGAATCTGTTCATCCTGATGAAAATATAGATGTTGTTAGTATGGAGGATGTTGAAGCAATTGTTGGTGCATCTGTTGAGGGTGTTTGTCATGAACCAAGCTGAGTCTCCATCCAACTCGGTGCCCGACTCGGTCCGTGGCATGGCCCAAAGGATGTTCCCGATCCCCACAGTCAGGAACAAGTGCCCAGGTACCAAAAATTAAACCTGGGAATGATTAACACAAATAAATAAATATAAAACATACAAAAAGATTAATAAATTGAAACAAAAAATAGGCAACCAAACAGACCCTTATACCATGTTGAAAATTAATGTTTATAACATGAACTAAAAACCCAAAAGAAACTACATATTTGGAAAACCAAAACTCCAACACAAACCTCTGTGTGACATGAGGAGTCACATCCCCAAGCCACCTCCACCAAACCAACATGAGGATACCAATGACAATCCGAACCACCAATGCTATGTTCAATGCATCAACATAGAAAGAAAAAAAAACAGAATCTACAAACACCCAATGGTGTATGTAGGGTGTGATATAAAAGACCAGTAGGATGCCATTGAGAAAAGGTTCCACACAAATTTATTAAATGATAAATAAATTTTCATTTTAAATTAAAAAAAAGAACTGAAAGCTTGAACAACTTTAAAGAAAACAGGTTTAAAGTAAGAATTTTTTAAAAGGAACAACTTAAATTAAAACACACACACCCTTTCATTTTAAAATAACTCAAGTGTCACAGTGATGAGCGTAATGTAACCAATGAGCACTAATATGGGAGAGGCCTCATGGGTGTTTGCTAGCTTGGGCCCCTAGATCTTTGTGTCTTGGTGACACATGGCTTAGAAGGGCACAACACTCCCAAAACGTGGCTTAGAAGGCCACGACCCTCAGAAAAGAATATGTTTATTTAGTGTTGCAATCGTCAGTCCTACCAGTGAAACCAAGTCGAGTAACCTCAGAAAAACTAGACCACTAGTCTAGTCCACCCTCCTAGCTACTCAGGCTTCCCAGTTTGTGCTCAAACAAGTTTCCAATTCATGTCACATGTCCTATTTATGCATCCAAATAAAACAAGACACCACACATACCAAAAACCACTACTCTCACTCAAAAATACCATTTTGAAAGAGTATGTACACTGAAAATATTTCAAAACTAAATATGCACTACTTACACAACCGAATAATACTAATGTGTGGTAAAAGAAAACACTTTCATAGTCAAACAAACAATTAAATGAATTCATTAAACCATTTCAACCTATGTCACATGACTTTAAACACCAAAAAACTTTACACAGTGCAATCAAATAAAATTTTCCATCCTTAAAAATTATTTAAATAAAAAATTAGAAATTTTTATAAATAAATTTTTAAAGAGCATAACACCATCTCACACACAAAACCAACCCACAGTTAAAAAAAGAAGGGCCATTTCTATGGTTAACAAGCCATCAGAAAAATATAAAAAACCTTTTATGGATATGCCGCTTGAATTTAAACACCAAAAACTCACTCAAATATTAATTCATGATAAAAAACATATAGATGCTACACCAAAACATCATTCGCTCCATTTGCACATTCTAACAAAATAAACCGCACAACTTATGAAACACTAACAAGCTGTTCGATAGGGGTTTTCATAGAATCATACTCATTACATATTAACACACTAATAAACACATTAAAACATAATAAACCTCAATTAAAAATTAAATGTACACCCAAAAAATTGATTAGTAAACATACTAAATTATTTAATTAAGAAAATGAACTTAACAATTAATACTCATACGCGGAACCACTTAACTATGTGTAGACCACCTTCACAAAAATGGTGTGAAAGGTCCACTGCACTTCCACATCACCACAAACAATACAAATAAACCCTAAAAATAAATAATTCAATCCATAAAACTGTAAAGGAACCAAACAAAGAACTGAAACCTCAATAAATTTCCTATTCAAGGTGGGAAAAAATTACCGGAGGAAGGCCTGTCCACCGGAGGAGGTCAGGAAGCTGGTGATGAGGTTCGGACATCGAAGGGTGGCACACGACAGTCTTAAACTAAAAGGATGAGTTGTGTGCGTTGGTCCAGAAGGTTTGGCTGAGAGGGAGGTGATGGAGGTGTGGCGCTGTGTGGCTTCCTAGAGAAGGTAGGAGGGTTCAGCCCGACTCCAAGGAGGAGGAGGGCGAGGTCACGCTGGACGGTGGACTAGGTGCACCGGAGGAGGCTGAAGGGGCTGTGCCAGATAGGAGCAGGAGGGCGACGGAGTGTAGATGGATGAGAATAGGATGGGAGGGTCATTCAGTGTAGATGGAAGGGGATAGTGGAGGGCGGTCCGTTGATAAAGGAGGGAGTAGAGATAAATTTTCGGCATGCTAGGGTTAAGGGGAGGTCCTCTACAAAAAAAAATAGGTGAGGAAGGGGATCCACACGGGGAGAAGGGGAGTGTGCAAGAGAGATGAAGGAAAAAACAGAAAGAAAAGAGAGGGGGATATATATGAAGAGGGGAAAAAAGAAAAGGGAGAATAGAAAATAAAGAATAAAAATAAAATAATAATTATAGAATACAAGAAGAAATAAACAATAAATAAAAGATCAAAAGAAAATTCTAATTAATAGAAACAAATTTTAATTCTAAAAATAAGACTAAAAATTATAATACCAAAATAATAAAAACGTCCAAATTAAAGTATTAACTTAAATAATAATAATAATAATAATACTAATAACCCAATTGGAACATTAACTTAAATAATAAAAATACATGTAATAAAATAAAATAATAAAACCAGCTACAAAGTAATTGCATTAACTGTTGAGTCTGGACACCGTGCACATACGCATGCATGGTAGCAGCATAGTCATACACCCAAACAATAAAACATTTAATAATAATAAGCTCTCTAATTAAGTATGGACACTAAAAACGATCGCGCGTACTACAGCACACCCGTGCATGACACAAAATTCCATTAAAGTAAAACAATCTCAACTTATTAATTACTCATGCACGGGGTAGGCTGTACGGTGGTCTGGTGAGGCCACATAGCTTCAACCATGCCCTGCATGCATGTCAAACATTACCACATCACAACACCCATTTATTAACAAAACAATAAATCAAAAGTCGTATTCGGCCCGCACCTCAACAAATAAAATCTAAAGCCAAATAAAAATTATAAAACAAAAATAAAAAATTATTATGGATGTCAGAGTGTGAAAATTCTCCCCACCATGGCACTTTCGACCCCCATAAAGACCTTCAAGGTTTTGTGAACCCATGATTTCAAGAAAGACCGCGAAGACACATTAAACAAAACCTAAATCGCCTGAAGACCAATCATTCAAAACTCCCAAGACCTGAAACATCAGATATATCAAAACCAGAATCACCAAGTAAAATAACTAACATCAATGAATTCACATCAAACAAAACTACAACATGGAACACCCCGACCCCTGACTTAGGGATCATTAGGCCCACTCTAGATCTCCAAGAACACTTGTCAAGCGACCCACTATCTATGCTAACCAATTATCATGGTTGAAGTCGGGCAGAGAGGATGTAAGGGGTTTCCTCGTCAAGCACACTTTGAAAAAAATGTTTTTTCCCACAAGTTTGTCCTATGGTGCTCTCCCCATCATATGAGGATTCTTGTCAAATATTGGTTCTATAAACCAAGACGACTCACAACCCAGTCAACCTCTAACACTAGATTGACCCTCAGAACTCTATAAGATTAACAAACCCCCAAAATAGGAGATGCCAGTGAGACCCGTAGTGGGTCTCCCCATCATTTTATGATTTTCCTAACACCCCAACACTCGCACGAGCATTCAAAGTTTACATTAAGAAATATAAACTGAACCATTCATCAAAAACCCACCAACATAGGTCGTCCTGCATGGAAGATTCCTACACTAGACAAAACTTTTCCCCATGTGATGGCATTGATAGTAGAAAAACTTAACCAGGAGGCGAACCAGATAGGTGTGCATAAATTCCACAAGACATGACCATCTCTAAGACGAGTACAATTCTGATCCATAACCAACCACATGAAGGTTGACGTAGCACACCCGCAGGCTTTACAAGAATACTGATTCATTAGACCTCTTTAAGGCCCAAGAGGAACTCCCACAAACTAAGAGTGCAACAAAGATACACATACTTAATACCCATCACACCAAAAAATGAAGCCTTTAGAGGTGATACCACAATAAGGAAATTTACGTTGTCCCCATCCTGTCACTGTGGACTTATGTTTGGCCAAGCTCATCCCCCGCCCGATGAGTTTTGATTGTGCGCAAGATTCGCCCTGAGGCCAATGGTTGGGGACATGATGTCTGAAGCATCCACTGCCTCATAGTCATAAGCTAGCCACCACTGACAGGAACTTCCTCTCCTAGAAAAGAAACTTACCAACTTCTCCTCGTGTCTGAAGCAGCCACTTCGTCAACATCCCAACTAATAATTGCAGCGAATGACATAGAGTGTCCGACTGACCGCACTAGAGGTAGGAGATTGAGCTGTCTGTCAAACACACGGTGAAAACTGACCATAGGAGCACTCTAAGAACAAGCCCCTTTGTTTCACACCCCTCATCGGATGAGGGACCTACACTCACAATAATGTGAACAAGACTATAGCTATTACATGTTTTAAACTGATTACACCACACTAATTCTGGGGAACATGAAACTAACTCATCAGGAAGGTCAATACACCTCATCCTCTAACTGTTTATTCGCTGAGCACCTATGAGATCCACTAGTTTATATCGAATTCACTTCCTTAGGTACTAATATGAAATGAAGTTAGTCTTGAGGATTGCTATGGACATCCCCATTCATAACTAAAACAGAACAATCCTTGTTCACCAATCAAGTCCTGCTCCAGCAGACATACTCGGGATAACTTACACCCACATAACTTTTGGAGTTCCTCAAAAACAGGAGGCACATACAACTTTCCAAAAGAATTTAACGATATCCAAATGACCTCAACATCCAAACAATTGACACCACCGAGAAAAACCCAACTATGCCACTACACTGGGAGTCTTGGCTGAGCCAATCACCAAGAAACCTACTGAAAACCCACGAGAAATTTCTAGTTTGCATATCCAGATCAAGAAACACAAAACAATCATCTACAAATCCAAACACATCACAAAACAATCATCCACAACTATGACACAATTCCTGTAATTCTAATTTGAAACATCAATTCATTCTTAAATAAAAACACCTGCGGGAAAAACCAAGAATAGTACAATAAAACCCAATAAATATTTTCAACTCATCACTTTCACCCTAGACCCAACACTATTTTTCAATTTCAAAAATCATTTAAGCACAAAAACCCAATTTAGAGAAAAACCCACTTTTTCTGAAAACAAGAAGCAGCCTTAAAAATCCATCTATCACTACTGATATTCCATGGTGCCTCGAAAATATGCATCTTCGTGCCACTCAGGTACCCATCCAGATGATCCAAAAACATCCCATTAATCACATCCACATGCACATGCGATCACCCATATGAATACCCATGCAAGCACCCATATGGAAAGTAACAAGGCTTCTCCACTTTCAAAACAAAATATTTTCAATATCCGAAAATATTTTTTTTTCTTCCAAAACCATTTCAAAAATTCATCGAAAATTTCTAGAAGGGTTTACATTTCTAATACAACCCACTTCAATTTCAGATAACCCAAGATGTTATTTTTTAAATTTGACTTCGAAAAATCAAGCGCCAATTCCCAGAAAGGAAGTTCAAAAGAAAACACCCCAAGAATCATGTCACACTTGCAGCAAGAGAAAAATAATAGTAAATCAAAGGTTCTATTTTCATTTAAAAGAAAACACTTTCACACAGACCCAAAATGGAAGAAAGATATCATGAAAACTAAAACACATAAATGGAGGACTAGTGGTTAGTCGTAACTCGACTACATGGTTTAGTAGATCATGCCCTAGGCAAGCACCAACCACTAAGAGTGTCAAAACATATTCTCAGACATCAAATGGGTCACTACACCTTGTGAGACTGCAGACAACACCAGTTTACTCCTACTATCATCCCCATCCACACAAAGAAAATACAAAACATAAATCCCGAACTACCCCTAGTTACTGAAGGGTTGGAATGAGTAAGAGTTCATGATGCTCTTCTCGTGCCTGCCACACGAGTATCGAAAGTCCTATCTTTGGTCTACATGAAACTTTAAATAACTAGAACAAAAACTTCATCTGATACCATTTTTTCACGATCCATGCCATGTCTTTATCCGACCCTGCACACGACCTAGTCCGTGGAATGGCTCGAAGGGTGTTCATGATCCCCATGGGCTGGCCCAAGTGCCCGAGCACCAAAAATAAAACATGGGAACAATTTACCTAAGTAAATAAATATAAAACAAACAACAAGATGAATAAATTGATACTAAAAATAGACATCCAAACAGACCCTTATACCATCTTCAAATTTGAAGTTTACAACTTTAACTAAAAACCCAAAAGAATCTACATCAAAGGAAAACCAAAACCCCAATACAAACCTCCATGCGACATGAGGAGTAATATCCCCAAGCCACCGCCACCAAACCAACATGAGGATACCACTGACAACCCAAACCACCAATTTTATGCTCAATTCCTCAACCTATAATGAAAAAAAAGAATCTACATACACCCACAGGTGTATGTATGGTGTGGGCTAAAATCCTAGAAGGATGCCCCCAAGAAAAGGATCCACACAGAATTATTAAATGACAAATATATTGGTAGTTTTAATTAAATAAATGAACTAAAAGATTGAACAACTTAAGAGAAAATAGGATGAAAGAAAGAAGTTTTAAAAAGGAACAACTTAAATTAAAACACACACACAGACTTAATTTTTAAAATAACTCAAGTGTCACACTGATGATTGTAAATTAACCAATGAGCACTAATATGGGTGAGGCCTCATGGGCGTTAGCTAGCTTAAGCACCTAGATCATCGTGTCTCGGTGGAACTTGGCTTAGAAGGACACGGACCTATGAAAATGGGGCTTAGAAGACCACGACCCTAAGAAAACATGTCTTAGAAGGCCATAACACTCAGAAAACGTGGCTTAGAAGGCCATAACCCTCAGAAAAGCATATGATTAGTTAGTGTTTCAACCGTCAGTCCTTTAGGAGAAACCAGGTCGAGTAACCTCCGGAACACTATCCCACTAGTCTAGTCCACCCTCCTATCTACCTAGACCTCCCTGTTTGTGCTCAAACACGTTTTAAGTTAATGTTACATGTCATATTTATGCACCCAAATAAAACAAGACACCACACATGCCAAAAACCACTACTCTCACTCAGAAATTCCATTTTAAATGAATACGCACAAAGAAGATATTTCAAAACTAAATCTACACAAATTACAAAACCAAATAAAACTACTATGTGGTCAAAGATAACACATTCATAGTCTAACAAACCATGAAAATAATTCCTTAAACAATTTCAACATATATCACATGAATTTAAACACCAAAAACCTTTATATAATGCAATCAAATCAAATTTTACATCATTAATAATTATTTAAATAATCATTTATAATTCTCTATAAATATATTTTTAAATACAATAACACCACCTCACACACCAAACCAACCCACAATTTAATAAAAGATGGGAAATTTCTATGGTGAAATAAGCCGTTAAAAAATTTACAAAATCTTTTCAGGATACGCCACATGATTTTAAACACCAAAAACTCACTGAAAAATTCATTCATGAAAAAAAACAAATAGATTCTATACCAAAACATTCTTTTCTCCATTTGCACATCCTAAAAAAATATACTGTACAACTTATGAAACACTAGCAAGCTGTTCGACAGGGGTTTTCACAGAAACATACTCATTACATATTAACACACTAATAAACAAATTTGAACATACTAAACCTCAAGTAAAAATTAAATTTGCACCAAAAAAACTGATTAGTAAACATACTAAATTAATTAATTAAGCAAATTAACATAACAATTAATTCTCATATGAGGACCACCTACCTCGCTGTAGACCTCCTTCACGAAAATAGTGTGAAAGGTCCATCAAACTTCCACGCCACCTAAAACAATACAAATAAACCCTAAAATTAAATAATGGAATCCATCACACCGTAAAGGAATAGAACACCGAAACAAAAACTTAATAAAGATCCTATGAAAGGTGGTAATAAATTATGGGAGGAAGGCCCATGTGTTGGAGGAGGTCGGGATGCCGGCGAGGAGGTCCGACCGCCAAAGGGAGGCATGCATCGATCTTAAACTGGAAGGATGGGCTGTGTGCAGTGGTCTGGATGGTTTAGCCGAGAGGGAGCTGATGAAGGTGTGGCACAGCGCATCTGCCCAGATAAGGGAGGAGGGTTCGGCCCAATGCGGAGGAGGAGGAAGGTGAGGTCTTGCTGGGTGGTGGACTAGGTGCACCCGAGGATGCCAGAGGGGCTGTGCCAGATAGGTGCAGGAGGGCGACAGAGCATCGCTAGATGGTAATAAGGGGGTTGGGTCATTTGGTGTAGCCATAAGGGGAGAGGGGAGGGAGGTCCGATGAGAAACGAGTGAGCAGGGAAAAATTTGTGGCGTGCTAGGGTTGAGGGAGGTCTGCTACAAAAAAACTAGGGGAGGAAGGGGTTCCGCACAGGGAGAAGGGGAACACGCAAGAGAGATGGAGGGGAAAAAGTAAAAATAAAGAAAGAAAATTGAGGGAGAGAGAAATGGAGAAGGGGAAAATTAAAACAGAGAAAAGAAAATAAAGAATAAAAATAAAATAATAATTAAAGAAGACAAGACGAAATAAACCATAATAAAAGAACAAAACAAAATTCTAATTAATAACAACAAATTTTAATGCTAAAAATAAAACAAAATATAATAAAAACAAAATAATAAAAATGTCCAAATTAAAGTATTAACTGAAATAATAATAATATTAATATCTTAATTGGAACAATAAATTAAGTAAAAATAATAATAGTAATAAAAAATAATAATAAAACCAGCTATAATGTAATTGCATTAACTGCTAAGTCTGGACACCATGAAAAGATGTGTGCATGGTTGCGTCATTGTTGCACGCCAAAACAACAAAACATTTAATAATAAAAAGTTCTCTAATTATTTATGAACACTATACCCGATCACGCGTACGCCTGCTTACCCGTGCATGACACCAAATTTCATTTAATGTAAATCCAGCTCAACTTAATAATTAATCACACACCAGGCAGGCTGTATGGGGGTCTACTAAATCCAAACAGCTTCGACCATGAGTTGCGCTCATGTCAGACATTACCACACCACAACACTCATTTATAAAAAAATCACAAAAACAAAAGCCGGGTCTGGCCTGCACCTCAACAAAGAAAATCTAAAGCCAAATAAAAATTATAAAAAAAATACAACAGATGTCTGGGTGTGACAGTGTTGTTCAAGATGAAATTTTTTCTCCAGATGAACCTATTTATCATTCTATATATACTTAAAAAATAAATCTACATGAAGAAATGAAACCTAGACATGAAGCATTTACTGAGGGGGATAAATCTGACAAAATGGTTGACACTAAGGAAGAGCCTCAAGGAATGGTAGTTCAAGATGATGGAGAGCATCAAGTAGGAAGAGTAAGGATTCATACTCTTACTCCTCTAGATTCATATATATTGGATGAATCAGTGAGGCATCTAGGTTGTGTTGCATTGGGATTAGATTACGATGATTCAAATGATGATGTCTTTAAACATTCTATAAGGGTACTAGAAGCTGTGACATCTACTAGTCACTATGTCACTAAGGATGATTATGAAAAATTCAAACAAGACATATGTTCATCCATAAGACACATAGTACAATCTTAGATGAGGTATGAGATTGATAAATTTAGGATTTATAATAGTGAGCTGACTGATAATTTTAGAGCTATCTAATCTATGTTTGATGGTGTTAGGAAAGATGGAGCTTCTAGTTCTACTCCTGCCTCTAGTATTTTATCTCAAGATGATGATTCTTTGGATTCCAATATGTCCACAAAATAAATTCAGACATATTTAATTACAACTTTAGAAAATATTTTTTTCCAAGAAACACCATGATCAAAAATTAAATGATGACATTGACCACTAGTATTAATCATTTAACCACTGAGTATAAAAATACAACCGAAATTGTCATGAAAGGTCTTTAGAATCCAGTAAATCATTTTAATGCTCTCAAGTTTTCCATGTTAATAAAACAAGTTAATGAAATTATCTTATATACTCTTCCTTCAACATATACTCCACCAATTCCGCCTTTACAATCGGCAGATCTGAATATTGTTAGTTCGAGTTTGAAAGAAGAATTGCAGGCATTAATTGATAGTATAGACATGGTTGAAGACACATCAGATAAGGTTCATGATCATGTGAAGTATTATACAAGGATTTCTTCACAAATTCAGGAAGATCTCACCAAATAGATTAATGAGTTTGTCTTTAAACTCATCATAATGCCTCAAATGAATAGTCTATTTAAGTATTCGGCCACCTATATTACTCTTCCCCTAGTGACAATGGATTTTAAGGATAAGATTCATAATATGAGAGAATTAACTCCCATATTGGAAACTTTTATAGAAAATAATGATGATTTGGTAAATATAATGATATATGGTGGAGAGATATTTTAAGAGTTCATTAAGATGTTAAAACCATATCTATATTTCCAGAGTGAATACATTATGGTAACTTCTACTGCACCCCATGGCCCTGCTTCTTATGTGCCTCCTCAACCATAGATGTCAGTTTCTCAGACTTTATCTCAGTTCAGACCTGTCATTATAGAAACATTTCAGCCTCAACTTCTTTCTCAACATAAACCTACCCTATAATCAATAGTTCCTGAAGGAGTTCCTCTACCTCATCTCAAAATCCATTCTGACCCTCCTGCTTATCATCCTAACCATCCTGATGAATAATCCATTGATCCTTCTAATAAGTGGAAGGAACCCCTTGATCTTACCGTGCATTGTGGAGTGATCTTATTTTGATTGGGCAGAGCCATTGTACATTTTTTAGTGTACATTTTTATGAATATTATTTCATTGATTCTACTTTTCTATTTTTAGTGTTCATTTCACCAACCAATTTTTTCTAATACTAGAAGGGGGATAATTTTAATAATAATTATTAAAAGGGGAATAATATTATTAAGCTTTATTATGAGTTTATGAATTCTTATCTCTGATGCATTATTATCGTCTTTATTATCTCTAACACATTATTTCAATATTCTCTCTGATATATTATTATGCTTTTACTTTAATATTTCTATACTGATACATAATAATTCCATGAATTTTGATTATAAAATAGGGGGAGATTGTTAGCCCATATATACTATTTGCCGCTATCACTAACTATAATGGTTTTATCTATCACAAATCATGACATATATTAACATATATCATTCCTTATATCAGATCCTAAATTTTGTAAAATAATTATCTTGAATATCATAAAATTTAAAAAATATAACTATTTATGTTTGTTAAAGTCTAAACAGTATTATACCTAATTATCTTTGTGTAATTAGGGGTATTAATACTTTATGACATTGTTTAATTGTAAGAAAGACATAACATATAGAAATTATATAAATATGAGTCACTGACACCGACCAACAAATGACTCACTAACAGACATATGACTCACTAAAATACAGTGCAAACAGGCATATATTCTATGAATATGAAGCTGACACCATTGTTGGACTTACCGTTGCATATGAATCACAAATGCAGATGACCTACCGTTAGTACAAGTGACCCACCATTGGATATGAATCACAAACGGAGATGGCCTACCGTCCGTCCAAGTGACCTACCGTTGCATGATGATACCGATGCAAGGACACACCATTCATTGAAATGAGTCACTGTAGATCAATTGTCTCACAAACAGAAGGATGGACACAATTTTGAAACAATTCAATGATGTAATGATTCACCGACATATGGAATGATCAAAAGAATGACATACTGACCCCAAAGAAATGAGACACTGAAAGCCGAGTCATCAATATACTATTTAAATCTGCATTTATTAATATTATTTCTATGGGTCATATTTGTGTTACTTAATGACTCTAACATAATTAAAGTCAAAATGAAAACATGACAAAAGACAGTACAACATACAAGGTATCTCCACATGCACATTGTCAAGATGGAAGGTTTAAAAAGGAAAAAAAGCATGTGAGATGAAAGAGAGAATGTGAAGTGTCGTGGTGTGCATGATTAATAGTGTTATACTAAATAACAGTTGCAAATATCATGCATCCACTGTGAACTCAAGTATAGAAGCACACATGAGGCGTTCTCAATCGAGATGAACACTGATTTGAAAAACTATTTCAGCATATCAATGAAGGAGATGAATACAATTGTAGAACCATATTTGTACATGGAATATAGACTCTGACACTCTATTTTGTGTCATCTTCATGAAGAGGGCTAGAATATCAAATACACTTCATCAAATGAGTCTAGAGATGCACCTCATAACACACAGATGCTTCTAAACAATATTCAATATATTTATCTCTATTGTGTTCATTCAGTTACATTACTAAGCAATGAGTGTATGTGTCTGTTACACACACATAGACTCCTATTCATAAATGGAGGATACTTGATATCCTAAAATCTCTCACTATTATTTATCATTTTTTTATCCCACGTAGAGTTGTGAAAGAGGTCATCTGTGACATGTTTGTTGTTTTTACCATGATGAACTGTGGTAGAGGTCTAGGATGACTTATATTGCATTGTGTGTGGTTTTGAACCTTTCTATAGGATGTGGATCATACTATTTATTAATTTACACAACTTGTTGGTAGGTGGTATCCATGTACAGTGGATTAAGTCTCTTCTTAAGACTGAACCTCTTATTTTATTTCTACTGTGTTTACTCTGTAGTTTTACTCTGTCTTATCATATATTTCATAAATATAAATTGAACTATTATAGTTAATATTATAAAGTGTTTATAATCGTATTGAATTATTAGATTAGTTTCAAAAGCTGTATTAATTATAAAATTGATGAAAATGAGAACTAAATAATCTTTTGAGAAATTAATTGAATAGTTAAGGTCTGATATATTTGCTACTGGATAACTGGGAAATTAAATTTTGAATATTAGTGGAACTTCAAATAATAATTTTTAATAGAATTTTTTTAAGATAATAAATTCACCCTATATTGAGTAATACATTCTAAAAAAATGTATAATGGGAATTATTTTCATAATTCTTTCATCATTTCATCATTACATATCCAATAAAAATGAAATTTTTTCCATAATTCATAATATATTTAACTAAATGAATTGAAATGGATTTCAGATAATCATCTATGAATAAAAAACATCAAATTATATTGAAATAATGAATTTGTATGGAATCATAAACTCATATCCTAAGAGAATCAAAAAAATTATTTATTGATATTTAAGGAGAAGAAAAATGACATTGGAAGACCATTCAATCGTTTATTTGAAAGCATCTGAAAATAATATTTTATCGTGATGAAATATTTTATTAAATGTAATTAAATATTAAGAAAACTATTTTCATTGATTTTAACAATGGAAACATAAAATTTATGAGGAAAAAAATCATGTTGGTGGGAAAATCCCTTTATATAGTATACAAAAAAATAGAATTATTTATTTACACTTTAAAAAAAAAAATAAGAATAAAATTACATTAAAAATATTCCTCTAATTTTTTTTATAAAAAACTAAAATTTAATGAAGATAAATATATTACATCATATCTGGTATAGTAAAAATATTATATTAATTAATATTGATGATAATGGACATGGAAGAAAATGATTTTCAAAGAAAAAGGATATATGGTCTAAATTTCATAAAAACATTTTTTGACATTTTAAGTACCAATGAGAGGAAAATATTACAATTAAAAAAAATATTTTAATTAAAATAATAGGTGAAATTATATAGTGTTTACATGATATTACCCATTTAATATCCCTCAATATAAATTTATCTTAAATAATCCCAAAAAGATATGGTATTATAACATAAACCCAGAACTCATATACCATACTGCTTAATATGAATTCAAGTATCTTCTATAATAAATATATATTATATATATATATTATAAAGAATTATATTATAGAATAAATTCATATGTATCAGTTATGTAATATTTCTAATAATCCTTCGATAAAAAATTCATTATTGAAAATAATATTTTGGTTAATAATGTAACTTTTTCTATGCGTGTTTCCTTTCAATAGTTGTTTTAGTTAATACTTAGAAGTTATTTTATAATCAATTGAATATTAATCATAAAATATGGTTTTTATTTATTCAGAATATATACATAGTTAATTATTACTATAAATTGGTCATGAAAAATACGTCAACACTTATTCTTGAGTTATATTATCATTTTCCAAAGAATGGAATGTTATGAAGTTAGATAAGAAATTATAATTCCATAAAATTTATTATTAAATATATATCATATGTAAACATTAATTTCATAATAATAACTATCCATGAATTGTGGTGATGAAAAAATTACATCCCTTTGTCTCACAGTAGTCCGAACATAGACTTGAACGATGTTATTGTTTCTCATTTAATGGTGATGTAAATGAAAAATGGATTGGTAATAAAACAAAAAACAACCTACTCTATAGGAGGTACATGTTTTTTAAATCTTGTTTGTTAGAAAAAAATTGATATAGTTACAAGAGGAAATAATATAAAAACATTTTTTAATGATAAATGCATTTTCTTTGAAAACTCCAATTTATCATGAACAAAAAGCATTATAAGGTACGTATTTTGATCAAAAAAATACCTATAGATCCTTATGAGAGATATTTTGGTTGTATTTTAGTGTGGAGTTTCTAATATAGATGTCTCATGATGTGTGAGTAAGATAATAGAGGTGGAATCATGTTATAAAGAGGGATGGGACACCATTGAAAAAATTCATCATGTTAATATTAATTAATGTACTAATAAATCCACATTGATCCATATTATTTTTTTGAAGTTATGAAATTAAATGATTGAACTATATAGATTCTATTAGATTTAGAGAAGTATATATACATTTTTAACCCCTGTCATTATGATTAGACCCCATGTTACTCTATTTTAACATCCCATGTTAAATAAAACCCACTTTTAAAAAATTACTTATAATTTTTTCACAAACCATTAAATAAAATCCAATTTTTATGAAAACATATTGTAAATAATCAATTTACATTACAGATAATTGATTACTTATTTAACACATATTAATATTTATAAATATTTTTATAAATTTCAATATTCATTTTTATAACACCCATTATAATGAATTTTGAAAGTATTATACTATATCATGGTTAATTTAGACTCTGGGTTAGAAGTACAAAAATTATAGAATACATCATGTTTATTTTACTGTTAAATAAACATATAAATTATCAATGTATTATATTATGACCCTATTAAAAATAATTTTCCAAAAAAATACATCAAACTGATAAAAAAATTATGAGCATGTCATCGATTTATCACTTACTCAAGTTCACAAGATTATTCGTAGAATTTATAATTCCACTAGATAGCATTAACCAATTGATTAGTTTTTTTTCATAACACTTTTTATTTATAATCCATGATCATTATAGAGTGTCAACTGATAATCTAACTGATATGAAACCATCACAATGCAGTCAATAAAATAAAATATAAGGATATAACTTGGTCTTTAAATTAACATAATTAAAATTTTCATAACCATTATTGGTGTTGAAAATAATAGAATAAATACTTACTAAATTTTAATTACATGTCTTGATGATGATTGTTTTTACAACTCATATGTCTAATCTAAAATTATATATTGTGATTTTAAATATATCCAACATTCTCATTCATGACAATATTAAAATAAAGTCCCAGTAACATTCTATATCTAACTTTGTCCTAAATTATTAGAGTAATGAAATTTCTTCCGTTGATTGATTAATTAGAATCAATCTTCAATCTTGAGTGAAACAAATTTTTATATGAAAATCCTAACTATGGAATGTCTTATTCACAAAAAAATGATGGTAATATATTTTTATCATGAGATATCTTCTAGGGTATGATTTTTTTCTTATCTAAACCATAAGTGTTATGATAATATGGGGTGATAATTTTCATATACTATTTCAATTTATAATTAAATACCTCTCATGAAAATTGGGATAAACCTATGAAATCGATGAACTACAATTGAATATGTTACACCAAGAAACCATTCCAATTAAAAAATGTATTTCCAGGAAAGATTATCAAGGGATAAATATTCTTGGATGGAAACAAAATCTATCGATTTCTTATATATATCATCAATATCCATATTGAAATTATTCCCTTTAGAAAATTTTTGGACTATAATAATGTAATCTAGGGTTATATTTTCAATTTTCCATTATATTTTGGTTTTGGTTGTAACATTACATTAGATATCATCCTTTTTAAATTAATATAATGATATATAAGAAGCAAGATATTTACTTATATTTATCCCAACTAATTTCATCCTACAATAAATATTCATTCTAATATATATATATATCATCATAATATTATAATGAATATAGAATGTTAAACATTGATATTAAATCAAAAGATACTTCGATAATTCTAGTATTAATGTGGTTAAAACTCAGTTGTATCATCTTATCATTAGATTATAATCATGATGGGAATATTTTAAAAAACATTATAGAGAATAAAATTCTCAACTGGTTCCACATTGATCCTTATATGGAAGGATTGTTTATACTTCATTTTGGAACAAAATTATATATCCCCATTCCTCGTGATTTCAATTTGATCTGGAACCCAACAACTATTATTCGGTTTATGTGCATGTGAAAATATTTTTACAATGTAAATTGGAAAAAATAACTACAAAATAAAATCATAGGATCACCCAAAAAAAGAAAAATACAATAGTATACAAAGTTTTTTTATCTTTTAAAGAATCTATGAATCCTCAGATATACCATATTTTTCTATATAATAGTATGGCTTAAAAATTGGATGTAAACATGTCTCACTACACATCATGAGACATGTCTCAATTCCCAGTGTTGGTTGGTAACATTCACTAAGTAGTATATATTCATCCTTGAAAGAATCATTACACACCCTGACCTAAATTTGGTCAATATAAAAAGCACCACAATACCTATATTACTGGTGGATTTAATTAGGAACACTGCATGCCCCACTATGGTGGTGGTTATTATCTTCAAATGATATTATTTTCTACCCAACATACCAAATGTAATTGGATAATCACATCACCCATGTATGTAATTTTCTCATTTATTTCTATAGTGTATGGATTCTCAACCCATACATGGTATACAATCATATCAACTACAATTTTTTAATATGATACATATTGTCAAATAATCCATAGTCTCTAGCCATAATCTTGTTATGAGGATCCCCCATCAAGGGGTCCTCTCTCCATAACTATAGAACATAATAATTTTGAAACATAATGTAATGTTCCATATGTTATTAAATATCACAATAATTTTGTATAATAAACATTAATAATATGTAACATCATGAATAGTTCTCAAGAGGTTACTCAGATACCCAACCATGTTCACAATCATGCATCTTCAAACAAACTATTGCAAAAAAGTATCACATCAAAGAAAAAATTCTATATACCTATATGATGTATTGAATATATTCATTAAAATAGTATTAAGAAACAATAAAATGTTATCATAATCCATCATGGAAAAAAATAAACACACATTCTAAAAGAAAAAATCATTATAAATAGTTTCTCGGGCCACACCCACATGTCTTAAAATAATCAAACATGATCTTATAGGATCTAGGTGTTATATTGCACAAGAACACATCAATGATATATCATGTTATCAAATTTTCACATTATTGTCCATTATTCAATCATCAATTTCGACCATCAATATAGTGAACAATGGATTATCATGACCCTTTATACTTTGTATAATTACATTAGTAATGGTTCCTTCAATTAATTTAAACTCAAGGTTCATTAATTAATAATGAATTAAGAATAATTAATAACACATTATATATTATGGGTCACTAGCCTAATGTTAATTACCTTGTATCATTATAAATTAACTATTCACAAACCATGGGGTTGAGTGGATATGACAACAGATCTGATAAAAAGAAAACACACCAACAAATCCCAACACCTTCCTTCAAGTCATCCAAATACATTAATCCTCTATTGATCACCAAAAGTATCTTCCCACTCTAAATAATTCCAATTAGTCAATTATAACAATATAATAATTTATTATAAGATCATAAGAACCGACATTTATCATAATAGATTCACAATGTTGAACGTGTTTCCAAATATCACTACCTAGTTTTTACCAGGACCAAACATCCATTGGAGGACCCATAAGAACACCTTAATATATTTTTGTATTGTTCCTAAGTTATTAATAATAGGAAAATTTACAATTTCAAAGTATTAAATTTAAAACTAAAAGAAAAAAAACCCAATCGAAGTTCATTAATTGCAACATCATACAATCGAGTTTGAGCCACTCCCAACATAGTGGTTTTTCTATAATGAGAAAAATGACTAAATATATTCCATATTTCGAAGGAATATTTAGATGCAATTGACAAAAAACCAAGAAAGAATTTTCATGGAACATACCATGATTCAACAACCATAAATGATAGACATTAATCAGTACTAATCATTATTTATATATTCTAATTCAATGAATCAAAAATAAATAAGAATTAAAAATATGATAATGGAATTTTCATCTAATTTTAGATTAGGATACATGACAACAATCACTAATGAAGCAATATTATAATGTTAGGATCCAGTTTTCATTTTTTAAAAAATGATCAAAACACAGACTGGACCAGAGGATAATCTAGAAAGAATGGAAACATGATGCACCTATGAATGATGATGAACGAGGATGAAATTTAAGAATATTGAATTATCATAACATCTTTTTCTAACACTTTTCATATAGATCCATCTAGAAAATAGAGGATTTCTTGGGGGTGAAGAGGTAAATACATAGAAAATTTGTTATAAAAAAGTCGATCAAGGGGTTTTGAGCCTATTGGTGCTTTTCTAGGAAGAAAAAACATATCACACCCCATGTATTTCCACCTAATAAGTAAAATTAACTAGATAATATGGGTCCACAAACAACTTAACATAAGATCAATGATTTGAATGCATTATTTACTATGAAACTGGGGCATTATCCTCCACACTGGCTAGCCAGTGGAAGCAGCAACATCCCACGCTTCTCTAGGAATCCTCTTTTGAAAAGTAATCATAGATTCATCCCCAATGATTATTTCTTATCAAAAAACATCAATATAGAATGTTTAAAAATGTTTTAACTTAGTGTGAAAACTTATTCTCTCAAAACACCTTCCACCAGAAGAATGGTTTAAATTCAATATGAAATATTCATCCATATTTGTGTTAGATGTTACACTCTCTCCACAATAGAATTTATCATCCATGAATGTTGTGGTTGAAAAAATTCATGCCAAATAGTCTATATATACTTTCACATTCATGGAGTTATTTATGTCCCATAATCAATATCAACCACTACATCTAGGATTTGCTAATTCCTTAACATTCATCCTGCGCCACTAACATGTCTCTAAGGACAAACTATGTAAGGTGATCAAAAAGCTCACTAGTGTCTATGAATAAGATAGTGATCACCATATCCAATGAAAAAATACCCCAAAGTATACCCAAATGAGCCTTCTAAATCATGATCATTATCTAACCCATAGTAATCCACACATAGATCTATATTCAATTAGTTTTTTGAAATTATAGGTTTGGCTAGGTATTATCATGGTTAGTCAACATAATGTGTGCGTTACAATTTTATATTGACACATTTTTCTTGATTCCAAATAGGGGAAAAAGTCACCACATAAAAAAAAAAAATTTAATAATATTACATTATATATAATTTCCTTTGTTTCTATGTAATTCTTGGTCATACCGATATGATACCACAGATGTGGTTCAAACCACAATATTTTGGCTCACATGGAAACACCAGTCAGTATGTTTCAGGTTATATTTCTACTAGGATTATTAGCATGAATCACTAAACCGACACATATAATGAATCATGATACCTATAGCCTCATAGCCATTATGAAATATATCTGACATCCTTTTTGAAGTATGAAACTAGGTCAAATGAATTTTCCCAATTCATTCACCATATTCTTTCACTGTCCAATAGGCTCTCAGAAACGTGTCAATTAATAAATGATTCTAATCCCACCTAGATCACCATGATTTTTAATTTGACTCCCAATCATGTGTCATGTATCTATCTGGCACAATATCTAAATAAAACAGCATATATTTAATGTGAAACTCGATACTCTTGGGCCCACTAAACATAAGTTCCCTAGAGTATCCTTGATCATTCAAAGGATAATCATATACAAAACTAGGTCCCTCTACACATGTGATCAATTTCAAACATGACCATATTGATTTTCCCCATAGTAGGATTATCATTATAGTCACTTTTAAACTCATTCATAGGAAAAACTGTACAAAACTAGTTCACCAGTTAATATTATTACTATGTATGACCACTTATTTTATTGATTTCTCTGAAAAGTAGTTGTTAGTAAACATACCATGATTACACAGAATATAGTCCACTATAAAAAATGATCCGTTATAAATTTACGTATAGATCTCCAGTAGTTGAGTCATAGGTTATGAACCATGATCTATATGGATCTCATCCCCTTAAGCAAGTTAGTTTTTTGAACCATGATATTTCTATAGTTGAGATACCACGGTTGGTTGTGCAATGATTCCCCAGTCTATCATATATGTCTTATTTCATCATGTATAAAGTTTTGTATCCTTTAACCACTACACCACTAGACCGTTTATGCTTTATGCTATTAAATAATATTTTCATATTCAAGGGTGATTCTAAAACAAATTCATCACTGAAATATCATCCACATATCCTATGGGTTCAACCATAGACTAGGTACATACTCAATGCCTTTCTCACCACAATATTTCCAAATTGTTCCACAATTATAATGAAAAACCTTATTTAATTTTATCACATTATGGATCTCTCATACAAAAAAGATAACACGAATCGTTTCTCCTATGATAATAACATACAATGAGCCATGGACCACAGATATACACTAACTCACCTTTTAGCTATCCAGACACCATAGGGAACCATCACCACCAAATATGATCACTATGAAAACATAATTTATAAATTATAGTGTCTTTTTTAACATATTAGACTTCACAGCAACAATCAAACATGTGTTAGTTCAAACTAAGAGAATCCACCGACGATCCAACCCTCCACGTTCCGAACACCTAAGAACATCACTCAACATCTAATAAATATGTAATGTTAAAGTATTTAGATAATAAAATCATTATATATCTCAAATTTTTGACAAGAAACCTAGCTATTTACAAACTAATTTTTACAATGACTACTAATACTCAAGGTTTTATTTTATAAAAAAGACAAATACATCATTCAAGAAATGTCTTTTTGACTTATAAATTTTACATTCAATTATAGATAAATATATTCAAAAATAACAACAACTTAATAGTTAAACTTCAATATCACTTCAAAAGGAATATTCTTACCCAAGTTAATCTAATTTCATATGAGACTTTATTTTTTAGATACCAATGATTCAATTCTAAGGAAACATGATATTTCATAAAAAACATAATAAGGAATCACTAGGTGTCATATCATAAATATATTAAACATGGTATATTTATATTGAATTCACATGATGAATTTTTCCTTCAGGTAACCATTTATATAATTAATTTATACGAATTTATGTTAAAGTGTGTTCCCCTATATGCTATATGGATAACTCTATATACACTATAGAAAGAACCTATCTTAAATGGACCTATCAGGTGGATTCTTCAATATGTTTTTCCATTGAGTCAAATTCTAAAACCCTTAAAATTTATTTTAAATGAGTAATAATGTGTTCAAAATTAAGAGAAAATTAAAACAATCATTAAACATTAGATATATAATTTTTTATATTTAAATGTGATATAGACATTGAATTTATGGGCAGGAATATGAGAAACTATACCATTAGATATATGTATAGTTTTTCATATCAATAAATATTTATTGAGTACTACCTATAAATAATGACTTAGTTTTTAGTGAATTTACTTTCTTTCATAAAATATTGTTTCTTAGAAATTATTTTTATTATTGTTTTGTGTTAAAATTATAATAACATTTTTCTACAAAATAGAATTTCATTGTATTTTTCAGATATGTTTTGTTTAAATTCTAACACATTGAAGAATTTAATATTAAAAAATATATTTAATATATTTAATTAGTACAATCTAATTTGATAATATGCCTCTTTTTTTTCAATATGAACAGTAACCCTTGTAATTATTTTTCACTTTACTTGTGGTAAAACATATAAAAACATTAAATTTTGTGGATACGGATTTAAGATTTCTATTACAGACTATTTTATTCATTTGTATGTGTGGATCATTTAAATTTACATCATGTTCTCTATTATATGGCCACTTTGTACCATTTATATGTCATTATGAGCTTTATTTTATTTTGTTGAATGAATATATACAAAAGTGACAATTTTTTGACATTAGTATCTCTGTAATTTTTTAATGATAAGTAGAGGATATGTTAGATTATAAATTTCTATTAGATAAATAATTAATTTATTTTATAATGGTAAATTATTTTTTTTTTGTTTTTTGTGATCTAATAATTACATTAAATTCATACGCGGTGATGACATGGTACATATTCCATAAATAGAAAAATATACTATTTTTATAAAAAAATACTAAACATAACATAATTTTGTTGATTTAATATATTCCATGAATTTTTAATATAAATATAAAATCTTATAAATGTGTTAATGTTTTATAATTTAATTCTTATTCACACAATTTTATTTCAAAATCATATTATGTGAATAGTTCATAAATTTATAATAGTTTATTTTTTATAATACATTTTATAAAACTATTTAAAAACCATTACCAACATTAAATTGGATAAATAGAGTGATAAATGGTTAAAAAATTCTTCCCTTGAAAATTTATGCACCAATTTTAATCTTATATATAAAATTATTAGCCAGTTATGTTAAAAATGGTATTACAATGGCTAAGGATAAAATTTGATAAAAAATATATAAAACCAATGAAAAGGTATATAATTTTGTCTAAATTAAAGGAAAATTTATTTTATTGTTATAATATGACATTATTTTCATTATCTTTGAATTCATTTCATTTTAAAAATATTTTACAAGAGTTAGACATGTATTTTATTATAATTTTTCACCTATTTCCCAAACAATATTATTGATATTTTATAATTATAAATATTTTATTAAATGATTAACATTTAAAAAAGTACTATTTTTTTTAATTTTATACTTTTTAATATATCAACCACATAATTTTTATGGGAGTATTTTCCATTAACGGTATCATTCTTGACACTTAAATATTAAACGACATTAACTTTGTAGTAATTGTAAAAAGGGTTAATGGAGGGTTAGAAACATATAATTTATAGGAAATTAAATAAATTTGTAAAATTTTATTCGATGAGATTATTTAGACATATAATCAATCGATTTTTAAAATATGAAAATTTTGGGTCACATTATTATAAAATTTATCTTATATTTATTTTATAAGTTACATATTCCAAGGGTGCCCCTCCCCTCACTTATAAAAGGGAACCTATTATAATCTCTTACTAACACATTTTAAGAAATTTATCTCAATAAATACATCATATAATAAATTTATATTTTCATTCACAATATCATAGAGCTTCTGGTCATTCAAATTCCATCACTTTTTGTAATAAGGTGTATACAAAAAAGATTTCTCACAATGATGTGGTAAAAGTCTCAATTGAGAATTTTCCATTTTATTTCATCTTCTACGTCATCTTAATACACAATAACTAATATAAAATAATTAATTCAATATCGTAAATGATATTTATTTATATTATTATTATATAAAAACCATTATGAACCATAATTTCATCCTATATAAAGTGAAAAAATTTATCATTCATACTTATGTGTTACGATCTCCATGTAGTAGTATACTACATTTTTTATCACAACATTAAATGAGTGGTTTTTAAGAGGTATTTAATTTTATATATTACATCTATTACATATTTATTCAACTGGATTTATAATTTAATATATTTCTTCTTAACATTAAATTTGTTTGAACATATATTGTCCCTTGTCTGTACGTGTTGACTATTGCCTCCATGAAGAGATATGACTGATTTTCCATTTCCATATAGATATATATAATTATTATATATTATAATATATATTTAATAATGATTAAATAATGGTTAATTGGTATTTATATTTTTTCCATTTTATATATCGAAATTTCAACATAACATTTTTCTCTACGTACATCCGACCATCCCCAGTAACAGTGTAATTAATTTTTATTTATCTACCTTTTAGATGCACTCTGTATAGATATATATAATTAATATATATTATATTCATATAATTTTAAAATTATTGGCATGATTGAATCATGATAAAATTATAATGTATGAGACTATATAACCAAAACATCGATGAAAATTGGAGTAGTTGTAACACATAATAGTGATTTTAAATAAAAATTATAGAGAAACACATGAATAGAAGTTATAACTAAATGAAATATGATATGATATTTATGTGTATAGTAAAATAATTTTTTAAATACATATTAATTATTATGTAGGATAATTATACACTTAGGAAAAAATGTGATAATTTATATAATATATTTATGTTTAATTTCATTATATTTTGGATTGTTTAAGCTTTAATTAGCCAGTGGGTAAAATATATTATATTTATAAGATAAATTCTTTTCATTTTTTGTTATCCTATATTTATTTTTCAGTATTACATATTTACCATTAAATTTATAGTATTTAAGAACTTGATTGATATTAGTTATTTTTTTTTCCAGAGTTCATAATTTTATTTACTCTTTACAGAAAAATCATTTTCTTCCATGTCCATGTTTGGTAAAAATATATTCCATATTGTTTTTTCTATTATCATATAAATAAATAATGTAATTTTCAACCACGAATCACATTTTAAAAAATGGTTTATTATAGTTTTTATGGTTTTAAATATGATATAATTTTGATATTTTACTGAAGTCATGAAAATTGTAACCATAGACCAGTAGGTCACTTAGACTCAAACACATCTCCCCAAAAACCAGAGGCTGCAGACAAGCATCGAGGGACTAAGTGAGTCAATAGGGAGACTATGACCTCTTTACCAGAGTATCACAACAAAATTCAAACATATACAATAGCATAAGCTAATAAATAAGAATTCATCTGAAAGTAAGGCAAGCAAGAACATGATTAAATAACAATAACCAGGAATGTATTATATAAAAAATGATGTAGATGGTACAAGTATCTATAAAGAGTCCAGAATATTACATGGTAATACAATAAAATACAAGTATCCCAAAAGAAAAAAAATACCAAAATGGTATCCCATCATCGCAAGCCCCATCTTGGTCCTATAAATCCCTGATCCAAAGCCACAATCAACACCATATAGTAGGGCGTCAACCATTATCAATACCTACAACCATATAATCACTTTGGGTCCCCAAGGAGGCTCAAACCAGGAGTGAGATCAAAATCTCACTAGGAAACCACCTAGGACTATATAGTTCTTAAATAAATTCTAAAAAAAATCTAGCATGTTTAAATAGCCATTAATTGAATATTCCCATGGAATAAGTCTACTACAGTAAGTAAAACCAAACAACCCTCAAGGCTATCAAAAAAAGAGAATGCTACTAATAATGAAGTTGAAAGCAAAGTAAACATGAAAGTCACATGACCACATTGTACATCCATCTGTATCTCGTAACCAAAAGACACACTGTATAGATACATTAAATATCCCACTACCACACCGTATACTGAGAAGAAAAATCCCATGACCACACTTTATAGAGATGTGAAGACCACAAGGGCCAGATTCAAGGTGTTAGAAGACTAAGGAATGCATATAACAATTATAGACCATAGAAGGCCATATCGAAGGATCTTTTCCAAAGAAACCAATTGATTCTAAGGGGAATCCCTATTGTATACTCAGTTATGAACTAGTTGGTGTCTTGTAAGCATGGAAATAAAATGACCTATGTGATACCAAGAAATCTAGATCCACGAGGTTGCAAGGACCGATGCAGCCCATGGAATCCAGCCTTAAGGGTCAGAGTCAACCCAAGGGGTCCACCACCACATTCTAGATCCATAGAGATCAGTCCAAGGCATCTATCAAACCATTCTTTTAAGAATTAAAGCATTCAAAATTAATGATTCATCCCATGTGAGTATACCCAATCACATCAACTAGCACAATCCATAAGATTACCCACATATGAAAACCATTTACAAAAAAATCATACAGACCTACCATCCCATATAAACCATTGAACATACCATTAGACATATTCATATAGTTACAACCACCCATATTATTCAATTAACATTTGAAACTATCAAAATAGACAAGGCATAATAAGATATTCATTAAGCACATAGGCATTACATTTCTAAAGAATGAAATTCAAGCTATTCAGGAATCTATGGGATTCCTGTAACTGGGCTTGAAAATAAACACAGCACCTGGGTGGTTTAAACAACCATAAACAAGATATTCTCTTAAGGTGCACCACTCGGATGATCATGATACGAGGAACGAGTGCCATTGCACATAAACAGAACCTATAATCATCCATAATAGGTCCAACTACAACTACTTAAATAAAAACTCTAAAAATTAACCTCATCAGAATTTATGGATGTTGGCATAAAGGAAAATGCCCAAAAATACCAATAAAAAGCAGAAATAAGGTGTAGAACAAGTACCATGCCTCGGTAGTAAATAGCTCATCCAGTATCAAGTGTTGATTAATCATTTTTTTGAAGAAATATAAATAACAGATGGAGAACTGAATATTTGGGAATATGTTTCTAAATCCAAATAGTGCTGTATTTCTTCCAAAAAAGCATGAACAACAACAAATAAATCGAGTACATAGAGTTTTAAATCTGATGAGATAATCCGCAATCGAAAAGGAGGTCAGACAGAGAAACTGGAACAAATATTATGCTAGGCGCCAATGGGGAGATATCCACAGAGCTTCTATGCATAGGATAGGAAAACACCAAATATGTTTAATTTTTTTTAAATAAAAATATTTAAAAAACCAACACAACAGGCTCGCACAGTTTACACACACATTTTCCCAAACCATGTAGAAACTGTGCGCACCTAACTACCTAGATGGGGCACTTCTCATGGTTACCCATCATTGTTTAACTAACCATGAAGTAACCATGCGAATTAATTATGCTAAAAACCTGCAACATTTCAGACCTCTCAAACATTTTGGATTATCCTTGCATTGGATGTGCACAAAAACCGTGTGCCATGTAATTTTCATCCCAAAACAAGGTTCTAGGCTCTGAACAGGCCCCATACCCCTCCGAAACATGCTTAATAAGATTAATCACTCATATAAGGACATAACACGACATTTAAGTAGAAATAAAATGGAATAGTACCTCGTACAAAAACCCATGTTCTTAGAAAAATAATCATTGTATTATCGTACACTACAAGAAAAAAATGTATAACATTCATGAATACTCTATTATTTGAATATTACTTAACATGATTCCAAAATCCTTTTGAAATAATATTTTATTAAAAAAAAATTAATTTTTTATCAATTTAAAATAGTTATTTCAAAATGAAAATGGTGTTGTCATTGGGAAATGATCCAAGTGATATTTAAAAGTAATTTTCATGTATGATGACTTAATTTTATGTTACTTTTGTTTAACTGGGGATATCACTCAACCATACTATTATTATTATTTATCTACTTTTCTATTGTAATGATGAAGATATTTTTATCAAACACAATTTCATTTAAATGGGTCATTTTAGAATGAAATTTTAATTATTTTAATATGAATATGGAATAAAAATGAATAGATTATGATTATGTGATGGGTGGGTATGTCATGTTCCCCCATTCATTAGGTAAATATGAATAAATATTGTTATAAATATATCATGCATGAAAATGATTTCATTTTACTAGTTTTATGAAAGGACCAGGATTTCATTTTCATAAGATTACGTATGCGTCTGTACTCAGTTATATTATATTATTTGATTTCATTATTTCATGTAATAATAATTAAGATTAAATTTTTTATTATTTATATATGTTCACAGAAATATAATATTATATATTTAAAAAAATCATATGTATATGTTATGCTCTCATGAATAATAACTAATAATTGGTGATAACACACTCTTATGAATATTGTATTTTATCTTGAATTTATTTTGTTCCATGAAACATATTTATGATCCATAAATTAATATTTATATGATATTTAATTTTTGATTATGATATAATATCATTGTTCTTATGTTATACACTTGTATGATAAATAATTTTTATGTTTGATGTTTACCCTTAATGTCAAACTCATCTCACCCTTTATTTAGTTATTACTTACCCATGATAAAAATAAATGTTTAAATTATGTTATGCATGTGAATTTTTCTATATGGGAAACATTAATTTACATTAATGAAATAAAATTATTGTTTATCTAGAATTATGAGACAATAAACATATATGAATCTCAAAATGATAGTTCTATTTTTAATGAATATTCATCTAAAATATGAGATATTTATGTATGTACATACCAGGTCACTATAGTCAGTATGAAATAATGTATTAATTAATAATATTATATTTTGATTAAAAAACCTTGTGATAACCTTGGGATATGTATATATATATATAAACATCATAAATTTTTGGTAACAAAAAGTTTATCTTGATTTTCAAGAATTAAATACATATCATGATTTTATAAGTGGTCTTCATTTTTTATAAATTCCTATTTCTGTAATAAATCTTAGAAATTTTGGATGATTTTATATCAGCAGTCATTCTAGTGAATGGTGAATGTGCCCTTAGTATGAACCCAGTTCGAACCTTTTTGGGTATATTTTTCAGTTAACTAAATTTTTCATTATAATACATTATAAAATATTTGAATATATGATAATTGAGGTTGACAAAGGTTAAATATAAGGTGACCTATATTGAAAATTTGTTTTCATGATTTAGAAATCCTATGATTAAAATTTAATTATTATATGATTTAACACTACGACTATTATTACAGAAATCATAATGTTTAGTTTTGGTAAATTGATGGAACATGAAACAATCTTCTGAACAATACATACGATGAATAATTCAATGACCACCCTTTTGATAATACAAATGTTTTAGGATCTGGGATAAAATATTTTTCCATTATTCACACCCAACACTATGATGATACGTGATGTAATGCTGATAATGTGGATCATTTTAGTCCATCATGTTAGGAGCAACATGAAATTTATTTTTTATGTGACAATTTGGACCATCCTTCTAGGGGTCATCTAATCCTCTAGATGTTGAGAAATACATCAATGTGATGGAAACAATTTTTTCCATTCATTAGTGGTTATATGATGAAAAAAAATTCCTTGACCTTTATCATTTCAAATGTGAAGTAGATTAATAGAGTAATCATGTTACAAATATGAGTCAAGATGAAATAATTAACAATAGTTAATCCACTTACATTTAAAATATATTTTTAATTATGTCTTTCCTTTATATTCTACAAAAAAATGAGAAGTAATTTATTGACCTTATGAAAAAAGTCAATGAATATATTTCTATATATGAGGAAAAGATTCCTTGACATGAAATTTACACATGTATCTTAATAATTAAACCTAAAATAAAAATTCGTCGATTATGTACAGGTTTTGAACCCAAGTATTCAAAAGAAAATATTAACAAGATATGTTGGATGATATGAAGGTTATTTTTCATTGTGAACATAATGTGGAAATTGAATTTTTAAATTCCCATTGTTTCACTAATAAGAAAAAGAATAAGTGGTATCATGAAATATACAATGGTACGTCACATGGGGAAAAGAAATAGTTTCAAAATATAAATTTAGAAATATTTTTTTATGGAATAATCATTTGAATACTCTAAAAGAAAAAATAATATGTTTCATGTTCATGAATCCAACCCATCAAAAAAATATGGACTATGTGATTAGAAGTGTCCAATCAATGAAATGAATTGAAAAATATTTCAAAATAATACAACACTCAAACTTCAATTATATATATGAATGGAGTTTTTCAATTATTTTGTACATTTCTAATTCATTTGATAATAATGATAATAGATAAAAAAATAATATTAAGTCATATGAAAAATGTAAATCAAATGAAATAAATCAAACAAAAGTGTATCACGATAATTAGGGACCAATTATCCTCTACTCCATAGTTGCAGATTACATGTTGATTTTTGTATAAATTATCCGTATGAAAATATAATAATTCATCATTTAATGCAATTTAATGTGATTATGAGTATTTTTGTTCTCCCTCCTCATAGATTGTGTCCACATTTTAGTAATAAGTAAAATAGTAATTAATATTTTGATTTTACTACTCATTTTCTATAGATACAAGGATAAACCCAATTATATAATAGTAATATAATTCCGTATTATATGAGCATATTAATGTAATAAAAGATTAATTTTATTTTAGAAGAATATTTTTTTATGAAATCATTTTGGGAAATTAGTAGTATATTTTGGAGAATATATGATCAGGGTATAGTCATTTTTGGTATGAGACTTTTTTTGTAACTAAATTTATTTAAATATAATTGTTTTGTTGATCATGGAAGGATATGTAATCCAATCATTATTATCTTTGGGATTCAATATTGGTCAATCATATTTTGGAGTATACATATGGAGAAATATTTATGGAAATTATTAAGTTGATCATTGGGTGTAATTCTTAGGGTTATGGAAATTAATGTATAGTATTTATCTATATTGGATGAAATATAATTACCATTTTCTAGTAAATATTTAGTGGTATCAATAAATAGTTCAATATACCATGACTATTAGAAGTTGTTTTCTGATCTTCATGAATGAAAAATTATTCTAAAATATCAATTTATTGGAGTTATAGATGGGATAGAAGATGAATTAATTAGTGAACAAAACAATAATGTAAATTTACATTTGAAATAGAATTAAATCATGTAACTAAATTTTATCATTAAATAATCCCTCAACATAAGGAAATGATTCTAGAGATAAAATTTTATACTTTTAATATTTTTATTAATCGATTGTCTTTTCACCCATAACATATTAATGTTTTTTTTGTAATTAATAAATTTTAAATGATTTCGATCACTATATATTTTTCTGTGGAATGTTTCTTTTAACTTCATGTCTGAATTATTAATTCCCTCTAATGTTGTACTTATAATTGAACACTAGTATATGAAATAATTGGAAACATTTATGTCTTCCACATTTCATTTATAAAATAATTTTTGTTATCCTAATATATGATTTGGGTTGTGAATAATTATATATTAAAATAAAAAACATTTATGACTGAGATTATATTGTGATTATAATGAACCTTGTATTTGATACACATTATTTCATGATTTATTATGAATAAATACATATAATAAAACATAGAAAATTGATAGGTCTAGTGTCTTTGGGTAATTAGGTGCATTACATAACAACATAAAAATGTGGTTCATCATCATTATTGTAAACATTCATATCATGCCCACAATTTCCATTTATTCATTAAACTATATGTGATTACTTGGGAACATATATAACAGAGTGAATATCTATAATACATTATAATAGAATAAAAAATCATCTAAGGAATAAATAATTACATGTTAAACAATACGAATATTAAATGGGACCAAAATTTATGAGAATCATAAATAGTAATATATTATAATGGAATAGAATTATAATGTAAAAGAAGCATTGGAAAATGGAAACAACATTAAACATAACATAATAAACATAGGTCATTGTTAACTACTAATACAAAATAAAATGGTTGAAGTGGTCCAATTTTTCATTATTCTAAATCTTTAATCCCATAGATGTTGTCTTGTGAGACTAAAACAATACCCAAATCATTTTAATTCTATAAAGATTTGTGCGCTCCTATATCATTCATATCATGTACATGTATAAGTGTTCCACATAGATCATTAATTTTAGGATCATATATCATTACTATAATACCATGATATCCGAGTATTAAATAAATACATTTTAGTTCCCAATAAAATATCTATAGGTATATCTATGTGAAAACCCTTGATTGTAAATACTGATATTATTCAAAATATAATGATTTGGCATGGAAATGTCATAGTGAAATTTATGCATCATAAGGATAACATATAATGTTTCATAAAATGTTTTAATGAGAAAAGGGGTTAAATCATCTTTTTTATATCTAATGGTATGTAATAGTGATATTTCAAAACATATCCAAACATTATTAATTATAAATAAATGGCATAAATTGAATATGATACTTGAATAAAAGGGAGAATCAGATGAACCCTTACTAAATCTCATAATATTAACTGGTTATATAAATTATATAATGATATTGGATAAATGATCTATAATTGTTTAGTTATTAATTGTATATTATAGTAATCTTTATATATTTATTAAAGAATAAACAATTGAGACACAAAAGAGAAAACACAAATAAGGTACAAGAATTGTAATGAAGACGGAGAGGTCCCTTACTAAATTTTTGCTAACTAATGGATTTGGAAAATTATATATTTTTGTTGGGGATAAATGATATCTCTTTATTAGAAAATAAGTTCTATAGTATAGGGATATTATTAAATACATGAAAAAATCACCAAGTTATATTAAAAAGGATAAACAAAATTAAGGGTCTTCAATTGAAAGAATGAGAGAGTAGTCACTTACCTTGAGCGAGTCATTTTCAATTCTTGTAAGGAGCTTATTGAGAAAATTTGGGAACCTTGGGAGGTATATAGTGAGTGTAGGAAACAGTATGTATTTGAAGAAAGTTTTTTTAGTAAATGGAATTGGGCGTTTCAATTAGACTATATTGGAAAAGATAGAGGGGTTCTTAATTATTTCAGAAACATAGATTATGGACTCCATAAAATAAAATAATCAAAACCAAAAACATTCTCATTGTATAGATCAATGTTCTTCCAAAGAGGAGTGGTTCAATAATATTAAATTTCAACGGTAGAAATAATTAATATATAACACTTGGGGATAAGGAAGTTGACATGTTTATAAAGAATTGTTTTCAAAGATATAAAATATAATAATGGTTTTGGAGGATTCATAAAGTCTCTATAAAAATCACCAAATAACCTTTAAAAAAATTATTTTAAAGTGGAAATTTATATTTGTTCATAGATATAATTTATTGAATTTATTAAATCACATATGTGTCCTTATTATCCTGAATCAAGACATGGTACCATCTAACCTAACACCGAACCAGGCATGTGGCATAGCCCGAAGGGTGTTCCAGATCACCATAAGATAGCAACAAGTTCTTGGGAATCAAGAATACACCTAAGTAAAAAAATTCCCCCTTGAGGAAAAAGCATGAATAATACTCAAAATGAAACATCATTCCATGGTCAACATAAATTTAAAAGGTAATAACAAATTCATGTTAAAATATTTATAAATTTAACCAAAACTCATAACAAGCCAAAATACCAAAATAGGGATGGGTAAAAACTAAAAAACCAAAAATATATATGATACAATAGGGACATCACTATGAAACCACCACAACCAAAACCTATAGTAGAAGAACACTATAACCTATATCCTTTTCCAAGAAAATGGGAAATAATTATTTTACCTTGGAAAATCATAAAATAGTATACATACACCCAACGGTGTCTATAGGGTGTGAGACAAATTCCAGTAGGATTGAACCCAAAGTATATTCCATGACATAAAATTATAAAAATAATTAGATGAAAATTTAAAAAATTAAATTGGAAAAGTATTATGGTAATATATTAAGACATAAATTTTAAAGAAAATAAATCGATAGATACAAGATTTTAAATTATAATGAATTTAAGGTCTGTTATATTCTTACAAAGATGACCACATCTGAAAAGAAATTAAAGTTATAAGAAATAATGATATGTACTATAATTATTGGGACCCTAGGATCCATGTGTATTGGTGAAGAATGGTATAGAAATAATACCCCACAATTTTCTCATACACGAGCCACTATAGAGTAATCCATTCAATTTTCTTGTGGTCTCCAATCAACTGTTGAGCAAGTGTTGTTTTCAACATTAAATAATATTACTATTTAAAGGGGGAGTTTATATTAATACTCTATCTCTTTATGTCAATTTTGATGCTCACAAATACCCTTAATTATTTTCTAATTATTTTATATGTTAAGTATTTTGCAGGAATTTATTATTTTATTTTACTCTTGAAATAACAGGAATTTATTACTAAAGTATTCATATCTAGAATGTTCTGCAAACACTGTTCATGCACTACTTATTCAGAATCTGCTTGAGCGTGTTCTAGAAACACTGTTCATATGTAATTGGCAAAGTATGGATGAAGAACCATATGTTAGGAAGGAACCCTACGTTTGGGATATTAGAAAAGTATGGAAAGAGAATCGTACGTAAATATTAAATGTTACGTTTATTTCTCAAAAGTATGGTTCATCAACCTTACTTCTATAAACAACCATAAATTCTTGGAAAAGTATGGATCAAGTAAAAGAATGGATCTTTTATCGTACGTTTGAATGTTTAAGAGAAAAGTATGGAGGACCAACCCTATGTTTGGAATGAACCTTACATATGTTGTCAAGTTTACATTATCAATTTTGTGTCGTCAAGCTTACATTTTGAACCATACATTTGAAGTCTACGTCATTAAACTTACATTCATAGGATGAATTTAGTTCAACTCAACCTTACGTTTGGCGTCAGAGAATTTAAAGTCGATATTTGTATGCAACAGTCAGTACACTGATTATTAGGCAGATTTCAAGCCAGATTTAAAGATGATTTTAAAGTACGATTTTGAATAATTCAAAACAGTTTTTCAATGTTTTGATCGAATCAAAAGGATATTTTTATGCCGAGTCTTCGGGGAAGTTACGAATACTCTGTAAATTCAAATATTTGAATATCGCGAGTAAAAAGGTGACTTTTGTGGTTAAGTTCTTATCGTTGTTTTATTTATATGGGATTTTTGAAACTACATCGACAATTATTGATCATGTGTGATCTTTTGATTATTTTGAAAAAAGGGAAAACAGAGACTACTGAAACATACTGATCTGTTGTTTCAAAAGGAGCATCAAAGCTCTGTTTGTTAAAGAGGAATAAACACGACAAAAGATTTACTTGTTCTATATCGAAGATCTACTGTGGATCTGTCTCTGCTAATGTTGTGAATTATTTTTATATTTACTGCAACGGGATCGACTCAAAACATCTCTTATGTGAAGATTATTATTTCTGAAGTTGACGATATACCTATTGTCAATTTCATGCTCTTGCAATTGTGAAGAACATCTGCAAAGTATTTTCAGAATACAAAAATATTTCTTTTCTATTCTTAAGTGATCGACTTCTCGTAATAAGCTGTGTATGTTCTATAAGTGAACTAGAAGGCTTTGTTTTGCCTTGGATTGTAAAGGTGCCAACTGCCTGTACTCAGTTGCAAACCAGTCTGTTGAAACGAGGACCAGATAGTGAAAATCACCAAGCTCATGGAGTAGAGTGTTAGTGGAGTGGACTAGGGGCTTCTGTTCCCAAAACCAATATACATCTTGTGTTCCTACTATTTAAATTTCCACTGCATCATTTTATCTTATTAATGTTAAAAGGCAGAACACAATCTCATAAAGATTTTTGAAAAGTCACAATTCACCCCGCCTCTTGTGTATATTTGGTATAATTTGATCCAACAATTTCTATCAGAGGTTGAGCTTTCTGACAAATATTTATCAAGATGAAAGTGATTATACACAGAGCAAGATGACTGATACAAGAGAGGGAATGTCTATGGTCAGAGCACCATACTTCAATGGACAAAACTATGGATGCTGGAAGTCGCGAATGATTATCTATCTAAAAAACCTTGGATACAGAGTATATTCCAAGATTCTGACTCCATATGAAATACCAGAAAAACCTGAAACATGGAGTGCAGCTACTGAAGCAGATTATGACATGAAATCGAAGGAAATGAATGCAATAATATGTGGTCTAGGAACTGATGAGTTTAACAAAGTATCTCAATGCCCAACAACATATGAAATGTGGAAAAATATTATTGTTGCTTACGAAGGAACTAACAATATCAGGAAAATGAGATATGCATCTGCTAACTTAAATTTGATACATTCAAAATGGATGAAGGTGAGAGTATTACTCAAATGAATGGAAGATTGACCAAGATTTTCAATAACATAACTGACTTGGGATATCCCATTAAACAAATAATCAAGCTTTAAAAGTATTGAGAGTACTACCTAAAAAATGGAATGGAATATCTGCTGCAATCAGACAGTCGAAACCTGTCAAAGATTTAACCATGAGACAACTGATTGGAACATTAATGATGTATGAAGTTGAGATGGAAGATGAAGCTAATGAACATAAAGTTCTTATCAAAAGAGATGATACTTCCTTGAAAGCATCATCACAGAGAAAAAATAGAAAAATTTCTAAAAATGTAATAGGGAAGTCATAGAATTCTGATTTATCTAATTCTGAAGTGGAATTGACTCAGTGAAACGTCATGGACCTGGGTGCCACACAACTGGTGCCCCGAACATAGTTCACCACGTGACCTCAAGCACATTTCCCCAAATGCCAGAGGCTACCGACTAGCAGCGAGGGCCCAGGTCTGATACTGGGGAAACAATGCCCTCATTTTTCAAAGTGTAGTGCAGCGGAATGAAATAAAACATACAACGACAGCGGAAGTAGTAAACCTTACTCAACTGAAATAATCAACTGAAGATGATATATCCAATAGTATATAACTGATGCAACATGTCACATGTTCTAAGATAATAGCCAGAACATGTTATACATCAATACAGTACAATAAAATACAGAGTACAGCAAAACAAAGAAAAAATAGCTGGCAGCGGCATCGTGAGCCTAGAATCGGTCCCATGCCCTCCTACTCTTCAACAATAGTCAAGTACCTGTATAGGGACTCTTACCCATATATACACCTACAACAACATAATCTGTTTGGGCTGAAAAGTGTGACCCAAATAGGGTGTGAGAAATATATCTCAGTAGGCACCCACTAAAGGCCCGTTCCCAACTACATGTATGCATGCAACAATAGTGTGTAGTAGTGAAATGCAATAAAGTAAGCAGTACTCAAAAGTAACTAGCTACCAGTTATATTTCCATTTTATATTTCATTTAATCCATTAAATATTAGAAATCACCACAATGCATTTCTATGTAAATAGTCCATGTCCTCAGATAGAAAAAACCTTACCCTCAGGTAAGCAGAAACCAACCCACAGGTAATTGCCCTCAGGTGTAACAGAATTTTTCCCTTAGGCATAGGTAGTGTCGCCCTCCGACACAGAGTCTATTGCCCTCTGGCATAGAAGAAGTTTCCTTGAGGCCAAAATAACTATAGCCCTCAGGCTAAATATTACAGTGCCCACAGGCTAATCACAACAACGACCTCAGGCTAAACATGTAACTGGGCCATGCACAATATATCAAAATAAAGTGAACACGCAATTTCCCTCAAGGCAATTCTATAATTTCTACATTAAAGGCATACCCTCGGGTATCCTGGCCAAATAGATAAACAGTGGAACACACCCCCAGGGTGGTTCGGGATCTAAGAAACCATCCCAACAAGAATTTTATTATCACAATTTAATCACCTATGCAATTCTAGGCATTAAATATAGCAACGACCTCAGCCACACGACACCCCAACATGGGTTCGTGGCACGAAAATGCAGAAAAACACACGACAGTTAGAAATTTACACCAAGAAACCTACCTTATACATCAACGAGCATTATACACAAATGGTTATCCAAGAAACGCCCAAGAACAACGTAGATCTGACAAAGAAGGAAACCCATTCCAACGTAAATAACTTTCCCTCGGGAAAGAATTGGTAAGAACGACATAAGGAGAATAAAGGTCTTACCCGCACGATTCCAATGAGATTGTATGAAGCCGAATTGGATTCTAGATGAACACTTGGTGGATCTTCAAAGGTTTGGCCTCCTCCTTTGGATCCAAAACGGATCAAATGCCTTCTCTTCCAAATGAGGAGGCTACTGCCTATTTTAATCCGTAAAAATAAAGTACACGACATGTACTTCTGAGTACACGACGTGTACTTATTTCATTTAACTGTTCCTCTGACGGCACCGCCACACTGTTCAGCCGTCGACATGAGTACATGGCATGTACTCATGAGTACACGGTGGGTACTGCCACCCAGCTGGCGGCTACTCCACCGCCTTACTATTTAGGCCTGTTGACTCACTACATGGCATGTAAGGTACCACTATACGGCGTGTAGTCGGTTCCTACACCCCTCATCACCGACAAGGCTACATTACCCGTGTACCCATTCCACACGGCCAAAAATACATGGCGTGTGAAAAAGTACATGGTGTGCAGTTCCAAAATTTAAGATTTTTTCCAGTTTTCCGCATTTTCTCAAAAAAACATAAGGAAAAGAGAAAAGAAGAAACCCATACCTCAAAAATAAGAACCGGGTTCTTACACACTTCCCCTTATAGCAATTCGTCCCCAAATTTTCCTTTCCAGGGTGGCGAAGATAAAGCTCAGAACAGCTCTGGCCACTGAGCACGTACGTCGGCCTCCTGCTCCCAGGTTTCATCCTACACTCGTCCATGATGCCATATCACCCGTATGAGAGGAACTGACCGGACTCGGAGAACCTTAGTGCTCCTATCAACGATATGAATTAGATGCTACTCATAGGACGCATCGACCTCTAGCTCAACCTCATTAGGCTGAAAGACGTGAGATGGGTCTGAATGATAGCGACATAACTGAGACACTTGGAAGACGTTGTGCAAGGCTTGGTAATGTTGCGGTAACCACAACTGATAGGAAACCAGCCTGACTCTCCCCAGAATCTCGAAGTTCCCCACATACCTCGGTGAAGGCTTACCCTGTCTCCTGATCCGCTTGTGTCCCAGCCTCGGCGAAACACGTAGAAAAACCTGATCCCCGACCACGAACTCCAAAGGTAGTTTGCAGCGATCAACATAAGATTTCTGACGAGACTGTGCAATAGCCATCCGCTTCCGAATCAACTGGACCTGCTCAGATGTCTCCTGCACGAGCTGTGGTCCCACTAAAGCTACCGCACCTGCCTCTAACCAGCACAAAGGTGATCGGCATGCCCAACCATATAAAGCCTCGTAAGGTGCCATATCAATAGTCATCGGAAAACTATTGTTATAAGAAAACTCGACTAGGGGTATATATTTATACCAAGAGCCCCCAAAGTCTAGGACGCATGCACGCAGCATGTCCTCAAGCACCTGTATCGTACGCTCTGACTGGACATCAGTCTGAAGGTGGTATGCTGTGCTCAGAAGCACCTATGTACCCAGTGCCCTCTGAAAACTCTGCCAGAAATGAGATGTAAAGCGGGCATCCCTATCAGAAATGATAGAATGAGGGACCCCATGAAGACGTACGATCTATCAGATATACATACTTCGGAGCTCATCTACACTGAATGTGTCCTTGATCATCATGAAGTGAGCTACCTTCGTGAGTCTTTCCAAAACAACCCACATGACGTCATTGCCTTGAGGTTACCTCGGCAATCCCGTCACGAAATCCATCGCGACATCATCCCATTTACACGCTGGAATGGGTAACTACTGTAACAGCCCAGTGGGTCTCTGATTCTCTGCCTTCACCTGCTGATAGGTGGAACATCTCATAGCAAACCCAACTACATCTCTTTTCATACCCGGCCACCAGTACTGACGTCTCAAGTCTCGGTACATCTTGGTAATCCCGGGATGAACTGCCCAAGATGAAGCATGAAACTCCAGCATCAGATCCTCGCGTATATCCCCTGGAACCCACAGTCGTGCATGGAAACGCAAAACCTCATCATCACCTATCGTCCAACTAGGAGGAGGGCCCTCACTTTCCATCGACTCCCATAAAACTAGGCCTTCTGAATCAAATAGTTGTCTCATCCTCACTCTATCCAGGAGGGTATAAGTAACAGCTAAAGAGGAAAGATAAGTCTGCCCCTAACTGTCATGCACCTCCAGATGCATCTCAGAGACAATTCCATGAGCTCCACCTCACCACTGGCCTCCTGCACGACCTGTATCTGAGTCTTCCTAATCAGTGCATCAGCTACTGCATTACCTTTACTAGGTGTATAGGCAAGCTCAAAATCGAAGGACTGTAGGTACTCAACCCACCTTCTCTGCCTCAGATTCATGTCACACTGAGTAAAGATATACATGAGGATTTTGTGGTCAGTTAAAACCACAAAATTCTCTCCCAACAGATAATGTCTCCAACAGTAAAATGCATGCACAACTGTAGCCAACTCGAGATCATGCGTCGGGTAATTCATCTCATGTGATCTTAACTGCCGAGATCCGTACGCAACAACTCGGTCGCCCTGCATCAAAACTGATCCCATATCAATCCCTGATGCATCAAAGTACACTGTACAGCTCTTCCCCTGCTATGGGAGTACCAAGATCGGTGCTGATGTCAACCTTCCCTTCAGGTCCTGAAAAGCTATCTCGCAAGCTTCTGACCAAACGAACTTCACACCCTTCTTAGTCAGACCTGTCAACGGTGCTGCTAAGTGGGAGAAGTCTTGTATGAAGCGTCTGTAGTAACCGGCCAGCCCCATGAAACTCCGTATCTCAAACATGTTCTTAGGATACTCCCAGGAAACAACTACTCTCACCTTTTTTGGGTCAACTGCAACTCCTGCCTCTGAGATAATGTGACCCAGGAAGTGAATCTGGTCCATCCAAAAGTTGCACTTTGAGAGCTTAGCATATAGCCGATGTGCTCTCATTATACTCAATATGATATCAAGATGGGTGGAATGGTCGTGTCGAGTATGATAGTACACCAACATGTCATCCACTAATACCACCACAAATGAATCAAGATACGAATGAAACACACGATTGATCAGAGACATGAAAACTGCTGGCGTGTTCGTGAGTCCGAACGGCATAATCGTATACTCGTATAGACCATACCTTCTCCTGAAAGATGTGAGAGGTATATCAGATGGTCTCATGCGCAGCTGATGATATTCGGATCTCAAGTCAATCTTCAAGAACACACGTGCTCCACAAAGCTGATCAAACAGATCATCAATCCTTGGCATGGGATATCGATTCTTAACCATCAACTGATTCAGATTCCGATAATCCACACAAAGTCTAAGGGTACCATCCGCCTTCTTCGCAAAAAGGACCGGAGAACCCCATAGAGAAGTACTGGGTCAGATAAAGCCCTTTGCCTCCAACTCTTCTAACTGCCTCTTGAGCTCATGGAACTCTGGTGTAGCCATCCAATAAGGAGGAATGGACACCGGTGCTGCGCCTGGTACAAGCTCGATAGATAAATCCACCTCACACACCGGAGGTAGACCTGAAAATTCATCTAGGAAGACATCCTTGAAATGACCAACAACTGGAGGGAAATCTATCTGACAAGTCCCCTGATCATCCAGATACAAACTTGCAATATAGGCTGTAACTCCACCTTGCCCATGATGCCCTGGTCCAGCTCTACTCACCTGAACATCCCACTCGCCCTTGTATAGAAACTCTCCGCCATCTGGTGACATGAAACACACCCTGCGACGATAGCAGTCTACAATGACTCGATAGGGAACCAACCAGTCCATCCTGAGAATGACGTCATATCTTGTCATCTCCAATAAATAGAGGTCCCAAAGGAAGTGACACCCACCCACCTCAAGTGGGCCCTCCTTACACTGACGCACACTAGCCGTCCTAGTCCCCAACGTAGTGTCTAGCGTCATGATATCGGAAGAAGTAAAAACACATAGCCCAAGGCTCTCCACAACGAGTACAGATATGAAACTATGCGTAGCACCCATATCAAAAAGCACTGAAGATAAGACACAAGCTACTAGAACAGTACCTCTGACTGTAGAAGGTCCGAGATCCTGCTCTTGCTGGGTCTGTTGCACTGCATATGCCCGCCCAGTGCCACAGCCCTGCGACACAACCTGGCTATCCTGACCTATCCCGCCCTGTTGCCTCTACGATCCTAGTGTCTGGCTACCACGACCACGACCACCATCTCTGCCTGCACGCCCTGATGTAGTCCAGTTCCCTGACTGGTAAAAATCCACTGGTCCTACTCCCACACATAGAGTCTGCACAGAACCCCTCTCACTATCCACTAGTGGAAATGCCCTACAAAAGCACTGCAGATGACCCATCTTGCTAGAAGCTCGACACTCCACTGGGTCTCATGGACACTGCGGTCTCTTGTGCCCCTATCTGTCACACTGGTAGCACCTGATCGGGCCACCTGAAGATGCTTCCTGGCTGGTACTGCCGCCCTGAGAGAAGTCTATCTATCTCTTCCTCTTGCCAACAGAAATAGAACCAGTAACTGGTGCTAAACCACCCTGGCCCACACCACTCGATTCCCGTAGGTTCCTCTCTATAATCAGTTCCTGATTTAGGATAGCGTGTACTAAAGGCAACCTGAAAACATTCACCAGCGCTCAGATGTCATAACGAAGACCATCCTCAAAACGTCTAGCTCTCAACGTCTCATCACCCACCAGCACGGGTGCAAAATGCTGAAGCTCCGTAAAACGAGTAGAATAGTCCATCACTGACATAGCGCCCTGCTGCAGATTCATGAACTCTTGAGCTCTATCTTCCCTCAGCGTCTCGGGAAAAAATAAGTCATAGAACACTGCCTGAAAATCTTCTCATGCCATATCTCTGTGATTCTATGACTGGGTGGTAACATCCCACCACCTCTTGGTGGAATCACGCAACATGTAAGTCGCGAGCTTGACCCTCCGCCCTGGAGGCATTTCAAGATGCTCGAAAATAGTTTGCATCGATCCTAGCCAAGACTCCGCAGCCTATGGTCTGCCATCCCCTAAAAACATAGGCGGATGATGCTGCTGAAAGATACACGTCAGCTTGGCCATAGATGTGGCAGCCTACGGTGCTCCCTGAAAGGTCCGCATGAACCGCATAAAGCCTTCAAGGAACTGTGCCTTCGCGCCTGCGTCTGGTATAGCAGCAGACACCACATCTGGCTCTACTGGGGGATCAACTGGGAGCCCATGGCCCACCATCTCCGGAGTATAATCATCGCCGCTCTCCTGGAGAACAACTCGCGGTCGTCTAGGCGGCATGAAACTACAGAGTCAAAAGCACGCCTCAGATTCATGATTATTAAGACTGAAACGAAGGAACCACAAATGAACAAGAGGAAGAAGGAATTTCAAAATTTGAAAAACAAGACTACACGGCATGTACAATGAATATACGGAGTGTACTTGGCTTCCCTTCCCTTGCCCGAGTCCTTCGACACAGCTAAGCCACTCGGCTTCCATTGAACAAAAACTACATGGGATGTATAATATCTACATGGCTTGTACGATGTTATTTTCCAAATGCCCGTGTCATCTGTGACATGGCCGACTACTCAGCTTGACACTACATGGCTTGTTACACCCATAAACGGTGTGTACACCACCCCGTTTCCCAGCCACACGACTAACACCACACGGTCTATCCTCGGACAAGACTACACGGCATGTCCCAAAGGTACACAGTGTGTTCAGGGAAGGGTGACACCGACCCGTGCTGTTAGTTACACTGCCGAGTCCTCAGGTCACACTACACGACATGTCCATCATTGACACGGTGTGTTTTGTCAAGGAGTTCACCGACCTGTGTTGTTAGTTACATGGCTGGACTCCGGGTCACACTACACGGCATGTACATTCGATACACGGTGTGTTTTACCCAAGATTTTCCTTACCCTGTGTCGCCGCCCACATGGTTTGTGACACGAGAAGAGACTACACAGCGTGTACACAGGGTACACGATGTGTACACAAAAAGTTCATTTTTCTTCCTGAACAGAAGAACATACATGGCATGTATAAAAATACTACACGGCGTGTATACTGGGTTTCCAGACAGTATGCCTCAGAAACTTCCCTGGAACACAGAAAATACTGAAAAAGAACACCTAAGTGTCAAATTCCGACCTGTGAGGGCCCATACTCCCCACGAATCAAAGTTTGACATCTTATATGTGTTATAACCAATAAAATGTCAATGATCCACCAAATTACGGTCAATGGGGGCCCATACTCCCCAAAAACGAAATCTTGGCATCCATTCAATAAACAATCTCACACAAAGAATGCCCTATCATAGAGCAGATATTTATCATGCAGCTATCACAACAACATTCTTTTCTAGCACAACATCTATCACAACAACATGAAATTTCTAATGCACCTACATGGCATGGAAACTATGCATGGCATGTGATATCTAGCATGTGCCTTTATGATGCAGGAGATGGCATACCCTCATCTCATCGGGTTGCAACTAAATAGAATCCACAGATAAATATAACAGAACAATATCAAGTGCGTCACCCAACAGTGAAAACAAATCAACTGTAAAATTTGCAAAATCAGAAGAATTTCAAAAATACGAGGTAGACTGGATTTTCCCTGTACACGTGTTAGCTATGCCTGGGCACAGTTTATTACCAACTACCATTCGTCCTATCCCTGACTATGGCTCCAAATAGTAAGTCAAAGAAAATATCCTCTCTGATACCACTTTGTAACGTCCTGGACCCAGGTGCCACGCAACGGGTTCCCAAAACCCGGTTCTCCACGTGACCTCAAGCGCATTTCCCCAAACGCCAGAGGCTTCTAACTAGCAGCGAGGCCCCAGGTTTGATAGTGGGGAAACTATGCCCTCATTTGTCAAAGTGTAGCATAGAGGAATGGAATAAAACATACAACGAAAGCGGAAGCAGTAAACCACACTCAACTGAAATAATCAACTGCAGATGATATAGCCAATAGTATATAACAGATGCAACATGTCACAATTTCTAAGAAAATAGCCAGAACATGTTATACATCAATACAGTACAACAAAATACATAGTACAACAAAACAAATCAAAAACAACTGGCAGTGGCATCGCGAGCCTAGACTCGGTCCCATGCCCTCCTACTCCTCAGCAACAGTCAAGTACCTGTATAGGGACTCTTGCTCCTATCTACACCTGCAACAACGTAATCTGTTTGGGCTGAAAAGCGTGACCCAAACAGGGTGTGAGAAATATATCTCAGTAGGCACCCACCAAAGGCCCATGCCCAACTGCGTGTAAGTATGCAACAATAGTGTGCAGTAGTGAAATGAAATAAATTAAGCAGTACTCAAAAGTAACTAACTACTAGTTATATTGCCATTTTATCATTCATTTAATCCTTTAAATATTAGAAATCACCACAGTGCATTTCTATGTAAACAGTCCACATCCTCAGACAAACAAAACCTTACCCTCAGGTAAGCAGAACCCAACCCACAGGTAATTGCCCTCAGGCATAACAGAATTTTTCCCTCTGGCGTAGGTAGTGTCACCCTCAGGCACAGAGTCTATTGCCCTCAGGCACGGAAGAATTTTCCCTCAGGCCGAAATAACTATAGCCCTCAGCCTAAATAGTGCAGTACCCACAGGCTAATCATAACAACGCCCTCAGGCTAAACAGGTAATCGGGCCATGCCCAACATATCAAAATGCAGAAAACAAGCAATTACTCTCAAGTCAATTCTATAATTACTACATTAAAGGCATACCCTCGGGTATCATGGCCAAAGGGATAAATAGTGGAACACACCCCTGGGGTGGTTCCAGATCCAAGCAAGGATCCCAACCAGCATTTTATTATCACAATTTGATCACCAATGCAATTCTAGGCATTAAATATAGCAACGACCTCAGCCATACGACACCCCAACATGGGTTCGTGGCATGAAAACGCACAAAAACTCATGACAGTTGGAAATTTACACCAATACACCTACCTTATATGCCAACGAACATTATACATGAACGCTGATCCAAGAAACACCCAAGAATGATGTAGATCTGACAAAGAAGGAAACCCATTCAAACGTAAATAACATTCCCTCAAGAAAGAATTGGTATAAAAGGCTTAAGGAGAAGAAAGGGCTTACCCGCGCGGTTCTAACGAGATTGTTCGAAGCCAAATCGGATTCCAGACGAACACTCAGCGGGTCTTCAAAGGTTCAGCCTCCTCCTTTGGCTCCAAAACGGCTCAAATGCATCCTCTACCAAATGAGGAGGCTACTGCCTATTTTAAGCCAAAAAAACAAAGTGCACGACGTGTACTTCTGAGTACACGGTGTGTACTTCGTTCATTTAATTATTTTTCTGGCGGCACCACCACACTATTCAGTCGTCGACATGAGTACATGGCATGTACTCATGAGTACATGGCGTGTACTGCCTCCCAGCCGGCGGCTACTCTGCCGCCTTACTGTTTAGGCCTGTTGACTGACTACACGGTGTGTAAGGTACCAGTACACGACATGTAGTCAATTCCTACACCCCTCGTCATCGACAAGGCTACACGCCCCGTGTACCAATTCCACACGGCCCAAAATACATGGCCTGTGAAAAAGCACACAACATGTAGTTCCAAAATTTAGGAATTTTCCCAATTTTCCACATTTTCTCAAAAACACTTAAGGAAAGGGAAAAGAAGAAACCCGTACCTCAAAAATAAGAACCAGGTTCTTACACTCAGCTTTCCTGAAGATTCACTAAATTCTATAGAAAGAAGAAGGGCTTCAGAAAATCCTTCAAAAAGGATGACAAGGAAGTCAGATGCTATGAATGTAAGAAAATGGGGCATATCAGACCTGAGTGTCCTCAACTAAAAGAAGAAAATAGAATGAAATTTTTCAAAAGAAATGACTATGAGAATAAGGACAAGAAATCCATGAAAGCTACATGGAGTAAATCTGAAGACTCCAGTAGTACTTGGCTATCAGACATAGAGAAGGAGGAAGCAAATCTGAAAGCCAACATGTGTTTTATGGAAGAAACAGATGAGGGAGAAGGTCACAAGAGCAAAAATAAAATATGGTATATGGACAGTGGCTTCTCAAGACATATGAGTGGAAACTAATTAAATTTATCTACACTCACTCAAAAGGAAGGAGGACTTGTCACATTTGGTGACAATGCCAAAGGAAAAATCATGGGTATTGGAACAGTTTGTGATCTAGAAGCTGTCTCAACTAATAAAGTACTTTATGTACTAGGATTGAAACACAATTTGATAAGTATCTCTAAACTATGTGATGATGGTTATGCTGTTGATTTTTCTAACAATTACTGTTCTGTTTTCAAAAATAAATTGCTTAAATTTAGAGCACCAAGAACTAATAATGTGTATACCCTGGATTTAAATTCCTTGTGTAAACAAAAAGTAAATTGCTTAACTGCTAAAATTAATGAATCTTGGATCTGGTATATGAGACTTGGACATTGTAATGTATATGTTTTAAATAAGTTATCTAAGAAAAATTTAGTTTCTTATTTTCCTATTCTCAAATTTGAAAGTGACAGATTCTGTGATGCGTGTCAACTTGGGAAGCAACACAAATCATCCTTCAAATCTGTTATCAAAATTTCTACGTCTAAACCTCTAGAACTTACCAATATGGATTTTTTTGGGCCTTCAAGAGTAGAAAGCTTTGCTGGTAAATTATTTTTATTTGTTTTAGTTGATGACTATTCTATATTTACATGGTTTTTTTTGAAATTTAAAAATAAGCTTTTACTTTATTTGAATGTTTTTGTAAAGCTGTTCAAAATGAAAAAGTTTCTAAAATAATTTCATTATGAAGTGATCATGGTGAAGAATTTGAGAATCTAGAATTTAATTCCTTCTGCTCAAATATAGGTATTAAACACACCTTCTCTGTACCTAGAACACCTCAAAAAAATGGAATTGTTTAAAGAATAAATATGACTATTCGGGAAATGGCTAAGACCATGCTAAATGAATACAGTCTTCCTACCTACTTTTGGGAAGAAGCTGTAAGCACAACCTTGTATATAATGAATAGAGTTTTAATTATACCTCTTTTAAAAAAGACACCCTATGTACTTTGGAATAATAGAAATCCTAAAGTTAACTACTTTAATGTTTTTGGATGCAAGGTTTACATCTTAAACACCAAGGATAATCTTGGTAAGTTCGATCCAAAATCTGATGAAGGAATCTTCTTAGGATATTCAGCTACCTCCAATGATTTTAGAATCTATAATAAGAAGTCAAGGATTGTTAAAGAATCAGTTCATGTGAAATTTGATGAATATGACCCCTTTGAGAAAAGAACATATCAAATGGATGAATCTGAATCTAATGATAACACGAGGCTTGAGAACTTGAAAAATGATTTTGAAAAAGATATAAATGAAATTCAGTCCAGTTCAGAAGAACATGATACCGAAGAACCTATAAGTGTGTTGCCTAGACAGACTAGAACCCTAAAGAATCACCCTTTAGAAACTATAATAGGAAACTTAGATATAGGAATAAAAACTAGAAGAAATATAGGAAATCTTGTATAATTCTCTGCCTTTCTATCCAAATCAGAACCCAAGACTATAAGAAAATATTTAGATGATGAAAGATGGATGATAGAAATGCAAGAAGAATTAAACCATTTCAAAAGAAATAAAGTCTGAGAATTAGTTGAAAGACCACAAAACTATCCAGTTATAGGAACCAAATGGGTCACTAGAAATAACCAAGATGATCAAGGAATAAAAACTAGAAATAAAGCTAGACATGTACCTAATGGATATAATCAGGAAGAATGTATAGATTATGATGAGACCTTTACACCTATAGCTAGACTAGAAGCCATTAGAATCCTCTTAGCTTATGCATCTCAAATGAACTTTATATTATTTCAGATGGATGTTAAGTCTGCCTTTTTAAATGGTTATTTAATGGTGATTTTTATGTTTAGCAACCTCTTGGTTTTGAAAATTCTGAAAAAAGGATTCTATTTTTAAACTTAATAATTATTTCTATGGCCTTAAACCATCCCCTAGAGCTTGGTACGAAAGATTAAGATCTTTTCTTTTAAAAAATGATTTTACTGTTGGAATGGAAGATCCAACACTTTTTAAGAAACCTGCGAATTCTATTATTTTTTTAGTTCAAATTTATGCTGATGATGTAATTTTTGGATCAACTAATAAAACCCTTTGTCATGAGTTTTCAAAGTTAATGTAAAATGTATATGAAATGAGTATGATGGGAGAACTAAATTTCTTTTTAGGACTTCAAATTTATCAAAAAGATTTTGGAAATGTTTTGAATCAAAGAAAATACATTACTGATTTATTGATGAAATTTGGACTTGAAAACAGCAAGACATATGAAACTCCTATGTGCACTAATATAAAACATGATATGGATGAAACTGGAAAATCAGTTGACAACAAGTTATATAGAGGTATGATTGGTAGTTTATTATATTTTACTGCTAGCAGGCCAGATATAATATATTCAATATATCTTTGTGAATGATTTCAATAAAATCCTAAAGAATCTCATTTAACTGATGTTAAAAGAATTTTCAGATATTTAAACGGAACTATTGTTCAATCTATTATTTATCCCAAAACTTCTGATTTTTATTTGATTTCATATTCAGATGAAGACTTTGGGAGTTTTAGATTAGATAGGAAAATCACTTTAGGAACTTGTAACTTTTTAGGAAAATATTTAGTGTCATGGTCAAGTAAGAAACAACATTTAGTTTCCCTGTCAACAGCTGAGGTAGAGTATCTTTCTGCTGGAAGGTGTTGTGCACAGGTGTTGTGGGTGAAAAATATTCTTATGGACTTCAGACTAAATTTTAATAATACGACTATTTTATGTGATAATACTAGTGCTATAAATATTTCAAAAAATCATATTAATCATTCTAGAACCAAGCATATTTATATCAGACATCATTTTCTGAGAGATCATGTTCTTAAAAAGGATATATCTTTGGAATTTGTAAGTACTGAAATTCAATTAGCTAATATTTTTAGTAAACCACTTCCAACTGAAAGGTTTGATTTTATTAAGGGTGAGCTAGGTTTATTTGATTTTAAATAGAATATTATTTTACTACAGTAGTTCTTTATTTTAATTCTTCTCAAAGTAATTTATCTGTTTTGTTTTTTCATGATCAACCTTACGTTATGAATATTACATTTGAAGACTACGTCATCAACCTTACGTTCAGAGGATGCATGCAGTTAAACTCAACCTTACGTTTGGCGTCAGATAATTTAAAGTCGATATTTTTATGCAAATGTTAATATGGTGATTATTAGGTGGATTTCAAGCCAGATTTAAAGCTGATTTTAAAGTACGATTTTGACTGATTCAAAACCGTTTTATCAATTTTTTGATCAAATCAAAAAGATATTTTTATGCCGAGTCTTTAGAGAAGTTACGACTACTATGTAAATTAAAATATTTGAATATCGCGAGTAAAAAAGGCGACTTTTGTGGAGAAGTTCTTATCATTATTTTATTTATATGGTACTTTTGAAACTGCATCGACAATTATTGATCAAGTTTGATCATTTGATTATTCTGAAAAAAATGGAAAAAATAGACTACTGAAAGATACCGATCTGCTATTTCAAAAGGAGCGTCAAAGATATGTTTGTTAAAGAGGAAGAAACACGATTGAAGATTTAATTTTTCTATATCGATGATCTACTGTGGATCTATCTCTGCTAATGTTGTGAATTATTTTTATATTTACTTCAACGAGATCGACTCAGAACATCTCTTATGTGAAGATTATTATTTCCAAAGGCGACGATCTACCTACTATCAATTGCATGCTGTTACAATTGTGAAGAACATCTGGAAAGTATTTTCAGAGTACGAAAAACATTCTTTTCTATTATTGAGCGATCGGCTTATCGTACTAAGTTGTGTAGGTTCTGTAAGTGAACCAGAAGGCTTTGTTTTTCCTTGAATTTCGAAGGTGTCAACTACATGTATTCAATTGTGAACCGGTCTGTTGAAACAAGGACCAGATAGTGAAAATCACCAAGCTTGTGGAGTAGAGTGTTGGTGGAGTGGACTAGGGGCCTTCTGTTCCACGAACCACTATACATCTTGTGTTTCTGCTATTTCAATTTCCGCTGCATCATTTTATCTTATTAAAGTTAAAAGGTAGAACACAATCTTGTAAAGATTTTTGAAAAGTCACAATTCACCCCCTCTTGTGTATATTTGGTGTAATCTGATCCAACATCATCATCATACATTAGTTAGTGTTTTATCATTAATCCAACTAGAATAAATCAAGCATCAACCCCTCTAATTCAACTACTGTATTATTCCAAGTCTGCAAACCAAGATACCTAATATTACCTTTATGATCAATTTCAATTCCACATGTTACATAGGTCACAACCTTCTCACAAACACACACCCAGATATATGATTCAACATGATAAGCACCATTTTCATATTAAAACCACCTTTTCAAATCTATAAACACAACAAATCCATTTGGAAACATTTTTCATCCCACCCCATGTTCCTTTTAAAAGTTCCCTATGAAGGTGGCCAAATGACTCTATCACATCTCCATAACTACCTGAGGTTGTCTACTAGCTTTGAGAGAGTATGATGTGTTTGTAGGAAGACTATTCCCTCACAGATTAGAGTATGTACAACAAAAAAAGGATAAAAATTATGAAAGCATGAGAATGAGTAGACACATGGGGAAATAATGAAATAATCATATAATGATGAATAGATATGAGGAAGATAATTAGCAATAAATGATGCAACAAATATTTTTATAATGATGTCATATGTATATACAAAATGAGTGCACAAGGGAAGAGGGGTACAAGAATATATGATATGCTATCTAAAAATATAAAGGATCCAATAAATAGAAACAACAACATATCAAGCATATGATAGTCTACTTCCCCCAACTCCATCCTAAGAAGTAAGTTAATCAATCATCATCATAATAATGTTTCTTCTTATCAAGACATATAGTCATTGAGCCTATTAGGTCACCAAATATATCCTGAGTATGTTGTGATATATAATCTCAGTGGTATGTCACAAACGTTGTCTAAGTAAATACATTTCATGTGGTATATAAGAAAATGTGCCATATAAAAATAAAAACATATCATTTAATAATAAATACATGAAAACATTCATCTGAATTCTTGAATGAACACTCATCAAATTCTACCTACATCAGCCTATGAAGAAAGTCTGAATGAGGTACATGTACAATCCTTAATAAGTATTTAAGGGACAAACTAAACATGGAATATTAAGAAGGTATACAAAAAAATCTTTTGATCCATCATGGGGTCAAAAGTATGTGTCATCAGAAATATTCTTAGAATAATTATTATTACAAAATATGCATAACTGGTGGAATTAGAAAATAAAAAAATCCATAAATTTCATTCACGGATACTGATCCCATACAAGTAAATCTATACAGAATCCCATGGGTTGGTATAGAACATTCAATATAACCAATTTCATCAAGGACATCCAATGAAACCAATAAGGCATCCTATGTATCAATCAATACATGGTGACTCATAGTTTTTACCAAGTATCTAACACATCGGACCATGTACCACCCATGTCATGGCATGTGAATCATGCTAAATGGTTACATCCTCTGTTTATTCCTTGACGAACCAGCACCTATGATGAGTTTAAATAAATACATCTCATGAGCCCAAACATGACAAGACAAATTATATCTCCATGCACGTCGATAGTAGATACCAATCCCAAAGAGTCCATCCATGTAATCCTTAACCCAAGACCGTTGTTCACTCTCATCCCGTAGAAATTTATCTTTACACACTGAGGCACATAGAAAAGCATGAAATATTATCATATATATAGGAAGAAATAGATCATCTCATTATAGCATGTTCACTATCGAAACAAGTTATTCAATTAACCCAACCATGAATTGGACAATTCATATGGTATGCATAGGGAATTTAACCAGATAATAACAATATAATGAGCTAGAGGATACCAATCACAACATGTAATGAAGAATATGTCATCATTGGTATTTCAATATCATAGGATAATAAGATTTCAAAATCAAACCATTAAATAAAATATAATCAATTATGGAATAAAAAAAATATGTTTATAATAAGGCATTATGCTCAATGAACCTGAATATGCTTAATATTGGGAAATAGAACAAATTACTAATAAATACAGTCAAGAAAATTTATTTATAAATTTCAGTAATGGATAATATGAATTCAAAAGTGAACTAAATTAATAAATAAAGGATGAGGTGTTAGGATCAAGGGACAATGTCATGTTTCACCAATTATCTCAATTAAATTTCCAATTTCGAGGCATTATATCCAAGACACACTAACCCATGGTAATTTTCAAATTAAATCATGGAAAATTTAGGAAATTTTGGATGGCAGAACTAAATTGGTTGACAAAGTCATGGAGAACACCATGCAGATGGGTCTTACCTTAATCTAGGGTCAAAATAGATGTGTCAAAACCATTTAATTAATTCATTATAAATTGATGAATAAATAAATAAATATTCTAGAATGAGGAACAACAACATGACATCTAATATGTGACGAAAGTATGGGAACAAGCATAGAATCCCTTACTTAAGGTAGTATCACTCCACCTGTCTATTATCAATCATTGATTTGACCTCATATGGATGAAATCAAAGGACTTATCGAAATATTATAAATAGTTAAAAATTACATTTCACATTAATAGTGAAATTAATTGATGATGAAACTATAAATATAATTATGGATGAGGAATAGCTTACCATGGGATTTTCTTTTCTTTGGATGATGAATGAATCCAATATCATTTGATAGAGGATGAAGAAGTTCTAAGTGGGGGATAGGAGGAGCTCCACATGTGGGAGGAATTGAAAATTCCACTTGAAAATGAGGAGGATGGAAGGTGGGGAGTTGTTGTTATTAATGAAGGGAAAATTATTAATTTCACCAGTTCTTTCACTATACATGTTTTGGCCACACAGTTTGGAGAAAACATGTGCCAATACTTTTCCATTTTCTAATCTAATGGGAACCTCACAATGTTTGGTGAATTTATTAACTAACCATGTGAAAACCACGTGTTTGGTCTCTATCAGAAACTTTTGAAACCCCACATGGGTGTGTTCCCTTGGTCACATGATTGTACAAAAACTAAGTGGCCAAGTCTTTTTTCCTGCTATTAGGTTATCTAGGATTTAAGAAGGCCCTAGAACCCCCCGAGACCACCTTTAACCACATAAGAATCATTATAATGATATTTTTACATAATTAAACCAACCATTAAATGGTTATTTTCCTTTTTATAAATCTTGTATATTAAAAATATCTTTCATAAGACAACTCCTTCATAAGTTTCCCTTTTGAGTGTAGAAGAACCTCATTGGAGAAATGTTCCATTCACTACGCGCATATATTAGCTTCCAACTCCCAATTCATATCATACATGATTCCATGCTAACATAGATCCTAGATAAAAGGAACCAACCTACATCATGTAAAAAAATCTATGATCAACGATACGAATCAGATTCTCCTTAAAGGATACATCCACCTCTAGCTCAATAACATTAGGGTCAAAAGAATGAGACAAGTGTGGATGATACTGTTGATGCTGAGATATGTGAAATAAATTGTTCATGGAATGGTATAATTTTGATAACTCCAAATGATAGGCTACTATCCCAAATCTATCTACTTTCTCAAATGGATTAATATATCGAGGTGAAAACTAGACATATCTCTTGATTCGTTTGTTGATGAATCTATGTGAAACTTGTATAAATACCTAATTTACATTCTGAATCTCCAGTGGTATGCGGTGAAGATTTTTATAATACTTATTACTAGACTAAGCTATACCCATACACTTCCAAATCAACTTGACATGCTCTTAAGTGTGCTGAACGAGTTGAGGACTCAATCGAGCTACCTCACCTACCTCAGCCAAGCATAGTGGTGAACAACATGGTCAACCATAGAGGGTCACATACAGAACCATATGAATTTTTTACCCAAAAAAATATATTATAGGGATGAAAAAATAATATAATTTTCTTCTCCCATGAAAATCCAAAATAAAAAATAAATGCCCATATCATATCCTCTAACACCTGTATGGTTTTCTCGAACATTCTGTCAAGTAGAAGGTGATACGTAGTACTCAAGATCACATGTGAATCCACTACCATGAATATCAATTGACGTAAAAGTGTTGTAATGTGGGAATCATGATGTGAAATTATATTATTAGGAACAAAATGAAGTTTCAATATTTCCTTAATGTAGAGCCTTCATAACTCATTAACAAAGAAGGTATATTGAATTTATTGTATGTCCACAAAATTGGTCAACCTATTGAAAATCACCCATATTTCATCAATTCCCCAAGAGGATCTTCTAAATCCCATCATGAAATCCCTAGAGACATCATTCCATTTCCACTGATGAATGAAGATATTCTATATAAGCCCATTAGGTTGCTAAATTTATGCTTTCACCAGCAGTCAATTGGATTAATAAGTGATAAATCCTTCTATATGACACATTATAAATCCCCAATAGTAATAAAAAAATTTATTTATTTACATCATGGTAATCCAAGTATAAAATTTCCAAACAAAGTCATTTTATTCTCTCTTCATATATTCTTTTACATGATAAGGCACCCATACATACCCAAGAAAGAGTAAGGTCTCAATGCCTTCAACATCCGAACCATGAGTCATGTTCAATCCCACGTCACAGTCCCTCAGAACCAGGATATCATAATTTAATAACTGACACATATTAACACATTCCAATAGATAATATATCACTTCTAAAGACACTAATACTAGCTTCCCATTCTATTCTTGATCCTCCATATGCAACTCCAAAAATATCGACATAATTTTAATCTCACAGCTAAAAACATTGATAGTATTTTTATTTGTTTTATAATTAAATGAAATAGTTGAAACATTACAAATAAGAGGGTTATATGAAATCTCAAAATCAAATTAATATAGGTATTCCACTCACATGTATTTCCTCAAATTCATGTCTTTTTTTGTGTCTATACATTTGAGAATTTTATGGTCTATGAAAACAATGAATCGCTCACCCAAAACATAGTTCCTCCAATAGTGAAAATCACAAGTCACCAAATCTGGACTGAGGTAATTCATAGGTTGCATACAATCATAAGGCCTCTTCTGGAAAGATCCATATTCTATCAATCAATCTCCTTGCATCAGAACTATTCCAATCTCAACACCTAAATCATCCTAGTAGATATACAAAATATTCCTGGCTCACGAAGAAAAAAAAATTAGATTTTAAGTGTGACTTCCCTTTAAATCCTTAATTTCTTTATCACATTCTTTGTACCATAGTAACTGCACAAATGTTTTAGTCTAGGTCTTATGTGGTTCATAAAATAAATAATTGTCTAGGATGAACCCGGTTTAACAAAAACCATCCCCAAGATGTTTTGTATGTTAGAAACATAACTTGATACTCACAAGAAACCATGGAACTCACCTTCCGTAGGTCTACTAATACTCATGCCTTATATATAATGTGTCCCATAAAGTGAACCTTACTATTCTAAAAGATAAATTCGTTGAGCTTCACATAACGCTGTTACTCTCTCAGTGTTATCAGCATAATCTCAAGATGATTTGAATATTTTTTTCTATACAATGAGTATACCAAAATTTCATTTATGAATACAACCAAAAAGAAATCACGATAGGGGTGGAAACCCCGATTTATCAAGGACATAAAAATTTCTAACATGTTATTCAGACCAAATGACATAACCAATTACTTGTACAAGACATACATGTTCCAGAATGTTGTACCTAGTATGTATGATGTCCTAAAATTAACTAGATCATATCATAGGATTAGATCGGTCATGGTGAAAATTATTTCTCCATGGAACTAATATAATAGTCTTTCTTTATTAGGTAGTGGATAATAGTTCATCACCATTAGTTTGTTAAAATACCTATAATATATGAATAATCGAAGGGTACCATAGTCCTTCTTGAAAAAAAGGAATGTTGAACCACATGGAGATGTGTTGGGTCCTATAAAACACTTAACCTTAATGTATTAAAACATATTTTTGCGTTATGAGAGCTATGTATGTGTTACACTATATGGAGGAATGGACACTGGTGCCACACCTAGCACAATCTCTATGGTGAACTCAACATCTATCTTAATAGGTAAACAAGAGAAAACATCTGGGAGGACATCACTGAACTGATCCACCAAATGAGAGAATTATACTAACAACATTCCCTGATCAATCATAAAGTAAATTTATAACCATGTTTTCTATCTACTAAGCCCTATATTCTTGGTTCCAGCTTGATCTACATAGATATCCTATTATCCATTGTTTAAATGCCTGATGCCCTAACGTGATGTGAAGGAAACTTATCATCAATAGAAATCCACATGGTATCATTAAGACACATTCCAGTTCATATTGATAATGAGGTATAATGCCATCATGCTGAGGGATGTGAAACTACCAAAATAACGGAACCCACCACTCTCAAGGGGACACTCCAGAGTTTGGAATATTCTTCGTATTCTATCCCCTAATAGTGTTTTGAGGGACATAATTCCATATAATTACTTGATTTCGAGACCTATAATATGAACATATATTTGATATATGAACGTGAGTGAAGTAAATGTATCAAAAATGGATGAAACTAATGTATAAGTAAATAGAATTGTACCTCTAACCATATATGTACATATACTCTACCACTCTGGTGATGGTGGCACTAAATTAATTTTGTATTAAGCTCATACTTGAGATGCAATCTGAATAGACTATCCAGATCCACTTTGTTGTTTTTCATGCTCTGGGGACTGACTTCTTCAGCCACTTCTATTATCACGTCATCCCGATTGAATGGAAAAATTCCATCATTTAGTCTTATGTTGTGTCATAGATCATGTACCTGATAGCGGTGCTAGTATAAATCCGCTATCATTAGATGATGGATGAAAATAATAGCATAAGAAATTTAGATGACCCATCCCACTACAAGATCAACATTTGATTAGGTTCCTCATGCACTAGGGATTATTATGGTCGGGCCAACCACATTTATGAAACAGAATGGAACTATTAGTGTGGGTCACATGGATAGACCACCCCAACACGAACCCCTGAATTGGCAGTTTCTATAGGTCGATGAACCATTACGCAATTTCAGAACAAAATTTCCCTATCTCATAGGATGATGATCTAGGATATTTCATTACATAATCATGTCCTGGTTCAATATATCTGTTATAGTATTGAACTAAAATATGTTCACTTGCAATTGGAAATCAATCCCAAGACCATCCAAAAAACACCTCAAATTCATCAATTAATCACTTGTCCAAGATGGAAAAATCACCATAGCTTGGTGAAATAAGAAGAGTGATCCATCACTATCATAGTTTCCTTCTAAATATAAATAAACTCCCATACATGATCCACTATCAAGGAATTTTTATAGAAGTGATCATTTAAATACATATATAATTCTTCTTAGACCATACCTTGGTAATGCTCTAATAGAGTGATGATTCCCCACTAATTCTTGGTGGAGTACAAAACATATAGGACTTGATGTTGACCCTCAGTGCTAGAGGAATCTTAAGATGGTCAATGATAGATACTGTAGACTCTATCCAAAACATTAAGCATCAGATCAATCATCCATAAGAAGGTGGTATGATTCTGCAACTGGAAGTCCCATGTTAACACTTCCGTAGTCAGGGCAGTCCAGGGAGATCCCAGATCTAAGTGCACAAACCCAAGAAAGCTATCCCAAATCAGAGAAATGACGCATCATAGAAGTTCTTCAGGAAGTTCCTTTTGAGGAACTACATGAGGTACCATGAATTCTTAATGGACCACCACCACTAGAGTGTTCTCATAGTAAATATCTTGTAATCTAGTATGAGGATGTCATGATAGAATAGATCTATACTTTCTGATCACAATCCTCACACATTATTTATAATAGATGAGTAATGAAGGTAAAAATGAAAAGATAAAGGCCTCTATAAATCCTACCTCCAAGTATAACATAACTGATGACCTACTATTCTATCCATACTTTGATAGGTAGGAATAGATCTCATGGCTATCCCAAGAGACACAACCTAAGTCCATTTCCAAGGTAAGGTCATGATAAACATATCAAATTTCCATAAAAGTCATACATTTCATTTGATGGTGGTATTCATTGTAATTCATTCATATTTTTAGTCACTTTTAATTTAGCTGAATTAAGTTGATCACTAATCCAATTTATAAGGTGTTACACACCTTATTAATGGAAATTCAGTTTCCACATAACCCAAACTAATACATTTCCCCGAAGGGTATGTTGGAAAATATTTATATAAAAAAATTATATATAAGGCTCAATAACCATGGAAACACAAAAATAAAATGAAAGAAGAAAATTTATAGAAAAAATATATAGGGCATGGAATAATGTATGACATTTCTATTCATATAGTGCTTAAAATGATCCATGTAATGAAAAAACCATCATTTCATCATTCTAAAATAATAGGAATCATCATTCCAATAATACCATCAGGATAATAACATAAAACCATTGTATCACCCAATGGTGAATTAATATGATTTCTAAACGGCATAATAAATAAAACAATTCCCCAACCTAGGTAATTTGGGTTTCCCATGCACATGGGTTATCCACGCCCAAAAACTGGGTCACATATAAATACCCATATCATTGTATCCTATATAAATCAAAATTAGTAAGAATATGTATAAATGTTCGATGTTAACACTTTGTATCATCTCTCCCCTAATACCACTAAGCAGTGCCCCATGATGGTGGATAAATGACCTCAACAACCTATCCCCGAAGGCTAGAATCTATATACAAGCATCAATGTATAAGGTGTATATGTGGGGATAATATTACCTTCTAGATAAGAGTATGAATAGTGGTTAACAATGCAAAACAATATATGAATAATAATAATGAGATGACAATAGAAAAAATAAATAACTAAAAATAGAAGAATGAATAACCAAGATAATGCTATGTAATCAATAATATATACGAAAATGATTATCATGATGATTTCATATGTCTAAAAAATGATTGTTCAGTGAAAAAGTGGTACAAGAAAATATAAGATGAAATAAATAACAAAAAAAAGATCTACGAACTGCTACAATAGAATCTCAAGAATAAGCTTAGTCCTCTTCCCCCAACTCTATCCTACGAATTAAAAAAACAAAGAATTAGAAGAAGCATATATCCCTATATCCATACCTATGATCATTAAGTTTACTCATTTAACTATCAATTCCAGAGGAATTTGTGAGATATAATATTAGTAGGCATGAATCTACAAATTCTAGGCCAATACATTTGGTGTTATAAATAAGAGAGTGTTCCATATAAAAATATAAATAAATAAATTAATAATTAAAATATGTAAACCTTCTTTTACGTTCCTGAATGAACACCCATTCCAAACTACATTATTTTTCCTAAGATGGAAGTCAGAACAAGGTACCTAAGTAATCCATAATATGAATAAAAGGGAAAAATTAATGAAGAATACAAAATAAGGCCTTAACCGAATAAGTTTCTTCATATTAGGGATTAATTTACAATTTTTAACACACATGATCTTGATAGTGTAAATTTGAGAATATACAACAGCTATGTAATGATAAAATCAAGCAATCCATCAATTCTTATTTTTAAGTTCAATCCTATCCAATGAAATAGAAAAATAATCCCATGGGTCACTATAAAAAATTTAATATAATAATTTACATCGAGTCAGTCCAAGGAAACCCATACGACATCTCTTGTATCAATCATGACATGGTGAGCCTAATTCCATAAAAAAGTATCTCACATTGGGACTAGGAATCACATGAGGCATGTCCTAACAATCATTCCAAATAGGTTTATTCATTGTTTCTCACATGGGTAACCATCCACAGTCGTGAGTATAAATAAATTGACCAAGAGATCCCATACCCATAAAGTTAATATAATGCTCTCAGTGCGTCAAGAGTATCATCCAATCATGAAGAGATATTCTATATAATCCTTAAAGGGGACACATATCCACTCCATGACCATAACAAGTGATTGATATCAACCAATTCACATCAAAATGAAAGGAATAAATTTATAATTATGTTATAAAAAAAGAGCATCTCAACATGACATACTCACCATAGAACTATATATACAATAAATCAAAACAATAATGGAACAATTCATATGGTATGTGAAAATCATTTAAAATGAGAAAAAAAGAGCACATGGAATAAAATATAAGGAATAATATGGAAAAAATTACATGTAATCATTGGAATTTCAATATCACAAGCTATAAAAATTAAAAAATAATTGAATTCAATCCAAGTGAATCTATTTTGGAATAGTGAAAATAATTGTATAATAAGGTATAGTGCTCAATGAACACAAATTACAATAAATGTGAGAAATATAATATGGGAATAAGATTGGCATTCATCATACAATTTTTATACATTTAATTCTAGGATAAGATTAAGTCTATAGGATAATAAATTCATTTATAAAGGATGAGGTGTCCATATCAAGGGAAAACATCATGGTTAACCAATAACATCAATTAATTTATTATTTTCAATGTATTATATCGAGGAATAACACATAACCATGTTGATTTTCAAATTCTAGCATGGAAAATTTATTCATTTTGGATGGCACACCAAAAGGGGTGTCCAATATAAAGGAGAAAACTATGATGATGGGTTTATCCATAATATATAGTCACAATGGATGTGCAAAAAAATATTTAATTAACATATTAAAAAAATCAAAGAGATACTGGAAGAATATGATTGGTGGAACAAAAGCGCAACTTTTAAAATGTTACCAAATTATAGGAAAGAGCATATAAAGCCTACCTCGATGTAGTATCACTCCACTCTCCCATTATAAATCATTTATTTAACCTATAATAGAAGAAACCAAATAATTATTCAGAATTCATATACTAGGGAAAAATCTGTTTCCCCTATGTTTCGCTACTTATGGTAAGGGAAACTTTGAATAGACGAATGGGGCATGGATATATTATTGAGGGCTTTATGTTTCTTCTAATGGTGAAGGAATCACACTTCATTTGATAGAGGTATCACACAACCTATAAGATTTAGAAGAGAATATCCACCCATTAGAGGAATAGAAATACCACTAGAAAAAGTAGGAGGAAGGAATAAGAGGTTTTTTAATTCATTAAATAGGGGGAAAGTGTTAATTTCACACATTATTTTCACTGCACAAGGTTTGGCAGCATTGTTTAGGAAGATTGTGAAACAATCATGCATTATTCACTACTACAAGGGGAACCTCACATGGTTGTATGCGTTGTTTGACTAATGGAGAAAAACTAGTGTGTCTAGGATGTATCCTAAACTTCTGCAGCTCCTCATGGTCAAGCTCTATGGGTTTTATGGTTGTAGATGAACCATACAGCATAGTCTATTTCCCCCTTTTTTTGGTGCTTTGGGATCCAAAAAAACCTGGACAACCCCATGAACTCATTTAACCACTAGGAACATTTTATGTAATTAATCCAAAAATTAAATGATCCATACCTTTGGATAAATATGACATTCTATAAAACACTCATCACACCACTTTTATAACTTATAGAACAAATTTTAGAAGAACAACAATAAAGAATTCATGGAAAAAATTATTTTAATACCATCATTCAAGATAGAAAAACATAATAAAAATTTTAAAAAAAATATCTTACCACACATATAATCTATATACCAAAGTTATTAAATGATTAAGACATATGAAAAAACATCAAATAATACTAAATCAGGTAACCAACTACCTAATGCATGGGAAAATATGGAATCTGGTTGAAATCCATAACCACACATCAATGGAACCCAATAAAGGCATGATCAAACCATAAACATAAAGATTATATACAATAACTCCATATTGAACCCTTATAAGATTAATCAATTCACTAGATAAGATAAACTCAATGAGGTAAGAAAAAAACCATATACGATTATTGAAATCATGAAAAAAGGAAGATACATTATTATGTCATGATGATACAAATTGAAACCACAAAACAATTAATGTACAAGGTGTCAAGTAAGATAGGGAGATTCCCCTGTGGGTTTAAATCATGATATGGTGATGAAATAAGTGAAGATTCTTTAAATAAGTCTATGGTGTGAATAAAGAAAATTTTAAAAAATTTAATGTTAAGGAAAGGTTTCATGGTTAGTCTTCATGATTTTCCAAATTGTGTGGCTACCATGAATGAATCCATGTATATGAAAAAAAAACTCCACAAAGCATTATAATGGAGGGTACATCTATGTGAAGCACATCATGCATCCTAGACAGTGCCATTATCCAAGGTGCATGGTTTCTCCTGTGTTGGCACACTGTGGTAGCCTATGTGGGTGCCACCTACTATAAGGTCCACAACTAATATTATCACTAAAATATTCTTGTAAATCCAACGGATAAATATACGAATAATAATAATCCAACAGAATACCAAAAAATAAAATAATGGATTGGACAATTCTCCCCACCATGAAAACATTCTTCCCATGAAAAGTCATTATAGTGTCTGACTTGAGAACAAAAATGGATATACTTGTCACCATATAAAATTGATTTCCATGTTTCTTGTTCATCATTCATATTCATCCAAATAACTCCAAACAAAAAAATTGAAATCCCCCAAAGGAAATTCACAAGAGAATCCATGATCCATACTGGCCTCTCAAAAAAAGAAAAATCAAGCTCGAACTCTAATTCTTAACAATTCAACAGATGAGATGGATCCAGATTATAAATTTTCATCTGTGATACATTGTACATTTGATGAATAGGAATCAACTGAGATGGGAAATCTACATAGTATTATTCCATACCTATCCACTCATTAGTCAAAAAATTTCCAACATACATTGGTTTTATAATCCCTTTCTTACCAAATGAATGGGGACCCAAACATGGAGCCACATTCATACTCTCGGTCACCAACTGTGAATTCCAAATCTGATTCCTCAGAACGACATTGGACTATTGGAGACATTCTATATTCAAAAACTGATTCTTATTTAAATAAACCTTATCATATCTATCCTTCATGAGTCTTAGTCCCACCAAAGAGGTTTCACATAATTTAGCTCATTAGAAATGTGGTCGTCATGGTCGAACATAACATACCTCAAAGGGGTCCATTCGAATTGAGTATTGGTTAATATTACTATATAAAAGTATGACCATCACTAATTGGATATATCATGATCCTTTGAAATCCAACACATTTACCCGAAACATGTCTTCTAAAATCTACTTCACACAAAATGTCTTACTATCGTTTTGATGATGGTATGTAGTACTCATCTTAACTTGCAACCCTATCATCTTCGTAAGGCCTTCCCATTATCTGTGAAGTAAAATGGGGATCCCTATACAAAATGAAATCAATAACACACCATGAATCCTCTTTATCACTTGAATATATAATTGAATTAGTTCATCCTCCTTGGATTAATCTTTACTCATAATGAAATGATTAGATTTTTTCATATGGTCAATCACTACCAAATAGAATTCTTCAACCGAGGTTTACTAAGTAAGGCAATAATAAAGTACAGGGAAACCTAGTCCCAGTTCTATATAGTAATGGGTAATGTATAAAGAATAATTAAGGGAATATGGTGCACTTCATTATCATGTGTCAAGTATTTCAACTGGATATGATGTCAAATTCATCATGCCCCAAACTCGGCCACTATAACTAATGACAGACATCAAAAAACATCTTGGTGTTCCCGGAATGAATGGACCACCATGAATTGTGGATATATTAAATCAACACCTTAGGAAATGAAAACAAACACCACTAAATGAAACCTAGTTTACAAATATCCCATAGTAGAAAACAACCATTCATGAGGAACACCCCCACCCCCACCATTTATAAATTGCATTGACTGTATGCATAATGGGTCACTAGGTTGCTTCTACCGAATCAAGTCCATAAGAGAAGGTGTCAACTGAAAATTAGACAATAACACACCTCAATTGTGCTCCTTGTTCTCTAAATTAATCTTGTAAAAAAATATCATTATGTTCCACTCATCACTGTACTCCATCAATTATTTAACTGGAACTTTTCTACTCAAGAAATCTACTACCAAATTACATTTTGTTAGGGAGTACATGATCTTAAAATCAAACCCCTAAAGGTATTCAACACAATTATGTTGACTCAAATTGAAATCCTTCAATTTGAGAATGTAATCTATTTTATTATGACTAGAATATACCACCAACTTCTCCCCAATGAGATAATGAGGCCACATATTAAAGCCATGCATCACTACTACAAACTCCATGTAATGGGTTGGGTAATTCATTACATGTGGTCAGAGATTGTGAGAAAAATACTCAAGAACTTTCTTATTCTACATCAGTACAGACAAAAGACCAAAAATTTAAGAATAAAAATAGACCACACACTCATTCACACATTTTTGAGTGATCAAAACATGGATTTTTTCAACCACCTTTAATGATCCTCAAAGGACTCCAAACATTCTAGATTCCATTCAAACATAAACCCTTTCCTAGTAAGTGTTGTTATGGGAGAAGGGGGCTTTTAGAAATCCCTAAAAACACATGTAATACATTACCAGGCCAAAAAAATTCTAATTTTGAAAACTTTCTTCCACTAATCCCTTGGAAACACTACAATAGTATTCTCAAGGTTGTCTAAATCCCTATGCTCCGAAATCACATGACCTAGAAACATCACTTCCCCAATAAAGAAATTTTACATGGAAAACATTTTATCGAGGGTATGATCTTGAAGAGTTCCCAATATAGTATTCAAATTCCCATAATGTACCTATTGGGTCCCTGAATAATCCAAAATGTCATCCAAAAATTCCATTATAAAGGTTTCTGGATACTGATGGAGCACTGGGTTCATAAAATCCCTAAAGACCATTGGAACAATTGTTATCATGAACGGCATGTCCATATAATCAAAATGGACATATCTACATTGAAAATCATTTATATAAGCATCCACCTATCTAAATATGAGTTTTTGATAACTAGGAAGAAAAATGACCATAGTGAACCACCGTTCCCCCATTAAGCTAATCAAATATTTCATCAATACTAAAAAATGGTACTTATTTTTAATCATTGTCATATTATGAATTTGTTATTCGATGAACGACATGATATTTCCATCATCATTATTAGAAAAACATATGGGGGAGGAATAAGGTGATATTCTCAGGAGAATAAATCCTTTGGATTCAAAATCATATTCCTAAATCGTTTATTTCCTCAACTAATTGGGGAGTCATACATTATGAGGGAAGATGTATCAACAGTGTCCCCGTTTCCATGCCTATTGGGAACTCCACATATATCTCTAGTTAAATACATATGAAATCAACATGAAATTACTCTCGGAACTCATACAATATAGGTGGTAATACACACTCTAAACTACCCCCATCATCTTCCTATAAGAGTGACAAGAGTTGAAAATTAGATTTCAAAATTTCGAAACAAGAGGTCCAGCACATCCTGATTGAGGATACCATTCACCTTGGAAAACTTGGGTACTCACCATAGGTACAAAAATAATATATCATTATTGATAATAATCGATGGGCTCCAAAAAATAGAATAATACATTCCATACCAAGGATCACATGAAATACTTCCATACCTAAAACCAATAAATCACATTCCTGCTCGACCTTAAAGACAGTTATTAAGAAAGACACACAAGATAAACACTACACTCTCTTTCTACCAAGCGGATTCACCAACAGTATCACATGTGACATCATACCATATGAAAATTTCAACAAATCCTCTTGATATGAAGAAATTATAGAAAAATATGCACCAATATTATACAAAGAAACAAAAATTGATGATACAATAAAAACAATACATCATACATTCATAGTCCATACATCAGATTCCACTAGATCATCATCTACAAAATAGAGATTCCTTGTCATTTCATGATCATGAGAATGACCACTAATACATGGGTCTTCCTCATGCTTACATTTCCCAATAATGAATCTATCCCAACTTTTATGACCACTAAATTGAGAAACACATGTCTTGGATAGCTCTAACTAGGTGTCTATTTCCCTAAAGGATGATAAAGCAACACCAACTTGGTACATATGTGTGGATGTGTAGAATTGTTGCATGTTTTCCATAAGTCTACAAATGAATACAATAGAGAAGTATGGAATGAACTACCGCCACATATTAGGGCCCCCTCCCAATAAAGTGTATTCTTTATGGGATGGTAATGGTAGAAGTGTTATAATGAAACCCAAGTCCTACCTCTAGAAGGCAACCGGTTGGAAACTATCCCCAAGGTTATAACGAAAAACAAATGGGTAGAATTACCTTGTAAAATAACACATGAAAATTAGATTGATAAGATAGACATCAATCAAATCCTTCTCAGAATACAAGATAAAATAAACCCAACTTCACATATCTAATTACTTTCAAGGACTACTTTAACTGAAAGAGAAAACTGAATGTACCAAAAACCTGAAATTCTACTGACCATGATGCCGAAATAGCTCATGCAAAACCCCAAGATAGTAGTAAATATATAGATCTCCAACCATCTCCAACAATCATTAAACAAATTTATATAATGTAGGATGAGTATTGTAGTATACGATGTAGGATCTTCCCAGGAGCCTCTCATGCAAAAGTAAAGAAATCATGCTAAAGTACAATGAAAAACAGGTGAAACAAACTCATCACATAAATATGTATATTATGTTCCAATACTAAATATGGATACTCTCACCAATTATACTATTTAATTGAATATTCTACATTAATTAATGTCACAGGTACCCATTTATCACTTCCCCACTTGCTGTCCACATCTCCCCAATGTCGCATGTCCTTAGCATCTCTCTCCAAAAAGGTTGGACCACAGAATCTCATGAAAAGAACCACAACATGAACTTCAAGAAACGCAACCCCCACATCCACATGGCCAAATGAAAATAGTTAGTTTTAGAGAGCCACCACCGCTTGCATAGATGATAGCATACATCTAGAATTATACTTCACGCGCTTATAGACCATACACAGAGTAAGGATCCTCAAGCCACCACACCCTATATAGTTTACACCTATAGTTTTTCATAGCAAAATATATGTATAATATGTGTGTGTTAAATCAGCACAAGACATTATAGCTCTCTACACATGTATATAGAGAAACTAACCATTATGCATACCATTATAAGTAACTACCATGTTAAAAGTGAGGGGTCAAAGGGGGTAGTTATCCATCCGTCCACGTAGTGATATTTTGTGGAAAACACCCCTCATGGATCAGAATCCATGGGGTGTCTGTTACCCTAAATGTTAGGTTGGAATAATTTATAGAAACAAAAAAGGTGTAGGATATAATATATCACAAAACCACACAATGTAAAACACCTAGTCTCTATCTCAATTGCAACTAATGTCTCTTGGACTCCCAGCTTCCACTACTAATACTAGATATCCTATAATAACACAACCATTAAAAGAGATATATAGTGTTGTATTATACATTTTAATCCACTCCACTATGTGATAATTAATTCATTAAACATTAATTAATATTTATTAACTTCCACTTTACTTTTAATTAGTAAAAAAACCATGTTCCATGCCCTCTAGGAATACTCAAAATGATCCCATGAATTATCAGAAACACAACCTCAACACTTCATCCCTACATGATCCAACCCCATGGGTTAGGCATTCATTCATTTGTTAACAAAATTTTCTCTTTACAAATTTCTATATCTATTGGTATTCTAGGAAAAACATTCTAAGATAACAAGCACAAGAGGCTAAACATTTATAGTAGATGTGATGTCATCAAGCCTTTTCCTACTATAGTAGGAGCGTAGATCCATCCATCATATAGAAGATATCCATGGAAAATATGTGGAATACCCCGCAATTCTTAGCATCCTTTGGAAGTTATGAAATAATATCAAGATGCCTCATGTAGTGGGCAGATTAAATCACACAGGAAACCAATATATTCAATAAGAATTCAACATTCATATCAATGGGTAAGCCCAGTATCAACCCATCCCATCATATCTAGTGCCCTCATTGGTTCCCACCTGTATAAACCAATGTATCTCGCCACTCTAGGAGATAACTACTGCCACAACCACTGTTCCTCTCTGCACCACATACACCAACATTCATTCAGGTGAATCCATCTCTGGCTCACATTACATCCTGGCCTCCCTACCCCCAAAACCACACCAGCCATCTAGGACCAGCCATCCCAGGATCATATCACATCACAAGAAGCATGAAAAAAACTAGGAAATAGGGCTCTTGTCCACAAAAATGACTTTCATCCACCACACATGATGAGATATCATGGATCCAAATAGAAATTCATGAGGTATTTACAATTAGTAAGAAACTAAATACCTTAAAGGAATTACATTTTGTTTACAATACCAGTTCATTATTGCATTGTGAATTAACTGATTCGTTAATCATAGGTTCCAACTATTGTAAATGGAAGAAACAAGATATCACATGCTATCAAAATTAATCAAACAAGATATTAAACATTCCTTTAAAAGTTTTATCAACACATTTCGACATTCTAAAGGATCATCAACCAATTTAATAAATCATGAATGTAGAGACCCGAAGCTTGACGTACATGGATATTACAATACATTTTCGGAATACTTAGCACATAACAAAAACACACACACAAGGATCGTAATAGTTTAGTGTCTTTGGAAACTCGGAACGTAATCTTATAATCATGGTGAAAGATCTTCAATATCTCCCATAAAGATCTTCCCCTTTTTTACCTAAAACCTTTCTTTATATCCTGGGGAAAAGAAAACATAAAAGGGTGAGCTCAAATGCTCAGTAAGGGTATACAAAAGAAAAATAAATCACATCATATTCATAAGAACATAACTTTTGGAAATCTTAACCTGCAAAAGACAGCATAATTTCATAACATGGGATAAATCATGGCAGTGAAATGTAATCACAATAATCATAACTTAAAACATGAAACTTTGTGGAATTCACACATAATCATAGAGAATCATTTCTTGTTAGTCAAGAATCATTTCCAAGACTATCTTAGTGGACAAAGTCCCTTTCTGAATCGAGTAACCCTCGTTTCAGTCCTGTTTCACTGAACCGGTATAACCTACCATTCCAGCCATGTCTATCTCATGAGATATAAAATCTTTACCCAATGCATTGGAGGGAGATATAGGTCCCACCCATCTTATAATGATACCATTCTTATGTGTGCCACAAAATCATAAACCATACATCATTTCATAACCCATGCAATAAAAATGGGATTCTTAAACATCATGGCATCATAAAACAATTCATATAAGATAAATAAATTCATAAAAATAATTCCATCACAACATAATCAAATCAATGTAATAATAGGGATAAAAACAGAACCCTTTATTATCTTAGATGGAAAATAATTTTGATAAAACACTTGAACTCCATTCTTGAGGAAAATATCCTTTCTTCTTCAAAATCAATTTCTTTTCACAAAACATCATGCAATTTTAAAAGAAAGAGATTTTACTGAAAATAGCCATGAAATATTTTGGAGGAAGCTTCATGAAAACAAGGCTTTATAAAACCGTTAAAATCCGTTCGTGATGTTTAAGTTAAAAAAAACATTCTTCTCGTACTTTTGTCAGAAAAGTCAAGAAGTACATCGTACAAAAAACGACAAAAGATTCCTTTCATATCTTTTACTACAAAATCACCGAAGGGTAAATTTGGATTTAAAAAATTGTAGGTGGATGGAAATAACATTACATATTGAGGAAACATGGATTTGGATGATAAAATACACCCCAGTAACTTTCAAAGTATAAACAGTCTCGGATAAAAATGAGATTGTGATATTTCCCTTACCTTAGGTCCGACTTGCTTTGTAAGTGTCCGAACCTCCTGTATAATGATTTAAATCATGTTATTGACTTATTACATAATCATATTCATTGTTATTATATCATATATGGTCCACTTATGACTTTATATTACCCGTTCTTTTGTAAATTCATGTTAAAGTAGCGTTTTGGGTAAAATCGTCTCATTTGTCGTTTGTGTTTTTAACTTGTAATTATTAATATGATTACTTGGATCATGATTACTTATATCCAGAATGTAAAACATGATTTATATATAATATATATTCATAATATATATATATATAATATATCGATAAATGGAATGAAATACACCGTTCATGGAGACGGTAGTGTCCGTACGTACGCATGAATGCTGTTTTCGTTTCCTTATTGAAGTGAATGGAATTAAGTAGATGACATACATATAAATATAAATAAATCCAGTATCATTATTATGTCATATATTTCATTAGTAATTATTATATATACTTTATAATCATTCATGAATGGTTAATCATTGAGAATGAATCTCATCGCGTCGTGGAGACGGTAGTCCGTACGTACGCACGAGCGATGATATCGTTCCATGGTCGTGGAATTGTGTTGAAGTGTTTGTATACTATTTAAGTATCAATATCACTTTATAATAATCATATATAGTTACTCATTAAACCATTATACCCATCCAATTAATGTGGTGGTGGAAAATAGATTACACCACGGCGTGGAGACGGTATTCCGTACGTACGCACGCGTGATGATTTCCTTTTTCCGTAGGATGGATAGAAGGTTAATTAGAGTTGTTTCATATTTATAATAGCATATCAGTATGTAAGTAATACTGATGTTATTACTTTATCATGAAACAACTAAAGAAGAAGAAGTTGAAGAAGAAAGAAATTGAAAAGATCGGTAATGGATATTACCTCTTCTTTGAAACGCCTCTTTGAATCCTCCACATAAGGAACTAAGATTGGTCTTTGAAGAAGACCAGGACCTATATGATTATTCTAGGGAAGTGGAGAAGGTATTTTGGCTGGGGTTGGCCGATCTTGAGTGCTCAAATTGGTGTGTGGAGGAGGGGGAGGAGGTTCCCTTTTATAAGGGAGGAGAGGGGCACCTTAGGAATATCTCAAAATATTATTTTATATTAAAGTAAAAATCGGTTTATAATGGTTCCAAAGGGTCTTATTTCGAAGCTAAAGTGGGGATGGGTCGAAATCCTATCATCCAATAGGATTTAGACAAGTTTATGGTATTATTTTAACCTTATCAATTAGATTTAACTCTAAGTTAAATAATTTAACTTTTACCGTGTCTTTTTGTTTTCTTTCACTATATGGTTAATACACTTACTATAACACGCCAAACGAACCCCAAATTGTTTATTATTAATATATATATCCTTATCTAAGTCATGTGTCCGAACCTTATATTTTTAGGAATAAAATAACAATTAATAATATAATATTTGATTTAAAACCTATTTAGTGTCAATTTTGACACTATTTGATATATGATTTTTGTGAAAGTCATAACAGACTTATATGTTCGAACCAAGTTGATTAAATCAACAATAATATATCATAGTAACCTATAAAATTAGTGGAATTCATAAAAAGTCTCAAATTAAATTTATTTTGGTATTTATAACATCAATTATGTCAATATTTCATTAATAAGATAATTACTGCATCATCATTGTGTCATAAATAAATTAATTTATTTAATGTCTAAAAATTACAAATAAAATACCATTATGTAGGAAATATTTTTATCTTTCTAATGAATATTTATAGTCGAATTTATCTTATGTATAACCCCATATTAAAAATGTTTTAGTAAATAAACCTTGATTTTAACTCTTTTAACCCTTCTTTAAATAAATTAATAATAAATGTCCTAATCTAATCCATGTGGGCCTAAATGGTCATATTGTATTCCTAAGTTTGTTTTTGGTCGAATTACACTTGTCCAATAGAATTAGGACATGTTTTAGGGTAATAATAATATCATTTCTACCCTTAATTACCCTATTTACTTTTAACCGTGGTAAAAAAAGTAAAAAGTTACTATTCACCAAAAATTATTTTCATCTCATTGAACCAAATTTTAGTCCTTGATATTAACCATGTCTCTAGGATTTTCGAAATTCCACTCACAGAAGCGGTAAAATTAAGTTTTATGAAAAATTCAGTTTTTTTAACTACCACTTAGTGGTTTCACTATTCATCAAAAATTGAAAGTTTTCAGAAAAATACCAAAAATTAGGCCTAAGCTATATTTGATATTATGAACTCAAAAATGATTTCTATTTTACCAAATTCAAAACATATCAGTTGCATTAATTAATTGAAAAATTAATTCCCGTCGTCAAAACAAAAGGCGTGTTTTTAAGAGATAATAACTATCAAAAGATTGACACTTGTTTATAACTGGTTTAAATGTGAAATTACATCCAATGACCAACATTGTATTAAATTATAAAAATATATTATAAATATAATTTAAAACCACTCAAATTAATAATTTATCACTATTAATTATTTCTATTAAAAAAGTTGTTTTTAATTAAAATTTAGTAATTTTCACTATTCATCAGAATATGAAAGTTATCCGAAAAGTACCAAAATTTCACCCTAAGCTAATTTCGATATTATGAATCAAAAAATGAAGTCCATTTTGAGAGCTAAAATTTCTAAAATTTTAAAAGGTGGTTATTACTATTCATAACGGCTAGTTATAATAATATTTTAATAGCATATCATTGTTTAGTGAAACTCGGTATTGCGTACTAAACACGCTATCAAGGAAGGTCGTGATTTCGTGTAATGAAAGGCAAGTCAAGGATTCATGTTGTGCAAGCTCCTTTTGGTGTAGCATACAACACAAGACATTAATAATATTAAAAATAATATTTTTCATAAAATCTCGGGCTGTTACATTCTACCCCCCATAAAATGAATTTCGCCCTCGAAATTCGTCGGGGTTATAAATGGTTTACTATTCAAAAGTTTCTTTAATAGAAACCCACATCATAAAAAAGAATACCAAAACTTGGCTTTAAAAACTAAAGTATGAAATGTAACGATTACCCAAATAAACTAATCACTGGGTTTCCACATAGGTGAAAATATGGATATGGAAGAGAAATCTAACCATCATGTTCTGATGGAGAGTGGTAGAGAACCTGTCTATGGAAAAGTCAGTAATCACAAATCCATAGATTTGTGATGATATAAGGTACCAACTGATTCATCAGGTATAAGATCACTAGGACAACATTTTTGGTTTTCAAGATCATTTCCCTAAAGTTGAAAAAATTGAATTAGAATAAATACTTACTTTATTTTGGTACAATCTCACTGTTGTTCATGCCTTGAACAATTTCCACTTCATCTCTTAAATAAATGAAGTTGAATTTGTTATTCGTGAAGTGTTAGCAGATCATGTGATAGAATGACGGGTCATTCCATCTGTCTCAAACAAAAGGTTAGCAAAAATTATATACATAAGTCGATCTATAGTGAGATTAATCATATATGGTTCCTAAAATGGACTTATACTTCATATATCATACTACTTAATATAATAAAACTAGTTTCTACTAAACAGGGACTTCCTGTAGGTCAGTGGTAGGCGATAAAGGCCAGTCGCACTTCGGTTGTGGGTTCGATTCCCACAGCCTTGTCCGAAGCGATGGGCTGTCGCCCGTCCTGCAGGTTGTCCTTTTTCTAAAACTACATTACTATAACATCACATAAATAATATCAAAAAAAAGTTCTATACTTAAACAATACTAACTTATGGTTAACATAATCCATTACAATCTTTAGGCTTATCTAAAATACTTCGGTCCAAGCTCATAGTATAAAGAAAATGATTACTTGAAATGTCATCAACCAAGAATGTGAATACCATCATTTATCCCCCATATATCTTGTTGCTCACATTACAATCATGTGAATACCTTAATGATGTATTCTCTTGAAAAAAAATGAATACCCATTAAACCTTAGTGAAAACATGAATGCTGTCAAAAGTTAACTCTTTCCACATACCAAAATCCAAAAATTTTATATACTCAAACCATGATATAACCTTCTCCTTATATCAGTCATGATCTCATGAATACTATCAAACATTTAATTTTCTCCTTATCCCTTCATTATGCGCATATCATCTACATTCCAAAAATATCTGAATAACCTTTCATGGATACTGGTAACATTAATCAGACAACAGTGTAACAATCCTTACATGTTTATTTATTCCATAGTACCATGAGATTACTTATACAACATTACACATGATAAACATGTAATCATTCCACTACATTCTTAAACCATTGACCGAGCTTCAACAATTATTTCATCTCACATATCATTTGTAGTCTCTTCATCATCATCCACATAAATACTTCCCATACGACCATACTGATTATCTTCATGAGACTTTCCCTTAGGGCATTGGTTTGCATAATGCCCACACATTCCACATTTAAAACATTTAACCATTGTTGATGTCGTAGCAATACCATTATCCTCATCCGTGTTGTTAACTGAACCTTTTCCTTTGCATTTACTTGCTTTGTGTCCTTCTTTTCCACACCCAAAGCATCTTCCAGTTCCTTTGAAACATTCTCCTTGATGCCTCTTCCCACATGATTTACATAGGGGAAATTTAACTTTCTTTCCTCTATGATCATCATGAAACTTCATCTTTCTCTTATTAGCCGAGTCAGGAAACTTACCAAATTTTACTTTATTGATCATATTATGAGATTGCTGATTCGGCATAATAATGATGTTTGGACTTCCAAATCCCATTTCATTATGAAGAATATCATTCCATTGTCCATCATATCCTCCATTATCGTGAATCATCTTGTTTCCAGCCATTTTCTAAAACCCAAAAAAGAATAGTGTGAGAGGCAAAAATCATGCTAGGGAAAAGAACATTATAAAGGGGGAGTACCCTCAATATCTAACATCTTATGTTAAATTCTATGATCGTTACCGTAGTTCTAGGACTGTATCCTATACATATACTTATCCTTAGGGACATCCCTAGACATACCTTATAAATATCTCTAGGGATCTCACTAAAGTTCTCGCATCCTAGTTTCCAAAGGTTGACTAAACCATTCCTCTGATACCAACTGTAGAGACCCGAAGCTTGACGTACATGGATATTACATTACATTTGCAGAATACTTATCACATAACAAAAAAACACACACAAGGATCATAATAGTTTAGTGTCTTTGGAAGCTCGGAACGTAATCTTCTAATCATGGTGAAAGATCTTCAATATCTCCCACAAAGATCTTCCCTTTTTTTTTACCTAAACCTTTCTTTATATCCTGGGGAAAAGAAAACATAAAAGGGTGAGCTCAAATGCTCAGTAAGGGTATACAAAAGAAAAATCAATCACATCATATTCATAAGAACATAACTTTTGGAAATCTTAACCTACAAAAGAGAGCATAATTTCATAACATGGGATAAATCATGGAAGTGAAATGTAATCACAATAATCATAACTTAAAACATGAAACTTTGTGGCATTCACACATAATCATAGAGAATCATTTCTTGTTAGTCAAGACTCATTGCCAAGACTATCTTAGTGGCCAAAGTCCCTTTCTGAATCGAGTAACCCTCGTTTCAGTCCTGTTTCACTGAACCGGTATAACCTACCATTCCAGCCATGTCTGTCTCATGAGATATAAAATCTTTACCCAATGAATTGGATGGAGATATAGGTCCCACCCATCACATAATTATACCATTCTTATGTGTGCCACAAAATCATAAACCATACATCATTTCATAACCCATGCAATAAAAATGGGATTCTTAAACATCATGACATCATAAAACAATTCATATAAGATAAATAAATTCATAAAAATAATTCCATCACAACATAATCATATCAATGTAATAATAGGGATAAAAACATAACCCTTTATTATCTTATATGGAAAATAATTTTGATAAAACACTTGAACTCCATTCTTGAGGAAAATATCCTTTCTTCTTCAAAATCAATTTCTTTTCACAAAACATCATGCAATTTTAAAAGAAAGAGATTTTACTGAAAATAGCCATGAAATATTTTGGAGGAAGCTTCATGAAAATAAGGCTTTATAAAACCGTAAAAATCTGTTCGTGCTGTTTAAGTTAAAAAAACATTCTTCTCGTACTTTTGTCGGAAAAGTCAAAAAGTACATCGTACAAAAAATGACAAAAGATTCCTTTCATATCTTTTACTAAAAACTCACCGAAGGGTAAATTTGGATTTAAAAAATTATAGGTGGATGGAAATAACATTACATATTGAGGAAACATGGATTTGGATGATAAAATACACCCCAGTAACTTTCAAAGTATAAACAGTCTCGGATAAAAATGAGATTGTGATATTTCCCTTACCTTAGGTCCGACATGCTTTGTAAGTGTCCGAACCTCCTGTATAATGATTTAAATCATGTTATTGACTTATTCCAGAATCATATTCATTGTTATTATATCATATATGGTCCACTTATGACTTTATATTACCCGTTCTTTTGTAAATTCATGTTAAAGTAGCATTTTGGGTAAAATCGTCTCATTTGTCGTTTGTGTTTTTAACTTTTAATTATTAATATGATTACTTGGATCATGATTACTTATATCCAGAATTTTAAACATGATTTATATATAATATATATTCATAATATATATATATATAATATATCGATAAATGGAATGAAATACACCGTTCATGGAGACGGTAGTCCGTACGTACGCATGAACGCTGTTTTCGTTTCCTTTTTGAAGTGAATGGAATTAAGTAGATGAAATACATATAAATATAAATAAATCCAGTATCATTATTATGTCATATATTTCATTAGTACTTATTATATATAATTTATAATCATTCATGAATGGTTAATCATTGAGAATGAATCTCATCGCGTCGTGGAGACGGTAGTCCGTACGTACGCACGAGCGATGATATCATTCCCATGGTCGTGGAATTGTGTTGAAGTGTTTCTATACTATTTCAGTATCAATATCAATTTATAATAATCATATTTAGTTACTCATTAAACCATTATACCCATCAAATTAATGTGGTGGCGGAAAATAGATTACACCACGGCGTGGAGACGGTATTCCGTACGTACGCACGCGCGGTGATTTCCTTTTTCCGTAGGATGGATAGAAGGTTAATTAGAGTTGTCTCATATTTATAATAACATATCAGTATTTAAGTAATACTGATTTTATTACTTTATCATGAAACAACTAAAGAAGAAGAAGTTGAAGAAGAAAGAAATTGAAAAGATCGGTAATGGATATTACCTCTTCTTTGAAACGCCTCTTTGAATCCTACACTTAGGGAACTAAGATTGGTCTTTGAAGAAGAACAGGACCTCTATGATTATTCCAGGGAAGTGGAGAAGGGATTTTGGCAGGGGTTGGCCGAGCTTGAGTGCTCAAATTGGTGTGAGGAGGAGGGGGAGGAGGTGCCCTTTTATAAGGGAGGAGAGGGGCACCTTAGGAATATCTCAAAATATTATTTTATATTAAAGTAAAAATCGGATTATAATGGTTCCAAAGGGTCTTATTTCGAAGCTAAAGTGGGTATGGGTCGAAATACTATCATCCAATAGGATTTAGACAAGTTTAGGGTATTATTTTAACCTTATCAATTAGATTTAACTCTAAGTTAAATAATTTAACTTTTACCGTGTCTTTTTGTTTTCTTTCACTATATGGTTAATACACTTACTATAACATGCCAAAAGAACCCCAAATTGTTTATTATTAATATATATATCCTTATCTAAGTCATTTGGCCGAACCTTAGATTTTTAGGAATAAAATAACAATTAATAATATAATATTTGATTTAAAAACTATTTAGTGTCAATTTTGACGCTATTTGATATATGATTTTTGTGAAAGTCATAACAGAATTATATGTTCGAACCAAGTTGATTAAATCAACACTAATATATCATAGTAAGCTAGAAAATTAGTGTAATTCATAAAAAGTCTCAAATTAAATTTATTTTGGTATTTATAACATCAATTATTTCAATATTTCATTAATAAGATAATTACTGCATCATCATTGTGTCATAAATAAATTAATTTATTTAATGTATAAAAATTACAAATAAAATACCATTATGTAGGAAATCTTTTTATCTTTCTAATTAATATTTATAGTCGAATTTATCTTATGTATAACCCCATATTAAAAATGTTTTAGTAAATAAAATTTGATTTTAACTCTTTTAACCCTTCTTTAAATAAATTAATAATAAATGTCCTAATCTAATCCAAGTGGGCCTAAATGGTCATATTTTATTCCTAAGTTTGTTTTTGGTCGAATTAAACTTGTCCAATAGAATTAGTACATGTGTTAGTGTAATAATAATATCATTTCTACCCTTAATTACCCTATTTACTTTTAACCGTGGTAAAAAAAAGTAAAAAGTTACTATTCACCAAAAATTATTTTCATCTCATTGAACCACATTTTAGTCCTTGATATTAACCGTGTCTCTCGGATTTTATAAATTCCACTCACAGAAGCGGTAAAATTAAGTTTTATGAAAAATTCAGTTTTTTTAACTACCACTTAGTGGTTTCACTATTCATCAAAAATTGAAAGTTTTCAGAAAAATACCAAAAATTAGGCCTAAGCTATATTTGATATTATGAACTCAAAAATGATTTCTATTTTACCAAATTCAAAACATATCAGTTGCATTAATTAATTGAAAAATTAATTCCCGTCGTCAAAACAAAAGGCGTGTTTTTAAGAGATAATAACTATCAAAAGATTGACACTTGTTTATAACTAGTTTAAATGTGAAATTACATCCAATGACCAACATTGTATTAAATTGTAAAAATGTATTATAAATATACTTTAAAACCACTCAAATTAATAATTTATCACTATTAATTATTTCTATTAAAAAAGTTGTTTTTAATTAAAATTTAGTAATTTTCACTATTCATCAGAATATGAAAGTTATCCGAAAAGTATCAAAATTTCACCCTAAGCTAATTTCGATATTCCGAATCCAAAAATGAAGTCCATTTTTAGAGCTAAAATTTCTAAAATTTTAAAAGGTGGTTATTACTATTCATAACGGCTAGTTATAATAATATTTTTATAGCATATCGTTGTTTAGTGAAACTCGGTATTGCGTACTACACACGCTATCAAGGAAGGTCGTGATTGCGTGTAATGAAAGGAAAGTCAAGGATGCGTGTTGTGCAAGCTCCTTTTGGTGTAGCGTACAACACATAACATTAATAATATTAAAAAGAATATTTTTCATAAAATCTCGGGCTGTTATAATGAATATCTTCTTCAATTTGATTATAATCAAATTACATCAACAACTTGATTCATTAACATGCCTCTTTAAATAGTTATCCAATCAATTTAAAATTAATCATGAAATTAAAGTCTTTACCAATTTCAATTATGAATGACATACTAAACATGAAATCTATATATATGACACTATCTGGAAAACTGAGATGCAATAATAACCCTAAAAAATTGATACTAATTATTCAATCTGGTTTAAATATTTATTACGTGAATTTTATTGTGATACAAAGGGGTAAATATTTATATACCTACTCTTTCACATAGGTATATAGAGAATCATTATATCCCTACCTCAAAATGATTCCGACATTATTTTAACAAGAATGGGACAACACAACGGAACACAATAACCTATCCTGTAATGATTCCATCCACTTGGGGATGCTACAACACCATCACACCAATAGAAAAAAACTCTAAGGGAAATATAATTCCAGGATTGTACTTTGATCACATGAATCCAATGGAAGGAAGAAATCAGGTTGTCCCGTACCAAGGAAAACAAGTTGTAAGAACATGGTCAGAAGGTATATCAGACCGTTTAAATCTATAAATGGATCAAAGATTTTGAGGTAGTTTAGATTTTTCATTAGAGGTAGATATATTCAAGATTACTCATTTTGAACGAGTAAAGGAACCCATACCCTTAGAAAAATTTATATAGTAGTTATGGGATTTTATTCAGCCTTAAATACCATATAATAAGGTCTTGACTGCATTTTTTTCAATGATAATGTCAACGGGTTGAAACTATTGAAAATTAAAAAAATTGCACCAAATTAAAATGTTGAAAAATTATTTGGAATGACTCACCGTTGGGTGAGTCCCAATTGAAAGTCACTGGAGGAAGAGTTACTAGTGGATGATTCACTGTTGGGTGACTCACCTTTGGATGAGATACTGCTGGATGAATCATTTTTTGATAAACTACTAATATATGAGTCCCTTGTGTGAGCTATCAGTGGATGAGTCATTGTTGGACGAGCTACCGGTGGATGAGTAACGATTGGATGAGATATCGGTGGACGAGTCGCCATAGAGTGACTGACTGTTTGACATGTCACAATTGGATGAGCCACCATCAGACGACTCACCGTGGGTTGAGTCACTATTGGAAAACTAACTATTGGTGACCTACCATCACAACATACCATCATGAATCACTAGTGCGAGTCACCGTGGAGACTCACTATCATTGAATCACTGTCAGTAACTCATCATCATGAGTTGTTGTCGTGAGTCCCCATTGTGAGTCATCATCGCGACCTACAATCACCACCTACCATTCCTAGCTCACTAGTTCTGATCCACAAATGAAAAAACTAGATTTTTGGGAATCTCATTAAATGAGTCATGTTGACCTTCCAGAAAACATTAAACATAATATTTCGACAATGGAATGGACTTGAGGGGTCCGATCCATTACATCAGATAACTCTCAAAATATTCTCTCCCTCATGAATCTAAAATAAACACCCATATTAAATAGAAAATGGCTCAAAAAACCCCATGAGATACCTCTCAAGGATCAATCCACCACAGGAGCTCAACCAATTCATAAATGGAACAACGTGAATCCTTATGAAAAATACAACCAACTCCAAAACAAACTCTCGGGGTAGACACATATCAAAATAGAGATAGACACAAAAATAAAAAGGGAATGAAGTCTAAAAACTATAAAGGGTATAAAACCACAAAAATAATAATGTTATATGTGAAGTGATAAACATCAAACAGCTCGAGGTGTTGGCTGTGTATCTACGACCAATGTTCCCAGGTGATCTCTTTCATGCCACCGTGCCTCCACAATACATGATCTGAAGAGATATAACTCTCATGAAACACCTTCTACTTACTGTCTTGGATAATTAATGGCCACGCCTTGAATATCGCATCCTCACAAACATCGATCTCACTACAATTGATGACATGAGAGTCATCATGAAGATAACGACGAAGCTGGGACATGTGAAAATATAATGTATATGGATCATCTGTGGGGGAATATCTATATGATATTCCATGAATCCAACATGATACAACACCATGAATATCCCAAAAAATAGTGAGAAATATTAATCCCACAATGTGCCATCACTGTCCATGATGTGGAGTCACCATCAGAAACATATGATTCCCAACATCATACACCAGAGGTCTCCTCCTATGACCAAGATAGGACATCTAAAGATCTTGAGTTACCTTAATCCTATCACGAATACCCTAAACCATATCTATCATACTCTATATCAGTTTTATCCTAATAATTACTAACTATCTAACCCCATTCTAGAAAAATGGAGATTATAAAGGTATGTCATACAATTATTCAAGTAGCGACATTCCGATGGTTGAGTGGAAACTATTGTTTTAAGAGAACTCAACCAATGGATGGTGCCTCATCCATGGACCCCCAATATCTATGGCACAAGAGAAAAAATTGTATTCAAGGGTCTAGATTTTTCTCTCTATTTGATCATCCATCTGTGGTTGAAAAGCATTGCTAAGGAATAATAGGTGAGAAAAAAATTCATGTTGGAGACCTATCCGCACCATGGAGGTGAAATGAGGATCTTAATCTTAAATGATTATCCTCAGGACTCAATAGAGCCTTACCACCACCTCCTAATATTTCATCAACAAAACCTCTACTAATCTTGACTCCATAATTTATATGAAGTGTAATTATTTCATCAAATGATCTACTACCACCCATATAGCATAATAGCCTCCATGGACTCAAGGTAAACCTGTAACAAAGTCCTTCGAGATGTCTTCCCACTTCCACTAAGGAATATATAATATTTGGAGGAAACCACTGAGAACACAGTACTCAACCATTAGTTTTTTAGACCAAGAATCGATACCAAAAATCTGCAACTGCACTGTTCAACACAGAACATTAAAACTGACTTCTCAAAGCATGGTGCATCATTGTCACAGAATGATGTACTGATAAGTGAGAACTATGGAACTCTCTAAGAAGTATCTGATGCATATCCAAATGAATGAAAATACTTCCATAAAACATCACCAGGTGTCATCCATCCTTAGTCCAACCATCATGTTCCTTTCTAAAACAACTCGGTCTCTCTAGACATCCACCTCATGATCCCACAACATGGACTCTTATAACTTTTTCAGCAGAGATGATTGTAGCTTCATTTGAAAAAAGACAACCTCTTCCCCCCAACATCTCCCATATCCAGACGTAATGTTTAATGTTCTTCCATCAATCTCTTAGAATCACATGATTCACACACTACATCACTTCATGACATCAAACTCAACACATCAACCAAAATATTCCCCATTCCAAGCCAATATGAAGTTTTGACGATTTAGTCCTATAATAACTCTATCCACTGATGCTATAAAAAATTATGGTCAGGATGGGAGAAAACATACCTCAGGATCCTATGGTCGGTGAGGACCACAAAACACTAAATGATGAGGTAGTTCAACCATAAAATCATGGAAAAAAACATTCTCTCCAACTCAAGGTCATGGGTGGCATAGTTACATTCATCAGGACGAATCTACTATGACCCATATGAAACGACCATTCTCTAAAGCATCAAAACTCACCCAAAAGAATATTTGAAGCATTAATTGAAACCTAAAACTAAACTCCTTCTACTGGATGATGAATAACTGAAGCACTGACCAAATTCTCCTTCAGATACTCAAATGTTTCTAGATAATGTTAATTCCACATAAAGGCCTGATCCCTTATTCTCAACAATATCATGGGATTCACAAACTGATATAAATTTCCTAAGAACCTCCTTTAATTGCATAAAAGAGCAAGGAAACTTCACACTCTTTTCAATTTCATGGGGGATACCCAAGACACAACTACTTCCATCTTTGATGGATCAATGAATACTCCCTTTTGAGATGCAAAATTCCCTAAAAAATGGAATCTCCATCCCAAAACAAACACTTCAACAACATCCTGATTAGATTCTAATGGAGGAGAACTCCCAAAATATCATGAATATTCTCTGCATGCACCTACCCAGATGCTGAGTAAATGTGGATTTCATCAATGAATACCCCCAAAAACATACCCAGGAACTCATGGAATATAGAATTATTTAACCCCAGGAACACAACTAGCACATTAGTCACACTGAATGACATCATAGAAAACTTGTAATGCCCATGATGAAAACAAAATGTAGTCTTCAGGACATCCTCATCCTTTACATGAATCTAATGATATCTGGACCATAAATCAATCTTCTAGAATAAACAGTCACCATTCAGTTGATCATATAAATCATCAATACCTAGAATGGGATATCAATTCATCACGGTCACTCTAGTCAAGCTAATTATCCACACATAACCATAGACATCCATCATCCTACCTCACAAACAAAATTGGTGCACCCCATGGCGGCACACTCATATCAACAAAACCAAATTGTAAAATACCATTGAGCTGCATATGCATATCTTACAACTCATAAGAAACCATCCTAAATGATGACTTCTAGATTGGAATTATGAATGTCTATATCTTGATTCGGAACATGATCTCCCATTGAGGGGGTAACACAAAAACATCTTCTATAAGGACATAATGGTACACTTCCAAAACCCTAAGAAACACTAACAATGGAATTATTGATGAGATCTATATCAGATCAGTCATGAACGATGAAAAGGTTGGAACACAATTATGGCCCATCTGAAGGCCTTATTTGCTATCAAAAAATACTAGCCCTCCATCAGCATCGATGAACACCACATACCTATATAATAAATCCAAAATACACTACAAAAACAAAACCCATCCACTTGAAGGATGAATCATAATGTTTTATTGATAAAAATATAAAATTTACACAGGAGTTGTGCTACCCCAGCACTAGATCATAGTTTTTACATACTATAAACTAGTCATCTCTACCTCTAATTAGCATACTCAATGGCAAGGGCACTAGGAGGCTCAAGAACCAAGTCATATAAAAGGGTTGGTGATATAAAGGAGTGTTTCTCTCAAGAATCAATCAATGAACACTCGTAAGTAGAAAACACTAAAAGGGTACATCGAATGACGACTGACTCACCTTGTGCACACAATGCTAATCCATGAAGTTGAGCACAATTTACTCTATGGACTCTCTTACCCTAATAGAAATTACCTACATAGATTCACACTTCACTCCGAGGATTTGGAGCATCTTGGATCAATAATATTTCAACCCCATATACCCTCTGGTGATCCAATGATGGTGTAACCTAATGCTGATACCTCTGCTAGAAATGCTAGAATAGAGGAACCTAGAACATAAAACCAAGAACACACTGTATGTGTAGGAAGGTCGGGCACTCGTGGTGATAATGACCTCAACCAAAAATTCAAAAACAATAACTTGATCCATTATCATATACATGAGAATTTTTTCATGTGGAGAAATGAGTCATTGAGGGTTGGGACCTACCGCCACCCAAATTAATACTCTTCTTCCCTGAAAATTGAGATCCGAAAACCATAGCCATGCTTAGTGAGGAATCATGATGAATCCCCTCTTATGATGATATAGTTCAAGATAATGTTCTCTCAATGACCTCTACTATAGCCATCACCTCAAGATATGTCTTCATCATAAAGAAAGTGACCTAGAACTAGATCTATGGACACAATGCCTCATCTAAATGAACCATGATGGCCTCCTCATATAGAAATTGGTCTGAATCATTTCACATAAGGTTCCTAAAATGGAATCAAAAACCACATACACAGGAGCTCCCACGCTAATGGATAGGAAACACTGGATAATTGGTTGCCTTAATATTCAAAGAATTCCACTCATCTCAGAACTAGCTTAAAACTCATCCCATGAGACTGCTAACTCCTCGTGATTCCAATGGAACACGAACCACCATTTCCTCACTGGCCCACAAAACATTTTCACAAATAACAAAACTCAATGATCTATTAGAGAATGGATCAAACTAGAAGCTATCTAAACCTCTTATAACCATTCTTCTATGATTGAATATGAAACAAATACCTTTTACGTCTCTATACTATGGTGATGAAACTCTCCGAGTGTCCTCCTCCTTGTGTCATTGTCATAAAACTCTACTCTATGACGATCTATAGGCCCAACCTACAAGACAACTTCTGCTAGAACCAAATGTGAACATAGACCTAGATCCATACCTAAAAAAGCATAAACAGTTTGATCTCCTAAACATAGAATATATAATAATTTAACATTAATTAAATGTTTTCTTATATTCATTCTTGGTTAACTTATCCAATGGTCTACCCATTAAAACATATGCACAAAGATGAATGATGCATGATCCATTCCAAGGACTCTTCCATACAATAAGTATCAGTTCAAATATTATCCTTTATAAACATAAAGGTCCATGCATAAAATCAGAGGGAGGCCTAAATATATATGCCTTAACTAGACACCCATATTTATAGAAGTAGCTAAACATGACTGAAATTATTTTCCGACCAACCCAGGAAACCTTTACCGAACTCAAAAACTCCATCATATCCCTCAAACAGATCTCTAATAACACTCTATCACAATCCCTCCCTACATGGTGTACCCCTCCTAGGTTGGAAACAAGAGAATAGGGAAAATGCACATAATTCCTGCCTTCAGTAGGCATCAGGATGTCGACTAGCACTGAGGGTATAATAACACACGTATGAGAGGAATTAACCTTTAATAAAACACATGAAAAAGGTAGATATAGGATATAAACCATTTAATCATTATTAAACCACAATGTAAATGAAACCCATGTTTAAAAATATAATGTCATACATGAACTACTACAACTGATAGGAAGAACTCTTTATACAAAAAGAAAGTAAAATAGTTGAAACCATGAATCACAAATAGCTCCTACAAAACCACAAGATAGTAGTAACTAGAATGATCAATAGACTTATCCAAATTGACCAGAAAAACAATTTATATAACATTGGGTGAGTATAAAAATATACTAAGTAGGATCCCCCCTAAAGCCTCAAATGAAAATGCTAAGATATCATGCTAAATATTACTAAACAACAAGTGAAACTAACTAATCACCTAAATAGGTATACTATATTCTCATCCCCACCATGAATACTATCACCAATTATCGCATATAAGATCATATTATATAATAAGTAATGTGAAGGGTACCCAGCTACCAAATACCATTTGGTTTTATTCTTTTCTCCAAAGTCGCACATCCTGATAATCACTCTTTAAAATCTATAGCCTGAAGACACCTGACAAAGAACCATAACAAGCACTGCATGCAACACAACCCCCACATCCATATATCAAAAATAAACCATGATGTTTCTTGGTACCACATCAAAATGCATCGTTTGTATCATACATATTGTATTATACTTCAAGCCATTACAAACCATACACAGAGTAAGAATTCTCAATCCATCACAGTCTATAACCTTTACACCTATAGTAGTCCATATGAGACTATATATAGAAAATAGGTGTGTGAGATACCCACAATATATTTCATCCCTATACACACATATATGGGATAAATAAACACTGTCCATACTGGTACATGTAACTACCAAGAGAAAATAGAAGGGTCAATAGTAGAAGTCATCCATCCATCCTCCCACTGAGATGTTGAGGAAAACACCCCTATGGCTCCAAATCCCTACAGTATATGTTTCCCTAATCGAAATGGTGGAGTAGCGTGTAGAAACAGAAAAAATATAGGATATCATATTGATTAAAACCATAATATAGAAAACACCATGTCTCAGACTCAACTGCAGCTAATTTCACTCGGAATCCAAGATTCCCCCATTAATAATAGATATCCAATATGCACAAAACCATTTAAGGGGCTCTATGATGTTACATTATCCGTTTTTATCATTTTCACTTTACATTAATTGATTATTTAAAAATTATTTAACCAGTATCAATTTCCACTTTACTTTTCATTACCATCACAACCATGTTCCAGGCTCGCCAGCTATACCCAAACGGTATCCATGGATTTTCATAAACACATTCCCCGCACCACATCCCGGAAAGTTCCATCCATATGCGTTAAAAATAATTCATTTTTAATATCATTTTCACTTTCCATATTTCAATATTTTTATTTATTCTATGAAAATGTTATAATATACTAAACACAGGGAATAAACATAGTGAGTATATGAGCTACCTGTCGAATATCTTCAACTTACAGTAGAAGTGTAAACCCATCCATCATTGAGAAGTTAAAAATGGAAATCACATTAAATAAAACGAATGTATTCACCCCCATTAGAAATGTACTAAGAAAACCCATCTTCCTCAATCAGTGGATATATTAAAGAAGATAAACAAACAATATATTCGACAATCATCAAACATTCATTTCAATTGGTAATCCCATCATCAACCCATTTTATTGTCGATTGTTCCTACCCTGACACCCACATGCATTAATCGAGGAATCTAACCCCTCTAAGCATCAATTACTACCACAACCTATGGGCCTCTCTAGACCACATAACAAAATAGGAATCCAAACTCATCCATCCTATGCTTACATCACAACCTAGCCTCCTTGCCCACATAACCACATCATCTCTCCTGGATCTTCATTCCCAGGCTCACATCACATCAAAAGCATCACGAAAAAAACTAGGAAATTGTTCTCTTTTCCATAAATAAGGAATAAATCCATCATGCATGATGAGGTATCATGACCCCATAGAATAATTCACATGTACATTAAAAAGGGGGGAAACATACCCTTTAAAAGCATTATATTATATTCACACAACCTATTCTTTGTTCTATCATGATTATTCTAATTCTTTATTCCATTTTTCCAACTATGGGAATCCTAAGAAATAAGATATCATTACCTATCATACTTCATTAAATAATTAATTATATATTCAATTAATAATTTTATCAACAAGAGTAAACAAGCTTCAGTATCAACAAACAATTTAGTTATACATGAATATCTTTATCAATTTGATTATAATCAAATCACAACATCAAAAAGATTCATTAACATGCCTCCTTCAATTGTTATATAATAAATTTATAATTAATCATGGATTTACATTATTTTCCAATTTCCATGAAGAACTAAATGATAAATAATAAAATCATAAATGTCTCACTATTTGGAAAATCATGATGCAATATCATTACTATGTAATTGATAACAATTCTTTAATCTAGTTCAAATATTTATTATGTAAATATCAATGCGGTCAAATGAAAGAAATAATTAGTACTCCGTAATTAAATGTAAATATATATAGAATAAATGAATCCACTGCCTTGAAAGAATTATCACATTATTTATACCAGAACATGACAACAAAATGAATCCTGATCTCCTCTCCTGTAATGACTTCATCCACACGAGGATGTCGTGAAACCACCACACAAACCAAAAACTGTTAAAGATCCATTAGAAATATAGAAATCATGTTCCATCAAAGGTAAAATATAAATGGGATGAAACATATCCAGTAACCCAAAATAATAGATGTAGAAAATAGCTTATATCGATGATGTGAATCGACACTTCCTGGTTGCACCAAAACCGGGGGTACACAAGCAGTGGGAAAACTACAAGGGGACCACGATCCAAGGATTTTAGTTCATTTTCAAGTCTACTATAGTAGGAATAATTATATGAAACCCATATCATGGAAAAAACAAGGGGGGAAAATGGGCGAAGGTATCTTGGCCATTTTTAAAATATAAATGATGAAGCGGTTTATTTACGGTTTGGATTTTCCATTAAAGGCAGATCTGGTCAAGATTATGTGATTTGATTGATTAATGCCACCTGTACCCTATGTTAAATTTATATAGGAGGTATGATCTTCTAATAGGCCTTAAAAACATTCAAATAATGGTTTTAATTTATTTTATTTCAAATATAATGTCAATGGGGTGAAACTGAATGAAACTGTAAAAACTTGAAAAAACTAAAGTTTTGACAAACTGTTGGAAATGACTCATTGTTGGGTGAGTCACCATTTCAAGTCACCGGGGGATGAGCTACAAGTTGATGAGTAACGATTGGGTGACTCACCATTTGATGATCAACCACTGGACGAGTCACCTTTATGAGTCACTGGTGGGAAAGTCACCAGTGTGATCTATCGGTGGATGACTCATCATTGAACGAGCTACTAGTAGATGAGACACCAGTGAAAGATACTTATGGATGAGTCACCATACGATTAGAGACACGAGGATGAGTCACCGTTGGATGAGATACCAGTGGATGAGTCACCAATGGGTGAATCGTCCTTGGACGAGTCACTGTATGATGAGACAACATCGGAGGACTCACCGTTGGTCGAGTCCGCATTGGACGACTCACCACTGGTGACATACAACCACGACTCACTGGTGCATGTCACTGTTAGTGACTACCCATCACGAGTCTCCATTTTTTCTCACTTTTACCTGTCTTGGTCACGACCTACCATCACTGCCCACCTTTCCTAACTCACTGGTTCTGAACCACCATTTGAAAAACTAGATTTTTGGAAAACCTGTGAAATGAGTCACCATAACCTCCAAGAAAACCTCAAACACCAGATTTAAATAAGAGAATGGAACAAAGATGTTCAATCTATTATATATCCCTTCATCTTCTGCTCATCCAACATCCAATTCATATTAGATTAACTAACACTTCTATCGACCACTGATGTTACTGACCGAAAGTATCGATACCTTCCACTATTATTGATCTGCAACATCAAAGAATGATCCTCCACAAAAAAAATAGTATTATATTTGAATAAGAATACATGGTTTTGAATATCCTGTCAAAATTGTATTTCAATTATCTAGGCGATCAATTGATCATTGAAAACTACATTGAATGTGAACCTAACTTTAAGATCCAGGTTCTTACTTTTGAGGTACAATTTTCTTCTTTTCTCTTTTCCTTAAGTATTTTTGAGAAAATAAGGAAAATGGGGAAAAATCCAAAATTTTGGAAGTACACTCCATGTCCTTTTCCACACACCATGTACTTTTTGCCGTGTGGGATGAGTACACAGGGTGTGTAGCCATGACGGTGACAAAGGGTGTAAAGAACGACTACACGCCATGTAGTGGTCCCTTACATGCCGTGTAGTCAGTCGGTAGGCGAATAGTAAGACGATGGCCAAATGTGTGACATAACACACTGTGTACTCAAGGAGACACACCGTGTAGTCATGTCGGCAGGTGAACAGTGCCACGCTAACAGGAAACCGCCAGAAGAACAGCTAAAAAATGGAAAGTACACGCCGTGTACTTGGAAATACACGCCGTGTACTTTGTTTTTTTTCTCTTAAAATGGGCAGTAGTCTCCCCTGTTCACATGGAAGACTTAGAACTGGATGGGAGCTTGGGAGGGGACGATCGAATCTTCGTGGATGTGTCAATCGTGAACCAGGAATCCAATTCCACCTCCGTCGATCTCATTGGAACCGCACGGGTAAGAGCTTCCTTCTCCTAGTGTGTCTCTTGACAAATATTCCTCTAATGGACGTTATTTAAGTTTAATAGAGTTTTATTCTATGTCAGATCTACATTGTTCTTGGGAATTTCTAGAATCGACTTTCACGTATATCATTCGTTGGTGTTTAAGGTAGGTGGCTTGGTGTTTATATTCCAAATACTGTGTATTTATATGTACTTTTGTGTCATGAACTCATGTTGGGGTGTCATGTGGCTGAGGCCATGGCTATTTTAAATACCTAGAGCTTAATAGGTAGTTAATTTTCATAATTAAACTGCTTTTTGGGATCATTGTTTGGATCTAGGACCACCCCGGGGGTGCGTTCCTCTGTTTAGCCGTTTCGCCATGATAACCGAGGGTATTCCTTTAAAGTAAAGATTGTAGAATTTCCTTGAGAGGAATTGCTTGTGTACTTTTTGTTACATGTTGGGCATGGCCCGATTACTTGTTTAGCCTGATGGCAGTGTAGTGATTAGCCTGTGGGAAGTACACTATTTAGCCTGTGGGAAACTTCTTCCGTGCCTGTGGGAAGTTGATTCTGTGCCAGTGGGCGACACTTCTTACGCCTGTGGGAAATATCTGTATTCCTGTGGGTAGATTCTTGTGCTTGGATTCTCTTTACCTGAGGGTAGGATCTCACGTGTCTGAGGACATTGGATATTTACTTAGAATATTCACTATGGTTATAATTTAAATTAAATGATTAAATATATATTAAAATGGAAATATAACTGGTAAATTTAGTTACTTTTGAGTACTGCTTAGTTTATTTCATTTACTTTTGCACACCGTTGTTTCACATTTACATACAGTTGAGCATGAGCCTTTGGTGGGTGCCTACTGAGATTATTTCTTACACCCTATTTGGGTCATGATTTTCGGCCCAACAGATTATATTGCTGCAAGTGTGGATAAGGGAAAGAGTCCCAATACATGTACCAAATTGTTACTGTGGAGTAGGAAGGCATGGTACCGAGCCTAGGGTCGCGATGCCGCTGACTGTTCTGTTTTGCTTTTCTGTACTTGTACTTCAATTTTAATGTATTGTATTACAGTGTAACATGTTCTGTCTATTTTATAGAATTGTGACATGGTGCATCTTCACATATATATATATGAGTTTTGGGTTCCCTTTTTGTTATTAGTTATCCATTTCAGTAACATATACTGTTACTGCTTCCGCTGTTGTTGTATGTTTATGTTATATTCTGTTATGTTACACTTTGATAAATGAGGGCATAGTTTCCCCAATATCAGACCTGGGCCATCGCTGCTAGTCGGCAGCCTCTGGCGTTTGGTGAAATGCGCTTGAGGTCATGTGGCGAACTGGGTTCAGGGCACCCAATGAGTGGCACCCGGAACCGGGATGTTACAAAGTGGTATCAGAGGCAGTTCTTTTCTTTGACATAATATTTGGAGCCTTAGTCAGGTATAGGATGAGAATAGTGGTTGGTAATAAGCTATGCCTGGATGTAGCTAACCCGTGTACATGGAAAAGCTAGTGTACCTCCTATTTTTTCAATTCTTTTGATCTTTCAAATTTTACAGTTGATTTTAATTCACCATTGGGTGACACACTAGTGATTGAGCTGTTTATATTTTATCTATGAGTTCTATTTAGTTTCAACCCGATGAGATGAGGGTATTCCGTCTCATGCATCATTTAGGCACATGCTAGAAATCACATGCCATGCATAGTTTACATGCCATGTAGGTTCATTATAAATTGCATGTTGTTGTGATAGTTGTTGTGCTAGAAAAGAATTCGGTTGTGATAAATGCTTGATAAATACCTGCTATGTGATAGGGTATTGTTGTATAAGCATGTTGAAATAATGGACGCCAAACATTGGTTTTTGGGGAGTATGGGCCCCCATTGACCGAAATTTGGTGGATCATTGACTATTTATTATGTTATAACATAGATAAGATTTTAACCTGTGATTTTTGGTGAGTATGGGCCCTCACGGATCGGAATTTGACACTTAGGTGTTGTTTTTCAGTATTTTTTGGGTGTTAGGGAAGTTTTTGAGGCATACTGTCCGGAAAACCCAGTATACACGCTGTGTAGTACCTTCCACACTCCATGTATGGTCTTCTGTTTGGGAAGAAAAATAAAATTTTTGAGTACACGCCGTGTAGTCTCTTCCTGTGTCACAAACATTGTGGGTGGAAACACGGGGAAGGGAAGAGCTTGGTGCGAACACGATGTGTAGCTTCTGTACACGCCGTGTAGTGTTGACCTAGAGTCCGGCCGTGTAACTAACAAACAAAGGTCGATGGAATCTTTTCTAGTACACGCCGTGTCTATGATGAGCATGCCGTGTAGTCTGACCTGGGGACCCGACAGTTTAACTAACAACACGGGTCAGTGTAATCCCTTCGTGTAAACTCCGTGTGGATGTAGAACACGCTGTGTAGTGTGATCCATGTGTATGGTAGTGTAACTAACATCATGGGTCATCAGAGCTCGTCTGGTACACACCGTGTACCAATGGGACACACCGTGTAGTCTTGCCGGAGGACAGACCGTGTGGTGTTAGCCATGTGGCTAGAGAAACGGGGCGGTGTACACACCATGTGTGGGTGTAACACACCGTGTAGTGTCAATATGAGTAGTCGGTTGTGTCACAAATGACACGAGCAGTTGGAAATTACACCATACACGCCATGTAGATGATATACACGCCGTATAGTTTTGTTCGATGGGAGCCGTGTAGCTTAGCCGTGTAGAAGGACCCAGACAAGGGAAGAGAAGTCAGGTACACACCGTGTAGTCATTATACATGTCGTGTAGTCTTGTTTTTCAAATTTTTTATTCCTACTTCTTCCTGTTCCCTTTTGTGTTTCTTCGTTTTCAGTCATTGTTAATATTTAATCTAAGGCGTTTTTTGACCTTGTAGTGTCATGCCGTCGAGACGACCACGTGTTGTTCTCCAAGAGAGCAACGACGATTATAATCTAGAGATAGTAGGCCATGGGCTACCAGTGGATCCTCCAGTAGAGCCAGATGCAGCGCTAGCTATTATACTAGACGCAGGTGCAGATACGCAGTTCCGTGAAGGCTTTATGCGGTTCATGAAAAACTTTCAGGGAGCACCGCAGGCTTCCACATCTATGGCTGAGCTGACACGTACCTTCCAGCAACATCCTCCTCCTAAGTTTTCAGGGAATGGTAGACCACAGGCTGCGAAGTCTTGGCTGGGGCCGATGCAGACTATTTTCGAGCACCTTGAGACGCCTCTAGGGCGGAGGGTCAAGCTCGTGATGTATATGCTGCATGATTCCACCAAGAGGTGGTGGGATGTTACCACCCATTCAGATCATCACAGAGACATGGTGTGGGAATATTTTCAGGCAGTATTCTATGACTTCTTCTTTCTAGAGATTCTGGGGGCAGATAGAGCTCTAGAGTTCAAGAATCTGCAGTAGTGCGCTATGTCAGTGATGGATTATTCTGCTCGCTTTACCGAGATTTAGCGTTTTTCACCCGTTCTTGTGGGAGATGAGACGTTGAGGGCCATACGATTTGAGGATGGTATCCGATATGAAATCCGAGCACTGGTGAATGTTTTCAGGTTGCCTTCAGTAGATGCTATTGTGAACCAGGCGCTGATTACAGAGAGGAATCTGCGGGAAGCAAGTGGTGTGGGCCAGGGAAGTTCAGCACAAGTTTCTGGTACTATTTCTACTGGATAGAGGAAGAGATAGATGGACTTCTCCTAGGGTGGAAGTACCAGCCAGAAGAATGCATTAGGTGGCCAGGTCTTGTGCTACCAGTGTGTTAGAGAGGGGCACAAGAGACCGAATTGTCCACATGATCCAATTTAGTGCCGAGCTTGTGGCAAGATGGGTTATCTGCAGCACTTTTGCAGGGCGTTTCCACCAGTGGCTAGTGAGAGGTGTTCTGTGCAGACTCCACATGTGGGAGCAGGACCGGTGGCTTCTTACCAGTCAGGGAACTGGAATACGTCTGGGTGTGTAGGCAGAGATGGTGGTTATGGCTCTGGTATCCAAACACCAGGATATCATAGGAAGCAGGGCAGGAAAACTTAGGGTAGCCAGGCTGCGTCGCAAGGCCGCAACACTGGGCAGACATATGCAGTGCAACAGAACCTACAGAAGCAGGATCCCGTACCTTCTACTATCAGAGATACTATTCTAGTATCTTCTGTTTTATCATTAGTACTTTTCGATACGGGTGCTACACATAGTTTCGTATCTATACTCATAGTGCAGAGCCTTGGGATATGTGTTTCTACTTCTTCTAATATCATGATGCTAGACACTCCGCTGGAAACTAGAACGACTGATGTGCGTCATTTCAAGGAGTTCCCCCTTGAGGTTGGTGGGTGTCACTTTCAATGGGACCTCTATGTCTTAGAGATGACATATTATGATGCCATTCTAGGGATGGACTGGTTGGATCCCTTTCAAGCCTTTGTAGACTGCTATCGTCGCAGGGTGCGTTTAATGTCACCAGAGGGCGGAGAGTTTCTTTACAAGGGTGAATGGGATGTTCAGGTGAGTTGAGATGGACCAGAACATCCTGGGAGAGGTGGAGTCACATCCCAGATTGCGAGTTTATATCTGTATGATCAAGGGACTTGTTAGAGGGATTTCCCTCTAGTGGTTGATCTTTTCACGGATGTCTTCACGGACGACTTTTCAGGTCTACCTCCGGAGCAAGAGGTGGATTTCTCTATTGAGCTTATGCCAGGGGCAACACCGATGTCCATTCCTCTTTATAGGATGGCTACACCGGAGTTGCAGGATCCCAAGAGGCAGTTAGAGGAGTTACAGGAAAAGGGTTTTATCCAACCCAGTACATCTCTGTGGGGTTCTTCGGTCCTTTTTGCAATGAAGGCGGATGGTACCCTCAGACTTTGTGTGGATTATCAGAAGCTAAACCAGTTGACGGTCAAGAACCGATATCCCTTGGCGAGCATTGATGATCTTTTTGATCAACTTCGTGGAGCACGAGTGTTATCGAAGATTGACTTGAGGTCAGGATATCATCAGCTGTGTGTGAGACCATCAGATATACCAGTTATATATTTTCAGAGCAGATATGGTCTGTACGAGTACTTGGATATGCCGATCAGACTCACGAACACATCAGCAGTTTTCATGGCTCTGATGAATCGCGTGTTCCATCCTTATCTGGACCCTTTCGTGGTAGTATTCGTCGATGATATATTGGTGTACTCTCACACTCGACACGACCATGCCACCCATCTTGAGATCATTTTGAGTACAGTGAGAGAGAATCAGCTATATGCTAAGCTCTCAACATGCCACTTTTGGATGAACCAGATTCACTTCCTGGGTCATATCATCTCAGAGGCATGAGTTGCAGTAGACCCAAAGAATGCGAGAGTAGTAGTTTCCTAGGAGCAGTCTAAGAACATGTTTGAGATACATAGTTTCTTAGGGCTGGATGGTTACTACATATGCTTCATACAGGACTTCTCCCGCTTAGCAGTGCCGTTGAGGGGTCTGACTAAGAAGGGTGTGAGGTTCGTTTGGTCAAAAGCTTGCATGACAGCCTTTCAAGACCTGAAGGGATGGTTGACATCAGCACCAGCCCTGATACTTATAGAGAAAGGGAAGAGCTATATAGTTTACTATGATGCATCAGGTATTGGGCTGAGAGCAGTGTTGATGCATGGTGATCGAGTTGTTGCGTACGGTTCTCGGAAGTTGAGGAAACATGAGAGGAATTATCTGACGCATGATCTCAAGTTGGCTATTGTTGTACATGCATTGTTCTTGTTGGAGAAACTATATGTTGGGAGAACATTTTGTGGTTTTCACCAACCACAAAAGTCTCAAGTATATCATTAATCAGCATGTCTTGAATCTAAGAGAGCGAAGGTGGGTCGAATAGCTTCAGTCCTTCAACTTTGAGCTTTCCTACACACTTGGTAAAGGTAATGCAGTAGCTGATGCACTGAGAAAGAAGACTCATATAAATTATGTGCAGGAGGCCAGTGATGAGTGGCAGCTCATGGCTTTATTCTCTGAGATGCATCTGGAGGTGCATGACAGTCAGGGGCAGACTTATCTTTCATCGTTAGTTGTGACTTCTACCCTCCTGGATAGGGTGAGGATGAGACATCTATCTGATCCAGAAGGCCTAGTTCTATGGGAGTCGGTGGCAAGTGAGGACCCTCCTCTTGGTTGTACGATGAGCGATGATGAAATTATGCTTTTCCATGGACGAGTGTGGGTTCTAGGGGATATACGCGAGGAGATGATACGGGAGTTTCATGCTTCATCTTGGGTAGTTCATCCCTGGGTTACCAAGATGTACCGTGACTTTATACGCCAGTACTCGTGGCCGGGTATGAAGAGAGATATAGCTGGTTTTGTTATGAGGTGTTCCACTTGTCAGTAGGTGAAGGCGAAGCATTAGAGTCCAGCTAGACTGTTACAACAGTTACCCATCCTGGAGTGGAAATAACATGATGTCACGATGGATTTCATGACTGGTTTTCCGAGGTCACCTCGAGGCAATGATGCCGTGTGGGTTGTTGTGGACAGACTCATGAAGGTAGATAAATTTTTACCGATCAAGGAGACCTTTGGTGTTGATGAGCTCAAGAAGTTGTATATCCGAGATATCGTATGTCTTCATGGGGTTCCTCATTCTATCGCTATAGATAGGGACACCCATTTTACTTCTCGTCTCTGGAAGAGTTTTTAGAGGGCCCTAGGTACGCAGGTGCTTCTGAGGACAACTTACCACCCTCAGAACAATGGTCAGTCAGAGCATACGATACAGGTGCTTGAGGACATGCTGCATGATTGCGTCCTAGACTTTGGGGGCTCTTGGGAGAAGCACATACCCCTAGTCGAGTTTGCCTATAACAATAGTTTTCCGGCAACTATCGAGATGGCACCTTATGAGGCTTTATATGGTAGACCATGCCGATCCCATTTGTGCTGGTTAGAGGCAGGTGAGGTAGCTTTACTAGGACTATGTCTCTTTCAAGAGACTTCAGAGCAGGTCCAGTTGATTCAGAAGCATATGGCTACCGCACAGTCTCGTTAGAAATATTATGATGATCGCCGCCGATGACCATTGGAGTTCGTGGTCGGGGATCATGTTTTCTTGCGTGTTTCGCCGAGGTTGGGACACAGGTGGATCAAGAGACATGGTAAACTTTCACCGAGGTATGTGGGACTATTTTAGATTCTTGAGAGAGTTGTTCTAGTTTCCTATCGGTTGCAGTTACCACAGAGGTACCGGGCCATGCACGACATCTTCCATGTATCTCAGTTGCACCGCTATCATTCAGACCTATCTCACATCTTTCATCCAGAGGAGGTTGAGCTTGAAGATGATACGTCTTTTGAGGAGCATACAATTCATATCATTGATAGGAGCATGAAGGTTCTCCGAGGTCGGTCAGTTCCTCTTATACGGGTGCTATGGCAGCATGGACGAGTACATGACGAAACCTGGGAGTGGGAGACCGACGTACGTGCTCAGTTTCCAGAGCTGTTCTGAGCTTTATCTTTGCCACCCTTGGAAGGGAAATTCAGGGATGAATTTATTTTTAGGGGGATGTTTGTAAGAACCCAGTTATCACTTTTGAGGTACGAGTTTCTTCTTTTCTCTTTTCCTTAAGTATTTTTGAGAAAATAAGGAAAATGGGAAAAAATCCCAAATTTTTGATGTACACACTGTGTACTTTTCCACACGCCGTGTACTTTTGGCTATGTGGGATGAGTACAGAGGGTGTGTAGCCATGATGGAGACGAAGGGTGTAAAGACCGACTACACACCATGTAGTGGTCACTTAGACGCCGTGTAGTCAGGCGACAGGCGAATAGTAAGACGATGGCCAGTTGTGCGACAGAACATGCCATGTACTCAAGGATACACGCCGTGTAGTCATGTCGGCAGGTGAACAGTGCCACGCTGGTGGGAAACTTCCAGCGGAACAGTTAAAAAATGGGAACTACATGCCGTTTACTTGGAAATACCTACCGTGTACTTTTTTTCGCTTAAAATGGGCAGTAGCCTCCCCTATTCATAGGGAAGGCATAGAACATGACAAGAGCTCTGAAGGGGATGTCCGAATCTTCGAGGATCCTTCAATCGCGAACCGGGAATCCAATTCCGCCTCCATCAATCACGTTGGAACCGCACGGGTAAGATCTTCCTTCTCATGGTGTGTCTCTTGCCAATTATTCCTCTAATGGAAGTTATTTAAGTTTAAGAGAGTTTTATTCTACGTCAGATCTACGTCTTTCTTGGGCGTTTCAGGAATCCACATTCATGTATATCGTTCGTTGGCATTTAAGGTAGGTGTTTTGGTGTTTATATTCCAACTGTTGTGTGTTTCTAGGTACTGTTGTGTCACGAACCCATGCTGGGGTGTCGTGCGGCTGAGGCCATGGCTATTTTAAATACCTAGAGCTGAATAGGAAGTTAATTGTGATAATTAAACTGCTATTTGGGATCGTTTCTCGGATCCAAGTCTACCCCAGGGGTGCGTTCCTCTGTTTAGCTGTTTTTCCAGGATACCCAAGGGTATGCCTTTAAAGTAAATATTATAGAATTGCCTTGAGAGGAATTTCTTGTGTATTCCATGTTACATGTTGGGCATGGACTAGTTAGTTGTTTATCCTGAGGGCAGAGTTGTGATCAGCCTATTGGCACTGCACTATTTATCCTATCGTAAACTTCTTCCATGCCTGTGGGCAGTTGATTCTGTGCCTGTGGGAGACACTTCTTAAGCCCGTGGGCAATATCCGTATGCCTGTGGGCAGATTCTTGTGCTTAGAATCTCTTTACCTGAGGGTAGGAGCTCACGTGTCTGAGGACATTGGATTTTTACTTAGAATATTCCTTGTGGTGATATTTTAAATTAAATGATTAAATGGATATTAAAATGGCAATATAACTGGTAAAGTTAATTACATTTCAGTACTACTTAGTTTATTCCATTTACATTTACACACCGTTGTTGCACGTTTACACACAGTTGAGCACGAGCCTTTGGTGTGTGCCTACTGAAATTATTTCTCACACCCTGTTTGGGTCATGCTTTTCGGCCCAATAGATTATATTGCTACAGGTGTGGATAAGGGAAAGAGTCCCTATACAGGTACCTGATTGTTGCTATGGAGTAGGAGGGCATGGGACCGAGGGAAGGCTCGTGATGCCGCTGGCTGTTCTGTTTTACTTTTCTGTACTTGTACTTCAGTTGTAAAGTATTGTATTACAGTGTAACATGTTCTGGATGTTTTATAGAATAGTTACATGCTGCATCTTCACATATATATATGACTGCTGGGTTCCCTTTTTGTTATCAGTTATCCATTTCAGTTACATATACAGTTACTACTACCGTTGTTGGTGTATGTTTATATTATATTCCGCTGCGCTGCACTTTGACAAATGAGGGCATAGTTTCCCCACTATCAGACATGGGCCCTCACTTCTAGTTGGCAGCCTATGGAGTTTGGGGAAATGCGCATGAGGTTATGTGGCGAACCGGGTTCGGGGCACCCGTTGAGTGGAACCCGGAACTGGGACGTTATGCTAACCACATCTACAAAGCTACTAGAAAACTCCATTGTGGTATGATGTTTATTATGAAAATCCAAATACACCCGGGTATTGGTGGGGGAAAAGGTATCATGGAAATTCTTCTCATTAATGATGACCTTGAAGTCCTTTCGACCCATCTACACGTTCTACCCATCCGGAAACACTGATTCCCACCACCTCACCCAAGAATCTTCTAATAAGAACGACACATGTTTTAATTTTATCATCTCACAAGTGTCAATAATCCTAGAAAAAATATAATTATTCTCAATCTAATCATATTCATTGTGATGGTAAATTATTTCCTAGAGGGATGGTGTTTCTTTATTTTAGAATACCTTATCTTAATCATTTCAAGGACCTAGTTCAACTTCCCCTTCATGAGTAGGAATAGTTCTTTCACTCATACCTAAATTATGGACAACCTGAACCATGAATTACACACTTTCTCTAATAACGTAGTGATCGATAATTCTCTATGAATATTCCTATGGTTGCACAAGAATACTTCAGGTAGGCATCATGGTTCATCATGAAATAACCACCATGAATAACAATAAATAAACCATTCTAAATAAATTTTAGAAAAAAAATCAAAAATACAATCTTAGTTGAAAAAACCATAATTTTTTTTCAAACAACATCACTACAACAAAGTTTCCACAAACAATATACAATATGTACATCTCACCTAGAGGATAATTCAACAATGTCCCCAAATAATATGACGACTTGTGATCAATCATGAGTTTTTTTTTTCTGGATACCGTAGGAACAATGCATACCTCATCCCCGAAAACTATAGCTCATGTATATCTAAACTCTTTCAAATACACTAACCTAAGAAAAATGTGGAAACCACCATTGATATAATTTTATCCCCATCATAGCTGGGGATCCATCCAACCAGACCACTGATCTAGCATGTGGCATTGCTTCCAAGTAATTCCTTATCCCCACGAGAAGGAAACTAGTTTCTTGGTATCCAAAATAAAATTTTGGGTAAGAATTAACCCATGAATAACAACCAAAACAGATACTCAAAATTAAAATTCTTACCCAGGTAATGTTTCATAATAAAAGAGATATTTAAACTCATGTTATTAATTTTAAAATGTTAACCCAATACATAATCAAACCAAAATAACCAAATAGGGTTGGGTAGTAACTACACAACCCAAAAACCTCAATGAATTAAGAGGGTAATCACCAACATGACACCACCACCAAAACTTGTAATAGGTGAATAATATAAATTGGATACCTTTTCTCCACCATGGAACATCATACCTTTACCTTGGTTAAGTATAAAATAGTCTACAAACACCCAAGGGTGTATATATATTGTGATCCAAATCCCATAATGATGACAACCAAAATAGATTTAATTCCAGAACATTAAATGAAAAAATATATGAAAAATGTAAAAACTAAATTTTAATGATTTTTTGGAGATATCATAAGGGAAAACTTTTAAAGAAAACAATTTCAATCAAAATATGATTTAAAATTATAATGACAGTATGATCCACTGCATGATGATATTGATAATGAAATAACAAATGTGAACCATGACATAGGATATCCTTATAGGTAATAGCAATAGTGGGACCCTTGAATCCTCACATCTTGGTGAAACATGGTATAACAACCATAACCCACAGTTTCCCCATTCACTATCCACTATAATTGAATCCATATAAAGATATAGTAATATCCAATCATCATCAATATTTAGTTTGTGTTGTAGAATCAACCCTACTATAAGAAATCATGCATATTCCCTTATGATCAAACTATCATACTAGTCTTAGTCCACCCACCAAGATACCAAGGTTTCTGTTTGTTCTCAATTTCCATTCAACATTTTATCTTAGATCACAAAATTCACATTCAAACAAACCCACACACACACACACAATGTAATATTATTTCACATGAAAACAATATTTTTTAATAGGAATACACCCTTTTAAATTGATAAACACATCAAATTCATTTTGAAACACACTTCACACCCCTTGAAGAATTTATAGAGGATATTTAAGAATCCCAACAATAAAAATACTCATGAAAAAAAATATTTTTATTATATAAATCCTTTAATCCATATGCACCTAAAAATGTATAAAATGAACTTTTAATCACACACATTATCCATTGAAAAAAATTTATAAACCAATAAATCAAACTAGAATCATGTAATATTGTTATAATATGGAACCACCTACCTCAAGATTCCAATATTCCAAAATCCATTAAAAAAACACAACCATAACACAAAGGATCCATAAAAAAGAATGGTTTAACCATCAACATAATTATTTTACCCAACAAAATGTAGATAAAAATCATATTAGGTCAATCAATTCTATGGAAAAGAATAACTCAAAGAGTTTGGAATGAAAAATCTTGAATAAATATGAAATCAAGTAAGAGGGAACATAATCGATTATTTCATAAAGATCCACACTAAAACAACACAAATATTTATGGATCAATGAAGCAAATAAATACATAGAACCTAGGTTTGTAAATATTTAGTGGGGGAAGAAATTGGGGGGAAAAGTGGATAAACTGGGGTGAGTAGAAAGGTAAATTTCCGATTTTAGGGAACCTCAATCCATTTCACATTTAGCCCGCACCGTTTTACAAATCATGTGTCAACCATGTTCCCCACTTAGTGCCAGAAAAATAAGGAGTCACATTTTCATTGGGGAGGGAACATGCAAATTTGACAAGACATAAAGCCTAGATAGCTCCACTATCCAGGTGGCACAATTTTTCTACACTGGTCCACTATTTCTCCAAACCATGAACCAACCGTGTGTTTCCTACTCTAGGGTCCAAAAAATTACCTATCACATTAAATACTAGATTAAAACAGTATAAATAAAATACCAAAAAAGGAATACCTAATAATATAATAACTGATGTGATAATATTTAGGTCATAATACAAATTGTATATATGTTCGATATTTAATTATTACCTAAAAAATAGAATATAATATAAAAATATGAAAAAATAAATGTATATAATTTATTATATTTTAATTATAAAATTTAATTATATTTTAACTGAAAAATATTATTCAAATGTGAATTTTTTTACTTCAAAAACAAAAATTAAAATTTATTGAGAAATACTGCGTTTTTTCGATCATAACAGTATTCAAAGCCTTAAAAAATTAAAATTGGAATCATGAAAACCATATTATCCATTAAATTTAATTAGTTTTTTATAATATAATTTTATCATAATACCTAATATTTTGAAATTTGATTAATTCATTAATTGTAATTTCATAATTGACATTGATTATTACAAAATAATATAATTTCTATTTTATCGTATACAATTTTTTTGAAATTAATTTATTAATAATTAATAAAGAAAAAAATATTCATTATTATATTGAAAAGTAAATATAAATTTCCTATATAATGTGTTACTTTGTTTCCCTTCACTGTAATATTATTTTCACTCCAAATTAACCAATTTTTGTTACTATGGTAATAAATATTTACTATTATTGCTATTTATATTGTAAAAAATTTAATTTTACTATATTAATCATTATTAATTATTATTATTCCAAACATATAATTAATTTAAAGAAAATAAATTAATTTTTTTGTAAAATTTTCATTTAAAAAATCCAGAAATCATGATCAAAAGATGATTTTCTGAAAAATGCCTTTTATAAGGTGTGTTCTTTTTTATAATATCTCTAAAACACGTAAACATCCTTATAATAATTTAAATTCCTAATGATATAAATATTATAAATAAATTTTATTTAAATAATTCAACAATATGGTCATTTTTAATTATTTAAAATGGTGAAACATTATGCATTTTTTGAATGTTTTTGGAAGAAATTTGTTTTCTCATTAAAAATAATCTTATATTAAAATATGGTGTAATGAATTTTTATATGTAATTATTTATATTAAATATATATTAACAATTATTCTATTACTTTGAAATAAAATTTAATGAATAATAGGACTTTTAAATTAGTTAATTTATAAAAATAAAAAACAGTTATACAAAATAAAGGATATTTTCCCTATTCCACAATCAAAATTTCCCAAAAACCCAAAAATATCAACATATGTTAATTTTAAAATTTTAATATCAATAATTTATTTCATTTTATCAAATATATTTTCTATATTTTCTCGAAAATAATCATAATTTTTTTGAAAAATAAATAAATAATTTATTGAAGAAATGTATACTGAAGATATTGCCAAATATTGTGTGATTATTTATTAAGATTTTATCAATAATCTTATGTTGTGTATGAAATATATATATATATTTCATCATGAAATTAATCTGGTTCTTATCCAAAAATATAATGGCATTATTAAAATGGAAATAAGTAAATAGTTCTTGTTTTTTGGGTTTGGTGTTGCATATCATGTAAGCTATCTCACATTATTTTCTATTTTAAAAATTCAGTCTGTTATATTATTCCCCCATTAATAAATTGTGTCTGCATAATTTTAAAATATATTGGTATGTGATTTTTTTTTTCACTTGAAAAAATACTTATTGAAATCTTACATTGTAAATTGGGTTTCCAAAACCTCTACATAAATAGTCCATTTCATAAATAAATACCACTATATCTCATATAACACCAATAAAATCAACATTAAATACTTTTTCAACATTAATGATTATCTAATTGAATTTTTCATAAAATTACAAAAAAACAAAAGAATTATTCTCAAATAATCATTTATATTAAAACTTATTGGTATATATACCTCAACCTAATATAATAAATATTGAAAGATCTTTCATCACCACAAAACAAAAAATCTATTTTATCATGTATTACTTATCCCAAAAAATAGTCAATAATTCTTAATGTCTAGTATATTAATATCCAAAAGTTCTCTCAAATCATTCAAATACAATTTTATAATTATAAATATCCTCTTAAAAATAATTAGTTTTATCCCAACATTGATGCAAATTAATGTTTAAAAATCACTCAATCAATTATTTTCTTATGAGATGTTATTTTTATCAATGGATACATATATTTTGTCTGGTTAAATAATGAAATAGAACTAATATATTTAAATGGTGTGCTAAAAGTATCATCATGTATAAAGGTGGTGTTTTTTTCAACATCTTATATAGATAGGTGATGAAAAGAAATTTATTCCATTATGTTAAAGAATATAATGTACTTCCCCGTGGTCAATCTTATACAAATGTGGCTCTGGGTATAGTATGTATAAACTAATTTAATGGTTTTCTTTTCAAAATCACTAACAATATAACCAATTGTAATAACCAATTTATTTCATTTTGTTGGGTGAATTAACCTCGTCAACTATGTTATTTATTTTATTCCCATGCATATCCTATCATTGTTCTAGGTGACCATGTCAATTGTCAATGTTATTAGCATCCTTATATAAGATTTTATGTGGGACACCCTAGGGGAGGGGTGATTCCACAAGGATGGCCAGATTAAAATTTCTAGACCAGTGGAAAAGGGAGGAATCAGTGTGTGGAACATGAGTGAGGTGACATATTATCTCCATGGATTATTGGTAGGGTATGTGGTTTAATCGATTCCCCTCTATATTATGTTTAAATCTATAATAAAAGGAAATGTTTTGAAAAAAATAAGAGTCCACCTAACCCCCATAACAATTCTATCTAGTACTATTTATGAATCCTACAACATCACTCTTGGTGGATTTTTGGATGTGGGTAGACCAACTTCTGGGACTACAATTGGGAAGGTTAATTCATGGGCTATTGATGGTGCCCAATGTAGGAGACGACTTTAAATGAAGCTATATGTCATCATTCCATCATTCAAGATGTATTGAATCAAATCCAAAAGTATTTATATGATGGTATTAAGATGGTGGATATCCTATATGAATGGATTTTATTATGAAACATGTAATCATTTTTTAAAATAAAGGGTGACGAAAAGGAAATGATTTAGTCTCAAGCCAATGAGGTGTGTCGAGGAACTCTATAGTGTAATGATATCCTATATAAATTAAACTCTCTAGTCTATTAAATAAATAATAATGTTCATCCAACTAATGTGTTGGTAAATTGTAAGGGTTTCCAATTATCCTTTAATGGATCAAATTGGTTGGTTCATCAGGAGGAAACCAATGTGAATCACTTTTATCAAGATTATTGGGGGGAAAATATTGGGTATTGTTGGGAATGATTATTTTTTCAAATGTTATTAGTGTATTTTGAGGGATTAATTCTTAATTGGTTTAGTGGTATTAGAATAAAAAATATGAATAGATGGATCAGGCTCTCCTCATGGATTCTGGATGATAGTGTATCTGGGAGACTAAGAAATTGAATCACCACAAAAGACCCCTCTCGATAGGTATGGCATAGGTGGTGACGGTCAATTTTTTCTTCATGGATCTCATGAACTATCTAAGGATCTGGGAGGTGAATCACTCTCTCAGGATACATATTGTTATAATTAAATCTTCTAATATTCAATGTTCATCATCATTTTGGACTTTGGTGAGTTGGACTTGTCCTTTATCCATATGATTAATGTTGATGGTTCATACAACTATGTTTCATTTAGGGGGGATATGTGGTGTACAATATTTCAAAAGTTCAGTTTTGTTTTATTTCAAAGTGTTCTATGGGAAATGTGAGTCTCTTGGGGTGGAAGGATGAGCTATAATTCACAATCTCTAATTATTTCATGAAATGAATATGTCTCTAACATAAGTGGAAATGGGATATTATATAATCTGGAACTAACTTAAATGATTAAATTCTACCAGTTGTATAACACTTAATTTTTCCATTAATGCATTAACCTATAGGCTAATGGAATCAAGAATCTCTATATGTGTCATGTATTTAATCATGTGGAGCACTTTATAGCTTCATAGGCCTATCTAGAGATCCCTCTATTGGAGTTTTATTGTTTCGGATCCTTTCTACTAGTTGTGTAAGTTTTTTTGTTACATATGCCTTTTGTATTTGTTATTATATTCTGATTTTTTTTCCATAGATGTTCTATTTTCCTTACGAAAAAAATATATATCTTGTCAAAGAATGGACATGAATGGAAAAGAAGAGAGTCCAGTCACTTACCTTGGGAGGGTGATTCAAAAAGCATTTGAGGAGATTCATGAGAATTTGGGGAAACCATAGGTAGACTCTAAAGATGGGACAAAGAGTAAGGACAAGCTCTATTATTTTAAAGATTAATGGGAGATTGGGTGGGATTATATATAAAAATAGTGGGGAGTTCTTTATTATTTTATGAAAAATGGGTTTTCGACTCTATTCAATAAAATAATCAAAACCACCAACCATACCATGGTTTCTAACATAGTGGACTAGTTTTAAATATATTATATTTCCATGGTATTAAATCATTATATTATTACCCTTGATGATGATGAAGTGAGTCATGATTAGAACGAAATAATTTTTAAACCATAAAATATAATATACATTTTGGTGGAATCGAAATAAAATTATAAAATTAATAAAATAACAACAAAAAAAATTATATTAAGGTAGAAACAAATATTTTTTCACGAATACAATTTACATTATTTATTAAATTAGTAATTGGTCATTTTGATTTCATAATACAAACCATATATTTATACCATATTTAATTTTTACCTGACAATTCAACTTTCTCAATATTTTTTGAAAAACACATTGATGTATAATTTGGATGATATGATTCAAATTATAAAATTTATTTTTTCAAAATAAATGTTTAAATATGTGAATTTTTTATTTTTTGAATGGAATGAATATATATAGATAAATACTTATTTTATTGACAACAACTATTTTCAAACCCATATAACATAAGTATTTGACTTCATGAAAAAAGTATTATCATTTCAATTTAATAATAAATATTTAATAGAATGATATTACAAAAATATCATTTATTTTAGGAATTCATTAATTCCTCAAATATAAATGTGTTAATTGGAATTTCTTATTACATGATAATACAACTTCTATTTTATCATATTAAAATATAATTTATTTTAAAATAATTTCATAATTATTTATAAAAACTAATAATCTCTATTATGTTTAAATGAAAATATATATATTAATAATATTAGGGTGGAATTGTTTCTAGTCCTTGTTAATTTATTTTTATCCTTAATTAACCAATTTTTCTTTTGTCGTGTTAATCAATAGTCACTAAATTTACTATTTCATAATTTAAAAAAATTACGTTGAACACATTACCTTGTAATATTTATAATTATTCTAAATTTGGAACTAATTTGGTCAAAATCAATTTATATAGGCGAAATTTGTAATTTAATAAAAAACTGGATAGCGCAATGAAAAATTTGTTTTCCAAATTATTCATTCTCACGTAAAAATGATCTTTATTTTAAAAAATAAATAATATTAATAATTATATGAATTTTAATTATTAATTATAGATATATTATCTACATTTTTAATATAAATCATGCCCATTATGTGTAATTTTTAGCTAATAAAAAAAGAGGATCATTACACATTTTAAAATATTTTTTTGAAAATATTTTATCAAGCCTCAAATTGAACAAATAATAATACGTAGAATAAATAATATTTAAATGTAATTAATTGAATTTAATATATATAAATATTGATTATTTTAATTTTATATCAAATTTAACGAGTTTCATGAAATTTTAATTAATTAGGTTATCAAAAGAAATCATAGATTTACACAAAAATGGGTATTTTCACTATTCACTAAAAAATTAATATTTCATGAAAAATGAAATATTGATTTTTTTTAATTTTTCTAATATATTATAAAATATGAAATTCATTTTTTCAAATATATTTTTCAAATTATTATAAAATTAATTAAAATATTTTATCTCTAAAAAAATAAAAAAGATTTTTTGAAGAAAACTTCTTATGAAGACATTACAAAAAATTGAGTGATTATATAAACCTAATTTATCAAAAAATTTATGATTATGATTATATTTATACATTTATTTGATAATTTATTTCATCATTCTTATATACAAAAAATTAATTGATATGTAAAAATTTTTATATTTAAATAACCATTGTTGGTATGGGGTCGGGTTATATTTCAAATATGATATCAAATATAGTTTACTATTTGAAAAATTAGGGGTTTAAAATAGATAAAATGATATTAATTAGGGGAATGTAACACCCAAAAATTTATATTATACGAATAAAAATCATGATATCTTACATAACAAACAATGACAAACTTTAGGTGAATTGAGATATATTATCAAATTATTATTCATTAAATGAGAAATGGCCTCTTAAAAGGTGGTCAGAATTTTTTGTAACTATATTATGAAATATAATTATAGTAGTACTAATTAATTAAAATTCATTAATTATTTCTGATTAAATTAGATCTCAATTTTTAGTGAAGTTGTGAAATGGTAAAAAACTGCCTTTAAATAAAAAATTATGTTTATGGATTTTTATTTGATGAACTGATACTTAATTTCAACCAATATTTGAAATTATATATTAAATAAATAACTAAATTTTTTAATCATAATGTAAATATTATATTAGAGTTTATTTTTTATAATATTCATAAAATATTGACATTTTTATTCTTCATAAAAATTATATTTTTCCATGAAAGATATATTTTCATTGAAAATATTTATAATGTTTATTTTCATATAACAATTTTAAAATAAATATATTATAATTTTTAATATTAAATATAAAATTAATTTTATTGGAATTAATTTTAAGCTTTAATTTTTTATAAAATAAATTAAAACCGGAGAAAACATTTTTCTATAAAACTACATTCCATTATGTTTTGTGATTTAATATTAAATTAAAGTTTATTATTCTTTAAAAAGATTATTGAAAAATTCATTCATTAAGTGAAAACATGAATATCTAATTTTATTAAAAGGAAACCAGGTTTTTGGTCATTAGGAATTGTATCCTGATAAATATATGTAACCTTGATAGGGCTAGGATTTCTATGACCATAGTAAAACATTAGGATGAGTCTTTAAAACATACACAAGACATGAATTTTTCCAAATTTATTAATGAATTAAATAATTTTATATCCTTGTATTTATTATCTATCCACTATGTTGCATTTTTTATTGATATCAATAATTATATATTTTTAGAAATACATAAATACAAAAGATTAATCTCTTTGAGTTAATATCTCTAAAACTTTTAAATATGGAAAAAAAGGATTAGTTAATTTTAAATTATATATTATATTGGAAAAATCAATAATTTTATCATGTAATTGTATTTACAATTTAATGTTATTCAATAAATATATTTAATATTTATGCAATTCTAATACATTATTTATCAAATTAATTTAAAAATAAAGAAATCCAATTTAAAAATGTTAAATGTAATACATATTTGATCAATTATTTTTTTACATGAGAATACAAGATGAATATAACATTTTTGGTATGTCTAAAATGTTTATATTTTAATTCCATTACTATCATGTAATTTTCATTGTTATATTTGGGGAGATGTTCTTAAAATTATTTTAATTGTATTTTATATTAATGATATTTTATTAATTATTTCAAAAATCAAAAATTTATTTCGAGAGAAAAATAATGGTGACAAATGGCCTAAAATTTATTCCATTTTCTATTATTGAGTAGATATTAAACCTATAAGTATTATTATAAAAGTTAAAAATTGAAAAACACATTACCAAAGTTAAGGTTTAAATTTATTAACAAAGGTGTTAAATAAAAATATAATTTTTAGAAGGATATGTAAATTGGAAAAATATTTCTTGGATTATTATATAATGAAAATATATTAATTATTATATATTCCTTTAAATGTTTTTTCATTAGTATATATTAAACACTTAATCTATTATAACTTAACATATATTTTAAAAAATGTATATTCATGATATTATCTAAAAATATATTTCCTTAAATGATTTAAAATTCAGAAAAATCAAATATTTATCTAACACCCCAAGCTTCCATGGTATGATTTTTCTTAATAATTAAATAGCATTTGTTATACGCAACCCCGAGTTCGAGCAGAAAGTAAACTATAAAAATAGCAATTTAAAAAGATGTTGTTAATATTATTAACCAAATTTTGAATTTTATATATATCCCATTTAATTTTAACTTTCATTTTATGTGTTTCTTATACCTAATAAAAGGAAAAATTCAAATTTTCACATATAAGATGTTTTAAAAAATAGTTTATCTAAATTTTAATGGCAAGCCAATTTTAAATCCAATAAATGAAAATTTTATATATTTAACTTGATGAAATGAAATTGTTTTTATATGGGGTAATAATTAGTTGGGATTAATTCTGGGAACTTTTCTCGAAACATTCATATTTTGATGAATAGTAAGAAATACTAAATTTTAATTCATATGAATTTTTTAATTTAAAATCATTTATTTTGATAAATTATAAATTTTAGTGTTTTTAAATTATAATAAGATTATATTTTTATCATTAAATATTATTTAGTTAATTTTAAGTGACATAAAATTTAAATAGGACATAATCACATGTGAATCTTTTGATAATTTTTACTTTTTAAAAACCCGCTATCTTGTTTTGACAGCAGGGGTTAATTTTAAATTAATTCCATTCAATTATGTGTTATGAATTTGGAAAAATGTATTAATTATATTTATTCACAAGGTACAAATTGTGTATATTTTTACTTTTTTTGGACATTATAAATAGTAACTTCAATAATTATTTTTATTTACCAGGGTTAAAAGGTAAATATAGTAAAAAAGGATAAAAAATAATATTATAATAATATAAACTACCCTAACATGTGCCCTAATTCTATTGGAGGAGATATTTTTTTGAAGCTGATAATCCTTTGGATGACCTTTTAGATTTGGGAGCCACTTTGTTGTGAAAATAACATTTTAGAATATTTAATTTAAAGAAAAGGTAAATATGACTTAAACATGTGTCTTTTACTAAATAAATTTTAATATAGGGTTATATAACTGATCTATATGTATACAAATAGTAATTAAAAATCATAAAATATTTCCTACATCATGGTATTCTTTTTATATATTTTATAAATTAAATAAATATATTTATTTATGACATAATGATGATGTAGTGATTGCCGTATTAATGAAACATTCAAATAAATGAATTTATAAATATTTGAATAAATATAATTTGAACATTTCAATTCCATACACTAATTTTATGGATGACATTGAAATATTACGGATGATTTCATGCCTTTGGTTTGAAGTAATCATGTTGTTATTACTTTAACAAAAACTAGTTACTAAATAGCCTCAAAATTGGCGTAAATGTGTTTTTTTAAAATATTATTCTATTAAATTATATAAAAAATCCTAAATATCAATTATTTTGAAAAATAGATTATATAATATAATTTTTTTATTAATTATCTACTTTATGTTCTCTTGACATTTTATTGTAACCAAATTTACCCTATAATATAAAAATATAGGAAGACACAATAAGAGTTAATAAATTTAACAAAGGGTTAATCCTAGAAGATAAGGTTAATTTAAATTACTAAAATTTCCTAAAAATAATTGGCTAAGAAATTTAGACCCATCCTTATAATAGACTCTATATAAAATACTTTGGAGCTATTATAAACTGAAAATCAATTTATAATAAAATACTATTGCAATCTTTTTCTAAATTGCCCATCACCTCTCTTATAAAAGGAAACATCTCCTTTTCATTAATTCACCCCTCTAAAGACATTTGGGTTGGCCCAAGACTACCCATATATCAGATAAAAATCCCTTACTTTATCACATAGTCCACCCTTTGGGTATAAAAACAAATTAAATATTCCTTCGGTAAAACTCAGCAGGAGACACCCGAAAAAAGAGATAATCATTTTATCCCATTATTCAACGTTCTTTTTTTCCTCTACTTCATCTTCAAATGTTGTTACCATAATAAAATAATAAATCCATCATATACTATATATTGAGATGGTTTTATGGTTATGCTACTACAATAATCCTCTTTTTACACATCCTATGAAAAACAATACCACCTTGTGTAAGTGCATATGGCTTATCGTCTCCACACCGTGGGGTAAACTATTTTTCATATATACATCATTTTGATGGGTATATTGATAAATATAAATGAATTAAATAATAAATATAAGATTTTTATTTTTTCTTTAAAATTCATATACCATCCAAATCCATTACATTAAACCATTATGAAAATGATACCGTCGCTCGGGCGTAAATACGGCTTAGCGTCTCCACGGCATGATGAGACCAATCTTCGACGTCCACCATCCAAGTGTGATTGTAAAAATATATATAATATTCATAATTATGAAATATATGAAATTATAAGTCTAATGTAATGTTATATATATATATATATGTATGTATGTACATATATGTCATTCACTAACTTCCATTCAATATGATTAGAAAACTGATACAACATCCAAGCGTACGTAGGGCCTACCGTCTCAATGAACGGTGTATTACATTTCATATATATATCTATTATATATTTTTATATTATCAATATAAATGATATATATATATCATATAATACATTTTGGATGTAATTAATTTTTTTTATCTAAGTATTATGATCAAGAATCACAAGTCCAAACATGTATGATAAATAATGTGATTATTACCCAAAATGATTCATTAACATGAAATTGTTAATAAAATGGTAATATAATTTCATAAAATAATGATATATGATATCATAAATATTATTATAATTCTTATACATGATAATAATGTGTTGAAAAACATTATACAAGATTTTAGAAAACGTAAGGAGAGTATCGGTCCTAAGGTAAGGGTTAATTCCTCAATATCTTTATTTTAAAATGTTGTTTATGTGTAATTATTTATTGGAACATATTTATCATACATGTCAATGATTCATAAATTTTTTTTCAAATTGATTATTTTATAGTTTCATAGAAGGTTCTCTTAAAATAGATCATCATTTTAAAATTTTTAAACATTTATTTTTCTAAATAATATTAATTATTTTAAATGTATTCAAAATGATTTTATAAATTTATTTATATAGACATAATTATTTTAAATTTTTTATTCCTTTCAAAATTTTAAATGTGGTCTGGGAGTATTTGATTTAAAAATCACTTTTAAATTTTTTCCTTCATAAATTGTGTGACTTTTAAATGATTTAAATAAAAAATTGTAATTTTTTCAAAGAGTTTAACTAATTATTTTCATCAATATCAAAATTATTTATTAGATATGATTATTAATTGAGGTTGATATATTAAAATACAATATTCAATATTATATTGAATGTGTTATGATATGATTGACTGTGGATATGGTATTTTTATACCATTCATGATTTATTGGTAATGTATTGATATTTCATATGCTAGTTTAAATAAGAATGATTATGTTATGTTCCCCCATTTTCATTTTAGGAATGCATTGGACTTAGTAAGTAATAGGTGGGGCCTACGATAGACCCTGGATGCATCGATAGGTATCATGAGACAAACTAGTGGCCTGAAACAAGGCCTTGATTTAATATTTCTGTATGGTGTCGGTATGAGGCATTGGTGTAATGGTTAAGATGCCCCAAATTATGCATTCCCACGTTATGAGATTCATTATGGATTTTAATCATGATTATTTGAATAGTAGACTATCAATAAGAATTATTAAATGGAATTATTTGATTTATTATTTCCATATTATACTGAAGTTAATATTTTTAAAGTCTTTTGTTCTAATTTTGTACCATTACTTAAATGTTTATGCCAATTTATAATTGCTCCCGCTGTATTTTTTATCTTTAATTAGAATTTGAGCTCACCCATTTCTTATGATGTACTATTTTCTAGGATGCTAATAAGTGTTTTATGATTAATATGAAGGTTTAAGCTAGGGGAGTATTGGAATTATCAAATTATTATCTATACATTTTTTTATATAAGAAATTGTAATATAATGTTCATGAATGTAATATATTTTCCATGACTGCTAAACTTATCAGTCTATCAGGACATTATTCCTTATAATAATTCCAATGTATTAATACAATGCACGAGCTCCGAGATTTTAGGGTCAGGGTGTTATAGTTGGTATTATAGGATTTTTAGCAACAACCTATGAAATAGATATAGAAAACATAGATTAAGGATCACAACCCTTATTTAGACTTTTCAGATATGTATATTAGAACCCCTATAATGTTATTGTAAAATAAGGATTACATGGATCTTCCAAGAAATACATCCATGTATAGATACAACAGTTGGATGCAGATCTAGCATAGATATAAATAGGGGTCCAAACTCTGACAAGGTGTTCGGATCTTGACTCGGGGTAACCTGGTACACGACAATGGGCCTTACCTACGCACCGGGTTTGACACTGCCAGAGGATATGATTAGGATATTTCGTATTTTATTTACAAACCATTATAAAAGATTTATGAGTAAATATGACCTCTAAGGAACCATATATATTATTAAAGATTATATATGCATAAATGTTTCAATTTATGTTATGTCTTTTACTAGTTTTCAATTATGAATTATGATTAATAACATAATATTGTGTATGATATTGTTTAGAAATGGTGCATAGTGGAAGGAATGTAAATCACATCAATTCATGTAATCCATGTTTGAATTTTTCTCCTATTCAATATAATTATTGTGGAGATCGAGATGAAACTGGTGGTTAATAACTTATAACTGTATTAGGACAGTTGACTCAGGTTATAAATAACAACCATACACATATGCATCACCCTAATACAAATACTAGAGGATCAATGTTTTACTGTTTCATGAGAAAACAACCACCAACATTTAATGGGACTACAAATCCATTATTTTCTGAGCAATGGATAACTTCCATTGGGAAAATATTTAATTCTTTTTGAATTAAGGAAAGGGAGAAAGATGTCATGGAAGTTTACCATCTCTCCGGAGATGCAGATCAATAGTGGTCATTAATTATAAACTCAATAGAGTATGAAGAATTATAAAATATTTAATGGATGTAGTTTAAATAAAAATTTCTAGAGAAATACATATCTTGTGATCAATGAGCTGATATGGAAATACATTTTCTGATTCTGAGGCAGATGTAGGATGAGAATGTTGCAAAGTACAAGGCTGACATCACATGGTTTGCAAGGCATATTGTAGAATACATATGTATCCCATGAATTAAGATTTATGGATTCTATGATTGGTTAAAACCATTCCTCTAATGGGCACTAGTCTCACAATTTTTCTTATCACATGAAGATATAGTCTCATGTGCTATCAAGATGGAAAATAATTCTCTATATATTTCAAAAATAATGTAAAGAAATAGAATAAGAGAATGTTGGAGCAATAGACATATAAAGGGAAAAAGGGAAAGAAGGATTTTTCCATATTTGATAATTGTGGGAAGAAACAACCTGGTACATGCCTGAAAGGAAAGGCAGTGTGTTACAAATGTAGAAAAAAAGGTCACCAAGCTTCCGATTGTAAGGAAACGAAAGATGTATTGCAATGAAAAAACTATAAATATATAGAACAATATGAAAGTAATTTTCATATGTTTAAAAGAAATATAGCTCTGAAGAAGCAAGTGGATCCTGGTCAAGCTTATTTTGTTACTATAGTCGAAGAGGAATAGTTAATGTAGATGTGTTTTTGAATTAAATAATTATATTCTGGTAATAAGAAGATTGTGATATATATAGGGATTGTAGTAAAATAATTTTTTTCATTAATGTTTTAATATGATGAAGGTAATCATATTTTTTGTACGTGACTATAAGAGCAGCACTGCGTTGTTTGGGGAATCTGATGATACACGTGATTTTGGAAATTTGGAGACCATTAGATAGATTATAGATAAAATTATATTGAATATATATAAAGTATTAATGTATTAAGTTGAAATTTTTATATTATTTTTCAAGGATAAAAATTTATAAAGATTATTCATGGAATGTTATAGTTTTATGAAAAGGAAAACCCACATGTTAGGAAATGACTTATCGCATCCAGAAAAGCTGCAATACATGAACCCAAAACTGAACAGAGAAAAGTGTGAATCACCTAACATTATCATAAAGGAAAACACTTTTTAGTATAACATAGTTATCTTTAATTAAATGTAATAATTTTTTATTTGGAACCTTATACGATTAATATTAATTGAATAATTTTGTGTTTTATCTATTGAAGAGAAAGATGAGTTTGTTGTAGGAATTTTTTAAAGGTTGAATCCATATTTTTCTATAATGTATGCTTAATTTTGTTTTTAAAATATCAACAAAATTAATTTTACACCACTAGGTAATGAATCATAAATCAAAAAAAATTTCTAGTCCTTTTTTTAGATGAATCAAATGGTCCATTATATCATCTCAGATTTATAACGTTATAGTTGTTAACATTATTCTAATAATGTTATATATCACCCTCCATGTGTATATGATGATAAAATTTTAATTCTTGTCCATGTTTTCCTACCTAGAAACCTAGTTTGTGTTATTTCAAATAACCATCTAATTTATATTTCATTTTTTTAAGTGGAAGTTTTATCGACCATTTTTTCAATGTTTGATTACAATAAATGGATTTTGAATAATAAAACCATAGTTACCAAAACAAAATAAAAAAATTATTAGGAAAAAATTTATTGAAGAAGTGGATAATGAAACACCCAAAGCATCACCAATACACTTCTTCTTAATAATTCAATAGCTTGCGCTACACCCAACACCGAGTTCGAGCACACCATTACCTAGAAAACATGAAATTTCAAATATGGATATATTTATTATTAACCACATTTATAATTATATATATCCCATATAATTTTAACATTCCTCATATGTGATTCATCGACATAATATATGGTAAAATTTAATTTTTCATATAAAAGAAGTATCTTTCAAAAAGAGTTGTTTTTCATCCGTTTAATGGAGAACCATTTTTTAATAAAATATTTTATATTTTTTTATATTTAATTTTATGAAATAAAATTATTATTTTGTATAGGGACATATAAATTTTTTTTAGATTAATTTTTGGTACTTCTCTGATAAACTATATATTTTGATGAATAGTGAAAAATAATAAATTTTAATTGAAATTTTTTTAATCGGCATAATTTTTTGTGTTAAATTATAAAATTGAGTGGCTTTAAAGTATAATTAGATTTTTTAACACCCCAATATTTCATAGAATGTTATTTCTTCAAATTAATGTAGTAACTTGCACTACACGCAACACTCAGTTCATGAGCACCACGACTTACCAAACTAGCCTTTCAAAAGTGGTTATTAATAGTATTAACTGATTTTTTAACTTTATATAATCCTTATAATTTTAGAATCCATATTATGAGTTTCTTAGACATAATGTAAGAACAAATTCATTTTTTTCAAATAAAAGAATTTTTTTTTTGAAAAATGCTATTTTACGGCATTTTAATGGAGAACCCTTTTTAAATCCAATATTTAAAATGTTTATACATATTCAATTTTACAAAATAAACTTTTTATTTAGAATCAGGAAAAAAGAATTTAGTATCAATAAATTTTTGGTGTTTTTCTGATAACTTTCATATTTTGGTGAATAGTAAAAAAACTATATCTTAACTAAAAACAACTTTTTTAATCAAAATAATTTATATTGTTGAATTATAAATTTTAAATGATTGGAAGTATAATTAGATTTTAATTTTACCATTTAATCCAATGATGGTCATTGTAAGTAATTTCACTTTGAAATTGTTTATAAATAACTGTCAATCTTTTGATAGTTATTATTTCTTAAAAATACATTTTTTGGTTTCGATAATGGGAATTAGGTTTAAATTAACTAATTATACTTCTTTATTTTGAAATTGGAAAAATAGATATCATTTTGTAATTCAGAATATCAAAATTAGCTTAGGGTGAATTTTTGGTATTTTTCTGAAAACATTCAAATTTTGATGAATAGTGAAAATTACTAAGTTATTTTTTAAAACCGAATTTTTAATTAAATAAATATTTATTTTATTTAAATAGATACATAATACCTATATAATTTCAATTTAATTCATTGGAGTCAGTTTATAATAATTTTAGATTTATAAATATTTAATTGAACTTTTTACCGACTTTTACCCACCTCCAAGGAGCATTTGAAAATTTACATAATGCATAATTTTACCACTTCTATGAGTTGAATTTCAAAAATCTGAGAGACCTGATTGATATCAGTAAGTAATGTGTGTTTTAATAAGAAGAAAATAATTTTTGGTGAATAGTATCTTTTTTCTTTTATTTTGCACTGTTAAAAGTCAATAGAGTAATTAAGGGTAAAAATGATACTATTATTACCCTAACATATGTCCTAATTCTATTTGATGTGTGTAACTCGACCAAAAACAACCTTAGAAATAACATATGATCCTTCAGGTCCACATGGATTAGATTATGACATTTATTATTCTTTTATTTAAAGAAGAGTTAAAAGAGTTAAAATCAATGTTTAATAACTAAAACATTTTTAATATAGGGTTATAAAAAAGATAAATTTTACTATAAATATTAATTAGAAATACAAAAATGTTCCTACATAATGGTTATTTATTTATATTTTTTAGAAATTAAATAATTTAATTTATTAATGACACAATGATGATGCAGTAATTACCTAATTAATGAAATATTAAAATAATTGATATTTTGAATATCCAAATAAATGTAATTTGTCTCTTTTTATGAATTAAACTAATTTTATAGGTTAATATGACATATTAGGGTTGGTTAGATGAATTGTTTTAGAAGTAATAATGCTGTTATGAATTTAGAAAAACCAAAATACTGAAAAGTGTTGAAATTGACATAAAAGTGTTTTTAAAACAAATATTATATTATTAATTGATATTCTATTCCTATAAAATTTACAGTTCATCCAAAAGATTTATATAATGATATATGTATCATTAATGAACCACTTGGGGTTCTGTTGAAAGTATATAGTATGTTTATTAATAATATAATATAAAAATACAAAGAGACATGGTAAATGTGAAAACTATTTAACTAAGAGTTAAATATAAAATATAAGGTTAATATAGTGACCCAGACATATTTAAAACCTATTTTATGAGTTTTTTGAGACCAATACCCACCATATATTTTAAATAATTTATTTTGGAGCCATTAAAAAATAGAAATTATTTTATTAGAAAATAATATTTCTAGCTTTTCCTAAGGTTCCCTCACCTCTCTTATAAAAAGTAACTCCCCCTTCTCTCTAATTCACACCATCAAAGACATTTGGCTTGGACAAAACCACCCTAAATATCCTCTAAATTGTCTCCCTTCATCCTAGAGGCCATCCTTTAGTCATAAAGCCTTACTATGGAGCCCTTAGGATCAAATCAAAAGGAAGAACCCGAAGAAGAGGTAAATATTTCATCACCTTTTTCAAGTTCCTTTCTTCTTTCCACTTCCTCTTTCTTTGTTGTTTCAATTATAAAATAATAACTTCAGTATCATCTATATAATATGATGTTATTATGAATATGGTACAACCATATTCATTATTCTATCCATCCTTTGAATGACATGTCACCATACATGCGTACGTACGGATTACAGTCTCCACGTCATGGTGTAACTGTTATTCAACACATTATTATTTGGATGGGTATAATAATGATGTGTAATTCATATAAATAATATATATAACATGATAATGATTATGTATATGTGATATACCATCCAATTATATATTATTTTAATATCAAAAGAATGATATTATCGCTTGTGCGTACGTACGGATTACCGTCTCCACGAATTCGATGACATTCATTCCCCATCATATCCATTCCAGACTAATTTTAATTTGATGATTAAAAATAATGTATAAATACTTAATATCATTTTCAATATGAATACGATACATCCTATCAATAACAGAAATTACTTATGTAACAAATCATATAAAGGAAAATGAATAAGTTAACACCCGAAACGACGATAATACTAAGATATTATTAAAAATGAAATATTAAAAGATCATATATGATATCATATTAATGTATATGATTATTTTATAATTTAATAATAATTATTTCACCATTATATAGGAGTTTGACCAACCCTTGACCAAGGAAAAGTACAAGGTAAGGGTTAATTTCACAATCTCTTTATTATCTGAGGATGTTTTTACGTAAGTATCTACTAGGACCTGTTTATCATCAACCTCCATCATTCTTAAAAATTTATTACAAAACATTATTAATATTTTATAGAATATGTGTTAAAGTCATTTATACCCTTGTTTTACTTTTATAAGATGTTTATAAAGGAATATTTCAGTCATTTTACAAACAAGGTCCTTCTTAACCTTTTTGACAAAATTAAGGTAAGAATGTCTTTTTTAAACTTATACGGTGGGTGCGGCTATTTTACGCCATTATAAAATCGTCAAGGCTTACCTTACAAGATTATAAGAATATTTTCAAATATAATTTTTTTTTAAATTACGTGTCTTTTAAATGATTTCAAAATAGAAAGAGGTATTTGTCTAAAAATGATTTGATTTCATCTATGTCAACAACCTTTGATAGATTCTATGTTTGTTTGAAATTGATTTATTATGATAAAAAATTTCCATATTTTATTTAATTTTTTATGATATGTTTGAATGTGGATGTGTTATTCATACCATTCATTTTTTATGGATAATGTATTGACTTTTCTTATGACAGTTTTAATATGAAAGATTATGTTTTGTTTAAACATTTTCATATGAGAAATGCATTGGACAAAGTATGTGATGGGTGGAGCTTGCTATAGCTCCTCGATGCATTGGTAGGTCTAATGGGACAAACTTGTGTCTTGTCAAAAGATCTTGACAAAATATTCTTTGTATTCTTGACAAATGTCCTTGACTATGTGGTTATGAAAGTCTGGCATTGTACATTCCATCATTATGAAAGTGGCTATTGATATTGCATGTGATTATTCGACTAGTAGAATATCCATGTGAGTAAATAAATGGAATTATTTTATTTTATCTTTTCCATATTATACTGAATATAAAGATTAAAAAGGATTTTTGTTTTAATCTTATTCATTCCCTTAAATGTTTATGCTTATTTATGAAAGTTTCCGCTATATTGGTATCCTTACTGAGAATCTGAGCCCACCCCTTTCTATGTTTTATTTTTCACAGGATGCGAAGAAGTATTTTATGACTGACCTAGAGGGATAGTTTGAGGGGACATGAGTGAGGTCTATGAAATTTTTTTTTGTAGTTTTTCATTTTATAATGTAATGTAAAACTTATGAATGTATCTAGTAATTCCAAGGCTACTAAACTAATTGATCTTTCAAGGCTTGATCTTTTGTGATCATGCCAATGTTATGTAATAATGCACTGACTCTGGGTAACTAGGGTCAGGGAATTATAATTGGTATCAGAGGAAGTTTTGTACAAACCTTGGAAACTAGATTCAGATAAACTCTGATTAGAGCACATAGCACTAAGATAGACTTTGAGGTTTAGTAGAGAAGAACTTCCTAGAATTTTTGTATTGTAGAGATTTTGTGAGTTTTCCAAGAAATACATCCATGTATAGATATGAGTAGTTAGAGGAGGATCTGACACAAATGTATCTACTGGTAAAACCCAAAGACACTGCTTTGAGCTAGACTCCAACGAGAATTGGTGCATGATAAAAGGCCTTGCTGCACCTTTGGTTACGACACTCCCAGGGGACATGATTAGGATAATTCTCATTTTCTTTACCAACAATTATGAAGGTTTTATGAGTATATACTTCATAAAAGAAATTATTTTTATGATTATGGATTATATCCATAAACTATTCAACTTACATTAGGTATTTTACAAGTTTTTAATAATTCATTTCAATTCATAAACCGACCTAGTGTATGCCATTGTATAGAAATGGCGCCGAGTAGAAGGAATGTGAACTCCTGCAATACATTTGATCCAATGAGTAAGAAGGATATTATCATTCATAGTATTAAGCCAAAATTTAGAAGGGAAATTGTCTCCCATTTATTCTCAACATATTAAGAAATAGTATCATGTATTAATAAGATAAGTAATGAACTTTCGGAGTCCAATAGATTTGAAGGGAAGCAAGAGAAGAAAAGGATGGAAGAGAGAATGATGGATAAAGGGAAGAGGGAAAAGAAGGATTTTCCCATATGGGATAACTGTGTAAAAAATCACCTTGGTCAATGCTTGAAGGGAAAGGGAGTTTGTGATAACTATGTTGAAAAAGGACACCAAGGGTGTGATTGCAAGGTTAAGAAAAAAGGTTCAAATGTACAATGCTTTATCTGCAAGGAGTTGGGACACTATACGAATCAATGTCCAAATCATCAGAGTATACCTCAAATGATGTTATTGGATAATAATAATGTTTTGATAAAACTGAAGATGAAGATGAATAAATAAATTTATTACGGTTTTATTAATGTATTGCATAATTTGAGTTTTGTATTAATGATGTACATTTTATAAGAATAATAGAGTATATAAGGATTGTATAGAAGTACTATTTCATTAAGGACTTGAGATTGTGTGGAACTAAGAAAAGTGACTCAATTACTGGTTAAATTTTTGTAAAATATATGATTAAGAGAAAGATTAACCATAATATGGTTCTGATAACGAGGTAGTGATTTTGGAATAATACGTGATTGATTTGGATTAATTATATTAGATATTATTGACTACAATGAAACTGATTAATGATTTGTATATTCCATAATTGTTGGAGTTTACAACATTTTTGGATAGAAGGAGTATATCTAGTATTCTATAATGAATAAGGGAGCATGAATGTAATCAATAAGGTTTTATGGAAATTTAGGATGTTTCAGTGTTTTAAAAGAATACATGATGAAGGTGTTGACATGTTATTACGTGGAAAAAAGGATCTCCATTGTGTTTACCTTCCTTATAAATTTTGGACTGTGATTTTGGACAGAAGTATTTTGGATAATTATAGTTTGAGATTATTTTTTTATTTCCATAAATGAACAACCCAGAGGTTGGGAGGCAACCTGTTGCATCCGGCAAGGTCGCACGACCTGAACCCGCAACCGAAGGGTAACAAGGGTGTATCACCTACAATTGTCCCACATGATGTCCTGTATTGAATAATATAGTTTTTTTAAAATGTCTGGTAGATGAATTATAAAATCATTTATTTAGAACCCTATATGAATAGGATAAATAGAATATATTATTTAGTTCTATTATCATTTTGAGTGAAATATGAGTTTGTGGTATAAATTAGTTAAAGTATGGAACTCTACTTGTCAAGTATGTATATTTTTCTTATAATATTCTATGAAGAAATTAATTCTTAAACTTTAGGTAAGGGATCTTAAATCTAAAAATGTGTTATCCTAATACTATATGTTTTGTTGAACCGATGATATTTTAAATCATCATAGATTTATGGCATTTGAGGCCCCCAATTCTAAAATTTTTTGTGACTGATGACATCAATCACTCCCAATAAATATTTAAATTTTTCCTCCAATTATATGCCTTTAAATTCCACCAATGTTATTATAATCGAGATCATAATTTTGTGGTGACTTTTTCATTCCCCTTTTCCTCTTGTTAAGACAAAATTTTATTAATCCAATTTCTGATGTGGATTTTCCGACAATGGTATTTTCTATTTTCGACTTTTATTTTCGATGACCAATTTCAAATTGTGAGGAAGCAATTTATTTAAGGAGTGAATAATGTAAAACACCAATATTTTATAGTACATTATTTCTTCAATGTAATGTAATAACTTGCACTACACACAACATTGAGTTTAAGCGCACCACGAATTACCAAACTAGTAGTTCAATAGTATTTATGAATATAATTAACAATATTTTGAACTTTTATAATCCTTATAATTTTAGAATCCATATTATTTGTTTTTTAGACATAATGTTAGAACAAATTCATTTTTTTCAGATAAAAGATTTATTTTTCAAAAAATGAATTTTTACTCCTTGTAATGGAGAACCCTATTTAAATCCAATATTTGAAAGTTATATACATTCAATTTTGAAAAATAAAGTTCTTCTTTAGAACAGGGAAAAAAAATTCAGTTTCAACAAATTTTTGGTGTTTCTCTGATAACTTTCATATTTGTGTGAATAGTGAAAAATACTGTATTATAACCGAAAACAACTTTTTTAATCAAAAATAATTTATAGTGTGGAATTGCAAATTTTAAGGGTTTGGAAGTATATTTAGATTATATTTTTACCATTTAATCCAATTATGGTCATTGTATGTAATTTTACATTGACATTAGACATAAACAAGTGTCAAGCTTTTGATAGTTATTATTTTTTAAAAATATGCTTTTTGGTTTTGACAATGGGAATTATTTTAAAATTAATTAATTAAACTTCTATATTTTGAAATTTGTAAAATAGAATTCATTTTTTAATTTGGAATATCAAACTTAGCTTAGGGTGAGTTTTTGGTATTTTTCTAAAAACATTAAATTTTTGATAAATAGTGAAAACACTGAGTTATAGTTCAAAAAAAGATATTTATTTAAATAATTTTTTATTTTATTTAAATTGATACATTATACCCATATATGTTCGATTTATTTCCTTGGAATTAGTTTATAATAATTTTAGATATATAAAAATTTTATTGAACTTTTTACCATCTTTTACCCACCTTTTAGGAGGATTTGCAATTTTACATAAAACATAATTTTACCACTTTTGTGAGTTGAATTTCTAAAATCCGAGTAACACGGTTGATAATAGTAAGTAAAATTTAGTTTAATAAGATGAAAATAATTTTTGGGGAATAGTAACTTATTTACTTTTATTTACCACGGTTAAAAATAAATGTAGTAATTAAGGGTAAAATGATATTATTATTATCCTATCACATGTCCTAATTCTATTGGATAAGTTTAATTCAACCAAAAACAAACTTTGGAATAAAATATGCTCATTTAGGTCCACTTGGATTTGATTAAGACATTTATTATTATTTTATTTAAAGAAAAGTTAAAAGAGTTAAAATCAATGTTTAATAACAAAAACATTTTTAATATAGGGTTATACATAAGATAAATTAGACTATTAATATTAATTAGAAAGATAAAATGATTTCTTACATAATGGAAGTTTATTTATATTTTTTAGACATTAAATAATTTAATTTATTTATGACACAATGATGATGTAGTAATTACCTAAATAATGAAATATTAAAATAATTGATATTATGAATAACCAAATAAATGTAATTTGAGACTTTTTAGGATTTATGATAATTTACATAGGTTAATATGACATATTATCATTGTATAGATGAATTTTTTTTGAATTAATAATGTTGTTATGAATTTATTAAAAAAAAATACCAAATATTGTCAAAATGGACATAAAAGTGTTTTTAAAACAAATATTATATTATTAATTGATATTCTATTCCTAGACATCTATTGTTCGGCCAAAATACTTATATAATGATAGGTGTATCATTAATGATCCACTTGTGGTTCTCTTGAATGTATTTTGTATGTTTATTAACCATATAATATAAAGATACAAAGAGACAAGGTAATTGTAAAACTATTTAACTAAGAGATAAATCTAAATGATAAGGTTAACATAGTGACCCAAACCTGTCTAAAACCTATTCTTGGAGTCGTTTTCGACCCATCCTCACCATGTACTTTAAATAATCCATTTTAGAGCCATTAAAAACCCAATATTATTTTATTATAAAATAATATTTCTAGCTTTTCCTAAGGTGCCACTCACCCCTCTTATAAAAGGGCACTCTCCCTTCTCTCTAATTCACACCTTCATAGCCATTTGGCTCATCCAAACCCCACCCAAATACACTCCAAACTGTCCAACCATCATCCTAGAGGACATTAAATAGTCATAAATCCATCGTATGGAGCCCTTTTGATAAAATAAAAAGGAAGAACCAAAAAAAGATGTAAATATTTCATCACGTCTTTCAGGTTCCTTTGTTCTTCCACTTCCTCTTTATTTGTTGTTTGCATTATAAAATAATTACTCCAATATATTATATATACTATGACGTTATTATGAATATGGTACAACTATATTCATTATTCTATCCATCCTTTGAATGACATGTCACCATACATGCGTACGTACGGATTACCGTCTCCACGTCGTGGTGTAATTGTTATTCAATACATTATTATTTGGATGAGTATAATAATGATGTGTAATTGATGTAAATAACAAATATAACATGATAATGATTCTTTATATGTGATATAACATCTAATTATATATTATTTTAATATCAAAATAATGATATTATTTCTCCTGCGTACGTATGGATTACCTTCTCCACAAATGCGATGAGATTCATTCCCGATCGTATCCATTCAAGACTTATTTTAATTAGATTATTAAAAATAATGTTTAAATACTTAATATAATTATGAATATGAATAATATACATCCTATCCATAAAAAAAGATAATTACATAACAAATCATATAAAGGAAAACGAATCAGTTATCACTTGAAACGACGATAATACAAAGATATTATTAACAAATCAATGTTAAAAGATTATATATGATATGATATTAATGTATATTATTCTTGTATAATTTAATAACAATTATTTCACCATTATAAAGGTGGTTAACCTACCATTGACATTGGAAAAGTAAAATTTAAGGGTTAATTTCACAATCTCTTTATTATCTAAGGTTGTTTTTACGTAAGTATATACTGAGACCTCTTTATCATCTACATCCATGTTTCTTAAAACTGTATTTAAAAACATTCTTAATAATTTATAAACTATGGTTTAAATTAATTTATAACCTTTTTTGACTTTTAAAATATGTTTATAATTAAATCTTTCTGTCTTTTTCCAAACAAGGTCCTTTATAACATTTTCAACAAAATTAATGTAAGAATGTCTTTTTTTAACTTATACGGCTGGTGTAGCTATTTTACAACATTATAACATCATCCAAGCATCCCATAAAATCTTATAAGAATATTTTCAAATATAAATGTTTTATTTTATAATAACATGACTTTTAAATTATTTCCAAATAGAAAGAGGTATTTATCTAAAAAGGTTTTGATTTCATCTATGTCAACATCTGTTGATGGATTTTAAGTTTGTTTGAAGTTTATTTATTATGATATAAAACATCTATATTGTATTGAAGTTTTTGTGATATGATTGATTGTGGATGTGTTATTTCATCCCATTCATGTTTTGTGGATAAATTATTGACATTTTGTATGGTAGTTTTAATACGAATGTTTATATTATGTTTAAAACTTTTCATATGATAAATGCATTAGACTTAGTCTGTGATGGGTGGAGCCCGCTATAGCTCCTCGATGCATCAGTAGGTCTCATAAGACAAACTAGTGTCTTACCAGAAGTCCTTGAAAAAATCATATATATATACTTGGCAGAAGGCCTTGACTATTTGTTTATTAAAGTTTGGAATTATGCATTCCATCATTATGAAAGTGGCTATTGATATTGCATGTGATTATTCGACTAGTAGAATATCCAAGTGAGAAAGTTAATGGAATTAATTGATTTTAACTTTTCCATATTATACTGATGTTCAAGTCTAAAAAGGATTTTGTTTTAGTATTATACAGTTCCTTAAATGTTTATGCTTACTTATAAAAGTTTCTGGTATATTGTTATCCTTACTGAGTATCTGAGCTCACCTCTTTCTATGTTTTTTTCCCAGGATGCGAAGAAGTATTTTATGACTGACCTGTAGGGATAGTATAAGGGGACATGAGTGTGGTCTATCGAAACAATGTTTTTGTAGTTTTTTCATTTTATAATGTAATGTAAAACTTATTAATGTATCTAGTACTTCTATGGCTAATAAACTAATCGGTCTTTCAAGACTTGGTCTTTTGTGATCATGCCAATGTTATGTAATAATTCACCGACTCTGGGTAACTAAGGTTGGGGCGTTACAGATTATATTTTTATAATTTATTATTATTTAAGTATTTGTAGTAATTTCATATTGATATTGGACATATACACATGTCAATATTTTTTTTAGTTTTTACTTCATAAAATCATGGTTTCTAGTTTTGACAGCGGGAATTAGTTTTAAATTAATTTATCCCAACTCTATATTTTAATTTGGAAAAAATGGATTCCCTATTTGGAATAAAAAGGCACAAATTGTGTAAATATATACCTTTTATTTTTGAACATTATGAATAATAAATTCCGTAATTATTTTTGTTAACCATGGTTAAAGGGAAAATTAGTTAAATAATGGAAAAAATAATCAAATTAAATATAAAACAATTCTAACACATGTAATAATATAATTTTATGATATATTTTTGACCATGATAAACCTTAGGCTGAAAGTTTTCCATTTGGGATCCACTTGGGTATGAAAATTATATTTTAGAATATTTAATTTAATGAAATGGAAAATAAAACATAAACATGTAACTTTTAATAATTAAGTTTAAATACTGGTTTATATAACTGATCTCTATGACTATAAATAATCATTAGAAAAAGAAAAGTGTTTCTTATGTCATTGTATTTTATTTATAATTTTAATACCATATATAAATATATTTAATTATGACACAATGAATATGTATTGATTATCTTATTTATTAGTGATTCAGATAAATGAATTTTTAAATAATAGAATAAATATAATTTGAACATTTTGATGCTATCCACAAATTTTCTGGATGAAATTGACATATTAGAGATTATTTATTTACTTTTGATGGAAGGAATCAAGTTGTGATGACTATAAAAATAATAAATGATTAAATAGTGTCAAAATTGACAAAAATGTGTTTAACAAAAATACTATTTTATTATATGATATAAAAAAATGTAATATTCATAAAAATGAATTATATAATATTAAATATGTGCTTAATGATTCATTTTAGGTTCAATTGGAATTTTATTGTAAATAAATTAACCTTATAGTATAAAAATACAAGAAAACACGGTAAGAGTTAAACTATTAAACTAAGGGTCAATCCAGAAAGATGGGGTTAATTTCATTAAATAAACATGTTTAAAAATATTTTTATGAGATTATTTCAACACATCCTCATAATATCATTTATATAAATCACTTTTTAGCTATTATAAATCAAAAATAAATTTATAATAAATTAATATTTAAATATTTTCCAAAAGTGCCCCTCACCTCACTTATAAAAGGGCACTTCCCCTTCACTTTAATTCACACCTCCAAATCCCTTTGGCTTAGAAAACACCTTCCAAACAAACATCACTTAATTTAAGATTCCAACCTTATGGTAGAAGAAAAATATAAATTTTCATTTTATGAAAATCAAAAGGAGACACCCGAAGAAGAGTTAATAATTTTATCCCTTATTTCAATGGTTTTTTCTTCTTATACTTCCTCTTCCTATGTTTTTACCATAATAAAATAATAACTCCATAATATAGTATGTTTTTATATTTTTTTGACTATTATGTGATAAAGATATTCCTCCTTTTACCAAATCTTTAAAAAAACACCACCATGGGTGCGTACGTACAACTTACCATCTCGACAACGTGGTGTAAGCTGTTTTTCATATATACATTATTTAGATGGGTATAATGATAAATATAAATGAACTAAATAATTAATATAACATGCTATTATTTCGGTACAATTCATATTCCATCCAAATATATACTATTAAACCATTAAAGAAATGATATCGTCACTCGTACGTACGTACTGCATACTGTCTCCATGATGCGATGAGACTCGTATTCCACGTCTACCATCCCAGAATGATTATAAAATAATTTATAATATTCATAATTATGCAATATATGATGTAATAATTATGATGTAATGATATATATATATATTTGTGTGTTTTTGTTAATATATTTCATTCAATTTCTTCCATTCAGTATGATAATAAAACATAATCAGTGTTCATGCATACGTACAACCTACACTCTCAGTGAACGGTGTAATCCATTATATATATATATATATTATATATTTATATAACGAATATTTATTATATGTATAACATTATACATTTTGGAATTAATGAAATCATTTTCTAATTAATATGATCAAGAATAACAAGTAAAAACACGTATGATAAACAAAGTGATTATTATATAAAATGTATTATTTACTTGGAATTGTTAATATACGGTTAATATAAAGTCGTAAAAGAATATTATATGATATCATAAATATTATTATGATTCTGATATAAGTTAATAATGTGTTAAAAAACATTATATAGTAGTTTCAGACACGTAGTGAGATTATCAAACATAAGTAATGGGTTAATTACTCAATCTAATTATTATTCAAGATTGTTTATGTTTACGTATTTACTGTGAAATATTTATCATACATGGCCATGTTTCATAGAAATGTTTTCAAAATGAATTCATTAAGGTTTTATGGAAGAAAAATATTATCTATGTTATTATTTTAATTTTTTTTATGATTTATTTTTCAAAATATTTTTAATTAATGGCCATCATTAAAAAATGATTTTAAGGATTTATTTATATAGACATGATTTTTTTAAAATTTGAATTTAGTTTAAAAGATTCAAAGTGGTATGGGAACATTGATTAAAAAATCTCTTTTAAATTAATTCCTTTATAAATAGTGTGAATTTTAAATTATTTCAAGAAAAAAGGGATATTTCTCTCAAATAGTTATACTGGTTATTTTCATCTATGCCAACATCCTTTATTAGATATTATTCATGATTGAGGTTGATTTTTTAAAATGATATAGTCCATATTGTATTTAATGAGTTATTATTTTTTTGACTATGTTGTGTTATTTTTATACCATTCATGGTTTATGGTTATTGAATTGAAATTTCTTATGATAGTTTTAATACGGATGATTATGTTATGTTTCAACGATTTTATATAAGGAATGCATTGGACATAGTAAGTAACGGGCGAGGACCGCTATTTCTCTTTGATGCATCTGTGGGTCTCATGAGGCAAACTAGTGTCTTAGCACAAGTCCATGACAGAATATTTATGTATGTTCTTAGAACGAGGCCTTGACATAGTGGTTAAGATGTTCCACATTATGAATTCACTCATTATGAGATTAGTTAATGATTTGACATGTAGTTATTCGACTAGTATAATATCAATGTTTATGTTTAAATGGAATTTATTGATTTATTATGTTAATATTATGCTGATGATAATGTTTTAAAAGTCATTTTTTTAGTTTTTTACCATGCCTTTAATGTTTATGCCTATTTATTATAGCTTCAGCTATATTGTTAATCCCTATTGAGAATCTGAGATCACCCCTTTCTTTTTTTATTTTCACATGATTCCAAGAAGATTTTTATGATTGATATGAGGGTTTAAGATTGGGAAAAAATGGAGTTATAAAAGGATTATCAATTTTGTGATTTATGTTAAAAATTTTAATATAATGTTATTGTATGTAATCTATTTTCCAAGACTGCTAAATAGATCAGTCAATCAGAACTTTAATTCTTGTAATCATGCTAATGTACTGAAATAATTCACCAAATTCAAGCATATGGGGTTGATGTGTTACGATTTATCCTAATTTATAGGCTATGAGTAAAAATATCAACCAAATTATAGTTATGAGAAACTTATATTTTTTTCGCAACCATTCTTGACCAAAATTGCATATAATTATCTTTTTTTATTATAGTCATTTTACATTTCCTCTACTTATATTATTATTTACTAAATTTGAAATCACATTATTATAAAACAAATTTCTTTTCATTTAATATGGTATGTAATTTCAATGGTGCACCTCCCGTTAATTATAAAAGGCCACCACCTCTACTATCCTCATTATACCTTTTATGCATTATATAATAGTACACCACATACATAATAACATATAATATTTATTCATAATATAATTGACATTATTTTCATTCCAAAATATCATCCCTTCAACGATTAAGGTTTCAAGAAAAATAATGGTCTCAATGAAGATATATAACATATAATTAATCAAATTAAATGTAATTTCTTCATTAAAATACTTTAAATCAATGGGGTTTGTTATAAATAATGAATTTGAAATATTTTTTTAACCTATAATATTGTTATGGATGATGAAATAAAAATTATCCAACCCGGTTCCATCACACATAATGTGAAAACACCGCTCTTGCATACAAATATATAACTATATCCAAGAGTATGTGAAAAAAAATTCATGAAAAATATAATTGAAATGTTACAATATTGAGATTATATTTTATATTTTATTTTTATTGAATAATTATTAATGTGGAATTATAATACCACATAAACACTCTTACCTTCCAATCCACTTAAATTAATACTATTGCTCATATATACATGTGTACTACCACATCCATGAAATGATATCACACATTTTTCATTTAAAATTAACATGGATAGAAATAAGGATTAATTTTATTTATATAAATTATACATTTGATTTAATAATTATTATGTAATGTTAAATTGTAATTTGAATTGTTTTCCTAGATTTAAAATGTGAAGATAATGGTAATACTTTTGTACGGCCTATCTTATCTAAGAACTCTATAATTAATTTTATGTATATACATTTTATTGTGGAATAATAATATATATAAATTATATATATGATATTTATATCACAGTGGACGTTTTCTTTTTGATAGAACTATGATAATTAAATAAGGACCATTACTATGAAGCCAAACTATTATTAAAATTGAAATAATTATAACCAGAAACAATAATTTTAATAACATATTATTAATAAACAATTGAAAATATGATATAAATAAATCATAAATGGTATGATATATATAGTTATAGTTCTAGAATACTTTAATAATAAATATATATTGATTATATTTTTTCAAACATGTATGAAGAAAAAATTTATTTTATATAATGGATTTATGTGTCAATTCATGTTTGTTCTAGATTTTGTTTGAATGAAATTAAATTATAGAAATTATACGATCATTATCTCATAATTACAATTAATTTTTACTATTGTATAATTATACTTATAGATTACACATTTTAATTTAATTTTCTTCTCTTGAACAATCTATGTGAGAAAAGAAATATTTGTAATGAGAAATAATTTTATTAGTCTCTTAAGATGAAAATAAATTTTCTTAAATTTTAATGTATTGAAACAATGTTTATGAAAATGTTTTTCTAAAACAATTTATTTTTTATTGTCATTTTTATGCATGATTAAATTTTTAGAAAATGGGTTAAACATAATATTCTTGTCATTTTCTTAATGAGGTTTTATTTTATTTTTACTAAATATGTGAATATATTATTTGTTTTACCATGAAGAGCATGAATGGAAATACATATATCTTTCCCCCTTCTTGGTTTCAATATACACTTTGATTTTAACTTTTATTCTAAGATTTTTTTTTCTATTTTAGTTTTGAATTTTTTAAATTTTAACGAAGTTATTTCAAAATTAAATGGATATTTTTCTCAATAACTGCAACAAGTGACATTTAAATAGAATTTAAAAACATGATAATATAATTTTTTTGTTACTTATGTTTCTCTAGGGATCTGACTATATTATACAATCATTTTCATTATTTTTTTTATTAATTAAATAATGTTTATGAAACCCATTTTTTTCCACTTGTTATGTTATAAGGTAATGGGAAAAAAATATCATGATCATATAATATACATATGAATTGATTATAATAACATGATTGGTGGTTCATTTATAATAATACAATTTTTTATAAAAAGTTGAAAAACGTATGATATAGATATGTTATGTATGAATCTGATTTTATGTTCAAAAGTTAATGCTTGAACCTAGTTTTCATGTATATAAGGTCAAGTATGGACCTAGATTTCATTTACCTTAGATTATTTGTATACCTATTTTTTATGTCCATAACATTATGTGTGACCTGGTTTCATGTCCATATGTTTATAAAAGGATCTAGTTTCATATCCTCATCTTTTTGAGTGAACCTAATTCTATTTATATGTGATAACAATGTTATAATCTTAGGTATTTAGAAAAATAAAATTTATATATAATTATCTAATGGATAATGTTTTATACTTTGATAAATATACACTCACATACATATGGTTTTACATCATAATAATGTTTTCTATTATGGATGATTTTTATGTTTTATAATAGATTAGATATAAAATATATAATTTATAATCATGATATCAAAACCATATTATTATATTACAATAACGCATGATCATTGATTGATATATACTATTTCTACCATTACTGATTATATTAGAACACACTTTCTTATGACATTCCATCCCCATGTTAGGAATAATGCTTTTATATAGGGTATACCTCATATGGGTACTATGTGGGTAGCTTTGAAGATCATTCATGAAATAATTGGATTATGTATATAATATTTGATAACACAAAACATATATGATTTTAGAATACATATTAATTTTATATGTTCAATATTATTCAAATAATATGTAATATTTATATATGGATGGATTAAGTCACTATACAATTAATGCTTGAAAAATAAAAAATGATAGTAGTAAAGAATATGTTCATAGTAGGAATTCATCATCATATCATTTATCATTGAAAAAACCATCATCTAGAAGATGCACCAAATCATAGTTTTAGAGTACCTTCACTAGAATTATACATGCATAGATGTTTTTAAAATAACATACAAGACACAAACATGTCATTTAAAAACATCGAGCTGAATATGATGCATGTGGATCATAAAAAGGATTGTTCCAAGAGTTAAAATCCTATGAAATAAATAAATAAAAATATATATTCCTAAAATGTGAAAAAACATGTTATAATAAATAAATAAACCCATGAATTTCAATCCCATATCATGGGGACCTAGACATCCCACCGAAATGTGGTTTGTGATGCACATGACTGAGTTTCATCACATGTTCCAACATATTATAATGTTTCACATTTATGAACTATGAAAAAAATTAAAATATGTAAGAATGTTCTATAACATCATTTTGTAACTTGCTAATATAAATAATCAAGTCCATGATATAATTTCAGATGACCACTTATGTTCCTCCATGTATGCTGGAGGCTATCGAATAATAGTGATGGTATTAAGAAGGTCTATGGGGAGAATATACCCTCCATAAATTTTCAAAATAAAAATAGAAAAATATATATATACATACAATAGTTGTATTCTGATACCAAAAATATATATTTGGTAATGGAAACATGTGAAAATAACATACTTAATATTCATAATTGGAATAGAACATTGACTGCACACTCTAATAATAATATATACAAACAAGAAAAAAATTTATAATTTCACTTCATCTACATGATTCACAATTCCATGGTCTCAGAAAACATAAAATGTTATGCTTATCAAATATCACACACTGAGACTTATCCCAAATAGTACCTATAACATGTGATAGATTATCAGGAACCCAAGATCTACAGGAACCCATGATGGGAGTCAGTATCAATTAGTAGGATTCCACAAGTGTTTTCCAATACCTATGTGATAATATGAAGTGTAAATGAATTTGATAAGGCAAGTTCAAATCAATCAATAAAATCATATCTTCATTTTTATATCATATACTAACCAAAGAAAAAAACCGTATAATAAGTGTTCATTTTCTTACTAAGACTCCATGAACCACTTACTGTACATACTTTTTCTCAATGAAGGTATGGATATAAAAGTTTAGGTAAACATCTATCACCACATATCACAACATGTGTCCCAATTTTTAGTGTCATTTGGCACTCTAAACATGTTAGTTTATGTTCCTCTTTTAAGGAATCACAAATTTCCCCCACCATAATGGTGTTCTATATCAGGAACAACGCATGAACCACCTTGTTGGTATCCATTATCAGGGACTCTATAATCCCAAAACTAATTATAATAATTATCCATCACGGACTATATTCCCCAATAAACATTCATGAAGTAATTGGATAATTAGAATATCCTCATATAGAATTATCTGACTTCATCTTGAAGATAACTTTTTCTCAACCAATTCCTCATCTTCTACTATGTTGAAAGTAATAATATTTTCTAACATAGACTATCAAATGAGCCATGTTCTATAGTAATCGTCATCTTCTCATTCCCGCCGTTAATGGGTCATCTATCAAAAAATGATAAACTTTTAAAAATATACATTTTGATCATGGTTCCATATTCCATGCAATACATCAAAGAATAAATATCATTATGAGGAACAATAATTCATATAAATAATAGTTCTTTAAGAGGCTACACTTAAATATCTTTATATATCAAAAACACAAATGGTCAAAGAATATATTCCATAAAAGTATCACATGAATGAAACATGGGTATAAAAATAAAAATAACACTATATATAGTCATAATAATAGTAGTAAAAATCCATTAAATGTGTTAATCATCAATCATAGATATAAGTTAAATAGGAAAAATCAAGAAAAAAATTATCATATTGAGTATCACAGCCAACACACACATACATATTGTCAAAAATCAAACATGGACTTATAGGAAAATAGTCTCACGTATAAAAAAAATATTAAATTGATCAAATATAATATAAGGTACATATTAGTCATCAATCCTTGTCCATAAAATACCAATATCAAGCAATTTTGTAAGGGTCCATCATAGACCTTTTCACTTTTTTCTGATTACATTATGCATGATTTTTTAAATAATTAGTACACAATTATCATTAATTACTAAATAATTTAATTATTTTCCAATAAAATCATGAATAAAGGGATTATCACTAAATGTGGAAAACTTCGTGTCATAAGAAAATAAAAATAATCACAAATCATTGGATTGATTACATGATACTTTCTTACTATAAGGATGTTAACTCTAATCCAAAAAAAGATCAATCGATTTTTCTGAGTCATCTCATTTCATTCAGCCTCCAATTTTATCTATAAGGATTATCTAATGATAAATAATTACAATTTTTTAATAATAAACGAATTACAATTAAATATAATATAACGAGAACCAACACTCAATGGTGTTGTCATATGTTTTTTAAATAAATACAAGATATCAATTTTTTTTCCAAACCATGAACAACCATCATGGAAAGGTCCATCTTGAAATTATGACATAATTGTAGAGAAAAGAATAATAATGATAAAATTGGATAATTTATAATTTAATATAATTAATTTAAACCCCTTAAGGGGAATCTTGATAAACAACATACCTTAGTTTTTAACGCATCCAATAGATCTCAGTCAACTCCTATCCCACACCTTGTTCAAAGATGATAAAAATATACAACCCAATTCCATGATCATATGGCCAATTTAACAATAAAAATTTCTTAAATCAATAGAACTATGTATCCATAAAATTAAATTCAGAAAAAATATAATAAACAGTATGTGCTAATCATCATGAATCATCCACATTCCTTGTTGGTCCAATTCTCCATCAATATCAAAAATTAAATTATAATTTTTGTGAATTGTAACCCAAATACCTTTTTTGGAGAAAAAACCAATAATCAATTAAAAATCAAGAGGGTCAATATAAAAATAATCACAGATAATGGTTTCATTAAAGTAAATCAAAAGCTTAGACACATTGAGAGGATAATCCATGAAAAACAAATACATGGTCTGACATTGAAGGTTGTAGAAGGATCCTATAATTGAATATGATTAAAGGATTTATTATATACTAATGTTAACATTTAATATAGATCAATTTTGGTTAATGAGGATTTCTTCCAGGGATGATTAAGGGATTCGACTACTGATTTCACTTCAAAAATTCAACTAAGGGCGATTAAAATTGTGGATTCTTATTTGGATGGAAGGACCAAAACACCCTCCCACATAACACCTCGTATCATTCCCCCTTAGCTCCCCACTAGTGGTCCATGAGATAATTGGTGATCCAATGATGGAAACTAGAAAACTTCCAACCCCACTGACTCACCAGTTGGGGATACATCAAAGTAGTGGTTATAGTAGAATCATTGCCTACTTATATCATCCTTTTAAAAAATAACCAACCATATATTCATCCAAAAATATTTCATTCTATCCTAAAGAATTATCTTATTTAATTTAAATAAAGTCCTGTCTTAGGGAAAAATTGTTCTTCATAGGATAATTCAACAAGGAGAATGTTCCAGACACCCACCAAATTGTAATCTATATTGGTGAGGTATGTGACAATATTATGGTCATTATGACTCATAACATTAGCCACATTATTATGTATCATATATTGGTAGTGTATTAAGAATTAATACTCATCAATAAATTATAATATCCTCATAAAAATCATGTAAACGGTTATTTCTATGATAATATACAACAAGATGTATGATGTAAAATATATCATATTTTTCACCATAATATAATATCTCTGCATTCAAATAAAAAACTACTGCCACTAGGTCTAAATCATGCGATGATTAAATTTTTTCATGAAATTTTTATATGAATGAGACATAAGATACATGATCATTCATCATAATAATTTATTTTGAGGAATCACTTTAGTTGAAAAACCATTCTATAATATAAATTATTGTACCCATTGGTGAACTGAAGAACATTATTTTAAAATCATTATAATTATACTCAAATTTCTCTATCTAAAGGAACATGGATCACTTCTGAGTAAGCATGGTTATATTATTAGATAGTGTTTTGAAATCCTTCACAAAATGGATGTAGTATACAATCAACCTTATAAAAAAATAGATCTAGGTTACCATGATTTTCTATGAAATTGGTAAATATCAATCATCTTTATTGTATCCACTGATATTGTCATGATTGATATTTGATGAACAATGAATGAAATATTTTGTAACTATAATTAATAATTACAGAATTCAGAATACAAATTCACTCTGTTCATGTTCATCTACAGAATATTCAAATGATCATCATGTCATTTAATTTTTTATGAATATACAATAGCATCATCTATAATGACTATAACAATCTAATTAGGTAATATCAAATGAAAGTATCAATTAAAACCAAGAAACTAATAGTGGAATTGGTATCCCTAAATAAAATTGCGATAAATTCATGACAAACATACCTCATACTTATTCATATCACATGTATATCTCACCTTTTGAACCTAAAATAATGATATCCATAATAAAGTTAAATATTCAAAAAGTATTGAGCTCCATGCAATTGATCATAAAAATCCTCAATAAGTAGAACAAAATAATTTTTCATGATTTTTATCATTTCCTAATCATAATATTAAATTCACTAAAACATTGTGGAATATTTCCCCATTTCATAATTGAAAGGTACCACCATAGTGACTCACTAGGTTATATTAATATATTTCTATGATTATTGATGAGTTTTTTAATTTGTTTATACAAATAAATCAAAGCCATTTTGTACGAAGTGGTGGAAATATGTGTAGCACGAGGTATGAGATCTTTTGAACAATCAACATCATGATTTATATGATGAATATCCGAGTATTAATGAAATACAACAACATAATTTTAAAAAAATGGGATGTCTACAATGTCGAATTCCAATAAAATATTATGTGTTAAAACCCCCATCAATATGTTGTAACACACATAGAAACGTTATAACTTTCATTGAATTTTCATATTTACCCTATAACTAAAAATAATCATAGATTTATTCAGTATATCAAATTTTATTTCAATTTCCTATAAATTTCATTTTTTATATAGAGAGAGATATAACCAATTATCAAAATCACATAAAATGACATAAAAAATTAATAATATTTTTATAGAGACCATTCACATAAATATTATCATGAAATTCACAACTCTGTAGTGAAAGATAAGTATTTCATACCCATCATGATCCACTAAAACTTTGGACATTACATATGGCCTTCCATAGTCATAGAATTAGCCCATCGAATAGGGAATTGAAAATGAAAATTCCTAAGTTACACACATATATTTTATTGAGAAATATTAGGATTAATATTATCCTCCTCCATCAAAATCCTGAATTTCTTACTTATAAATTACTCACTTTTTGTCCTATTTTATCACTCATAATAAAACATCTTGTTTCATTGAGACAGTTTCACATGTTCTTATTATCGCATTATCAATATGTAGGATGTTGAATGATCTTTACTCCCTGATCATAGTAACCTAAAATCCAATAAATCTACCTTGTTCCATTGTTTCATGTGTTATGAAAATCACAAAATTTGGGTTTCTTAATCATATAATGTAACAGATGGTTCGATATAATTATAGTCTTTGAAATTTGAAATCCCATTATATTTTGTTACTAATAACAGAAATTACTATGGGTTTTTACCTAATTAAAAAATAACATTAACCCTCTAGGTTATAACCATTTATTAAAATGATTAAACATAGTGTGATAAATACTAATTATCTAGATTAATAATTTAATTATTAAAAATCATAAAGAATATTTCTAAATAATGAAATATTCTTCTCAGTTTATGACACCTTACTATTATCAGTGGTCATATATGGTCAATATGTATTCATATATTTCATAATTCTTCATAATAAAATTGTTAATTAACATAAGAATATCTCATAGGTTTCATTATCCATGTGTTCAATACAAAGTCCACTCATAATTCAGTTGTGATGATCGAGTTATTAATCAGTCATCAATATTCAATGTTGATACCCTAAGGAAAATTTGTGCTAGATTTTTATCCACATCCCAATATCAAGATGATGATGCATTTACTAAGAAAACTACAAAATATCTAGTTTATGTATGAATTAGTATTTTATCTAATATATGAAAATATCAATAGAGTGCTCAACAAATTTATCTATTCCTAATCTATATAAATACCTAAATCCTTCCCTGATACCAACTAAGGATACTGCTATATTTTATACAAATATATTACTTCATTTTAGAATAATATTCAATTAATAACATAACAATACCTTATATATAACCATAAAGGTGATGTGTATTTATAGAATTAATATATAACTATATTATTTCATTAATTATCTTCATAATCTCCAAAATTTCTTCCGCAATAGTACACTTCATTAAAAAAACATAATTTTAAAACACGTCCATATCAAGGGTAAAAAAAATATAAGGGTGGGTTTGGATTCTCGGTATGGGTATATATAAGAGATATCATAGAATGATCATAAGTGAGAATAACATAAGCATAAGGGTATAAAAACATGATCATGTCTTAAAATAATCATAACTAATGAGTCAAATATCATTATCATTAATCATTACATAAGGATATCTAAAAAAATTAAATAGTTTATATGTGTGTAGAATAATCAACAATATATCATGGTCAATGAGAGAATATCAGAAAAATAATGGTAATTTTTTTTGCATACACATAACCATAGAAAATCATTTCCCTATTCCAAACTCACAACCAAGACAATCATAATGGATCAGCTTCAACCCACATTTCATAATTTCATTTTGAAAGGATGACTCCTGTAAAGATATTATAATAAAAATTCCACTCTTAAACTATGATTACACTTTGTATTATCTCATATGATATCTATCATTACTCAATGAATTGGTTAAATGTATAATTTTTATCCCACCCATCACCGAAAAAAATACATATGTGAGAAATAATATCATAATATATTATTCATATCATCGCATAGTATCACAAGGTAAGGAATAATGTTATATAAACATTTCATCATTTTATAAGAACAAAATTCATGGAAAATAAATGATTTTCATAATGATTTCATCGTAAATAAATTTTCCAACTGTAATGAAATGAGTTTCATTGCACCATACATAAATCCTCATATTTAAATTACATAATTTGAAGTAATGTGTACTTTATCATTTGATCATATCCTCAATGAGTTAAAAAATCCTAATATGATGTTGAAATATATGAAATATACCTTTTAAAGAACATTTATGATAATTTTTTAAAACATGATAGATATATCCATTTCATTTGGTATAAATTTTATAGAAAATTACTAGAATATTGACAAAATAATATTTTATTAAAATAAACATGGAAAATTCAAGGGATGATTCAAATAAAATAATGGATATTATATTTAAATATATGTTCGCACCATATATGTTTAAAGGTTTTTGTTTATTCCCAATTTTGTAAAATTCCAAAAAAATACATATTCATAAAAGATTAATTAAAAATAATCATTTAAACGCCTGGTAATTAATGTTATATTTAATTAAATATAATATTACAAAAAATTTAAATTATACATAAAACCATTAATTATTATATTTAAATTTATCATGCATATTGGTAAAAAAATTATTATCCAAAAAATAAATATGGTTCTATTTTCCATATAATAATTGTCTCGGTCATTTTAGATTATAAAGAGGGGTAAATGGTAAAAATATAAAAATAGTAATAAATTAAATTCAGTGCATATTTTTTTGGTTGTTTAAAATATATTATCCATTTCATTTCCCGTAATAAAAATTTACCATAAAAAATCTCCAAAATAATTAATATTATAATAGAAATCCTTCCGTCATGCCATGTCTTGATTCTTATTCTTATGTGCAACTTATATAGTAAAAATAAATTTTAATAGAAACATATTTTACAAATTTATTTATATATAAAATATTACATATTACTTCTTTATAATTTTTAATTCTCCATTTCATTTACTATTTCTCATTAAAATGAACTATATAGTAAAAACTAGTCCATTTTCAATTGATATTTTTGTATGATTGATATTGTAATTATAATTTTTTTTCGTATTTCATAATCTATAAAATCATAATAATTACATAAGAATCACAATTATTCAGCATTTGAACATTTATAATTATACATAAAATGTGGTGATGAATGATAAATCACATCACTTTGTGGTTGTGGTAGACCACACATGTGCATGTTTGATGCTATCATTTTTAAATAGATTTAAATTTAAAAATATAGAAAATAAATATTTTTTAAATGATCATAAAAATTTCATGAATAAAATATATAAAAATTAAATATATCCAGAAATCCAACCATGAATTTGAGTTATGAAAAATGGAATACCTCGCTTCATAAGGCAGTTGTCTTCACATATGCATGAATGTTGATTTTATTTCACATTTGATAGAGATTGAGATAAATAATTATTCCACCATGAAAAAAAATAAAATTTTATTTTATAGGATATAATTATTTTATATATCATCATGCTTATTATTGGATTTATTTAATTATAAGAAGAAATAAAAGAAAATATTCCTTTAAAATCTATTCAACATATTTAGAAAAACTCATTTTTTATACTCATTAAACCTTATATAGTTGTTTTTATTCAAACTTAGACCAATAAATAATTAATATAAATTTTAGGAAGGTATTGGATTATAAAAAGGCATATAATGTGTTTGAAAGATATTAAAGTAGGTGTAATTTTATAAGGGAAGGAAATGATCGACTTGGATTTTTTCAAAATAAAAAAGAAATTAATATCTTACAAAAAATGTGGCTCCAAATTATAAAATATTATAATTGATAAATAAAAACAAGTAAATATAGATAATAAAAATTAACTATAAAGGTATTAATGTAATTTTATCCTTTAATTTTTTACTTTAACCCCCCAATAGTCTATTTTAACCATTACAATAGTATTCAATAATTTGGTTGATTATTATTAATTATTAACAAAAATTAAAATGGATTAATTTTTTAACATATACGTGACGATTAAAATTATTTTTTCAATTTTTTTAAATACAGTTTATATATGTGTAATATTTAAATTTATAAACAACCCCAAAAAACAAGACAAAAGTAGTTATTATAAAGAAATATTTTTTAACCCCAAAATTAACTTATAAAAAACAAGTATAAAATTGATTAATATGTTACAAATTAAATTATTTCAAATTTAATGAGACTAATGTTACGTTAATATAATATCATATATATAATTTTACACAAGTTACTTGGTTTTTTGATAAATGTGGGTTTTACACAATGTTTTATTTTTCACTATTGGCATAAAAATAAATAATTTCAAAAAAATCCAAAAAATTAACCCAATGATAATATTGAATTATTTTTTTTCAAGATATAATATTATTTACCATGATTAAAGATTAAAAAATTAGTTTAAATGAACTATAATGTCTATGAATAAATTTCAATACACCCCAATATTTTGAATACAAATTTTGGGAACAAAAATTTACAATAGAGAATTTTGAGTTATTATTTATTATATATTTAACATTATAAATTTTTTCTTATAATTATTATAATAATATTAGTTTTTAATATTATAATTGAGATGTTATGGTATTATACATGATCCGTTTTTGTTTAGACTTGGAATTTCATATAAAATAAGATTTTTAATACATCATGTATATTTCAAATATATATATATATATATATATATATATATATATAATATTGTTGTATTACAAGTAATATCCATATATGAAAAACAATAGTTAATTAGAGTGTGTTTTAGTATATATATCACATTTATATTCTTGTAAATAAATTATTTTGTTTTTGGTCATCTCAGTTATCATTAATGCATATGGGTAACTTTATTAATAGCACAGCATCTGAGAGCATGAGTTTATGGTCCTTCATCAACCCATTAGGTATATCCACCAAACTCTAATCATTGTTCATATATATGGACTATGTTATTTATATCATATAATCTAAAAATTTCAAATAATTTATAATATACTTTATCATTATGAAGGTTTATGTTTTATTATTTATGTACACTATAATATCATCATTTTACATAATAAATTCAAATCTCTTTGGATTTTGACAGGTCTTATGAGACATTTATGGTTAATATGTATCAAATTTAGTACTTATACCAAAATATTTTTATAAATTAACTAAAATATATTTTAATATGACTTCATATTTGATGCTTTTAAATTTCTCTATGTTCAGCATTCCATCATTGAGTCATCAATTAATGTGTTTTTATCAAGAGTAACATTACATTTATCAACAAACTCATTGTGTTCAGTTAGACTATAAATGTAATTTATTGTTCTTTCATTGAGATTAAATGTGGAATTATTCAATTTAGGGTCATGGAAGTTGTAATAAAAAATATCGAATGTCATCGTCACAATACAAAATCTATATAAACATACAATTTGATTTATTCACAATCCATAGAAAATGTTTAATACTTGTGGATAATATTCCTCAAATTTTAATAATTATTAATGATAAATATTTTATAAAACATGCTAAATATTATATAGGAATTTCACAATAACTGAAAATGAATAAAAATAATTAGGATTAAGGTGTCATTCTTACACTCAAACACATTATTCCACTATATTATTTAATGATTGATAATTTATGATCCATTTTAGAAATCTGATAGATGGTTGATAATTTCATAGAAGAATAATTTTCCACCATGATTCATTCAAATAAACATAATACTTGTTCCTACTTAAACCAACACAATATTCTATACTCTAATATTAATAGTGTCTTTAAAAATTATTTTCATACGAATCATATGATCTTACCTACTAAAATTTTATTGGGAAGATTTAATGTATCTATTCTCCAAAAATAATGAGAACACATTTATTAACTTTAGAAACATTTTATATGGTCCATTAGTCCATGGGAGACCTCAAATATTTTATAAAAATATTTCTTATTCATTTTCAATTTCAAATAATTCAAATTATAAAAAATTCAGATTCAAAAGACTCTTGAAATCAATAATTTTGCTGTTTCCTAATGTGATTATCATTTATATTCCCTTGGTGCAAATTCAATGTAATTATTTCAAAAAAAGTGAACAATCCATTAATAATTAAATTGAAAAGATCATTCCTATTGAAAATGAATAAAAATTTTGTTATATTCCCAATTATAAAATTCAATAAATTTGTGTATATATATAACAACTCATGTTATTAATATATAATGAATAACACTTGTTATATGAATAATTTTTTGAAATAAACATTTTTAATATTAATAAAACATATTAATGGTTTCCAAATTCATAAAATAATCCACTTTGTATACATATATCATTTGTCTCCACTATTGATGATGAAATTCATACTCATTTTCTATCAGAGATATCTACATATCCATTAATTAATTCTCATATATTCATATATATGGGTTTGTAAAATGTCTTTTTGATGTACAACATGTATCTAATAACAACAAATTATAATTGATGAGATTGATTCCTATAACTTGTATATACTTCTATTTGTAATTATATTCTTTGATAAAACTTCTCAAACATAATAACAAATTAATAACAACATTACTATACATTCTAATAAGATAACTAGAAATGAAAAACTAGATTCATTGAAATGGAAATAAAAATTCATATTTTTTAGAGAGAATCATATTTTAAATAATTTCAATAAAAACAATGAATTAATGTGCTCGTAAAAAAATTAATATCGCATATATCATGAAATGTTTTAGGCCAACATCCATATTTTTATATTCAATTGTCTTATTTTACATTTGACCCCTAAAAAAATAATTTTTTTGATATTATTCAAATGATATAAAATTTGATTATTATATGGTTTAGTTTACATAATATTTCCAAAATCCAATATTTTATTTCAATTAAACAGTACAACATTACTTTTGATCCTAATATGGTTTCCTAGTTATGTGTTGTACAAATATTAGTATAGGATTTCATTACCTATATCCCAATTTCAACTATTTTAATAATATCTTTAATATGATATTCACTAGGATACTAGGATTATGAAGATTATTGTTGTTCAATAATAGGTATATTTACATCTTATTTCTTGGAATGAAATTTCAAAAATTTTAATTGATGGGTATTCTGGGAACCACATATTTTATATGAATATAATTTATATTAAATCAATATTAATCACATCTAGGCATTCAATATTATTTTATTTATTATACCTACATTTATACATGCTTATGTAGAATTATTTTTTGAATTCAAATATCATCATCCAAATTAAAATGTTATAATAAATTGATGTGTAACATTTTAAATATATCAAATTATAGGTTATTATCATAATAATATAATAAATATATATTTAATGTACTAAAAATATAGTTCATGCATAATGGATATTAAAATTTTTAATTTAATGGATTTATATTATATTAAATGGAATTAATTTAAAGAGGTTTAATGAAGAGTGGGCTAAAAATATAATAATTTACTAATAAGTCTTAATACTCCATGACCATGAACAATATAACATAAAATACCATTTAATCGTTATTATTTACTAAGGATAGTTTATAATATGTCACGACCAATCCCCTGGGGCCCGTGACATGACTACGCCAAGCCCACCTCCCATAGGCCAGGGGCTGGCAACTGGCGCTTAGTAGGGTTTTCTAACAAAGGAGAGGCATTTTCCTATAAACATGAACACATGTAATCATCCCTATAAAATGTACTAAAACTAAAAACAATGAGTAAAAAAAATATGAAACCCACTAATACAACCACTTAGAGTAATAATAAAAATTGAAAAGTAAGCAGGCAGGAACAAAAACCCAATTGAAATGGAAATTTACAAGATCCTGGGTCTCGTCCGGGTAAAACCCTACCTGAGGGGTTTTTATAGTAAGTTGTCTCCATGTCGCTGAAGCATGACACGTCTGTTGGGTCACCCTGCAGCACCCCGATCTTTGGTCCACCATAGACTCCATCAATGTTTCTGATCATCTAATCAAGACACAACATGTTTTGGTGAATCCCATGCACGGTTGAGTAAAACAAAACATATTAGGGACCCGAAACCATAATGGAATTACACAATGAAAACCTAAAATTATATCTCTAATACAAACACCAAGTATACTACCAATTTGAAACATGAAGTGTAGCTCTACGAGGTACCGTGAAGGGTGTCATTAGAGTCTGCTCGCACCTAGTATAAGTCTATGGTACATTAATATGATTGTTGTAAGATTCCAATGTAACCTCAAGTAGTGTAACATTGAGAATTTGTAATACAAGAAGTGTAGGTAAAACATAGAGTGTCAGAAACACATGGTGTGTAGGTAACACACAGAGTGTTGATAACACACAGAGTTTTAATAACACACATAATTTAGTCATTGACAAGAGGAACTACACCTTGGTGGGAAATGGGAGTGCCAAATAAGTAATGGTATGATAGAAATTCTAGATAAGATGAAAACTCTATGTAAGACACACAGTCTAGGTAATACATGAAGTCTAGTTATTCAAATGGCTTCTAGTTCGTTGCAAGCCAAAAGATTCTATCCTTAGAAAGCTTGATTCGAGGTCTCCTCCTCCTAAAGCCAATAGGCCATACACCAACATCCATGGAAAATCTCTTAGAGTATCTCAGTGGTACCTCCTCATCAGAAGGGTCCCGACACTATAAACGAGTAGTCAAACATGCACCCCGTTTGATAGTTATAGGAATCTTGGGTTTGGGTCCCATCCAACTCAGTTGGAATGACCCGACATGGTGGGTATTGCCCGCTCGGATGCGTGGAAATACATTTTATCGTGTCTCGAAAGGTGTCATGGGGTCCCTCCAGCCATCAATCTAGAGGCCTCTATGTTGTAGGGTCCTCCGTAATCACCACTATAGACCCTGTAACCTCCTATTGATGTGTAGTCATGTCGCCGCACACCCCCGCCTATGGCTACCCTTTAGTGTCCCACCACCATCACTGTGGTGGCCCATTATTCAAATTTCGAAGACATTCAATCTCCTTGCCTCATCACCTTCACTACAATGAGCTCCAAATCTACCTACCATCACTCTGGTAGTCCGATCATGTTCGAAACCACCTGACAAAATACATTGTGACCACGAGGGCCCGTAGATGAAGAAAACAAGAAAGAGGATGAGAGATAAGACCATGAACACACATATAATGTACATTAGCCTTTTTTGGGTCTGTTTTGGTCTATTCATTTCAACAATATTTGGAAGAAGAAATAGTCATTATTCTATTCTTATTAATCTCTTAGTTTATCCATCCCACAATAATGATCAAACAGAAGATCAACCTATTAATGGGGTTTTCTATTTTCATATTTGGAATCAGTTATAGGGATTGTATCAGGATTAAAAATAAACCCCATACCTAGAAGTAGGATCAGTCGGAGGAAATAATTCATCGTTGATAGTGATCCATCCATGAATGTCCTCGATCGGTCCTTCATCAGGGTTTATTTCAAGCTTTGATCTCAAAGCATTTGATTCTACAAGAGAGTGATTCCTCAAGTTCCAGATAAATTATCTAGAATTATGAATTCTAATGGTTGTCCTTATTCCTGATTAATGGTGGTAATGTGTTACTATTTCACATTGAACTAGCATCCCCACACTATTTCATTTATGAAAGTAAAAAAATTCATTGTTGTTGTGTTTTGGAATTTCTGTGTCATCAAGAAACATTAAAAGAAAAATTATATAAACTTATAATGTTTATTTTTATTCTTATTTAAAACATTCGAAAAATATTTCCCACAATTGACCTGTGCTGGTCGAAGGTAGGTCCTACCTGATAAAAAACTGCTACTCTGAACACATCAGTGCCATCATATTTCAAATCTGATCACTTATTTAACTGTTACTAAACCAAGTACATGTTATAATTTTTATAAACAAAAATATAGTTAACAAATTTATTCTAGGAACCATAGGCCTCAGAATCATATATCGTCTCAGTACCTGATGTCAAAATAATCTCGATTAATTTTCAAAAAATATACACGGAAAATCCAAGATATTAAATTTTCCCCACCATAGGGTTTTAAATCCCTGAAACAAAACACACGGGCTAAACAAACAAATGTGGATACTAAGCATGAATCTGAGCCTCTTGCACCCACATTCTCTCATGGAGATTCCCATGCTATGACCAAACATGCACTAGAGGAATCGATTACCCCTAAAGGGTCCTCTCTTGTCGATCCTCGATCTCCATTGGGAACTCCAAAAAAGTCACCCACCATCAACGTCTAGGTCACCCAAGTGAATTATGTGTGAAGGGTTTTGTACATATCTCCTTAGTTGGGATATATGAAATATTTCATGAATCTATTTTAACTACCGAGGTAGAACCAATAGGTATTCCACCTCACCCACTCAAGGCTGTTTTAGAAAAGATAAGATGATCCTCATAGATAACTTTCATCCCTAGACAATTCACTATATCCCATATTTAGGAGGGACCCTAAGGACCACACGGTCTACCTCCTTGACCTCCAATGGTCTCTTTCACCAATTAGTATATGACTTAGGATATCTTTTTGAAGCATTCATCTATTCTTGGATGACCTTCACCTCTTCTGTAGTGGCATGTACCAACTCTGGGCCCATGAGTGCTATCTCTCTAGGGTCATTCTAGAAAAGTTGTGAAATTATGGGTCACTAGTACAAGGCCTCTAATGGGGCCATACAAATGGTTGGGTGGTAGGTGTTGTTGTACGCAAACTCCACCAGGGGTAGGTGATCATCCCAGCAGAAGCCAAAATCGAGGATGCAAGCATGTAGCATGTCCTCAAAGATCCAAATGGTCTGCTTTATATGGATGGTTCTCTATAGATGGAATATTGTTCTCAATGGAGTTGATTCCCAAATGCCTCATATAGACCCTTCCACATCCGGGATGTAATGTGAGAATCTCAATATGAGACTATCATTGGTGGGACTCTATGGAGTCGAACTACCGCTTCCACATACAGGTGTCCCAAGATCTATATGGGACTCTGCTCCAAAATCACCAGGATGTGGGATGACATGGTGAGTCATTCAATGATCACCCAGATGGTATCATTCCCCCTATACGTATGCGGTAAACCCATCATAAAGTCTATTGATTCTCATTACCACTTCCACTATGGCACCTCAAGAGTTTTGATTCAAACCTGTGGGAATCTGATGCTCAGCCTTCACTCGCTCGCAAGTGAGGCATCTCAAAACCTACTCTTATATTTCCTTCTTCATTCCTAGACACCATAACTAAAGTCGGAGGTCCTGGTACATCTTCTCCTCACCTGCATGTACTACCAAAGGGGATGTATGTAACTCCATCAACACCTCCTCCTGTATCGCCTATAGTACAATATTGCATCCAATAAAAAGAGTAGTGATCTCCCCATCATTTGAATATCCATCAAGGGCATTCCCTTTGGAAATCTGGGCACATGTAGTATCATAACTGGTATCTCTGTGATGTTCCTCACAGACGCACTGTTAGAGTGGATGAGTGACAACCATCGACTATAGATCAGATTTTTTATCTCCATCAATGAAGGATATATGCAACTAGAATTACTATTTTGATGCCTCATTCTGAAGTTGTGGACTGCATTTCCTGGTGAGTGCATCTGCCACCATCGTCCCCTTTCAAGGGTTATAGACTATGTCAAAGTCGTAGTCCTAGAAGAAACCCATACATCGTATCTATCTCAAGATCAGATCATTCTGAGTGAAGGTATACTTGAGACTCTTGTGGTCAGTGTAGACGATAAACCATTCACACATAAGGTAGTGTCACCACATCCTCAAGGTGATGAGTAACATTTCCCACTGAATTCCATGGGTCACATAATTCTAGTCATGTGGTCTCAACTACTAAGAACCAATAAAAATCATTACTTACCCCTGCATTAGGAAACAACCAATTCGGATTCATAAGGCATCACAAAACACCACGTACTCATAAATCCCATCTAGAAACCTCAGCATAGGTGCCCCTTATCATAAACTACCTAATCTACTAAAAACTATACTAGAACCCTTCTTTACACACAAAGGTTTTCCATTTCTTTATCAAAGCGTTCATTGGTGCATCTACAATGGAAATGTTTGATACAATCCTCCGATAGTACCCATCCAACAAATTGAAACTCTACACCTCAGTAACGTTCTTAGGTGTCTCTCAATAAATAACCACCCTTATATTTGACGGAACTACTAAGAATATAACATCTAAAATGACATGTTCAAGAAAATAAACCTCTCAAATATAGAACTAACTCATCCAGAGCTTCTTGAAAAGCTAGTGCTCCCAATTTAAGTCCAGAATCATCCTACAGTGTATCACATGCTCCTCCTTAAATACCGAGTATAGAAAGATGTCATTAATGAAGACCACATAATACTGGACCGAGAATGCTTGGAAGATCTTGTTCATGAGTCTCATGATCCCTGATGGGGAATTTTTTTCACCAAATGGAATCTCCTAGTACTTGTACTTGACGTAGCGACATCTAAAATTCATCTTCAAGATGTCCTCATCTCTTACACGAAGATGGTGATAGCCTGATCTGAGGTCTATATTTGAGAAGCATCTCACTTAATTCAGCTCATCAAAGAGATAACTGATCCTTAGTAAAGGATACTTATTCTTCATGGTCATCTAGTTGAGGCTCTAGAAGTTTTCACATAATCTGAATCTCTTGTGTATTTTCTTGGAAAAAAATTAGGGATTCCCATGATGAAACGTTGGGCCACACAAATCCCTTTCCCTATACGTCCTCCACCTATAACCTCAGCTCCCAGTGCTCTGTATGATTTATAAAATACGTAGGTGTATATATCAGTTCCATACTGACATACATATCCATGCAGAAATCAACCTCCCTGTAAGGATTCAATCATGGACATCATCAAGTAAGATATCCTCATATTCATCAAAAACCTCATGAAACTGAGAATTCTTCTCCTCCACTGCACCGAGGGTCATGTCGTCTGATTGGTGTGAGATTGTTTGCACCATCTTATATACGATTCTATCATACATTACATGCATTTCCTTCTTTCCGGTAAATAAAAACCTAGTATCATCTCCACATTCATAATTCACTATAGGCCTAACATATTTAATTTGAGTATGGATACTAGATAACTAGTCCATAACTAGAATAACATCACAAGGCTTCAACACCATTAATATGAGATCATAGATGAAGCTCTCACCCCCAATAGTAAGTTCACACTATTGGAACCAGTTTGTGATTGTCAAATTCCATCCAATAGTAGACTATAAACATAACGATCGAGCAAAGGACTCCACTGGAATCTCTGAGCTCCAGACAAGGTTAGTGGAAAGAAAAGAGTAAATCGAAACCCAACCAATAAGAAATGATGATCGGGTGATCAAGACATAGATAATATCTCAAATAATCATGGTAGAATTGGTAATGTAATCCTCTATCACCTGATGTTGGGACCACCCCTATCCACCAGCTCCCAGAGCCCGTGGTGGACCGCCTGGGGGGTGGTGGTTGTAGTACCACTAACCTCTTCCCACTGCCTACTGCTTGAACTATGCATGTGCCTCGTATTACACCCTACATACCTACATAATCCTACTTCTACTGCTTCCATGGCGGTCTGTCAACTATCACCCGATCGATAGTATGATGGGTCAATCAATCAGTATCCACAAGCCCTTGACTGCTGCCCATGTAGGATAGTCCATCCTTCAGCTGACTCACTCTTCAATAGGAGGCTTGCACTGCTAATCCCATATCTTTTGGTTCTCCCTTGTATTCCATGAGCTACATGGGTCCATGTGTCATATTTGAGTTACCAACTATTGAATACTCCGCTACCTATCACATGGTGGTAGCTCCCATTGTCAGTGCCTACTCTAGAAAAAATCACTTCACCATTAGAGGTTGGCCCAACACCCCATTATGGATAATTTAGGTATATCATCAATTCCCTAAAATCCCAATGTGGGCCTTGATCGAATGTATTGATCCTAATGAATGGGTCTCATATAATGTTTTTAGAGTAGTGATAATTACTTTCTGAATCTCACTAAGTACTATTCCAACATCTTGTTCCCCTACTATAGATGAAGGAGATCATGTATACACGTAGAGTGCAACGGTGGAAGAAATAACTCCAACCTAAATAGGCGCATGATGTCTATTTTTAAAAGAATTTCATTTTCATAAGTATGATCCATTGGGTTCCGTTATCTCCCCACTAAGACCTGAATAAGGCTTGTGTCTAGGAGTTCCATCTGTTTGGGAGGCATCCTTACTAATCATAATACATGCATAACCACATCCATCGAATCCTCATCTATCTAATGATTTTTCTCAAAAAGAAACCTAGGATGTCATTGTCTTGAGAGTAACTGAACTCACTAATTCTTCATGCATACTCTAACAATAATTATAATAGGAACTACTTCTCTCCTGGTGGTGGAATTATTGGTACACCATATGGAGTTGTAATCTCTTGAAAACATCCCTGTACCGATGCTTAATCACTCAGTGGACCATCCTCGTTGTCATGCCCTACAATCTGGGCTAAATGCACGTGTGTAAGCATACTAAAACAGAACAAGATGTACCATGATCAATAGAGTATACCTGTTGAGCTGACTCTGAGTATTGAAGGACATGATAACATGCGAAATTACTATATGGTTAATGAGTAATTAATTTCCCAAGAAACTAGTGTTTTCATGTACCGATTCAAAAATTAGAATTCAAGGTCTTGGTGTATAGATATGTCAGCTGCTACCACAACACTCGGATCTCTAGCCTTAAAGCTAAAATCGAAACATGTAACATTTTTTCCCCAAACAAAGAGTAAAACTAACCAATGTTTGATGCCACTATGTCACGAACCATTTCTCGAGCCCCGGGTCGTGACTACCCAAAGCCCACCTCTCATAGACCGGGGGCTGGTGACTAGCACTGAGTAGGAATTTCCCATAAAGTGGAGGGATTTTCCTATAAACCTTCACACATTCTACCGTCCGCAAGAGAAGTAATAAATCTAAAAAAACTGTGAAAATTAATATGCATCCCATTAAAACAAAAACTGAGAGAAATAGTATAAACTAAAAAGTAAACGGGCTATAATACAAGCTGAAATAAAATTGAATATTGCATGCTCCTGGGACTTGACTATAGAAATCCATACATGAAGTGCAAGTACAGTAATTTTTCTGAATGTCGCTGAAGCATACCATCCCAGTCGGGTCACCCTATATCAAGACCCACGTTCTTCAATATAATGGAAGGGGAAATTACGTGGAATTATCTTCCTTCATTAAGATGAAGGAGAGATAATGAACCTAGTGCCCCACATTCAATAGGCTCTAAAGTGGAAAATAACATCAAGGGTATAAAATCTCAAAAAAAGGCATTATCCTTATTAATGAAAACATGATCGGGAGAAAAGAAGGTAAAAATACCAAAAAACAACAAAATTTTATATAAAGGAAACCAAAATCCAACTACTGAATCTTTAAACCTAAACTATAGAAAATGTACTTCCAAATCGACGAATCAAGTACCAAAAGAAAGAGTGTATGAACTATCATATCAATTATCCCATGGATAGATCTAGTAAAGTGCATAACAATCCTCATTGTCCTCCTAGAAACATGAAAAATGTTTTATAATGCAATGTGAGTATATATGTATACATAGTAGGGAGACCAAACTGACTCATGCATAAGTGGTAGTAGCATATTGATACACATGTCAAAACAACAGAAACCAACTACATCTACCAAGGAAAACTACTAACCATCCAAACCTCACTTGGGCACACTCACCAAACAATGAAACTAATGTACATTAATAATATAATAACATTGAGGATTTTGGTACCTCAAGCTACTTTTCCAATTGTTTAACTGCTCATTCCTAACGACTATCATCTTGACGCTACTGTGCTTTCACAAATGCAGTCTCACTTCTACAACTACCTGCACACACCTCAGCCATAAACCACACATTTCCCGCTCGTAGACACTTGGGTCAAAATAACCAAACCTCTAGCCCGAGAAAACCTGAGACTCATCTTGAATACACCTAGGAATCAAACCTGGACATCAAACACCTAGACCCCTCATCCCCAACACAACTAGCCCGAAGGATCTTCTGATATAGTAAACGTCAAGCCATTATAGAAAAACTGTTGAAATAGTGGGTACCCTAGAGCCAACTATCTAGTGCATTTTATTATTAGATAATTCATAATGTGGGCTATACATGATTTTTTTCATACCATTATAGTGTAGACTATTGTACATAAACTATTAAAATAGTAATGTCCAAAAATTAATTGTCTAATCGAAATGTTATAGCACTTCCTCGGATATAATGAGAACCTCTAGATAATATGACATTATTCTTAAAAATATGTTATATGGTCTACATACAGATTATTGATTGGACATAGTAGATTTTTGACTATCAGGTGTTGGGGGATCATAATAATTGAGACTTTTTCTCATGAAGTTCTCACTTGGTGATCTATAGTAGTGAGATCATGTGGATGGACCCACCCATAGGAACACCACGTGTTTCGAGTGTCATTGGATGTTTATATCTAAGATCATTTGTAATGGTCTCCAAACATGATATCATTACCAATGTATGTCTTTTCATTATGTACATTGACGCAAGACAAAAACCATAGCAATGAAGTCATCTTCTAGGGTCTTCGTAGAACCGGCGACCCACTTCGGCATGTCGGCTACACAGTCATGCTCCATCGAAATCTGCCCTTCTACAGGCCACCAATGGTTATGTGGTGGCCCATTTTTCAAACCAAGAAGACCATCAAGATACTTGGGTAACCGTATTCACTTTAGTGACCTATAAATATTCTTACTGTCACTTCGGGGGTCTGACCATGTTTGTATCCACCCAAAAAAACATTTCATGAAAATGAGGGTCCATTGACAATTAATGCAAGAATGTAGAAGATAGATAATAATAATATCACCCTTATAGCAGACGTTGACCTTTTTCTTGTCATCCATAGTCCATTCCTGTTAGCCGGTTTATGAAGAAAAAATAATTATCTATCTTTTCCCATTAGTCCAGTAGTTAATCCATCCCACAAGAACTATCAAACCGCTAATCAACCTATTCATGTGTTGGTCCACGTTATTCATTGGAATCATGAATGGGGAGAATAATTTGGAAGAAAAACTAACCCCTACCTTTAAAGTGGATGGGAAAGATGAATGAATTCATTTTCGATGGTTATCTAGCAATGAATATCCTCAATCAGTCATTTGTCAATGTTTTTTATGAGCTCCTATCTCTGATGTGTTGTCCTTATATAAGGGATCTTCCTTGGGTTCAAGAGATATTCTCAAGAATTAATAATTATAACACTAGTCCATGTTTATGATTAATGGATGAATCAAATTACTATTTCACCTTGAATAAACATCGCCACATGGTTTCATTTAGGAACTGAAATAGTTTCATTGACTCTATGTCGTAGTATTGTTGTGTCATCACGAAACATTAAAATGGAAATAAAATAAATTTTTTATGTTAATTTTTAATTCTTCATCAAAATATCTAAAAAGGATTTTCCATTATAATCTCATACTAATCGATGTCATGTCCATCCTATGAAAAACCCACTTCTCTGAGCCTATTGGTTCCCTTGAATTTTATATCTGAGCACTTGTTTAAATGTTACTAAAACCGAGCATGCAATATATTTTTAATAAACTGAAAAATAGTTAAAAAATTTATTCTGGGAACCTTGGGCCATGGAATATTTTTTCATTCTCCGTGTCTGTTATTGAAATAATTTGATATAATTTTAAAAAATTTTGCATTGAATATGTAGGACATTACCTAATAATAGTGTCACTCTAGTACGTGATATGCACAAACAATAAATTACCTTCGAATTCAATATTTTATATAAAAAATAAAATTAATTCATGTTATATCAAATCTAATTCATATTTTCTTCACATTTAAAGGAATATATGGTTTGATAATTTGATAACCCAAATTTATCAGTTAATTAAATAATAGAAATAATTAACAAATTCAAACATTATAACACATTAATTTTTAAACAGTAAATAATAATGAAATAATTATTTCATTCATTTTAAAAAAATGATATAATAATAGGATCATTTTATGTTCTATTTATGATTTGATATAATCCATTTATAATTAATAACACCTAAATTTTAGATAAAAAGTGTAAAGAATGAATTTTTGGTGATAAAGATAAATGTTACTCTTTTTTTGGTATTTAGAACATTATGACTGATAATATATATAAATTTTCCTGATTTTTTGTATCATATGTTAATTTTCTAGCATAGGAGGGTGTAATTTTTGTTAATAATTTATTATATTATATATCATATTTTATCATATGAAATATATAGTATTGCATGATATCACTTATTTCTCTATTACAATGTGAATCTCTATTTTTTCAATCGAAGAATATGAATAATAAAAAATGATAATATATATCACAAAATAAACCATAAAGTGAAATTATGGATTTTCTAGAATGTTGAATTACTTTTTGGAATATTATACCTTTTCACTAAGAAAGATATTATATCACACCATGCGATGTCCCATGTCATAAAGAATTGAGTAAATATTAAATATTTATCAGTTAACCACATTATATATTACTGCACAATATTTCCATTATCATGTTATCATATAAATATTTATTATAAAATATGATTTATAACATGTTGATTTTTTAATGATGGTATCACTAATAACCATAACAGTTTTTATAGAACATCTCATTATCATGAGTAGTAAAGAACCACATTAATATCTAATATTTATTATCATATTATCAACATAAAAAATAAATAACATATATTAAACTTTCATACCTAAAGTTAAACATACCCCATCTGGATGGAATTTTATTTGAAAGCTCAAAACTAAAAAAGTACCCAAGATTTTTCCTCTAAGGATATGATATAGAAAACTGTAATTGATAAGTGATATTTTAGTACCCATTATAATTTAATGGTATTTTATAATATTCTCATTGTTGATAAATGAATTCATATAAGGAGAAGTGCATTTATGTAGCTATAGAGTGAACCACTCCCACTAATTGAAGGGAACACATATTTTATATGGAATCTCATTAATCAATTAGGAAGAATGGAATTTTTTGTAAATGAGTGAAACCTTCCTTATGAAAAATTGCTAAAAATAGTTTTATTCATAGAGTTGATAAATATTTATAATCTTATGGGAAAAAATAAACCTTCTATATGAGTTATAACCAATGGAATACCACTAGATATATATAATAGAACCCTAGCACTCAATATCACATTTCATATGTTAAATCATATATTATACCATATACCATATACATTCAATGGTTTTAATGATATATTCATATATATTTATATTATATTGATGACATACTAATCACTATATTCAATATGAAATAATAAAAAATAATAATTCATTTCATTTTGGTTCATATTAATCAATGTAATCCATATATATAACATTTTTCACTATATAGTGTGATCTCCCACTAATATACACATGGAGTTAGGGAATTCATATATATGTATCATACATGGTCTAGAATAATTATTTATAATGGGTTTAGATGTATTTTATTTATCAATTAATTGATTTTTCTTGTGAATCCCTAATTGATCTGTTATATTATTAATTATGTAACAAAGTTGTATTGTTGAATTTTCTATGTGAGTATCGCTATAACAATCATTATGATGAAAATTAATTATTTGAGGATATACTGGGAATAAAATAACTTAATATGAGTTATTCTTAGTTGGATTACATTAATAGTTAGGGTGATCTAGAAATATAATATAATATCATGTGATAAATTTATAATGAAAGTGCCTGATAATTAATAGTTCAATATGATTTTCCTTATGTGTATCAGAATTCAACGAAACAACTGAAAATTACTATTTAATAAATATTAATTTTTTGTTATTAATTTTAATAGATTTGGAATTTCATTAAACTATGAATTTCTAATTGATTCATTCAATTAAAGCAGTCAATGGTGTAACCCTAATGATATACATGAGTATACATATATGATTTATTTTTTAAAATATTATAATGTGGTTTATAACTAGATATTTCTATGTGTGTATTTATTATACATCATAATCATAAACAGTTCTTGACAATTGATTTTGTATCAACTGGAAAAGTATTAAAAAACATCATTTCCTTGATTTTTTTTTTGTTTTAATGATATGTGTGACTTTTGTTATAAAATATAAACTAAATTGAATATAGATGTAAATTAAAAAAAAAATTAATCTTTTTTTATTTTGGTGTATGTTTTCTAATATATATTTTGTAAACATTATAGATATGTTTTTACTTGTTGATTAGGGGAATTTATCAATGCTTTTTTTTTCTACCCATATGATGCTAGATTTTTACCCCAATACCATTGAAATTTCAATTTTAGAGGCACTCTGAACATTACTTCTAACAAATATAGGTTTAGGATATTTTAATGTTTCGAAAAAACATGTTTTTTATGGATAAAATTTTACATTATAAAATTTTCCTGAATATCAAAATTAAATAAATTGAATCAATAGTAATAGTTATAATTATGATATCAATTTCACATATTGTATCCGAAAAATATAAATTGATTTGGTAAAAAAGATAATGATCATCACAAATATAATGAAATTTCAACAGCATTATAGAATGGAATGGAATTTATGACATAAGCCTCACTATATGCCAATTATATATGAATGATATGGATAAAAAGGAAAAACCAGTACTAAATAATATATATTATTATGATAAAAGCTCAATTTTTATTTTATTTTTATATAAAAAATTAATGTATTCTCTAAGGATTTAGCATTTTCAACGTATTTAATTTAATCAATAAATAAATTCTCTTGCATATATTTATTGTGAATTCTAGGGTATAAAATGAGCACGAACTGATTATTTACTATTCTTAATATACCATAATGTAAAAAAATATTATTTTGGAACCACAAGTTTCTAGTACGTAACCGTTTATTTGTGTTTTTATAGTAATAATGTATAAGTGGTATATTGGGAGAGTATGATGTTTTGTAAATAATTTTTGTGGTTAAGGAGAGGCGCACGAGATATGCAGGGTTTATCCATATTGGGAAGAAATATTAGGAGAAACCATGGACAATAGTAGGTTGGAGGGAGAGCGCTTCAGCACGGTGTGTGCATGGTTAATGAGGTCATGCGAGAAGGTCATGTGAGGTTCTTTCTATAGAGTATCTAATGCATGGTTTGTCTAACTATGTTTGTGGTTAAATTGACATCCTAAAAAAGTGGATCTCACATTTTTTTCCTCTATGTTAGTCATTTTTCATTCTACATATCCCATATTTGGGATTTTTCCTCCTTGATGATATGATAACCTCTCCCAAGCATTTTGAAGTCAATTTGAAGGCTTCCATTTTTTATTCTAATCCAAATTCTTATGGTAAGTGATCGTTCATCATAGTTATTGATCAGTTTATTATATATACATAGATCTACTTCTCCAATCTTCTTGGTTTCAAATATTTACACCTGTTATGGGTAGATCTATAAGTGTGTATTCCAAATAAGTTGATTTCTAGTATTGAACTTTCTAGTATATGAGATCTATGGTGGTTCCGTGAAGAATCGAACTGATTTTCATTAGCGTTCTTTCTCCAAGATAATGTTACATAAAAAACATTGAGTTAGGTGGATTCACTCTCATCTCCTCTTGATATAATTAATTTTACATGTTTTAAATTTTTTTATTTTAATTGATTTTACTGAGAAAATCATGGAAAAAATCCTCATTAGTGATTATTTATGGTTTATTATGAAATTGTTAAATCTTAATAAATTGTTGTAAAAATTGATTTTGCTTCATGAATTTAAAATGGTGATTTTTAATTTTTAATTTTCTTAAATTTTCAAATTGATATAAAAATGAGTTTAAAAAAATTTATTTTTATTGAAATGGTTTGGATTTGGAATAGTTTGGTGGAAAACCATTTTCAATAAAAAGGTGTTTTATTGAGAATTTTTTTTGGCATGATACTTGGGAATATTGGTTTGTGTGTTCATATTGAATTTATTGGGCTTGGTTAAAATATTACCTTTTTCTCAGTTTCAAAATTAAACTGGAACACAGGATACAATTACCTTGTGATGAATTGGTATATCGATGAGATACCGCTCATGAATAAGTAACTGTCATTGTGTAGCATGCATGGTTGGTTTTTTTGATGTGTGAACTGGATTGGGTATGTCAAATGAATATTGAGAAATGGTTTTAAATTTCATTTGGATATTTTTCTATATAACTAACTTTCTAGGAAATTGGTTTCAATTGAACATGTATTCTTTGGGTAATAATAGTTTTGGAAACATGTGTATATTTAATTATAAACTAAATCTGAGAAAATGTTTTATATAAGTTTTTTCAAATAATTTTTTCCAATTTTTTTATCATAGATGTGTGTTTAGGGAATTCCTTAGGAAAAAACTAATGATTTTCATAATCACCCTTTCATTGGAACTTTTGTTCTTTTTTCGATGTTATCTTCTAGGACAGAGGGAAATGTTAAATTTCAAATGTTTTTAACACCGCATACTGATTCATGGGCTATTTGGTGTTCTTGGAGCATGGGGCACATAGAACTAGGAGTCTTGTGGTCTTCTTGGAGTCATTAGATGGTTTTCTCAATTTACATTGATATTTTTTGAGTCTTCTTCTGTTTCATACTTTGATGTGATTCTAATATATTTAAAGTTGTCCAGTTTCCTTTATTTTGTTCATGCATAATTTAATGAGTCAGTTGGTAATTGGTTTTATTCATAATGGGAAAATCGTCCCCACCTGTAGTAGATACCCTTTTGAATTTAATGTAAGACTTTGTAATCTTCAGGATGTCTCTTAAGGCCTAGTAATAATTTTTTGTATTCTCAATCCACTGAGAATTACTAGGTCATTACAAATGGTATCATCTTGTTCAGTCCTTGACTAACAAGCAGTTTATACTTTCTTTGTCTAGGTTTATATTCATCATTGTCTATTCATTTGGTTTTGATTTTATAAAAAAGTTTAATTATAGGGAATTGAAAGATATATCATAAAAGGATGTAGCTATCCTTTTTATGTTGAACATCAAGTTACCATGGTGTTGGGTAAAAATGTAGTTTATCGACAATTATATGATACCAAAATCTCATTTTCATATGTTTATCCATTAGGCGATCATGATATGCATTAGAGAAATGAAATCCCAGTAGGATTGAAATTTTCATTTGGAGTAATGATTTATTATCTTGAAAAAAGATGTAAATTAATGAAAAATTTATAATTTGTTTTCATATAAAAAATTTTTAAAAGAAGATACTCAACCTAATTTGAAAAATGTTTTATTTTTAAAAAGAAGTGATCTTTTTTAAAATGATTGAATGTTAAAATGGTTTTTTTTTGAAAAAAAAGGTTGCAATATTTGATGTGATAGAATTTGAAATTCTAAGCCATATAAGGAGTTATAGATACTGAGTTTTTTGTTTTTTTAGAAAATGTAAGCAAATAGGTGTCATAGAAACCCGTTAGAAGAGGACATCTGACAATGTTGTTGCACTTGATCCAAAGGTGAAATAATAGTTGGTCCACTGAATTTCTCGTAATTTTCAAATAGTTGAGTTGGGATTGCAACTATATACTCTATCTATAATATTTATCACTAATGAAAATCCAAGTGGAGGATGAAAAATTGTCTTCCATAGATAATCTGAGAACACAACCACTAGCATGAATGAGAAATGTGACACATATTCTCATGGAGGTGAAAAACATCGAAATATGGCAACAAAAGCAACGAACACTCCCCCAAGACCTAAGAGCACACATAGATGTTTTCAATGAGGTTGACTGATCCACATTAAGCGGGAGTGTTTAGCACAACCAAGAGCATGATACAATTGCAATAATATGGGACATCTTAAGCACTATTGTCACATTTCTCCAAGGTCTGGTGTTAGTGATACATCTATAGTATCACAAAATCTGTGTGATTCAATATAGCGAGGGTAGGAGAATCAATATCATCAGCATAGAAGAGCTAGACATGGGGATTATCAGATTACCATGACTCCTTATCATAGGAAATCACAACAAGGCAACCTAGAGCAGAGTACAATGATGAAGAAAATGTATGGAAGTGAGAAGATAATTGTGGATGGTCAAGATATACCATATATGGTGAGAGGTAAAATTAATTTTAATTCTACCCTTATGTATGTGTTATTTGATACTAGTGCATCACTTTCCTTCATTTCAACTCATGTTGTTGGTTTTCTAAGTCTAAAAGTAGATATGAATCCTTCATTATTAAAACTCCAAACTCCTCTTTTGGAAAATGGATAGAACTCTTCGGTTGTGCATATATTATCATAATCTTAACCATGTTAAGAAAACTAATCTATATCCACTTCCACGCGTTGATTATCTGTTTGATCAATTGATGGGAGCTTAGTAGTTCTATAAAATTCATTTTCAATCAAGATATCATCAATTGCAAGTTCAGAAATAAGATATTCTGAAGAAAAAATTTAGAAGCAGATATGGGCACTATGAATATGTAGCCATGCCTTTTAGTCTCATGAATGCAAAAGCAGTTTTCATGGTGTTGATGAATCAGATATTTTACAAATATCTGGACACTATTATTGTGGTGGTTGTAAATGATATATTTGTGTATTCATTGAAAGGATATCAACATGAGAAACATATGCTGAAAAATGTTATGAATATTGAGTGACCATCGTTTGTATTCCAAATTTACTAAGTTAGAATTTTCAATACAAGAGGTATGTTTTCTTGGTCATGTAATTTTTGAAAATTAATGTTTCAGTTGATCCAATTAAGATAGAAGTTGTTATCTCATTGAATCTAGTGAATAATGTATTTGAGCTAATATTTTTTCTAGGTCTTTTTGGTTATTATTGACACATTGTACGTTACTTCTCATGGCTAGCCTCGACCATGATATATTTGACAATGAATAATGCTTCATTCAAATAGAAAAATGAATTCCATAATTCTTTTCAAGAGATTAATGTGAATCTGTAATTAACACCTATCTTGATTTTTTTTCCAGAGTCCCGGGAGAGGTATGTGGTGTACTATGATTCTTCGGGATCAGGGTTGGGATATATTCTTATGCAAGAAGACCATGTTGTGGCATATGATTCAATGCAGCTGATAGTGAATGTGAAAAATTACCCAACCCATGATTTGGATATAGCTACAGTCATCCACGGTTTAATGACCTGGAATCATTATATATTTGGTGATAATTTTACTGTGTTCATATACAAGAAAATTTTGAAACATATTTTCTCACAAATAGATTTAAATTTGAGGAAAAGGAGATGAATGGAGTATCACCAAATTTTTTACTTGTAATTAATGTATTCTATAGGAAATGGGAATTTAGTAAAAGTTTCATTGAGGAACAAGTAATATGCTCAGTTAGCTGAAGAATCCTTTGATGAATGATAGTTGATGAAGGTCCAAGACGAAATGCATGGGAAATTGAGAAACAAGGTGAATTTGTAGTTTTATATTCATGTATGCTTGTTATTGATTTGGTAATGATGGTCCAAGAGGCACAAAAATATGATGTATTATTTCTAGTTATGAGTTCAAAAATCAATGGTGGGAGACCATTGATGGTAACAAAATTGATGGGAGTTCAATTTTTGTGTTTTATTGATCGAACGGTAGTACATATTTCTTGTCATGAACAACTCCTTCATGATTATCACCATTCATGATGGGCCATAAAACTAGGAACAAAAAAGATGTATAAGGAGTTAAAAGAGTATTTTTGGTGGAGTGGTAAGAAGGGGAATGTGGAAGAGTTTGCATCACGGTACATAACATGTCGACTGGTTAAAGAAGAGAATCAGAGTCCAGCCGGTATGTTGCAGTATTTTAAGATTCCAGTGGGGAAATGAGAGAATATAGATATTGATTTTGTTAAGGGTCTTCAAAGAATTGGCCATAAAAATGATGCCATGTGGTTGATTGTGGATCATCATAACATGTGAGGACATTTCATTCCAATTCCTAAAACCCAAATAGTGGAAGATCTATCTCAAATCTATATCCATGAAGTGGTAAGAGGCATGGAGTACCAGTTTAAATAGTCTGGTACATGGATCTATGGTTTATGTATCGTTTCTTGAAATCCTTACAGAAATCCCTTGGCACTTAGTGGAATATGAGCATGGTGTATCATCCTCATACGGACAAGAAATCTTAATGGATGATACAGACATTATAATACATATGGAAAGCTTGTGTAATGGTTTTTGGTTCCTAATGGGAGGATAAATCACCCTTAGTGGGGTTCTCTAATAATAAAAACTATTAGGAATCGATACATATGACACCATTTGAAGCATTATATGGGTGTCTGTGTTGTTCTCCACTATGATGGGTGGAATTTGGTGAAAAATCACTAGTTAGGTCGAGCCATGTCCAAGAAACAACGGAGAAGATTTAATTAATCAAAATGTGGCTGGAGATGGTTCAGAGTCATCATAAATCATAATCGGACCATCGTGAAGGTCATCATAATTTTCCAAGAGTGACCATGTGTTCTTGAGGATCTATCCAATGATTGGACATTGTCATTTTGGGAAGAAAGGAAGGTTATCTCCTCGATATATATGCCTCTTTGAGATATTGTAATGAGTTGGAGAGGTGGAATACCTATTGGAACCACCACCATAGTTCAGTTCAATTCATAATGTGTTCTGCATCTCTCAGTTGAAAAAGTATCATCCGGATCCTAACCATGTGATCAGATGAGATCATGTTGATCTAGAGCTGGATGTTTTGTTAGTACATATCCCGGTATAGATTGTTGATAGACAAGAGAATATTTTCATGGAAAAAGAATCAGTCTAGTGTGAGTTTTATGGAATCATTATCATATTATGGAAGAGACTTGAGAACATGAGAAGGAAATGAAAGGGAAATGGCCAGAACCCTATTAGGACAATGATGGTTTTCTACTTTCTAGGGATGGAAACAAAGATGGTGGGGAGAATGTTGTACCACCAGTTTCTGGTACATAACCCTTTCTTTGGGTTTTTATTGATATAATGTATAAAAGGGAATGTTGGGTGTGTTATATGAATTTTTAATAAGTTTTGGTTACTAAAGAGATGTGTATAGGCTATTCACAGTTTATCCCAACCATGTGGAGATCTTAGGGGAAACTATGCCCAATAGTAGGTTTGTGGTTGAGTGATTTTTCATGGTGTGTGTATAAATAAGGAGACCAAGCAAGGCAGCAATGAGAAGTTATTTTAAGATTGTATCTATCACCCGATTAGAACAGGTTTTTTCTAACTGTGAGAACTAACCATGCGTGTGGTTTAATTTTTATCCTAAAAAAGTGGATCTCATACATTTTTGCCTCTATGTTTCACTTTTTTTATCTTATGTGGTCCTAACAAGGGATTTATCTTCCTTAATTATTGGATATCCTCTCCCAAGAATTATGGAGTATATTTTAAGGCTTCCCTTGGTGATTCAAAGATAGATTCCTGATGAACGTGATTGTTATTCATCATTCTTGATTGGTTTCTTAGATCTATATAGATTTACTTCTCCTATATTCTTGGTATCTCAGATATACACCTGTTATGTGTAGATATATGTGTGTTTATTCCATATATGTTGGGTTTTGGTCTTCATATTTCAAATAGAAGATATCTAAGGAGATTCTATGAATAATCAACCTGTATTTAATGAGTGGTCTTTGTCCGTGGTCATTTTTTATCAAAACATTTGAGGTTGGTGGCTTCACTATCATCTCTTCTTGATATAATTAATTTTAAAGGTTTCAAATTCATTTAATATAATAGAATTGAATCTAAAAATCATGGTATAAATCCACTTTATTAGGGATTTATATTTTTTGTGAAATTATGAAGACTTGATGAATTCTTTTGAAAATTGAATTAGTTTAATGAATTTAAAATGGTGATTTTAAATTTTGAAGTTTTTAATTTCTAAATTACTTGATTGGAAATGGGGTTTAAATAAAAAGAGAGTTTTATTGAAGTGGTTTGTCATTGGAATAGTTTTTATGGAAAACATTTTTCAATTAATAGGAGATTTTAATGATAAGGATTTTTTTTGGAAAGATCCTTAGGAATATTGGTGTGCGTGTTGAAATTGATTTTTTGGGGCTTGGTTGAAATATGACCTTGTTATTTGTGAAAAAAAACAACCGGGATATGGGATACAATTAACTAGTGAAGACTTGGTAGACCGATGATAAAACGCTCATGAGTATGGAACTGTCATTGCATATCATGCATGGTTGGATTGGTGAATGTGTGAAATGGATTGGGTATGAAAAATTAATATGGACAAAAGGATTTAATGTTTTGTTTAGATATTTTTCTCAATAAACAAAGTCCTGGAAAACTGGTTTCAATTTCACTTTTAAGATTTTGGTTATAAATGGATTTGGATATATGTTTATATTTAATTATAATTTTTTTGGGAAATTGTATTATTTAATATGTTTTATATAATTGTTGTGAACTATTATATTCTATTGTTGTAAGTAAGATAGTTAATGGTAAAACCAATTGAGGTTTATACTCACCGCTGCTTTGGAAATTGGTGCTTCTACAGATGCTATGTTCTTGGATAGGGGAAGAGGAAACGTTTCACATATTTTTAGCAACACTTCATGATGCTCGACTTGTTTGGTGATATTGGAGCACGGGGAATGTGGAACATGGAGTCTTGTGGTCTTATTGAAGTCTTTAGTTTGTTTCTTTTGTTTATTTTGATAGTTTCTGAGTCTTATGTTATTGCATACTTTGATGTGTTTTTGATATATTTAATGTAGTTCAATTTCCTTTCTTTTGTTCATGCATCATGTATTAAGCTGTTTGGTTAATGGTTTTATTCCTAAAGGATAAATCATCCCCAACTATATTTAAACCCCATAGCCATTTATTTATAGAATTTTTGATTTTGGGGATTTCACTTAAGGCCTAGTAATGATTATTTGTATTCTCAAGCCAATGAGAGTTAGAGGGTCATTACAATTATAGTGTTAATGAATATAAAAAATTTATATTGACATAAAATGGTAGTATTAAATAAAAAATATTGAAATAATTATTATTCTCATAAGTAGATTAATATTTTTTTTCAGTTCCATAATTTTTTATATCAATCTTGGAACACATGATTATCATATAAATGTTATGGAGTTTGTCATCATGTGAATCAATTTATTAAGAAAAGTACATATAAAGTTATAGTAATAATTTTGAATACCCATAATGGTTTTGTAAGAAGTTGCATATAAATATAATTCAATAATTATATTTTATAAAAAATTGTTAATAATGATTAATGTTTTTAAAGATATATTATATACAACAAGGAAAAAACATGGAAGAAAGAATTTATATTTTTATGTAATTTAATATTACATCATCATAATATTTATTTTGAAAATTTTGGAAATATATTTACTATAATTATGAATAAATAGTATTTTTATTCTTCTAATTTTAAAACAACTATTTAAAAAGTAATATGGAATCATATATTAATTTATAATAATATTTCTAAAAACAATAAGACATGTTTTTAGAACAATGATTAAATTTTTGTTTGTATTCATATAAGAAATAATTCCGGATGATACATTTTTTTAATGGTTCCTATATTAAAATTAATTTATATAAAAACACTATTATTATAAAAATTAAACTAGTTAAACATCAATACATATTAAATTCTCTATAATACAGAAAATATTTCTGATTTTGATAAGGTATATAACATCATATAATTTATCAAAAAAATCATTAGTATGTGGATTACTCACTAAAAATTTATTATTTTATTAAATTCCAATCCCATAAATCCTAACATAATACTTGTCTAAAATTATGAATTCTTATGGAATAATCCCTGAAATTAACCATACACATAGGAGATAATGATAGGTAAATGTTTTAAATAGTTAGAGTTCTATCTTTAATTACCTTATGTGTTGGATGGTCATCTTCCTTGATTCCCTACCACCATGTGTGATGAATCTCTATGCTTTGATCAATTTCATTCCTTTCTTATCTAATATAGTATGCTATAAACCCATGAGATAGAGTATATCCAAAAATAATATTTTTTAACAGGGGAGATTGTGTTTCATATTCAACCATGAAAATGTTATAGAGTATATATAAGTGCAGCCAATAAATCACAATCCTTCCATTATTTTTGGGACTTATCAAGTTAATTGAACACACTATACGAAATTAATATTTCCCCACCTATCAAGAATGATTCCACATCCGCTTATGATACCCTACTCAGAAGATCAGAATTTATTAATACATAATGAATTTCTTAAGTCTCTCTAGCACTTCTAATGGAATTGGACTTCACAAATATCTCCATCTATACCCTATAAACATTATAGGATGTGTTTTTTGAGGGAGGGTGACATACCCCTCTATTTGATCAGGGGACCCAGATCTGAAATGGGAGAAATCAAATTAATCTAACTATAAGGTGGCTAAAACCACATGAATTATTTTTAGTCTAATTTAATTATTCCTAGATAACACAATATCCTTATTTGATAACAACATCGTGTATGTTTATCTCCATATATCATAAATCATTCATGTAAAACATGATGATATAGATTATCTATATAGAATATCCATAATATTTTATTCTCATACACCATATTATATATTTAAGAATTTTCATTTTTACACCTAAATCGTAATGTGTTAATGATTAATAGCTATATGAAATTTTATTAGTACATTAATTCTACTTTTTATGATTAAATATTTGCTCATTTGGATGGTTGATGTACTTTAATTTCCATCAGAAAAATCTTTGTATGAATGACATGCTTTTTCATTTTAAATTTAAATATAAATATTCTAAAAATATTTCATTAAACCAATGTTAATATAAACAATCCCCATATCTTATTTGTCATGAAATGGTTTCCAGAAATCATACATACTGACTATAAATATTCCAGATGCAGTAAATATAAAACTATAAGGACCTAACCATAATCATTACTTAATTTTGAGATAATTCTACAAGTGACATTAATTTACTTCAAGGATCTTTTCAGGTTTAGAGTTTTACAGAATTAGAACATAACTCAAACATTGAAACTTAAATATTTTAAAAGAAACATCTACTCACTATCCATTTTTTTCATAAAATATGAACTCTTAAAAAAGAAACATGGTATCATTTAATGTTTTAACAACTTAAATTTTCCAAGATCCCATCCTTGAATATATTCTTCTTTATTTCATGTGAAAAAACATTTCAAAAAAGTTGATGAGAATAAAAATTTCAGTATGGGATACATAGAGATGGAAAACATTTAGTCTTGGTATAAAATAAAAACCATGAATACATTATCATAATGTAATACTTTTCACCATTAATAAGTAGTAGATATACTTCATTGAAAATATGTTAATTTCTTATCATTTTTGTAACCAAAAGATTATTATAACCCCATTGAAAGAAACATATAACATAGAAAGTTATCTTGGGACATAAAAATAATTAAATGGCATAACCATATGGTCGACATCCACACATATCACTAAATAGAATAGACATAAGACTAACCTACATACCCAATGCATTGGAGGTTATTACGTAACAACTCGTGCTTCGTTTATCACAGAACAACCCATATTTGGTTTATCACATAACCACCAATTTTTTATTTATCCTGTAACCACGAGTAAAATTTCCATGTAACATTATATAATCCTAACACATTAATGATTGAAATTTTCAAAATTTCACTCATAAAATTTTATTTTCAATCAGATGAAATCATTTCATGATATTGAAATATTCAATCCATGTCCAAAACCATTAAAAATATTTAATAAATAAACATTTAAATCAATGATTCCAATACAACATTGACACATTTGAATGAAATGTATATTTTAAAACATTCATGTCCATATAAATAAATTAATAGAATCCATTTTGAAAACATGGACATGAAATAGATGTTTTTAGAAGAATAAATCATTATAACATTAAAAACTATGTTTTATTTAAAGAGACCATTGACACATGAGAAAAAATTGAACAAAAATAATTAAGTAATAACATTAATAAAAACAGTAAATATCATTATAATATACTAATTCATGATATAATGAGTCAAACAATTGTATATACACTTTATAGGATAATAAAGGCGCATAACATCAATATTTTCCTCAATGAAAGAAGATTGAGACGAAATACATTACAAAGATTGTATCATTAGATTAATGATAAATAAATGACATAATTTTGGGTGAAAAATATATATAAACTCATTGGATATTCAGTGTGAAACAATCAGTGGTCATTCACACATATTCATGAAAAAACAAGACCAATGACATGGATAATTTATTCAATCAATGGGGATTGAGTAAAATTTACCTTAAAATGATCATTTTGTTAATAAAGTAGATCAATAATCTATTAACTATAAATAATAATAAATAAATTATAAATACAAGATATGATAAAACAATTTATTTTTCACATAATCATATCATCACATAATCAAGAAGAATAACATAGTTAATGGAAATTATGTTAAGAAGTTCCCTTACTCTGAGTCAAAATCATCACATAAAATCTTTATGATATTGAATAATATTTATCGATTAATTTATAATTTCTTCAGAAAATTTTCGTATTAATTATTACATTTATTTCACTTATTATCATGTTATAAAAAATACATAATTATTAATGTTCATATTGTACGTGTTGTTAATATTCGGTACATGAGTGGAAAATGAACTTATTTTGATTTAAATTGTCCATGTAGTCAAAATTTCATCATCTACATAATATTATTCATGATTTAAATATAAGATATATCCAGTATATATGTATTTTATATTTCTATAATAATTGATGATAATAAATGAAATGCACTGTTCATGGAGACGGTAGGTCGTACGTATGCATGAACGCTGCCTTGATTCGTTTTTCACTTTAATGAAATGAAATCCTATGTGATAAATAGGTATATTTAAATTCAAGTATAATATATATTATATATATGTTATAGAAGATCATTAAAACCATCCATTATATGTTCCATGTATGGCATGAACGAGTCATATCACTTGGAGTGTGTGGTAGTCTACACATCCTCAAATTAAATTATCGTATTTACACATTATGGAAAGCATAAAAGTATGTTGTAAATAAAAATTAAATAATAATAGAGACAATAAAAATTTAATATTTATCATAAATAAATACATTTTCATAATAATGTCCTCCATGATAGGTGGTAGGATAAAATTGAACAATCATCATTTTGTGAGGCAGTAGTTCACCGCACACATAAACAAAATCTTCGTATCCATTAGACAGAGGTGTGTGTCATTGAAGTTATAATACTTTTATAAAAAAATACTAGTATATTAAGGGTAGTTTTTGTTATATAATCATAGAATAATAAGATAATAAGGAGTGGACACAAAAAATAATGGAAAGTAGCTTGAGAGAAGACGTTTCCTCTAAATCAGGTAACTCCTTTTAATTTGACACAAAACGAATTTCTTGAATTTCCTTCTACAACAGTTAATGCTTCTATGAGGAAGAGAGGGATGTTGGATGATTATTTGACAATAATTTTGGTGATACAAGGGTCTTGAGAGGTGTGAGTAAGTGGTTAGAGGTGGCGGATTTTTTTAAGGGGGAGGAGGGGCACTTTAGGAAAGTCTTGAAATATTATTTTTATTATAAATTGATTTTCGAATTATAATGGATAAAAAATGATATATATCAAGGTTAAGATTACTATTGGTCGAAATTACCTCAAAATATGTGTTTTATAAAAATTTTAGGTCAAAAAAATTGACCTTATATTATTATTAACCCTGAGTTAAAAACAATAACTTTTTCCTTGTCTCCATGTATGTTCACAATTAATGTTTTCTATAGTTACTATATAATTCCAATAAAACCAAATGTGGACCATTAATAAACTTTTAATCATTATATAATTTATTTAAAAAAATATTATATTTTTAGGACTCCTATATCATTTAATAAAATAGTATTTGTATTAAAAACTCATTTATGTCAATTTTGACACTATTTAGCAATTGATTTTTTGTTAAAGTCGTTATTTGTTTTTACTTCGAAACAACAGAATTAAGTCATCCCTAAAATTTCCATTTCCTCAAAAATATACATGGATGGCATAAAAATGTTCAAATTACATTTATATTAATGTTTATAATATCATTTATTTGAATCTTTCATTAATAAGGTAATCAATACATCATCATTGTGTCATAAATGAATTTATTTATTTAATGTATAAAAATTATAAATAAAATAACATGACGTAGGAAATATTTTTATATTTATAATGACTATTTATTGTTAAATATATCAATTAAATAACCAAACCTTAAAATTGTTTTAGTAAAAAGATACATGTTTGTGTTATATTTCTATTTACTTTAAATTAATTATTATAACATGTCATTTACACACCCAAGTGGCTCTGAAATGAAAAAATTTCGGCCTAAGGATTTCTTTGGTCACCCATGACTCAAAATATAATATAAGGACATGTGTAATGGTAGTTTTATATTATTATAGTATTATTTTTACCCTTAATTACAAAAATTACCTTTTAACCATGCTAAATAAAACTAAATACTAAAGTTATTATTCAAAATATCAAAAAAGGTACCTGTTTAGAAAATTCGGACCTTATGATTCCAAATATTGAATCCATTTTTCCAAATTCAAAACACCAAAATTTTAGTAATTAATTTAAAATTAATTTACTTTTTCAAAACTAGAAAGCAGGTTTTTAAGAAGAAAAACTATTAAAAGATCGACATTTATTTATGTCCAATATAAATATAAATTATTTTGAATGACCAAGATTTGATTAAATGATAAAAAATTAATCTATTTACACTTTAAAAAAAATTACAAGGAGAACCTATATATATAAATAAATTATATTAAAATATAGTTTTTAATTAAAATGCATTATTTTTCACTATTCATTAACATTTGGATTTTGCCAGAAAAATTACAAAATTTCAACCATAGTATGTTTTGATGTCTTTATTCAAAAAGAGAATTTTATTTTTTCAAAAATAAGATATAAATGACACAAAAAATACAATTAATATGGGTTCCCCATCAAAAGGAGGAAAAATGATCTTTAAAAAATATTTGAGTATTTTATGCTTATAATTGGGTTCATTCTCATTTTATGCCTATAAAATTTATTAGATAAATGTAAAAAAATTTAAAAAATAAGTGTAATAATATTTTAGTTTGTTATTTTCATTCCTATCAATACAACGGCTTGGTGTTAAGTACAATTTAAAAAATAATAATATTATTTTATTATTATTTTTGTATAACTCAATGTTGCATGAAACATAAGATTTCAGTGAAACCCATTGTTGTGTATTGAGTGTGTTATCAGAAAAATAATCCCCTTTAAATAATAATAAATATCTTATTGATAAATATTAATAGATATTAAAAAGTATTATTCTATAAATACATGGGATGCTATTTCATTACCCTATTTTAGAAATTTCTTCCTCACAATTTTAAAATTTGGTGTGGTAACATCATTGAAAATCCCTCAACAGAAAAGGAGACTATAAAACTACCACATTAACTGAATAAAATGGAAGTAAAAAAGGTAAACTGAGATAATAAATACATGAATTCTACATAAGAAAACATGTACATGGAATAAAAACTTACCATCTTGTTCTAATATAGAGTGATAGAAAACATGATCAGAATAAAGTTAACAACCAGAAAACCAAAAAAATGTGATAGGTTAAATGATCATTGATTTCAAAGTAGAAAAAATAAATTTAATTTTTTTGTTTAATCATATTATTTATAAATTTGAGTAATGTTTTACTAATTATAATATGAACCAATAGAAATATACTTACTTGAAAAATAGAGTATCATCCTTTGATAAATTTCAACCACACTCATTTTTTCTCCAAATGATGTCTAATCAAGATGACTTGGTCACACCGTAGGTACTAGAATCAACTTTTATAGATTCTAATAATCTAAAAAATATGAACTATATATTTCCTCTCATCATTATAGATTAACAAAAACGAAAATGTTCAGTATTTTTTCAGATAATCCCACAAAAATAATAATCATTTATTAGGTGATGGAGTAGTTTTAATCTCCAAAATTCAACAGTAATACCCATGTTGTACATAGACCATTAAAAAAATAATTAAAATTATTCAAAATAATCTAACTATAATTGAATCCCAAAACTCAAAAGGATTTAATCAAATTGTTTTCCAACATAAATTTTAACATTTATCTTCAAATAACATCAACCCTTCCTAGTGTCTCATAAAAAAATTAATTAAACTAATAAATTTTTTTTCCATGATAGGTTAATCCTTTCCATAATTAACCCAAATAACCATTTATCCATAATTAAAACATATATTAATAAAAAATAAAATTCATCCATTACTCCTCAAATTTAATCACATTGTATTATAATTTCCTTAGGCATGTAGTGTTCCAAAAAGTGTGAACATCTTTGAAAATAATATTTATCACTTAGTCACCAAATTATTTTCCTATAATAAGGATATCCATTTGATAAAACATATATTCCCAAAATAAACTTATTATAAATCCATAAAATTATTTAACTAATGAGAATTTGTCATAGTAACCTGGGACTTCATGTAGGATTGTGGTAGATGATTATCCCTTGTTGCCCTTCAGTAGTGAGTTCGATTCCTACATCCTTACCGAACGCAATGGGTTGTCAACCATATTGCAGGTTATCATTTTTCTAAAACTATATAAATCTTATAACATTCCCAACACGATATAAAATCATCAAAATAATCATAAATAATTAACCTCATGTTTATCTCATGCTCTTCATTTTGCATCTCAAAATGTAATAACTCATAATTTTCTAAAATTCAAGTATCGTATAAACCCTAAAGGATCATTATAACTATATCAACAATAGAAAAGATTATTCAAACTTATTATTTCATATAAAACATAGGGGTAACACAAACAAGAAGTATTAAAATATAATCTCATCAATAATATATTTAAAAATATTGTCAACCAAAAACCCAACATAACTCTTCAATTCCTAAAATATAGACATCTTAATCATTGAACATTCTTTATGATAATATATCCATGTTTCTTCATATTGTTCTTTAAATTATATTTCCAACAAAAAAAATCATTCATAATTTTGTTTTATTTAATAATGTCAAAACATGATCTATGAAATAATACATACACTACAACAAAAAAGGCATTTAGCGGCGGTTTTTTTCGTTTCGCGGCGGTTTAAACTGCCGCTAAATCGATTGTCAGCAGTTTTCAAAAACCGCCGCTAAATCGTGCGTTACGAAACTATTCGCGACGGTTTTTAAAACCGTCGTAGAACGTTTCGCGGCGGTTTTTTGGCGGCGGTTTAATTTTTTTAATTTTTTTAATTTTTTTTAATTATATATATATATATATATATATATATTTATTTTTTTCGTATTTATTTTATTTTATTTTATTTATTTATTTATTTATTTTATTTATTTATTTTATTTATTTATTTATTTTATTTATTTATTTATTTATTTTATTGATTTTATTTCGTATTTATTTTATTTATTTTATTTATTTTATTTCGTATTTATTTTATTTATTTATTTATTTATTTATTTATTTATTTATCCATGCATGCATATCCCATGCAATATAAATAAATCCTACGTCTGGTGAGATTTGAACACCTAACCTCTTGCATATTTTCCAAAGACTTTACCACTCCAGCAAGCTCGCCATGTGGTTAATAAACGGAAATTAATATACTTATATATATTAATTGAAAAAACAAATAATACATAAATAATAGATATAAACTCGATAATAATAAATAATAAATAATAAATAATAAATAATAAATAATAAATAATAAATAATAAATAATAAATAATAAATAATAAATAATAAATAATAAATAATAAATAATAAATGATAAATGATAAATGATAAATAATAAATAATAAATAATAAATAATAAATAATAAATAATAAATAATAAATAATAAATAATAAATAAATATAAATATAAATAATAAATAAATATAAATAATAAATAAAAATTAGTAAATAATAAATAATAAATAATAAATAAAGATAAATAATAAATAATAAATAATAAATAATAAATAAATATAAATAATAAATAATAAATAAAGATAAATAATAAATAATAAATAAAGATAAATAATAAATAATAAAGAATAAAGAATAAAGAATAAATAATAAATAATAAATAATAAACAATAAATAATAAATAATAAATAATAAAGAATAAATAATAAATAATAAATAATAAATAATAAATAATAAATAATAAATAATAAATAATAAATAATAAATAAATAAAAATAATAAATAATAAATAATAAATAATAAATAATAAATAATAAATAATAAATAATAAATAATAAATAATAAATAATAAATAATAAATAATAAATAATAAATAATAAATAATAAATAATAAATAATAAATAATAAATAATAAATATATATAAATAATAAATAATAAATAAATATAAATAATAAATAAAAATTAATAAATAATAAATAATAAATAATAAATAAATAATAAATAATAAATAATAAATAATAAATAATAAATAAATATAAATAATAAATAATAAATAAATATAAATAATACATAATAAATAAAGATAAATAATAAATAATAAATTACAAATAATAAATTATAAATAATAAATAATAAATAATAAACAATAAACAACAAATAATAAATAATAAATAATAAATAATAAATAATAAATAAAAAATAATAAATGATAAATAATAAAAAATAAAAAATAAATAATAAATAATAAATATATAAAAATAATAAATAATAAATAATAAATAATAAATAATAAATAATAAATAAATATAAATAATAAATAATAAATAATAAATAATAAATAATAAATAATAAATAATAAATAATAAATAATAAATAAATATTAATAATAAATAATAAATAAATATAAATAATAAATTATAAATAATAAATAAATATAAACAATAAATAATAAATAATAAATAATAAATAATAAATAATTTATAATAAATAATAAATAATAAATAAATAAAAGTAATAAATAATAAATAATAAATAATAAATAATAAATAAATATAAATAATAAATAATAAATAAATATACATAATACATAATAAATAAATATAAATAATAAATAATAAATAAATATAAATAATAAATAAATATAAATAATAAATAATAAATAAATAATAAATAATAAATAAATAATAAATATAAATAATAAATAATAAATAAATATAAATAATAAATAAATATGAATAATAAATAATAAATAAATAATAAATAAATAATAAATATAAATAATAAATAATAAATAAATATAAATAATAAATAATAAATAATAAATAATAAATAATAAATAAAGATAAATAATAAATAATAAATAATAAATAATAAATAATAAATAATAAATAATAAATAATAAATAATAAATAATAAATAATAAATAATAAATAATAAATAATAAATAATAAATAATAAATAATAAATAATTATAAATAATAAACAATAAATAATAAATAATAAATAATAAATAATTATTAATTAATAATAAATAAATATAAATAATAAATAATAAATAATAAATAATAAATAAATAATAAATAATAAATAATAAATAATAAATAATAAATAATAAATAATAAATAATAAATAAATATAAATAATAAATATTAAATAAATATAAATAATAAATAATAAATAATAAATAAATATAAACAATAAATAATAAATAATAAATAATAAATAATAAATAATAAACAATAAATAAATATAAATAATAAATAATAAATAATAAATAATAAATAATAAATAATAAATAATAAATAATAAATAATAAATAATAAATAATAAATAATAAATAAATATAAATATAAATAATAAATAATAAATAAATATAAATAATAAATAATAAATAATAAATAAATATAAACAATAAATAAAAAATACAAAATACAAAATAATAAATAATAAATAATAAATAATAAATAAATAAAAGTAATAAATAATAAATAATAAATAAATATAAATAATAAATAATAAATAAATATACATAATACATAATAAATAAATATAAATAATAAATAATAAATAAATATAAATAATAAATAAATATAAATAATAAATAATAAATAAATAATAAATAAATAATAAATATAAATAATAAATAATAAATAAATATAAATAATAAATAAATATAAATAATAAATAATAAATAAATAAATAATAAATAATAAATATAAATAATAATAAATAAATAAATATAAATAATAAATAAATATAAATAATAAATAATAAATAATAAATAATAAATAATAAATAATAAATAAAGATAAATAATAAATAATAAATAATAAATAATAAATAATAAATAATAAATATTAAACATTAAATAATAAATAATAAATAATAAATAATAAATAATAAATAATAAATAATAAATAATAAATAATAAATAATAAATAATAAATAATAAATAATAAATAAATATAAATAATAAATAATAAATAAATATAACTAATAAATAATAAATAAAGATAAATAATAAATAATAAAGAATAAAGAATAAAGAATAAATAATAAATAAACATAAATAATTAAGAAATATAAAGAATAAAGAATAAAGAATAAAGAATAAATAATAAATAACCAGTTACAAATAATATATAATAAATAAATTAAAGTATATTATAAATAATAAGTAATAAATAATAAAGGAAACACATGAAAAAGTATGAAAGGACGTCATAAGGGATGAAAAATCAGGAAAATGCATGAAAAAGGATGGAGAAGCATATGAAGAATGAGGTATTAGAAAGAATGAGAACGCATGAAAACTCATGAAAACTGTGGAAAACTCCTTAATAATTCAACATAATCATCATAATAACCCACAAAAAACCATTGATAAAGATAACAAGTTATGGAAACCCAAATAAATAGTAATAAATGGAGCTACCGTTAAAACCCGTCAAAACGGTCATAAAGAGACAAAAACATTGGACTCACATTAACGGAGATAACTTAAGATCCGAGAGTCGGTTTTAGATCCGCGACCTGTCAAATCAAAGATCCTGAAATGATCTTCAACCTGAAAGGTGAAAGAGTCCGAATGGACAGGCGGATCGGAAGTTACGACCATTTAAAAAAAAAGCTGACAGGGAACGGGTGCTAGAAACGAGGCATTGAAAAACATAACAAAACCGATACCCACTAAAAAGTCCATAACATATGATCTAGGAGTGCATGTGGGCGCCGCGACCAGTCAAACTGAAGCTCATGGAACGAGCTATGATCTGGCAGGTGGAGGAGGCCGAACTGACACGCGGATCGAATGTTAGGTCCGTTTGAAGACAAGTTCGACGGGACACCGGTGACGGGAGTAGGGTTTTGGAGGCCTTCAGAGGTGTTTTTGGGGTCGAAAAACCCAACAGAAGCTTTCCTCTATTGCATTGGTGCGTAGCTCTCTTCGCTGGCTTAGATTTGATATGTGGTAGAGCCCAAACGGACACCCGAAGCGATAGTTATGGCCATTTGAAGTTGAAGAACTTTTTTAAACTTTTTTATAACTCTAATATCGTCCACACCTTAGAACGTCTCATGGTTTTGATTATATGTGCCTCTATATCTCTTCATGAGCTTCGATTTGACTGGTCGTGGCGCTTCAACGGACGCTCGGATCAAAAGTTATGGTCGTTTTAGTGATTTCAGGGTTTCTCACATTTTTTTATTATTTTTATTTCATTTCACGGTGGTTTTACCGAAACCGCCACTATTTCGCAGCGGTTTTTTAAAAAACCGCCGCTAATCCTTGAATAAAATTAAAAAAAAAAAAAATTTAAATTTTTTTTTTCCGTTTAGCGGTAGTTTTTTCGCGGCGGTTTTAAAAACCGCCGCAAAATACTAGCCCGAAACGCATTTCGCGGCGGTTTTTAAAACCGTCGCGGAAAAACCGCTGCTAAATGGCGGTTTTCTCGTAGTGATACCATTCTTAGGTCATTTCTTCTTTCCTCATCTTCAATTGGAATCAAATTAGGTATTTGTAAACATATATTTGTATGTTCCTACTGGTCTCATCCCCAAACCTTATTCTTAGATCATATATTTGTGTATTGACCACTAATACCATATTTAAAAAAATTTATTGATACTTCATAAAGAATTTTTCCCTAGACTAAGGTCAACTGAATGCTTATTTTTTCCATGGCAGGTTATTTGCTTTATTACCTTCATTACCACATCTATAATATCTTCCCTTCCCTTTGAAATAATTTTCATGGTGTTTCTTTCCACATCCTTGACATGGAGGTTTTTGAATATATATATCATTATGATTTTTACATGAACTTCCATAGGGATTTATTTCCTTCATATATGACGCCTTGGAAAAATCACCAACGTTCAAGTGGTCAATAGTGACTCCAAATAGTTGGTTTAGAATAACCACAATAGTTATCATTGAAGCTCTAATTTCATTTGATTTCTTTTTCATAAAACGACCATTGATTCCATCACATCCATTTTTACTTTGGTGCCTACTAGAACCATCCATTTACTAAAACCAAAAGGGTTATTGTGATTAAATCAATAAAATAATCATATACTATCATATGAGGAGGTTAAAAACTAATATAAACTTATTTATGTTATCTCAAACTCATTAAATTTATCTAAAATAAATATGACTCTTTATAATATTATAACCACTGTGGTAATATAAAACATGTCACTTATGCTTAAATAACTCCCTAACTTCTAAGGTAATCTAAGCCAACCTTTGATTCCAACTGTAAGGATTTTCCCATAATCATTACTTAATATTAAGATAATTAAACAATTTACATTCATTCACTTTGAGGATGCTTTCATGATTATAATGTTAGGGAACTAGTCGATTACTCATACATAGAAACTTAAATATTAAAAGAATACACTTCTACTCAGTATCCATTTTTTCATAAAAATAAAAACTCATTAAAAATAAACATTGTACTATTTCATGTTTAAACAACATGAGTTTTCCTTGATCACGTCCTTGAATCTATTATTCTTTAAGCCCTGTGAAAGATATTTAAAAACATTGGATGAGAAAAAAAAGTTCCATAAGGGATACTCATGGAAGGAAAACTGTTAGTCTTGGGATAAGATGAAAACCATGAATACATCATCAAAATGCAATACTTTTGACCATTATGAAGTAATAAATATAGTTCACTAAATATAAGATCATTTATTACCCTTTTTTAACAAAAGGTTTACCTTAAAACCATAGAAATAAATATATAACATATAATAGTAACTGGGGACATAAATATACTTAAATGGAATTACTATATGGTTGACTTCAAAACATATCACTAATTGGAATTGTCATACCATTGACTTCCATACCCAATTTATTGAAGGTAATAACGTTACCACCCTTCCATGGTTTATCATAGAACTACCAGTTTTTGGTTTATCAAATAACCACTCATCATTGCTTTATAACATAACCACCCATCCAATGTCCACGTACAATTATATATTCATAACACATAAATTATTTCAATTTTCAATATTTCACTCATAAAATTTCATTTTCAGTCACTAGAAATTGTTTAAATATATTGAAATATTCAATCCATTTGCAAAAACAATTAATAATTTAATAAAGATGAATTTGAACAAATGATTCCCATACCACTTTGAAAAATTTAATAAAAATTGATATTTTAAAGCATTCATGTCCATATAAATAATTTCATAGAAACCATTTTGAAAACATGGACAAGAGCTAGAAGGATTTATAAGAGTAAATCATTAAACCATTAAAGATGAGGTTTAGTTAAAGAGGTTATTCCCACTTCTGAAAAACATGAATAAAAAACATTAAAGAAAAAAATTATTCAAGACATTAATTATCATGAAAATATAATAATTCATAATATAATGAGTCAAATGGTTGTACATACACATTATAGGATAATAAAGGTATATAACATCAAGACGTGTATCAATGAAATGTGATTGAGATGAAATGCCTTAGAAAGATTGTATCACTAGATTAAGGATATATAAATTGAATAATTGTGAGTGAAAAATATAAATACACCCAATATAACTAGATATTCTGTTTAAAATGATTATATTTCCTTCACACATGTTTTTGTAAAAAAAACATTAATATATATATTTAACTCAATCAAAGGGGATTGAGTGAATATTTCCATTACAAATATCATTTGGTTAATAAAATATATTTATTATGTGTATTAAAATTAAATACACATTATAAAATTATATATAAAATACAATACATGAAAATTTATTTCTCACATAACCGTAGCATGATATACTCAAGAAGATTAACCCAGTGAATGGAAATTTGGTAATGAAGTTCCCTTACCATGAGTCTGATTCGTTACATTCAGTCGGTATGATCCTGAATAGTAAATATTGGTTAATTTATACTTTCTTGAGAAAATTTTCAACATTATTATTCATATTATATCACTTAATACCATGTTATAAAAATTACATAATTATTTATGTTCATATCGGATGTTTTGTCGATATTCGTTACATGATTCAAAAATGAACTTGTTTTAATTTAAATTGACCATGTAGTCAAAATTTTATCATCTATAGAATATTATCCCTAATTTAAATATCATACATATCGATTATATATGTAATTATTATGTCCATAAAATTTGGAGTTAGAAAAGAAATGCCCCATTAATGGAGATGGTAGGTCGTATGTACGCATGAAAGCTACATTCAATTCTGTGTCATTTTAATGGAATAAAAACGAAAGGATACATTGGTATATTTTAATTCCATTATAATATATATTATATATATGATATATGAGTTCATTAACTCCATCATTTATATGTTCTATTTATGGCATGAACAAGTCATATCACTTTGAATGTGTGGTAGTTTGCACTTCCACAAATAAAATTATCATATTTACACATTATTGAAAGAATACAGTTATGTTGTAAATAAAAATTACAGAGGCTTATAGACAATTTGAATATAATATATATAATATATAAATTTATTTTCATCATATTGGCCACCATTATAGGTAGTAGGATAAAGTTGAACAATCATTGTTTCATGAGGCAATAGTTTTTCGTGCAAGAAATAGTATGTTCATATCAATTAGATGGAGCTTTGTGTAAATGTATTTCAAATAATTAATATAAAAAATCTTATTATATTGACCATAATGGTTTATTTATTTATTCATAGAACAAAAATGTCATTGGTAGGTGAGAAGGAAAATAATGTAAAGGATCTTGAGAGGAGACACAACCTCTAAATCAGGTAACTCCTTTTGATTTGAGACAAAAATGGTTTCATGAATTTTTTATGCCATATGTTAAGGCCTCTAAGAGAAAGGTACGTATGTTGGGAGATTATTTGGGTATATTTTGGACGATCCAAGGGGTTTTAGATGTGTGAGTAAGTGGTTAGAGTTGGTGGCCTTTTATAAGAGGCATGAGTGGCACTTTAGGAAAGTCTTGAAAATTTAGTTTATTATAAATTGATTTTCGAATTAGAATTTATATAAAGTGATATATATCAAGGATAATATAAGGATGGGTCTAAATCCAATCAAACAAAAGGTTTTATAGAATTTTATTTCACAAAATTAACCTTGTATTTTAGCTTTAACACATTGTTAAATACTTTAACTCTAACCATGTGTTCTTATATTTTCCCAAAATATGGTTACTATAGTTAATATAAAATACCAATCCAACCACAGGTGGATCATTAATGATATTTTTAACATTATATAAGTCGTTTTTCTGAATATTATATTTTTGTTACTATTATATCATTTAATAAAATATGATTTGTTTTAAAAGCTTATTTATGTCATTTTTGACACTATTTAGTAATTGATTTTTTATTAAGGTGATAACAACTTGATTCATTCGAACCAATTAAACTAACTCATTGCTCACATGTAAATTTCATCCAAAATATCCTTGTATAGAATCAAAATGGTCAAATTAATTTTATTTTAATGTTTATAAAATCATTTATTTGAATCATTCATTAATAAGGTAATGACGACATAATCATTACATCATAGATAAATTTATTTATATAATATATAATAATTAAAAATAAAACACCATGATGTAGGAAATATTTTTATATTCATAATTACAATTTTTAGTCAAATTGATCAATTATAAAAACAAACCTTAAAATATTTAATAAAAAGATACATGTATGTGTTATATTTCACTTTAGTTTAAATTAATTATTAAAACATGTCGTTTTTTACACCCAATTGGCTCCTAAATGCCAAAGGTTCGGCCTACAGATTTTTTTCTCTACCACGATTTATCCAATAATATCAGGATACGTGTTAGGATATATTTGTACTATTATACAACTATTTTACCCATATATACCTAATTTACCCTATAACCGTGGAAAATGAAAACAATTACTGAAGTTACTATTCATAATGTCAAAAAACAAAAGGTAACTATTTAGAAAATTTTGACCTTATAATTCCAAATATGGAACCAATTGTTCCAAAATCAATGCACAAAAATTGAAGGAATTAATTTAAAATTAATTGCTATTGTCCAAACTAGAAAACATGTTTTAGGAAGTATAAACTCTCAAATGATTGTCATGTGTTTATATCCAATTTAAATGTGAAATTATTTATAATGACAAGAATTGGATTAAGTGATCAAATAATAATCCAATTAATCACTAAAAACAATTAAAAGGACAATATAAATATATAAGTAAATTCAAAAAAATGGTGGTTTTTAATTAAAATGCAGGATATTTCACCATTCATAAAAATTTGGATTTTATCAGAAAATTCCAAAATTTCAACCAAATTAATTTTTTCTGTCCTTATTCTAAAGAAAAAGTATATTTTTTTAAATAAAACATATAAATGTGACAAAACATAAATTTAAAAATTGGTTTCTATTAAAAGGCGTAAAACGAGATTTTAAAATATTAGAGTATTTTATGCTTAAAATTGGATTCATTGTCATTTTAACCATATAATTTTTATTGGATAAATTTAAAAACATTTAGAGAACATGTTTAATATTATTGTAGCTGGTTCTTTTCATTCCCACCAATACAATAGCTAGGTGTTAACTATCATTTAAAATATCAATAATATTTTTTTTAATTTTTCGGTATATCTCAATGTTGTGTGCAACATAAGAATTTAGAGAAACATGTTTTTGTGTAGCAAGTATGCTATCAGAAAAAGAATCCAATTTAACATAATATTAATATTTTATTCAAAAATATTAATAGATATGAAAAAGTATTATTCTCTAAATATTTGGGATGTTATAATAATATTACACATTATTTTAAAATTTTTAGAATTTCAAAAGTATTTTTTGAAATATATTATAAAATAGTTGAGTAAACTGTGAATGAATGATATCTTCAACAATATAGAATTTATAATCTTATTATATGGTAGTGTAATTAGAGTATAATAACCACTTATACCTCTGAAATTGTAACTCTTCACACTCAACTAAAATACATGTTTTTATAGATAGATTGATATCGTTACAGAGTTCACCATATATATAGACTGTTCTATCAACTCTCTTAATCATTATTTAATCCCTATGAATATATTTTTATTTTATAAATTTTAATCGTAGTATTAGGGATTCATGTGTTTCTAATGAATGTTAAGTCTATTTTCATTTATATTAATTATAATGATGCCTCACTCTATAATGGGCCTAGCTATGTATGACTTCCAAGTCTAATGGTTCCTCCCTTTATTCTGATAATCCAAGTGGAAAATATTTAAAAAACGTTAAATATTTTAGATAATGACCTTAAAACACATAGAAACGAAAAATAAATAATAGTGGTGGGAGTTATATCATTGTTTACAAGAACTCACATTTTTTTCATGGATAGAAATATATTATATCATTATTTATCTTTATACTGATGTAGTTGAACTAAACTATTAAATTTTAAATATGAATTGTACCTATAAAAATGGATTCACCCACATATTCCATTGGTATGTTCATAATATTTATACCTCAACTCCCATTTCTCAATTTTTTTGTTAGTGGTCATGTATGCTTAAATTATATAGACATTGATTTTGTCGTGATTTAATCATTATCCACCCAAAATTATTTTCATAGTTACCATATTTTTGCTTCTCTAAATTGTTGTTTCCCAATCATTGTTGATGAAGAGAATATCATTTATATTGGATAAATGTTACATGATGATGGAACCGAACTTTACTCATTAAGAATGTATCCCTCCTAATATGATCCCAACATTAAGGTTTCTTCTTAGAGAATAATTCACAACTATAAAATGGAACGAAGCTATAGGATCTCACATATAGAGTCATTTCATATATTTTAAAAACATATACTTCATCCCTTATAAAATAAGTCTAACCAGGGATATGAGATTTATCAAAATAAAAAAATCACAACTAAAGAAATAACCATCATACAAATTTATCTCAATTGATTAAATAAATGCAATTAAATTAATATTTTTTTAAAAATTTGATACTTTTTTGGGTTTTTATGAAAGGAAGCATGTGTAGGCACATTGGATACCCGGAAATGGTGGAAAATTTATGTATTTAATTTTTTGATGGATTCTCGATCAGTTAAACTATTATTTTCCTAAAAATTAACTAGAGTGGAACACCCTAGGGTCAGCCATAAATAGGATTTCTACACACACTAAGGAGGGTTTCTAAGAGAGTGATGGATTTAAAAAATGGAATTGGGAGACATATGTGTTTCCACTTCCAAATTTTTGGGAATTTCTATTTTAATCACATAAATCCAACTCACCAATAAATATTTATTGAATATCAATTGGATAGAGGTCGAAGGACCAAATATGGAAATACACTACAGCTCGCTGACATTACAATAGATAATTTATATTAAAAAATAAATTCGAGTTGAAGTATATCCATAAAAATAATGTCACATGAATGTGTGAAATTATAATTCACCTTCCCCATCACTATCTATATCATGTAATTCCAATATACCATCTGATAATTGGAATAATTCCATATGATACCATTTAAATATTGAGTGTCATTTTTCCTCTTATATTCAATGATATTTTAGAGGAAACTAAGAATATCTCGAGTGATAACAATCATGATAATCATTCCATGAAATTATTAGGGATCATGAAAGAGTTAATGTTATCTAAAATAGTTAGGGATTACCCCATATTATCTTTTCTTCTTGAGGGTAAATTTTCTTATATTGAGATGGAATATGATGAGTTTTCCCTTAGATATCCCCATTCAGCAATTTAAGAAGTATTCTCTACCACCATTGGTGAACTCCAAAATATAAATCTACGTATAAAATATATCTATATAAAATGTTGAAAAATGCAATGATTACTCAATATTATCATGAAATATACATATCATTATAGAAATAACCATCCAATGGGATCATGTGGAATTACATATAAAATCTAATATTGGAACCTAATTTTAATAGTCATTAGTTCGGCACACTAAATGATAAATATGGATTAATGAATGAGGACATGAGAATATAACCTTATCATTCTTTCAAGGTAGATTTCCATTATTATAATCAAATTAAATCCAAAATCATAAATGTGGTCATTTAAAAGAAATTCCAATCCAAGATCATACCCATTAAGTAGAATAATGTGGATATCTTGTTGTTCATCGAATTCAGGGGTGTCAATAGAAACACTGCAAAGGATGATTTCATATTTTTGATTATAGATATCCTAATTGATAAAAATTATCTGTACAATGATCTTTTATTTTTGTATGGGTACTGATGTCATAAGAAAAGTAATATTTTCCTTGAATATGATGATTATACCGAATTGATTTCACCTTAAGTGCAATTATACTTTCTTTTTGAACCCTTTTTAATGAATAATTTATGATCAATATAACTAAAATTAATTCATGATATATTCAAAACCATTTTTAGAAGAAACAAAATATTCTAGGTATAATATCTAGTAGTTATTTCTCAGTATTACTATGATCATATATCCAATTGTCAAGAAGTATTTCGAATGATAAAATAATATACATTGATGATGAACCATATGAAGTGTTCTTTGAGTGTAACTTTTGGGAAATTGATTTTTCATCATCGTACATAAAACCAAAATCATGGCATAAATAAGAAAACCATTGTAGTATATACATTGTAACATCTTCAAAACCATAATGTGTAGAGAGGGAACAAGTGACTCATTCCTTAAATTAATTTTTCATAGAAAATTAGGTTTTAAAATTCCACTATTGACAATATTATCAATGAATGGATTCAATAATAAATATGATGAAGATTACCATTAATCCATTGATAACATCATGAGTTATCATCTATAATTTTTTTTAACTCCACTAGTTTCTTGGAATCCACTCATCATATATGTTTCCACAATAGAGTGATCACTCTGTGACCTTAACAAGTAGAAAAATCATACGAGGAATGAAAATAATCTAAAATACCTAAGAATTATAATAAAATATATTGTGGATTGTTTTATGATATCTATAAGATCAACTATTAATCAATTTGATGGGGTAAAATTTTAGGAAGATCATTCAAAACCCTAATTCCCTCTCAATCCCCCATATTAATCTTTTCAAGTATATAGTTTAATAGCCTATAATGAAAAATCATCTATCAGGATGGGTGATGATTCTAAAAAAAATATTCCAACCAATTCAATTCATACAATGGAACATAGGGTGAATTAATAGTTTATTTCCACAGAGGACATCAATCCATTAAAATCATGATAGCAAACACTTTTCTTATTAAAAAATGGGATTTTCTTCCCCTGACCCACACAAAACAACAACAATGTATTTTCATGAGGAATATCAAATATCAACTAGTAAATAAATATAAATATTGAATCTTATCTATGTTTGTTTAGGGATTGTCTTTTCCTCCCTTTCCAAAATAATTCTTCCATGTTCCTTCATACTAACCAAATATCATACCAATAATGAAGATTAATTCCAAGTCCTTCTCAAAGGCCTCTACGTAACAATGTATCTCTTGATAGACCATATTGATAATAGAAATATTTAAAACTATTTATCAAGAGAATAAATCACGAATGTTACATTCAGAAGGAATAATTAACACCTCTCATCAACTATGTGAGTTGGCTAGTGGTGGAATTCAGTTTTGATCTCATAATAAATCACGTATCATGTTCAATGAAAGTTAATGTTTATACACATTCCAACATGTCTAAATCATTTTATAACACTAATTAGTATGATTCAATATTTCCTATTTCACATCAAAGAGTAGTCTGCCCAGTCATAATATGTGTAGTGGATGAAATCAATCTGGTTACATAATCTCTAGGTATGACGAGAGGAAACCCATTATTGTATGAATGAGAACAGAAATTAAATACTACAAATTATGTCCCTATAATAATTTGAGCAATGAAGCTAAAATATGATATCGATAAGAAAATATCATCCATGATTATGGAATGAATTGATAGAAATTACAGCAAAATTTTAGTTCTTAATGAGTCATCTCAAGATGGAGTGAAGAAGGAGAGACCCTCATCATAATTATTGATATCTATGCAATATAGTGTGACACCAATTAATTAGGAACGTGTTCATCCCAAAAAATTATGAGTATCAGTTAATTGTAATAATAAATTATAAAATATGTCATGTAATTGCATAGGTTGTGTCATTTTCCAGTTAATTACATGAATCCTTCATCCAATAGTTACTATAATTATTCTATACATTTATGTAATCATGGTGAGTTTCTATATATGGTATGGATTTCATGGGATCCATATACACTTGATCTAAATAATTAGTTTAAATAATTACTTATATACACTTATTTCTTTTCAAAATTGTTTTACTCCATACCCATTAAAGAAGTTTGTACGAAGATCATATTTATCTTTTTGAAGTCAAACATCATCAGAAGATTTATCATCCCTCATACTATATTGAGATTTAATAAACCTAACATATATTATTATTTGATGAAAATGATATATTATGAGTAAGATATTGATTCCAGCCATTCATCTCACTATCACATAATGAAAAATGATGAGATGTAATGATTCATTAAGACTTAGTCAAATTTAATCCAAATAATTCATAACAAAATAATGAAGTCATGGATAGAAAAAATCATTAATGGATCATTTAATATCATAAAATGATCTTTAATTCTATATAGTAGACTACATATTCCATTATCAATGAAATAGTGAGAGTACATCCCATAAATTGTTAGTTTTCTGTGCATTAAATCACTAAAAAGGCCATGATTAGTATGTAGAACAACCAAAAACTTTACATGATGAGTTATAACAACATTATGTAAATAGGTTTCATAAATTGCATTATTTTTTAGTCTAGTGTAATTATATCTTGTGATCCATTAACAATAAGTAATTTCTCTACACATTCATCCATTAAGTGATGGTATTAATTTATAAAACACCAGTTATACTTGGATTGAATCCTATAAAAATGTAATTATATTAAGAATGGAATGTTTTCATATAAAATGTCAATTAAAATTGAGACTTCTCCTTGACCATGATGGAGAGTGAACACGTTACTCCCCTACCAATGAATTTAGTCTCAATAAATTCATTACACAATTGCTAATAATATTACCATGTACCAGATAGAGCACTTTAAAATTGATAGAATCTATTTCCAAGGGATAAGACATTAAACTAACTAGCATTAAAATTCTACTAAAAAACAATAAATTACACAACATACACGTTTAGGAGTAAATACATTCAAATTAATAGAATTTATTTCATGGAATGAAAATATGAAACACAATAGCATGAATTGACTAGAAAATGGACATTTAGTTGAATATCATCCACATCCTTAAAACATGATAATAATATCTATATTTACCTTCCCCATTGTGTGATGTTAATATGAAAAAAATAAATATATTCTATGTGACTCTAAATTGATCAATGTGGATAATTTAATATTAAATCCTTCCCCCGTACATGAGATATTGATCCATATAAATGAATTTATCACACAATCCACTTGTACCGCAAAGAATTAAGGCTCATTTTCATAACGTATGAACAATATATATATCAAATAATATTTTTTATATAACTACATGAGACTTGAATAATATTTACTTATATATAAGTAGTTATCATCAAAGGATTTTCATTTAGTGTGGTTATAAATCATATTCCCACTTAACCTAAATATTTTTGATAGATTTCGACTCGACTAATATATTACCCTTTACCATTAATATGATTTGGATTTGTATATGGGATATTCTCCTCATGAACTACATATATATTGTCTACTATAATTAAATGATATGTATGGATTCTAAAATCTGTTTTCCTTATCACAGTCACAATATCTAAAAAAATCTCCCTTTATGTCATTCAATTATATTCAAGTGATAAATTTTAATGAAATAAATGTTTCATGATTCTTGATTGTTTCTGATATAAAGATATACACTTGTGTACTATTCTAGGAATAGCCATAGGTTCATCACCATTAAAAGATTCCATAATTATTTTTCCATATTGAATATATATATGAAATGTTTAAATAAATGATTGCAATGATTCCCCCAAAGGTGCTAGTCACTACGGACATGATATCTCTTCAGCATTAAAATATAATCAGTGAACACAAACCATTAAAGCATGTTATTTTAAAATAAATACATGTGAATTGATTCCTATTATTACAATATATGTAGTTATTTATATATATCAAATCTTGGTCCCAACCATGGTTTTAAAAAAATACCCCATCTACCATAGTGTTTGAACATTTATAGAGGTACATCATTTCTATGAGGGAAAAACAATAACGTGAGGCCCAACTTTGTTTCCGCAACACATTATATTGTTCTATATAGAATATTCATCACAAAGTAATTGTGTTTATCTTGATAAAATTTCCCATCCATCATATGATCTTGATCGATATATGTTACATTTACGAAATTGGTGCAACATTATTTTTTTTCAAAATAGTATACATAATAACACTCATATGTGTTACACTTGACCTAGATACAACTTCATACTAAAAAATTCTCCCCATACAACATATGATAATTAAAAGAATTATCTGGGGTTTGATTCTTTTCTATACAGGAGAAGTAGTAACTTAAGGACTCTATATCCTCTACTTGACTGCAAATTCCAAAATGAATACATTCTTTCACCTTTTTATTATGGATCTTCGAATGACACACCAATATTTAGGATATATCTACACTGAGGTGAAAAAAATATTTCTTCCTATTCACATGAACTTTTTATTTTCACATGAATTCAAATGAGTTATCCCCTCCATAATGTATAATCAGGACATATGATGGAGTCATTACCGTCAATTTTTTATCATACACTCAAAATTGCCCCACCTCTATGTACATGCATGATCAAAATGAGTATTTATAATTCTCAATAAACACAGGTATTAATTCATATTATTATATGATATGTATTGACACATATATAGGACAAAAAATGACAAAAAAACCCTAAAACATGTCTTGTTACATGATAAAATAACTATTAATTCACAATGGGTGTCATCCATTTTCATCATTAACACAAGTTTCATTAATTCATGCATGAATCTGATCTATACCATACTTGAAACAAAAAATCAACCTCCAAAATATGATCTAGATCATCATAGGAGCCTTAGTCTTGGTATGACACATGTAATGAACTATACATATATATTTCATATTTCCCTATAGATTAGTCAAAATTATGTGAGAGGAACCCATATAAAAAACTACTCCTCACCTAATTCATATAAAATTTGGGTATTCATTAATCATACATTCAAATATCAATTATGAGTACATTTAGACAAAATATCACCCACTTATATGCTTATGATATTTCACTTTAGTTCCACACACAAACATAAACAATTGAATGCGAGATTGTCAAAATTAACCCTAATAAAATTCATCTACAACCCATAGACCTATGCTATGAAACAAATTCCACCATATTTCATGTCCCTTAACTGTAATTCATCCCTATTAAACATTGACTGGGTTATTATCCAATCATATCTTATTTCTCACAATAATCAAGGCTCACATGTTCTTAGATATATTATATTTTCACACAATTGAGCACAATAAGTTGAAAGGTAAGTAATGATATGATGAAACAATAATCCGACATAATCCCCCACCAAATCCATTTTTTTATTTTCTAATGTCCAAATTAAGGATTAGTAGTAACCATACATTTCAAACATTTAAAAATTAACCCCAAAAAAATTAACATACATCAATCAAAAATCAACAAGCATACCCCCTGAAAAAATTCAAATTAAAACATTAAAAAACATTAATTCATGCACCACAAAACCTACTTGGGATGAGAGATCATAAACATCTGTCATTGATTTATGATAAAAAATTGAACACCAAATATTCAGATAAAAATTAATGAAGAAACTTCACTGGAAAACCATTGGAGCAGGAAAATGCTTCTACAGGACGTGCTTCCATCAACACTAGATAACGACAAGAAAAAAATACCAAAACCTCATACGATCCATTACACCTGGGTGACCTAGTTTGGAGAAAAGGACCTAAAATCCTGAGCATCGAAAGATTTAATGGGACCTCGAATGTAAGTCACGATTAAGAATGCACTATCATACCATCTATAAATTATCATCACAACCATCCACCAGAAAAACAGAGACCAACACAATATAATGTGTATGTGGAAAAACTGAGAACACTACAAGATACGACATCAGATTAGAGGACTGGGATCTTTGAAGATGGAAGGGAGAAAGAAGATAAAATAAAAAAACACTGGTCACAAAATAGATTATCCCATCCCATAAGAAAACTCAAGATTGGGAATCCTCGATGACAATAAAGTGGCAGGGAAGTGAGAGAATAAGCATCAATGGAATGTGATGGTGAAGAATAGACTTATTTTTACGACAGGCAGGGGTGAGAGAAGGAAGAAAACCTAAACCATAGAAAGTGTTTTCAAGGAAAGAGAAACCAAGAGCATTATTGATGATAATGAATAAAATAAGGCATAAAAACTAATATCCAAGAAGGAACAGAAATGAGATGGAGAGGAATAGGTCTTTGAGTGGCAAAGAAGTTGAATGCGAGGTGAGGAAAAACCTAGACGTTGTGAGATTATTCTAAAAAGGCATCCATCTTTTTTCATAATCCACTATAATAGATCATAAAATACATAATAATGTGAAAGAACAAAAATAATTACACTAATTATGATGGTTCATATATATGTAAGGACCCTTATATATATTTATATATATATATATATATCTATTAATCCATAAACATGTGTAAGGAAAAAAATTACCACTGTTTCTCATCCAATATGTATAATGAGAAACTATGTAGAACAATGTTCTTATCACACAACCACAAATAAAAAACACCTGATTCTCTTATCATGAAATTAAATTATATTTTAGTCCCATCTTTGTAGCATAAAATGAAAATTCCTATGGCATCATCCATTCACTTTTGATGAATTTTCTATAGCATATCTACTATGGAAAACAACTATTCATTATATTATCATCACCATTCCTTCAATATTGTGTCTATAAATCACACATAGTGTAATGAGTGACTTTGGTCACAAAAAAACCCACTCATGGATATCTAAGAAAAACAAATATAGATTCAAGGGAAACCCTTTTTAACTGCGAATATATTCCCCATGATGGATGTTACCTCATTTTGGAATATCATTTAGAAGAGTATTCACCATAAAAATGATACCCCCTATACACACGTGTCTTGAAAACATCACAACATAATACATCACACCTATGTCATTCAGGGTAATCACTTGTGTTTATATCCAATAAAATTTCAAATGATTTAATAACCATGTCCCATTATTTGAAATATACTCATCCATCATTCATTTTGGTCTGGGAGTATCATTGACCATGTGAATCCAAATATGGTTAATGTTTTAGACTCCTCCTTCCCCATGGATAATGCATCGTGACATTAAACTCTATATGGATTGATAAAAAAATGTACCACTAAAAACATTATCATTTTATGATCGTAAATGAAGCACATAAAACTACTTGTTAATGTATTAAACTTTTTGAGACTAGAAACATATAAATTGCGGTATGGGAAATATACATGTCTCTAATCACAATTTATCACTATTCATGATCATGGAAAAGGTAAAATCATAAATAAAAAAAGGTAAAAATTCTAGGGCATATATAATGACCATAGAAAAAAGTTGTGTTAGGGTCACTATAAACATCCAATTAAAATAAATGTTATTATAATGATTTATAACATACCTCTTACTTAATAATGTGATCTGTGCATAACAACACAACTGTTAGGAGGTCATAACTCTATGAGAATACCCTTTTCTCCATAACCTACATCAATTACCTTTTTCATGAATCCTCTTAAATAATATGTGGTAATTAGTAATGACTGTATCCATAATCATGGGAGCCCCCTAACAAAATATGTAGTCATGAACCATGTTGGCTACTAGATTAGTCCCCCCCCATTTGGCTTGTCAACCAAACACATTTTTTCATTACAGAAAATTCCCCTTGATCGTCATGTTTCTTGAAAACATTATTTCAGAACCTATCACCGCAACGTCATTCAAAATCATCATCAACATTTCTATCAAACCTCATTATCCTACTTACAAAATCCATAATATGTGCTTTATGGAAACTATAATGAAACCATTCATGTGAATTTTACATCTCATCATTACACTTCCATATTTCATACCCATTCTCATGGAATGTATGGGGTACTAATATTTTTTTACGTTTTGTTAGTTCTTTTTGAATGAACCTATACCACTTGACCCATGGTTTTAGCTTCATTACCATAAACGGATTGACAACGTTTTATTGGGTAGTCTACAGTATTGATCAACAATCTATTCAGATCTATTTTAACTCATCCCTTTTCATACAATCTATCTCTAATATTCCAAAACCCATCATGAAATAAATCTTACCATTACCCACTCAATTTTATATAAATTTTAATCCCTATATAACTTTTTTATCAATACTACATGTATTCATATTTATTGGACTCCTCTATGAGACTACACATACATGCCACCAGTTTGGCTAATCCACAAGAGGTGTTTTTTTCCTTTGAAGAAGTACCTAAACCTTTGTAATCCTTAAAAATTTCACATAATAAATATTCAACCTAATGTGTTTCTTATCTTCACCAATATATATGTCCCATATATTCCTCACATGTTCAATATCACTAAGACATGGTTTACTTCTTCCATTACTCTATCATTTGAGATGTGATGCATTTTTCATGAACCCATGGCCAATGATGTAAATACATAAAATACATAATCTCACAAAAAATGTTATTTGACTTCGTAATGTTGAGAAACATGGTCAGAACATTATAAAATAATATTTAAGAAACAAATAGTCAATGGTACAGTAAATTACAATGTAGAAACACACAGTAAAATTTATATGGCATTATATTATAGGAACACACCGTAAAGAATCCACAACAATAAAAATTAGAAATACACTATCAATTCTATATAACCTCAAACTAGAGAAATTTATGGATAATATTATATAACCCTAAACTAGAGAAACAAAATGAAAATTATATATGAAACTAAACTAAAAGGTATTGTATCTAATTTATATTCTCTTAAATTAAGCAACAAAAAATCTATACAATGCATATTTTAAAAAACAAATACACATTTGACTAACCTTTAATAATTAAATTTCCATAACTAAAGAGAAATAGTACACATTAGGCTGAAATTCCATAAAGAGAATTCTATGAAATAGTTTTCCTTCTGCTCACAAGATGTGACCCTGGCATGATTTTGGATATGTGAATGACTAAAAAATAATAATGGGATGATAGCATGCAAGTTCTATGACCCCCTAGGGATGGACTATGAAAAAATAGATACACATGACTTCCATTTCATCCACATGTAAGGATAATGAAAAATTATTACTAATACATGAATAAGTCACAAGACATACGAGGACTACTATATTGTTCCATTAATATACAAGATGTTATCACTAACCACACTTCCTCTTGAAAAGGAAAATCATTCTCATTTTAGGACATTCTAACACAAATCATCCCACTTTTTGAAGCCATTCATCATTATCATGAATTGAAAATATCTAGTGTCTATTCATAGGTGTTTATATCGATAAAATTTCATGAACAAAGTCCAAGAAGAATTACTCTAGAATGAATTAATTGAGATAATTGTAGATTAATAAATAGGTAAATGGGATATTATGAAAAAAATACATCATATTCAATGAAAAAATTATGAGGAACATGCACAATCTAGAATATCATTATCTACAAGTTTCATATCATACATGATGTAGTATAATTAACTGAATATAACTAAGGGACTACTATAACAAAAAAATGCTTTTATGAAATTTTTATCCCAATGTAGGTTTATCTTATTCAAATGGGGGAAGGTTATCCATATTAGTATCTACCCTTTACTTTTATTCTGAGCATAATATACATATATTTCATACATCAGTAGCTTTTCCCAATAAATTTATATCAACCAAATGGAATATAATTCTTCATGAATCCTCTAAATCTATGAGAAATAATTTCCCTATATTTTCAAATGCATAATGGGATGATTTCTGAAGAATTATAGCCTAATGTTTGGATGACTAGTCCAGTAGTTCATCTTAGTTTAGGAATCCCTAAGATTATACAACTCACTCCGTATCTCAAATTACATACTTAGTTTTTAATGTGGATCCCAATAATTAAATTCCTATATTCCTAGAAGTATGATGTAATGTTCAAACTATTGCATATGTTCCTTGAGATCATTTGTAGAGGCAAGTAGATTAGCATCTGCATTATTTTCCAAGGGTTCTAATGATTAGTCTTGTAATAATAAAGGGTCTCATAGTATAGATCAATTAAACTATTATAAAATAGTATACAATCTAAAATATGGTCTCTCATATTAAATAGGTTTCCTTCATCTGGGGACATTGTTTTTAGGGTATGACATTTGGAAGATGTGACCTCCATTATTTTTGGTGATGATGTGAAATAAGTAGTATATATATATCATGCTATTTTTTTTATTAGAGGGTTCTTAAAAAAACTCACCCTTATCATCGACTGCATTGACTCTGGTGGTGTCTGTTACCCTAATGAATGGGACTTCATTTTCATATCATTCAATAGGATCCCCATTATATGTTGTTACTTAAGAATAAATTGTTAAGGTGTACACCCTTATGGACACCAGTAAGGAACATCCATATCTTATAATATCATAATAACCTATTAGTTGTTGATAATAAAATATGGTTTCCACCCTGTAGAATATGTTGAGATGAATTTTTGGTTGGGACCAGTCACCTGAATGAGGTGTACGTTTGACCTATGGATACATTGAATTTTTGAGAGCCTATCCATCTATGGATCCTTGTTTTGTGGTGTAAATGCTTCCAAGGGATCCTCCCATATGTTTGAAGAAATCTATAATGTTATGGAGATTTATTATATACCATACATTGACATTTCTTCCTCTTCCAAAGGTTATTTTTTATTCATTGAAAAAAAATGTTTTGTTGGAATATCCCCCAAGGTATACATTGCCAGTTTTATGATAATAATTTTAGCCTTACTATAAGATATTTTATCAGTTCCTTGGGTATTTAATTGGACCTTCATGAAGTGTGGAGTCATATAGTTTATATTTTTCATTGATCTTCAAAAAATGTCCACAAACAAGAGTTTGAGTAATTAATAGAAAAATATTACTAGGATCTCACCATTATCTTCTTCAAAAATATTCTTAGTTGTTGTTTTGGACTATTGGCATCGTTTGATCAGATACAATGAATGGTCAAAACCATTTTTTGGTTAGAAATAAATTAAAAGAGGGATAAAAAAAGAACTACCTTCTTATTTAATCTTCTATATCATCTCATTTTCATGAGTGAGTTTTAATTATTCAAAATCTTTTTCAAGGACAAATCATAAGGAGGCCTAAGTTAAAACTCATTAGAGATGATTGTTTCCTTAGTTTTTCATATATCCCCTTACTTCTCTTATTATGAGTAGAAAATATAAATGAATGTGAAGAATGAATTGAGGTTAAATATTTTAAAGGAATACTATGTGAATATATGTCCCATGGATTAAGAATAGATTCCCAATTTTTATTTTTAGACTCATTGAGTAATCCATCTGAAGACCATTATCATTCATTTCAATCACCCACTAGGTCACTATAACCTCAAATCCTCAGAAGAAATCAATATATATAACTCATAAATATAATTTTTTATTCCCGATGTGGTGTTATCCAAGTAATTATATAATTGAGACTTTATAATAAAGATACAATGAATGTGAATTATGTATTGAATAAGGTACCCTAATTTCAGAGTACTAGTTGATGAGGTACCAACATTCCAAAACATGAGGTCCTCCATATATATCTATTATGTATCATTTATTTTATTATAAGGTTAACTAGAAGTAGAATTGTAAACCAAAAACATCATATACTTATTGGGTATTTAGACTAATATTGATATATCATCTTATAGATTCCATCTTGGATGCCTCAGTGGAATCTCCCAATGAAGTGTTTTAATCCTCAATGAAAAACAAGCATGGTAGTTGAGATGAATTTAATAATCTTGCATCCCATATATTATTTGATTATTGGAGGACTATAAGGAAATAAAATTCCCCCATAAAGAGTCTTACATTAATTAATCTTAGGAATATGATTTTTTATAATGTTCCACATGGGTTTGATGATATCCAAGATCATGATCAATAATATAGAACCTAATGAATGTGACAATTGAAGGGTTCTAGTTTGAAAAAAACCCATCAAATTATTGGACATCATCACCTAGATATGTTATGATGTACTATTATTTAACTCTCATCTCAAATCCCTTGGAGGGGTACCCTTTTCTACTAACATATATGAATTTGCGTGCAATGTTTTATAGAGGATATGCTTCATAAATGATAAAAAAACTAGTATGATCCAATAACAACTGATCCTTAAATGACATCATGTTGAACTGAAACAATATTTTGGAATATAAAATAGTAGTTTTTTCAAAAAAGAGGTGTTCTTTATAAAAGTAATATGATTTCTATTTGAATACATAAGAACTTAATAATGATTTCATTTGTCATGAATAATAGAATGATGAAAGAAAAAATTGTATAAATTGTATGAACCTATATCGTTGGATCTCCATGGTACTGAGAAGGACTTTTTAATTAATTTTGGCTCACATTCATCACTATAGGATCTTGAATGGACCAAATATGTGAAAATGGAATTTTTGTTTTGGACATGTATCAAGCCCCCATATATCTTCTCTAATATCGGTGTGGCCAAAAACCACAACCTCCCCTATTTATATTTTAGACATTATAAAATATTAAATTTTTCTAAATATATTATTACAATGACACACTACATGGAGATTTCTAGTTAGCCACATCAATAGGAACCCTAATAGTTGTGTCTCCATCTTGATTGGTGGGATTACTTCATATCCACACTTTTCATACTCACTGTTCTCAAGCTCTGGACCATATTAATAAAAACCCAATTTTCATAATGGGAGGACATATTATTGGGAACATTCATATATGATTTTCTTCATGGGTTACAAGCAATAAATTCATATAAACCTCAAACATGATGTTAATGTAGGGACTTACCCATTTCTCATTGAAATCCCTCATTATTACTAGTATCTCCAGAACCACGTACAAAAAAACATTGGGGATATATACAAATATCCATAGGGAGAGAACTCATCATACCTAGACATAACATTTGAATCTCTTATGTTACTTTGAATCTCCCACCAAATCATTCCCACCAACGAAATTTTGAGATGAAAAGTATTTTTTTGGGGACTCCTATGGCTCAAATTATTAGTGATCATCTAAATGTTTTTATAGAAAAACATATTGGAAATCAACAATGATACATAAAAACTATCCATGTAGTATGAATATAAAAAATTTATCATGTTTCTAGGACCGAGTTGTAAAACATCCATTTATCATTGAAGCTTCCAACTAGGCTAATGTCTAACTCTAATTTATATACATCAGTCTGATGAATGAAAGGGAGATAAAATATTGATGAGTACCATGGAATCAGGAATTTTGTTACAATATTTTTATTCAATATGGAATTATTATTATGGAGAATAAAAAATTAAATTTATTTAGGATATTTAGGGATGTATGATAATTTTTTAGATATATTATCCCAAAATACGTTAGGGTATTAGGAAAACTATAAACTCATGAGAATGGTATCTTATGGTGGGATATCCATGTTAGTAAACTATGTATTCCAATATAAACGTGGAAATTATAATTTTGGGGGATCTATAGGACGCGTTATTACAATCTTTGACATGGTCAACAGGGAGGGACCATTTAAAAAATATCACATATTCTCATCATTGGTTAAAATATGTTTAATAAAATAAGTATCATTTGAATTTATGAAAATGATGGAAGATAATGACCATTTAAACTATAATGAGTCATAAAAAATATTTTATACCAATTTAATAATAATTACTAATAGGAACCCCAATGATGAGGATTATATAGGGGTAAAAAATAGTTCAAGAATTTTTAAAATCCAAAACGTTATCTCTATAGTGACCTAACCTATTGAAATTTCCTAGGTGGCCTTACCCAGGTGACCTCTCCCATGGTTTCCCATTAACACCCCATATATAGTATGCACCTACTATGTTCCCCTCACTAGGGTTCTACTACTATTCCCTGCACACTAGTGTGAACACTACAAGGCCCCCTCACTAGATTTAAGCACCTATGACCGCCACACTAGGGTAGACCAACAAAGGATCCCTCTCATTGGTGGCCTCAGTAGTGGGAAAAGCCTTATAGCTCACTATGAATAAACAATGGAGATTACAGTAAAAAAATTAACATTAAATAATTTGATATGGTAAAAAAAGACTACCCATATTTAAAGGTATGTCTGACATCTCACCTAGAACTTTCACTAAGCCTTGCTAAGCATGCTCAACGCATCCCACCTGTACAAGCCAACATGGCTCACCCAAACCCCCATAGAAGGATGATTTTGGATTATATTATATACATAACTCTCTATGTAGAGTTTAACTATAAATAAATTACATTTCTTGAATTTTAAATCCTATTCTGTAATGGATATTTTATTTTTATCCCTATTAAAGAAAAAAGGGAATAAACGAGATGGCCAGGAGACCCCATGAGAAGTCACATTTCACTACACAGGGTCCTGTCTATTTTCTATGTCTATCTCACTATGGTTTATTTTTGAAACCCATAAAAAATTTAAAAATACCCATATGGTCTCATAGTCATTCATTCATGGATCTCGATTGTTCACTCATCTTGTGTCACCAATGACACATATACATACTTCCTTCCTCGATGAGGTTTTCTAACCCAAAATCCAAAACAATTCATATAATTAAACCCCAATTTAAATTACATATATCATTAGTTCCCATATTTTTGAAGTCATAGAGGGAGAGCCTCTTAGAGGTGATTCGACCATGCCTCCAACACTTACACTAAGAGCCATACATCTCTCTAATAAATTGGAAATGTAACTTAAGTAGTATTAATGGTTATCAAACTTCTTCACATGGGTGACCTATAATTTTGTGGATAATCTTCTAGGTTACCAAATGATATGAGAACACCACCTAGGTAACCTATTTAATTTGGATCCTAAAATTGGAAACCCACCACTCAAGGAACATCATCTTGGTGACTCAGTTAATGATTCTTGTCACTTGGGAGACCAATATACTAAGGATCATCACCTGGGTGACATATTTATCATATATATTTAACTTATAAACCTACAACCCAAGGGTTCTTAACAAGGATACCTATTTACTAGGGGTTCCAAAATAATATTACATTGCATGTGGGTTCCCACCTACATAAATAATCTACCAATTATTATTTATACCTAAAACACAACATAAATTTCCACATCATACTTAATTGGGAATGTTTGCACTATGGACTTCACCCCTAGAGACCAGATACATATGTCTAAGATATCACACACAATGACATTTCTCCATTTGAAAATGATTTCCCCTATAAATGTTTTTCTCCCAGCTATCCTCCTTAAATTCTTTGTACCTTGGTTTTTTTAAATCATGATTTCCATTAGTAAAAAGGGTCATTATATTAGGGATATAGATGGGATTTTTGGTGGATCAGGTATCTGAATATGCCTCAAGTATGATACCTGAAACAAGAAACAATGATTGTCATGTTCATTAGTTATGTATTAAAATTTATGGATGTGTAATACTTAGTAGTGTCCATGTTAAGGGTAGTCTACATGTATAGATCCTTCCTCCACCTCAAATTTAATCACCAAAATATCATATCGTGCTACATTTTTGAAAAAATATAGATTAGGGAAAATTGATTTCCTCTTGGATAAATCCTACAGATTCCTTTATAGTGATCCATATATCTCCATCCCTATGGGGCCTCTCCGTAATCCATTTGTAGACAAGGAGTTGATTCATTATGGGTAAAGAAAAAATGTTATCCCTATTTTAATATCATTATAATGTCATGTTAAATGACGATAATAAACTAATATATCTTATTCATCACAACGATCATGACACAAATTGACATAGATGTTTGAGTTGAATACCCCATCAACACAATAATTCCATTTATCTCCAAGGTTAACTTTATTTTGTCTATGATCTAAAAAAATATAACATTCTAAGGGGTACATATTAAAATAGAATAATACATAAATGAAATATATTAAAATTAAATCACCTTACAAATGATTCATATGAATATTAACTGAAAAATCCTAAATGATATCCCATTTTATGAAATATAAATCTTTAGCATCTGAACTATGCAGTCTCTAATTCCAATCATCCCAAGATATGTATGATACACCTCAAAAGATCGATCCCCTATATATCATATTCAAATTTCTCCACATATGTCCTTGTAGAATTAGGTTAATTTGTGTGGATAATTTCTATGTCATATGATGTCACATTTGGAATGAAGTACATTCTTACATGATGTTAAAATAATGGTAAGGTAACATCATATGACCTTAAATTGTGTCTCTCAATTTATGTAGGATTTTATTCCTATATTGTTGGGATATGTGGGATGATTTATTGAGGTTCAACCTCAATATTATCCACTATTAGGAAATATTCCTCAATATATGTTTATTTCATTCCATAGAATTTACATCATTCTGTTTGTCAGGACGTCCCATTTATTATATCCAAATTCAATAAAAACCATCCTCTTATTAGGGTATATTCATGAAAGAACTATTCTCTCACACAGATGGATATATTACATTTAGTAACTATCATATTATTTGAATTCGTCTATATACATTATTATAGCCTGTTTAGACAAGGAAATATTCATTGTTATACTAACCCAATATGGATTTTCCATATTCACTATGAGGTCAACTAGAAAGGGACAATCTAGAATAATCCCCACACTATCCATTGATAAAAATATATTTCCTAATTTTACATTTGGAATTTAATTAAACTATATAAATAAGTTTTAGTTCGCATGTCCTTATAAGGTAAAACATGTGTTTTTAGGTGGAAACGAACTACGTGTGTTCTAATTCACTTTATTAGTATATACATAAACATATTTATTGTCCTGATCCCAACAATATAAAAATACACCACCTTCATAGATGGAAATATGATCTAGATGAATATTATTTATTTATTTAAAACCTAGAAACCACAAAACCAAAAACACTATAAAAATAGAAGTTAAAAGATATAGGAATTTGGATACATAGATATGGATTCATACATGGAGATTATATGATATTTATGTATTCATTCACATCAATGTGAAAAACCCTATATGTAAACATATACAAATTAATATATTCTAACAAGTTATTATTAATTTTCTTGGAAACCAGTCCCATATCTTGATCTATGAATGGTTCAAAACCATGAAATAAACTGATAAGAGGTTACTAATATATGAAATAATTCGCTAAATAGTTTTTATGATGTTTACCTCTCATTCTCTCTAACAATGTGAGTTTTTATGTGTCATTAGTAAGAAATACAACCAATTTATATAACACCCCAAGGATTTAAAAATAATAATATAGAACGTAATGCATGAAATCCTAAGTCAATAAAAAAAAACATTGTTCTTATAACCTATCTGTTAAGCATAAATTTTTTTGTGATGGTGTTTTAAATTTTGAATAATATACATTCATGGTTGTGATCACTATGATATTTAGAGTCTGATAGGATCATCATAGATTTTTTTGAATATTAATTTGAACCTTGTTAATAGTAATGTATGCTTTTGAATAGTAAAATGACCCATATGAATATTAACCTCACCCATGTAAGTATATATAACATTTAGGAACCATACAAATGAGAGGGAATATTTTGAAAAATTAATAACTAACTGCTAGTATTTTGGTCAATAATGAATATTTAATTACAATTTTAAATTAATAAATTTATTTAATATAAAATTATCTTTCATTAAATGTATTCCCAAATAAATAATTTTTTCATATAATTTTATGATATTTTAATGAGACCTCGGTTAATTTTTGATTGTATTATAAATTAAGTTTTAAAGATAGAATTAGTAATTTTCTAGTAAATGTTGATTTTAATTAAAAATTAAATTTATAATATTTTGAAAAATATTTTTTTAAATGGAGTTAATTTTTGATTTCTAAACATTAAATTATGGTTAGGATGTTTTTTTGGTTTTTTTTGAAATAAATAAATTTTATGAGAATAGTGAAATGTGATAATTTACGATAATTAGTGAATTAATGAATTTCATCAAGATTCTTGGGTGATGGATGATGAAAATTTCGTTGGTTTGAACTCACATTCTCTTATTAACATTTTAAGTCAAAAGACTAAATTCTATTCATAGTCATGATCGAAAATAATAAGAAAAAGACTAAAATAATGGAAAACTCATCCACTCCTCCACTATACAGACTACACATTCCCCCTCTTCCTCTCACACCACTAATGAATTTAGAAATTCCTATGTTATGAAAAATACTATTCAGAAGACCTTATCTCGTATAAATAACCTTTTGGTCTCATAAAAAGTCCAACCCCCCCCCACTTAAGGATTTTCTCATGGAATATATTTTAATAGGTTAACCCTCATCCATCTTCATTTAATTTATGCATAAATTTAATTTATTTTCTTATCTTATCATCAATTACTCTATCAGAATGATCAATATTACTATATTGTAGTTTATGTTCTGGAATTATATCAAGTTAATTTAATATCCTTCTTAAAATGACCATCTCTCTCAATTTTATTTTATAAACAAAATCATCGTCTTGGAGGTGCCGACTTACAAACTTCATTGAAGATGGATTTTTATTCATCAAATTATTCTTCAAGGATGTTCATGAATCCATTTTATTGGTTGATATAGATTGTCAAATTTATAATATTACCTTTTATAATGTTATTTATATAACATATTTAAATATTAAAAAATGATAAAATGAAATAAGTTTGCTATGATCAATAACCGCCATATTATTCTAATTTTTTTTCACTAAATGTATTTTCAAATTATCCATCCTCATAATATATAACAAAATGATAAATATAACCAAATATTTATTTCATTAAAGACATGTTGTAAAGACCCGTAAATTTCAAGGAAGTTTTTTTCTTAATTTCTTTGGGATTTTACGAGAACGCGGTTTCTAACGGCACCTGATTCTGAGGCCCGGTGTGCTCGGAATCAATTTCTGAAGTTTAGCTCAGGTACGTTCAGTGAACAAATGAGCGGATTTTTCTAACTTTCGAACCGGTGCTCGGAATCGAAATCCGAGGGCACCGATGAAACCGCAGCCTCGGTAATTGCTTAGGAAGACCTTTATTGGATTTGCGTTTTCTCGGGAGGAGTTGTTTAAAAATGGATTAAGTGTAAAGTGAAATAAAGTTACGTCACAATTTTATTTCTCTTTTCTAGGTGGTTTATTCCTAGGTATGGGAGTTGGGGTTGGACACAATAAAATCCTAACTCCTCTTGATAGAACATTAGTGAGGTGGGGCCGACATGAGCCCCACCCCTTCAAATTCCCTAACTCTTATAAACCCTCAAATAAGTTATGTTAACTCCCAATAATTTGTAACTCTCCCCTCGGTCCCCTTTATTCAATCCAACACACTTTATTAATAAAGTGATATTTGTGTTTGAATTTTAAAAATTAAAATGCATGGCTTGAAGTAATAAAATAAGACAAGTATTATTTTATTTTGGGGGTTAGTTGTTGTGTTGAGAATTGAGAGAGGGAAAGCTCTTCTTCTATTGAGGAACTTAATCTTCTCTGGAGAAGGACATCCCTACTTCGATGAAGAACACAGTCACACCGTTACATCTTCTATCCACGCCAATTAAAGGGAGACACCGTTTCCTCCTCGGAAGTTCTCTATCAACGTATACGGAGCCTCACCCCGCGACGCCATTTTCCGCGATGCTAGCTTCCACGAATTTCTTTGAGGTAGGGGTTGATCTTACGTTCAAGATTAATTTGAGGTTCTTCGTTAAATATTGGCCGATTGATATCAATATAACAGGAGGAGGTCAGACCGCACAAACACGGCTGATCGTCCTACCCTTTTGTTGTTGATCTTCTTCGTGACTTGAAACAGAGGAGACGCAGTGCCATTGCACCGCGCGAGAAGGAGAGAACCGCCGCCGGAGTGGGCCGCGACGAAGGAGCTCGGTGCCGTCACACCGCGCCGGTGAAGCCGATGGAGGCTGCGACCAAGAGCGGGCCGCGGCGCCATCGCGCCGCACCGGAGCACCAAGGAGGGCCGCGGCCAGGGCGGGATGCAGTGGAGGTGCGCGGCACCATCGCGCTGTGCCGGACAGGCAAAATCCATGGACCATGGCCGCGGCCATTTAGGGGAGTGGCCGGCTGAGTCCCCCGCCGACACCAGCTAGAGGCGGGACCCCCTCAGGTCTCGCGGTCACATTAAAGGCCGACCATTTCTTCAATCAAGGGTGGCATCGCCCCCCCGAATCCCACTCGGCTAAAAGCCGAGCCGTCGGGCCCGTGGGGCGGGCCAGCTGGGCCGGCCCACGACGGGGGGCCGGGCCGCTCCATCTGGGCCGGGCTGCGCCCAACTAGGCCAGACTCGGACCTAGGTCGGGTCAACCCGGTTCGGGCCGACTCAGGGTGTATTGGGTCGGGTCGGACTGGGCCCAAACCCACTGTTTTCGGACAGATCCGTTCAAACGCCCATAACTAGGGTTACGAACGTCCGATCGACGCAACGTCAGTTGCGTTGGGATCCTTGGATCGAGACGGACGTTACTTTATATTACCATAAAGGTTTCGTGGAACTTTAGGTTTGGCATGGTTGGTTCGAACACGAAACCAACCGGGCCCTCGGAGCGGAAATGCTTATAACTTGAGCTCTGGAAATCCGATTGAAATGCCGTCAACTTTTTTGGATTCTTATTAGTGAGAAGGTTCTTTGGTTTACGCTGCTAGAGGTTTGGATGTAGCTGGAGTACGGTCGGGTTGGTTTTAGCTTAAAAACCAACCGGCCCCTAGGACGAAAAAGCCAATAACTCTCAGACCAGGAGTCTGATTGACGAGCCATCTGTCGCGATGAGTTCCTATTGACGAGAGGGAACTTTGTGATACATAAACTCTGAACTTTTTGACATTTGATGTATTGACCCCCTTGGCTCGTGGAGCGGACCCTCCTGGAATTGAGCATGCTGTGTGCAGGAACCCTAGAGCTGGCTGCGACTACGACGACGATGGCGACTGTACTTGGATACTACGTGGCTTCGGCAGTGAGGATGACTGTACTTGGAACCTCCGTGGGTTCGGTAGCAATGACGACTGTACTTGGATCCTACATGGGTTTGGCAGTGATGGTTACTGTACTTGGATCCTACATGGTTTCGACAGTGATGAAATCTATACTTGGATCTGACGTGTGTTCGGCAGAGAAGATGATTCAAAGGCTATATCAATCATCTCCTCCCCTCTTAGAGATTATTATACCTATGTGAGCTGAGTCTTGACATTCAATCTTTATCTTCGAATAGATTTATTTTCTTTCCTGTGTAGATTGGGATGTACTTTCCTGTGTGGATTGAGTTATAATTTCCTATGTGGACTGGGTAGTACATGATTTCATGAGATAGAGGAGAACTGGATTTGATGACTCAGGTATATGTATGGGAATATACATAAGTAGAGTCGGTTGATACTTGCATTTGTTTATTTCCTTTGTGGTTTATAATTTGTGGATTCTGGAGACCTTCGGGAGTCTCGGGGTCCCTACTGAGTATCGTATAATCACCCCTGCATGGGCTACGCCCGCACTATGTTGTGTTGGTTGCAGACGACAGACAGTGCTGATCGTGGTTGAGGCTTGAGGAGCAGGACGGTACCCAGAGGTGGTCTATCAGGTGGAACGTACACGGAGAGGATGGTTGGACTCCAGGAGCCGACGAGACTGTCTGTAATCACCCTTCAGGTGGGAGTTCTGGATGACGGCTTGGTGGTTGCTTCTTACTTTCTAGTTCTTGTACTTTCTTTTTAGTTGTACTGCACTTTCAGGTGGGTTTATATACTGGCCCATTTACTTTTCAGCACATACTTGTGTTTTCTGTTTACTTAGTGTTTACTTCAATTTGCGTACTCTGTGGTGTTTGTTTTCTTTTATAAAGGCAATGCCTTCCCTTTTATCAGGATTTAATCCTTTGGTGCTAGTCCCCTGCCCCTGGCCTATAGGAGGCGGGCATGGGGTAGTCAAGACACGGGCCCTGAGGACGAGTCGTGAACAATTGGTATTAGAGGAGTTCAGTTCTACCGCAGAACTCTAGACTCTGATTTCTCTTCTATGTGGAGCAGTAGTGTTAAGTGTATTGAGTGTGTTTATCAGTCCAGGGAGTCTAGTGTTGGTGCGGTGGCTGACGTATCCATACACCGGGACCCTAACTTCTGATTTCGGACTCAGTGCAAGAAAAACATTGATTGCATGTGTGTTTCAGAGGTTCTTTTGTTATTTCTTGTGTCATTTCACCAGGTATACTATATTGACCATGGCACACCTGTTTCTTTTCAGGATGGCCCCACAATGACATCCAGCTAGGGTTCCGAGCTTTGTGCGAGATGGCAGCCCACCGAGCGATGAGGCCTCGGTGCAAGGCCCCATTACAGCGGAGGCACCGACGGTATCTCTACCTGTCGAGACACCGATGCCACCAGCCCCAGCAGCTGAGAGTGCACGTCGCCTTAGTGCACTGCATGAGTTTCAGCGTTAGAGACCGCCCAGGTTCTATGGAGAGACGGACCCTCAGGTAGCCGAGGATTGGCTGGAGGCTGTTGTTCAAGTTTTTAGATTAGTAGGGACACCCGCTGACCACATGGTGATCCTTGCGATGATTCTCCTACATGCAGCGACAGCTAGATGGTGGAGTCCGATGCTCCAGGTGCCCGATGAGGCCTCACTTCTTTGGACGGACTGAGAGAGACTCTTCCACTCGAAGTTTGTTCCATGCACCCTCCGTGCGGTGTGCATCTAGGAGCTACTACAGCTACGGTAGGGCAGCATGACAGTGGCCCAATACTCGGCGAGGTTTACTGATCTCTCGCGCTACTCCACGGACATGGTACGAGACAGATTCTTCCGGGCCTGGACTATCGAGCAGGGACTGAGGCACGGGATCAGGGCTTCCATGATCTCCCACAGATTCTGACGGAGCCGTTGGCTCATGAAAGCCCGACCCACCATGCAGAGAAGCAGCAGACGGTTGAGGGGCCACCCAGGCAGAGGCAGAGGTTCGACCGTGGTGACCACAGGGAGCTGGCGGACAGAGGTAGGCTCAGCTTCAGGCAGTGGAGGTCTACGCCAACAGCGCAACAGAGATTATTCTATGTACTATCTATGTCTAATAAACCCATTATGTAGTTATTATAGACATTGTATCGATTCATTATTTCATTTCTGCTTCCTTTGTTCGGAGCTCGGAGATTCCAACGGAGCTGTTGGCTCGATCCTTACGGCAAGAGACTCCTACGGGAGCAGACATGATGATTATGCACTGGTGCCAGCAGTGTGAGCTTACTCTAGGAGGCGATAGATTCATCTGGGATCTTCTTGTAGCGGCGTCAAGGCCTTACGATGTCATCTTGGGAATGGATTGGTTATCTACAGTCCATGCTCAGATCGACTGTATTAGGCGCAAGGTGCGGTGTGTCCGCACTGATGGGAGCGGTTTCCCCTTCACCGTCGAGAAGGGATCCTTTGAAGTGCATGATAGGCTCACTCAGAGGAGAGGAAAACTGATCACTCTTCAGTTGGATAGTCTTATCCTAGGAGTAGTTAATGTGAGGAGTCCGAGTTTTCCTGATGTGGTGGATCAGTATGCAGATGTTTTTCCTAATGACATTCCAGGACTACCTCCTCACCGAGAGGTAGACTTCTACATCAACATGTACCATGCGACATCACCGATATCAACTACAGCATACCAGATGGCTCCCACCGATCTTTGTGAGCTACGAGTATAGTTGGAGGACTTGTAGGGAAAGGGATTCATTCGACCCAATGTTTCACCCTGGGCTTCCCCGATTTTGTTCACCAAGAAGGTGGACGGGAGCTTGTGACTGTGTGTCGATTAACATAGCCTGAACCAGGTGACCGTGAAGAACAAGTATCCAATTCCAATGATTGACTACCTCTTCGATCAAATCAAGGGAGAACGGTGGTTCTCGAAGATAGACCTCAGGTCTGGCTATCATCAGCTCAGAGTTCGAGACGAGGATGTGCAGAAGACGGCCTTCAGATGTTAGTATGGTCACTATGAGTTCTTGGTTATTCCTTTCGGCATAACCATCACTCTAGTAGTGTTCATGAGTTTCATGGAGAAGATATTCCAGCCTTACCTCGATCGATTTGTCGTAGTCATCATTAACAAAATATTGATTTACTCGACCACTGAGGAGGAGCACGCCTACCACTTGCGGGTTGTATGAGACACACTCCGAGAGCACCAGCTATATGGTAAGCTCTCGAAGTGTCAGTTCTAGATACGTGAGGTCCACTTCTTGGGGAACGTCATCTCTGAGGTTGGAGTTGCGGTGGGTCCTACGAAGATCGAGGCAGTGCTAGCTTGGGAGCCACACAGGAGCATGATGGAGGTGTGGAGTTTCCTGGGTCTGGCTGGGTCCTATCAGAGGTTTGGGCCAGACTTCTGCAGAGCTGCAACACCAATTTCAGCTTTGATGAAGAAGGGAAAACCCTTCGTGTGGTTAGATAGATTTCAACAGATCTTCCATGAGCTGAGACAGATATTGACCAATGCACCCATCTTGAGGCTAGTGGAGGAGGGAGTGGGGGACGCAGTTTTATGCGATGCATCAGGGAACGGACTCGGGTGTGTCCAGATGCATGAGTGGGTAGTGATCACCTATGTATCACGACAGTTGAGGCAGCATGAGCAGAACTACGCTACCCATGACCCGGAGTTAGCAGCAGTGTTCTTCACCTTGAAGATGTGGTGGCACTATCTGATGGGAAAGCGCTTTACAGTCTACTCTAACCTCCAGAGTCTCAGGTACATCTTCTCACAGAAGGACCTGAACCTGAGATAGCAGTGATGACTTGATTTCCTCCAGGACTATGACTTTAAGATAGTCTATACTTCTGGATAGGGGAATGTAGTAGTCGATGCTCTCAGCAGGAGGAAGGGCATTCAACTACTTGGAGAGGTGACAGAGCATCTATCCTCTTTGTAGATATCTTTCGTGGATAGAGTTGGGGAAGACTTTCTTCAGTCTCTCACTGTCAGTCCTCCACTACATTAGCAGGTTAGAGAGGCACAATGTGGGAACATTGACTGTGAGATGAGGCGGGCACAGATTTCCATAGGACATGCACCTGATGGATTTTCTATAGGAGGAGAGCATGTTATCCTTTTTAGAGGAATTACTATGGTACCATCTGCTTTACAAGAGGAGGTGTTGAGAGAGTTTCACACTTCCTCTTTAGCGGTACACCCTGGGGTAGAAAAGATGTACCAGGATCTTAGGCGATAACACTGGTGGCTGGGTATGAAGAAGGCTGTAGCAGAGTTCTTTTCACGATGCCTCACCTGCCAGCAGGTGATGGTAGAGCACCAGGTACCAGAAGGCTTGGTACAACCCTTGGAGGTCCCTAGGTGCAAGTGGGACGGGATATATATGGATTTCGTGACTGGACTTCCATGTAATTCCAGAGGACACAATTCCATTTGGGTGATCGTCGACCGACTCACCAAGTTGGCCCACTTATTACCCATCAGAGAGCAGGGCTCAGTGGAGAACATGGGACGCCTCTACATTCAGGAGATCATACGGCTTCATGGTGTGCCATAATTTATCGTCTCCGATCGAGATGCTCACTTTACTTCCCTGCATTGGAAGGGGTTGCAGGAGGCATTTGGGACATAGCTATGCCTGAACACCGCCTTTCACCCTCAGACGGATGGTCAAACAGAGAGGACCATTGAGACTCTCAAGGACATGCTCCGTGCATGTGTCCTCGACTTTGGTTGTAGATGGGAGGATCACCTACATTTGGTAGAGTTTGCGTACAACAACCACTACCACTCCACCATCGGGATGGCACCATACGAGGAATTGTACGACCGACATTGCAGATCACCTCTATGTTGGACAGACCCTGGGGAGTCAACACTTGTGGGACCAGATATGGTCCAGGACACGACAGAGAAGGTTCAGGTCATCCAGGAGTGGATGAGGACAGCTTAGAGCCGACATAAGTCTTATGCTAACAGGAGGCAGAGACCAATAGAGTTCGAGGATGGAGACCACGTTTTCTTACAAGTCTCACCTCGACGTGGATTATAGAGATTTGGATGGGGTGGCAAGTTATCTCCGTGCTTCATTGGACCGTTTTAGGTTCTCAGTAGGATAGGCGAGGTGGCTTATCGCCTGGATCTTCCACCTCAGTTGCACCGGGTGCATGACGTCTTCCACGTATCTCAACTGAGGAGATACGTGCACGACCCGACACATATCATTGACCATGGGGAGATAGACAACGATGATGGGCGACTTTTGCAGTGGTCCCAATAGAGATCAAGGATTTCCAGGAGCGAGTTCTATGTGGGTGGTCGATTTCTCTTGTGCGCATTAGGTGACAGCACGAGAACCTCTAGGAGATCACTTTGGAGAGGAAATCTCAGATGTGTGCACAGTACCCTCCTTTGTTCCCCTATTTTCTGATGTATCTTTACGGGGACGTAAATCCCTGAGGTGGGAGTAATGTAACGACTCGTAAATTTCAAGAAATTTTGTTTCTTAATTTCTTTGGGATTTTACGTGTACGGAGTTTCTAATGGCACCTGATTCTGAGGCCTGGTTTTCCCAGAATCAATTTCCTAAGTTTAGCTCGGGTACGTTTAGTGAACGAACGAGCGGGTTTTTCTAACTTTTGAACCGGTGCTCAGAACTGAAATCTGAGGGCACCGATGAAACCACAACACCGATAATTTCTTTGGAAGACCTTTATTGGAGTTGCGTTTTCTCAGGAGGAGTAGTTTAAAAATGAATTAAGTGTAAAGTGAAATAAAGTTGTGTCACAATTTTATTTCTCTTTTCTAGGTGGTTTATTCCTAGGTATGGGAGTTGGGGTGGGACCCACTAATATCCTAACTCCTCTTGATAGAATAATAGTGAGTTGGGGCCCACATAAGCGCCACCCCTTCAAATTCCCTAACTCCTATAAACCCTCACATAAGTTATGTTAACTCCCATTAACTTGTAACTCTCTCCTCTATCCTCTTTATTCAATCCAACACACTTAATTAATTAAGTGAGATTTGTGTTTGAATTTTAAAAATTAAAATGCATGGATTGAAGTAATAAAACAAGAAAAGTCTTATTTTATTTTGGCGGTCAGTTGTTGTGTTGAGAATTGAGAGAGGGAGATCTCTTCTTCTCTTGAGGAACATCATCTTCTCTGGCGAAGAATACCCCTACATTGATGAAGAATGCCGTCATGCCGTTCCATCTTCTCTCCACGTCAAAGAAAGGGAGACACTGTTTCCTCCTTGGACGTTCTCCATCGACGTATACAAAACCTAACCCTGAGACGCCGTTTTCCACGATGGTAGCTTCTGCGAATTTCTTTGAGGTTGGGGTTGATCTTACGTTCAAGATTAATTTGCTGTTCTTCGTTAAATATTGGCCGTTTGATATCAATATCATGGGAGGAGGTCGGACCACACAAACATGGCCGATCCTCCTCCCCTTTTGTTGTTGATCTTCTTCGTGGCTTGAAACGGATGCGACGCGGTGCCATTACACCGCGCGAGAACGAGAGAACCGCGACCGAAGAAGGCCGCGACGATGGAGCACGACGCCATCATGCCGCGACGGTGAAGCCAGAGGAGGCCGCGAAAAAGAGAGGGCCGCGGTGCTGTTGCCCCAAGCCAGATCACCAAGGAGGGATACGGCTGGGGCGGGCCGCACCCGCATCCTGATCGGTAGAAAGCCAACCCGCCGATGACGTGGGACGGGCCACCCGCGCCGGACTGGGCAAGCTGCACTGGGCCGGGCCGCCCGCACTGGGCCGGACCCCCGCCCCGGGTCGGGCCGGGCCACGCCGGCGGGGCCGGGCGGCTCCAGCCGGGCCGAGCCGCACCCAACTGGGCCAGACCTAGACCTGGGTTGGGTCGAACCACTTCGGGCCGACCCAGGGGGTATTGGGCTGGGTCGGACCGGGCCCAAACCCCCTGTTTTCGGACATATCCGTTCAAACGCCCATAACATGGGCTACGGACCTCCGATCGAGGCACTGTCAGTTGAATTGGGATCCTTGGACCTAGACGGTCGTTAAGGTATATTAAAATAAATGTTTCGAAGAACTTTGTGTACATCTGGGTTGGTTCAAACATGAAACCAACCGGGCCCTCGGAGACGAAATGCTTATAACTTGAGCTCCAGACGTCCGATTGATGTGCCATAAACTTTGTTGGATTCCTTTTCGTGAGAATGTTATTTTGGATTACTCCTCTCAAGGTTTGGACGTAGTTGGAGTATGGTTGGGTTTGTTTTTGATTTAAAACCAACCAGGCCCCTGGGACGAAAAAGCCAATAACTCTCAGACTGGGCATCAGATTGACGCGCTGTCTATCGTGATGAGTTCTTATTGATGAGACAACTATCTGTGATACATCAAATCTAAACTTTGAGACCTTTTATGTATCAAACCCCTTGGCCTGTGGAGTGGACCCTATCGGAATCGAGCGTGCTGTGTGTGTGAACTCTTGAGATGGCTGCGATTGTGATGATGATGATCAATGTACATGGATCCTACGTGGATTCAGCAGCGAGGATGACAGTACATGGATCCTCCGTGGGTTCGGCAGTGATGATGTCTATACTTGGATCCTACGTGGGTTCTGCAGTGATGGTTACTGTACTTGGATCCTACGTGGGTTCGACAGCGACGACATCTGTACTTGGATCCTACGTGGGATCGACAGAGGATATGATTCAGAGGCTACATCAATCATCTCCACCCCTCTTAAAGATTAGTATACCTGTGTGAGCTGAGTCTTGACTTCCAATCTTTATCTTCAATAAGATTGAATTGCTTTCCTATGTGGTTTGGGACATACTTTCCTTTGTGGATTGAGTTATACTTTCCTGTGTGGACTAGGTTGTACTTGAGCTCTTGAGTTAGAGCCGAACTGGATTTGATGACTTAGGTATATGTATGGGCATATACCTAAGTAGAGTCGGTTGATACTTGTATTTGTATCTTTCCATTTTGGTTTATCCTTTGTGGATTCTGGAGACCTTCGGGAGTCTCGGGGTCCCTACTGAGTATCGTATACTAACCCCTGCATTGGCTATGCCCGCACTACGTTGTGTTGGTTAAGGACGACAGACAACGAAGATCGTGGTTGAGGCTTGAGGAGTAGGATGGTACACGGAGGTGGTCTATCAGGTGGAACATACATGGAGAGGATGGATGGACTCGAGGAGCTGACAGGACTGTCTGTACTCACCCTTCAGGTGGGAGTTCCAGAGGATGGCTTGGTGGCTGCTGCTTAATTTTCAGTAGTTGTACTTTTTTTTTTTCAGTTGTACTGCACTTTCAGTTGGGGTTGTATACTTTCCCATTTACTTTCCAGCACATACTTGTGGTTTTAGTTTATGTAGTGTTTAATTCAGTTTGCATACTCTGTGGTGTTTGTTTTCTTTTATAAAGGAAATGCCTTCCCTTTTATCGGGATTTACGCCTTTGGTGCTAGTCGTCTGCCCCTGGTCTATGGGAGGCGGGCTTCGGGTAGTCACGACATGGGCCCTGAGAACAGGTCGTGACACATGTAATTCCAATTTTGGTGATTTATGTCCATTCCATATGAATTCCATAACTTATAATCAAGAAAACTAAACATCAAATCAAATAATGAACACTCCAGAATGATGGAGTTCAACCACATAAATCATCAATAAGGAAAAAAAATTACTTAATAAAATTAAAATAGAAAAAATAAATTTATATAAGGTTATTAATTAGTTCATTAATGGATTTAATTTTTTTATCTAGGATGTTAAGATCATGTGCATAATACATTCGGATATAAGGTTAAGGTTTTCTATAGGAACCTCAATTTTCATTCGGTTTACTCTTTTCCAATATTAATCCTAATTAAATTATTATTTATTTTAATTAACTCCTCATAATTTCTGTGATAATGTTTCATATATATGTACCATTAAAAATTATTCTTCATTTTATGGGGAGAAAAATGTTTTATAATGATCATTTCAAATCTTCCCGACAAACAAACCTGATTCAAGCGAACTTCTCAAATTCATACATAATTAAATGTAAACTATACAGAATCTATTAAGACACCATAAAATTTTTAAATCCACTCATTGAACCATGGAAAATAAAATATAGTTCATTTATTTTTTATGAAATTAATTTTCCAAAATAACTCCTCTTTCCTAATCAAAATTGTATTTCCCTCAAAAATTACATGATGATTTTGTTAGAGTATTTTTGTCTATTTAAAAACATCTATTGAATTTTATTCCTTATCTATGATCGTATATTATTCTAATATTCTAACATATTGTTTTAATTTTTTTATGATCAGTTTGAATATGGATGGGCTATCATGAAACGATTCACAATACTAAATAGAACCGTTTGTGTTTATGTGTACATATTGGAGGAAGTTATTTTATAGGTTTGTATTATTTATGTTTATCCCCATACATATTAGGAATGAATAATAATTAAAAAGAGATGTGTGTGGACCACTATAGACCCTCTATGCATCAGTAAGTCTTAAGAGAGAAATCATAATTAGGTACTGGCTGAGGCCTTAACCTAGTATTTCCATGCATCTTGGTTGTGGCCTTGAAAATATGTTTTAGATGTATGTCATTATTAATTTCATCATTATGGTATGTTTAATTGGAATACCTTGTGATTATTCATCTAGTATAATGTCAATAGTTATGTTTAATTATCTTAAAATCATTTATATGGTCTTATTTAATCATCTTTAATTCTTTCCATATTATGCACATGAATATTTTAAAAAGAATGTGTTTCTAGTTTTCCATAATGCCTAGTGTTTAATATTTATGATAACTTCTACTGTCTTACTTACTTTTATTGAGTATCTGAGCTCACACCATTTTTATGTTTTATTGTTCCTATGTATTAATGATGAATGTAATGAATGACTTGCAAGAATTATCAAGGAGTCATTGATGTTTCCAATGTAATTTATATTATGTATTTCATTTCAAAATTTAAATTTTAACTTATATTTGAATTTTGATATCCAAAACTACTAAAATATTCATTATTTTTCATAAAACAATCATGTATTAATTTCAATATATTAATATATGTTTTCAGCTCTGGGAATCTCGTTCCTAGGTTCTTATTGTTGGTATCATAGGACGTCTTGTAGAATCATTGGAAACTAGATATAGAGATTGTAGATTAGGGAGAAAATCTCTAATGTAGACATTGAGGATAAGAATAAATTGAAAATCCATAATTAAGGTAAGGAATAGATTTTTTGGATCTTCTATTAAATAAATAAATATATTTATATTATAAGTTGACATGGTTCTTGTAAAAATGCACATAGGAGTAATAACTCCTACAAGGTGTTCTGGGCTTGACTGGAGGTAACCTGGTACAGAAAATAGGCCTTATTGTCCACCTAGATTGACACTCCCAGGGGATATTATTAGGATAATTCAGCTCTTATTTAAAAACCATTATAAATGATTTAAATGTAAATACTTCCTCAATGAAACCATGTTTATGCCTTTGAAATTAGACATGCATAAAATTTCAATTCATGTTAATTTTTTTCTAGTTCAACATTATACATTATAATTCATAACCTAATTTACTGTATTAAATTATTATGAAATGGATAGTAGTGGAAGGAATGGAAATTGCATGAACCTATGTATCCCATGCAGGGATTAACCTCCTATGAAAAATAATGATGTTCGTTATGAATCTACGACTAGTGATGAGAAACTTATAACTATACTATGACAACTAAAATAGATTATTTATCATAATATTACCCATATGGAGAATCCTAATCCACAACATGGATAATTAATTTTAGAATTTTTATTTTTAAATAACATATATTGATCAATGGGACTACAAACCAATTCTAATTAGAGTAGTTGATAAGTTCCTTAGAGAAGATATTTCTCTCTTTGGGGTTTATCGAAAGGGAGAAGGTTATCATGGTAGTTTATCATCTATTGGGATATGAAGATCCATAGTGGTAGTTAATTCAAAACAAAAAATAGGAGGAATAAATATAATAAATGGAATGTAGAGAATTCTTAGAAATATTTTTAGAAATAATATTAGAAAAATATTTTCCTCAACAACCGCAATCAGATATAGATGGGAAGTTCATGAGATTAAAGTAGAAGGGGGAAAAATGATGTGAAGTATAATGAAAATTTTACAAGGCTAAAAAGGAATGTTATAGACTATATATGTTATCTGAAGATCATGATTGATCAATATTTTGATGGATTAAATTCATTACTATGTAGGTAATAGTTTTCTAAAATATTATCATCATACAAAGATATAGTCCTATGTTAAATCATAATAGGAAAATAATTCTCTATGTTATATGAATTTAAGGAAAGAACGAGAAGAAGAGGGTGACAGAGGAAAAATTGATAAATGAATGAATAAAAAAGGATTTTAATACAGGTGATATTTGTGAAAAGAAACACCCCGTAGGTTTCATAAAAGGAAAATGAGTCTATAAAAATGTAGTTAAAGAGGCCACCAATCTAATTATTTCATGGGAAAGAAAGAAGTTATGAATGTTCAATGCTACAATTGTAATGATATAAGAGATTATGGAAATTATCATCCTAAGAATCAAGGAATCATTACCCAATGAAGTATAAGGGATCAAGGCCAAGATTATAAGATCACAACTTCTGAGTTTGAAGTTCTTTATAATGTGGTTGATGGTACATTAATCATTTCCTATAATCACATTCTTTTATAACCTCGCAGAATTCCAAAAAAAATTGACATTTAATATTTAATTTAATAATGGAGTTTTTAGTCAAAACTCTTATTGAAATTATTATTGAAACAAAGATGCATCGATATACCCCCTTATGACACATAAATGTGCTTTAGTTGTTAGACATATCATCACACCCATGATTGACTTTGATATAATTATTTTTATTATTTGTCTTTAATGTTATCACCAAAAAATACATTTTATAATGAATGATGTTACAAATTTTTAGAATGATGTGAAATCCAATTTCTATTGAGAAGAAACCACTTCATTTGATTCCTATCTAGATCCACCCCTAGTACATCTACTGAAAACAATTTAGGGGAGGAATATAGATCATTATCTATGGGTGATGAAAGAAATATTCAAATTGAAGATTTACCTGTTGTTAAAAATTATATTGATGTTGTTCTAAATGATTTACCTGGACATCCTTCATAATAGGAAATTCAATTTTCTATCAATTTAATTCCTAGTACATGTCTTATTTCAAATACCCCTTATATAATGGACAGAGTGGAATTAATATAACTAAAGAAACAACAAGATGAATTGAGTGATAAATGATTTATCCAACCTAGTGTTTCTCTATGGTGATCACATATTAATTTAGTTAATAAGAAATATATATTTATGAGATTTTGGATTGACTACATGGAGATCAATGCTATTATGATAAAGAACAAGTATCCTCCTCCAATTTTTTTAATTTATTTGATCAATGCCATCATGGAAAATATTTCTCTATGATTAACCCTTGATAGGGATATCATCAGTTTGGTGTGGGAAAGAAAGATATTACATAGACAACATTTCAAAAAAGGTATGGGAATTACATGTTTATAGTAATGCCATTTGAACAAACTAACACACCCAATGTTTTCCTGGATCTAATTAATAGAATTTTCAGGAAATATCTTGACGAATCTATTATGGTATTTATAGATTATATCTTTGTATAATATAGAAACTACTAAGACCATTAGAATCACAAGAACATTATTCTAAAGACTCTTATAAGAAACATGTTATATGGGATGTTTATCAAGTGCGGATTATGCGTTCAAACAATTTATTTTCAAGTATTTTTTGTCTCTATGGATGGAATTATAGTTGACACTGAAAAGAAAAAACTAGTTCATGAATGTCCTACTCCAATGAACATAATAGAGGTACATATTTTCATTGGTTTAGTAGTTTATTATCTGAATTTATTTCAGATCTTCTCCGTGTTATCTAAACCATTATCCAAGATTACATTAAAAGTGGTTCAGATGATATGATGAAAATAATGTGAATAATGTTTTGAATAATTTAAGAAGATGTTTCTAAATTCTCCCATATTGAATCTACTATTGGTAAATTTTGGATTTATGATTTATAGTGATTCCTCAAAGAAAGGGCTTTGTTGTTTCCATATGCAGAATGATAGAGTTATTTCATATACATCAAGGGAGTCTAAAATTCCGGAACATAACTATACAACTCATGATCTTGAGTTAGAATCTATAATATATTATCTAAATATATGGAGACACTATTTCTATAGATAAAAATGCGAGATATATACAAATCAAAAGATGTTAAAATATGTATTCTCACAAAAAGAACTCAAAAAGAGGAAAAGACCATGGATCGAGCTACTCAAGGATTATTATTCTTCCATACACTACCACGCAGTAAAGGAAAATAAGGTAGATTATTCATTGAGTATGAAGGATCATGGAGCTCTAAAAAATGAGAATTGATAAGATTCATATGTTAATGGATGCATTAATGACAGATTTGACAATTATCTAATAAAGTGAAACATCATTACCTTTTCAATTGGTTCCACCACTATAATTATTTGAAATGGTTAAAACTTATCAGTTTGATGATGAGTATATTTAAAAGAATGTTAAAGGTGTGAGTGAGGGTATGTTGGATGTATTCATGTGTGTGGATGGAATATTGATATTTTGGAAGAGTCTATGTGTTTACTCTATACCCGAGCTAAAAAGGAAGTTGTTGAATGATTCATGTAGATCTATTTTTCTTTTAACCATGATATGAATAAAATGTGTTGAGAATTTAAGGAACATTTCTGGTTTGAGAACATTAAGTGGGAAATTTTTTATTATGTATCATGATCTTTAGTTTGTCAACAAGTGGAGGTCAAATGAAAACATCCTAGAGGATTCATAAAACCTCTAAATATTCCAACATAGAAATTGGTTTAGACTACCATAGGCTTTGTCACTTGATTTCCAAAAACTCCATGAAATACTAACGCAATGTGGGTAATTGTTGATTGACTTACAAAATATATGCATTTCCTCATTATAAGGGTGTATTATACATAAGAGAGACTTGAATGAATCTATATCAATAATGTTGTGATTCCTCAGGGAGAACCTCTTTCAATTGTGTCTGACCATGATCCATGATTCATATCTAAATTTGGGAAAAGTCTTCAAAAAACATTGGATACTGAACATAGCTTGAGTACTACATATCACCATAAAATTGACATGAAATCCAAAATAAAGATCAACAATTCAGAAGACACATTGAGATCATGTTTAGTTGACATTAAAGGTATATGGGATCAATGTTTACCATTAATGTATTTTCCTTCAATAATAGTTTCCATTAAAGTATTCAAATGGAACCATATAATGAATTGTTTGGAAGAGATGTCATACATTTAAATGTTGGGATGAAGTTGGTGAAAGGTAGATTTTTGGACCAGTGCATTAGAGGAAACAACAAAAAAGGTAAATAACATTGAAGAAGTATCATAGAATCTAAAAGTTTGAAAATTTTATAATGATAATAGAAGGAACTATTATTTATTTCATGCGGGAGATCACATTTTCATAATTTCATATCCATGGTGGGGTGTTGTAAGATTTTGATGAAACGGATACTGAGCCCCAAGTACAGTTTTACTTATGAAATTATGGAGATAATTGGATTTATGTCTTATTATTTGATAATACTATTTGGCCTTTCTATGTTGCACAACGTGTTCCATGTCTTATTATTTAGAATGTACATAGCAGACCCCACACATGTACTCACTTTTGATGGTATAGAATAAGAACCTGACATTTTATACTGTGAAGAGCATATCCGAAATCTGGACACTAAGGGAAAGGTGTTTAGGAATAAAACAACTCATCTAGTAATGGTACCTTGGGAAAATCATACAATTAAAGAGGCAACATGGGATTTAAAGGGACATATGATGAAGACATACCCAAATAATTTTATGAGGTATCATTTTTTAAATTTTGAGGATGGACTTTTTGTTAGGGGGAAAGAGTGTAACACCACAATGTTTTAATAATAAATTTTATATATAATGTAATTCATGAATCACTGAGTCTCTACGGAACAAATTTTTTTATTATAACCTAGACGTTAAATATAAATTTTTCACCACTTTTTTTATTACAAAAACCATACATTCACGATTGTGATCAATAAGATATTTAGAGTCTGATTATATCAAATTATAATATTTTGAATAGTAACTTGACTCTTATGAATTGTATCCTCACAAATGTATGTATAAATTAAATTTAGTCACCTTATAAATGTTTGTTAATATTTTAAAATACTAATAACTATGTGTTGGTATTTTGGTGAGAAATAAATATTTAATTTATATTTTAAATTAAATAATTAATTTAAAATAAAATTCATTTTCATAAAATGTATTCATAAATAAATATTTTGTTGTCCTATGATTTTTTAATAATTTTATGACACCTCAGTTAATTTTTGAATGTATAATCATGTTAGTATTAAACTTAAAACCAGTTATTTTTGGAAATGAAGATTTTAATTTAAAATTAAACCTATATTATTTAGAAAATTATATGGATAAAATGGAGATAGATTTTTAATTCTATACATTGAAATATGGTTAGGGTGATTTTTTGGGATTTTTCTAAATTACATGAAGTTTTGGTGAATAGTGAACTTCGATAATTTAAGAAATATGATAACTAAATGACTGACATCTTTATAGAGTCATGTATAATGTAAAAGCTGATAGTTTTGAACTCACATGATCTTATTAATATTTTAGGTCTCAATAATCAATCCCATTCATTTTCTTGAGAAAAAATAATAAAAAATGATTTAAATAATGGAAAACCATCCTCTCATCCACTATAAATACTACCCATCACATCCACTTCCTCTCCCACCTATGAGGTTTTGAACCATAACAATGTTATACCAAAAACTATTCCCACGACCATCCCCCATTTCCAAGCCCTTATAGTCTAACCAAAAGGCCAAAACCCCTTACCTTAAGGAGGTTATCAAAGTGGAATTTTCAAGGGGTTAAACCTCTTCCTTTTTTCTTTTATTTTCAATGTCAATTAATTGTTGTTTTTAATCATATCTTCAACTCCTATATCAAAATAATCATGGTAACCCCAATATCATTTATATATTGGAATTTTATAATTTTACTGAAATATCCTCTCTCAAACTACCATCTCTCTCTCTATCTTTTAATTAATAAACGAAATCCTCGTCCGGGTGGGGACGATTTTCAACCTTTATTGAAGATGAAGATTCATTCTTCAAATTATTCTATAAGGATGTTCATGAAACCATTTTAATAGATGATAAATATTTTAAAATCTATAATATAACACTTTTTATATTTTGGAAGTAATAAATTCACATTAAAATAAATGATAAAAATTGAGTACGTTATGATCAATAACTACCATATTAATCTAAATGATCATCACTAAATTTATTATCTAACGACTCATAAATATAATATATAAAAAATGAAATATATAACGATTTAAAACATGGAATATTAATTAATAACATGTAATTCCAATTCTGAAGATTTATATCTATTCTACATGAATTCTGTTACTTTTAATAAAGCGAATGGATTAGGAAATCAATGAACAAACACCCCAGAATGATGAAATTCAACATTATAACTCATCAATAAGGAAATACATTATAGATACCCTAGACTTTTACATATAACATTACCTGATTTTAAGAATAATTATACATCATAGTAAAACCCAAGTAAAAATAGTCCTATATCATGGTATGTGATGTCAATTAGAAGTAAAAACATGTACAAAAATTATTTAAGAAATTTTAGCCTAAAAAAATTTTGGTACGATTTTATGGAAAATACTAAAGAGCCTTTAAAATATAAAATGGAAAAATCATTTATAAAACACCAGAAGTGAACCAAGAAGGTATTTTTACTAAAAAAAAATGAATTTATAAAGGAAATTGTGGCATAAAACATTAGATAATGTGCACTTGAAATTAGATAATAATTCAAGAAGTTCCCTCAAAATAGTTTTCCTTATCGAGAAGTATTGATGATAGAATCACATGAAAACATAAATATCTCGTAAAGATAATGATGAAATGTTCTTGATAATTCATTTTTATACATCTACATAGAAATTAAAAATTCAAATAAATATATATGATAATTTCATTTAGGTAAGAAGAAGATAAGGAAACCAAAAGGAACAAAGGATGTTTGGGTATAATCCCTTACAGATTATCAGCATGGTATTAGGTGTACTGAAGAGGGCTCAATGAGAGATAAAAGGGTTTCTCATCACATATACATCATGTGTAATGTACTAATAGTTGAGAAATCATACCACATCAAAATTTATTACATATAAAAGGGCATAACATAAGGGACATTCTTGAATAAATGTGAAATAGAGAGGATCCCTTAAATTAAGTCCTATAGTGTTCACCACATTATAATAATTAACTGAAAAATAAAATTAGGTTAATTGATTAATAATTATAGAACGTATTATATATTTAAATGATTTAGTATATCCTTTTTATGTTCATTCGTGACCTTTTTTATGGATTAAGTTGTTCAATTTCAATGTTTGGGTCCGTTGGTTTTCTTGGTTTTTACGATCAGTTTATTTATTTTCATGAACAAAGAATCATGAAAAATGAGGATGGGTGTTTCTAAAGGGATTTATATTTTATTATTGAATATCCAAAGGTTTACATGTTTTGAAATTTTATTTGGTTACTTAAGGTTATGATGAATTATTAAATAAAATATTAGTGATAACATTTTGGGTTTATTGGCAGTTTTTTGGATCACTACGAACTCATTTTGCATTATAATTTAATATTATATGTACAAAAAGATTATAGAAACATACACATGATATATTACATAATAATATGTTCTTACTATAAAAAATGTTTTCATGACCTGAATTGAATATGATAAAAGAAATTGAAAACCCATCTTACTTGAATGTGGAAAATTAACACAACTAGGATGGTGTCTTTACTAATAGCATAAATAAAAATTAAATGAGATATGATAATAAATTATTCCATCATCATAACTAAATTCCACTACATGTAAGGTCATTTATTTATCATATCCTTTGGATAGGGATAGGTAAGGATATAAAATAATAAAAATGAACTTGAGAAGAACGTAAAATAATTCAAAAGTGGAATTTAAATCCTGAATCCTTCTTCATAGAGAGCCTCATTAGGGGAGAGGATTTGTTATTTTGAATATACTAAGGGATTTTGGATGTGGGGGAGTATCTTGGGGAGCGATTTGGATTGAATTTAGGAAAGTAACAAGGATTTATTGTAGTGAAGAGAAGATGTTAAGAGGGGTGGAATTTATAGAGTGTGAGAAGAGGGTTTTCGTAATATTAAATTCCTTAGTTTATTAATTTACCTCAAGAACAAAAATAGTGATGATTTTAGGACCATTAATAGTAATAAATACATGTGAGTTCGAACCAATTGGGATTTTTTAATGCCCCAACCCCAGTTACCCAGAGTCAATGAATTATTTGAATACATTGTCATGATTACGAGGAATAAAGTCTCGAAGGACAGATCATTTTAGCATTCTTATAAAATAGATTACATACAATAACATTACATTACAATTTCAAACATAAAACCCAAAATAGATAGTTCTTTGAGAACACCATTATTCCCTTTATCTTAACCTTACATATCAATCATAATACACTTCTTAGAATCCTGGGAAAATAAAACATAAGAAAGCGGTGAGCTTAGATGACCGATAAGTGTAAATAATTTAGCGGAATCTATAAACATTCAAGGAAAGATGTGTGATAAAAACAACAGAATTTTTAAACATAAACTTGAACAAAATATGAAAAAAATAAATCAAACATTACCATATAAACACGCACATGAATATTCCACTAGTCGAATAATCACATGTAATAACTAATTTCATAAGGAGGGAATGCCTAACGTCAGACATCATTACCACATAATCAAGGCCTTGTGCCAAGACTACAAATAAAATTTTTGTCAAGGCCTTGTGCTAAGACTCTAGTTTGTTTCATTAGTCCAACCGATGCATTGATGAGCTATAGCGGGCTCCATCCATCACTTACTAAGTCCACTGAATTCCTCATATGAAAAGTTGAAACATAACATAAACATTCGTATTAAAACTAGCATATGAAATGTCAATACATTAACCATAATCCATGAATGGTATAAAATAGAACATCTACAGCAAGACATATCATAAATCATTTAATAAAATATGGAATATTGTTTTATGATTAATCAACCTCAATCAAAAATAAAATCTGGTAAATGATGCTGACATAGTTGAAAATGTAGAATAATTTTTTTAGATAAATATCCTTTTTGTAAAATCATTTAAAAGTCACACATTTTTAAAGGAATTAATTTAAAAGATATTTTTGAATCATAGTGTCCCATAAAACTTTGAAACTTTTTAAAAGAATTATCATTTAAAAAAATTCATGTCCATATAAATAAATCCTTAAAGTCATTTTGAAAACATGGACATTAATTAAAAAGATTTAGAAAGATAAATCTTTAAAACATTTTGAATTATAATCTTGGTAAAGAGTACCTTTCAAAAATCCTTGAAATATTTATTTTGAAATCATTTTTATGAAAAATGGACATGGATGACAAAAATGTCCCATTAAATACTGACACATAAACAATCTTGGATAATAATGTGATTGAGGAATTAACCCTTACATTGAAATTTCCTTTAGTCAAGGGTACGTATAATGTCCTGTATGAAGATAATAGTATGTTATTAAATTATACCAGAATCATATTAACATTTAATATATCATAAAATATTAATTTATGACTTTTTACTAACCCTTTAATAATAATTTCCATGTTAAATTAACGTTTCAGGTAATAATCACTTTCTTTATCATACATGTTTTAACTTGTTACTCTTGATTGTATCACTTAGATAAAGATTTAAATACTTCTAGAATATAAAACATGATTTATATATCATATATATTTAGAATATAAATATGTATAATAGACATATATATGAAATTAAAAACATCGTTTATGCAGACGGTAGTCCGTACGTACACATAATCACTGTTTCTGTTTTCATATCATTTTGAACGGAACTAAGTGAATAAGATATATGTAAGTACATATATATATATATATTTATATAAATATATATATCTCCAGTAGAATTATTATGTCATATAATAAATACTTATCAGTAATATATATTTTTATAATCGTCGAGGAATGGTGAACGAGGAAATGAATCTCAACGCGTCATGGAGACGGTAATCCGTACGTACGCACGAGCGACAATATCACATCCATAAAGGTGTAGAATTGGATGGTATATTAATTTTATAGAGACATTATCATGTTATTTTCATTATTTATATACATATTACTCATCATTATATCCTTCCAAATAACATAGTGTTGAATAACAAATTACACCACGAAATGGAGACGGTAAGTCGTACGTACGCACGCATGGTCACATTAACATTCATAAGATGTATAGAATAATTAATATAGATGTTACATAGTTATGATTACATCACATTATATAGAATATACTGGAGATATTATTTTATAATTGAAACAAAAAAGAAAGAGTAAGTGGAAGAATAAGATAACTTGAAAGAGGGCAGTGAAATCATTACCTCTTCTTCGGGTTCTTCGTTTTGATTTGATTAAAAGGGAATCATAGGGTTCTTTTCTAACCAAATAAATGACTATAGGACAATGGTAGGATAGTTTTTAGGATATTTGGTTAGAGTATGGAAGAGACAAATGGCTTTGGATGTGTGAATTTGATAGAAGGGGATGTCCCTTTTTATAAGAGGGGTGAGGGGCACCTTAGAAAAAACATAAAATATTATTTTATAATAAATTCATTTTGGGTTTATAATAGCTCTGAAATTAATTATATTAAGGCTAACGTGGGATGGGTTGAAAAACACTTAACCAATATGGTTTAGATCGTTCTAGGTCACCATATTAACCTTAACATTTAGATTTAACTCTTAGTTAAATAGTTTGACATATACCACGTCTTTTTATATTTTTATATTATATGGTTAATAAAAATACTATAAAATTCTAATGGAACCCCAATTAGTTCATTAATGTCATATATATTATTATATAAGTATTTTCGCCGAACCTTATATTTCTAGGACTATTATATCATTTAATAATATAATATTTTTTAAAAAAAGTATTTTGTGTCAATATTAACACTATTTGGTATTTGATTTTTGATAAAATAATTACTGCATCATTACATCAATAAAAAATACATTTACTCAATATTAACATGTCATATTCACTTATAAAATTCTTTCATGTCCTAAAAACTTTGAAATTATATTTATTTTAATATTTATAATTCAATTTATTTGATTCTTTCATTAATAAGGTAATTACTTTGTCATCATTTTTGCACTAATAAATTTAATTATGTGTCTCTAAAAATTATAAATAAATGACTATTATGTAGGAAATATTTTTATCTTTCTAATGAATATTTATAGTTGAATTTATCTTATGTATAACCCTATATTAAAAATAGTTTAGTTATTAAACATTGATTTTAACTATTTTAACTCTTCTTTAAATAAAATAATAATAAATGTCTTAATCTAATCCATGTGGACCTAAAATGACATATTTTATTTCTATGGTTGTTTTTGGTCGAATTAAACTTATCCAATAGAATTAGGACATGTGTTAGGGTAATAATAATATCATTTTTTACCTTTAATTACCCTACTCCCTTTTAACTGTGGTAAATATAAGTAAAAATGTTACCATTAACCAAAAAACTATTTTTATCTTATTGAACCACATTTTAATCCTTGATATTAACCATTTCTCTCGGATTTTTGAAATTCAACTCACAGAAGTGGTAAAATTATTTTTTATGCGAATTTGCAGATTCTCCTAGGAGGTGGGTCAAAGACGGTAAAAAGTTTAATAAAATTTTTATATATCTAAACTTATTATAAAATGTCATCAATAAATTATATTGAAATTATATAGGTATTATTTATCAATTTTGACATAAAATAAATTTAAATAAAATAAATAATTATATAAATAAAAAGTCAGTTTTAAACAATAACTCGTTGTTTTTCACTATTCATCAAATATTGAATGTTTTCAGAAAAATACCAAACATTTTCCCTAAGATAATATTGATATTCTTAATTCAAAAATCAATTAAATATTTCCAAATTCAAAACATAGAAGTTGCATTTATTAATTTAAAATTAATTTCGGTTGTCAAATTGAAAAGGCGTATTTTTAAGATAAAATAACTATCAAAAGATTGACACTTGTTTATGTTCAATCGCAAAGTGAAATTACATAAAATGAACAAAATTTTATTAAATGGTAAAAATATAATCTAATTATACTTCCAAAAAATAAAAATGTTTAATATAACACTATAAATTATTTTGATTAAAAAAGTTGTTTTCAATTAAAATATATTATTTTTCACTATTCACCCAAGAATGAAAGTTATCAGAAAAACACCAGAAGTTTATTGAAACTATATTATTATGTCTAGATTCTAAATAAAAAGTTTATTTTGTCAAATTGAATATATAAAAGTGTCAAATATTGGATTTAAAAAGGGTTTTCCATTAAAAGGCGATAAAATTACATTTAAAAAAAAATAATTCTTCTATCTGAAAAGATGTATTTTCTAATACATAATGTATAAGAAAGACATAATATGGATTCTAAAATTATAATGATTATATAAAGTTCATGATTCTATTAATACTATTCATAACCTTTTTTGAACGGCTAGTTTAGTAAGTCGTGGTGTGCTTGAACTTAGTGACGCGTGTAGTGCAAGTTATTGAATTACATTGAAGAAATAACATACTTTAAAATCATGGGGTGTTACATTATTACGTCCATCAATAAATTGCGTCATCACAATTTGAAATTGTAATGTGAAAATAAAAGGTTGAAAATAGAAAATATCTTTCTGGGAAAACCCACATTGGAAATTGGTTTAATAAAATTTAGTCTTAATATGAGGAAAAAAATTATATATATATATATACTTGACATGTAGATTTTCACCCTTCATATAATTCCTACCACAAACTCATCTTTTAATCCTAATTATTTCAAAAACAATATTCTATATATCCCGATCGTATCGGGTTCCAAAAATAATGAATTTATATTTCATTTATCAGACTATCTTAAAAAACTATATTATTCAAACCAGTACATCACGTAGTGTCGAAGGTGATGCACCTTTGTCGCTCATCGGTTGCGGGTTCATGTCTTGCGCCCTTTCCAGATTCGGCATGTTGTCACCCGACCTCTAGGTTGTCCATTTTATAACAATCCAAAAATAACCTTAACAATAGTATCTAATTTCAAACATAATCTATTCCAACCTTTAGAATTATCCAAAATACTTCAATCCAAACTCTCTGTCCAAAATTTATAAGGATGTTAAACACAATGAAGATCCTTTTTGCGAGGTAATTACATGTGAACAGCTTCATCATGTATTCTTTTAAAACACAGCAATATCCTTAATTACCATAAAACCTTATGGTTTATATTCATGCTCCCGTATTCTTTATAGAATACTGGATATACTCTTTATATCCAAAAAATGTGGTAAACTCCAAAAATGATGGAATATACAAATCATTAATTACGTTCAAGGAAGTCAAGAATATCCAATATAATTTATCCAAATCAAACATCTTTATTCCAAAATCACTTCCTCATTATCAGGACCATATTAAGGATTACCTTTCCTTTAACCATGTATTTTCCAAAAAGCATAGCTTACTATTAAGTCACTTTTATTAGAACCATATAATCTCAAATTCTCGATAAAATATTACTCCAGTACAATCCTTATTTGTCACCATAATTCATATAACTAGTATATTGTTGATATAACACTCAAATGAAATAATTATATATTTACAATATCAGAACACTAGTCATTCCTCTTCACATGAGGTTGTGTCATAAGTTTTTTATTATATAATAGCATCATTTAAGGTATACTCTGATGACTGAGACATTGATTCGCATAATGTCCCAACGCCTTGCAGATGAAGCATTGTACATGTAAAAAAAATTCTTACACTTGCAATCACATACTTGGTTTCCTTTTTATCCACAATTATAACAAAATCCCATTTCCTTCATGCATTTACCATGGTGATTCTTTCCACAGTTATCATATATGGGAAAATCCTTCTTTTCCCTCTTCCCTTTTTCCATCTTTCTCTTATCCATCCTTTTCTTATCTTACTTCCCTTCAAATCCATATGACTCAGAGAATTATTTACTTATCTTATTAACACATGATACTATTTATTCATATGTTGAGAATACATGGGGAACTATTTCATTTCTAAATGTTGTCTTAATATTGTGAAAGATATGGTCCTTCTTACTCTTTGGATCAAACGTGTTACTGGAGTTCACATTCCTTCTATTGCACACCATTTCTATACAATGGCATACACTAGGTCAGTTTTTGAATAAAAATTCATAATTCCTAACATGTAAAATACCTAACGTAAATTGAACAGTTTATGGATCAAATATATAAATAAAAAAATGTTTTCTTTGAGGAGGTATATAATCATAATCCCTTCATAGTGGTTTGTAAAGAAAAAGAGAATTAACCAAAGCATATCCCCAAGGAGTGTTGTAAGAAAGAATTCTGCAAGGCCCGTTGTCGTGCACTAGTTCCCATTTGAGTCTAGATCAAAGCGGTGTTTTCAGGTTTTACCCCTTGGTACATCTCTCCCAGAGCCGCCTCTACCTGCTCGAATCCAGATAGGGATGTATTTTCTTGGAAAACTCACAAAATCATTACATTACCAAAATTCTAGGAAGTTCTTCTATAATAATCTTCAAAGTCTATCTATAGGTAATGTGATCTAATCAGAATTTATCTAAATCAAGTTTTCACGGTTATTAGAAAACATCCTCTGATACCAATAGTAATGCCCTAACCCCAGTAACCCAGAGTTAGTGCATTATTTAAATACATTAGCATGATAACAAATAATCAAGTCCCGAAGGACCGATCAGTTTAGCAGTCTTGGAAAATAGATTGCATACATTAACTTTAAATTACAATTTCAAACATAAAACACAACATAGATAGTTATTTGAGAACTCCATTATTCCCTTTATCTTAACCCTACATGTCAATCAAAATACACTTCTTGGGATCCTGGGGAAAAAAAACCTAAGAAAGTGGTGATCTCAGATGCCCAGTAGGGGTAAATAATTTAGCGGAAGCTATATAATTTCAAGGAATTATGTGTGATAAAAACAAAAACCTTTTTAAACATAAAAATGAACATAATATGAAAAAATAAATCAAACATTACCATATAAACATGCACATGGATATTCTACTAGTCTAATAATCACATGTAATAACTAATTTCATAATGAGGGAATGCCTAACGTTGGACATCATTACAACATACTCAAGGCTTTGTGCCAAGACTACAAATATAATTTTTGTCAATTCCATGTTCCAAGACACTATTTTGTCTCTTGAGACATACCGATGCATCGAGAAGCTATAGCGGGCTCCAACCGTCAATTACTAAGTCTACTGCATTCCTCATATGATAAATTTGAAACATAAAATAATCATTCGTATTAAAACTAGAATACGAAATGTCAATACATTAACCATAAACCATGAATGGAATAAAAATAGAACATCCACAGTCAAACATATCATAACTCATTCAATATAATATGGAAGATTGTTTTATAATAAATCAACCTCAATCAAAAATAATATACAGTAAAGACGCTGACATAGTTGAAAATGATGAGTAAATCTTTTTGAGAGAAATTTTGTTTTTTAAAATCATTTAAAAGTAATACATTTAAAAAGGAGTTAATTTGAAATATATTTTTTCTTCAAAGTGTACCATACCACTTTGAAACTGTTGAAATTAATTATCATTTCAAAACATTCATGTCAAAATAAATAGATCCTTAAAATCATTTTGATGACATGGATATTAATTAAAATGATTTAGAAAGATAAATCTTTAAAAAATTTAAAATCAGGATCTTGATAAAGAGTACCTTTCAAAAATCCATAAAATATACATTTTGAAATCATTTTTATGAAAAATGGACATGGATGATAAAAATGTCCATGTGAATACTTACACATAAACAATCTCGGATAATAATGAGATTTATAAATTAACCGTTACCATGCACTTTCCTTTAGTTGATGTTACGTTTAACCTCCTGTATGAATATGTTAGTATGTTATTAAATTATACCAGAAACATATTAATATTTATTATATCATACATGAGTCATTTATGACTTTATACTACCCATTTAATAATAATTTCCATGGTTAATTAACATTTCGTTTAATAATCGTTTTCTTTATCATACATGTTTTAACTTGTTACTCTTGATTGTATCACTTAGATCAGGATTTATATACTTCCAGAATTAAAAAAAATGATTTATATATCATATATATTTAGAATATAAATATGTACAATAGACAAATAAATGAAATGAAAAACACCGTTTATGGAGACGGTAGTCCGTACATACGCGTAATCATTGTTTTCGTTTTCATATCGTATTGAATGGAACTAAGTGAATATGATATATGTAAGTACATATATATATATATCATGTAGAATTATTATGTCATATATTACATACTTATTAGTAATATATATTTTTATAATCGTTGATGAATGGTGAACGTGGAAATGAATCTCATCGCGTCGTGGAGACGGTAATCTGTACGTACGCACAAGCGACAATAACATTTCCATAAAGCTGTGGAATTGCATTGTATATTAATTTTACAGAGACATTAACATTTTATTTTAATTATTTATATTCAATTTACTCATCATTATATCCTTCCAAATAACATATTTTTGAATAAGAAATTACACCACGACATGGAGAGGGTAAGCCGTACGTACGCACGCATGGTGACATTATCTTTCATAAGATGGATAGAATAATGAATATATTTGTGCCATATTTAGAATAAAATAAAAGTATATAGAATATAATGGATTTATTATTTTATAATTGAAAAAACCAAGAAAGAGTAAGTGGAAGAAAAAATGAACTTGAATGAGGGTGGTGAAATCATTACTTCTTCTTCGGGTTCATCTTTTTTATTTGATAATAAATGCTTCTTTGGATGGATATCTAACCAATGGAAGGCCTCTAGTATGATGGTAGATTAGCTGTGAGAATATTTGGGCAGAGTTTGGCTGAGACAAATGGCTTTGGGGTGTGAATTTCAGAGAAGGGGATGTGACCTTTTATAAGATGGGTGTGGGGAACCTTTGGAAAAACATAAAATATTATTTTATAATAATTTTTTTTCGGTTTCTAATGGATCCAAAATGAATTATATAATGGATATGGTGGGGATGGGTGGAAAACCACTCAACTAATAGATCTAAGACCATTTTAGGTCACTATATTAACCTTAACTTTTAGTTTTAACTATTAGTTAAATAGTTTAACATTTACCATGTCTCTTTGTATTTTTATATTATATGGATAATAAACTAACTATAAAATGTCAATAGAACCCCAATTGGTTAATTAATGTCATATATATTATTATATATGTCTTTTGGAAGAACCTTATATTTTTAGGACTATTATATCAATTAATAATATAATAATTGTTTCAGAAACTATTTTATGTCAACTTTGACACAATTTGGTATTTGTTTTCTGATAAAATAATAACAACATGATTACTTCAAAAAAATACATTGAATTAATTCTAAAATTTCATATTCACCTATAAAATTCTTGGATGTCATAAAAACTTTGAAATTATATTTATTTTAATATTTATAATACCATTTATTTGATTCGTTCATTAATAAGGTAATTACTGCTTCATCATTGTGTCGTTAATAAATTTAATTATTTAATCTCTAAAAATTATCTATAAAATACCATTATGTTGGAAATATTTTAAATTTTCTAATGAATATTTATTGTAAAATTGAATATATAAAATTATCAAATATTGGATTTAAAAAGTGTTCTCCATTAAAAGGCGGTAAAATTTAATTTTTTGAAAAATACTTCTTTTATTTGAAAACATTTTATTTGTTATTACATTATGTCTACGAAACTCATAATATGGATTCTAAAATTATAAGGATTATATAATGTTCAATATTTAGTTAATACTATTCATAACCTCTTCTGAACGACTAGTTTGGTAAGTCGTGGTGAGCTTGAACTCGTTGTTGCGTGTAGTGTAAGTTATTGAATTACTTTCAAGAAATAACGTAAGAGGTAGTTACTATTCATCCAAAATTATGTTTTTCTTATTGGACTCTAAAAAAGTTACTGATTGCAATCATGTATGTCAGATTTTTGAAATTCAAATCATAGAAGTGACAATATTTTGTTAAAAGTTTAAATCATACATAGTAGTTCGTTGGGTTGGGATTCCATGTTATTATATGTCATATTTATAAGAAATGAATTTCCATTGTTAATACATTGGGTTGTTACATTATTCCCCCATTATGAAATATCACCCTCATATTTTTTTTACATTCTAAGACATATATAGTTGGGGGTAATTTTCATTCATTTCCTCCTCGAGATCCCATGTAACCTCTGCGTACTTTTGGTTCCTCCATAGTACATTGACTAGATGAGTAGTCCAATTACATAGAACATTATCTCTATGATCCATGATCTTCTCTAGATTCTCATCATAAGAAAAATCATTCTCCAACTGTAACACCTATGAAGAAAGTACATTTGAAGGGTCTGGTATGTACATCCATAAGAGTGATATATGAAAGACATCTTATACATTGGACATGGTTGGTGGATGTATCTGTCGATATGCCACAACTCCGACATGATCAAGGATATCAAAGGGCCTGATGTACCTAGGACTTAGCTTTAATTTCATATCAAAACTCATGAACTTCATCTATGGAGAGATGCATAGAAATACAATGTCTCTGACTTTGAACTCAAGGTCTCATCGATGATTGTCTGCATAAATATTTTCTCAACATTAGGCTTCTATGAAGTGATATTGAATGGTTTTCACCTTTTCCACCGTTTATTCATCCATTTTCGATCCTAGTATCTTACTATAAATGAATTCATCCAAACACACCAGTGTTATGAACCTTGTCCAATAATGGGCTTTGTATTGTTGCATTCAGATGCTCGAGTGGAAACTACTGTAGTAGGATAATTCAACTAGTGGAAAATGTTGGAACAATATTCCATTGAAGTATATAGAATGTGGTCTCAACATATCTTCTAGTGTCTAAATAGTTCTCTTATATTGGCCACCAGTTTGAGGATGATAGGCTGTACTGAAGTTCAGTTCACTGCTTAGGGCATGTTAGAGACATTTCCAAAACATCAAGGTGAATCTATAATCTCTATAAGAAACAATAGGTAGTGGTACCCTAGGCAGCCTTACCACCTCTTTTATATATATCCATTAAAATTTATCTAATTATAATTCTTCTAGAATTGCAAAAAAGTGATTTGTCATTGTAAGATGATCCACAATGACCCATATAGCATTGTATCCTCTGTATGTCCTTGGAAGTCCAGTGTCAATGTCCATGGTGATGTTATGCCACTTCCATGTTGGGATGGGTAGTGATTATATCATCCCCTTTGACTTCTGTCTTTCAGCCTTCACTTGTGGACATTCCAAGAACTATGATATATATTCAGAAATCTTCTTCTTCATATTGTCTGAACAAAAGATCACTTGGAGATCTCGATGCATCTTTGTGCTCCCTGGGTGAATAATGAATATTGAGCTACATGCATCATTCACAAGGTCCTTTATCTATGGATTATATGGTACACATAATCATGACCCAAATCTTACAAATCCTTCCCCATCAATCATGTAATAAGAGGATTTCCTATTTTTAATGGCTTCAAGACTTTTCTATATTTTCTTCTTTTTTTCTATGAACATCCTTTATTTTTATCCCGGATGGGTGGTTGAGAAATCATTTGATAATGGATTGTGGTGTTCCTCCATTAATGATTACCATTTCCATCCTCTAGAAATCTAAAAAGATCAGATCATTATCAATTATAATTATAGATAATGATGTTTGATCTTTTATGCTCTGAGCTTCTACCACCTTATTTTCCTTACCAGGATGATATTGGATTGGGTAGTCGTAATCCTTGATGAGATCTATCCATCTTCACTAATGAATATTAAATTATATTTTTGTTAATATATATTTGAAACTCTTGTGATCTCTATATATCTCACCCTTCTCACCATAGAGATAATGCCACCAGATTTTTAACATAAAGATCTCAGCCTCCCAACTCTATAACATTTGTAGTATAGTTTTGATCATGGATTTCCAACTTCCTTGAGTTGTAGGATATCACTTTACCATTTCTCATTAGAAGACAAACTAATCTATTCGTTTAGGCATCATTGCACACCACAAAGGGTTATTCACTTTTTGAGAGTGTGGGTACTAGTGCAATGATTATCCTCGGTTTTAACTCCTTCAATATTTTAAAATTCTTGAGTCCAGACAAACATTACTCCCTTCCAATTCATCTTGGTCAGTGGGTTTAAAAATCGATAAATTTTCTTCCAAAATCGTCGATAGTACCCAGCTAGACCCAGAATTTTGCAAATCTCTATTACAGATGTTTGCATGGTCTACTCGTCAAACACCTTTGTCTTAGAAGGGTCTACATATATCTCTTTTATAGTGATAACATTCCCAATGAATGAAACTTCCTCTAGCCAAACTCACATTTTCTGTACATTGCATAAATATTCTCCTATCATAAAGTCTTTAACACATTATTCAAATGCTCCTCATTTTCCTCATTACTCTTGGTGTTTATGAAAATATCATCAATAAAGACTACCAAATTTTTTTGAGAAAATATCCAAATACTCAACTCGTTAAATCCATGAAAATTACTTGAGAATCAGTGATTCTAATGAGAATCACTATGAACTCATAGAGTCCATATCTCCTTTAAAATGTATTCTTGGAAATATCTTCCTTCCTCACCTTTTATTTGTGATACCCTGAATAAAGGTCCACATTAGATAAATAAATGACCCCACCAAGCTGATCGAACAAGACATATTTATGTGTTATGGGATGATTTTACAGTATCATAATTTTATTGAGATCATGATATTCAATGCACAGACACATTTATCCATTTTTATTCTTGATGAAGAGGACTGGCGCACCCCACGGAGAAGCACTCGAATGTATAAAACCCTTCTCTAGATTCTTTTGTAACTACTTCTTCATCTCAGTAGCTCTATGGTGTCTATTTTATGAGGTGTCTTTGATATAGTAATAGATATAGGAAAAAATTCAATTGAGTACTCAACCTATCTATAAAGAGAAAGGCTATTAAACTCTTCCGGGAATACACAAGTGTAATCCGACCCAATTGGAATGTCTTCATGAATGATTCTCTCCTTTTTATTAATCATATGACCTAGATATTATTTCTCATAACTAATTAACATCCACAAATGAGACAATGATGCTAATTGTGGTTCATCTTCCTCCTTAAACGTGTAAATAATTTGAGGATGCTTTCGGATGTGAAGTGTAATCTCTCTTTCCAGAGAGTTGATGTTGTCTTTGTATAAATATAAGCAATACATGATAAAGATAGCATCAAACTCCACTAAAGAAATTATGATGAGATTTTCTTGGAGGTTCAGTCCACAGACATTAATTGTGGAAGATTTATAAACCATGAAATCAATAATTACCCCATTTTATTTTCTCACAGATAACATATCCTCCAAATTATGAGGTGGTGTTTGAATAGTTCTAATATACTTCAAAAATATGAATGAATACACCAAACCATAATAAAAATTTACATTCACTATATTTGAATGAATAACTAGTGTACTTTTCAACAAATATTTTTTTGGATCCACCTAAGCAGTACTGATAGCAAAGTACCTTCCAAGTTTCGTTGGAGGTTGTTTTTGATTACCTCTGACAACCATCAGCTTAGGGAAATTGTTCGCATATTTCCCATTATCCTCGACGTTGTGACCCGACACCATCAACTGAGCATTTATATAAACCTTCCATTCATCTTACACATTAGTGGGAATCTTTATATACCTTTGGCGGTTTTTAGACCGATGTCCCAGCTATCTACTTTTGAAAAAATTCATGGTTCCCTTTAGACTGTTCCATGATTATTCTTCCCACAATTTTTACACATGAGATGATCAGGCCTCTATCTATCAAAGAATTTGTTATCAGTATTACCCACATGAGATTCCATTTTACACTTCTAGTCCCCAAGACCACTACACCACTGCGAGTCTATGATCTCCATTTCAACCTTGAGGGAACAATAGAAAATCTCCCCAGAATTCTCAAAGTCTCGAATCTCAAATGATTTTTGTAGACTCAGCCATCCTCTTCTAAATAAGAAGTCCTCCTTACTTTTAGTGTTCCAGAAAAATCCAATGGTGTACCAGGAAATACTTTTGAATATTGCTTTGTACACATCGATGGACTCATCTTCCTTTTACATGAGTCTGAGGAACTCTTTTTCCATCTTGAGATGGAGGGTTAAGGGAAAAATATCTATTAAAAATATTTTCTTTAATTCCACCCATTCCATGGAATCAATTAATTTATGGGGCGTCATATTCATCATCAGTGTCGACCACTTAATAGCTTCCCCATAAAAATTATAGAACAAAAGTATGAATTTCTCATCTTTTGAGAGCTGGAGGACATATAATATCTTTTCAATTGAGTTAATCCACTATTTCGTGAGGTGGGGATCATAATATCCACTAAACATGGGATGCCGTTTCCATATGAAGTATTAAAATCCAACATTCTCTTTCCATAGAGGAGGATGGTGTTCCGCATGGATCATGTTTTTATTCATTACATGATCTAGCTGAGCAAGTACTATCATGATGTTCTGAGCACCCGTTCCTATCATATCAAGCATATGGTTAGGGAAATTATCACATTCCCAATCACATTTATTATTGGAACATGTTCTTCTATTTCCCGCAATTTACTATGAAAAAGTGCTTATAATTATATGGATAAAATATATAGCTATTGAGCATTAAAAGAAACCATTGAACATAAGAGGATAAACACGTATAGGATAAAAATATCCTATCTTGTGATTTCTTATGTTTCAATATATGTTATTCTTGATCTATTTCATAACATATATTCTTATGGGTTTTTTTCATTCCCTTAGTAATGTTTTGTACCATGATCATGAATTTACAAAAAAATATCCCCTAGAAGTTTCAAACTAATAGTTCCTAAAGGCCTGTTTTCGTGCACTGATTCCCGTTTGAGTCTAGATCAATGCGTTTTTTTCAAGGTTTACCCCTACTTACATATGTTCCATATCCAAATATACCTATTCATATCTAGACATGGTTGTATTTGTTTGATAAATAACTTAATTTTTACATACCAATATTTAGGGGTATTTTCATATACTTAGTGTTATCCTTACAGTTATTACTAAAGTTATCTATTCATAATATCAAAAATTTATACCATCCTTTGATATCAATTATAGAGACCATAGACTTTTACATATAACATTACATGACTTTAGGAATAATTATACATCAGAATACAAGCCAAGGATCATAATGTCTAGTGTCATGGATGACTAGGTTCATGAAAAAAAACATTGAACTAAATAAAAAATATCTCTATTTAATATTCAAATAAAGATCCTAACTTCTATTTTGCTCAATCATCTTCATAGGGTACCATGGGGAACACATGTACAAAGGGATGATCAATATAGATCATTAAGGGAATAACCATAAGAATAAAGCACTATCCCATGGGATAAAAGGTGTGAGATGATGATATAAAAAGGCATGTAAAATATGAAATAATAACATATATACATAGAGTCATATAATCATGGAGTCATAATAACATGGCAGCAACATAAAACATGACATTAGAATGAGTCAAGTCTATCAGCCAAGACCACCGCACATTACATCTCAAGAGACTCAATATTACCCATTGAATTGGAGAGCTATCTGGGTACATCCAAATTAACTTTTTATGAATATTTTTTCTAACAAATAATCATACATAATCCATTTTCATAAACATAAGGGTTACTCGTAGAAATAATTTGGTAGCATAATCTTGTCATAAAGAATAAAAAATGGGTGTATCGTAGAAGTTTCCATGAAATAATGTAATTAAAATATACATTGAAATTCATAATGGAAAATAGGCACGTATGATAGAATGTTATGCCAATTATAAGGGACAACATTTAATAAAATTATTTATGAGATTTTAGCATTTAGAAATTTTTTGTGGTTTTATGGAAAATACTATAGAGCCTTTAAAATGGAATAATGAACAATACCATATATAGAACCAGATGTGAACCAATATGGTTTCAATAATTGAAATTACTAATTTTATAAATACATTAGTGGATTAAGACATTATATATAGTGCACTTGAAATTGGAAAAAAAATTCAGGATGTTCCCTCAAAAAATGTTATTATGTCGAGGGGTATTGAGGAGGGAATCACTTAAAAACATGTATATACATGAAAGAGAATTATGAAAGTGTATTGATAAATTAATTTGGTATGTGTGAACAAAATTTATAAGATCCACATAAAAATAAAAGATAACTTCATTTTGGTAAAATTAAAATAATAGAACTCTAAAGAACAATGGAGGTTCAGGTAGAATTCCTTATTAATTAACATCATGGTATCAGGTGTACATAAGTGGGATTAAGGAGTCCTAATGGTGTTTAAAATTAGTTAAAAACCTTGAAGAAAGTATGGAAGTGGTGAGAAATTATACCTAATAATTTGGGATTACACATAAATGGTAATAACATTGAGGGAATTCATGAATAAAAGTGAAATAGAGTGTATCCTTTACCTTTAGTCTGATGGTGTTCTCCACATGATATTAATGACCTAAATAATCAAATTAGGTTCCTTAATTATTAATTTCAGAACCTATTATTTTTTCAAAATATTTATTATATAATTATTAATATCATTAATAACCTGATTTATGGGTTATGAGGTTCAATCCAATTGTTTAAGTCCATTTGTTTTCATGGTTTTTAGGACCGATTTACATATTTTGAAGAAAGTGGAATCATGAAAAATGGAAATGGTTGTCTAGAATTGGAGACATATTTTAGAATTTAAAATTCATAAGGTTACATGGTTGTAAAATATTTCTAGTTATGTAGAATGTAGTTTAGTAATTATATAAAACATTAATGACAACCTTCTAGGTTTATTGTCAATTTAAAATATCAATATGAACTCATTTATTATTGTAATTCAATATCATGTGTACTCAAATATTATAGAACACTAAATAGAGTATATTATATAATAATCTGGTTCAACTATAACAAAAAAAATTCATGAATAGAATTAAATATGGTAAATTAAATTGAAAACCCATCATCCATGAATGTGGTAAATTAATACATCTCAAATGATGTATTTACTACTTGTATAAAAGTAGAGAACCAGAGAGATGATAATAACCTATTACATTATCATAATAATTTTATAGTACATGTAAGGAAATTGATTTTTCGTAACATTTGGATGAGGCGAGGTAATGATTGAAACCAAAACAAATGAACATAAAAATAAAGTAAATGAATTGAAGAGATAAATTTACCTCTGGAATCAATCATCCTTGAGAGCCTCTTAATGGAAGAGGTTTTGGTCTTTTGAAGAGACTAAGGGTTGTTGGACATGGGGTGAGCTTGGGGAGAGATTTGGGCTGAATTTAGAAAACACAAAAGGATTGATAGTGGTGATGAGGAGTTGTAAGGAGGGGTGGTATTTATAGCGGAGGAGAAGAGGGTTTTCATAATATTTCATTCCATAGTTTATTAATTTCTATCATGATCAGAAATAGTGATTATTCATTGACCAAAAATAGTAATAAGTGCATGTGATTTCAAAATAATTGGGATTACATCATCCAATCCTCATCCATGACCCTATAAATCATGTATTTAGCTTAATTTTCAAATTATGTTATTTTATTATTCATATAAATACAATTATTTTAGAAACATCCCAAAAATTCACCATAATCATCTTTAAAAGTAGAATACAAAAAATGAACTCCACTTTTCAAAAATAATTTTCTATATACTAATTAATTTAATTTTTAATTTGAATCATAATTTACTAAGATATTGCATATTTTAAAACTATAACTGACATCATTATGTTTTCAGAATTTACATTAGGTCTTATAAATTTTTATTAAAATATTAATACATAAAATTGATAATTTATGAACATATTTTAGAAAAACATTTTTTTAAAAATTAATTACTCAATTTTAATTATCTATTTATGACTTAAAAAATACCAATACATTTAATATGATAATTTTATCACATATAAGATTCCAATATTTTATTTATACATTCATCGATGATATTACCATTATTTTGGATGATTTACTATTCATAAGTTTCATGTTACTATTCATAAGGGAAACATTACTATTCATAAGGGTCAGTTGCTATTTACTATAAATTATGTTCATCTTATCAGACTCCAAAAATCTTATTAATGACAAAAATGTATGTGATATTTCTGAAATTTAAATCACAGAAGTGACAATATTATGTTCAAAGGTCACACTGTACCTAGTAGTTCATTGTGTTGTGGTTTCATGTGATTATATGACATATTTATATGAAAATAATTTCCATCAATAATACATTGGGTAGTTATGTAAATGAGCATAATTAAATAATAATATATCTAATACATGTATATAAGGTTCATAATTATTTAATTAATTTATTAAATTTGATTATCATGGATGTTAAAGTCAATTGAAGAACACATTTAGACAAAAGGTAAGGGGTTTCTACGCAAACCTCCATTTTATTTTAGGTTATTCATTTTCTCTCACAATCCCAATGAAATTCTTAATTATTCTTATGTAATCCTCAGAAAGGTTTTTTAATTGTTTTATATATGATCAAAATTTTGAATCCATCTTTAATTTAAGGAGAGTTGAATGTTTTATAAAGATATTTCTCAATTATTCATGTTAAACAATCCCGATTCAATGAAACTTCTCAAATTATTAACTAAATTAATATATACACTATGATATATTTTAAGAAACCATTTTTTTATAAAACCACTCACTTCATCAGGATAAAAATAACTCAGCTCATTTCATGTTTTAAGACAATATTTTTCAAAAATAACTCTTCTTGTCAATGTAAAAGTGTATTTATCTCAAAAATTTCTCGATGATTTTAGTAGAGTATTTTTATTTATATCAACACCATTGTTGAATTTTAAGTGTTAGTAAGGATAATATTTTTTATAATCTACCATATTTTATTAAATGGATTATGATCAGATTGACTATGGATGTTCTATTCTGTTACCATTCCCCATAAATCACAAAATGGTTAGTGTTTATGTGCATAGATTTGAGAAAGTTATTTCATATGTTCATATAGATAATGTCTATCCCATTTTAGATGAGGAATTTTTTAAAAATAATAAATGATGTATATGGACTTCTATAGAGCCTCAATGCATCAGTAGGTCTCATGTGACAAATTAGAATTGGGTTTTGGCCATGAAATTGTCGTAGTATTTTCAGACGTCATGGTCGAGGGCTTGAAAATATGTTTCAGATGACTAGAAATATTCATTTTCTTATTATTGTACTAGTAATTGATAAAAAAAGCGATTATTCAACTAGTATTATATCTTTGGTTGTGTTTCATTATATAATGATCAATTTAATGTCCTTATTTAATCAAATTTCATTCCGACCATATTATGATCTAGAATTTTTTAATGACATGTGTTTTTAGTTTTTCTCCACTACTAGTGTTTATTTTTATGATAACTAACATGGTAATATATACAATTTATGATCATCTGATCTCACCACTTTGTAATGTGTTATTTTCCCTAGGTTTAAAAAATTAATATAATTAATTACTTGTTATGACAATCTAGGAGTTATATATGTTTCCAATGGAATTTTTATTACGTATTTAATTTCATGTTGTAATGTTGAACTTATGTTTATATCATTTTTCAAGAACTAATAAACTAATCATTCATTTGTGATATGACTTTCATATAAGAATTCTAAATTTATTAATATAACACATAAACTCTGGGTAACTTAGGTCTGGGTCCTTACACATTATGCCTTTGGAATGTAGTCCCATATACCATTATGGATGTGGGAACCATTGAGTGTATCTTGTTCCATAAATAATCCCCAAAATGAATAATGTGATATAATTGTAGTGTCATGATGTAAGGATTGTGGAATCTTACTCAGCCCATCACAATACTAAATTATTGACCACTACATCCAAGCTCTAAATAATTATGTTATATAAATTTCACTGAAATAAAATATCTTTATGAGTTAAAAATACTAATTCATAAAACCTAATATACATTTATTCTTATTTCGATATATATTATAGGTTTCTTTAAGTAAATTTTTTATATGAAATCAATCATTTTCTCTTAATAATTTATTCCTAAACTTCAAATTTTTTAATAATAATTGATATTTTAATTTTAATGGATTTTATGTAATTTTTGTTAATTGGTTGTTTTATTTTATCCAAATTTAATATCCCAAGTAGTCTTTCATTATAATATTATCCCCCTTCTCCCTATTTATCTTATTAATAATAGTATTTAATGGTTATATGATGATATATTGGAAAACAATATTCAAATTCTTAACAAAGAAGAATTTCAATAATATACTATATTACTAGATTCCAAATTTATCTATATTAATTAAAGACATTCATGTCATGAATTTAGATTTCTAATAGTTGAATATGTTTATTTAATTCTTCTATGAAATTATACCTAAATAATTCTATGCTAAAATTAATCTTCGAACTCAATTTTTGTCTAAAATGGTTAAGGGTTTATAGTTCTATGTAAACACACATGTTATAGAGTGTTAAATATAATATAATGAAATTAGGGACAAAGAAATATATTATTATAGGTAAGGGTAACGTTTCTATAAAAATATATGTAATGTTTTGGGTTTAAAATATTATTAGGTTATTTGAATAATAAAATAAATCATTGAAAATAAAAAATGTTAAGCCCTGATACCGAGGTTACTAGTAAAGATTATCCCATAATATAGAAAATTTATCTTGGTCTATTAATGGTTTATTCTCCATTGAAATCCTATAGTAATTAAAAATTAATGTCTATGATATTTATAATTATTGGGGAATATATATTAGAAAACTATTCAATAAATGGGAATTCTCAATTTGAAGATAAAATGACTAGTATTCCTTTAATAGAGATATATGAACATCAATAATTGATATAATATTATTTTAATATTAATGAAATTGACATTAACTTTTTTATAGGGAAGTTATTAGAGGATAATTTTTCAATTAGTGGGAATAAGCAAAATTAATTTTCTAATGTCAAATGGAAACCATAAGACCTAGTTCCACTAAATGTAGAGAAACATAAGATAGTGGATGAGATGAAACTGAATATGCTTAAGAGAAATGATAATGTTGAATTCCTAGTAGATGGTGTCCATTTATTAGAATAAATTTTTGATGAAATGATGTCAAATTAATTTCAATATTATGATTATGAGTATATTATTTATATTTAACTAGATGAGAATGAATAAAATATATATAAATAATAAATTTTAGTAGAAAATATAATACAAATTATGACAAAATGGATAAAATCATTTGGTGATTAAGATGGATTGTACACTGTTTAGGAAAAGAAGAAAAATTTTTAAAAATAATTTACATTTATTTAAAATTATCCAATATGGGGAACTATATTATAAATGGATTTTGGAAATCTATGTTTGGGAATATAGGAGAATAATATTTTTCAAAGAAATTCAATGAGATATCAATATATTAGAATCCCATTGAAACTAAAATATTAGTATTTCTTCCCATATTTAATATTCTTTTGATAGATATGATTATTAATATAAAAATAACAACATTCTTGAATGAATATTCATTTATTATTTCTAAATTATATGTTAAATTTATGAATTTTTATAATCTTTTGTGAATATATATGTGTTTTATTAATTTTTTTCTCCAATGACCAATACAATTTAAAATGTATAAAACACCATGTTAAGATTATTATGATGGTTTAATGAATTTATTTCATCCTTAGTTATTTAGAGAATATATAAAATTTTACATTTTCCTATTTGATTAAGAATTGGAAAATGTATTTTTTGTTGTACCAATAATATTTTACACATCATTAGTGATTTTATCTAGATGATTTGAAATGATTCAATTAATGATAATATTTTTTCATATATTCTAATTTTGGAACATTAAAATTCAATTTTGAAGCTTCATCCTAGAAAACAGTCATTCATAAAGATATGTGATTGCACACCTCTCGTGATTTTCATCACCAACCATGTTTCCATATAAATATCTATGGTTTTTACTTATTTTATAAATTAAATAACATGAAGTGATGTAAAATAATCATAGGGACTATAATAATAAAAAAACCCATTCATACATTTTCCATCACATAATTTCCAAAATATTTCAAAAATGCATGTGGGTGGTAGTGTGATCCACAGAAACCCCTGATTTCCTTCAACAATCAGGTCCAGCGGATCCATGTGATAATTATTCATAATGAAGTACACCTAATAACAAAAAAATGATATTCATCCAATAACATTTAACATTTTTTAAACTATGTTTTATGAGAGACTGTAAAATTTACATATAATAGTTTTTTAGTATTGAATTGTAGTGATATTGATAATCATGAACATTGATTGTACATCATAGAGAGTATAAAATAGTTTCCTACAATAATTTTTCATAAAATATTTACATATGACCCTGTATGTTGAAAATTGTGGCCTTCTATTTATATAAATTTTAAAGAATAACCCTCAAAATGTATTCATCCATATCAATTCCCATTAATTGATGGGAATAAAAAATGACATCCATCTATAACCATTCCACCAGTAGTGATCATATATGTAATAATATATCCAATACCAATCACCTCAATTTTCAAACATTCCAAAATTAAAAACAATATATTATCAATTCATAGTGATAATGTACCACCAATTAAATAAATTCATCCACTCATATATACCTATTATATAACCCCTATCCATGATGGATACTCTAAAAACATGAAATAATAATTATATTTTGAAAATAAGTGAAAATATTTATACTATGAATTCTCTAATTTATACCCATTGAATCCTTCTAACACAAATCATATAACACATATGGTTTAATTATTCACCAAATTCATAATACAGATCATTATTCATAAGGATCTGAGTAATTACCCAAAATTAATTATTTCATACATGTATTGAAAACATCATTTTATTTTAGGGGACACTAATCAAATTTTTTCTTTTTAATTTTTTCCAATTCCTAAATAGACTTCCTATAACGATATAATCTTATATGTGTTTATATATTGATATACCAAAAGTATAGCCTTAAAAACCTATGATTTCTCTATAATAGGCTTCCTCCTTGATTTAAGGATAAAAATTTCTCTATTGTTTTCCATTATTCATGGGTTTTTATTCATTCCTTGTTTATTATTAAATTAATGGGGGATGAATAATAATTGGATACTATTGACGCCGAAAAAAAAAGTCTGTAACTCTCGGAGGAAGTTTTGAAATGACAAAGCGAAGTGATATTCGGAATCAGAGGCCCGATCCAGAGACGCGGGAAGTGGTGCGAAAAAAATTGGGTGAAGTGTGTGAAAAAAGTTGTCCCACGCGAAAGGCACCTGGCATTCGCGAAAAGCCCCTACGCCGGTGCGGAATAATTTCGCGCCCGCGTACCGCTCGATATTTTCGCACCGCCATCCCTGTCGCCCAATTATTTCGCGTGCCTCCTGGATTCCACGCCGGAGGTCGCCTATAAATAGAAGGTGACCCCGAACGGTTTGGGGGTTGAGGAATCTGAAGCGACTCTTGTTCGCGCAATTCGGCTCCCCCCACGCGCAAGATGACATCCAGGTAATCCCTTATTTCGCGCCACCTAGCCCCGGAGTTTGCCTTTGCGCGCAACTCCACCGGCTTCCATGAATTTTCCCCCTCCCTCGGGTTCCAACCTTGTGCACAATCCGTGTCCCATGCACACAATACCCTTCCGTGCGCGCAAAGCCATGCACGTAATTCCCTCTCCGCGCGCAATTCCATTGCTCCAATTGCGCGCCGTCCCGGTGTTTTGCGCGCAAACCTTCCTTTTTTGCGCGCAAAGCCCAGGATCTCTCACCTTGACGCCCCTTGGCTGCCCCTGCACCGGCACCTGATGTCTCCCCTGCTGGGCATGCGTGCCATGCATTGTTTTCCCCTACGGCCTTCCAGGCTTGTGCGAAGTAACCTCAAGGTACCTTGGGCCGTGTTTCCCGTTGCGTTGCTTTGCCTTATGCTTCTCCGCATTGGCACGCTAACGGCTATTGGTTCTTCACATAGCTACGCTAACGTGGACCCCCTGATGGTTTTCCCTATGGCCCCCTTCACCACGGCCTTGCCAATGCCTTCCCTCCCACAAGGGTTAGAGGTCGTTGGGCATGTAAGCCCTAGGGGTGTGGAGAAAACCCACCTCGTCCAAGCTACATGACGTTAAACTGCTAAGCACCTTGTCCTTAACACATGACGTTAAACTGTGGTCCGACCGCATGCTTCGCACGCAGGGTCCCCCCATCTCGGGCATTCTTTACGCCCACTAGTCTCCACGGGAATGGACTCTTCCTCGCATGGAATGACATCCTCTTTGTCGGAGTGGCGTTTTCCCGTGAGGGTAGGGCCGCCTCAGAGCGTAAGCCCCTATCATTTCTTACGGATGAGTGCACCCGTGCATCTCCGTACTTCCCCCCTACCAAGGGTAGTGGAGTCATTTTCCCACTGTGCTTTGTCGCACCACAGGCCTCCACCCTAGAGTAAGCCTCGACACCAAGGGACGCTAACCACGCGTAAGCCCCTGTTTCCTCTTTGGGCCGCTCAACGCGTAAGCCCCGTTTTGCTTCTCACGGACGCACCCTTCGCGACGTGATCGTATGATCCCTGTCGCCTCTTATTTCCCACACCGAGCATGAATCACAAGGGCTTAGAGTGCGCATCGACCATGACATTATCCCATGGGCTTCCCCAGTGCGTAAGCCCCATACCAGCGAACTATGTGGACTTTGATCCGTGCTAATGCATGGTAAGTAGGAAGCCTCTATGAGGTTCAAGCCCTCCACCCGGTCGTCCCGACCTTTGCATGTCAGCTCCCCGACCACCATAGGTCGCCTCAGAGCGTAAGCCCCATACCCCCCATTGGTCGCCTCAGAGCGTAATCCCCATACCCACCATGGGCGCCTCAGAGCGTAAGCCCCATACCCACCATGGGCCGCCTCAGAGCGTAAGCCCCATACCCACCATGGGCCGCCTCAGAGCGTAAGCCCCATACCCACCATGGGCCGCCTCAGAGCGTATGCCCCATATCCACTATGGGCCACCTCAGAGCGTAAGCCCCAAATTCCCTCGTCCCGCATGACGTTAAATTGTATGCCCTCGTCCCGCATGACGTTAAACTGTATTCCCCCTCTTGGGCCGCTTCCGAGCGTAAGCCCCATGTCTCATACCCACATCTCATCCTGACTTTCCCCTCGAGCCCACGTGCCTTGGGAATCTCATGCCCTAGCCCGAGGATCTTACTTCCTCCTAGCTCCAATCCATGCGTTCATTCTCACGGGTCGCCTCCCCAGGTGTCCCACCATAACACTGAACTACGCGGACTTTGTTTCCCTGCCATGGGGATACATAGGAAGCCTCCAAAAGTTTCAAGCCCATCACACCACCATCCATCCTGATCCTTTCCCGGGCCGCCACATCCTGGGGAGATCATGCCACCCCGTCCCACTCCATGATATCTGGGAAGCCGCCCACGTGTTGGCCCCAACATCGGTGTTCCCCCTAGGGGGTCCTTCAACCCGATCCGTCTCCGCATGACATTAAACTCGCGGCATACCCCGTGTTAAACATGGGAAGCTAAGGAAAACCTCAGATGGTGTACATTCCCCGCATTTAATGTGGGATGCCTCGGGCTTCCGCACCCTCGAGAAGCCCTGTGATGAGGGAACAAAGACAGACATGCCAACGACGCCCCGACGTGACCATTCTCCTCAACGAAGGTTGCTCCCCGACAAGACCCCTTGGAGCGTCTTGATGGAATCAGCGTAATTAACTGGCATCCATGTAGATATGGCGCCTGAAATGATCTTCACGAACCCGTCTTAAATCTATGAGGGAGTCCCAGACTAGGTGATGAGCTCCGAGGAGGAATCCACGGAAGGAAGAACCAACATCCCATCATCCCGGTTTTCATCAAGGAGCAGATGTCCCTGAACAAGGAACTGATGCCGCCTGCCTTTGGAAAGCGGGAATGTGGGGCAACAAGCATCGCATCCTCCCCGCAGATGGATGCGCGCGCCCCGGCGAAAGCGTCAGAAACAAAAAATGGTGAACCCGACATGAAGCTCTTCTCTTGAATACGGGGAATGGTAGCCGTCGGAGAGTCGGAAGGTTAGCATGTCATCAGGTCTGGGTAACCCTCACCAAGACGCGAACTCACCAGGAGTCGAGGCCGAAATGACGTTGACCACTCCGTTCTGCGACGTCGTCAGCGTGGATCCCTCTCGCCGACCATGGAAGACGAAATGACGCTGGACCTTGGTTGTTGATATCCATTCCTATTGATGCTAATGGGTTCATCTCCATGCTTCCAAGAATCAGATCACTGCATTCGGAGCTCGATCGCCCCCTGTCCACCGGCGCAGGGGCAGGGGCAATACCGACGCGGCTACCCCGTGCGGTCCCACCTTTTCCATGGTCGCTCCGACTTCGACCGCCGTAGCAGCCGGGTGCTTGCGCCCCCTCTCCCCATCAGAAATCATATAGCGGAGGGTGATCAATGACCTGGTTCGTAGGTATGACGAGGAAGGGATCATCCCATCCAGGGGCATGGACCGTTTGGATCTAGAGACGGCTGCGCCTCACCACCATCGCTGCCCTCGAGGGCCACGTAGGGAGCCGCTGCTCCCCACGCCGACGTTCAACCACTTCGGGAGCCTATCCCCGGAGCGCCTAAACACATCCCTCCCCTACACCATTGAGGTGGGGGATGTCCGGATCCATCCGATCGGCGATCCGTCCCAGGGGATAACAGCAAGAACCCCCGCCAGGCCACGTCGACGCCGCCGCCTGACTCCCCGAGCCGAGGAGCAGGAAATCTTCATACCTGCACTGTTGGTTCTGACCCATATGACTCGATGATAGCGTGAGGCGTGAGCAGGACAGAATGCCCGTCCTGGGGCATCAACATCAACAACCACTGTGGCCCGAGCCACTGCTGACTCCTGTTACCAGATCCCCACACACGTTGAGCAGGGGTAGCCACGTGCCCGACTGGGATCGAAACCCCGACCGCCCTGCAGGCATGTTGGGTCGAATCTCCCGATCACAGGCACTGGCGACAGCCACTACGGACCAATCCGCGGTAGTGCCGCTCACCATGAAGGCTCATTCCGTGCCACCGATCTGGAAAGCCGAAAGCTTCTTCGCGATGGCTATGCTCCGGGTATGACCCTTTTCGGCACCCATTGCATGGGGTATGAGGTCACTCTCCCTACTTCCGGCCGCGAGTATGTAGCCATTGTGTATCTAGTCGCTCACTCACATGGAGGTCCTCCCCATGCCCCTTTCGACATCTGTCCCAGTGCTTCTCGCACCTCGGCCTTCATTCCCCTCCGCCCCAGCTCTACTGTGGCTGGGGGAACCCTTGACGGGAATCATCCCTACCCTGGGGAGCTACGCAGGGGCAGGGGGGTCGGGGATCGTCGCCACAGGAGGAATGTCAGGGGAGTCCGGATGGAAATTAGACCAGTCCATTTCTCGGAGTCCGAGGCGGAGTACGACTCGACGATGGAAACTCCCCCCCAACGCATCGAGTTGAGGGCAGAGATGGGGATGCGGCGCGTCAGTCTCGTACTCCTCAAATGCGAGGTCTGTATGATTCCCTCCTGCCTTCGAAGGTATATCCAGGAGGATGAGGACTTGGCATACCGCTGTGGATCAAGCCCACAGTTGCCACTAGCCTCCTCAGAAGCACCTCTCGCCCCTATTAGGGAGGGTGAGTAACTTTTCTGGGGACCAACAGAAGATTCGCGAGGCAACACACCCTCGGCGAGCACTGACGCTGTGACAAGAGGCCCATTCGCCGGCCCATCCAACCACGACGTGGTAGCCAGGGCACGGAAACCCCTGTAGGATGACCTAGGGATCGGAGGCCAATCGACCTATTCGCCGTATTCCCCACCGGCCAGCCCACTGCCCTGACGGCCTGCCTCGGCGCCATTGCCAATTCCCCGACATTCCCTGGTGGACGAGCAGGGACGGCATGTTCCGGACCCCGAACCGGAGCCGTGGAGCTTCTGGACCGTTCTTGCAGTGGGACACTTCCCAGAGAAGTTTTGGCCGATCGCAGAATCAGATTTTGATGTGCCAGAGTCACTCACCCCGGGAGAGTTTGAGTGCTTCCACCCGATTATTCAGGTGACTCACTCCCGCCTTCGCCGTTAGCTAGCACCTTATCCCGAGAGCCAAGCGCATATCGAGGAGATCGGTGAGCAGTGCCGCCGGGTCGACCTAGCAGCATTCCCCGCGGTCCGGCACCCCGAGTTGCTAGACCACCACGAGGCCCTCCAACAACAATGCATCTAGATTTTTCAAGTACTCCGCAGAGTTATTGAGGAAGCCACCCCCCACGCGCACGTCCGCTGATGGGGGAAGTACGATGGTCTCCTCTTCTGTGCGATCCGCCGGCAGCCTGATCCACCGAGCGGCCTTGAGGGAACGTCGCCAAGGGTAGTGGCAGTCAACATGGCTGACCTTTCGGATGAGGGAAACGGTGTGGAGCCCCTCGACGGGTACTCACCACCTGAGGACAAGCTGCTACTGGACCCATCTGGGAGGATTACTCACCAACAGAGGAGTCTCTTATATCTTCCTGTGCCCACGGAGGCACTGGCGCTGGGCCGAAACATTGGCAAGGGCAAAGAGACGGTCGGGTCAATCAAACTTGCCGACCCATCTTCCTCAGTGCAGAAGGTAGAGGAAGATACCGATAAGGCCATGCTGTGCCAACACCTAGATGAGAAAAAGAGGCTGGTTGATGAGCTATTGGCCGAACGCATTGCAGAGCGGCGGCCTGACTACGACAACCCTAGACCAGGACAGCAGGGGCAGGAGCATCTACCCCTTGCTGAGATCCCACTGGGCAACCGTGACCGTGTCATGTTCACCGAAAGGGGAGACACTGGAACCCATGGCAAGAGGGCGCGATATGTTTCTCCGAACCCTCCTGAGTGGCGAGACCACCTGGGGAACCCCGTTCGGTTTCCTCCTGCCACCCTGAGAGTCACTCCGCCAGCTGCCCCACGACCCGCTGAATGAGACTGTCGTATCAAAGAGCTTGGCAACACGCTTGTGGTTATAGATCCCCGTCAGGAGAGGAATCCGCATTCGGATGATCTGATGGAAGTACTAATCGCCCGCTTGGAGGCCCTAGAAACTCGGCAGGTGGCAATCCCACCAGACGGAAAGCCATACCTAGCATGGGTGGATGACATGCCGGCTCCGCCGGGATTTGGGAACCCCACTTTTGCCCCCTTTAACGGGACCGGAGATCCGCCACAACACTTGGCCCACTTCAACTCTAGGTGCGAGCCTATGTTAGGGACTCCGGCGCAGCAGGAGGCTTCCAAGATCTAGTGCTTCGTTCAGACGCTCGAAGGACCATCATTCGTCTAGTATAGCCAGCTCCCTGTTGGATCTGTGACTAGATGGGAGGACCTTTGCCGATAATTCCTCTACCAGTTCAGTTCCACAACCCGGAAGACGAACATTGCAAACCTCTTCAGGTGCAAGAAAAGGCCCGATGAGTGAGTCGCAGACTTCGTCGCCCGGTGGAAAGGGCTCACATACTCCCTTGACATGACACTGACTCAGGAGAAATTACTAACGATGTGTGTAGGGAACGTTAAGGTGGAGTTGGTTCCTTCCCTGATCATGCAGAATTACCCTGGAGGGTTCCGGGACTTCTCGGACAAGTCTCAGCGCCTCGAAGAAGCCCTGCAATAGGCTGGCCAGGCACGCCCGCTGCCTCCTGTAATCTCTGGAAGGAGAGCCACCAGAGCTGAGCCCACTATTGTGGCTCAGATAGAGGCCCCCAGATAGCTAGAGTTTCTGCCAGTGAGGCCATCTCAGAAGGCTCGTAGGGGTCCACCCCCACGGGCACAACCTCCCGCCCAGCAGCGACCGCCTCAAAATCGGTAGGCGCCTCCGCATAAATCACCACCACCACCTAGGCGAGGTAATCCGGCTCCACCTCCTTGGACTGCTCCTCCATCCCCTGGTCATGGTTAGCCCCCAAGAGCCAATTTTCCAGACATAAGGAATCAGACTTACTCGTTTGGCGAGGCCCATGTCCTCGGTTATTTCCGTAGCGCCTTGGAGCAGAGGATCGTGCGATTGCCTGAGTGCCGGAAGCCAGAAGAGGCGTGTCTCACTGATCACCCTAACTACTGCCCTTATCAACAGATCCTGGGAAACACCATCCAGCAATGCAATGTGTTCAAGGACTGGCTCCAAGACCAGATTGACAACAACATAGTCAGGTTGGGTCCAACCCCGACACAGGTGGTAGGTGTCTTCGTAGGATCATATAGCAGTAGTGACAATGGGGATGGATGGGAATAGGTTTCCGACCGTGGGTCCCAGAAGTATAATGAATGGATGGCCTGCAGGATGGTCGCCCGTGCCCATGGCATCATCCGTGCCCACCTATGTCAGCCAGTGGCCTCGGAGTCTACGAGTGCCGCTTTGGCATCGTCGTCCCAGCCTACCTCTTCCAAGAAGAGCAGGCGGCGGCGCAAGAAGAAATAACGCGCCCTGCCATTGCCATCATCTTCTCACACGCTTGGCGATTTCATACCCCTGGAAATGGGGATCCCTCCGAGACCCCGTCCGGTAGTGGATGTCTCCTCGAGTGAAAGCCCGAGGTACGCTTCGGTTAACACCGTAGAGTTGGTAAATCCCTTTTTGGCCCCGAAAATGAGGAGCACCGAGTGGACCTCCCCAAAAGCCCGGGGTATGCTTCGGTTAACACCGTAGAGTCGGTAAATCCCTTTTTGTCTCTCGACGACGAGGAGCACCAGGTGGACCTCCCCAATGTACCCTCCCGTCACCAACGTCGCCAGAGCCGTGGCTACGTGAACCACTGGGGCACGACAGTCGTCACCTCCAGTTAGGCCGTGCACCCTACCGAGACCAGGCAGCAAGCCCAGTACAGGGAGCAGCACTCGCGGCTCCCTCACCCGGTGACAACAAGTTTGCTTCCACTACCTTTTGTGTTATTGGATCGGGCGGAACCGCCTTGCCCGCGTCGCAACCAGCCCAGCCCTGCCACCGGACGACTATGCCCTTCCGGTCCTAGCACGACAGTCACCTCCCAGACTTCAGCTAGTGAACATCAGGACGTGCCTAGTACTAGTCAGTCACCGGCCCCGCTAGCAGGGCCCGTCATTCCCCCAATCGCAGAGCGACCTCATGAAAGAAAAATCCCGCATTTGGCGCGAAATTATGATGTCCTGAAGAATCTTTCCGGAATTCCGGCAAGGCTTTCCATCCTTGAGTCCCTTCGCCTGTCATCTTAAATGCATGAGGCGCTCTCCATGGCTCTAAGGATCCTCCTCCAGTTTGAAACGGAGGTAGCGGCCGCAGAAGCCTTCCACACCGAGGTGATTGAGGACGCCGAATGTTAGGCAGTTATCTCATTCTCCAGTGAAGATGAAGACCCTCCCATACAGGGGAACATCCGCCCGCTGTACATCACCGTCTAGTTCAATGGCGTGGAAGTCTGTTGCTGTCTTGTCGACACGAGTCCTGGGATTAACTTGATCCGAACTCAGACACTACAAAAACTAGGGTTGTCTGAGGATGATTTAACTCCCTCCGACCTCAGAATCCAGGGGTATGACTGGACCGAGCGAACTCCACTCGGCAGGATTCGTCTGAAGACCCAGTTTGGCGGCTTAATTGCCAATACTGAATTCGTGGTTGTCTCTCAGGACACTACCTACAACGCACTGATTGGCAGGCCGTGGCTCCATCTTCACACAGTGGTTCCCTCATCATATCATCAGTGCCTCAAATACTCCCTTAAGGGTCGAGTGGGTGTGCTCCAAGGAGATGCGTCTCCGTTTGCCTCTTGTGAAGCCCGTTACCTGGACGCTGACTATTACAAGAGCAAGGACAAGCAAATCCTGGCAGGTGTGGTTCAGCCCGCCGCTGTCGCAAGTGATCCATGGGCAGGTTTATGATGAATATGTCTTCCCAATCCATCGGTTGGAAGCTACGACTCCCGATATGGGAGAGTGCTTTGTTGTCTCGGGTACCAGAGGAAGGCATATTTCTGGGTCTAAGCGATGGCGGGAAATCACCTCGTACTCTTACACCAACCAGGCTCAGGTGATCCCTGAGCCTTCTACCCCTATACGATATCGGGACATCGGGCTCATGGCAATAGCAGTACGTCATGCATGTCTGTTCCGGCAGGCCAGAATCGACCGGCTCAAGCCAACGCATCACCACTACTTTGATGTCATAAAGCGTGGCCCCTTGGGACGAAGGCCGGATGGGATTGGATCAACCGCCTTCGTCGCCATGGTCTACGCGGTGCATGAGTCTCCCGTCATGATGACCTCTGCGCCCAAGCCGGTGCGAGCTCCCCATCAGGGTCGAGCAGCCCCGAGACTGCTCCCCCCATGGATGATCCTTCCACAAGCAGAGGAGAAGACAGGGAGGATTCTCCTCCTGCCTTTGAGGAGGGCCTCTCCACCACGGTCGACGAGTTAGTATAGGTGAACCTCGTTAGCGAGGCAGACCCGAGACCCACATTGGTCAGCGCCGCTATGACTCCCGAGGGAAGGCAACAGTACATAGACTTCCTCAGATAGCACAGTTATGTGTTTGCCTAGAGTTATGATGAGATTCCCAGACTAGATCCCCAGGTAGCCGTCCACCGCCTTGGCCTCCCAGCAAACCATCATGGGTTCAAGAAGCCTCCCAAAAAAATGCACCCCTTTCATGGTGTCATGGTTGAGGCCGAAGTTGATAAGCTCATTAAGGCCAACTTTTTCAAGGAAGTCTAGTACCCCAGGTGGCTAGCCAATATTGTGCCCGTCAGGAAGAAGAACGGGCAGATCAGGGTCTGCATCGACTTCCGCGATCTTAATTTCCACTGTCTGTAGGATGACTTTCCCCATCCTGTGACAGAACTATTGATCAATGAAACGGCCGGGTTTCAAGCCCTCTCCTTCATGGATGGGTACTCCGGGTACAACCAAATCTGGATGGCCCCTGAAGATGAAGAGTCCACTGCCTTCAGGGCCCCCCAGGGCACTTTATGCTACCGGGTTATGCCCTTCGGCCTGAAGAATGCGGGTGCTACCTATCAACGGGCTATGCACCGCATATTCAAGAAGATCCTTGGGATGCTGGTGGAGTGCTACATAGATGACCTGGTGGTTAAATCTCATCAGCGTCGGGACCATCTCAAGGACCTTGATAAAGTGTTCGATTTCCCCCATTCTCGCCACTTTAAGATGAACCCGTTGAAGTGTGCCTTCAGGATCACCTCTGGAAAGTTTCTTGGCTTCATTGTTAGGTATCGAGGCATCGAGATCGACCCTGAGAAGATCAATGCTATTAGCCAGATTCCTCCCCCGAATAATATTCGGGAGCTTCGAGGACTCCAAGGCCACTTAGCCTATATACGCCGATTCATTGCGAATCTGGCCGGCAAGTGTAATCCCTTCTCCAGGCTCATGAAGAAAGGCACCACCTATGGGTGGGATGAAGAGTGTCAGGCCGCTTTTGAGGAAATCAAGCAGTATCTACTTCAACCACCGGTCCTGATGCCACCCGTTCCCAGAAAGCCATTGGTCCTTTACGTGACTGCCCTGGAGCGATCCCTCGACACCATTCTCGCCCAGAAGAACAACGAGGGAATAGAGAATAGCCTCTAATACCTCAGTCGCATGCTCCTCGATGCGGAAATTAGATATTCTCCCATCGAGAAGAGCTGACTGGCACTCGTATTCGCCGTACAAAAATTACGGCACTACTTGCAGCACCACAAGGTAAAGCTGGTCTCTCGGGTAGACCTGTTGAAATACATCCTGAGATGGCCTATGTTGACTGGCCGATTGGCACGCTGGGCGGTGATACTCCAGCAGTTCGAAATTAGGTTCGTTCCTCAAAAGGCCGTCAAAGGAAAGGCGTTGGCAGACATCTTAGCTGCCCACCCAACCTCTGCGGAGCAGCCACTGGATTTGGGATTTCCTGATGATGCAATCCTCTCAGTCGATCATGCCACCCTATGCTGGCAGATGCACTTTGACGACACCTCCCGAAGCCCTATCGGTAGAAGGCTCAACGATTCTAGGCTTAACAGAGTGGGCATGGGTATCGTCTTCATCACCCCGGAGCAAGTCATTCTGCCATATTCATTCTTTTTGTCAGAAGGCTGCACCAACAATGAGGCAGAGTATCATGACCTCATCACTGGCCTCGAGTTGGCTCTGGAGGTTAACGTACCCGACCTGTATGTAAAAGAGGTCTCTGAGCTAGTCATCAAGCAGGTTAACGGTGACTACGCTGTCAGGAAGCCAGAACTCATGCCGTTTCTAGAGTGAACCTTCCATCTAATGGCTAAGTTCCCCTCCCGACCAGATGTCGTTCACGTTCCCCGGTCGCAGAACAGTCGAGCAGACGCCTTGGCCAGCCTGGACGCGTCACTCGTGGAGCCCGAACATGATAACCTAATCATACACATGGCGCACCAGAGAGTCATTGCTCCCGTTACCCCAGAGGGAAATCGTGGCCCACGAGTGAACCATATTACCGCTGGTGCCCCTACGTCAGGACCCCCCGGGGCTTCAGGAGTGGTGGTCGAGACAATTCCTGACTGGAGGACACCCTTGGTTGAATATCTCTGGCATGAAAATCTTCCGACGGACCGAGTAGAGCAGGAACGAATCCGGTGCCGCGCACCGCAGTTCACCCTTCAAAGCGGTCCCAGCCGTGAGCAGCTCCTTTACAGACGCAGGTTTGACGGTTTTCTCCTCCGTTGTCTTTAAGGAGTTGAGATCCCACATGTCATACAAGAAGTGAACGCTGGTTCCGGTGGTTCCCACCAGTCCGGGTTGAAGTTGTCCCCCCAGATTCGGAGGCTGGGATACTTTTGTCCCTCCATGATCCATGACTGCATCGAGTGCGCCAAGAGGTGTCACACGTGCCAAGTTCATGCAAACTTTTTGCATCGGTCACCGGTGCCTCTCCATACTACTAAGCATTCTTGTCCCTTTGCAGTCTGGGGGTTGGATGTCGTAGGGACTTATCCGCTGGCGACGGCCCGCCAGTTCCAGTTCATCTTAACCGCTACGGATTTCTTGTCAATGTGGGCAGAGGTATCCCCGCTCAGGGAAGTCAAGGCTGGTTCTATCGCCGACCTCATGAGCTCCAATATCATTAAGAGGCACTGTTCTAGAACTACGTATGGCTTGATTCCCATCCTCATGGGATATGTAGGACCGCCTGTGCACCTAGATGCCCGGTCCAGCCCCATCTCTTAGGAGATCCCACGATCTCCCGGTTCCCAGGGTGTTTAGCATTACACCCCCTCTTTTGCCCGAGGATCCGCCATCTTTTGGATGCTCTCGGACTGAGCCCTCTGACTGTTTCCAGTGGTCTACTAATGTGCCCAAGGTACTCTGGTCTAGGACTTGGGGTGCCATATTCGACTTAGGGAAGTTCCATCCACTTTCCAAGCTTCGTGTTCCCCTTCATTCGGGCCCCCGTCAAACTTCACGCCTGGAGGGACCCCCAAGAACAGCCTGGATACAACGCCCAAGGGCTCTCCTACCGTCATGGGCTAACGACCCCGAGGGTTTCAGACAACAAATTGATAAAAATCCCACATTACGAACATGGTCAGCGGTTGATGCTCATTTGTTTGTCCCCATGGCTAACATGATAGGATGCTGCCACCAGTAATCCTCAGTCGTCACGCCGGCTTCCCTGGGCCCTGAATGTTGGTGGCATGGTTCATGTCATGTTCCGCCCCATTGTGTCAAGGTGGAATCTCGACACTCCTTGTACTGACCCTCAGTACACCCCCGCACATCGGACAGACCGAGCCGCGTAACGGTGTCTCTCGGGGCTCCCGTGATCCGAGCACTAGAGTATGTGCTTGGGTCTCTTCTTTACGGGTTGTGTGCAGCTTGACCCTCATCCCCCTGAGGAACGAGGAGTCTCCTAGACATTGCGTTTCGGGGCCAGCATAGTAGGGAGCTAGCATCTCCTGCCCCCCTGATTGTTGAACCCTCATGGGCCCCTTTGGCCTGAGGCTCCTCTCTCGTACGGTCCAAACCATATGACCTTAAATTGTGTTGCTGGTCCAAAACATATAACCTAAAACTGTGTTGCTAGTCCAAACCATATGACCTTATACTGCGATGTTGGTCCAAACCATACAACCTTAAACTGTGTTGCTGGTCCAAACCATACAACCTTAAACTGTGATGTTGGTCCAAACCATACGACCTTAAACTATGATGTCGGTCCAAACCATATGACCTTAAACTGTGATGTGTGTCCAAACTATACTACCTTAAACTGTGATGTCGGTCCAAACCACACGGCCTTAAACTGTGATGTTGGTCCAAGCCATATGACCTTAAACTGTGATGCTAGTCCAAACCATACGAACTTAAACTGTGATGACGGTCCAAACCATACGACCTTAAACTGTGATGTTGGTCCAAACCATAAGACCTTAAACTCTGCTGCTAGTCCAAACCATATGACCTTAAATTGTGTTTCTGGTCCAAGCCTTACGACCTTAAACTGTGATAATATTGTCCCGACTTCGTGTTCGGTCCCTCGACTCGAGGATTTCCCCGGACAGCACATGGTAAGTAAGGCATAGGTCCTCATTCACATCGGGTTTTGTAACCGCCTTACCATGTGTCCATTTCTCCCCTTACCCATTCATGGTCCAAGCTCTAAGACCTTAAACTAGGATGCTTCCAAGAACTACGTATGGCTCGATTCTCATCCTTATGAGATACGTAGGAACGCCCGGGAAACTTCCCCGCAGACCCATCCTACTTCCGTTTTCGGTCCCTTGACCTAAAACCTCTCCTAAGGGTGGTGTGTGGTGTGATATGGGATTATGCCCTCATTCTGGTTGGGTTGTTCACCGCGTCGTACACACCCCCTATTCCCATTAACGCCAGGTGTTTGAGTTACTCCACCATGTGCCTCTTATGTTTCCGTTCGACCTTTGGTCCGAGTTCTAAGACCTAAAACTAAGATCATTTCTTTGGATTTCTACGACTCGCTCTCTCTTTCGAGATTGCATGATGGGATGTGAGATTATGTCCTCGTTTACGTCGGGTTACTCAACGTGCCGTGCTCCTTCCCAGATGAGACGTATTATGTCCCGCATGACGTTAAACTATATTCCGTCCCGCATTACGTTAAACCGTATTCCGTCCCGCATGACGTTAAACTGTATTCCATCACGCATGACGTTAAACTGTATTCCGTCCCGTATGACATTAAAATGTGTTTTAAGAACTACGTGTGGCTGGATTCTCATCCTAATGAGATACGTAGGACCGCCCAGACATTTCGTCTTGGGTCCAGCCCCAGGTATTACTGAACCTCGTCCTTCCTTGTTGTCGCCCCCTCAACCCTACTTCATGGGAAGTGGTGTAATCAGGACATCTACCCCGAGCAGGTTCGGGATGCCCCATGGTAATAATGGGAAGCGTCAGTTCACTCGCCAAAGAGGTCCTGCCTGGAAATTGGGACGACCCGTGATCCGGTCGGTATGTCGGCCTAATGTGCCTTCACCATAGTGGCACAATTTTGGGAGTGTTGGACTCTGATCGAACAAACCACCACTCCACCTTCCATGCTTTGCGTACCCCCTTATTCGGATCCTCATTTCCTTTCATGTTTGATGGGACCCCATACCAGTATGGATGCTTGACCTATGGTCTACCTACTATCCTGGGCCAACGTTCCGGAGGACTGGTCATGTTTGACGGGACCCCCCAACAGTATGGATGCTTGACCTATGGTCCACCTACTGTATAAGGGCCAACGTTCCGAAAAACTGACCGACGATATTTGAGTTAGGCCCCGTGTTGAGAACATGGTCAGTGGTCAGCCCTCGTTTATTGTCCCCATTCTAGGCCAACATGATGTGGATGGTGTGTTTCCACCACGGTTGACAGTTATCCTCCATCATTGTTCCCCATTGGGTTCCGAATTTAGTCATCGTGATTCACCCTTCCTCTCCATCCCCCTATGTTCGGATGGATTTCAATGCCCCCCGACATCGCCCCACTCATGTGTTAGAGAACATTGAGGAGTTGACACATCAATCAGACCAGGGTCTCCTCAGAAGTCCAAGACCAATTTTGGACGCCTGAAGCTTGGTCAATGCCCCACAGTTGAACGAAATGATGGAATGAGCATATTCTGCTTCTCATGTTGGGCACAACCCATAAGAGCCTAGGGATGAGTTTTTATTCGTTTCGAATCTATGGTTGAGCGTATTAAACCAAGGGTAAAAATGAGTGGATTTGTCCATATATTGGATTGAGATGATGATAAGTACAAGCAAAAAGGTTCGTGAGATGGAAAAAACTAAGCCCTTAGGGATTAGCGTGCTGAAGAAATCTTTCCAGCGCCGCTACCCTTTGGCTGGTAGCCTTTAGGAATGCTTCTTGCTCTTTGAAGACTCTCTCCTCATCGTCCACCACAGAGCGCAGCTCGCCAGCCCTAGCTTGTGCCTGCGCCCGCTCGGTTTGAAGTACGGTCATCTGGTGGCTCGCCTCCACCAGTTGTTCCTGCGCATTAGCTAGCTGGGATTTCAGTTGCTCCACGAGCTCAGAGCATGTTGTGATGAAGGCCTCCTTATCTGTTGTCTTCCCTTTGAGGTGCCGGACTTCTTGCTCCGCCCTCAGCATTTCTTGACCGCTCACCTATCCTTCCCGGCACTGGGCAATGTCGGTGCACCGTCTGCTCTCGCGTATCTTCTCGGCCATGCAATCACAGACCGTCAGATGAAGACGCTGAGCGTCAGCCCCTCCGGCGCACAGGAAGCACACCCAGGTCGGAAGTGATCCGATTCACCTCAGCCAATCTGATTGGGACTGTCTGAGAAAGCGCTGGATACACTTCCACCCCTTGCGCTGTGCCATCCGGCTCTTTTCGGCTGCCTCTGAGTCTGATTCATCTATCTCCTAAGGGTCAGCGGGTCGATATATGGGGAAGGCAGCCAGCAGATCGGCACCAGGATCCGCCTCAGGGATGTCTTCGTGAGGAATAGAATCCTCGACGTCCGAGTGACCTTATCTCTCCCCAGCAGCAATGATGCCTCCACTAGCTTCCGACCTCGTCTTAGGGACAACACCACTGATGTCCGTCACCCCCTGTTCTTCAATTGTCGGGGCTGACTCAGTGTAGAGATCATGTTCCGAATAAGATGGTATGTCTGCCGCTGGTACACTCATGGATGGCCTGGGCTTCGCAGCTTGATGTGCCACTAGTGTTGAGATCACTGCGCAAGGAATACACTGGTCAGACGGGATCTTTTTCCACCAAGCACCAGTAGTGAAGTGTGAGACTTATAGGAATCCAGAGCGTCGGTCCCCAGTGCTTCGGTCGCTGCAGGAGCCGCCGTAAGGGGAGAACCCTCCGCGCTTGTTAATTCAATGATGGGTGTCGGATCCCCATCGTGTCCCACAGGTTCCTCTCCACCCTCCTCTGGTGGGGATGCCCGTCCAACCCTCAACTGCTATTGAGTAGGATGGGGATGTGAGTTAGAAGTTGGAAAGGAGAACGGATGGATAAGGGAAATGAATGAAGACATAGACAAACCTCGGGAATCTCGGTTATGTTGAGATCAGAGTTGGAAATCTCGCCGCTCTCTCGGAGACTCTCTTGGTAGGTCGCCCCTTCCGACCCCTCACCTATGGGCTCTTCTTCTTCATCTTCTCCCTCGCCTTCATCCTCTCCGGTTTCCTCCTCCCCCTCCGGCTCCTCGTCACTATCACCTTCTCCTGGCGGCATTGATTCCGGATCATGCACCTGGCCGAGCATCACTTTCACTAGGAAAGGTGGCTCCGCATGCCGCCCCCTCTGGCATGCGTATGCGTCCATGGCCATTAGATAAACATGCCGCTGATGGAAGTTTACTCTTTCGGTAATTCAAACGAGCATGACCTCTGACCGTTGGATCCCGTTTTGCATTATCTTCTACAAGATGGCTTCGACGCTTAGCGATTGCCGCATGGTCATCCAGGCCGACCACAGTGCTGGGAGAATTGTGTCTTGGGAAGGTTCGAGTAGATATCTTATCTGCTTCCCGGGCAGTTCCCTGGCCGCCTCATGTGACCCCCCACGTGTAACGAGGATACGGCGGCGCCATGTGATGTTCCTGCTGCTGAAGTCCCGTCCTGCGCAGTCCTCGCTGCCTGATGCGCCCTTGGTACTCCCCTTCCGATGGCACCGTGCCTTCTTTCTCGTCGCCTGGTTTCCGCGTGAGTAACCTCGAGTTGCCGGATGCGCTTGCGTAATATCCCCTCAGGTTACGCAATGGTCCAGTGTTCAGCATACTCAGTTGCTAGGCCGACATCGACCCCAGTGGGAGGAAGAGTGACGAAATCGCCAGAACCGAAGGTGGTAAACATCTACCACATCTGGCGCAGGACGCATAGATTCTTCTACTGCCAGACAGCCGTGAATACCTTCTTCGTCATTCGTTGGAGGCACCCGAACTGCCTGGCGAATCCGGATGGTACACAAGGCTCGCAGATCACCTTATCGTCGATCCGAGCCACGAGAACCCCACCCCGAATGCTATGGAAGTATTCCTGCGGTTCTAGAGAGCCTCGACCGTTGTCCACCAACTGGCCGACAAGGGTGGGGAATGAGATGAAGTTGAAGTTGGAATGGTTGCCGATGCGGATCCTCATGCCCTCCTCGTTGTGCGTCATCGGCGCCACCCCTGCGATGTTTAGCAAGGACGGTCGCAACCCGTTTCTTAGAGGACGAATGACATTTGGGAAAGTGTACCCGCCAAGATGAGCCGCCACCCAGCCGTGGAAGATCTGGAAGGGACCACATACTCTCTGAGGTGACCCCCTCATGAGATGCGCACCAGGATGGTATACAGATTGGACAGTACGAGAATCCCCAAGTTGAAACTTTTGTTGGCGGCCATGGTGCCCGCCATCACCAGTGTTGCTGGACGGACGCCAATCCTCGCGTCATGCACCGGAAGGAGCCACCCGCTCAGGAAGGTGGCAAGGAACCCGGCGTGCCGTACGTTCGGGTCTCGAGCCCCAATGACGCGGTAGCCCCATTATTGGTATTGCCCCGCCTCCAGGGTCCTCCAGTATGACCCATCCCTACTCCGCTGAGTCGCGGTTGGGCACCGTTTTCCCCGTCCCGACATCTTGATGGCGGGATCCCTCTCTAGGAACAGGCTGAACCAGCCCTTGAAGGCAACATCCTTCAGGAAGTCATTGACCCCCAGCCTCTCTTTGGCCAGCTCCAACTGGTGCCATGTTAGAATAGGCATCCGCGACCTGTCTCCCCAGGTGTTCTCTGGAGGAACGAACTTGTCGTATTGGTAACCCTCCAGTGGGATACCTCCGATGCAGTGAATGTCCCAGAGACTGATGCAGACTACGATGAAGGTGGAATGTGTTGGTGTCAGGAGACCGCCGGGTGAATAGCTCCGGTCTGAGTTCAGGCTGGCGGTGGACGTGAAACTGCGATGTCCATACCACCTCGAACATGCTGATATACCGCAGTTCGTCCCCGAACTAGTCACAGGTATGGCGGACCCAGAACGCCCAGGCCCATTCACTGGTGAAGCTGCCCCCGGACCGCAGGTCCCAATCCTTCAGCCAGCCTTTCGTATCATCTGTGATGCTCTGACGGAACGTGCTCGCGTAGAGGGCCGGAGAATCCTCTTCCACATGCTCGTCCCCGGTAATGGTCCTAGTCCTCGGGTTCAGGACATATATGTCTATATGTCTGGTTTACCTGGCATGATTGCCGTTGTTGGTGATGTTTTAGTGGGGAAGTTCGTCCTCCCGAGTCACCCAAGACCGCGGCGTGTCCACCTCGAAGCCTGGCAGTGGAACGTCCTCCAGGATGCCAAAATTCCAGAGTGGGAGGTTTTTAGAAAAGGGATATGTCTTCAGGGCCTGAGTGAGTAGATTGAACAAGGTCAAATTGTTGGACACAATCACCTTGGCGGCGTAAACCTCCTCGTTCGCCACCATTTCGCTCCTACGAGCAGTGACTTCCCCATCATCAACTCGGTTTACGGCCATCTCGAAGTTTTTGGGAGTTGAGTGAAATCAGGATATAGTGCGCAGAATCGGAGAGTTCTGCGTGAAATCTGAATGAGTTGCGTGAAATCCTGGAGATGAGAGCGCAATCGGCACGCGAAGTGTGGAAAATCCCGAACAGGTGCGAAATCTCGGCCGAATTTTGTATGGAATTCCGTCCTACCAGAGCGTTTTTACGCGCAGCCGCGAAGCGATTTCGCGCACGAGAGCGATGAGCTTATCGCACAGAGAAAGCGAAAGTACGGATTTGGGACCCAACACCCCTTCTTATAGGCGAGGCCAGGGTTCCACGCTGCGCAGAAAGATGATTCCGCGCGCGCCCGTAGGTTTTGCGCGCCCCATCGGAGTTTTGCGCGCAACTTGACCAGGGGACTCAGAATTTCAGTGTTTCGGCGTTTCCCTTGGAATCCGATCATTGTGACCTCTCGCCGATCCAATTCCAAGGGGGGGCATTTTTTGACGCCAAAAAAAAATTCCATAACTCTCGGAGGATGTTTCGAAAAGAAAAAGCGAAGTTATATTCGAAATCAGAGGCCTGATCCGGAGGCCCGGGTAGTGGTGCGTGAAAAATTGGGTGAAGTGCGCGAAAAAAGATGTCCCGCGCGAAAGGCACCTGGGATTCGCAAAACGTCCCTGCGCCGGTGCGGAATAATTTCACGCCCACGTACCGGGCGATATTTTCGCGCCACTGTCCCTGTCGCGCAATTATTTCGCACGCCGCCTGGATTCCGCGCTGGAGGCCGCCTATAAATAGAAGGTGACCCCGAACAGTTTGGGGGTTGAGGAATCCGAAGCGACTCTCGTGCGCGCAATTTGGATCCCCCCGCGCGCAAGATGACATCCAGATAATCCCTCATTTCATGCCACCTTGCCCCAGAGTTCGCCTTTGTGCGCAACTCCACCGGCTTCAGTGAATTTTCCCCCTCCCCCGGGTTCCAGCCTGGCGCGCAATCCGTGTCCCGTGTGAGAAATACCCCGCTGTGCGTGCAAATCCCTGCGCGTAATTCCCTCTCTGCGCGAAATTCCATTGCTCCAATTGCGCGCCATCACGGTGTTTTGCGCGCAAACCTTCCTTTTTCCCGTGCAAAGCCAAGGACCTCCAACCTTGGCACCCCTTGGCTGCCCCCTGCACCGACCCCTGATGTCTCCCCTGCCGGGCATGCGCGCCATGCATTGTTTTCCTGTACGGCCTTCCAGGCTCGTGGGAAGTAACCTCAAGGTCCCTTGGCCCGTGTTTCCCATTGCGTTGCTTTGCCTTATGCTTTTCCGCATAGGCACGCTAACGACTATTGATTTTCCGCATACCACGCTAACATGGACCTCTCGGTGGTTGTCATGCGGCCCCCCTTCACCAAGGCCTTGCCGATGCCTTCCCTCCCACAAGGGGTAGAGGGCGTTGGGCATGTAATCCCTAGGGGTTTGGAGTAAACCCACCTCATCCAAGCTGCATGACCTTAAACTGCTAAGCACCTCGTCCTTAACACATGACGTTAAACCGTGGTCCGACCCCATGCTTCGCACGCAGGGTCCCCCAGCTCGGGCATTCTTTACGCACACTCGTCTCCATGTGAATGGACACTTCCTCGAATGGAATGAGATCCTCCTTGTCAGAGTGGCGTTTTCCCACGGGGGTAGGGCCGCCTCAGAGCGTAATCCCCTTGCCTTTCTTACAGATGAGTGCACCCGTGCATCTCCGTACATCTGCCCTACCAAGGCCAGTGGCGTCCTTTTCCCACTGTGCTTTGTCGCACCACGAGCCTCCACCATAGAGTAAGGCTCGACACCAAGGGCCTCTAACCACGCGTAAGCCCTAGGGGTGTGGAGAAAACCCACCTCGTCCAAGCTGCAGGATGTTAAACTGCTAAGCACCTCGTCCTTAACACATGACGTTAAACTGTGGTCCGACCCCGTGCTTCGCACGCAGGGTCCCCCCATCTCGGGCATTCTTTACGCCCACTCGTCTCCACGGGAATGGACTCTTTCTCGCATGGAATGACATCCTCCTTGTCGGAGTGGCGTTTGCCCGTGAGGGTAGGGCCGCCTCAGAGCGTAAGCCCCTATCCTTTCTTACGGATGAGTGCACCCGTGCATCTCCGTACATCCCCCCTACCAAGGCCAGTGGAGTCCTTTTCCCATTGTGCTTTGTCGCACCATAGGCCTACACCCTGGAGTAAGCCTCGGCACCAAGGGCCGCTAACCACGCGTAAGCCCCTATTTCCTCTTTGGGCCGCTCAATGCATAAGCCCCATTTTGCTTCTCACGGACGCACCCTTCGCGACGTGATCGTCTGGTCCCTGTCGCCTCTTGTTTCCCACACCGAGCATGACTCACATGGGATTAGAGTGCGCATCAACCATGAAATTCTCCCATGGGCCGCCCAGTGCATAAGCCCCATACCAGTGAACTACGTGGACTTTGATCCGTGCTAATGCATGGTACGTAGGAAGCCTCCACAAGGTTCAATCCCACCACCCGGTTGCCCGACCTCTCCATGTCGGCTCCCCGACCACCTTGGGCAGCCTCAGAGCGTAAGCCCCATACCCACCATGGGCCGCCTCAGAGCGTAAGCCCCATACCCACAATGGGACGCCTCAGAGCGTAAGCCCCATAACCACCATGGGCCGCCTCAGAGAGTAGGCCTCATACCCACCATGGGTAGCCTCAGAGCATAAGCCCCATACCCACCATGGGCCGTCTCAGAGCATACGCCCCATATCCACTATGGGCCGCCTCAGAGCGTAAGCCCCAAATGCCCTCATCCCACATGACGTTAAACGGCATGCCCTCGTCTTGCATGACGTTAAACTGTATTCCCCATCTTTGGCCGCCTCAGAGCGTAAGCCCCATGTCTCATACCCATGTCTCATCCTGACATTCCCCTCAAGCCCACATGCCTTGGGAAGCTCATGCAATTTCCCGGAGATCTTACTTCCTCCTGGCTCCAATCAATGCGTTCATTCTCACGGGTCGCCTCCCCAGGTGTCCCACCGTACCACCGAACTACGCAGAAGTTGATTCCCTGCCATGGGGATACGTAAGAAGCCTCCACGAGGTTCAAGCCCTTCACTCCACCATCCATCCTGATCCTTGCCTAGGTCGCCACATCCCGGTGAGATCATGCCACCCCGTCCCACTCCATGATATCTGGGAAGCCGCCCACGTGTTGGCCCCAACATCGGTGTTCCCCCTATGGGGTCCTTCAACCCGATTCGTCTCCGTAAGACGTTAAACTCGCGACATACCCCGTGCTAAACATGGGAAGATGAGGAAAACCTCAGATGGTGTACATTCCCAGCGTTTTATGTGGGATGCCTCGGGCTTCTACGCCCTCGAGAAGCCCAACCAAAGAAAGAAATGCCAACGATGCCCCGACGTGACCATTCTCTTCACCAAAGGTTGCTGCCCCGACAAGACCCCTTGGAGCGTCTTGATGGAAGTAGCGTAATTAACTGGCATCCATGTAGATATGGCGCTGGGAATGAGCTTGACGAACCCATCTTAAATCTATGAGGGAGACATGGACTAGGTGATGATCTCCGAAGAGGAATCCACAAAAGGAAGAACCAACATCCTATCATCCCGGTTTCGATCAAGGAGAAGATGTACCTAAACAAGGAACGGATGCCGCCCGCCTTTGGAAAGCGGGAATGCGGGGCAACAAGCCGCGCATCCTCCCCGCAGACGGATGCGCGCGCCCCGACGAAAGCGTCGGAAACAGATACCATTTAAGAAAAATTTCCATACCTCACAACTAAATTCATTAGAAAAAATGACCATTTACTAATTCTTAGATAATATATATATAGTGTCTTCAAACAAATATTCCCTGAGAAAAGTCTATATATGGGTGCTTTAATTTTTTATATCCCCTCTTAATTTTTTTAATTAATTTTACGTATATAGTAATTATTCACATGAACATAAAAATAAATAAATACTGGTGATGAATTCATAATTATAAAATTCATTCCACTGGATATCATGTTATGTCCATAAAAGGCATAGTGAATCAGGTTTCATGTTATAATTATAGTGACCATAGACTTTTTGGGTTCAAGTTACCTTCATAGGGATACATAGGTGGAACCTCTCCATGGATAAATCCCAAATCCAACACACATTAACCCAACCCCATTATTCTTATGACATCATAGGATACCATAAATGCCATTTTAACCATTAAGACATCAAAATGCATCTAAACTATATATATTATGCTTATTCCCATTTTCAAATTCATAAAACTCATTATTTACATTATTCCTATTGGGATGGAATCAAACTCTATAAAAAAAATTATGACTTCCCAATACACATTAAATATGAAGACACCATTTATTCCATCATAGATGAAATTAATCACTATTGTGACACAACCACATATAGTCTCATTTAATGGAAACATCATTTAAATATTAATTTGTGGTGAGCTATTAAGTCTAATTCATTATGGTGACCAAAAAATAAATAAATCCCATAATGATGATTTCAAAACCAAAAACCTAATTAGTTATAAGCCAAGAGATAAATCCCCATGATGTTATATCACTTAAATTTAGTAATTCTATCAAATCATTGGACCAATTAAATCTACTGAATTTATTAACCAAAATTCTAGTTCATGATATGAACATAAATTAATCATGATATGATGTTCATTTAAACTAGATGAATAATATTCATATTCAATTTGACAAATCCACTAGTGTTGTGTGAATGAAAAAAAACCCATTTTTACAGATTAACTATTATACAGCTCAAATATTGATGATCTAGAAGCCATAATTTTCATTGGTAATTAGATATCGTTCTCATCGTATGGATGCGATCTATCAATATAGACCCCTAATAGTTATGTGATTTTTTTTCTCTTAGGGTTAATTTAGTGGAACAAAATTCATTTTAGTGATTATGTATGGTGACAATTCCCACCAGATAGTCCAGTTTATTATAATACCCATGGGAAATGAGTTGTTGGGATAATCCCTCACTCATGAGAATATGGTCCTAAATCCCTTTTATTTAATTTTGAATGAGATAATAACTTTTTATGTTCTTCTAAGTCATAAATATGTATGTATTAAGACCATGTGCATATTAATTAACATTCCCCCTCATATAAACATAATCAATGAAATTCCATCATCGAGGACCCTCTAGGGAGTGATTAACATAAAGTGTTCCTAGAGAAATTTATTTTAAATCTAGAGAAACTATGAGACTAAACTGATGATACTGTATTAAGATTCATTTTCATTATATTTGAGTGAAAATAAAATCGATAAATTCTCCCTAAAAATGTTGGAAAGTTTTTCAATCTCAATTTTAAATGGTATTTTCCATACTAATGTGGGAATAATTGTAACAAAACAATTAAATGTTATCAGTAATGATTTACTAGATATGTAATAAAAATATAAAATTGTCCTAAAATATAAATTTAATCCCTCCTTACTTGAATTAACTTCTATAAACTCTTTTTCTGTCATTTTCACCACAATATTACTATTATTTTAATCCCATAAAAATGTAAGAATAAATAAATATGGATGTGTATAGAAACATTAAATAATAAATTTAAATATACCACATTTAATTCCTTTACTAGGATCCCAATTAACAGATTTTTAAAAGGAACATATGATATTTAACTAATGGGAATTTTTTTTACTCTAGTAAAATTTAGAACGTCCTCCATTTTTTGGAACCATAGTGTTGTAAATTCTAGAATACTTAAAAAACCTATAGACATTAATTCACAATGGAACTAAATTCACTATGATTTAATTGCATAGATATCCACCAACACTGACATAACTTTTACATCAACTCTATGGAATCTAATAAGATGATTATAAACTCAGCTTCCATATCATCATTGGTTGAATGACATCATAGTATAAGAAAATATAGATGAAATAATATAAAATTGAATAATGTGTTATGGATAAATTTTTTATTTAATATATAACATTATAAACAATACTAAATGAATATGAGTATAAAATATCACTATTTTATTCTCACTACTATAGAAGCCACTCTTCAGAGCAAGAGAGGCATTCCTTCTAAATATCAAGGATGAAAATAAGGTTGCCAACTATGTTCCTCTATCTACAAGGGATAATCTAAAAATAGATCCTTATTAATAAGGTGGATATCACAATTTCATATTTGTATCTAATAATGATTCCATTTATGTTATCCCTTTCACAACCATCTAAATCAGTGAAATAAAAAGGAGATCACTCTAAGGAAAATCCTTACTCAACATCTCAATGGGATATATTGATTTTTTCCATTTCTCATAATATATAGTCTAAAATATATGCTGAGAATTTAAAAGAGTTCAAAATTTAATTATGGAGCATCACCCATGAACCAACTATGATTATATAAATTTCACTTATTAATAATATTCATTATTCATGAAATACCCCACCAATATTCAATATATAGGGGAATTGATTAACCATAATATGGAATTAACTTATATTTACATGGATCAATGTGTAAAATAATTCATCTAAAATAAATTTTAATTACATTGATACCATATATAAAATGGTAAAATTGATTATTTATTATTTCATTATACCTTATTATCCACTACCATGAATGAGACTCAGAATATCAATTTCAGTAATGATATAGATGAATGTAATAACAAAATTTTATTTCAATTTAATATATTTTTAAAAATAATACTAATTTATGCTCAATATTTTAATTATAGTTTGGAATCTATATTATGTAAAGCTTATTTTGGAGAATACCATCTTATTAATTCCCTAGATATAGTTAATACATTAATCTATTGCAAGGTTATTCAATGTGTAGAATCACCTTAGTAGTTTAGTTACATTGATATGAAGAATCAAAAAAAATATAAATGGTGTTTCCCTATATATATATTAATTATTATATTCTAAAACAATTCATTATTAGTTCTTAATGAAGAGCCCTAATTACTATGGGGGTCCAAGATATGACCTTATGTCTAATCGGTTAGATGATCAATTGAATCATTGATATATTGATTCATATGACATGGTGAATGAATCTTTGAAGTAATCCATTTCACAAATTTATTGACCTATAATTACCTAATAGTTTTTTATATGTGATAATATCAATTATGAATATATATCTCAAATCCATCATAACATATTGATAATGTCTATCAATAATTTTATTCAAAAGATTCAGCATTTCCAATATTTACAAAATACTAAGGTCTTTGACAAAAAAAATTAGTGGATTGATTATATGTTTATTTTTATTTGGACCTCTATAATATCATAATCAGTAAGAAAAAATCCAATATTCTTAAAAATATATCATAGGTAAATTTCATTAGTTTATCCGACAACATTCACCACTTGTGTGAGTTATATTGTGAAGAAATAATATAGTTATTCATTTTTCATATCTATTATTATCACATGAAGTCTTCAAAAATGAAACTATTAGTAAATCAACGGATTTTTTAATATAGTAGTGTTATATTATTATCTCATTATGTAACAACATACATTTTATTATAGATAAAAATGGAAAGACTGCTACTATATAAATTATCATATATGGCCTAAATTACATGGGATTTATATTATTATTCTATTTACCATTTTGGGTATGATTTGATATATGCAGGGAAAATGATTACTAATTATTAAATGGTGATTTATACTATGTATTGTATCTCCAAAATAGTGATTCTACCTTATTTATAATGGATGTTAAAGTGGTTTATATAATGTAGGATAATCACCTTCTTGTTCTATTAAAATATCATATTACGATGAAACGAAATATGAGGTATTATTTAAATACCTAATTATGTTTATGATTGGGCCCAAAGGAATGTGCCATATTTTATATTAAACAATAAAGACCATCCCAATAGGTTTAATATTATTCTATATCCATTATATTTGTCCTAAAATAATGACTATTTCAATAATTGATCAAGTGGTGGTGGAACCACAATAAAAGTGAAATGTGTCCTCATGGAAGGGAGATACAATAAAACAGGTTTAACAATATTTCCTACTACATAATAATTAGTTGTTTAGAGATATTATTTCAAACTCACATTCTAAGAAAATTAGTCTATTTAATTGTTAATTTTAAACCAAAATAGGAGCACCAAGAGACACAATATACTCAAATTCTTAAGGCATCCAAATATATTAACCACTACATCAATTAAATGGATAGTCTTAAATGAAATTTAATCTTGATAAGGTATAATATATATATATATATATATATATACATACACATATTTGAGTAATTATGTGACCTATCTAGAGAATTATTGAATAGATATCATAATATAAGATATAACTGATGCCTCTACAAAATTAATAAACAATGAAATCAAGTGTTATAACCCACTAATATAATTTGTACCCAATTACTAGATTTCGTAAAAATGTCCATGCACCTATAAATTTTTTTCATGAATTGGAATCCCATTATGATTTTGTACTACCCATAGTCTAGTCTACATATCACATATACAATGGAATGGGTTTGTCCATATATGTAGTCAACATGCCACATTAGAATAATTATTCCAATTTTAGAAAATAATAACTCTTAAAGATATGAAATTAATATGAAAGGATGTGGAATTTGTTTTCCAAAAGTATAACCATCGTAACATTTGACACCTAAATATTACATTAATTTTATTGAATGATTAAATCATTATACAAAAAAATGAACAAATACCATACTAGTCTATTGCATTTTGAGAGGTGGAACTATTAAAATGTGTACATAAATTAGAAATATTATCTCTCATAAGTTTCGTAATGACTAGTACCATTCTAAGACACATAAGAAATAATATAAATATTTAAAACCTGGGGATGGAAACATAATAATGGGTGATCTCAAATGCTCAGTAAGGGTAATCAAGGAATGTATGTAAGCATAGTCAGGTGCACAATGGAATGATAAGATGTTCATGAAAATAGAATACCGTACTATGCATATCAAATATCATATATATGAATCATTGAATAAAACATGGTAGTTAACAAGCCATAAATCCTAAGAAAATAATGAACATTATCCATGAAATCAATACATAAAAAACATTGAATTTTGGAAGACACATAAGAATATAATAGGATTTCCATAGTATACAAAGGCATCAATATCCAGAATATCATATTAGTAGGGGTTCACTCCCCTTACCATCTTAGATGTCCTAGTTAACTCCCATGGTAATTTTAGTAGCATGTGTTCACTCCTTTTACCATATTTTTAGTTAATTTTCCCTACCATGGCCATATTAGTAGTCAAGGATTACTCTAAAAACCATAATAGTCTATATAATGGGATATAAGTCTTTAGCCAATGAGTTAGAGGGATATATAGGTCCCACATGTCACATAATGAAATCATACATACATATTCCACAAAATCATATACAGTCATATACTAAGCCACAATATGAAATGGGAATCCTAAACCTGAAATCATATCATATCCTATGGAAAGAGATACATGTTCATAATCATTTCTTTAAAATAATAACATGTGGAGAGAAATGTTTTCATAAAAGTATAACCCATGAAAGAGAAACGTATTTCATAAATATATAAATATTGAAAGACAATCGGGTTACATAAAGACCATGACATCATGCATAACCCATTTCGATAATGAGTATGAATGGTACCTGTATATAATATCTCAAATATGAAAGAGTAACAACAAAAAATTTCATATTAGATGTAAAATAATTTTTATATATCTTTCAAAAATATTTCTTAATGAAAATATCATTTCATCTTTGAAAAATTAATTTTAATATAAAAAAATATATGTGAATAATTTTGTTATAAAAAATATATATAACATATAAGGAATACTTGAAATCATTTTGAAAAAAAAAATTCATCAAGAAATATAAAAAATATTCTTGAAAATATTTTCAAATAATTTTTTCCTTGAATAATTATAAAATAAGCTACAAATCATTTTGAAAAACAATTTATTTAAAAAAACATTGAAAATTTTTATCGAAAGTTCAAAACGTTTTGAAAACAATTTCATAGAAAATACTATGAAAATTTGAAAATAAAAGATCGATATTATTAAAACATTTATTATAAAGAAAAATTGAAAACTTATAAGGAATGCTAGAAAATTTAGAAATCTATTTCTATGACAATACATGATTTTTTTTCTTTAAACCCAACCATTAAACATAAAAACATCTTTAATGAATTGATAGTGGGAAAATCTATACATTCTTAATGAGGAAAGAAGAACATTCCTTTTATGTGGTAAAAAGGGTAGTGGAATGAATCATTCTAAAAGTGACATGAAGATTCCCCTGAAAACATTTCTAAAATTAAAAAGGGGAAAAATAACTTTTAATTATCAAATGTGATTAGTATAAAAATATTGGAAGCCCTTTTTAGAAATCATGTCTTTGAAAGAACAAAAATTTCCAACCAAATATAGAGGTAAGGTCATATTTTCAAAATAACATTTTATTATTTATAATAAGTACCAATGTTTTGAAAAAATTGTACTAATACATAAAGACCTCAATAATAACTATTGGATAAGAAAAATCAATGCATTTTCTTGAAATATGGATAATAGGACATCATTAATAAAAATGTGATCCTAAAGAATCTCAAAAAACTATGATATAGTTTCAATAAAATATTACCACATTGTAACATTGATTCATACTCCACATGTAAAAAAATGAAATTAAATAGTGCATAAAATATGATTAAAATAAGGATATTCAGGATATAACATTTCAAAGTCAGTTCATACACCTCATTTAAAAATATATTTTTAAAACATGGGATGAGTCTCAATGAATGTCGAATTGAGACAAAATTTATTTAACGATTTGGTAACTTGTGAAACATAAACCCATGATAAATATATCAAGAAATAGATATTTAAATACATATCAATTATTTTATAGGAATAATTTAATACATTAGTAGGAAGTATACAGAGTACAAAAAAGTAATCAGTGGTGAATGAAATATGTACCTTAGAGAAATAAAAAGTATGATGAAGTCCACATACCTTGGGTATTGAATCTCATTGTAATCAAAAAAACCTACAGTTTAAAAGATTTAATGTTATCATAATTATTTTAAAGAAAAATATTATTATATCTAATAAAGAATATTTTTTTTATTATGACCTTATATTATATTCTTTCTAAAAATCTTTTATTATGTTTTCAATTTAGGTAATATTCGTTTATTTTTTCCATGTCTCTTAATTTCCCAAACCATTTCTCCTAAAACTTATATCATGTTTTACAGATTTTAATAAAGTATATAATTACTTTTTATTTTCATTATATTTTTATTATATTAATTTATATAATATATATTTATTAAATGGAATACAATGTACATGGATATGGTAAGCCGTACATATGCATGCACACTGTTTTTGTTTGTATTGAAACATTATATGAAATATATATATATATATATATGTATTATAATTTAATTAGAATTATTATTTCATATATATCATATAATGTCATTAAAAAAATCCTTAATAAATTTCACATAGTGGGTGAATGAATTGACTCGATTTGAGGTGGGCAGTAGTCCAAAATTCCTCAAACAATATTATCTTATTTACTTTATGTTGAAAGTATAAAGATATTTTATTTAAAAGGATTAAAGAAGTCTAAATAAATAATAAATATAATATATAAAATATATAAATATATTTTCCATAATAATTTCCACCATGACATGTGGTAAAAGAAAAATGAACAATCATCATTTCATGAGGTGGTTGTTCACTGCCCACATAAATCATATGCTCCTTATCAATTAATGGAGGTCTGTGTATGTGTAGGTAAAAAAATTAGAATAAAAAAACCCATATATTTATGAATTTTTCTACAAAATCATGTGATAAATAAAATATTTTTGGTGGATAAATAAAATCAAAGAAAATATCATGTGAGATGACATTACCTTATAATTAGGTAATTCCTTTTAGTTTGTTCCAAAAGGCTTCCATGGATATATTTCTGAAACAATTTATACATCCTGGAGGATTTTAGTAATTCTGGGAAGTGTATTCATAGATTTATTTCATATCCTATGTGTTTTAAGAGGTACAAAGAAAAGTAAGAGTTTTTGTGCTTTTATAGGGTAGGCAAATGAAACAATTGGTATTTTAAAAAAAAGATAGATATATCAACTTTTTACCGAAAAGAGTCATTAAAATTCAGAAAATTCAATAAATTATTTTTAATGGTTGAATAATGTCCATCTAATGGGTTATGGGCAAGTGTTGAGGTATTTTTTCACATTAAATTTGAGTTTTAGTAATTTATTAATTTAATTTTTTAACCGTTGTAAATTAATTTTTATCAATTTTACTAATATTTTAGGTCAATAATTTTTTTATTAGTCATTATAAATTATTGTAATTCCAAATTTGGAATAATGTTTTTCAAATTCTAAACACAGAAGTTGAAAAATATTATTTAAAATGAATCATGCTGACCATATGAAACCTTTTATTTTTAAAGTGAAAACGTCCAAACTTTTGCTATGTTTTTATACCACGTTTCAATGTCAAATATACTCAAATTTCATAAATTTGATTAATTTATAAAATTATAATCTAAATTTTTTTTATCAAAATTAAAATAAAATTTGGCCTTATAGATAAATTATATGAAAATGAAACATTGCATTAAAATCTTGTATTTTTTACTATTCATCCAAAAATGAAGTTTATCAGAAAAATTACAAAAATTCTTACTAAATTTTTTTCATCATTCAAAATTTAAAATGAAGTTTATATTTTGAAATTCAATTTCTTAATGATTTTGAAATTAAATTTATTAATTTTCGTAGGACATTGAATGCCTTTCATTTAAGAAAATAGTATTATTATATATATAAGGACATTACCATATATTATATCTTTCATCACCGACATGTTTTATTTCTATAAAACCATTATAAAAAATATTTGAATGTGGGAATTAAAATTTATATAAGTTTTTTTAACTAATTGGTTACAATTATGACATTTAAATAATAATAATAATAATAATAAAATGATACTCCAATGAAACTTGGTGTAGTCTATAACATACACAATATCGGTTTTGTGTGTAGTGTAATACATCTTGGATACATGTGAAAATAATTTATTGCTTAATTATTTAATAAAAAAATATTTTTCAGAGTTTTTTAAAGTGCGAAATATCAAAATATTAATTTAATTTAAAAAAACATTCCCAAAAACTCAGGGTGTTACATTATCACCCCCTTATAGTGAATTTCGCCCTAAAATTTTTTCTAGGTTATATAATTTAAAATACATGAAAGTAATTTTGTAACAAACCGTATCATAAAAATTAATAATATAACATCCATTAAAAATAGAATGTTTTAACTATAAAATTTACCCAATTTTACATATATATTGGTTTCCACATATAAGAACCTTGGATGGGAGTGACGATTAAACATGGAGGAAAAGAATAATTATCCATAGCGATTGATTGAGGTCATAAATCATAAACTTGTGAATGATAAAAGAATATTTTAATTTCTCAAAGTCTTAAATATTTGAATATTTTAAATACCATCAATTCAATAATTATATTGTATTATGATAACAAATTTTCAACTGATAATTATCCTAACATTTAGTAATTATATTATTGAAAACTAATATAAGTAAATATTATAACTTGACATATTATAATAAAAAATTCATTATTTAGATGTGATTTTAATTCTTTTTTAAGTCATTCATTGCTTTATGATATGGATGTCTAGAAGCAAAATCTGATGCCTGATGTTCTAATTTTTTTTTGCATATCATAAGGCCAATCAAAGAATGAAATGTATAACTATTTTATCTAACTATTCTTCACAATCATAAAGATTAATACAATGATCTATAATCATAAAAAGTAACTATTTTGGTTCATCATTTTTAATTATTAAACTAAAATAATTACACCTTATCCTGGACACTGGGTAGGACAATGATAGGCGTGGAACCCTTATCATCCTTCAGGCATGGGTCCAAGGCTCGTGGCATTTTGAGACACCATTTTTTGTCACCAAAAAACCATATCTACATTTCTACAACTATGGTAATATAATTTCAAAAATAATTTCGATGGACTTAATTGAAATATTTTTAATCACTAAATATCCATCTAACCAATGTTTTCAAAATAAAATGATTGCATAAATACTTCCTCTAAAGTTTAGCATAAACATTTCTTTAATGGTCGACCTTATTACCCTTATAAATGATTAAAAAAATATTTTTAATGAAATTAATGAAATCATTGATGATTTATTATTCCATAGATTTATGGATGTATTCTATGAAACCATGAATTTTTAAAATTTATCCCTGATATCATAAACAACTTGCCCACAAGACCTTAATTAGGTATAAAGTAATCAATACCGTCCAATTTTCATATATCCAGCATATCATTATAATTTTTTTTCACAACATATGGAATATATTGAAATTTATATTTCCTTTAATTATGTGTTTTCCATGGACATCACATAGCCATTGAATCACTTTTTTATTACATAAGATCCATTAAATGTATTCATATACATCATTAATAAAACAAAAACCTGGTAATACTTATATCTGTTACCTCTCAAATAAAAAAATTATTGATTAATTTTTTTATTATTACACTTCTTCCTTATGAAATTTACAAGGCTATGTCATCCAATTACAAAATACCTCTTTCTTTTCAAATTTCATCTATAGTCTCTTCATCGTCCACAATGTATCCATTACTCACACCACCATTTTGATTATATTATTTCATTCCTTTTGGGACATTGAGTTGCTTAATGAAAAATTATAACACACAGAAAACACTTTACATTTCATGATGACATAGGGAGTCTAATTTTCTCATCCATTTCATTAACTAAAGTCTTCATTTATCCCTTGCAGTCACTTTATTTCTTTCCTTATGTTGCGTAGTCAGAACATATTCTTGTTCATTTAACACATTCACATTGGTTTCTTTTTATAAATTCTTGACTCTATGTAAACCATACCACCATTCCTCATTAGTTTCAATTACCTGAAAAGTTAGAAAACTCTTTATTTCTCTTCTTTATAGAGTTATAGAGTATATTAAGTACATATTTCTAATCATGTTCTACGTAAACTGATTAGGCATGACCACCAAATCTTTCACTCCAGTGATAATCCCACATGAATTCTCATCAGTATATATTTTTACCACATTCAGTGTTAATATAGTTCATTTCAGTTCCCTTCATTGACTACTACTAGAAGCATAGTTTTAGCAATACTTATCATAGAAAAACCATATAATCATGAAAATAATTAATTATAGGATTTAAAAATCATGTCACGTTCTCTAATCTATGACACCATAGGTTAATACTATGTTATTACTGGACAAATTATATTTAAATCTTTTATGATTGTTCAGGAATAGTTTTGTGAATTCCTAAATCATATCCCCTAGGAGTGTCAAACTAGGTGTGTTGGAAGACCCATTATCATGTACCTGATTACCCGAATCATTTCCTAGATGATTTTGTCTGAGTTTTTACCCCTGGGGACATCTTTTCCAAATCAAACTCCAATTTTAGTATCCAGTTAGGGATGTATTTTATGGAAACACCTCAATCAGTCCTTTTACCAAACTCCGAGAAATTTTTCTAATTGTTTACTCATTATTATACTTTTCCATAGATACATCCCTAGACATATTGTTTGAGATATACCAAGGGATATCACTAATGTTTTCCCATGCTAGTTTCCAATAGTTAATTAAACCCTTTTTATGATACTAACTATAGAAACCCGCATCTTTTAGATATAAAAATTACATAAATTTTTTAGGATTACTTATAAAATTATAAAAATTGATTCCCAATTACTGTACTATTGTTGTGTCTTTCTAATAATTGAAACATAAACAATGGTTCATAAACAAAACACATTATCTCCCACTAGGTTATACATAACTTGAATCCATATGATAAACATAAGAAAAATACATATCACTATAATATGGGGAATGAAATATAAAGATGCGTGATCTAAAATTATTAGTAAAAATAAAATAGGGTGAAATGTAAGATTAATCATTTTCATCATGGTATAAGAACATGATCATGAAAATAGAATATCAAACCTAACATATCAAATATCATTTACATGAGTCATAGAATAAAGCTTTGTAGTTAATATGATATGAATCATAAGAAAACATAGACTATAATCCATGAAATCAAAATGTTGGAATAAAACATTGAATTGTGGTGGACATATAATCATATAACAGAATTTCCATAATAGCCATCTAATCACTTCCAGAATCATCTTAGTAGTATGGGTTCTCTACCCATTCTATCATGGTAGTCATGCTTTACTCATATGTACATCAATGAAGCAAAAATTAACTCCTCATACCATATTGATAGTCATAGTTTACTCCACTGGACAAATCAATAGTCAAGGATTACTCCCAAGACTATCTTAGTTAATCTCATATGATATAAATCCATACCCAATGAATTTGAGTGAGCTATAGGTCACACCTGTCTAATAATGGAATCATACATATGTTATATAAAATCATAATCAATCACATCATAACCCATTAAATGTAATGGGTATCATAAATATTTAATCATATCATAACCTATCGAAAAATATATTTGTTTCATAATAATTTCATTAAAATCAGAACCCATGTAGGTGAAACTAATTTAAAAAACATATAACCAATGAAAGATAAATTTATTTCATTGAAATATGACCGATGAAAGAGAAACGAGTTTCATAATGACCATGAGCTAAAGAATAACTAATTCAATGAAAGAATATGAATTGAACATTTATATAAATTCGTAGAAATCTATGAGTAACACCAATACATTTCATCATAGTTAGAAAATAATATTAAATTTTTTTCCCAAATATTTCATGAAGTAAAAATAATTTCTTCTAGGAAAAATAATTTTAGACATATATTTCTATTTAAGAATCATTTTATTATAAAATACATTCAAAACATAAAAATAATACATGAAATGTCTTTGAAATCTTTTTTCCTTGAAAACATATAACTGAACATTGAAAACATTATGAAATCTTGTTTACATGAAAAAATATAAAATAAGATTCAATTAATTTTAAAATAATTTTTCTTTGAAAAAACATTGAAAACAGAAAATGACCGATTGGAAAAGGATGGAAATAATTTAATTGTATATACATTTAAATAATATATAGAAAACAGTAAAATGTTTTCAAAACCATTTCAATTAAAATTATTTTAAATTTTTTATCATAAAAATCGATCTATAAAAATAAAAAAAAATCCTCAATGAATTGATGTTAAGTAAATTTTTATACTTTATATGATGTAAAAAGAACATTCTTTTTTGACAATAAAAACAGATAGAGAAGTTTTTCATTCAGAAAGAAACAATAAGATTAATTTGAAAATTTTGGTAAACGATAAAGAGGTAAAAAATGTCCTTAAAAGATCCTAAGATATTAGTATAACATTATTGGAACCCAGTTTTAGAAATAATTTTTTTAATGAACACGAATTTCTAACTGTAGAAAGAGGTATGATAAAAAAAATTTAAATTTTTTTCATAATTATCTTAACTATAAACAAAGAAAAATTGTGCTTATAGAAGAATAAATCAAGAATAACCATATAAGAAATAATTTTCATGAGTTTTATCGAATGATGGATCATAATTACTCATTAATGAAAACATGATCATAAAAAATATTGATAAATGATGAGATTGTTTCAATAAATTATTTCCATAGGGTTACATTGAATCATAATCCCCATGTAAAAAAATGTATTTAAATAGACATTAAAAATTATTGAAAATACAGAGAATCATGATATAGATTTTTGGTGTCATTTTAAACTCACGATATAAAAATATACTTGTATAAAATGGCATGGGTATCAAAAAAGGAAAATTAAGACAAAATTAATTTACCAATTTGGTAACTATTGAAACATAAACCCCCCAACAAAATGATCATAAAGTGGATATGCAAATACTAATTATTTTTACATGTAGTAATAATTATTACATACATGGTCAGTATTCAAACCATATAAAATGAATGTTTGGTGAACAAATCATGTATCTCATGGAAATAAAATGTGAGATGAAATACCCTTATCTTGTGCCTTAACTATCTTAATATGCACAAAAACCAGATGTATAGTAAATATATATATTTTATAAAACTATTAAAGAACCATATAATTATTTCTAATACAATATTTGGTATAATTATTACCATATATTAACTAATTGTTAACAATCTTATTTTATATTTTCTCTTTAGTTAATATTCGCTTCATTCTTTGCATGTGTCATAATTTGTTATATCATTGGTAGTAATACTTATATCATGGTTTCTATTTTATAAAACATGATATTAATATAAAATATATTCAGTATATTTTTCTTATAAAAATTTATATAATATATAAGTATGAAATGAAATACACAGTTAATGGATACGATAAGCCTTACGTATGCATAAATGTTGTTTATGTTTTTTGTGTCATATTGAAAGAAATATATAAAATTACATATATATATATTATAATTGAATTATCATTATTATTTAATATATATCATATAATATCACTAAAGTATCCCTTAATACATTCAATTTAATATGTGAATGAATCACATCGCATTGAAGGGGCATTTGTCAACACATCCTCAAATAGAATTATTATATTTACACCAACTAGAATGTATAAAGATATATTTTTCAAAAGATTATAGAAGATGAAAGGAATTATAATATATAAAATATATAAATAGATTTTCTGTCAGAATTTCCACAATGAGAGGTGGTCAATGATATTTGAACAATCATCATTTTGTGAGTCATTTGTTCACCGTACATGAAAACAATATGTTCTTTATCCATTAGATTTAGGTTTTTGTATGATTAGGTCAAAAAATAATAAAAAATAATATTAAATTGATTATATTTTTGTTTCTATAGAAGAATGTAATAAAGAGATCATAGAGGGTGGATAAAGAGAATAAAAAAGGATCTTGAAAGAAGATGTTACCTCTTAATCGGGTAACTCTTTTTGGTTTTTTCTAAAAGGATTCCATTAATTTATTTCATCCCAGAGGGAGATTTAAATGAGGATGAGTGGTATTTTGGGAAACGTATTGGGTATATATTGGATAAACCTATGTTGTTTTTGTGGTATGAAGAAGTGAAATAGGTGGTGAAATTTTATAGGGAAGATAAAGGATACACTTGGGATTATCTAAAACAAGTAATGTGTACCCACATTTCTACCAACAAAAATACATAAAAAAGCCAATGAAACTCAAAATGGATGGTTAATGGCCAATTATATTCCATTAAATGGGATTTAAAACTTGTTTAGAAGTCATTTTGGATCTTAAATTTATGGTTTAGTACTTTTTTAACCTAATTATTTTCTTAACCATTGTAATATATATAATAACTTTTACTAATTATTTTTGTCAAAAACATTGTTGAAAATATTAAAAATTATTATTTATGATGATTCCAAATATGGAATACATTGACACTGTGATTTTTTAATGTAATAAGGTAAACAACTTTCTATGTTTTTATACATAATTTCATGGTGAAATTGATTCCAAAGTCCTACGATATAATTATTGAAAAACATATATGTAATTCAAATTTTAAAAAAAATCAGAATATAATTTATAAATATATATAAATAAGATGAAAACATAGTTTTGAATTAATATTCCGAATTTATTACTATTCATCTAAAAATAATGTCACTCAGAAAAATAAAAATAAATTTCTCTAATAAAATTTCATAATTATAAAATAAAAAATGAAGTTAATTAAATAAAATTAAATTTTAATCTGTGTCTCAATTTTTTTTATTTTTTAGAGAAAGACATTACACACATTTCATTTGAGAAAATATTATTTCTTAGCCATATAAGAACATTACCATAAATTATATATTTCATCATTAATATGTTTTATTTCTATAATACTAATGTAAAAAATACTTGAAATAAATGTAGTACTATTTATATTACTATATTTAACTACTAGGTGACAAGTACATCATTTAAATAATTATAAGAATAAAATTATGCTTCGTATAAACTCTATGATGTGTGAAACATATGAAATGTAGGTTTGGCATTTAGCAAAAGGCATGTTGGTTTTGTGTAAAAGGAATGATTAACATAGTTATTTAATATATAATACTACTTTATGTGTTTTGTTAAATGCAAAATATCAAAGTATTATATTAGTACATAAGAATGATTATCAAAATCCATAGGTGTTAGAAAAAACATTAAAATAAATGATTTAAATTATGATGATTATAATTTGACATAACCATATTTGAAATATTTTTAAACATCAAATATTTTGGGAATTATAAAATCTCATTATTTAATGGTATGGGTGTTCTACAGTATCACATCAACCATTTCCCCAACAGTGTGTCATTATGATGAGGACCCTTGAATTATAATATTTGGTGAAGAATATTAATATCATGAAACCATTTATTGTCCATTGGTTTTTCCATTTTATAAACTCGAAACATTCATTTATTTCACATGATGAGGATAAAAATAGTTAATTATCATATTAATTCAAATTGATGTTATGAAATAAAATTAATATAAGAAGCCAAAATAAGAGAATCATATATTTCAATTAAAATTGAAAGACATGACATATTACATTGTAATGAAAATTACTAAAGAGTGATGTTTTAAAATATATTTACAAATATTTCAAGAATACTTTGAATACATTATCTTATTAAATACACAAACATCTTAATTATATATTTTTAATATCACTACAAAATTCATTATCTAACTATATTGAATCCTTGATAGAAAGAATAAACTCAAAATTGGATGTTTTGAAAGAAAAAATTGTTATTTTATCTATTGAAATTAAATTATATCAATCACAACACAAAAAATGTTTTATTATATTAGTAGAATTGTAACCTAGGAACATGATATATGTTATAGGGACTAATTTCATTATTGAATTTGATCAATATATTACATTAATTGCATATCATTGATATTTATTTTCTTGGAATTAAATTTAAATTTTTATAATAACCCATGTTCAAATTTTTATCTCATATTTCGTTTAAGTATTAAATATGTTTTTACGAATAATATGACGAGACTTCTATTATCTAATAATTCAATGAAAATGGCTTTGATGTAAATTTGGATTAAATATTATTTTGTATTGTATTATCAATATTTTAAATAGTGAGACTCCATAAATGTTTCCAATAACATAAATGTAACAATAATGGTTTTTATTTAGATCTAGGACCTCAAGACCCACTATATTAATGACTATTTGCTAGTATACTTCAATGAATTATTTATTTAAGAAATAATTGAGATTAAAGGCCTTTGATTTATGAATGAGTATAAAAAATGTAATAATATTTTAATGACTATAAAAGATTATGAATCCATAGGTTTTATAGATCAATATTTCATGTATTAAAATTTTATAATCCAATTTATCTATAATAATTATATGGATCCCTATTAACATAATGTAAATTATAATTTTTATACACTTCTTCAGAAAATAATGTAATTCTCTATGGAATTCTTGGTGGTAATATCCTAGAATAATAAATTTCACTATTCTAATTATGTAGAATTATTTTCCAAACTAACAAAGTTAATTATGTGGATAATCCCACAAAAATGTTACTTTGGAATCATATATAGAGATAAACTTTTATTTATGTTCCACCATCGACTTTTTTTACTCCAGCTAGAAAAGGAAAAAAAATAATTACAATCCTGCTAAATGAAACATATATGAAATGACATTCCATGATGTCTACCTCTCAAATATCTAGAATATCATTGACAATATTATTATGAAGTATTTATTTATACCTAGTTTATAATAAATGAGTAATTATATTAGTGGTTTTGTATTTTTAAAAGTGAAATAGATAAATTAATGAAATATATCTCCCAATATCTATTTTTATACTACTATAGATTGGAATCATAAAATATTTCATATAAAATTTATAGAGTGGATTCATACTGCAGTTATATCTTAGAAAAATACTATTGAAAAAGAAATATGTTTATATTAGTTAAGTTATAAAATAAAATATACATGGTCTATTTATAGAACTATTGATAAAAACTAATTTGTATTTTAAAATTTATTAAAAAATATTTGTAAATACCTATGAAATTGTGGAATATTACGTTACTTTGATGACTATCCTATAATATAAATCATTAACATACCCACACTAAATGAGAATCATTCTATATTGGAGATAATTAAGTAATATTTTGATATTCGGTTTTTCTTAAATAATTAATTCATGTTATTTAAATATATATACATTAATGTATTCAATTTAACAATGAATGAATTTATTATTTTTAAAGATATACATAAATAATAAATATTATCTAGTAACCTTGATTCTAAAATAAATAGAAATTCATTTTTATGGTCTCTAATAGATCATAAATAAAAAAATACAGGTTGATATAAAATTCAGTTAGTTAATACAATAGATTATCTTCAATTAACATACATAGGTTAGTTTACCATATATATTCAACTATTTAATGTGAACCTATAATAATAATGTTAAATTATAGTTTAAAATTATTGGTCTGTAAATATGTTTTTAAATTTCAATTTCTTAACATGATTTCAATGGATAAATGATTTTAAATATACAAAAATAGTATAAATATAGCAATTGAGGGAAGAGTAAAATGTCCCACATAAAAATATACTTAACTGTTGGGTGTATAATGTCCTTCTAATATAATAATTTAATATATCTATTAATAAAAAATAACATGTATATATTTTATTCAATGTTAATAGTCCCTTTAAAAATAGTATTATAATGTAACTATATTTTAAATGATGGATAAGTGTATATTTTATATAATTATTTGTAAATTGAAAATTGAAGTGGGTAAATTATGTATTACCATTCCAATTGAATCATTTTCGTCCCTAAAAGTAGCGAAATAAACTTTTTTGGATATCATAGATTATAAAATAAATTCTTTTAAGGATGATTAATATAATAGTTATTTTCAAGAATAAATACATAGGTAATATGTCATCTTTATCATTCTTAATATTCAAAATTACCTGAAAAATATAAAAATATTATTTTTCATTGGGTCCTCCTTTTTTTAATAGATGGATGATAGTTCCTCAATATTATTAATGCGGATAATCCATGCATATTTTATATGATCCGAAGAAGAACTAACCAATAAAATAAAAAAGAGACATAGTTTACTTTTCTACCTCATGTTATAGGATATTGTGTATTTTATAATTAAGAATATTGAATTTAAAAATATCATCAATTTCATTAACAAATCCCTGGGAGTTTATATATGAAAAAATGAAGTCTTTTTTATTCAATTTATTTAGGATATATATATATATTGGGTATATCCAAATTTTTATATATTGATATTTCAAGTAAATTCTCATTGTAATGAATTTATATTACAAATAAAATGAATTAGTCTTCTAAATAAATTTTATAAAAAATATTTTATAGTATTAAAAAATCTAAAATCAGGAAATGATTTAGTATTCGCCATATTGTATTCAAATATATTTTCATATAAATTTTCTTAAATGAGATATTAAATAAATTTGATGTATATGGGATTCAATGTTACCCTAAATTCATTTACTAGGTAGTATATAATGATAATGTTTACCCCTTAATAAATACATTTTCAAATATCCTATATATGAAAGTGTATAAAGATAAAAAAACGCTTGTAAAAAATCTTAATTTTCCATTGTCTTGTCAAAAAATTGAACACTCATCTACAAAATAAACATAATATTACCCTATGTATAGAATATACAGGATGTTCCCCACTAACCAACAATATCATCTTCACCAGGAAGATAATTATGAAAGTTTATCATAGATGATTGTCAATGATGGAATACATGTGTTATAGGATATTTACAATAATTAATTTTATATTTGAATATAATTTGATTCAAAACAACTCAAAATTATATTATGGTATTATTATTTGAATTTTTATACTTTCACAAATGGGCATACCTTCTGAATATCACTATCAATGCAGAGCATGTAGAGATAATTTCCTCCTAGAAAATGTTTAATCACGGAAGTCCCTAGAAATTTTGAGCTTGAAGTGGCAACATTTGTGTAGTGTATAATTTTTTTTTGTAATTATCATCTCATGGGGAGCATGAAGAGGTAACCCCATTGAAGAATATTTATATTTGTATAAGTCCTCTGTCAAACAGATCATGAGGAGGAATACTCTATGAAACATATGTTTTTTTAGAAAACCACTCCCCATGTGAATGTTACGATCATAAAAAATAAGCTATATCTTTATCAAAAAAAATTTCAACTTCTTCTGTAGTACTATAAATACCACCCTTTCTGATTTTAATGGTAAATTTCCTTTTATATTCTTAAAAAGGATCTATATTCATGATATTCAAACATTTATTGGAAATATGGGAGATGAATTTCCCAAGGTATCCGTATTTCATGAAGTATCCATAAAAGTGTTCTGTTATACATTGATGTATGTTAGATATTCCTTTCATGAAGACCCTAATCCTTGGAAAATGAATAAATCCCATTTTGGATCTTCGTTTTTTTCGAAATAACTATAATTTGTGATACCAAATCCATGTGAATCAATACTTTACCATAAGCCATTGTTTCCCTATTTCATGTATTATGAAACTTCATGAGGTCATATCCTTTCACAAGACAACTTTTATTGATATGGCCTCCAAATTTCATGAACATACAATCTATTTGAATCCTATCCATCAGGATTGTCAATGGTCCATCATTTATTTAAAGGTCTTTTCATGAATTTAATGTTTCGAGAGATGTTATGACCACCATGAATTTGTCCAGCCATAACTCAAATTCAAATTCCACCAGTTTTTTGAACCCTTGTTTCGACCCCATTTTATTTAAGCATTACATTTACCAAAAAAAAACCTTTTTTCATATTAAAGGAAATATAAATAGATATTTCTTTTATGTATAGTGACTCTAATATCAGGACACTTGATTTCAAAATTTTCAGGGTACTATTAATTATATTCCCAAACCACATGTATAAGAGTAGTAGACCCGCAAGGCATGATGGAGGTGTCACCAAGGGATATTTTACAACAATACTAGAAGGAAGGAAATATTATAAATAATAGTATCCTATATCAAAATGGTCTTCATTGTATAGGCCCTTCCAATATTCGTGTTTCACGATGTAAAACTGCATTGCCCAACATCCTTGTTATACAATGTTAATCTATATGAGAAAATCCTCAAAAAATGATGAAATTTTTTAGACATACCCTATTTGATATATATAGGTGAACAATGTTTAACTAGAACCGGATAACCTATCACCTCATTCCCTATGTGAGATTCATGAGATTCACCATGAATGGTCAATGTGGAGTGTAATATCCTTCCACACCATGGGTTGAATATCTTATAATGGTTAGTTCCCTTTTGTATTCCCCAAATGTATGATCCTAGGTATTTATAGAATAATTATTTTTCATTTATAATAATATTTATTAATAATATATTTTTTATATGAAAGGGGATTCTTTTTCTGATAGTGTACTCAACACGTAATAATGCGTTTCTTTGAAATCATATGTTGCACACAACTCTGAGTTATACAAAAATATAATACAGAAATATTTTTATTATACTAAATTGTAGTTAACATCCAGACATTGGAATTTTGGGAATGAATAACCTCAACTAAATTTTGATATATGGTTAACAAATTTTTTAAATAATGTTTCATTAGGTAGAGAATTTATTAGAAATGGAAATAAAAATAAATTGAATATAAATGACGTGTTTCTATGAAAACCTATTTAAAAGGGCATAGTTGTTTTTACAAAATCATACCAAACATTATGTATTTTTATTTAATAAAAAACTTACCTTACATAATCAATTTAATGTTTTTAATTCATAATTTGTTTTTTCAAGATATGATATAAGAACAAATTCATGTTTTCAGATAAAATATGTATTTTTGTTAAAATACAATTTTAATGCCTTTTGAATGAGAAGAATTTTTAAATCTAGTTTCTATCTATTTTATATATTATTTTTTTTTCAAAATAATCTTCTTCTATAGAATTTTTGCATCAAAATTTACATTGGTTAAATTTGGGATAATTTTCTTATAATGATCAATTTTTTATGAATAGTTCATAATACTGCATTTTAATTCAAAACTATCTATTCATCTTATTTACTTATATAGTTATATTATAATTATAATTGGGTTTAAATTGTAATTTTATTATATTATTATCATTTAATCTAATTTTGGTCATTAGAAGTAATTTCACATTTAAATTAGATATAAACACATGTCTATCTTTTATTAGTTATTATTTCGTAAAAACCTATTTTTTGGTTTTGACAACGAGAATTAATTTTAATTTAATGAATGCATGTTTTGTGCTCTGAATTTAGACAAATGGATTCCATATTTGGAATCATATGTTCCAAATTTTTTGAATATGTACCTTTTATTTTTGGACATTATGAATAACAACACTAATCATTTTTTATTTACCATCGATAAAGGGTAAATCTGGAAAATAAGGGTGAAAAATAATATAATAATAATATTAAAATACCCAACCTCATGTACTAATCCTATTTTATGAGATATTTCCGAAAATTTGATTCATTGGTTCTATTTTGAGATCCCATGGAGCCATCTGTGTGGAAAATGACATTTTATAAGAATTAATTTTATTTAAAGAAAAATATAACATAAATATGTAAGTTTTACTAAAATAAATTATATGGGTCATATAACTGAAATATTTGAAAATAAATAGTAATTATAAATATAATAACATTTAATACATCATGGATTTTATTTATAATTTTTATACATTAAATAAATAAATTTAATTATGACACAATGATGATATAGTGATTGGTTTATTAAAGAAAGATTCAAATAATTGATATTACAAATATTAAAAAAATTAAATTTGAATATTTTGCTACCATATGCGAATTTTCTGGATGATATTGAAATATTAAATTTGAGATAATGAATTTTTTTTTGAAGGGATCATGTTTTTTTGACTTTAACAAAAATCAATTACTTTATAATGTCAAAATTGACAGAAATGAGTTTTTAAAAAAATACTATTTTTTAAATGATATAATAGCCCTAAAAATCATTGATTTTACCAAATGACTTATATAATTTTTAAAATGTCATTAATGATCCACTTATGGTTCTATCGGCAATTTATACTAACTATTGTTACCATATATTATGAAAATCCAAGAAGACATTGTAAGAGTTGATGTTTTTAACTAATTGTTAATGATAAAAGAGAAGGTTAATTTTGTGACCAAAACTTTTCTAAAACCTTTTAACTGATATTTTTTAGACCAAAAATCATATTATACTTCAAATAAATGAAATTGGGACCATTTAATTGGTAAATAAATTTATAATAAAATAATATTTCAAGACCTTTTTAAAGTGCCCATCCTCCCTCTTACAAAATTCCACCATCTCTACCAATTTACACACACCACTAAAGCAACTTGGATCATAAAAATTATACCAAAATAATCTACCAACAAAAATATCATCCTCATATAATCCTTAACTTTAGAAGAAGGAAATTCAAGAAATCCATTTGGCTCAAATCAGAAGAAGTTACATGATTTAGAGATTACGACTTCTCTCAAGTTCCATTCCTTTATTTTACTCATCCACTCCTTATGATCATCTTATAAATTGATTAAATAAAAAAAACAGTATCTTAAATATACTAGGATTTTTTAATGAGAAGTATTATAACTACACATACACAAACCTCCATCTAATGGATACAGAAATTCTATTTATTTTACAGTGAATTACTACCTCGTGAAACGAGGATTGTTAAATTTTTCCCTACCACCTCTGATGGTGGACATTATGATGGAAATTTATTTATATATGATATATATTATACATATATTGTCTCTATGCTTCTATATTTTTCATTTACATAATACCTTTATGCTTTCAATAATCTGTAAATACGATAATTTCATTTGAGGAAGTGTGGACAACCGCCCACTCAAAGTGATATTACTGGTTCATGACATACATGGAATGTATAAAAAATATTTCTAATGAACATATTTAATGTATATAAAATATTATATTATAATGGAATTATAATATACTTATGTATCATTTATTTTTCATTCCATTAAATATGAAAAATAAATGAAAGTAGTGTTAATGCGTATATACGGTTCACGGTCTCCATGAACAATGCATTTTATTTATTATCTCCAATTGTTATAGACTATTCTAAATACATATATAAATTATATAAATACATATATAATGGATATATATGACACTTAAATGATTAATAATATTCAGATGATGATGTAATTTTTACTACATGGACAATTTACACCAAAATAAGTTCATTTTCGACTCAAGTACCACATAATAATAAAATGATCGATATGAACAAAAATAATTATGTAATTTTTATAACATGATGATAAGTAATATAAAATGAATAATAAACTTGAAAATGGTTCTTAATGAAGGAAAAAATTTACCTATGTTTATTATTTAGAAATATAAAGAAGGAGCGAGACAGGTCAGACTCAAGCTAAGGTACTTCTTCTCATAATCCATTCATTGAGGCATATTTTGGTAAATACATGACCTTAATTTATACAATTTATAATAATACCATTTTTAATTTAATTTAGTACGAGGGTTTTCAAACCAAATATTTTGTTTTATGAAGCGTTTTACTGAAGGAAAAAGGGAATGTTTCTTTTTGACGTACACGGTGACAATAACCTTTCTGCCACTGTAAATATTATTTGATATTTGGCTCCTTAACAAGTAGTAAAATTTTTAAAAAGAAAATATATACCATATAACCTTTTAAAATATTTTGGGATTTAAAATTATTTCTTGAAATAATTTATTATATTAATATCTTGAAATGATATATTGTGATTGAAATGTAGAAATGATATCTCTCCTTTATACTTGTTTTATCTATTATAAATATTTTATGGTACTTCTGAAGTAATTATGTATATAGGTGATTCCAAGATAAACCAATGGAGAGTGAGCCAAATATAGATATCAAATTCATTGGGTAACATGGTGAAGGTAAACATTAATATTTATCCTAATATATTTAGGGAATATACTATGATGGGAATTTCAAATGTAACACCCAATGTAGCTGTGAAAGCTACAATGTATGAATGTCATTGCGGAAACAAGTTACCTTTATGATATAGGATTTCTATGTGTTATTCATAAATATTATGATATCATATGTCATATTAAATATCTTTTGTTTTATGATTGAAAATTATGATTTCTTTGATTTGTATGTATTCTTGGACTAATGTTTTAGTTTCTTATTTTATATCCCTTACTATGCTTTCTTTGATAATCCAATGTTTTTTAAATTTCATTCATGGGGTATAAAGAAGGGTTAGAGGCTGGATGAGAAAAAATTAGGAGTAAGGATATTGATAAATAAAAATCCATAAATTATTTTTAATTTTTGATAAGGATAAAATGATATAGAATTTGTTGATTATTGTGTTCCTTCTTCTAAGATAAATATATGTTCAGAAAGGCTTTCCTCAAGGAAAACATGGCAGCTATGATGGTACGATATCAAGAGGAAAACAACCTACAAAATTGGTAACCAGAAATGGTCAGAATTGGAGTTGAATAGTTTGTTGCAGTGATGACATAGTTGACTCAGGCTATAAATGGTGGTGGTATCCATGCATGAGATTAGCTAGATCAACCACAATGTAACATATTAGAAGTAGATAATTTCATGAGGAAACACCCTCTATTATTCAAGGGATCATCTAACCCACTGCTATTTGAAGGGTGGATTAAATTACTTTAAAATATTTTCGATGTTGTGGGTTATTTAAAACATAAAATAAATTTTGTCTTTATTTTCCATTTTAAAGGTGAAACCGATCAATGGTGTTTGATGGTAAACATATTAGGGATAATGATGAAATTGATGCTCTTGATTGACATTATTCCAAGGAATTTTCTTTGAGAAATATTTTCCTAAAGTGGTTCGACTTAGGATTGATAATGAATTATTGAAATTGAAGGAGGATGATGAATAAATGGCTTCTTATGATGAACAATTCACATGATTGGAAAGGTATTCTCTAACTTTCACATGGGATATTTTTATTGAAATCGTCCATTTTACTCAAGATTGATGCCAATGTATTTATGGAAATTAGCTTCTCATGAGTTCAAATGTTATGAAAAACTTCTACGATGTGTCAAGAAGTTGGAAATGGAGTTTTCTTGTGATCATATGTCCATTAGAAACAATAAAATAAGAGGTAATGTGGTAGAATAATTGGAAGAACTTTGCAAAAAACAATGTTGGTTTAAAACATAAGTTTAATTTTTGTGAAAATTGTTGTAAAATGCACACATGGGAATGCCATTGGAATTTGGTATGTTCTTATAATGTGGTAAAATAGGACCTAAGGCTTATAATTGCATTGAAAAATATTAGGTTAGTGGTACGGAAAAATCCAATTTAATGTTAATATATATTTTATGTGCAATGAAATGGTTCATTATGAAAATGAGTGCCTTAATAAGAAATAAAATGATGGAAAATAGCTGGACTAAAAGCAGAAAAGGGTTGTGAAATCCTTTGAAACTAGTTCAGTAGATGTTGGGACATAAAATGAAGTAGTATCGGGTACAATGTTTGTTTATTCAGATTATTACAATGTGTTTTTTTATTTTGGTTGTTCACATTCTTTCATTTCTATCAAATTTTCAAGTAAATTGGAAATTCAATCTCAAGATATGAATCCTGAATTATTATAGAAATCAAATTTATGAAATGTTGAGAAAAAAATGAAATTTTAGGAACCTTCCAATCCTTATGTGTGAAATGAATTTACCTAAAAAATTTATTTTTCCCTCTAGCAGATTGTGATGTTATTTTGGGTATGGATTAGATTTCCGTTTACCATGATAAGATTAAATAAGAGCTAAAGAGGTTTATTTTTAAAAATAATTACAGTTTGTGTACAAGAATAAACCCTTAATTTTGATAACAAATCGTTAAGATTAGAAATTAGTAAAACATGGAAATTAATGTTACCTTGTACATTTTTTTGAATGCAAAGGAACTATTGAGAATAATTTTGTGCCAATGGTAAAGGAAGATCTTGATGTTTTTCAGAATGAGATTCTTGGTATAATACAAAATCAATAATTTGAATGTACTATTGAATTCGTTCCAAATGATAAGCCAATTTCAGAACACCCTTATTGAATGACTCAAATTAAAATTTTATAGTTAAGGAAGCAATTTCAAGAGTTTTTAGATAAAGGATTCATTCGACATAACACATCACAATGGTGTGATACTATATTGTTTTTTAAAATTAAAGATAGTTCAATGATATTTTTTATTTATTATAGAGCCATGGAAAACATCACTATTATGAAGAAGTATCATTTGACTCAAATTGATGACTTGTTTGATCAGCTCTATGGGGGTCAGTATTTCTCAAAGAATGACATGAGGTTGGGGAACCATCAGTTGAAATTAATAGAGGAAAACATTAAAATACCATGTCTTATACTATATAGAGCCATTATGATTTTGTTTTTATGCCTTTTGGATTAACTAATGAACCCACTATATTCATGGATCTTATGAATATAATTTTCTATGAGTTCTTGGATAAGTTTTTGTTTGTGTTTATTGATGATATTTTGGTTTATTATAAAAGTAAATATGAGCATGAAATTTATTTAAGGGGTTTCTTGAAAAACCTTGAAAAAAAATAAACTGTATGGGAAATTAAGAAATTGTGAGTTTTGGTTACAACCAATTTCATTCCTTGGTCACATTGTTTGTAAAGATGGAAGAACTATTGATCCTGATAATTTTTTTTGAAGAATGGACAAGAACCATAAATAATACCTAGATTCATAATATTCATGGTTTAGAAGGTTATTACTATCGATTTGTTGAACATTTTTCATGGTTATCTAGCCCACTGACAAAGTTTACTAAAAAATGTGTTATGTTCATCTAGACTAAAGAATGCAATGAATGACTATATAATTTAAAAGAAGATTGGGAATGCTCCATTTTTTAACTACCATCCAAAAACAGTGAAATTGTTAACTATAGTGAACATTCATTGAAGGTATGTGGATGTTTCCTAATTCATAATTATTATGTAATTTCATACGATTCACATCAATTGATACCACTTGAGTTAATTTACCCTAAACATGATTTGGAAATAGATTTTATTGATTATTCATTAAAAATTCGATGATATCATTTGTTTGGTGTAAAGTGTGAAATATAAACTGATCATAAATGATTGGAGTATATATTCATTCAAAAATAATTGAACATGAGATAAATAATATGGCTACAAATAATCAGGTATTATGATTTTACGATTCATTACCATCCCGAAAAAGTAAATAAAGTGATTGATGTTTTGATTCTGAAATGTAATTCTACATTAACCATGTTATGTTTGGAATGATATCCTTTGGTTTTTTATTTGACTAATTTTGGATTTTAAGTTATTAGTGCCTGAAATTCCCCTAGTTTGTTTCAGGTTTATGTACAATCATCTCTAGCAGACTAAATAAAGAAAAAATTAAAACAAGAATGTCTGTTGTTTAAAAACGTAGAATTGGTTCAGAAGATTATGTTACCTTAATTTATTAATGACAAATAATGTGTTTTTATATTTGTAAAGAGATAATGTGTGACTTGTGATTCCCAGTTGATGACAGTCTTATTATGTGAAGCACTTTTTCCCCAATTTTCATATCATTATAGAAGTACTATGATGTACATATATCTTTGAGAGTATTACTGGTAGGATGGAATGAAAAGAGATATTGATGACTTTTCCCTGAGGCATTTGATTTTTCATTGGGTTAAAGTAAAGATGTAGTTACCAAAAGAGATGCTTTAGCCTTTTTTTAGTTCAATTGTGGAAATGGGAAAATATATCAATGGATTTTGTAGTGGGATTAACAAAGACATCTCAAGATAATAATGAAATCTGGGTAATTGTTGATCGATCGACTAAATCCTCTCATTTTTGATCTATTCGAGATACTATATCTCTAGATCAACTTCCTTGAATCTATATTAAAGATATAATCATGTGACATGAATTTACCCTATCCATTGTATATGATTGTGATTCCAGGTTCACTTCTATCATTTGGAAGGGCCCTCAAAAGTCAGTGGGTACTTAATTAAATTTTAGTAATTCTTTTAATCTGAAATCAGATAGATAGTCAGAACAAACAATTTATGTATTTTACGATATGCTACGTGCTTGTTCAATGGATTAATATGGATTTTGGTACCAACATATTTCTTTTGATGAGTATTCATAAAATAAAAATTTTCATTCTAGTATATAGATGGCACAATTTGAAGCATTATATGGAAAAAGGTGGAGAACTCCAAATTTTTGGGATGAAAAGTTGAAAGGAAGTTTATGCAATCAGAATTGGTAGATTAGATGGAAGAAAAAGATCAGTTTATTCAGAAGCTCTTGAGAACAATTCAGAGTAAGAAGAAAATTTATGCGGATAATAGGTAGAAGAATATTTCTTTTGAGTTAGGTGATCATGTCTTTCTCAATGTTTTTCCATCGAAAACTGTGATGCATTTTGGTAAGAAAGGAAAAATGAGTCTGTGGTTCATTACACCCTATAAAATCCAAGAAATAGTTAGATCAGTTTCCTACAAAGTGAATTTACCATCATTTTTATCCTCGGTACATAATGATTTTCATGTTTCAATGTTGAGAAAGTATATGATAGATCCATCTCATGTTATGAGTGTACATGTAGTCTAGTTGGAAGAGAATATTTCTTATGAGGAACAACCATTCTAGATTGCTAACTACAGAGAGAAAGTGTCACTGAATATAGTAATTAATAAGGTAACGGTTTTGTGGAAACCCCATTTGGTTGATGAGGAATCATGAGAATCTGGAAATTCTATGAGGGATAAATACCCCCACAAATTTAATTAGTGAATTGAATTGCGAGGATGCAATTCACAAAATTGAGTAATGATGTTGGATCCCAGGTATTTATAGAATAATAAATTTTCATTTCTATTAATATTTATGATTAAGTTATTATTTTTACATTAAATGGGATGCTTTATTTGATAGCATACTCAACACGGAACCACAAATTTCATTGAAATAGATTACTGCACACAAAATTGGGTTATAACGAAATATAATATAATGATAATAATATTATTTTAAATGGTAGTTAACACATTTCCGTTGGAATGGAAGGAATGAATAATAACAACTGAAATTTGAATATGGTTTACACATTTTTAAATAATGATTCATTTATTACCAAATTTACTAGAAATAGAAACAAAAACTAATTGAATATAAATATTGTGTTTTTATAAAAACCTATTTAAATGTTAATAATTGTGTGTATAAAATAATATCATATTTTATGGATTTTTATTTTATGAATAATATTTTTTATATATTCATTGTAATTTCTTAAATTCATCTTATATTATTTCTATATATGATAGAATAATAAATTCATTTTTTCGAATAAAAAAGTATTTTTCTAAAAATGCAGTTTTACAGCCTTTTAATTGAAATACCTTTTTAAATATAGATTTTGTAAAATATATATTTTTTATTTTAAAAAATAATCCAATTTTATTGAATAGGGACATAAAAATTTACTTTAGTTAAATTTTTGATAATATATTGATAAAGTACAATTTTAAATGAATAGTGAAAAATACAGTATTTTAATTCAAAACTGTCCTTTCTACTAATTTATTTATATATTTAGATAGTAATTTTTATTGGTTTTAATGTGTAATTGGTATATAGTTTAATTATTTAATCCAAATTTTATAATTGAAAAAAAATTTACTTTTAAATTGAACATTAACACATGTCAATATTTTGATAGTTATTACTTGTTAAAAACTAACTCTTTGGTTTTGAAAACAGGAATTTATTTGCAAGTAATTACTAAAAATTCTGCGTTTTGAATTTGATAAAATGGATTCCACATTTATAATCATAACATAATTTTCATGGAATATCTCACTTTTATTTTTTGACAATATGAAAAGTAATTTTAGTATTTTTTTTATTTTTCATTGTAAAAGGGTAAATATAGTTAATAAGGGTAAAGAATAATATTATTATAATATAAAACAACCCTAAAACATGTTATAATCATGTTTGATGAGATATGTCTAACCATGGGAATCCATGGATCTTTTTGGGGACCACATTGAGAAACATGGGTGGGAAAATGAAATTTTTTAAGAATTAATATATTGTAAAGAGAAAAATAACGTTAACATGTATCTTTTAGTAAATAAATTTTTATATGAGGTTATATAACTAATATATTTGAATATAAATATTTATTAGATATATAATAATATTTTATATATCGTGGTATTTAATGTTCAATTCTTATACATTAAATAAACAAATATAATAATGACACAATGATGATCCGGTGGTTGCTTTTTTAATGAATGATTAAAATAAATGGTATAATAAGCATTAAAATAAATGTAATTTGAATAATTTGATGACATACAAGATTTTTTTGGATAATATTTTCATATTATATTTTATTTAATTCCTTTAGTTTGAAGGATTCATGTTTTTATAAATTTATCAAGAATCAATTACTTTATAGTTTCAAAATTTACATAAATCAGTTTTGAAAACAAATACTATTTTATTTAATGATATAATAGTAATAAAACTATATGATAAGAAAATATGACTTATATAAAGTTAATAAATTCATTAATGATACACCTATTGTTATATTGTCATTTTATAGTATATATAGTTACCATATATTTGGAAAATAAAAGAAAACATGGTAAAAGTTAATGTTTTTAACGAAGGGTTAATGACAGATGATAAGGACGATTTTGTACCAAAGCTTGTAAAAAACCTATTGTTTGTGATTTTTTATACCCTAAAGCATCTTTAATTTGAAATAAATTATTTTTGAACCATTTTAAACCTAAAATAAATTTATGACAAAATAATATTTCAAGACCTTCCTAAATTGACACTCATCCCTTTTATACAAGGACAACGACTCTACCCACTTACACACACCTATAAAGCCCCTTTTATAGTTCAAATTCAAATAAACTAATCTCCAAAAAACACTAAGTTCCTCTTACATGCCTTACATTTGGCAAAAAAACTATTCATGAAATCCTTTTGGCTCAAATCATATGAAGTTACCCCATATAGAGGTAATGTCTTCTGTCAAGGTCAATTCCATTATTTTCCATCTCCACACCCTATTATATTCTTATACATTGATTATATAACACCACCAATATACTTAATATACTAGGATTTTTTTCAAAGATGTATTCAAGCTACACATACACACACCTCCATCAAATGGATATGAACATACTATTTCGGTGTACGACGAACTACTGCCTCACGAAACGATGATTGTTCAATTTTTCCCGACCACCTATCATGGTAGAAATTTTGATGGAAATGTATTTATATATAATAAATATTTTAATTATATTGGCTCTATTCTTCTGTATTTTTCATTTATATCATACCTTTATGTTTTCCATAATGTGTACATAAGATAATTTTATTTGAGAAGTACAGACTACTGCCCCCTCAAAGTGATAAGACTCATTCTTTCCATACTTAGAACGTATAAAAGATTAATTTTATGAACATATTTAAAATATATAAATTATTATATTATAATGGAATAATAAAAACATAATTATCTTTTAAATTTTATTCCATTAAATTTTAAAAAAATAATGTATCATTCATTCTTACGTATGATTTACCGTCTCCATGAATGGTGCATTTCATTTATTATATCCAAATTTTATGGACTGTTAGAAATACATATGAAATGGATATAAATAAATATATAATGGATATATATGATACTTAAATAATGAATAATATTTTGGTGATTATGGAATTTTTACAACATGGACAATTTACATAAAAAAAAGTTCATTTTCGACTCAAGTACAGAATAACAAAAAAACGACCGATATGGACTTAAATAAATATGTAATATTTATAACATGATGATAAGTATGATAAAATGAATAATAAAATTCAATATTTTTATTAATCATGTATAAATTAACCTAATTTTATTATCCATGAATATAAATAATGAACAGGACAAGTCAAACTCAATGTACGTGACTTCTTCTACATCTCCTTTCATTGAGTCATATTTTCGTTTATACAGAACCTTATTTTATATGGGTTATAATAATAACCATTTAAATTTTAATTCATTCAAAAATTTTCGAAATCAATATTTAGTTTCATGAAAGGTTTTACTAAACGACAAAGGGATTGTTTTTTGTTTTTTACATATGCTTTGACAATGACCTTTTCCTCACAATGATTATTTTTGGATAATTGGATTCTTTAACAATTCGTAATGTTTTTAAATGAAAAATTTATACCATATAAACTTTTTAAATATTTTTGTATTGAAAATAGTTTTTAGAAATCATTGATTTTGACAACATCTTAAATGATATATTGTGATTTCATTATATAATTGTTATATTTCTTTTATGATTGTATTATAAATTATGAATATGTTATGGATATTGGGAATTATTTAAGTATATGGGTTGTTCCATGAAAAAAAATTTGAGGGTGAGCCCGGGATAGCTCTCTAATTCATTGTGCAACATGAAAGAGGTAAACATTAATGTTTTTAATAAGAGATTTAATGAATATACTATGATGGGTATTCCAAACGTAACTCCCTATGTAGCTATGAAAGCTACAATGTATGTTTTTAATGGATGCCACATGTTTCCTTAATGTTTTATGATTTATATGTGTTATTCATAAATGTTATGATTTCATGAGGTATGTTAATTAGTTTATGTTTTATGATTGAAAAGTATGATTTCTTTGATTTGTATCTATTCATGGACTAATGTTTTCTCTCCTTATTTATTTCCTTTACTAATATTTTTATTCTCATCTTAAGTATTTGAAATGTATTTCACAGGGTATATGGATGGGTAAGAGAAAGTAAGAATTCATGAATATTAATATCAAGAAAATAATTAAATTTTTATTTAAGGAGATTTATTGTTGTGAAAAAATTGGATATAAAAGAAGTGTTTACATTTTAATATTTGAGTTGTAATGTAAATGTTATGGCCGAATTCTATAAAACTCTAAACCTGAAACTATTTTCAATGTGAATTATTGGCTTCAATAATGATTTTGTAATGTTAAAGGGTGGGGCCTTACACCACACCATCATCTATGCATGGGATAAAAATACACTATTGGGTTAGGAAACCCAAACACCTGGGAATCCTAGCTTCATAAGACTAATATAAACCATCACATATCTTTGAAGTAACTAGACAACCTATATATTAAATACCCATATATACCATCACTAATATTAGAAGTTCAGGGTATGTCTATCATTGTAATACCCATCCATGGAATCAATGATCCTCGAATTACCCATGAAGACCAACTGTGTAATTCCTTTCCACACAATTACTACTAATAGTAGTACCAAGGTATGGTATATGTGTAATAAACATAATATCCCTTTTAATATATGCTTCCATGACATGAGTTTATTTACTATATAACTTTAAAATACATAGAATCATCATGTCCCATGACATTAAAGCGGGGCATCATACTATAAGGCGTTTGATCCCTATTTTTCAAAAGGGTTCAAAGGTCACCACCATGATTTCAAATCCCAACATTATAATACCCATGAGGTAACACCTTGAGGTTAAATCCCAACAACCCATAATATTACCATCAAATGTCATCTATGAAATCATCCCCCTTTGGGAAATATATAACCAAACAACCAAGCATGAAATATTCCCCTTTGGGAAACAATATAACAAAACCTCAACTATGAAATACCTCCCCTCAGGAAAGAATAGACTATATCCTCATGTGAGATTTATTCCTATTACACATTGTGAATTTAAATTTTATTTATGTTTTATATTGCATACAACATGAATCACTTAGCAAAAATGTAAGTGAAATTATTATTTTTTAAATATGACTGTTATAACAGTCATTAAATTAGAGGGTATGAATAATATAAAAAAATTATGAAATATAACTATATATATTAACTACTCAATAAAAAATCCTTTATTAATTAGAATGAATCATGTACATTTTTTTAGTAATGTTATTTTATGATTCCAAAATATGCTTAAATCAAAATTATGTTTATATCTTTTTTTGAGAAATTATTATAAATAATTTTTATATATTATATAATTTTTTTATTAAAAATAATAAAACAAATCTAACTCATCGTGTCAAAATTATCTATGGTTAAAATAGTTTTATTTTTATCCAAAAATTTATTTTATAGGAATTGTGAAAATAATGATTATTATTTAAAAATGTATTTTTATTTCTACAATTATAAAGGATCCAATATTTCTAAAAGGGACTCAATGTAAAAGTATTTATAATATATTTATGTCATTTTAATTATGTTAATTGGAATAAATGTTATAATTAATTTTTTTTTCATAAAATCATTTACTACAAAAAGTTTTATTCTTATAAAAAAGTATATTATTCAAAAAAGTAGTTTCTATCAGATATTAATTTTTTTTATAAAAAAATTAATTTATATTAACGATATTGGATTTTTTTAAATGTATTCCATAATTGAAATCATTAGGATTATATTTTTTTTAAAAACTGTACTTTTATTTATAGGCACAGTGAATAATAATTGTTGTAGAATGTATCACCTCGATAATGGGTAAGTCATGTAGTCTTAGGTTAATGCTAAGTGATATTGACATATTTTTCATATTATATAATATTGGATTAATTTAAATCAACTATTATATCTATATCATTAAAATATACTAGTTTAATTGACACTTTTTCATGAAATGACCCTTTTGTATTTAATGCATTGAAGGTTACAAAATGTCACTCTATAGGTTTTAATTATCTATTAAATGCACACAAAGGGGAAAACCAAAATATGACACATCTTAATGATAATTATTATAATAATTAAATTATTATTATAATACGAATTTATTTTATTTTTTTATAAACCATATAATTACATTCAATGCTTTCACCATAATAATAAATTAATTATTTAATTAGAAGATACAATAAACTGTATTTATAATATTAAATGTGACATAATTTGAATGAGTTAACATTTCCCAAAAAATTTTCTTGACCAATACAAAATATCAAAGGGGTTTTATATCATTATATTAGATTTTACCGTTATCCTTGACATACATAATGTTGAATTGATATTGTAGTGACAAAAGTGACATTATTAATATTTTATGAAAATAATATTGTATTAAAATAATAAAAAATTCATAAGAATATTATCATTAAACTTGTGAATGGAATATTGTTTAAATCAATATTCATGGTGTATTTTTTAGTCAATTTTCCTTTTTTGTAGTATTGTTAACCAAATGTTATTGAAATGTTGGTTACCATATTTAATGTAAAACAATTAACGAGGGGTCAATCCAAATGAGAGTGATAAAAATTATATGAAATCATGGATAAATTACATTAAATGATGTTATTTTAATCCTAGAAACATTTTATATGAATTCATGTCCACATAGATTCATTTTTCTCCATAATAGTCTTTTTTTTAAATTCCAAAAGTTTTCTTCTCCTCAATAATACAATGGACCACCTCCTTCACTTCATTACACATCATTGATCCCTATAAGTCAACTATATCATCAAAAAATATCATATAAAATTCCCTTTTCACATTATATAGGTGTTATTCTCTTTAAAAGACCTATTCTAGTGTTCATAGGAAGATATCTAATTGAAATCATCTAAATGGTAGTTAATCACATTTATTGATCAATGTATTTTTAATTATTATTTTAATACAACTAAATATATGGTATTTAATATAAATAGTTAACATAAGTATCCTAAATACATTGATATTTTATAATGAATCATAATAAACAATTTTCCACCCTCAATCGCATCAAACATGATTTGAAAATATTACTCGATCGTAAAAATTGATTACCATCCCAATGTAGGGATACATGTCTATTTTAACACATTATTTTAGGGATGGGAATTTTTATGGGTTTATTGTATATATATATATAATATATAATATTTATACTACTAGAATGATAATTTCTTCTCTACTTTCTTACCATCCATATAGTTGGGAAACAATAACTTCTCTTTTGCAAATGTGTTGACTACCACATCCATGAAGTGATTTCATTTATTTTTTATTTATATATTACATGGATATTAATAAAGGTATATTTTATGAATATATATTATTTAATTTATAAAATAATATTTTTTAATGGTTAATAATTATCTACAATTATTAAATTTCATCATTATAAAACTGAAAACAATATTAATGTATTTGTAGGACCTAATACATCCTTCAAGTATTTAATTCAATTTTTTGGATCTATATTTTACAGAAGACGTCAAATTGATAAAAAATAATATATATGATATTTAATTTTTGATTAAAATTTTGGATATTATGGATCCTTTAATAATATTCATGTAGTGAGACTACCAAATGAAATGACACATGAATGAAAAAGCAGTTAACACCATTTATAATGATATTAATAAAATAGTATTAATAAATAGGTGACATAATGTGACAAATGGATAATATATGATATCATATATATCAATATTATTATTATATGTGACTATACAAATAATAAATTTAATATAAATATGGTTAGAGGACCTTTGGGATAATTTCCACTTGAGGTATGATATTTCTTCTCAATTTCCACTCTATAGAGACATTATTGGTATTATGAACATGTTTATTTTTATTTAGTGTATATAAATCCTCCTTGAGGTAATTTAAATGAAAATATATTGTCTAATTATGATAAAATTACATTTCAATTTTACTATCATAATATTTTTCCATTCTTTCATCCAACTTTTCTTAACGTTGTAAGATGATTCAAGAAATGAAATAGTTGAGGGAAAAAATGATCTTATTTCTCTTTTAATCAGATATATTTTCCACTATGACCGAATTTTCTCTAAAATAATTTAGTAATTTATAAAATTATAAAATCGTATATCAAAATAAATATTTACCACTTTCTGAATTTTTTTTATAAAATTAATTTAGGGGGATTTCATTATTTTTTTCAAGACAAAGTGCTTTTTAACTATTCTATCAAAAGAATGGAATTTTTTTAACATAAAATGAATAATCAAATTTTCCAAACATCATAAAAAATATCTTCATTTAATACATGTTATCATTAATTTAGGATTATTTCTAATGAAAATGATTTGATTTATAATTTTTTACTTTTTTTAAATATATAATTTAAAAAAATTTATTTTCCTTAATAATTTGTTAATAATAATTTAATGGAATGTCTATTTACAATGATATGAAAAATTTATTCTACATATTTACCAACATAGATATATTCTAGTAACACATAAATTTGAAATATTAAATTATGATCATTGGATATTTCACAATCATAAATATCCATATTATTTGTATCATGTATATTGTTATTTCATAAATTTTATACCATTTCTACATGGAATGATAAAATTTTAATTATTTTTTTTATTGTGAAATTATAGATAATTATGTATTAGTAACGTAATAATGATATTTGTTGAAAATTAATATTTTTTAGGAATTAAATAATCATTAGATATATAATGAATACATTATACCTATAGTGATGGGTGGGCCCTAGAATTATATAGACCCTCGAATCATAAAAATTTCTCATGAGAAAAAAATAATGCATGCATTAAAAATGAATTTATTGTCTTGAAACACATTTACATATACTCTCTTTGAATAATTCTTCAATGGTATATATTTCACAAATTCTGTTACTATGGAATCCAATATTACAATATTCAATCATTTGGGATTTATTTATTATTATCCATGAGATTTTCACAAAGACAATATGCATTGATTCATTTTTTATCATGTTATTAAATCAATTGAATGTTTTTCTAGTTTGTAATCATAACATATTATTTGTTCCCTATTTAAACATGATAGATTTAACTATAAGATAACCTTACCGATCATATATGAGCTCAACCATTTATTTGACATCTTTTCACTAGGATATAAAGATGGATGTTATGGAAAACTAATCTCCAATATATGTTTTTTAAAGAAGAGATGAAATGTAAATACATAAATCCATTACTGAAGGATGGTATAATTCTTAAAAAATTGAAATAAAACTATATATTTTTTTATATAATAATTTATCTATAATTACGTGAATCCTGTGAAATTAGAAAAAATACCTTTAATAAAAATTTTATCCATGAACTTTCCTTACATAGAAATCAATGGTCATTTATACCATCCCATATTTAATGATTTTGATGGTTTAAATTTTCATGGGCATGTTCTCTGTCACTGTTTATTAATCCACATGCATTGGTATTTCCTTCCATGAGTATTTTTTAATTCATAAAAATATTATCCTATTATGGGACATTATTTTGTGATATATTTCATATTTTATATTTCCCTCATTTTAAGAGAATTTATAATTAATTATGTTTATGATGTCCAGATTTCACAATGATATTTGAAAATCTTAAAACAATTATTATCAATAAAATTTTCTAATTTTGTGGAATAAAATTATTTATGAGGAGATAGTGTAACAATAAGTTAATTTAACATAATACTATATTTAATAGAGTATAAAATAAATAACATCGAACCTAAACATACCCCAAAATATTATTATTTAAATATGACTATTATAACCTATTAATTAAATTAGAGAGTACGAATAGTAGTAACTAAATTATAAAATATATATAAATGAAACAGTGAATAAAAATTCATCTATTAATGTCTATGAAATACGAACCCAATTTTCAGTAAAATTATTTATTACTTGAGAAATACATTTTCTAGATAACAATTTTTATTGAATCCTGTGAGAAAAGTTATAATTTTTTTATAGAACAAATATAATTTTTTTTAAAAAAATACTAATTTTTATATCACAATAGATTATGAAACTCATGGTAGAATTTTATTATTTTAAATCAACAGTTTATTTTCTATTGAATAGTGAAAATTAAAATTAGTATTGAATATTGTATTTTTCCCTATAATTAGCAAATATAATTTAATTGTTTTATATTTTTATTTTATAATTTGTTATATTAAATTCTGAATAATCAAATTAGGTTCATATTAATCACATTTATAACTAAATTTTTAATGATATTACAAAAGAATACATTTTTAATTTAAACTATATTCTTATATAAAGTGGTTTTCATCATGTTTTCTAATACAATTTTTTTTCCAAATGTAGATAATTATTTAAATAAAATTTAATCATTATTTAAAATTAATATGTCCATTTTTGTTAAAAATAAATCTTAAATATATATTCATTATGAAGAACAGATTTGGTAAAATTTATCACCTTAATGAACGGTTAATCTGGTTAATGTAGGTCCAAAAATATTGTTAAGACCATAATATAACATCAAAATTATTATTTTATGAATATAATTATACCCTAATAACATTTGGATCTAAATTTACTTTTTTAATACACTTATCAATGAAAATTTCCCTTATAATAATTAATGCAATGAGTGTTACTGATTTTCACTCTTTAGGTATTGAAAATCTATTATATTTCCGCATTAAAAAAAATATAAAATCAAACATAAATATAACTTTTTAAATAAATGATATTATTATCATAATATATTTTTATTTATTATTTTTTGAAATTATAAAATTTCTTTAAATACTTATGCATTGGTAATAATATATTTATTTAAATAATATAAAATTAAAATAAATTATTATAAATATAATAAAAATAATATATTTTTAAATAGTTGATTATTACCAGGAATTTTAAAGATATATATTACATATTATATGGGTTTTATGTAATTAAATCTTAATTACTTTTTTATTAGGATACATAATGTGAAATTAATTAAATAGTTTCAAAATTGACAATAATAATATTTGATAAAAATTAATAGTATTAAATTATTTAATTTTCATAATTATATTTTCTATGAATTTTGTCTGGAATATGATATAAAACCCAATTCATGATCCATTTATGAGTCACATTTCTATTTATAGTTACACTGTCAAGCCTTTTTATTTGAATAAATTTTTACATAGTTTTGGAAATAAATGATTAAGAAAGTGGTTCATAAAAAATAAAATGATTAAAATGAATCCAACACTTGTTTGTGATAATTTTAATGATGATATTTGAAGAATAGATATTTTTTCATTGAATTTATGAACATCCTAAATTATTTGGCTCTATAATAGAATTAATATAAGTTGATTTTTTTATAGTTTTAAAAAGTTATCCCACCTGAATTATTGAATTGAACCTCATCCCTTACTTACACACATCGAGTTTTATTGATCAATAATTCACTGAGAAAATTTCCTCTCCAAAATTTTTACACATTATATATATTTGTTCCTCAAAATGAATACACTAAGGTCATTCAAAGGATATCCAAAAGACTTACTCTAGACATGAGATAATATCCTTAACCGGTCACTTTATTTTTATGTATTATTATAGATTTTATAGATCTCTAGTAATTATAATTAAATTGTAATTTCATTATACTTAATATACATAAAATTTATCTTGATTATGAAACCACCATTATCCACCCTTTTTCCCTTCAAATTGGAATTCATAGTATCCCTTGTGTTTATATAAGACTTACAGTTTACAGATAGATATATAATTCATTTTAAATCACCCAATTTTATAATTGGGAATTATTATGGATTTAATATTTATTAATTATATTTATAAAATAAATTATATTTATATTACAAAAATATTATATATACCTTATTACCTTCCACAGTGTTGGGAACTGATAAATTTTATTGTGCGTACCTGTGGACTACGACATCCTCGAAGTGATGTAATTAGTTATTCATTAATATTTTAGATGAAAGATAATGATTAATTACTTGATGAATATATATTTTTTCAATTATATAATAATAATTATTTCATGGGGAATAATTATCTATCTTTTATCGTTCCATTATTCTGAATGTGAATACCTCATTCTTACATATAGAATACTTACATTCTCAATGAATTCATTAATTAATTTTACTATCACTATATTTTTTGATAACTTTAAATATATATATATTGAATATATATGATATTTAAATCTTGGAAATTAATATAGAGATGTTGTAAATATAAATAACTGAGTTTTTACTACGTAGATATTACACCTTTTTAAAGAACATTCATTATATTTCACAAACACACACATGATGAAAATAAAGGGTTAGTGCCTTAAAAAACTAGGTAACAAAAATAACTGATTCATAAGTGTAATACATTGAATACAACATAGTTCATCATAAAATGATACATTATTAGATACTTCACATATAATTAAAATTGTTATAAAATGGTAAAAATAAACATAATAAAGAGTGAGTGAAAATATTAATTTATTGTAAACAATGTAATAATTAGAAAATAATGTGAGAATATTTGGATTATAAGATGACCATAACATATGAAAATCATAAAATGAATATCAATGATCAAACTACTTAGTCGTGGAATATATTTTTGTATTTAATCAAACATGAATAATTACAATAAAAATAGACATGATCCATGAGTGAATAATAGTAAAAGAATACATAGAATTGTGGCATACACATAAGAATAAAAAACTACATAGTTATAAATTCCCATTTACAAGGATATCACAATGAAATGGGTTAATAAATAATCATATTAATCATGTTTCACTCCCAATACTATCAAAGTGGAAAAAATATCATACAGATTTGGCTTTAATCCCCATTCAAATCCCATTTATCCCATCTAATTTAATAAATTAGACAACTCATTAAAGGGAGATATAGATACCAACTGTCACGTGATTAAGATAATACAAATCTGGTACACAATATCATAAACAATTATTCATATATGAACCCCTGAGTTGAACTGGTTTCATATTAATTACTTCATAACATAAACCATGGAAAATAGATGGGGTTTTATGCATTTAAAAATAGAATAACAAAAGGAATGTAAATGGATTTCATAATAATATTTTCATGAAATTAAAAAATATTTTATATAAATAAAATGGATATTTTTACTATACCACATATCATGTAATAGAGAAAGGGAAAATAATTTTTATCAATAGTAATTCCATAAAAAATAATTACATAATTATTTATGAAATTATTAATTCTATTTTAAAAAAAGTTTTCTATTATTAAAACATCCAAAAAAGTTTTGAAAAAACATATTTCAAAATATGATTGGAAATAAGTAATGGAATCTTGAAAATATATAGTGTCCATGCTGGTGCAAGGTTTTGTTTATGTTGTATAATATGAATCAATGATTACTTTCATATTTTGTTAAAAATAAAAAAGAAATTCAATTAGAAATTTGCAAGAAGATTAATTTTTTAAGAAAATAAATTAATGTAATGGAATAAATGAATTTATAAAATATAATGAGACATTTAAAATTAATCTTAAAATAGTTTTTGTAAACACATATATAGAATAAAAATCATTGTCAAATAAATATTCGAATATAATTAATTAACTTTGGAAAATTTAACCCTTCAGTACATAGAAAGCGAAAGACGAATAGAAAAAATGTATTCATATTAAATATCCATAGGAGAATAGAATATATAAGATTCATGAGATATAGATCATAAGTTTTCATTATTGGAAACATAATCATAATTAATCTTTATTAACAATGATATCATAACATATAATATTTACAAGTATGGTATCTTTTTAATTAAAACAACTATTTAAGGTAAAAATAAAAATAAAATTAAAATATCATGAAGATAATGATATTTGTGATATAATAATCACTGTGTGGTATAATCACCTAATAAAATAAAACCATTTCATAAATCTCTTATATACAAAATAAGGTAGTTTGAGAAAAAAAAATGCTCTAACTTTTGTCAAAAAAATCTTTTTACTCGTTCAAACCACCTTTATGAAAAATTATTTTTTAAGACCATTTATTGAAAAATATTATAATTTATCGAACAACATATTTTTTATATATGAAATATTATTACCTAATTAACATTAATTATTTGTTCAAATCACATTTCTAATAATATCTACATTGTTTATCATATAAGTTTTGGATTATTATGTTCGATAATTTTGATTCACTAATGGTTAAATAATATTTATCATTTTAACCATTATATAAATATCATATATTTTTAAATATATATCAATATATATTTATATTAAACCATTACTTTTTGATATAGAAAATGAGTTATACTATTCATGGTGACCATAAACTGTAGGCACATAAAAACGTTATTTCTATTTTCTTGACTGATTGAATGAAATAACGTTAAATAATATATCAAAAATAAATAATAATAATTATTTAATATATATCACATTAAATTATTAAATTTATCCATTATTACAATATATTTAATATTTACTGAAAATTGAATCCCACTTTTTTATGAGGAAATAGTCTATCACACAAACAAGGGATGTTGTCCTATTCCATAAAGAATATAAATTAAGAGGTTATATGTGATATTATAATTTTATAAGTATATTTATATCATATATATAATATATAATAATTATATGCTTTATTATATAATTTTTTATGAAGTGAATATGAAAAACAAATAACATCAGTTCACAAGGCGATAATCTTCCATAAATAAGATCATCTATTTTTTTCCTATTTCAGGGACAAAGAGATGGTATTCTGTCATGAAATTAACAAGTAAATCATTATATTGAAGATACATATTATATTAAATAATATTGTTTTAATAATAAATTATGTAGATTTAAGGAGAAATACAATAAATCAATTAGTTAATGGGATTTTTTCTTCTTTGGAAAACATCATTAGGTATCCAACAAAATACTTTCTAGAATAGATTTTTGATAAAAAAATGATTCTATGATGACTAGAGGGATGTAAGGAACATATTTAGGTAGGTATTTTCCGAATTAATCAGTTTTGGATACATGAAGAGGAGAGGAGAGTGGTGACCTTTTATATGGGGGGAGAGGACACACATGGAGTTTTTTAAAAAGAATAAACTGTATTCATGTTTCTAAACTCCTACAGTGATATAAAATGGGTAATTGATGATAAATAGAGATTATAAGGATGAAATATATTCATAAACTAGATTTCATACAATTTTACTGGTTAGTTTACCCCTTATCTTTTTTACTTTAGACCTCATGTAACCACGTATTATCATTAACAATGGTTATTAATATTTATTGTTTTTATAATTAATTTGAGAAAAATAAGTTAAAAACTATATATAAAACAAATTATTATTATTCCAATTATTTAATAAACAATTATATATTCTATTCACATAAGTGGGAAATTTTAATTTAATATTCAACTATTTACAGTTTTGAGAAAGTAGTTCTTCCAAATATGAAATTCATGAATGATTAAAATGTTTTTATATAATAATTTTATATAAACTTTATTCCAATGGCCGAAATTCTAACAATAAATCATTAATTTTACTAATTTTAAATTTTTTAAAAAAATACAAGAAAATTAACCTTATATATTTTTAAAATAAATGTTAATTTTAAATTAAAACAAATACTTTTATGTATTCTAAAAATAATTATTATTCATTTCAAAAAATTCCAAAAAATCATGATATGATAAATTATACGTTTATATTTAAAAAGGAAATGTTATTTTGTATAATATGTTTTCCAAAAGTTTCAGAAATTACTTTTAATATTTTATTTTAATAATTCTTTTAAAAAAATATTTCCAAAATATATATATATTTTATAAAAAATTATGTAAATTTTTTCCACACCATTTCTTTATTTATAAAAATTCTAATTAATATTTAAATATTTTTACTATTTCTACTTCGATGAATAAATTTTAAGTAGTAATGGAAATATTCGATAAATAGTATTAATGTTTTTTTTCATTCCTTAAAAATTAGTGTTGCATTTCATGCAACCTATCAAAAAAATAAAATTTATACAAAAAAAGAATCAATAAAATATCATGGAGTTACATTATACTCCCATTTGAATGAAATGAAACCTTGAAATTCAATCACATTAGTCAAAAGGTATTTCGTACTTCTACCTCATTACATCATCAGATTCCACATAGCTTCCTCAAACTAGTTGTTTCACCAAAAAATGTTTACCTAGGTGACTATTATTGATTTCTAAACCATTATCTCTATGATACAGAGTCACCACTAGTTGTTCCATATAATTCCCTAGTTTACTACCAATTATTTCATTTCATGTTAAGGGTCATGTAAGTACATCCTCAAAAGATATTCACGAAACACACATTGCACATTATAAAGGTTTTGGGGAAGCACTAACCGATAGGCTACCATATCGATATGATGAATAAATTCAAAGGGAATGATGGACCTTGGGCATATAGTACCATTTTTTCCAAATATCATTACCTGATTCCAGATATATATTCACAGAACCAAATGGTCACCATCTATAAATTTCATATCACATCAATGATCATCATATTTACTTTTTTTCGACTTTGTGTTTCCCTTGTGTGATGTTGAGTGGCTCTAGTCTTCTCTTACATTTCGTCATTTCTAGGTCACAATATCGTTTTTCCCCAACATAATTCCATAACATGAAATATCAATAATAATTTCCTAATATGGATTCATATATATATATTATATTACTTGAGTGAAGGATATTTTTTTTAAAAGTCAACTAGAGAACATGTTAGTCAAAAACATCATTGATATCCATCAAACAATATCTCAAAATAACTTGTTGTGTTCGAATGGTTTTCTTATACTGAAAATATATATAGGGAAGATAAAAAGTTCTTAAACTCAAATATGTATCAACATAATTATAAAGACATCACATTAACAACGAGTTAAAACATTGATCCAAATTGGACACAATGGAATGTAGTACCCCATGTAACCATTCCACTTCCTTAATCTTTATCATGGAAAGTTGATCCAAATTGAAATTTTCTATGATAGTGATGTTGTTTGTTTAATTTTAATGGATACCAACTACATCCCATTTAACACTATTACCTTTAGACATTTTTGGGATTTGGATGATAAAATACAGGGTGATGATTTAAAATATCTTTTCTAGTATGGGTAATAGATGTATCATTGACTTAGAAGTTTTTTTCTCCAAGACTTAACATATTGATATAACAAGAACCATGTTAAAAATATGATATATTTGTCTTCATTCCATCCTACTATAAGTACCCTTTCAAATCCATATACATATTCATACATCCAGGATGAATATGGAATGAAGAACTATTATCTTATTCTTTTAAATCCTTCATAAAGTCTATTATGCACAAAAAGCATACAAAATTGTGGGAAATTATTATTTAATCATGATCAATAATAAACATATAAATATTTTTAATGTTATTTTTAAGCTCTATATCTTCTTTATTTTCCTTTATAATCAATTCTTTGATAGATGGATGAACCTTCATTTATGAAAGATAATGTTTCTCCCATTCCTTCATGATATGAACACCCATAAAATAAAAATCAATAAATATTAGATCTTTTGTGATATTACTATAAGATAAGAAACCATTATCCATTTAACTCAAAGAATCATCCACCATGTTCACATTCCTATGGTGTTAATATTATGACCAGTCTTAATATTTAACTAGCTCCAACCATCTTATATTTTATAGATTCAATAAAATATTTGTAAATATATATTAATATTTTGGGATGGAATATATATGATATATTTCAATAAAATGTAAATTACTTAATATATTTAATTAAAATATTTAAAAATATAACATCAAATCATGATTTGGGTAATTTTCACGTGAAAAATTATTTTTTGTTATGCATAAGTTATTACAATTTTATTCTTCATAAAAATAAATCAGAATCCCTTCTTGGATTCATTAGTGTTGATTAGAAAATATTCCTCACTATATGTCAATGTAATCATAGTTTTATGGACTAATCTTCTGGAATATTCCTTTATTTTTTCTCAAATTTAATAATTGATAAGATATTACATCTCATCACAGTTTAGATAGTTAGAGGTTTGGATAGTCATGATAAAATGTCTACAAACAATCAGTAATATCATGATAAAAGAAAAAAATATAGATATAATTTATACTAGATGTTCTGGGTTATCTTTTAATAATTACTCTGATTTATGGATATACCGATGTACCCTCGAATGTGATTATATGGCACAAATATTAATCATTTTGCAGTCAAAATTAAAACTTTTAAAAAATTTCATATTGGATTCCCATCATTAGTGTATTTAGTTAAATTCTCAATGAATATTTTTGATGTATATTTCTCCTTTAATAAATATGAATATCATCTATATAGACTACCAAAAATTGAAGGAGATAATCAATAATATCTAAATTTATTAAATACAGGAAAATAGTGGTGGAATTAATAATTCTATAACGCATTAATATATTCTCATAGTGACCATTTATTTCACATAATACTATATTTGGTATTTCCCCATTCATGTCCATTAATACAAGATATCCAAAATTATGATCAATCATGGAAATGTACATATATCAATGATGTTGATCAATTAGGACATCAACAGGTGGTAGATGACAGCTGTTCTTGGACACGATATTCGTCATCTCCTGATAGTCAGGTAAAAAATCACACTAATCCATAATTATTTTTAATAAAAAGATAATATGTGCACCCTTGTGAAAAAAGTGTAAATTTTTTCCCTTGTTATGGATATCGTGGATTTTGCTGTTCAATTTACCTGAATAATTCTGGAACATTCTATACAATGTATTTTAAATGAATATGGAACTGGATTGTAGTTCTATTAAAAAACTTTTTAACATTTTTTGAAAAGGATAAAAAACTTATTTGGAATGACGTTCGAAAAACCATGCACTATATTTAGATCATTGAATTTGAGCTTGTACCCATCCAATAGTAATAAACTATCCTATTTAATTGGTTTAAAACCCATAAAATGGATGTGATTTAAAAATGTTTTTCATATTTATCATCACAGTAATAGATGATTATATATTTAATTTTAACATCAAATTTCACTTCCCTTCCTTGAGAATTATGAAATCATTCCCATATAAACAATTAATCCAGTATTAATATTACATTATATTCAACTACAAGTCGAAATTCCATATTTTTATAATGCACATTAACGTAAACATAAATTGTAGTGGAATCATATACATTATATGTGATTTTCATACCATTAGGTGGATTCACTCCTTATTTTACATCTATCCATGACAGTGGAATCTATATACCCTTAAAAAATAAATCAGTTTTAAAAGAATTGTTAGATCTAGAGTCAAATAAGACATAAACCATTCTATAGGGGAGGATAAATTTAACTTTCCCCATGATGTTATCATGCACCTAATAAAATGTATTGATAAAATGATATTTCCCATTTTCAATAAACAGTATAGTTTTTTAGTTGTGATAATCATCATTATTCATTATTTGATAACTGGTTTTCATAGTTTACACACTAACAATTGAAAAACTATAGTGTGGGTGGTGCATTATGTGGATTATTTTCTTTATTCCCCAATTCATTTATCTTCCTCCCATTAATTCTGAATTTTAATGTATGATGGCCTTTCCTTACACAGTTGAATCATTTTGTTTTCCTCTTAAGATAATTCCTCATTGTATCTGAAAACATATCTAGAATTAAGAATAGATCATTTTATTCTCTTCATGGTCATTAGTGATTCCCTTGAATTCCATCTTTATTTTCCTATCAAAATAATATTATTGATGGGAAAATTCATTTGAATTTTCACCTAAATAGAACATTAACATATTTATTTATATATACCAATCTACCTTATAGATAACACCATTTAGATACATGGTTTTAATCCAATGATGAATAGATAAGCATTACATTTAGGATGGATGATTATTTGAGAAGCGTACTTCACAAGTCATGTACAATATTCCTCTAATATACCAATGGGTTCATCATCCTTATAAATTATATCACGGAGTTAATTATATATATTTATAAATAATTCAAGGTAGGTACTTATTGAAATATAAAATTTTAATCTTATGCCACTCAATAGAGTCCATTTCATCTTTTTTCCTCATAATCATGATTATATTATGCCATTAATAAACATCCCCATAGAAATGATAGACAAAAAAAATGGAAATTTTCATTTTCCAAGTAATGAAGAAAAGAAAATATCCTTTTCATTGGTACTAATCCTGTTATCAGTAACTAGAGGATCAATAAAACCACTATTTTTTTTCATATAATCATGATGGAATTGATATAATATTGATCCCCCTTATTTCATTTGGATTTTATTCAATATTCATTGCTACATAATGTTATGTGAGCAAAGAAATGTAAATTTTAAATCAAGATCCCATAAAAATTAGTTTCCCAGGTGGAATATCCTTTAAGTTCCATTACATTCTACATTAACCCTGATCAATCATGTTCCAACATTAAAAAAACTGAAAATCATATTTTGAGAAATAATAGTCATATTTGGGAAACCCAACATCTTTTTTAGATAAAAAATAAGATAATATAATTTAAATTCATGAAATCTATGTTTTATCGTTGGTTTTTAATGGTCATCATATATTCAAATCCTTCATGATTGTTTGTAAAGAATATTTATATTTACAATTGAATATCCCCCAGGACTGTAAAACCTGATATGTATTTAGGCCTGCTATAAATTTATAGATAATATAAGTGTCATGGATGAAATTAATATTTCAATATAATTTACAATAGTTCATCTATTCTATAACCATATCTACTTTTAGTATCCTCATTCAGATGTATTACCAGGTAATCCACAAAATATATTCCTTATCAGAACATTAGGATGCTACATTTTACACAGTCTTATTTTAATGGTTCACACTAATGTTTTTTGATCCTAGTTTCCAAAAGATATATAAAACTATAATTTGATACCAACCATGAAAACCATGGATTTTAATATATATATATTAAATATTTTTTATCAAAATTAATTAAATTACCCAAATACAGACATGCAGATTTTAAAGGTATAGTTCTACAGTAATCATGGAAACATAAAAAAATAATTCATAAGTGATGAAAATTTTTTCCTACAAATTTTATCATTACTATCACCATTCATTGAACTATAAAATTATATTATTATACCCATAACATGTTTAAAAGAAAACAATAGAAATTGTACGATTATATAATTATTATTATGTGTATTAAAGGTAAATACATAAACATAACTTGATAATAATGGTTTGAGAACAATAAAATAACATATAAAACCCATTAATTTGATATAAATAATCAAAATCATGATCCATGACCTAATCATTTGATTTTCATAAGACAATAATCATAAATAAGTCTAAAAAAGATCCATGCTATAATAACATTCTTGTAATTCATGAAAGTATTTCATACACAAAAGAATAGAAATCATTTTCATTATTATAAAGGATCATTTGTATGGATATAATTGTGGAATGGATTCACTACCCAAACTATTATTGTATTCGAGGTTCACTCACTTGATTATCTTTGTGGATAAATTCTCTTACTGAACTAGGTTACCTATATATTTGAGTGATGTTTATCTCACGGGATTTCAATTGTTACGAAATGAAATGGAGGGAGATTTATATCTCACCCGTCACATAATAAAAAGAGTAATATTATGTTCTACTAAATAATAAAACATTCATTATATCAAAACCCATGAACAATATGTTTTAAAATCTTTTCATAAAGGAATAACAGGTGGATATGAATTGGGTTTTAGATGAATTTCTTCATTAAAAATCTTATAGCGTAAAAATGGAATTAAATAAATACCCATATTTATAAAACACAGAAATAAAAAATATATGTTGTGAAAATAGATCATATTACTAATAAAAATAAGAGACACAAAAAAATTAATCATTGATGAATAATTATTTCATAAAAAATCACTCAATCATTCATTATAAAGATATAATTTTTGGATTTAAAAGACATCATAAAAATCTTGAAACCTAACAATTATTAAATTATAAAAATATTTTAAAATAATCACATAAATGTGTAATTGGCAATTTAAAACATGTACTTGTTTTAACGGTCGGATTTTAAGTCCATGAATTAAACATTAAAACAATGATTCCTTTCAATTTATTTGGTTAATGTAAAAATAACAATATTCAGAAAAAGATAAGAAGATTCCATTTAAAAAATTTGAAAAATTATACCATTGGACATAAATAATATAAACATTGTGAGGGTATTTTCAAGAATAGTTTTAAAACAATTGTTTAAATCATGGTTCTTGAATTAATATCTTTTTCAAGAGAAGATAAAAATAAAATCTATTTTCAAATAAAAATATATTGGTGATCCCTTAAGTTCATATACAAATGAATATTAAATTAAAAGAGTTATTATAAATAAATAAAAAATTTATTAGAAAATAAATGTGTTTCTTATGACATATAACATAAGTTTTCATCATTGGAATCATAATGATAAACAATCATGATAAATGTAGTGATCGAAACACAAGATATATACCACATTGGTATGTTTTCAATTATTATAACTATTAAAGATAAAAATCATATGAAAATTAAAATATGATTATAATAATGATATAAATTATAGTAAATTTCAAAGGGTGATATATTCACCATATAAACTAATATATATTCATAACATATCTTCAATAAAAAAAATGAAAATTTGAGATATAAATCCTTTACCTTAAGTTTCATATTTCATCATACACGTTAAAAAGGATATAATATAAAAATATTTTTATTATAAATATAGTAATGAATCATAGTCATATGTATCATTCTAGATATTATTTACAAATGACGTTTTTTTAACAGTTTATCAACAATTTCTTGTTAAAATCATGTTTTCTTTTAATAACTACATTTTTATTGTATATTTAGGTTGATTATATTTTATCAATCTAAATTCATGATGGTGAAATAATATAAAATAATAAAAATGACAAAAATATAATATATTTTTATTATATATTAATTTATTTTAATCCATTAATGTTAGATATAGAAAATTTGTTACAAAATTCATGAAGATGGTATGATTTACATACATGGGAACGAGGTTTCCAATTTCTCAAAAGATCGAAATAAAGTAAGGTAAAAAATATGTAAATATTAAAAAAGAATTATGATTTAATTAAAATAACAAAAATAAGAACACATATATTAATATTATCATTCATTACCTTTCCTATAAACATTTACTGGAAAATGAATCATATCACTTTGTGAGGTGGAACTATGTCATGGACATGGGGAATATTATCATATTCCACAAGGAATGAAAAGTAAGAAGGTATATATATGATATTATAATGGTAGAGGTATTATTATATTATAATTATAATATATAAAAATTGAATAAATCATTATATCCTTCTATATGATGTTGAGATAGAAAATTAATTACATTTTTTCAGGAGACGGTAGTCCACCATATACATGATCAACAGTTTCATATCAGTTTTGAAGGTGGATGATATGGTTGTATGTGATTAACATTAAATGAAGAAAATAATATTTTATTGTCAATAATGAGGTTATTATATCATTTTGGTTTAATAATATTTGATTTATGTGGCATGAGAAATAATATAAAATGCCCAATTAATAATATCACCTATTTATTAAAAAAATATCATTTAGATAACACCAAAAACCGTTAAAGGAAATATTTATGATCAAACCATGTATTATAAGATTATTGTATGTAAATAATGAATTTATTTGGGATGTTAATCACTAAGTAGATATTTTTTAAAATGGGTATAGGAGAGGCGGGGGAGGCCTTTTAAAAGGGAGGGGTGAGGATATGATTTGAGTTTGTTTAGAACAACAATGTTTAACCATCTTTTTCTAATTCCAAAAGGTTAAGAATTGTGTAATTTTTAATCCTTATTTGTTATCTTCTTAATATTTTCATAAAATGGGATTTGAAACAATTTATTATTATTTCATATAACTTATAATTTTAATTTATCTTCCTGGTAAACCTGTTTGATCCTTTTCCATAGTAATACATTTTTACTATTTTTACTACTCATATTATCAAAAAACTATGTTAACCTTTTTATATAATATAAATTATTATTATTCTACAAATGGAATTCATTTTTCCGAATACAATTTATAAAATTAGAATATTTTATTTAAAACTAAACTCATATATGTGATGGGAATGTGGTTTTTGTAAAGAGAAAATTATTAAATGTTTCAAAATTGTTATTTCATAATTCAATATGATTTTGACTCCAAGGTCCTATATTAGAGTAATAAATATAAAATTGAACCAAATAAACTTTTAATCCCATTTTTTTAAAATGTAACCTTAAATATATTTAACATAAAAACAAATTTATCAATTTAATGTATTATTTTAAGTATTCATTAAGAAATTAAATTTTTTCAAAAAAAAACTAAAATATCACTATAAGATGACTTTAAATTTATTTTTATACAATTAATTATATTTTTTTTGAATAAATATTCCAAAATATGAAAAAATATATTTCATTATTTTTTCATAAAATCATCACTTTGGGAAAATATAATTTTTAAATAAAATAATGACTCTTAAAAAATTAAATAATTTTTTATAAACATTTTTTCCTTATATAAATATAATATGAAAAAAATTATTTTTTGTATTCCTACAGATTCTAACATGTTAAAAGTCTATATAACAAAATTTATTTTTAAATACTAATATTAATAGATTGTCATGGTTCATCAAAACTCATTATTCCATGTAGCACAAGATAATGAAGAAATTTAATTTATTGAGAAATATTATATCATAATGTCACATGGTGTTACACGAACCATGAGAACAATGGAAGGACAAAGACTACCAAGTACAAATATACATGATAAAAGTATTTAACACTGTAAATTTTGATAATTAAAAATGATTATTGAGAAATTACGTTTATAATGTTATAAATGAATCATATATGAGATAATATATATAAATATTCTTCCAATATGTATCTAAAATAAAATTTATTTTATTATACATGAGGATAGAGAACCTACATGACATGTCAGACCCAAGGTAATGGATTTCAGATCAATTTCCATTCTATTTTGGTATATTTGTTATTATAAAATTGTTTGATTCTGTATGGTATATATACATCTCCATTGAGTTATTTGACATGCCTATTTTTTTACTCATGATAAATAATTTTCTTTTCATGATTAAACTCTTAATGAGTTTCCATATTTTCATCTATTGTTTCCTCTCCTTGGAAGTTGAATCATTCAATGAAATGTTTCATAAATTAACCATTATTATTTCCTTTTTGATCAGATGTATTTTTATTCAACATCCATACTTTAAATAAAATGTTTTACAATATGATTTTAATCTATTACATCGATTTATAAAAATAATTTTTTATCAATGTTTCACTATATTTAATTTTTTTATAAATGATTATTTTTCTAGACTTATAAAGGATATACATTGTGAAATTTTCATAAAAAGTTTTGAAGTCGTGTTTTTTTATATGGAAGGATATAATTTTCCTCCCATTAACAGTAATTATATTTTAATGATTACTTTATAATAATAAAATTTTAATTTCAAAGGAATTTTTTTACATCATAATTTCTCATCATTTTTAAATAATTGATTTAAAAAAAGAATTATTATTTTTCTCATGAATAATATAATACTTTTTTAAAGAATTTTTATTCATCAATTACAATAATTATTTATTTTACTTATTCACCAATAGGTATATTTTTTAATGTTACCATATTTTGAAATGTTCATTTACCTGTGGTCATTAAATATTCCCGCTATTTTAAATATTCCTCTTTATTTTATTATAGATATTATTGTTAGTTAAAATTTATATAATTTTAACATATGCTATTATGATTTTAATTTTTTTGAGGATTTATTGATTAATATGTAGTTTTTATCAATATAGTTATTTATGGATATGTAATATAATATCTAATTAAAAAATAATTTGATATATAAGGAAGCATTGGACATGAATTGATCGGTGTGTCATTGAATTATATTTCACATAGATGTATCCAACAAACTAAATAGATGAATCAGTAATAAATCAGGACACTGGATTTAGTTTCATACCAACCCATTTTTATGCTATTATGGAACAAGGAATTGATGTTATAGATACCATGATCTATTAGGACACTATTTCAATTGTTCATTATTTACTCCATTGATAATTCAGTAATTATTAACAATGAGATTAATTCATTGATAGTATCCAGGAATGAAATTTGTTATCATGTAATTGTTTAAATGATTTTTTTATTTTTACTAATAATTCATTATTGTGCATTCCTTATTTACACATCCTTGATTAGGATGTATGCATCCCTTACTAATAATATGTGATTACACTTTTAATTGTTTTCTTTCACCTAGGATATGAAGATGGATATTATGTTAAAAACAAATGATATAAGAACAATTTTTAGGTTATGTATTCCATATTTCGAGTATTTTATTAGAATAAATATTGCATATAGTTCTACATGACTTCTTAAAAGAATATTGATATATGTTGTGATCTATTATATCTATGCCAATATAATTATGTAACCAATGACTCTAGTTTTCTAGGGTTTGTGTTTTTTAAAACCCCTTGGAGACACAGTTAATCAATCTCTCATGTGTGATCATTTTACCACTTGGGGACACACTAAACCACCGACCTATCCCCAAAGGAAGTTAAACCTATGAAACAATCAAAAATATTTACCGCATATAATCAACATGGGATGTATGGGGTAAAAGGTATCAGATGTCTTACTCCCCTAACTTCAACTACCAAATTCACTACATGGGACACCTTGGGTTCTGCAACTATGAGTCTGTTAAATGACCTTCCTTAGACATCAAAATAATATGATATTACATGCTCCATGAAAACCCAAAATCTAGGGATTAAATGAAATTAAAAAAGATATTATATACTCAAGTGGAAGTTCATTTCCCTATTGAGATATAACTGGTGTAATTAATTGATATCCACCATGATATGGACTCTAGAAAAGTTTTCCTAAGAATGAAATTGAAATCAGAGGGAGACTAAGACTAGGAAAGAAAATGCAATGATGAATCCATGAAAGATGGAATTGACATCCCATCATTCTATTTTGGTCATAGAGATATCATTTCTGATTATAGTGAAGGAATCCACTCACCATTAGAATGTGGGAATGGGGTTAAAAACACATAAATCATCTGTCTTTAGTTGAATGTATTGGAAACAATGGTGAACATGGAATTAATAAATTTTCCATTAACTTTGATTGCAATTTACATCGTGGTACCACTATATTGGAGTTTCGACAAACCCAAATATACATTAGTAGGTATAACTAAATAAGTTTTGGGCCCAGAATTAATCTATCCTATGAAATATGGAAGATAATTTGGGTATCCTTTGGAAAATGAAATCATCAATTATGATCTTTTCATTCCCTAAAAAATTATGTACAACATTTGGAAAATGTTCATCAGTTTCACTAAATTAATACTGACAGATGATTCCTTATTCATTTTAGGACTCAATCTATATGATATCTAATACCAAATTAAAATATTTTTAAAGGAAGGATTTTTGTTTGTGTGTAAATACTCCAATATTAACCCCCTACCAAGATATTCCAAAATTCTTCATCAATCGTGCAGCCACACTGCATTTCAGCCTCTGAGCTCATCCAAAAGAAGATAAAAATCTCCCTTATTCACTGAAATAAACTAGAAGGGTTCATTGGAACTAGGAATGTGGACATTGAGGATACAAAAGTATCAGTCCCTCCTAAGAACCAACAAACTTAAGGGTCTCATAGGGGTAAAAACCCCCTTCATAGTAGAACTATTTCACATTTCCCTCCTTGTAGAGTATATAAACCTCACTACCATATATTGAGTAGGTAGTATATTTTTGAGACGAACCTATACTTATCACATATCATGATTAATTTAGTAGGGCTCATACTCATCCTCTTTAATGAAATGTGTTTTATCCATAGGGTAACCTGAATGATTATCCTACCACAACTTCATTTTTCCCATTTAAGAACACCTACCTAGATATCGAAGGGAGGATGGTTATCCTACTAGTCATGATGAATCTTATTCAGCTCCAGTTGCCCGAAACACCATAAATGCATCCTATCCTACACTTTTGATCACGTTATGAGGCCTTGTTTTTACCATGTTGGGATCAACACATGAATCGCCCCTTAGGAAGTACAATTTGATTCTCTCCTTCACGAGCACCACTCATGGAAATTACTGGCTATCCCATGATGGTGATTGCTAGTACGGAGGACCTTCCCACCAAACCACAAAATTGCTTGAAGGGGATCCCGATATGGATGGTATGGACTGAACTGATCATTTTTCCTAGAGATGTATGTAAAAAAATATCCATGTCGGCCATGCCTGTGAAAAAGGGCACTATAAATGAGGAATAATCCCAATATACTACTAGAAACATTCTCTTGGAAATCTCACGCACCATAAAAGGGAAAAAATGAAGAATCATATAACCCATTAACTCTATGTCTTCAAGATGAAGAATGACTCAATGAAGGATCATTAGAATCTTCTTGTAGAGATAGGGGAAGAATCCCTTTATCCAAGGAAATCATTCCTTGAAACCGAGGATGAAAAAATAACCATGTCCCTATGATGGTATGCACTATTAGAGGATTTTTTGACCTATTTCAATGGAATCCTTGTGAAACCATCTCATCCACCATTTTCTTCCCGATACTCCACCTCTACTAAGAATTTAGGATACTCATTGAGTTTGTATTAACACCTTTATAAAATATTGATCACTTTAATGGGCCCCAAATGTATATATACACACTATCAAATGGGGATGTTTTAAATTCCCCATCCAACATTGATATGATCATGAAGATGGAACATCATCAAAAACACATTCTAATGGACAGGGGATGAATACAATTCACACTACACCACCTACCCTTAAATAAGTTGAAAATTAGGTCTGCTTCAGTTCTGCCATAAGTATACCATCCAGTACCGGTAGGGTTTGTGACCATCATGTGAAGGATGATCCATCAGTAATTGAGAACGATTAATTTTTGAGAATCCGAGATACATATTAGCAACCCATATCATTATATCCACTAGATACCCTATGATTTATCATCACGGAGTCTCTCTCTGAGGACCAGGAAGAATTACTTATCCAGAATATTTTGCTGACACTCAATCGTCTTAATGACCACCAACTAACATACATTTTAGTCCGTAGACATATCGGATTCATCCACCAAAAAATTATAGAGATAAAATTACATCACTCAAAGTATCTCAATGCTTTATCATGTGTGTATATTCCCAAACATTCCAATAAAACTCCATCAGGAGCCTCGCTATACATTGATGAATAATGGAAGTGGTGTCTCATCATTCTATGATCATATGTACGGGGTAGTAAATTTCCCTCTATTTGAACCCAATCACACTATCAAAACTAACACACTAATAATTCCCACCTACTTATATTGAATAATCTCATATAGATAATGTCCTTGGGAAAATGTTCACTATTGACCCAGCTAAGGATCAAAGAATCCTGATTTCCGAGTCATGGCATGATAGGTAGAATCCACTCCAATGGGAGGAGCATAACCAAGAAGATCCTCTAGAATATATATGATCCCATTAGTATAAATGGGAATTGGAATTAAAATTAACCCCAAATAAAATATTACCCCATTATATCTAATATATATAAATATTCAAAAGTAATTTTTAGATTACCAATCCATCATATATTTAACAAAATATTTTTTAGACTGTAGAAAATATGAATTTTTTCATGAGATAGATGGATACAAGAAGATTTTCACTGATCTTATCTCTAAAAAACACATGTTCTTTGGAAATGATAAGGGATGTTGTCTTAGTTCTAGATGGTAACATTTCAATACTTATATAGGATCTAATATTTAAATCATGGGGTAATGTGCATCCGATCATTGAAGAAGCATGGGATACAATAAAAGTATGATATATGAGTAAGCCGCTAAAAATGATTAGAATGCATATCCACCTTGAGATAAAGGTCACCTATCCTCCTAGGTCAAGGATCCAATTAGGACCCCACTGACAATAAATACACACCATGATGATTTGATATCTTCTCCAATCACCCACCTTATGGATCAGGAAAGAAGACATGTTTTAGAGAAAAATAATGAATGTTGAATCTGAAAAGGGAAGATTAGGCATACCCCTCACTAGAATTCAAAAATCAAAGTTGTAAAATTTATATTTTATAGTAGATGTATTGAAAATTTTCCCCACTTTTCATCATGGTGGGGCATAATTTTGTGGACCACTAAATAGCATGCTACTATCACACTCTGATTTTTTCTCCCGACCCTAGAAGGACCTGTATTATTTTGGCACAACCAGATAGTCCATGGATCCATTGAAGTCTTGGAGGATCTCAAAAAATAGTTCCTCTATGCATTAATACCCACATTTTGCAATACTACCTCTTATAACCTCTCTATATTCAAACATATACCTTCTGAATGAGTTGATAAATTCATTGTCTGATTTAAACAGCTCTCATAATCTAAAAAATTTCAACTATAACCTGAAGTTTTTTTACTTTATTCCTAGAGAAAATAAATGATGAGTATGTTCCCATGATCATTTACTTATATTATCTAAGAGGGATTCATGAGATCAATGAAAAATCTCACTTCCTAGATGAATAATGTTAGTGCACTAAGATAATATTATTCTCGTTACATATTCTTATTCTTGTTTGAAGGTAGGTGAAGGTATAGAAATATTCTATTGTTTATATAGAGATTACTTATCTGGATCACCTACAAGACCAATATTAGATTAATCCCACTACATAAATCCCTAGAAGGTTTATTATCACCAATTACAAACTCATTATCCAAAACTATATTGAAAGAACATTTCCATGACCCACTATTGAGGTTCAGAACCCATGGTTCCATGCATCAAAATAAAGGAACTGAAATACACCATTAAGGATGAATATTTTAAATGATATTTCATTTATTACATAGAAACAATTATGATAATATTTTTAGAATGCTTGACACTGTACAATGCGGGACCTACTGATTACACCTATCACTACTCGTAAAACATGATTCACGGGGACACCATCAGGGAGCTATTTCTATTCAATGATTGGATCCTAGAAAAGGTGGATAATGGATTATCAACATTTGGAAATTTAAATGAATTTATAGAAAATATATCTTTCATCCTCAAAAATGACAAAATAGAAACTAGTGAGAGTAAATAGACTCTCTATTGAAGAACTCATATGTACAATGACAATTTGGATTAGAAGACATTTCCTCGTGAACATGGTACCATTATTTACCATTGGAGAAGAAACAAACCTATAATAGTTTCCAAAAATATTTTATATAATGCCCCACATATTTTTTTGTAGCCTTCCTTCTCGTAGAAAAATATATGTTGATGTATTAAAGGGAAATCAGTGTACCCCATTGATGGAAAATCTTGCAGAGCCCTTGTGGATTTCATTCCACATGAATAAAAAGATATTAATTTAGTACAACCATCACATGATTATTCAACTTTCAAAGATAACGAATACACCACTGTGTTGATGTTAGAGATGGTGGATCACTATAGAGTATTTAGTGATTGAAAATTTAATGATAACACATAAGGACTATTTGGTTGAGGTCGATAAAGGAGAGGCTGAGGTCATATATGATGATAGAGTATCATGTATAATACTACATGATGGAAACTAGGTCTTAATAAATGTTTGAAAATGTAAAACATGATATTTTTGGTTTGATTTTATGTTAACAACATTTGATATGAAAAAACAATTACCCAAATTTCATAAAAGATCACATTTATCTCAATTTAAAATTGAAAAATAAAAATCTAATGGAATTTTAAATGACACCTTATTTGTTCGATGTCGTTGGTTGGAACCTCCAATTGTATATATTTAAAAGATTTAATATTCAAAGCTATGGATCCTCAAGATCATACATGCACAAACAAAATGAAAATTTGATTTTCAATTTGGGATTCCCATATTCAAGTTCCTAAAATCGATGAGCTTTACGACTTACCATTGATTGCATGAAGAATGGGGACTTGATTGATGAAGTGGGATCAATTAGATCATTTTCTTCACATGAAATATCTCTATATCAGCATGAAATGAAATTATATAAGATATTATCTCACTAAAATTCATCCAAATGGTGGATTATACTATTTATGTGGATAAATTGTGTTTTATAAATATGTTATAATTTCTGAAATTTAAAATTGGCTCCTTGTAAGATTTTAACATTAATGTTTGATAATATCGCGCATGTATGACTTAATAAACATGTTACAATGGTCAAAAATCTTTTATTACTCACTTTTAACACTATAAATATTTTTATGATCAAATTAATAACATTAATTTAGAATGTAGGATCCAAAAAAAATTTAATAAACCTTATGAATCCTATGATCATAATTAAAATTATATTTTACTATATTAATTTTTCCGATGAAAAAACTAGTGAATACCTTAAGAAATTTATTCAAAAATAATTATTCTAATCCTTATTAATATAATTTAATTAGTTATTCATCAGATTTATCACAATCATATGTTCATAGACCCTTTCACATGTGGACCACTTCATCTCACTCTCTATTTCATTATAATAGGATGATCTTGTGGGAAAACCATGTTTGTAACCCAATAGGTCCTTATCTCTATAGTAGCGTGTCCTACACAAAAACCATTAATGGAGTATAGGAAAAAATCATTTTCTATAAGGAGATAAGTTATTTCATAGCGATGAATTCCTCCTATGAACACATTCATTGTAATATAATCTCTTTTCCATGTGATATTTTATAAATCAGGATACAGACTTGTGTAATTATCCTTTTGATGACTTATATATTTTTATTGAACATACTTGGTTGAAATAAATTCTTGTAAAATTGATATGGATTTAATTAATGTACTACCATCTTGGAAAACCTAGGCCACTGAGATATATACTCTTAAACATAGAATCCAAAAAATTACATATTGATAAATCAATCAATTCCATACCACCAATTAAAACCCCTGCCCAAGATACATATCAACAAAATAAAAATTCATGTTTATTTTCTTTAATTAAAATAAATTATCAAATGTAATGCATTTATAATGATCTGTTGTATATATACCAAAACACATTTTCATAGATCGAATCAACCAACAAAATTAGAAACATGTGGTGTTCTTTTAGGATGATCCATCATGATGTTTATAACAATTTATGTCTACTAATTTTTAATATAATGAGAATAATTATAAATGATTACGATCCCTCATCACCGGATATTTAGACATCATCTATTCCTTTTTATTAAGATGTATCTAGAGTTTAGTGAATATGTTTATTATTACTATCATAGAATCTTATTATTCTAAATTTACATGGGAATTTCTATATACTTTTGAGATGACACAACATATAAAGAAATTAAAATATAAAATATTTATTAAGACATATTAACACTATTATAAAAATAGTAAAAACATGTAAATGTAATATTGTATACATGTAGTGGTATTAAAAATTAATTCCCAAATTAGGTCTAGGAAATCCAGAAACCTCACACTACCATCTAGGTTTCTCATGATATTAAAAATAGTTTGTAGTCTATATGTTGGGGTCAATAGGAATATCCCTCATTTCATTAATCATTTATTTTAAGCACATTAATTTTACATTCCTCATATCATTACTCAAAACTAACACCTATCAATTCTTGTTTTATTTAACTATTAAAAAATAAATAATTTATAGAACTAGTGATGCTCCCAATCCCAAATCCATGAGATAAGACACATGTCAACCACTAATCTATATTATGTCTAAAAACAAAAATATTGTTTGATCATTTCCAAGGAAAAAATGCAAGATCATCATGTTGCCTTTGTTACGAAATATTTGTATTCACAAAATTCACATGGTATTAATTACTATTATTCATGTTTTATTTCCTTAATATTTCTATATTAACTCCACTATGGGATGTGCATTAATAGGGTGACCATTATACAGTAAATGTACACTAATTATACACTCAGTTGATATTCCCATAGATGATATAGGATGAGAAAACCTATAACAACCAATGCACAAGAATTATGAATGGGGAGAATGAAAAGAATATGAAATCAATATGAGTGAGATGCATGATGTGACAGATAAATGATCTTAGTTCATCGAGGATCCCATGAAGTATAATGAATGGAGGATAAATTTCCGAGAATGAAATAGAAAAATAATCTTCTTGATGATGTAATGTCCACTATCCATTAAAATAATGATAATAATAAAATATGAATAATTAAATATCCTATAATTTTTACAAGAGAATATTGAAGAGTACATAAAATTTTCAATAGTAGGATAATGTGTGGAATATACAAATAAACCCATCTTTTCAGACCTCTTGTACTATAAATACAAAATAATGATTTATAGTACTGGGTGAGACTCACTTCAGAATATTTTTTTCACCGATTTAAAGATAAATAATTTCTAAATCTATCTCCCATATATTATAAATAAAATCCCTAGATCAAAATGATTTCTATAGACCTTGGATGATGAAGATTTGGTGGATGAGATCACATTTTATGAACATATTGAATTCCCAACATCACGCCCAAATAAAGATGTTAACTCCAAGGCATAATCTTCAATATAATATTACCAATATACTCAATATGAGGTTGAAGATACCCCTGAACTAGATTTATTTCATTATATTATTATTCAAGATGAGTTATATAATATTATCCCTTGTTAAAATATTTCAAAATTTACCAAATAATTTTTATATTGTATTACAATGTAGAAGGATGTGATGGATATTACATTGTGGTCTAAATTTAAAAACCAAAATCTATTAAAATTTAAATTGACCTTCTAGGGGTGTTTCTTTAGAAATAAGATTCTGAACCTATCATATGCGACGTAGTGAATAAAACATTATGATCATTTTTTTATCAAAATATATTCTAAAAAATGATATAATTACTATTTTGGGTTCTAGAACAATCATTATTTTTTCATACCCTTAATGATGATGGAGAACCTGAGGGAGACACATTATGAGACAAATAATAGTTGTAAATTTAAGAAATGGCTACACATAATGAGGAAGATTATTTGGATATAGAATTATATTACAATATTCAAAAATATTTTCTGGAAAAAGTTATCAATGATTCAAAAGTTGATATAAACAATATTGGAGAACATATGGTTAGACTATTTCAATAAAAACCCATACATTTAGAATTGGAAAATTTACCCAATGCCACACATGAAGCGTTTGAAACTGAAGATTTTATAGGATCCGTGGGGAAGTAATTACTCCTTAAAAATCACCACGACCATAAAATATAGATAGATACATAATAATGAGAAATAACATTTTTCACTCATGGATTGATTAATGATCATCTTGCTACATATGAAGCTTATATTTTCATTTAAACTCACATTTCATTAAAATTATATAAAGTTAATTATTCAACGAATCCCTCTTATTTTAACATATATCTCTAAAATTACTGGCACTACTATAATATTAAAAGGACACCACAATATATTCTTTAGTATATGAGGATACCCCATTTTAATACTTCTACAAATATTTTAGGAAATAAATTATACTAATGATTGTGATAGAATATAGAACTTTTTCAAGGAGTACATATAAGAAGAAATAGATTTATGTATCTCCAAATATTAGAAGATGTGTTTTTTCACAAAACATAAACCCCATCTACTTGAACTTTGAGGATCACTATTATACTTCCATTGTATGCATAATAATAATATTACTTCTCTTGGGAGGTGAAAAGCAATTATAATATACACATTATAATTTTTATTTCTTATTTCTTAAATTCATATTTATTTTTACATTGACTTCTTATCCACAAGTTTTCCAATAATTGATTAAATATAATAGATTGGATAAGTTATTAACAAAATTTGGGGAAATATATTATCTTTATCGTAATGCCATCAAATAATAGTACACTATTTAATTCCTTTATTTATGTTTCTAAAATGAATATTTTTTTTAAAATTCCATCATAAGAAAAAAAACTCACGACAAAAAATAGTTGAGGGTAGTGTAATGAAAAATTGTGTTGGAGGGAACTCAATGTGATTAATACAGAATTCAATTTAAGAACAATTATAACATTAATGAATATATAAAATTAAAATATATTTTTTTTCTATTTTTAAATTTATTGTAACTATATTTTAAAAAATTAATATTCTCCTATTTGATGTACATAACATTTTTTATAGTATTTTATCCCCAAAATTATTTATGTTTATTATCTCCCTACATTGTGAAAATATCATACAAGATTTGTGTAAATCATTACATATGATATATTATGAAATAAATCAATTATTTGTTAATAATTATAGTAATTTAATTGATATTTTCTTTTTGTGAAATAGGATATCGAGTGTGTGCGAAATGATTTATATGGAATTACAATTATAACATGAGTCAAAAAGAATTTTTGAATATAATCTTAACTATCATGAACAACACGAAAAATAAAACAACTATAAACCAAATCAAAGGAAATTTTTATATTTTTACATAAACTCTTGTAACATTTTTTATTAGTATATATAGTACATCATCGAGAGAGTATGAATTTGGTGTTGGAGTCAATGAAATTTTTAAAAATGTAATAAGTTTCTTTTCAAAAGGGTTTTAACATAAATGATTGGGAAAATTTTATTAAAAATTATAATATATCAAACTGACATAAATTAATTTATTCATGTGTGAGGAATATTGATACATGATGAAGAATATAAAATTGACTTATAATGAATTCATTTGACTTATATAAATGATGTGGAAAAGTTAACATGGGATTAAGAATATTACGATGGAGGGTCTAATTAATGATTTTCTTATTAAAATTTTGATTCCAATTAAGTACAATATGGTCCAATATTATACTAAAAACTCCATTTAGAATATAATTTGGATAGTAGGACAAATTCATGTAAAAATAATGATAATATTCTACAATAGATGAATAAGTTCATAATTATACTCTATATTTTATATTTAGATTTTGGAAGGATGTATCATTTTGTTTTTGGGTAAATGAAACTCAATGATAATATATGTTAAGAGTACAATACTTCATGACTAGAAGTGTGATGTGATTTAATATTTTCTGAATTTAAATTGTATTGTAATGAAAAATTAAACAAATTGTTAAATAAAATCTATAGAAGATAGATTTTTTTATTTTGTGAATTTTTAAATTAAATATTATATAGCTCATTTGGATTTTTTTATTTTTTTAAATCTTATTTAAAAAATTATTAATCTATACATTTATTTTTAACATTGAAATGTAATTTTGACATGTCTGTTTGATTGAAGAAATGTTATTATATTAAAAATAATTTTTATTTTTAAATGTTGAAATTTCAATTTCGAAATTATATTATTTTAAATTATTATTTCTTTCAGTAAATTTTATTGTAATTATAATAATAAGAATATTGAAACAAAGATTTGAATTTAGTTTTCAAGAATAGAATTTAATTTAAAATTATAATTTTAAATAATGTTTTTTAAAAAAAATCACAATATCTTTTTTGAATGAGATGTTAAAAATATAAAAAAGGGATGTGGAGAGAACATAAAGAAATTAAAAAACTATACACTACAAAAATCTAATGTATCGGAAGAACATATCACGGTATGATAACTATTATTTTGATCACTTCAATTAATTTAACCATGAGGTGTGTATTACTAATGTTGCTAAATAACTAAACCCTCAGAACAATTGTATTGAAGATTGGGTAAATGCTCAAAATTTTTCTCTTTGATGCTGAATTTAAGACAGTTGATGATCCTCACCAATTTTGATGAATTCTATCTTTAAGGATTAATGATTCATTTATATGACATATAATGTGTTATTTTTTGTTAGGTCTGAGGCACAATGATTCATTTACCTCACATTCATATGTAAATCGAATAATTTCATATGGTGAAAAACCATTACATATTATTCTTGTATTGTAACCATGATTTTATATAAGAAATTTTTCCAGGGCATGAATTGGATTAAAAATTCAAGTCCAACTATGTAAAATAACTATCCATAGAACACTTAATGAACTTACTATGTGCCCAACCATTGGAAACACAACAAAAATTAATTTGAAAAAAAATCCTGGTGTTCAATAAAAAAAAAATACCCCCACATCAATGTATAATATGATACTAAAAATGGAAATTTGAGGCTACCTTAATCCCGTCTAGCATCTCTGTCACTTCCGATTTGTCTGCACCCACATCTTCCACATTTCCTCCAACTGATCACACCATCTCCAAAATACATCACTAAAACATATTTAATAGAAGAATAAAACCAATTTTTCTTTAATATATTGATATGTTGATGCACCCAAGTTCATATGAAGATGTTTGTTTCATATTTTAATAGGAATACTAGGGGAAATTAGTTGTTTAATTTTCTAAAAAATAAATCCATATTTGATGTTCACTCGGTGAAGAGAGGCTATGGAATCACTAATAACATTTTTCCAAAAGTTTTATAAATCATGGAAAATATAGTTGAATGAAAAACTTAATATTTTAGTTCATTTACAGACTCATTTTTTCTTTTACATCATCAAAATATATTGAGAAATAAATTATGTTACATGATTTGAGACGACATGAGACTTTATGGTGTATTGAGCCTGAAATAGATAATATATAAAATAATATTAATAAATATATTTTGAGCATGATTTTTTTCAGAAAAAAATGGAATATGTACTGAATGTAGTCTAAATTTTCGAAATACAAGTCATTTGTAAATTTTCAGATGTGGGGTTTTCCATAGGAAGGACCTACGGTTGGTTAGAATCAGATGTATAGTTGAGTCATCCATTGGAGAGTGCATTTAATTAAAAAATATATATATTACATGTATTTTTATTAGATTACCTATTTAAATTCTAATATAAATACACTAATAATTATTTTTTAATGTTTATCCTCATTAATCTTGACAAATTTTAAAGAATAATGTGGGTTTTATTCATTGGTTAATCAATTTAAAAAAAACAGAGATCAAATCAATGTTGATTGAGAGGAACTGAATGAAGTGTGTCTTTTCTATCCCATGGGAAATTTTTTACGCTAATTATTGATCCATAATCATTATAATAATTATAATTTATATTTACATCCCTTTATTGAAAATTTCAAACATGATATTATCTATTATTCTTGACCTAGGATTAATTGACACCTTAAATGAGAATTATTCCCAATTATTTTGTTAATTCAATGAATGTCTCTTGTAGAACATGATTTCAGTCCTTTTAATAACTTATTCCTGATTTTTGGATAAAAAATATTTTAAAATTATTAGTTATACATTTACAAGTGATTCACCCCCTCGGTTCTTCAGGTTATTCACTATTAGAATACGATGTCACCGTTAGACATTGTTGGGTAGGTTTGAGCACGATCAAATAACCATATTAGCATAAGCTTCATGTGCGATAAATGGATTGTAGTTTTTTATGGAGGATCTAGATAGATCATGTGTTGAGGGTGATTGTTCACGGATCTATTAGTAATATTTGAAATTAGATCAAATTTAATGAAATGTGAGGCACATTAGATGGGATGAGAACTTCGAGTTTCCAAATTAAACCTATTTAAAAACCGCCAATGGATGAGAATCATTCACCATAGGTGAACTCTATAGATATGAGGTTGTCATTTGACCAAATTCTGTTTATATAAGGAGGATATGTATAACCAAATGAATATTATGACTTCATTTATAAATCAAGGCCTCACACTATGTATTTTGGTTGAACACACAACACGTTCTTTGGGGTTTTTTACAATTAGGTTTTTTATCATAATAAGGATAACACGTCATGTGGCAGAACACACACATCATACAACTGGAGTCTGAGATCTAGTTATTTCTCCAATATACACACTATCCTAATTCCTTATGGTTATACACACCATATACATTAGGAGTACACATAGATAGGTACCTAAGAATAGTTTAGTACATTGTCAGGTGCACATGCATGAGAATATATACACATAAATGAAAAAAGGAATCATTAAGGTTTGTAGAGGATGAGAGTCACCATGCATGACCTATAAAAATTATGTATTGGGAAATGGATACCCATACATGTACATAGGATAAAATAGTATGGTATCATTTTAAGTCCACTCTCTATGTGGAAAATATATATGTTGTGTACCTATTTTTTGATAAACATACACAACTCTTATACCCTTTATTTTGATTTATATTTCGTGATGTGAGTAACCAATCCTATGTTCATATCCCCATAGAATAGTATTTTAGACTATGAAGTGTGTTTTGAGGATATGATTGAAGGTGTTCTGAATGTGACACTTCATTAGGAGACATTGGATCAATGGTAACGATCATGTTTTACAACAAAAATGTAATTAGAGTTAGAACTCCATTGTTAGATTAGGGTGTGTGTCCCATAGGCAAAACATATCGGTATATGTGGAACTCCATTTTGGCACCAGGGTGTAGGTACTCTATCTGGTGTGATGAATCCCCCACCATCACAATAGGGAATGGTTCCCTCATACACTTTTACATATGGATATGGTAGTCCCCTATAATACATTACGTTTGGGTCCTCCATCTACCGTGTTGTACACCCCCATATATTAGCTATGAGGTCATGCATATACTCTATTATATATATGGATCAAACAGTTGTTGAGCGTAGTTGTTGGGGTCTTAGCCCCCCTATTCTTTAATAATTAGTTTATGTGGGATATATATTTTTGTGTTATCAATCCCTTGGATTTGGTTTGTGAAGTGGTGAGGTCCATGTCCCTCCATATGAGAACAATCTGCGGTTTTCCCTGGTGCTTGGAATTCTATATTGGCCTTCTGTGATGTTGAAAACATGTTTTTTGTTGTTAGGACATGAGATAGAGATCCCCTTTATCTGTCATTATGGTTCCTTTTATAAGCATATATCTATGTTTTTTTCATTTCCCTTATTATTTGTGTTTTTCAGTCTACTTTTATCATTTCATCTATTTCTCCCCCTCATTTTATGGGGTTTCCTACTAGGTTTCTATATAATCACCCTTCAATGGAATTTTCTTACATTTTCCATTTCTTGTCAAGATGATGAACATGTCGGTGGTGGCTTCGGTAGAGGATAGGGGTATGTGGGGTCATTTAATTTCATATGGTGTTCATGGAATAGAGATCTGTGGAAGGGCTCCCTCATCCTGGTTTCAATCATTTTGATGATAGTGTGGACGTTATTTATAGTTGAGAATAGAAGTTTTATATTTACATTTTTACATCACCATGTCATTCAATTTTTATTCCCTTGATGATATTTCATTCATAGTTTTTACTCTAGGTTTTACAATATATCATTATAATTCATCTCCATATTTTTATGGATATGTTTGGGTAAATTCATATTGGTTCATTTTCTAAATGTCTCTAATTAGAGTTTTTCCTTCTCAACACATGTGCCAACCACTGGCATGTGAATGAAAATTTTTGGTCTGTGTTTCTTAGTCATCATTTGCCAAGGTGGGCCATAGTGATTTAGGAAATTACAATACTTCACTATTACTGATGAATAAGTTTAATCCAGTTGAAGACCCATAATTGAAAACCCCCACAGATGAATCTCAATAAACATTATGAAAACATAATCCCATAAAGATGATAGAAAACATAGAATTTCATCGACCTATACCAATGAAATCCTTGTGAACTCAAAATTCATTTTCATTTATCCCACACGAAATAGGAAGAAAACATAGATTTATTAGGTGTCAAAGAAATATATTTAATGATCCCATCTATAACATCTTATGTTAGAGATGAATAGGTGAAATAATAATTAGTGATTATCAAAGAAGAATGTTTTCATTTTCAAAGTGAATATTTTTGAAAATGAGGCTGAGTTTGTATAGAATATAATTACACCATGAATTTTTATCTAATGTCAAAATTAGTAGATGTTATGTCCTCCATCTGGCGTAATTTTAAGATGATGATACCTATATCTATTCGCATTACAATAGTTGTAGTTTCATAAGATTGAAATTCAAAATTACCAATTAGATTCCCCCAAAAAGTTCAACACAACCCATTACATAAATCATTTAACCATGAATACACTTTCTTTCACACTAACTGATCACAAATTTGATCAACGAGACATGCAGACCACAAATTCCATCACTGAAACCTTTTAACAAACTTAAAATCTATTACACAATATTAAATTCATGCATATCTGAACAATATAAATACATTATTGATAAAACCATGTATTGATAATATAAAAATATACAATTCATGAAAAAAATTAAAAAATAAAAATAATGGATTGTCACGACCCGCCTTCACCAAAAGGAGGGAAGGGTCAGCAGGTTGCCAGGCCCTTCCTTCTTCGAGTTGAAGGAGAGATAATGACCCCCGAAACCCGCCTTCAATAGGTCCCGGAGTGGCGACTAGCACCAAGGGTATAGGAAGTTCTCACAAATGGAAGGCATTACCCTTTTTATCTTATAGGATCGAAAGATAAGGAGGAGAAAACCCAACAACACCAAGATAGAAAGAAAAGTAAAGCCAAAAGTAAACCATTCCCACATGTATGTTTAAACAGTTTACAACAAGGTACAAGTACAAAAGAAAAAGAAGCTCTCAAGTACAATACCAAAAGAAAACAAAGGTACGACAACAGCGACAACTCCAACTGTCCGACTAATAGGGTCCCGCGCAGCCCTGGTAGTCCTCCTGGAAACCTGAAAGTAAACGTAGGGTGAGCATACAAGTACACTCAGTAGGGAAAACCAAGACTCTCGTGCACAAGTGGGGGAACGTACTAAAGTCCCGTGAGAAAGAGTAAACCAAACACCTAACAAGGCAACTATCCATCCCAAGCCTCACCAAGGTTCGCTCCCCAAATAACGCAAGTCAAGTAATATATATATAAGAGCACATCGATGTTTGGGTACCCCGCGCCACTTTCCCACTGGTTATTGAGACATCCTACGCATCAGACCAATCCCGCCATTCTCACCGCAGTCCCACTGCCACACCCGCCCGCACACACCTGGGCCACAACCACACGCAGTCCCACTGCCAAATCCCGCCCGCACACACCTGGGCCACAACCACACGCAGTCCCACTGCCAAATCCCGCCCGCACACACCTGGGCCTCAACTGTCACAAGTAACCATGCCTGCAAACACCTAGGCCAGAACAACCACCGCTACGCCCGAAGACACCTGGGCTAAAGAATCCACTACCACGCCCGAAAAACACCTGGGCCTCATCCCGAAGACACTTGGGAAACCACCTGCCGCACACACCTGGCCAACCACCACAACACCCTGCCCGATGGTTCTTGGGCTAATAATGGACTTCAGGCCATCACAGCCTGCCCGAAGGTACTTGGGCTATCCGGGAAAGGGAGCAGAAAAGGAGCTAATAACCAGCCACTAAGTATAGTGTTGGGAAAAACACCCTTCCCCCATAAATGGGGGTGTTCGGCACTAAGTGCTCAACTTGGGTGGGGCGCGAATAAGAAACACAAAGCTACAAGTATAGATATAGGTAACAAACACTCACCCAAAACTTAGGTTTTCCTAGCCAACCTACAGGACACAATACCACAACGCCCGAGTCACAATTCGCGACCCTTGCCCACAAAACCATTTGTCCCATTCTTGTTTCACGTTCAGTCAATTGTTCAATTAATTTTAAGCACTACTGGGGAACTACCATAAGCATAACCAAGGAAAACGTCAAGCATAGATCAACCAAAACACCCACACCCGGTTCTGCCAACAGAGGATCTCTCCCCAGTTTGTGATAAAAACCCACAACCACTGAAACCATGCCAACAGGAGATCCCATCCCCCAAATTCACACAGCCGCCGAGAGTATAAAAAGAACGGGGGATCCCATCCCCTCCCACATTTCCAGCAAACGGCCCGAAGGGAAAACAACCAACAACCACTACCAACACGAGTCAGGGATTTTCAGATTTAAACGACTTAACACACTCCATGATTTCAAAAAAATTCCATGTGTTCTATCCGTTAGTTATCACAGAAGGGTTGATCCTGGTGCTTTCAAATTATTCAGCCGGGTATACGTGATTAACCAATTTCACAGCAGGAGTTCACAATTTCAGCAACCCATTTAAAACATCACGAGGGGATTCAAGTGCACACACACGACCACCAACGACCTCAATTTTCAGAAAACATAGACCAGTACAACAAAAGGGATGATCACAAGATAAAGCATAAACAACGATCACAACCCCTTCCCCTTCTTTCTTTAGAACTTCGTTTAGTATCTTCATTAGGGTTTGGTTCAACCAATTTGATAGGAACAAAAGTAACGCCCACCCCGCATGATACACAAAAGTGAGAGACGAGAGAAATTCCCTACTTGTTGATGGATGATCGACGTTTAGGACGGGGGCGCGGAACTTTACGGATAACGACGCGGCGGTCCCGATGCACCAGAAGAGTCACGATCGAAGAAGGGGGAAAACCACGGCCTAACCCTTAATTATAAGGGCTGGGGACGGTTGAGATGAAAACACAAAACCACGGAAGACGAGGGAGTCGTGGGTTGACCACGTGGCTTGACTCATCATTAATGGCGCTGGGTGGTTTTAACTGACCCATGAATTAATGAAGCATTTAATTAAGACCTTTGCGCGCGTTTCGGATTTCCAAGATATTTTTAGCAAGGAAGAATAGGGTTTAAAACCCTATTTGCGAAAAAGGAACATTACTGGAACAACTTGGCAGGGCCGGTCTCACCGATCGGTGTCACCGGTCGGTCTCACCGATCGGTCTCACCGATCGGTGTCACCGGTCGGTCTCACCGATCGGTCTCGCCGATTGGTCTCACCGATCGGTCTCGCCGATCGGTCTCACCGATCGGTCTCACCGATCGGTACCCCGCAAGGAAACCGGATTTTTGGCAAAGGAAGGGACCAAGGGGGGTCTGGGTCTTCACATGGATGTAGTATCCATAAAATAATTCTCACATAGTATACAGATTTTGAAAACCTATGGACAACATTTAGCTCATTCCCTCAATTCAATTAATCAGTGAGGGATGAAACCATCTCATTATAACCTAAATTCAATCCCAACATACCAAATCTTATATGAAAACATCTGAACTAAATCATTCTTTCAATAAATCATTGTCAATGACTGAATATATGCAATTCCTCACATGATATTTGTGAGAAAAATTTCACTTCCACTGGAGTAATGAACCGTGAAGATAATTCTTCTTCAAATATTATATATTTCACAAAACAAAAATAATCACGGGAATAAATTTCTCTCAACTATATGAATCATGACCCACTTCCTTTGTATGTGGATCTCATATAGCCATATAATTAGCTCACTATTGTTTGACACCAAATTCCAGAATGATAAAGATGTTCAGCAACTATATATTCCCCTATACTAGAACAAAATTCCTAATATATTGAATATAGATTATATTTTATATAATTAATTTCATTACATTAATATAATTTCATTATATGTAAAGTTCAACAATGATATTCCTTTACTCACACTTTTTCAATATTTGTCGCCCAATGGGAAGACTTTTGAACTAAGAATCTATCATTAAAGATGTGGGAAAAATACAAATTTTACTCTAATGATGGAAAATAGTGATATGGAATTCATAATGCTGACAAGTTACCTTATTACTTGTTCTGAGGATCTATAGGCATTAAGAGACTGGGGAGATAATCATACCTCTTGCATATTACCTTAATAGTTTCATTCTCATTAATTAAAATTTTTTCGCACACATTTTCTAGATTAGAAGTGGGAAGTTACCATAATGGAGGATGTTATCCTGATTTTAACTCATTTAAGAGATTGATGAGATGAACACATTGATTTTCTACTTTATTTTAATGTTAATTCACTCAATATAAGTACTAGGTTTCTATATAACTAATTTTAGCATAAAAGGAATAAAATTGAAGAGTCATGGTAATGAGATAATGAGATATTGAAATGTTAAATTAAGGGGTTCAATCCTCACCTACATCCATAGTACTATTCATTTTTATTATAAAAACATATTATCATTACTAAAAAAATTCACCCATAATTAATATTATACTATGAAAATTATGAATATGGAAAAATAAACCTGTTATAGGTTTTCTAATGATTTGAAACCCTACACCTGGAAAGAAGAAACTGGTCTGTCAGATGGAAGCATTATGAGTAATAATGGAAATTATCATTGGAATCTTTTTGTAGAAACCATGTGATCTATGTTGGTCTCTTACCATGCAAAATTATAAAACATTCTGGGTCTTGATTCACATCTAATGCGACAGATAGTGATTTTGAAATCACATATCTATGTCCATCCAAGAACTATCTTACTGTCCATTCCTCATATTAGTTTTTGATATTACTATTAACAATCGCAATAATTTTTAATTACTTATTTTATCAATGGTGATCCATTTCATTTATCATCAACCTCTTAAATTTGTTGTTCAGGGATTCAATGATGTTTCTTTTCACTAAGATGTATTTTATAGATTTATTAGCTTTTTATGAGATATATAGTAACACCTAAATCTTTTATCGGAATCCCAACCAAAATTTCAACATCACCTATATCATTCCTTAGTACTAGAATCTCTATTTTCAAGCATTCATATGCTTTTTTAATGTTGTGATATATCAATTATATGGAACACTTCTATGTAATTTGACCCAATATTATATCTACACAATTGGTCATAAATAATAGCTATAAAAAATCTATTCACATACCATTTGTCATCTATATGGTTATTTAGTTTTCTTGTTCACATTGGGGGTTTTCCCCTTCATTGATCTTCATTGGAAATGAAATACCTATGATGGAATCTATAAGGATCATAATCACCCAGTAACCCTTTGTAACAAAATCTTGATATTTAAGTTTATTACTTTTAAATTGAATTTTCCAATATTTCTAATGGGTTTCCCATTTTACATGGGTTCATTATTAGTAATCATATTTTATCTAAATCCTCAGATATGATCTAAGCATCGGGACCTTTAATCAAATATTTTTTTTCACTAAATTATATATGAAACCATGATTTATAATACACATTAGGACTTATATTCACAATTCATATATATAGAGTCACACTCTAAGTCATATTTTTGTGACAATAAACCCGAGAAACCTTTTGTTTTATGATGTGTAACCTAATATTTTGTAAATAAAATAGTTTGTGATATAAAGCTTTAACCTCTATCCCTCAGCAGTCTAACCAATAATACTCTAAATTGTCTAAGGTTATAGGCACAATTTCATATTTAAGGGAAAATCAATAAAGGGATTCATGAGAGAAATTAAATCCTCCATTGTTAATATCATATACATTCCTAAATTTTAAATGAGTTAGAGAATAAATTGAATAGGAACAACGTTGGTGGATCTTACAATATGGTCTATGAAAGTCCTTGATATTCATGTTGAACCTACTTGTCTATAAAAATGTTGTGTAAAATATTTCAATGCTTTCTATACCTCATTCATATATTCTATAAGCAAACCTAAATTAAATTACATCCTTTCCACGTGAAATTATACTAATAAGTCCTTGGGTTAGTTTCATGAAAAAAATGAATTTTCAAATGATTTGTAAATTATTATAATAAATTTTATTCACTCCATGGTAACAAGTCTTCATTTTAATTTAACATTGAATTCACATGGCAGTTAATAATCCTTATATTGAATAAAAGTATTTTCCATTTTTCTAAAATATATAATAGTAATCTCTTCTGTGTCAAGGACCAACCCAGTCCTACCCAAGGTACTATTGAACCATTCACATGTCTCATGGGTATTGGTCACACGATCACACATAGTATACCCCATTGACATGGATAAAACATGAGGGCATAACCGTTTGTTTTTTAATGTTACCATTGATCATTTTACCTAAATCACTTTTTATTCCTCAGTGTATTAATTTCCCAAAAAAATCATGTTTGAACGTACTACAAGTGGTTATGGGACACTACTACAAAGGCTTAACTCAAATCATGGACACATTACTCTAACGAGTCTTTATAGAGAAATTAAATGTCCCACTTTTCAAAGAAATTATTAGTGTGTGAAACTTATTTGTTCTCTAAAAATAATGATATGTTAGTGGAATACATATTTTAGACATGTTAAATAGTCATCCACTTTATATATGTCACGTCATTTCATGTTCAAAATCATGAATCCTAATTTTACATTATTTCACTCCCCTCTACTTGTGTAGAGTAATAACACTATTGTAATTATCCTGTACTAATATTTGATATATTTTCAATGTTAATTATCATCAGGTATTATTTCGTAAATGTCCATCCAATTTTCAAGGGTTATTCATGTTTTTTATGTATCATTCAAACATCAACCAGTCCACACCAATTCATAAATAATTTTTGATGTGAGAAACCATATATTTCAAATTATTTATTATAATGATAATTACCCACACGATCATAGAAGTTGCAGATTAGATTATACACTAGAATGATAGATATTTCCCATCTCGTCTACACTATATGGGAATGAAATTTTTTTGAACATATTTTTCATATGATGATAAATTTAATGTTATTATCCCTGTAAAATATCATAAATATGAACAATATATTATTCATATAATTATTGAAACCCCCATATTATCTATTTGTCTCCAACAACTCCACAACATTATTTTTTTTGTTGCACTTCACCATTTATTAAAAAATCTGTGGCATGAATCCCACTATATAAAATATATATTTACTTGCAGAAACCTTTCCTTAAAACCATCCATAACCCCCACCCTATCCTATACTGACACATTTTCTTATCATTTTTTTAATTTATTTTCCACTTCCATTCATATCATTGGAAAATTACCCAATCCATATGTATGAGATAGATCATAATGGTAGATGTTACTCAATTTTCTACTAGTGTTGAGTCATTAAATAATTCACATCGGTTCTTTTAGACTTCTTTTAGAGCAATTAACCATTCCCATGCACATGATATAGAAATTAATAAGTGTATTCAAAGCCAAAAACATGAATGGATTTCTTCTCATATTTCAGGATATATAGTCTATTTTATATATTCTAATTTGAGCGAAACCATAAATCAATTTTTTTATGTTATTTCCCTCTGCCTCTATGTGATTTCCCATGTTACCTTCCTCACAAAAATATTGTGACTTTTTTAGGGTATTTTCTAATCAACATGAACACATATAGTGCATTTTTCCCTAAAGAGCTTCCAATGACCCTTAAGACACTATATAATAATAGACATATATTCCTCTATTTTAATATAATCAATTTAATAACTAATCCTTATACCATTTGTAACATAAAAAGGATTTACAAGTATATTTAATATGGAATGCCAGAAACACTGAGTCTCTATGAAACAAAACTATATTATAACCTAGAAAACAAACATAATTTAACTGCTTCTGTGATTTGAATTTTGAAAAACTGGAATACACGGTTTCATTCAGAATGTTATTTAGAGTTTTATAGGGCCAACCAATTTTTTTGTGAATAGTAATATAACACTTATTAATACTATTATTCCATTATGAATTGAAATGTTTCCTTTGTGGAATTTAATATGACCCTAATGAAGAGTAACCTCACCCATGATAACACCTATGGACCATTTGGTTGAGGTCAATAAAGGAGAGGCTGGCGTAATATATGATGATAGAGTATCATGTAAAATACTACATGATGGAACCTAGGTCCTAATAGATGTTTGAAAATGAAAAACATGATATTTTTGGTTTTATTTCATGTTAATAATATTTACTCCAGAAAGAACCATTCCCCAAATTTCTTAAAATATCACATTTATCTGAATTTAAGAATGAAAAATAATAATCTAATGGAATTTTAAATGACACCTTATTCGTTCAATTTCATTGGTATGAACCTCTAATTGTCTATTTCTCCAAGATTAAATATTAAAATCTATAAATCCTCTAGATCATCCATGCAAAACCAAAAAGAAAATTTTGTTTTTGATCTAGGTTTCCCAGATTCAAGTTTCTAAAATCAACGAGCTTTACGACATACCTTTGATTGCATGAAGAATGTGGACTCGATTGAAGAATTGGGATCAATTAGATCATTTTCTTCACATGAAATTTCTCTATATCGGCATGAAATGAAATTATATAAGATATTATCTAACTAAAATTCATCCAAATGGTGGATTATACTATTCATGTGGATAAAATTTGTTTTATACATATGTTATAATTTCTTAAATTTAAAATCATCTCCTTGGAATATTTTAACATTCATGTTTGATAATATCACACATGTATGACTTAATAAACATTTTACAATTGTCACAAATCTTTTATCACTCATTTTTAACACTATAAACATTTATATGATCAAATAAATAACATTAATTTAGAATGTATGATCTAGAAATAATTTAATGAACCTTATGAATCCTGTGATCAAAATTAAAATTATATTTTATCATATTGATTTTTCCGAGGAAGAAACTTTTGAATAACTTAAGAAATTTTTTCAAAAATAATTATTCTAATCCTTATAAATATATTTGAATTAGTTCTTCATCATATTTATCACACTCATATGTTCATCGACCCTTTCACATGTGGCCCACTTAATCTTACTCTCTATTTCATTATAATAGGATGATCTTGTGGGAACACCAATTTTATAACCCAATAGGTTGTTATATCGATAGTAGTGTGTCCTACCCAAAAACCATTAATGTATTCTAAAGAAACATCATTTTCTCTAAGGAGATAAGTTATGGCATAGTGATGATTTCCTCCTACGAACACATTCATTGTAAAATAATCTCTTTTCCATGTGATATTTCATGAATCAGGATGCAGACTTGTGTCATCGTCCTTTTGATGATTTGAATATGTTTTTTGAACATACATTCTTGTACAATTGATATGGATTTAATTAATGTACTACCATCTTGGACAATCTAGGCCACTGAGATATATCCTCCTAAACAAAGAAGCCAAAAAATTATATATTGATAAATCAAACAAATCCATACCACCAATGCCAACCCCAGACCAAGATAAATATCAAAAAAAATCAAAATTCATGTTTATTTTCATTAATTTAATTAAATTATCAATGGTAATGTGATTATAAAGACTTATTGTATGGATACCAAAACACATTTTCATAGATCGAATCAATCAAACAAAATTAGAAACATGTGGTGTTCTTTTAGGAAGATCCATCTTAATGTTTATAACAATTTATGTCTACTAATTTTAATATAATGAGAATAATTATAAATGATTATAATCCCTCATCACCAAATAGATAGACATCTTCGATTTCTTTTTATTAAGATGTATCTTGAGTTTAGTGAATATATTTATTGTTACTATCATAGAATCTTATTGTTATCAATTTAGATGGGAATTTTGATATACTTTTGATATGGCACAAAATATAGGGAAATTATAATATAAGATATTGATTAAGACATATTAACAATATTATAAAAATAGTAAAAACACATATATGTAATATTGTATACATTTAGTGGTATTAAAAATTACCTCCCAAATTAGGTCTAGGAAATCCAGAAACCTCACACTACCAACTAGGTTTCTCATGCAATTAAAACTAGATCGTAGTCTATATGTAGGGATCAATTGGAATATCCCTAATTTAATTAATCAATAATTTTAAGCACATTAATTTTACATTCCTCATATCATTACTCAAAACTAACACCTATCAATTCTTGTTTTATTTCAATATTAAAAAAATCAATAAGTTATATCACCAGTGATGTTCCCAAACCCTAATCCATGAGAGAAGACACATGTCAACCTATAATCTACATTAAGTGTAAAAACAAAAATATTGTTTGATCATTTCCAAGGAAAAATGCATGATCATCAGGTAGCCTTTGTTAGGGAAAATGTGAATTCACTAAATTCACATGGTATTAATTACTATTTTTTATGTCTTATTTTTTTCATATTTTTATGTTAACTCCTCTATGGGATGTGAATTAATAGGGTGACCATTATACAATAAACGTACACCAATTAGACACTTAGTGGAAATTCCCATAGATGATATATGATGAGAAAAACCTATAATAACCAATGAACAACAATTATGAATGGGGAGAATGAAAATAATATGAAATCAAAATGAGTGAGATGCATGATGTGATGGATAAACTATCTTATTTCATCAAGGATCCCTTGAAGTAAAATTAATGCAGGAGAAATTACCCAGAATAAAATAGAAAAAGAAACATCTTGATGATTAATGTCCACTATCCATTAAAATAATGATAATAATAAAAAAAGAATAATTAAATAGCATATAATTTTTTCAAGATTCTATTAAAGAGTACAGAAAATTTTGAGAAGTAGGATAACGTGTGGAATATACAAATAAACCCATCTTTCCAAACCTCTTGAACTATGAAAACTAAATAATGATTTTTAGTACTGGGTGAGACTCACATCAGAATATATTTTTCACCGATTTAAAGATAAATAAATTCTAAATATATCTACCATATATTATAAATAAAATCCATAGATCAAAATAATTTTCAAAGACCTTGGTTGATGAAGATTTTGTGGATGAGATCACATTTTAAGAACATATTAAATTCCCAATATCACCAATAAATAAACATGATAACTCTAAGGCATAATTTTCAATATAATATTACCAATATACTCAATATGAGGTTGGAGATACCCCTGAACTAGATTTATTTCATTATATGATTATTCTAGATGAATTATCTAATAATATCCCTTTTAAAAAATTTCAACATTTTCAAAATAATTCATATATTTTATTATAATGTAGAAGGATGTGATGGATATTACATTGAGGACTAAATTTAAGAACCAAAATCTATAAAAATTTAAAATGACATTCTTGGGTTGTTTATTTAGAAATAAGATTCCGAACCTATCGTATGAGACGTAGTGAATAAAACATTATGATCATTTGATTTATCGAAATATATTCTAAAAAATGATATAATTACTTTTTTTGTTCCAGAACAATAATTATTTTTTCATACCCTTAATGATGATGGAGAACCTCAGGGAGACACATTATATGACAAATAATAGTTGTAAATTTATGAAATGACTACACATAATGAGGAAGATGATTTGGATATAGAATTATATTACAATATTCTAAAATATTTTCTGGAAGAAGTTATGTAAGATTAAAAAGTTGATATAAACAATATTGGGGAACATATGGTCAGCCTATTTCAATAAAAACCCATACATTTAGAATTGGAAAATTAACCCAATGCCACACATGAAGCGTTTGACACAGAATATTTTATAAGATCTGTGGGGAAGTAGTTACACCTTAAAATTCACCTCGACCATAAAATATAGAGAGATACATAATAATATAAAATAACATTTTTCTCTCATGGATTGATTAATTATCATCTTGCTACATATGAAGCTTATATTTTAATTTAAACTCATGTTTCATTAAAATTATATAAAGTGTATTATTCAATGAATATCATTTATTTTACCATATATATGTATAATTACCTGCACTATTACAATATTATGAGGACACCATAATATATTTTTTAATATATGAGGATACCCCATTTTAATACTTCTACAAATATTTTAGTAAATAAATTATACTAATGAGTGTGCTGGAATATAGAACTTTTTCAAGGAGTACATATAAGAAGAATTATATTTATGTATCTCTAAATATTAGAAGATGTGTTTTTTCACAACACATAAACCACATCTACTCAAACTTTTAGGATCACTATCAGAATTCCTTTGTATGAATAATAACAACATAACCTCTCTTGGGAGGGATAAACCAATTATAATATATACATTCTAATTTTTATTCCTTATTTCTAATATTTTTTTTATTTTACATTGATTTGTTATCGACAGGTTTTCCAATAATTGGTTAAATATAATAGATCGGATAAGTTATTACCAAAATTTGGGGAAATATATTATCTTTATCATAATGCCATCAAATAATAGTACACTGTTTAATTCCTTCATTTATGATTCTAAAATTAGTTTTTTATAAAATTCCATCATAAGACAAAAATATCATGGATGAAAATAGTTGAGGGTAGTGTAATGAAAAGTTGTGTTGAAGGGAACTCAATGTGATTAATACGGATTTCTATTTTCGACATATTATAAAATTAATGAATATATAAAATTAAAATAATTTTTTTCCTATTTTAAAATTTACTGTAATGATATTTTCCAAAATTAATATTCTCCTATTTGATTTCCATAACATTTTGTATAATGTTTTATCCAAAAATTTCATTATATTTATTATCTCCCTACATTGTGAAAATTTCATACAAGATTTGTGTAAATCATTACATATAAAATATTATGAAATAAATCAAATAGTTTTTAATAATTATAGTCAATTCATTGATATTTGTTTTTCGTGAAATAGGATATCGAGTGTGTGCGAAATAATTTATATGTAATTACAATTCTAACATGAGCCAAAAATAATTTTTGAATATAATATGAACTATCATGACCAAAATAAAAAATAAAAAATTATAAACCAAATCAACGGAATTTTTTATATTTCCACATAAACTATTGTATAATTTTTAATGAGGATCTATAGTAAATATTCAAGAGAGTATGAATTTGGTGTTGGAGTCAATGAAATTTTTAAACATATAATGAGTTTATTTTCAAAAGGATTTGAACATAAATGATTGGGAAAATTTTATTGAAAAATATAATATATAAAATTCACATAAATGAATTGATTTAGGTGTGAGAAATATTGATACATGACGGAGAATATGAAATTGACTTATACTGAATTCATTTGAGTTATATAAATGATGTGGAAAACTTAACATGGGATTAAGAATAATACGATGGAGGGTCTAATTAAAGATGTTCTTCTTAAAATTTTGATTCCAATTAAATATAATATGGTCCAATATTATAATCTATACTCTAGTAAGAATAGAATTTGGATAGTAGGACAGATTCATGTAAAAATAATGATAATTTTCTACAATTGTTGAATATGTTCATAATTATACTCTATATTTTATATTTAGATTTTGGAAGGATGTATCATTTTGTTTTTGGGAAAATGAAACTCAATGATAATATATGTTAAGAGTATAATAGTTCCTGAGTGGAAGTGTGATGTGATTTAATATTTTCAGAATTTAAATTGTATTGTGATGAAAAATTAAAAAAATTGTTAAATTAAATCTTATGAAGATCAAATTTTTTATTTGGTGAATTTATAAATTAAATATTAAATAGGTCATTTATATTTTTTTAATTTTTTTTAATATTATTTAAAATATTATGAATGTATACATTTATTTTGAACATTGAAAATTAATTTTGACAGGTTTTTTTTTATTGAAAAAATGTGATTATATTAAAAATAATTTTTACTATTAAAAGTTGAAATTTCAATTTCGAAATTAATATGATTTTAAATGATTATTTTTTTCCCAAAATTTGATTGTAATTATATAAATAATAATATTGACTAATGATTTAAATTTAGTTGTCAAGAGTTGAATATAATTTAAAATTATTATTTTAAATAATTTTTTAAAAAATATTACTCTATATTTTTTGAAAGAGATGTTGAAAATACAAAAAATGGATGAGGAGACAACATAAAGAAACTAAAAAATTAGAAACCCTAAAAATATAATATTCCAGAATAATATATCATGGTTTGTAAACTAGTATTTTGATCGCAACTGATTTATCCATGAGGTGTGTTTTATTAATGATGATAAATAACTAAACCCTCAGAACAATTTTATTGAAGAATGGGTGAAGACTCAAAATTTTTCTCTTTGATGGTGAATTTAAGATAGTTGATAATCCTCACCAATTTTTATGAATTTTATCTTTAAGGATTAATGATTCATTCCTATGACTTATGCTGTGTTATTTTTTGTTAGGTCTGATGCACAATGATTCATTTACCTCACTTTCATATATAAATCGCATAATTTCATAAGGTGATAAACCATTACACATTATTCATGTATTGTAACCATGATTTTATATAATAAATTCTTCTAGGACATGAATTGGATTAAAAATTCAAGTTAAATTATGTAAAACAACTATCCATGGAACACTAAATGAACTTAGCATGTGACCAACCATTGGAAACAAAACAAAATTTAATTTTAAAAAAATCATGGTGTTCAATAAAACAAAAATTAACCCCACATAATAGTATAATATAACACTAAAAATGGAAATTTGAGGCTACCTTAATCCCTTCTAGATTCTCGGTCACTTCCGAATTTTCTACACCCACATCTTCCTCATTTCCTCTAACCGATCACACTATCTCCAAACTACATCACTAAAACATATTTAATAGAATAATAAAAACTATTTTTCTTTAATATATTGATATGTTGATGCACCCAAATTCATATTAAGATGTTGGTTTCATATTTTTATAGGAATACGATGGGAAATTAGTTGTTGAGTTTTCTGAAAAATAAATCCATATTTGAAGTTCACTTAGTGAAGAGAGGCTATGGAATCAGTAATAAGATTTTTTCAAATGTTTTATAAATCCTGGAAAATCTAGTTGAATGAGTAAAATAATATTTTAGTTCCATTAGAGACACATTTTTTCTTTTAAATCATTAAAATATATTGAGAAATATTTTAGGTTACATGATTAGAGACGACATGAGACTTTATGGTGTATAGAGCCTGAAGTAGATAATATAAAAAATAATATTTATAAATACATTTTGAGCGTGATGTTTTTCATAAAAAAATTGAATATGAACTGAATGTAGTCTAAATTTTTGAAATACAAGTCATTTGTAAATTTTTATATGTGGGGTTTTCCATAGGAAGGACCTACGGTTAGTTAGAATCATATGTATCGTTGAGTCAGCCACTGGAGAGTGCATTTAATAAAAAAATATATACATTACTTGTTTTTTTATTAGATTACCTATTTAAATTCTAATAAAAATACACTAATAATTATTTTTTAATGTTTATCCTCATTAATCCTGACAATTTTTAAAGAATTATGTGGGTGTTATTCATTGGTTAATCAATTTTAAGCAAAAAATAGAGATCAAATCAATGTTGATTGAGAGGATGTGAATGAAGTGTCTCTTTTCTATCCCATGGGATTTTTGTACGCTAATTATTGATCCATAATCATTATAGGAATCATAATTTATATTTACATCCCTTTATTGAAAATATCAAACATGATATTATCTATTATTCTTGATCTAGGTTTTACTGACACATTAAATGACAAGTATTCCCAATTATTTTGTTAATTCAATGAATGTTTCTTATAGAACACGATTTCAATCCTCTTAATAAATTATTCATGATATTTGGATAATAAATATTTTAAAATTATTAGTTATACCTTTCCAAGTGATTCACCCCCTCGGTTCTTTAGGTTATTCACCATTAGAATACGATTTCACTGTTAGACATTGTTGGGTAGGTTTGAGCACGATCAAATAACCAGATTAAAATAAGATTCATGTGTGATAAATGGATTGTAGTTTTTTATGGTGTATCTAGATAGATCATGTGTTGAGGGTGATTGTTCATGGATCTATTATTAAAATTAGAAATTAGATCAAATTTAATGAAATGTGAGGCACATTTTATGGGATGAGAACTTCGAGTTTCCCAATGAAACCTAATTACAAGCCACCAATGGAAGATAATCAATCACCAGAGGTGAACTCTATAGATTTGAAGTTGTCATATGACCAAATTCTATTTATATAAGGAGGATATGGATAACCCAATTAATATTTGGACTTAATTTAAAAATCAAGACCTCACACTGTGTATTTTGGTTGAACACACAACATGTTCTTTGGGTTTTTTTTACAACTGAGTTTTTCATCTTAATAATGATCACACATCATGTGGTCGAACACGCACATCGTACAACTAGACTCTGAGATCTAGTTCATATTCTAATATACACACTATCATAATTCGTTATGGTTATACACACCATATACATTATGAGTACACATAGATAGTTACCTAGGAATAGTTTAGTACATTGTTAGGTTCACAAGCATGATAATATATACACATAAATGACAAAAGGAAACATTAAGGATTGTAGAGGATGAGAGTCACCGTGCATGACCTATAAATATTATGAATTGGGAAATTGATACCCATACATGTACATAGGACAAAATGGTCTGGTAGCATTTTAAGTCCACTCTCTATATAGACAATATATATGTTGTGTACCTATTTTTTGATAAACATACACATCTTTTATACAATTCATTTTGAATCATATTTCATAATGTGAGTAACCAATCCCATGTTCATATCCCCATAGAATAGTGATTTAGACTATGATGTGTGTTTTGAGGATATGATTGAAGGTGTTCTGAATGCGACACTTCATTAGGAGACATTGGATTGATGGTAATGATCATGTGTTACAACCAAAATGTAAATAGAGTTAGAACTCCATTGTCATATTAGGGTGTGTGTCCCACAAACAAAACATATTGGTTTATGTGGAACTCCATTTTGGCACCAGGGTGTAGGTACTCTATCTGGTGTGATGAAGCCCCCACTATCACAATAGGGAACGGGTCCCTCACACACTTTTACATATGGAGATGGTAGTCCCCTATAATACATTACGTTTGGGTCCTCCATCTACCGTGTGGTACTCCCCCATGTTTGAGCTAGGGGGTCAAGCATATACTCCATTATATATATGAATCCAACAGATGTTGAGCGCAGTTGTGGGGTCTTATCCCCACTATTATTTAATAATTTGGTTATGTGGGATACATAATTTTGTTCTATAGTTCCCTTGTATTTGGTTTGTGAAGTGGTGAGGTCCATGTCCCTCCATATGAGAACAATCTATGGTTTTCCATGGTGTTTGGAATTCTATATTGGCCTTCAGTGCTGTTGAAAACTTGTTTTTTATTGATAGGACATAAGATAGAGATCCCCTTTATCTGTAATTATGGTTTCTTATATAAACATATATCTAGTTTTTTTTCTCATTTCCCTCATTATTTGTGTTTTTTAGCCTACTATTATCATTTCATCTATTTTTCCCCTTATTTTATGGGGTTTCCTACAAGGTTTGTATATAATCACCCTTGAATGGTATTTTCTCACATTTTCCATTTCTTGTCAAGATGATGAACATGTAAGTGGTGGCTTTAGTAGAGGATAAGGATATGTGGTGTCATTTAATTTCATAGGGTGTTCATGGAATATAGATAAGTGGAAGGGATCCCTCATCCAGATTTCAATCCTTTTGATGATAGTGTGGACGTTATTTATAGTTTAGAATATATGTATTATATTTACATTTTTACATCACCATATCATTCAATTTTTATTCCCTAGAGGATATTTTGTTCATAGTTTTTACTCTAGGTTTTACAATATATCATTATAATTCATCTGTATATTTTTTTGAATATGTTTGGGTAAATTCATATTGGTACATTTTCTAAAGGCCTATAATTAGTGTTTTTCCTTCTCAACACATGTTCCAACCACTGGCATGTGAAGGAAAATTTGGGGTATGTGTTTCTTAGTCATAATTTGCCAAGGTGGGCCATAGTGTTTTAGGACATTACAACAATTTAATATTCATGATGAATAAGTTTAACCCAGTTGAAGAACCATAATTGAAAACCCCCAAAGATGAATCTCAATAAACATTATGAAAACATAATCCCATAAAGATGATAGAAAACATAGAATTTCATCGACCTATACCAATGGAATCCTTGTGAACTAAAAATTAATTTTCATTTATCCCACATGAAATAGGAAGAAAACTCAGATTTATTATCTGTTAAAGAAATATATTCAATGATCCCATCTATAACATCTTATGTAAGAGATGAATATCTAAAATAATAATTAGTTATTATCAAAGAAGAAAGTTTTCATTGTCGAAGTGAAATTTTTTAAAAATGAGGTTGAGTTTGTATAGAATAAAAGTACACCATGAATTATTATCTAATGTCAAAATTGGTAGATGTTATGTCTTCCATTTGGCATAATTTTAATATGATTATACCTATGTCTATTTTCATTACTCCAGCTGTAGGTCCATAAGATTGAAATTCAAAATGACCAATTAGATTCCCCCAAAAAGTTCAACACAACCCTTCACATAAATTTTCCAACCATGAATAAACTTTCTATCACACTAACTAATCACAAATTTGATCAAAGAGACATGTAGACCACAACTTCCATCATTGAAACCTTTTAACAAACCCAAAATCTAGTAAAAAATATTAAATTCATGCATATCAGAACAATATACATACATTATTAATAAAACCATGTATTAAAAATATGAAAATATAAAATTCAAGAAAAAAATTAAAAATAAAAATAATGGATGTAGTATCCATAAAATAATTCTCACATAGCTTATAGACTTTGAAAACCTATTAACCTAATTTATTTCATTCCCTCAATTAAATGAATCAGTGATGGCCGAAACCTTCTCATTATAACCTAAATTCAATCCCAACATACCTAATCCTATATTAAAACATCTGAACTAAATCATGTTTCCAATAAATCATTATCAATGACTTAATATATGCAATTCCTCACATGATATTTTGGAGAAACATTTCACTTCCACTAGAGAAATGAACCGTGAAACTAATTCATCTTAAAATATTATATATGTCACAAAAAATATTCACGGGAATAAATTTCTCTCAACTATATGAATCATGACCCACTTTCTTGGAATGTGGATCTCATATAGCCTTAGAATTATATCACTAATGTTTGAAACCAAATTCTGAAAAGATAAATATGTTTAGCAACTATATATTCCCCGTTACTAGAACAAAATTCCTAATATATTGAATATAGATGATATTTTCTAAAATTAATTTCATTATATTAATATAATTTCATTATATGTATATTTCAAAAAATTTATTCCTTTACTCACACTTTTTCTTTATTTATCACCCAATTTGAAGACTTTTGATCTAAGAATCTATCATTAAAGATGAGGGAAAAATCCAAATTTTACTCTAATGATGGAAAATAGTGATATGGAATTCATACAGCTGACATGTTACCTTATTCCTTGTTCTAAGGATCTATAGACATTGAGAGACTGTGGAGATAATCATACCTCTTTCATCTTCCCTTAATAGTTTAATTCTCATTATTTAAAATTTTTTCGCACACATTTTCTTGATAAGAAGTGGGAAGTGACCATATAGAGGATGTAATCCTGATTTTAACACATTTATGAGATTGATGAGATGATCACATTGATTTTATACTTTATTTTAATGTTAATTCACTCAACATAAGTACTGGGTTTCTGTATAAATAATTTTTGCATAAAAGGAATAAAATTTAAGAGTCGTGGTAATTAGATAATGAGATATTGAAAAGTTTAATTAAGGGGTGTAATCCTCACCAACATCCATTAGACTATTAATTTTTATTATAAAAACATATTATAATTACTAAAAACATTCACCCATAATTAATATCATACTTTGAAAACTATGAATACAAAAAATAAACATGTTAGAGGTTATCTGATGATTTGAAACCCTACACCAGGAAGGAAGAAACTAGTCTGTCCGATGGAAGAATTAGGAGTAATAATAGAAATTATCATTAGAATCTGTTTGTAGAAACCATGTGATCTTGTGTTGGTATCTTACCACAGAAAATTATAAAACATTCAGGGTCTTGATTAAAATCTAATTCGATATATAGTGATTTTGAAATCTCTTTTTATAATTCTATCAAAGAACCCTCTTACCGCCCCTACCTCATATTATTATATTATATTACTATTAACAATCCCCATAATTTTTAATTACTTATTTAATCAATAGTGATCCATTTCATTAATCATGATGCTCTTATATCTGTTGTTCATGGATTCAATGATGTTTATTTTCACTTAGATCTATTTTATAGATTTATTCCATTTTTATGAGATATATAGTAACACCTAAATCTTTTATCAGAATCCCAACCAAAAATTCAACATCACCCATATCATTCCTTTGAACTAGAATCTCTATTTTCAAGCATTCATATGCTTTTTTAATGTTGTGATATATCAATTATATGGAACTATTTTATGTTATTTGACCCAATATTATATCTACAAAATTGGTCATCAATCATAGCTATAAAAAAATTATTCACATACCACTAGTAATCTATATGGTTATTTAGTTTTCTTGTTCACATTGGGGGTTTCCCCCTTCATTGATCTTCATTGGAAATGAAATCCCTATGATGAAATCTATAAGGATCATAATCACGCAGTAACCCATGGTAACAAAATGATGTTATATAAGTCTATTCCTTTTACCTTGAATTTGTCTATATTTACAATTGGTTTCCCATTTTACAAGGGTTCATTATTAATAATGATGTTTTATCTAAATCCTCAGATATTATCCAAGCATCAGGACCTTTAATAAAATATTTTTTTTCCACTAAATTATCTATGAAACCGTGATTTATAATTCACATTAGGACTTATGTTCACAATTAATATATATAGATTCTCACTCTAAGTCATACTTTTGTGACAATAAACACTAGAAACCTTTTGTTTTATGATGTGTTACCTAATATTCTGTAAATATCATTGTTAGCATTATAAAGCTTTAACCTCTATCCCTCAGTAGTCCAACCAATAACACTCTAAATTTTTTATGGTTAGAGGCAAAATATCATATTTAAGGTAAAATCAATAAAGGGATTTTTGAGAGAAATTAAATCCTCCATTGTGAATATCATATAAATTCCTGAATTTTAAATGAGTTAGAGAATAAATTGAATAGGAACAACGTTGGTGGATTTTCCAATCTGGTATATGAAAATCCTAGATATTCATATTGACCTTACTTGTCTATAAAAATGTTGTGTAAAATATTTCAATTCATTGTATACCTCATTCATATATTCTATAAGAAAACCTAAATCCAATCACATTGTTTCAACGTGAAATTATACTAATAAGACCTTATGTTAGTTTCATGAAAATAAAATGAATTTTCCAATGATATGAAAAATATTATAATATATTTTATACACCCCATGGTAACAATTCTTCATTCTAATTTAATATTAAATTCACATGGTAGGTAATAATACTTATATTGATTAAAATAATTTTCCATTGGTCTAAAATATATAATAATAATCTATTCTGTGTCAAGGACTAACCCAGTCCAACCCAAGGCACTGTCGAACCATTCACATGTCTCATGGGTATTGGTCACACGATCATGCATAGTATACCCCATAGACATGGATAAAACATGAGGGAATAACTGTAGGTTTTTAATACTACCATTGATCATTGTACCTATATCTCTTTTTATTCCTCAGTGTATTAATTTCCAAAAAAACCATTTTTGAACGTGCTACAAGTGGTTATGGGACACTACTACAAAGGCCCAAGTCAAATATTGGACACATGACTCCAAGGAATCTTTATAGAGAAATTAAATGTCCCACTTTTGAAAGAAATTATTAGGGTTTGGCACTAATTTTTTCTCTGATACTGATGATATGTTAGTGGAAGACATATTTTGGACATGTTAAATAGTCTTCAACTTTATATATGTCACCTCCTATCTTGTTCAAAATCATGAATCCATATTTTACATTATTCCACTCACCAATACTTCTATAGATTAATAACACTATTGTAATTATCCTATACTAATATTTGATATATTTTCAATGTTAATTATCATCAAGTATTATTTCATAAATGTCCATCCAATTTTCATGGGTTATTCAAGTTTTTGATGTATCATTCAAACCTCAACCAGTCCACACCAATTCATAAATATTTTTCGAAGTGAGGAACCATATATTTTAAATTATTTATTGTAATGATAATTACCCACATGATCAAAGAAGTTTCAGATTAGATTATACACTAGAAGGATAGATATTTCCCATCTCGTCTACACTATATAGGAATACAATTTTTTTAACATATTTTTCAAATGATGATAAATTTAAAGTTATTATCCCTGTAAAATCTCATAAACATGAACAATATTATAGTCATATAATTTTTGAAAACCCCATATTATCTCTTTGTCTCTAACCACTCCATAGAATTATTTTTTTCTTGTACTACACCATTTATTGAAAATGTGTGACATGAATCCCACTATAAAAAATACATAGTTACTTGCAGAAACCTTTTCTTAAAACCACCCATAACCCCCATCCCAACATATAATGACACATTTTCTTATCAATTTTTTAACGTTGCTCCCACTTACATTCATATCATTGGAAAATTACCCAATCCATATGTATGAGATAGAACATAATGGTAGATGTTACTCTATTTTCTACTAGGGACGAGTCTTTAAATAATTCACATCGGTTCTTTTAGACTTCATCTAGAGAAATTTACCATTCCCATGCACATGAGATAGAAATTAATAGGGGTATTCAAACCCAAAAACATGAATGGATTTCTTCCCATATTTCATGATATATGGATATTTTATATATTTTATTTTGAGCCAAACCATAAATAAATTATTTTTTATGTTCTTTCCCTCTGCCTCTATGTGATTTCCCATTTTACCTTCCTCACAAAAAGATAGTGTCTTTTTTAGGGTATTTTCTAATCAACATGACCGTATATAGTGCATTTTTTCCCTAAAGAGTTTCCAATGACCCTTAGGACACTATATAATACTAGAATTATATTCCTCTATTTAAATATACCCCATTTAAGAACTAATCCTTATACCATTTGTAACATAAAAAGGATTTACAAGTATATTTAATATGGAATTACAGAAACACAAAGTCTCTATGAAACAAAACTATATTGAAATCTAGAAAATAAACATAATTTTTCTGCTTCTGTGAATTGAATTTTGAAAAACTGGCATACACGGTTGCATTCAGTAAATTATCTAGAGTTCTATAGGGCCAACCAATTTTTTGTTAATTGTAATATGACACTTATTAATAATATTGTACCATTATGAATTGAAATGTTACCCTTGTGTAATTTAATATGACCATATTTAAGAGTAAACTCACCCCTGATTGTATAAATAAAATTTAGGCACCTTATAAATGAAATAAAATTAATACTTAAGTGTTGGTATTTTTCATATGAATAGTAGATATTTAATTACAATTTTATAATTGTCATATTTATTAAAAAGGAAATTCATTTACATATAATGTATTCATAAATCAGTATTTGTTTCTTATTACTTAAAGATAATTTCTGGATACTTTATTTAATTTTTATGTTATTATAAAAACAGTTTTAATTTTAAAGACTATATATTTTCAAATAATTGATAATTTTAATTGAAATTTATCATTCCATTATTTAGAATTTTTTTAAAATATAAACCATTTTTTAGAATCTATATATTAAAAAATGTTTATGATGAATTTTTAGGATTTTTTTTGAAATATTTGAGTTTTAGTGAATAGTGAAATATGATAATTTACCATAAAAATACATTATGTGTTAAATACACTACTTCTTGAATAATTTTAGTTGTATGAAACCATTATATCAAACTAATATACACATATTACTATTTTTGGTCATAAGAATCAATCACCCTTCCTTTTCTTGAGAAAAATAACAATATAAGGAATAACAAATACAAATATCACTCCTCTCATCCACAATAAAAACAACCCATCACTCCCTCTTCTTTTCACTCATCTATGATTTTTATATTCTCAATGATCTTTCCAAGTACGGTATCCATGTATCTTTCCACTTCTAGGACCTCTTTACCTTACCAAAAGACCACAACCCCTTCCCTTAAGAAGGATCCCAATGATGATATTTTATAATGTACACCCTCTCCCATTGTTTTTTATTTTCATTTTCAATTTTATATATTATTATATTCTTCTAATATCCTATATATAAATGATCATGATAACTATATTATCACATATATACTATAATTATATCATTTAAATGTAAGGCTCAATATCAAACTCTTTAATCTCTCTCTTCTATTTTAATAATGACATCATAGCCCATGAGGTGCCAATTTACAACCTTCATTCATGACAAACCTTCGTTGTTAAATTATTCCATTAATATTGGATAGGAAAACATTTTTATGTGTAATGGCCCGAGTTTTTGGGGTCCATTACTTTGTGAAAATCTCGTTTTGGGTTTTCTGGTATGGGAATCACGGCGGTGTAGGCCTACTGGTAGCCTTAGCCTACCGGTAGTAGGCCTACCGGTGGCTCGGCCTACCGGTAGCTACTGCCTACCAGTAGCTCGTCTACCGGTAGCTGCTTCCTACCAGTAGCTCGACCTACTTGTAGCTGCTGACTACCGGTAGCTCGGCCTACCTGTAGCTGCTGCCTACTAGTAGCTCGACTACTGGTAGCTGCCGCCTACCGGTAGCTGCTGCCTACCGGTAGCTCAGTTACCGGTAGCTACAACCGACCGGTGGCTATAGCCTACCAGTAGCTCCGCTACCAGTAGCTGTCACCCACCGGTAGCTGAGAGCTACCAGTGGCTCTGGCCTACCCTGCGGGTTATGTCCAGTAACGCTCCCTTTAGCGCAAATAGGGTTTTAAACCCTATTTTGACTCGTTTAAGCATGTTTTAAAGACCCGTAATGCGCATAAGAGTTTTAATTAAATACTTAAACAGTTAATGAGTCGGTTTAAACCACCCGGCCCACGAGTGGAGTCACGTGGTCAACCCAAGACCCCCGCGCCTTACGCGGTTTTGCATTTCCACCTCAACCGTCCCTGACTCTTATAAACTAAGGGTTAGCCGTGGTTTATCCTTTCCTCGATCGTGGATTTTCACAAATAGCTTCTAATACATCGGGCGCATCGTTATCAGTATAGTTCCGCACCCCCGACCTAAACGTCGATTATCAATCAACATGTAGGGAATTTCTTCTTTTCCTCTCTGTTTTGTGTATCATGCGGGGTGGGCGTGCTTTCGATTCTATAGAATTGGATAAACCAGACCTAATTAAAGATAATGAATGAATTCTATAAAGAAAGGAGGGGGTTGTGATCATTGATGCTGTCTTATATTTTTGATGTTGTTTCTTCAATGACCATCTTGTTGAGTTGTGCTGGCTTATGCCTTCTGAAAATCGAGGTCGTTGGTGGTCGTTGTTTGTGCACTAATGAACTCCTGGTGATGTTTTAAATAGCATATTGTGGTTGTAAACCCGTGCTGTGAAAAGTAATCGGTTAATCACGTATATCTGGTGAAATAAATTGAGGCACCAGTATTTTCCTTTTGTGACAACCCCCGGTTAAAACACAGGAGAACTGAAATCATGGAGGGTGTTAAGTGGTTTAAATCTGAAAAAACAGTCTTGGCCTTGCTTAGTTTTGGTGGCAGTGTTTTGGTGGTTTTCTTTTACGAGTCGATTGCTGGAGATGTGGAGGGGATGGGATCCCCTGTTCTTTTATACCCTCGGTGGTTGTGTGCAATTGGGGGATGGGATCCCCTGTTGAAATGGCTTCGGTGGTTGTGAGTTTTAAGACCAGGTGGATACTTGTTTATATCACAAATTGGGGTGGGATCCTCTATTGTTGAGAACCGGGGGTGGGCGTTGTGGTTGTTGTTTGATTGTTTACTTTCCTGGACTTATGCCTATGCCTACTAGTTACCCAGTAGTGCTTAAACATAAACATTATTACTGAATGTGAAATAAGAAAGGGGACACATGGGTTGTTAGCATGATTCATGACTCAGACTTGAGTGTTGTTGTGATCTATAGGCTGTCTGAAGAAAAACCTAGCTTTGGGTGAGTGCTTGTTACACACACATATATATATATATATATATATATATGTATATGTAGCTTTGTGTTTCTTATTATCACCCCACCCAAGTTGAGAACTTAGTGCCGAACACCCCCATTTCATGGGGGAGGGTGCTTTTCCCAACACTATCCTTAGTGGCTGGTTATTAGCTCCTTTTCATCTCCGTTTCCCGGATAGCCCAAGTATCATCGGGCAGGCTGTGATGCCCTGAAGTCCATTATTAGCTCATGAACCTTTGGGATGGGTAGTGTGGTGGTTGGCCAGGTGTGTGCGGCTGGTGGTTTCCCATGTGTCTTCAGGATGAGGCCCTGGTGTCTTCGGGCGTGTCAGTGTATTTTCTAGCCAAGGTGTCTTCGGGCGTGGTGGTGGTTGTTTTGGCCTAGGTGTTTGCAGGCGTGGTTACGTGAGACAGTTGTGGCCCAGGTGTGTGCAGGCGGGATTTCGGCAGTGGGACTACGTGTGGTTGTGGCCCAGGTGTGTGCGGGTGGGTGTGGCAGTGGGACTGCGGTGAGAATGACGGGATTGGTCCGATGCGTAGGATGTCTCAATAACCAGTGAGAAAGTGGCGCGGGGTACCCAAACATCGATGTGCTCTTATTATATATATTACTTGACTTGCGTTATTTTGGGAGTGTGCCTTGGTGAGGCCTGGGGTGGATAGTTTACCTTGATAGGTGTTTAGTTTACTCCTTTTCTCACGGGACTTTAGTACGTTCCTCCACTTGTGCCTGAGAGTATTTTGTTTTCCCTACTGAGTGTACTTGTATGCTCACCCTACGTATATAAGACTACTTTTAGGTTTCCCGGAGGACTTTGGGGATCACGCGGGACCTTACTAGCTCAGACCTTTGGAGCAGTTGCAGTTGTTGTTTTCTTTTCCTCTTTGGTGCTTACCTTGTAGTCACCATTTGCACTACGGATTTTACTTTTGAAACATGCATGTGGGAATGGTTTACTTTTGGATTTACTTTTCTTTCTGCCTTGGTGTTGTTGGGTTTTCTTCTCCCTATCTCCCGATTCTATAAAATAAAAAGGGAAATTCCTTCCATTTGTGAGAAATTTCTATACCCTTGGTTCTAGTCGCCACTCCGGGACCTATTGAAGGCATGTTTTGGGGTTCATTATCTCTCCTTCAACTTAAAGAAGTAAGGGCCTGGCAATCTGCTGACCCTTACCTTCTTTTGGTGAAGGCGGGTCATGATAGAATGGTATCAGAGGTGTGGTTGAGAGATAGGATGGAGTTTGGAGTTAAGCACAGTGAGGATTGCATGGGATGGTAAGGCAACTGTGTTGGGTGACCTTGGCGCGTGAATTAGGCCAGGGAAGACTGGCTAGGACACGGGATTTTAGGGCCCCCCGTGATCCGATGCAAGGACTCTTGACCTACCGAACGACCAAGTGAGGTCACACTGATTATAGGGTAGAGACCCTAGGAATGGTACATGCATCATAATGACTTGTGTTCTTGTGTTTCTGGGATGTCTTGTGAATTAAGTATAAATAAAATTTTAAGAAGCTTTAAGAACGATATTATGCACTACTTGGGCATAGGCATTTTTTGTTTACCTTGCAGCTATGGCACCTGGAAGGCGACCACGTGTGGTACAGGCGATCGAGGCCCCGAAGACTACCTTGGCCAATCGGCAGAAAGCTGATCGAGAGGAAGAGGACGACCAGTGGCAGAAGACTCTTCGAGCCTTCCAGCGACACGCCCTTGAGAAGTATGAGGGCAGCACCTCCGATATGAAGACGGAAGGCTGGCTAGAGGAGCTAGTTACAGCTTTCGGCCTGATTCGGGCCCCAGTCGAGTACTGGGTTCCTCTGGCCGTCAGCCAGATGCGGGGAGCGGCATGTCAGTGGTGGACGCTTTACCTGGGGGAGAGGAGAGAGGCTGAGGTGGCATGGGCAGATTTCGAGAGGGAGTTCCGGGCTGAATTCCTCTCCTCGACGATTAACGCAGAAAAAAGACAGGAGCTACTCTCCCTCCAATAGGGGAGTATGTCAGTGAGGGATCTAGGGATCAAGTTCATAGACCTCATACGTTTTGCTCCGGACCTCTTTCCCGACGAGGAGTCTTGGGAAAGGCGTTTAGAGGAGGAGCTCTGACCCTCCCTCCAGTATGCTGTTACCCCCTTTACCCTGCCGACGTACTTGGAGGTCCAGAAGAAGGCCGTAGTTGTGGAGCGGATGCGTGCTCTATGGGGAGTGTCGTGAGAGGGGATCCAGCTGGGACCATCGAAGGGGAAGTCCGTCAGCACCCGGCCTCCAGCGTTAGGACCCTCTAGGTTCCGACCAGCAGGGAGCAGGCCGCATCAGTTTCAGTTTCGATCCCCCGGCCCTCGCCCTTTTCCTATGGGCCCGGGACCGCGGTGCTTCATCTATGGGAGCCCTGGGCATCTCCGGAGTCAGTTCCTCGACAGGGTGCAGTACAGCAGTGGTAGTCATCCCCAGCACCCGCCCCAGCAGCAGCTTCCAGCCAGACCTTTCCAGCAGCAGCAGCAGGGACAGCGAGCTCCCGCTCCTCAGAGGTCAGACGTAGGAGGAGGAGGCCGACCTCAGGGCCCTCCACAGGGACCTCGACCAGGGCCTGGTCGGGGAGGTGGCCGACAGCCGAGGGGTAGGGGAGCTGGGCGTGGATAGTTGAACGCTGCAGAGGCAGCAGTTCTAGCAGGGCCAGAGGTTGTTCGAGGTACGATCAGTCTGTTTATCACTCTTGATTATGCTCTGTTCGATACGAGAGCTTTGCACACCTTCGTTGCACCCAGTCTAGCCCGTGCCTTGGGTCTAGATGTCGAGAGACTTCCAGTGCCCCTAGTGTTGAGCACACCAGTTGGAGGTCAGACTGGCTTGTTGTTCGTTTGTTGAGGATGTAGACTGATGTTAGGGCCACATCAGTCGGTTAGGGATCTTCTTCTGCTACAGTTTCAGCCATATGATATCATACTAGGCATCGACTGGCTATTTTCTGTGTGTGCCATCATCGACTGTTTTCGAAGAAGGGTGGTGTTCTCAGACATGGACAGCCGGCGTGTTACCTTCACCGGCGAGCGGAGCAGTCCGAAGGGAAACAGGAGAGAGGAACCTCTCCTCTCCTTGTTGACCGAGCTGACAATAGAATCAGTAGATGCTGCAATGGTGGAAGTGCCAGAGATCATCCGTGAGTTTATGGACATCTTTCCTGATGAGGTGATGACTCTACCCCCTCGACGTGATATCGAGTTCGGGATAGACCTACAGCCCATCGCTCATCCAATATCGATGGCTCCTTACCGGATGGTACCTTCGGAGCTACGGGAGTTGCGGATACAGATTGACGATCTGATGAAGAGGGGTTATGTTCATCCGAGTGCAACACCGTGGGGTGCTCCGGTCTTGTTCGCAAAGAAGGCAGATGGTGGTCTCGGGTTGTGCATAGACTAAAGGAGGCTGAATCAAGTGACGATCAAGAATCTCTACCCTCTCCCAAGGATAGATGATCTTTTTGACCAGCTGAAAGGGGAAGGATGGTTCTCGAAGATCGACCTGTGGTCTGGGTACCATCAGCTGAGGGTGAAAGAGAGCGACATCCCGAAGATAGTTTTCAAGTTCAGGTATGGACACTTCATGTTCTTAGTCATGCCCTTCGGTGTTACGAACGCCCCAGCTCTCTTCATGGGGCTTATGAACTCCATCTTCCGTGAGTACCTGGATCAGTTCGTGGTTGTGTTCATCGACGACATCCTGGTCTACTCTAGATCAGAAGAGGACCATACAGAGCACTTGAGGACAGTTTTAGAGGTCCTCCGACATCACCAACTCTATGGGAAGTTGTCAAAATGCATGTTCTGGACACGAGAAGTGCACTTCCTTGGGCACGTAGTGTCTGAGCAGGGGGTAGCGGTCGAGCCATCAAAGGTTGAGGCAATTTTTTCTTGGGCAGCACCCAAGAATGTGAAAGAAGTCTGAAGTTTCCTCGAGCTGGCAGGTTACTACCGGAGATTCATACCCAACTTCTCCTGAGTAGTAGCCCCTTTGATGACTCTGACCAAGAAGGACCAGGCTTTTGTATGGAGTGAGCAGTTCCAGTTAGCCATCAGCTATCTGAAGGAGAAGTTGGTCAGTGCCCCAGTGCTGAGATTACCAGGACAGGGCCTGGGGTGCATGTTGATGCAGCGACAAGGGTTGATCTCTTATGGGTCCAGGCAGCTGCGTTCCCATGAGCGTAATTACACCACCCATGACCTGGAGCTTGCAGCGGTCATTTTTTGTGCTAATGTTAGGGCAGCACTACCTCATCGGGGAACACTTTTTGGTCTTCACGGACCACAAAAGCCTGAGGTATATCTTCTCCCAGCGGGGCATAAACTTGCGACAGTGGAGATGGGTGGAGTTCCTCCAGGATTACGACTTTGAGATCTCTTATACTGAGGGAAAGGGCAACGTGGTGGCCGATGCCTTGAGCAGGATGACGCAGAAGGATGCAGTCCAAGAGTTGGCGGACGCCTGGAAAGCGATGGGAGAGTTGGCTACCTTGCGTCTAGATGCGAGGGTGGATGGTGATAGGGGTTTCCTATAACAAATGACGGTGTAGTCATCCCTGTTTCAGCAAGTGGAGTAGTCTCAATGGGGATACCTAGAGTGCGAAGTGATGAGTGACCAAGTTGACCAGGGCAATGCTCCGGAAGGATGGACAGAGGATGGTCAGAATCGGATGCTTTTCTAGAAAAGGTAGTTTGTTCCAGGGGTGATGCGCGACAAGGTTCTTAGTGAGTTCCACAACTCACCCCTGGAGGTACACCCATGAGTTTCCAAGATGTACCAGGGTTTGAAGAGGCAGTTTTGGTGGCCCGGTGTTAAGCGAGCGGTGGCAGAGTTTGTGGCCAAGTGCCTTGTGTGTCAGCAAGTCAGGGCTGAACACCAAGTTCCAGGCGGCCTACTACAGCCTCTAGATGTCCCCGAGTGGAAGTGGGATGACATATCAATGGATTTAGTCACGGGACTACCCAAGGTCCAAGGAGGGTACGACACCATCTGGGTGGTAGTGGACAAGTTGACGAAATCAGCTCACTTTCTGGTGATCAAGGAGTCGAGTACCGTGGATGCCTTGGATTGAAAGTACGTGGATGAGGTGGTGCAGTTGCATGGAGTTCCGAGGTCTATAGTCTCGAATAGGGATTCACGGTTTACCTCGCGAGCCTGGAGAGGATTGCATCATGCATTTGGAACCCAGTTACGCCTTATCACTGCTTTCCATCCCCAGACAGATGGACAAATAGAGCGCACCATCCAGACCTTGGAGGATATGCTACGGGAATGTGTTATGGATTCATGAGAATCATGGGTGCAATACTTGCCTCTGGTAGAGTTTTCGTACAATAATAGCTACCACTCTACCATCAGAATGGCCCCGTTTGAAGCTTTGTACAGGAGGCCATGTCGTTCACCTGTGTGTTGGACCGAAGTAGGAGAGACAGGCATCCTTGGCCCGGAGGTGGTGCAGAGCACGACAGAGAAGGTTCAGCTCATACGGGAAAGGATGAAAGCGGCCTAGGACCGACAGAAGTCGTATGCGGATACTAGGTGGAGGCCCTTGGAGTTTGAGGTTGGAGACCACGTGTTCTTTAAGGTCTCCCCTCGACGTGGGCAACGAAGGTTCGGTAAAGGGAGCAAACTCTCTCCCAGGTTTATTGGACCCTTCGAAGTGTTGCGGCGGGTTGGAGAGGTGGATTATCAGCTAACATTTCCACCGCTGCTACTAAGGATACATGATGTCTTTCATGTATCCCAGCACAGTCGGTATCTGCACAACAATTCACACGTCCTTGTTTGGGGCGAGCTAGACATCGAGAACGACATGACCTTTGTAGAGAGACCAGTGGTGATCAAGGATCGCAAGGAGAAGGTTCTTTGTGGACGAACCACGCCCTTGGTTCGTGTGTTGTGGAGACATGGTGGGCTTGAGGAGTGTACGTGGGAGAGGGAAGCACAAATGTGTGCCCAATACCCATAGTTGTTTTGATCTTTGTTCCTTGTTGCACCTGTTGCAGTAGAACATTTTGTCCTTTTTACTGTGGAATGTACTGGTTTCATTCCTCTGTTTGTGGGTGAAAAGCCCTGTTTATGGGGGATGAGAGAACCCGACCCCTAATCAAGACGCATTAAGGTGGATGCGATTAAACCCGTGCGGGAGAGTCAGTGTTGCCCAAAGCAGATAATATCTTGACATGGGGAAGGAGACTCCCCAACACACATGCCCGGGCAGTTTGGCATGGTATGTCACATGGTTCTTGGTGGGGAATTGTTTTAGTTAGAATGAGTTCTCTCCTAAGAGGTATCTTTCGAGGTGGTTGTTCGGACCCTCTCTTCCCTTCTGGTTTGTTTAGATTCTCAAGGACGAGAATCGTTTAAGAGGCATCTGATGTAATGGCCCGGGTTTTTGGGGTCCATTACTTTGTGAAAATCTCGTTTTGGGTTTTATGGTCTAGGAATCACGGTGGTGTAGGCCTAATGGTACCCTTAAACTAACGGTAGCTCAGCCTACCGGTAGCTACTGCCTACCGGTAGCTCGGCGTACCGGTAGCTGTGGCCTACCGGTAGCTCGGCTACCGGTAGCTTCCGCCTACCGGTAGCTCGGCCTACCGGTAGCTGCGGCCTACCGGTAGCTCAGACTACCGGTAGCTACTGCCTACCAGTAGCTCGGCTACCAGTAGCTACAGCCTACCGGTGGCTGCAGCCTACCCGTAGCTCCGCTACCGGTAGCTGTCACCCACCAGTAGTTCTCAGCTACCAGTGGCTCTGGCCTACCCCGCGGGTTATTTCCAGTAACGCTCCCTTTAGCACAAATAGGGTTTTAAACCATATTTTGACTCGTTTAAGCGTGTTTTAAAGACCCGTAATGCGCATAAGAGTTTTAATTAAATAATTAAACATTTAATGAGTCGGTTTAAACCACCCGGCCCATGAGTGGAGCTGCGTGGTCAAACCACGACCCCAGCACTTTACACAGTTTCGCGTTTCCACCTCAACCGTCCCCAGGTATTATAAAATAAGGGTTAGCCGTGGTTTCTACTTTCCTCGATCGTGGCTTTTCACAAATAGCTTCTGGTGCATCGGGCGCATCGTTATCCGTAAAGTTCCGCGCCCCCGGCCTAAACGCCGATTATCTATCAACAAATAGGGAATTTCTCCTTTGCCACTATGTTTTGTGTATCATGCGGGGTGGGCGTGCTTTTGATTCCATAGAATTGGATAAACCGAACCTAATTAAAGATAATGAAAGAATTCTATAAAGAAAGGAGGGGGGTTGTGATCGTTGATTCTGTCTTATATTTTTGATGTTGTTTCTTTTATGACCATCTTGTTGAGTTGTGCTGGCTTATGCCTTCTGAAAATCGAGGCTGTTGGTGGTCGTTGTTTATGCACTAATGAACTCCTGTTGATGTTTTAAATAGCTTGTTGTGGTTGTAAACTCCTGCTGTGAAAAGTAATCGATTAATCACGTATATGCGGCCAAATAAATTGAGGTGCCAGGATCTTCCCTTTTGTGATAACCCCCGGTTAAAACACACAGGAACTGAAATCATGGAGGGTGTTAAGTCATTTAAATCTGAAAATACAGGCTTGGCCTTGCTTAGTGTTGGTGGCAGTGTTTTGGAGGTTTTATTTTACGAGTCGATTGCTGGAGATGTGGAGGGGATGGGATCCCCTATTCTTTTATACCCTCAGTGGTTGTGTGAAATTGGGGGATGGGATCCCCTGTTGATACGGCTTCAGTGGTTGTGAGTTTTATGACTGGGTGGATACTTGTTTATATCACAAATTGGGGTGGGATCCTCTGTTGTTGAGAACCGGGTCTGGGCGTTATGGTTGTTGTTTGATTGTTTACTTTCCTGGACTTCTGCCTATGCTTACTAGTTGCCCAGTAGTGCTTAAACATAAACATTATTACTGAATGTAAAATAAGAAAGGGGACACATGGGTTGTTAGCATGAGTCGTGACTCAGACTTGAGTGTTGTTGTGATCTATAGGCTATCTGAAGAAAAACCTAGCTTTTGGTGAGTGCTTGTTACCTATATATATGTATCTTTAGCTTTGTGTTTCTTATTCGCGCCCCACCCAAGTTGTTCACTTAGTGCCGAACACCCCCATTTCATGGGGGAGGGTGTTTTTCCCAACACTATCCTTAGTGGCTGGTTATTATCTCCTTTTCTGCTCCCTTTCCCGGATAGCCCAAGTATCTTCGGGCAGGCTGTGATGGCCTGAAGTCCATTATTAGCTCAATAACCTTCTGGCTGGGTAGTGTGGTGGTTGGCCATGTGTGTGTGGAAGGTGGTTTCCCAAGTGTCTTCGGGATGAGGCCCAGGTGTCTTCGGGCGTGGTAGTGTATTTTCTAGCCCAGGTGTCTTCGGGCGTGGTGGTGGTCGTTTTGGCCTAGGTGTTTGTAGGCGTGGTTACGTGAGACAGTTGTGGCCCAGGTGTGTGCGGGCGGGATTTCGGCAGTGGGACTGTGTGTGGTTGTGGCCCAGGTGTGTGCGGGCGGGTGTGACAGTGGGACTGTGGTGAGAATGGCGGGATTGGTCCGATGCCTAGGATGTCTCAATAACCAGTGGGAAAGTGGCGTGGGGTACCCAAACATCGATGTGCTCTTATTATATATATTACATGACTTGCATTATTTGGGGAGTGTGCCTTGGTGAGTCCTGGGGTGGATAGTTTACCTTGATAGGTGTTTAGTTTATTCTTTTTCTCACGGGACTTTAGTACGTTCCTCCACTTCTGTACGAGAGTCTTTGGTTTTCCCTACTGAGTGTACTTGTATGCTCACCCTACAAATATAAAACTGCTTTCAGGTTTCCAGGAGGACTTCGGGGATCACGCGGGACCTTACTAGCTCAGACATTTGGAGCAGTTGCAGTTGTTGTTTTCTTTTCCTCTTTGGTACTTACCTTGTAGTCACCTTTTGCACCGTGGCTTTTACTTTTGAAACATGCATGTGGGAATGGTTTACTTTTGGCTTTACTTTTCTTTCTGTCGTGGTGTTGTTGGGTTTTCTTCTCCCTATCTCTCGATTATATAAAATAAAAAGGGTAATTCCTTCCATTTGTGAGAAATTTATATACCCCTGGTGCTAGTCGCCACTCCGGGACCTATTGAAGGCGGTTCTGGGGGGTCATTATCTCTCCTTCAACTTAAAGAAGGATGGTCTTGGCAATCTGCTGACCCTTCCCTCCTTTTGGTGAAGGCGGGTCATGACATTATGGTTGAAAAAAAATATAATATATGTATAATAACCTATATAATATTCTAGATGTAGTATATATACATAATATTAATTCATACAACAATACTAGTTCGTAATAATCGAAATAACCCTTGAATAATCTAATTAAATGTCATAAATGATTCATATTATAAATCATCCTCATAACATATATCCAATTGATATATATAACCATTTACACTTATGGATTAAAATTAACAACATTAAATTCCAATTCTAGATAATTATACCAATTTTAAATGGACTACATTACTTATAATAAAGTGTACCGATCATGAAATCATTGAAACAAACACTCTAGAACGCTGGATTAAATCATATAACATATCATTAAGGCCATAAATTAACATAATAAAACTATAATGAAAAAATATATTATATAATATTCTTAATTAATTAATTAATATATTTAATTTCATTATCTAAGATATTAAGGTCAGATGAAGAATATGTTCATTCATGAGGTAAGGTTTTCCTCATCTCACTACTATTTTTTGAGATATTCCATAGTCACCACTATTTTTTGTGTATGGTTTATATATAATCCACATTTATGTATGATATCATGAATATATTTATTTTCTTGGTATTAAAAATATCATTTGTTGATTATTTATTTTGGGGGCATATGATTCGATTGATTAATATGTGGTAATAGATTCTATCTGAACCTTCCTTTTTTTTCATTAGGTTTATTTTTTCACTATCATTACCTGAATGTAATGCATATCTAATTTTTTTTCAATATTATATATTCTGTTTTTAAGTACCAAAATCATAAAATTATATAATTTTATATTTTATTTATGATGATTATATGTTTTAAAATAGTTTCCTTCTTAATTTATCCAAAAAAAGTCCAATTCTTGGCAAAATCTCGAATTCTTACTTATTTTCATGTGCACTACATAATATATTTTAATCCATATTTATTATTTTTTCATTCCAAAAATTTATTATGAAAAACTATATTGGTTCATTTCAGGTTTTATGTAAACATACATTCCCTTCCGCTCTAAATTTCATTAATAATTTTCTTAAACTGTACTAAATTTTTTTATTTATAAAGATTCTTCAAAAACACTTTTTACAAGAATCACTTCAGTGGAAAAACATTTATGATATATATATAATTTCAATATCATTAATTTTTCTGTTGATGGATATTAATTTTATAATCATATTTGATTAAAAATATAACATATTTACCAAAAGAACGCTTCTTTCCAATGTCAAAGTGATTTTTCGCATCTCACTTTAACTTTTATGAGATATATGCATTGTTACCTTATAATTTCTTACATGTGGTATATGTACTGACCATTGGAATATCATATAAAGTGTCTACATATTCTCATTATATTTTAATTGATAATTATTTGAATAATTTTTGGTGGTATGGGTAACCATGGAATGTTTAAGGATTATTTCTACAAGAATATATCAATCGTATCATTTAAATGTATCTTCATATATGTCATTAAAATTTGATGAATCATGCAATTCTATAAGGTCTATCTCTTATGATAACATCTAAAATATTTTATTGAATGTTTTCTTATTAGTTTTACTATGGATGGGCTATCATGATACCATTCACCATATTACTCTAAAAGGTTAGTGTATATGTTTAATGATTGGGAAATGTTATTTTCATTTTATATGTTAGTTTCTATATATATTCATATGGTTATTATGTTCACTCTATTCATATAATGAATTCTTTGGACTTAATAAGTGATTTGTGGGGCCTTCTATAATTACTCGATGCAACAGTAGGTCTCTTGAAAAAATGTAGTTTAGGGTTTTAATCATTTATGTATGGATAAGGCACGACGCCCTAGATGAATGGTTATGAAATCCACCATTATAAATTACCTAATTATTAAAATATTTTTTGATAGACCGTGTTGTTATTCTACTAGTATAATACTAATGGATATGTTTTATTATGGAATTATTTATTAATATTTTACTCCTTTCATATTATGCTCATGATTATTTTAAATGGAATGTGTTTTTAGTTAGTCACCATACCTAATGTTTATGTTTATGATATCTTCCACTGTATTTCTTACCCAACTAAGCATTTGAGCTCACCCCATTCTCATGATTTATTTTTCCAAAGGATGAGAGGAAGTACATTATGATTAAAGAGTAGTGGAAATTTATGAGTTTTGGATGTTTCTAGTGGAAATTATATAATGTATTTCAATTCATCTTATAATTTTGAACTTATATATACATACGGTTTTCCAAAACTACAAAAATCATCAATCCTTAGAGATTGTATTCCTTGTAATAATGCCAATGTAATAAACTATTGCACAATCTCTAGGCTTTCTGGGGTCGGTGTGTTATATTTGGTAAAGAGAATGTTTATTAGAAACCTTGGAAACTATATTTATAAAAAAAGAATATGAAAAAAATAAGATAGATTTCTAGGGATAAAAATATTATAGCATTCTAAAATTTTAGAAAGGACGATATTATGTGGAACGTCTAAGAAAATTCATCCCATTATGGATACTATAAGTGGATGTGGTTCAAGAATATTTGTACCTAGGAGAAACAAATATGACATGGTGTTCTTGTTTTAACTCGGGGTAACCTGGTATAGAATAAAACAGGCCTTACTGCACACTTGGTTTGACACTCCTGATGGATATTCTTTGGAAAATTCACAATTATTTTACCCACCAAAATAAAGGATTTATTCCCCAAAAGTAACTAAAGTATATAATTCTAGGATTTACAATGCATAAGTTAATGTTATGTGATATACCATGTTAAGATATATAGAAAGTTCATAATTTTATTATCTAATATAATATATGTATTTTATTAGAAATTGAACCTATAAGAAGCAATGAGTACATCCCCAATTCATGTTATGCAATGAGTATGAAGGTTTATATCTCTCACAGTCTTATGCTATCATTTTTAAGGAAGATAGTGTAGCAATTATCCTCTTAATATAAAGAAATATTATCATGCGTTAACAAGATGTGTAAACAATTCTCTGAGTCCTAATCCTTTGAAAGGCTATATGATATGAAGAGGATGGTAGAGAAAAAGATAGATAAAATGAATAAGGAAAATAAGGGATTTCCCACATGTGATATCTTTTGAAAGAATCTCCCACGAAAATTCTTGAAAGGAAGTTGATTTTTTTATAAGTGTAGAGAAAAATTATACTATTTTCATCACTGAAAGGGTAAGAAAATGGTTTCCAATTTACAATTCTTCAACTTCATGGTGATGTTACACTATTCGATTCACTTCCCCATGTGTCAAAAAAATATACCCCAAATGATGTTACTGGATAATGATCAAGTTATGATACTGCTACAAAGTAATTAGAATGAATAATATTCCTTGTCTTGAATCATGCCATTTGATTAGTTTATCCCCAATGTACAAGTTATAAGAATTATAGAATATACGAGGATAGTATTGTAGTACATTTTCATTAAGTATTTTAAACCATAAGTTTAATGGTACCAAGAAAATATATTCAGGGGAACATTAATTTTTTTAATGCATTATTGAGGGAAATAAAACCCAAAATATAATCATTATGTTGAGATACAGATCATGAAATGAATGATTTGGATAGGTGATAACTACCATGATACTAAATAAAGTCATGTCGATATGTGGGTTATGCTATCATTGATTTAGATTAATACAATTTGGTATATACATAACATATCCAATAGAATTTTTAAGGATGAATCCATATTTCCAATATGATTTTATGGAAATTCTAGTTATTACCATATTTCCAGAAGACACATGATGATTTTTTCACATGTTTTTAATGAAAAAATTTATAGAAGCTTCATGTTGATTAAATAAAATTAAGGTAAATTAGGCATTGATTAGGATGGATCATGGATTTGAAAGCAAAAACAAAGATTAAAAATGGAATCATGTACATGAATAAAAAAAGGGGTTTTATATGATTTAGAATGAAAGGGAAACTGATCCCCATGAACATTAGTCAATTTGAAATTATGAAGAAAATTGGAGCTGTTGATTGTCATTTGGAAATGTTGCCTAGACTTTATGGAACACAATGTGTTCCATGTCTCTTAGTTATGGAATTAAATATAAGACCTAAAACATGTAGTCACTACTAATTGAATATAATTAGGATCTAAATTATCATTTTTTGAAGATATTATCCAGATTCTTGAAACAAAATAATAGTTGTTGAGGAATCAGATGACTTGGATATTAAAGGCACTTTGGAAAAATATAAAAAATGAATAGTTAATGAGGGAGCCTAAGGAACTTATCATGAATTACTACCCAATTTTTTTGAGGTAACATTATAGAATTTCTAGGATGTAATATTTATAAGGGGGAATAATGAAACACCCCAACGAATTACAAAAAAATTAATTTATAATTCATTAAACTGTAAGTATCTTTGAAAAAAAACTACTATAACATAGCCAATAAAAATAATTTTTCCACTTCATCGATTTGAATTTCCAATAAATGACATACATGGTTGCATTCACTTAGATATTTAGAGTCTGATATGGTCAACTCACTTTTTGATGAATAGTAACTTCACCCTTATGAATAGTAATGTACCATTATTAATAGTAACGTGACATTAATGAATATTAATATGACCCTTATGAAGATTAAACTCTCCCATGAAAGTATAAATAACATATAGGCACCTTGTAAATGAAATAAAATTAATAAATAATAATTGGTATTTTTCGTGTGATAAATAAATATTTAATTAAAATTTTATTATTAATTAATTTATTAAAAATTAAATAAACATTTATCAAACTTATTCCCAAAGAAATGTTTTTCTAATTATTTTAGGATAATTTAATTACACTTTTTTTAAATTTTACGGTGTTATAAAATCAGTTTTAATTTTAAAGAATATCTTATTCATGTAAATTGTAATTTTAAATAAAAATTAATTTTCACATAATTAGATAATTATTTTTTTTAAATTGAATTCCATTTTTGAATTCAACATGTCAAAAAATGGTTTTGTTGAATTTTTTGGTATTTATCTGAATTGTTTGAATTTTATTTAAAAAAGATATACAGTAATTTACCATATATAAACATTACATGTTAAATACACAATCCAATGCATCATGGATTATGTAAGAAACCATTCATTCTAACTCACCTGAATATATTTCTATTTTTTGTCGCAATAATAAAATATTATTTATTGTTTTTAGAATGATAAAAATAATAATGAATAAGATATTCAAAAATCACTCCTCTCCTCTATTATAAAACCACCCCTTAGTCCCTCTACTACTAACTCTTCTATTCCTTGATGCATCATAAGGATCTTCCCAAATACACTTCCCTAGTTTCTCCCCACATCAAGGTGAACCTGATCTTGCCAAAATATCAAACCCATACCCTTAAGAATGTTTTGATAGAGTATATTTTAAGAGTTAAACCCATTACATATTTCTTTTATTATCATTTTTATTTGTTTAATATTCTCATCTTCTCCTCACCATTCTATAGAAATGGTCATGATATGTCATTTATCAATTATAAAAGGGAATTATATTTTTTTAATGAAATAAATTTCATTAATCTCCATACTTTCTCTCTTTTAATTTAAAAATGAAATCATCGTCCTGGAGGTGCCGATTTACAACCTTCGTGGATAACGAACCACCGTTATTCAATATTTCAATCGATAATATTTAGTAAAAAAATTATTCTTGAAAAAAACCATAATATATGTATTATAACATATTTAATCTTTTTTAAATAGTATATATACAAAATAATAACTCATACGATATAACTACTTTCTTAAAAATTGAAATACCTGCAAAATAATCTATATTATTGTGATTGATGGTTTATCTAATAACATATCCCCATAACATATAAAAAATGATTTATATAAACATTTCCACTTATTTAGTTTCATTAAAAACATTAAATTTCAATTTTGGATAATTATAAAAATATTAAATGAACTTTATTTCTTATAATCAACCAGACCAACCATGAAATCTATGAAACAGACACTCTACCATGACATAATTCAATCATACAACATATCCATAAGCCCATAAATGAACATAATAAAAAAATATTTAATAAAATACATGTTCATATTATTATTAATTAATTAATTATTAAATTCAGTTAATGATAGTGAAGGAATAACTTCACGGAAAAATGACGGTTGGGGTTGAATCCTTTACTATAAAAGCTTTGTGTTTATGTTTAATTATTTGGAAATTTATTTTAAATTATAGTTTAAATATGAATATATATTTTTATTATATTCACACAATTCATATGATGAAGTCATTGGACTTTGTATGTTATTTTTGGGGACCCCTATAGCCTCTGGATTCATCGTTAGGTCTCATTAGACAAACTAGATTTGGTTTTTACCCCTATATGTATAGCCTTGGAATGAGCCCTTGAACGAATAGTTATGATGTTCTGCATTATTCATTACTTCATTATGACACTATTAATTTATATTACATGTGTAAATTTAACTATAATAATACTCATGGTAATATTTTATTACGGATTTATTTATTCATCTCTTATGATTTCCATAATATGATCAGGTTTGTTTTTAAAGACATGTGATTTAAGTTATTTACCATGCCTAAGGATTATGAATATGATATTTTCTGATGTATTGCTTACCCTTACTAAGAATAAAGGGTCACAAAATTATTTTTTTTATTTTTCTCTAGGATTCAAGGACGTATATTGTGAATGAATTTCAGGGAAAATCAACGAGTTTGGGACTTTTCCAAAGGAAATTATATAATGTATTTCAATTCATGTTTTAATGTTAAAATTCTGTATCCATCTAGTTTTCCAAAAATATTAAACTATTTAGTACTTTAGGATTTGATTCCTCGTAATCATGCCATTGTAGTAAACTAATTCAATAACAACACTCATCTAGTGTCGGGGTGTTACACCATTAACAAAAATTCAATTCCATTTATCAAACTTGTATAGTATTAAACTCTAGTAGCTCATTGGATGTAGTTTCATGATGGTAAAAGGAATTATAAAATCCTGATATGTTATAAATTTTCTTCTATAAAAATAAGTTATATTAATCACTATATTTGTTTACTCAATGATATTGTTTTATCTTGGATCATTTGAAAAAATATGTTTATGTTGCATTCCATGAAAAATCCTGGTCCTTTAATTACTTCAATTACACTCAAGCACAATTGTTACTGATTAATAATATAATGTTAATATATATTATTATATGTATCACCAACATATTTTAATGAAGTGAATTATTATCATAAAAATATATTTTGAATATATGGTTTAAAAATGTTTATCTAATGAATTTTTAGATGACCAAAATATTAGAAATGAAAATAAATACCAATACAATATATAGAATGTTTTGTTATGAAAAAATAATTTTTATGGCCATAAATATATTTTATCCTAATTAAGTAAATTAATAACTAATATTAATATAATAAAATGATATATAATTGTAACATATTTTATAAAATGTATTGAAAATTATACAATATGTTTTATATGCTTATGGAAACAATAAACCCAATTTCAAACAAAAAAGATATATATATTTTTAGAATGAACTTTTACCAATGTTGATTGGTTCCTATATTTAAAACTAAATTTTGGAAAATTTATATATTTTATTTGAAAAAATAATTATAATTGTTGAACATTTTTAGAAAAATTTACTTTGGGATAATTTTTTTTATTTTTGTGATATAATTAAAACATTAATGAATGGTTAACTATAGTGAATTTTAATTGAAGAATATATTTTCATCTTATTTATTTATATATTTAAATTATTAGTAAATTTTATTAGAGGTATAATTAGTTTAATACAATTCATTTAACAAAACTTAGTTCATTATCTCTATCTTCATATCGAAATTAGATATAAAAACATTCCAAACAATTGGAAATTTTAATTATAAAATCCCACATTTCAATCACCTTTGTTGTTTTTTAAAAATAAAATCTTGGCATTTATGTTATTAGAATTTGAAACAAAATATATAAAAAATAATAATAACATATATTTATAATATATAATAGTTTCAGAAATATTTTTTACAAAAATAATTGGTCAATAGAGTTAAAATTAATTACTATAATTAAGGTAACAACAAGTTTGAATAGTTTTTAAAAATCAAATATATGGTGGATTAATGACCCAACACTTGTCAAGGACCAATTTTATGGAAATTTTTCACCCATTATGAACTTATGATCTAAATGTAGTAGCTAGTGGAAAACTATTTTCATGAAATTGAAATATATAATAAATTAAGTAAATAAAATGACATTAAAGTAATCATCATTTCCTTTAATATCTATAATGATAAGGTATAGGGAGAAATAAATTTAGTGTGGTTATACATGTATTTTTAAAATATATATTTTTTCCCAAATTATTTATATATAATAATTACAAATGAATTAGTTAATTGATGTTATCACGGAATTCCAACGTAATTATTATTTATGTAATAATTTATTAAACAAATTGTACTAAAAATATTAAAAGGGAGATAAAATTAATAAATTATAGTGTTAAATTACTTTTTTATGTATATGTCCTGATAAACATATATGAAATTAATAAATATTAATTCCTATATTTTTTGATATTTTTTTATTTTAAATTAAATGATAAATTAAAAATTTGACAATAATGATATTTTATAATAATTTTTAGTTTATTAATTTATTTAAAATTATTAAAAATCATACCATGTGAATATTGATTTTTAAATGTTATTAAATATTTACAATGGTCCATACATGTATGAAATAATCTATTATAATGATAATATTTTACCACTAAATATTAAATTACATTGATTGCATGGTTAGGGTTATAACAATGATTTTCTGTATTACATGCATTTCAATTGATTTAATTTCAAAGACATGTGGGATATTTTTTTAACTAATTATATTAATTATTTAATAATAAATTTGAATAAATGTTATAACCATTCACTCTATAATTTATTCTTAATTGATGAATAACATTGGTTTGAAAACTATTTATCTAAATGGAAACTAAAAATGAAAAACATATAAGGAAACATAAAGACTAAGGAACAAAATGATAAAAATGATTTTATATTATTGTTGAGTTAGTGTTTCCTTAACATAATTACCATCCTCTATATTATTTTTTATTTTTCAAGGACTTTATGTATGTGATACCTCCCAATAGTGTTTATCATTTATTATTTACAGGAATGACACTCCCCTCCAATTTTAAAAAGTCACTCACTCCCATCACTTATTCACACATATCAATCCCATAAGATAATAAAGACCATATCCAAATAATCTCAAAAAACTATATTATAATTGTAATTTTCCTAAATTTTGTCATAAATAAATACTTGTATTTTATTCGGTGAAAAAACGAGGTAGTCAATGAAGATATAATATTTTTCAGAAAATAGTTTGGAATTATTTCTTTCTCCACACATTAAATACATCTTATTAAATGATTATATAATATAATTAGTATCCTAAATGTAATGAAACTTTTTTTATCAATTTTATACCTACACCAACCCACAATTCTAACAAATGGGTAACGAAGTTAGCTTTTTTGTGTACGGGGGACTACATCCTCACGAAATGGTGTCGGTCATTATTCCATTTACCTCATATCGTTGATAAAAAAGATGATGTAAATACTTTTTTATATGATATATATGACATTAATTTTGAGTTTATAATTATGAAATTATTATATGACATATACATTCTTTCTTTCTATTTTTTGAGAACACAATAACATTATTTGTGAATGTGGAGACTATCGTATCCTGAGAGCAATGTGATACATTCATAATTAATATAGAATGTTTAATGAATGGATTTAAAAGAAATATATGATAAAAATTAAATCATTATGATATTAAAGTCAAAATTATATATCTATACTTATTACATGTCAGTCTCATTATTCCATTTGACACACTGAAAATGTGATAAAGTCATTTGTTGACGTGTTTACTATCACCTCCTCGAAGCGATGTGGTTCATCCTTTTGCATCACCACATAAAAATAATTTTATATATAGGTGTGTATAATTAAATAATACTATATTTTTTGATATAATGGTCATTCTGAAAAGTTAAACGTTACTATCCTTACTTCCATAATGACCATAGAAAATTGGGAATGTTACTCATGCGTAAGTATGGACCACCATCTCTATGATCGTAACATTTGTTCATTTTTCATAAAAATATTTATTTTTTATTGTAAATTTATATATTTTCTAATAAAATGATAATTATTTCGTCTGATTATTCTTGATATTTTTAACTAGTGACCACAATAACCATAGTCAACATATCAATGTTACTTATGACACATAAGCCGAATATGGTAAAACAACCAAAATAAACATTATTCATTATGTATGTTTATATAAATTGTATAGATGTGAGTAAAATTAGTAATAAACTTTTAAATGGATCTTAATCTTATAAATTATTAACATTTGTTTTCTATTTAGGTTGATTGAGGACAATCATGACTAATCAGACTAAAGGTACTATATTTTCATCTCACATTTTATATATTTGATAAAAGTGTTATATTAAACACTTCTTTATGTTATGTGTTGTATATACTGAACCTATTTATATATTATATCATATTTCATTTTATATTAAATTTATATAATTTTATGATATTATGATTTTTAGTTTTCGGGTTTCTAATTCATAATTTACCATAATGGTACGGGGATTTTTAGTCTCACATTTATTTATACAAGACATATTCCATATTCAACACTTAATGTTTTTCTGTGGTGTATATAATAACCATAATTGTATTTGATGATTACTATCCTTAAATTTTTTGAGTTTCACAAAAATATTTAATTATCTCCCTTTCATGGGAATTACAATTTTAGAGTAACTAAGAATAAATGGACTTTTATAACAATTTACCTTCTTTGGGATGTTTGTTACGTTGAGCACATATCATATTTAAGGACGAATATATAATTTTACATTACTGAAATATATAGTGAATATACATATTATAATGATATTATAAATTTCATTTTAAGTTATTATTTTATCGGGCTTGTGATTCAAATGATTCAATGTGGCATGTGACACTTTGAAATGTTTAATGATTATTTTCCTCATGAATGTTTTTAATGAACATTTGAGGGAATTTTTATTCATCAATGTCAACAAACCTCATTAATTATTATCCTCCACTAGGGATAATAATCTCTGATATAATCATAAATAATTATTTGGATGGATTATGATTGTTTCAATAATATTTTTATAAAACAAATTTAATTTTAATGAGTTCATTTTTTCTAAAAGAGATTGTTGTGAAATTTGTTTCTCTTATAGAGGTTGATTTTTTCATGATGAAATTATTTTGGAACCAATTTCTTTTCCATGGGTTAATCAAGTATTAGATATATTTTTATTTGACCCATTTCATTTCCATGTTTAGATCTTTTTTAAATATATTGTTAATTAACACATTTCATTTGCATGGGATGATAATACTGTAAAAGGATTGTTGTGAAACCCATTTACTTCCCAGGGGTTAATCAGGATTCAAATATATTTTTATAGAAACTATTTAATTTATAAGCATTAATCGAGTTATGAATCTTGGATATTGGTTTCTCAAATGTGTTGATGATATATTCAATGTGTGATGATTTTGAAAGGATGAATGGACATTTGATGGAAGTTATGTGATAATCAAATGATGGTTAGTCCCAGAATACACCTAGGTTAGCTAGGTTCATGATATCCTCCAAATGAAATTTGTACGAATGTTGACTGTATGGTTATTACAGTAATCTGAGTGACATGTATTGAATAAAACCACACAGTAATTCCATTTATTACAATAAAATTTTTCATGATGTCCCAAGAATAATGTTTTGTGCTTTTTTATTCTTGATATGGTTTTATAAGGTTTATAATGATATTGTTTGATATCACATGGATCAAATTAATCAAATATGATCAATTTTTCATTCCCATGTTTTAAAATTTTTATTGTCCTTGTATTGATGGGTTTGAGTACTTTTATGATTTGGTCATTAACATTTATTATGTCATAGTAGCATTATTCACTCTTATCCTCATTGATGACATTCAATTTTTAATTCTCATGATTAACCATATTGAGAATCTGATCTCATCCTTCTTATGTATCCAAAATCCAATTTTATAAAGAAATATGTACAATTTTTTATTTGTATAATGTATTTCACAAGTATTATGTTTATATCCAATTATTAAATATGTAAATCTAATTATAATGGAGTATTATGTATAACATTATGTTCCAATAGATTATGAGTCCACATTGATATGAGTATATTATATAAGTGTGTGTCCTAATTCTCTAAATACATTAATACTAATAGTTCCCCAATAATTTATGTGGTAAGTATTTTCATTTTTATGTATTATTTTTGGTATGAATGATTTTGGTCATGATTATTAGTACCAATGAATTGAAGGTAAAATTATGAGTTCCCTCATAGGATCCAGGTGTACGGGTTCTGGCATTTTATTATTGGTATCAAAGGATCATTTACATAAATTTAGAGACTAGGATGTTTTCATATGAGATTATCTTAAGAGGTATGTATAAAATCATTTTGAAATAAGATCAATTTATATCATATGTTCAAAGTCATAAGACACCACATATGTGGTTTTTATGTTGTATGATATTTTATGTTATAATTTATAATTTTGTAGAAATTTTATTATGAGAATTATATGTAAAATAATGGATTAATGTAAATAATTCCTTTAATTATTTTCGAAATAGGTTTTAGGTTATTTATAATCTGCAATGATTATCTGATCATGGTTATTGTGGAAATTATGGAAACATCGTAATTCTCATATAGATAACAACCTGATTAAAAACTGATTTTATGAATAAGTGACTAATGATACTTCAATAAATGGAAATCACCTTTTATGCCTCAAATATAGAATAAACGAGATTGAAATTGGGGTTAAAACACTCTTTAAAGTTTTGTTTATTGATGTTTGATTGGGATATTGGTCCATGTAATGATTTACTTAAAACGTTGGTTATTACTATCGAATATTAAGGATTATTTTTAATGGTTTATTCAATTTTGAGTCTATCTAAAAAATTTTAAAACCTTTTTGGGTTTGGTTTATTTTTCATGATAGGCGGGATATCTTTTTATCCCATTAATTATAATGTGTTCACTAAATTTTCACTTTAGTGCATCAGGACTGATAAAATGATCTTCAATACTCATCATTTGGAAAAATAATGTGATTGTGGTGGAAATTGACTAAAGGGTGAATCTATACTCATCATGAAGTTATATATATTTATTATCTTATTATATCTGATAATGTAATCCTTGAAATCACAGTAAAATATATTAAAATAAAATTGTATCCTTTTACCATCTTTTAAAATAATATCAATGACCTTTTCGACATGTTATTTTATTTTGGTGTTGTTGGTATTAACATCATCTTGACCATTTTATATATCACTCACTATTATTCTTTGGGAATTATTTTTCTCCTAAATTAGTCTATTAATTCCCCCTTAATGTTATCTTACTATGGATTCATAGATATATGGAACTTCAGGTGATCTATATTTTCCACCATTCCATTTTTATGTTTATTTTATTGGACCTTATGTATGTTGTTTTTTTCATTAAAGGAATTCTATAAATGGTAATCAATTGATAATCAAGATGAATTTTAAGTGAGAAATTCATTTTAAGGGGCTAGGATTTAACACAATATGATATTATAAAATATATTCATTTAAATTAATTTATATTATTTAGTATATTATGTCACATGGAATACATAATTCATATTTTATCAAAAGAAACAATAATGTATCTTTCATTTCATGCAGTATCGAGTTCCTTTGTTGAATTATGTTATTCACAATCAAATGTTTTTTGAAAAAAATATATTATTAATATTTAATATGATAGTTATGTTCTATTTGTTCGAATAGGGTTACTAAATACTACAAACTAAATTATGAATAACTGGTTTAAAAAAGATTATTTAATGAATAATTTATTGAAAAATTATTTATAAATTAAAATAAAATTCCATTTTTATAGATAATATAATTTTAATGACAAAGCTATTTTTATGGATATAGTGGATTTTTATCAAAATAAATTAAATTAATATCTTTTAATGAATGATATAACCTAAATTAATATTTTTTATTTTTAACTAAATGTTTTTATATTTTCAAATAATATTTAATGGTGTTTGATAATAATAAATCTAATTTTATGTATAAAAGATGTATATTTAATAAAATTCAACTTCCCTACTTTTTTGCGCACCATTTTTAAAAATACAATTTGGAATTTTACAATTTTTATTTGAAAAAATAAATAAATTTTTTAAAGACTAATATCATAATTTAATATGGGTGTTTTTTCCAAATATGATTCACATTTATAGTAATAATGAATAAATTTGAATTTTAATTGAAATCCACCGTTACATCAAAATCATTTAAATAGGTATATTATATTTTAATTTGGATTTAATGTATAATTATTAAAATTCCATATAAATAAATCCAATTTCTGTAATTTTAGTCCAATTTATATTAAAATTTAGTATAAAAACATTTCAATCAATCGAAGGATATTATTACAGAGAAGGGAACCGAATCGGGATGAGAATCTCTTACTATGATTGATATATAACATCAATCAGGGATTCTATTTTTCATGAATATTGGTTTTAATTTTTTGATATAAATATATTATCCTCCATAAATGAGATAAATTAGTTTAGTGTTATGATTTTGTCTTTAGGGATATAAGATAAGGGTTCTAAAATTTTTAATCTGATATTCAGTGGTTAAAAATTCTATATTCATAATTTCTTGCTCTGGGTGCACAATTTTTCTTAACCATGCACTTAACTATGATTCTACTCTAAATTACTCTCACGGTAAATAATTAAAGGGTTTTTTGTTTGAAAAACTATCTGCCAACCATGTTAATCCCCTCTAATTGGGTTCTCATGGTTTTCTGGTTTGGGAGCATGTTTGGTAAAAAAATTCACAAACCATACACTACCCATCGTCATCCCAAAATTATACAATTTCACCCAAAATAATCATAATGTAAAACACAGACAAGATATACTCAAAAAAAGGAAAAATAATCCCAATATATGAGTTCATGACATACCTAGAAAATCTCAGGTTCATATAACCTCCACCACATTATAATAGCTTATGCTCGATTAGTAATCAAATGCATATCTATGAATTCAAGGTAAAAGAGATCTGCCCATTGAGCCTACATATCCTCTTATATATCCTATTTTCACCATACACATGGCCATGATACCACAATGCACAAAATAGTGATGGGGTCTTTCCCTAAAACACATTCTAACTAAAATCCAACACACATATCTGATGATCCCCCAAGGAAACATAAATCTCAAGCTTAACATCACCCACACCAATTACATGGGGATGGTTGGAGTTATACTGACAATGTCAGGACAAATAAAAACAACATTAATAAAACTATTCTTCTCTGGAAGAGAAAATTAGTATTTTATTCGCCCATTTTTCACTCCATCCTCAAATGGTTTATCAATCACAGGGTCCATCTTTCCTTATTATTATATTATGTAGTTACACAAACTAGTTAAATCCTTAACGAACACAGGATAACCATATATAAACTCTAGGGGTCATAGATTTATATCAGGATATTACTTATTTCGACACTTATGAATAGCAATACACATACGGATAAAATGAACATATTTATATGTGTCCCCCATAGGACTGACTTCCAATAGACTCAAATCACACACATACATCCATCATATAGGTGATCTTCTTGTCCAAAAATAATGATCCTCATATGCTTCCATATGAATAGTTTTATAATATCAATTGTTATATGAGAACTTCTATAATTCAAGGTGTTTGTCCCAATACCCACAAATGTCTAGGACCCATGACCTAGGAATATAGCCAAGAACATCTATATTATTTTCTATATACCCACCTGTCTTGGGTCGAATGCTATACTCAGTAAATCCATGTTATCTTCCATTTCATTCCCAGCAAGTAATATTTGCAACATAGGTCACTGTACATTTTGGTAAAACCTTGATGCTACACCATATAGAGTAATGATAATAATGCATCAGATAATCCAACATACTCATAGACGAAAAAAAACTTTATGACATAGATGTTATCATCTATATATGTGATACATTCATAAGTTTACCCCCAGCTTCAAGTATTTTCCTCAAGGAAATATATTCCCGATCCTGATACAATATTTCCCTACTCTAACTCAAAATTTTAGACTCTACTGAAACTAATATAAGGTATATATTCTCCTAGATCACGTGAATCACTACATTCATCTCACCACGTATAGTCATCATATTCCACTCTGTACTGGTCTCTTGATCTTTATTAGTCTGAGTATTTATATATTGAGAATTAGCAACATTGTTTCCATTTATAGGTGTATATTCATGTTCAATGTAAGAATACTCTATAGATAATCAAACCATCTCTATTACTGTGGATTAAAATAAATATATTAAAAGATATACTTTATATTTATGTGATAAGTATGCATAGTAAACTATTCACCCAATAGATAATCCATCCAACACATAATATTATAAAAAACTATAAAAAATTTTATTTCATGTATTGGGTAGTTCCATTAATGTTTCCTCAAAATCTGAGACCTATATCCAACCACCCAATCCCCCTACATGATCACTACACCATGAATGATCCAATTTCTATTAAAAATACTGAATATTCAACTTTTGTATTGGGTATGATCTTGATTTTTGTCATCGAAAAATAGTTATTTAACTACAAGTAATAATTATCACATTCTCCAGACCATTAAAACGTTATCCCAAACATAGTCAATCCAAGAAGTGGTGATGCTAAAAAAAATATTTCATGGATGAAACTTCAATAATATCCTACTGTGCAAATGAAGCTTCATCTATCATAAACATTGTTGGTTTTCTCCCATGAAATAATTGTATACACCTTGTATGGGTCCACGTACAAACATTCCTCTATGATGATGTGACCCTTTAATTGTACATGGTCTATTAAAAAATAACACTTAAATAGATTTCCACATTGATGATTCCCTCTTAATATATATAGGAAGATATCATGATGTTTGGAATGATAATCATAAGTCTTGGAGTACCACAAGATTCCAGCAAAAAATACTACCACAAACTGATCCAGGTACGAGTGGTAGAATATTACCATCAATGACACAAAAAATTCATGTCTGTTCGTTATCCCAAAAAACATCATGAAGAACTCATAATGGTCATACATGATTCTAATAGTGGAACTCAGTATATTATATTGTCTAACTCTAAACTTTTGGGATGATAATCTCAAAATGATCATAGAAAATACTCAATATCCTCTAAACTAATAAAATATATATTTTATATGTAGAATATTATATCGATTCATCACATTAATATAGTTAAACATTAAATAATCAACCCATAATCATGGATTCTCATAAATATTATTTGAAAATATTGAATAAACACAAATATACATACTATTATGGAAAACCCTATAACCATAAACTCTCCTAGTTGTGTATTATTCTCATGAAGCTCTATTGGTTCAATTCCGCATGGTGGAATTGAAACTCGGTGATGCCTAAGAATGAGCACAATTGTTAACTCCACATATCTTTCAGGTGAAATCTCTATGATTCTTGGAGGAAACTCATACCAAAACATATCCACAATGCATAGAAAGACAAAACATTTCACTCCACTATCATCTCACAATATACTACCAAACTGGTTGGTGAGATCCCCTAGTTGCTAATGAATGAGACCTACATGATCGAACTTGATATCCCACTCTACACGTTCAATAAAATTTTCTATCTCAGGAGACAAAATGTTCAATCAACATTGCTAACATTAAATGTGGGCTCGATATGATACTTGACATTCCACGACCCTCATTAGGTCTATACTGGAAATATTTCAAATATAGATTTTCCAACCGAAATGATACTTACCAAACATAAGATAACACTACATGCATATGGAAGATATCTCTCGACCATACTATCATAGGTGTATATATCTTCATTAAAACTCCCAAAAAATCCACTTATATTCTCATATAATTTAGAAGTTATGAGAATATAAAATAATGAGAAGAGTCCTTATTAAATAATCCACCAGCTAGTGTGGAATATATGATAATAGTTCATCTAATTATAAAATTTCATTCCTTTATGTACAAAGGACTAGGAAAAATAGTGTGAAACCACCCAAACACTCTTAATTATGATTAACTATGAGTCCTCAATGGAGAAACACTATTCTAATATGGGCTATCGTTTATTATAGCACTATATCCAGGGTATCTACAATCACGACCATCAAAACTCAAACTACAAGACTAATATGGTGTAAAATACCCTTTCCCGCACTCAAGGTATTTTTAAGTGCTCCATCATTACACTTAATTTAGGGATTTCAATAGATCCTCTGTAGATGTCAAATACATCCACACTATCAACACTCTACCATTGGTTTGGGGAACTATCTATGAATGTGACCTACCCTATAACACTGGGGACAAGTCAACCAATTAATTCATTTTTTAACTAATCCTTTCATGTATACACTCTTCATTCCACTACTATGATCAAAATTCTTATATAGAATCATCCTTATCTCGAATGTATTACAAACTAACTAAATAAAAAAACCACATATCATCTACTGGAATCATCTTTCAGGTTCACCTTGTAAATAAATTCCCGATTCACCATATATGAAAACATATTCATCTTTAATATATTCACATAGGTATTAATTTAACATTTAATCCCGTCATAAAATTTCATTTATATATTTGTATCATCTACCACCAATGCTATCTTAATGCACAAAAAATATTTAAATCCAACAACATAGTTTTTAATGGACATCCTCCTAGGATTAAACCTCATAAAAATTGCATCTCTCTCATACCTGAGTATGTTAGGGCATAAGTGCTCCTAGAAAATCACCTGAAATTCAAACCACTTAATATTACCCATTTTTTCATCCTGAGTATGGTTTTCCCTCTAAAAATTCACTTGAACACACAGCATGAAAGCATCCAATTTGACTCTATATTCAAAATGAGTATCAAATCGGTCATGTGTATTATAGATAGACATAATAAAAAACACAGATATCATAGTTCCACCAGATCAATTGATAGATGTAGGGTTATGCAATAGACACTCTCTTGTTAGGTCAGACATACTCTTGGAAACCCACCATGTGTCTCTTTACATAAACATTATGAACCTAACAAAGTTCTCCTAATACTCTTCTTTGACATCCTCACCCAGAACTATTGGTTCCTCATGTTCTACTACCAGAGATTCATTTATATTCATATCTTCATGTTATCATATAATCAAGAATATTCATGGAGGAATATCTCTATAATACCAAAAACAAAATGTGAGACTCATAAAAAATCTTAACCTAATTTAACATGATGGTTTGAAAAATTATATAACAATTCATTCCACTAAATCCATCTACAGGATAAAAATTGTATTGCTACCACTAACTATTACCTATATATATAGTTTATAGTTTACAAAGGTTAAACACACTCTCATTATTCATGATTCTAATTAGAAACCCATTTACAATTTTTATATTTTATTAAAAATTCTCAATTACGCATTAGGCACCAATATCATTTATAATTCATAGAACCAATAAAAGCACTTTCATATAAAAATTTCATCCAAAAACTGAATATTTTTCTTTCGCTGCCTAAAATGATGTATGTCGCTATAAATTTCTTGATTTCCAAGAATGGTGAATTATAATAAAATCTAGTTCCATACTAGTGCATGAATGAAATCCTAGGATATCATAGAAACAAATAAAAAAACACAAATAGAGGACCACCATATGTAAAATAATATACAACTATAACAAAAATAATCATTAACCTTATTGCCAATATGGGTACTTGAGATTTACCCCATAAATGGGTCAACTTCTCTCATTAGGGGCTCAGTTAAAAGGACTAAATATTCATAGTATCCTATCTACCATTACAAAATAGTATGAAAAAAATAAAATAATAGAAAATCTCTTATGATACCCCCGTTTTAACAAAATGATCCTGGTTCCACACACTGATTCCCTATGTCGGTCTGTTATATGACCTCAGGAATGCATCCCCATATGTTAGAGGATGAAAAATAGTAATGAGGGTCTATTATCAAACTTGGAGAGAATATACATGCTTTATCAACATATACAAAAAATGAAGATAAATAATAATAAACAAATGATATAACCAAAAACCAAACAAAATTAGTCTCCCGTGATTACTAAAATTGGAAATAAAATATCCAATACTAAATAGTTGATATGTAATTCCAATATGTTGCAAATTCAAATATGTAAAAGAAAAATATAAATAAATAGATTGACAACTCCCGTGAGGGTAATATATTATGTCTTCATCACTCATTCATCATCAATCCAAACACTACCATCTAACACATGACTCTTTCCCTTATCTTGTCTGTACATATGATGTGTCTTTGGGTACTGATCCATAATCCTGAGTAGGGTGTGAATAAATCTAAGTAGGCCACCAAAAAATACATAAAAAACAATATATATTCAAAAAAATTATTCAGTTTTATAAACATATAAAATTTAATAAATTATTGTAAACAACTAATATTTATTCATTTATTTATTATTTTACCAGAAAACCCCAGAGTTCCCATGGACACCGAAATCGTCAATAACTACATCAGCCCATGAAAATTTCTGATCAATCCCCAAGAGAAATAAACTATAACAATTAAATATATATTATTAACCTTTTATATTCATTTCATATTTCTTGAAAATAAATTTGTAGTCGATAGCCATCATTTTGGTCCTAGAACGCCATCTATAGTACCCCATGGGTATTTGAAGGAGTTGTTTGTGTTTTAAAACACATTTATCACTATGTTATTTTGAAGAAGATTTCTTTACCTACAAACTTATCTAATTCAATAATATATGGGATTTTTTAGGAGTTTCCTATTTCATAAAAATGTATATTAGTCAATCACAGAAGTGGGGTTTCAATGTAGTAGTTTGGTTCCATACTCATATATCAATTATGAACATATATCACATATATCACATGTATCTCAATTAATGATGATTAATCCATTCATCAAAATTTGACATTATTGAATCCCATTACAATTTATTACAAAACAATCATTATTCAATAATTTAATAACATGAAATAATATGACAAATTCACCCTTAAAACATTTTTCAATATTCAAATCACATAACCCATTAATTCATAAAGGTCATGTAAAACATCTAATAATAACCATTATCAACTAATAAAATCACCTTAATTTACTAATTAAACAATCCCAATTTCCAACAAATTCCATAATCAAAACATTCAATTAATTAATTAACCAATTAATTAATCTAATTCCACCAATTTCAATTTCCCCAATTTAACAAAACAATTACAACATGATATTCAAAATTATATCAATTTATTAATAAATGATAATTCCATGTAATAAAAATTTATATTTTAAAATTATATAAATGTAATTTAAATCAAAACTATAACATTATATGTTTAGACCACCTTGTTTAATATTGGTGACGAACACTAGCCAATTGAAATCCTTAATTGATGCAGAAAGATCATGTGTAAAACAAAGAATATGATCTAGATCTGAAACCTAGATCCATGATAAATTGTTTTAGATCTATTAAAATATATATTTTTATTCCCTACAAATGGAGGAAAACAAATCATCAATGGATGAGTGAAATATGGTAGATAGACCGAAAACAAATCATTATGAGAATATCTATTCATTATAGGTGCTGAACATGAATCCAGGATTTGATTCATCATAAACAGAAGTTTTAATTCCATAAATTCATTTTGGGATATCTATAAATGATATAAATCGGTTAAGTAAGATATAGGGTGTTTCGGGATATACAAGAATAGGTTATGTAATTTTAAAAATATTTTTCTGAGGTTTAAAATATAAGGAGAACAGTTTCTTTCTCGAGGTGAATGGATTTTCCTAAACACATTCCTAACCAAGGACCTCATCTCAGAGAATCGTATGGTTTATAACAGATGTTTCAATAGTTTGAAAAAAGAAACTGCATCCATGTGAATCCCATATTTTTTTGAAATTAATAATATATGATATTTTGTGGCCTTTTATAAGTGAGGTGAGTTGAATAATTGTATATTTTAAAAAGAAAATCTATCAACCACACATTATTCATGTCACATGGTTTCAAAATGAGACCATTATAAATATTATAAGATATTAGTTTCAAATATTTTCATATAATTTTTTTTAATGTTATGTTTTTTATCCCCTATCCTTTTATTTTACCCCCAGTATAACTATTTTTACCTTAATAGCAATAATGAATTTTTTACTATTTTTACAACTGATGTGGTTAAAAAAATATGTTTAAATTATAAGATAATATAATTTAATCCTAGAAAAAACATGAAATACATTTTATGAAATTAAATTCATTTATTTTGGAAAGTATTATTTAAAAATAATCCAATAGATGGGACGAGAAAGTAGTTTTTCAAAGAGAAAATATTCAAAATTATAAAACTTTTTTATATCTAAATACAATATAAAATTGATTCAAATTACATAAATTTTTTAATATATATATATATATTAACTAATTTACATAATAGAATTTAATAAATAAATTATCTAAAAAATAATATAATGAAAAAGATAGTTTTCAATTAAAATTGAGTATTTTTTCACAATTTCACAAAAAATAATAATTTTCAAGAAATATTTATTAATTTACTTGAATATAATTTTGAATTTATGATTAACAAAATTTTATTTATTTAAAAAATTTATTTTATAAAAATGTAAAAACATAAATTTATTTATGTTTAAAATAGAAAAAGAATATTTTGAGGAATAATTGTCCATATCATATACAATCATTAATGAAAATTATGTACATTTTTTCAATTTTTTTATAAGTGTCAGATAATTATAATTAATAATTTGAAATTACTTATGATTTTTATTTTTAAATTTTTTATATATATTTTATAATATTAATTTTTTAAAAACTATATTAATAATATGTCACGGTTTTGATAAAACAAAATGTCCTATGTAACCTAAGATAACCCAATGTTGTGTTCTTATTAATCTTATTATGGTGTTGTGTGTAACAAAAAATAAAATTATCATTATGTTCAATTCATGCCAAATGCAGTGTTTCATATAAAAAAATAAAAACTTAACATTTCTTATTATTATAAATATATAAATGAAAACATTTATTTGAAAAAATTTATTTAAAAAAATATGTAAGATTACATTATATATCCTTAAGAACATTAAGTCCCTAATCATATGAGATTTACAACCCCATATGAACCACTAAAAAGACCTTATATAAAAATAAATAAATAAATAATTAATTACAATTAATTATTACTACATCAAAAAATATTCTCATAATATAAGAACCTAATGGATTGGGGACTTAGTGACTAAAATAAAAAAAAACACCTATTTCACAGGGTATGAATACCTCTTCATAAAATAAATCCATTCCTAGAAATTTTCTAATACACAATCATAATCAAATAGCGGGGAAGAAAAAAGATAAACAAGGGTGATCATAAATTCATAGAATGTGATAACTTATTATATGATAAAGTGGATCGATCCAAAATATTTTTAAGAAAAAAAATTCTGGAAAATATCTATTTTAAAATATAAATAAAATTAAGAGTTTTCCATAAGAATAATTGATTGAAATAACTTCTCAAACAATAACACTTTTTTCATGGCATGAGAATTACAAAACATGACGCATATAAGAGGTTCCATTAAGTTCATTAAAGAAAGAGGGACAATCATAATCATAGTATTATATAAATTTATGGTCCAGGATACCTACAAAAATAGTCATTAGAAAACATGTGAGTATAGAAGAACTGCAAAATAGTTACCCTCTGTGAACCTATATAGATTCCAAGAGGATGACATAAAATTTATATCTTATTATATCAATGACATCACCCAATGCATTGGTGGGAGATATACATTTTAATTACCCCTTAATTTATTCATTTTAGTGCATCATAATAAAATCATCCAAATAAAAATATCATGTAGAAATTAAAATGATAATCATGAAATTTATAAGTACTAATATAAAGAAACCATGGATAGAAAATGGGGTTCATTGAATATCCAAAAGAAATCAATATATTTAAATGAGGAACATATTATTTTGTAGTGAGTTTTATAAAATATCCAAATGACATCATAAATTATATTTCCTGATACAAATAACCTTTCAACCCAAAATTATAAAATAATAAGATAATAATATAAAGTGGAACATGAAACTCCACAACATGATAGTTATATCTCCTTTGTAGCTAATGAAAACCAAATCCTGAAAATATATTTTTAAAACACATTTTAATTTTTTTTGTAGAATTTACAATAACAAGTATAATATCAAAAATTATAACTTTTCATGTAATAATAAATGAAAAACTTCAAGGATATAGAATTTTATAAAAAATAATTTATCCTAGAAGTATAAATTGGTAACCATTTTAATGGTAATACCATGGAAAAATTAGGTTCAAATAATAAATTTTGTAACTCAAAGAACGATTTTGATTGTACACTTTCTTTAATATTACGCTTCATTTCAAGAGAAGTTATGTATCCTCCTGTTCTATAATTATATTAATTTTAATTAATAATTAAAATAATTTATTCATATACATATTAATTCATAAACTCATTAAATGATAATTATCTTTGTTTAATTATATTTTTATAATTTGTTTTCTACATCAATTGTTAATAATATATATTTTTTGAACTAGGTTTGGGAATGTTGTGTCATCTTTACTTTTTCCCCAAAATACCATCATATTAAATCCATTTATGTTTCTATAATTTCAGTTTTATAAATAATTAAAATCATATAGTACCATTAGAAGTTAGTTTTAGTCATGTTCAATGAAAATAAGAATCAAAATGAAGTAGTTTTTAGATGTTTACATATTTTGGGGAATTTACTAAGTAAGATAATTATTTGATTATATAAAAATTTATATAGTAATGTTATATATAATGAAATATATATTTATATAATATATACATATATACTAGAAACTAAACCTATCAATCATTAGAAGTTACTGTAAATTAAATATATTTATTCAAGGAAGTAGTAGCCCATAGAATGAAACATTGGAATTTCCTTTACTGAAAATATGAGTGGGTTAACGGTGGGTAATATGAGATACATTCAGAATAATATATAATCTATATAATTCATATTTAATAAAATAAACATTAATTTATACTATATATGATGTGTGGTGATGATTATTGATAATGTAACTTTATGGTTCTAGTAACATGCACACACAGTAATGTTGTTACATGTTTTTATTATTACATTGAAGGGTGTAAATAAGTGTTATAAAATTATTTTAATTAAATATTAGTACACTGAGGATTCAAATGTTATTATCATAATTTCATTATTAGTGGTTGTGTAATTAATTAATAAAAATAATCATGCAAAATGATATGATACCTACATTGAGACCAACAACATCATTTTAATGATGAGCATAGATTTGATGGACTTTTGAATCTTTTTTGGTGAATAATTGAATAATGGAGTGTAAATTAATTTAGGGAAAATAATATTTGGTATGGATTCAATGATATTTATATATATTCTTGTAATATTTAATGGGTTGAAGTGGTTACATTTTATATGATATGAAAAGGGATATTTTTTGAACACCGATAATTTTTTAATAATTCCATTACACTGTTCTAGAGTTAACACCTCAAAATTGGATAATAGTATAATGTTGGACAAGATAATGTCTACAATTTTGTCAACCCTAATTTTATATTTGTTTTAATATTTTATAGCCGCTTCATCTTAGAAAAAGACTTTTTATCCTATTAAATTTATATAATAGAATTTTTTTAAAACAGAATAATTAATTTTGTTAACATAAATTAAAATTTTCATAAATTACTAATTAAAAACATATTATTTAAAAAATTTAACTCATTTCATCATATAATATTTTTATATTTTTTAATTGTAAATATTAAAAAGAGTAGACATAATAGAGTAAAAATATTGTTACAAGAAATTGTTTTTTTAATTCTAAATGTAATAATAGAAAATTCTGATATTATTAATAATTTTAATGAAAATAATTTATTTAATATTAATTTCATGAAACGAATGAGTATTTCATGAATTTACACAACCAAATCCCACCTTAGAAATACTCTATTCACTTAGAAGAGGGAAAAATGATTTTATTAAGAAATTAATTTTCTAAATATAAAAATGTTAGATATATTATTTATAATATGAAATTATTCAATAAGATACATTATGTTATTACCTAAATATATATTTTATCACATAGAATAGTTTTTTGATATTCTATGATATGCTAACTTATAAAACAGAAAAATTTCAGAAATCCATTATTTTCAAATAAAAATCATTTTTTTATAAAAAATTAAAAAACTCATACTAGGTAAATTTTAATGATTTTTGTGAAAAAAAATTCCAAAAAATTCCATTTTTTTATTTGTAAAGTTATTTTTCAAATAAATTACAATATAAAAACATGGACATTATTTATTAAAAATAGTTATCAATATTATTCAGTATTAATTATATATATGTTAAATGTAATTTCTATTGATGGTTTAAAATATTTGTGTTTGTCGTATTTTTTTATGAATAACTTTAAAATATGTTTTGTTTTTAAAATGGGTTTAGCATTTAATACTAGTTATCAAATTCAATATTTTTTTAGGATATGAAATACATGGGTAATTATATTCTACCACCATAAATGAATATCATCCTAATCATTTTTAAAGAAACAAGGAATCAAATGAGCCAAGTTTTATTTCAACACATCATTAATATGCCACATATCCTCCTAAAAAATATTATTTATACAAATAATAATGATAGATGAATTTTATTATTCAATAAAATCATATCTCTTCTTCCCAAGATCTCCTGTAGATATTCATTATATGTTATGTAAAATTCTAGTAGCATAACATCTGATTATAGTACATGGGATGGATGTGATATTTTAATAATCAATGAAATATTATGTAAGACATAATGAACATGGGTTTGGTTATTATGGAATTATATTTGATAAGATACATATACAACATGATTAAGGATCTCAAATGGACCGATGTATCTTGGGATCAGCAACCTTTTCATACCAAACATAATGAAATGTTTCTATAGAATAAATCAAAAGAATTACCATGAAACAAATATTAAATTATATATCTTGTCAACTATTTTATGTCAAACTATTTTATTGAATTTGTGCTGGTTTGGTATTCTACCAAATTAATTTAAAAGTCCTCATTATTTCAAAGACAATGGTCATAGACTTTCAGTATTCACTCCCCAACATCATCCTATAATTTAGTAGGTCTAGATATCATACTATTTAGATACTCATGTGGTTTAATTTAAATATAAGAATGAAATTTTTTTAATATGAAAAATATACCCTAGTGTGGTGTTTATATGATTATCCTTGTAAATCCATCAAACATGATCTCACCATATCCTATAGTGTGTGAATGGTTCTATCAGACTCACAATCTATCTAAGGGTGATATGTATTACTAAACACAACTCTTCATCCAAATCGTTATGAATAGTTACATAAAACCTGAATGTAAAATTAATATTATATTAAGATATAATGGATAGTAGTACTCAATCAAGGATTTAAACATCACTTATATATAAAGTGTAGTGTTGTTAAAAGGGTAAATATTATTTAATAGAAACAAACATCAATGACCATGTAATTAAACCAATAACATTTTGACCATTAGTTGTTATAGGGTGTCCAACAATGAAGTCCATAGTAATGTTTTCCCATATCCATATAGTTATGGGTAATGATTTCATCATCAAATTTTGATTTTGACAGTATTCCTTAACTGGATTACATACCAATCATCAATATATTTAAATCATTAATTCCTATATCATTTTATCCCATTAGTAGTATTTATATAGACCACTATACACCATTTTGCCTCAATGATGAGAAGATAATTATGGTTAATGTGCTTCATCCAAAATATCCTTTTTGACTTCTAGTATTTATAAGACACATATCACGGTTCTATACATAATAACCCTATATTAATCATAGTCGATCTTAAAAAAAACTCGCCACATATTTCACCTGCTCTATATAAGCTTCCTATCATTCATTGTTATTTATATTAATGCATGTTTGACTAGTAAATTTTGTCTGATTGGATTTATCTTATCTAGTTATGAATCTTGTATTCATATTCTAAAAATCCATTAGTATTGTTTTTTTTCATTGTGGATAGAGTTGTATGATATTTTATAATTAGAGAATCATCCATACTTTTTAAATTTATTTGATGATAATGTATTTGGTAATCATAATATTTGATTAACTGTATTTTTCACCTTTGTAAAATGTTTTGCTCCTAATGTGTGAAGATATATTTACTTTATTATCTAAAAATTATTTATATTGTTTAATCGAATAAAAATACCATAGTCTACTCCCCCAACACTCAACTCCCTAAGAATGGTTATTTTCACTAGACTGGAATTTTTATCTAGAATATCAATCATTATACTAGGAACTATGTGACTATGTGAATGCAATATACTCATGTAAATATAATGGGTTTATTTTCTGGATCCAATAAAGATTTACAGAACACCAGCTTTCAAGGTTGTTTACCAGGAACCTTCAACAAGAGAGAGAGAGTTAGATATAATTTAATATATAATTTTTAAAGGTTGTTCATATATACAGGATACAACTAGATGAAGAGATGAAATCTACTACAGAGATAATAATAATGAAATGAAACATGAGGAGATTCTTCTTAAACACAATAATGATGTTCTTGATAGAATACCTAGTTTACTATTTTCATCTTGTTTTCAAATACAATTGAGGAGTATATAGGGGGATTCAAAGGATACGTAATTGTTTCTTCATGGTGGTTCATTTTATTTTGTAACTATGTGTGTTCTCTTCTTCAAATTTGAGAATTTCATGAAAAGCAAGACATCTAATTTTTCATCTCGAGATTAATATAATATAATTGCTTACATAAATGACACATATCCAATTATAAAATATACCCAGTTAAAAATAATGATCTCAAAATTAACAATTCAAATATTTCATCATTTGGTACCTATAACATTATACATTTTATTTCATAGTAATGAAATAATTAAACATTAGCTATATGGAAGGAAGCATTAAATTATACTAAAAGAGAATATTTAACAATTAATAGTTAGTTTCATAATGAAATAGGATATTGTATAACACCGTGTCGAAAATTCCAAAAAATTAAATTCACATAACTGAATTAATTCACGTGCCAATTCTCCAAAAAAGTAATTTTCTTCAAAATTTTAAATTATATAGGCATTCCTCACATAGAAAAATTTATTCACATATCATTCTATTCTGTATAATTAAAAATGGTGTAAATTAATGAAATATAACCATTAAACCAGGTAAGTGATTTTACCATATATCCAAACCACATAGGTTATTACTCAACACAATTGATTTTCTAAACCATTTGATCGACATATGTGATTTATAAAATGTAGATTCTCTAACATAACAGATTGGTGTAGCCAATTGTTATACATATCCATTTATCCATGTATAATATATCCTCATATAGTTGAATTCCCAAATATAGTAATATTTTAGAATTAATCCAAAATCTACCTAACTAACAACATAATAGATTATGTAGTGATAAAACATTATAAACACACTAAAAAAGAATGATTAATATATAAAGTTTTTATTAGATATTAAAAACCATAAATTCTTGTGAAATTTTGAAACAATATTTTCACTACAAAAAAATCTAGAATTTTCAAGACCAAAACACCCATTTAATCATTAAAAAATACTTGTTAAAATATTAATTGAATTTATTATAAAACATAAAGATTTTTTACATTTATATTTAATTTTTTTATTCATCCTTCCTTCTCCCTATTAATCGGAAACATATACTCACATGTTAATTATCCACCATGGGGTAATTATCCCACATCTGTGTCAATAAAAACGCAATCAACAAAGCTGAAAAACCTAATTGTTGTAGCCCTTAGCGTAATGAACACTTAATATTCATAGCTGAAACTAAACGATATTTTTTTCAAGAATGAATTTATTAAGAATATAAATAATAATTAAATAAATAAATAAATAAATAAATCCATAAATTGAAACATTATTTATAAAATAACATATTAAATTAATAGATATATATGATATAAAAAATAAAAAGAAAATAATCTGTTAGAAATTAAAAATTAAATTAAATTAGTCACAAAGAAATATAACATTAAAAATATCTATGAAAAAAATGGATGACATTTATTTCATTATTGTCCAAAATTTGACACAAAAAACATCAACTATGTAGAAATAAATGTCCAAAAAAAACACCCTACCAAAAAGACCATGGCTGAAGGATATGGTAAAATTAAAAAGGTGATTTTTTGGATTTTTACTAAATATTAGAGTGACCCATGAGGTAGTTTGATGAATCATCACTCGAAGAAAATATTACTTCCAAAATTCAATATAAGTGTAGTTTTCATAATTATCTTTTTATTCTCCACATGAATTATGAGAAGGAATTTATTGAACTCATTCATGATTTCTAAATGCTATACTGATACCACAAGAATAAGAACGGAGAATGTCTAACATCATAGAAGGTGTTGAAGATGAATTATAATGGCTTAGACCTATTAAGTCAATTACTTTGTGAAAATCAGGTATATTAGGTCTTTCAGGAGGTCAAATTGACATATCCACGACAGTTTATCAAATTTCCATTTCTGTGAGTACTTCCATCGGTGAATAGTTCCAATAGTAGACCGTTCTGAATAGTGCATCAGAAACTATATGTGAACAGTGAAACAATGACTTTATTTGAATAATGACATCGGTGACCTTATGTGAACAATGTCATCAGTGTCCTTCTATGAATAGTGTCATCAGTATACTTATGTGAATAGTGACATCTATGACCTTATGAGAATAGTGTCATCGGTGACCTTTTATGAATAGTGTCATCGGTAACCTTATGTGAACACTTCAATGGTGAGTTTTTAACAATGTGGCTCTATCGGTGACCACTATTTCCTTTTCTAAATTTTGGGTTCGTGAACAGTGTTTATAGAATAGTGAGATCTATCGGTAACCACTATATCCTTTTAGAAATTTAGAGTTTGTGAAGAGTGTTTTCAGAACGGTGAGGACTATCGGTAACCTCTATTTTCATTGCCTAATTTTGAGTTCGTGAACAGTGTTTCTAGAATGGTGAGGTCTATTGGTAACCCCTATTTCCTTTACCGGATTTTGAGTTCGTGAATAGTGTTTCCAGAATTGTGTGGTCTATCGTTAAACTCTATTTCCCTTGCCAAATTTTGAGTTCATGAACAGATTTCCCAGAATGGTGAGGTCTATTGGTAACCTCTATTTCCTTTTCCAAATTTTGAGTTAATAAATATTGTTTCCAGAACGGTGAGGTCTATCAGTAACCTCTATTTCCTTTTCCAACTTTTGAGTTCGTGAACAGTGTTTATAGAACGGTGAGGTCAGTTGGTAACATCTATTTTCTATTAAAATTTTTGAGTTCAGAATAGTGTTTCCAGAATGGTGAGGTCTTTCACAATCCTCTATTTCCTTTTCCAAATTTCAAGATCATGAACGATGTTTCCAGATTTCAATAGTTTTCCCCATTGAAATTTTATTTGACATAAAATTAATTTAAAGCCTCCTTTTAAGGACTCTAAGGTCGATTCAAATGTCCTAACTCCTATATTAATTTCTCTTAAGGTTGGGGTTGCTTTTTTTCTACATGGTCAAACTGTGTGGTTTAATACGATTCACTTTTAATAGAAAATCCAGCGTATCTTAAACCCCTGCTCCATTAAATCTTATAAAGGGATGATATATCTTTTTTCCTAGTTCTTCCTCCTTGTTCTCAGGTGTGAGACACTCAAACATCCCACTCCTATCCATAGGAGTTGTGTAATCAAAAATTCCTCCTATGATTTTTTATGCTCCATTTTGATGAAACTAAACAATATCGATCAGTCTTGGATTTAAGGTATGATCTATCGTCATTATTTTGGGTTCATATCTTTCTGTTTCCCCTCACCCTTTTATGGAATGGTATCTTCTTGTTTCTAATTGACTTTTCGTTCGTGTTCATCGATGTGGTGGTCTCTCTGCATCCTCGGGTGGATAGAGTTTTCACCGGAAAGGAGATTGTAGCCCGTTGTGGGGCTCGTTCACATATAAATTATGTCAAAAACTGTTTGAGGTAGGGGATTTATTACTTCTCTTTTATGTTATGTTCAACTATATAGATATCATGTTTTATCCCACTAGATCATAATGAATTTGGCATAATAAATATTTGAACCGAATAAATAAATTGAGATCGATCGTATGTTATTTCACCTTGTTTTCATGATTGTGTGTTATCTATGCTTTATTGATTAGAATTTTCATTCTCAATGTATATCGGTAAAGAACGTTATGTCATAATTAAATGATAATTGTTTGGATAAACATATATAGGAATGTAAATGAATCTGGCTCCCCTTATTGTAATTTTATGTTAATCAAATTGGTGCAGTAAGCGTGTTTAATTTTTTGTGATAGCTTAGTAGTGTGGTTTCTCGAATTTAGAACCTTCAAAAAAATAAACCGGTTAATACAATATGCATTAAAGAACAATTTTTTGATAAAAGATAATTTCTTATAGGGTTTTGAGTTACCCTCTTGCTTTTTTAAGAGCCACGATCCCTATAGATATTGCAGTTGTTTTCATACTTCTTGTGTTTTGATGTTAGACATGAAGGCTATTGTGATAATTGGGGGCAGGGAGGTTGATTGGTTGTTGCAGCATATGATGCCTAGAGTAGAGAGATTCATCGGTTTATGCATGTGGGTGTTGGAGAGGACAATAGGGATGATGGAACATGTAAGATGTGAATGTCTGGATGCTTGATGTTTCTTTGATTGGTTATATTCTTTACATTCCCCACTGCTCAAGGTAGCTGGTCTTGCTTACCCTTATTCCGAAAGGGGAAAAGACGCATGAGGTATGACGTGTTCTTTTCGTGTCTAGCTTCTCAAGGGAGGGTGGGTCTATGCCCTTTCTATAGGCCGCAAAGACTCGATGGGTAGTTAATCTACTCACCATATTGAGGGCCTTTTGTTTAGCAGCATAGAATGTTTTTCTAGAATTTCTGGGAATATGGAAAAGTAATTATGTAAATAAATAATTGAATAAATGATGTTAACCCATGGGGTTTGAGCTTTCTAGAATGAAGTGTTTAGGTTACGATTTTAAGGGGACAGTGGACTTTGGGTGTTATGCTAATGAAAAATAATGTGAAATTGTTAATGTTTAATTAATGTTTAATTAATGTTTAAATAATTAATTAATATAAATTAGAACTGGCAAAAAGGGAATGATATAATGTAATTAAGCTATTTAAATGGTTGTGTGCATATATGATACCTCTTATTAGAAGTGCCAGCCGAGAGTCTGAGAGACGTTAGCTGCAGTTGAGTCTAAGACTAGGTTATTCCCATAACATGGTTATGAGATATAGTATATTCTGTACTTTTTCTGTTTATATACGCTACTCCACCCTATCAGTTAGGGAAACTGACACCCTGGGGATTCTGAGCCCTGGGGGTGTTTTTCCCAACATTCATGTGGGAGGATGGATGGTTGACTAGCCCCTTTGTCCCTGATCTATTCTCATAGTAGATACTTGTGCTGGTAGGCATAGTGGTTAGTTTTTCCAATATATGTGTGTATAGGGCTTTAATGTCTTGTAGTTATTCACACACATATATTCTTGATAAAGTATCTTATGGACTACCTTCGGTGAAACGTGTATACGTTGTGATGGCTAGGGGATCCTTACTCGGTTTATGCTCTGTAATGTCTTTAGGTATAATACCTGACGTATAATACACGTTATACAAGCTGTGGTGGCTCCCAGAAACTACCTGGTTACATTCTAATGGGGACATGGTGGTTTGGTTGCACGATATGCTTGTTGTGGTGTTTCACCTTGGTGTCTGCGGGCAAGACTTTATGGAGAGAGATGCTTTGGACGTGCGACGTTGGGGAAAAGCGGAAAACTAGTGGGGATGTAGTAGTAGGGTTCCCTTGATATTATTTATTATATAATATACTCTTGTATGTGTTTCTTGGTGAAATTAACCATAGTGAGGTTGCGAACTTAGTATAAATGTTTAGCTTATGAGTTAGTTTCACTTGTTGTTCACTGTGCTTTAGCATGATTTATTTACTTTTGCAAGAGAGGCTTCTGGTAGGATCCTAAGGAGTACAAAATTATACACACCCTATATATATATAAACTGTTTTTTATCTTGTAACTTGGAGTAGGTTGGAGATCAAGATGGTTTCTACTAGCTTTGGGTAGCAGCAGATGTTCGGGCTTGTGGTTTCTACTGTTTTTACTTTCTTTTGGGTACTAGCTATTTCTTATTCCATTTGTAGTAGTTTTTCATGACATTTTATATGTGCATTATGTTTTCTTTTATATTTAAGTATGAGATGGAGTTGGTTGGTGTGTATCATATCTCTCACTTACAAATGTGTTCTCTTAGAAGGTAATGCATCCAATTTTGTGTTTACAATACCCTCGGTGATAGTCTCCAACCCATGGCCTACTAGAGGCGGGACTCTGGGGTCATTATATCCCTTCTCACAATGCCAGCCTAGGAGGGGTCCACTTTGTTGGGAGGGGGTCGTGACAGAGTGGTATCAGAGGTGGGTTGAGGGTTGGGATGGATTTTGGAGTTAGGAACAGGTGATGTTGCATGGGTTGGTCGGGCAATAGTTTAAGTCAATATTAGCAAGTTATGTAAACAATTGAGACAAGATGAGACATAGGCATTTAGGACCTCCTCTGATCTGATTTACGAACCGTTATGTTTGAAATGGCTACTAAATGAGGTGATACTAGTTGGAGGGTAGAGGATTAGTAAAGGGTAATGCATCATTATTATTTTTGCATGTGTTTGAATGGGTAGACATTGGGATAGGTTAACCTAAAATTAATAAAAAATAATTATTATTTAATTAATGATGAGTCTTCCATATTCTAGGTTTAGGAGCTCTAAATGTTAATTATTTTATAGGTATGGCTCAAGGTCGACTTCCTCACCAGGATCGCATAAAAGATGCCCAATTGTCTATTCTATCAGATCGTCGCAGGGTAGAGGTTGATGACGACAACACTTGGGGGAGGAAACTCTAAGAGTTTCAGCGCCAGGGTCTACAGAAGTACGAGGGATCAGTTTCAAATGAAGTCACAGAATACTGGATAGATGAGGTCGAGAGAGGCTTCAGTTCGATCCGTTCTCAGAATGAGCCTCGGGTGTCCTTGGTTGTGATGATTCTGTGTCGATCAGTGAGGCAGTGGTGGGTCTTATTCCTCAAGGATTTTGAAAAGTCATCAATCTCATGGGAGGAGTTACGAGACAAGTTTAGAGTCGAGAATCATTCTTCGACCGCAAAGGGATCCAGTCGCTAGGAGATTCTTACACATCGACAGGGGATTTCCCATGTGAGATAGTTCAAAATCCATTTCCAGATCCTTTTAAAATATTATTTGGACCTCTTTCCCAATGAGGAGGCCATGGAAAGGCATTTTTAGGAGGCTTTGCATCCAGAGATCCAGCGACAAGTCACCCCATTTATGTTAAAGACATAACATGAGGTGCTGGAAAGGGAAGAGGTCGTTGAGAGGATTTTTTATAGAACAAGATCATCTGGAGAGGGGAGTTTTCATGATTCCTCATGAAGCAGAGCTGTGGTCCGGGGTTCCCGGTTATTAGGGCAGAAGAGTTTCCGTTCAGCCGAGGGTAGGTCATAGCCCTCCGCATCTTGTTTCTCTATAGGCAGCGGATGTTAGGCCGATGCCAAGAAATCTTGTGCTTTTTTTCATGTAGTGGTTGAGTTCATTAGAAACAAGAGTGACCATCATTTCATAGAAATCATCGTACACCAGGCATTCCGCTCCTGGTTTCTCCATTGATTTAGTTCTAGCTGAGGTAGTAGCAGAAAGATTCTCCAGCATTAGATCAGCAGAGGGTATATGGGGCAGGCAGAGGATAGCCCTGTGATGCTCCCCATCCATAGAGACCAGAGCATGGCCATGGCGATGGTCATCATTAGGGTTAGAGTGGTCATATAAGAGGTCATGGTCATCTTTATTCTTTAGCGTTTCCATCACCAGGCGATCCAGACATCGTTCGAGGTACCCTTTTCTTTTTTTCTACCTTGTTGTATAACTTGTTTGATTCCGGAGTGACAAACTCCTTCATATCACCTACCCTTGGTCATGCATTGGGACATGAGGTAGAAATGCTTCCAGTTCCATTGGCACTGTCTACGCTAGTTGGAGGTAGAGCTGACTTGTTTGAAGTATCTAGTGACTATGAGATAGGTTTGGGGAAACAATACTCTAGGGGATATTTCCTATGTTTATGAATAAAAACATATGATTTCATCCTCGGCATGGATTGGTTGTATTCAGTGAATGATATTGTTGATTAATTTAGAAATAAGGTCATTTTATTTGATGAAGATGGAGAGATAGTGGTGTTTTTTGACGAGCAAGATCCTCAGATAGGTCATAGGAATTTTTTCCTTATCATCCATGATGGCTGAGATAACTTTGAGTTCTTCAGAGGTTCGGAAGCTGGCATTTCCTAGGGTTGTAGAAGAATACCCTGATGTATTTCTAGAATAGGTTGTAGCATTACTCCCTCACCGAGAGATCATGTTTGGGATCGAGCTACAACCACGAGCGTCCCATATCTCTATGTCTCCATATAGGATGGAACCTTCTGAGTTTCGAGAGCTATGTATACAGCATGATGGAAAATTAGAGTGAGGTTTTGTTCAGCCAAGTGTGTCACTGTGGGGTGCACTAGTTTTGTTCGTGAAGAAGGTTGATGGCATTTTGCGGTCATCTGTCGATTATTGTCACTTGAAAAGTGAAAATAAAGAATCATTATCCTCTACCACTGATTGATGATTTATTCGATCAACTGAAGGGTGGAAGATGGTTCTAAAAGATTGACTTGTGGTCAGGATATCATCAGATGTGATGAAGGATGATAATATTTCTAACAATACATTCCATTTTCATTATGGGAATTATGAGTTTGGTGTAATGTCATTCGGTGTGACAAAGTCTCCAGTTGTTTTCATGGGATTGATGAACACTATGCTTTGTGAGTTCCTGGACATGTTCATTATAGTTTTTATCGATGACATCCTAATGATCTCCATGTCTGAAGAAGAGAATGCATAACATCTACATACCATTTTGGGAGTTCTTCGTCATCATCACTTGTTTGGTATGTTATCGAAGTGTGAGTTTTGGGCTCAAGAAGTCCGTTTCTTGGGGCATGTGGTCTCCCAATAGAGTAGATGTGGATCAATCTAAGATAGAAGCGGTTGTGTATTGGGTAGCCCCCAAGACTGTTTCATAGGTGCAATGTTTCCTAGGTCTCAAAGGCTACTACATAAGGTTCATAGACGATTTCTCTTGAGTTGTGACTCCTCTGACATCTTTGACCAGAACGGATATGGCCTTCATAAGGACTGATCAGTGTCAAAAAGCTTTGGAGTATCTAAAAGAGAATTTAGTAAGTGCTCCAGATCATTGTCTTCTAGCTGTGGGAGTTTAGTTTGATGTTTTCTATGATGCATCATATCTAGTGTTAGGTTGTGTTCTCATGCAACAAAGATCATTGTTTACTTATGGGTCTCGACAGTTATGTCCCCATGAACATAACTATTCCACCCATGATCTTGAGTTAGAAGTCGAGCTGTTAGCTCTGAATATGTGTAGGCATTACCTCATTAGTGAGATCTTTGTGGTTTTCACTGATCATAAGATCCTGAGGTATGTTTTCTCCCAGCATGAATTGAATTTACGACAACGTCTGTGGATGGAGTTCTTACAAGAATTCAATGTCGAAATATTTAATACACAGAGAAAGGGGGATGTTGTAACAGATGCGCTGAATCGGAAGTCATTTAGTGATGTAGTGCATGAATCTGGTGACACTTTGAGAGTAATTGATGAAGTTTCAGCATTACATTTTAATATAAGATATTTTTGGGGAATAGGTTGTGTTTTTTAGATTACGGTGCTTCATCTCTAGTAAAAAAGGTGGAAAAATTACCTATTGAGTGATCTAGACGTGGAGGTATGGAGAGCCCAAGTTTTTTTGTGGCGAGGCCCCTTATGGTTGGTCTCAGGATGAAAAACATTGAGTGTTGTATCATGGAAGGATAAAATTTTACATTGAAGATGTGCATGATGGTTCTTAGTGAGTTCCATAGTTCTCCTTTATTGGTGAATCCAGGTTTGATAAAGATGTACCGAGCCTTGAGGAGCCAGTTTTGGTGGACTGGGCTGAAGTGTGAGGTTGTGAAGTATGTGTCTCAATGTTTGGTTTGCTAGAAGTTTAAGATTGATCATCATGTTCTTGGTGGTCTACTCCAGCCGTTAGATGTTCCTTAGAATAAGTAGATGGCCAAATTGATGGACTTTTTAAATGGTTTTCCTCGAGCTCAGGCAGTACATGATGCTATTTGGGTGGTAGTGGATAGTTTAACGAAATCATCCCACTTCATAGAAATCAAGGAGTCAAGCTCCATAGAATTTTTGTTGAGGAAATATCTATAGGAGGTGGTGAGACTTCATGGAGTCCCAAGGATGATCATTTCTGATTGAGATCTTTGTTTTACCTCTAGGTTGTCGAGAGGTCTCTAGTATGCTTTTGGTTATCATCTATGCCCTAACACTGTTTTTCATCCTCAAACAGACGGTCATACATAGTGAACCATTCAGACTCTTGAAGACATGTTACGTTCTTGGGTCCTTGATTTTGGAGGTTCATGGATGAGGTGCTTACCCTTTGTGGAGATTTAATACAACAATAATTTTTACTCCACCATCGGTAGGGAACCATTTGAAGCCCTATATGACCGAATTTTCCATTCTCCATTTTTCTGGACTGGGGTTGGAGAGGCTCTAATTCTCAGACCAGAACTAGTCCAAAATAAAAGGAGATGTTCCACGTGATTAATGAGAGGATGTAGAAAGCACAAGATCATCAAAAATCATATGCTGATCAGAGGAGGAGACCCTTCGAGTTTGATGTCGGGGATCACGTGTTTCTGAAGGTGACTCCTCATCGTGGGAAGCATAGGTTTGGTCATGGGAGTAAGCGTTCTCCCAGGTTTGTTGGGCCTTTTTAGGTGTTAGCTAGTGTTAGAGCTGTGGTGTATCGAGTAGCACATCCCTCACATATGAGTCGGATACATGATGTTTTCCATGTATCACAACTCCCTCGTTATCTTCATGATGACTATCATGTCATCGATTGGGGAGAGATCGATGTCGATGATAATGCGACCATTGAGGAGCGACCTATGGACATCCAATTCAGCAAAGAGAAGGTGTGTTAAGGGCACTCTATCCCCTTGGTTTGTGTATTGTGGCGACATGGTGTAATAGAGGAGAGTACCTTGGAATGTGAGTCCTAGATACGTGCTCAGTACCCAAATTGTTTTGATGTTTAACTCTTCTCATGTATCGATGTAGCCTTTGTGGTTATAAACCATTCATGTTTATAATATAGATTTATTTTGTGCTACTTGAGTATTTCTCTCTTTTGAGAGGTATATCGATGGGTGGTTGTTGGGAACCCATTTCGTTTTCCCTTTAGGTGGGTTTTCAATTCATGAGGACGAGAATGTATTGGGATTTATCTGATGTACTGGCGTGTACCTCTCTGGTCTATTCTTTTTTGACATCAGGTATTTGAGGTGTTTTGGGAGGTCAAGGTGACATATCCTCAACACTTTGTCGAATTTCCATTTCTGTGAACAGTCCCATTGTTGAAAAGTTCCAACGGTAGATAGTTCTGAATAGTGCATCGGTAACTATATGTGAACAGTGCAATTGTGACCTTATTTGAATATTGTCATTGGTGACCTTATGTTTACAATGTCATCGGTGACCTTCTGTGAACAATGTCATCGGTAAATTTTTGTGAACTGTGACATCAGTGACCTTATTTCAATAGTGTCTATGGTGACATTCTATGAACAGTTTTATCGGTAACCTTATGTGAATAATGCAATGGTGAGGTTGCAACAGTGAGGTTCCATCGGTGGCCTCTAGTTCCTTTTCTGAATTTTGAGTCCGTGAATAGTGTTTCCAGAATTTTGAGTCCTATCGCTATCCTATATTTCCTTTTCCAAATTTTGAGTTCTTGAATAGTGTTTTGAGATGGTTGAGGTATATCGGTTACCTTCATTTCCTTTTCCAAATTTTGAGTTCTTCAATAATGTTTCCAGAATAGTGAGGTATATCTTTAACCTCTATTTCCTTTGCCAAATTTTGAGTTCGTGAAAAATATTTCCAGAACGGTGTGGTCTATCAGTAACCTCTATTTCCTTTTCCAAATTTTGAGTTTGTGAATTGGGTTTCCAGAACGGTGATGTTTATCGGTAACCTCTATTTCCTTTGGAAAATTTTGAGCTCATGAACAGTGTTTCCAGAATGGTGAGGTCTATCGGTATCCTCTATTTCCTTTGCCAAATTTTGAGTTAATTAACAATGTTTCCATAATGGAGAGGTCTATCAGTAACCTCTATTTCCTTTTCCAAATTTAGAGTTTGTGAATCGTGTTTCCATAATGGTGAGGTCTATCGGTAACCTCTATTTCCTTTTCAAAATTACAATTTCGTGAACAATGTTTCCAACTTCCTACATATTCCCCCCTTTGACATTTCCATTGATATAAAATGCATTCAAAGCCACATTTTATGGTCTCTAGGTCTGATTCAATGGTTATAACTCCTATATTAATTTATCCTATGGATCTATATTTTTTTTCTCTACATGGTCAAACCATGTCATCTAATGCAATCCACTTTTAATGGAAAATCCAGCATATCCTAAACCACTGCTTCGTTAAATCTTCTAAAGGGATAATATATCTTCCTCCTTAGTTCTTCCTCCATGTTATCCAGTGTGAGATGCTCGAACATCCCATTCCTTTTCATGGGATTCATGCAATAAAACTTTCCTCCTAGGATTTGTTCTTCTCTATTTTGATGAAACCAAGCAATATCGATCAGTCTTCGATATGACGTACGTTTAATCATCATTATTTTCGGTTTATATCATTCTTTTTCCCCTCTCCCTTTTATGTAATGGTATCTCCTTGTTCCTAATATACTTTTCATTATTGTTTTCTGATGTGGTGGTGTCTCTACATCTTTGGGTGGACACAGTTGTCATAGGGGAGGAGATTGCAACCCATTGCGTGCCTAATTCTCATATAAAGAACGTAAATAACTATTTGAGGTAGGGGATTGAATGCTTCGATTTTTTGTTATGTGAAACTTTAGAGTTATGATATTTTATCCCAAAATATCACAATGAAATTGGCATAATAAATATTTTAATCGTATAAATAAATTGAGATCGATCGTATGTTATTGCCACTGGTTTTCTAGATAGTCTAATATCTATACTTTCTTACTTAGCTTTTTCAGTCACAATGTAAATTGGTAAAGAATGTAAATATAAAATTAATTAATAGTTTTTTGAAAAAATATAAAAATGCATGCAAATGAATCTAGTTCTTCTTGTTGTAATTTGATGTTTATCAAATTGGTGCTATAAGCAAGTTTAATTATTTGTTATTTCCTACTTATTAGGTTTCCCAAATCTAGAACCTATGAAAAAAATAAATCGGTTATTCCAGGATGGATTAATGAACTGGTTGTTTGATAAAAGATAATTCATTTTAGGGTTCTGAATTACCCTCTTTCTTATTTAAGGGCCAAAACCCCGATTTATATGATTGTTGTTTTCCCACATATTGTGTTTTGATGTGAGCCTGGAAAGATGTTGTGATATGTGGGGCTGGGTGGCTGATTGGTTGGGGTAGAAGATGACGCCTACAGTGGTGAGATGAGTCGGTTTATGATTGTGTGTGTCGGAGAGTACATCGTGGATGAGGGAACGAGTTGGATGTGAATGTTTGGATACTTGGTGTCTCGTTGATTGGGTATCTTCATTACTTTACCCACTTCTCAAAGAAGATGGTATTTCTTACCCTTTATCCGAAAGGGGTGAAGACACGCGTGGTATTACACATGCTTTCTGTGGCTAGCTTCTCAAGGGATGATGGGTCTATGGTCATTATGTTGGCGGAAAAGACTCGACGGGTAGTTTATCCACTCACCATGTTGAGACCCCTTGTGTTTAGTAGCATAGAATGTTTTTCTAAAATGCCTGGGAATATGGGAAAGTAATGATGTAGAAAAATAATTGAATAAATAATGTTAACCCATGGGGTTGGAGCTTGCTGGTACAAAACGTTGACTTTACAATTTTAAATGGATAGTGGACATTGGGTGTTATGCTATTGAAAAATAAAGTAAAATTGTTAATAGTTAATTAATATTTAATGAATTAATATACATAATGTGGAACTGAAAAAAAGAGAATTATGTAATGCAATTAAAAACATTAAATGATTGTGTTCTTATAGGATACCTAGTCATAGAAGTGGATCACGGGAGTTCGAGATTCATTAGAGGTAGTTGAATCTAAGACTAGATTTTTCCCATAGTGTGGTTTTGAGATATAGTATATTCTTTACTTTTTGTGTTTATATATTCCACTCCACCCTGTCTGTTAGGGATACTAAAACCCTTGGGATTCTGAGCCCTGGGGGGTGTTTTCCCCAACATTCTAGTGGGAGGATGGATGAATGACTACCCCTTTGGCCCCACTCTCTTCTCTTGTTAGATACTTCTGCTCGTAGGCACAATAGTTAGTTTTGACCATATATGTGTGTAGAGGGTTGTAATGGATTGTGGTTATTCACAAACAAATATTATGGATATAGTATTCTATGGACTACTATTGGTGAAACATGTATAGGTTGTGATGGATTGAGGATCCTTACTCGGTGTATGGGCTGTAATGGCTTGAGGTATAATACCCGATGTATGAAACATGTTATATGGGCTATGGAAACTCCCAAAAACTACCTGGTTACTTTTTTTCATGGACATTGTGATTTTTTTCATGAGATGCATATTGTGGTGCTTCGCCTAGGTGTCTGCGGGCAAGCCTTTTGGAGAGAGATGCTTAGGACGTGCGACATTGGGGAAAATCGAAAAACTAGTGGGGAAGTATTACCTGGGTACCCTTGAAATTCTTTATTATATTTTAAAATATTGTTTGCGTTACTTGGTGAGAGTATCCATAGTGAGGTTGGGAACTTAGTATACCTATTTAGGCAATGAGTTCATTTCACTTGTTGTTCACTATGCTTTAGAATGCTCTCTTTACTTTTGCACGAGAGGCTTCAAGGAGGATCCCACTGAGTATGCTGTTATACTCACCCTGTGTATATATAAACTATTTTTTCAGGTCACTTGGATCAGGTTGGAGATCAAGCTGGTTTCTACTATCTTGGGGTTGCAGGAGCTATTTGGGTTGTGGTTGCTACTATTTTTTTACTTTATTTTGGGTACATATAGTTTTCCCCTTCTAGTTGTAGGAGTATTGCATGTAATTACATATATTCACTTGGGATTTATTTTAAATTTCAGTATGAGTTTGAGTTGGTTGGTGTCTATTTCATCCCTCTCTTCCACATTGTTCTCTTAGAGGGTAATTCCTCCCATTTTTTTGTTTACTATACCATCGGTGCTAGTCTCCAACCCAGCACATACTGGAGGAGGGACATGGGGGGTCATTATCACCCTTCTCACATTGCCATTGAAGGAGGGGTACACTTTTTGGGGAGGGGATCGTGATTGAGTGGTATCAGAGGTAGGTTGAGGGATTGGATAGAGTTTGGATTTAGTCATGGGTAAGGCTGTATGGGTTTGTAGGGAAACAATGTCAGTCAGGAATAACAATTGATGTAAACACTAGAGCCCGACTAAGGCATATGTGTTTTGTACCTCCTATGATCTGATGTACAGACCTTTAAGTTAACCATGTATTCTAAACAAGGTGATACTAGTTGCAGGGTAGAAAACTAATGAAGCATCAGACATCATTCTTCATTGTGCCTGTGTTTGAATGGGTAGACCTTGTGATAGGTTAACCAATAATTTATAAAAAGAAAAAAAATTAATTAATAAATGATGAGTCTTACATATTCGAGGTTTAATATCTCTAACTGTTTGTTATTTTATAGGTATGGCTCCAGGTTTCCGTCCTCACCGGGATCACATAGAAGATGCCCAACAGGATGTTCCAGCAGATCGTCGCAGGGTAGAGGTAGACGATGACAACACTTGGAGGAGGACACTCTGAGAGTTTCAGCGCCAGATTCTGCAAGAGTACGAGGGCTCTGTTTCAGATGCAGTCACAGAAGAATTGTTCGATGAGTTCAAGATATTCTTTAGTTCGATTTGTGCTTATAAAGAGCATTGTGTGTCCTTGGTTGTGATGATCCTGTGTGGATCAGTGAGGCAGTGTTGGTTCTTAATCCTCGAGGATCACGAGGAGTCATCGATCTCATGGGAGGAGTTCCGAGACAAGTTTAGATTCGAGTTTCTTTCCATGACCATTATGGGGTATAGTTTCTAGGAGCTTATTTCCCTTCTATAGGGGATTTATAGTGTGAGAGTGTTCAGAATCCATTTTAGGAACCTTTTACGATATGCTTCGTGCCTGTTTTCTTATGAGGAGGTGAGGGCAATGCATTTCGAGGAGACTTTATGTCCAGATATCCAATTCCAAGTCTCTTTATTTATGGTAAAGACATATCTTGAGGTGTTGGAAAGGGAAGTGGTCATCTAGAGTACTTTGGACATAATAAGATGATCACGACAGGGGAGTCACAATGATTCCTCATCAAGCAGAGCTGTGGTCCGGGGTTCCTAGTTTTCAAGGTATAAGAGTTTTCGTTCATCCGGGGGTAGGTGTCAACCATCCGCATCTCGTTTCTCTGGAAGCTGCAGATCTCAGGCCTATTTCAAAGGATCAGGAATGTGTTGTTTATTATGGTGGTCGAGGTCAACATCAGTGAGAGTAACCATCCTTTTAGAGCAGTCATCGTGCACTAGGCATTCTGCTCCAGGTTCCTCTATTGAGGCAGTTCTAGCAGTGGCAGCAGTAGTAGGTTGCACCAACATTAGATCAACATAGGGTAGATGGGGAAGGCAGAGGATATCCCTGTGATGGTCCCTATCCTCCGAGACCAGAGTGAGACCTTGGCGGTGGTCATCATCAAGGTCAGAGATGTCGTGGAGAAGGTCATGGTCAGCTTCATGCTTTAGCATGGCCAACACCCGGCGATCCAAACATCATTCGAGGTACCGTTTTCTTGTTTTCTACCATGGTTTATGCCTTTCTTTATTCAGGATTGACACACTCTTTCATATCACCTACACTTTTCCATGCTTTCAGACTTGAGGTAGAGAGGATTCTATTTCCCTTGGTGTTGACTACGCCAGTTAGAGGTCGATCTCACTTGTTGATGTATGTAGAGACTGTTAGATAGTGTTGGGGCATCACCACTCTTGGGTAGGTTTCCTATGTTTATGAATACAACAATATAAAGTCATCCTCAGCATGGATTGGATGTATTTGGTGCAGTATTTCGTGGATTGCTTCAGGATGAAGGTTTCCTTATTCGATGCAAATGGAGAGACAATGGTGTTTGTTGGTGAGATAGATCCAAGGATAGGTCATCGGTGTGTTCTTTCCTTATCAACCATGATGGTTGAGATAATTTTCAGTTCTTCAGAGGTTCAGAAGCTAGCGTTTCCTAGGGTTGTAGAAGAATACCCTGATTACTTTCCAGAAGTTGTGTTAGCATTACCCCCCCAACGAGAGATAGAGTTTGGGATTTAGCTAAAACTAGGAGCTTATTTTATCTATATGTCTCCATATAGGAAGGCCCCTTCTGAGTTAAAAGATCTATGTACAAAGCTTGATGGTCTGTTATAGTGCGGTTTTGTTCAGCCAAGTGTGTAATCCTGGGGTGCACCTGTTTTGTCTGTGATAAGGCTAATGGCAGTTTGCGGTTGTGTGTCGATTATCATCTATTGAAAAAAGTTACAATAAATAATCATTATCCTATACCACTTATTGATTATTTATTCATTTAACTGAAGGGTGAATGTTGGAACTCAAAGATCGACTAGTGGTCAGGATATCATCGGATGCATGTGAAGGATGGGGAAATCACGATAATTACTTTTAATGGTCATCATGGGAATTATAAGTTCATGGTAATGTTGTTAGGTGTGACAAATGCTCCACCTGTGTTCATGGTATTTATGAACACTATGTTTCATGAGTTCCTAGAAGTGTTTGTTGTGGTTTTCATCGATGAAATCCTTGGGTAATCCACTTATGATGAAGAGAATGCAGTGCATCTACACTCAGTTTTTGGGAGTTCTTCATCAACACCAGTTGTTTGGGAAATTTTTGAATTGAGAGTATTGGGCTCGAGAAGTCTGTTTCTTGGGGCATGAGGTCTCCCAATAGAAATTATCTATGGATCCATTGAAGATAGAAGTAGTTGTGTCTTGGGAAGCCCCCAATATTGTGTTAGAGGAGCGAAGTTTCACTGGTATGGCATACTAGTATAGGAGGATTGTAACCGATATCTCCCGAGTTGCGACTCCTCTGACAACTTTGATCGGAAAGGATCAGCTGTTCATATGGACTGATCAGTGTCAGGAATCATTAGAGTATCTAAAGGAGAAGTTAGTAAGTGCTCTTATTCATTGTCTTCGAGCTGAGGGACATCATCTTGATGTTTTCTACGATGATTCACATCTGGGGTTAGGTTGTGTTCTGATGTAGTAAAGATCAGATGTTTCTATGGGTCTCGGTTTTTACATCCCCTTGAACGTAACTATTCCTCCCACATTCTTGAGTTGGAATCCGTAGTTTTTTCACTGAAATTATGGAGACATTACCTCATTGGTGAGCGCTTTTTGGTTTTCACCGATCATAATAGACTGAGGTATGTTTTCTCCTAGTGGGACTTGAATTTACGACAATGTCAGTGGATGGATCTTTTACAGGAATATGATTTAAAAATATTGTATACCCCTGGAAAGGTGAATGGTGTAGCATATGAGTTGGGTAGGAAGTCACGCAGTGATGCAGTGCTTGGATCTGGTGAATCCTGGAGAGTAATGGAAGAACATTCAGTATTACATATTGATATGGGAGAAGTTGCGGGAAGATGTTTTTATTTTATAGATGACGGTGCAGTCATCTCTGGTGCAGAAGGTAGAAGAGTCCCAGTTGGGGGATCTAGAGTTGGAGGTCTGGAGAGACCAAGTTGTTTGTGGTGAGACTTCATACGGTGGGTTTGAGGATGAACAACACAGAGTATTATATCATGTAAGGAGATTTATTCCATTGACGATGCACAAGATGGTTATCAGAGAGTTCTATAGTTCTCCTTTAGCTGTGCATCTAGGTGTGAAAAATATGTAACGAGCCTTAAGGATCCATTTTTGTGGCCTGGGCTAAAGCGTGCGGTTGCAAAGTATGTGTCTTGATTTGTGGTCTTCCATATGGTGAAGGACGAACATCGTGTTCCTAGTGGTCTGCTCCTGCCATTAGATGTTCCTCAATGGAAGTGTGGGGACATCTCTATGGACTTTTCACTTGTTTACCTCGAGCTCTGGGAGGACATGATGCTATTTCGGTGGTAGTGGATCATTTAACAAAATCATCCCACTTCATAGTAATCATGGAGTCATGCTCAGTTGAAGTTTTGTTGAGGTAGTATCTGGAGGAGATGGTGTGACTTCATGGAGTCCCAAGGATGAACATTTATGATCGAGATCATTGTTTTACTTCTAGGGTGTGGATAGGTCTCCAGCATGCTTTTGGTCCTTAGCTATTCCTTAGCACTGCTTTTCATCCTCAAATAGCTAGTCAGACAGAGCGAACCATTTAGACTCTTGAAGACATCATACGCTCTTGGGTCCTGGATTTTGGAGGTTTGTAAATGAGGTACTTACCCTTGGTGGAGTTTGCTTAAAATAATAGTTTTCACTCCACCATCGGTATGGCGCCATTTGAATCCTTGTTTTGATGACCTTTCTGTTCTATGTTGTGCTGGATTGGGGATGGAGAGGTAGCAATTCTCAGACTAGAACTAGTACAGAATACAATGGAGATGTCCCAAGTGATTCGTGAGAGGATGAAGATAGAAAAAGATTGTAAAAAGTATTATATCGGTCAAAGGAGGTGGCCCTTAGAGTTTCATGTTCGGGATCACATGTTTCTCAATGCGACTCCCCATCATTGGTAGCGAAGGTTTGGTCGTGGGAGTAAGCTTTCTAGCACATTTCTAGGGACTTTCTAGGTGTTAACCCATGTTGGAATTGTGGCATATCGAGTAGCACTTTCCCCAAAAATTTGTTGGATATATGATGTTTTCCACGTATCATAGCTCTGTCATTATCTTAATGATGAATCTCACAAAATCTATTGGGGACATATTTATATTGATGATGATGTGACCATTGAGTAGAGACCTATGGAGATTTAATACCGCAAGTACAAGGTGTTGCATGAGCATTCTATCCCCTTGGTTCGTTTATTGTGGCGACATGGTGGCTTGGAAAAGAGTACCTGGGAATGTGAGTCATAGATATGTGCTCAGTAACCATAGTGTGTTGATGTTTTACTCTTTTCATGTATCGATGTAGCCTTTTCGGTTATTAAACAATCATTTTTATAATATGGATTTATTTTGTTGCATCTAGTGGCTTTCTCTCTTTTTAGAGGTATCTCAATTGGTGGTTGTTCGGAACCAATTTCATTTTCTCATTAGGTGGGTTTTGAAATCTAGAGGATGAGAATGTTTTGAGATGTTTCTTATGTTATGGCCCGAACCTATCTGGTATATTCCTTTGGGAAAATCATGTGTATGAGGTGTTTCAGGAGGTTAAGGTGACATATCCCCAACATTATACCAAATTTCCATTTCTGTGAATAGTTCCATCGGTGAACAGTTCCAACGGTAGACCAATGTGAACAGTGCATCAATATCTATATGTAAACAGTGCAATGGTGACAATATGTGATTAGTGAAATCGGTGACCTTTTGTGAACAGTGTCATCGGTGACATTCTGTGAAATGTGTAACAAGTGACCTTATGTGAACAGTGACATCGGTGACCTTATGTGAACAATGTCATCAGTGACCTTCTCTGAACAGTGTCATCGGTAACATTATGGGAACAATGCAATGGTGAGGTTCCAATGGTGAAGTTGCAATGGTGAGGTTCCATCAGTGACCTCTTTTTCCATTGAAAAATTTTGATTACATAAACAATGTTCCCATAACGGTGAGGTCTATCAGTAACCTCAATTTCCTTTTTCCAAATTTTGAGTTCATGAATAGTGTTTCTAGAACTGTGAGGTCTATTAGTAATCTCTATTTCCTTTTCAAAATTTTGAGTTCATGAACAATGTTTCCAGAATGGTGCGGTCTATCGGTAACCTCTATTTCATTTTCCAAATTTTGAGTTTCTGAATAGTGTTTCCAAAACGGTGAGGTATATCAGTAACCTCTCTTTCCATTGCAAAATTTTGAGTTTGTGAAAAGTGTGTCCAGAATGGTGAGGTCTATCGGTAACCACTATTTCCTTTTCCAAATTTTGAGTTCGTGAAAAGTGTTTCCAGAACAGTGAGGTCTATCGATAACCATTATTTCCGTTGCAAAATTTTTAGTTTTTGAACAGTGTTTCAAGAACGTAGTGGTCTATCGGTATCTTCTATTTCCTTTTCCAAATTTTGAGTTCGTAAAAAGTGTTTTTCGAATGGTGAGGTCCATTTTTAACCTCTATTTCCTTTACCAAATTTCATTTTCTTGAATAGTGTTTCTAGCTTCATACAGTTCGCCCCTTTGACGTTTCCTTTGATTTAAAATGAATTTAATGCCTCATTTTACGGACTCTAAGGACGATTCAAAGGTCATAACTCGTATATTAATTTCTCATAAATCTCTAGATGTTTTTTTAAACATGGTCAAACCGCGTGGTTTAATGCGATCCATTTTTTATGGAAAATCTATCATATCTTAAACCACTGCTTCGTTAAATCTTCTAAAGGGATGATATATCTTCCTACCTAGTTATTCATCCTTTTTCTTGGTTGTGAGACACTCGAACATCCCATTCCTTTCCTTATGAGTTGTGTAATCAAACATTCCTTTTAATATTTGTTCTGTTCGGTTTGGATTCAACCAAGCTATATCGACCAGTCTTCGATATAAGGTCTGTTCTATCGTCATTGTTTTGGGTTCATCTCATTCTGTTTCCCCTATCCCTTTTAAAGAATGGTATCTCCATGTTCTTAATGGACTTTTATATGTGTGTTAGCCAATGTGGTGGTGTCTCTACATCCTCAGGTAGATGTTGTTGTCATAGGGGAGGAGATTGTAACCCATTGTTTGGCTTGTTCTCGTATAAAGAATTTCAAGAACTATTTCAGTTAGGGGATTCATTGCGTCTCTTTTTTATATTGTGAAACTGTAGAGTTATCATGTCTTATCCAACTAAATCAAAATAAAATTGGCATAATAAATATTTGAACTTGATTGATAAATTGGGATCGATCGTATGTAATTGCCTCTTGTTTTCAGATAGTGTGATATCTATGCTTTCTTGCGTAGCTTTTACATTCGCGAAGTAAATTGGTAAATAACTAAAGATGAAATTAATTTATAATTGTTTGGATAAAGATAACGAGGCATGTAAATGAATCTGGTTCCTCATGTTGTAATTTTATGTCAATCAAATTGGTGCAGTAATAATTTTTAATTATTTGTGACAGCCTACTGATTAGGTTCCACTAATCTAGAACCTATGAAAAAAATAAATCAGTTAATTTAAGATGTGTTAAAGAACTGGTTGTTTGATAAAAGATAATTTGTTTTATTGGGTGGATTTACCGTCTTTCTTGTTCATGGTCCAAGATCCCAATTGATATGATGGTAGTTTTCCTGCTTCTTGTGTTGTGATGTGAGCCTGGAAGGCTATTGTGATATGTGGGGGTAGGGAGGTAGATTAGTTGTGGCATCAGATTATTCCTAGAGTGGAAAGATGCATCGGTTTATACATGTGGGTGTCAGAGAGGACCCCAGGGATGATGGAACGGGTTGGATGTTAATGTTTAGATGCTTCATGTTTCAATGATTGGTTATCTGCTTTACTTCCCCCACTACTCAAGACAGCTGGTCTTGCTTACCATTCTTCCAAAAGGGGTGAAGATGCGGGGGGTATGCACGTGATTTCTGTGTCTAGATTCTCAAAGGATGATGGGTCTATTCTCTTTCTATAGGTAAAAAAGACTATATGGGTAGTTTATCTACTCACCCTGTAACACCTCCTTTTGTTTAGCAAAATTGGTTGTTTTTCTATAATTCATGGGAATATGGGAAAGAATTATGTAAATAAATGAATAAGTAAATGGTGTTAACCCATAGGGTTGGAGAATTCTAGAAAAGAATGTTGAGGTTAAAATTTTAAAGGGGCAGTGGACTTTGGGTGTTATGCTAATGAAAAATTATGTAAAATTGTCAATGGTTAATTAATGTTTAAAAATAAATTAACATAATGTGGAAATGACAAAAAAGGAATGATGTAATGCAATTAAGATCTTTAAATGGTTATGTGCTTATATGATACCTAGTCTGAGAGGTAGAAACCAGGAGTCTGAGAGACGTTGGAGTAGTTGAGTCTAAGACTAGGTTATTCCCATAGTGGGGTTTTGAGATATAGTATATTCTGTACTTTTTTGTGTTTCTATACTCTAATCCACCCTATCAATTAGGGAAATTGACAGCCTGCGTATTCTTAGCCTGGGGGGGGGGGTGTTTTCCCTAACATTCATGTGGGAGAATGGATGGTCGACTACCCCCTATGTCCCCACTCTCTACTCATAGTAGATACTTGTGTTGGTAGGCGTAGTGGTTAGTGTTTCCCATATATGTGTGTAGATGGAAGTAATTTCTTGTGGTTATTCACAGACAAATATTCTCGATAGAGTATCTTATGGACTACCTTTGATGAAACGTATTTAGGTTGTGATGGATTGAGGATCCTTACATGGTTTATGGGTTGTAATGGCTTTAGGTATAATACCCGACGTATGATACACGTTATACGAGCTATGGTGGAACCCAGAAACTACCTGGTTACATGCTTACGTTGACATGGTGGTTTGGTTGCAAGATATTCATGTTGTGGTGTTTCACCTAGGTGTCTGTGGGAAGGCCTTTTCAGAGAGAGATGCTTAGGACGTACGATGTCGGGGAAAAGCAGCAAACTAGTGGGGAAGTAGTAGAAGGGTACCGTTGACAATCCTTATTATTTTTTAAACTCTTGTATGTGTTTCTTGGTGAAAGTAGCCACAGTGAGGTTGGGAACTTAGAATACCCGTTTAGTTGATGAGTTAGTTTGACTTGTTGTTCACTATGCTTTAGCATGCTTTAGTTACTTCTGCATGAGAGGCTTTAGGCATGATCCTATTGATTATGAAATTATACTCACCCAATGTATATATAAACTGTTTTTTTTTCATGTAACTTGGAGCAGGTTGGAGATCATACTGGTGTTGACTAACTTGGGGTTGCAGGAGCTATTCGAGATTGTGGTTGCTGCTGTTTTTACTTTCTTTTGGGTACTTGTAGTTTTCCCCTTCTAGTTGCAGTAGTTTTTCAGGACATTATATATGTGCACATGGGGTTTCATTTATATTTCATTCTGAGATGGAGTTGGTTGATTTCTATATTATATCTCTTTTCCTCATGTGTTCTCTTAGATGGTAATGCATACCATTTGTGTGTGTATTATACCCTCGGTGATAGTGGCCAACCCGGGACCTATTGGAGCAGGGACGTGGGGGTCATTCTCTGCCTTCTCACATTGTTGGCCCTGAAGGGGTACACAATGTGGGGATGGGTTGTGACATGAATCTTCTTTACTATATCATTCTGTAGAAAGTGTAGTATCATCATTATTTTTATCTTACCTATAAATTTATGATGGATCAAAAATATATTTAACTCTTTTATAGTATTTTAAATTGTATCTAGTGGTGTGGGTCCATTTTTTCAACCTTTGAGATTATACAGAGCATCTTCACACATATTAGTCCTCTCTATGATGTCTAGATTGTGGGATTGTAGAATAGTAGTGGTTGATTTTATTCTAAAATCTGAAACTATATAAATACCATGATTAGGATCCCCTTGAATGATTCAGGTAGACCATAAAATAGCATTTAATATCACTAATATTGATTTTATGATGAAAACATTTTGGAATATTAGGAGATTCTAAATATAATTTTTTATAACTTTTTTAAACATTTAAAATAATAATTCATAATTCAAATTATTTTTTAAGATCCGAATTGTCGAGTTTTTATATTAAAACAATATAAACCTCCTGAATATAATTGGTAAGATCTTGATGAATTTAGGTTCTAGTAATAATAACAAGAGGCATATGTGCAACCAAAATAGGTAGAGCTTGAGTAGTTATGCATTATTTCACTAATGGAAGAAGCCTATGAGGTTACTAGAAAAAATTATCTTCCTATAGAATAAATACCAATTTATAGAGTTTCCTCATACATTCTGGAACTAGATTCCACCTATGATGTTGTTGTATAGTATCCCTCAACATCCATATAAATATTATACAATAAATCCATAATTAAATTTTAATTTCTAGTTCCCAAATCAATATACCATGAAAATAGAACATGCGCATCCTAACAAACTCTCAATATATATTGTATCTTACCATTGATGGATTCTTCAAGGTAACTGACCATGTAATTTAGTGAAATATTAATTATAACAATAATCCTACAAAAATAATTTTTATTCATGGAAATATTCTTAAAAAACTCATTAAATATTTCATTATCAATTTTGTGGACATATCAAACTGTTGATATTTCCTCTCTAGGGACATTGAAATCAACATAAGATATTTCTGATCAAACTGATTCAAAAATTTTTAAACCACTAAAGTTATATATGTAGGCATGAATGTTATTATATATCTCTTAATAAACACAAATTTAATTATAAAAACCCTTATTAAAATGTGGAAGATCTAATTTATTTTATATTTAATGGTTTGAATCATAGTATTCGTGTCCTAGGGAATATCATGGTGAACAATATGATGATTTTGAATCATTTCCATTTGAGATGAAATAACAACACTAATATCATTGGACTCTAAACTATTACGACATAAACTCTTAAATCCATATAATTTATTTTTTTTAACTTATTTGGGTCTTTATCCTTCACCATATAGATAAATGGTTACACATGATTCATATTTTTGTCGGTTTAATTTTGGATTCTAATCTCCCAACATGCCTGTAAAAATCAGATTCAGAAACTGATATTTTTATTGAGTTAACTGATTTCATTAATAGGGGATATCTAAATTTTATTTAACCGAATAAAATTACCAATGAGATTATCAATAGTAGTAATTATATAAGAATAAATATTTTCCATATAAAAACTATCGTAACTATTTGTTCCTAATAGTTCGACTTCTTACACATGATGAGGATACATAAAAATCCCTAGAGAAAGTGACATATATTATTCATAATCAAATACTATATATCCTTCTCAATAATGTATATAAATTTCTCCATGAAGAATTGAATCAACATCTGGGTGCTCCATTTCTTAATTATTTTAGTCAAACACAAAAGGATCCTTTGGAACACATTTAACTAGCACATCCTAATGATATAGATTTTCTATATTAAATGCTTTGTCAAATAGATGAACTAATTCATTATCCTAGATTTAGAATTTATATTATATTGGAGTAATATTATCTATAATATGAGGCTTTGATCTAGAAGTTACTAGATCTAGTACCTATAAAACATGAACTATCTTAATAATTGTTTCATCCTTATGTGTGGATGTTTGGTATGGATCCCCCTAGGTAGTACCATTATATTCAACATCTTATAAGGACTATGAAGTTTAATCCTTATTATATAAAAAATTAATTAACCACACCATAAAAATTTTGTTCATCTTGTGACATTAAACTAGCACTACCTCATTCATATTCATTTCCTTCATTAGCAGAATATATATGAGAATTTGATAAGGGTAATAACTAAAATTTTATTCTCCATAACAGTAGTAACATTGAATCCAAATTATATACTGATCAAAATTTTTCATAACATTTTTAGTCTTAAAATATAATAGGTACATGTCATGAAATAAAATTATTTCAATTTCTATATCTCTTTAGGAGAATATAGTCCGAATGAACATACATTAAACTTTCCATTTATATTCTATGTCCTTTACAACATTCTTCCAGAAAGCAGATCTTCCAAAAAATAACATCAAATCCTCATATTTTCCCGCCAAATGTATACCTAATAATTTCTTTAAAAATATAAAACCCCCCTCATGAATGAAATGAAATAATTTAGTCTTTTCCACTAATAAACGAAATACCACATTTCCATTAAAATTTAATGATAACACATCCTTTGGTTCAACAAAATAGAACACTATAGTACTCATAAACTTATTCATATTTATATTATAGCTACCCCTGATATATACATAGATTTTATATATAATATTTTCCACAGAAAAATATCTTAATTTACATTTCTGATTTAAAAAAAATACATCATCACATCACATGGACATTCCTCACAAAAATTGTTATTAGAATGATACGAGGAGAACGAGGGAGATGATTAAGTAAAAGGGTGATGGTTTGGGTTATGATGGAATGAATTTTATTTAATAATAATATTTAAGAGGATCAATTAATTATTAACTTTTTGAGAAACAATATTCTATAGTGCAGGTAGAACTTTTTTTTATTTTTGGTTGATTCGAAATAAAAATAATAATGAAATAAAACATATAATAAATAAAATAAAACAAACTTATAAATTATTGAAAAAGGTGGTAAAATGATTTTATGAAATGGAATATATCATAGATATCTATATAATAAAAACAACATAATTATAAATTATTTTAATTTTCATAATGAAATAAATTACTAAGAAGTTCATATTAATAGAGATATTTAAATTCAATGAAATAATATAAAATAGATCCATTTAAATAAAAATTACAAAATTATTATTTTATTATAAAAAAACATTCACACAACTGGGACTTAGTAAAAACACCCTCCAATTGTTTCTTATTAGAGATGATTTTAAGGGTGATATCTAATTTATTATCATGATCTCTCAGAAATCAATTCCCTAGAAATATATTCATTGTTGTAGACTGAAATATTAGATTCATTAAAAAGATAATATTACTACTATTATGATATACGATTCATACATAATTAGAATTAAATCTTATATCAATTAAGGAATATTTCATCCAAAAAAATATATAGAACATCAGAAATCATTGATGTGCTCTACTTTAGAAGTAGACAATGGAATGGATAGATATTTCTTACAAGACTAGGACCTTGTGTATATTCATGGATAAAGGAGGGTTCATAAGAAAAGAATCCAATATATTCTACAACCAACAATGTCAGAATCATAATATGAATTCAAATTAATATTATGTATTTTGGTAATATTTAAATATGGATAAATCATTCCATTTAAACCCCATATATTTATTATGGTAGATTCTAGATAATACTATTTGAGGTTCTCTAAGAATATATAACAATATAATTATAAGAACATAATTTATCGTCTACTAGATGTTAATTATAGAGTAATATAAATTAATAATTTTTATAGGTTTTTTTCTATTGGTTTCCCTTCATAAACCAAGGCAATATTTTCATTATAACTCAAACAAATTGTATGTAGTTCAACAATTTTGATGAAAACATTTTTTGTGTGTCAATAATTTTTTCACATTGATTAAATGAATTCAAAAGGACTTTTTAGTATATTTAGAAACATATAATATAGTTTAACTCACCTATCATTCATGTTTCTATTTATTTTTCCTAGATTTTTATGATTTCATGATACAATTTTATATTTCTAAGGGGAAATTCGAATCATTTACATATTGCTGAAATATTAAAATATATTTGGATGTTGTTTTAATGAAAAATGATGGCTCTTAAAATCTTAATGTATATATATATATGAAAAAATAAAGGAATATAAATATTAAAACATTCACTTAGGTTCTTTTTTAATTCCATAATGGGATTTTTTTTTGGAAATTTGAATTTGAAAATGATGATTTTCAAAATCGGGTTGTTTTCACTAAGATCATCCTCCATAATGAAACATTTAAAAAACAATGTTATACAATCATGTAATATAACTGGAATTTCACGTGTTATTAATAGGTTAGGGGAATTACATTGTCTTATTTTATGAATACATTTTTAAATTTCTCATTATAACGAATATTCTCTACTTTCTTATACCCATTGGAATCCAGTCTTGTCATGTTCTTAGTAATAAAACCACAATAATCATAATTGTTTTTCCTAAAACCCATATTCATATTATAATAGGATATTTAGAGGGTCTATCATTTAATTCATATACATTGTTCAGTATAAACTATTTTATTACATACATTGTTACCGAACCCCAACGCTGTCTCGCGGTGCATGACGAGGTTGTGGGGGAGAAATGTGCGCTACCCAACGATTGATTAGAGAATATTAAGTTCTACTTAATCACTCATATTGGGTGCACCATTTTCACCTCGAAACGCCCAACAGTTCCATATCCAGCAATATGTGGACCTGCTTTTCAAAGGCCAAAGTTCACTCGGTGGTTTGACCAGTGATGCTTAAGAACTGACATTGGTCGAGAGGATGGGAAGTCCGGCTCATCGCACCCTTTTTGGGGGAATTATTTCTTGTTCCAGGACTCTCTTACAAATTTAAGACGTATTCATATGTTTGCAAATCTATGGTTCATACCCAAGCATAGTATTTATGGATTACTCCTGGTTGGTGATGGTCAGTTGGACGCAGGGGTTCAGAATCATATATGACCGATGTTTACCATCCCTCGCTGGATAAATGACCCTGAGGAGTCTAGGCTCATTGAGATAGCGCTGGTTTAAAGCATCATAACAAGGAACTCTGGAGTTTATTGTCATCCGGGGGGATAGATAATGACCTGATCCTTTGATCAAACCCGTGGTACAAGCCTCCCACGTTTCCCTGTGAGAAGAATCAGAATTCATGTAGTTCGGTTTGGTATAGGGCTTAAGCTCTAGGCTGCTTGAGGTTGCTGCGGTGAATCGACATGAAGATGGTCGGATCGACCATGTGTTGGGCTTGAATGTAATGACCCGCCAATTCTCATTGTCTTGAGAGATCAATGAGTCATTACTTGGCCTTAAACGACACCCCCAAGGCTCCAAAGGCTGGAAATAAATGACGAAGGGTTTCAAAATACACGGGGGACGATTTACCCTTTATCTGAAAACAACCAACAAATAGAGAAAACTATATAAATATCTCCAAATAACCACTATATGATTCATGATTTAAAACCAAAAAAACACAACCATTATTTACATAAAAACCCAACTAAGTGAAATAAAGGAGTACAAAACAAAATCAAAGTAAACGGCAGAAAGAAAACTAAAAGTCTTCAAGATGACAACCCAAATCCATGCTCCAAGATCTCTAAACTCCAACATCCAGAACCATCCCAAGATTCATGAAGTGGTGCTATAAACATGGGACACTTTACCTTTTCCAACAACCAAGTATATGACATCTGCAAAAGCACCAACATGCCAATGCAGGGAGAGAGTAATGAAACTCAGTAGGTTTTCCCCAATGACTTCCCAACCCATGCCTCTAGGATAAAACATGTTAGCACATTTATATGAAACAATTTCTATAAAACAATTCCAAAACAATTAACAATATCACAAGTTCCATTTCAAAAACCATTTTCTAAAAAAACCAACATTCTCAAAAAAAAACAACCAATCAAGGTTTACAATCAAATTCACATTTTCCATTTTGGCACATTCATTCCATTTTACAAATCCACAAAACTACCATGCAAGAAACCTGGACCCCCCTATACTCGCGAGTGGTGAGTTATTCTTACACTAAGCCATAAGTTAGTGGACTACCTTGATGGGGGTATTTCACATCCTTATCTGTCACTTTTGATGGGGGTACTTCTCGCCCTTATCCATCACAATGCATATGAACACACACCACAACCCATGCCAATCCAAACCAAAACAAAGTGTGTTCAAAACCAATCAATAAAATGTCAATAATTGTATTGAAAACCATTTCTTTCATGCAACAAAAACTATAACCAATTTAAAATCATCATTTTAAATTCACTTCAACAAATACTTTCCAAAAACACCCAATTTCTATCACCCTTTACTCAGAAAGGTTTCAACCATATTTTCACAGCCAATAAACAATCCATTTCAATTAGGGAAATCAATTTAAAAACTAAGCCTTCAAGTTCTATGAATGTGGAATCGTGAGTGAAGACACCTACCTCATCAAATTGGGCGAAACCAAGTCACGGACGAAGAACGCTCAAGAACACCAGGTCAAACTCCAAAAACCCTTCTTAGATCTCTTCTCCTAACACAACCATGACCAAATCTAGTCATATTTGTCATCCACACCCTTAGACCCGCCCATAACAGGCATATATCTAAGAAAACGAGATAATTGGTGAAGTAGATCTATGAAACCGATCAAGAACGATCACATACCTTATGAATCCGGCTTCGATTCACCAAGAGAAGCCTTCGGATCGCCTCCAGAACAAATGGGAGAAGTCTTCCAACCTTCAAGGGAGAGTAATCCCGAGTTAGGGTCCCTTATGAGGTTTAAACAAGGCAATTAACGGCAAAACAAGTTAGATCCACAATTTTAGGATCTAACTTTAAGTGACCGCATAGTTATTCCGCACGGTTTGACAAACCATGCACTAACCGTATATTAGCTTCTGCCTCAACCATCCTTCACGCATGAACTCATCACACAGTTTCTCTTAACCATGCGCTAACTTTTTGGATGCCACTTCCTCCTCAGTCAAACATGCATGGTTTGGCCGTACTGTTTGAAAAACCGTGCACCACCAGTACGCCTTCCCCTTTGCTTCAAACATCACTCCAGGATCTCTCGATTCTCCCATACGTCACCCGTAACTTTTAAAATAATAAAAGTATCAGGTAAGGGTTTTATACTAGAAATTAGGGGTACTAGATTCTCCCCACCATTGGTCTTTCCATCCCCGGAAAGTAGAAAACCAATGCTTTCCTAAAAGAGTTCTGGCCACTGCTATTTCTTTTCTTTCTCACGCTCCCAAGTTTCTTCCTGAATCAGACCATGTTTACATAAAACCCGCAGTAGACTGAAGATTTTTCCCTAAAATACTTTATCATGCCTATCCAAAATCCACACCGGGATATGTACCAACGAAGAATCCAACTCTAAGTCAACAAGATCCCATCTGATCACATGGTCAGGATCGGGTTGATACTTTTTCAACTGAGATACATGGAACACATTATTTACTGCACTGAACTGTGGTGGTAATGCTAACTGATATACCACCTCGCCAACCCATTCCAGTATCTCCAAAGGGCCAATATATCGAGGATATAATTTTCCCTTCTTCCCAAAATGACAATGTCCAACCCTTGGAGAGATTCTCAGAAAGACATGATCAGTCACCAAAAACGCCAACGGTCTTCGGCGATGATCTTCATATGATTTCTGATGACTCTATGCCGTCTCTATCCTATTTTTTATCATCTGAATCTTCTATATTGTTTCATGGACAAGGCTCAGCCTAACTAGGGAAGGAACCTCCTTTTCTGACCATCCTCCCTAGATGAGAGAATACTGATTCTCATGGGGGAGGTTGTTGTTGAGGAGGTAAAAATGCCCCCAGCTCTGAGGGCTAGGGTTGGCTCCGTTACTTGGACGTTGAGCCTCAACCCATTTTTATTGGTATTACATGGGAATTTGTTGTTAAAAATTCCCCCAGGCCAGTAGGATGGGTTTGAACCTGGATTGCGGTAGTGGATGCCGCTATCGTTATTTGCCTGATTCCATGCACCCCCATTCAGGGGTGAACTAGGTTTGGTGCCGAGTTCTTCTGTGAATCCATCCCTTCTGTAGAGGTAGGCAATGACTGCCTAATGGCCTCTCTTAGGCTATAGGCATGTTGTATGCTCTAGGTGCCCTGATTCAGGAGTTCTTGGATGTCTTGTTCCCGTCGGGCCTGACCCTCCCGGGACTTAACCATGGCACATCTTTGTTGGGTGTGTCTCCTTTCGTGAATAGGGAGACCACTCGATTGATATCTTGACGTGATGACGTTGCAAGACACCATGTCGAACGGGTTCTTCTGGGTGGGGAGTGGAGTGAAATGTAGAGCTCCATGTTCCCCCCATCCCCAGATATGGACTCCCGTCGGGGTGTCACTGATAAGGCGACGCAACTGGTGCAATGCATCGAGGCAGGCTAACTCAGGGTTCCCTTTACACCTCTCAGGTCGCGGTTGTCTTGCCGAAGGAAGAGATTCAAGGTCGATGTGACCCAGGAGGACTCCTATTGTCTTGACATGGTATACATACCTATTGTAGGGTAGAGAGTATGATTTTAGCTGGAAGAGGGTTGCCCATATATTGTAGAGGATGTCATTCACACATTATTCCGACAACTTTCTGGGAATGCCGAATTGAGAGGTGGATGTGGGCCAAAACATAACTGGTATATCATCCCTGGCCAGTCATTTCCTCAGGTGCAACATGTCGGCATACTCCTTTGCTAGTGACTCCTCTACATAGTCATCCCAATAGAGATGCTCACTAATAGTGTTGTCGGAGGTAGTGGGACCAGTAGGTATAAAATTATCATGTGGGCAATTCCGAGGTGGATCATAAGATGAAAGATGCCCCAGAACGTCTCCCAATTGAATAAGGGTGTCACTGGAGACTAGCTGGGAATTTGACATGCTTGATCTCGTCCTTCTGAGTGCCTCAACATATGAGGGATTTTCTGTGCTTGATTCAGTAGGGGGAGGACCTTCCCGTCGATATGATATTTCTTTACGGGGAGGACCTTCTCAATGGAGGCCGCAATGTCAAGGATTAAAATTACTTCTTGACACCTCACTGCATAGTAGACTTTTGTAGTGCATACCCTGGGGAGGACCTCCAAGGCATGTCGCAGTAAGGGGAGGACCTTCTGGCTACATATCATTGTTACAGGGAGGGCCTTTGCCACAACTGCCATCATAGTGAGTATGACCCTCATGGTTTGACATTCGATGTGCATCATGGGGAGGACCTTCAAGACACACTGCAATAATGGGTGGAGCTTCTTGTTGCTTGGGGCCACTGCAGGGAGGACCTTTACATTGGCGGTCGTGGTGGCGAGGACTACCATCACAGCTGCTGCAATGGCGGGGACTACCATTACATCTGCCGCATGGAGAATATCTGCGGGGTACACCATGGGGAGGGATTTCATAATGTACCCCAATGAGGGGAATGCCTTCTCATTTCATGACGTCTCTATGGGGAGGACCTCCGTTTTCAGGGTGGCGAGGACTACCACCGTGATCTGATGTCTGGCTGTGCGGAATGTCGTTTCCACATAACCCCTAGGGAGGACCATTAGGTTAGGCCACGACAAGGGGAGGGCCTTCTAGTCATGATGTGACATCACTTTAGGGAGGGCCACCGCAGTTTCGACTATGATAGTGAGGACTACTATCAGAATCTGTGTTCCCACTACATGGAGATTGTTTGCAGCATATACCCTGGGGAGAACCTTCACGGTGGACCGCAGCAAGTGGAAGACCTTCTTGATACTCGATCTTCTGGTCATGCGGAGGGCTTCCATTACTCTCATCAAAAGAGAATCTCTAGTGATTTATTGTCATATGCCCGTGGGGGAGTCCCCCATGGTTCCTCTGGGGGGGACCTTCAGAGCTGCTTGTAGCGACATTGCGGAGAGGACCTTCGCAACAGCTACTGCCACTCCCATAATATGGTAATGTGTGGGAAGGGTTCTGAGCATTTCATATGCGCTTAGCGGCATTGGGAACCACAACTTCCAGTAGAGCCGAGTCATAAACCCGCTCTTTATTTTCCAGCTGCCTTGGGCGCGTTCGGGGTGCTTTCCTATGGGCAGCGGGGACTGCCTGCTATTGATAATGGCCTTCAACTTTGAGTCCCTTACTAATTGGGTCCCTTGATGCTATCGGGATATGCCGACGAAAATATTGACTTTTAGCACAGATATATGACTCCTCTGGAGCATCCACCGTGATGGACGGGTGTCCCTCAATTTGAATGAGTGAAGTTGCTCGATTCAGTTACCCTTGTATCGCAGAATATGACCACGACCCTCCTAGGAAGAAGTCGGGGTGCAGATCTGCCCTGTGGAGGCTATATCGTCTCTTAGAAGAGTCGCCTCAATTAGGGAGATGGGCTCACAGGCCCGAGTCCTTGTTGTTTCCACTGATGCAGTCACATTTTGGAAAGTCTACAAGATAGGATCTGGGATCGATACCTACTCCTCCATCATTACCAGGATATGCAGAGGGACATCTTTGGCCGAAACGGGTATGAGGTCCCATTCCGGTAGCAGTGTAGGAATATCCTGCTCCAGTCCTCCGGTGGTCAGTGGGTACTGACAATTCTCCTCTGTCGGGGTAGGAAAAAAAATCTTCCCCTAGGCTGAGATGTACCATTTTATCTCTCTGTTTTCCACCACATCGGGATGGGGTACTTTACTTGAATTTGCAGGGAGCTGGCCCGACATATGTTTGTTTCCCACCATATCGAGTCGGTGGACTTTTTAGGCAGGGAGACATGCCCAACTATTAATTACCGCCACATCTGGATGGTGGGATTTGTAGATCACCAGCATGCCATGATGGTAGGAGTCAAGAGTATCCGGTAAGATATAATCCTATAGGCAGTGGGTCTCCACCACGTCGGGTTGGTGGGATTCACGACCATGGATAGGGAGAGGTTCCTGGCGGGTAAGTGTCGTCCTGTGTGAGCGACGAGCTTGATGGAGACCGGCGGGGATGCACACATGTTCGTATGATGCCACCATGTCTGGATGGCGGGATTTGGAGGAGAAAACATGTGGAAGTGCATGTTCATGATACGTCTCTGTGACTGGGTAGCAGATCTCTTCCTCTGGGACAAGGGTGACGATTGGTCCCTGATCGTACGTTTGCCTCCCTCGTCGGACGGTCCGAGGGGCCAGAGCTTGGGGAGTGTGGGCCTGGATCCTTGGGGTTACATCCCCATTATCTTGAGGATGTTGAGTCCCGGCATGACCACGATGATGTCTTCCGGCAGGGGCCTTGGAGCAGAACCCCCGTTCAGCGGGGATGATGTCCTCAGAGTCGACCTCATCCACCAACCTATGATAAGGGAGGTACGCATTGTCCCGTTCCGGGGATAGACTCCCGAAATGGTTTGAGATCGAAATAGGAGCCGTCTGGATCTACCTTCGCGGCCACTTATGGGAGGGAGACCGGTGGGTCTTGGCGGATTGGAGGGCATGCAGGGCCGCCTCCACCATCAGTAGAGTACTGTTCATGTGGTACTCTCGGATCAACACATCTGAGCCCCAGCGTTGAAGACTCTTGGTAGGTGATAGGGTCCTCCGTTGGTGAGGAAGTCCAGTCATTGCGTTGTCGGAAGCATGCGCCTGCGAGTTCCTTCATGACTCCATTGTATTGAAGGGACTTCTGAATGGTACCTATAAAATATTTTAACAAATACAAACAGAAAACCCATCAAAGCAGCATCTCATGACCCCGTGCGTAATTAATGACCTTTCTTGGCCCTCATTGGGAGTACAAAGGGGGAACATGGTAGAATTATGTTAAATCCATCATACTTGGTTAAATATTCACGTCGGTTTCACCATTTTTTGTCTCGCGGCACACGACGGGGTCATGGGGGAGAAACGTGCGCTACCCGATAGTTGATTAGAGAAGATTGGGTTCTTCCTAATCACTCATATCGGGTGCACCGTTTTCACCTCGAAAGGCCCAATGGTTCCATATCCAGCAATATGGGGACCTTATTTCTAAAAGCAGGCGTTCGCTGGGTGGTTTGACCAGCGATGCTTAAGAACTCACATTGGTCGAGAGGATGGGAAGTCAGGCTCATCACATCCTTTTGGGAGGGAATTATTGCCCGTTATGGGACTCACATATATATTTAAGATGTATTCATATGTTCGAAAATCTTTTGATTATAACCAACCATAGTATCCATGGATTACTCCTGGTTGGCTATGGTCAGTTGGATGTAGGGGTTCATAATCATTTATGCCAGCGGTTTACCATCCTTCATTGGATTAATGACCTAGAGGAGTCAGGGATCATCGAGACGTCACTGGTTTAAAGCCTCATAACTTGGCACTCTGGAGTTTATTTTCATCCTGGGGGGACAGATAATGAATTGATCATTTGATCAAACATGTGGTATGGGCCTCTCACGTATCCCTGTGAGAGAAATCAGAATTCACGTAGTTCAGTTTGGTACAGGGCTTATGATCTAGGCTTCCTGAGGTTGGTGCGGTGAACCGACAAGATGATGGTCGGATCGACCAGGTGTTGGGCTTGAACCTCGGGGAGGCCTCCTACGTACCCTGCCTAGGAGACATGTATCAATGTCCACATAGTATGAACCGGAATGTTGGAGAACCGACGTGAATGTGGACCCAGGGGTCTAATGGTGATCGAGCTTGAACCTCTTGGAGGCTTCCTACATCTGTGGTGGGAAATCAAAGTCCATGTAGTTCGGAAGGCGATGTCAGAGAACTGAGGTGAATGTGGACCCAGGGGTCTGAAGGTAATTAGGAATGAACCTCTTAGAGGCTTCCTACGTATCCCTTTGGGGGAGAATCAAATTCCACATGGTTGGGAAGGAAATTTCGGAGAACCTGCCTGAATGTCGACCCAGCGGTCCAATGGGTTTCAGGCTTGATCCTCCTGGAGGCTTCCTACGTATCCCTATGGTGGGGAATCAAAGTTCAGGTAGTTCGGATTAGCATGGGGCTTACGATATGAGGCAGCCTAGGAGAGGATGACATGGTTGATTCTTACTCAAAGCCCACGTGAGTCATGCTTAGTGTGAGAAACAAGAGGAAATAGGGACCATATGATCACGTCGCGAAAGGTGCATCTGTGGGAAGTGAAATGGGGATCACACGTGGGGGTGGCCCAAAAATTCGGGGCTTACTCTGAGATGGACGCCAATGATGATAATGCCTAATGAGAAAGGGACTTGGACCCAAAGAAGAGTGGAGTAGCACCCTTACCCCTATTCCCTTCCTTGTCCATGGTCGTGGGGAAGTACGGAGGTTCATGGAGGCTTCCATGTAATGGGTATTCAGCCACTCCTCGGGGAGGGAAGATATGCCCCATTCCTAACAGGTGGAGGGGTAGAAAGGGGACTCATGGGCTCAGACTCTTCATTACCATGGGATTGTGAACCCATGGATGCTTTGGGAATCTGCTCAAGGGCCGGAGCAACCCCTTCGCCCTTTCTTACCTTGGGTATGTGAACTCAAAATGGCATGATTATTCGCCTGAAGGTTACATCACATAGCTCTGGTGGCTCTGGTGGAGGCCTCGGCTCAGGGCCGATGAATGGGACAATGAGGGGGGTGAAGAGGATCAGGCCGGATTGGAAGGATTTTATCTGGCTTGGGGAATGTGATCTCCAAAGGATCTGGCAGGCCACACATGTGTATGAGTGGTGGTGCCATTTGCATAGGGATGTGCTACTTGACAAGAGAGGCTGTCTGCGAACTAGGGTGGCCCACGAACTGATGGGAATCCCGCGAACCAAGGTGGTTCATGGATTCGGGTTCAGCCCGCATACCAGGTTCATACGTGGAGGGGTCCATGTGAGCAGCGGCGACCGAGGGCGATGCCATTCTGGGGTTCATCCGTCGGGGATTCGCCCTCATAAGGGGGTGCTATGCGGTGCGGAAGATCGGAAAAGGGGAATAAACTCCCTGGTCTGTGGGGAGTGCGTCCGTGGAGGGGCCATGGTTCGAGGTTTCCTTTTCATTGTTCTTCTATGTGCGAGCTTCACCAAGTTGTTATGCGTTTTTGGTTTATTATTAATTCGCTTCCAGATCCATAACTATAATGGTTCACAGACTGGAACTTCGCTGTTTGCTAAATCCTAAGCTCCTTCCTTTGAAATCCTTGCACCAAAATCTGAACGATCTCCCCTCTTCTCCCCCTCTCCATATCCTTTTATAGAGTGGGGAAAGAGATGTAACTGTGGTCATGCGGTGCCTTTTGCAGAGGCCTATGTTAGGAAACACAGTTTACGGATGACTTGGTCAACCCACAACTCGCGGGGGGGGGGGGGGGGGGCTTTGAACGCACGTCCTTTGCGAACCAAACTAGCTCGGGGAGCGCTTCACGGCCGCGCAGGGTTCCACCACCATTCCACGAACGACGGAGTACACGGTTCGGGCCGGTCAACGCATTCCGCGGCTGGGGAGGTTCGTGATGGTGGACCAGCTGAGCGCCCATCCTACTTTTTTCCTACGGAGGATCCACGCTTCTGTTCCACGAACGATAGTGGTCCATGGATGGGGGTGCTTCGCGGAACTAGCCGCATACTGTTATCATTGGACCAGTCTGCGAACCGGTTCGACTTGTGCCATCCTTTTGAGTATTCCCCACACTTTTCCACAATTCTTTGTGGGAAATTGGATATAATCTACCTTGTATTAAAGGGGATTCTCATTCTCCTTTGTGGATTTTTCAAGACCCTACAAATTCTTATCAGTTAGTTGTTCTAATATAGTCATATGATTTATTATAAATAAAAGGGATGAAGTTTCATCATGATATTTTACACTTATTCTAGACATAAACCTACTATAAAAATACCCTATAAATGATTCATGGGGATTGGTTTTCATTATTATAGGATTTCAAGGAAGCACACAGTCTGGTTTTATATTATACATCCATTATGGATTTGGTTCACCAAAATATTAATCTAAATCAACATCATTTTAATTTTCAAAAAGATCTTCACGTTCCCTGTTTTCATAAAAATCATTCAAATCATCATCTAGAGACATTTAAGAAAAAATTATCATTTTTTAAAATTTCTTCTGAGTGTATACATCAAAATTATTTAACCTTTTTTTGAACACACAATTTTTCCTAGATTTAGTATAATAGAAAAGGAAGATTCCTTCATTATACATTGAATTCCATTTTCCATGACATTAGTTGGTGATTAGAATATATAAATTGGATCCAAATACTTTGAATATTTTTCTTTTTAATTTATCTTATCTGATAGCTCATAAGTTATTTTAATCTTAATAATCATTATTAGAAATAAGTTTATGAAAATAAATGCTTTAATTAAATCTTAACCCTAATATAACTAGGCATGTTTTATTCAAATAACATTATCATAGAGATTTATTGATAATTCCAATATGTATTTTCAACAACAACATTTTGTTTAGTTGTTAAAGAGGCTAATAAGGCATTTTTAATAACATGCTTTTAATGATAATAATTGTGCTCATGTTTTTAAATTATCATCCATTGTTGATTCATAAATAAATAAAATTAAACAATTTATCTTTTTTAATGAATTTAATATTTAAAGATAAAAATACCATGTTTCAATATAATCACATAATGATAAGTCCCGAGTATATATAGAAGAACATCAATTATTATGTAAAAAAAATATTTTCTTCAAAGGATTCTGGTTATAAATTTTCCAAAACAAATGCATGTAAATATTTTCAAGAGGTCTAGTATAGGAAAACACATTAATTAGTTTCAAAGATAACATGAATTGATTATCCATCTATAATTCACCACATAGTTTCATATTATTCATTATAAGTTGTGGTAACTCTAAAAATATTATTATTTTAAACAATACACTCAATTATTTGACATTATAACGTCATAGTATTCTATGAAAATTACAAGTTTCATTTTTTCATCATTTTAGATGTTCTCATTTTTATGTAGCCATAGAATTATGATCTATGTTATAGAAATCATCTATTATAGGCTTTTTAAATTAATTAATATTATATTTTAAAATAAAATATTCATTATTATAAAAATATATAAAAATTCTTTCATCAAAATTTTGTGAAATACTGATCATAGTATACATAATTAGTTCCATCTATAGATAATTTTTAATGCGGGCGGGGCATTTATTACTAACTAATCCACCTCCCAAAAGTTTTTCCTCTTGTATTATCACTAAAATATTATAGATCCTCCGTAAAAATTTGATAAAGTGTTTAATATAGTGAAATCTCCATTCATATATATTTATCATTCACTACCATATACAAATTTTAAGTGCTGATCTTGGACATTTTCACTATAAATATTGTATTACAATAAATTGTTTTTGTACTCAAATTCTCTCATATCCAGTAATGTTAGTAGATAAAACATTGACAACCCAAATTTTATTCTTTTTTCCAGAATGGAAATCTATAAAATTGTAATAATATTATAAATAGATAAGTAAATTTTTATAAAATTGATGATTTTTCAAAATAAAATTATTAACATTGATCTATAATACATTATATGTATTTTTCTAAAGGTTTCTTAATTTTTATATAAAATAGATTTTATTAAAAATTAGTTTTTCATGATTACTTCTAATTCAAGTTTTTTTTGTGATTTATTATTTCCACTAATTTTATTAAATAGATAATGAACTTCATAAATAAATATTAAACATATTAAAAATATTTAACTTCTTTTTCATTTATCTCAACATTTTTACCATGATTATTATGTGAAAGCATTTAATTTTCAATATTAGTTTTAAAATTTAAAATTTGAAAATTTATGTCCAATTATTATTAAAAAATTATAATCTGAATATTTAAATTTTTTATGTTTTATTTGTAATCATTCATTTATTGTTTCATTATGGTTAAATATTTACTTAATTATGCAAAATTTTTGTTTTTGTTTTATGATTTAGATTTGTGCTAAGTATAATAAAAATAATTCAACTCATCTGAGAGTGAAATAAATCACATATCACCCCCAATTAGAAATGTAATCGTTTGAATATGAATATAGATCATCATCAAAATATTTATAAACACTTCATGTTTCCTTTATGGAAATCATCAATTTATTTTTGTATACAACCTTATGAAAATAGTTTCTATAAAACTTCATATATTAATGGAAATTATTGTAGTATATCATGATGTGTTTGAGATTCCAAAAATCATAAGAACTCATTTATTTAGATTCTCCCCCATTATTATTATATTTAATAATGTCTGTTCTAAAAACTCCTTTATTATTAAAAAAATTTAATGAAAAATTAAAAAGCTGACCGTGTTCATCAATCGATCTTTAGATTCATGAGACACTATCAACTCCAAATGACTCATATTCTTTTAAAAATATTTCTTTTCTTCAAAATTAGAAGTACATGCATTCAATGTATCATTTTTCAATTTCCCAATATTATTCTCACTCAACTATACTTCTATTTAATCTTCACATGTCATAATTGAATAAATACGTTCTTTTGTTTTAAAGTTTGTTACATATGTTGATTTCCTAAAGATAGATGAGATTCCACTCTATCTATGTGGTCTTTTAGGGATTGATCTCAATGGTAAATATGTTATACTAAATAGTAACATTATTTAGTGTCTAATTATGTGTTCAATTATTTTTGGAAATGATATGCAAATATATCATTATTAATATATTTAAATTCATCTATGTATATTATAATGATTATATCTCATATTTTGTTTTCCTTTATAAACAACAAATATTGTATTCCACATCACATAAGAATCTACAAACTACGATATTATTTAAAAATAATAAAGACAAAGTCCATATATGATATTAGTAATGCATTTTTAGTTAATTTCATAGACTGATTCAGTGTAGGAAACCAATGTAAATTTTTTTTCTTAATAATATCATAAGTCTTACCAAGTTATTTATATAACTTAGGAACATGATTTTTCAATTAAATGATCATTTTTTCCTTCCATAATCCATAATGTGATCTATTAATGCAGTATCCTTATTGAAACCACATAACATACCTGTTATCAAAAAAAGAATCCATATTTTAGATGAACTTATGAATTTAACTTTATATAGTTAAAAAAATAACACCCGCTAATAAAATTTTTTTATATAACATACCTTCTCTGTTAACAAAAAAAGAATCCATTTTTTTGATGAAATTATGAATTTTAATTTTTATATTTCAAAGAAAAATTAACACCATATGATAAAAATTTTTTGGATACTTGTTACAAAATCCCAAATGACATGTTGAAAAGAGTTCATGTAATTTTATTGGAATATAAAACCACCCAATTTCGGGTATGATTACGTTCTCTTTTTTTTCTTATGACATGCCCAAATTGGAAATAAATAAAAAATAAGAATACAAAATAATTTTATATAGTATTAGTGAATATTAATCACATAGTCAACTCCACTAACGCTCAACTCCAAGATCATATTGATTTTCACTAGACAATAACTTTAAATAATTAAATCCAATATAATTTTTAGGGATGTCATGAATATGTGAAAGTATTTGAATCATCATTCAATAATGTAATATTTTCCCCACATCCATAATGGATTTTAAAATAGTAGTTTTCAATCTTATTTTACCATGAAATTTCACAGAGTGATAGATGATATAATAATATTTATAATATCATGTCACTGTTATAAGATATAACTCATGAAATTGAATAAATTCCCCATAGAGACAATAATAAGAAAAATCACTCGAGGAGGGTGTTCTAAACTAAAGAAACGATGATTTGGATAGAGTATCTTTACAAATTATATCATAATATTCTTTTCATTTTAAATAGAGTGGTGTTGTATGAAATTAATGTGAGATAGATAGTTATTCTAGATGGTGAATATTATTTTCCCCTTATATATTTTATATACATTACATTGGATATATTCATGGAGAAACTAATATTTTAATGTCTATATCTTTGATCCATAAAATTAATTCATTTAATTATATTCCACCATTAATTTTATTTAAAATATATTGGAAAATAGTATAAATATTAACATATCATTGTACGTATTTCTTCTCTTAGTACATGAATTTTTTCTAAATTTATTACAATAATGAGGTAATATTATATTTATTGCATTGAAGATATCATTAAATTCCATTGAACGAAAACAAGGTAGTAAATAGTAGTTTTCAAAAATATGTGACTATTTCTAGATTAATGAACAATTGAAGTACATTAATTTTAATTCATGTAGCCAAATTTATACACAAGTCAATTCATCAAGTATCCATGTTCTTCATGTAATAGAATTACATGGGAGTTCATCACATATCCCAAACTATTCATATAACCGTATTTCTTATGTATCTGAAAATGATGTAGAAAAAATATTAACATAGAAATTTAGATCCACATAGTTGATATCATAATGTATCTAAATCACATAGCTGATTACTCAAGAAAATCAAATCATGTAACCATTGCATCACATAGTCAATTCCTTCACATAAGAAATTGACAAAGCTGATTTCTTGATGTCTCTATTTTACCTTATAGATAATTTCCTCATGTACCAAAATGTCTATAAATAGTTAATTTTAAAAAAACATTTAGAAATAGAATAATTAAAATCATAATAGATTATGTATTATTAAAAACTAATAAAAACCCATTAAATTACCATTATAAACATTTTAAGGCTATTTGAGATCGCATAAAAATAAAATTAATAGGACATATTGGAAACACATTATTAGTCATTCTTATAGATCTTGTGATCAATTTATATATTAAACATTAGCTAATAATCATAATTCCATGAAATATTCAATGAAAATATTACCATCACTAATTTCAAATCAGGTTTCATGTAATCATTTTAGGATTTTTTTAATTGGATGGTGGAATAATAAATTACCTTTTAATTTTTCATGATGATGAATCCCAGTAAATTAAATTATGAATCGTTCCAAATTAAAAATCCATCATTAGTACATGGTAATGATTGTACGTATGAAATTACAAACCATTCCATTATTTTTTATAATCATTCCTCAAAATATTCCACTCATTGAAACTTGAATCCTTTATTCGACATATATGTTAATTTGTTTGATAACCATGATTTAATATTAAAAAATTATCATTAATACCTAGCTAACTAAGAAAAATATAGATTTTAGAGATAGTGGTTGGTATAGTCCATTTCACAATAATATAGGAATTTTATGGATCTATGGATATACCCTCTCTCATGATGATATAACCCTTGATTGATAGATTTCATATTAGGAATTCACATTTATAGGTTTAGAAAAAAATCTTTCTTTCCTCATGGTATTCATTGTTGTCCTTAATTGATCTGTATGTACTTCCTTTATTTTTGTAATATGGATGGATGTAATCAATGAAGACATCCAAAAACTAACATTGGTAATCAATAAAGAATATATTCATAATATCCATGAAAATTTGTGTGGCTTTGTTATGTCAAAATGACATCCCTATAAACTGTTACTATCCACAACATTCGTAGAATACAATATTTGGAATATTGTATCCTTTTTATATTCAATTGATGATGTGAAGAACATAGATCAATATTTTAGAATAATTGAGACCCTATAAGTAGATCAAACATGTCATCAATATAGGTTAGATGATACATGTTTTTAATAATGATTTCATTGAACTCACAATAATTGATTAAATGGCTCATTAACCTATCCTTATTATTTACAATTAGGGATGGTACACCACATGGTAAATAACTAGGTCCAAAAAATATATTGAAGAATATATTGTAATTGATTCATTAAATAGTGTAATTAAATAGTATACAATCAAGAGTTAGTATATGAGAAATGAAATTATTCTTGGATGAGTGCAACTGAAAACAAAGGGTCACATTATAGGGAAAAAATTCATTGGGAGATAAATACACTTATTCTCACTCAATTTGAATTTTATCAACATTATTTCATACTGAAATATTTGAGTTAGGAAATAATTTTTTTTATATAGACCAATATTATAGAATTTTTTTTCTTATGACTGTGCAATATCATCATTTAATTGATACCCAATAACCCGGTTAGTAGGTATATTAAATGAGATTATTGTTTCTTATTTATTCATTTGATCATTATATAATGAAATAAAATACATACCGGAAGATTTCTCCAACATAAATAAAGAGGGAAGAACCATATTTTCTAGGCTTATATCTCAGAAAATATGAACAATATTTGATTTTCATTCCTAATATTAATTTTCATGTCGGTCAGTGTAATCATTAGTGACATTATATTAAGTTATTCTAGTGTTGTATCGATATTCATTGAAATTATATATGATATGAAATAATCCAATAACCATAATTGAATAAGAATTTCCTGATACTAGAGTGGAGAAAGAGTTTACATTTCATCAGGTAATTTTTTTTCTTCCACCACTTTAGTGATGATTAAATATTCCCACAAAAAAATCATAGTTCCAACAATCATGAGATAAGTGGTCTTATTTACCTCACTTTTAACACATCTCGAAAACATTAAGATAATTAACTGTGTTTTTCCTTACACATCATATACATATGGTTAATTTATATTTCATACCTCCATAAGACTATTAAATGGAGATTACGTGATACTCAGTCATTCTTTTTCGTTCTCTATAATAAAGTCAGTATCAATATTCCATAGAAAACATAAGTAAAAACAGAAAATGTTCTCATATATTCTAAACTATATTATATATAATAAATTTAAAATACATGGTTTTATAAAATTGAAGAATCATTCAATAATATTTTCAATAATTGACATAGTAATTTAGATATACATTTATATATTCATGATGTTTTCCTCATAATATCCTAAAGACTCATATTTCATTCATGTTAACTCTATGAAATCTATTTCCATATCAGTGATAAGGGTCTGGGGGGTGGAGGGGGGTTGGAAATAATATTCCCATAAATATATCCTAATTCATAAAATCAAATTCCCACATCTTTATTTTATTTAAAAATATATTTCACTATTAGATAGAATCACCTTCTATACAATGGATTTCAAATTAAGATATCTCGTGCTTCTAGCATTAAACAGAGGAGTACATAATTTCCATTGAAATAATAATTTTGAAAGAAAAAAATGTTTTCAAAGGACTATTTTTTTGGAATTGAATAATCAAATATTAAAAATAATGATTCACTATTATTTGGTTATTTGGGACCTCATTTTTATTTGTTGTATTATTTATAACAAGAAAGAGTTTAGTGAGAATATTCATGATATTTTGAACTCATGTTTCCATCTCAATTAAAAAACAACCACATTTTTCATTCCATACATAATTATTATGATTCATTATTAATCTATTAATATCCTTGATATAATAAATTTTATGGTGGAGATTATTAAATTAAAAAAATTTTAATTCAAAAAAATATGATCATAGAACATATGACTTAAAAATAACCAGTATATTCTTCCATAGACACTCTCTATGTTTCAATCTAGGTTATCCATGTTTATTTCCCAATATGATTTTTCATTTCCATTCAAGATATCATGATAAACAAATACTTTATAATGGTTCATAAATGAAATTTGAAATATCTTAAGCATATCCCCCTATATTTTACAACCAATTTTTGATGTAACGACATATTACCAATGCACTAAAATGAAAGATGAGATATACCTGGCTAATTATTTTCAGGGTTATTACTAATAATTTTATCTCTTATAAGACCATATAGAATTGGTGTATCAATAAATGGTTTTATTTATAGGAATAAATCAATATTTTACTTACCATTACATAGGATGTTCTATTATATGTAGGCTTATTCAAATGGTCCATGGTAAATTTTTCAGTGAAAAAAAGTAATAAATCTTATTTTGATACCAACTAAATTCACCAAAGTGATGTATACATAGATAAAAATTTTCATACATAGATTAAATATTACATCAAAAAAATAGTCACACATACCATTGGTTTACTGGTTTAGTTTCTTTGGGAATAAAATAATAAAAACACTTATTTCACATCCTATTCGAATAATATTTTTGTTTAAAGGAGGAAGACAATGAGGAGGGCAACGAGGAAATACCAATGTTAGTGGGGCATAAAATAATGAAAGTTGTGGGAATCCCCTATAATAAAATTAACACCCTCCTCCCTTAGGCTGATAGGGTTGAGGATACAAGTGTGGATGGAGCTCTGATCTGCCAAATAAGTAATGTAATTAGAAACCTGATTTCCTTCATGCCACATCTGGTTCACATGGATTTGTTGTTGAGGATGTCTCTACATTTCCTGAAAATGTAGGAAATGCACCATGGGGTGGAGAATTTTTTGTGCAGGTATTCCTGAAGTATCAATGAGTCGGTATTCACCTGAGAAATAAAAATATTATGATAAATAGAAAGTGAGATCTTAGTGAGAACGGACTTTTCCTCATCCATGAGATAGTTCCCATCTCCATAGGATGTTAAGAAAGCAAGGACAACATTTCCGCCAGCACCAAGAATCACTCCCCCTCATGTTTCTTAGCATGTAAGACCCATTTGTGTTGAGCTTTTAACCTATGTCAGGAGGCCTCTAAAAAACCAATATTCCTAGTGAATTGATATGGGGGTGTTGAGTAGTGGGGTTATTGGGATATTGAAATATAGGGATAGAGTGTCCCACCATTCCTGGATAATCCGAACCAAGTCCACTAGTAGAAAATGGGTCTTCACAATGATAAGACTTACTGTCATCTGAGACCCATCGAACCCTTCCTGGTTTCAGCCTTGCCACAATCACCAGCACCCTGCACTAAGATTCACTGACCTGGCCAGCCGTTCGATACCAGAGACATGAGTACCATTAAACAACCTCTAATAAAAGGGTACATCCATCTAATAAAGAGAATAGAAAGTAGAACAACTAGAAATAAAAATCTACACTACCATATCCCAATCCCCTTTATAGATTAGGTTACTGGTACACTCCTCCTACTTGGTATAGCAACAATGGCACCAGGTGGAAACTCTAATTCCCAATTTCTTGACATTGTCATCCGTTACAATAGCTGAGTTCCTAATGCACCAGGTAAGGATGTTTTATTTTGCTGGGATCCTCTTGCACCACACCACATCGTTCCATTTATCATGATGATCCTGTGCATGAGAAAGTTTACTAAAATCCATTGTATTGAATGAACCTACGGAAAATGGTGTAAAGACACACCTATCTAGATTGTAGTTAACCACTATGGACTCCAGGAGATCTCATTTATCCATATCCAAAAAATCCCCTATAAACATGTGGTAGCACCGATCCTCTTTTTTGCTGATCGTTGGATATGGACAACCATGGAAGCCAACCACTGATCCCCCCAGTTAGGATAGAAGAACATGATTTTTCCTTCACCAAAATACCAGAAGGAGATCTGTTGGAGGACATATATGAGAGGGAAGATCTTCCAACATAAGTGGTAAAAATAGCTACGAATAACTTCTTCATTAACCCCAAAAATGTGCAATATAGGCTTTACCCAAAATTTTTTCTCCTCAATAAACACTCATGCGAGCTTGAATTTATTTTATTGGAAAATCCTCTAGAGGCTCCTGACCTTGATCCTTCCCTCATAGACTAGTTTCACCAAACATCCCCACGAGGCCCAGTGTCATTTCCCCTCAGACAAGGAAACCCAGATAAAACTACCCATGAACTTGTCGATGGTGCTGATGATGCCTAGCGGGACATTGGTGGTTTCCAAATCATGAACAAGTATGGAAGACAAGACACTATTCACAAGTTCAAATATTACCCCCAAAAAATAAATAACAGTTCTTCTAGTTAATGATGCGACTAGTAATCCTGTTAACCATAGACTAAAAGACATGTACCTGAATCCTTCCTGATGAAATAGGCCTACATGCATACACTAAGGGGAATGAAACCCACCGCATGTCCAGACAACAACAGAGGGTGGCGACACGACTGTGATAACCCATGGAGTTAATAATATATTACATTTTGATCTACTGATCACCTAGCTACTCCAAATGCAATACTCATCGAGGATTCACTGGAGAACAAAAACCGATACCCTACCATCGTTATTAATTAGGATAGTGTCATCAGTGAACATGAGGTGAGAGATCGATGGGAGGTTTTGTTTCCTCTTGTAATGGAGGACTGCTCCCATAGACAGAAACTGGTTGATGAGGTGGATAAGAGTATCCTATTCAAAGATTAATAATAATGGGGAGAGAGTGTCCCCCTTACAGAGACCTCTAGTGGCCTTGAATAATCCATGTGACTTACCCAAAAACAAGAGACGCATCCATGAAAAACTAAAATAGTGGAATATTAGATCAACTGACCTAGACAAGATACCCATAGTTAAATGAACTCTTTTTATAAAGCTTCATTTGATAATGTCCTATGCCTTGTTCATGTCAAGGTGAATTTATAAATGGGTTCTATGGGTTTTAATGTTGACGTACTGAGTCACCTCCTACATCAAAGAAATATATCCCTGAATGGAGAAACCCCAAAGGAACTCGTGATACTCAGTCAAAATCTACCAGGGTAAGAATCTAGATAGACTATAGTAAGTAATTCTTGCAAGGATCATATATGAAATGTTGAAAAAGATGAGTGTATTGTAAAGAAAAATGGAATTGGGATCCTTGACCATTTATATGAGTATAAGGGAAGTAGAATAAAAAACCAGAGGGAGGCTCCCTCCACAAAAATAGTCTGGGATAGGTCCAATGATGTTACCTTGATCCACATCCCACACCATACTATAACATGATCATGGAATATAGTCTGGACCTGGTTATCTCTCAGTATTTAGAAGCATCCTATCCAAATATATCTCCTCCTCATTCTAGACCCCTTCCAAGTCCTTATTATATTGGACATACAAAAAATTAGGAATCTTCCCTCAAATATTTGCATTACTTCTTGGGTAGCCTCTATACATCGTCGGGTTTATAGAAGCAAGTAGTTACTTGAATAACTAATGTGATATGCTCCCCACTATTTTCCTATCACTCATGTACGAGCCTTCTTTAAATAAACTATTTTTCTAAATCAATCATTTTCATTCTCTGATACATGAATGGAAAAAAGAAGTGTTACTATCTCCATCAAACCATTTCACCAAGAAGTGGTCCCATGAAAATCATTCATGTTTAAGAAACGTGTCTGCCAAGAAAACCTTCTTATTCTACAGCTCCTCAAACACCATGTCACTATATCCTTCCTCTAGTTGAGATTCCAGGCCGATGGTGTTTTGTTTCATCTCCTACAGGTACTGATCAATGTGAGGTATAGTCCTGGCCCTCTCTTGATGACCCTTATTTATCCTCTATAGCATATTTTGTAGGGCCATCCAAGAATACCCCTAATTCGGTCATTCCCACAGATCAATAACCACCCTATGGAAGAAAAAATACCATCCCATAGATTGTTGAACCAAAAATGATCCTACAAGTCTTGGTAGGGAAGCATGTAAACATGTCGTGTAAAATGACCAGACAACCCAAGTACGAGATGTTTAACCTTTGAATTTGGAAACGAGTTGATAGCATTTCTATTTTCTAGACGTCGGTCGATGCGGCTGCATTATTTCCTGCCTCCTCACTGGCTATTAGACCACATATAGTGATCTTCAGAGTATCCCATATCAAGAAGACCCATGCTCACTGGGAATTGGAAAATGTCCAAACCAGCTTGACTCATGAATGCTCATCTACCCTTCCTCTCATTGGAGTTTAGGACAACATTAATCTCCCCTTCCATAAGCCAGACGAGGCCCTCTGCATCAAAATAACCATGATCTGGAAAATTCTACTTCTTTACTTGAGAATTGCAACTCCCATAAACAAATGAGCCAAAGAAACTCTTCGATCCCTTTGAGACAATTGTGTTAATGAATTGATCACCGACTTTAATGAAGTCTATGAGACCTAACTATTCTAGAGAATCCATATATGTCAATTCATTGGGTCAAAATTCAAGAAATCCATTAATCATATCATTACAACAGAAATCCTTCATTTTACCAACATTTTTTTTGGGCTCCAAGATGGACACAATAACAATCTTGTTTGTCTTAACATCTGAAGAAATCAAGTCAGTTTTAACACGATGGCCCAGTTAGTGGGAATTCCAAATTAACATAGATAACATTATCCCAGACTGAACCTGTTTTTGAACCCCAGCATCTCGGTGTTGTTTCTTTGAGAGGATAATCCCTCCTTGAGAAGTCTCAATTTTTTATGCCTATTCACTCTTCAACTCTGAATTAGAGAAAATGTTGCTAATAGAGACTTTTGTGAGAAGGGATAAATAAACACCACAAACCTTACCATTTATTGAGAGTGAGATATATGATTTTTCCTTTCCATGTCAACAAGATTAGTGCACACTGAACTAGCTAAGATCGCGCTAATGTCTACCTCCAGGACAAAAACAATTGGAACGGGAGATGAGGACACACAATCAACCACAACCAATTCCATATGAGGATCAGGAAGATACTCTTAAGGGGGATGGAGGAGCACCCATACAACCTTTTTGGGCAAGAGGGTAGATTGATGGATTCTCCACAACTTTCCTACCAAGGTCAGCTACTAAGGATTAAACAACCAATCTAATAATATAGAAATCCACAATAGGATATCCTCTGGACTAGATGTAACCAAGATCTTACAGAGAAGAAGATCATGATCCAGTAGAGATGAGGCCTGGGGTGTAAAAGCTAGAGCCTCGAGTTGAAACACCACCATCTCTGAAGCCTCCACCCGAGAGGGGATGGACACAGACCCACCACACCTATGAGTAGGGAAGGCCTCACACGATCGTTCCTTAAGAGCCCGACATGGACCGCATGACCCCCTACTTATGCAAACCTACCTTGAGTTCCCCTTAATTCCACAAGAGGAACAGAATCATGGAAACACTTGATAGATAATCTCTTGATCCTACGCCACATAAGCCTTCACCCTTAACACGATATTTTCTTGAATTGGGAGAGAATGTTTAGGATTGACACAAATCATGGCAACCCAAAGGTCATCAAAGGAGAGGGTGAGATAATTTTCATAGAGGAAACCCCCAAGAGAGTATCTAATGGCCTTTAAGAGTGTGCCTTTTTTAAAATGGGGAGGATGGCCGGTAATTCTAACCTAGGGCATAGCTTGGGACTAATCCGTCCACTTATGAACCTCCATTGACCAGGGATCCAAACTATAACTCCAACTCCCAAATGACCAAATATATTTTCACCATGACTAAATGAATTCCACCTATATTTCCAACATGAGGAAAAATGAATTACTATGGATCGATGAAATATGCACCACCTCGAGTAGCACCCAAGACTCCATACAGCAATTGAAGATCGGCCAAGGTGGCTTCTCAGCTCCAAAAAGTCCCACAAGGGTCCACTAAAGGCATGCTTCCACCTCTATAAAACTGGTGGGGGAATCAACAATGAATCACATGGACCTACCTGTTACAACAAAGGATCAACTTGACACACAAATGGGAAGAAAATCTACAGATATCCTCTAGAAAAACTGCACAACGCAACTCCGAAGGACCTCATAGAATGACGAGGCAATGGAGGGGAACTGGGAAGCTTCAGAGACTATTTGGGCGCTTCATTTGTTTAGATTATATGAGATATGGTCATATTAAAATCGTGGGAAATAGATAACAATTAATGGTGTGATCTAAAACACTCATATTGGGATAACATATATAAACCAAAATTGGTATATCATTAACATATGAGAAATAATTGATATAAAAAATATCTGATATATTAGAAACTAAAATATTTTTGGTTACCTATAATCCTAGAAGATAGAAATAACACCATAAATGATAACACATCTATTAGGGAATTATCAAAATAAAACTTGAATCATATATTGTGGTCATTATAATGTAAGAAATAATTTACACCAATCAAAAACTTATGATTTATTATGTTTTTAATATTGCCAAACATCCAACCTATTCAACTCTAAAATTGCGAGTACAACTATATATCATCACACTAACCCTTTGTGATCCTAGATACTTGAAAATAGGTTGAAAAAAATATATCTCTTCACCTAGAAAAATTTACATAATGCATTATAAATATATATAAGTCCCAGAAATATAATAATATAAAGAGTTATTCTTCTACAAGATAAAATCAATAATAACATAAAAAAATTACACTAAAAAGAAAAATTGGTTCCATGAAACTTATAAATAAACATATAAAGAACCCAATTATATAAAATGGGGTTATTTTTAATATAAAAAATGAAATCATATTTTTTTATAAGAAACCCTGGTAAAATTTCGTGTTTCAAGAAATATAAATATAACATCATAAATTAATTCACATAATAGGATAAAATTGATCACTCAAAATAATAAGAAAGTAAAATAATGAAATATGGTTAAAAGGGAAACATAAATATACTTTAGGTAGGTACACATTAAGGCTAAGGAAAAAAATTTGAAAAATGATATTTTCCAAAACATTTTGTAATCATAATTATAGATTTTATATTTAGGAGTATCAATTCAAAAAGCCTCCATGGTTATTAATGAAAAATGAAAAAAAAACATTTAATTGAATAATAACTGGTTTAAAGACTGTTCTTCCATGATGTAAGAAAACAAATCATTTGAAATATAATGATTTGTAAAAATGTTTTCCAATTGTGAAATTGAATAACATAAACAAAGGATTTTGACATTCCATGACCCTTATGATTACCATTTATTTATATGGATTTTTAGAATCTTGTATCATAATGTAAAACATGTTAATAACCAATTTTGGAAAATTATTCCTCTATATTTTCATCCACACTATTAATTAATTAAAACTATCTTCATGTATTGGATTATTATAATCTAATTTCAGTATCATGTGTTTTCAATAATTACTATTTAATACTAGGTCTATAAAGTAGGTTTCAATCATTCTTTTCCTAAAAAATATAATAAAATAAAAATAATTTAGTATACTATAATTGATTTTTTATAATAACTTTTTATTGTGTAATACAATTTCATGTGGGTTCTTTTTATGTTTCATTAAATCTAGAACCTCAATGATCTAGTTTTGGGTTATTTATTGATACTAATAAATTGAATTATATGGTTCATTTATTCATTTTTATCTAAAAATTTCCACATTAATGATATATAATATTTATTTATGTATATATCATAAATATTATTAAATTATCAAAAAAAAATCCACAAATATTTTGATGTTAATGAAAATGAAATACCTTTCTTCAAGTAGGCGGTATTCCACAAAAAGGAAATATTATTTTTTCTGTTACCCCACAAATGGGATATATGAAGGTGGATATTATGATATCATTTAAGAATCATAAATAATTTATGTTAATGATATTTATTAATTAATTACGTGATTAATATGATCCATGAGGGGTGGTGAAAAAAACTAGAATAATATATTTATAAAGGCATTAATCATGAAAAATGAACCAATATATATTGATTTTTATAGTAAATGGATGAGAATAATTAATTGATATACCATTATTATAGGAATATATAAATAAACTGATGATGTTTATTCAATTATTTTAATATTTTAAGTTTTTTTTATAAATAAATAAAATGAAAGAAAAATTCTCAAAGATTACATAACTATATCAAGACTTTAAACATTATATTTTGTGAGACATTACATTTGATTAACATAGGATATTTCTTTTGATGAAAATGGGAATTATGATTCGTAAAGTAAATAAAGACATAAAATTTCTGGAAATGGTGTAATAATTTTTCTATATAGGTATGGATTATTAAAATGGTGTAAGTGAAATCCTTTTATAAGAGAATAAAGTGGATATTTTGTAAAAAATTTCTATTTTGTCAATAATATCCTGACCCAATACAATGTCCAATAGATAAAAAGTTAGAAAAAGTGGATTTTAGTACAATATAAAGTGTAAATTATTCTCAAACTCTTATTTTGAACAATATTTTTCACATAATTTGTACATTCCCTAATAGTGAAATACTTTTATTCGTTTTTTCATTTTACCTGGGTAATGTTTTTTAAAACTACGTAACTAAACTTGAAAACAATTTTATAATTGGAAAAATTACCTAATTTGAAATATCAATATTTAAATTTAAAAATAATTTTATCATATCATTTTTATAAAGTTATAAAAATATAATTTAAAATTAAACACACTGAATCTCATTCAAAAATGATTTTTATGAAATTAGAGTTATCATCTTTAAATTTACATAAAGGATGAAATTATCATTATTACTTATTTCATTGATATAAATATATTTATAATATATATTATTAAAGGTATGATTTTTTAATTGAAATCTGCATCTGAATCTTACCTTGAAAATACTTCATTAAATGGGATGTCCCAAACATGTTTTTATTAAACTAACATAGTTATTTAGTTTTATAATTGATTTAAATAGTATTTATATGGTAAAAAAATATATCAAAATTCATATATTTTTTCCTAAATATATATTTTATTATATAACTTTTCTACTTATATGATATTCTCATGTAGTTATAAACTAATGAATTTAATTGTCTCACAAAGAAACTATATTTTTATACTAAAAATCAATTCTTTTATTAAAAAATTTTAAAATCAATATTATGTTAACATTCATGAGAGTATTACATAATTAACTTTTTTATTAAAATTAACATTTATTTATTTTAAAAAAAAATTTCAAGGGAAATTTCAATATAATGAATATGGATTGTATTGAAAATATATTTTCTCAATATTAAATATTATTAATTATTTACATATTAATAAAAATATCTTTTTAGGGCTCACAATATTATGGTTTATTTGAAATTTATAACTAATTTACTTCTAATAAATTTTGGATAGTTTGTGTTTGGTGTAGCGTGTATTGTGTGTTGTAAAAGATAGAATTCATTTAAGAAGGGAAAACTTAGTCTCATTATAAACACTACCATGGGAATGAGATATTAGTCCATATTATGATATATGGATATACGAATAATTTTAATTATAAATACTTACACATGTGTTAGTTACCTCCCATTTCACTTTCTATAAGTTGGATCTATAAAAGCCTCATTCTCTAAGATGGATAGTCCCCCTGGTGGACTAAGGCTATAAGAGCCAAATATGGTGTTTATCACTTGGGTTCTCATTTTACAAACAAGATTCACCATATCAACCATAGGATGATATTACATATGGTGTGTATAATCTATAATGGGAAGTTAAAATGAGTCCATAATGTCTATGTAAATTGACCAATTTAAATAAACTATAAGAATTTACCTCTTAAATCTATTGATATGATGATTGGGAATTTAGAAAGTTGTTACTCTTCATTAGTGGTAAATGACATTGTCAGAGTATCAATGTGTGGATTTTCAACTAATGATTGAATATATAAGGGCTTCCACCATATTTAGTACTTGGGTGAACCAAGGGCCCTTTTTAATCCTCTTCTCTTATTGATCACTTGATACATTAGTGGAAATAAAGATAAAAATATCATGTTACATTGATGGAATCAGAATTTTTCAAGACCTGTATGATTATCTCAACATATTTCATCACATTATCTTCCTCCATTAGTTGTTCAATCTCATCCTTATCAAATAAAAATATATTCATTTCACATACCATAGACTATTCTTCAACAAAAACCCTCAAAACATCATTATGAACTTTAACATATCAAGTAAGAAGAACTATAGAAAATTATGCGTCTAGTCTCTCACCAAACATTGTGTACACCTAATCGAAAATAGAACCACCATCAGAAAAATACCACACTATATACATAATATCATAAAAGAAATATTTCTTTTATTTATAGGGATCCATGTAATTGAATATGGAAATATTTATCCCAAATATCATTATTATATACATCAAATTCAACAAATATGTTTTAATATTGTGAAGGATAGAAAAAAGGATTCCATTTTTACTTTATCATGGGGAAGCCAGTGTTATCAAAAAGTTCTAATAAGTAAAAACTAAATTTCAAGATATCCCAGATAGAACATTCCATAATAGGCCCAAAGACTTCATCATGGTAACATACTCACTATCTATGAATTCTACCAATATCATAATCGTCTACCTATTTTTTAGAATATTGTCTTAGGACTCAAGGGACACTAGTCATTATGCTCACAAGGGCCTTCCTTCATGATTTCACCACTCCCGAGGATGTATCATGAGTTATATATGGAAAACCATGTGTCTTATCCAATTTGATTGCCTAGATCACAAGATACAAGAGTACCACTCTTGGAAAGACATCCACCTATAATTTTTTTGTAGTATTAAAATAAGAGAATTGGGGAATACATTTTTGTTTTCCAGATTCTATTATATAAATAGTATTTGGAATGAATGCACCCATGGTTTTGTATGACATACAGATTCCTCCATAAGATACCACATGTAAATAAATGTTTCATGAAAGGATAAATAAATTAAAATTGATAAGATAACCTATTTAGATTGAATCACTCAACGTAGTTTTTCTGTTAGTGCATGCCACCAAATCCCTATCATAATATATATAATTGGAATAAACTCTACTCAATGATTCTAATATTATAATCAATGATATCCACGTGTATTATTTAGAAATTTGGAATATTGAAGTTATCATTGGTGTTGATATGATCCAAAAGTACCACCACACCAATTGACATCAATCACCACCGTCTATGTAGAGTATTGAAGTCCTGCAATATATTTCTATGTGAGAAATTGAATTTGTAACTTTTAACCCCAAATGGAATATCAATACATCATTATAAGAACTATATATGATATAAAAGGTCATGGTAATGCCCGTCCATGTAAATTCCGATGTATGTATCATTATATTTCCATAAATTGCTTGAAAATATTGAATACGTTTCAACCACCTAATGGTGATTCTATAAAACAAATTGATACACACACACTTATGTTTTTCATTAATACATAGTATCCGTCTAATGAGGAAGACATCAATAATGATAATAATAACAATACTATGATCAAGTAGTTTATATTTATTCCAAAATATTAGTATAATAATTTATCTAAAAAAATATTATTTGATCCAAACCATCCACACATTTGAATCGCCCGGTTATGTCTCATCGATTATTGAATTAGGTATTGGGACATGATCATTAATTGGTTGATGAATTTGATGGAATGGATTTTAATGTGAAAGGATGGGTTGTTTCATAGTACCCCCTCCATGTTCTATAATAACACCCTCACAAATACCAACATCTAATACATATCCCCTAGACAATATTTATAGTGTGGAACTCATCCAACAAATTTTTTAATAATGTGACTACAGTAGTTTGATAGAGGTCCTAAAAGAGAATCCATACTTTCAAAGGGTGCGGTATAAGGAAATTTTTTATGGTGACCATATTATTTGTAGTTTAGGCAACCAAATGAATAATATAACACTTAGAATTATGAATCTCACATATCTTTATACAGACTAACTCTCAAGGTTTCATTCCCAAATTATTCACATATTTAAAATAACTTCAACATAAAGTCCCACTACTTAGGAAACTCTTCTTTAAAAAATTATCAAAATTACTAAACAATCCCTTTTGACAATTATTTACACTATTGTATAAAATTATTCAATATTGTGGTAGGAAAACCATACAAATTAGAAGCATTCCATTCTTTTTAATCCAATTTAAATGAATAATATTGGTATATAAATGATTTATTCTTAATAATAAATCTCATAAATAATGATACATCAATGGAATTGGTTTGGCCTCCCAAACCATATCCATGTAGTTATAGTGTCTAGATGTCATAAGGAAATTACATCACACATACTATATCTATAACCAATAAATAGATTTATTAGAAGGTACTCCACCTTCTAATATTTCAATATGTTCACTATAATTTTATTCAAATATAATATCCTATTATCCAAATTGATATCCATGATTTCAACAATTTCATTCAACTAAACAGTGGAGGATTAAACTTCCTGATTAGACAAATAAGGTAATATTTGAAAATTTAGTGACCCTAGTCCATGAATGTATTTTTTATATAACATCCTACATTATTATTTATCATATATACTTTACAAAGACTTATTAATAGACATTGTTTTACTATTGTTGTATTAGTTTTAATTATATGGTTTCTAATCATAGTAAATTCACTGAATTTAATGATAGTAAAAAGGATAATCTTTTAATTTTTATTGAATGGATCATGGACCCCTCTGTGACCCCTACACGTATTTAATGAAAAAAGGGAAGAATAAATATGTGAAAACATGGTGTATTTTCATGAAATTAATGGTGAAAATTTCTAAAATTTGGTAGTGTAATAAGTATTCGATAGAAACATTCCCATTTGAACCCATTTTCTTGGGTAATTCCATGGTAATAAAAATCTTTTTAAATACTTATTCAAGAGAAATAAGAATAAAAATGACATTTTGGATAAAACTCATCATTACAATATTAATTTGTTTTGTTTAAGATTATCCAAAAAGTGTCTTCAAAATAAATATTTCTTATCTTCAGAAGTGTTCTATAATATAAAAATAATGTTCTATATAGATATGGAAATGAGTAGTAACATATTAATTCCATGATCCTATTTTAGATTCCATTAAATACAACCTCACTTAAACAATTTTGGATCAAAACTTGGGACTTCCAAGTTGAATATCATAGTTTTTGGAATAGATACTTTTATGTATCATATTACTCATGAGATCACCATGGAATCCAATCGATAAAAAACATAAATTGTATCATTCACATATTATCATTAATTCATGAACAAATATTTTAAATTAAAAAGAAAAAAATTAATTAAAAAACCATTGAATAAAATTTAGAGTCAAAATACCTGCAAAAATATATTTCACGATATGATTTTAAACCTTCATGAAGATTATACAATATATATCAATACAAAACATATATGCTATATTCTGAAATATCATAGAAATTTGGACATCAAGAATCAACCAACATGTGTGTATCTCGTAATCATTTGATCCCAAATTCTGAAAATCAAAGTTTCATAAAATTATTTTATCCTATGTTACAGGAAAACACCTAATCCCAGATTTCCCATGAATACTATATATTATCAACATGATTTATAGTCTTTCATTTTGAATCGAGGGTTCCTATGATAGGTAATGAAATAATATTCGTATTTTTTTCCTGAAACATTTGTACCCACACCTCGTACCCTTTTTAACAAATACTTCTTATGAAATTCCCATTCATATGCATCCTAGGCCTATGACATGTATCATATATTCATGAGTAATCCCCCAATGTTCTCTTCCTTAGGCAAATAATCACCACATGTCACCCAATATTTATAACCTGAAAATATTTGAACCATCACAATTTAAACCCCCAAATAATTTCTTATTTTTCTGTCATGTCATTATGCATTCTTACATTCCATAAGACATTAATCAATATGGTATTTTTATATCATTAAAACTTAAAATATTCACTATAGACATTGTTTTTTTCATCAGTATTCTAGATTAGGATACATAGGATTCCTCTTTGAGGTTTAATTCATACATTATCACCATCACGTCTCTATCTTTGGAGGTTGAATATTCAAATATTTACCACCTTTTAAAGTTTACTAAGCCTCTCACCATACCATAGATAAGGTTATGTGGGACTTTATACATTACAATCATAACATAGTATAAATTTAACGTGCTCTAATTCTTAGGTGACAATTTAACAAGATAATATTGTGGATATTATTAAATACATTCTATGTTATATATCTTCTGTGAAATTATAAACCATTAATAAACAACAAAATATTACAAATGAATTGTTAATTAAACTATAATAAACACCAAGATATAAAACCATTAATTGTAATTATATATAGTAGGTAGATACTTTATATGAGTTAATTTTGAAAATTTTATTTTCATTAAAATATCTTTTATAGAAAATATGTTATTTCAGAATTTTAAAATATAAAATTTTATATTTTAAATTATATAATGTAAAATTAATTTTTTAATTCTTCGAAAAAATTCCTTTAAGCATATTTTTTGAAATTTTCAAAAATAATTGTGTTTTTTTGAAAATTAAAAATAGTAATTTGTTAATACACATCTATTTCATATGAAATAGATGATTTTAATCATTTATTTACATATATACTATTTAATTTTAAATTAAAATATACGATTGAAAAATGTTATTTTGAGTTTATAAAACCCAAGAATATCATTTTATAAAATCATGTAATATTTAAAGAAAACAATTATTTGCATGTTTATTAATTAAAATTAGACTTATTTAAATTATAATGTTAATTTATTTTAATTTCAATCAAATCTTCATAAAAAAATTTACCTAATTTCTATCCTTATAATAAATAGTCGTTTTTATTTTTTTATAATAAAAAATATAGATTTCTTGAAATAATCCTTTTCCCTAAATGGGTTTTTATGTGTGACATGTGATAATGTATACATAAAATTCATTATGAATAGAAAGATAATTTGATTATATAATTTTTTTTAATATTATGATAAATATTATTTAATATGACCAATTTCAATATTTGGAATAAATTTTAGATTAATAGTATTAGCTCTAATTTCCATGAAAATTGTGAAAAAAATATTTTTAAATTATTATTTTATTAAGATAAAAGATTTTTTTGAGTAAATTAAATTGATCAACATTAAATATTGATACTAGTATCATTAGAAAGAAAATATATAAATATAATATTACTAATTTATTGTTTAATCATTACTATATAAGATTAACAGTCTATAATGGTTAAAAATATGTTTTTGTAGTTAAAGCATTTTTCTAAAAACTAACTCCATTAATTTAAATGTTATTTTTAGGATGTTTAGAATTATAATTATATTAAATAGATAATAAATTTAGTTCCATCACACACAAAAAATTATATGGGTTTATTTTATTTTTAATAAAATATAAAATCACTCAGATTAAATCTAGTAACATAGTTTCAATGTACCATTGTAAAATGAATAATGTAATTTTGAAAACACAATAACATTTTAGAATTATGAGGGGAAGAACTATAATTAAAATAAATAACCTATCTATATCACAAAAACCATTTTTTTAAAAAAATTGATCTATTGAGTGTAGAATAGAGTAATGATGTTATTAAAAGTTAAAGTATGTTTCCAAATATCCTATTTTAATCTCTTATAAAAGGGGATAAAAAATCCCTTATTAACTAAAACCAATCTCTAAAATTAATAATTTAAAAAATTAAACATTACTATAACTATAAACCTATTCTAGAAAAATATTCCCAGTCACTCGTAGTACTATTTGGCCCTTAATTTTGAAGGGATCTTCTATGAAAAACATAAATTCAACAAAACAATTAGTAAATCATTAATAATTTTTTATTCTTAATATTACTCCTAAGAATATTTTTTCACCATAATAATTTGATTACATAAATATAATTAGTTGAATACTATTTTTTATATTAATGGTATGAATCTTATTTATTCACATACATTCAATTATTCCATTCATTCAATTGTATGGACTATCGTATCTAGGATGTATCATTTTTATCTTTTCTATTTTTTCATTCATTATAAAAACACTTTAGGAATTTTTCAAAATCATATACATATTAAAATATCAACAATATGATTTTTTAGTTATGATATTATGTAATTATAAATACCTCCTTAACCATACTCACAAAATGAGTTAATGGGTGTTTTAGGTTTTGGTTAGTTTAAAAACCTACATAAATGATTTTTAAAGATATGATTATAAATGACTATGGGAATATATAAATTAGTAATATTGTTATTATATTAGAAAATAATTATTAATTAATTCATTGAAAAAATATATATTAATTAATTAAATTTTTATGATATTATATTTTTCATTATTGGATATTATAAATACAAGATGTTATCAATTATGTTTTCACACTATTTTACCGAATCACTTATAAATTTAAATAAGAATCATTGAAATGAATATATTTTATATATTATATAATAATAAAATATATGTAAATAATGAAACTTGTATCAAATTAGTTGTAATGATATCAAAATTAATAATAATGTAAAATTTTGTTAGAGTTATTAAGACCTAGTTGTCATACTACTCTAAAAATAATTAATATATTTATAAAAGAAATATAAAAAGGATTATAAAAGGGTATGATTTATAATCATGGTATATAAATAGGATATTATGTTAGTAATATTTTTATATAAGGTATGAGTGTGATTATTTAACAACCTAAGAAATGTTTGATATATTCATCTCAATTTCCCTTCATTGAGGCATTGTTTTTTATTAAAACCCTATTTTTATTTCTATTTGTGTATATAATATATATGTTATATTATACCATTATATTAATCTTTATTAATTATATTTTAGGTTAAATATTATTTTCATTTTAATTATATATTTTTTATTCATGTATATTAAATTTTTTTAGGATTTATGTTTAGATTCCTTCCAAAAATCTTGATCTCTAATATTGATTATCAATCCATGGAATTTTTTTTAAAACACATTATAAATTGTCTATCATTTTATTAAAATATTGACATATTTTTTGAAACAAAAATTTATACAAAAATATTATATTGGATGTTTTAATATATATTATTGGATATTGGTTTTCAGTAATGACATTTTAAAATATTCAAATGGTTATTCTATACATTCAAAAGAAAACATTCTACAAATAACTCAACAATTTGTTTTGATAATGGTTATTTCCTTTCGTTCAACTTTCCATTAGAAATGATTATTTTTTACTGTGAAAACATTCAATTTATTTACACATAACTTTTTTGGACCAATAATTTTTTTAATATTACATTATTACCAATTTTTATAATGTAATACTATTCAATTTTTTCAATTCGGTTTTTTAAAAGAAATTATATTTTTCATTTCCTTATCATTAAATGTTATTTAAAAAACAAATTATTTCAAAAAAACAAATTCACTTCAATTTATTGTTTTTTTTCTTTTTGATGCCTACAATATTAATAATTCTTTTAAATGTATTGGGATTCAAAGTAATTTAAAACAATTTTTTCAAAACATTATGTTTTTTCATGTTAAAATAATTAAATATTATCTTAAATGTAAATGTTTTTAATTTTCATCAATTTTTAATTTTAAAACATATATACTTTCAAGAATGTTATATTTGGAAATATTTTTACAAAAAACATCTCATTCCCTTCAAAAAATTTACAAATGAAAGTACTTTTTACTTCAATGTTTTAAAAGGGTTTCTCTTCAATCAAAATGTTTTACCCATATTCGATTTCATTTTATGAAGTTATGTCTTTTTTTCATATATATATATATATATGTGTGTGTGTGTGTGTGTGTGTGTTATTATGATTTGATTTGATTCTTAAAATGAGAGTTTTATTATCCTTCAACTTCTATAGTTTTTGTTATGTGATTATTATTTAAAGATAATGTTTTATATATCAAATAATTTATTTCGGGATGTTATTTAATATCATATGGATATATAATGAAACACATATTAATTTGGGTTTATTATGAAAATATAAATATTTTTATTTTTATGTTCAAACCCCATTAATTATCCCTATATTCAATAACATACGAGGATGTGTTATTTTTTATGACACACATATATCTGGATGGTGACGTTTAGGGTCATATATCACCATCCAATGAATTGCATTATGTTTATGTATCATAACCTCAAAAGAGTAAATATGTGAATTTCTTCCAAACCAAAAGGTACATTTGAGGATTTATCCCAAGAAAGAAAGGCACAAAAGAGGTTTTATCCTAGGCCAATGAGGTACACAAGATGATTTATTGAAAGCTAATGAGGTATACATTAAGATTTATAGCATTAGAAAGGGTATGCGAGTTGATTAATCATATGATAATGTGGTACATGGCAGGATTTATTGAATAAAAGTGATACATGTGTGTATTTATCCAAAATAAAATGATTAAATGAGAGGATATATTCTAATCATTGAGGTTCATGGGAGGATAATCCCCATCCTAAGAAGGTATAAATGTTTTTATGCTATAATTTTCATATTATTATTATCATCGAACATTTCGATGTTATTGATAAAATTTTAAAAAATTATCAATATAAATTTAATTATCATGAAATGATATGTTTTAATTATAATAAATTATTTTTAATGTATTCCTCAATATTAGTTAATTATAAAAAGTTTTATGATTATTTTGTTGTTCTTGAGCCATGAAATATCTTTTATTCTTCCGTAATATGGTATTTATGATATATTTTTAATCTAACATGTTCAATGATTATCAAATATGGTATTTATTTTATATTATTATGAACATTATGTCACCCTCGGATTTTCATCATTTTTTATAATATATTACTTTGTTATATTTTTCCCTTATTGATAATTTTGGTTAACCACATTCGACATTTTTTATTCGCTTGGGTTTTATGATAATTATATATCATGGAATGTTTATAAATAATTATATTGTTCTTAGATTATATAGATAATATTGTAAATTTTAATTTTTATCAATCTAATATGAAAATCAATAACCCTTTTAGTATTTATGTTTTTGTGAATTTTTATGTTTTATTAATAAAATCATAGTTACAATGTGTTATTTTATTATACAATTATTGGGTTTTTAAAGGTGGTATCAGTGGAATATATTAATGATTTTTTTGATATTTCATAAGTTAACATTAATTATTGGGTTGGATATCCTTACTAAAATCCCTATATATGGGTCTTTGTATAAAATGATGTCATTAGAAATTATTAAATTATTAAGTAATTAGTTTCCCAAGAAATAAACATTAATCTAGATACTATATATCTACATTATTTTTTAGATTATTCTATAGAAAAGGACCCTAAAAAAGTATTATTGCTATATCTCAAAAATATAATAGTTCACGTTCAATGAGAACATACCATGACCCACATTCGAATCCACTTGGGGATATGATTTTCATAATAACATTCTCACTACCAACCATTACAAACGATTTATTATTTTGAGGAATTTATATATGTATGAGATATACCAACATAAATGTTCATTATTTGATGTAATGATGATCAAGGATGAAATAACATTTAATTTGAATATTTAAATTTATAAAACAATATGAAGTTTACTTTTTCCTTATTACCAGATTACGTAAATATTGAACGATCATAATGAACTATTTTGTGTTTTCGTAATGATAATAGAACTATTTATCAATGTTATTGAATTATTACATGTAGAAAGTGAGATTTATCCAATGATGATTCCATATATATAGGAATAAAATTAGAAAAGTATTTTTCTTATTGCTAACAAATTTACTTTCTTTATAATTTCAAATAGTATTAATACGAGAAAAATGTTGTTTCTTAAAAGATAAACTGGAGATGACCATGAATGAAATAATATTCAAAATAATACATGTAAAATATGTGTATATAAGTATATAGGAAAATGTCTTAGAGGAACATGAAGCTGGTTTATGTGAAATTTAGTCCATATTAATATAGCACTATTGGTTATATATTTTAAATTTGAGGATCTATAAGAAAATCTAAACCCAAGAGATAAAGATGATAAAAATAATGATAAAAATCCATAAAAATTAAGATAATATAAGGTGGCTACATAGAAGAGGATAATTATTATTTAGGAAAAAACTATCTCCACCCCATATATAATGATAACATATCTCTTTGATGTTAAAAAACATTGGTATATCTTAAAATATTAGTAAAATAATAAAACAAACACTATTTTTATTTGATATTGTATTTTATTATTATTTTATCACAATATGATATTTCTTGATTAAAAATAATGGGAATATTATTAATTCTCTTTTATGCGAATTTAATTTTATTTTGGAAATAGAATATCTCCCTTTATATGGATATAACATAATTATTATGAATATTTTACTGATAAATATTATTTCAAATAAACATACCTATTATTTCATTAATGTTTGTGACCCCTCATGGAATATTAATTAGGAGGGGTGTTTAGCTCAAATGGTTAGAAAGAAACTCAGTGTACATGTAATGACACAGATTTTATAAATGGTATTTGTCTCTAGAAATTAATTTTTGTTACATATTACAATATTTTATATGAAAAAAATAAATCAAAAAAATTTATTTCATTAATAATATTTGTTATATATATCAGCAATGGAACAAATTAAAATACAGAAAATTACACTTTCTAAAAAAATATTAAAATGAAATGCTAAAATGGGAAAATAAGGATTTCCCCAATACACTAGAATCATGCCCCCTTCTAAAACAATATAATATAAATTGCATGTTAGTAAAACATATTAAATTTAACAAATATATAACATTTATATAAATCAGGATGAATAATGAATGAATAAATGTATATATATTTATAAGAGGTACTGTGACTGTTGGAATAGAAATGCGATAGTTAAGAATAGTAACCTGACTATTGTGAGTATTAACCTTTCTATAAGAAAACTAATTTAATTAAAAAACAACAAATTATTATATTAATAAAATTTATTATGAATAATTTATGTAAATATCAATTTTAAAATTCCAAAAAATAAAAATATTATTAAAAAAACTCAAATAAAATATAAGGACCTTTTTAATAAACTGTAATTTAGTGTATTTTGTAAAAGTCACGATTATTATTTTAAAATTTAAAAAAACCCATTATAATTATATTTTAGTATAATGAATATAAATTTAAAATCATATTTTTTTTATTTATCCTTGGGTGATTTTTTTGTTATTTTTTTGGAAATACTTCAAATTTCAGGAGAATAGTAAGAATACAATTTTTACATAATAAATGTACCATAAATTAAATAATTCTTGATGTTTTAATGAAATTTTATTTTATTTAACATCTCTTTATACCATGATATGTTTTATTTAGTAAATATGTTATTAAAATATTATAATGTTAATTTACGAACCTAAAATGTGAATTCCAAATACAAAAAAGTAATCTATTTCTTGAAAAATTGATTTTATCATTTTTTGCATTCACTTTTTAATAAAATAATGAATTAGAATTATAAAGTGAACCAATACCTTATTATCAAGTTATATAATTAATAAATATGGTTTATAATGTTTAAAATATCAGTATTATATGATTTACCATGGATATAATAATTTACTAAATTTTTTATTCTAAATATCCCACTCAACTCATGTATAAATAACCAATATCCATTTACATGGAAAACAACACCTCTAACCCTATAAAAAGTTCAATATCTGTCCAAAAACTACCTACAAACTCCTTTTAATACAAATTTACATTATTTATAAATCTTACTCTGATCACCAATGGAGTTATAATGCCATAAATTATAAGCTACCCTAAGGAGAGAGTAAGTATCTATTAAATGTTCTATATTTTCTTCTTTTTCTATATTCATTTCGAAATAATATATTATAAAACAAAACTTTTAGTATTATAATATTATATTTTTCATATTTTCCTACTCTAATTATCATATTTATGAAAATATAAACTTCATACTTCTCTTTCCGGTTCTTTTGACAACGTCTAGTTAAACGACTCCTAACCACACACATAAAAATTACTAAGACATTTATTATAACCATTTCCATCAGTGGATATTATTAATTATAACAAAAATATAATTGAAAAATTATATGAATAAAAAGCTTTGTGATTTAATTATACTTATCTATAAATCACTATAAATGAAAATAGAGAAATCAAAGTGAAACAAGAAATGATATTGATAAACATAATACCAAAACAAATTAATTTAGTCTTTCAAAATTATGAAATATAATACAATGATTATAATTAAAAAATAAATGAATGCATGAAATTAATTAAATTCGGAATCAATGTTTCAATAAATATATATTTTTTATTTAGAAGCTACATAAGAGACTAAATAAAGTGCGAAATAAAGAATGCATAATCTGACTGAATGGCCCGAATACCTAATTTTTTTGTTTTTGGATAAGCCCCATTTTAAGGGTAAATGTGGGAAAACTAACATGTTTTTCATGACATAATGACATTAGAAAAATCTGAAGCAAAATAGTGTCACAATCATCCCATGATAAGACAACATAGAAAATCACCACCCAACATCTACATCATTATGGCACACCTCCTCCTAGAATTACTGCTCAGCATGTTTCCCTATGTAGAAATGCATAGACCTGGTACTGATGGTTATGCAATACCCTCTCAATCATACAAATTTGAATAACCATATACAACCTTCTCTAAACCTCATCTAAAGCAGACCTTGCAGAATGTCTGGAACAAGAAACACCATAAAAAACAAACAAAATAATACAATACTACATATTGAAATCTGAAATGGGTCCTTCCATGTCCCAGATCACTAAAATAACCACTCATTAATAAACCAAAATGACTGCACCAACACCTCCACCAAAACCAACCCCACCTCCTATACCATTAAATCATTCACAAATGCTGGCGCCAAAACCCAATCAGCAGAATACACAAAACCCACCACAGTTCAAGAACCACCGATCACGAACTCCATTAAAGAAAATCACACAATAAGAAAAAAAAAGTTGAAAAAAAGAAAGAAAACAGTTTTTGAAACCATTACCAACAATCCAGCAACCCTATCTAGATGCCGGAAGAAAATCCCCTACAAAGAAACAAGTCAATCCTACCACCATCATCGCTTGAAGAGACTACATATCCAACCTAAGAACTATATAGGATCACATATACACCCTTAGACTATATCAAACTAGATCTTTACCACATCGTGCCACCATGGTGAAGTCGAGTCAACCGAAGGACTCCAACGTTCAATGCCGCAGAGGCCTGATGTTGGCTACTGCCCATGATGCCGCCAGAGAACCCAAGAACCCTCAAAAAAAGAACTCGAACCACGAAGACATGGAAATATCGAGAACCAAAAAGTTGACATAGTAAGCGAAGAATACCTGAATCCTTAGCGATCCAATGACAAAGACGCATCTAACCGAGTTTTGAAGTTGGTGATATGAAACCCCAGTTAAGCAAAGGTTCCCTTTACGGCGCATCACAATCTTACTTTAAGGTATTAATAATCTCATTCCTAACTCATTTTCATCAGGTTATCCCTAATTCAAGAAATCATTATTATGAATACCCCTTTAAAGTATTATAAATATTATTTCATTTTTATTTCCTTTACTTCTGTTAGTATATATATTTCCTACTTGATTATATAGACAATAAAATTATTTTCCTAATAAATTTGTTTTCCAAATTTTATCTTTTACAACTGTTGAGTTGTTATTTTTTCAATCAATAATGATGATTTCTATACCAATTATGATTCCCTAAATTTTCATTTTGTAACCCAATGGTTATTTATTAAATAATGATTGAATAAATCATTATTTAACCCATTCCTTTCAATGGGTTAGTTCATGACTGGGATTGTAACGAGTTCTATGTGGAATGACTGATCCTGGAAATTTTATGATTTAAAGGTGGGTATAGAATTACATATACATCTAATGTTATGGGTAATATGATTTATCTAATTAGAAAATTTTCAATATTGTGAACATGACCCTATCTTTTTCCCCAATTATGACTTTGTGAGGATGCACAAATGTTATAGATGAACATGATGATAAAATTGTTCACAACTATGTGTTTAATCTGACTATTATAAATGATGTTTCCTTTTTTATGAATGACCTCATTCCAAGCTATTAATAAAATTATCTTTAAATAGGTTGAAATTGATCATATTATTATGTTATGATTTTTGTGAGGATTATTCTCACCCATGTTATATTGATCAATGTTCCATATTAATACTATTACTAGGTTTTTAGATCACCAAAATCATTTATATATATCTGTAGTTGATTTCATATTATAATTAGAATGTTATATGTTATAAGGATAAGGAATACATATTAAAATAATTGTTTAGGTTTTTCATGTATATATAATTTATAAGCCTAATTTTCCCAAGACACTAATCTTTTGGATCCAATATAAGTAACCTTTTTATGTTGGTTATCTTTTAATTGATGTAATAGTTCTGTATGAAAATGTAAGGTCAATGTAGTTGGTATCATATCATGGTTAAGTTAATTTGATAATTAAGATTATAAAATAATTTTGAAATCTATATTTATAAAATTTATATATAGGTAAACCAAATTAGAATACTATTTTCATAAAAGGATAAAAATTGGAATCCTTTAAGATATTTATTTAGTGTTTATTAATAAATGAATAAAAGAAAAATTCTTTATTAAACAATATTATGTTAAAAAAAATTCTATTCTATTTTCTTTTCTGAACTAAGAGAAACTATTTTCGAAACCCATTTGAGGGACAATGAAACAATTTTTTTAAAAAAATTACTATGTTTATGGAAGGAGGAGTACAATAATTAATTGAACATATAACTCAGTTTCCTGAGGATATAAATAATGGCATCAGCCATGTAGAATTTCCACCACCACCTAAGAAGGATAAACATTCTGTTTAGTTCTTTATGTGGAAATACAAGTAGCTTTAACATTAAATTCTGTCTATATGTAACATAACAATGAGTAAAATCTATAGTGAAGCTCATGTCTATGAAACATTGTTATGAGGAGGAGAAGAGGACTCCATCCATTTATCACTAAGTTTTAGATCCAAATATATTGATATTGATGATAAATAATACCATGTAGAAGGATGATATATAGAAAATATTGTGGGAAGGAATTATGAAAACATTTCTTACTATGTATTTCCCTTGAACTCTTAGAACCAATATGGAAATAGAATTCATAAATATGATGAAAATGAAATTTAATTTTTTACATCATACATAGAAAACCTCACTAGGATTTCATGGTAGTCCTTAGGGATTGTTATCCATAATGTTATAAAAATGAATAGATGCATTAGTAGTTTAATAAAATAGATATTTAAGGATGTATCTATCCTAGATTCTGGATGTTATGAAGAAGTTGTTCAATGTGATAGAAGAATAGAGTTTCTAGATGGTGCATCAAATGATAAAAGCGAAATATCATTAAACTACCCACATATGAAAAATTCCCTAAGAAGAATCATGGGAGTTTCCTAAAAGGGTTATGGAACTGATTATGTGTGGGATAGAAGGCCACCAAGATCATTAATGTGGAAGTGAATTGAATAAGATGGAAACAATGATGGATAGAAGGATGGAACTGTCTCCTAAACACTCAATGGTTAAATGATTCTATTATAGTGAGACATATCTCAATGAAAAATAGGTCATTAAACCATGAGTCCTTGAGGGTAATCAATATTTAAAAAAACAAATCCAAAGGAGTTTGAGAAAGCATATTCCATCACTATTGATGGAGTGGATCGTAAAAATGAAATCATAAAATTTATACATATTATTCAATGAATATTGTAAAATGTTTAATTTGATTCTAGTTATAAGAATTCTTTTATATCCTTTATGTTTTATTTATATTTCGAATCGAATCTCGGATAACATAAAGTCGATATATTAGTAAAAATTGTTAGTGGGGGAATCATGGCAACCCAAGTGTTGGGATCATTTCGTATAAGTATCTATTATAGTATTTTTATTTTGAATATTATAATAGTACTATTTCTTTAATATGATGATAAAATAGGCATGGATTTGATTTCATTATATAGAGCACACATCAACGATCAAGAAAATGATATATCATTTCATATTCTGAACCATCTCATGATCCAATACAAATGAAAGGATAATAATGGATATCCTTTTTAAAATCTATCTATAGTGTTTGTGTTGATAACCCGTGAACATGAATATTTTTTCAAATATTTTATTCAAGGTAATGTATCAAACTAATAGGAATTCCTAATTTTTGTGAATACACTGATTTATTATTGATGTGTTACCTGAATTTTCATTAGATATTTAGGTAGATTTATCATCATAGATTATACCTGAGTGAATCCTATCTAAAAATTACTGTACAAGATGGCCCTAATCGAACTGGAAGAGTTAAAGTAGTATCTATAAGAGTATTTGGAAAATGGGTAGATATAAACTACCGCGTCACCATGGGGTGAACTAGTGAAATTAGTAATGGAAAAGGATGGATAAATGTGGTTGTGTATCAATTATCAGGAGATCAACATGATCCACATAAGAAAGGTATCATATCCCATAGACTTATGACTTGTTTGGTCAACTACAAGGATATCAGTACTTCACAATTGAGGAACATTGTTATTGATATCATATACTAATAGTAAATAATGAAGATAGTCATATGAATTAGTTTCATATAAGTCATGGGAACTATGAGGTCATAATGATTCCCCTAAAATTTACTAATTCTTCTACAATATTCATGTATTTAAATAAAATATTCTTTATAAATTGTATTGAAATTTTTTGGTAGTGTGTCTTAATGGTAATATCATTTAATCAATGAAAATGAAGGATCATTTAGAATATCTAATATTATGTTGGCAAAATTAACAAAATATAAAATTTATTGTATGTTCAGAAAGTGTGAATTTTTTATGTTGAAAGTAATATTATTGTGCAACATGATGATTAGTGAGGTAGTATCTAGAGACACTTCAAATAAAAATATAATTTAAGAATGTTCCATGCTCAATAGTGTCATAAAATCTGTATTTTTATTGTCTTAATTGGGTAAAATCTATGTTTTGTTTATAATTTATCATGATTTTATAGCCCACTAACTAAGATAACATAGAATGGGGTAAAATATTAATGGAAATATAAATATTATGAATGCTTTTTTGAGATCAAGAAGAGGCTAATCACAATGCATGTACTCAGACTACCAACATGTCTATAATTTTGTGTGATATACATTGAGTCTTAAAATAAACTATTGGGTTGAGTAATCATGACAAATGAAAAAGTGATAGAATATTACTCATAATAGTTTATTATCTATCAGTATAATTTCCTATCTCTTGATCTGGAATTATCAGCTCTTACCTTCACTCTAATGATTTTCTTGCACAACGTCTACGTTAAATGGTTTGATATATATACTAACCATAATAGTATGAAAAATATATTCACCTAAAACCATCACAATCTGCATCAAAGAATATTTTTTTATATTATCAATGAATAGGAATACTCTATTCATTTACTTATGAGAAATGTGAAAAATGTATATAATGATCTCACAAGAAAGGAGCGTACTAAATTACCTAGGTTAAAAATATAGAAATTCCATATATTCATCGATTTTCCAAAAATGTATTTGGAAATCACAACGGTAGGTAATAAATCATACATTTCCAAAATAATTTCCAAAACATATATCTAATAGATGATCGTGGTGGAATAAAGGGATGATCTAGATTCACAAAAGATGGTTAATACAAGTAATATAGAAAACCTACATGAGTTTTATATCAATGATGATTTTTTGATTCAGTTTGTAATGAGGTTTTTTGTTCCTTCATAACCTAGGATAAATGATACATCTGACAATATTTGTAGTTCACCATTCCCTATTACTCCTTGTTGTATCGATATGTAACAAAATCATTAAGAATAGATCTTATCAGAAAACTTGATGAATGAAATTCCAGAGAATATCTCATGGTTTTTGGTATGTATGTAAGGTAAATAATACTGAAATATGTCAAAAGTGATGATGGAAACAATTCATATACCCATGATGAAATGAGAGATTATCACTATGGTCATGGTAATTGTTCCCTTAAAAGCATATGAAGGATACCATTTGATTTGGGATGTGGTTGATCAACTAATCATGACATCCCACTTTATCACTATTTGGGAATATTTTATTCCTTTAAAAACTTCCATGATATATGTATAGTATGTAGTGAGGCTGTATTGGATTCTATTATCGACCATATCTGATAATGATCCATGTTTCACCTCTATATTTTGGAGAATACTAGAATAGAATTTAAGAACAGAATTGAATTTTATCATGACCTATAACACCAAAATAGACAGTCACTCTGAAATAACTATTAATTTACATGAGGAAATTATAAGATTCTCCTTAATGAAATATAACAGAAGATGGGATCATAAGAGCCCATTTTTTGTTATACCTATAATAATATCTTGCACTCTTGTATTCTAACAGCTCCAAATTATGTTATCTATATTAAGTGATGATGAAATCCAACCTGCTGGGATGATGTTGTGGATCAAATGATACACGATACTATTCTTATGTAAGATAATATAGTGAATTTTCATCCCATCCAAAAATATATATAAACATATCAATGTCAGAATAAGAGATGTACTGAAAATCATTGAAAGGAAATGGAGTTTGATGTAAGGGACAATTTTTCCCTTTTTATATAACCATTGTAGAATGTCATGTGGTATGAAAAGAAAGGTAGTCTTAACCAAAGGTGCATAGAACTCTTTGAGATCATTTATCACATATATGAAGTGTCCAATAGGCTTGGACTTACGCAATTTATGGAAAATGGTTATGTATTCTTCAATGTAGAACTCCTAAGAAAGAACAAAACTAATAACTCACATATAATGAATCTAGAGGTGGTACAACTACAGAATATCCTCTCATACAAAGAGAAACTGGTGAATATCAGGGAATGTAGAGACAAAGTTGTACACAACAAGACAACGCACTTGTTGTGGAGGAACTATTATTATAATGGATAAACATGGGAACTAAATAAAAAATGAAACAAAAGTACAAACAAATATTTAAAACATATATACAAGAGTTTAAATTAAAATTAAATTTTTTTAATGGATTGTAGAATTAAATTAACAACATTTTATAAATTGTATTTTTCTAATAAAATAAGTGACTAATATAATATACAATATAGTATAATACACATATAGAATATTAAAAAAATTTCATTCATTAATAAAAACTATTAAATAAACTATTCATGAAACCGATTAAATTTCAAAACAATTCAATTAGACAAAAAAATAAAATAGTAAATTTAAAATGGGAAAATATGGATCACCCCATTTTAGTAGAGTAACAACCTGCGCATCCAACACTACAGAAAGGAATCAAAATGTTAGTAAAAATAAATATTATTGAAGAATAGAACCATGAGAGAGATTAACATTAATAATTAAGGAATGAAACTTTATATACTTATAGGAGGTATTGTGATCGTTGGAATTATATTTCGACCATTGAGAATAGTAACTAACCCATTTCAAATAGTAACCTAACTATAAGAATAACAATTTTATCAATATATAATAAATGTTTATATAAATAATATTTAATTTATTATTTTATCTAAATATAAAGTTTACAATGAAAAAAATATCATTATTTAATTACTCAATAAAAATATTCAAATGTTTTTTATAAACTGTATATGTGTTTATTTTTTCAAAATCGACATTATTATATTAAATACTAAAATTACCTTTTTATAAATTTATTTTGATAAATTGAAAATATTTTTATAAATTATCATGATGAAATTTTCCTAGGGTAATTTTTTAGTATTTTTTGAAAACATAAAATATTGGGTGAATATTAAAAATATAGTTTCTCATACAACTAGGGTATCTTAAATTTTATAATTCATGATTTAATAATTAAAAAACACTTTCTTGGAATGAAGAATCATCCATGATATTTTTTATTTATAAAAAGAGTCACTAAAATTTAGAAAAAATAATTTCCAAATATTTAAATTACATTCCAATTCCGAATAATCTCAAGTATAATATTAAAATATTATTTCTCATTTCTCTACCTTTGCATTTGATTAAAATGTTTTACTCTAATTATACGATGATAAAAATTATGAAAATATTTTTATCTAATTATCATATTTTTTATAATTCAAATAATCAATATTAGTAGTTTTATCATCGATATAAATTTATATAAAATATTTATTTAAAAAACCACACATCACCCCATGTACAAATAACCAATCCCCTTCCCTAGGAAGACCACCCATCCCTCACATTAAAAATTCCATGATCATAAATAATACTCTCTCTAATGCCCCATATAATACATAGGGAAATTATGGATAAATAAAATAAATTCCAGAATGGATTTTTAGTGTCATACAAGACATGTCACGCCAAGGAGATGGTAAGTATCTGTTAGCACTTCCCTATTTTATTTATTACATTATTTTTTCCCCAATTCATATCAAAACAATTTATGATAATATTAATTATATGTTAATCTACTATTATATTAATTATTTTATCATATTAAAATAATAAAATTTATGGAATATTTAAATTTTATTCTTCCCTTTCACCCACATTCAACAACATCCTTTTAATGGTCTGTAAATAACAAACAAATACATTGGAAAGAAAATCATCACAAAAAATATAATGTATGGAAAAACAAAAATATATATAATATATAAATATGTAATTACTTGTATTGTAATATTCTTGAGTTTTAACAATTCCTTGTAATTTACATTTAAAGAAGATAGATAAATCAATGTGTAGTGGTAAATTATTAGGAACAACATAAAATCAAAATGATTCAATTTCATCATTAGAAATTAAGAAATATAATCCAATGATTAACAATGATAAATAGTAAAATAAATGACTATATATGAATTATTGATCAATTTTATAATAAATCTATTTCTACTATTAATGAGTCATCAAAGATAAGAAATAATGAGGGAAAAATGGTAATGGGATTCTGGAACCCAACTACTTTTCATTGGGTTATCCCTCATTCATGAAATTTGATTTATGAATACTCCTCAATGGTTCCATAAATATAATTAAATAATTATTCCCTTTTATTTAAGGAGATATAAATTTTATTTCTAGATTTTAAAAAAATGCAAAAAATATAAAAAAGACCTCTTTTTTCTACATCTCCTCTTTGAATCATCTTGATATGTTTCTTCTTCAATCATTAATGATGATTTTTATTAAAATTATAATTTCCACATTTTCCATTTTGGATCCATAATATTTTTCGTGAATTAATGATTGATACAATCCTAGTTAATCTAATTATTTTTAATGGTTTAGTCCATGAAAATGATGTAATAAATCCTAGGTGGAATTAATGATTATATAAAGATTATGATGTGGTGGGTCGGAACGAAATTATATATCTATATAATCCATTGATGAATTTTATATATCTCTTGATTTCTTTTAAAATATTCATGAAAATGATTCTATATTTGATTAAAATTATGATTTTATGAATATACACAATTTCTGTGCATGAAAATGTTGCACGGTTTATTTAAAACTATATATGGAATTTAACAAATATGAACTGATGTTTTATTTTTATGAATTTATAAACTCCTTTACATTTTCACATGGTTCATTAATTATTTTTTGTTGATCACATTTTTATGATTTGATTGTGATGATGATTAGGCTAATACATGATAAATTGATTCTTTTTTCATATTCACCCTCTTACAGTGATTTTAGATCACCCAATTAATTAATATATATATTCATGTGATTAAATGTTATAAGGATAATGAGATATTTTGAAATTATAAATTAGAATGATTTATGTAAGTCTTTATGTTTAATTATGTACAAGTTTTGAATGACACAAAATTTTACAAGACATTAACTTTTGGTTTCCTAGATATCTAACTCTATTGTATTTTAATAATTAAAATTGTGGGATAGTCATGAAATAAAATTTAAGGTCAATATATTTTGAATATTCCTCAAAATAAGGAATAAATGTGTTCCTTATATTCTCTCCTTCGCTGTCTTTCTGCTCATCCGGGTTGGGTGTTTCTTTTTCTCCTTAACCATGTCTTGCTATAAAAATTAGGTTAGTCTCAATCACTTCACTGTTGCCCAGATCCATTTCATTATACTGCATTTTGGTATGATGCAGTGGGTCTCATGGGGGGTTTGGGATGTGTTGGATGAGTACTTATCAATTTTTCTGGATTCGTGGTTCGTGTCATTTCTCTAATGCCTTATGGTTTCATTCTCCCTAATTGGTTACATTTTGGACTTTTCTATTCTCTGGAGGGATTCCGATTTTGGTGTTATTTTTCATTCAAGTTTGATGTTTGGATTTTTATAGTTTTGGTTTTTGTTCATGGTTATCATCATCGATGTCGATAGTACTTTTTGGTGGCTATGTTTCTGTATGCTGGTGTTTGTTTGAACTCTGCTCTTGCTCTAAGATTCAATCACTCTCTTTCCAGTCGGGTTTGAGTGGTGGATTTCAAGGTGTCTTGGGAGGTGGATTTGAGTGGTAGACGGTGTTTTAGGACCATAAAGTTCTTTGTAATTTGGATTTTTTTTGTTCATGATCTTCTGATGTTCTGTATGCTTGTTCGGGGGTGATTGTTTCAGTCCCACTGTCGAGAATGATGATCTCAAGTTCCCCCCTTCTGGGTTCGATGGTTTTCAATTTTGGCCGACATCGATGTGTTCTCCTCTGATAGATTCGGATCACCAGTGAAGCTAATGAAAACGATGTGATTTGCGTATCAGTGTTCTGAATTAGGGAGAATGGCTCGAGGTGGTTCTCAGCCCGAGGTGTTGACGTGTAACCTATTTTTGAAATTGAAATTTGAATGTGAATTTTGTTGTTCTAGGTTTTTTCTAAGCATATATCCTTTTTAAGTAGGTGTTTGAAATTTGTTTTTTAGTATAGTTAGGTTCCCCCTCACCGATAATGTGGTTTATAAAGAAAATTTAAAAAAAATATTTGGCGATAATAATGGACATTAATATTGAATTTTTTATGTCACAAATAATTGGTAAATATTATTGGAATATTTTTAGAGAAACTATAATGATACAATCAATATAGTAACCAACAGTAAACTGATTTATTTGTTTAATGGTTACAACAAACATGTAATATTGGCGACATTATTGTTAGTGGAAGGATGGGGGACATTACATAATAGATAGTCATATGACTCAGAAAAATAATTGAATAAAGAAATAAATCTATGTTACAAAACACAATGCAATAAATTTTCCAGCACCACTGGTACACCCTTCAACTCGTGAGACTTGAAGTTGAACAGTAACAAAAATTCTAGGTTGGAAACCATCACTTTGGGTCTCAAATATCATCAAAAAATGTGTGGATCAACGACTCCAAATATGTATATCGAATATTGGGAGTATTACAGCATTCATGACACCATTACATGCTTAGATAATGTTTATCAGGGACATATTATAATAGAACAAATGGAAAACAATAAAAAATGTTGTCGATGAGTAGAACCAATTAAGAAAATGTGTGGAAGGACTCAGGGAGCTAGAATACATATTATGTAATGAAAATGTAACAAATAACCATTAGTTTTAATTATGTTATTGATTAAAGTTAAAAGGCATATATTTTCAAAGATGAATACGTAATTTGCATGTGTAGGATTTGAAAAATTCATGTGTAAATATATAGCATACAAAATAGGAATAACCAAAATATACTCTATCGATTAGGAATATTCATATAATAATGAATTTTTAAAATGAATAATAAAATGATGATTAATTGGAAGGGAAGAATGTGCACATTCTGTGGAGATTTGTGGAATATGGAAGAATGAAAATTCCAAAAAAGGTTAATTAAAAACCAAAAATAGAACAAGAATACCATGTCAAAGAATGACACAATGGTTAATTAACCACCCCTGGAAATCATGCATTGGATACTGTGTCCAGTGCCTCATAATCCTTCCAATTAAACTAAGAGTAAACGAAAATATTTGATCTATTGTCAAAGAATCTTGTTAATATTATCTAGAAACTATCTACATAGAAGAAATTTGATGTTTTAGTATATTTTTTATGGATATTTTACAAAATATATTCAAATGATCTGAGTATTTTGAATTATAATATCATTCAGGTCTTGGGTTAAAGAAATATCCATCAACTTAATTGAATAAAGGTATAGTTAATAAATAAAAGTTTGGAATATTTTAATTGCGTGTTTTTTTGGGAATACCTTTACCAAAATTATACATACAATATCCATTATAGGGATCATCATTCAGGAGCATGGTATATTATAGGTTCTTGAATTTATCAATATTCTTGAAATAATGTATTCAACTATATTCACTTGATATGTATTTAGGATACCCCTATAGAAACCAATTCAATATAAGAACCACAAATCAAGAAGGTGTTTTAAATATCGTTGTAGAAACTTGTAGGGATTCATAAAATAAAATAACATTAATTAAGATTTCTATAGTAAAATATACTAACATCCATACATCTATGTACTAATTATGTAGGTTACCAGGGGTAATAATAAAGAAAAGGGAAATTAGTGAGGATGAGACATGATAAAATCCATACATGTTTGAATTTCTTCTAAAGCATTCCTCTTCCATTTCACAACCCATTGATGATCTGATCGTTGCTCTAATGAGGGATCCTTCTTAATGTATAATAGAATGTGTTATTTCTATTTCTCATATAAATTATTCACTATAGGGATCCAATTCTACCATGTCTAATGTGGATCTAGGAACTATTAAATTGTATTATTTTCCATCTGTGGCTCATAAATCAAGAATATGTCCTATAGCTGGTTGTTGAATCAAGCCTATTAATCATTATGGTTATTACAATATGGATACGGTGAAGGATTTATCATCACTATACAATTTAGATGTTTTGAATTCAGTTAAAGGGGATAGTCTTATATTTCAGGTTCCCAGGCATTACCAATTCACATGGTTCCTACGGTTTTTGATTCATTATGTTATGATTTTTCCTTACTTATTCATAAAATAATGTTTGTTCCTACTTATGTGGGCCTGGGAAACCCTATTAAAACTTCCCTAGCTTCTACAATAGTGGTTGTTCCTAGTTATATGGACTTGGAAAACTATATTATTCCTTCCCTAGCTTCTGCATCAAATGGACTAATTGGACCACTTCCATATGACTTGGACAGATGCAAAAAACAGATCTATCAGGATTCAATTGGGGAATGGACTAGAATTATAGGTGGGGTACCTGATTCAAGTATTGATATCATAAAAACATACTATTAAAATTTTCTATAGATTTTTGTTAATCAATGGTGTTAAAGATGAATAATCAATAATATTTTTTCAATGGTTGTTATTAAGAAAATAGACAATCAAAGTGAAATTAATATATTCGTTAGAACCATTTCACGGATGTATTTATTAGACATAATGATAAATTTCCTGAATTACATAATAAATAATTTGGAAAAGGATATATTATTAGGAATATAAACTAAATTAATATGTTCAATAAAATCATCAACGATGGAAAAATAAATACTAAAAAAGAGGGAATATTTTGTTGTCAAGAGTGCATGTATAATAGTTAAACACATACATGAACCTTCTAATTGTAAATTTCTTCACTGTATATTTAATGTATCCTCTGAAACGTGTTTCCATGTTTCATTCAATACATCATGTTTAGTGAATGATGGATACATATGAGAAATCAACATGTGCAATGAATACCATTTTTAGACTGATATGATCAACGTGTTCAAATATAGGTCATCCACTACCTGTGATGGCTGGTAAGATTGAATGGTGGTTTAATTTAAATATCCCATTTATTCCACCGATATTATCAACATCATTTCTCATTGATAAAAAACAGTAGTGCATCATGAGAAGTAAATGAATCTAAAAAAATCAAAAGAAGAATAAAAAAATACTATTGAAAGTAAAATTATAAATCTGTTTTATATCTTATATTACACTTTTATTTTATATATACAATTTTTATCCTTTAAAAATATAATTAGGGATCCTTGAAATGAATTTTTGAGAATGTATGGTACCATTATTACCATTATATTGGTAGATTTGATGATTTTTCATATAGTTTTATTATATGGATCAAGTGTTGAAAATGAATTTTAAATTTATCTATCAAGAAAGTTATACTTTGTTTCTTAATCAGCATGCAATATCGTCTACTTGGAGATTCAAATCCCCTTATATAAGAAGAAAACAACTCAACAAATTCTTAATTCAGAAGAAAATAAGATGAATATAAATTCAACCATGACAATGTCACTATTGAAACAGAATAGAAAAAGAAAACCTAGAATAACTATTGAAAAAATTTAATAATTTAGTGTAAAAAATATGTAATTAACTAAAAACGAGTTGAGTCGTTATTAAAGAGTAATGTGAACCAATGTTATAAACAAGAGTACCCTTCAGGGAAACTATTCATCTCATTAAGGAAACACACTTAAACATTCATACAACTATAGGCAAACTATATAAAAAGACTAAGAAAGCTTAAACAATAGAAATAATGCACCTTTAAAACAATAATACAATTAACCAAATTGTTATAGTAATGATATTGAGTGGTGATTGTAATTAAAATAACTAACATGTGCACAAAATCTGATCATAAAAAAGCATTAATAGTTATGCATACACAAAGGATCTTCACATGGAATCGATCTAGTGACAATGCCTTAAACAAATAACAAAAAATATGGTGAATCAAAGAATAAAATTCATATACCATGACTTAATAATAATAATACTTCTTTTAAAACAACAAATGTTGTAATTCCATAAAAATTCATTTATGATTGAGACTTGAAGATGATACTAATAAACCATGACACTTTAATTACACGAGGTGGATATATAATGAAAAACATGATGTTTTCTTCAACCAAAAATGAAAAAAACATTGAATGTATAAGAATCCAAGCCATGAATTCCCTACTATTCAGATAGCCACCCCACATGCCCAAAAATGAAAAGCATGATTAAATAATGAAAAAGTGAAACAAATAATTAGTCAGATCAGATGAGCTTACATAGTATTCTATCAAAGATTTTTAAGTACCAACTTTTACCAAACTATCAATTTCTCTTTCAAAATCATCTTATTCATCTACGTATGAATAAAAAAAATCAAAAAAGCGAGTATGATTTTGCACATAAAATCATAAGTTTGATGTTCATCAATTCAAATGAGTGAAAAAACTTTTTTTCTATGTTTTATTTTCATCAATTGAAATGACAATATATAATTATAATTTTTGAGGGAATTAAGGGACACAATAAAAAAGAATTTTTTAAGGGAAAATTATAGCGAAGGATCAAAAGATGAAGTTGTTGACATTGAAGGACTTGGTTATAACACATCAAAAAAATAATTTTCCTTCTTCTTATTTATTTTCTTCATTATAAATGTCATTGTTTTCCAAATAATTAAAATAAGTTTATATTTAACTTTATTGAACAAAATAAATCTGGGATTGATATAATGCTAACTGAAAAACCACATAAGTAAACATTTTTTTAATATCAACGACCCGTAAATAAAGCATGAAAAGAACATATAGAGAAATTTATGTAATGTATAAATGCAATTAATCACACCCATGATTTAAAGTGTGATGTGTTGTAGGAGACATACCACAATTTTTGTATATACACAGTCAAAATAACAAATAGCAGTGTAGATGATTCTACAGAATCAGGATAAGTAAAATATAACACCAATCATAGTAATGTTATGTGAAATTTAATAGAATTGAAAATACACACATGTGAAAGAATTAGTTACTACATGTTTATCAAGATTTTTAATATTTTTGAAGGAATAAATAGATATAATGGTAAAGAAATGTTAACTTTCCACAAGTACAGAAGGCCTCCTCGGAACTATAACTTGTTCAACATCACATTGATGTAAATAATATAAATATGAAATAGAATGAAAAGTAATCTCTAGAAGGAGGTGGGATTAGAAGAAGAGAAATAGGATAGTTATACTGTATATATGAAGAAAACTAATCATTAGATGGAGGTGGATTTGATGTGATTAAAGGTTATGACAATGTAAAGTAATGTTTATCATCAATGCAGATGGTAGAAATGGAATGATGGCGCTATTTCAGAGGGAATGGAAAGATTTATTTTGAAATGGATAGATGTTGAAGTGAGTCATTTCGATTATTGACTTTGAGCTCGATGGTGGGATTCAAATGCGAGAACCTCATGAATTTTACTAGTCTGTTGTAGAGGAAACTCACACTGTAATGAATGATTAAAACCGCGAGGTAGATGCATTCACTGGATTTTAGGAGTATAAGAAGGAACATGATGAGTAACCACAGTGGGAACCCTAGGGATAGGGAGAGAACGAGGTTAGCACACGATAGACATGATAGGGATGTCGAAAGGGAAGAGAGAGGGATAGGTAGAGGCCATGGGTGACTGTGGAGGAGAAGGCGGTGGCAGAGCATGCATAGGCAGTGAAGGGTATGAAAAACGACCAGAACAATAATCACAGCAAAAGGTAAACGAAGCTCAAAAGCAGGTGAAGCACGAGTGGGAGGAGAAAGGGTTTCACATGAAGAACCACATTGAATAGGGTCACCAAGAACTCTAGATCTATTAGATAGGAAGCGCGAGTCGGAGGATGAAAGATGTCAAGTGGTGGCTGTGGGAACCCCAGATCAATTAGAGAAGAAGCGCGAGAGGGAGGAGAATTCTAGGGGAATGTCGCTGCGAAGATGGATGGAGTGACATGACCGGATTTACCAAGAGGGATAACATTAAAGTGTTTCCACGTAGAAGTGGAGAGATATGTAGGGAGGACACATGGAGAGGTTGGAAACATAAGAATAGTATAATTATTAGATATCATTCATAAATATTTAATAAAATTTAATATATATCATATAATTTTCAATCAATATAAATTATATTATGTATCCATAAAGGTCAAAATGATTTTTTTCAATGAAATTTTTTTGTCAAATTTTTTTTAATTGAAAATATATAATTTTTGTAATATTTATAACTTTAATTAGAATTAATATAGGTTATTTTATTTTCATCACATACAAATCTTGTAATAAGGGTTATGTTGTATATTTAATAGAACATAAAATCACTTATTAAAAACTATTTATCTAATTTAGAAGTAAAATACTAAAATATAAAAACATAACTGCAAAACCATTAAAAAATATTTAAAATATCATGACCTATCCCTTAGGGCCTCTACTGTGACATACCCCAAGCCTGTGTCTCGAAGGCCAGGGGTTGGTGACTAGTGTCAAAGGCCTCAACATGAAAATAGGAGTCATTTTCAATGATACATGTACACACATGCACTTAAAAACCAAATCCAAAAAATTAAAGGTGAGCACTATTTAATCGGAAACTAAAGTACAATAGCAAGTGAACAACTTAGTTGTAATACCGAGCCAGAATACAAGCCCAACAAGAAAACTATAAATGATAGGGTACAAAGGGTGCACTGATGGCCATCTGTGGAAAATCCCACATGATTGATAGAGTAATGAAGCCATTGGAAGCTGAAGTAGTATGTCCTATCTGCTTGGTCCTACTGGGCCCACCTTGTCCAAGGCCACTATGACCATCGTCGTAACGTATGTCAGTCCTTTTTCCCTGAGCACCTCAATTGTATTGTCGAATGTCTACACCAGACAAAACACGTGCGGGAGAAGCTTGTTCATGGGTTAGTAACTCAATACTCATTTGGGGACCCCAATAAACATGACAGTCTCTCAGAAATCAACAATTGAAGACATCACAAATCAACCACGAAGTAAACGAAAAATCCACAACCACAATGTGAACCAGAAATATAATCCCAAAAAGTAAACCACAGTTCCAAAACAACGAAGTAATCCACAATTAATCTATATAGTCATCTCTACTTAGGTATATACATATACAGATACCTAGGTCATCTAGATATACATTTCTCAGCAATAAAGAAACATAAGGCTCTGAACTCAACGACATTATTAGGATTTCCAAAGAAGTCTCAAAGGGTAAATCAAGGATAAGGAGTATACCTTCCATGACATGGACATCCTTGATGGCTCTCTTCTGAGAGATGTACCACATTATGAACGACTCTTCCATTCCTAATGGTATGTCTGAAAGGACGGGCTCCACCAGGACCATTCAAATAGAACTACCTAATGTGACCGATACTGGAGGTCTCACTATCACGGTCTTGCGCCTAAGGCAATACAAATGTAACTGAAGTGAAGAGGCCCACTCCTCGACATTTCGTTCAGTTGGGGGAGCACTGCTCTAGTCAATCCCCTGATATCTCAGTCGCTTCTATATGTATTTTCCCACACCAAAATCCATCTAGGGATCACTAAATTCTATCTTGATATCGATTACATCATGTGGTGGGGCCCACTCCTCGTAACTGTGTCCTGGCGTCGAGGGAGCTCAAAATCCCAAGAATTACATGCTCATTATCTCTACTCGGAGACGAGGGAGTACTATTCTATAAGTGAAGACATGAACACTACCCGATAGGGGAGTACAACTCTTTTAGTTTGTTCAATGTGGGGGAACCACTCCCTAGTACATTAGGGGAGTACTGACCCCATGCTAGAGGAATCGCATAATGGAACAACATGGGAGTAACGAATCTTCTGGAACAAGGTGTCATGTGGGCCCGCACACTAAATCAGCAAGGGATTAAAAATAGGTGACTAGAGGACATGCACCATTGTAAATTAGTAGAGTAACTGACTCTATCACAATATATGTTTTTGGGGACCCGTAATCTAGTATGTTATGGTAGTACCAACCACATGCTAGAAGACCCGCTCCCTCGCATGGTAGGGGAGTACTGAAACTACTATAGAACTTTGTAAGGAGGAATCAGACTCTAGGTTGATAGGGGAGTACCTACTCCTAACATTGAAGAACCTAATCAGAGTAAAATGAACCTGCACTGATGATGTGGCGAGTCCCTTCGGTACATGAGTAGATGAGAAAGGAATACCCACACCTCGAGTCATCAAGAGAGTGGTCATCCTAACTCTCACCACAAGAAACACCTTGGATCTTCTCCTCAGTCATTCAATTGTACATAAACTAGCACTAATTTCCATAAGTAAGTGACCTGATGGACCTCCATGTCAAAAGGATTCCAACGTGTCATACAACGTGTCAATCAGACGCCCGGTCTATAAGTTATAGGCATTTTAGTACAGAGGGCCTGATTGTAATCATGTTAAATCCCCCTGGACATACATTATGTTTCCAAAAAAACACTATAAAAGTATCTGAAGAGGACCGCCTCATCCCAAGGATTCTAGCACCATAGATAGTTCTTCCAACATACATATGGTTTAGGAGATGTGTCCCTTTAAGTGCAATTATGTCGAAATGGGTCACAGTCCGGTCCGACCTGACCTGGGCCCGACCCGAGTCCACCCAACATGGGTCGACACTAACTACTATGCTTGTTCCTACTTGGATGTTCCCAATCCGGTCCACCGGGCTGGCCTGAGGGGTCTAACCAGCTTAGAGGCGCAACTCCCTGAGTTCACCACGACTCCCCATTACTAGCTGACCCCCTTCTCCCTGGACGTGGTATAGCCACGCCCATCACCTTCTCACATGGTCAGGCACCCCCATCCACGTCCCCCTTGTCAACCTACATGGTGGGTTGACTTCCCCATGACGTGCCACGCTAGCACCATAGGACTTTAGCAACGTGGACCGTCGCGGCCGTGACATCTGCTTCCTAGGCGCGTTGATGGGGCATGTCTCATCCTCTGACAGGCAGCTGGACCGGCTGCCCATCGCTTCTCTACCGGGCACGCATCTGGCACCGCCGCATGCCACCGTTAGTACCACCTTGCATCGATTTTAGTCTCTTAGGGAAACCCAACTTCCTATGGTGGCCCGTTTGTTTTGCACTGTTTGTGCCTGCGACCTCTAGGGGATTCCCTCTTCAATGCGATAGATCCGGATCCACCTTGCCATCAATTTCAAAGAGCTGGTCAAATGGAACGAACATGTTGAGGGGCTTGAGCCTTGATCATGTTAGACCATGACCTCCACATCATTAGATAAAAACCAGGGATGTTTTGGGGAGTTTATTGCAATCCAAAATAAATCAATCCGAACATTGAACCCCCACTGATACCCTCCTGCAAGAACAAGCGAGTTACGGATCATCAAGTTCGTGGGTTGATACGCATCTGTCATTTTAAAATAAAGAAAAATTAGGAATATCATTAAAAAAGTCAAACCCCTGCCACTTATGATATCTAATGTCGCGGTGTACATCCTCATGGGGGTTAAGACGTTGACGTCACTTCTTGGATCCAATCTTCTAATGGCATCATAGGTGCTGAATATCCATCGACGTTTGTCATCCATCACGGGGGTGGATGTCTATCAGTGTATTTCTATAGAATCACTAAATTTCTAATCCATATTTTCCCTACGTGTTGATATATTAATAGGATCATATCTCAACTGTCCCATTATGATGTGATGCTGCGTTGTTACACAGTTTCATTTATAAAACAGGTTTGCTGTTACACGCCATTAAAGCATCACTATGATGAATGTTTAATGAGCGATTGATGAGCCTCACTGATGCACATCGTCGACGCCATATAGACTCTCCACAGTGTCTCTTTCCACTAATCAAATGTGAGAAATAAATGGAATTATTATATTAAATTATATTATTATTTTTTCTAGAAATGTATGAAAAATAATTTTTCTTCTCGGCCCTTGCCAATCGATGTTAATGCAATTATAGGGGAATATCAATGTTCTGAATTTAACGATACCCTCAAATATTTGATCTGAGAGATGATTAAAATGATATAAAATAATATTCCCACATTTACTGAATTTACGTTAAAAATAGTTCAAAATTTTGTTCAGGGATCTCGAGACCTCATAATCACGTGCCATATAATTTCGTAATCTCAAAATAATTCCAAATAAAAAAATTACACAGAAATTATAAGGCATTACAACCTCACAACCTTTAGACTTTTCTTCTCCAAAAATCCAAAAGGAAACTTCTGGGAGGAAAAAATCTCAACAATGGTTTCTACAATGCTTCTAAGCAAGCCCCATGAAGAAACACAATAATCAACCACTCTCATGTCCATCTCTTGATAGGTCAACATCATTCCTTAATAGGAACATGTTTCACTAGATATGAAAAGAGGGAAAGTCACTAAGCACTATGATTCATCTACAGTCAGGGGGTTCAATGACTCACATGCATGCTAACCTGAAACAAATCACAAAAGGTACCCCACAATCTACATCCACCCATGGATGCACTATGATAAACCCCCACAAGCATTATGAGTTAAATGTTGATGCTAACAAGTGGGAGTAATTATGAATGAAACCAGGAATCCCATGATCGAACACTAAGTTTTAGTAGGCCCTTTGACTAAAACATCCAGCAACCACACAACTAGCCAAAAAATAATAGAACCATACATATTAGTGGCATGCCTACTGAGAATGTATGGATAAGGACCATTCTATAATGCGAGAAAATCTTGTGGTATAAATATACTATGACGAAATGACTCAATCATATATATTTATAAGAGTCTGAACCATGCTACACAGGCTTCCCTTTCAACGCAAGGGAATTCTCTCATCCACCACACAGATATACCACATCTCTTGGTTAATATCGTCACTCTGAGCATGAATGATGGTAGTCCATACCTAGAATGAAATCGTAAGGTCTCGATGCCATGACTTAGAGATCCCAACCGCAACTCTTGCCTCCATGAGCCATGTCACATTATCAGTGTCTTTGTGTGATCTGCGGGTCTCCTCCATCAGAAGTCATATGCATGGGGGTCATACCCACGGTCTAACCAGATACTCAAAGTCTCGAACAAAACTCATAGAAAAAGGATCATCCATCACCTATGTCTATATATAAAGGTAGAAAATGAAAATCCATTGGTTGTATCACAAATATCTCTTGAAGATTCTTGGCCATCAGCCATGACTGCATGAAGCAGTCTTCAACCACATCCTCCAGCTCCTTGAGCCTAGAGGAGACCACCCCCTGCTTCTTGTCTAGCACCCCTCCAATTCTTCTGGAAATGAAAAACTCTATGATCCAAGAATTATCTCTTCCACGGAGGTTCATCTTCCAGCTATGTATCAGTAGTATGTTGGGTTGGGGAATCTCTAGTGAGATACCCCAAGCCATTACAAGAGAAACACCACCTCTCTTGTTGCTGATCTGATTCATCAAACTGTTGTTGTGCCACAAACCCACATGTCTGTGTTTGGTAATGTGTATGCCTCCTACTCCCTGATCTCATCGATCTTTCCTTCTAGATTTATTATTCACCTATACTATGTGACCTTTGTCATAGGACACTTCCACCTGATGATCCTCTAAGATTATCTCAACCACCAGGGCTCATTCCATTACCCTAGTATGCATCAGGATACTGATAAGTATCACCAATGCCCTCATTTCCTTGCGCAGTCCCGAATCGAAGGTCTGGGCCTTAATGTAGTGTTTCTTTACTATTTCTATTGAGTAGTGAGAATGATCCATGAATCGGGATGATTACTCTACTACCGTAATGTTGCCCTACCATAGGTGCAGCAACTACTGTAGGAATACTGAGTGCAATGTAGCCAAAAATAATGCCTCCTTGAATTGGTGATCATAGTTCGTCCATGTGAGGCTCGCCTCATCATGAGTCTAATCATCAGACTGCACCATCATCAGGATGAGCCCTGAAGAAGCTTACATCAAATATTTCAATCTAGTCAGACTATGTCCTCATTAAAAGAAAATCATGTGTAACCACCTAAATCCAATACTCAATAACCCAATGATATGTCTCATCATGAATCCTGGGAGGTCTCTACCTTTGGAACTCATGTAGAGTGCTCATCCTATGTGCATCCTCACCTTGATATTCTCTTAGAAACAGCTTCTCAATTGCTAGTGTCATCACTGGTGCACAAATCGAAGGTATGGCCCCTATATCAGTGCCCGACTCTGAAGCCTCCACTTGGGAAATATCGTCAACACGATCATGCTATAAAATCATTCTTGATTTTCATCGTGGAAGAATCTTAATATGAGTCAAGATGAACCACAGTTAGAATTATATCTGGAGAGTTGGATAGAGATAGAATATGTTGATCACATCCATCCCTACAAGATTCATATTCCCTTCATTTCCTTGAATCCAGTGTTTCCATGTACCGAGTCGGGTAACAGTTGTCAAGAGTCCTACTGTACAGATACGTCAGTCACCACACCAACATCGGGGTCCCTATCCTAAAAGATGAAATCGAAACACTTAAAATTGTTCCTACCAAACTAAAACAGCATACCCTTGGTCATTGATTTAGAACCAACCATCTCTGATACCACCTTTTCATGAACCTTCCCCCTGGTCCCATACTTTGACATACCCCAAGACCGCCACCCTAAGGCTAGGGGATGGCGACTAGCACCGAAGGGGTCAACCTGCAAGTGGGAGGCATTTTCCTGGATACATTCACACACACAAACTCACAAAACAAATCCAAAGAGCTAAAAGGTGGCCACTATGTAATTGGAATGCAGAGTACAATAGAATGTAAAGCACTGATTGGTAAAAATGCTCTATTATACAAGCCCAACAAAATAAATGGAAATGGAAGGATAAAAAGGGAGAACAGATGACCATCTATAGAAAATACCACCAGATCGCTAGAGAAGTGATTATACTAGAAGACCATGTAGTATGTAATGTCAGACTAGTCCTACTCGGCCCCGCCTAGTCCTAGGCCACAATGTCCCACATCGTAACAACTATCCGTCCCAACTCCCTAAGCCCCTCTATCAAAAATTCAAACGGCTGCACCATAAACAACATGTGTGGGTGATGCACGTGCAAGGGTGAGTAACTCAGTACTCACTAGTGGACCCCAAGACCCTTGGTTGCCTCTCATAAATCAACAATGGGAAACACCAATAAAAAACCATGAGGAAAACCAAATATCCCAAACCACAGTGCCAACACCACAAAGTAAATCACAAATACAAAACCACGAATTAACCATAATAATTATGCATAGTCAGATCTAATTAGGTATATTTCCATACATATACCCATGTCTGATAGATAAACTGATCTCAACCACAAAGAAACATAAGTCTATGACCTCAAAACGATGACCAGGATTTATAAAGAATGATGAATGCATACCTAAAGGATCAGGCGTACATACTCTATAAGTTGCCCATCCCTGATGACACCTGTCGGAGAGATGTACCCCATCAGGTAAAACTCATCCATTTTTAATGGACTGTCCGAAAGGACAATCTACATTGGGAAATTTCTTCTTGAACTGCCACTACTTCCAAACACTAGAGGTCTCACTGTCACGATCTTGCACCCAAGGAATTACCAAGGGAAACCTAGTGAAAAGTCCCACTACTCGACACTATGTTTAGTTTGTGGAGCAGTTCCCAAGTCTATCCCACAATATCTACGTCTCTACCATAAGAAGTTTCCCACTCCTTAGTCCTTCTAGGGAGTACTAAATTCTAGATTTGAATCAATTACATAAAGTGAATGGGCCACTCCTCATAATTGTGTCCTTCATTCGAGGGATCTCAAACTCCTATAAAGGACCAACTCTCTGTCACTAGTCAGAGAAGTGGGAGTATTACTCCATAAGTGAGGACCCACACACTACCTGATATGGGAGTACAAATCTAGATGTTTTTTCACTATAGTGGACCCGTTACTTAGTACGTTAGGGGAGTACCAGCCCCAGTCTAAACAAACCACACCCTGGCACGGTAGGGGAGTACTGACTCTCTTGGAACAAGGTGTAAAGAGGACCCGCTCCATGAATCTGTAGGGGAGTACAACTCGGTGACTAGAGGACCTATGACCTAGTAATTTTGGGGTGTAACTGACTCTATCACAATATCTACTATGAAGGACCCACACCTTAGTAAGTCAGGGGAGTACTAACCCCAGTCTAAGGACATGCTCAGTGGCACAACATGAGAGTACAGACTATATCGTATCACTTCATAATGAGGACTCACACCCTAGGTCAACAGGGAGTACCTACTCATAACATAAAAGAACCTTATGAGATGAAAATGAACCTAGACCCATGATGTGGGGAGTCCTGTCTCTACCAGAGCAAAGGAGTAAAGAATGACCGTTCCTTGAGTCGTTAAGGGAGTTGTTTTCCTAACTCTCATTATAAGAACACCTTGTATCTTCTCCTCAGGTTATACGTCGTACCTCACCTTCCAAGAAGTTCCAAAAAGAAGTTACCCAAAGGACCTCCATGTCATAAGGGTTGCAACACGATTGAAAAAATATCAATCGGATGCCTGAACATTATTTTATAGGCATTTTAGTACCGATGGCCTGATTGGATTCTTGTTCGATCCAACCCTGTTGTACATCAACATTCTCAAAAACACATACAAAGTATCTCAAAAGGACTGCCTAGTCCCATGGATTCCAGTACCGTAGACAATTCAAAAAATGGAGGTCTTGATTAGGATATTTTCCCATTTAAGTGTAACTTTGTTGAAATGGGTCTGGGTCTGTTCTGACCTGGTTAGACCGACCTAACCCGAATGGATCTGTGTTCGACCCAACCAGAGTTGACCCAGACGGATGGGCTGTGGGTGCTATATGTGTGGCATACGGGGTAGGCCAACTAGGCCTGGGGGCTCATCTCATCTTGCCGACCTCACTGGTCCTACCTATATGGAAGCATGGTATGCTTTTACACACCAGCCCACTTCTCCCCAGACACGGCATAGTCGCGTTCGGCACCTGCTCACATGTGTGGGATGCCGACCACATCCCTCACATCAACCTCCATGGAGGGTCGTCATTTCTACGTGGAACCACACTGGTGCTGAGGGAATCTTGCGCCACGACATCCACCACCCTGGTGCGCCACCCGGGCATGTATCCAGTGCCAGCATCGACTCGCCAGCCATAGTCTTGTCGGGCCCCCAAATGCACTCGGATGGCCCATTTTGTTCGAATAGTTTGTACCTGCTGCCTCCAGGGGATTCCGTCTTTACTAAGAGTGATCCATATCAGCCTTTACAAAAATTTAATAGAGCCGATCAAATGGAAATAAGATAAGGAGGGGTTCATGCCTTGTTCTTGTCAGCCCACCCCCTCCGAATCACTAGATAAAAACAGGGGAGGTTTTTGGGAGTGTAGTGTAATAAAAAATACATCAATACCAACATTGAACATCCAAAGATACACTCCGGCATGAACGAGTGACATGCGGATCTTCCTATTCATGGGTTGATCTTCATACATCATTTTAAAAGAACAAAGAATGGGGAAGATGTTTTTTAAAAAGAGCCCTAAATATTACGACATTCGATGTCGCAGCGTTCACCCTCAAGGGGGTTAAGATATCGACATCTCTTCCCAGCTGTGATCTTCGAATGTAGTCACAGGTGATGAACACCCACATGCGTTCTTCGTCCTTCACTATGGTGGAAGTTCATCTAAGGTTTTCCATAGAATCCTTAAAATTTCTAATCGATATTTCCCCAGTGTGTCGATCTATAAAAAAGAGAACATCACAACATTCCCATTATTATGCGATGTCGTGTCGTTAGACAGTTTCATTTATGATACAGTTTCACTGTTACACACAATTAAAGTGTTGTTACATTGAAATTTTAATCATCCATTGATGGGTTTCACTAATGCGCATCATCGTCGCCAAGTCATTTCCCCGCAGCGTCGCCATCCACCACTCAAAGATGATAAAGAAAAGAAAATAATTCTGTTAAATTATTTTATTATTTTTCTCAAAATGTCGAAAAATTAACTCTTCTGCTTGTCCCTTGTAGGCCAATGGTAGGTAATTTCTAGGAGAATATGGATGTACTGAATTCAGCGATGCAATCATATTTTTGATCTGAGTGATAGTTCAAAGGATAAAATAACTAGCTCAAACGTTTACTGAACAAACCTTAAAAAAGTTCAAAATTTCGTTCCAGGATCTCCGGACCTTGGAATCATGTGTCGTCGAAGTTCTTGCTCTTCGTATAATTCCTTATAAAGAATACATTATATGTAAATTCTAGGAAGTTACATAAAACATTTTAGGTGAAAATTTAGTGTTCCATTATATACCAAAGCATGACACAAAATCCATTATTTTTATTCATTGGAGCTATTAAACTTGGAATAGTATCATAGAATTTTGAAAATACACAATGTGTTTCCAAAAGATTATTTTTTATCTATTGTAAAAGGGGATCTCTCAAACTATATAAAACTCAATCCTATAGTTCAAATTCAAAATTAAAACACATCATTTATACTATCCATATAACTCTATCAACAAAAAATAACCCCTCTTATGTTATATTTACCCCACAGACTTCATTTTCAATAGATCACTCATGAAAAACTATGGTATCCAACATAAATGTTATCTAATTATTATGTTTTCTTCATTATACCACTCATAAAAAATTATCATCACTATAATAATATGATGAATTTAGTATAATTATTATAAATATAATATTTTAAATAAATTTTACTGGTATTATTTTTGAATTTCCATCCACATATAAAAAAAGTTTAATATTGCGAGAGTGGAGACTACTAACTCCATGAAGAATTTGTATTATTTCAACTTATAGTTTTTAATTAATTATCTACTTTTCATAAATAGTATTACAGTATAATATTAAAATAAAAATAAAATCTATAGTTTTGTGAAATAATGATTTAAATTCAATATAAACAAATCTTTAACTATACTAAGTAAAAATGTCAAAGCACATTCATGTTCTAGTCATTTTTCCACCAAAATGAATGATATTTTAAAATTATATTATTGGTGTCTATGGGAAGATGAAAAATAATATTATTATGATATAAAAATAAATTTATGTTTTTTATATTTTTTCTCGAAATTTAAAATGAATTATTTTTCATAATATTAAATTATAATTATCATCACTAAAATTAAAAAGAAATGTTGTTATCAATTGTGTTTCACGTACTCAAATAAGTCATATATAATGAAATTAGAAAATTTTATATCAATATATGTTATATATTATTTTACCCTAACTATATTTTCATTAATTAATTTTTATAAAATTATGTTTTATGATATAAATTTTATTAAGAATGTACAAAATATTTAAACTTATTAAAACACAATGGTGATAATATACTATAGGTAACTAAAGTAATAATTATAAACTATAATCAGTATTATAAAATTGTATTATTTATATTTTATTAATAATAAAATATATTATGTTAGTTATGTTTTTTTATTTTATGTTATAGTCTTATGGACTAGGAATGGAGAAATTGAAATAAATTTTCAAATCCATATATATTTTCTGAGACACAATATTAATTTAACTTTTATTTTCATATTTTTGGTGTCTATAAAAAAATAAGATATATAATAAAAGAATGTAATTTTTAATTAATTTTATTTTCAATTTATTTTCTCTATCAATGAAATTCATGTTTTTTATTTAAATTTTGTAGAATATGTAATGATTTTTTTCAACAACCTTGTAAAAATAGAGATCATTGAATTCTGATAATCCATTTATAGAGTTTTTTATAATTTACTATAAATCCAATATATTTTTCTTCTCCTCAAGATATCATTGACTAAATTCATTTCCTCCTTCGTAAATTTATAATTGAATTTTTCAAAATTTATTTAGTATTGTTGGGTTTCAACAATAATATTAAAATTGATAACATGGTTATATTTTGGAAAAAGTTACATATTTTTCAATATTCTTTTAACAATAGTTATTTTAAAACATTATATTTTCAATGTATTTTTACTAAGATATTTTTAAAACATTATGTATTTTTCAAATTTTCATTATTAAATATAATTATAAATTTTCTTGTTTTTTAGGAATTTTTATATCCCATTATTGAAATAATTAGTTATTATTCAAGTCTCTATTATTAAATATTGTTTTGAAATCATTATATCTTTTTCCAGTAACCACTGTTTATGATTTTTTTAAATTATTATTTTTTTCAATGATATTTTACATAACATATTAAAATAATTATTTATTTAAAAGGTTAATGTTTAAAAAAATATTATTTCTAATGTCTTATATTTCTATTTAAAAATAATATTTTCATGTAATTATTTTCATTGTTTTAATTTATTTTTTTAAAATTTTTTGTTTTGACATATATTTACCCTCTAAGTATTATCTTCTATGATGGGTTGTTCTGATAACCCTATATATAATATTATGATATTGTTAATTTAATAAAATTAGATATTTTAGGTATGGAGATATATTTATTCGTGTTTTTTTGATTATTTCCGGTGATCACCTTTTTAATATAAAATGATTTATTTCATGATATAAATTTCAACCATTTTAATGTTTTATGAAAACCTTTTTATTTTAATTGTTTCTGTATTTCATTAAATTAAACCCCATGTAGTTTTTTTATAAAACCCATGGTATTTCCTTGAGATATATAATATATATTTATGGATAGTTTTCTGGAACATATTTGTATTGATAATTACATGAAATGTCCTTTAATTCCCACCAATTTATTAGTTTATGTTCATGTATATTCAGTAAAAAAGGCCACAGATTACGCATTATCATAATTTATGATGTAAATGGGAGTATTTAACTAATGAAAAATGGTACACCATACTATTTATCACAATAAAATGAGCTATACTGGCAGATTTATGCCAATACAATGAGTATACATGAGAAATGATCTATAGTGACCCATAATATTGAGATATTAATATTATATATTATTATATTAATAAAAAACAAAAAAATTATGATCTATTGTAGAATCATATATATATTTAGATTTATTATAATATAGAAAATATAAATAAATTATTCGGAAGATATATCCATCATCTACAAATATATTCTAGACATATAGTACCTTTATTAGACATATTATTATTTAAACCATTATTCATAAATTGGGGAAAGGAAACATAAGAAATAGTGAGATGAAATGATAATTATTGTTTAAAAAATATATAACACTTAAAATTCAATTAAAAAATGAGTGTTAGGGTATGATAGAAATATAAGTAATATATTAAACCATACCCACCATAACAAAGAAAATAATATTTAGTCATATAAATAATTATGGATGTTCATAAGACATGAATCATAATTTAATAAATTAAAAAGATCCATTATAGGGTAAAATTGGATGAAGACATCTGTTTTTGGGAAACACATAACACTATAAAATCATTTACATCTTTATGAAAATAGTTTCCATAAACATTTCAGTATTTCATCATAGTATAAAAAATTGAAATTAAACATTTTTAATAAGTATATCATCATCATATTAATAATCCTTCAATATATTGAATAATTGTATTATTATTAGATCATATATCTAGTAAAAAATATGTACCATAAAATTATTCCGAAATAGGTAAAATGTCTTTCATAAGATGTATAGAATATTTTTTAAGTAAAATACCCTTTTAATTTCGAAATAACATTATTAAAATATAACAAATTTACAAAATATTACTGAAAGGGATTAATTAGATAGTGATAATGTATTATTAAATAAGAATATTAAAACTATTTCCTGTTTATGATTGTGAGATATTATGTTCAAACAATGTTTATTAAAACAATTACATCAATCATGATTTTTAAAAAAAATTCCAAAAACACTCATTCTGAAAAAAAAAGATGAATTTTTTTAACAAAAAAATAAATATTAGATCATTTGTTTTAACTAATATTAAAATTATTATAAAAATAATAAAAACAATCTTGAAAATATAATTGGAAAGCATGGATGTAGAAGAAAAATGATTATCAACTCAAGAGAAATAAAGTATATATTCCATAAAAATATTATTTTTGTCCCGTAAATATATAATGAGTAGAAAAGTAATGTATAACATGGAATATTTTGAAATAAATATAGCAGAAGAAAATTCATGTGATTCATGTGATTTAGATCATATAATTTCATCATGGGAAACTAGATCATAAATAATCCCTTTAAACAACAAGAATGTAACATAAATCCTTTTTAAACCATTTAATAATTAATTTAAAACATCCTTGAAGTGAAATAATTAAATTATTATGTAAATTGAAATAATTTTGATATGATTCGTCATAAAATACATTCAAGGGATGAATATAAACCACATAAAAGATACACAAGGTGAATATGGTTTGTGTCACACAAAAATTAATGTGACATGAAAATCCATTTACTTGAGAATGACATTGTTCAAAAGAGATTTGAACAGTTTTTTAATTAAATAAAATTATATATTATTATATTAATGAATACTTTAAATACTTATAATATCATAAATATTCATTTATAACTTTCCAACATCAATTAATTAATTATTCCTTAATAAAATCATCATTTTTGGGTTTTAACTAAATCATTTTTCAAGTGAATTTCAATTGTGTAGTTTGGGTCCTTATACATTAGTCATTTATTTGGAATACTCATAATGATTTTTATTATATTACTATATTATAAATTGTTTATTTATTTATTTTTACCAATAAATGTTAGTGATATGAAATAAATTTTACCATTCATATAGATTGTTGGTCATTCGTATACATGAAAGATATTTTCACTTATTAGAATATTATAATAAAGATATGTAAACTATAAATAACATCAATAGAACCATAATTATATCATATAATTCATATATATTCATTAAATATAATATTTTTACTATAAATATAATTTGTTAATGAAAAATGAATCACATCATTTCATAGAGGTGATAATCCACAAGTATTCCCAAGGGACATTATCTCTTTTTAGTGGATTGGAAGGTAGGATAGTGGACATAATATTGTATTAGAAATTATTAATTATATAATAAATATCATATGTTAAAATTTAAAAATCAATTATAATTATCCATGAAAATTTAGTGATGGAAATTGAATTGTATCGTAATGTGGTGGAGGTAGTCCACACGAATTAATAAGGTATACATTAACATATCATTTGAAGGAATTGCGGGCGAGTAATGGTCCTTAAATAATAATTATAATAAATTTTATATTATTTATATATGATATAGAATTTAATTATTATTAATGTTAATTTATAGGATCTATATGAATAAATAACTTGAAATTGTTTTTGTAGGATGGTTAACTCTTCTTCTGTATAACTTCTTTAGATCTATCCTTAAGCACCATTTGAATGGTTATTTTGGAAACCCAATGACTATATTATATCTATTTTTAATCTCTAAAGATAAATGGATACGTTTTGGTGATATATATCATTAAATTTGGTGTAATTTAGAGAAAGAAGGCATGCTCTTTTATAAGTTGGGGAGATGACATACATGGAATTTCATAAAATAAGGAAAGAATGAAAAAGTATTACTCTATAATTTTTTACAAATATATATATATATAATATGGGATATAAATAAATTTCTATATTTTAATAAATTTTATTTTGAAAATATTAATTATAAAATTACCATTATCTATTGGTTTAATCACTCATAAAACTAGTTTTATCCCAAATTATAGTGATAAATTTTTATAACCTTTAATATTCATTATAAAAAAAATAAACATGATGTTATATTTTTTTTTGAAATTATGATTCCAAATATGGAATTTTGTTTATCAAAATTTAATTCATTTGTGTCTAATAACTTAATTTTGAAATAAACCCTCAAAACACATCGAAAACTAGTTTTCTAGGAAAAAATATTTTATTATGGATACGATTAATTTTTATCAAAATACAATAAATATATATTTATAAGCTCGTTAAAATTATTATTAATAATAAAAATGAAAAAAATTAAATTTAAATCAACTTGAAAAATAATACTTTTAAAATTCTTTATATAAGAATATTATATTCAAAATAATCAATATTTTCTAAAATTTATTAAAGAATATAACAAAAATACTCTTTTTTCCTAACTAAATTACATTCATTGAATAATATATATTTTACAAAAAATCTAAAATTTTCCCTATAATAAAATTTTTAACTGATGTTTTAATAAATTATGTTAAATTTTTCTTATAAATTTTATAATTTTGGAAAAAATTAAGTATTTTTTCCTAAATAGAAATAAGAATAATTTTTTAGAAATATGTATTTTTTATTCTTATAATGGAATTACAAAACAATTAATTCATTATCAACATAATAGATTTATCAAAATATGTTTTAAATAATATTTAAAACATATTTATTTTTATTCACATTTATATTTTAAGTGATAGTTTCAAATGATATACTGTATTGTTGTTCGTTTATACATGGGGTTGTGTGTATCGATAGATATCAAATAATAAAAATTTATTTGAATAAAATATTTTATAAAATTTATGTGTGTTATATTATCCGAATATAAATATAATACATAAGGATTTATCCCAAGATAGTGAGGTAAACACTATTTTTTCTCCTATGATAAGGTTAAATAGGAGGTTTTATCCACATGAAAAAAGAGTACATGAGATTTTCTAACTCATGTACAAGGGTACATGAAATGATTATCCCAAACCCTAGAAAGAACATGAATTTTTTGTTATAATATTATTATTCTTATGGTTATTATACCTTTAAATTTTATTCATCAAATTATTTTAAATTTTAATTGTGAATTTTATTTGATGAAATTCCATGTTTTAATGATTATTCCATATTTTTACTTAATTGCCCAAATTTATTATGAGAACCATAGTTATATGATTGATTATATGTGCATATCTTTTTTGTTTACAAAATGGTGTTTATATGTTCTTATTTCACTATATCATGATTTACGATTTCTATATATTGTTTTTAGATATCTTATTATGAAAATTTTTTATTCCTACTTTCTCCACTGCCATTATGATCAATTTCTCTATGATATGTTTTTCTATTTCCATTTTAAATGTCATTCCTTTTTATGATTTTCTTTTCTATATGTAATGAAGATTATTCAATGTCTATGAGTTTCTAAAATTTAATATAGTGGTGTATAATTATAGTTAAAAGATTATATATTAAGTTGTTTATATAGAACATAACTAATACACTAATAACAGTAGTGCACATGTTCTGAGACTAGTTTTTATGTTTAATAATAAAATCATTGTTCGAAATAATTATTTAGGCATGTTTAGATAAGGTATTTATTTTTGTTATCAAAGGAAATGTTTATTTATTTCAGTATGTTAGATGCGTTTCTATTGGTGTTTGGGATAATGACTGCAAATCATTTTTTTCATTTTCATAAGCTGGTTTAGGGGAACCGGTACCCCAAACCGGTTTAAGGAAAACCAAAAACCGTACAAGAACTTCCCACTACATAAAAAATTCAACGAAGTTCAAATATCAAATTTCAAACTTTAAATTTCAAATTTCAAATTTCAAACCTAGCAGATCCAATGAACACCGCGCGTTCCACCTCGAGCCACGCGCCCATCATCGCGCTTCAAAAAACCCAAGCCCCACCTCAAGCAGTGGACCCATCATCACGTGTCACCGCCAGTGAGATAATCCGGCTGACCACCGAACAGAATGTTGGTGAGCAACACCGGCGACCGTCGTCGCCATGATCAACCTGCAAAATGCCGGCGAGCAATAATGATGTCGTTCATCACCATCACCATCAGAGGAAACTCGACACCGCATCATCACCGATCCAACCCAAAATCCATGAGAAAACACAAGCTCATCCACTCGACAAACATTCACAGATCCAAAAAATAAAACACAACAGGTGCGCATCACAAACCAGAGAAACCATAAAATAGGATCATAACAGCGAATCACCAACATCGCCGAAAAATCCACGAACGAAACCAAGCAGAACTCAGCAACAGCATCCAACCGCGCAAGCAATGACCTGTTTCTGAAGCACCCGCCGCCACCACCAAATCGGCCACTTCAGACACAAAGAAACCCCAGCGCACTCACCTGATAAAAGCCAGGACGCCACACATCTCCGCCGCAAGAGCGCGACCATTAGACGCTGAGAAGCTCATCGCATGACACCAACGAGCTACCGAGAACGAACCCAGGAGCGCTCTGTAGAGTATGCCGTCGACGGGGACCGGTCTTACACCCGCAGGTCTGAACTAGCAACTACTAAAGCCCATAGATAAGCTCCACAGCAAGGGAAGACAATGAAACTGCACGACGCCGCAGAGATCAGGACCGACTAACCAAGCTCGAGGGGAACGCCGCACCGTCCGCAGTGAAGGGGCGGCGGCGGTGAGAGGATAACCCAAGAACGGGGCCCTTTATGGGAGTATCGGTAGCCAATCCCTCTGGTGTTAGGGATAATGATCATTAGTAAAAAACTAAATATGAGGCTCTATATTGGATGATGTCCTTAAATATTTTCAAATTCTTTAGTAGATGATTTTCGATAATTATTATTCCATTATAATATTATAGTTATTGCTACATTAGTATATCATCAATGATTAATTAGAACAAAATACAAACACCCTAATGATTTGATGTTAAATTTTATTGTTATTTAATAATATTATGATGTTTAAAAAATTATTCTTCATGTGATCTTTAATAAGACATCCTTTACGGTGATTTATTTGTATTTTAAGAATGGAATAAATCTATTTACATGAATCCCTTTTAAATTGTAATAATAATGAAACCCTAATTCATATTAAAAATCAATCTATATATCATTTATAATATGAATATGAAACCTATATGTAAAATAATTAGGAATGTTATTTTTATAAAATGTTTATAATGAAACATAATATTTATATATTCATATTAGGAAGGAATGGATGAGTTTCATAATCTCACCAAAATATTGATGGTTTATTCTACAACAGTAATTCATTATAGGGTCATTCAAATCAATTGGATATCATTAACACCCCACATTAGCGAGTTATAATTACAATTGTGATGATGCAATTTAATTAAGGGAGGGAATATAATCACATGATATACTGGATTTTTTAAATTTCATACCAACTTTTATATCTTTTTTTTTTGGTAAAACATAAAAAAAAATATTAAGATGTTATTATTTATTAATAAATAATAAAAACTAATATGGTAAATCACTATTATTTATTATCTCTATAAATACAAAATAATTAATATGATTCAATTTTGAATTGTTCCCTTAATTAAATTATTTTTAATTATGCTATAAGTTACCAATTAAAAATATAAATTATTAAATTTTGGAATGTAAAATTGAAAAAATAAAAATACATATTTTACTCCCCACAAAAAAAATTATCATGGGATTATATATTATTATTTATAAAAAATAATTTATTTTTAAAATCATATTGAGAAATACATTTTTTTTCTTACACTGTCCCTTTTATATTATGTAGATGTTTTTAAATGAGTGTGATAATATATATATATATTTATAATGTAAAATATATTATTTAAATTCCAATATTTATGATTTATAAAATTCATTTAATATAAATTTTCAAAATCATATAATATTTTAAAATAACTATTATACATTAGACCTATCAGTAAATTTACTATTTTGAAAATTGTGTTTTTAGATTTAGATTAATTTCAAAAAACTAGAATAAAAACATTCTAAACATATTAGTATCATTAAAATTATTTAAATTGATAATTTTTACTAGTGAGAAATATATTTTGATAAAAAGAAACATTTTTTTAAAAAATATAGAATTTTAACAGACAACATGTGTCAAAGTAATGATTTATCTCCCTTAAAAAAGAAATTTTTTTTCAATTTTTTTAAATTTTATATAATAATATTAATATTATTTAACATAAGAAATTTCACCTTTGGAATATAAAATTTTTATTATTATGATTGAGGAAAATTACAATGATAATGGTTAGACAAATATTATAAAATTAATATTTTACTAATATAAAAAAATTATATTTCAAATTAATTAAATGTAAATTAAAATGATATATAAAATTATATTATATATTCATCATAAATAAATATAATAGAATTTAATTATTTTTCAATCTATAATAAATATGATTATGAATCTATGTTGGTTAAAATAATACTTCCATACTAAAACAGTTTTTCTACACATGATCTAAATTAATTTAAAATTTTCTATTATAACAAATAAGAAAAAAATTTAATATAATAGATGTTAAATTGAGTTCTATAAAACCCAAATATTGTAATATTGGTTATGATTAATTTTTAGTTAAACTGAAATATTAATTAGATAAAAACTAGTAACCTAGTTTAAAAGTTAATGAGTAAAAATCTGAAAATCAAAACATAAAAAAACTATAAAATGTTTTGAAATGTGAGGAAGAAAATTATTTATTCATTATAAATAGTTATATTTTCCAAAATCCATTTGTTTTAAAATATTAATCCATTTATCTAGGAATATATTTATTGAATTTTCAAAATATAATTTCTGTTTCCAAAGGTACCATTTTTTCTCTAATAAAAGGAAATCACATTAACCCATCAAAAAAACAAAAATACATTGACTTACTAATTGAATAAATGTCTATTTACACTACTTATAAAACAATACAAAAAATAATCCCCTATTTCTCATATTCAGCCCAATCTCTTCAATTACAAGGGGAGTTCCATGAAAATAAGATTGTATCTAACATACGTTTTATCTCTTTTTTATGTTTTCCTCTATAATATTACACTTATAATAGTCTTATGACCATATTAATATTATCAAACAAGTACTATTATTATATTAATATAATTTAATATTAAATTTATTACCATAGTTTATTTATTTCATCCCGATTAGAAAAAACATGGATCATCAATCATGTGTGCGCATAGACAACAATATCTATAAAGAACCATTTTTTTCAATTTTTTCATGTTCTTCATTCATTATAGAATATTTTCAATACTATCAAAAATAATTTAAATAAATAAAATCATTATGATTCTTTCATAATTCAATAATGTCAATATAAACACATTCTTTACCATACTCACCATATGAGTTAAAGAGTCTTCATGTTTTTATCGGTTTAACCACCAACATTTAAGATTGTTTAAATTATAACTATGGATTAATATAGGAAAATAAGAAATACTAATAATTAAAATAATTATAAATAATTTTTAAATAATTTTTATTATATTTTTCATGAAATATTTTATAAATTATTTAACTTATTATTAAATAAAAACTTTTCTTTTTATAGAGTTACCAAAATAAGTCGTAAGCAATTTTAGATTAACTTAACATAACAAAAACTCATTTATATTAAAATAATAACCATATAAATAAATTTGTATTAAATATTACAAAACATTAAATTATATATAATTAGTGAAAATGGAATCAATTTATGTGTAATGATATCAAAATTATTAAACATGCACAAAATAGATAAATATATTGACACTCAATTACCATAATATGATGTAGGATATTATTACACTTGTGAAAAATATTTATAATAATGAATATAATAGTTGAATATTTTGGATTAAGATTTTGAAATTATATATTAGGTTTGATATTTGTTTTCAAAATATGATATATTATTCTCCAATATGAAATAAAACAAGGCAATGGGTTGGTATTTCCCTTCACGAAGGAATTGTTTGTATTGCAATAATGATTTAACTGAAGATTATATTATAATAAGTATATGATATAATATATCAGAAATTTGTTGTACATTCGTGGTGTTATATGTTTATTTTCATGATCATTCTCCTAAAAAAATTTCTATTTAATTATTACACACACTGTAATGATTTATTTTGAAATTCATTCCATTAAATGAGATCTGTCGAATGTGATAATCTATTTTGGAAATACGGAAGATTATTCCTTCATAATCCACTATGATTTATTAAGTTATGGATAATTTTGGAATACATCAATTTCCATTTCCCTCATTTACAAAATAAAAATTTCAAAATATTTTTAGTTATATAGGTTTTCATCAATTATATTAAAAATTAAAAATTTATTTTCCATTCATTTGGGAAAATTTTTTATCATTAACTATACATTTTATTATAATATTTCTATAGTTATATATTTTTTAATGTAAATTATTATAAATGTATCAAAAAATACCTTTTAAAAAATAATATATATTTTTCAATATTCTATTATTAATTTTTATTTTTAAATTTAAATGATTTAAAATAATATTCCATTACCTTTTTTCAAAACATTATTTTTTAAAGTAATTATTTTTAACGTAATGATCATCAATGTGGTTTCACATATAAATTTAGAGATATTCATGACTTTTTAATGGCCCCATTATTAATGATTCTTTTAAATTTCATTTTTTAAATACTTTTTAAATACTTCTTTTTGAAAACATTTGGTCTTTATCATGTATATATTATTAATTTTTATTTTAAATGTAAAATTCCATTTGTATGTTGATTTATATATTTTGAAGAAATTATTACATCTCTATAGAGTTTTACTTTGAATTATTTTTTAAAAATAAATATCTATCCATTTAAAAATATTATACTAGAAATTTATTTTTAATTTAATGTGTTAGACGTTTTTTTAAAAAATTATTATTTTGAATTCTATTTACAATGAATTGTTTTTCATCTCTGATTATCTTTTTGATCAACATATATATATATATATATATATATCTGTGTGTGTGTGTTATTATGATATTACTTCATCTCATAAATGTGAGTTTTGATGTCCTACGTTATGAATCATTAATTCAATGGAAATATTTTTGGTGATTTTGTTTTTGGATCAAAATGATTTATGTCATAATGTTGTTTTATTCCATTTGGATGTTTTTGGAAACCCATTTTATTTTTGTGAGTTATTTATGAAATTTGAATTATTTAAATTTGGATGTTTAAGAATCCCATTATATTTCCATCTATTCAGTATGACATGGTTATGATTTATTTTTTATTGTATACATATATATGTATAATGATAGTTGGGGTTGTCCATTTTCTGCCAATGTATTGGTTTATTTTTTTATGTTATTATTTCAAAATAGAACATGTGTGGATTTATCCTAAGATAAACATTATATATAATAATTTATCCCAAGCCAAAAGATACATGGGATGATTTATCCTAAACCAATAACGTCCATTATGTGATATATCCCAGGGCAATAATTTATATGGGAGGATTATTCCAAAACCAAATGGTACATGGGATATTTGGTCAAAATTACATGAGGTTAATGAGAGGATTTATATCAAGAAAAAGAGAGCATGGGAATATTTTTCACTAATATACAGGGGTACACATGAGGTTTTATATCAGGAATATGGTTATAGATGTGTGATATCCTGTAAGAAATCATGTTTTAAAACAAAAAAAAATTATGTTGGAATTTGAATTTATAGTCATTATTGGATATGTTGTTTTTAGAATGGATCATTAGAAATTAATTCCGAGAGTTTTCATCATTTAAAGAGATTTTTTAAGACCAGGGTGAAGTCCCATGAACCGTTTCGGGAGTCAGAATGTGTTTTAGAATCATTGGTACGAAAAAGGCAGGATTAAAAGGACCTGATAAGGGCACACAATTTGTCTAAAACCATTCATCCCGTAGCAGGTAACAATGTGGTTTATTTGAGGTTAAAAGAGGTTGTTACACAGGCTAGGCCCTATTTTTTAAACCGTACACCTAGCCCGCATAGTTAGTGGATCATGTAGCATCTTATAATAGTTCATTACACAGTTTTTCTTTGAAAAACTACCATACAGGGTGCTCCAGGTTCCCAGAATAGGGCGTACGACTGGCACATAGTCTGTTAAATAGTGAATTCTATATCATGCATAATGATCTATTATAATTTTTTTTCTATTTCAAATTAAATTAAAATAAAAACTTATCACCCAATCTCACCCCTCTCTATATACATGTACAATGCAGTGGGGTATTCTGTTGGAGGCATGACACACCCCTCCCACTGGGATTCTCTTTCGTACATAGACAAAGAGATATTTCATCATGAAAATCTATCAGTCCTTCATATAAATACTTATTCTCCCTCCTCCACCAACTTTACATCTACTTCTCAGTCTATTCTACAACTAGGGTGGTTCATCCAGACAGTCAGTGGTTAGTGATAATGCCAATTTAAGTTTTATTTTCTTTAAGGGTTGTCGAAACGTTATCGTGGGTCATGTGGGTATGAATTCCAAAAATCACCGCCAATGAAAAGGTGGTTTGGGTTTTTCATTTCTCTTCCACATCTGAGGATAGGGTATAAACATATATAATTGTTTCACACCCATAAATTTATAAAAATAATATTTTTATGGTCTTTGAGAATTGTTTGTAGTGGGTTGTAATCAATTTTGGTTGGAGTTCACGAATGTACTCAAGTATGTATATATATATACCACATATGAATACCATCATGGAATGGTGTTTACATGAAATTTGATAAGTATATATATATATATATATATATATATATATGGATGTATGTGCTGGTGAGTGGAGTAGATTGGGTTAGAAAATGCTGGATTGGTCTTCTTTTGAGGTAGGTTCCTTATCCATGAACATTATATTTATGAATTCAAGTGTTTTTTATTTAATGACTCTAGATAATTTGAATTTCAATTCTGGAATATACTGATTAAATGTTGTATATCACTTGTTGATGGATACAATATTTTTTGTAATAAAACACCTCCAATGGAGGTGTGCTGCCTTCAATCCAAAATATAGTTATTGTTGTTATATCCTACTTCATTGGGGTTTTATTTTTTCATATGTCTTCTTGGTGTTTTTGATATATTATATGTAAATTCATGTCCCATAAATGCTATTAAATGTTGTTTCCCCCACTAGTATAATGAGGATATGGCCATATGTTTTTTTCAAGCATTTATTTCTTATTAAATCATTTGTTTCTAATGAGAGTTATACAATGTCAATTTTAGGTGTGATGGATTTTTATGATTGAAGAACCCCTTCGGTTTTATTGTTAAAGAGAACATGAATGGATTTGGCCTTATACATCCTTAGGTGATACTTTTTAAAACATGCAAGGGTATGTCAAACATGTAATTGAATTGAATATAAATTTGGGAATTAAATGGTTTGAATGGTAAGGGATGAGTGACCATGTCCCTATGACCTTATTATTCTATTGCATTATTATGTATGAAATTCATTTGTGTAGGGATTTCTATGTGATTTTTATATTACCAAGCCATGTAGTAGTTTATTAATAAAGAGACTCTTGTTATAAATAGTTTCCCATTTTGGTAAAATGTTAACTAAGACATGTGTTACCTTGATATGATTATTAGGACTGATATTTTGGTATTTTCTATTTGAGTAGCTTAATTTTCTTTACATTATATACCATGAGTGTTATGTTGAGAAATTTCTATGTAATGGATTATTTATTCTTAAGATTCTCACTACCTTAATATTCCCACATGTGCAACTGAAAGCCCAAGCCTTATGTGGATGGTCAATGCTTTAATCACCATCTTTACGGGAGTTTGATAAAGAATGCTCTCAGTTTTCCCCTTGAAATGTTAAATTAAATGATTAAAATCAATTAATTTAGTTTAAATGGTTAATATCCATGAGTGATACATGGATTCATATTATGATGCCCTAGACAGACTAAATTACCTTGAACCATATTTATGTTAAGGGTGATACATTGATCAAATTGATGGATGCCATGGAAAAACACTTATGGTTTGATTTATAGGTTGAGTGACAAAGGTATTCTTTTTAGAATTCCACTGATAGATGCATAGGATCTTTTGAATTTTAGGATTGAACTATACTTGGTTTCTAAGGATAGACTCATCGGGTTTATTTTTATTGTTTTATACTAAGTGATAATTGGATCTGGTAGAGGATTCCATGGATAAAATCAAAGGGAATTAAATTATTTATGTCATGGTAGATACATAGATCCATATGAGAGATTCATTACTAGAGAAACAGGTATTTGCGAGGGGATCTCGTCGCAAATGGCCTTTTGCGACGGGGGCCCGTCGCAAATAGCCCGTTGCGGAAAACGGGGTCGCAACAACAATTTGTTGCGACGGGCCCGTCGCTAAAGACATTCTTTGCGATGGGGCTCCTTCCTGTCGCAAATATTACACCGTATATTTGTAAAAAACTATTAAAATAGTAATTGCGACGGGCCCGTCGCAATTACTATTTAAAATAAAAATAAAAACTATTAACAAATTATTTTAATGAATATAATAATAATACTATTTGCGACGAGCATAGTATCTCGTCGCAAATACTATATAAAAAAATAAAATTATTAATAAATTATTTTAATTAATATGATAAAAATCCAATTATAATTCAAAAATAAATAATAATAAAATAATAATAAATGATTTTAATTAATATAATAATAGAATTATAATTCAAAAATAAAAATAATAAATTATTAATAAATTATTTTAATTAATATAATAATAATAGAATTATAATTCAAAAATAAAAAATAATAGAATATTAATAAATGATTTAATTAATATAATAATATTAGAATTATAATTCATAAATAAAAAAAATATTAATAAGTTATTTTAATTAATATAGAAATAATAGAATTATTTTACATTCAAATATTAAAATAATTCAAATATTACAAAAAAATATAATTAAATTATAATATTATAAAATTTTAATATATATATAATTTAATATTATAAAATATAAATAATATTATTATTCATATTAATATTGTTATTTCAAAATATAATATTATTAATATTTTATAATGAGACAGAAACTACGAATAGAAAAAAAATCATATTTTGATTTAACAAACTTTATAACATAAAAACAAACTATAATATGAAGTAGGGGGAGGGGGATCTGTAGATGCTGGTGGAGGAAACTCCATCCCTAAAGCATGAGTGAGTCGGCGCATGCACTCCATTTGCTCCTGCTGCTACTGCCACCGACTCATCTGCTCCTCGTACAGCTGCTGCTTGCGTCGATGCTCCTCCTCATGCTGCTGCTGCTGACGCATCTGCTCCTACTCCTGTCAGAGACTCTCTATCAGTGCAGTTTGAGATCGCAACTGATCCTCATACTGTGTAGCAGAAGAAGATGCACGATCTCTTCTCGAGCTGGACGCCGACATCACAACACGTCCATAATAATCTCCGGGAGTAAGTTGAGAGCTGATACCAACTACCCGGCCCTTCTCAAAGTCATCCTGGGTGGCCTACATCCATGCCGCCTCATCAAACTGACAGCCAATGGTCTGATCTGATGACTCGGCCTGACTCTCAGGCTGGGTCTGTGACGCTGCAGCCTCATATGACTCCTGTAGTTTCAATTTAAAATTAAAATTGTGAATATATTATATACAGTTAATTTTTAAACTTGAAAACAAATAATACTGACCACGATGTGATGCTGATGATCACCTCTGAGCTCCCTAGTAGCAGGATCACTATACATCCTCCGATATACATCGTACTCCGTAATATCGGGGTGCTCGACAGCCTATAAGAATAAAAAATAAACTGTTAATATTTATAGTTATATAAAATATTTTTAAATAATGTACGTACCAGATGTTGTCTATGAGTACTGAAAGAACGACCCCCAACTCTATGAGTCACCTCATGTCTCCCCCGATTCTGCCTCCCCACCGATGATCCCCTCTGAAAGGCACCACTCAACCAGTTCACACATAATCCATCCTATACATGGGATGAAATGTAATCTGGTCGGTGTGCTCTACATGACTCGTCAAAATCTGACACTCCTGCTTTCTTCGTGGAAGCCTTTCTTAAATTGGGAAAAAACTGATGAAAGCGATCATGCATTGCCACCTCCCATGCCTCGTGGATGGCGCCACGCATGGTATCCTCGATCGGATACCATAAACCCTACAAATAAATCAAAATATCAAGTTAGAAATGAAATAATTTTCAAAATAAAAATTATTTATTTACGTACATACCAACCAATGGCCGAACATAGACTGCTGCACATCAATGGGAATCTGCTCCCATGTGTTCCACGACTGAGAGAAATAGTTGTGCAAGATAGCGCTTCCCTGTCTGACTGCTATATGCAGAAAATTGTAAAAATAATAAACATTTATTATGTGAATAGATTAATGAAATCTTTGTCAAATCCACAGGTTATCACATAGGTTATCACACCTCCATGTGCATGGATCAATCCCAAGATGTGGACGTCGCTTGGTTACGGGGTCATGAATCATAAATCGTGAAAGACCGCGCCCCCTCCGCGTACTCCCTGGAGTGCCTGCAGGATGAGGGTCATCTGCCAGCAACTCATCCGCATCGAAAGGCAGGTCAGCATCCACCAACTCATGAAATGTGTCGTCATCCACCTGAAACAGAAAATGTTAATGTTGTTAGCAAGTAATTGATAATTACTATTTTATATATATATATATATATATATTATGATTTTATATAACTACCATGGAATTCTATCAGTTTCATCTTCATCATCATCTTCATATATGTCAATGTCATCTTCATATTCCTCCTCAACATCATCGATATCCATTTGAGTTCTAGTTGCTTCATCACTTACCATTTCAAATTCATATGTGACATCATTAACATCATTGTCATGACCGACTCTTAAATGTGGGGTGTCGTCATTGATACTCATGTCTCTTTGTAAAAAAGATTTATTTTGAGTACTCTCTTGAAAAAATTCAATTCTTTGCAAATCAGTGAAAGCACATTCACTTTGACTAAACTGATTGTCTCAAATTTTTATTTTTATTACCCTCCACCAATCAGTCAAGTCTCTTGATGTAGCACAATAATTTGCGTAATAAACTTGATGTTCCTGTTGAGCCAATAAGAATGGTTCATTACCGCGAGAACACTTTTACATTTAATATCGATGATTCCATGAGTCAGATGAACACACACGCCTCTCTCTGTATCCAACCACCAAAATTTGAACATGGTTATGTAATGTTGTCCATGATAACAGAGTTCAATGATTTCATCAAGTATGCCCTAAAAGTCAACTTCATTTTCTCGATGATGAGATCCTCTCAAGCTAACTCCACTGTGCATTGTTTTTTTTCATTCCCCATATGCATGTGTGTGAAATCGAAATCCATTCACCACATATACATTATAAGTTTTAACAAGTTTGGAAGGTGGGTTACTCAATATACACAGCTGTTTGTCAATTTTATCAGCATGTCGAGACACCTGAATTTTTTTTTGAAATAATTATCAATATAATAAACTATACATTGAATGATTTTCTAAAAGATAAATAATTTATGTTACCAGTTTTTTAAACCATTGAGAGAAATTTTTCTGTCGGCGTTCTTCGAGAGCAGTTGCTGTAATTTGTGGAATTTGTTTCTTGATATGATTATCATACAACCTATAAAAAAAAGGTTATTTACTGTATCATAAATGATAGAATAAGTGATATAAACACTTACAATACAACCGATGTCATCTCTTCACAGTTGAGCAGAACATACGTATGATCTCTGTGATGTTCATCATCCGAAAGCCAGCGTTCATAAACTCCACCAAAACCAAGATTTGGCTGGTTGAAAACAGATAATTGATTGTCGATATCATCAATATTCCTCTCGTTCCATCCCATTCGGTTGGGTTTTGAAGGATACTCAGATTCAAAATAATGGGAGTAGAAAAAAGATATTTCCTCTTGCAAATAAGATTCTGCAATAGATCCTTCAACAGATGCTTTGTTACGTACTTTTATTTTAAATTTTTTCATGAATCTTTCAAATGGGTACATCCATTGAAACTATACTGGACCTCCAAATTTGGCTTCATATGGAAAATGTAACATCAAATGTTCCATTGAGTCGAATAAAAACGGCAGAAATATTTTTTCCAGTTTACATATAATTACAACAACATCTTCTTCAAGTTTTCATAGAGCATCATAATCTGTTGTAGCCGCACAAATTTCCCGAAAAAAATGAGGCATGTCTGTTATGGAATACCAAATCACATAATTCAACATACATCTTAATCCAATGGGTAGATGTATTTCCATTATAACATGACAATCATGACTTTTTAATCCCGTAATATTACCATTCATTACACATCTACCCAAATTGGAAGCACATCCATCTAGAAGTATAAAATTTTCAATCCACTAACAAAATAATAAACGGTTTTCTTTAGACAGTGTATAAGCTGCTTTTGGTTTCAGTAACCTTTCTATTCTGACATTCTCAAAAAGTTCCCGTTCTGGACGCCTACAAATTTGGGCAAGATCTAAACATGCATTTACATTATCATTACTCTTTCCTGGCGTATCCAGAACTGTATGAAACAAATTATCAAAACAGTTCTTCTCAATATGCATGACATCCAACATGTGGTGGACCAAAAAATCAGACCAATATAGCAAATCCCAAAATATGTTACGTTTAATCCAATTTTGTTCTTTCCCAAAACCAGAAATTTTCTGTTGGTTTATTGTGGGACCAAAAGTGATGGTAGGTAATGAAAATACAACTGATTTTAACTCCGAACCCGATAGAATTTTTGTAGTTCCATCCATTTCAATTGTTCCTTTTCTGAAATGAGATCTGTTTCTACGAAAAGGATGATCAGCTGGAAGAAATCTGCGATGATAGTCAAATTAACAAGGTTTCTTTCCATGAATGAGCATGAATGAGCATAAATGATTTGTTCTCTCCCATACAATAAGGACATGATTTCTGACCATGTGTACTCTAGCCAGATAACATCCCATAAGTCGGGAAGTCACTAATTTTTGACATCAATGCTGCTCTCAGTATGAAATTCTGTTTCGTAGAGACATCATATATACTAACACCATTACTCCACAATAAACATAATTTATCAATCAATTGTTTCAAATAAACATCAATATTTTTCTTCGGATGTCCTGGAATTAGTAAACTCAAAAACATATTTGGCTCCTTCATCAACATCCATGGAGGTAAATTGTACGGAGTTAAAAAAATAGGCCAACATGAATATTGACTACCATAAGATCTGAACGGACAGAAACCATCAGTGGAAAGTCCCAGTCGAACATTTCTAGCTTCTAAAGCAAAGGATGGATGCACTCTATCAAAATGTTTCCATGAATCACCATCAGATGGATGATTCAAGCTTTTATCGGTTGAAATATTTGTTTTATGCCATGACATCATTGTCGTTGTATTCTTAGATATGAATAAACACTGAAGTCTGGATGTAAGCGGAAAATATCTCAACTGTTTTACAGGAATCAAACCAGACTTCCCGTGTTTCCCTTCTTTATATCTCAATTTCCCACATGTGGGACAACTATCCAACGACTCATTTTCCCCAGAATATAAAATGCAGTCATTTGAACATGCATGAATTTTCTGACAAGTAAGTCCCAAATTTCAAACCAGCCTCTTACTCTCATAGTAATTTACAGGAAAAACATTTCCTTCGGGTAACTATATTTTAAGCAAAGAAAATATCTGGTCAAAACAGGTGTTTGATATTCTGTTATCTGATTTGATAGCCATAAATTTTGCAACTACTTTTAATTTGCTCATCTTGCAGCCAGGATATAATGCATCCTCAGCAGACCTCAACAACTCATAAAATTCACATGGTGCCGACTCATGATTTAAATCTATGTCAGCCGGAGTTTCTGTATGTTGAACAGATGAACCTGCAACATCATGTACTAAATCTTGAAACCGGGATGGATCCGGAATCAAGTTGGTATCACCTACTCTGGAACTGCATTCACCGTGTTGATACTAAAAAACATAATCTGGTTGAAAACCAAAACGCAATAGATGTCCCCCCACTTTTTCAAACGTGTCAAACGTTCTCAAAGCACATTTTCTACAAGGGCATTTTATTTTTCCTTCTAAAACAAATTCTGGATTTGATGCTGCAAATGATAAAAAAGTCTCCACACCCTCTATATATACTGGATTTAAACTAGAACCGTTTGGATTTCTACGTTGAATTATCTTTATGCGGTCATTGAATAATGACTGTTGACGACCTCGTTGTTCCATATTTTTCTATAAAATATAAAATCATTACTGGTTTTGAATAATTTGTTAGAAAAAACACTCAATAAAGGATTGAATATGTTGATAATAATGCAAAACCTGTTACAAATATTGATAATCTTAATATTATATTGATTTTTTATTTTTTTAATAATACTAATATAATTTTTTCATAAATATTAATTATATAATAATAACATTATCACATTATTAGTATATTTTATTATTAATATTAAAATAATATAATTTTCTATATTATATACAATTCTCCTTTCATCTGTGTGTTTAACATTCTGTCTCCACATATAATATTTGCATTCACTTTCACCTCTCCATTGGCGAGTAGGTTGATAATTTTGAAAAAGAATGCAAATATAACATGTGGAGACAGAAAACACACAGATGAAATGAGAATTGTATATAATATAGAAAATTATATTATTTTAATATTAATAATAAAATATACAAATAATGTAATAATATTATTATTTATAATTATTTTTAATTATTTAAAATTATTAGTAATTATTCCAAATTATTGGTAATTATTCCTAATTATTGTTAATTATTTCTAATTATTGCTAATTATTCCTAATTATTGGTAATTATTCCTAATTATTGTTAAATATTGGTAAATATTGGTAAATATTTGAAAATATGGGAAAATATTGGAAAATATTGGAAAATATTGGAAAATATTACTAAATATTACTAATTATTACTAATTATTGGTAATTATTACTAATTGTTGGTAATTATTAGTAATTATTGGTAATTATTGGTAATTAGTGGTAATTATTGGTAATTATTCGTAATTATTGGTAATTATTGGTAATTATTAGTAATTATTTGTAATTATATGCGATTATTGGTAATTATTGGTAATTATTACTAATTATTGGTAATTATTACTAATTATTGGTAATTATTACTAATTATTGGTAATTATTACTAATTATTGGTAATTATTACTAATTATTGGTAATTATTACTAATTATTACTAATTATTACTAATTATTACTAATTATTACTAATTATTACTAATTATTACTAAATATTACTAATTATTACTAATTATTGGTAATTATTACTAATTATTGGTAATTATTACTAATAATTTGTAATTATTGTAATTATTGGTAATTATTACTAATTATTACTAATTATTACTAATTATTGGTAATTATTACTAATTATTACTAATTATTTTAATTATTACTAATTATTACTAATTATTGGTAATTATTACTAATTATTGGTAATTATTACTAATTATTGGTAATTATTACTAATTATTTGTAATTATTACTAATTATTGGTAATTATTGGTAATTATTGGTAATTATTGGTAATTATTACTAATTATTGGTAATTATTACTAATTATTACTAATTATTACTAATTATTACTAATTATTACTAATTATTGGTAATTATTACTAATTATTGGTAATTTTTACTAATTATTGGTAATTATTGGTAATTATTATTAATTATTGGTAATTATTACGAATTATTGGTAATTATTAATAATTATTGGTAATTATTACTAATTATTGGTAATTATTACTAATTATTGGTAATTATTACTAATTATTGGTAATTATTACTAATTATTACTAATTATTACTAATTATTACTAATTATTACTAATTATTACTAATTATTACAAATTATTACTAATTATTACTAATAATTACAAATTATTGTTATTATTACTAATTATTGGTAATTATTACTAATTATTGGTAATTATAACTTATTATTGGTAATTATTACTAATTATTGGTAATTATTACTAATTATTACTAATTATTGGTAATTATTACTAATTATTGGTAATTATTACTAATTATTGGTAATTATTACTAATTATTGGTAATTATTCTAATTATTGGTAATTATTGGTAATTATTGGTAATTATTGGTAATTATTGGTAATTATTGGTAATTATTGGTAATTATTGGTAATTATTACTAATTATTGGTAATTATTACTAATTATTGGTAATTATTAATAATTATTGGTAATTATTACTAATTATTGGTAATTATTACTAATTATTACTAATTATTACTAATTATTACTAATTATTACTAATTATTTCTAATTATTACTAATTATTACTAATTATTACTAATTATAAATAATTATTACTAATTATTACTAATTATTACTAATTATTACTAATTATTACTAATTATTAATAATTATTGGTAATTATTAATAATTATTGGTAATTATTACTAATTATTGGTAATTATTACTAATTATTGTTAATTATTACTAATTATTGGTAATTATTACAAATTATTACTAATTATTACTAATTATTACTAATTAATAGTAATTATTACTAATTATTACTAATTATTACTAATTATTACAATTTATTGTTAATTATTACTAATTATTGGTAATTATTACTAATTATTGGTAATTATTACTAATTATTACTAATTATTACTAATTATTACTAATTATTGGTACTTATTGGTAATTATTGGTAATTATTGGTAATTATTGGTAATTATTGGTAATTATTACAAATTATTGGTAATTATTACGAATTATTGGTAATTATTACGAATTATTGATAATTATTACTAATTATTGGTAATTATTACTAATTATTGGTAATTATTACTAATTATTGGTAATTATTACGAATTATTACTAATTATTACTAATTATTGGTAATTATTACTAATTATAGGTAATTATTACTAATTGTTGGTAATTATTACTAATTATTGGTAATTATTACTAATTATTGGCAATTATTACTAATTATTGGTAATTATTACAAATTATTGGTAATTATTGGTAATTATTGGTAATTATTACTAATTATTGGTAATTATTACTAATTATTGATAATTATTACTAATTATTGGTAATTATTACTAATTATTGGTAATTATTACTAATTATTGGTAATTATTGATAATTATTACTAATTAATGGTAATTATTGGTAATTATTACTAATTATTCCTAATTATTGGTAATTATTACTAATTATTACTATTTAGTACTAAATATTGGTAATTATTACTAATTATTGGAAATTATTACTAATTATTGGAAATTATTACTAATTATTAGTAATTATTACTAATTATTGGTAATTATTTCAAATTATTAGTAATTATTACTAATTATTACTAATTATTGGTAATTATTGGTAATTATTACTAATTATTACTAATTATTGGTATTTATTACAAATTATTAGTATTAATTCTTAAATATTGGTAATTATTACTAATTATTCCTAATTACCATTAACTGTGAACAATGAATACTAATAATTTAAATTTATTAAGCAACAAAACAATGTAAACATAAATAAATTACAACTAATTAAGAATAATTGAAACTAATAAAAACTTTAAAATAAATATTAAATTAAAATGAACATAAATACCTTGAAAATTGATCTGAGGTTGATCTCTGATCGTTGTTGAAAACTTCAATATCAACTCCGGGAAAAAAAAATTAAACTTAAGAAACGCTGAACTCTAAAAATAGAGTTTTGGGAGAAGTAGAAGATAGAGTTTGGGAATGAATGAAAAATATGGATGGGGGTATTTATAGGTTAGATTATTTGCGACGGGTGTATTTGCGACAGGTATCCCGTCGCAAAAAGTATTATTTGTGATGGGTACCCGTCGCAAATACTTTCGCCATCATTTATTACGGTCAAGAGTTAAATAGTTATTTGCGACGGGTCCCGTCGCACATAATAACCTGCCGACATACTATTTGTGACGGGGGTATATTCCCGTCGCAAATATCTTTCCCGCGATTTGGCGGGCAAAGCGCGCCAGTCCTTTTGCGACGTGTAAAGCTAACCCGTCGCAAATAACTACTTATTTGGGACGGGGGAATTCCCCCGCCGCAAATAAGTTTCTAACGGGACTATTTGCGATGGGATTTATCCCCGTCGCAAATAACCCGTCGCAAATACCCATTTTCCCCATAGTGATTCCATGTATTGACTCATTGAAACTTTAATTTTATACCCGAGTGATACTTGGTTTCCATGGACAGAGTCATATGGAATTTCAAATCTTATATACTGAGTCATACATGGATCCCAATATATTGGGAATGATGTGGAAGAAATCAAGGGGAATGAGTTTTATTTCATGTGTTTTAATTGGGAATTATATATAGGATTTCCACAAATAGAATCTAATGACATGAACATTATATCATTCCTATATGGATATGCAGTTCCTATGAGGTTCTCTAGGGATGGGCTAGTAGGGTGATGATTGATATTGTACCTGCAGTGATACATGAATTATAACATAGGAATATCAAGGATGGAATCAGTTTATAAATGTTTTAAATGAGATTATAATAGATTATAACACATCTCCGAAGCCAAACAATGCTTTTGTATTCGGTCTTGATTATGCTTTATAGATGGATTTCTTATCCATATATGATTATATCATTATAGGGGAAGTCGTGATTTGCGTCGTGTCTCAATTAATGTTTAATTAATGAGTCGAAACCTCGTTTAAACGTGGTAAAATGTAACAAAACTGACTATTAAATAGGACACTTCTCACATAAAATGAGTTATTATTAAATGTATATGTGCATATGTGGAAGAATATTCCTTATTGGTTGATTACTTTTGAGTACATACATGTTATATATCTTGTTTCACTATTTCTTTTTCATAACACATGTTGGATTGGGATCAACATTGTGGGTTCTATCCTATTGATATTATATCTCACACATTTATCGGGTAACATTTTTTCCCAAGTAGACACTCTTGTTTGAAAGGATATGGACCTTTCTTGTGATGTATTATTTGTATTTGGATATTGGTAGTGAAGGACCGAGCGAGAGCTCGAGAAGCTCAGGGAGATCACCCGTGAGGTTTTTTTGCCTTTTCCGATTCTGTAATGAAATGTAAATTATTTTGTATGTTACTTTATTTATTTATGTAATCAACTTCTGGAATGCATGCATTGAATAAACAGAATTATCCATATTTCTTATTCATTTCTTATTTCAATTGTCATCCATAGTTTTGTTTATTGCCTTATATTGAATTCATTGATATATGAGTTTTACTCTCTATTTACTACTGTGTACTCTGAGAATGAGGGTACAATGTCTATGCTAAAATACCATTTCTCCCTTATTACTAGACATCAAAATCTGGTGTATGAGGAGATTTTCATGATGTCTTGTGGTGACTGGTTTGGCTACTGGTTTAGTGGTATGTCATGTCAGTATGTTACAAATATGTATCGAAGGGGTTCTTCATTTTTCATTATTGTTTTGGGATGGTAGAAAGGAAACCCGGAGTGTGTCATCATTTGGTAAATATCCATTCTTTGGACTAATCACACCACGTATGAGAAATGACGAAGTGTACAAATAAGGTAATTGATGTCCAATGTTAGAGATGACGAGATTTTACCTTGGGTGAATGGTGTATTTTCCATAGATTACAAATTTATGGAATATAAAGTAAAATTTTCCATCAACGGAATGTCAAGTATGTAAAATTATGTGCATCATTACAGGAACGTTTAAATTCACATTCCATGCATATTTGAGGCCATGTAGTTGCATTAGTAGGTTTCCAGCTTAGTAGGATTTTTTGCCTTGAGATATTCCATGACTAGTTTTGTACATGTTGAGGTAATATTATATTGAAATATTATTTATTTATCATGTAATATTTCATATTTATCCTGATTAGATGAAATATTCGATGTTAGTTTTGATATTAAAATGGTTACATGAGCTTAATTTTATGGTTGTGGTTTAGGTTGGTGACATTTTTCAATTTTAAGGTGTATTTGTGACAAATTATTTGGAAAAGTTTAAAACATACTATTAAACCACATATGGTCCTTTATAAATGTTTATATAAAGTGTTCAAATGAAAATGGATATTAAGGTTAAATGTAAAGTTAAATGATTTAAATTAATGGGAGCCAAATGCCATCCATAAGGTGTATGGGCACCATATATTTTAGTATATGTCCACCCATGATACATAAAAATTGTATAAACATGGTATATATAGGAATGGTTATGATTAATTAAGTTATTAAGTGTTGAACATGAATTGATGGTTAACTATTAAATTGTTAAACTGCACCCATGTTGGTCATTTAGTGCAAGAATTTTTTTGATAAACTATTATGGTGTTTATTCTTTCTATATTTACAAAATTCTAATGGGATTATTTTTGAAGAATCCAGGTTGTTATAACGGTTCCATATTAGTTCACCTAATCAGTTAAAATATAATTTATATTCTAAAGTTATTATTACAAAGGATTTAATTTGAATATTAAATTTTTTAAAAAGAAGTTGATGATACATGCCTATTTATTCATAGACCTGTTAGCTAAACTAAATAACAAGTTCCATATTTTATAAAATGGTACCTGATGTTTTGTTTTAATTTTCCAAATGGTTTGATGGTTTAATTTTATTAATGGAATTATATTTAATTAGAAACTGAAGTGATGTATAGTTTTAATACCATCTTATAATGGTGTTTTTAATGTTTTGATGGTACGCCTTGGAAATAGATGTGATTATTTATCCATCTATCATTACTTTTTATGATCACTTAAATGAAAAGAGATCCTGACCAAAGTGATTTCTTTTAATTGTGTGGGCAAGGGTTATGTTCGACACTTGTGTTTCATATAGGGATATCCTGTTGAATGAATCACCCATAAAGATTTAATTATTACTTTTGGTTGTGATATTTTTGATGTTTGTGTTGTTTAGGTGTCATTTTCCAAGTTATGATTTTTATTAAATGTATTACATTTTTTTGAGGTGTGGTCATTTCATCTTGATGCTTGATATGGGAGTTATTATTGAAGAATGATCAATTTTGGATTTTATACATGTCTTTGGCATGTTTAGCGGATTGGGAGGTCAGGTGAAGCCCTCTTTTATTTAGTGATGGATGACTAAGTACCTCATCATCCATGTAAATGGATATTTACAATGATGTGATTTTTATCTTGTTTCTATGTGATCCATCTGGTACATGATTGCATAGGGTTGACAACCTAAGGATATTAATACAGAGTAGTATTTTCTTTTTTAAACATGGGTTGTATGCATTAACATACATGGTATCCGTTGAGTGTTAAATTTTTAGACAATCTATATAATTTTTGTTAAATAATTGAGAATATAGATCTTGATTATGCTTCTGGTCATCTATAGAGTTGAGTGACATAATAATTTGAAAAAACATATTCATCCCACAGCTCAGTGTGACTATATGGACTATGTTTTTTGACACTCCGATCTATTTGACAGTGGATTTTATGACAAAATGTTTAAGAATAGATGATCAGGTCTTAAGGAGAATATTCACAATTCAGTTGTATATGACAGTGCTTTCTCAGAAGCATGATGTTGATGTGGTTGACTATGGGTTAAAACCATGATTACACTTTTATTCATTGATGGGGTTCATTTTTTAGGTTTAAATGGACAAGGAAAAGCCTCGGGGAAAGGAATTAAGAATTGTTAAACGACAATGTGTCGACAGGTGAAGTTGAGATTCATTCATGAGGTCGACCCGTAATGGTCAAACACTCTTTTGGTAATCATTGTGATACTCTTAGTGTTTCTTATTAATGATGAACATGTCCCCTATCATGAAGTCATCCATGATACACTAAGAGAGAATGTATATTACAGAACTATGATCTATAAATGATATCAAGATGTTTTATTATGAATTTCACTATGGTATGATGGACATGTGGTTTTTGAGGAGGCTTTGTTAGTCCTCTTATATACTTGGGTTCCCATGTAAGAATTCTCTGGATGGAATTTTAGACACCTACCACTACCTTTTACATGAACACCATGTGGATTCCACTCTATGATCTACCAATGTTCTTATGTGGATGTTTTCCCATTATACAAACATCTCACTTGTAGCATGGGCTATGTGCTTCCTTAGGACAGTTCCATGGACTCTAGTGGGATGTATATGAGGTTATCTCAAACATATTATATGGATTGGATTTAATGCTTTCAGGGTAGTGTTTATTGTGTATTAGAAGAAGCATACACCTTTGTTTGTACTATGGAACAACCATTTTAAATGTCCAATTATAGGTTTGGTATTGAAAATACTCCGGATGTTAGGTGTTAGATTTAGTGGACTAGTTTTGGTAAAATGATGAGGGGCGTGATTGAAAGGTAATTCCAGTTGTGGGGAGAAACCCCTGATTCAGAATTGGCCTATTACAAAAGTTATATACTAAAATGGGGAGCACCTATTTACATATGTTTAAAATTGGTCCATGTGATTGCGTAATTGGTTAAGAAAAATCAGGTACGATGTGGTTAGATGTTTCAGTTGTTAATTGGGTGTTGGCTCAACTTTTAAAGGGGTGAGTTCTGTGAGCACAAGTGGTAAATCGAGGTGGGTTGGGTGTTTGGAAACATGACATTTCTGTTTGAAAAATGCTTCATAGCCCTAATAGTTTGTCTTATTTCTTAAAAGTTTTCCTCAAGACTTCTCGGAGATGATATTTTCTAAGGTGGAGAGTTTGTAAGAACCATGTTTTTGGAACCAGATAAATTTACATGGGAATTTTAATTTCTTATGATTAATGGATAGACCATTTTTAATAAAAACAAAAGAACATAATTATGGGAGCTATAATGTTTAAAAGAGTAGTTTAAGGACAATTGATAAGGACCAAGATCTTTTATGGGAGGCACGAGGAGTTTTGTGAACATTGAACTAGGAAATGAAGGTTTAAAATGGCTTGCAAAGATCATAAGGTTTGTCTAAACCATACATCCAAATACAGGTAACAATGCATATTATTTTTTGTGGAAAGAGACTATTGCACAGTCTGGACATTGATTTCCAATCCATGTTTCTATCCCTTATTGTTAGTGGTTCAAGTAGTAGTTTAGAATTGTACATCAAAAAATTTGTGCGCAGTCAGATAAATGTGTGGTGAAAATTGTGTAGGTATCATTTTGTGCCTAGTAAAGGTTATATGGTTGTTGAACGGTTTGTCAACCCACATATCCAAAACTATGTGTGGTGAAATGTTTTAAAAATTGTATTATTTTAAATTAAATTAAAATAATAACTTATCTCTAAACCTCACCCCTCCCCCTCTAGGCAAGCATGACGCATCAGGGACACACCCCTCCATCTCATCTCCTCTTCTACACATAAAATCACTGCGATTTCACCATGAATATACATAGATCAATAATGTTAATTTATCTCATCCCTTCTCCTCAAGAGTTCTGGCCATTTTTCGGGTTATTCATCACCCAATGGGGTTCTTCTGAACACCCTGGGCATTGGGATAACCCCGATTTTGTTTTACTCATATTTTAGGGTTGTGAAAAAGGTCTATTGGGTCATATAGGTGCATGTTCCTGAAACCGCATCCAAAAGTGCTATGTTAAAAGTTGTTTCAGTTTTTCAACACCATCATTGGTAAGGTTTTAAACCATTATTTATGATTTTATCCCCTAAATTGATAATCTTTAGCTGTTTATGGGTGATAGTAACAAATTATAGTGGGTTTTGATCAATTTTAGGAGGAGCGTACGCATTTAATTAATTATATATATATATATACATATTCCATGTATATATTCCCTCATGGTGCTGGGAATATGTGCGTTGATCTAAGGATATATATATATATATGAATGTATATGTGTTTGAGTGGATGAAAACATGAGTTAGAAATTATTTTTGTGGTCTTATTTTGAGGTAGGTCCTTAACCATTCCATTTATGTTTTTGAATTAATGAGTTTTTAATTTAATGATTCTTGATATATTGAATTTCAATTCTAGAATAAGTTTATTAATTTTTTTAAATTACTTTTTGACGGATAAAGTCATATGTTAATAATAAAACCCCTTCAATGGAGGTTTATTTCCATCAAACAAAAAAATTATTGTAGTTTTTATATCATTCTTCATTGTGTTTTGAGTTTTTGATATGTTTTTGTGTTGGTTTGGAAATATGATAGGTTCATGCATGGACCATTGATTTTATTAAATAATGTTTCCCACCTGAGTCAAAAGATGAATTTGGCATTAATTTACGGTGAATAATGTATTAAATTTTATATTATTTTTTTCCCACGTGATTTAAGTTATGTCTACGATAGGTAAAATAGACTGTTATGCTATAATCAACCATTTGGATTTCTTATTAAATGGATCTTGAAAGGATTTTGACTTGGAAAACCCTAAGTGGCCCTTTTTACCCCATTTCATTGAATACAAAACATGTAATTTATTTCAATATCAATTTTAAAATTATATTTATTGAATGGGAATTGATGAGTTACCACAACCATTGACCCATTTCATTTCATATCATTATTAAGCATGAATTCCCATTAAATGGTGATTCCCATAAGAGTTTTATACTACCACACCATGTAGGACGTCAGTAAGCATGATAATCTTTTTACAATGATTACCCCATGTGAGTTAAAATATTACTAAGTCATGTGATAGCTTGATTGGCTTATAAGTCTTGTTATATTGGAATTTTCCATGTAAGTATTTGAATGGACCTTAACATGGTATCCCTTGTGAGTTATATTTGGATCATACTATGTAACAGATTTATTATTCAAGGGAAGCTCATTATCATAGAATTCCCATAGGAGTAAATAAATGGACAATCCTTATGGGGAAGGAAATTTCTTGAATCACCCTATTGAGGTGAGTTTTTTTTAATGATCCTCTCAATTATGACCTTGGAATGTTAACTGAAGTGTTTTAAATTAATTAATTTGATTTAAATGGTTTTCAACATTGAGTGATTTGTGTATTCATATTAGAATTCCATAGAACAATTCAGTTTTCATTGAAACATGTTTATCCCAAGGGTGATAAATGTATCTAATTTAAGGATTCCATAGAATGACTATTATGTTTTGTTTATAAGATGATTGATACATGGGTTCTTATTATAATTACCCAGATGGAATAATAGGTGATTTTGACTTTTATGCCCCTATGATACATTGTTTTAATGGATGAACTCATATGGGGGGTTTGATTATTATATTCTATGTGATACATGGATCCCATAGTGTATTCAAAGGATGAATTCAAAGGGAATGGATTTACTTATGCATATGGTGATACATGGATCCATATGAGAGCTTCCCTAGATGGGATCATTAAGGCTACAAATTTTTTCCCGAAGGATACTTTTTATCCATGGATACACACAATGTGACTTTTATTATTTATGCCACATGATACATGAATTCTGATATATAAGGCAATACATAGACAAACTCAAGGGTATTGAATTAGATATCATGGGTAATACTTGGGGTTTCTATATAGGACCACCATGGAAGAACTCGAATGAAATGGACATTATACCACACCAAGAGAGACAACGGGTTCCTAAGAGGGTCATTAAGGTTTTTATTATAGGGTGTTTATTGATATCATAAGTGGAGTGATACTTGAATTCCGACATAATATCATCAAGGAATTTCTCTGGTTATAAGTGTTTTAAAAGAGAATAATGTGTATTATGACTTTTTTTCGAAGACAATTTAAAATTTTGGATTCATTCATGATTATGCATTGTAGAAATAATGTTTAGGAATATTTAATTACATATTTATAGGTAATGTTAAGAAGTTCACCATGTCCAAAGTCTTGTTTAATTAATCAGATGAAGCATCATGTTAATATGGAAAATTTATGACTGTTAAATCAAATACTACTCACCTAAATGACTTTGATTAAATGTATTTGAGTATATTTGGAAGCCTATACATTATGAGTTCTTTACTTTTTAGTACTTTATTAACTATTATATATATTCTTGCACTGTTAGATTTGTATAAAACATGTTTGATTTGGCTCAAAATTGGGGGCGCCAGCCTATTGGGATTATATCTCACACCCTACTCAGGTACCATTTGTTCTGGTGTAGACATACTTTTTTCAGAGATATTGACCTTACTTTTGATGTATTTTTTGTATTTGGATATTGAGAGAAAATGGCAGATAAGATGCTTTAGATGCCCATGGATATCACCCATGTGGCATTACTGTCTTTCCATTTTCCATATATAAATGTAAAACATATTGTATTTTACTCTGTTTATTTATTTAATCATCATATAGAATGCATTCATTATATAAACTGGTGTTATCAATATTTCTTATTCATTATCTATTACAATTTTCTTCCACAAATAGAATTATCTATATATACTTTTTCTGCTGATATCAATGTCATACAATTTGTTAAACATTGTGTACTATGAGAATGGGGATATAGACTCCCCCTGATATACATTTTCACCCTTTCTGCTAATCTGATTCCTCTAGCATACAAGGATATACGCTTAAGGCCTTGTGGCGACCAATTTGGCTACCAGTTTAGTGGTCATTCGAGTTGAGATGTTACAATACCAAGTCCAAGATGAGACATCTATTTTTATTATTTTAAATTAACAATTTTTATGTTTTTTAATTGACTATAACATATTATCAAAAAATGTTAAATTATAATCAATTCTTTCAATTCAATGAAATTTCATATATTCATTATTAATCCTTATTTTAATGAATTCAACAAATTTTTCCATGATCACATGTCACTTTATTATTGAGGTGAGTTCGATCCATATTTTATCATTTATTTTTAAATAATAATGTTATTATGATATTTTTTACTATATAATTTTATATTATTATCTTGTAATGATTTATTATTTTTTATATATTTTTCTTCCTCATAATATCTCCCATGATGAAGATATATTAATCATTGATAAGTTTTTACCTAATGGTGAATTTTTAGAGAATCCATTTTTTTGTTTTACCTTATCCAGGTTATGATATTTAAATATCAGGTAAATTCTTGTAGGGAGTTAAGAGGAATTTTATTATAGTAAAATTATTATACATTAGTATTTTTCTAAAAATCATACTAAAAAACCAGAACCTATCATTACATGAGTTTTGAGACTATTTTTGAGATGTAATAATTAAATAATTGTATCAATTATTTTGTATGTATGTTAATAATTGGTTTCTACAGAAAATCATATATTGAAATTTTTCCAATGGAAATTATCATATGTATCCCTTTATGAGATGGTAATTTTTTTTGGATTAATTTTTAATATTATCTGAATGATGTGTTCTATATGATAAGAATAGGAAACACCCCCACCAATTAATGTATCATCCAATATCTATGGATAATAATAGTTTAGAGACTTTCTTCTCCCTATATCCCTTATTAATTAATGTGTGTAAAATAATCCACAACAATACCTCATCATAATTTTTGTACAATGTCATTGACTATGTCACATAAAAATAAATACATGAATACAATAGTAGCAACATCATAATCCAGGATCCACTGAGAAGTCAAAAAACATTTTTAAATGAGGATTGCAGTTGTAAAGTAATAATAAACTTATTAATGATTTCCAATATTTTAGAAATCTATAGATAATTTAAAAAAAATTCAATTTCATTAATTAAACAAATTTATTTCAGTTTAATAATTAGGTTGATATTAGTACCCATATGACATGTTATTATCATGATATTAGATGTGATGAAAATAAGTTCAATTATATTTCATATTCATTATATTAGCTTACAAATATCATTACATAAATGATTCCACTAACATAGAATATAAATATCACATTATTATTCCATATTATCTTCCAATTAGTCATATTAAAATACATATTTACATTTAATACCATCATGATCGGAACTCATATTTATGGAATACATATTCATCAATGACATGCTATTATTTCACTCTAATTAATGAAATACAATATCAGTAATCATAGTAAGAATTTATAATTAATACACTTATTAATAGTCAATGTTTTTAAAAACTAAAAAAAAATATTTTGATGTATTTTATTTTAATATTCATTTTAAAATTTATATTTTCGTAATCACTAGTTCCATTTATCATAATTATGTAATAAATTATATCACTCGCTATAGTATTATACTACTTCTTGTTATCCTTGATATAATAATAATTCACAATATATTATTTCATCATGTATATTAATTTTATAATATCAATAGTTTAATTTGGTCAATTTATCATATATATTATACACATATAAAATTTTCCCTTATCACTACCAGATTTAATAAAACAATTGTGTGTTCTCACCACACCATTATGGGGAGTAATTAAATGAATAATTATTTTTTTATTTATTATTTTATTATCTCATAAAATCAAATATTTATTAATATAGTTTTCTAAATAACATATATAATTATTTTCTTCTATTTCATAATTCTTTTGATCAGCATTACCAATCTCAATAAAGTTAACATCTTATATAAGTAATACAATGAATTCATGGAATCATACTGTGGCTATTTATACCCAAATTGAGTCCATTAATTTCATAAAATTAAATTAATTTAATAATTATGAATACTTAAAATATTTTATTATTTAATCCATGAACAATTATTATTACTTTAGTACAAAAAAAATTCATATTCTGTTATTTTTTTTTCATAAATCATCAAAATATATAAATTTTTTTACCAGATAATATATTTTATTTAAAAATGAATGAATGGAAGAGGTCACTGATACATTTAATACAAACAATTAACTTTCAATGATCCCCCACATGAGACCCTTTCCTCCCATAAATTTTAGGTTCAACATCCCATATCCAAATCAAAGGAGAAGAAACCCCGTCTAATTTTATTCCAACATCACATAACCATTTTATTTCATTAAATACTAGTCAAGGGAATTATATCCCCTGACCTAGTCAATTTTCATAGGGATCATAAAAATTCATTTCATTGTTTGATCAGACATATTTAAATTGTATTTTTCAATATTACCTCATTTTATATTTGGCATATAATATTGTAATTAGGTGATATTGGACCATATAAATTCTATCCAAAATTATCTAATCATTATTCCAAATGAAAGCATGTTTTTTGTTTTATTATTTTCATAAAATAGATCTAATGATTGTGATAAAAGAAGATTTTGATTAATGGGTGACGATAGTTCGCTTTTAAATCAAAACGTTCAAATGTTTAGATGGTCTATGATCAATAGAACTTCCATGTTTACCCGACACTATCATTCATCCATATATAATGCAACTATAGAGAGAGGGGAATTTCCCTTACTCACTATTAAATTATGTGATCTAATATATATGTACCTTTTGAACATATTTCATTCATATGTTATCCATAAATAATTTACTAGGATGACCAAATAGTATGGAGAATTTCAATGTTATAAATATTTTTTTGAATATCATCCCACCTATTATTTCTTACTATTGAGATTTAAAAAAACAATTAGGTGTACCTCATTGAGTGACTTTTATTCAAATATAAATTCCATCATGAATTGATATTATATGAGCCTGTCGTTTTTTTGATATATCTATCTTTTAGTTTATTGTGTGTGACGTTGTGTACAATTTTTTTTAGATACCTAAATCATTTTTAGGGTAAATCACATAATGATGTGGTATACATGTTTAGTTTAATAAATTGTGTCTTAGGATAGATAAGATAAATATGTATATGAGGGTTTTCCATGCCTGGATAGGCATTGGAGTTTGTCTGGGCCCTTATGTACAATTTGGGTTCAGAAATACATATAGGGAGATTTCATGTTGATTACATGTTACATTACATCTAATTTTTGATGTACATATTGTGAACTTATGTATGGAATTAATCAGTTACACGTCATTTCAGGAATACATGCTGTGTAAAATCAGGCATCATTAAATCAATCTATAATGATGGGTTTTTCATCATGTCCCTCTTAAAAATAAATTATATGTAATATAATTAAATGACATATAATTTCAAGAGAAACAATTTTAATGAGGGTCATGTGGATTAATTTTCATCACCACTGGTCCAACCCTCACCTATAGACCCTTAGGAGAAGTCACAACAATTTTGGAGCTATATCCTCCCTTTAGAATGTCTTATTTTTTAATCAATCTATATTATGTCATTATAATTTGGCATTCTATTATTTCTTTTTTATCTGATTCATTTAAAGTGTAATTTTTTAGAGCAAGGTCATTTTGGGTTTTGATCATGATTGGTTGTGATATAGGACCCTTATTATGATCATCTACATCATTTTTATTGTTAGAGAATACTATTGGTAGAATTGGTTGATTTCTGGTTAATGGTATTGGGTCTAAACATAAAACCTAAGGTTTGTATGATTGAAAATTTCAAGAAACAATTCATTTTATCCAACATAAATTGAGATAAATTTAATAAAACGATGAATTATTCCTTGGAATACCTTTGGATCCTATTAGTTATTAACTAGGTTTTTTTGCTATAATTCTGTTGAGTGAATCTTTGATCATAAATGAATTGAAAAATAGCGTAAAATATATTTATCATGACATGGGAGTTGGTTGATTACTTAATTAAGATTATCCTTGGATTTGACTAATTATTGAAGTGAATGAAAATTTTTTATTAAGGAAAAATTACAAGTAGAATGTTTAATAGAAAGATTAAAATTAATTTTCCTAATTAACCATTGATGTTAATAATGTGATATTTTTAAATCCTATTTTTCTATGAATTGGGTTCAGGTTTTTACATTTTACTGCTTCTATATTGTGGTTTTCTCCCAATTTACATGCTAAAATTATAATATGTAAGGACACTCTATGAGACACTCTAAAAAGCTTACATAGTAGGTTATGCCATATGACACATGATAAAATTATTATACACCTAGCACAAATATGATAAATGATAAAATTCTTATATACAGATCATATCCCTAACACATGATGAAATTATTATACACCAAGATCAATCTAGATTGATTGCTTAAATTATTATATAGAGGGTTTCCCCAAGTATTGTAAGATTTATAACATTGATATATGGTTTTGGATGGAATTCATTTGTTACATTCAGGAATAAATTCTGTCATGGAAACGAGGCATGTTATTTTTACAAAGGTAATGATGTCACGACCCGTCCTCAGGGCCCGTGCCGTGACTACCCCAAGCCCGCCTTCCATAGGCCAGGGGATGGAGACTAGCACCAAAGGCATAAGTCCCGATAACTGGGAAGGAATTTCCTTTATATAACATAAACACATGCAACCAGAGTACAAGTGGAAGCAATACACTATGTACCAAATATAGTGCTGAAAAGTAAATGGGCCAAAATACAAAACCAACTGAAAAGTACAACTACAACTGAACGAAAGAAAAGACAACCAACTAGAAGATAGAAGCATCTCCTGGGTCGTCCACCTCGGATCCTACCTGAAGGGTAGGTACAGATAGTCTCCTCAACGCTCTCTCCCACCAACCTCCTCCGAGTACCGTCTCGTCATGAAGTCCACCTCGGGGTACTGACTCATCGTGAGGTACACCTCAGGGTATCGTCCAGTCCTCGCATACTCGGTCTCTATCAGCGCTGTGTATCGTCTGCATCCAACACAACGAGGTGTAGTCATATCCTGTGTAGGGGTGAGTATAACGATACTCAGTAAGGACCCCGAGACCCTCAACGTCTCACTAAATCCCACAAGGATAACCACAATGAAGGATCGAAACAGATAACCCTTAATTAGGTACAAGCCCATACTTATTCATAAGTTATCAAGTAACCCATCTCAATCATGAGGAAACACAAAGGTTATGAAATCAACGGATAACCAATTCTTAGGTACATGCCCAAACATATACCTAAGTTATGAAGTGACCAATCTCAATAATGAGAAAAACACAAAGATCAATGACTCACCTCAAACCAAGCTTTTCATTATCGAAACAACAACTACGGGAGAACTCCTCCTCTATTGAGTAAAGTGGCCCCGCCATGACTCTGAGGCGCTACTCAAAAACCTTAGACTGTTGAGTTACTCCTCCTGTCGAGTATCGCGGGTCTTCTGCCAAACAATGGGGGCTCCATCCGCTGAGGGTCTGCCGCTAAATACTGGGCGCTCTCCCTAATAGCATATAGAGGTACTCCTCTTGTCGAGTACCACGATTCTACTGCCAACTACCGAGTGCTTCGTCCACCATGGTTCTACTTCCTAATAACAGGTGCTCCGCCCACTGAGCTAACCGAATCACTACGAGTCGAATCGGTCAAGTAGTCGTCAGGTCTACAGCTACTCAGTCTCTGCACTCCGTATGCTCATTTCCGGGAGGGTCCGCTCTACGAGCTACTCTACGTCACATCCAAGTGTCACGAAGTATCATGTAGAAGTATCACAAAGGACCGCGTCGTCAAAGGGGTCTCAACTCAATAGACTGCGCGTCAATCGGACGCCTGGTCTGTGAGTTATTAGCTTTTCCGTTCCAGGAGCCCGGTTGGTTTTTAAGCTAAAACCAACCCGACCACACTCAAATACCATCCTTAATTTGCGTAGAGTATGTCAAAATAACTGTCTCATCAAGAGGAATCCAACAAAGTTGACGATACGTCAATCAGACGTCTGGAGCTCAAGTTATAAGTGTTTTCACTCCGAGGGCCTGGTTGGTTTCGATTTCAAACCAACCCGGCCATACACAAACATCACCGAAACATTGGGTGTAATATACCGAAGCTACCTTTTCGATCCAAGGAATCATACGCAACTGATGGAGTGTCAATCGGAGGTCCGTAGCTCAAGATATGTCGGTTTAACCGAAAACTGTCCGAAAATAGGGGTTTTGGGCCCAGTCCGACCCAGCCCAACATCCCCTGGCTCAGCCCGAAGCGGGGAAACCTGACCCAGGTCCGGGTCTGGCCCGGGAGGGTGCGGCCTGGCCAGGCTGGTGTGGCCCGACCAGGCGTTGGGGGCTCGGGTCGGCGCGGGCGGCCCGTCCGACGTGACCCGGCCTGCACGGCCCGCGCGGTTAGCTGCGAGGACGGCCAACTAGGTGGGGTGGTGGCGCCCAGTGAGGCCCGCCCTAGCCACTGATTAGGGGGAGGGGTTACACCCCCCGGTTCTTCGAAATGACTGGCTGTGTTTTCCGACCCCTGGGTAACTGTGAGACCCCTCAGGTTCCGCCTTAGGAGGGCACAGTGGGCCGGCACATGCGGCCGGTTTCCAGATCCGCTGCGGCCTTAGGTAGCGGCTTTGTTCAACCGGCACGGCGCGACGGCGCCGCGCCCCACTATCGCGGCCTGCCCTGGCCGCGACCTCTTCAAGATCCGGCGCAGCGCGACAGGGCCGTGCCCCTCCCCCGCAGCCTTCCCCGGCAGCGGTCCGGCTCTACTCCGTGTAGTACAACGATGTCATGCATTTGTGATGACCCGAAAACCATGTGATAACGACCCACTCGTGGTTGGCACGACGCCAGCCGTTTATTTAAAGTCTGCCTCCATCGTACATAATCTACAAATGAGAGGGAAAGGGTCGGACCGTGTTTGTGCGGTCCGAGCCCTTCCTCCTCAAGATGGTATCATACGGCCCAACGAATTTCAAGAATTGAAGAATGATGAATGGTATTAAAACATTAACATAAAAACCCATATATTGATTATATCATTGCACGTTGTCGAGCCGCGGAAAGAGAATGAAGTTGATGTTGATCATTGCGTCTGCCTCACACTTCTTATCAAATCTTGAGGGTCAGAGACTCATTGGAATCCGACCTCCGTTGAAGGATTGTTCTTCTTTTAAGATCTTGAAAGGCCCATTGTTGGAGAACCGTTCACCTTTGGAGTTTTAAAGTTCTCTCTAAATTTCTCCATAGGTTTCCCACAAGGTTCTCCAAAATATTTTCCAACCCCTATTAAAAAGAAACTTCCCCTATTAATAAACATGCCATTCCATTTCAAATAAAAAACTCTTAATGTCATATTAATTGGGGAGAAAGGGAGGTGAAAGGTTGCTCAATTAAAGGGGGAGTTGAAGAGAGTTAAGAATTAAAAACAAGGGGAGTTAAAAATTAAAGAAGGGGGTTTAAAAGGATTTTAGGGAATGTTAAAGGTTGGGGCTTGTGTGGGCCCCACCTCCCATATATCCTCACATGGGTAGTTAGGTGCTTCTAGGTCCCACCGAAACTCCCCCATGTAGGATATAACCACGTTAGATATAAAATAAAATTGTTCCACAATTTTATCCACTTCTTATTTAATCCACAAATTTTAACTATTCCTCTCGCACAAACACAACTGCGGTAATGGTCCCCTTAAGAAATTACCGGCATTGTGAGTTCATCGGTGCCCTCAGATTTCATTTTCGAGCACCGGTTCAAAAGATATAAAAACCCACTCTTTCGTTCACCAAACATATCCGAGCTAAACATTATAAATTTATTCCGTGCACACCGGGTCTTGGAATCAAGTGCCGTCAGAACCCACAGACTCTTAAAATTCCAAAGAAATTAAGAAAAAAAATTCTTTAAATTTCAGGGACTTTACATGACTCCCACCTTATGGATTTATGACCTTGTAAAGATATAACACAAACTAGGGAAACTAAAGGAGGTACCGAGCACGCCTCTAAGCCTCCCGCACCTATGTGCTCTTCTGGAGGTTCCCATGCTGCCAGCGAATGCGCACTAGAGGAATCGACCATCCTTTTTGGACCTACTCTTATCGATCCTCAATATCTACTAGATCCCCCATGAAAGTCTCCCCTTTCATTGATATCCAGCTCCCTGTGATCGATGATGTGAGATGGGTCCTGCACGTATCTCCTCAGCTGAGATATGTGGAAGAGGTCATGCACCCGTTGCAACTGTGGTGGAAAGTTCAAGAGGTAAACCACCTTGCCTACCATGTTGAGGACCTCGAAGGGTCTGATGAACCTCAGATATTACTTGCCTGTTCAGCCACATCTCCTTAGACCTCGTCAAGGTGAGACCCGTATAAAGATGTGGTCTCCATACATGAACTCCAGAGGTCTCCGTCTCCTATCAGTATATGACTTCTGTCTACTCTATGTAGTGTCAACTGCTGTGAACCATAGGCGATCACTGCCCGATTCTACATCAGGACAAACCTTAGTTTGGTCCCTGATGTGTTGTTGAGAACTATGTAACCAATGCCCTCAAGATGGGTACACTGGTCAGCCTCTACCTCAGTTTCTGAAAGCTTTTCTGAAATAGGTGCTGCAACTCTGGAGAATTCTAGCACAAAGGTAATTTTGGACAACTCATAAGTGATCGAAATTACCCCCTTATGCATGATTCCATCTTGTGCTGCCTAGGTTTTCCTTTTCGCTGACCAAGGAAAACCCACCCCAATGTTGAAGGTATACCACAACCTTTTTTAATAATACATTCAATCAGTGTATAAACTGTAGTTCCCCAGTCCATACCCAAACTAACGTCATAAGGCCTCGACACTCCCACCAAGAGGTTCCAACCGAAACTCTCACCTCAAGGGTCAGATCACACTATCAGCGTAAGCATGATTATCGAGTCTCCTCTAAAAATATCTCCAGACGTGAGGGTCAAGTAAACAGTTTAACCAGAATCTCTAGGTATGGAACAAGATTCGTGGAAGGTAGGAACGATTGGTACCAACTTCTATTGATACATCCGCTAGTAGTAGGCCCTGGCCGTACTTCGAATAATTCCTAGAGCCCCTGGGTCACACTCCTGGACCGCATGTAGCTACTCTCTTCCCCTACCCTCATGCTTCCTGAGCCTGGCGGGAACTACAAAGGCGGGTGGTTGTAACATGTCGAAATGTACACCACCTCATGCTGCTCTCCCAGATTTTCTTCCACATCTGATGCTCTACAGATTCATCTGTCCTTAACCCTTACTCTTCTTGAGACATTTTACACACCCAAGTCTCTGAGACTAGCACCAGTATCCTGTTTTCCCACTGCTAAAATTCAATGGTTGTATCCATTCAGTGAAAAAACATTCAACCACAAATGTTCTCTCTAGCACCTTAGCATTAGTAGGAATTCATAGAGGAAAAGTGCTGCCAAGAATGTCCTTTAAACACACCTCTCTATGAGGTTCGAGCCCTGAAGCACAAATCGTATAGTATTCATCGAGTACCAGGAATGGCCAGTACACCCCGATGAATACTTAGCTACGGACATGTCGTCTTGCCGAAGCTGTATAAGCTCTAGAAAACTCTCAGCCACCTCCTCAAGCCAGTCCTCAGCGGCCTGTGAGTCGGGCTCACCTCGAAACCTAAGGGGTATCTGACGCTGAAACATGTGTGAGGCACTAAGCCTACATGTGTCAATTACCGGTACCACTGGTTGAAAATGCTGACCAACAGGTAGTGATATAGCTGGAACACTACCCGAAGGTACTATCTCAGGCATCGGTCCACGTACCAAATCCTCATCACTATACGGCCCAACCTCATGGTCACTCACAAGTTAACACTAGTATCTAAGATCACCATCTTCTGAACTAGTGTCTAAACTAGGTGTAGAACTCTAGCAATCACCTCCAGCCAGTCCACTGCTGCCTCTGAATCTGTCTCACCACGTATATTTAGAGGCCTCTACTACTGGAACTCATGCGACGCGCTTTGTCGGCGTGCACTGTTCGCTAGTTTTTCTGGTGGTATCTTCTGCCCAACGGGTGGTGGTTATACTGGTACACCCCCCGAGGGTGCCAACATAGAAAGAGGGCCATGCACCGGAGTCTCATCGCTCGGTGGTTCGTCATCGAGTACTCTCTTGGAACTTCAACTGACTGTCTATGTGGAGACGTCCTGAAAAGATACAACATGGTCAAACGATTTAAAACTGTTGAGCTGACCTGGTTTGAGCTGACATAAAGAAAAATTTTGGAAACACACACACAATCAGTGTTTTCGTTCACCGGGTTGGAAATCAGTAGTCAGGTTCCTGGTGTATGGATATGTCAGCTGCCACACCAACACTGGACTCCCTGAACTGAAAACCACAATCGTTACGCTTAACACTGTTGCTTCATAGAAAGAAAAACATCAGAGTCATAAGTTCTGTGGTAGAACCAAATCCTTTGATTACAATTTTTCACGACCCGTGCTCGGGGCCCGTGCCGTAACTATCCCAAACCCGCTTTCCATAGTCCAGTGGCTGGCGACAAGCACCAAAGGCGTAAATCCTGATAACTGGGAAGGTATTGCCTTTATAAAACATAAACACATCCAACCAGAGTACAAGAAGATGTAATAAACCAAGTACAAAAGATAGTGCTGAAAAGAAAATGAATCAGAATACAAACCCCAACTGAACGAATGAAATGAAAAAAGCTGGAAGATAAAAGCTGCTCCTGTGTCGTCCACCATGGATCCTAACTGAAGGGTAGGTACAAATAGCCTCCTCAACGCTCTCGCCCGCCAACCTCCTCTGAGTACTGTCTCATCATGAAGTCCACCTCCGGGTATTGACTCATCGTGGGGTCCACCACCGGGTACCGTCCAGTCCTCGTACACTCAGTCTCTCTCAGTGCTGTCTGTCGTCTGCTTCCAACACAACGAGGTGAGGTCATAGCCCATCCAGGGGTGAGTATAACGATACTCAGTAGGGACCCCGAGACCCTCAAGGACTCACTAAATCCAACAAGGATAACCACAAAGAAGGATCTCAACAGATTAACCTTACTTAGGTATTAGCCCATACTTATAACTAAGTTATCAAGTAACCCATATCAATCAAGAGGAAACACAAAGGTTATGAAAACAACTGATAACCACTACTTAGGTATATGCCCAAACATATACCTATGTTATCAAGTGACCCATCTCAATCATGAGGAAAACACAAAGGTCAATGACTCAGCTCAAACCACGATTTTCATTATCAAAACCACAACTTATGGAGAACTCCTCCTCTGTCGAGTACAATGTCCATGTCAAGACTCTGAGGTGCTACTGACTAATCTTAGACTGCTGAGGTTCTCCTCCTGTCGAGTACCGTGAGTCTGCCGCCAAATATCGGGTACTCCGTCCACTGAGGGTCTGCCGCCAAATACCGGGAGCTCCCTCTAATTGCCTTCAGAGGTAATCCTCCTGTCATGAACCGCGGGTATGATGACAACTACCAGGTGCTCCATCCGCCATGGGTCTGCCGCCAAATACCTGGCGCTCTGCCCACTAGGCTAACCGAGTCACTATGAGTTGAATCAGTCAAGAAGTCGTCATGTCTACAGCTACTCAGTCTCCACACTCCATATGCTCCTCTCTGGGAGGGCCTGTTCCATGAGCAACTGGTCATTACTTCATAGTGTAACGAAGTCTCATGTAGAAGTATCACAACGGACCGCCTCGTCATAGGGGTATCAACTCAATAGACAGCGCGTCAATCAGACACCCAGTATGTGAGTTATTAACTTTTCTATTCCAGGAGCCTGGTTGGTTTTTATGCTAAATCCAACCCGAACATACTACAGTATCATCCGAAACCCATGTGGAGTATTCCAAAACAACTTTCTCATCAAGAGGAATCCAACAAAGTCGACGGCACGTCAATCGGTCATCCAGAGCTCAAGTTATAATCATTTCTGCTCCGAGGGTCCGTCTGGTTTCGAGTTCGAACCCACCTGGCCAGACCCAAACTATTCCTAAACCTTGGGTGTAATATAGATAATTGAAACTCTTTATCCAATGAATCATACACAACTGACGGTGCATCGATCGGAGTTCCGTAGCTCAAGTTATGTTCGTTTAACCGAAAATGGCCCGAAAATATGGGGGCTAGGCCCGGTCCAACTCGGCCCAACACCCACTGGGTCAGCCTGGTAGGGTGCAGCTCGGCCCGGATGGTGCAGCCCGGCCTGGCGCTGGAGGCCCGGCCCGGCGCTGGCGTCCCGGCACGACACTGGTGGCCCAGCCCGGTGCTATCGGCACGGCCCGCGTGGCCCACGCGGTTGGCCACGCGACAGGCCGACAAGGCGGGGCGGCAGCCCCGAGTGGGACCTTCCATAGCAGTCGGTTGGGTGGAAGGTGGTTACACCCCACGGTGCTTCGAAATGGCCTTCCGTGTTGGTCGGACCTTGGGAAACCGCGAGACCCCTCGAGTCCCACCTGTTGATAGCAGCGACGGCCGGCAGAGCCGGACGCCCTTCCAGATCTGACGCGGCCTTTGGCTGCAGATTTGTTCATCCGGAGTAGTGCAACAGCGCCTCGCCCCACCATCACGACCCCTTCATGCTCTGGCACGGCGCGACAGCTTCACGCCCCTCCACCGTGGCTGGCCACGACCGCGGCCCTCTGTAGCTCCGGAACGGCGTGACGGCGCCGTTCCCCTCCGCCGCGGCCCGCCCCAACCGCAGTATATCTCTAAACAGTGCGGCACGATTGTGGCGCGCCTATGCGGTGACCCAAAAACCATGCTCTAGCGACTTGCTCATGGTCGGCCCGACGCCGACCATTTCTTTGTAGTCTACCTCCATTGTCCATAATCAACAAACGAGAGGGAAAGGGTCGGACCATGTTCGTGTGGTCCAAGACCTTCCTCGTCATGATGGTATCATGCGGACCAATGAAACTCAAGAATTGAAGAACAATGAATGGCAATAAAACTTGAACATAACAACCCCTACCTTGATTATAAAATTGTACATCATCGAGCCATGGAAATAGAATTAATTTGACGTTGATCAATGTGTCTACCTCACACTTCATATCCGAGCTTGAGCGTCAAAGACTTGTTGGAATCCGACCTCCATTGAAGGATTGTTCTTCGTCGAAGATCTTTGAAGGCCTGTCGTTGGAGAACCGTTCTTCGATGGAGTTTTAATGTTATCTTTTAATTTCTCCAAAGGTTTCCCACAAGGTTCTCCAAAATATTTTCCAACCCATATTAAAAAGAGTCTTCCTCTATTAATAAACATGCCATGGAATTTTAAAATCCAAACTCATAATGGCATATTAATTAGGGAGAAAGGGAGGTGAAAGATTGCTCAATTTAATGGGGATTTGAAGAGAGTTAAGAATTAAAAACAAGGGGAGTTAAAAATTAAAGATGGGTGTTTAAAAGGAGTTTAGGGAATGAGAAAGGTTGGGGCTCGTGTGGGCCACACCTCACATATATCGTCACATGGGTAGTTAGGTGCTTGTGGGTCCCACCCCAACTCCCACATGTAGGATATAACCACCTTAGATATAACATAAAATTGTTTCACAATTTTATTCACTTCTTACTCAATCCACAAATTTTAACATTTCCTCTCGCACAAACAAAACTACGGTAAAGGTCTCCATAAGCAATTACCGGCGTTATGAGTTCATCGGTGCCCTTGGATTTCAATTCCAAGAACCAGTTTAAAAGATAGAAAAACCCGCTCCTTCGTTCACTAAATGTACTCGAGCTAAACTTCATAAATTGATTCTGGGCACACCGGGCCTCAGAATCAGGTACCGTCAGAAACCATAGACTATTAAAATTCCATAGAAATTAAGAAAAAAATTTCCATGAAATTTCTAGGTCATTACGAATGAGGTTGTTTTTGAATAGATGTGATACATTCTAAAATATATTCCAATATGTTTTTGAACATGGTTGAAATGGTATGAATTTAATTGTTTAATCAATTTAAACACTTGTTTATTGAATATTTGCATGAACTTTCTATCATCCAGGTTATGTTTATACATAGTTTTTTCAACCTAATGAGATTTAATGATACCCTATATGGTCTATTATTTGGTATTGGAGAAGATTAATTTGATGCATGAGCGGAAAAATGTAGAGGGAAGTACAATTGATTGTTTCTTGCTGGATGTGCTGGAGTTTAAAGAAGTGACTGACATTTCGAGGCCCATGACATTTGAGTATTTGAAATTATTATTTGTATTATTTATTACATGATATTTACTTATATTTTATCCTTTAATTACATTATTTTACATTTATTTATTGGATTATTAAATTATATTTTATTCTTTGTTTTTTAATATATTATATTGTTTCCATAATTTTCACTAACCTAGTAGTTATTTAGTTTTTATAAGATTATTCCATGTTGATGTAACTCTATAGTTAGTTTTATAGTATCCCCACTATACCTATCACAGCCAAATTTTTAGTTTGAATCCTATGTAATATGTGGAGGTGTTCTAGAGGTATCACAATAAAACATTATTTCATGATGTGAGAGTGTTCCAGATCAGAGGACATTACAAAGTGTTATTAGAGAAAACCTAGTTTAATTTAAATTTATTTACAAGTTCGTAATGGAGGAAATAAGGCTATGATAGGTTAAGACTAGTAAATGATCATTTAATTGGAATTAGTAATCCCATGTATGTGGGGAAATTAGAGCTCCCAAGGGTGGATTGTTGTTTATATAATTTTCTTATTATATAAAATGTTATTTCACCCTATGACCGTCGCATATTGTGCAATGTAATTATTTATTAATGTAACTGATTCTTGTTTTTATATATGAGGGTCAGTGTGAATCAAGATGAGTATTAATGCATCATCATAGGTAAAAGTGATATATATTGACATGAATTGATCATGATTGGGGAATATTTATTCCATGTGATATATTTTCATGTTTGAACTGTTATATAGGATTAACATTTATATTATAGAAATGAAATTAACTATTATGTCATGATAAAACATTTGTAATGAGAAGTCCTCAACTCCAATAGCATGAAGTAAGTTCCTTGGGTATTTAAATGGTTTCCATGAACCCTTAAGACACATCACATAGAACCAAATAGTTTAGTAGTTTTGGAAAACAAGATACTAACATAGGGTTTACAATAAAACCTGAACGTAAAAAAAATATAGAAACTCATTTGGTAACAATCATCACTATTAGATTATCAATAAATGTAATTCATAATAAACCTACTCACATCCTTTTGAAAAAACATAATAAAGGGGTGATATCAAATGATTAGTAAGGTTTAACAATAAATCATAATATATCATGGACATTAACAATATCTCATGGTGAATAAATAAAACATGTTCAAACAAAATATAATCTTGAGCATAATATCGAATGAATAAAAGATGAATACATAATTCCCCATAAATAATAAAAAAACATAACCATAGAATTTATAATATAATATTAATAACCTGATTTATCAATTAATAATTTCATAATGAGTTAATGCATAATTCTGGTATCTAAAACATACCATCGAGGCCTTGACCGAGGCATCTGAATATGAATGGTTAATACCTCCACCAAATCCATATATATTTTATCTCATTAGACCTAAAATTTCATCATAGGGGATATATAGGGCCCCAAAAATTACAAAATATGTCCAATTAATTCCTCATATGAATGGGGTTTATCATATAAAATATGAAAATAATATTCCCTAATCTGTAAACATAATCAGTAACCATTATTAGTAGTACTGTGAATGGTATGAAGATAGAATATCCATAATCTGGATGATCATGAACCTATTTCTAAAATATGTTATATGATAATTACAATAGGTCAATCTTATTAGTTAATATAGGTGTTGAAATATATGAAAATACTCTATTAAAAGTATCAAGTAATTCATGAGATAAATACCGTTTTTTAACTTTTATAAGAAGTGTTATTTTAAAATAATCATATTTATTTAGCATAATTGTTTGTATAAAAACAGAAATTAACAAATATTTATTTGTACAAACAAATTAATTATTTTAGAAAAATAATTTTGTCTAATAATAGATTATTTATTGTACAAAAAAATTGGTATGAAATTTAGATCTTTCTTTTAATCAATCTTGTGAATTGTGGAGAATTTAGAAGGGACCAAGAAAAAAATATATTTATCCATAAAATTAAGATCAAAGGATATGTAGAAATGATTTTGGAACATGTAAAAAAATTATAATAAATATAAAAATAATGAGGAATTAAATTTTTGAATAATGTAGAATGTAGAACCTGAATGAAAATGGAGGTTCGAGAAGATACCATTACCTTATGTTTGAAAGTGTTTTTCAACTACAAATATTGTCCTAGATGGTGAATTTAGAATACTGATTAAATTAACTTATATCCTATTCAACATAAATATTACTTATTATAATATTATTATGTTCATTTATGTTCTTTTTTATGGCTTATGAGATTCAATTTCATCGTTTGGGAGTGTTCCTTCCTTAGATTTCAAGATCATTTTACTTTTACACAGAAATTAAAGATCATGTAAAATGGAAATAATGATAAATTATTGAAATTATATAATATTAATGAAAATATAGAAGATTTTATGGTCATATATTTTCATCCCAGATATTATGATGATTCATTAGATGGAACATTAATGATAATAATTTAGAATATTTTGGTTATTTTTGATCGTCATGAACTAGTTTTGTCTTTTCAATTAATAGCATATATCGATTCATGTCTCAGAACACTAAATAACTTATATAATGTGTAATAAAATATTTAATAACCATTATTATGGGTTTATAAAATTCCATAAAGGCATAATTCATAAATGATAACATGTTATCCATGAAGGTGGTAAACTGGCACCTCTAATATGTCGTCATAATGTTTAAAATAAAAGGAAAAGGGAAAGATATAACATGGTTAATTTCACATTTATGCAATGAAATTAAATTATTGAAAATATAATGAATTTATAATGTCATTTTGTATAGGGGATGTGATTGAATGATTATAAATGAAATGTAATTTAGAAGAAAAATGAAACAAAGGAGTATTTTAACCCATGATTTATCCTCCCTAATAACCTCTTTAAGGGGATTAGTTATGGTAAATTTTTGAGAAATTTTTTTAACAAAATATTGGAATGGACATGGGAGTAGGGTTAATAAAAATCTTAACTGGGATTAAATATTGTAAGGTGCGAGGGGAGGTGGTGGTTAGGGGTAGTATTTATAGTGGCAGATAATGGTGTTTTTTGATTATTTTAATCTTTTTTTTATTATTTTGGCACAAGATTATGAATAATATAAGAATTATATCTAAAAGAAAAAAATAATTAAGGTATGTTTGGGATTATTTTTGTACATAATTAATGACTCACAAATGAGTGTACTTATATTATAATGTATAAATGATGTAAGTTACTATATTTCACTATTCAAAAAAATTCAACTATATTAAAAATAATCTTAAAAATTTACCATAACCATTTATCGATGTGTATAGTTTACAAATTGACTACATAATATGAAAATATTATTATTTATATGATAAATTTTATTTTTTAAAAATTATCATTTATTTCAAAAATAAAAATATTTAAACTATAACTGATTTTATAACTCATTGAAAGATTAATTAAGGTCTCATAAAAATATATTAAAAATTTTAGACAAAAAAATTATTAATTTGTTAATATATTAATTAAATTAAATTTATTTTAAATCATTATATTAATTAATAAATTGTTTTTAAATATGTATGACTTATAAAATTAGAAAAACTTTTTTATTCTTTTTAAAACATTTTGATACTTATAATATGATATAAATATATCATATTTTCATTTATATGATACAATAATATTATTAATAATTGTATAGGTGATGTTACAACAATATTTTTCATATTATTATTCTTAATGGTTACTTTAATATTCTAATGGGCAATAATTTTCTTTTGGTATATGTTATTTATCATCTAGAAAGTCTGTGTACTTCATTCATTAATCATTTATTTTGTATGTACTAAATTAGATAAGAAATATTATGTGATTTATATTATATTAAATAACTATAAGAAGTGAAATTGTATTGAAAGAATTATTTTTCAAGGTAACATTACTAGTTGGGTTTTCAGATTGCTAAACATTTGTACCCTATTGTCAATAATCTATATAGGCACCTCACAGTAAAATAAATCATGTTCCAAATTACATTTCTTCAAAAGCGAGAACATTTGTTCGGTCCGACATGCACTTATTTAAAAAGAGATGTGGAAAACATCCGGGAATTTCAAAAGGATATGTAGAATTACCAAATGAGATGAAACAGATCCATTTCCCTTGAAATTTTTAAAATGTTAAATATATATGGGGCTTAGTTTCCCTTTCCTACAAAACCTTAAGACATTATCTGATGGAAATAATTTAAAAAAACATGATATTCATCTTCATTCATCAAATCCTTTATCTGGTTATCGACATATATCTATTTTCTATATTTTATGATTTTAATAAGTGTTTGAATAATATAAAATGTTTTTGTTGTTTCCTCATGAATATTTGGGCCAATAATCTTACTTTCAACAACATCATCCAAAAAAGTTGGTGAATGATATCTATTTCTACAGAATGCATTATATTTTTCCATTTGAATACATTACTAGAAGATATTGTTGTAGGATAATTCTACAAAAGTCAAATAACGATCATACATGCCTTGAATGTTGAGTCAGAATCATCCCAACATGTCTTCTAATATTTGTATTGTCCTTTTTTTCAACCAATTAGTTTGATGGTTATATGATGTACATATATGAAGCTCAGTATCCAAAGAGTTATAAGGAATATTTCATAATAATAATGTAAATAATGGAGCATGATTTAACACAATTAAACAATGTGCTACAGGATGTCTTACTACATCATTAATATAGAGTCTTGTAAGGAACCCTAGTGGAAAATAATACCTAATAGCATGAAAATGTGCATATTTGTTATGTCAATTAACAATTAACTATAATTCACTAATGTTTCTGTTAGTTTTTGGCTATCCAGTGAAAAATAAATTGTATTATAATTCCATTTACATTAATGAACATGAATAAGCTTCATCACTCTTTTAGGATGTTATATTTCATCCTTTACATGTTGAAAAACTAAACATCTTGATACTTAATCAGGTATTAATCTTTCATGTTACCCCACTTGAATTATTCCATCAAATCTATATACATCTTTGGGTGTAGAAAGTGTATATAGAAATTATAGTTCTGTGAATAATCTAGTAACTACATTTTTAGCCTAGGTATATAGGGAACACCATCTCTCTTCCCAAATTTCATAATTCCAACCTCATACACTATGTATCTCATATTTTGATAATTTATAGCTTTAATATTAATTTTATAATTATAAATAATAAACAATGAAATTTTTATCCTTTCCAATAACGATTTTTGGGAATCCAATTTAAAAATTAATGGTGTTGAGCCTTCATTGATAATTCTCATTCGCATAATCTCTATATCCATGAACAAAAGATCCCTTTTAATTATAATATTTCTTATAACTCCATGATCCATCCAAATCAATGAATCATCTAACTTATTTCACATCCATGGGTGTTAGTGTGTTGTAAAATAATAATCCATGAGTAACTAAATCAATCACATTTGTGTCACGTTGACTCTATACTTTGAGATGCAATATTTCAAATTCTTATGATAGGTATATATATCACAAATTTCACCATATTGATAGTGAATCTATATATTCATAGAAAATATTACTGCAACTAATCATGGTCCTGAGTCTAATAGTTCTATTCACTTTTTAACTACATTAATGAATATGAAATAAAATTATCATTCTATATTAGGACAGAACAATGTCATTTACTTTATTAATCATTATAAACTACAATATGACCATTTTCTGATGTTAGAGTCATGATTAAATCATTCACTAATACCTACTAAAATTCTTAAAAACAGATATCAAAATCAATTTTCTATAAAAGTTTACCCACTTTTCGAGTATTATTGGTTAAATAGTTAGCTAATCGAGAAATGTTCTGAATGGACCTCTAATAGTATCCTATTAAACCAATTGAACTAAATACCTCGATTATGTATATTAATAAGGACATTCGTAATCCAAATTTTTCATAAAAAGATAAAATGATATTCCATCCTTAGAGCAAAATGTCCATGAAAAAAACAGATTGTATCAAAAATTCACACATGCTAATCTTCACAAAAAACACATTTCTTCTATGATTCTTTAAAATAATCAAAAATTGGTTCTATTCGTCTTCATAGATTCTATATTATAGATTGATATCATCAATAAATACCAAAATAATTCATGAATATATTCCTCAAAATATATAATTATTAAATACATTAATATAGAGGGTGTATTAGTTTTCCTAGATGGATTTTTTAAACCCTTAACATCCATATATAGTTTAAAATTAAGTCCTTTAAATATCTTACTTCTGTAAAAGTATGTTATTATATCCATAATGTTGTTAAATCTTTAAAATATATTGGGATCCATGAATTTCATCAAATAAACTATCATTGCAAGGAAGGTTATACTTTTATTATTATAGTAGAATTTATTTGACTATAGTCAATGAACATCCTCGTGTATCCACTATTCTTACTGAAAAATAGAATAGGGGCTCCCAATGGAGAAATAATAGGGAAAATAATTCCTTCTTAAAAAAATACTATACTTTATTCTTCAGTTCAACTAATTCAATAATTAAAATCATATAAGGATTATTTGATATTGCCTTTGTGTTAGAAATTAAATCAATATAAAACATCACTTCCTGTTCTAGATGATGTCTAGTTTAATCAAATGGAATTAAATTGATTCATTATTTTAAAATATGAACATATTAAATTTGAATATTTCATCCCTCATACATAGAAGTTGTTTTCTCATCCTCAAATAGAATTTCATTCAGTAGTGATACTGGGAATGCATCCAGATATGAATCATATTATGAGGTTTCTTCTTTAATGATAATGGATTGTACAAATTCCTAAAAAAATATAGAATCAATTTTCTTGAAATAGATTATCACATTATATTTTGGAATCCATTATTTACCAAGTATTATATAAAATTCATCCATTGGTTTGATGGTATGTTTTTCAACAAATGAAAGTATATGTATCATAAAGGGGACTAGTAAACACATCTTTTTCTCAATGATACATCCCTTATTATTTTATATGAATATATCCTTTATTAAATAAAAACATAAATGCCTAATTTTCATTGAAATCGTGGAATATTGTAATTATTGTGATGATTTAGAATATAATAAATCATTTTTTATGTTTTAGTAAATGATTAAATTATATTTCACCACATCATTAATAACTTCGTCCTCAACAGTTGTGTTATCTTATGTGTGTCCTTCCTCCCTAGGCCATTTATGGTGATTCTATCATTGATTATTATGACAATAATTTGTATAATGTCCCATCATTTTACAATTGTATCATTAAAATTTTTTATATTCTTTCTTTACCTTGCAATCATGTTCATGGTGGACTTTATCACCATACTTGTAAAAAACCCATTACCTTCTTGAAAAAACCCTGGTGTTTATTTCTAAATGTTTCACATGATGGAAAAAACCTCTTTTTATTCATCCCATTATACATTTTTTTTCTCTAACACCATATTCCTATCATAATTTACATTAAAATCATATTTCATAGAGATTAAATTCTTTGTCTACATTTCACATGAAACTATAACATCATATAACTAGAATCTTTATGAGGTTAGATCCTTTTAGAGTAATGGTTTTAACTGATAAATGAAATGATCATTCATACTCCTTGGATTATATATGTAATCTTCAGCATGAATTTATCCTTTCAATGATGGATTCATAATTGGAAAAATTATCATCCTCATTTTTCTTCAAATTCAAGAATTGTCCCTCTGTATCTTCTCTCTATTCATGAGTGAAATATTTTTCCACAAAAATTTCTTTAAATCATTCCATTCCAAAATAATAATTTTTACCTCTTAACTTGTGTTCTGAATTAATTACCACCAGTTATCCAAATCTACAAAAATAATGCAACAATAAACTTCTCCCTTTCATTACTACCTAAAGTGAGAAATATTTTCATTAAATAATTATACACTACTCTGCAAAAAATGGGTACATAATCACATTGAATTATTGAGACTATTATCTCATGAAGAATCCAAACATTGTTCTTCCACAATTTGGATCAAGATTCTCTATATGTTTCATTTTGTTATTCATAACCCCAGTTTGCCATCCCATTATAGGTATATGTTGTTCCGCACATTTTTTATATCTAGTTTCATCATCATTATATTTCAATGGTGGGAAATCCCTACATGGAATATGCGCATTGATATGGTTTACATTCCTTCAATTAAGTGCCATTTAGTAAAAATATAACCCAGTAAATTTTGTTTGAATCGTAATGTATAATTTTCAATCACTGAAAACACTAAACATAAATTGGAAATTTATGCTAATCTAATCTAATAATCATAAAAATTGATTCTTTGGGGACTAAATTAATTTTAAATACATACAAATGTGTTGTAATGAAAATGTAAATTCTCATATGAATATCCCCTGAGAGTGTCAAATTATGTTCATAAGAAGTCATGTTTTTATTTACCGGGTTACCAATAGTATGGCCCAGGGCGCCTTGTCGGATTTGATACCACTATGTACTTATGTTCTAGAATAATGTTCACATATGTTATCCATAAAATTATGAATATCTAGGAACTCCCATATAATCTATAGATTAAAAAAATTTTAGTTTGTTAATTAAAAATATGGTTACGTTCCCAAATATATTTTTTCTAAATATAGTTTCCATGTTTTGTACAAGAATTACTCTCATACCTACAATAAATACCCCCTAATGAGTAGCTCAGATCAGGGGTCGTCCATTATTTCATTGGTACTATGAACAAGGAAGATACATCTCAGAGGACCAAATAGTTTACTAGTTTTAGAAAAAAAAGTTAAAAACATGTGTTCTAAATTAAAACATCAATGTAAAAAACAACATAGGAAATCCATTGTTAAAATAAACAATTTCAAAATTATTCATAAAAGTCATACATAATATAAATATTCATATCCAGGAGAAATTTAAAACATAATAATGGGGTGAGATCAGATGCTATTTAAGGGTAAATAATATAGTAGATTCTACAGGAAATATAATAATGAATGCATGGTGAATAACTAAAATACATCCTAATAATACTGAACCATGAAAAAATATAGTTGAAAAAATGCTGAATAAATAATAACATATAAATAATCACATGAAACATAATAATTGATATTATAATAGTTAAACAAAACATTATTTATCCTTTACTTATATCATAATTGGGTAACTCGTAATGTTGGACATATGAAACATACCATCTGGGCTTGAGCATATACATTTGAAAATAAATGCTTAAGGCCTCAATAAAATAAATATGTGTTTTATCTCATGAGACTTAATATGCATGGAGGGGCTATTTCATTCCACACCATTCAATTACATTAAACAATTCATTTATCAGATGGTTGGGGTTCAACATATGATATATATATATATACATATGAAATATAAATTACTTTCCCCAATCTATTTGCATAATCACAAACCATTATTAGTAGTATGGTGAATGGTATCATGATAGCACAAACACAGTAAAACAGATCATAAACCATTTAATACACTATTTGAGTGGATAATAATAAGATAAAAACATAATAAAATAGAATATTTAAATGATCAGTTGTATTTTATTGAAATACACAAATAACATCATCGATTAATTCTTGATATAAACACAATTTTTTTACTTTTCATATTAGATTTCTTTTAGAAGAATCATTTTTAATTTTCAAAATTGTTTTTTCAAAACATAAAATGAATAAAATATTTTTTCATAAATAATCATTGATTTTATAAAACTAATTATGCCTTATTATATATTATGTTTGGTACTTGAGAACATGTAACCATTCTAGAATGTCCCTTTTACCGGGCATTCTTATGTGGCTGAATTGAGAAGGGAAACTTTTTAAATATATATTTAACCAAAAAATAAATATAGAATGATATGAAAAAAATGAGTTTAGAAAATTTAAATAAAATATATAATAATGATATAAAATCAATGAATAATAATATTGGTGTATAGATAGAGAATTTATAACCCTAATGAAAATAGAGGTTTTCGAAGAAACCCCAATATTATTTGTTAAACTCTTTTAAACTTGCATTTAATGTCCTGGAATATAAAAATAGATTAAATAATAAATTTATTAAGAACCAACTAAAAGTATATATGGATTATTATATCTTAATTACGTTTATTTATGGGATTTTTATGGTGTTATGAAATTCAATTTTTTCATTTGGGAGTGTTCTTTTTTATAGTTTCCCTTATCAATTTACTTTTACACACATATAGAAGATCATGTAAAATGGATATAATTTTATAGAATTGAAAATATATGTTATTAATGAAATCATATAATATTTATTGGTATTATATAATATTTTTTTCCGGATATGAAAAATATCAATTATTTTGAACTTTATTGATAATCCGTTGTATTATTTTGGTGGTTTTCCAATCATCTTATACTAGTTTTGTCTTATTAATTAATATAATTTATACAATCTGGTTCTAAAACACTGAATTAAATATAATATTTAGAATATAAATGGTTTAACCATTACTATTGTTTTATAATCATCCTAGAATGTGAAATTGAAAAATGAAATAATTTCATTTACAATGAAGGTAAATATGAACCTCTTGAGCGATGCATTCATCTTTAAAATAAATGAAAAAAGGGGAAGATAAATGAAGGTTGGTTTTAAATTAAAATAATATTGTTGTAGCATATACGATATACCATAGTAATCATGGTATTATAAGAGAATAGAAAAAATTGAGAAGAAATAGGAAAAAAAGAGGATTTTTACCTCTAAAAATATTCTCCTTAAGAACCTCCTTAAGGGAATTGGATTTAGTATTTTGATGATATAATAGGATATTGGATATAGGGACTGTATTGGGAAGAGGATTGGGTAGAAATTTAAAAATTCCCAAATCTTGAAAGGTGTGAGGATAGGAGGAATATGGGGGTGATATTTATCATGGTGTAGAGGGGTGCTATTTTTAATATTTTAATCAATAGTTATTTATTTAGGCTAATGATTAAGAATAGTTTTAGCATTATTAATAAATAAATTAAATAAATTAAGATATTATTAATATTATTAATCTTACATAATTCATTACTCAAATAATATTGAATTTATCTTATAATCTATATACCGTAAATTACTATATTTCCACTATTCACCCAAAAATAAACTATTTCCGAAAAACAAAAAAAATAATCATTACCATTTTTCAAAAGGCATAAATCCAAAATGTAATCAATTTCATGAAAATATTTTTTAAATTTTGATAAATTAATTGTTTTTAAAATTATATTTTATTTTCAAAATAGAAATTATAAAAGAGATTCTAGGTGCATCGTGAATTCGATGTCAGGGTAGACATGAGGTAGCTATTCTAACCATGGTGAGTTGGATATATAGGATTATCAAGTAAGGCCAATTTAAATTAGATCGTATTGTCACAAGGGCATTATATAATATTATTCTCTATATGATGGTAGATTCCACAAAGATTATATTACTCTAGTGGAAGTCATTTTTAGGATGTTTTTTTGTAGAGTTCTATATCATACCGACTGAGAAATATAAATCAGTTTACGGTCAAGTTGGTCCCAGGATAAGATAAATTCTCTATCCTGCCTTATATAATTGAAGTAGAAAATAATTAGGAGGTAAAAGTTTAGTTAGAATTCTTGAAAGCTAAAGGTTTCTTAGGACATACTACATCTCCTTTTGGTTCTCCTGTTCTCATACGTGAGTAGGATGATGTGTCTTTTTGCTTTTGTGTGGGTTATCAGATATTGACCAACATGATATTTAAGAAACGAGTTCTTCTTCCCTAGAATCGATGATTTATTTGATCGGTTAATAGGTTATATGAACTAATAAAAGATATATTTGATATTAGGATAGCATAAGATGAAGGTGATAAAATTGGACATATCATAGAAATTATTTGGAGATGTTTTGGCCTGTATGAGATCATTAAGATTTCATTTAATTTTACAAATTCACTAGCTATATTAATGGATTTTATGAATCAATTATTTTATCCATTTTTTGATATGTTTTTGTTGTTTTTTCGATGAAATCATAGTGTACTAATAATCATTATACTATCATGGAAAACATCTGGATACAATACAAATTATATTTAGTGAGAATTACCTTTATAAAATTAAATACATATGCATTATCGGGACTTCTAAATTGAACTTATTTAGAAATTTCATTTCAATGGAAAGAGATTTAGTTGATCTAGAGAATGTTTTAGTTATTTTTTTATGAGAACAACCAAATTTATTTGAGATTCTTCGGTTTAGGGGGTTATCTGAATATTTTTAAGGTTTTACCTAGTTCTCATACCTTTTAATAGCACTGTTTTAAAATATGAACATAAAAAGGTTGATGTCCATTTGATCAGATGCATATGAGTGTGTTTTTAGGATCTGAATTATAGACTAAACTCTGAATGTATCTTCACATTCCTATGCTGAGTAAATCATATAATCTGTATTGTGACCCACCTAAAGTTTTACTCAGAGCAGTTCTGATATATGAGGATTGAGTTTTTTCTAATATATATAAAAAAGATTCTATATTAGTGGAATTATCTTACTATAGATATGGATTTAGAAAGAGCGGAAGATGTGTAGAGATTGTCAAGACATTTTCTCATGGGTCTGATATTTGTTTTATAAATGGACCATATTAGCCTCAGGTATATGTTTTTTAATTATGACATGACCCTTCAGAAAAGGATTTTGGGTGAGAATAAGTATGATCTCAACATTGAACTAGATAACACACCTATAAATTTCAACTTTTTTACTGATGCATTGACATGAAAACACTCAAAAATGGGCTATAGGTGAGTCTTGTAAGAAGTTGCGGATGATGGAACTCATTACTTAAAATCATATATATGTTCATGAGTCTTAGAAATGAGTAGTTCTGAATTTAATATTTCATATACCCATATATTTGGTCCAAATCAATATGAATCAGTTTTTTGATTCAAAGGTATTATTTATGAGAGAAATCGTATATGGTAGGGAGACAGCATTGGGATGATATCATGAAAGTTTCAATTGTCTTAATTTATGTGGTCCAGTACGAATTCCTATTATATTTCATAAGGCATTCACTAGAGTGTTTCATGAAACTATATGGGTGGTACATCTTGGTTTGAAAATGACATATTGTGACCTCCATAGGTAGTACTGGTGTTCAGTAATTAATAAGGAATCATTATTATTCATTTCTAAATTAATAATTGTTATTAAGTGATAGATGCGCATTAGAGGCTTGTTGAAATTTTACATCTATTTCAAATTCTATTTTGGAAATAGGATTATATGACTATTGGAATTTGTGATAGTATTATCTTGGAAAACTCATAATAATTATTTTCAATAGGATATTATGGATCTAATTATGATGTTTTCCCAATTATTAACTATAAAGGAGACCATCAAAATTGATGATCAATATAGTCATTACATGTACAAGGTAGTTCAAATGCATAGTTATATATGTAGTATCATTTTTATAGATATTTTCATTTAATATCACATTTCATTCTATGTCATTAGAAGGATATGGTTTCATAGGTTATTTTGAGTACAACCCATCATCCATAGACTGATAGACTATATGAGATGACTTTTACTGTTCTAGAAGATATGTTGGGAACCAATGTTTTTGGTTTAGTTGGTTCATTGGAGGAACGTATGGGAGTCATGGTATTTTCATATAATAAAAATTACCACAAATAATTATAGATGGATCCTTTTGATTCTTATTATGGAATTATGTTTTATTCAGCTCTTTGATAGTTGCTGGTTGGTGGGGAGGCGGTGATTGTAAGGCCTATTCTCAAGCATGGGGACTCTGAGCAAGTTCAGTTGACTAGATAGTATTTGGATACCATTAAAAGTATACATAAATCATATGTTGACCATCATTGATGACATATAGAGATATATTTTGTTCATTCTATTTTTCATTTTCTGTCTCCGTGGATTGGTCAATTCTATTTTAAAAAATAGGGAAAGCTTATACACATTTTTTTGAGCCGTTTGAGACCAAGGATTGGGTCTATCTAGTGGAATATGTATTATCACATCCAATGTTCTATAGTTCCATTTAAAACATATTTCAAATTCCACATCATCATTTATTTTATTTATACCTTTCTAATTTGATAATCATAGTATACATAAATAGAATGGATAATGTTTACATTGAGGAGCATATGATAAAAATTTTGGACATATGGGGGCCATATCTCAAAGGTAGGGTGATTCCATTGGAATAACTATAGTTGAAGAATGTGAATGTACAAGAGATTTATTATGATAGGATTTCTAATATGTGATCATAGTTTTATATTTTTTCACCAAGACCCCACAATGATTCCTGGTGGTGCTCGGGTAGGAGTAGTTTTATAGTAGGGAGGGTGTAATATGCCTTGTATTTTCCAGGATTATCCCTCTTCATGTTTTTCAATTGATTATTGGTGGATGAGTCTTATTCGTAGATGGATATACATTATTAGATAATATGAAAAAAATTTAACGGAAATATAATTTTTTAATTTAATGGAGTTTGGTTATAAAAGTGGTAAAAAAGTTTATGAGGGTTTCACGTGATTTGTAAGGATTTGTAGGTGGTTATGGTCCTTATGTAAAATTTGGGATAAATAATTTCTATTCGGATATTACACAAAGTTTACATGTTTCATGAAATATATCTTCCACTGGAAATTTTGTGAACCAGTGTGGGGGAAAGAATCAACTATACATATTGCAAATCATGCATTACATGTATAAGTAGGGGAGGATTAAATTAATATGTGAGGATAAATTTTTTAGTGTATCCCGATAAAAATAAATAAACTATAGGTAAATGAGTTACACACCGTATAATTTATTAAGAATAAATTTTAAGGGGTTTGGTGTGGAAAATTTCTCATTTTCATCCAATGAATCCATCACCTATTGACCCAAGATTGAATTTATGGAGATTTTAGAGTAACGATTTCCATTTTGTTTGTCCTGTTTTTGAGATCAACCCATTGAAATTTGTTCTCTTTAGATTCTCTCTTTTATCGCCTTATTCTATGGCCTTTATGGTGTGATTTCCATGAATATAGATTTTTTGTTTTGATATTGACGGTTTGTAATCAAGGGTCCTTCTTATGATCATCTACTCCTTTTCATGTTAGAAAATAATATTGACCACATTGGATGATTGTCAGTTAATGTTATGGGCTCAAACCATAATCCTATTGTCTGATTAATTGAAAATTAGTATGAATATTTTATTTTTTATCATAGAATGATCTTACAATAATTAAATGATATATTTATTTATGCAGTGGACTCCATTTGGATCTAATTTTTATTGACCAAAGAGGGGGATAATTTTCAGTTGTTTGAAACACTGGTCATATATGAATTTATTTATGGAATAATGTTTGTTTATCATTACATTGGTTTTCTGTGATTTCATGCAATAGATTCACTTGGATTGGCATGATTATTTATGTAAATATCATGTTATTGGTTTAACTCTGAATTAGAAGTGAAATGTGTAATTGAATGTTAAATTGAAATTTTCCTAATTAACCATTTAGCCTAATGATATGATATTGGGATAGCCTTATTGGTATTAAATGTTTTAATTTCTTTTCGTTATTTATATGATATTGGACATTGTCATCGTTTACAGACTAAAAAGCTCATATATAAAGGGAATTTATCAATGACATGTTGAAATGATTATATATCGGTCTATTCGCAGTGACACTTGCGGAAATTATAATATATCAATATTGGCCCTAATACATGATTAAATGATTATATTTAGGGATTTTCGTTGACAAATGATTAGTTACTTATACACTTGGCTCATCATTGAATGATTTTTAAATGATTATATATAAGATTTTAACCATTCTTGTGTGATGCATAAAACTAATATATGGTTTTGGATGGCATGGTAGTGATACATTCTCAGATACATTCATCCATGGTTCCTAGGAAGGTTATGTTTAACAGGTTTATATAGTTTTGGTGGACATGGTAGTGAGACATTATTAGGGAATGACTAGAATAATGTCTAATTAGGTTGATGTGATTTTAATTTAATTGTTTAAATATTTAATGCATTTGTTTATTTCCAATTTGTATGAGATTTTTATCAAACTGTTTATGTTTAGACATGGTGGTTTTGACCAACAGAGTAATAAAAACAAACTACTTGGGCTGAAGTTTGTAATCAATTAATATTAAATGGATGTAGGATTGGACAAGTGAAATGAACCTGCCATTGATTATTATTATTTAGATTGTATTGAGAATGGATATTGGTCTGACATGGGGTTTCAGACTGGGGAATTTTTAGACAAATTGTTTTTTAATTACTTATATCATGGAATTTATTACATTTCATTTTTTAATTGAATTATTCATTAATTAAATAATTTATTATTCATTTTTTATTGCTGATTTGTCATCTTTATTATATAGTTTCCATTATTTTAGGTACATTGAAATTTATTGAATGTTGTAAAATGATTATTCTAATGTGTTGTAACTATATAAACATTGGGTATAGTGTTCCCACTATACATGTCATACCACCCCTACTAGTAAAAATCCACTTGAATATTGGTAGGGGCACTGCAGGTATCATAACTAACCATTTTTGACCAAATGATATATTTTCATATTGGAGGGATTTTAAAGATAGGTTGGAAAATTTGTGAAGAAATATTGAAAAGGGAACAATTTTTATTGTCATATATATCTAAAAATACTTTCATGTGATTTTTTAAAATCCTAGGGCATTGTATTTTTTTATCTTCAATAAAATGGATATAATGATTTTTTTTCAAAATTTTATGAAAAACCAGCAAATCAATTTGTTTATTAATAGTTATTAAAAATAAACACTAACATTTCTCTGTATCGATGAATTATATATAACAACATACAATGAAAAAATATTTTTTAATCACGTCAAAATTCCCCAATAATTTCATTTTCGTATTAAATGAATAACTTCTACAATTATTATATTGTTTTTAATAATGTCAAACCCTGGAAAAAACAAAGTAAGTATTTATTTTAAATGATGATATATTGATCTATACTGTATATAATCATTTCTAGAGCCACATAGGTGCATATAAAATCCCTATAAACATTATAATCTCTCACTATCATCTACGATAATTTAATTAACAATATATATTTAATAGATATATTTTTTTATTATAATTACTATTTTTTCAAAAAAAAACATGATAAATGATTTCCCCCAATGGTGAAACATATTAAAAATATTTAAAAATGATCAAAGTGTCATTATAATGGAAGTAATATATTATATACATAATTGATATATTTATTTATAATACCAATGTTCAATTAAGTAGTAATTATCATTTTATTAAATTGTAATAAAAATATAATTTAAATTCTTAAAACTTCTTATAAAGGTCTGTTAATTCTATAAATAAAATCGGTAAAATCTATTGATTATGAATAATTTTTATGAAATTTAATTATTCTTGAAATTATGATCCTTTGTAGTATCATTAATGGTTTGGAAAAATAATATTACAACTATTTCAATAGTTTAATTTCTATGTTTCTATTCAAACTACAATCATACCCTTTGATGTGACTTAATATTTTTTATAAATGAATATCATTAAATGTACTTATATAATTCATTTAAATCTATTTTGATTTATTAATATATTCATTTCAATTACAATATTAGTAATTATATTAAAATTTTTATTTTCATTTTATTATTCATTGAGGTTAATTATACGAAAAATTTAATGATTATGGTGTTTTCATATATTATTTAAAATTATAAACTCTATTTTAAAATATTTTTGGTAATATATCATTTTAGGTTGTATTATTATACAATTATGATAAAATAGAGCTTATATATTTTGATGGATACTATATGAAATTTTCATGTTTGAATAAAATTTCATATTTTATATTCTTACCCTTTACGAATTAGCCCGACAAGATTTTTAGTGAATTATACAGTCTAAATAAAATACAAGAAAATTATTATCATTCCATTTTCAAAATCTCATATCTATTCCACAAACATCTAATTCCTATAAAGTAACATTAATAGGTTTGTATTATTATTCTGAAATTATTTTCTTATTTTATTAAGTATATAGATATTATTTTCATCATACCCAAAGAATATCTCTAGTTTTATTTCATCAATAATGAGTACATGTGTTGGGTCATGTGTGAAAAAAATAAAATTAAGAAATGAATTATGTCTTGTACATTAGAGAGGTTCAGTGGAAAAATTATATCTCCCAACGATTATTATATATATAAATATTGATGCCCCAATGTTACTTAAATAATACCCCCATCAAAAATCATTATTTAACTCCCATATGTATGTAATATTAAAAGGGTTGCTTTCCATTGTATCAAACTCTTTATCTTTCATCTAATTATCATTAATTATTTTTTAAAAACTGATTAGCCATGGTTGATTTTTGAAATAATGATAAATTCTTGATAAACTATTCAACAATCTCCTGAAAAATAAAAAAAATCTAATAATTAATCCAAGAATTATGGAATTTGAAAATGGTTCCAATAAAAAGATAAATACAATGAAACATACATTATAGTGTGAAAGAAATAATTGTATATGAATTATACTGGAGGTATATAATGTACCAAATTTCTTTGGAAGACAAGTGAACATTACTGAAAACATCATCTTTTGATGGGATAGTCATTTAATGCTACAAATATGTTTGTGGAAGATATTTAGATCTCAAATATTAACAAATGTATAATATTATGTAGAGTCTTAAAAAATATTTTTTGTAAAATATATGTCATGATCAAATTTAATGAAATTCATTTCATGATAATATCCCAAAACATCATCAATATAAATAATTATAAATCACAGAAGGCATATATCATCCATTAATACAAGAAATATATTTAACATTTTAATGATATTAATTATAAAAAACAATTCAATAATTCCAATTATAGATCTTATAATATAAAAAAAATTATATTTTTATATTTTAACACATGTATAATAAAATTGGATGATAATTCATAATACCCTTTTAATATAATCTCTTAATAATTACTTATTTACATCACAATAATCTAAAAACATCAAATTATTTCCTTTGTTTTTGTATTATATTATTTAATTAAACATTATTGAAGGGTCACATTATAGTGGGACATGTGATTTTTTCCATTATTGTTTCTACTAATAGATGGTGTTACTAGTTATGGAGAAAGATTAATAGTACAATTTGTTTAATATTAGACAAGGAGAATTAAATGAAAACAATTTTAAAATTTAAATTGATTTTTTATGGGATTGATCAAGAAGGATCCACACTCTCAGTGTTATAAAAATGGTTTAAATGGTTACATTATCATAGAACATGTTGGGTTGTGACAATCATTGGGTTTAACATGGTTATATTAATTTTGACTATTTACAATTTGGCTATGAAATTCCTTTATTTTTTCTTCTCAATTGGTTCAGGTAAATTAAAAATACATAATCCATATTAAAAAAGATCCTAGTTTGTTTTATGGATATTTTATCACAAAGGGGATTCATGTATAGTGATTAAGTTATTTTAGATTTTAATTATAAAAATCATTTAAACCATATTCCCTAGTATTTTTCATCCCAAACATTTACACAATTGACATGTTGGGTGATATTAGATTAATAAGTGTCTTTAATGACTCTAAAAATATCAAAAACTAGCTAGTGATATTTATATGAATTATTATTTTAGGGTTCTGTCTATTTTATGAGATTATTTTAAGGAAATAATCTTTCCCAATTTTAAATAATTTTAAATTTTTATTTTTGTGATCAATTTCTATGGTCTCAATTAACATCAAATCATTTTGATATATATAATTTCATCACTATAATGTCATGTTTATTTATATGATCATCCTATTTTCATAAAATGATCTATTATAATAAATTGATATATTTCATAATATATTAAATTATTGATACTTCCTTTAATATATTCTTTTTTCTCAATGTGGTATAATGAAACATAAATAAATGAACACAATAATTTAGAATTGAAAATTTTGAGAAAGAAATTGGACGAATTATATTGGGATAACAACGTTGGGGTATAGCATCTTTAATATGTATATTTTAAAATATAGTGTCAAATTATTCAATACTATGGAATACGACAAAATTCAAAACCTAAAATTTTTATTATTTTTGATAGTGATAATAATACAAAAAATCAATAGGATATGTCATGAATACTTCATATTAATAAAATGTACTATTATTTTAAGTGGATCATGATAAGGATGATCTATTTTGTGGTCTAGCTTCTAGATGACCATGTTGTAGGATTTGGAAAAGGAGTGTAAGAAGTGATTATAACATAATGGGAAAAACTATGGGATTTATTTTTTTGGATTGGGGCACATATTACAATGTGAGGATATATTGAATAATTTGGAACATTTAATTATGACAAGGGAAATTTTCCCAATGGACATTGATTAATATGAACCCTTGATGGGAGTTGTGGTATATTTTTTCCTATATATAATATTCAATTAATTATATAGAATATCCTATAAATTATACCATAATGTTGTGGATATAAAAATCTATATATAAATATTTTTTAATATTGAAATCATTTTGGTTATACATATCGTTAAACTCTATAATTCTGATGATTGGGTTGAGGCTAGATGATTGTAGTATTAATGGGGTTTTAGTACCCCCATCAACATGTTTTTGGTAGGGTGTTAATTACCCAAATACATTCATATTTTAGAACACCCATTCAAAGGATCTGTACGTCATTGGCCGTGAGGGTGTGTGGGTAACATAGTTGGCTAATTCAATACAGAATTCCAATACCAGTAGGGTATTCATAATATATATATGAAAATTTTGATACTCTTTGACATGATTAAATTTTTTTAATGAGTTCTATGTCATATATGATAATTCGGATCTTTCATAGAAGAAAAATATAATTTAGTTTAGATTAGTTTAAATTAAATAGATTGATTAAGGTGATGCGTATTACTTTATCTTTGTCACTTGATATTTATATGCTTCCCATAGGATAGGATTGACAATATGGTTTGGTTATGCGGAGATAGTCTGTCTAAAATATCTTGTTCTATATCATCAATATTATATATATATTATCATCATCATGGATGTATTTAGTTATTTTAAATTTCTATACCTATTTTTGTTTGTAATTTAATATAAAAGGTAGGTATATACTCTTAACTAAAATGTAATTCCATGCACACATGTTATTTCTTATATAGAATTTGATTTTTTTGGTGCTCATAGTGGTAATTTTATTGATGGAATTGGATCATAGCATATATAAGTCGTAACTCACATCATGAATAGTTCATGTACGATTTTATGAGTCTAGGACCCTTATTTAGTCTAGTTGAATATGTGTATTAATATATGAAATATTGGGAACATGATCTTCCACTATTATAAATTAAATTAATTTTTTTTCATTTTTTGGACGTTTATTTTCGGTTTCAAAATTTATTTTATTTCAATCACAATATTGTTATGTTTTAATTTATATTATTTAATTTGAAGGAACATTTTTTTGTATAGTAATATTTTGTTATGAAATCAGATGAACTGAGATAGCACTACTCAGTTAAAGTCAACAGTCATTGGAATTTTTTAATATTTGTGTGTCACACTCAACCAATAGCGAAAAAAGTGAAGATATAGTGGGTTAGGTATAGTAATACTACTATGAGAAAACTTTTTTCATAGGTTTACTTTTTAGAGTTAAGATTCCTAAATGAATTGGTTTGATAATTTTATGTTGTGATGACTAATAGTATAATTATTTTATTTCAATCTAATGAACACAATGTTACATTCGTTTTAGATGTAGTAATTATGTTGGATTGCTCTAACTACTTAATCATATTGAAACACTATGAAAAAATATTCATTTTATGGACCAGAAGACACCTTCATTTTGTTAGTGGTTTAATAATGTAGTTTCATCTGTTTCTTGACTCCTCTAGAAATATATTTGAATTAATTAACATGGTGTTATCTTTTTGTTTTTACTATTCCACCATTGTGAAAAGAAGATTAAATCATATTGTAGGGTTGTGAAGAACTGGTTCCTAAATTTTTTCCTTATATTATAGAACAAATTGTTTATAAGGTTTTCATCCATAGAAAAAAATGAGGGAGGTCCTAATAAGGATAGTCAGGAAATAATCCTACAATCAGAAGACCCAGACTATACCCTATATACATATTGAAGAGGAATTATCCACCATAATATTATCATTAAGTAAAACAATATAAATTGGATAATTTTTGTCATAGGATAAGTGCGATTTTTTATTTGTAGTGGGAGATCCCACCATGATCATATAGTTAGTTCGATGTGTGTCAATAAAATTATTTTCATAAGGTAGTAAGTCAAGAAATCTACGTGGCCATATCATATTCAAATTAGATTATGTGTCCAAAATACAGTATTTCTATTGGTGTTACAATACACTGGTGGACCATGAGCATAGAGACTGTGGATTGTGTGACTCATCCTTTCCCCGAGTCAGAGAACCACATCAATGATTTTTTTTCAAAATAAAATTTTATATTTTATATTTCCATATATCTTTGGAAATATATTTTTGTTAAATTTTTAAATTATTTTATTCAAGGAAGTTTTTATACCCCAATATGTTTATTGTTGATATTATTTATGATATATACCATAGAGAATTCAATTTCATTCAAAAAAATTGAGGGGAGATCAAATCCGTTGGTTTACTTCATTGTATCCACATAATATTTGGAGTCCAAATTTGGGATATAGTGATGAATATATTATTAGATAAATGAAAAAAATTAAAATAATTTGGTACTAGATATCTAGTGCATGATTCATTGAATATAGTTATATAATGAAAGGTTGAATAATATTTTGGTATGATCAAAATAGCAAGACTAATTGATAGGTGATTAAAATTTGGATATATTTAAGAGATTGAGGGGAAGTTCAATTGATGTGTATGAAGTGTTCATACTACTATTGAATACCCTACCATAATTGTAGTAAAGGGATTTTTTGGTGTCATTGTGGAAGGGCCCCTTATTTGAAATGGAGTAGAATGTTTAGGATCATGCATGTGGAATTTATCTTTTCCCATTGTGTGAATCCTTTAAAATATGACATAGACCCTCCTTAGGAGAAGCTATAGGTTTGTTCATTAATTATCCACTTCCAATATCACATTTTTGAGGTCAGCGTCTGGGTCATATATCTTCTGTAAATAGATGCTATCACATACATGTGATAGAAAAATTTGAATATTTAGCACCCGATATGATTCCAGGATTGATATATATCCTCTAGAAATAGAACTCATACCTAATGTTACACTAGTGGTCCATTTTATTGTTTTCCCATATCATTCATGAGATATTCAAATAATTTTAAATGTATCCACCTCACCTATACTCCTATAATATACCATAGTAAATGATCTTATATTATAAAACATATATCAATGTTGTTACCTTAACCATATTAAAAGTTATTTTTATGGGATGTAAAAATATTTGTGATGAAGCCCTATGATGTCATCTGGGTTATCTGTTAGTTATCACTAATAAATAAATATCTTGATTTATATTAATATAGGTTTCCATATTTTCATGTTGATAGATAATTGTTTCATTTCATTGGTTAGTGTGTCCACTATTCATGGAATTTGTTTCAAGTTGCCTATTTTACCTCTAAAAAAAATATAGCCACGTTATATAATTAGGGGTATGAAATCATAGAGTAGTACTAGGATGTTATTCTAGAGGATTAAAAATTATTTCCATTATATTGGGAAATTGATTAATATATTTATATCTATAAATGGACTATAATAATATCATATATTAAATATAAAACATGATAGGATGATATATTGGATAAGAATGTTTTTTAGTTCTTATGTAATAATATGTATTCATAAATAATTTATTCTTAAAAGTTTCTATGGTGATGTTTTTATATTTTTAATTTAATATTTCTATTTATAGTAGGATATAGTGGGAAAAAATTTCTTCTATTGGTAATTGAAAACATTATAAAATATATAATGTGAGAAAAATGGCTTTTGAATATTGTTTTTCATGAATATAAGTTTTTTTGATTTCATTAGGTGGATATAATGCTAGAATATTTTAGATTTCTCAATTATATTTATTAGTTTCTACTAATTATATTTGACATTTTATATTCTCTATCTATATTCATGAAAATAATAAAGTGTATATTCTATCATTTTATAGATTGTTTTTTGGGGGACTTCACAGAAAATTTCTTCTTCTATTCAGAGGAATTGGATAAGGCATTTAGAATATAAAGGTATTTATAGACTTCCTTTTTGAATGACACCTCTATGGTAATCTCTCCATGTGTTTCTTTGCAACTCATGAGTCTGACATCCTAGTGTATTAAATATATGACGGAAAAGATTCTATGATCCCTCTAAATAGTTGGGTAGTGATTTCATAGCATCCTACATGGAATTTATTATACATACAGAGATTCATTGGATTGGTTGGATATTATAAAATATTTATTATAGTCATCTCCAGGATTACAACTCCCATTGCATCCCTTAAAAAAATAGAATATATTCATATTCTCTAAGTGGTTCTTAATATATTTATTGACGTTTTATTATAGGTTGTCAATTTATTTTCTCATAAGATTACCATAGGATGTAGATATTTAATTTCATTTTTCTATTATATTGGTGTGGGGATTGGAAATATATTGTTATAATGAAAGGGAGTTTTCATATATGGTAATAAGAATATATGACTACAAAACATGAACTATGTGGGACCCAATTCTGATCTCATAGGTATATTTTTCTTCAAAAATAAATAGAGAAATTAATTTATTATGGATTATTTAAAATTATATATAAATTATAAGATTCATAGGTACATATTTTACCATTTTGATCTTCACATGATGCAAAGTTATTGTTTTATTCACCTTAAAAACTATGATACATTATTTTTTATAATCCCTTAAAGAAAATAATAATGGTTGATTATGATAGTATAAAGTCATATAAATGGTATTTATATTGACATAATATTATTATCTTTAATGGATGATGTTTATATATCTTATCTTTGATTGATAGTGGTGGGCTCCTAAAGTGATGATTGTGTGATGTATGCCTGAATTAATGATAATAATTTCATTGTCACACATCAAATAATATCCTATTGTTGGGAACATAATGGATTATTTTAAGAGCGATATTATATCATCCATTTATAGGGTATAAAATTGGTTCTTATCAAACATCATGGGGAGGTGATAAGAAATTTAAACACCCCCTTAGTAGTACATCCAAGTTTGATAAAGATGAACTAAAATAATAGACATAAATAATATTTTATTAGTATGATATGATGTATTCCTGAGTTAATATCATGGTGTCTCACCATTAATTATCAGAAGGATGATCATTCATTTCAGTTATGCTGGTAACAACCCTCAATGATAAATATTTTCTATAATGTAGAATGAAAAGAAATAAATATGAGAAATCTATTATTATTAAAGGGTTATGACACAACTTGGTTGATCATTCACTAGTTTAACACGTCATTCAACAAACAAAAAATTTTGTAGAGAAGGTAAATGGGTAGATTGAAAATATTATATATGGATGATATAATATAATTAAATATGAAACCTTTATAAATCATTTATCATGGATATTCCATGTTTCATTTTTCAAATGTGGATGAAAGAGTAAGAGGCATTAAAGACTTAGTTATTATTGAGTAAAAATTCCAAATTTTTTGGAATAACAATAAAAATATTATATTAAGTATTTTAAAGAAATATTAATTGATTTTTAGAATGATTTATCCTTTACAAAGGATAATCCATGAAAACTGGTGTAGTTAATGTATAAAAAAACACACCATTAGTAACATTTAATCTTTCAAGGAATTTTATATATGACCACAAATCAAACCCATATACAAGATGGATATTAGTGATTAATATCTTACACTATATGTCATGGGGAGGCTGATGACTATAAAGATGAAATATATCAAAAATTTTATGAGTATTATCTACATCAATCAAAATTATAATATAGAATACGAATATATTGATTTTGAGTTCCTAGAGGAGGACTATATATTTTTGAGGGTCTATCCCTGAAGTGGTTTATAGTGTTGTGTTTAGAAAATATAGCTTACCTCTAGTTTCATCAAACATTTACAAATACCTTTTGTGGTAGACTTTGTTTCATACCTCCAAGATTTTTTCCTAAAATAGACAATGACCGTTCAATTTGTTTTTAATCTTTTAAAATACAGTAAAATAGTGATTTGATATTCCTTTTTCATTATCACCATTTTATGAATGAGGTAAATTATGAAGGAATAGTTTTTCTTTTTCCCAGATTGGTTGCCCCTATATTTTCATCATTAATATTGGACAACACTTTACATCTCTATAATGTATCTTTTTTAACTCAAACTTCCCCTATTGTTTTTATTATGCTAAATTATATATCATAATTGATGAACCATCCAAAATAGAGGATTGTGTGTATTAAATGAATTGATATTTCTGGCCCTAACAATGGAGGATAAATTCATTATATCATGTATAAAAAGGATGACCATCAAGAAGGAAGTGCCAAATTGTGATAAAGATAGTAGCGAGATAATATTTAATAGACTGTTTTTTCAATTTGATAGGTACATTATTGTCATGAATCATAACCATGAATTTTTTTAGGTTTATATGTAGTGAATTAAGGGAAAAAATAATATCTTGTAACATAATTAATCAACCAAAATGATATAAATGATTATTTTATTATATAATAAAACTAATGATTATTTACATCACGACATTCGTTCCAGATTATTAGGATGTCAAATCAGGTTTTATTATAATGATAATAATGATAGAAACATATGGAAAATTATAGTGAAAAGAATTTTAATGGTGAAGTTTCACATACTATAGTGTGATGATCTCATTGATCCATTTTATTGGCATGGATATAATTTCTTCATAATGTGAATTTTTTAATAATACTGAGATAAATATCAACAGGGATATTACTTGATATGATCCATTTAAGGGATCTTATGCATTATTATGTCATTTTTTTAAATTTCATATAAATATGTTTAATATGATGATAATTATCTTCACATAGGACATTATTGTGAGATCAATTATCATATTTAGTATATTTAAAAATTAGTTTTTTAATTTTTTTACGATCGGGATTGTGAAATCATTCATGATTTTTTATTGAAGCATACATTTCATTTCGATACTCTAACGGTTGTATGTGAGAGAGAGTATGTGAGTGCATCACTTACAAAAATATTTAGACACCACTATAAAATTATGTTATCGGAAAACTAAATTTCATAATGGATTTGGTACTCCATTATCAATGGTAAATCATGAGACTCTAAAACTACTAATAAGGAGAATAACTCCTCAACTATCAAGGTGTGAATTATTTTTCTATTGAGTTAGGTACTCCACCATTTAGTGATAACCAAATGATAGAAAATTGGTTCTTAATTGGTTATTTGATATCCCTAGATTAATAATCATATATATGTGATGTATTATCACATAACTATTTCTTTTATGAGGTAATGATTCTTTAACTATGTTGTGTAGTTTAGATTCTAATGTTTCTTATCAGTTATGATTTCTAGTATATCCAGACTTTAATAAGATATCATCTTAAATACATTTATTCCTTTATATTTAATGAATGTATGGTTAATGTATACTATTATTTTTATAACAAATCCATTTGTTACATTTATCTTTTATAGTTTCCGTGATTTTCCATTTGGTATTTATATTCTAAAAACTATAATGAAATATTCCCCACATGAGTCAATAGATATAGATACAGTTGGCACATTTGTTGTAATTTTAGTGTAACTTATAATATTTTAGAATGTTATTAGTGGGGATTTTTGGTGGATAATGATTATTAATATTTATTAAAAGATTATAATTTCATGTAGTCATCAAATATCTAATAGCTTATGATGCTCTACACATGTGATATTCGGCCCATTATTAACCCCCTCATTACATGTGGTTTTATTTTTGTTAAAATAGGTATAATCATATAATGTGTTCTATATAGTTATATGTTATAATATTTTTATTCCATTATATTATATCTATTATTCAATATGTAAAAAAGTTATTTCTTATATATTTGGACAATACCTCCTATGTTTTTTGATATGCATACTCCTTCTAGTGTCCACCCCTACCATATATAAAATTTTAATGGTTATGAAAAGAAAGAATATATATAATCCCATGTTTTATCATGGTGTTTATAGTAATTATAAATGTTATGAAATTTACTCTTCATGTTATCCTAGAAGAATTTTCCTAAAAAATATCTAAATTTTATGGTTATCACAACCGCGGTTTTATTTTGAGTTTTTCTTTTGTTTATTTTGGATATTTTATTTATCCTTTGATTTTAATTTCTATTTTATAGAGAAATAGAGTGTTTGGGCATGATATTTATTGGTTCATAATGGGCACACGGTTAGGGGAAATAGTTCACAAGCCATGGAGAAATAGTTTGACACAGAATATGGAACTTTTCTAGCCCCATGACTTGAATCATGGCTGTTCTCCATCCCCAAAAAAATTTTGTGACCGCATTCCACACTGATAGATTGGGACACACAATTTTCGCATGGTTTTGGAAGAGTGATTATGCTGACAATGTCACATGCCCTGGTCATTAAAAATGTTGAATTTAACCCTTTTTAATCATAAAATTTAATCTTATGTCCACACTTTATCACCACATCTATGATTTGAATCCCTTAGTGCCTCCCCCTCTCCCTCTTATTTGCCTTGGACCTCATTCATTTGGTGGATTATGTGTGGTATATTCATGGAAACATCAAGAGTGTCCCTTTTATATTGGATTCATCCCACTTATTGAGTAATTCTTTCTCACTCATTTATTTATTCCTATCTACTGGATTGGTTGAGCTAATAATTATTCAATAATGAGTTGGTTGGTTAACCCAATCAGTTTTGGGTTTTATCATGCATTTATAGAGTCCTATTGAGGTGTAATTGTGGTTTCCTCCAAATTATGGATGTTTCCAATATTTTGATAGGTGGTTCTATGGTTTAGTATTATGAGATGTTTTTTATGGTTTATTGGTTCCATAAAAGTGTTCTATGAATTATGTGTGTGGTAAAAAGTTTGTTTTATATATGTTCTGAGGGGTACATTCCTTGAATAATTGTTTTATGAAATAAATTTATTGTATTTCATGTGTTATTTCTTCTGGTTATTCCTAAATGTTCTATATAAAATGATAATGTTGTGATAAGTGTGTTTCAATATGGAACTAGGGAGAATAATAATTTGAAAGAGTCTTTTCTTATGAAAAATAATAGTTTTCATCATAAATAATATATCTTTTTGTGTGTTTGTGAAAGTTGTAATCTCAATGAAATGTGGAATGAAAATTGAGAACAAAGGGGATCCTAGTTATCTAGGTGGACATACTAGCACCAGTCCAATAGTTTTATTAGTCAATCCATGACCTTTTTTTGAAGTATTGATTCTATAACATGAACTACACTATGATTATTTTGGATACCACTAAAACATTTGATAGATTCTTTTCTATTGTATCGTGTATGAGGAAGTTGTTGGTAATGGTTTCTTTAAAATATTTCGCTAATATACATGGTTCCATGGGTCCCACTAGTAATAAATCATTCATGTATTCCATGTGGTTTTCATTTGTTATATGGTTCTCTCCACCAACATACAATTTCCATTTAATTCATTATAATTATAAATAATGTTTTCATTGAAAATGTTTTCATTAATATGTTTTGGGTCAAATATTTCCCTAAAATATAACAAATTACATTCTTAATAAATATATGTAATATGTATTTTAATGTTATGTGATGGAATCTATTTTGGGTGTCATCCTATATGGATTGGTATAATTCCTTTATACATCATTAGTGCTAGGAATCAATTGTCATGTATGGTCCGTGAAATGACATGATGTCCCATGGGGTTGATGGTGGATCTAGTTCCTAGTGTTCATATCTTGTAGGTGTTGATTGAGGTTTCATGAGGGTGATGGACCTATCATTAAATGATATTTTTAGGACATGGTTTAGTTGGCTTCCCTCCAATTTCAGTATCTTTAGGTTTTTCATAACGTTGTAAAACTTTTATCTCGAATTGTTGTGTCCCATTGGTTATGGAAATTGATCTTGAAATGATGATTCATTTTCAGTATTGGATATGGTAGTTCATCATTCATGAATTCAATCCAAAAATTATATTTTTGATTCCCAGACAGTAGTATCCAGTCTGTGGGGATCAAGAACACCCATTGGGTCATGTAGTGGGCTAGGTCTGGTGATGAGTAGGATGGAACCTCATGTGGGTTTGTGGAAAATGGTTTTGGAGATAGGTTTTTTTGGAACATTATCTTTGAGATGATTCAGGATAGAATGATTCCAGGACTATCAAGACATATGGTTCCCTATGTGAGTGGGGTTTCTAGACAACATCCCTCATGATAACTCATGGTTCCCCATTGGATGTTGTGAATTAGGATTCGACTCCTCTATGTGATATGTAATGGATACATACATCTCATAGAATTTCTGTTGGGGTGATTTGGTTTATTTTGTTATTATGATGGATTTGGTTTAATTAATTTTATATGTATTTGAAGGTTGTTTTTATTACAATAATTTTATTTGAATGACATATTTATGGGGTTTAATTATGGTTGGTGATTTATGTAGAATGATTCATCATTAGATACATTATTTGCAACCACAAAATAAACACATAGATGGTTCGCAATCACTAGTTGATCAGATACACATGGTAGTAGTGGTTTGAGCTTACCATGATTTGGGTCATGGATTAGACTCTAGAAATGATCATGTTTTGGAATCCGAAATAGGTTTGGTAAAGAAAAACTCCTAGAAGCTCCATTATAATGAGCCAAATTCCTTCTAGGATAACATGGATCCCTAATAAGAATATGAGTGGATTGATAAAATTTATAGGAAGTTTGGGTTCCCTGAATATCCTAAGGAAACAAGGTTAAATGTTCTTTGTTATTTTATGAAGGACCTAGTCGATGGTGGTGGTACATAGTTGTTCTATTGGAAATACTGAGAATATGGAATGAGATGATTTCAACTTCATATTTAATGATTAGTATTTCTGATAGACATTGTAGTTCACTAAAACCTATGTGTTTCTAGATCTCCACTAGGGGGATTAGACCATTATTGACTATGAAAACTATTTTGCTGAGCTATTCAGTTTAAGATACATGATACTCTATAGAGACCAGATGAATGATGAATGGTTAGAAATTGGATTGTGGCTGGATAACTGATCAATGTATTCATGTTCATGATAATGACATATGATATTGTTATTGTTCATGATTTTATAGCGGATATTGATCAGAGTTGGATGTTATGGTTTTCTGGAGTATATTCATCAATGAGCTACGACAATGGTAGTTCATCTTAGAAGAAGAGGAAGTTGTATGAGTATGAAAAGAAGGTATGTGGTATCTACTGTCATTATCCCAGACTATATTTGTATGTTTATTCAGACCGAAGAGATGGTATATGATATTAGTGTGGGATGGTGTAACATGTTCGGTCTATGTGTTCATCTCAAAACAAAATAATCAATATATTTAGGAATATGGGAAGCATATATTGTTATTTTAAAAGCAACCTATTAGTACCTACTTTTTGCTGCTTCAAAACCCATAAGAGGAATTCCATTCAAGTCAAATCCATTCATGTAAGGATCCAACACCAGTTTCCTAGAGCTGGTTCCTTATTTGTTTACATTAGTAAATAAACAATGAATAAGTGTCCTAAAGGACCTATCATTATTGTAGTCTCGAATAATCTATATATATACATGGAACCCATTTTACATTTTGAAATGAAAAAAATATGATACATAACAAATTATAATATAATGCATCATTGAAAACTCAATAAATGATATCTTCTTCTTAACCTTTGGATGGAAAAACAAATGAAATGGGTGAGCACAAATGTTATGTATGGGAAAGAAATACAGCAGTTGATATCATACCATAAACACTGTGAATGTTGAATAGATAAAAACATGTTCCATTAACAAAAACATGAACACATTATAGAAGGAATAAGAGATGAATAAAAAATTCCATAATAATATATAATCATGGGTATTATACTAGTTCAATAACTACATGAACCATAAATTATATTTTTTTAATTGGGGACTACATAATGTGGGACAAAATAACCATACCGTCATAGCCCTGTGCCAAAATGATAGATAATCATTTTTTCAAGGCCTTGTTCCAACACTGTAGTTTGTCTCATGAGACATACTGATGCACCAGAGGGATATAGCGGGCCCCACATGACACTTACGATGTCTAATTCATTCCTCATATGAAAGGGGTGAACATAATCAACATATAAATTAATAATTTTGAAACTAACATATGAAATGTAAATAACATTCCCCAATCATGGAGCATAATCACTAACCATTCTGAATAATATGGTGAATGATATCAAAATAGAACATCCATAGTTATAATAACTAGAAAACCTTCAACAACATATTTTAGATGACATCTTAATAGATAAATCTCAATTAATAACCACATTAAATAAAGGATGTTTACATAGGCGAATAAATTTATAAATGATACCATTTAAAAAATCTTGAGGAAATAATCCTTAAACATTCCAAAGTGTCCCTTACCACCATGAAACATTCGAGTCAAAATACCTTAGAATATCATGATAAAAAGGAGACTATCTATATGATATACCAAAGGGCAGTACGTACTTCACATAAATAAACATGTTGTGAACAAGGAATATTTCCCATAAAAGTTTATGATAGATGAGAAAAATCCTTTTTACTTTCCAAAGAAGACCCCCTTTTAGAAAATCATTTATATTTTCCATGAAATCATTATTTAAACATAAAAATCCATTTAAATAAAATACTTGGACATTGAAATTATATTTTAAGAATAAATGATGTCTCACTGATGTGAAATCATGTAAAAAGTGTTCTTAAGACTCTTTATAAATAAAACATTTTAGAGCATTTTCAGGAAAGTATTAAAGAGAATTTCAAGTGGAAAAGCACATTTGTTCTCTTAAATATGGAAATTCTCCAAGATAATTTTCATGATAAAATGAGTATTTTTATAAAACTATTGGTGGCATAAAAATGATTTTTTAGTACACTTTTAAATGGGTAATAAATTGAAAATATCACTCGAATCAAGTTTGTATTTCAGATACAATTTTGATAGTTCATATTAAAACATTTAACTATTAATAAAATAAGGAGCGATTCTGGTTGGTCAACATATATATAACATCCTCAAAAAATGTATTAGGAGTACATAATAATAAAAAATATTATTATTTAGGCAATTAGAAAATAAATTTAACCCGGATGAAAATTTTGGTTTGAGTGGAAAAACACTTACCACTATGTAATCAATAGATTCGAAATCCCCAAAATTAATAGTACTAAAATTATACATTGAAACCAGTTAAAACAAAGATATTCATGATATGTAATATCAATAGAAATTGAAAATACACCATACACATGTATTAGTAGTGAATATGTTAAACACCACAAAAATGGAAGTGAGATAAAGAAACCGCTTAACTTAAGTCTGAATGGGTTCCAATCAAGAACATAAGGTCCTTTAATATGAAATTTGACTTATCAATATCTTATTTCAGAACCAATTAGATATTTGTTTAGTTTTTAAATATTCTTTTTAATTTATTTTTTCTCTTATTGGTATTTTATTATATTGAATATCGTCATTCTGCAGTGTTTGTTTTCTTTATTTTCATAACCGGTTCAATTTTTCTAAAGTAATGGAGTTCATGTGGAAGGGATGAAAATATCCAGAATTGAAATCACCAATTATTTATGATAATTAATAACTTTTAATGTCCATTTATATAACTTTTTTACTTGGAATGAGGATGAATTATTATATAGAACATCAATGATAACCATTTTATTTAATTTGTGGGTTTTGATTACAACGAACTCATTTTTCATTGTAACTTTATAAAATTTGAACAAAGGAATTATAGAATATTAATATATATATATTACATATATAATCATTTGATTCAACTATAAAAATAATAATTTCATGAATGGAATTGAGAATGATAATTGTAATTTAAATAACGTCGTCCTGAAATGTGGTAAATTGACACATCTCAGATGCAGATCTTGCTACTAGTATAACTAATGTTAAAAATAATAGATGATCATAAATTATTACACTATCACGAAATCATTATAATAAATTTAAGATATTTGAGTCATAAAAACATTTCTATAAGGATATGCTATAATAGAAAAATAAAACAAATGAAATTGAAAGGAAAGGCATATAATTGAAAAGAGGAATTAACCTCTTGAACCAAACTTCTTTGAGAGCCTCTTTAATGAAAAGGATTTGTTATTTTTATAAAACCAAGGCATGAGGGACGTGGGAGTGGAGTTTTGGGATGATATTTGGACAGAATTTGAAGAAGGCACAAGCGATGAAATTATTGAATAGAAGAGGGTTTGAAAGGGGGTTTTTATAATGGTGGAGAGGAGAGATTTCATCCTTTTTTAATCATTTGTTTATTAATTTCCCTAAAAAACAAAAAATGGGGATGATTACAAGACCATTCATAGTAATAAATACATGTGAGTTTAAACAAAGTGTTCTTACATGACTTGTGATGTCATAAATATTGTATTTAACTTATAATTTGTATATAAGGTATTTTTCCATATTTCACTGTTCATAAAAATTCAAGTATTTCAAAAAAATCTAAAAATTCACCCAAACCATTTTTCAACTTGTAGAAATAAAAAATGAAGTAAATTTTTCAATATTAATTTTATAAATATTTTTAATTTAATAATTTATTAAATTCATTATTTATTCTAAAAAACATTTTTAAAACATTTCTTTACTTATTACAAAACATAGGTATATCATACTCCAACTTGAATATTATTTATATAATATAATATGTAAGGTTACTATTTGTTATAGTATATCAGTATTCATTATGTAATGTTAATATTCATATGGGTAGGTTACTATTCAACAAAAATTATGTTTTCCTTATCGGACTCCAAATAAAATACTCAGCAAGACCGTGTATGTCAGATTTTCGAAATTCACATCACAGAAGTGACAAACTTGTGATTACTTGGCTTGGATATAACAAAGTGGTATTTTTAAAGACTTAGTGATCCATGTATTCTATAATAAATCAATATGTAATTTCTTGGGGTGTTAAATTATCCCCTCCTTTCAAAATTTATCCCTTAAATTTTGAAATTGAATTCGAAAGTTAATGGTTGATACTTGAAAATTTCCTTATGGAAAACCAAATTAGGGATAGGATTAATGACATATCCTCTTATAAAAGTTAATGGAGATGAGTTGGTCACCCCAAAAAGTATGCTTTAGAATGAGGTGATATTAGTTGGAAGTATACCTGGAAAAAAAATTAACTATGATGTTTTGATGGACCATGATAGAGGACATGTTCAGATGAAAGTTGATTACTACTAAATTACTTGATATTATTTATTATTATAATAATAGGTAACCATTTTATTTAGGACTATTTTCCATGAGTCGAGGAATTATTCAACTCTATAAGAGTATAAATATATATTTCTACTTACAAACTCAACCTTTAATTATAGTTTAACTATCTATACCTCATCACATATCATGGGTTATGCCATTTGGTGAAGCGATACATTATCCTTTAAAAGCTCATAAAATGACCAACTTAAACAATTTCATAAATGGTATAAAAACATCCAAAATATATTGATTCAACAAATTATAATGAATTCCACTAAATTTCCAAGATTAATTTATCATTAACACATATTCAACAAGAATTACTTCTAAAATTCACATTCCAAATGTGTGAATAAATTCATCTTGTATCCTCTTGAAATATGGAAAAAACATGAATTATTGTAAAAAAATATTAGAAACATGCATTCTTCCATATTCTTTAAGTATGATGCATGTTATTGGATATATTCCTTAAATCCAAAAGTGTTGTAAACTTCGTTGATGATAGAATATACCACTTATCTATAAGTAAAAAATTAATTCCAAGGTAGTTAGTACTTTTCTAAATCAATCATTTCGTTATCATTATCTCAACTTCATATATATATTAAGGGTTTCCTTTCCCCGAATAATATTTTTTTCTATTAAGCTCAACTCTCTAATAAATCACTTTTCTTTTGTACCCTTCATCACAAGACCACAAATACTAAATGAAGTACTACTAAATTTTAGTCCATAATTCATATAACTATTACATTACTGAAAAAATATTGATATGACAAGATTCATTACAAGGAATATTAATCATTCTACTTCATCTATGGTAGCATCATAACATGATCATTATCTAGAATCATCATTTGGAGTATACTGATTTGACACTTGGGACATTGATTCAGATAGTGTCTCATCACCTTGTAGTTGAAGCATCATACATTGGAAACCATTTTTTACCTTGAAATCATGAACATGGGTTATTTTCTCTCCATACTTATATCAAACACCCATTCCCTTAAAACATTTACCATGGTGATTCTTTCCACAGTTATCACATGTGGGAAAAGTCCTCTTTCCCTTCTTCCCTTTATCCATGTATTTGTTTGCCACCCTCTTATTCGTATTCATCCCTTCAAATCCATAGGACCTAGAGAAATCATTACATACCTTGTTAACACATTATATTATTTCCTCATAAGATGATGATACTTGGTAGACAATATTCCTTTGAAAATATGTCTAAAGACTATTAGAGATATAATTTTTTTTACTCTTCACATCACGTGAATTGGTGAAGTTATCATTAATTATTTTTGGTGCCATTTCTAATCAATTCCATATTAAATATTATCTAATAAAATTATGAACTCTATATTTCACTAAACATGGTATAACACATAACAAAAATTTATGCATCATAAATTCCAGAACCATATACTTTGGTTACTTTGGTGGCACAAATCCTTGATAATGGTGGGTATATAATATGTAAATTATCCTATGCATATAAACTTGGAGTTTCATAACAATGAGTGCAGCAAGTCCCATTGTGTGCACAAGTTCTTGTTCGAGTCTAGCTCAAAGTGGTGTTTTCAGGTTTTACCTGTAGATATATATGTGCTAGAGCCGGCTCTAACTGGTCGTATGCTAACGTGGATTTATTTCATGAATGATCTACATAATCTATTCCTTACCAAAATACTAGAGTGTTCTTGTATGTTTATCCCCAAATACTATCATAGGGACTCTTCCCTAAAATATGATTTCTAAATCACGTTTCCAAGGTTTCTAATAAACTATCTTTGATACAAACTGTAAGTAGCTGACCCTAGTTTCCCAGAGCTGGTACCTTATTTTATTACATAGGTATATAAAAAATGAATATGAATTCTGAATGACCAATAAATTTAGTAGTTTTGATGAAACTATATACATACATGGATTCTATTTATCATTTTGAAATGAAACAAAATATGATACATAACAAAAGAAAATAAATTTCATTCCTGAATACTCATTAAATTATCACTTATTCTTAACCTATGGAAGGAAAAAAAATTAAAGGGGTGTGATCAAATGCTCAGTAAGGGTACAAAATACTGTAGAAGATATCATAAAATAAACAATAGGCATCTTAAATACATAAAAAACGTTCCTTTAACCAAAACATGAACACATTATGTCTTGAATAAGAGATGAGTATGAAATTCAATAATAAAACATAATCATGGCTCTTCTACTAGTCAAATAACCACGCGAACCATAAATTCTATTTTCATGAAATGGGAATGCATAATGAGGGACAACATAACCACACTGTTATGGCCTCCTGGCAAGACCATAAATAATCATTTTGTCAAGGCCTTGTGAAAAGACCATAGTATGTCTCATGAGACCTACCGATGCATTGTGGGGCTTTATCAGGCACAACCCAACAAATAATATGTCCAATGAATTCCTCATATAAAGTGGTGAAAATAATAAACAAGTACATTAATATTGTAACTAATATATGAAATGTAAGTAACATTCCTCAATCATTGAACATAAACACTATCCATTCAGAATAATATAGTGAATGATATCAAATTAAAACATCCTTAGTCAAAATAACCAGAAACCCATCAACAACAAATTTTAGATGATATCGAAACATCTAAACTAAAATTAATTACAACATTCATCAATGGATGTTGACATAGATGAATATTTTTATAAATGAGACCACTGAAAAATTCATGAGGAAATAATCCTTAAACATTCTAAAGTGTCACATACCACCATGAAACATTCATTTCATAATACCATAGAATATCATGGGAAAAATTATACTCTCAATATGATATACCAAAGGGAATTACATACACCACAAAAAATAATTACATGGGGAATCAGGAATATATCTCATAAATTTTAATAAGAGATGAGAAAAATATTTTTTACTCTTGAAAGAAGATTACTTTTGGAAAATCATTTATATTTTCTATGAAATCATATTTTAAACATGAATATCCCATAAAATAAAATACATGGACCTTGAAATAATATTTTATGAATAAATTGTAAGAATGGGAATGGTATAGAGTAAGAGGTTTCCAACCTCTGATACCAATTGTAGGATCGAAATATGATATGAGATGCTCAATATACAAGAGGGGGGGTGAATTGTATACTTTTAAAAATTACTTTGGAACCTTTAAAGTTAGTTATGAACAACTAAAGTTTCATTAAGAAAAGGAAAGGACTAATTTTAACAAAGTTAAACTAAGTAGATTCACAACACCTCTAACACCGAACTAAACTTGGAAAGAGATTCCAAAAGTAGGTTCCGGAAATATGGTTCCGGAAATTGAAACTTAACAAAAGTTACAATATGAGATTCTACCTTAAATCGTATAGAATCTAAATGAAACAGAGTAAGTAAGGAAGTATAATAAAGTTATACTTTCCTTAAGATACAAATTGCAGCGGAATAAAGACAAGTAGTAAAACTACTAGTAACAAGATAATAGTCTTTTAACCCAAAGAGAAGGGTATCCAACAACCTTGAATAAAGGTCCCTTGATTTATACTTTCAAGCAAGTCTGTCTTACCCACACCAGGGTAAGCCCTCGATACGAAGATCGGAGTCTCTGTCTTGCTATCCCCGCAAGCCCTCAACTTCAAGGTAGTTGGCAATCTCTGTCTTCCTCAGCAAGGAAGTCCTCGATCTTTAAGGAAGTCGGCAACCTCTGTCTTTCTCAGCAAGAAAGCCCTCGATCTTTAAGGTAGTCGGCACCTCTGTCTTCCTATCCCCAGAAGCCCTCGAATGTAATCACCAACATTCGGAGTCGCACGAAGCTTTGAGAGTTAATAAGAGACTCTCTCTCTAGAAATCACTTCAACAGCATGTAAGCACTTTTTCAGCAATCAGCCCCGAGCTCTTTCAAATGAGCTCCTATTTATAGGTAAGGTCGGCTCCTTCTCCAACGGTCATATTTCCCTTAAAGTTCGGAGGGACCTGTACACGTGTCACTTAGACAACGGTTAGTTTATAACAAAATGGACGACATCGTTTTATAACAAAACAAGTGTAACAGAAAATACGACATCGTTTTAAACTCTAACATAAAAGTTCAGAATAGAAATTTCGGAGTGAATGTTCGGAGTGAATAAATTCAGAGTGTATAAAACAATGATAATCAGATTCTGTTTAATAGGTGAATTCGGAATGAGAATTAGGAATAGGAATTCGGAATAGGAATTCGTCATCAGAAATCGTAATGAGAATTCGTCATTAGAATTCGTAATGAGAATTCATCATCAGAATTCGTAATGAGAAATTGTCATCAGAATTCGTAATGAGAATTCGGAATGGGATTTCTTCATTAGAATTCGTAATGAGAATTCTTCTTCAGAATTCGTATCCTAAATCTGGAATAGAACTAAGTCAGAATTCATATCCGGAATTCGGAATGAAACTTCCTTATAGTTCTTGTCCAGAACCGAATCCTAAAAACAGAATACTTTTATATCAAAGTTTTTATGATTCCGAGAAAGTGAATCCGAATTTCATACTTAAGAAAAATATTAATGAAAATATGATAAGGATAAAATTTTCTTATAAAAGCGTTTTTCCTTAAGAAAGCATTTTTCCTTATAAAAGCAATTTTCCTTAAGAAAGCATTTTTCCTTACAAAAGCGATTTTCCTTAAAGATAAGGTGTTTGTGATTTTCAAAACAAGAAGGAATGGAAAAGTCATAAGGAAAACCTTATTGACTCAACAATCTCCCCCTTTTTGGAAAGCACAAACATCCTTACGAAAAAGCTATTCTAAGAAGAAAGAAACATATTAAAGCTTATCTCCCTTGGTTTAAGAATATAGATGAATACGACTAACTCCCCCTTAGGCTTTGAGTCTCTAAGGATCATATTCATATTTCCGGAGTGATGTTTCTTTAAGAAAAACTCCCCCTTAAACAAACTCTTATTAGAGTTCTATCTCCTTGGGTATTTTTCTTTCTCCCCCTTTGATAAGCACTTATTAGATTTCCTCTTTTTCTTAAGGATCTTTTCCTTCTCCCCCTTTGTGATTTTCAAAAAGAATTGGAGGGAATGGAAACAAAATAACAAAGTACCTCAAAAGATTAGTAACGACAGCAATAGAAACAACAAGCACAATTTTCATTATATTTGAAATGTCAGCAACAAAAACAGATTACAACAAAAAGATCGGATTGGTCATTTCGGATCTTTCTCCTTCGACAAGAGCCCCTTGAGAATTGTCTTGATCTTCTTGAGATCCTTATGATCTTCCTCTGCTTGCTTTTCTAAGGAAACTATTCTTGCTGACTGAGCTTGAATGATTTCTTCCTAAGCCTTCAACTTTTCTTCCTGAGCTTCCATTTTCTCTTCCTGAGACTTTATCCTTTCTAGAAAATTGATCCGATGATCCCTTTCAAATTTCCAACTTTGATTAACAGAGTTGATCTTTCCATTCAGATCTCTTACTTCCTGACTCCGAATGTTCTTTTCCTCTGTCAATTTCTCATCGAATGATGCAGAAATCTCATGAAACTTCTTGTCCTCGGTTTGAAAAGCATCCTTAACATTCTCCTGAAACTTATCCAGCAACCTCATCTCTTCCACATTCTTCTTCGACCAGCTAGTCATCCTTTTGCACGATCTTTTATGTGCTTCGTAACCAATAAAGAAATTTTTGAACTGGGCTTCTATCTCAACACATTTATCCATAACCATGGATACGGAGTCGGTTTTCTGATTCATCGTATGTTGGAGCATCTGGCACCGAGAGTCAATACTGGAGAAGGTTGGAATGGTTCCCACCAACTTCTTCAAGGACTGTACAAAAAAATCGTGCCCCAACGATGATGACTCCGAATCAGAAATCATGCTAGGAGAATTTTCTTCTTCAATAAGCTCCAACTTCCTCTTAGAAGAGCTACCAGCTTCCTTCCTCAAACTTTTTTCTGAACTCGGGGTATCAGCAAGAATTTGCTTTCCCTTTTGTTTTTCCGGAATTGAAACCTGTTCCGGAGATCTGTTCTCACTATCGGAGACTTGAACAATTTTATCTTCCTCGTCAGCAACTTCTTGAACATTGGCTTCCACATTTCCCATCTGAGCAGCATCAAGTAAAATATGTTCTTGACAAGTAACTTCTTCTTCTCCCTTTTCTTCATCCATTGCAGGAGTAGCAAGTTTTGAAGATTGAGCTTCAGATGTTCGGAGCGACAGGTGTTCCGAAGGAGTTCCCTTATATTCATCTACTTGTTTGAGCACATCTCCTGTCTCACCACTTCCTTCAGCCGCTTCTTCAACCTCTTCCACTTGCTCTACTTCCTCAGTAGGAACAGCCTCTTCCGGAGTTACAAGATTTCTTCCTGGAGTCTCAGGTAGAGATTCCAGAGAAAAAGATCTCGGAACGGGAATGGTTGCTGAAACCATTTCATTAAACTTCAACAAAGCTTGCACAGCCTCAGCTTCTGACAACTTCTTCTTCAGCTTCTTTTCCTTAGCTTGCTTCTCGAGCTCATCAGCAGCCTTTTCTTTCAGAGCTTTAGCCTCTGCAGGATCCAATCCGAACTGCGGATCTCCTTCCTTCCTCTTTTCCTTGTTAGCTCTCCACTTCGCTGCAACCTCATCAGTATATGTATTCTTCTTCTTAGGCTTAGGAGGTGCGGAATGGAATTCCTTAGACATGGGTTCCTCAGCTTCACCTACCACTTCTTTCTGCTTCCTCTTCCTTACCGGCTTTGATAATTCCGGATCAGCCACTTTCAGAGTCACTTCTGCTTGAGGCGGTAGATCAATGAATTTCCCTGACTCCTTGTTAAAAGCTATATTCATCCTTTTAAGAGTTGCATCGCTGAGCAACATGATCTTGCAAACTTTCGGCTTAGAACTACAAGCAACCTTGAAGGATTCTAGGCACCGAACTATCAGCTTCGACAATATTGCCGGGTACATCACTATCTGAGCTCTCAGATTCCCCTTCTTCAAATTATCAATGTTGAGAAGAATATGGTTCATCAAGTTGAACTTTCATAGATTTATCAGAAAATCCATGATGTATATCTCACTCTTCTTCAAGCTGTCCTTGTCTCCTTTTCTCGGTACGATAAGCCCTTGCACCCATAACTCCAGAATCCGGAAGTTTGTAGATAGGGTTGCAATTTTCGGAGCCTTATCATCATCTAATCCGAGAATTTCTAAGGCTTTCTCCTTGTTGAAACTACCCAAGGAGTCTGGCAGAACGTGCGAGATAAACTCAGCTTCCCCTTCATAACTCAGCCCTACCAAGCTTGCAGCCTTGGTGTAAGATAGCTTATATGTCTTTCCATACGATTTGAAGGAAAACTTCTCTCTATTATCTTCCACGAAGAAAGCAACTGTCTCATTTCCATTCTTCTTCTTGATGTTGTCAGCATCTCTCTTCATTCTGGTCTCATGTTGTAGAAGAGTTCCAAATAATTCATCAAGAGTAATTTGAGTGACCTTCCTGTTCTCATCTATAGCTGTTCTCTTAGATTCCCACTCATTGGGCATAATATCAATTATCTTGTCCACAAGAGCTTCATCATCTAAACCTTTCTCTCCCATAGATTGTAGACTATTGACAATTGTCATAAATCTTTGTTGAACTTTACAGATAGGTTCTCCATAAGGAAAACTGAAGCCATGATATTCAGCTCTAAGCATAGCTCTTCTAGTCTCAATCACCTTAGAAGTCCCAAAGTGTGTAACCTCTAGCTTCTTCCATATACAGTTAGCTGCTTCACAAGAAGAAATTTGGCTATATATATTTCTAGTCATTGAACATAATAAAGTATTGCGTACCTTATAATTAAGTTGATATTCTTGCTTTTCCTGGTTAGTAAAGGTTCTGACTTCCTTGTCAGGAATTTTATAGTCACCAGTAAGCATGACAAAGTTATCTACTCCAGTATTGATAACAAAAGTCTTCATACGATCTCTCCAGTATTCATAATCATTACCATCAAAGATTGGTGGTCTTGTAGGATTCAGATTGTCAATAGATCCAACATTAATTCCTGCCATACTAAAAATAACTTTTCACACAAACTAGTTAGTAGCAAAAGTTCGTAATCAAAATGTTCGGAATGAGAAAAGTTCGGAATGGATAATCCGGAATGACAAAGTTCGGAATAAAAAAAAATGAGCAAGAAAAACTTGTATGTGAGTACAAGTATTTCAGTAACCTTGGCTCCGATACCAAATGTAAGAATGGTATAGAGTAAGAGGTTTCCAACCTCTGATACCAATTGTAGGATCGAAATATGATATGAGATGCTCAATATACAAGAGGGGGGGTGAATTGTATACTTTTAAAAATTCCTTTGGAACCTTTAAAGTTAGTTATGAACAACTAAAGTTTCCTTAAGAAAAGGAAAGGACTAAGTTTAACAAAGTTAAAATAAGTAGATTCACAACACCTCTAACACCGAACTAAACTTGGAAAGAGATTCCAAAAGTAGGTTCCGGAAATATGGTTTCGGAAATTGAAACTTAACAAAAGTTACAATATGAGATTCTACCTTAAAGCGTATAGAATCTAAATGAAACAGAGTAAGTAAGGAAGTATAAGAAAGTTATACTTTCCTTAAGATACAAATTGCAGCGGAATAAAGACAAGTAGTAAAACTACTAGTAACAAGATAATAGTCTTTTAACCCAAAGAGAAGGGTATCCAACAACATTGAATAAAGGTCCCTTGATTTATACTTTCAAGCAAGTCTGTCTTACCCACACCAGGGTAATCCCTCGATACGAAGATCGGAGTCTCTGTCTTGCTATCCCCGCAAGCCCTCAACTTCAAGGTAGTTGGAAACCTCTGTCTTCCTCAGCAAGGAAGTCCTCGATCTTTAAGGTAGTCGGCAACCTCTGTCTTTCTCAGCAAGAAAGCCCTCGATCTTTAAGGTAGTCGGCACCTCTGTCTTCCTATCCCCGGAAGCCCTCGAATGTAATCACCAACATTCGGAGTCGCAAGAAGCTTTGAGAGTTAATAAGAGACTCTCTCTCTAGAAATCACTTCAACAGCATGTAAGCACTTTTTCAGCAATCAGCCCCGAGCTCTTTCAAATGAGCTCCTATTTATAGGTAAGGTCGGCTCCTTCTCCAACGGTCATATTTCCCTTAAAGTTCGGAGGGACCTGTACACGTGTCACTTAGACAACGGTTAGTTTATAACAAAATGGACGACATCGTTTTATAACAAAACAAGTGTAACAGAAAATACGACATCGTTTTAAACTCTAACATAAAAGTTCGGAATAGAAATTTCGGAGTGAAAGTTCGGAGTGAATAAATTCAGAGTGTATAAAACAATGATAATCAGATTCTGTTTAATAGGTGAATTCGGAATGAGAATTCGGAATAGGAATTCGGAATAGGAATTCGTCATCAGAAATCGTAATGAGAATTCGTCATTAGAATTCGTAATGAGAATTCATCATCAGAATTCGTAATGAGAAATTGTCATCAGAATTCGTAATGAGAATTCGGAATGGGATTTCTTCATTAGAATTCGTAATGAGAATTCTTCTTCAGAATTCGTATCCTGAATCTGGAATAGAACTAAGTCAGAATTCATATCCGGAATTCGGAATGAAACTTCCTTATAGTTCTTGTCCAGAACCGAATCCTAAAAACAGAATACTTTTATATCAAAGTTTTTATGATTCCGAGAAAGTGAATCTGAATTTCATACTTAAGAAAAATATTAATGAAAATATGATAAGGATAAATTTTTCTTATAAAAGCGTTTTTCCTTAAGAAAGCATTTTTCCTTATAAAAGCAATTTTCCTTAAGAAAGCATTTTTCCTTACAAAAGCGATTTTCCTTAAAGATAAGGTGTTTGTGATTTTCAAAACAAGAAGGAATGGAAAAGTCATAAGGAAAACCTTATTGACTCAACATAAATTATGTCCCACTAATGTGAAATCATGTAAAAAGTGTTCTTACGATTCTGTATAAATAAAACATTTAATAGCATTTAAAGGAAAGTATTAAAGGGAATTTTAATGTTGAAAGGATAAAGTGTTCTTTTAAATATAGAAATTATACAAGATAATTTTTCATGTTAAAATGAGTTTTCTTATAAAAATAATGGGGGATTAAAACCGATTTTTGAGTACACTTGTAAACATGTTTGAATTTGAAAATATCAGTTGAATCATATTTGTATTTCAGAAAGAATTTTGAATGTTCATTTTGAAATATTTAACGATCCAAAAAATAAGAAAATATTATGGTTTTTGAATATGTATATAACACCCAAACATAATTTATTAGTAGTACATAATAATACATAAGAGATTTATTGATGTAATTAGACAATAAAATTAACAAGAATGAAAATGGAGGTTCAGGTGGAAAAACCCTTACCACTATGTTGTCAGTCGATTTGTATGCCCAAAACTTTATAATAATAAAATGAAACATTGAATAGATGAAAATAAATATATTCATTATATTATACATCAATTGGAATTATACATACACTATACAAAAGTATTATTAGTGAATACGAGAAACCTCACCAAAATGGAAGCGTGATAATGAAACCCCTTACCTTAAGTCTGAATGCGTTCCGCTCTTGAACATAAGGTCATGGAATATGAAATTATATTTTTTAATAACATATTTTAAAAAATATTAGTCATTTTTTTAGTTATTAATAATTCTATTTAGTTCTTTTATTCCCTTATTAATAAGTTATTATATTGAATTTCATCGTTCCCAAGTGTTCATTTTCTTTATTTTCATTGGTTCACTAGTTATTATGTAATGGAGTTCATGCGGAAAGGATGTAAATATAGATAATTGAATTAAAATATTATCTATGATAATCTATATGTGTTAGTGGTCATTCATATAATTTGGTTACATGACACGAGGAATAATTATTATATAGAACATTAATGATAGATATTTTAGTTAATTTGCGAGGTTTGATTAAAACGTACTCAATTTTCTTTATAACGTAATTTTTTTTGAAAAATTGACAGAAACTCCTTTCATAGGGTATAATACATATATAATAATCTTCCTTGACCATAAAAATAATGGTTTCATGACCATAATTTAGAATGATAAAAAAATCGAAATCCCATCGTCCTTGAATGTGGTAAATTGACACATCTCAGATAGTGTTCTCGCTACTAGTATAAATGAATGTAAAAGGAAGTAATTATGATAAATTATTCTTAAATCAAGACAAAGTTACAATACAATTATGTTACTATAGTCATAACACAATATTTATAGGGAGATGTAAGAATAGAAAAAGAAAACAAATGAACTTGCAAGGAAATACAATTAATTGAAAAGAGAAATTTACCTATTGAACCAAACATTCTTGAGAGCCTCTTTAAGGTAGAGGTTTTGGGATTTTTTTGAGACCAAGGATTTATAGATGTGGGATAGGTGGTTGGGAGGTTATTTGGACAGAATTTTGAGAAGTCACATGATTTTAGGGGAGTGAAGAGAAGTGGGAGTAAGAGGGGGTTTTTATAGTGGTCTAGATGAGAGTTTTCATATTTTATTAATCATTATTCTATTAATATCCATCATGAACAGAAATTTTGATGATTCCATGACCAATACAAGTGATAAATGCATGTGAGTTCGAACCAAGTGGGGTTACATCAGTTGTGATGTCATAAATAGTGTATTTAATTGATCATTTGAATATATGTTATTTTACCGTATTTCACTATTCATAAAAAATTCCAGTATTGAAATAATATATGAAAAACTGATCCCAAACAATTTTTGATGCGTAGAAACAATAAATAATGTCCATTTTAAAAAAACTGTTATATATATGATTAATTTAATATTTACCTGAAATCATATTTTATTCTAAAAAATAATTTTAAAACATTTATTTACTTATTCCAAAACATAGGTATGTCTTATTCCAAGTTGAAAAATATTTATATACTATCATAGGTAAGGTTTCTATTCATTAGGGTATATCACTATTCATTAGGGAATGTTACTATTCATAAGGGTAGGTTAATATTAAAAAAAATAATATTTTTCTTATCGAACTACAAATAACTTACTCATTGTAACTGTGTATGTCAGATTTTTGAAATTCACGTCACAAAAGTGAAAAACATATGTTGAAATGGCTTGGTTATTACAGAATGGTGTTTTTAGGGACTCATTGATCCATCAATTCTATAATTAATCTATTTGTAAATTCTTGGGGTTTTACAATCCAAGAATGTCGGTTCCCATTATGGTGGTTGTAGTAGTATGGATCAGTCTTATTATGTTAATATTCACCAAAAGGTAGATTTTTTGGATGGTGGTCATTTGCATGAATATAATCAGATGAGTTATTTTTATTCTATCTACCAGGCACCAGTAGAATCAGATTTAGGGCCTACGATAGTCGTACATATCATTCTTATTTCGCAGTCTATAGTTATTTCTCTATTTTATACTGGTGGATCTGTTTCTACCATTTCGTCCAATCTTGGTGATTTGATGATATTTCCAAAAAAGAATATTATTTTTGGGATTGTGTTTGTGGTCCCTCTTGGAATGAAAATTGAGCATGGTTTAAGGTGAACATATTGTGCACTTTCCATGGAAGGGGTCGATCTTGACAAAAATTTCTTAATTTTGAATATAGACTTCTTTAAAATGATACACGCATTGATTAGATTACAATTTTTTAGGAAAAAATATATTTTTATTTAAAATGTACAATATATTTATAACTTGATGGGAGAAATTATTTTTGAACATAGACTTCTTTGAAATGATTATATTCTTTTCAGTCATGTTAGAGTATGCTGATGCTTTTCCAGAGGTTGGATTACTTCATGATTTCGATGAGTTCCCATAGGTATTTTCGAATGACTTCTCTATTTTTTCTCTAGTGTGAGATGATTATTATTTCATCGATACGGTGCTTGGAACATAATAAATATTTTATTAATCATATAATTTTCCCTCACAGAGTTCAGTGAACTAAATATTCAGGTCGATGGATTGGAATCCAAATGATTCATTCCACTAACCATCTCACATTTGAATTCCCCAATAATTTTTTTTCTATGAATGATAATTCATCTCATGGTTGTGTATAGATTACTGAAATAAAAATAATTTAACAATTAATAATAAATAACCAATCTCCTTTACTCATGACCTTTTGATTAGCTTAAGTGGGAGTGGTTGTTCTCTATGATCGATTTGCATTCAAGGTATCACCAAGATAGAGTTATAGAAGTGACTGTTATTAATGAGGATTTCATAAAGGTATGGACGTTTTGATCATTTCATCCTACCTATCAGCTGGATGATTGCTCGAGTTGATTTCATGGTGCTCATGCACCGGGCGTTCAACTGGTATCTTGACTAAATTTTCAGGTTATTTTTGAATAAAAACCTTATCTATATAAAGACCAAAATATGAGAATGATCAGTATGTAAGGATAATGTTATGAAATATATGAAACCATCACCTATATGTGACGTTATCCATTTGATTATTTTATATTATAGATGTAATGATTTTTGGTCATGTGATATCAGAGAATGGGGATTCGATGTATCCAACAAACATCTGTTCAACACTATCATGGTATAAGCTAAAAATAATTTTGAGATTAGTGAATTTTTGGTACATTCATGGTATTATTGGCTGTTTATTTTTGATTTCTCTATGATTTATTCTTCCCATATTCTAATTTCTTGGAAAGGGGTAAATTTTTATTGCATGTCTCTATGTCAGGTTCCCTTCTGTGAGATTAATTTTGGGTTTACCATTGTCCCTATTTTCATTTTTATTGAATATGAAATGGTACATTCATTCTAAGATTATTCTTCATGTATGGTTGTTTGGTGTGTACTGATGAAGAATAATCATTTTTTAGTGTATGATTCTCTCCAACTCCAACTAAATTTAAATAATTACCCAACCCATGACCTTGAGTTGGTAGTAGTGATGCATTCCATGATGACATGACATCATTAACTTTTTGGGGATAATTTTGTGGTATATTATAATCATAATATATTTCCTAATAATTCTACAAAAAATATCAGATTCTATGTTAGCATTTTTAGGTTGATTACCTTCAGGTTTTAACATTTAATATCATCTACACCCCTAGAAAAGGTAATGCAGAAGTAGACGACTTATGTGAGAAATTTTCAGTTCAATCATTAAAGGAGTGCACCGATGATTTTACATTGATGGGTATTTTTTTCCATTTTCATTTGGAGGCTAGGCATTATAGTGGAGGTGTATTCTTGGATACTTTTTAGCTTAATCCTTGCATTATATATTTGATTCAGCAATAGAAGTCTAGTGATAAGTTGTTATACTATAGTATTCAGTTCTTAAATGGTCGGGAGGTGTTGGTTGAATAGTTTTGTCTCGTGAGAGGGTTTTCTTCTTTTATGGTTGTTTCAGGGAGTCTTTTTCACTGTGATCTATAATGTTGCAAGATAGAAACAAATATCATTAGTCATTACTCTTGATACCACCATATTTTTTCATGATGTGTATCATCAATTATTTATTCCAGGTATGATATGGGAAGGATACAAAATCATATCTAGGTGTCATAAATTTCATCAGGAGAATGTAAAACACCAGATCCCCTTCGTGTTGTTTCACCCATTACCCTTTCTTACCTGGAAGTGGGTTGATATCCCCATAAAATTAATTATTTTTTTACCTCGTACACATCGGGGAATGAATAAAATTTGGGTATTGATTTATCATCAGAAAAAATAAGAACATTTCAACACGATCAAGGACTCAACCATAGTGGATGAGTTAGGATTGTTGTATGTTTAAGAAATATTTATGTTTCATGAAATGTCATCGATTATCATTTAAAGTAGGGAACCCCATTTTTATTATTGTTTGTGGGAAGTAATTCACAAGTTTATGGGGTCATAGATAATTTTGTGTACCACATAACATCAATAAATGGATTGTTAGATTGAGTTGGATGAATATATCTTAGAAGTCATTCTGTAGGCATGTTTTTTGGATTTTGGAGGTTAATGGGATAAACATTTGGGGATGGTTGAGTTTTTGTTTAACTATATTAACATTTCATCAATTCTAATTGCTAATTTTGAGGTTATGTATGTACAATTTGGGTGGTCTCATTTATGTTGGACTGACATAGGTGATTCATCATGGATGGGACTGAACCATGTGCATGAAACATATGATAATATCTAAATGAACGAAATTATTTTTTGACCATTTATAGTTTCCACATATCATATGTTGATCAATGTTATAGAGCCTAAAAATCACTATGGTCAACAATGTATTATTGAATGTGAAAAATCGCTTGGGACATCATAGTTTTGGTAAGAAAGGATTGCTAACACCAAGGAATGTCAAACATTTTAGTTTTACTATATGGATGGGTAAAGTGGAATACATGTTACCTTTTCCTTGCTACTTGAAAAAAATTCTTGACATTCTTCATCAATCATAGATAAAAAAGTATATTTTAAATTATTCTCATTTGTTGAATTGGGATGATTTTGAGTTGGATATTTATTTGTCAGTATTTGTGTGGGCAGTAATGATTTTAGATTCCATAGGGAATGTGATTTGGGGGAATTCAATATCATTGTTCTATGTTTGTTGAAATTATTGGAAGGATGGGCATGAGAAGTGGGATTGGAATTCATGAGTTGTATTGAAGTATTTGTTCTTATTCAATAAAAAGACATTAGGATGAATTTCCTAGGAGAGAATGTTATCATTGTGTGGAGAATTTGAGCGTTATGAGATATTATTTTAAGGTGTTATTTTGTTTTTTTCCAGAAACAATCTCTTATTTTTCATTATTTAAAAAAAATGGACCTGATAGTATGTGGTGGACAGTGGCCGCATAGAAAAGAGAAACCATGATCCATCCTAGGAGAAACCATGAAACACATATAATGGAATTGTTTAGTCCACACAGCTGGTCACATGAGAGTTTTTCTTCCACCATAAATATGTGTGTCATCATTCCTCTTTAAAATATTAGAGAAAAAAGTTTTCACACAGGTTTACAAATTATGTATGACATCCATTAAATCTTCCCGAGTGATTAAAAATGATGAATTTACCCTTTCTTCCACATTTAATTTAATCCAAAATCCGCCTATTATCCCCCCATTCAATATTTTTATCCCTATGTTCCCCTATTACTCTTATCTACCTTATAACTCATTACTTTGGTGGAGGTATTGTGGGATTTTGAAGGGATCATGATTTAATCCCCTCTTTCCTTGGTTTCTTCCTTCTTCTTGTGTTCCTCATCCTATAACATTGATTTGTCATTATCTAGTTTATTGGTTGACGTAATAAGGCTTAAATAATGTTTTTTGGTAATATATTCTTTTTTATGGTTATAACACCCTTTATAGGATCTTCTTGTGGTGTTGTGGTGGTTTTACACTAAATTAAAAAAGTTTCTTGGATTACGGTAGGTGGTTCCATGCATTAGAATTTTTAGATGATTTTAGAATACTTGATTGGATTCATAAATATGTTCTATGTATTATGTGAGTGGTTTTTAATGGGTTTTATAATAGTTTTTATGTATGTATGGGTTGAATGATGTGTTTTCTAAAATAAATTGATTGTGTTTCTTGGGTGGTTTCTTCTTGTGATTCTTAAATGTGTTATATAAATGGTAAATGTGGCGAGAAGTGTGTTTTTAAATGGGTATGATGTGTATATGGATTTTAATGAGTATATTACAGTGAAATTTTTGGTTTTAATGTGGAATAATATTTCTTAATGTGTTTAAGAGAAATTGGTGATCAATGTCATACGTTGAATGGAAATTGACCACAAAGTGAATCCTATGTATGTAGATTGTCAGACTATAAGTAGTAATCTAGTTGTATTGGAGTGGAAGAGGTGTAGTTTATTCTATTATGATTAATTTTACAATAATAAATAAACTATGAAGATGTTGGAGACCATTATAACATAAGGTATATTCATATATAGTGGTTCGTTAATGGGATCATTGTGTGTTATTGTTGGTATACCATGTTTCACCTTGATTAAAGGTTCATATGGTCCTGCTAGTTCTACATCAATTAAGGATTTCCCATGGTCCTCTCTGGTGATGGGGCCCTCATCATTGTCATATAGTAGACTGTTCTTTCTTTATAATTAAAATGCATGTTTCCATTGAACATGTTTTCATTAAAAAAATTTCATTAATGTATTTCCTTAAAATGTGTCCAATTTCTTTCCAAGTACATTCATGTAATTTTTTCCTTTAATTTTATGGAATGAAATATATTTTTATTTAAATCATTATAGGATTTGGATCACACAATTTGGTTTATATAGAATTTTCTATGTATCACTTAGGAAGAGGAAACATTTCATATGGCTGTAATGGTTGATCCAGTTTCTTGTTTTTATGTATTGAAAGAGTTGGTGTTGGTGGGTTGATGGTTATGGAACTCTCAATGAATAATGATTTTGGTTCATGTTCTTGTTTTTTACCCTATATTGTTGTATCTTTGGATTTTTTTAATGTCTTGAAATGTTTATATTATTTTTTGTATCCATTTTTATGGATATTGATATTTTTATGATGTTTAATTTTGAGTATTTGTTATGGTTTTTCATTATAGGTGAAATTAATCCGAAAAGTGTAATGTTGATACTAGAGAAATAATTTCAAGCCCATGGGAATCAAGAACACCGTTTGTGCTATGTCACGGGCTCGTTCATGTTTTGGGTTTGATGGAACCATGACTAGGTTTGTGAAAATGGTTATATGTTAGCACGTTGAGTAATTTGTTATGTTATAATTATCTTTATTGTTTTTTATTTTTCTCGTGATATGATGGGTTATGTAATTATTTTTTCAGTACAAAAACTCTATATTTAAATTCATTGTCTATAAATAAACCATATAACTTAAATTTAATATTTTTATTTCATTATTATTTTATCGAGTCTTTATCAACATTTCCTCTTATTATATTTAATCTGTTACATTTAAGAGGAAAATCAAATCTACTTGCATAAGAAATTTGATACATAAATTTACATAATATATAAATAATTAATCATTTTCTATCCACATTTTTTAACTATGTGATCCCTCATATTAAATGCAACTATATCATTGTATACCCTCCCATGGTTGAATTATACAGAAAAATAATAGTTTTTTTGTATTTCATGATATCACATGTCTCAAACATTGATATATCTATATGTTAATATATACACAAATCTATATTGATTATTGCAACATCATTCAATATACTAATATGTTTTATATATGATTATGTCATATAATATTTACCATTTCTCTCGATCATGAGTACAATAATGCTATCCAAGATCATTAATTTTCTTCAATAAAAATCATCTATTATAAAATTTTCTATGAGTTTGTGTCGTAATCCTTTAATTAATAAGTCATTGAATTAAAATAAAAATCTTTTATAATTGGATTGATTAATTGAAATTAAGTGATTAATAACTCATTTAGTAATTAAAATACTTTATCATGTTCCTCCAACAGTATTAATTTGACACCCTTCCATGTCTATATGTTGATCATGTCCAGTAATTGATAAAAAAATCAACAAATATGTTATAAAATTTAAATAACTCAGGAATACAATTTATGTTATTTATATTCAATTATTTTTCAATTAATCAGATAACCTGGTTAAAAAAATTTTATAAAAAAATATTTTTAGATAATTGGGAAATGATAAAGAATATATTCATGTATAATTGTAGACTTTCTATTTTCCTATTATATATCATTTACAATATATTTTTCCATATGTATACATAAATGGGCTTAATACCAATAGTATATGTTAGATAATACTGTGGTATCTTAAATAAATGCAGTTAGAAGTTTATGAAAATATTTTTTGAAATATTTCAAATAAAATTCAGAAATATTGGTTGTTCATTTTTTAATCTAGAATTGATTATTTAGAACAAATAATTCTAATATGTCATATATAAATCCATTATTAGTAAAATATAATTAATATAATTAATATTTTATAATTAATTTTTTCATTCTTTTAGAATTACTAAAATAGATTAAAATAGTTAAAATGGTAAAAAAATCATGGTAACTAATAATTATTCATAATTATTATTGAATTTATTCCCTAATAATATATGAAAAAATCATTATATGATTTTTTCCATTATAAATTTGAATGGTTCCTCCTATAATTGGGTGTATGAATCTATTATAGAGCTACAATTTTAGCTACATCTGCAATTACATGAATAATATATGATTCATTATATATAACAACTTGAATATGGGTTCGGCCTCATGGATGAGGTCAATAAAAATTAATCTTCACTCTCACGTGGAAATATATGTCACTAAATATAAATTAAAATATTATAATTATACCTAATTTATAAATATTCAATTGAAAATGTATCATCCTCATTCATAAATTTTATTTCATAATTTTTAAACTAAAAATATGAACTTGTAGTGGTGTAATCATATAGGAAATTGGCAGTAATGTGTCCTCTCTAAAAACTATTCATCATATTCATACCACATACATTGTTATCTCTTTATCCCCATTGAAAAATAAAAAATTATACTATGTGATCCAATACTTCCATTGATTTATCTCAATGTATACCACATGTCGAATGACAAAAAAATTAAAATAAATATAACGATGAATTATTCTAAAAAAATTATTATATTTTTTAATTTCAAGAATATTTCGAAAATCTATTTTAAATATATATAATTTATTCAACGTATCAACATTGATTCAATGTTCATAAAATACAATAATACAATAAATATTATATTTATCACAAAAAAAATAATTTATTAGCTAACATTTACTGTCAGATCTATATATCTGCAATCATTAAATTTTGGACAATATTTATTTTTATTGAAATTCCCTAAGCCCATCCTTTATCCATTGGAATGTTCATAATACGACTCGGGTGATTCAATGGGAATTGATAATAATAGTATCTTGTATTGTAGTAACTAAAACATTAGATATCGATGTTATCTCTCATTTATTAACACTCATGATTATGATGGATTTACCTTGATACCTATAGCTAATTACCTAGACATTCAGGATATTTTTGAGGTTGTTCCTGTTGTAAATTTTTTTCTTTATTGAAATTCAACCATAAATTTTCATAAATTTTCAAATATATTTCTTTATGAAAGTTATTATTACTCTCTTTATAAGGATTTATATTTAAAATATTAAAATGGAGAGCCCCCTCATGATCATAATGATACTTATCACAATATTATGATATGGTAAAATTACTATAGAGGCTAATATCCATTCATATATTTTATTTTTTATAATAAATAATTCATAATACATTCATTAAAAATTAGATATATTATCCAATACATCTATTGATTAAATTATAATTCAACTCTCAGATGATTATATACACTATACAATTTATCCATTCATAATATATAAATTATTTTCAATTATATTTACATATATAAGATGCTACACCATGAAATGATTCAATATTGTAAAAACAATTTGGTGATTATTTTCTTCTATATTGAATTTTTTATTTTATAAAAGTGAATAAAAATTAATTCATACTTATATATCGTTTCCATCCCGAACATTAGTTTTATTAGTTTTCTTAATTGGTTCATCCCTAAACAGGTCATTGGGGAAGGAGTGGTTTTTATTCAAATAAATAGTTGAATGTTTTGAATATTGGAATATATAAATTATTTTTCAAAAAAATATAAATTATGTATCATATTATATATTTCATATATGATTATTACAAATTCATATTCTTTTTTCAATCCATTTTATTAAAATATCTTGATGGCTTTAAGGATTTATACTAATATTTCATTACCTAACCAGTTTCTTCTAAAATAGAAAACTATGGTTTATAGAGGACATTCCCATATACTAACTATATAAACATCAACAATGGAAACCATGTTACTATGTTATTTATAGTATTTTAATTATAACAAAGAATAAAACATAATTTTTGTTTATAATAATTATATTCATAAGAGATGAATTAAATATGTGGATATTACATTAAATATTTAAAGACCCAAAAATTTCAAGGGAAATTTTTTTTCTAAATTTTCTTTGGGATTTTACAAGAACGCAATTTCTTATGGCGCCTGATTCCGAGGCCCGATGTGCCCTGAATCATTTTCCGAAGTTTAGCTCGGGTACGTTCAGTGAACGAACGAGCGGGTTTTTCTAGATTCTGAACCGGTGCTCGGAATCGAATTCTGAGGGCACCGCTGAAATCGCAGCGCCGATATTTACTTAGAAATGCCTTTTCCAGAGTTGTGTTTTCTCGGGTGTGGTTTTTATTTTTTTGGGGGGTTAAGTGAAGAAAATAAAATAAAGTGGTGCGACAACCTTATTTTATTTCACTTAAAGCCACTTAAAGCTACTTAATCTGGGTTGAAGCGGATATGGTGCAATCCAAAATATCCTACCCTCTTGGTAGGATATTTGTGAGGTGGGGCCCGCACGAGCCCCACCGTTTCTTTCCTCTAAGTAACGCACCTGCAACCCCCCTCTTTAATGAAAGTCAAACATGTGTTTTTCTGGTTAAGAAACGCCTCTTTAATTGGGCGGTTAAATTGTTACAATTAATTCATTGAATTAATTGTTCGTTTCATTATTTTGAAATTCAATTTCATATCTTTTGTTAATAAAATAAGACTTGGGCTTATTTTATTTTTTGGTTAGAGTCTTGTCGCGTTGGGAGGATTTGGGAGGCTTGAAGAACATCTTCTTCAAAGACGAAGAATGTGAAGAATGAATCGGTCTCCGACGAAGAACGTCATCACGTCCTTCTTCTGATGAACGACGACGTGCCATCCATCGTTCTTCTTTCCACGTCAAAGGAAGGGAGACGCCGTTCCACCTCGGACAACCTCCGTCTTCTTCTATGAATCCTCATCCGCGACACCGACCCGCGACATGACATCGATGATCCCCTTCCCGCGATGCTTTCTTCCGCGAAGAGCAAATCCGCGACGAACCCTCGCTCGACGACGCTTGAGGTAGGGGAATTTATTTTGGTGTTCTATTATCTTTTGAGAAAAGAACATCGAGCGCGGAAAACCAATTCCAGGTTGATCCGCGGATCATTCGTTCATGCGGATTTATGTTGAGGATTATTATTTAATTTGTTCGTGATTATTACCTTGACGATCATCGTGAAATATGACCATTTTCTATCAACAAACGAAAGGGGGTCGGACCACACAAACATGGATGACCCTCCTCCTTATCCTTTTGGGTTTCTTTTGTGGTTTGAAACGGGGATGGTGCGGTGTCGTCACACCGCGCGGAAAAGTGCGGCAAGGAATGTGCGGCGCCGTCGCGCCGTGTCGTGAAAACGAACAAGGGCACGACGCCGTCGCGCCGCGTCGGAGAAACCCGAAGATATCCGCAGACGGAGTCAGGCCACGGCGAAGGGGCGCGGCGCCATCGCGTCGCGCCAGAGAACCACGAAGACGGCGCATTTTGTTAATTGAGGTGCGGATCAACGGACAACGAAGAAGCAGGCCACTATGGCATTTGAATCCCTTCGCAGTGAAGGTCGAGTCCTGGGAGGACTGTTGGCGAAGACGTTAGGAGAAACGGACCACCGGAGCGCGTCCAGTGGTCCACGGAAGGCGGTTGTCGCCGGATTCAATTAGCGGCGAGGGTGGGGGAGCCGCGCACCCCGCCCGCGACTTCCACTCGGCCGCGCCGGGCCAGGCCCATCGGGGTTGGACCCTGGCCGGGTCATCCCGGTTCGGGCCGACCCAGGGGGGTCGGGCCGGGTCGGTTCGGGCCTAGACCCCCCGTTTTCAGACCCTCTTTGATCATTCGCCCATATCTTGAGCTGTAGACCTCCGATCGACACACCGTCAACGGCGATGAGATCCTTCGATCAATACGGTCGTTTCGGTATATCGCACTCAAAGTTTCGGAACACTTTGAGCTCGGCTGGGTTGGTTCGGATACGAAAGCAACCGGGCCCTCGGAGCAGAAACACTTATATCTTGAGCTCTGGACGTCCGATTGACGTGCCGTCAACTTGGATGGATTCCTCTAAGTGAGACGGATATTTTGGCTTACTCCGCTCGAGGTTTGGATGTCGTCGGAGTGCGGTCGGGTTGGTTCGCTCACAAAACCAACCTGGCCCCTGGAACAAAAAAGCCAATAACTCATAGACCGAGAGTCCGATTGACGCGCCGTCTGTCTTGTTGAATTCCTCTTGATGAGACGGAACTTTTGGCATATTTCGCCCGAGTTTTGGTTGTAGTTGGATAATGGCCGGGTTGGATTGTACCCGAAATCCAACCGGACCCTTGGAACGGAAACACTGTTATCTTTCAGACCAGACGTCAGTTTGACGAACCGTCAGTGGCGTTGGTGATATCATTGAGAAACCATCCCTATGCGTATACCCTATGAGAGTTTGGGATATAGTTGAGATATGGCCGGGTTGGTTCACTCACGAAACCAACTGGGCCCCTGGGACGAAAAGGCTAATAACTCACAGACCGGGACGCCCCGTCTGTTGCGTTGAGACCCCTATGACGAGGCGGTCCTTTGAGATACTTCTTCGTGGGACTTTGAGATACTTGGAGTATCGGCCTGTAGCTCGTGGAGCAGACCCTCCTAGAGACGAGCGTGCGGAGTACGGAGACCATGTAGCCGAATGAGACCTCATGACTGCTTGACCGACTCGACTTGGAGTGAGTCGACTAGCCTAGTGGACGGAGCACTACTTTGTGAGGTGCAGAAACATGGGGGATGGAGCACTACCTGTGTGATAGTGCAGACCCGCAGTACTCGTCTGGAGAGTACCTCAGCAGGCTACTAGGGGGTGTGCACTACTGTTTTTGGGTGACATACCCTGATGGGAAGCACCACTGTGTTTGGGTGGCTGACCCACGGTACTCGACAGGAATAGTACCTCAACAGTCTTAGGTTAGTGAGAAGTACCTCAGAGTCGTGACATGACCACTGTACACTCCAGAGACGAAGCTCTTCAGCAGAAACAGTTTCGATAAAGAAAATCCTAGTTTGAGCTGAGTCTTTTGACCTTTTTGTTTTCCTCATGATTGAGATGGGTCACTTGATATGTTAGGTATATGTATGGGCATATACCTAGGTAGTGGTTATCCATTTATTTTATGATCTTGGTGTTTTCCTCATGATTGAGATGGGTTACTTGATAACTTAGGTATATGCACGGGCATATACCTAAGTAGAGGTTATCTGTTGAGATCATAATTGTGGTTATCCTTGCTGGGTTTTAATGAGACATTGAAGGTCTCGGGGTCCCTACTGAGTATCATTATACTCACCCCTGCACGGGCTATGCCCGCACCTTGTTGTGTTGGTTGTAGACGACGGGCAGTGCTGACGGAGGCCGAGTGTTCGAGGACTGGACGGTACCCGGAGGTGGACTACACGACGAGTTAGTATCCGAAGGTGGACTTCACAAAGAGACGAAACTCGGAGGAGTTTGACGGGCGAGAGCGTTGTGGAAGCTATCTGTACCTACCCTTTAGGTAGGATCCGTGGTGGATGATCCTGGAGCTGCACTATCTGTACATACCATTCAGGTAGGATCTGAGGAGGACGACTCAGGAGCAGCTTCCTTCCTTCCAGCTGTTTGTCTTTTTCTATTGTACTTTCGTTCAGTTGTAGCTGTACTTTCAGTTGGGTTTGTATTCTGGCCCATTTACTTTTCAGAACCTTCTTTTGTACTTAGTGTTTTTCTTCTGCTTGTACTCTGTGGTGTTTTGTTTACTTTTATAAAGGCAATGCCTTCCCATTTATCGGGATTTACACATTTGGTGCTAGTCGCCAGCCCCTGGCCTATGGAAGGCGGGTTTGGGGTAGTCACGACATGGGCCCCGAGGACTGGTCGTGACAAATTGGTATCAGAGGAGTCTGTTCTACCGCAGAACTTATAACTCTAATATTTTCTTTCTGTGAAGCAATAGTGTTGAGGGTACCGAGTGTGGTCTTCTGTTCAGGGAGTCCAGTGTTGGTGCGGGTGGCTGACGTATCCATACACTAGGACCCTGACAATTGAATTCCAACATTGTGCATGGAAACAATGATTGCATGTGTGTTTCCAGAAGTTTTTATTTAAATATCAACTCAAACCAGGTCAGCTCACCAGGTATAATCGTTTGACCATGTCATGTTGTTTCTTTCAGGATGCCTTTTCTCGGACAACCAGCTAGAGCCCAGAGGGATGTGCGTACTGACAGCCTGTCGTGCGACGAGGCTTGCGTACATGGCCCTCTTTCAGTTGAGGCACCAGCGGAGGCACCAGTGGTACTACCATACGTTGGGCCACTGATGCTGCCAACCCCAGCAGTAGGCGATGCACGCCACTTGAGTGCGCTGCATGAGTTCCAGCGCCAGAGGCCACCCAGGTTCTGGGGAGAGACTGACCCGCAGGCAGCTGAGGATTGGTTGGAGGTAGTGGTGAGAGTCTTCAGGCTAGTGGGGATGCCTGCAGACTTCACGGTGATCATTGCTGCCAGGCTTCTTCAGGCAGCCACAGGCAGGTGGTGGAGCCACTTGTTCCAGTTTTTTGAGGGGATTACCTTCGCATGGGAAGACTTCAAGACCTTCTTCGGGGTGGAGTTTGTGCTAGTATATCTACACCCCGAGCATGTTTAGGAGCTTTTTCCTTTGCCGCGTGTTTTTTGATCAGTAGCCGAGTCATCTGTGGGCAGTAGACTGATGATGCAGAGGTCCAGGAGTACCAGAACAGCAGTTGGGCAATATCAGGTTTTAGGACCTGTGGTGCGGGGCACCCGGGGTGGGGATAGAGCTAGGAATGCCAGAAACAGATAGTGTTACTCATGCGGCAGAAAGGGTCACCTGGCACGTGACTGTCTAACTCCTCGTATAGTTGATCCGCAGGCTTTGGTGGAGCCACCAAGGCAGAAGCAGCGGTGGGTGCTTGAGCAACAACCGAGCAGTGGACAAGGCAATAGAGTTTCGAGAGCAGGTGGACAAGAGCGGAACTAGTAGATACATCCGTTGTACTTCTTGTTCCTTTTTTTGTTTTATTCACGTCTTTTTACTATGAGCTACAATAATAAAAAGTCACTTATCTTCGTGATGTTTGCTTTCCTGTCCTTTTGTTTCATTGAAACTGAGAGGTTCCGGTTAAAACTGTTGACTTGACTCTCACTCTCGATATTTCTACAGGAGGAGACCCAGTGACCTCACACTAATGCCGACAGTGTGACACGACCCTTGGAGGCGACAGTGACAGTTGGATCTCTTGGTAGTTACGTCGAGGCCTTACGATTTCATCCATGGAATGAATGCATCATTCATGTTGGGATTGACTGTATTAGGAAATGGGTGTGGTTCATCCAGGGGATGAGACCGAGTTTCTCTTTTCGGCAAAGGAGAAATTTTGGCAGCTCTTTTAGATCGTAGGCAAAGAAGGTGCAGATCATCCAGGAGCGGATGAAGACTACACAGTGTAGTAAGAAACAGGAATCCGGCTCCAGTCTTAGAGACTCGAGCATGTTAAATGTTTAAATAAGGGGAAGCTTTAAGGGGAGATGAGTCTGCGAAGCGGCAGACGTGGAGGCAGAGCTAGGAGAGCAGCATGAGGTGGTGTACATCTTAACATGCTACAACCACCCGCCTTAGTTATCCCCACCAGGCTCAGGGAGCTGGGGGCGGAGGAAGAGTGCGGCTGCATGAGGTCAAGGAGTGTGACCCAATGGCTCTTAGAATGATTCAAGGGATAGTCTGTATCCACTACTAGCTGCCATAGTAACAGACGATGATGTGAATCATTCATTTCTTCCACAAATCTTGTCCCAAACCTAGAGTTTCTGGTAAGCTGTAGACTTGACCCTCACGTCTGGAGATACCTTAGGAGGAGACTCGATAATCACACTTACGCCGATGGTGTGGTCAGACCCTTGAGGCGATAGTTTCGGTTGGAATCTCTTGGTGGAAGCGTCGAGGCCTTATGACGTTGGTTTGAGTATGGACTGGACAATCCCAGTTCATACACAAATTGACGGTATTAGGCAAAAAGGTTGTGGTTTGACTACGACGTTGGAATGGGTTTTCCTTGGCCGACAAAAAAGGAATCCCCGGGCAACACAAGATAGACTCATGCACAGGAGGGTGCGACCGATCACTCTTGAGTCGGTCAACCTTACCCTCATGGAAGAAGTCGTTTTGAGTTTCAGTTCTAACAGGAATTGGAGACCTCTAGAGTTCAAGGATGACGATCACGTCCTTATATGGGTCTCACCTCGATGAGGTTTACAGAGATGTGGCCAAGGCGACAAGTTATCTTCGTGGTTCAGCGGACCTTCTTAGGTCCTCAGTTGGGTAGGCGTGGTGGTTTACTACTTGACCCATCCACCTTAGTTGCACCTTGTGCACGACGACATCCACGTATCTCAACTAAGGAGATACGTGCTCGACCATTCGCATATCTTCAACCATGAGGAGTTGGAAGATGGCGATGGGGTGTCTTACACGGAGGTTCTAGTGGGGATCGAGGATCAATAGGAGAAGATCCTACGAGGATGATCGATTCCTCAGGTTTACTTTCTCTGGCAGTACGGGAACCTCTGGGTGAGCACATGGGAGCGGAAGGCTCAGATGCGTGCTCTGTACCGCTTTTGTGACCCTAGTTTGTGTTAAATCTTTACGGGGATGTAAATCCCTATGGCAGGAGTAATGTAAAGACCTGGAAATTTCAAGGGAAATTTTTTTTTCTAAATTTTATTTGGGATTTACAAGAACGCAGGTTCTAACGGCGCCTGATTCCGAGGCCCAGTGTGCCCAGAATCATTTTCCAAAGTTTAGCTCGAGTACGTCCAGTGAACGAACGAGCGGGTTTTTCTAACTTCTGAACCGGTGCTCGGAATTGGATTCCGAGGGCACCGATGAAATAACAGCGCCAGAATTTGCTTAGAAATTCCTTTTCCGGAGTTGTGATTGCTCGGGTGTGGTTTTTTGGGGGTTAAGTGAAGAAAAATAAACTAAAGTGGTGGGACAACCTTATTTTATTTTACTTAAAGCCACTTAAAGCTACTTATGCTGGGTTGAAGTGGATAGAGTGCAATCCAAAATATCCTACCATCTTGGTAGGAAATTTGTGAGGTGGGGCCCGCACGAGCTCCACCGTTTCTTTCATCTAGGTAACGCACCCACAACCCCCCCTTTAATGAAAGTCAACCATGCATTTTTCGGGTTAAGAAACGCCTCTTTAATTGGGCAGTTAAATCGTTACAATTAATTCATTGAATTAATTGTTCATTTTTTTTTGAAATTCAATTTCTTATCTTGTGTTAATAAAATAAGACTTGGGCTTATTTTATTTTTTGGTTAGAGTCTTGTCTCGTTGGGAGGATTTGGGAGGCTTGAACAACATCTTCTTCAAAGACGATGAACGTGAAGAACGAATCGGTCTCCGACGAAGAACGTCATCACGTCCTTCTTCTGAAGAACGACGACGCGCCATCCCTCATTCTTCTTTCCACGTCAAAGGAAGGGATACGCCATTCCACCACGGACAACCTCCATCTTTGTCTACGAATCATCTTCCACGACACCGACCTGTGACGTGACATCGACGATTCCATCCCGCGACGCTTTCTTCTGCGGTGAGAAAATCCGTGATGAACCCTCGCTCGACGACGCTTGAGGTAGGGGAACTTATTTTGGTGTTCTATTATCTTTTGAGAAAAGAACGTCGAGCGCGGACCAACCAATTCCAGGTTGATCTGTGGATCGTTCGTTCATGCGGATTTATGTTGAGGATTATTATTTAATTTGTTCATGATTATTACCTTGTAGATCTTAGTGAAATATGACCATTTGCTATCAACTAACGAGAGGGGGCCGTACCACACAAACACGGCCGACCCTCCTCCTTATCCTTGTTGGTTTCTTTTATGGTTTGAAACGGGGATGCTGCGGTGTCGTCGCACCGCGCAGAAACGTGAAGCAAGGAATGCGTGGCGCCGTCACGCCGCGTCGTGAAAATGAACAAGGGAGCGATGCCGTTGCGCCGCGTCGGAGAAACCCGAAGACATCCGCGGACGGAGTCGGGCCACGACGAAGGGGCGCAGTGCCATCGTGTCGCGCCGGAGAACCCCGAAGATGACACGTTCTGTTAATTGACGTGTGGATCAACGGAAGACGAAGAAGTAGGCCGCTATGGCGTTTTAATCCCTTAGAAGTGAAGGTCGGGTCCCGGGAGGACCGTTGGCGAAGACGGCAGGAGAAACGGACAACCGAAGCGCGTCCGGTGGTCCGCGGAAGGAGGTGTCGGCACGCCGCCGGAGGGCCGGCGGCAGCGGTTGCCGCCGACTACAATTAGCGGCGAGGGTGGGGGAGCCGCGCAACCCGCCCGCAACTTCCACTCGGCCGCGCTGGCCGAGCCGCGATAGGCCGGTCGGGCCGGGCTGCGCCGGCCGGGCCGGCCGGGCCCAGCGGGGTTGGACCCGGGTCAGGTCGACCCGGTTCAGGCCAACCCAGGGGGGGTCGGGCCGGGTCGGTCCGGGCCCAGACCCACCGTTTTCAGACCCTCTTTGATCTTTCTACCATATCTTGAGATGTAGACCTTCGATCGACGCACTATCAGCGGCGATGCGATCCTTGGATTGAGACGGTCTTTTCAGTATATCACACTCAATGTTTCGGAACACTCTGTGTTCAGCCGGGTTGGTTCAGATACGAAACCAACAGGGTCCTCGGAGCGGAAACACTTATATCATGAGCTCTGGACGTCCGATTGACGTGCCGTCAACTTTGATGGATTCCTCTAAGTGAGAAGGATCTTTCAACTTACTCCGCTTGAGGTTTGGATGCCATCGGAGTGCGGTCGGGTTGGTTCGCTCATGAAACCAACCGGGCCCCTGGAACGAAAATGCCAATAACTCATAAACCGGGAGTCCGATTGACGCTCCGTCTTTCTCGCTGAATTACTCTTGATGAGATGGAACTTTTGGAAATTTTTTCCCGAGTTTTGGTTGTATTTGTATAGTGGACGGGTTGGATTGTACCCGAAATCCAACCGGGCCCTTGGAACGGAAAAGCTGTTATCTTTCAGACCAGACGTCCGTTTGACGAACCGCCAACGACGTTGGTGATCTCGTTGAGAAACGGTCCCTATGAGTATACCCTATGAGAGTTCGGGGTACAGTTGAGATACGGCCGGGTTGGTTCGCTCACGAAACCAACAGGGCCCCTGGGACGAAAAAGGCTAATAACTCACAGACCGGGCATCCGATTGACGCGCCGTCTATTGCGTTGATACCCCTATGACGAGGAGGTACTTTGAGATACTTCTTAGTGGGAATTTGAGAAACTTGGAGTATCGGCCTGTAGCTCGTGGAGGGGACCCTCCTAGAGACGAGCGTGCGGAGTACGGAGACCGTGTAGCCGACTAAGACCTGACGACTGCTTGACCGACTCGACTTGGAGTGAGTCGACTAACCCATTGGACGGAGCACTAATTTGTGAGGTGCAGACCCATGGCGGACAGACCACTACCTGTGTGACAGTGAAGACCCGCAAAACTCGTCCGGAGAGTACCTCCGCAGGCTACTAGGGGGTGCGCACTACTGTGTTTGGGTGACATGCCCTGGCGGGATGCACTACTGTGTTTGGGTGGCTGACCCACGGTACTCGACAGGAGGAGTACCTCAACAGTCTTAGGTTAGTGAGCAGTACCTCAGAGTCGTGACAGGACCACTGAACATTCCAGAGATGGAGCTCTTTAGCAGTTACAGTTTCGATAATGAAAATCCTAGTTTGAGCGGAGTCTTTTGACCTTTGTGTTTTCCTCATGATTGAGATGGGTCACTTGATAACTTAGGTATATGTATGGGAATATACCTGGGTAGTGGTTATCCATTGATTTCATGATCTTGGTGTTTTCCTCATGATTGAGATGGGTTACTTGATAACTTAGGTATATGCATGGGCATATGCCTAAGTAGAGGTTATCTGTTGAGATCTTCTTTGTGGTTATCCTTACTGGGTTTTAATGAGACCTTGAAGGTCTCGGTGTCCCTACTGAGTATCGTTATACTCACCCCTGCACGGGCTATGCCCGCACCTCGTTGTGTTGGTTGCAGACGACGGGCAGTGCTGACGGAGGCCGAGTGTTCGAGGACTGGATGGTACCCGGAGGTGGACTACACGACGAGTCAGTATCCAGAGGTGGACTTCACGGAAAGACGACACTCGGAGGAGGTTGACGGGTGAGAGAGTTGTGGAGGCTATCTGTACCTACCCTTCAGGTAGGCTCCGTGTTGGACGATCTAGGACCTGCACTATCTGTACCTACCCTTCAGGTAGGATCCGAGGAGGACGACTCAGGAGCTGCTTCCTTCCTTCCTGCTGTTTGTCTTTTTCAGTTGTACTTTCGTTCAGTTGTAGCTGTACTTTCAGTTGGGTTTGTATTCTGGACCATTTACTTTTCAGCACTTTATTTTGTACTTAGTGTTTTACTTCCGCTTGTACTCCGTGGTATTTTGTTTACTTTTATAAAGGCAATGCCTTCCTAGTTATCGGGATTTACACCTTTGGTGCTAGTCGCCAGCCCCTGGCCTATGGAAGGCGGGCTTGGGGTAGTCACGACACGGGCCCTGAGGACGGGTCGTGACAAAATAGAAATTTTAATGAACATAATAACAATATATGAAACATTATTATTCCAAGATTATTTTCAAGATATTGTAATAGGATTATTTATGGTCTAATTTTTATGCAAGGAAAAAATATTGAAGGATATTTCATATTATTAAAAAGTGTGAGTATGAAAGAGAAATTACAATTGTACAATCTTATAATAAATAAAATATAAATAATATATAGGAATAATATGTTATTTTAATAAATATGTAATTAAAAATGATAAAAGATGACTTAATAGTAGATAAAATAACCACATGGGTAATAATAATATTCCACATAATGATTTCACATCATAATGTCAGAAATCATAACCAATCCATTAGGGCCTTATTCTATGATATAAAAATTGAACTATAATGAAGCAACCATTAATATATTATAGATTAAATCATTCTATGTACTATTGAGTAAAGGTGATATATAATTATAAGACTCAACCATCAAAAAAAATCTCCAATAATTTCATCTTATGAAAATAATGTCTATGACATTAAATATAATATATTTTATAAATTACTAGTTATATAAACATTGAAAGCTAATCCAAATTTATCTATATTGAAATAATGGTATATTGAATTTTTAAGGAATATAGATTCAATATAGTAATATTATCTTATGTTTCTTTTACGATGAGAAAAATTAAAAAGTAACATGATATCATTAATGAAATAGATTGTAAAATTATCAATGGAAATATAAAGGGTAACAGTGTCAACTATATTAAATATGTAAAAATAAAATCAAAATTATTAATTGTAATAAATTCATTACAATGGTAAGAGAAAAATTCATTGAAATAAAAATCCACCATATAATTTATGAAGATTGAAAAAATCTTTTTGATGCAAATCTAGGATGAAAAATTATACAGAATAACAGATTTATTGAATTGTAATGAAAAAAATATTTATTTGTTATTGAACAAGTTTTATTAATCAATGGACATGTTAAAGTCTAAGTGAATAAAATAATATTAATCAAGATATATATATTAATAAATTATTATTTATTATATAACCATAATACTAACAATACATAATATATATATATTTATTATAATGTTTATGGAAATAGTTTCATATTATTGTGAATTATTGTTATAGTATTATTATCGAAATAAGATACATACAATTCATATCATAATGAGGGATCTATAATAATAAACCATATTAGCATTTTATATTAATACTATAATAAATTAAAATAGATTAAAAAATATAAATGAAGACATAAGTTGAGATACACTTATATTGGCTAAAGAACAAATTAGGAGAGAACAATAATAAGTTTAAAAGAGAAATGTATTATTGATATATATATAATTTAATATAATACCATTGATGTATAATCATTAAAGAATATTTAATAATATAATTGAAGAGTATATAGAGATAAACGATATGGAATAATTTTTTAAAAAAACATTGAGATGTATAGATCATTATTTTGAAATTGATAATATAATATTGACCATTATATTTTTTTTTATAACACTCTAATATATTATTCATTAAAATTATATTATTTCCTTATATCTCTCTCATTGTGAGTATAATGTGATTATATTCTTCAGTGGAGTCTTTATTTATTCTCAAAATGATTATTGATGAGTCCAATGTTAATTAAGGACCGATTGGTAGAGATAAAATAAATAAATATTATGGTGTGGAATAACTATAAATGATATGTTCCTTATTATTAAAAATCGGAATTACGTATCTGGTATATTACAAATACATAAAAATAACAACATAATAATTTTTTTTCATTATTTTTTGATGTATTGTGACTTTACTAACTTTAAGGCTTATCACTATAATGAATAGTCAATGATTATGATGTTTTGAAGAAGGAATTTCTTGTTTAAAACTATGTATTAAAAGGATCTAAGATGCCCCGTAGGGAATCATTGAATTCCATTGGGGCCACAAAAATATAAGAATGCACTAATTTCTGAAAAAATAATTAAAATTATTACAATATACGTCTTAGTATATATCCCATAGAGCAGATCTGTATGAGAGAAATTAATAAAAGAGCCTAAAATAATTTTATTGTTTAGATAAAATAATGAAAATGCATTGAGTATCTGGATTGAAATAAAAATTTTAGGCAATCCCATATTTAGTGATTTTTATGTTCTAGTTCAAGGGATTAAATTGATATTGTTTTATTCTGTGTGGATTCAAATGTTTACAAGGATGGATCCTTGGTCTGGGTTTCCAGCCCCAATAATGTAATTTAACAATTGGAATGGTCATATAATTAATGCAAATGATAAACTAGGTGATTAAAAACCATATGTAAACATAACCGGATTAGATTTCCTAATGTTCATACAAAAACTACGGGTTTTAATTTAAATATTGAAATAAATTTCCACACAATACAGTAATGGTCAAGCACTATGAAAATATGATGCATCATAATTGATAAATAGTTTTTGCAATAATCCAAATAATGAATAATAAAAAAACAATACCTTGAAACACATCCACCTACAATCACATCACCCATGGAAAACAAACAATTCGCTCATGCTATCCATGATGGGAACGAGAGACACGATTAACAGAAAAATAAAAGTGGTAAAGAATGATGATGATGCAAGGATCTAGATCATCACATCGTCATTTGATGGTCATCTAATGGTTTCACGCTACTCCTTATAGTCCAAAACACTATTTTACAGAAAATTACGGTGTATATTTATGGGAAAACAGGTCAGAACCCTCGGCTAAATAAAATTTATTTTTATCTATCGCACCATCTTCATGATGTGTTACTATGTTACACAATATACAATCTTCTATTTCTGAGGCATTATGAATCTCGGTATAATCATTACAAAAAAACGTCTCGAAAAAATTCGCATCGTGTATTGTAGTTACATGAAATATAATGGTATTTTACAGGGTGAAATGATGTCGTTACTTGTTCGGTGTGGTTAATTCATTTTTAAAAATTTATAGATGTGTAATTTCATTCCATGACATGAAATTTTCTTCCTTTATTTTTAAAACATTCAACATCATATAAAGTATGGTGTAACATAACTTTTCTTTTCTCTTGGTGCGAATTATCATTTTGATCTTAAATTCTCCTCTTTTCATTCATATTCCATTAAACTATTGTTTATTCCATCAAAACAAAAATCAATTCAATTCACTCAAAAATTGTAAAGATGCACATTTAAATACCAAATTAATAAATTAAAACACTATAAAATGTATGAATGAAATATACATACCCATATACATGAAAAATATTTTCATTGATCATATTAAAATTATTTATTTCACACTACAAATCAGCTATCAATAAAATATTTTCTCACAACACTCATGTTAAGACATATCTTTTCATAATATTAATATTAATGATTATGTCATAATATAATCAAAATGTTTTCCTATTTTTAGTAATGATGAGTGTATAAATGTTATAATGTAATAACAGAAGAATTAAGGTTGATTTTGATGATTAATTAAATGTTTTGAAGACATAATTATGGGACATTATGTTAAACCATTGATATTGTTTTCATATTTGTTGTCAATAAATGTGAATGATTCCTCAGATTATTTAAGCCGGATGGGTGTCTCAACATAAATTTATTTTAATATATTATATTATTTAGGTTTTTAAATTTATACCATTTTATTTGATTTATTAATAATATTGTATTTTAAGAGGTCAATTTATTTTAACAATCAGTATGATAATTAGTGTTTAGAGTCATGAGAACTGTTGTTGAATAATATTTTATATTAAAATCCACCAACTAGCATGTAAAATCCAACTTATTGTGAGTGTTTTTCCTAAAGATAACATATTGTTTTCAAACAAAACCAGTTATTCAATGGGGTTATCTATCTATAATGTGGTGCTTGAAATACAATTGTGGTTATTTCAGGAACCCCAGCATAGAAGTTTGGGACTATTGGTAGTTAGTTCACCCAATAATCGGTTTATTAAATCCAACCCATGTGTTATAATTCTAAAAAACATAAGGCTTAATTATAATCCAAATCCTAATCTATTTACCATATTCCTAATTTTATACATTCTTTAATAATATGAGAGGTATCCTAATTTTTCATCTAGATTTGGATAATCAAGTGATTATTAAATGATTAGTGTTCTCAATATCTACACCAAATTATTCATATTACATAAAATATTTACATCTATCAATGATATATCTAAAAATTCAATTAATATAATAAAATGTTTTATAATTTTCAACATATATCAGTGATGGGTCTTGAAAAATAATGGTGTATCTCAATTGGATAAAGTTATACCACCATTTGAAGACTTCTAATGGGTATATAGTATTAATTATCTTCATCAAATGCTTCTTAATATAAAATCTATGATTAGAATGTAGTCTTATTATAATCATTTGTAATAATATGTGGTGGTTTCTATTTGAGAACTACATACCAATAATTGGAGCATATTTCCTAATGGAAATGGATAATTAATATTAGGTTTCCCTGACTATATCAAAATGAGATTTTATTCTTCTTGAATATCAAAATAGATATATTAATTATTGAAATAATTTTTTGGTTAATTTGTATTAATTTTATATAATATTGTTTCTCTTATATAATATACAAGGAATTTATAATCCAATCAATAATCATCAATATAAAAGACGAATTGATGACTTTTCCTTAGACATATCACAAAAATAGTTTTGTTGAAAAAATATATCAGGTATTTAAATCTAAAAAATCATTCATGAAATGAAAAATTCTCATGCAATTTTTTAATCACTTTCATCAATTGAATACAACCAAAATAAGAATTGTTTATGAGTGATCATGTTCACTATGGGTGTGTACTGTTGTTTGACATTGACAATATGATGATCCTTTGAGATAATCAAAAAAAACATTGAGGTGTGTTGTTCTGTTCCATTTGGGGATATTTTTACAGTTATTTCATATTTATAATATCTTTTTCTGGAATAGTTTGGTGGCCATAACTAATTATGATGGGATGTGGGTGTGCGGGTTCACAAGACACCCATTTATGATATATCTTTCCAGGGGTGAGTTTTAATGTAGTTGATAACACCAGTTTTATGATTTAACTTTTTTCACATTATGATATTATATTATATTCATTATATTATATACCTGAATATGTATGGTACCATGCATTTGGTGGAATTGTTCATGGTGCTTAGAATATGTAGATAGTATAATCATGGTTATCCCTTAGTGGGGGAGTGCACATGACTTTCGATGAGAGTGACGATGGATCTAATCATAAGGTAGTAATATGATGATGATATATTGATACCATGAGATTCAATAAATTCCCATTTTATTCTAAGTAGAATGATTAATCAAGTCATAGTAGATTATGAGTACCATGATCACATGAATCCTAGTGGATGTCAAAAACATGAATCCCATGATTCTTATTAGATTCTGAATATCATATTCTGGTTATGATAATAGGTATGTTTATTAGAGTTGTGGATAGTTCATGGTTTCTTAATATATAGTAATATTTATTATAGTATAATGATTATCTAGGAAACACTAGTCCTTTCAGTCCCCTTTTTGGAAAAAACGTTTCTCTATGGATGATTGTTTTTTCATGCCTTCACATTTATTATTTACATGGAATAAATTTTTTAAACATGTGTATATTTTCTATGGTTGTATTGTTTTTTTCTAGATTGGATTATTTGTAACATAATATGTGGATATATCAATTAGGGTACATACATCATGTATTTTGATCTAGATAAGGGAATTATGTCCATTATAGATTATTGAGCCATGTTATGTGGAGTTATTATCTAAAATGGGATGAATGACATATGGAATTTCAATTGTGTTTTTTTATTCAGTTAATTTTTTCAAATATAATCTAGACGTTATTTCAAGATTGGGAATTGTTTTATTTATTTTTTCTGATACTTTTTTCATCTCTTAATAGATATTATATTTATTATTTATTTTGATATTTCGATTAATATTTATATATATAATTATTTATATTACCCATGAAAATATATGTTATTGAGGGTATATTAAACCCAATATCATTTATCTGATCCTCATTACTAGTCAACCACATCTTTCATTTTGGAAGGTGAACATTATGTCATGTGACACTCTGGAATGGTATTAGGGGTTCAGGTTGGGGATTACAAAATCATATTAGTTCACTGTTTTCATCATTCCTTTTTGAATAATATTGTTTTTGTAAAAAGTGTGTTAGCTATGTGGGTATCAGTTTGGAATTTTCGTTGGAGATATCCATATCCAGTCGCATGAACATATAAGAAACCATTGATGGGGATTTAATATTATTTTGATGGGGTTTGGGGCGCATTCATGAATCAATATTAATAAGGCTGGTTAATATTCTATATATATATATATATATTGTATAATTCTTATAATTTCATAAATTTAAAAATTTTATTGTGATATATGTTTAGGAAAAAGATGTATTTTTAACTATGTGATATAACTGTATGCATGGATTATGAAAAATTATAGTATGTTATTCTGTATTTTATACATATATATGAGTATGTATAATGTGTAGTGATAAAGATTGTGGTTAATTCTTAATTTGATAAATATTAAGTTATGTGTAGACTCATAAGACAACTTTTTATTATAACACATATCTATTTGGATCTATCATAATGACATTATTTTTCCTATGTGATTCCCTTTTCAATTAATGACGATGGAATAAAGGACACAGATTGAAAAAACCACTGAAATGGGTTTGGAATTTTTACAATTTGGAGGATTCCTAGGTTCCATCACCTACTATACAGTAGGATGAAACATAGCACAATCCTTTACCTTCAGCTTTGGTGAATGATGTAGGACCACCTCCGGAATATGTCCTTCATGTTGTTGTTTTCTAGGTTGAAGGGGATCCAAGGTCCATGGTAGACTACACTATAGAATAACATCTCAACTATAAATATCTTTTCATTCCACTTGAGTCCCATAAGATTCATCAAAAAGGATAGAAATTATTGAAATAGTTTTTTCAATTTTGGTAGAAAATGAAGATTGGTTGGTAAAGATGGAATGTTTCATGTTATAGGGACAGTATAGGTTGTCATTGGAATGTTAAGATAGAATTGAAAACATTAGGCTCTCATCTAAGACGGATTTGATGAATTAATCATCATAGATTTCATTCAAGATACACTAAATAAGGACTGAATACAAGATTTCATAGCCTATAACATGTGTTCATGATGGTATCTTTATACAATGCTTATTTGACTAAGATAATTTCTTTTCTCTATTCATGTATAATTGTGATTCACAAAATTATACAAGTTCCATTTTGGAATTCCTACAGAAATAATTTGGTTTGTTATGAAATTCATCCTAATGATAGTATGATAGTTTATCCACAATTCCTGGTATATTGAGAAGTGTCTATAGTTGGATTGATAAATTGGGCTACATCCAAACTTTAGTAGTCACATTGGAAAACATATTACAATTATGAAGAGTTCTCCTTTTAGAAAAATGAATTGGATGTATAAAGACATATATAAGGCTTGTTGATTATCTATTGATAATATATCACATTATTAAATTCACTGTGGAGGATTTCAATATTTAATAATCTATATGAATGTTAGTCATTATCATATAATCATATATATTATTTATATATATTGATGAATATAAGGATAGATGAGGAATTTTCATCAATTTTTATGAAGATCTATGAGTTAAAGCTTTAACATAGGATCAATGAATATGGTTTTTTGGATGTAGGGGTAGGTATAGGATCTCCTTTAGTACGATCAGATGATGATGAATCAGTTAGGTCATACATATTAGGGATAGGGTTGAAGTACCGAGGTATTATAGTTTTATAAAATGAAGAATACTCTAGAAGATGTTGGATAAGGACCTTATACTATTCGAGTTATGGCTTTGATCACATTAACATTTTCTACTATTTTTATACATGTTATTGAGAAACCATTATATCATCATAGGTTGTGACTATATATGTCTTATCGATCTTATTTTCTTCTATGATAAAAATCGTTGATACAACATTGGGCACAAAAGTGACCCATATTTAGCAGCAAACTGAGTGTCATATAGTAGTTTCATTTTATGTACATTTGTTGGAATTATTGATTATAGATATTTTGGTATTTCATTTATTCATGGAATTCAATGAATATTCAATTCTACATAAACATTTATTTCTATCATATATGGTTTTCCTTTATTTCATTAAGAGGTTAAAAGGTAATTATGACTAAAGAATGGTAGTTAGGTGAAGGTATAATGGTACCATAGTTGATATCATTAATAATGATAAACACATAAATAATAGGATTTTATCATTCAATAAAATTAAGGGTAGTGCTGTCACATACATAACTTATTCTAAAGTTAAATTCCATTTAATTTCCATTAATGCTTTGTTTTTAGGGTTTCCCAAAAATTTATGGATGAATGGGTGAGTTTTTATGAATTGGGCCAAACCGTGAGCCCAATTCTAGATTTAAAAATAAATTTTGATTCCTTTATAACTTCCTTATTTTTCAACATTTTTCATCAATTCCAATTTATAATTTTCATACCTTGACATATTAACACCACCATATTTATTTGGACCATTTATAAATCCATAGTCATGGTGGATAAGGGTTTTTATTTAAGGAATTGGGCCTGCCCAAAGGCCCATTTGCCGCATTAAAAATAAAATTTAGTTCATTAATATCTCCTTCACTATTATCATTTTTTCAGTGATTCAAACTCTAACCTGAGACCAGTTACCTAATGCGCACCCCCATTCCCTCCTCCCACAATTTGGAGCTTTATCGAATTACAAAAATGGTCGAAGTTCTCTGGATTTCAGAAATCATTCAGATTTGGAGAGGTAAATTGATCCTATCATAACTCCTTCTATTATTACTCTTTTTCCAGCATTCTAATTCCTAAATGAACTTATCAATCTTGTTTGAATATCCTTTAAATTTTTATCTATTTTAAAATTCAGATTCTGGTCGATTTTTGGTCGTTTTTTTCAGGATTTTTTTGGGTAAGTGATTCCTTCTTGGTTTCTTCCTTTTCCCTTAGGGTTTCCTCTCTCCTTCATTTTGTTATAAAATTTCCAAAAGTTATGGTTTGATCCTAGGGTTTCATTTGGTGTATTTGTGGTCAAATATTGTGATCTACCTCTGAATTTATATTCCTTGTGGTGTGGCGGTTGTGCGGTTGATGTTTCGAACAATGTTTTGAGGTATTTGACACTTCCGGTTGGTGATTCCGTGTGTAATCATTTATAGATGATTTAGTTTTCCTTAATTACATATTATTAATTTTCATAATATTATTTTGGTGGTGCATAAATTTTTTATGTTGGATTTTCTTAAGAATTTATTTTTATAGTTTCATTTTATCTTAAAATTTGGTCTTTTTCATGTGTAACCCTTTGGGTATTGTTTGGGATTGTTTTATAACATATGAATTTGGTTTAATAAAACTTGTTTGGGATGAAAATTCTGATTTTGTGGGTTATTGGTGTGCCACTAGGTCTTGAAGATTCTTTTTAAGGGTTTATGGTGTAAAACTTTATTGTACTTCTTGAATGTGATTTTGAAAACGTGTGTGTTTCATGTGGATCTTTTGTGCTATTGTTTGAGGTGTTTGTATAAAACATGGGGGTTGTTTAATAAATGTTTTTGGGGATTCCAATTCTGTTATGAATTTGTATTGATGTGATTTTGTACTTGAAATATGGTTTTTAAATGTGTTTTATTTGAAAAGCTTTGGTACACTATTTAGAATTGTTTTATGAAAATTTTGAGTGGTTTAATGATTTATGTAAGAGGTGAAACCATATTGGAAAGCTATTTTGGATTGTTTATACATTCAAATAAACCATTTTAAATCTGAATAGTTCTGTTATGTGATGTTTATCATATTTGTAGGGACTTTATAAAATTTTTAAATGATGTGTTGGATTGTGAAAGTTATGAAAAAAGTGTTGTTGGATATTTTGGTGTGAGATTGATTTCAAAATGAATTTGAATGAAAAGTGTAATTTGAGACCTGTGTGATGTGCATGGGGCTGTTGGTATAATTTGTGATGTGGAAGTGATATTTTCATGTGAAAATTATATTTCTTGGCTTGTTGAACTTGTTTGAGCACAAAGGGAAAACCCGGGTATCTAGGTGGGTGGACGTGTACCAGTATGCTAGTGAATCCGTGGGGTTTGGCCTCAGTTTCAATTAGCAAGATTGATGCTTACAACTCTAAATAAACTATGATCATGATGATTGGGGACCACTAGGTTATGGGTATGTTCCCTACTAGTGGCTCGTGCATGAGAACAGATAATTTTTGTGGTTACTCTCACCGAGATATGAGGTACATGGGACCCACAACTAGCTAGTGCCTAGGGGTTATTTCTTATTTCATGTGCCCATTAAGTCCTTTATACATACCGTCGACATATGGTATATTTGGATGGAAAATTATGTAGCTTTTGAATTTATTTTAAAAGTGTTGATTCTTTAAATTAGCCCACTTGAAAACTGTTTTTTGAAGTTGCATCTTTTAGAAAGTGTAACTAAAAATTACATGTTATTAAAAACTAGCATTCTTTTCATCTTTGAATGTTTATCACATGGAATCTCTTAGTGGTGGAATCCTACTAGGAATTGTCTCACACCCTACATACACCCTTGGTTGTAAGTAGACTTGGTTATTTTTGTTATCACAGGTTTGGGTATAACATTTGTGCCAACAGTTCGGGTTTTCACCGGTCATTCATGATGCGGTGTTGTGGAGATGGACTGAGGGAAATTCCTCTTGCCATGTTGAGGTTCTTGGGAGGTTCATTTTTTGGTTTTGTTCCTTTGTTATTGTATTTTTGAGTTGTTTTATACAATGTAATTCAGTTCTAATTTGTTGTAAAAAAAATTTTGGTTTGAAAAATCCAGATTTCTTTCATTGGATTCTTTTATTGTTTTATGTTTATAAACTCAAGTAAATCGTTCCCAATTTTCATTTTATGTTACCCGAGCACTTGTTCCTGTCTGTGGGGATCAGGAACGCCCATCAGGATTTGGCATGAGCCGGGTTTGGTGCTGGTTTGATGGTGACCAGATCCGGTTCGTGACAAAATGGTATCAGAGTAGGTTCGCTCTCTTTGAGTCATGTTATTTGGGGAACAGTCAGGATATTCTGGAGTTAGGAATTTTGGGACATGGAATTTCTATTATGAGTAGTGCGGCTGATCACCACACCTCATGATGGGATTCAGGTTTCTAAGGGAAGTCGAGACCTTTCATAGTCCTTTGGTTTTCTGGGTTTAATGATGATTAGGGGAAATGAAAAGAGAGTTGGGTTAATAGTCTCAGTGAGCTCGCAGGGCCTGGAAAGCCATGTGGAGCTAGGGATATTCCTTATAACACTCTCTGTAATAGTGAAGTGATTGGAATATGGCTTCCAATCATATGTCCATGTCACCCACTGAAACTAGTTTCCTCTCGCATTGTCGTGTGTTCTTTAGTTTTGAAATCTTGGAACTTTGGTTTTAAAGTGACTTGGTTTTAGGAAGTGTAATGTTTTTGTGAAATTATTTTTAAATAAAGATGGAATGGTATGATTTATGAAATTTTGGAAGTGAATATTCAGAATTATTTTGAAATGGAAAATGGAGTGATTACACCTCTTTTGAAGGTAGAAAGTGTATTGAAGTTGGTTTTGAAAAAGTGTTTCCAATACAGTTTTCTAAACAATCATAGGGTGTTCTAATGGGATGAGATGTTATGAAATTTATTTGAATAACATGAATGTGAGTTCTGTTATAAAAGGTTGTGTCTTTATGAAAATTTTAGTAATATTTTAATTGGGATTTGAAATCTCGTGGTTAGTAGTTTTGAGAAAAGGGATGTGTTGGTTGACCGTTTTGGTTTCGAAAAGTGCAAAGAATTTTTGTTTTAACCTTTGGTATTTCCATTAGAGACCACATGCAGGGGGTTATATGGGATGATGGATGGTTGATGGCATTACTAGATGAGTGCCGGGACAGATATGAGGAGGGTGTCTGGTGTGGCACAAAAACAGGCATGTGTGAGGCCCATGGGGTACCAATGGTCGATACTCTTACCGATGAACCGTTTGTTTTCAAAGAAATGGTTTTAAACAAAAACATTTGGGACGGTTTGTATTATGGGTTTTCAAAAATTTTGTTTTTGTGGGATGTTTTTTTAGTCCAATATCCCCTCCTATTTGAACTGCGTTTTGGGTTTATGTTTGGTCGGTAAGCTGGGTAGAAGGACCGGTTAGTATTCTCCTCTGAGATATGTTTCGGGACACCTTTATGGTGGTTACCCTCATGTGTTTGGATCTGGTTTATGGTTTTTTTGACCAATGGTCCATCTTGGTTGGGTCCTTGGGTTCTCCTGTGGGATAAGGTACGCCCCCATTTACGGTTAGTGCACAACTGATGTGAATCATAGATTGTTTCATTGATGGAATATTCTCTCATTGATCAATGTAAGGAATATTTTCTTGAGCTTTGTAGAATGAGTCTACACAATTTACATACTTGGTTTTTTTGGATCCTCTTATTGTTGAAGAGTGCTCGTTGATGGTTAAAGGAGACCTTAGTTTCTTAAGCTACCTGATTCTCCAAAGGAGGAGGTTGTCTGGGGTTGTCAGTATGGATAGTGTCTAAGAGGGCCTCGGAGTCCTTCCTAGTCTCTTCGAAGAAAGAGTTCACAATAAACTACCAGTGTGGGAAATCTGGTCACGAGAAGATAATGTGGCCACTTTATAGAATTATGTGTTGTTTGGGGATGTTGTATAAGGTCCTTCTCCATGCATTGTTTATATCTATCATAATGGTCATGTTCGATGATGCCTTATGATGTCATGTGCTCGATTGACCGTATAGGTGAAAGTAGTGAAATCCTCTGAGAGTCCCTGTTATGTTGGGAGAATTTCTCCCTTGTAAAAACATCAAAATCATCCATTTTAGAGGAATGTGAGTGTAGGTGTTCTTTACATCTATTGTTTCTCACATGAAGAAACAAGGGGTGATGTGTGGGCATCTTCTTAGCCCTCGTTTCAGTGAAATATTGGGATATGGTAAAGTGAGTTTGGAATGTGTTATGTTTGGAAAACTTATCTGGGACTACGGTGTAGTTTTTGGTGGAACCGAAAGAAGAATTCTCATTCAGTGGGATTCCAAAGACAAACTGTGAGGCTGAAGATGCTTCAATCATTTGATCTCCAGCCATAGGTCTCGGAGAGAAGCTAGCTCGTAGTCAAGGGAAATCATAGGGTCATTTAAACCCCTGTACAAAGTACTATCCTAAATATGAAAGATATTAAGTGTTTAAACCTATGATTTCATTATCTTTCTTATGTTTTTCACGTTTGGTGGAAATAGGTGGAGGGACTTATACCCATGACATCACCCAATGTCATTACCCCCCCTTTGGTTTCCATTGAGTATTTGGAGAATGGTTGAAAATTTGGCTAGACATGCTGAGCACATGGTTTGTGAACGATTAAGAGAGACTGTGTGCCAAGAAGTCATGCATGAATATTGTTCTTCACAATTAGTTCACGGTTTCACAAACTGTGCGGACTGACCGTTCGACCTTCCCAAATCTTGAAATTTTGGCGTTTTTCTTTGTACCGGCACATGCTAGTCGGTTAAGATGGTTGGTTCTTATAGTGGGGAGAAACACTATGATTCTCATGTATGTTCCTTCAAACATTTTGAATGGAAGTATACCCTATGTTCCAGGGAGTCCATTCATGCCTCCCCCTATTAGTGGCTTGTTTTTGTCTCAGAAAAAAATTATTGGTTGTCTCTTATGGTGGGGAGCGTATTTGTGTCCCCGTGTACCAGTAAATTACATTTATCCATGGTCTTGGCTTAGTGTAGATAGTATTGTTCGGAGCTATCTAGATACCAACATCTTTCATGGGTAAACATTGGGACTGGAGAGTGCCCAATGGATTAGTTAAAGTAAGGTAAGTGTAGCCATGTTCAATGGTGTTGTTCGTTTGGGTGAATTTCTTGAGTCTTATTCAGATAGTGTTTGAGGAGTTTTATTTTGGGATAAATTATGAACGTGATTGATCATTTCAAGAAAGTGGTATATGTATTGATTATGTGAGTAATCCTTAATTGATCACTGGTGGTGTTTTGGCCTTTTGGGGTGGAACCTGGCAATGGAGTACCTCTTGGTTTCTTAGTTGGGTTTGGTTGTTGCTTTGTCCTTGATGTGTCTTTCTGGGGTGGAAAGTTTTCATGGTGGGGAGAATTGTCACATAAATAACTTATTCTTAAGTTAAATTTCATTTAATTTACATTCATGATTTGTTTTGAGGGTTTCCAATGAATTTATGGAGGAATGGTGAGTTTTTATGAATTGAGCAAACCGTGAGCCCAATTCCAGATTTAAAAATAAATTTTGATTCCTTTATAACTTCTTCATTTTTCAACATTTTTCATCCATTCCAATTCATAATTGTCATACCCTGACATATTAACCCCACCACATTTATTTGGACCATTTATAAATCCATAATCGTGGTGGATATGGGTTTTTATTTACGGACTTGGGCCTGCCCGAAGGCCCATTTTCTGCATTAAAAATAAAATTTAATTCTTTAATATCTCCTTCACTATTTTTATTTTTTTGGTGATTTCAATTCTCGCCCGAGACCACTTACATAAGGCGCGCCCCCATGCCATAATCTTAGATTTTGGAGCTCTATTGAATCGCTAAAATGGTCGAAACGTCTCTGGATTTCAGAAATCGTCCATATTTGGAGAGGTAAATTGATCATTTCATAACTCATTCTATTCTTACTCTTTTCCCCCATTCCAATTCCTACATGAACTTCTCATTCTTTTTCAAATATACTTTAAATTTTTATCTATTTTAAGATTCAGATTCTGGTCGATTTTGGGTCGTTATCTTCAGGATTGTTTTGGGTAAGTGATTCCTTCTTGGTTTCTTCCTTTTCCCTTAGGGTTTCCTCTCTCTTTCATTTTGTTATAAAATTTTCAGATGTTAGGGTTTGATCCTAGGGTTTCATTTGGTGTATTTGTGGTCAAATATTGTGATCTAGGTCTGAATTTATCTTCCTTGTGGTGCGGCAGTTGTGCGGTTGAGGATTCGAACCATGTTTTGAGGGATTTGACACTTCCGGTAGGTGATTCCGTGTGTAATCATTTCTAGATGATTTAGTTTGCTTGAATTGCTTATTATTAATTTTCATAATATGTTGTGTGTGGTGAAAAAATTGATTATGTTGGATTTGGTTTTGCATTTATTTTTGTAGTTTCATTTTAGCATAAAATTTGGTGTTTTTCATGTGTAACCCTTTGGGTATTGTTTGGGATTGTTTTTATAACATATGAATTTGGTTTAATAAAACTTTTTTGGGATGAAAATTATGATTTGGTGGGGTATTGGTGTGCCACTAGGTTTAAAAGATTTTTTTAAGGGTTTAAGTTGTAAAACTTTATTGTACTTCTGGAAAGTGATTTTGAAAATGTGTGCGTTTCATGTGACTCTTTTGTGCTATTGTTTGAGGTGTTTGTATAAAACATGGGGGATGTTTAAGAAATGTTTTTGGGGCTCGCAATTCTGTTTTGAATTTGTATTGATGTGATTTTTTCCTTGAAATATGGTTTTGAAATGGGTTTTATTTGAAAATCATTGGTACACTATTTAGAATTGTTTTATGAATGTTTTGAGTGGTTTAATGATTTATGTAAGAGGTGAAACCATATTGGAAAGCTATTTTGGATTGTTTATACTTTCAAATGAACCATTTTAAATCTGAATTGTTCTGTTATGTGATGTTTATCATATTTGTAGGGACATTATAAAATTGTTAAATGATGTGTTGGATTGTGAAAGTTATGAAAAAATTGTTGTGGGCTATTTTGGTGTGAGTTTGATTTCGAAATGAATTTGAATGAAAAGTGTAATTTGTGACTTGTGTGATGTGCATGGGGCTGTTTGTATAACGTGTGATGTTTAAGTGATATTTTCATGTGAAAATTATATTTCTCGGCTTGTTGAACTTGTTTGAGCACAAAGGGAAAACCCAGGTATCTAGGTGTGTGGACTTGTTCTAGTATGCTAGTGAATCCGTGGGGTTTGGCCTTAGTTTAACTTAGCAATATTGATGCTTACAACTCTACCTAAACTATGATCACGATGATTGGGGACAACTAGGTTATGGGTATGTTCCCTACTTGTGGCTCGTGCATGATAACGGATAATTTTTGTGGTTACTATCACCAAGATACGAGGTACCTGGGACCCACAGCTAGGTAGTGCCTAGGGGTTATTTCCTATTTCTTGTGCTCATTAGATCTTTTATACTTACCGTCGGCATATGGTATATTTGGATGGAAAATTAAGTATCTTTTGAATTTATTTTAAAAGTGTTGATTCTTTAAATTATCCCACTTGAAAACTATTTTTTTTAAGTTTCATCTTTTAGAAAGTGTAATTAGAAATTACATGTTTTTGAAAACTTTCATGCTTTTCGTATTTAAATGTTTATCACATGGAATCTCTTAGTGGTGGTATCCTACTAGGCATTGGATCACACCCTACATAGACCCTTGGGTGTAAGTATACTTGGTTATTTTTTTTGTCACAGGTTTGGGTATAACATTTGTGCCAATAGTTCGGGTTTTCACCGGTAATTCATGATGCGGTGTTGTGGAGATGGCTTGAGGGCAATGCCTCTTGCCATGTTGAGGTTCTTGGGATGTTCATTGTTTTGTTTTTTTTCCTTTGTTATTGTCTTGTTGAGTTGTTTTTGACTATGTAATTCAGTTTTGATTTTCTGTAAAACATTTTTTGGTTTGAAAAATCCAGATTTCTTTCATTGGATTCTTTTATTGTTTTATGTTTATAAACTCAGGTAAATCGTTCCCAATTTTTATTTTATGATACCCGGGCACTTGTGCCAGCCCGTGGGGATCAAGAACGCCCTTCGGGCCTTGGCACGTGCCGGGTTTGGTGCTGGTTTGATGGTGACCAGATCCGGTTCGTGACAAGTGCCCTCATTTTTTATCCAGTTTTGAATCACTATATTTATATATTTATAGACATCATCCCAAGACTTCATTGTATTAAACTTATTGAGTTTTATATATAACTCAATATAGTATCCCAAAACATTTTGATATCCCCCATATCATATATATCTAGATGTGTTATATGAGTGAATGTATAATACAAGAAAAATTTGATTAGAGATGAATTATCAGGTCAAGTACTTCACCATGTTTTCCCTTGTCTAGTTCTTTTTGAAGGTGGACATTAGTCTTTGACATTGAAAATATTTTTTGGAGATAAAACCAGCTGATGGTGATGAATGGATTTACTTTCTCCAGTATTGATAATTTTGTTGATAATTTATTAGCATCATTCTAGTTATCCATAGTAGATATTTTATTTGGCTATAATCTATTGTAAGATATATTGGGGGACATAAAAAAATGGTGATTCCAAGTAGTTCTAGGATATATGTATACGTAGTGGTGGTGGTTGGTCTGACGAATTCCCTCATTGTATTCATGGATTTCATGAATTAAATATTCCACTCATATATTGAATCATTCATGATTGAGTTCATTGAAACAATAATCATTTACTGATAGACCTCAGAGTATTATTCCAAGATTCTTAAGATAAATCAGAGTAAACATCGAGCTCATTAGCTTTATGATATGATATCAAAGTATAACATATTTAATTAAGTGGTTATAGTTAAGTGGTAATGTGGTATCTAAGACAATTATATCATTTGAACTAGATAATTTAGAGGCTTCATTTTCCAATCAATGTAACAATAACATGTTTATGATCAATGGAATACTAGATTAAGTGTGATACTACCAATATTTTGTCCATGAATTCTCAGATTTATCCGTAATAAATAAAATGTTGATAAAGATTGGAGTTATGTTTTAGTAGATAGACTAGTGAGGTAAGGTGCCTGTTAAATTTTATATGAGGCTAAGTATATCTCTAATTATGATACTTCCCTTTTCATGTATTGGTTATGATCTATAATGTGATTTATATAGTTTTTTAGCAGTAGTATGATATATAGGTAAAAGGTGGTATCATTGGATTTTGTAATTTTTTTTTTAGTATAACAACTATAAATAACATGTATTACTTATTGTACCCATGGTCCATAATTTTATTTTTTTGAGACACAATCTACACATTGAGAAGATTCAATCTTGTATGGACCAAAAAACAATCGCTATATCATTGAAACATGGGAACTAAACATGAGACAACGGAACTGTGAATATTATTTATAGATTTTCAACTATCATATTGAATATATAACCGGTAATGTTAATTTCATTTCATAATGTAATAGATATATAAATTTATAGCCTAGAATCTAATTTAAGGAACTACATAGGGTAAATAGTGTAAGATGATTGGAGGATGGATGCTTCTGAGTATTATGGTCGATGATAAGAGATTCATTAGTGGTCCCCACTTCCATAGTGTAAAATCTAATACTTATACATGCGACAGATGTCGTGTTTTTTGTGATATGGGAACCGCTAGTGGGAGGTGACCTCATAGTATGTCGGCCGTTGGATAATGATAATGGGATATTTTAAATGAATATTTATATTCCATTATTTTATCACGAAATATTTTATAATTAATTCCCATGGAACTATGTTAGAGGTATATCCTAGGATAAAAGTGTATCCTTCACTTTGGGTGATTGTTCTGGGGGTAAAGGTTGAAGGTGAGCATTGTTGAATTTTTGTCTCAATGCATTATTGGATAATAGGTAATGATTAAGAACAAGTGTCGTGGTGGTTTTATCTAGAAACTTCTTATTATTTTTTGATGTCATAGGCTTCCAAGCTGGAATTTTCTATTTGGATACCCCACACCCAAAATATTTGTGAGGTTTTTGGGTGATTTTTGATCGAGTAATGACATGTTCTCATTTCATACTGACTAGTGACACATGTTCTGTAAAGAATCGGGGAAGTATTTATGTTTGTGAGAGAGTATTCTTCCATGGTGTTAACTTTAGAATTGAATCGTTAGGTATGATATTGTTTTATCGAATTTTTAGTCATTTTTAAAATCCATTGGGACACATATTATATTTATAACAACATACCATCATCATAAAAAAAATATTTGGAGAAATAAATTTTCATATTGGAGCATATAATATGGGTTTAAAACATGGGATTTAGGGAATATTGGGATGATAAAATATCCATGGTTTAGTTCATATAACACAATATTTAATAGGATTTTATTCAGAAGTAAAAATATATGGATCACTATGGTAGGTCATGTCCTTAACTACTATATTAGTATATTGTCTAGAGATGGAGAAATTGTGGGGCCTAGTATGGTACAATATACCTATGTGAGAATAAAACACCTTAAAAAAGGATCATCCTAGATCATAATGAGAAAAAATATTATTCCAGCTAAAGTTTGATACCTTTGTAGTTTGATATATGATATTACAATTTTATATTAGTGTATACTTAGTTATGGAACCAATAATTGAGGTTTCAAGGTAAGATTTAGCTATGCTGTTGTATTCCCTTTGGGATAACTGTGTGGATTGAGGTAGATTGGTAGAATTTTTATATTCCATAATGATTCCAATGTGTGTAGGGTGTGTTTAATATGTATCTAGATTGGGTGAAAAAATCAATCCCACACATTTCATTGACTACAATTCTATTGAGATGTATCATGATGTATCATACATGGAGATCCATATATAGAGTATGGAGAAAATAAATAAATTCATTTTTGTAATGATGGATCCAATTTTCGATATTCATGGTCATGAAGGATATATCATATAATAGGCTTGGGGTGGAGTGGGTGATGTTTGTGCTTTGTTATCCAACTTGGATGTGAAGAGAAAATGGACATACATCATGAAGTTGAGAAGGTGATTGAGGGGGATAATTTTAACATCCCGAACTTATATATATAACATATATTTCTTGTTTAGAAATATCAATTTTATTTTTCTGTCAATTATTAATTTGGAATTAAAATGGTCAGTTTTTAGTGACAATTTAAATGAGAAATGGTAGTCAGTGTGAAGGGAAATGTAGAGGCAGAACATTGGTTGTAAATTAACATCGTCCCCTATGTAAACTCTACTGTCTCCATGGTCTATTTTATTTAGATATATAGTTTTATTTATACTTCCAAGTTGTCTAATGATATAGAAATAACCCTTATGATTATTCTGGACACATCATCCTAACAATAGTCCCACTAGTTTGCTGATGAGGGACACCTGGTAGACGGTGCACCCATTATGAGGGTGAATTAAATTCACCCCTATTTTTTAAAACCAAATCCCTTTGAAACATATTTATTGTCCAGTTGTTGAACCAAATTGAATAATTGTAGGTTTTATACCTAATGTTCTAATATTAATGATATCACATTCATCTCTCCTTGTTTTTCATGACTGGGCGAATTTATTTATTTTTAATGGGGGGATTTTATAGAAATATACACAAAAAATATACATCCATTTTAAGATATAGTAATTGGTATCTTATTGATATATAAATTCTATAGATACCCAATTCCATTTTATTCCATTATTACTAAATAAATAAATGATCTATTTAGATACTTTTCAGGAATGATTTGTGGCATATTTTGTTAAAACCATTTTTGGAATAATAATGTATGGGTCACACATGTATTGAAACTATATTACAATTTGATCAGACAGACTGTAAATCTAGATAGTAAGGTATTAATTTTCATTGGGATGATAATGTGGTGGCTCATTATTTTTTAGCAGGGCATTTTACACCTAGAGGCTATCTTAATAATCTTGTATCAGGTTTGAAAATCGTAGACAACAATGGAACTAGGCCAAAGGATGCAGTTACTCCTATTATGTAGATCAATTAAGCTAGACATGCAAATGTAATAAGTTCCCAACAGAATGACAACAAGGATAGATGTATGGTGGGTTCTAGATGTGTATTAATCAATGTAACTAACATTACCGATCTTCTTCAATGAACTCCAGTTCCTAAATGTTAGGAAACAAGGCCCCAGAAGTCTATAGAAAGAAGGTAGAGTGGAAAATTAAGGGGGGAACCAACCTTGGTTAAATATTGAAATGATGACATTATTTTTGAAATGAAATGGGTCAACCAATCATGATTCTATTATAGATATCAATTCAGTTTTCGAAGAACTTTAATATAAAGATGATGATTCCATAGATCTTCAATGGTATGTTCATATTGTGGATGATCTCATGTCCCAACTTAAAAGGGATCTATGAAATTCTGTCAGGGTTAAACATCTGTGGTCTTTTTCATTATTAACAATAAAATAGTCTCACTCTTCTAGTAATGGTCTCATCATACCATTGCAAAATTAATGGTCTAGTACGTTAATGATGTATTTTGAATAGATCAATATGTACCACCAAATATTGATGTTATAGGGGTATGTGTAAATGAATAATGATCCAATGCCTCTTCATGGTACTGAGTCAATGGTAGAACCAATAATAAGTTGTTACCATATTTCATTTTATTGTACCTCATGGATTCAATTTTGTTTTGTATGGGTCTATTTTTTGGATGTTTTGGATACATCATGGATGTTTTGGTCATTTCTTGGCCATCGCATGTCTGGAACATGTTTAAGATAATTTTTTCCCTTTTAATATTAAATTTATTCTATATCTTAAAAAAACTGAATCTGAAAAATGGATTCCATATTTGGAATTAGGAGGTCCAAACATAGTAAATAAGACCATTTTTATAACTCCCAATGATTTTAAAAATATACAAGTCAAATTCAATATATTTATGACATAGAATATCAAAAATATAAAGAAATATAATAACCCAACACATTAATATACATTTATTATTTAATTAATTCAATCTCATTGATATATGTCAATGTACGTGACACCCTATTGGAAATAAATATAATACTCTCCGAAAATACTGTTATTTAAACCGTTACATTATAATGGTAAACATAAAATTGTTTTTTATGAATAGTGCACAATTTTTTTTAATATTAGATGACAAAAATATTTATAAAATATATATAATGGATTTTTATTTACATGAAATAAAATATTCAACATTATATTGAAAATTAAATGTTTTCTAAAAAACTTATTTTTTTAATAGTAACTTCAGTCCCCCATTGCACCCAAAATTTATACATAATATTTATCTAATTTAAAAAAAATTATATAATAAAAATAATTTTTGAAATTAATATTTAAAAATTATATTAGTGTAAATTTTTGGTAGTTTTCCAATAAGATTGATTTGTTGATAAAGATTAAAAAATATTGATTTTTAATTTAAAAAATCATTTAAATTATGAGGAATGTTAAATTACATATTTAAATTCTATCAAAATAATAATATTTAATATATATATATATATATATATATCTGGTTTATGTTTTTTAATTATTTTAATATTGAATTACGATATATAGAATTGTAATCATTTTAACATTTTCTATTTGAAAACCCACATTCTCATCATATCTGCGACATCAATTATAATTATTTTATCTCCAATTTCTATGTAGAAATCTTCGAAAAATGTTTTCTAAATACATACTCATAAGAACTATGATTATCTAATTAGGATGGATCAATTTTTTAATATAATTAATAGAAAAAAATCTTAATATTATTTAATGCAGTTAAGGAAAAAAATTGGTTATTGAGGGTGTTAAAACAAATAATGTTTATAATGTACTATATATTTAATAAAGTATATTTTATGGACATATTTCATAATTAAAATATATATTTTTAGATTATAATCCTTTTCCATTTTGTATTTTTAAAAACATGGGTACACATATTTCTTTAAAAAAGTTACATGTATCCCAATCACCTCTCCTATAAAAGGCCACCCCATATCCTCTCTTTTTCCACCCCAAAAACCCTTTTGGATTGTCCAATACCTACATGAAATAACTTCCCACCTTAATGATCTCATCCTATAAGATATTGTTTGGGAAGATATCAATACAAGGAGGGAGGGGTTTGTAAATGTAATGGGGATACCCAATCAAGTGAAAATTAAAGAAAAAAATTGAAGAGATAGAATCAATGGTGCTAGGAATGTTTTCTAATTTATATAGAAGAAAAAAAATGCGGAATACTGTCCTTCTCAATAAAAATTAATTATTTTTTTATGTTTAATATTTAATGTGTATATCAATTATGTATATATTTTTCAAAATCTATGAAAATATTAGGTCTTTAAGGATGCAATAACCTGAATCTTATATCAATGTTATAAAACAAAACACCATCTCCATCCATTATAGTAGGATCACTATAATTTGAATAAGAGTGTGTTTTGTAGATATCATTGGTCATGTATTTATGAAGATATAGATTAGGGAATATCACCCAATGATATATGTTGAGGATAAAAAATGATTATTATCATTATGTTCTGTTAAGGATGAGATTATATACTTTTTCTAGAAATTAAATCCCTACATGGGTATAAAATATGGATATTCATATGGAATAAATGTACCTAGGGTTTGTAAATAAGTAATTCTAAAATGGGGATTGACCCGATCATCACTGATTGTATGAAAAAAATCATGCTGAACACGTAGCCTAAAATTCACTATGGGATTTGATTATGTAAATTACACTCATCTCTATAATAAATTATAATGAAGTAGAAAATAAATATATCCACAAAGAATCCATATTATCAATTATGATGATAGATATTCATAGATTATCATATTTATATAATATATTTTCTTTTTTTTGGTTTCAAATGTTATGTTTAATAATCATATGATATAGTATTATTTATTCCATCATTTAAAATGACTTAAAGAAAAAGGAATGATAATAGAATCAATGAATGTAATGATTATTCATTTATTTGATGGTCTAAATAAAATATTTATTTGGGAACATGTATATATAAAATACTCAATAGATGATTACAAAGAATCATGTGCTAACTGGATAAGGAAATTATTCTTTAACTATTATGGCTTCAAAGTATAGAAATAGAAATAATGGATGATTGAGAAAAATGTGTATAATGGGAATAATGGAGGGATGGATTTCCCCACAGGTGATAATTGTTGAATGAAGCACCCTTGTACCAGCATGAAGGGAATGGTCTTTTTCTATAGGTTAGTAGAGAAAAGACACCATAATCAAATTTTCATGGGATATATTGAATCCTCTAATGTGAAATTATTCTTCTATAAGGAGAATGGGTATAATTAAAATGAATTCCCAATGTTACAATGAAATATACCTCCAATGTTAAAAATAGATCATGTTCAATATTATGATATTTCCAAATAAGAGGTAGAATGATCAACGTGATTGTGTTTAGATTAAATAATTCTTTTGTTTTAGTATTTTTCAATTATATAATGGTTGTAAGAATATTGAATGTTTGTTGAATTGTACTCCAGTAATTTTAAATTTTTTAATTGAAATATCTGGTTAAATGGTACTCGTGGCCAATAAAAATGATTTATTTGAAGAATTAGCTTCTTAGAAAACACATTATTGAGTGAATGATAATATTTAATATTTTTATGATATTGAGATAATGATGTTGGGATAAATAAATTCATATATTGGATAAAAAAAATTATATATAATTGAATTCCTTGGAACTAATTAATTATTTTTTGATAATGTGGTGTATTTCATAATCGATGGAGTCAATATAATTCATGTATTTAATGAATATATAAAAATATAATTGATTAATTTATTTAATATGGAATCAAGTATGCTTTAAATTATGTTTTATTGCTTTAATGGTATTACAATGTTTCAACAAAATTAATAATGATAGTATTCACCTATTTAGTTGGTGTTGATAGGAGATACATCATGTTATATAGAAGATTAATGATATGTTCCTTTTCTAAATTTAGTTACCTTATTTGTAATGTATTGGATCGTACTTTTTTTGAAAGATCAAATGGTTTTCTATTTATGATGAAGTCTAATTTTAACAATGAAGGAGGTTTTAGAGAGTAATGCATTATTTAACCATTTTAATATTTAGGAATATTGGAAAAGATCCACTAAAAATGTTTTTATAATAAAATTATTATCTTAAAGGATTGATTTATCATTCCATTTTAGATTTTAAAATACAATAATAGCGAATTTAGTTCTTCACACATCAAAAAAATTCTTTCTAATTTATTTCAAAGAGTATGTGATTAATTTAAAATTGATCAATGTAAAACCAAAAATTGATATTTTGATAATAAAATTGAAATATATCAATTATATATATATATTTATATATTCTTATTCATTTTTGAAAAATTAATTCATTATCATTAATAAATTTATCTTAATGAAAAAAGTTACCTTCTTCCTGTAATATCTAATGAATTAAATGGCCCCTTATATCAATGTACATTTATGATTACATGATAATTAACTATTAATGGATAAATAAATTTCCTATGACTAATTACCTTTACCACTCTCTATTAATCCTTAGGCATTAGTATTCTATTCAATGATTTTTCTTTCATTTTACACTAATTTTATCCTTCATATAAACCTATTTATCCTTAAATTTATACGACCTTTTTATTTCCCTTCTCTCTTATCATGATGTTTCTTAAAAAACCCTTTTAATTATTTCATATTTCAAGAAGGTTATTTTCAAATGTAACAATAGTTATTTTATAGAACAAAATTAAATTTCAATAACAAAATTTATTGAAGGGTTCATAGAATGTAACATCATTATTTATTAAAATATAAACATCGTGTTCAAGAGAATGGTTAACAGAAAACTTAAAGAATTGATAATAATATTATGCACTAGAACTCTATGATATATTTAATTTTAAATAAAATAAATATCCTTGATATCTTTTAAGTCATGTTACACATAGATTGTATGAAACATGGTACTATTATAAAATATTATTATTTTTATATTAAAATTATAAACTAGTATTTAAATAGCATAGTATAAAAAATAGTAACTAATTTTAAAAAATTATATTTTTTACAGATTTAAAAAATAAATAATATTTATATCAATATACCAGAGAGAAAATTAGAACCATTTGAAATAAAAAATATGTATTTCATCAAAACTATAATTTTTAAGTTGATTAGTCAAGGTTTCCACCCATAATTTATAATTACATTATATTACATTTAAGATATTTATTTTAAAAAATAAACCTTTATTTATATATATATATTTGATATTTATCATAGTGTTTATTTTTCATATTTTTATGAAAACAATCATTTATAGATGAATACATAAAAATAATAAGTTTTAATAATTTTTTTAATTAAAACATTTATAATGAAAATTTATATTTTTAATTGGTTTTACTGATTAGTTTTTAATTAAATATTTATAAATACATTTTAGGTCATTACAATCTTTTTAATCTGGAATTGTGATATATTTACATTGTAAACTATTAATTTTTTTCCTTTTAAACCCTCTCTTTATTATCGTGGCATGTGGATTTATTTTAAATTATAATTTTCTGATAATATTAATGTAATTTGAAAAAATGGATTCCATATTTTGAATCATCATAAATTATATTATATTATAATGGATACTTAATTATTTTCCATAATTAATAGTAATAATAGTAAAAACTATTTACAATAGATATGTTTAAAATGGATTTACCATGGGTTAATCTAAAAAGACAAGGGTTTAATTGACAGTAATTATTGTCTACATTATGACACATGACCATTTTTTGACCATATAATGTATAAGGATCACGAATAACCCTTTTTGGATGTTCTTAGAATGTGAAAATATATGGTAACAACCTTTTTCATTTCAACATTTAAATATGTTTCACTCCTTATATCTATAAATGGTTACCCATCCCATATAACCATCATACCAAAAATCCCTTCTGGTTTATCTAGTCCCTGCCCAAAATAAAGTCCAATATTCCCTCCTCTCATCCTATAAGCCTTATCATGGGTATAAATCTATCATATGTTGTATTTTTGTGACAAGCACTGAAGGATGCCCAAAACAAGAGGAATATAAAGAGAAAACGTGATTATTATGACACAATTTTACCAAGAAGTGTTTTTTCATTGATATCATGGTATACTATATTAGTAATAATGGTGTTCTTAATGAAAATAAGATTTTTATTTTTGTTATCTAAAATGTAATTTATATTTCAAGTATGTCACCATTTTACCAAGAATACTAAATTATTCATTCGTTTTTTATGTAATTAATTTTATCTGATTCTAAAGTATTAATTAAAACCCAATATTTATTCTACATGGCTTTGGTCTATAATTGTTATTTTGTCATTTGAATAGTGATAATTGTAAATTATTATCACTAAGGTTAGGGTAAATTAGGTAATTAAGAATAAAAATAATATGGTATATCTGAAAAAATTACACATGAATTTATCTAATAGGATTAGTGGAATTTTGAAATTTTTATCCATGATTGATGTTTTTTTTAATTCGGTGGAATATTACATTGATTGTGAAATTTATATTATTTTATATAATGAGAAATCAAAAATGTCATTAATTTTCATATTATAATTTCATAATTTCTAACATAGCAATAAATAGTGGACATGATTGGTTATAAATGTGTTATTTGAAAAATAAATGATGTTTTATCATCATATTTTATTTATAATTTTTATTAATGAAATTTTGACAAAAAATTCTTATGAAACCTTGATAATGTATTTATTCAATTAATAGAAAAAATTATCATTAAATATATTAAAATTATTATAATTTATTGGAATTATTTTCTTACTGAAATATTTTAGATATATATTATATTATAGTCTTGTTTAAGGGATTTAATTCTTAATATGTTTATTTCATGTTTTTTTCAAATTAATATTAAATTAATAGTTCAAAAAATGGCATTAATCATAATTTATAATAAATGATAACATAAAATGGATTTAAAATTAATAAAAATACAATCTTCAAGAAATGGATTTTTATAAGATAAAAAATTTAAAATTTTCTCTATTTATATATTAATTTTAATTTTCTAGTAACTATATTGACCGAAAAAGAAAGAAAATTGTTATAGTGGTCATAGAAAAAAGTGGTTATTGATGGTTAAAATGAATTGGTATGGGTAAAACAGTTTACAAATTTATCCGAATTTCATTGCATGATTTTATTTTTTCAAATTATCATCCAATATTATAATTATATAATTTTAGGTCTATTTACCATGAATTTAAATTTGTAATAATCAATTAAATAATTTATATTACTTTATGATTTCCTCTGCCCTCACATTTAAAAGGGTACATAATGTCCTCTTCTCTATATTATTAATAACCCTTTTATTATAGATAATCCCTACAAAAATACCTTCATCATGTAATTACTTGTTTTTATACGTATTTGTTTTGTAAGAATACCATCCATTTAGGTTTTATAGTGTAATGCAATGGATGTTGGACAAATTTGAGTTACAATATTTATTTGAATATTTTAGTTTTATTTCATCTTATACCTATTTAAAATATAATTAAACCCCGATGAAATAATAAAATCGCTATTATATATATAAATGATAATTTTTTTTATTTGAATAACCTATATCGACATCATCATCAATCATATGGAAACAAAACCATTGTTCTTATGTACAACGAATTAGTTCCCCACAAACCGACGTAATTCATATTCCATTAATGCGTCTCCCGAATGCTTATAATGAAGGATTTAATGTTTATATGTGATATAATAGATATTATAATCCTTATAAAAATATAATAGAACATATTTTTTATATCATTAAATCCATCGAAAAATGATAACGTCATTCATGTGTATTTTTATATCACCACTTTCATGAAGATATATGATTTAGTTTTCATCACTAAATAACATAGATGATATATAGGTTATTATATTTATAGAAATAATATTTTATTTATTCAAACATTATCATTATAGAATGATAAAAAACATATATTCTTTCTATCTGGATCGTTTAAAAATGTAAATGTCACATAAAGTTCTGTATGGCATAACGTCTCTATGAAGCTAAAGTATTTCATTTTTTAACCATATTTATGGTTGGTATTAAATGAATAATTTATGTATAAAAATTATATATATTTTTAGATTAATATTTTAGATATGATGAAATAATTAACTCATTGACTGTAATCAACCGATACATGTCATTTTCAAATGTGAGATGAGTATAATCAAAATGGTTGATATAAAAATAAATTATTAAGTAATTGAATAATGCTTTATAATGAAATATAAATAAAATAATAAAAATGATCTTAATAATGTATATAATTAAATATTTTCTTATTCAGTAAAATATAGAATGTCTGTGAAATGATGAACTCAAGGTAAGGGTAACATTACATTACAATCATCATATTAATTATTTTATATTTTATATTATAATATTTCTCTCCCATGTCGATAAATTTTAAATTATTTTAAATTATATATTTATATTGAAATTAATGAATATTTAATTATATTTTTTGAACCTTTTAAAAATACCTACAAAACTTAAAAACATAATATTTTATTGAATTTCAAAAAGAATATTTTTTTCTTTAATTACAAATGTCAAAATTATTGTTATATTTTATAATATACAATATCAATAGGATTTCCTTTAGTCGTATGTGTCATAGGATTATTTGATTCCTTTATAATCATCCATTATTTCATCATAGAATAAACCTCATTTTCAATGTTTTGGGTATTTGAAAATGGTGTTTAAATGCAATGGTCATTTAAAGTTTTGAAAATTCCTTAATATGGGGGAAAAATATTTTAATTAGTGTGATGATTTAAATGAAATATATCATTTGTTAGGATGTTTTTATGTTCCTACGACATTATTTATAATGATATATGGTTCTGTTTTAAACATAATATGGGTGGTTCCATTATAATTCAATGATCTGTGGTTCTGATATAAATAAAAGAAGGATGGTTATGTTATTAACCAATGATGGTTGGGTCCATTATTTCCCTCCAATTCATTGGGTAATTTTCAAGATAGATATTGACTAAAGTGGTGAATCCATTTTGATTATTGATATAAAAATGTTTCCCTAGGATACCAACATGATTATATTGTGATATGATATTTTTATTCAAATTTTTTTACTTCATTGTATAAGATAAGGACCTTACATATAATGAAATGTATTTTCTACTTATTGTAGGTGAAATGTATATATTTTTAAAAATATTTTATTATATTCTATGATTTCAAATAAACCCATATTATTTTTTTCCGATTATATATATGAAATATTTTACAAAATATTGTTTCAAATAATATTATTTGATTTATATGGAAATATTTATTACGAAAAAAATGAACATATTTATAAAAGGTATTATTTTTGTTCATGGAATTTTCTATTTATTTCATTAACTTTATGACACAAAATTAGATTTTGGTTATCATAAAACATTTTAAAATATTTTTATAGTGATTTAAGGGTGTGAAGATATATGGATGAGGTTAAGATGAAAATTTAGAATATTTTTAATGAAATTATAATTTTTATATAAAAATTGTGATATTTTTGGGAAAACACACACTAAATATAAGTGTCCACATTGTGTTGAATTATTTATTTCTGTGTAAATGATTTTAGAATTCATATATTATGTAAATATTAAAGATTCTAAAATGTAAGGAAAAAATATTTAAATTAGAACTCATGGATATGACATTTTTATAGAGGGTAATCATAGAAGCTATCTTAGGAACGGTTTTGATAACATTATATAATGGGATTTGTTCATGTGGGATTAACATAAGAGTGATAAATTTAATCATTGACTAATTATGTTATGCTTTTTATATTTCTAAAGGATTATGGACACTTTTTTATAATTTATTTGATCGTAATTTAATATAAAATGTGATATTTATGTTATATATTTTATTTGGATTGAAATGGCACACTCTAGGACCAATATAACGACTGTGAATAAGAGGGGGTGAATCAGTAATATATTTTTTTATTCTTATCATTCAAAATAGCCTTCAATCTATATTATATAATTGAACATTTTATTGAAAAAATATTGTCATTTATTTATAGAAATACATTATTTACATGGTTTACTACTCAATATTAGTATCTTATCATTGTAATAGTTTGTAAATAATCCAATATCAAACAATCCACTAGGGAAAAATCATTTTTTTGGGGATAAAAAATTCCTAAATAAACATCTACATTTATTATATTGTGATTAATAAATCAATGTATGTTCAATTTAAACATGATTTTTCTATATTCAATGACATCACCAGTTTATAAATCATCAATAATTTGTTGAAAACATGCCCATATACTACTTCAACAACATCAAATTTGTTAATTTTTTTAATAAAAAGTCTTCACATTCTTTCCCTATAGTTTGTAATAACATCATTGGACATCATTTAGAACTTATGTATATTCCTTGATCAAATGCATAAATCTGGTTTTTAGTCTAGAAAAAATTCTGATTCACTTTCCTAGAAACATTTTCTTTTCTTATTCTATTTTTCCTCAGTCTTTCCATTTGATTGATTAGTATAATTCTGTAAATCAGGACTTCCAATTCCTTGATCACATCTTTAGTCAATAAATAAAACTTAAATTTTTTTAGTTTTGAAAAATCAACATCACTCCACCTTTTGACTCATTAATTGTTTCAATGTAATTTTAACATAGACCCCATTATATAAGTGTTCCCAAACCAAAAAATAAGGGAACCCAAAATGATTATCCATCCAAAAAAGTATTGAATAGAATTAATTGAAAATTAAAACATCATTTTAAAATTTATTAGAAAATATAAAAACTTCTATTTTCTTTTCTAATCATATAAAATTATACATATTATATTACTTATGAACCTCTTTGGAATATTAATATTAAAACTGATCAGTATGTAAAATGATAATTTGAAGTATCTTAGTTTAAAACTCTCTTTTCCATTTGAATTCAAATTTCCTAATTTGAAAACAACTAAAACAAAAGAATTACACTCAAACGCTCTAAAAAGGTGAAACTTTTTTTTCATAAAAATTATATTAAAATTTAATGACAATAGAGCACATCAATGACAGTTTAGTAGAATCATCTATATGTCTCACATTTTTAACAACATTATTCAATTGTCAAACATCTCCCCAGGCAAGGAATATATTCATCAAATGATAGTCATATTACGTATTGGTTTCTATATTTTGATTGATTGATCAGTGTTTGATTCCAATATGATGGATTAGTCCCTGATTCCCATCTAAAGTGTCTGTCTATGAAGAAGAAGTAGTTGATTAGTGTCAAAAAATCATCATAAGGATTGGAATCTAAGCTCATCCGATTGATCTTTGTTACTAAATCATCTCATTTACCATGAAATAATGTGTTCCATCTAAGATAACATTAGTATTCTAATGTTATTTCTAGGTTGTAACTTTTTATTTGATGAATTATCAGTTCCTTTTATTAATTTTAAAGATTTTCGCATATGATGTATTGAGTGACAATAGTTTTCAAAACCATCTAACATTAAAATATTATATCCCCAAGTCTCAAATCATATTAAATGTACATATATTCTCTGTCAAATGATTGATATCTATATAACATGAACATTGTAGAAGCACATTCTTTATAAAATTTAACGAAAAAAATTCTTTTTTCTATTTATAATCACCGAGAAAATGCATTATATGCACACATTTTTTTCTACTCATCATCTAAATTTATTTGTCACAATTTTTTGAAGAACTCATGATTTTGAAAAATAATAACACATTAATGTTTCACCATATTTTATATGTCAAACACATCATACTAAATTTTGAATCTGGAACATATTTTACTCACTTTATAAATCCTTTATTTCCAAAAAATGAGTCTGAAAACCAAATAACCAATAATATATCTACAATTTATGGAATTTTGTATAAAATATATGTTATTTATTCTATCTTCTAATATATTGTGTCTAGAAACCTAATATTACAATCTAATGTTATTTATTAAAATGAAAAAACATAAAATATACTCCCAAAAAATTCATAAATACAAAAAAATCGCCCTAAAATAAGTATACTTCATTGAAAAATATCCTATAGCCAAAATAATCAGAAAAATATAACCATGTGTATTTTGTTTAAAGAAATATTTATAAATCATTAATACTTTTTACCCTATGATATAGATCAATAATAAAAAATTATAAGCCTACATTAACATACTCATTGTAGAAAATATGAATCTTTGAACAGATAATCCATTGTGTCCATATGTATGGACAAAAAAATATCTCTTAAACAAAAAAACATTAAAATAATTAAAAATTATATATTATTATATGATCTTTCTTCCTATAATCCCTTAAAAATGATTAATATAGTTCTAATATATTCATGAAGAAATCATAACATACCCCTTTTAACAACTACCCTTAAATACATGCTTCCATAGACACTTTTCCACATACCATTGAATAGATATATAAAAAAACATTTTATACCCTAAAACTACATCAAAATATAGGTTGATATGTGAAAAATAATCATATAACTCAGCTAAAGAATGAATTTCTCGAATTCCGTTTTTTATCCTCTGTTTGAAAAATGAATACTTCAGTAATGGATTTGTAAACATGTTTTCACATTTTGTTAAAGTAAAAAATTCTATCTTAAGATTATTAATTTCCAAATATTATTTGTTGAAGTTATATTTTAAATTAATATTATTATGATAAAAATGATTCACAACAGTTATAGTGAAATTTATTGCACGTTGATTAGAATATCTGAAGAGAAATTCTAACTTCACATCCTCTAGAGAATCTTCTAACTGAGTGATCATCCACAAAAGTTGTCTTATAGCTTTATTAGTGGAAACATATTTAGATTCATCTTTTCTAAGAGTCATTGTATTTTGATTATTAGTATTAAAAATATATTATTTTATTATAATAATATATCCATTATATTAATATCTTTTATCATCCAAACTTCTTTCATAATCAGCATCGGTATATCCGAACATTTAATTCATCATAATTTGCCATATTATGTTCCAAAATTAGTTCTTACTATGATATATGAAATATTTTTTATTACATATATGAAAAAATATTCCATTAATTTATATTAGATTATTTAACATAATGAAAAAATATGAAATAAAATATCTAATATTTATATAGTCACATTTTAAAATTTCCAAATAGATTAAAAAATTATTTAGATTCCACTTCTTTTCATAATCTTTCACTAGGCAACATGGTTCCATCTAAAATTATTTTAAAAAATGGTTATCAATTTTATATACCAAACATCATTAGATGTTCCATATAATATATCTCATGTGATAGAAAAATATATTTCTTACTTTTTGTGATTTGTAATAAAATAATATATTTCATTTCACAGAGCATGGGCGTTTTAAGGAACTTTTTTATCTATTTAGAAAACATTTCATAAGTTCTTTTATCATTCCAATCAAATATAATATCATCTATGAAAACATTTAAAATGGAAGAGAAATCATGATCTTTATTGTTTTATAGATTATATCCAACTCCTCATTTCTGGAAATTTATATTCTTTTATAAATAAACCATTTTTAATACAAATAACTCAGAACATCCATCAAACCATATATATATTTCTTAAAATTTCATTTAAAAAATTTATATTTTTTAATTAAAATTCCACAATGATTTTCAATATAAAAATATTCACCATGTCCTCCATTTTGAAAGTAAATTTTCACATTAATTATAAATATCTTATACCCTCATTGTGAAAAAATAAGAATAATGATTTTTTTTTTCAAACTTCCTCCGGTGAAAAAGATTCATAAAAATAAATTTCTAAAATAATTGATCAACCATTAAAAACTAATCATTATTTTCATAATAACTCTTCACCATTTTGATTAAATTGTTTATAAACACCCACTTTCAACAAATATTTAATTTATTATGTGGTTTGGGTATAATTTCCCAAGTTCCATTATTCTTAATCTATAAAAATTAATCATTAAAATAATGAACCCAATCTGATGATAAAAATATTCATTTTAAAATTTTAGAAAAACATTTTATTATAATAATGTATATCCATCCATCTTTAATATTCTTATTGTTGTATTTATTTATTTGAAATGCAGTATTTTACTTCGACATATATCATCTTCATTGAATTAGATGTACAATGTTACTTCTCATCATAAAAAATGGCTAAATCAAATTCATCTATTTTTGTAGAAGGAGCATTATTTTACATTCATTTCTTGTTCCTAAAATATATAATATCACTCATCTTTTCAATATTTATGTGTTTCAAAAAATCCTTAAATAAAATTTCTTTGAAAAAAGACATCAAGAGCATTATTATAATTACTATTTAAATGTAGAAACATTTGTATCTTCTACCATTAGGACCATGGACATGACAAACTCCAAATTCTCATATTTTATCAATTTTTCTAATATTTACAATTCTTTTATGATACACAGAATCCCAAATACCATTAAGTGTTTCAAAATTGAAATTTCATTATCAAACATTTTATAAAGAGTCCTATCAATAAATGGTCTATAGAAAAACTGATTATAAATATAAATTTACATACTCATTACCTACCTCCATGAATACTGTGAAAGACTTCATTCAATCAGAATTGCACACCCCATTTATACCAACCTTCTTTTTATTATTTAAGAAACACTAATTCTCTATTCTGTGGATGGTGTACTGAATTCATGATGAATACCATGTTTTTAATGATATCTTTTTAACTTCAACCTTTTAAAATTATGCACCATTATTGGTTCAATACATTTTCATAAAATATACACAATAATATTCTACTTTTCTCTTCATACATTTAAAACCTTTTTATATCATCTGATTTATATTTCGTGTACATAATAAACGTGAAATGAGTAAAATCACCAACAAATGAAATTAAGTACATATCATAGAAAGATAATTTTTTTCTCATCGTCCCACAAATATTATAATAAATCAACTCCATTAGATGAGTTGAATGAATTTTAATATTCTCGTTTGTGGATTATATCATTTTCCCTTTCTCACAAAAATTAAAAACACCAATCTCTTCTTCTTGTCATATTATGAATATTCCAAACATTGTCCCACATTTTTATCTTTCTCATGTCCCTCTAACACATATGTTCCAACCATTTATGTAAAAATATATTTTAAACCATAATTATTAGATAATTTAAATTTCATACCTCACCAACTTGAAACAAGTTCCCCACTATATGTTAGCCTCTCATAACAACTTTTAAATTTTCAAAAAAGTTCACAAAATATCATATTTAAAAATTACATTATCACATTAATCACAAAATGATGAAATAATATAAATTCTTAGTGTCATCCTATAAAAAATAAGGCCTTTTTGAATTTACATTTTTCTACCCCAATAATACGACGACAAACACCTTTTATTCTGAGTGATTTATCATTTCTAAAAATCAATGTTACATATCTAAAATCCAACAATTTTGTCAAAAACATTAGATCTCATAGGATATGTGAACGAATCCCACTATTCAAGGTCCATATTTAAGGAAGGGATGGTCCTGTAAAGGGCTTTTCAATGCTATGGTTTTCTCCTGGTCGCCACTTTCTTCTCTATGAAGATCGACGGATCCTCTCCCTGGCGATCCTGCTCAGTGGACCGTTGCATGTAGCTCCTGGCTTTGAGGTATCATCCATCTTGACAATTATATTGCTTCCATGAATACATGGTGGAATGGTGATGATTTGGTGCTCAAGTCCCATCCTTCGTAGGGTTCCAGCCATGGATTTTTCTCCTAAGTTGTTGCATTGTGAGATTTGATGCGGGTTTGTGAGGTTCGAAGGCGACGACATGATTCCTATATCGGGTTTCTTCTTCTGGTGTGTTGTGAACGTCAAGGTGAAGGTTTTTGTTTCTATATTTTCTAATTTTCATGTTGGTTTGGGATAAAGTCTAATGTGAGTTGTTCTTTTTGTGTGATTCATTTTGGTGGATTGAATAATGTGATGGAGCCGCATTTTTTACGAATTACATCAATTTGGGTGCGATTTTACTTTGTGTTTGAAGACCGTTGATGTAGTGTAGTTTTGTATTTGTGATTCTGTTGTTTTTATAAATGGTTGGGGTTTATTTTTTCTTGTTTTTTCCTGGTCTCAATGGTTTGTGGTTCAATGGAATTTGAAATCAGATCTACACGAGGCATCTCCCGATGAGACTTAGGGCTAAGAGTTTCCACTGTACCAATTTATTCTGGAATTGGATGTTTGACAGGGTATTTCTGTAACACCCCGAGATTTTATGAAACATATTATTTTAATATCATTGATGTCTTGTGTTTTATGCTGCAACAAGATTACCTTATTCTAAACGCAACACCGTATGAGCATGCAGTATACACAACACTATTCTTGGATCATGTTACACACAATTTTGATAGTAGTTATTCTACGAAACATTGAGTGTATATATATAAATATATATATATATTCAATGTATAAATTAAATACGGTTGGATTCTGTTATACAAAACAACAGAGGAGTCGTTCAAAACACGTAACCCTGACTTGACTTTCATTACACGCAATCACGACTTTCCTCGATAGCATGTGTTGTACGCAATACCAGGTTTCAATAAACAACGATATATGGTTATAATATAATTATGAACTAGCTTTTATGAATTTTATGGACTAAATTTTGAATTTTATAACATTATTATTCATCTTACACATTTTCAAGAACATGGTATGAGAACAAAATCAATTTTTCGAGTAAAATAAGTATTTTTCAAAAAAGTAGTTTGGCCGACATTTGATGGCGCATCCACCTTAAATCTTGTTTTTGACATGTCTATAAGTAAAACATGACAAAATAAACTTCTTCTTTGGAATTAGGGTATAAAAATTTAGTTTGGATAAATTTTTCATATTATTCTGATAACTTTCATATTTTAATGAATAGTAAAAACAAGCTATATTTTAATTAAAAACAACTTTTCTCATCGAAATAATTTATATGGTTATATTATTTTTAATTGGTTTTAAAGTTTAATTATAATATATTTTTACCATTTAATCCAATTTTGGTCAATGGAATTAATTTCACTTTGAAATTGGATATAAACAAGTATCAATCTTTTGATAGTTATTGTTTCTTAAAAACACGCGATTTGTTTTGATGACGGGAATTAATTTTTAAATTAATTAATGAAACTGATATGTTTCAAATTTGTTAAAATAGACACCATTTTGGAATTCATAATATCAAATATAGCTTAGGCCTAATTTTTGGTATTTTTCTGGAAACTTTAAATTTTTTGATGAATAGTGAAACCACTAAGTGGTAGTTAAAAAACGGAATTTTTCATAAAACATAATTTTACCGCTTCTGTGAGTGATGTTTTGAAAATATGAGAGACACAGTTAATATCAAGGAAAAAAATTTGGTTCAATGAGATGAAAATAATTATTGGTGAATAGTAACTTTTTACTTTTTTTACCATGATAAAAAGTAAATAGGGTAATTCAGGGTAAAAATGAAATTATTATTACCCTAACACATGTCCTAATTCTATTGGATAAGTGTAATTCGACCAAAAACAACCTTAGGAATAAAATATGACCATTTAGGTCCACTTGGATTAGATTAGGACATTTAATATTAATTTATTTAAAGAAAGGTTAAAATAGTTAAAATACAAGTTTAATAAGTAAATATTTTTTAATATACGGTTATACAAAAGATAAATTCGACTATAAATATTCACTAGAAAGATAAAACTATTTCCTACATAATGGTAATTTATTTCTAATTTTTAGACATTATATAAGTTAATTTATTTATGACACAAAGATGATGCAATAATTATCTTATTAATGAAATATTAACATAATTAATGTTATAAATACCCAAATAAATGTAATTTGAGACTTTTTATGAATTAAAATAATTTTATAGGTTAATATGACATGTTATTATTGATATAATTAACTTTTTTCTAACTAATCATTCAGTTATGAGTTTCAAAAAAATCAATTACCAAATATTGTCAAAATTGATATAAAATAGTGTTTAAAACAAATATTATATTATTAATTATTATTTTATTCCTAAAAATATAATTTTCGGCCAAATGACTTATATAAGGTTATATATATTAACAATAAACAACTTGGGGTTCTTTTGGCTTTTTATAGTATGTTTATTAACCTTATAGTGTAAGAAAACAAGAAGACACAGTAAAAGTTAAATTATTTATCTTAATGTTAAATCTAAATGATAAGGTTAAAATTCAAACCTAAACTTATCAAAATTCTATTGGATGAGAGGATTTAGACCCATCCCAACATTATCTTCTAAATAAATCAATTTGGAGATATTAAAAACCGAATATGACCCTATAATAAAATAATATTTTTAGTTTTTCCAATGGTGCCCCTCTCCTCCCTTATAAAAGGGCATCTCCTCCCTCACTTCCTCACACCACTTTGAGCCTTTATGCTCGGCCAAACCTGGCCGAATTCTCTTATCCACTTACATAGAAACATCCTAGAGGTTATTCTCTTCTTCAATGACCAATATTAGAGCCTTAAGAGGTGGTCTCAAAGAGGCGCTTCAAAGAAGAGGTAATGTCCGTTACCGATTATTTCAACTTTATTTCTTCTTACACTTATTCTTCTTTAGTTGTTTCGTTATGAAGTAATAACATAAGTATCAATAATATACTGATATGTTATTATAAGTATGAAACAAACCAGTCTTACCATCTATCCATCCTATGGAAATCGAAATCACCACACATGCGTACGTACGAAATACCATCTCCACGCCGTGGTGTAATCTATCTTCCACCACCACCTTACTTGGATGGGTATAATGGTGTAAATAATGAATATATATGATTATTGTAAAGTGATATTGATTCTGAAATAGTATACATACACTCCAATAAAATTCAATGATCATGGGAATGATATCATCGCTCGTGCGTACGTACGGACTACCGTCTCCACGAACGCGATGAGATTCATTTTCCATGATCAACCATTCAAGAATGATTAAAAAGTATATATAATGAATAATAATGAAATATATGACATAATAATTCTACTTTATTTATGTATATATATATGTTTGTCATCTATTTAATTTCATTCAATTCAACAAGGAAACGAAAACATCATTCATGCGTACGTACGGCCTACCGTCTCCATGAACGGTGTATTTCATTCCTTTTATCGATGTATAATATATATGTATATGATGAATATATATTTTATATAAAACATTTTTTACATTATGTAATTATGTAAATTATGATATAAGTATTAATATCAATAACGACAATTCGAAACACAGACGATAAATGAAATGATTTTACCCAAAACACTGCTTTAACATGAAATTTACAAAAGAATGTGTAATATAAAGTCATAAATGAAACATATATGATATCATAATAATGAATATGATTATTTAATAATTCAATGACATTATTTAAATAATTATACAGGAGGTTCGGATACGTACGAAGCATATCGGACCTAAGGTAAGGGATAATTTTGTAAATCTCATTTTTTTATCCGAGATAGCTTATACGTAAGTATTTACTAGGGTTATTGTTATCATCCATGTCCATGTTTTCTAAAATTGTTTTCATGTATGTTTATTGTAATTTTTAAACATTTTGACTTTTACTACATGGTATTTAAGGAATCTTTTTTCTGTTTACGTTATAAGGTACTTTTTGACTTTTCTGACAAAAGTAAGAGGAGAATGTTTTTTTAATTAATACGGAATGAAAGGATTTTTACGGTTCTATAAAGCCTCATTTTCATGAAGCTTCCTCCAAAATATTTCATGACTATTTAAAAAAAATCTTTTTCTTTTAAAATTTCATGACGTTTTGTGAAAAGAAATTGATTTTGAAGAAGAAAAGATATTTTCCTCAAGAATTAATTTCAAGTGTTTTATCAAAACCATTTTTCATCTAAGATGACATTATTTCAAATGTGTATGTTTCAAGTATAATGTCTCTATGATTTACATGGTTTAAATTTTCTTATTATTAAATGATATCCATTTGTTTTATATGGATTATGTGATAATGGGATGATGTTTATGAAACCCATTTTATTCTTTGGGTTATGATGAATGTTTTTTGTTTATTTTGTGGCACAAGTAAGAATGATTTCATAATGATATGGGTGGGACCTATATCTCCCTCCAATGCATTGGGTAAAGGTTTATATCTCATGAGATAGACATGGCTAGAACAGTAATTTAATCCACTTTAGTATTACAGGACTGGAACGAGGAGTGAACTTGATTCAGAAAGGGACATTGTCCACTAAGATGGTCTTGGCTGCAATGCCTTTGCTACTATGGAAATCATTACATGTGCTTAATGGATGCCACAATTACGTGTTTTATTCCCATGCTATTTTACCATTCTTAGTGTTTCTTTATGATCTATTCCTTACGTACTTCCATGTTTTATGCCATTGCTCATCGTTTTGATGTTTAAACATTATGTCCATGTTTTTAAGTTCAAATGTTTATGGTATGTTATATTTTATGCATGCTTACCCTTACTGAGCATTTGAGCTCACCCTTTTCATGTTTTCTTTTCCCCAGGATATAAATAAAGGTTTTAGGTAAGAAAAAAAGGGGAAGATCTTTATTGGGAGATGTTGAAGATCTTTCACCATGATTAGAGGATTTTATTCTGAGTTTCCAAAGACACTAAACTATTACGATCCGCATGTGTCTGTTTTTGTTATGTATTAAGTATTCCGCAAAAGTAATGTATTGTCCATGTACGTCAAGCTTCGGGTATCTACAGTTAGTATCAGAGGAAAAGTTTAGTCATCCTTTGGAAACTAGGATGCGATAACTTTAGTGAGATCCTTAGAGATATTTCTAAGGTATGTCTAGGGATGTCCCTAAGGATAAGTATACATATAGGATATAGTCCTAGAACAACGGTAACGATCATAGAATTTAACCTAAGATGTTAGATATTTAGGTTACTCCCCCTTTACTATGTTATTTTCCCTAGCATGATTTTTTCCTCTCACACTATTATTTTGGGTTTTAGAAAATGGCTGGAAACATGAAGATTCACAATAATAGAGGATATGATGGCCAATGGAATGATATTATTCATGGGAAACCAAATGAAATGGGATTTGGAAGTCCAAAAATCATTATTATGCTAAATCAACAATCTCATAATATGATAAATAAACTCAAATTTGGTTAGTTTCTTGACTCGGCTAATAAGAGAAAGATGGAGTTTCATGATGATCATAGAGGAAAAAAGTTCAATTTCCCCTATGTAAATCATGTGGAAAGAGGTATCAAGGAGAATGTTTCAAAGGAACTGGAAGATGATTTGGGTGTGTAAAAGAAGGATATAAAGCCGGTAAGTGCAAAGGAAAAGGTTCAGTTAACACCATGGATGAGGATAATGGTATTTCTACGACATCAAAAATGGTTAAATGTTTTAAATTTGGAATGTACGGGCATTATGCAAAATAATGCCCTAAGGGAAAGTCTCATGAAGAGAATCAGTATGGCTGTATGGGTAATATTTATGTTGATGATGATGAAGAGACTATAAATTATATGTGAGATGAAAGAATTGTTGAAGCTCGGTCAATGGTTTAAGAAAGCAGTGGAATGATTACATGTTCATCAAGTGTAATGTTGTATAAGTAATCTCATGGTACTATGGAATAAAGAGACATCTAAGGATTGTTACACTATTATATTTCCTTATGTTTTGAAAGTGTGTGATGAATGGTACCAGTATTTTTCGAAAGTAGATGATATGCGCATAATGAAGGGATAAAGAGAAAATTAAATGATTAATAGTATTCGTGAGCTCATAACTGATATAAGGAGAAGGTTATATCATGATTTGAGTATATAGAATTTTTGGATTTTGGTATGTGAAAAGAGTTACCTTTTGACAACATTTACGTTTTCACTAAGGATTAATGGGTATTCATTTTTCAAGAGAATATATGATTAAGGTATTCACATGATTAGAATGTGACCAACAAGATAATGGGGGATAAATGATGGTTGGTTGATGAAATTTCAAGTAAGGATTTTCTTTATACTACGAGCTTGGACCGAAGTATTTTAGATAAGCCTAAAGATTGGAATGTATTATGTTGGAAATATGTTAGTATTGTTTAAGGATAGAACTTTTTTCGATATTATTGATGGGATGTTATAGTAATGTAGTTTTAGAAAAAGGATAACCTCCAGGACGGGCGACATCACATCATGTCGGATAATGCTGTGGAAATCGAACCCACAACCGAAGTGCGACTGGCCTTTATCACCTACCACTGGCCTAAAGGAAGTCCCTGTTTAGTAGAAACTAGTTTTATTATATTAATAAGTATGATATATGAATTATAAGTCCATTTTAGGAACCATATATGATTAATATCACTATAGATGGTCTTATGTATTTTTGATAACTTTTATAACATTTTGTTTGAGACAGATGGAATGACCCATAATTCTATCACATGATCTGAAAACACTTCACGAATGACAAATTCAACTTCATTTCTTTAAGATATGAAGTGGAAATTGTCCAAAGAACGAACAATAGTGAGACTGTACCAAAATCACGACAGTATTTCTTCTACTTCCAATTTCATCATCTTTAGGGAAATGATCTTGAAAACCAAAAATGTTTTCCTAGTGCCCTTATATCCGATGAATCAGTCGGTACCGTAGTTCATCACAAATCTATGGCTTTGTGATTTATGGCTTTTTCATAGCCATGTTCTCTACCACTCTCCATCAGAACATGATGGTAAGATTTTTCTTCCATATCCATATTTTCACATATGTTCTCTTACGTGGAAACCCAGTGATGAGTAAATTTGGGTAACCGTTACATTTCATACGTTAGTTTTTAAATCCATGTTTTGGTATTCTTTTTTACGATGTGGGTTTCAATTAAACAAACTTTCGAGTAGTAAACCATTTATAACCCCGACGATTTTCGAGGGTGAAATTAATTTTGAGGGGCGTAGAATGTAAGACCCCGAGATTTTATGAAAAGTATTCTTTTAATATAATTGATGTCTTGTGTTGTATGATACAAAAATATTACCTTGCGCTACACGCAACACCATATGAGCTTGCAGTATACACAACACTATTCTTGGATCATGTTACACACAATTTTGTTAGTAGTTATTCTACTAAACATTGAGTGTATATATATAAATATATACATATTCAATGTAAAAATGAAATATGTTTGGATTCTATTATATGAAAAAATGGAGGAGTCTTGCACAACATGCAATCGTGACTTGGCTTTCATTACACGCAATCGTAACCTTCCTCGATAGCGTGTGTTGTGCGCAATACCATGTTTCACTAAACAATGATATATGGTTATAATATTATTATGAACTAGCTGCTATGAATAGCTTCAAATACATTTTGAATTTCATAACATTATTATTCATCTTACTCATTTTCTAGACCATGGTATGAGAACAAAATCAATTTTTCGAGTAAAATAAGTATTTTTCAAAAATGTAGTTTTGCCACATTTTGATGTCGCACCCACCTTAAATCTTGTTTTTGACATGTCTATAAGTTCAATTTGACAAAATAAAATTCTTCTTTGGAATCAGGGTATAAATATTTAATTTGGATAAATTTTTCATATTATTCTGATAACTTTCATATTTAAATGAATAGTAAAAACACGCTATATTTTAATTAAAAAGAAATTTTTTCATCGTAATAATTTATATGGTTAGATTATTTTTTTAATTGGTTTTAAAGTGTAATTAGAATATATTTTTACCATTTAATCCAATGTTGGTCATTGGAATTAATTTCACTTTGAAATTGGATATAAACAAGTATCAATCTTTTGATAGTTATTGTTTCCTAAAAACACGCGATTTGTTTTGACGACAGGAATTAATTTTTAAATTAATTAATGAAACTTATATGTTTTGAATTTGGTAAAATATACATCATTTTTTAATTCATAATATCAAATATAACTTAGGCCTAATTTTTGGTATTTTTCTGGAAACATTAATTTTTTGATGAATAGTGAAACCACTAAGTGGTAGTTAAAAAAATGAATTTTCCATAAAACATAATTTTACCGCTTCTGTGAGTGGAATTTCGAATATACGAGAGACACAGTTAATAAGAAAGATTAAAATGTGGTTCAATGAGATGAAAATAATTTTTGGTGAATAGTAACTTTTTACTTTTTTTACCACGGTTAAAAGTAAATAATGTAATTAAGGGTAAAAATGATATTATTATTACCATAAAACATGTCTTAATTCAATTGGATACATTTAATTCGACCAAGAACAATCTTAGAAAATAGTTATGACCATTTAGGTCCACTTGGATTAGATTAGGACATTTAATATTAATTTATTTAAAGAAGGGTTAAAATAGTTAAAATAAAGGTTTAATAAGTAAATCATTTTTAATATAGGGATATAAATAAGATAATATTGACTATAAATATCCATTAGAAATATAAAACTATTTCCTACATAATGGAATTTTTCTTATAATTTTTAGAAATTATATAATTTAGTTTATTTATGACACAATGATGATATAGTAATTATCTTATTAATGAAATATTGACATAATTGATGTTATAAATACCCAAATAAATGTAATTTGACAATTTTTATTAATTACACTAATTTTATAGGTCAATATGGCATGTTAGAATTGATTTAATTAACGTTTTTCGAACTAATCAATCTGTTATGATTTTCACAAAAATCAATTACCAAATATTGTCAAAATTGAAAAAAAATAGTTTTTAAAACAAAAATTATATTATTAATTGTTATTTTATTCCTAAAAATCTAAGGTTCGAAAAAATGACTGAGATAAGGTTATATATATTAATAATAAACAACTTGGGGTTCTTTTGGCTTTTTATAGTAAGTTAATTAACCTTATTGTGTAAGAAAACAAGAAGACACAGTAAAAGTTAAATTATTTAACTTGAAGTTAAATCTAAATGATAAGGTTAAAATAGAAACATAAACTTGTCTAAATTCTATTGGATGAGAGGAGTTAGACCCATCCTCACATTAGCTTCTAAATAAATCAATTTGGAGCTATTAAAAACCGAGTATGACTCTATAATAAAATAATATTTTTAGTTTTTCCAAAGGTGCCCCTCCCCTACCTTATAAAAGGGCATCTCCTCCCTCTCTTCCTCACACCACTTTGAGACTTAAAACTTGGCAAACCCCTGACAAATTATCTTCTCCACTTCCATAGAAACATTCAATAGGTTACTTTCTTCTTCAAAGTCCAATTTTAGTGCCCTAAGATGAGGTCTCAAAGAGGCGCTGCAAAGAAGAGGTAATGTCCGTTACCGATTCTTTCAACTTTATTTTTCTTCCACTTCATCTTCTTTAGTTGTTTAATTATAAAGTAATAACATCAGTATCACTCATATACTGATATGTTATTATAAGTATGAAACAACACTATTTTACTATCTATCCAGCCTACGTAAAATGAAATCACCGCACATGTGTACGTACGAAATACCGTCTCCACGCCGTGGTGTAATCTATTTTCCACCACCACCTTACATGGATTGGTATAATGGTGTAAATAATGATTGTATATGATTATTGTAAAGTAATATTGATTCTGAAATATTATACATACAGTTCAATACAATTCCATGATCATGGGAATGATATCATCTCTCGTGCGTACGTACGGACTACCATCTCCACGAACGCGATGAGATTCATTTTCCATGATTAACCATTCAAGAATAATTATAAAGTATATATAATGAATAATAATGAAATATATGACATAATAATTCTTCTTTATTTATGTTTATATATATGTATGTCATCTATTTAATTTCATTCAATTCAACAAGGAAACGAAAACAACGTTCATGCGTACGTACGACCTACCGTCTCCATGAACGTTGTATTTAATTCCATTTATCGATCTATAATATATATGTATATGGGGAATATATATTATATATAAATCATGTTTTGCATTCTGTAATTATGTAAATTAGGATATAAGTAATAATATCAAGAATGAAAAGTCGAAACACATAGGATAAATGAAATGATTTTACCCAAAACGCAGCTTTATCATGGAATTTACAAAAGAACGGGTAATATAAAGTCATTAGTGAAACATATATGATATCATAACAATGAATATGATTATGAAATAAGTCAATTAAATTATTTAAATCATTATACAGGAGGTTCAGATACGTATGAAGCATATAGGACCTAAGGTAAGGGATAATTTAGCAAATATCATTTTTTTATCCGAGATTGCTTATACGTAAGTATTTACTAGGGTTATTATTATCATCCATGTCCACGTTTTCTAAAAGTATTTTTATGTATGTTTATTTCCCTTTTTACCCATTTTGACTTTTATTACATGGTATTTAAGGTATCTTTCTTTTGTAAACGTTATAAGGTACTTTTTGACTTTTCCGACAAAAGTACGAGGAGAATGTTTTTTTAACCTATACAGAATAAATGGATTTTTATAAAGCCTTATTTTCATGAAGCTTCTCCCAAAATATTTCATGAATATTTTAAACAAAATATTTTTCTTTTAAAATTTCATAATGTTTTGTGAAAGGAAATTGATTTTGAAGAAGAAAGGATATTTTCCTCAAGAATTCATTTCAAGTGTTTTATTAAAACCATTTTTCATCTAAGATGACATTATTTAAAATGTGTATGTTTCAAGTATAATGTCACTATGATTTACCTGGTTTCAATTTTCTTATTATAAAATGATATAAATTTATTTTATATGGATTATGTGATGATGGGATGATGTCTATGAAACCCATTTTATTATTTGGGTTATGATGAATGTTTTATGTTTATTCTGTGGAACAAGTACAAATGATTTCATTATAAGATGGGTGAGACCTATATATCCCTCCAATGCATTGGGTAAAGATTTATATCTCATTAGATAGACATGGCTGGAATGGTAAGTTAATCAGGATCAGTATTACAGGTCTGGAACGAGGAGTGAACTCGATTTAGAAAGGGACTTTGTCCACTAAGATGGTCTTGGCAGCAATGCCTTGGCTACTATTGAAATCATTACATGTTTTATTGGATGCCAAAATTACGTGTTTTATTCCCATTCTATTTTATCATTCTAAATGTTTCTTTATGATCTATGCCTTACGTACTTCCATGTTTTATGCCATTGCTCAAGCTTTTGTTGTTTAAACACTATGTCCATGTTTTTAAGTTAAAATGTACATGGTATGTTTTATTTTATCCATGCTTACCCTTACTGAGAATTTGAGCTCCCCCTTTTCATGTTTTCTTTTCCCTAGGATATAAAGAAAGGTTTTAGGTAAGAAAAAAATGGGAAGATCTTTATTGGGAGATGTTGAAGATCTTTCACCATGATTAGAGGATTTTATTCTGAGTTTCCAAAGACACTAAACTATTACGATCCTCGTGTGTCTGTTTTTGTTATGTATTAAGTATTCCGCAAAAGTAATGTATTGTCCATGTATGTCAAGCTTCGGGTCTCTACAATTTCTATGGACATTGGTACCAGGCCCGTGCAATTTTTCATGGGATAGTTTGCCGATCAGCAGTGGAAGGTTGATACTAAATTTCATGTTTTTCGTTCTGGGAGGGTCTCTTCTCATGTAGTTTTGGTTGTTTTTTCTAGGACTTTGGGACTGTTGGGGACCTTTTGACTTGTTTATGTCTTTGATGCCATGACAGTTTTTCACATTTATCCTTAATAGGGGGGTTATATTAATAAAAAAATTAATTTTTAGTCATAATCCATGTATTTTTTCCATTTTGTATCATTGATAGTATTTCCTACAACAAGACCCTTTTCTTCACATTTATAATTTTTCACATTCATATTTTAATAAATTATATGAAAAATCTAATGATAGTAAAAAAAATTAATACTTTTTAATATTTTCAAGATCTTCAAAACTTTCAAAATATGTATGAAAAGGTTGGAATTGATTTTAATAATTAATAACAACATTTTCTGTGTTCTTCCTTTATTAGTGTTGATTGACCCTCAATTAATGATTTATTTTACTATAGGGATTATTATTGTATTCATAAATAAATCAACACATATTATTTTTTATATTCACATCCTCTATAATACAATTATTTTTCATATAAATAATATGATTCTCAATATATTTTATACATTCTGGAGTTGAAAACATGTTTCTCATCAATTTTCATAATTCCCACATTATGTTATTGTGAATCCATAATGTTTTTATTATCTCTCAATGGCATTATATTTATCTCAAATTTATTCCCATATTAAAAAGAATCAATAGTATGAGAATCATTTTATTTATACATTTAATGATTTTAATCACCTAAATCTTCATCTATTTCCATTTTGGATACATACATGATTTTATTATCATTATTAATCTTAGTTTACATTTTTTTTCTCAAACATTCCAGATTACTTTTTATGATATTTATCATGTACACACATATAAAAACATTCATCAATTTTATAAAGAGTTTTTTTGAGACCTATAACTCCCTAATTTGTTTTAGTAAAAAAAATCAACATGTTTTAATTAATCCCCCTTGACTTGTATCATAACATCATGTTTCTCATTTTGAATCTTCAATTTTTCGATAGATTCCATAAAATTATCAAACTCTTCCAACAACATAGTTTTCAAATCAAGAAAATATTCTTTCAAATAAATTTTCATATAATATTATAATTATGTTTCTTTATTATATTGAAAACTAAAATTTTAATCATCAGTAAAATTCTTCATTATCTATTTCGATAAACAAGTTTTCATCCGGAATTTGCATGATTTTTTTACATCTCATATCGTCATCATCATTAGAAAAAAAATTATTCTGGATTTGGAGAAAATTTAATTTTTTCCATCGGAATAATATTATGATTTTTAACATGTTTCAAAATGGATATTAATGACTTTTAATCATATTCATTAATATATTCATCTTCTTTTCATCGGGGAAAATATTAATAAATTTTTTAAGAGCTCCACAAAATAAAAATATTAGTGGTAACATATAATTTTCTATTTCTATGCAACATTTCACATGGCTATAAAAAAGGTTACAATTACAAAAAATGTAACTATCCTCAACATCATTATCATAGTCACCAAAATATTCATCATCAATAATAATAATATATTTTTGTTCCATTGAAAATTAGGAAGAACATTCAAGATAATTTTTTCATTATTTTTTCAAAATATTTTCTCTTATCGTTTCATATGTAAAGATAGTGTTATGTAATTCATCCATATATATATTATAGGGATAATTATATACAAATAATGAATATTTGGCCTCATAATTTTCATGAATAATTTATATTATATTTTACTCAATATTTATATCTTTCAGCATCTGATCATGATATGGTATGGTTCATAAAATATTATACACACTTTTAAATAAATAACTAAACAAATCATACTCACGCATTTTGAAAATAGTATACATTAGCCTCTAACATTGGATATTTTACATCATCCATTTTATATTAATAGAATTGTTAATTTTCCACCTTTTCCATATAACTTTTGCTGTTCCAGCATGTTTTAATAAATTAAATTCACATTGAGATTGTGAACAGATTAAAAAAAAATTCCATTAAATAATTATCTACATGTTTCTAATCAACAAATATAATTGAGACTTTATTTTCATGTGGTGGAAATAAATCTATTAAAGACTGTAATACATAAAAACACAGATACATATGATACAGAATAATTATATTTTTCTATATATGATAAATATTTTTATAAAAACAAGAATCCCTTTACAGTTCACAAAATTCAAATTTTCTATAGAAATTTATCACTAATATTTATCAAAGAGAATGTGAAGGGACATTGACTCTAATACCAATTGGAAAGGACCATTCCATTATCAATGTAATTACTGAGAGTGGAATGGGTTAAACTCGAGATATATTATTCCATTTAGATTAAATTTATTTACATCCATTAAATCCTATTAAGTAAATGAAACATCTGTCGAATAAACATCCAAAAATATCCATTGGAATAATAGTATTTTCAAGGTATATTATTTAATAAGGGTATATAGTCCATGAAATTGTTTGGAATAAATACAACACCTTTTAACCCAGTAGAAGAAAACACGTTTGTGTGGATACGAGAAGTAGAAAATATCCTTACACTTTAGTCATAATATGATCAACAAAACAATGCGTGAGCTACTTCTAGAATGAATGATAGAAATATGATGTTTTATATAATTTGTAAATATTATTCAATAGGATAAAAAAATTTCACTACACTACATTATCAACTTCCACATTAGTAAATCTTTATAGTAATATATTTACTATATTACCTAGTATTAGTTAATCACTTCTTTGTACTTTGTAAAAATATATTTATGAATCCTCAATAAAATTAATTTATCAAATTCATTGGTCAAGAATCAACTATTATTATCTTATCTGAATTTTTTTTCTTTTTCCATGAATTTATAAGTATTATTTCTTATTTCATTCCACTTTATCATAACAACTAATTTTTTGATTACTTCTTCTGTCCTAAAATTTTCCTATGTAAACTTTGTCGTGAGATAACACATCAATCAAAAAGTTATTGTAAAAAAAAATAATTGATTATTTTTTATATAAAACAATTTAGGTAGGTACACCCAAAAATAAATGGAGGTATATTAAAATTACTTTTGTGAAAAATGAAATTAATAGAATTGAATTATTTGGAAATTATAAATTCATCTAACCATTTCTAAGTGATTAACAAAAATTTTGGATTGGTATCAGATCTTACTAAATTCTTAATAATATATTAGTTCTAATACACCTTTCAATAAGAATATTAAAACTTGTATGTCCAAAAAGTTGTATTCTAGAATAACAAAGTACATGAAATTATATGAAATTATTATTCTCTTTATTCAATTAGAAAAAAACTAAATATTATTCACTCTTATGCTTCAAAAAAAAATAATTTTTAACCATAATCATAATTGACTCTACTATATAATTAATAACACTATAATAATAGTTCAGCATAGACTTCAACTTGTCTGACATTTGAATTCACACTATAGTTTCAACTACTACTTAGACTGCTGAATCTATTAAACTGGTGAAACCCATATAAAGACTCTGTGTCTACATTTCATTTCATTATGTAGTCTCTATTTACCATCTGATGGATATGAATCAAATTCAAAATAAGTGAATTAATATTAATAACTATTCATATGGACTGATCTCTATATCTCATCTGATTGATCTGTGAAAAAATCCATCCCATTAAAAAACTCTGATCCATATAATACATCATGGGATGTATGATGATCTCACTTTGATAATACTCAATACATAATGACTTATCTATTCCAACCATTTTTGTAATGGATTGTCCAAATTTCCGAATATTCCAATTAGTACTTTTTAAAACCATCTGAATTCGAAAAATTCAATCTTCTAATATCTGAACTACTTTATTGTCTATTGCTTCTCGACCCAATAATTAGCATCAAAAAAATATAATTTTTAGAAATAATTCCATTTACTAGATTAACAATTTTTTTAATGTTTTGGTTCACTTAATGAATTTCTATTAAGATGAATCAGGTTTTCCACATATAATAAAATGCATCGATAATTTTTTTGACAACTCATTATTTTGATAAATTTTACCGCATTAAGGTATCATCATATTTTTTAACATTTAACTTCCATTTCAAAAACATTGTTATAATAAATATTACCACTCCATTAGAGAAATATCTATTCCAGAAAAAATTGTCTGAAAATAATAACACCAAATAAACACCATAAAATGGTGGTATTTATTAAGAAAACTATGTCTGATATTTTTAGATTTAAACACCTATTTACAAGAAATAGATTTTTAAGTGTGATTTGATATTTATTAATGAAAAAAATAAAAAAATTAGAAAAAATAGATATTCATAAATTCAAAACCAAATTTTCCCACATTCCAGCATTCATATTTCAAATTACTCCTCGATCTAACCTGGTCCTAGCATGAATAAGTTGCATATAAAAATTATGTTTAACCTGAAAAAATATATTCAAATAATGATTTTAAATATTTTAGGATTATCATAAAACTATTTGGGAATATAATAAGAATTATATTAATTTTATTTAAATAAAACTAACAACATGTAAGATGGTTGATTTAATTTTTTGATATAGGAAGGTTGCATTTCTTGAAAACATAACTGAGGGAAAAAATGGTGAAAATCGGAAAAATTCCATGTGAGATTTTCTTGTCAGTATGATTTTGATTTCATATGTGATATGAAAGATAAATAATTTATAGCTTTTGGGAACACTAGTTTTATCAAATATATAATAATAGGATTGAAAATTTACCAGGTGACTTAATTATTAATGATATTTTTGGAAAATATAATTATTTTTCTAAACATATATGATCATGGTAAATTGAAATTTATATGATTTCATGGTGATATAATGGATAAAAAATCCTTTTAAATAACATATGATTTTAATATTAGTTTATAGTGATATAAGTTATTTATATAAGTGATTATCATATTTTAGAGATTATTGAAGAATTTTTTTTATATTTTGTTATATAATATTCTGTGTTACTATGGTTGTTTGGAGATATATTTCAATTTAATCACCCAATAATATGGGATCAAATACTTCTTAGATTTTGGATTTGAAATTAATTTGGAATATTTTTAATATTTTTTTGGGTATTTAATTATCAATTGCTCTGTGATAACCTTTAGGTGTTTTTGTTGAGTATTTAGATATTTAATTTCAGGTTATTTATAAGAAGGTTTAATCTATTGTCAAATTATTATACCTAGTGAAGTCCATTTTTATGTGTTAATGTATAAAGATAAGAGGAATATATATTATACATTTTATCAAAATGTGATCTATTAAAAGTTGATTTTAGTGACTCAAGCATGAATGGTTCATCTTGAATACACATTTCATGGATAAAATGATGTTTTTGTGCTGGAAATTTATCAAAGGGTAAAATTTTACATCTAAAGTAAATTTATCTTTATTCCTAATTTATATTTTAAATGAATTTTGTTGGACTGCTCAACTGTTAATCATGTTTTAATGATCACAAATCCTAAACATTCTATGAAACTTGTTAATCATGTGTAATATGTATCAAATCGTGTGTTTAGATGATAAGTTTCATTATGCATTAAATAACTATTGTAAACTATTTTTAGTTTGTGTTATAATGGATTTCATTGAAAAATGATTGAGTGTAATTCATTCTATGAATATCACTGTTTAAGTCCTTGTATAGAAATTGGGCTAAGTCTGAGAAACCACGATTCATTCGCCGTTAATGTTTTTCTGGAAAAGCACCCAGACACCATGACCTCTAAGGAATAATTATGGATTTTTTTATACTAGATTAAAATAAATTTTTAGTAATAATTATTTTGTTCCTCAAAGTTCTCCATTATACACTAAGTGTCAGTGTGGTGGGAATTGGGCATGAAATTGTTCCTTAAATAAAACTCAGACATTAGGTTTTCATAAAGCTTATTTTTCAACGAAAATGTGGATACCTATGATTTTTTCTTTATGAAGTCGTCGGATCAATGAAATCATGGGTTCTGAAAGTCTAAACTTCTTATTTTCTTGAGAACAATGATAATACCAACAAAAATACTTGGTACATGGACAGTGGATGTTCCCCGTATATGACTAGAAATAAAAACTTCTTTGAAAATATTATTAAGACTGAAGGAGGAAATGTAACTTTCAGAGATAATGCAAACGGATAAATTATTAGTATATATAACATGGTTCTTCATGCGAAAACATTGATTTCAAATGTTTTATTTGTTAAGGGTCTTATGAAAAACTTCATTAGCATAAGTCAATTATGTGATGAAGGATGCCTTGTGAATTTTAGGAATGATAAGTGCTTAGTACACAATTCCATGGAAGAGTTTTTTCATTCAACACATAGGCAAGAGAATTTTTATACACTAAACTAATAATACCATAAGAGCCAAGAACTAACTTTTCTTAGTGTAATGAAAGATCATTCATGGTTGTGGCATAGAATTTTAGAACATTGTCACCTTATGAACCTTCGAAAACTCTCTATAAAAGACTAGTTAAGGATCTACTGGAGCTTATGTTTGATTCTTTAAAAGATTGTGATCTTTGTCAATATGTAAAGAAAAGTAGTTCATGGATTAAATCAGTCAGTAAAGACTCAACCAATGATGCATTACAGTGAGTGCATATGGATCTTTTTGGTCAAACACACACTGGAAGCATTAGAGGAAGTATTATTTATTTGTCTTAGTTTATTATTACACTAGATTTACATGGGTCTATTTTCTTGCAAAGGAATATGATACTTTTTCTTATATAAAATCTTTTAGAGGCCATATTATAAATGAGGAAAACTGTTCTTTGATAAGTATTCATAGTGATCATGGAGGAGAATTTCAAAATTATAATTTGAAAGTTTTTGTCGTAGAAAAGGCATTACTCATAACTTCTTAGCAACCTAGAACACCTCAACAAAATGGTGTTGTTGAAAGAATAAATATATTTTTTCAAGAGATAAAAACAACAATGTTTTGTGAATATTATATTGCCATAATGTTTTGGAAAAAATCCATATGTACTTCTTGTTATACTATAAATAATTTTTTGATTAGACCTTTTCTTAATAAAACATCATATGAGTTATGGAATGGTAGAAAACCTAGACTTTCCTACTTAAAGGTTTTTGGTTGCAAGGTATTCATTCTGAATACTAATGATAATCTACACAAATTAGCACACAAATCTGATGAAGCAATTTTCATAGGCTACTCCACCACTTCTATGGAATACAGAGCTTTCAATAAAAATAATTGTACTATTGAAGAAACAGTACATGTCAAATTTCATGAAACCGATCCTTTTTTTAAACAACCTCTACCTATATCATTCGATGTCTTTTCAAAAAATAATTATCAACTTTTGTTAGAAGATCCTTCTGATAATGAAAATGTTCAAGAAAATATTTCTGAAGCAGTTACCCCATAAGACATTATACCCTATGTTGATGAACAAGTTTTACAAAACACAAATTAGTTGTTTCTAACGAATCATCCTTGTGATATTATCATAAATGATGTGAATCAACCTGTATGGACTAGAATTTTATTAAGTAATAAAGTTGAACATCTATCAATCATTTCCCAATTAGATAAAAAAATCACTTATGAAGCTTTAGGTGATGATGACATGATAAAAGATATGCAAGATGAGCTAAATGAATTCGAATGGAATAAAGTCTAGACCATGGTTGAAATATCTAAGGAATATTTTGTTATTTGAGTAAAATGGGACTTCAGAAATTAGTGTGATCAAAATGGAATGATTGTAAGAAACAAAGCTAGATTAGTTTTTAGAGGATATAATCAAGAAGAAGGAATAGACTATGAAGAAACCTATGCTCTAGTATCAAGACTTGAATCTATTCGTATTCTTCTTGACTTTACAGTAGTCTTTAATTTAAAACTTTTTCAAATGAATATGAAATGTGCTTTCCTTAATGGTTCTGTTCAAGAGGATGTTTTTTTATCAACCTCTTGATGTTGAAGATACAAAACATCCTGAACATGTTTACAAATAGACCAAAGCTTTGTATGGACTTAAGCAAGCCCTATATATTGGTATGAAAGACATACATGATTTTTTCTTCATAATAATTATGTAAAGGGAAATTAAGATCTAACCATCTATATAAAGAAAGATAAGAAAAATATTTTAGCTGTTCAAAGTTATGTTACTGAAATTATATTTGGTTCCAATCAGCAATCTTTAAATGATTCCTTTGCGGATCTAAGGAAATATGAGGTTGAAATGAGAATGATGGGTGGGTTAACACTGTTTCAATGGTTTTAAAATTTATCAAAAACCAAAAAGAAATTATATATCATAATATAAGTATATTAAACATCTTCTTAAAATGTATGGATATGAAAAAACTAAAAGTATAAGTACTCCCTTTGGTACCTCAAATTCACTTGATTTGATGACGATGTGAAACCAGCAGATCAAACATATTTTAGAGGTATCATATATGTCCACTTTACATGATAGCTAGTCATATAGACATAATGATTTAATTATACTTATGTGCATGATATCAATGTAATCCTATGGAATCTCATTTAAAGGCAGTGAAAAGATTTCTTCGCTATTTAAAAGGAACCATGGATATAGGACTCTTTTATACTTCTTGAAAATGATTTTGTTTTAAAGAGTTTTTCGAATAATGGATTTGGTGGACGTAAAGTGGATATGAATAGTACATCTGGAACATTTCATTTCATAGGAGATTAATTAGTTTCTTGGCCATGAAAAAAGAAACACTCTGTAGCACTTTCCACTACTGAAGCTGAATATGTAGCAGCTGGAAGTTGTTGTGTTCAAGTGTTGTGGACACTACACAAAGTCACATACTATGGTATGAGTTTTAACAAAACTCAGTTTTTGTGGGATAATACTATTGAAATTTCCCTACGTAAAAACACTTCACATCACCCTCATGAAAAACACATAGATATTAGGCATCAATATTTTAGGGATCACACACAAAAGGGGATATCATTCTTCAATTTATCGGAATGCAGGATCAACATTCTTATATTTCCACTAAATTTTTACCCTGTGATAGATTTGAATAAATTAAATAGATGTTAGGAATGACAACCATAAGGTAATCTTCCATGTTAACTTCTTGTTAAAATAAATTTCATTACAGTAAGAAACTCTTTTTCATAGGGGGTGTGCACTTGTTTGTTAGAATGTAAAATTTTTTCAGTCAAAATTTTTTTTGTAGTCTAAAATTTATCTTTGTCTAAATATATTTTTAGTTAGATTTTCTAAATCATTCGTAATGAAAGTCTTCATAGTCAGATTATCTAAATCATTCGTAATTAAAATTCATGTAGTTAGATTTTCCAAATCTTTTGTAATGAATATTTTCATAGTCAGATTTTCTAAATCTTTTTAATGATGATTTTTGTAGTAAGATTTTCTAAATATTTCGTAATGAAAATTTTCGTAGTCAGATTTTATAAATCATTCAAAATTAAAATTTTCGTATTCAGATTTTCTAAAATCATTAATAATGAAAATTTTTATAGTTAGATTTTATAAATTTTTCTTAATGAAAATTTTAACAGTTAAATTTTCAAAATTTTCATAATGAAGTTTTTCTTACTCAAAATTTTCATAATCAAGATTTTAGTACTTGAAATTTTTGTAATGATGATTTTTGTACGTAAAATTTTTGCAATGAATATTTTTATACATAAAATTTTCATTATGAAGATTTTAGTACTTTAAATTTTCGTAATGAAGATTTTAGTACATAATATTATCGCAATGGAGATTTTCGTTTTAAAATTTTCGTAATAGAACTTTTCAGAATCTAATGTTCAACACTAAGAATTTTCCCCAATACGAATAATATTCCTGGAAATCCGAAAGGTATGTTCCATTTCTTAGATTTTCATAATCATCTTTTACTTATTGGTATTATCATCTATTTCAAATATTCGTATTCACTTTTTCTTAAATCTGAATGCTTTTATTAAAAAAACCTCAAAAGATCAGATTCTACCAAAATTTCCTTACGACTGTCATATCATATGTCAGATCTGATCAGATGGTTTTTCAACCATTCGATTGAGTATGGAAGCTGAACCGTCTCTTCATTAGCCTAAATAAAGTACCCCCGATGGTTATACCACATCAAAACTCAAGCTCTCGCGTGCTGAACCACTGCCCTCTTACAAAATAATGTTCCAGATTTTCAAGGTTTTCTCAACTCTGAATGTATATAGAAGTATCTTTCCAGAAATACATGTCAACGGTAAAGATGATTTCGGAATGAACGATTTACAGTGAAAGGTTGGTACATCCAAATATCATTTCTATGTATAATTCTATCATCTCCATGAATATAAAGATGAATGGATTGGAGAGTGTTTGTGTATCAAAACCATGAGCTCAAGATCTGGTTTATCAAGACTTGTTCGTTGAATTCTATGAGTCAACATTTTTTTCAAGGAGGAAGGAAAAGATAAATTCTCTATCAAGAGATATGGGAAGACTTCTGCTCTTTCTTAAACCAAGGATGCCAATTTTATTGTAGTTCTTTATGAGGGTGAAGTAGAGTTCTGCTTATATAAGTTGCCAGATATTCAAGAAATATTCATTAAGAAAAAAGAAATGCCTTTTTAGGACTTTCAAATGTAAAGACTCCGAAGATTGTTCACTTATATACAAATTTATAGATTCTTGAATTATGGGTTCTAGGATTCATCATTACGAGAAAAGGGGACATGATACTTGGAAGAATATTGACATTTATATCCAAGATTTCTTGGTGAATATAAGAAAGATAAACCTGGTTAAGAATATATTGAGTAATATAGATAATATAAATAATATAAATCCAAAGGCTCAAGTTATTATGTATCCATCCATTCTCTAAAAGATGATTGTTCGGTGATTAGAGTCCTTCAAAATACCTTGTAGTTCTAAGCCAAGAAATTGCAATGTTATGATGGTAAGTGATGACACTCTGAGAGGGATGAATGATGGATTTTCTAAACAATCAGAAATATTTTATAATTTTTTTAAGAAGGAGGAAAAATCCTTATCAAAGAAATAAGAAGTGGATGAGACGTCCAAAAAGGGTGCAAGGAAGGGGAAAGTGAAGGAAGTGGAAGAAAAGGCAAAAACTCAACTGGCCATGGAAACTCGATAGGCAACAGTAAATCTGAAGATGAAAAACGCATATCCGGATGAAGTTGTTTCATAATGGAGGTAAGAAAACGAGAAAAATAAATTAGAGGAGCCTATATTTGGTTAGGATCATGAAGGAGAAAAATATTTAAAATAAAAGACTTCTGATGAGCTTGAAAAGAAAAAAAATAAAAAGAAAAAGAAGAAGATGACTGCAGTATATGTTGTGCAATCTCTTCTGAAGGCTACTGAGAAAGCCACCAAAAATATTCTGGTACCCCAATCCTTCTTAATAGATGCTTTACCAGGGAAACCGGGGAAGAAATTTCTGACTCTGGAAAAAGTACAAGAAAAAGTAGTGGAGGAAGAAGAAGAGGAAGAAGAAGGCAATGGTGATACCGAAGATCTCATTAAGTAGGTAGAAGATTTTCATGAGTATAAAAGACAATCTAAGAATATTTCAATCAAAACATATAAAGATGAATCATCAAAGAATTGTACCACTGAGAAATATGAGAATGGTGAAGATAACAAGGATGAAGAATAAGTTAATAAATTGTCTAAAGAATAAAGAATAAATAATGATTTCATTCACCGAGAGGATGCTGAGGCAGGAGTTGATAAGTAAGAGGCAGATGAATTTAAAATTGTTCATCTATCAGATAGTGGACAAGAGTCTCCTGATTAGGAATCCATTCCGAAAGGTGATAAGGGAAAATAGGTGGTTGTTGATACACCTAGTAAACTGTAGTGAAGAAGCTAGAATTTGGCGGATCATCGAAGAGGAATTCTGTTGAAATAGAGAAAGAGCCCTCACCAAGTAATGTTTCGGATTCAGAATCTTCATCCCTTGGACATGATTTCATGGAATAATCATTAAAGATGCTTGTTGGACCTATACCTATATTTCCCATCAAAGATTCGTGATTCCAGATGCATCAACACACCTTAAATCAAAAATTGGATTTAGTGTCCATGGTGATAGATAAGTGTGTCAAGATTGAGGCTGATTTAAAAAAAATCATAAAATACGAAGCTTGAAAGAAAATATTTCAAGAATATGACCAATTAGTCAAGGAAAACAATAGAAGACATGAAAAATTTGATGAGTTCCAAGAATGTGTCAAGTATAATTTTGACCCCGAAGATATGAAGATCAAGGATCTCACAAATAGTTTTGAGGGGAAGTTAAATCTATAAAAGAACTCCTGGATGCATGAAGAGATAGATCTGAATGGGTAGTTGTATTAAGTTTCTCAGAGTTAGATGAGAGAAAGATATCTCATGATTGAGATAGAAGAAAAGCATTCCAATCATGAAGAAGCCTTGAAAGCTCAGGCTGATATTCTTAAGGCTTAGGAAGAAAAAATCAGAGCCTTGTAGATGAAAACAAAGGATGAAGATCTGATTATCAAATGAGGAGTGGAAGATCATAAGGAGCTCAAAAAGCTGAAAACAATAGTGAGGAAGCTGATGCCCAAGCAAAAGGAAGGATAAAATTGTTTAAATCTGATCTTTTGTTGTGTTTTCATTATTGTACAAATTTTTCCAATTGTAATGAAATTTTTAGTTTCTCTTTATGAATTTGGTTATTTAGTAATAATATTTCTCATACCATATTTTCTTTTCCATTCCCTTTATTCCTGTTTGAAAATCATAAAGTATGAGAAATGAGAAAATAATATTTGTAAAAATTTCCCTATGTGTGTGGATTTCATCTAAGGGGGAGATCTTATCCAAGAAAATTTTAGTATTCAATAAAATGCTATTTCTTATTCTGAAAATCAAGAATACGATCCTTTTTTTTCATAGCCTAAGGGGAATTAGTTGTCTTCATCTTTTCCCATGTGCTAAGGGAGATAATTTTTACTTTTAAAGTCTAAGAAAATATTTTCTATGTTCTTATAATATTTTTCATATGGATGTTTGTGCTTGCCAAAAAAAGGGAGATTGTTGAGAAAATATGTGTTTGTTTTAAAAATCACAAACACCTTATCTTAAGGAAAATTTAATTTACACTATGTTTTTCTTTCATAATGAAATTTTCCATCCTGAAGGAAATTTATCCATACCATGTTTTTCATTGTTCATATTATGTCTAAATATAAAATTTGGTTTCATATCTAAAACCAAGGAATCTCATAATACATAGATATAGAGAATTATATTTTTAGGATCTGAAATAAGGTTCTGAATTCACTAAATTCAGACTCCAAACTCTTCTGAGTTCAGACTCTAAATTTTTTTAATTCAGACTCCAAAATCATCGTTGTTCAGACTCGGAATTCTTTTGAATTCAGATTTCAAATTCACAAAATTCCGACTCCGATCATTCAATGTTCAAACTCCGAATTCTTATGAATTCAGATTCTGAATTCTTCTGAATTCATATTCTGAACATTGTAATTTCAGACTCCAAATTTTACTGAATTCAAGACTCTATATTTCCTTGAAATTCAGACTCCAGAATTATATAGAATTCAGGTTCCTAATTCCCTGGAAAACTGAATCCGGATATCCTTGTTTTATAGACACTGAATTTGTTTTTGTTTAGACTCTGATATTTTATTTCCTTGCACTATGAAAAATGAATTTGGTTAAGGAACAATATTTTTTCTTACAAATGTTTTTTTTATAAAACAATTTCGTGCATTTAGTCAATAACTAACCATTGTTTGAGTGACACAAGTATAGGTCCCTCCAAAATTAATGGAAAAATATAAATGGTGGAGGAGGGTGATGACCGTTGAAGCTGTGCCTATAAATTGTATCTCATTTGAAAGTGCATTCAATAAGATGATACATCTAGAGATTACCTACTGCTGAAGTGATTTTTAGAGAGAGAGACTTTCATTCTTAGTGCATACTAAACTTCTTGTTCAGAATTGATTCACACAATTCTGAATGTTGCTGAATAAATTCGAGTGATTACTAGGATAGAAGGACTGATGTCCCAACTACATTAAAGTTATAGGACATGCTTTCTTAGGAAGACATAGGTGCCGACTACGTTGATGTTGAGGGCTTGAAGGGATAGTAATATTGACTTCGATCATCATATCTTGGGCTTACCATGGTGTGGGTAATACAGAACTCCATGAATTTTTCAATCAAGGGACATTTATCCATGGTTGTTGGATACCCTTCTCTTTGGGTTAAGATATTTACTACTTGTTACTTGTTTTGTTTCATGTTTTCTGCTGCATTTTGGTTGTCAAAGAAAGTATAACTATCTTATACATTCTTATACATGTATACTCTATTTTGAAAGATTCTATATGCTTTAAGGTAGAATATTTATCTTTGTAAACTTTTGTTATGTTTCATTTATGGAACCATATTTCCGGAATTACATTATTTGAATCACATTTCCAGAATCAAGAATGTTTGTAGAACTAGAGGATTTGTGAATTTACCTTGTTTAACTTCGATAAACATTACTAACATTAAAATATCCAAAGGAATTTTTTAAAGTATACAATTCATCCCCCTCTTGTATTTTGATCATCAACATCATTTTGATCCTACAGTTGGTATATAAGGAGTATATCATATTCCATACCATCTTAACACGTGGACCTTGTAGTTGATCCAGTACAGATACAAGAGGATATTTCATTGTGTTTATTTACTTAAATATCTCATTCACTTTTAATGATGTTTGGAATTCCACATTGGGAGTACACTTTTTTATTTGTATTTAATTCATGTCATTAATTAAAATATTTAATTTTTAGTCATACACATGATATTATGATTAATATAATATATATTGATATATAAATGAAATGATATTAAGGGTATAATGTCCCCACTGCTGGTGTTTAGATCCTCATTGTATGTCATTGCCCTCTTGAATATAGGGCGGAGTGCATGAGTTCATGTGAATATTTGGCTCATACTAAGTGGTTCAGCTTAGGAAATTTCATTTATAAAAATATAAATAAAATTTGGTGGTATTTTTAGTAGTTTTTATAAGTATGGGGGTTTTATTTTTTTGATATATCCAATGGAATGTATAAGAAACCAATAATTAATATTGTATTGATTATTTTTTTATTCAATGTAATAAGGAATTATCCATATGATACATAAGATTAACATTCTAAAATATTATTTTTACAACTATGATTAATATGATATGAAAAATTAGGCTCATGTGTAATAATACTAATATAATTGTAAATTTGTACTGATGTAATGGGAACATTGGGATACATAAATGTAACTCAGGGAAAACTAAAGGATAACCATTAGTAGTAACAGTGATATAGAATCCTAATAGAACCTAGTAAAGAATAATTTATTTTAAATTTTTTCACATGATAACAAAATCTCAAAACAGGACTCCCAAAAATATATATAATTAAAATAGATCATTAGAAGTTAGAAAATGAGGTTTTAATGCAACCCATAGATTAGATTTTTTTATTTATGGTGGATTTCTTTTATACTATTTTTTTATTTAAAAATTAATATATTGTATTTAGTATAACATTATTAAACTATGATAAATAAATGTATCTAAACTAACAGAGGGAAAAATATAATAACATAATAATTCATTAGTTATAATATTTTATGAATATATTTGAATTCTAACCACATTTTAAGGTAATGATGAATTTTTTTGGTTGTTATTATCAACAAAAGAATATCGTAATTAATTTAATTAAATTATTATATAATCATTAACTAAATATATGATACATGTTGATATTCATAAAATTGAATAAATGGAATAATAAAAAATTATTTTGAAGTTTATTTTATGGAATAAAAATAAAGCATGTTTGGGATTATGCATAATGGTTACTCATCATGCATGGAATCTAATTTAAGAAACATAAAATATATAAAAATATATGAAGGATGATTAGATATAATTATATAAGATAGTTTATTTCTCTTCAATTATGTTTTAGAGGTTAATTTTAATGATAATTAAATAAACACAAAAATTATTCTATCTGTTGATGGGATAAATTATAAATTATTTCATGATTTATAACAATATAATGATGAAAATGCGGTGACCTTCATTAAAAAAAGAAATTTTTTATAAAAATAAAATATTAAAATATTATAACAATTGGGTAGATAAACCATTTAATTTTTTCATAGTCTAGAGAAGCGAAAATAATATGTTATATGGGTATATCATATGAAATAATTGTATAGAATATATAAGTTAATAATATTTTACAAAACAGAATGATGGAAATAATAATAAGACTATTTTTGAGAAAAAATATTATATTCGAAATAAGATAAGATCAATATATATAAAAAATAAAAAAAGGGAAGATACTGAATAAAATTTACTTCGTAGTTGAATTCTAAACTCAAAGATCATTATACAATGTTTACCCTAATTTTTTCAGATCCATGAAAATAATGTGAACATGTAGATAAATGTTTTTATCATTTTCATTATTGAAAATACATTAATAACATTAATTATTTTATTCATGATATATAATACGATCTTAGTATGTCTAACTATTTACTGAGACTAACACAAATAAATATTAATCTTTCTCTGAATATGTTGAGATCAGACTATGTAAGTAAGAATCTGAAAATGTTTTTTAAAATTTAACTTTAAAAATAATACATATGAGTAGATTATGTTAATAAAATAACTAATAATAAAAAAGTAGTGGTGGAATGTAAAATAAATATTATATTAAATGATATAAGATTTTCAATTTTGCATGAAATATTAATATATATCCATTTTTTGGATTTATAAACTGTTAGATGTTTTCCAAAAATAGTAAATAATAAGTAAAAAATTATATCTGAATCGATTTGAATGTTTTTTCAACAAGAATGAAAATCTAAAATAGATTATGGTGCTCAGGATTCAATGTATGTTAAGGAATAATGGAAAAGATGGTGGATGGATTATCAAGGATGGTGACGCTAAAATATTTCTTCATTTTAAAAAAATGGATGTATGTATAGATGTTAAAGGAATAAATAGAATGTTATTTTTGGATTTTATGATGTAAAAGTCTCAAAAAATAATTATTATCTCAAAAAAATATAATTATGGGAATAATTTTTTGATTTATGAACATACAAACCATCTTGAATATATTGTAAAAATTAAATATAATGATGTATATTAAAAAAATTCATTAGATAAGGGCCCTAATTAACAAACTAAAACCATTAATTAATGTCTTAAAACATATTTATATTGAGAATATCATATGGTATAATAATAAAATTTTATAAAAAAGAATAAAAATAATAACATATTATCACAATAATCATAATTTAATTATTAAACATCAAACTATTTATTGGTATTTTTGTAAAACAATAATGGAATCATGATATGAATAAATATATTAGCGAAATTTCATAGAATTAATAATGAGAGCATGAATATATGCAAGAAGATAATCTCATCATTAACACAATATTGTATTATGGAAAATATACTATATAGTATAGGTGATGTCATAATAAATAAAGAATGATTTTTTTGTAAGGGGAACCAAAAAACTGAAGGTATTGAATTTGATTAATATTTTCCCCCTTTTAAAATGATTGAGAATATAAAAACATTGAATGTAATTTTATCTCAATGTAACATAAAAAAATTCAAATCTATATTGAATATTCCATTTTAACGGTTTACAAAGGGACATGTGTAAAATGGATAAATATTGATATTTATGATTGATGAAAATTAAAACATGTTTACCAAATTAAATAAGGATATCTTTGTGTAGGAGATTGAGCCATGATATAATTATTTAATAAAAGAAAATTACCTAAAAAGAGTATAGATGTGGATTAGAAAAGTCAAATTTTTAATGAATTAAATTACTACATCACTTCTTGATATTGTGAATAAAAATGAAAATATAGTTATCAGTAACAATTACTTTTTTTAAAATGTTCCAACATAAATGAAGATGAGATATTAGATTTACAAACATGATGAGATGAATATATTATGGAATTTCAAAAACACCCACTATAATACTAAAATTGATATTTATTGATATAAAAATAAAAATAGTTAGTAAAATAGCTTTGGCATATAAGAATCAAGAGTTATATATACACTAATTTAGGAGAAAATAATGTTGATGTGGGGAATTTTGTTATTATTAATGAATTATGAAATTTGATTGGATTTATTTTGTAATTTAAATCTTTATGGAAAAAATTTTATTTGTTATCACTAATATTTATATGTATAAATATAATTTAAAAATAAAAAACATCTTAAAATCTAATTGAATTTCATGATATAATAAAAAATATTTTGAATTATGGCATTTTATGATATGAAATTTGATCTGGACATAATGAGAATAAAAAAAATTCTAACCTAGATAGTAAATTTGATTATAAAATGTATATATAAGGCGTATAATTAATTATTGGTGGAATATTAATATAATGGAATTATAAGAAGAAACTATCACTCACATTGTTTTTCCTCGATGATGATTATGCGACTATATCAAATGATGATAAACCAATGATATGGAAGAAAAATAAAAAATATTAATATTCAAATATATATTTAATATCCAATATGGTTTATAAATAAAAAAATCAATAAATATTCCTAATAATATGACGAAAAATAAAATATCAGTTAAAATGAATATTATGTTTTATTTCGTGAATAAAATGGTGGAATAAATCATTTTTTTCCTATAGTGTTTTCTATCAATATAGAAGTTTGATAATACTCTAACTAAGAAAACAATTAATTAATGTATAAGATATAAATTAGAATGTATTCTAATACTAAACAACACTAAAGAGTGTTTTCTTAGTTTCCCATAACATTTTATTGTTATTTTAAATTTAAATTTTAAAATGTATAAATAGAAAGGGGAGAAGAATGTTTTTTCATGAATGTTTTATGATTTATTATTTCACTGGGTTTGGTATATTTTTAAATTATTATTCATAAGTTCATGAAATAATATTATAATTTGGTACACATTATAAACAAATTCTATAAAAATATTCATATTTTTAATAATTTATATCATTTTCTACAGTGAATTCTCACACAAAAACAAAGTGTAGATAAATTCATGACTCAATATCCTAGAACGATAAATTCCAAAAAAATTAAAAATATTTATGACATTATTCCATATAATAATATAATTTTTTTGAACATTTCAATTATATGACATTCGTTGAGGGTGATAAAATTAAATATTCTTCTAGAGGTTCTTCAAAGATAAACGAAACTGAATGGATTGGTATTGGAACAATACAGTGGTTGTTTTGTTAAATCCATTGAGAATAATTTATAAATTCATATCAATGAATTTGAATGACATATTTATTTATTTAATGTGAAGCAAATGCATGGAAATATATTTTGGATGTGTTCTTTTATATTGGTGAAGGCTTGAAGTGTACTTTGATATCATCAGATGGTCATTTAAAATTATGAATATGCCATTTTAATATTCCACCAATATGTTTTTTATAATTGTAATATATATTATTCCATGTTATTTTTAATAATAACATACAAATAAAAAAAGTAATATTAAATACTTATAAGATATGTTTAAATATGTTCATATCCCAAAATTTATATGTAAGAATAAATCTCTATCTAAGGCTATGTAAGATTTTGATAAATAAATGTATCTCAGAGAACAATATAGGATAACCAAGAGTAGTTATAAGTATATAAATTCTTCTCTAGAGTAAACTATTTATTTATATAATTATTTATATATCTCATAATAAGTTTGTATAAGATACATATTATCTATTATGATGATATATAAGAGTTTCTATCTTCTATGTATGGATATTCCAAATCTCATATGAGGGATATGAAAATGTACTAAGATCACTCTATGATTAGAAATTTTAAATTTCATTCTTATTCATATTGGAATTAATTAATAATACGTTTTTATTCTATTAAATCATTTATGAATTATGACTCTTTATATTAATCTTGATTCTATCTAAGATTCTTATTTGATATAAAGAATAGTTTTATGCCATTGGAAAATCATTACATAAATGTATTTCATGCATGATACCATAATCTCATGGAATAAACGTTGTGGGGGTTTTCAAAATGATATGTAATGTTGGAAAAAATATTTTTCATAGTTGAAATGAGAATTAAATTATGATTTTACAAATTAGATGAGTCTTATAAAAAATTAGAGGAATGATATTTGTGGAGATATATCAGTTTTAATTCAATAGATTTGAATTATAAAATAAATAAGGAAGGTAGATTAAATTATAAATAGATATTTTTCAATTTAATTTGGATTATTATCATGGATTAAATAATTGACTATCATAATTTAGTAAATAAATAATTACAAACAAGAGAAATAATTTCTATGGTTGTATGTGAGTAATGATTAATGAGATATAATTGTTTTTGGAATAAAATAATATTTGATATTTATGAGTAAGGGTTATATATTATTATAATTATTTCAATATGAAACAATGAGAATATTATAGAATATTGGTTTATTGTAGAATAAATTAGGAAAATGGATTATAATTCTATGCCCACAAGTGACATGAGAATCCTGGTGATTATTCTTCAAGAGAAATTCTTTATTTTATTGGATAATAAGAGCGTAAATGTTTCAAACATAATGCTACTAAAACTTGTATTCATTTCAAGGATATAAAAATTATTATATATTTATATTTTTACCTGAGAACAATTTGTATGTGTGTGGTATAATATCAACCATAAACCATAGATGTGATAAACTATTTTTGAGGTGAACCTCATTAATTAATATGATCTATTATTTATATATATATATCCTGTAATATGTGATTGTTTTATGTTAAATATGAAATATGCTATTTTTTAAAATTTTAATTATTTTCATTGATCAGCCATAAATTTGATTTAATTGAAAACTGGTCGTAATATATGTTTCATAAATTTTTGATATATTGTTTACCAGAAATTATGTTACAATATTATTTAATACATGTTCCAAGGTAAATTTTGAATAGAAATTGGTTATGTATGAAGAGTGTAATAAATATACAAACACGATCCTAATAAAATCACAATACAAAATGTTTGGATACGATTTATTATAATTATTCGGTTTTATAGGTGGTTTTTATTATATTTAATTACATTAAAATGTTAATTGGTTTTATGATTAAATTTTGTCACTATTGTTGTTTTATTATTGGTAATAATATAGGAAAATGTGAAATGATGAAGAATCCATTGAACCATAAGTGTTAATTACTCGAAAAGAATTATTTTCATTCTATTTTTGATATAATGTATTTCATGTGTTATTCATGATCACACTACCTATCCCAAAACCTATAAATTATTTTTTTTAATACTCAAATACATGAATTGTAATGTTAGAATTTTTTTTTAAATTTCATGACCTTTGATTTATCATTGAGTATTGATCACGTTTTTCTTATCCTTATCATTTATCAAGATAACATAGGCCACAATATATTATGTTTCATTATTTTTCTGCAAGATATGTTGTTTAAACTAATAATAATTATTTTTATCTATTATCATGGATTTCATGTAATTATTTATTCCATGTACAATTTCATTAATGAATTTCAATTCAGAGTAGGATTTTTTTCCCTCCACAATATAGTTCTAATGTTAAATTGTTAACATAAAATCAATTTTAGAAATAAAAGATGAATCCAAATCATCTAAATATTATCCTAAATGGTGTTGATATCAATAAAAATGATATTATTATAAAATATGTATATTTATTTTTTAAATCAATTAATTATTGGAATATGGAATTATATTGGTGTGTGAATAAGTATTATCCCTCATTCCTCTTATAAAAATAATTTTCATGAATTTTGGATATAAATTATCAAATAAAAAAATTGATATTTCCTAAAACAATATATTGGGAATACATATACTAGAGAATCAAAATTTTGTAAATTAATTTTTTTAAAATGATGATTAATTAATGTGTATGGTTTCTAAGAATATGCTTGACATGAAAAAAAGTTATTATTGTTTCAATATTAGATAATGTGTATATAATTAAATGTAATTGTGTGATGTTTTGTTTTAACATTTATAGTCATATTCATACTCATAATATTTAATGATATTTTTATGATTTGAAAATTATTTATAAATTTAATGTGTTCAAAATAATATTAGTTTTTTATACCTGTAGTGGTTTGTTGTTATTCTATTGATAATAATTTCATTATTTCTCATATTTTATTTTATTTTATTCCACAAAGGAATAATGTGTTTTGTAGTGGAAAATACATTAATCCTAAAACACTGGATTTGAGAAATACATTTTATTTTAAGACGAATATGATATAATATAATATTAATTTTTTTTAAGAAGGAATCTTATGTTCAATAGTGTACACAATACTCCACATCGAGCATAAAAAAATGAATATTATTATAGAAATGTAACATTATTTTAATGACACAAAAATTCATTAATGAAAATTCCTATTGATCTAATTAAATTCCTTGTAATGGTAAAATAAAATGTTATCTTTATTGGTTTTATTTTTATGTATTTTAAAATACAGTTATTAATTGTGTCCATTTCTAATATAGTCATTGAACAGTGATAACATGATTAGTATTAATATTGGGCTTTAACAAATCCAATTTACTCTGAAAAAGGAAGTGATGGCATCATCCAGAAGTCCTTCCCCATATGAAGACCATTTGATAGAGCATGGAAATGAGGTGGCTTTATTGGGCTTCGATCTTGACCAAACCCAAGCTAAGTTTGAACACATTAAGTTTGAGCAGAACCGACTATGGGAGAAGTGGAAGCTAACAGAGATTACCACCCGAGAGATGTTATCCCTGACACCCAAAGAGTCTGTCACCATAAAAAACCTTACCCTTCGGACATATGCGGCGGTTATAAGGGGTTATGTAACAATACCCTAGCACTATGACTATGTACATTAATTTTGTATAATGTACGTGCATTCATTTTATTATTGGTAAATTTGAATTTTTTTTAATACACAAACAATATTTTCCCAACTAAGAAAACTATTTTTATGAATTAATGGATTTTAAAATTAAATAATATTTTCATAAAATATTATTATTAAATTAATTTTTATTAAATATAAATCATCATATAATTTTATGAATGCAATTGTAATTTTTATTTAAGGTTTGAAAACTATTTTTATCAAAACCCATGAATTTTCGGTAAATGTCAGTTTTTATTTTAAAGGTAGAAATTCTCATATTTATGAAATAATTTAAAAAAAATAAATATTATTTTTCGAATCTGGACATCGAAATTATCCAATGGAAAATATTTCATAATATTCTGAGTCAGTCAAAGTTTTGAGTAAAAAATAAATACTATTTAAATATACAATGTGTTTTATGACACCATGATGACCTAATAGTGACATAATAAAATAAAAAACCATATGTTCTTCCAATATATGTTTTATAATTTATATAATGTGATTTATGTTTTGTTTAACTTGATTTACAACGCTTTAGTGGACCCTCCAAGACTTATGAAACATTCTTTCTTTTAAAATTTATTTCCTTGAGAGTGTGACTCACTTTCACATAGGAAACCCTATTATTTTTAGATATTTTACAATTGGAAATATAAAATATTTTCTTTCCACTCCCCTTGGATAAAACCATGGGAAGAAACCTTGGGTTGGCCTATGGTTTTGATTAGTTTAATGTGAGGTGTCCCAAAAATAAATAATAATGAATTCCCTCTCCATTCATATATAAACCCACATAAGATCCCACATCCACTTCACTAAAATCTTTTGGATTTGTACCAAAACCTACACTCATTTCTTTGTATTCCCCCAAGGTTCCCCATTCTCCCAAGAATCCTCTCTCAAGCCTCTCCCAAGTCTTTCAGATCACACATCCAAGTAAGGGATTTCTTCATTTCTCAATTTTGTCCAATATTATTTATTCTGTTATGCCCTTTTGTTTTCATGCAAAAATGTTAGGGTATGATTTCACACCTCCCCAATACTACACTATTTATGATTGGATGGTGGGATACCCCATTCTCTCTCATTAATGTCTCCCATGTACACCCGTTACCATGCCGAAATTTCCTGAGGGATTTGTCTCTCCTCATTTACATCCAAGTAATTATTTTGTATTATGCATCTAAATTCGATTAAGTTTGTTGTGAAATGTCTCTATATGTTCTCCTTACTATCAATTTCACGTTAATTTGATGAGACACCCCTTAATATTTCATCAACCATTTTTATGAGTTATTAATTCACGTTGTTATGCTACTGAAATTGCACTCTGACATTCCATGCCAATGTATTTGTGTAGTGAATACCATTACCATTTCTCTATCAATGGTATTAACATTTATGCACATTTACTTATTGATTATAATGATTCATATTTGTATTCTATATCGCTTTATCATGAAATAAATTATGATGATTGATTCCACATTGTATGATCCAAGTGGCACACTTATGCATGAAATGAAATGTTTAAGAATGGGGAACCCAGATAGTGCTCCAATGAATTGGGTAAAGTATAGTCTCATGATAAGTAATGTGAAATGGGTTTTTACTCATTATAATTCAATTACAAAGAGGTTTTACACATGCTTCATGTTTAATGTGGGTTTACTCATACTCAATGTGCAATGAGCCTAGGCTCAGGCATATTCCATGTTATGTGTTTTTGCTACATTTACAAGTTATAATTATCATTCATTATCATTCCCATATTTTCATGTTTCTCTTGTTCTAAATTTATATGACTATTGTCTAACATGTATTGTATTCATCGTGTTTTTCCATGTTTATTCTTTGAGAGGGCTTTATAGCTCACCCTTTTCGTATGCATGTCCTCAGGTTATCCCATGCATTGCTAAATATGAGGGAATGTAGTTGTCATTTAAATGATTTTATAAATAAAGATGTTGTGTGTTTTATGTTATATGATATTATGTAATGTTCCTATTCCCTAATGACACTATACCATTCAATCTTCTATGTCGTTTTAAGTGATGCATTTATGTAATAAATCATGTTTAAGTGTGTAATAAAAAGTGGGGTTGTTAAAATTATAACAAAAGTGTTATAATGAGGTGTATGAATATGATTAAATAAATTAACAAAATCTTGTTTAAACCCATATATATTTCAATATTTAATCAATTACATAAAAATTAATTAAAAACCCTTTTTTAAATAAATAGATATATTTTCCTAGAATGTCTAATTTTTATTATATTAACATGTAAAAATATAATTGTTTTGGATAATAAATACACAAATACATTCAAATAATCCTTCCCCTCATTGTATGTCTCTTATTTTAGTAATAAATACAACCTTGGTGGAAATATGCTATTACAAAATAGTGAATTTTCGAAGTGTTTCTATTTTTTTAATGAAGTGTTTCTATAATGATTCTTCTATCAACCACATAAAAAGTTTTCCACTATTATGAAATAATAATTTTATTATCCTAAATATACATATATGTTATAATTTTAATATTATTATCTATATCAACATCCACATCAATAAAATGTGAAAATAATAAACAATTCACGTATATAGCAGACTACAACCTCACGAACTAATATATTTAGTATCCAATCACCGTCTATATGGACTGGTTATAATGATGGAATTAATGATTATATATGATATTAATGAAATATTTGTCATTATAAAACAATAATACTTCTTTCATTTTACTACCATTCCCTGAACAATGAAATGATTACATCATTTGTATGTACATATGAACTCTAATCTCCACGAAGTGATGTGACTTTTTTTTATCAACACATCAGTTGGATGAAATATATGAGTCTATTTAAATAATTAATGTTATACTAATGATATTATTATAATTTTTTAAAAATTAAATAATAGTCACCATATCTCCATAATGATCATTGTAAATGAAAATATCACCCATTCACAAGTACTTCAAACCGTCTCGCTGAATATAACATACATGAATATTCATAACAATATTAATGTTTTGATTAAAATGTATAATTTATTATAAAAACAATTAAAATCATGTCATCAATATTATTCTATAGATGCTAGACTTATGACCACTTTTATTCTTTAAATCATACTAAAATCATTTTGGTGTCTAGTAACTTCTTGAATGGAACGAAGACCATCTTTATTTAAATGATTTTTTATTACCCCCTTTCATGGGATGATGGGGAACCCATACCATTACCGTAGGATTAGATATTACATGAACCAAAGGAATTAGATAAAATATCTAGAATATAACTAAAAAACACTAATCCTTCTCAGCTTCTATAGGGAGATGTTAGCTCCCCACCATCGCAGGGATGTTCAGCTAGGCATCACGTGTATGCACAGGATGGTCTCGATGGCAAATCCATACCCTCACTTTGTTCCAAATCCATTTTAGCTTCTACTCTAGTGAATTATCCTCCTCTGAATCCTCATCTGAAGTATGTTTCTTATAGTGTTTATCGGTTCCATTAAGTGTAGTATTTAGTGGCCTAAAAGCCTTGAGGTGGCACAAATGCCTTTAAGGTGGCCCGTATGCTGTGAGGTGGCCCGAATATAGTAAAAATGTTTGAATTTAACATGAATTATAATGTATTTTTTATATCATGAAAATAATTAATATAAAATTAATAATAAACATTAGTAAATACCTCTAGAAATTAAATTATTAAACAATATTAACTAGTTAGAAATATAAAGAATTTATGTGATCAGTTAGACTCAAGGCAAGGGACATCTTTTGAACATACATCCTTCGATGACTATTTTTATGTAATAAAAACACATAATTTATAAGGTGAATAAACATTATCATTGACATATCTTATCATTAGATTATTTATTTTAATGTTATTTATTGTTTTGATAAATGTTATTTCTTAATGTGACAAAAAATTCATATATTTCAAAGTGGAATGGGACACATTGATTGAAAAATAATTTTTTAATATTTAATGATTTAAATTCGAATTATTTTCTTCCATGGGAATATTATATATAATAATAAAATCATTATTTATATGAATATAAATTTTTTATGAAGGAAATTTAATGTTTATTATGAATTTCAGTCAGTGGGTTTCAAACTGTAATAATTTAATGTTTTCTATATGGATTTTTTGAATTTCTTTAAAAATGACATAAGGAATTTTATTTTTAACATATACGATGAAAAAATAAAATTCACCTCCATGATAATAATTTCTTATTTGGATTAACCTAAAATGATTCATTTTTTTTATGAGAAAACACTTTTTACCTTTTTTGGATATTTTGGTTTTGAAAATGGGATTTGGAAATGGATTGATTATTTCAATAACATCAATTGTTTTCTTATGAGGGAAAGTTATATTTAATAGTGACCTGTTAAAAATTAAAATATTTTATGTGGTGGAATTATATAATAGTATATTTAATTTTCATGTGTTGTTACAAGATTAACCACTGACTAGTAGTTCTATGATATAATTATAATCGGCTGGTCCATGATATCCCTCTAATTCATTTGGTATGGAAGTCAACCATATTGTTATTATATTTTTAAGAGTGACAGGTATCGAAGTTGACAATTTTGTTATTACATATTGGTATAATTATGACTAATGTTAACATCTTAATTGTTATATCTTATGAGTTTTAATTAAATTCATTTTATTTCTAGATGGTAAAATAATGATCTCTTTAATATGATGATTCCTTTTTAGTGTAAAATGTTTGTTTTAAAGAAATGTTAGTATGGTTTTTCCCAAGAATAATTGTTTTCATTATACTTTTCATGTTGTTGAGATTTTGTGATCATACCATGTTTTCAAATGTTATTCACATATTTTATGGAAAATCGAAGATAAGGTTTAGAAAAAGTGGATAAATATAATTATTTTTCATAAATATAAATATAGATTAAATATAAAATCATTTTCTTTGATAAAAAAATTGATATTGAGTATATGTTTCCACTACTAATGTATGGGTTTACTATGTATGTGATAGTTCTCATTCTATAAAACTCTAAATCTAAAATATCGTTGTAAAAATAAAGCGATTTATACTTTTAAAAACAAATAGAATATGTAATGCTTATGTATGAGTCATTACAGTTGGTATCAAAGGTGGGTCCAGGTAACATTTTAGAATATTTTTTTTATTTAGTAATATCATCATAGGATTATAATTTTTATGTGTATCATGAGTTTTGTGTCATAAACAACACTTTTTAGGGTTTCAGTTATGAAAGTATATGTTAACTAACTGTATTTTTGGAGGAATTAATTTTTTAGGAATTTATGGGTTAATACATTTTGTGATTCAAAATGAAATGTATGATATAACCATTGAGGTTAACACATATAAATGTTATTTTCAAGACATTTATATAATTTATGTAAATCTATTTTAATAATTTAAATATAAATTTAGAAAAAAGGATTACCTATAGTATGGGTGACAACCCATCGCTACTGGATATACCATTGTAATTAAACCCAAAACTGGACAGAGGAAAGGCTTCACTTCCTCCCACTAGAGTACATGATTTTCTGGTTTGTATGAAATTTATCATTTAATTAAACCATCATACAAATAATGATTATGTTTATTTTTGAAAAATATGTTGTACATATAAACATGAAATTGGAAATTATTTACTGATTAATGGACTACTATTTTTTAAATAGAAATTCACTATTGTTCAAATCCCATGAAAATATAATAGAATGATTAATATAGAATTTTTGATGAAATTTAAGGATAATTATTTTTTTAATTGTCTATTTTGAACCTTGGGTATTACTGTTGGATTTTTGAGATTAGTATTGATTTTATCCTATAATGTTTTATTATTTTTTGGAAATTATTTTATCATATTGTAAATATTTTAGTTTATGTTAAGGTTTATCGATAGTTGAAATTTGTAGTTAATCTCTTTTGGATTATGTAATTCATTAGAGGTTGATTCTAGTGATTTAGTTTTGAAATGATCTTCTTGAATACTCATCCATTGATGAAAAAGATGAGTTTTTAGTATAAATTTATTATAGGATGGAACTATAATTTTCAAGTAAGTATATTTCATAATTTTAATAATCACTACAGTAAAATAATTTCTTTACCCTATGAAAATAAAATTGAAATGAAATCATTATCCTTTTACTTATAACACTAATAAAATAATTAAATTTTTAACCCATCGAATATTTATGGTTTTGTGATTTTTAAAATTCTCATGACCTTGTTCTCTATCAATATAAATATTAACAATATAGTATTTATTGACTTCTATATTGATGATTTCCTACATGGATCCCTAGTAGTTATTATCTCCAGTAACCTTCTTACGTACATTTCTTTATTATAAAGTCGATGTTTAACCAATCCCTATTCTGATGTGGGATTTTAATAAAAGTATTTGTAAATTTTAATACATAGTTACTGAACCCAAATTTAAAATCATGAAGATGAAATTTTAAAAATGGTCAGGGTGAAAATATAAGATACCATTTTTTCAAAAAAACTATGTTCAATAGGATATATGATACACTACATCAAGCTTAAGCAACCCATTAAATATTATTATCTCAATGTACACATTATAAACATGGTTTTAGATTGATGTGAATGAATTAGATTAAATTAATTATCAAAATATTTTCTATACTTTTATATATATAACAATTTATGAATTAATTATAAATGAATTTGAAACCCTTTTCAAAATAATATGAAATTATTTTCAATGAAACTATTTAAATGTGCACAAAGGTTCATATACCAATATAAAACCAAATTAATTTTTATTGTTATTTTAATAATGTATATATATATAATAAATCATTATATATTTCACATCTATCTTATGTGTTTTAAAGATATTATATATGATTAAATCAAATTTTACACAGAAATTAATTATTTTTCTTAAAAGGATGCTTTCCATCCTTTTGATGTAGAATATGGTAATTTTTTTTTCAGTTTTATAATTTATATTTTACTTAATAAATATATTATTTGAAAAAATATTATCAAATTTTTATTTGAAATAATTTTAGATATATTTTAGGTAAGTTTCATGTTTTTATGAACACTGAAAAATGGAATTAACAAATTTAAAAAAAACTATTTCATCTATATATATTATAGTGTTAAATTATTTTTTTGATTGATTTTAATGTATAATTTGGGATTTTAATGTTATTTAATCCAATTTAATAAATTTTAATCAATTTCACATTTAATTTGGATATATATAAAATTAAATATTTTTCATTTATTTACTTTAAAACTTGCTTTCTTATTTCAGCAAAGAGAATAATTTTAAAATAACCTTTTGTAAATTTTTTTCTCAAATTTATAAAAATGGATTCCATATTTTTAATAAAAAGGTAGATGATTAGTAAAGAGGACACATTTATTTTTGGCCGACATTAATATTAACAAAATTAATTTTTAGTGACACATTTAGGATAATTTGGTTAATTAAGGGTAAAAATTATATTATAAATATTAGAAACATGTAGTAAAATACGTCCTAATTTAATTGGGTTGGTTATTTTCAAACAAAATAATCCATGGAAATATTTTATGAGTTCATTCTTCCATATATATTACTTTAATCCATTTATAGTATTTTATTCTATGAAAATTAAATATTCACATACTTTTGTGTTCAATACGTGAATTTTCTAATATCCTGTAATATAGTAGATATTTTCAACAATAAATAGTATATATAATTATAATATTATTATCCTAATTAGTTTAATTTTTTTTTATTTTTTTAGACGGAAATAGTTTTTTAATGGATTACACAATGATGATGTAGTAATTATTTAATTAATAGAACTAACACATAAATGATATTAAAAAATTAATATAAATATAATTTGAAATACATAATATCATGATTTAATTTTTAATATGACATTTACATGTTAATTATGTTTTAAAATAGATTTTTTTAAGAATCATGTTATTATTTTATTTTTAAAAACTGAGGTAATTAATAGTTTCATACTTGGTATAAATGATATTTTTAAATAAATAATATTTTATTATTAGGATATGGTTTTTAATGTCACCAATGTTACCTTTTTTTATTTTTTCATTTATATTAACAATATTAATTTTCAATTATTCAATACACATGTTTCCAAAGGTATTAATTAAAAATGCTAATTAAGGGTTAAAATAAAAATACAATGATTAAAATAATTAAAAAACATTTATAATTCTAATTTTATTAAATTATATTGATACAAAATTATCTGATATTCAAAATATTTTGATTTTTTCAATTGTTAACTGAAAATAAATATATAAAAATTAAATATGTTGAGGAATTCAAAGACTGCCCCTCCCCTCTATTATAAAAGTTACCACATATCATTATTACCTAAAAAATAAAAACCTATTTGCTTCAGTAAATATATGATAAAATAATTACATTGAACCCCATCCCATATTATAGATCACTATTTCATTGCATTTACGCTAACCATATTAGTATTTAGGTATTAAGAAACAAATATTGTCTGAAAAAGGTATCGTTTTAAATTTTTTTTTTCTTTTTTGTTTCATATCGTATCATGTAAAAATATTATTTAACAATGATGAAATAATAAATTGAGTATAGTAAATATACTGATATGTTATCAAATTAATATCATCTTCTAAATCCATACATAGTAACATCAAATGTGAAAAGAATTTATCATTTGTGGGTATGCAGACTAGCAAATCACAAACCAATATAATTCATTTTACATCATTGTATCACAATAAAATTTGTAATAGTGGAATTAAGGTGTAAATATATTACTATGGACTTGTTTTTTAATATTAAATAATAATATATTATTTACATTCTTACGTATCCATGCTTATATAAAAATAATTTCTTTTGTGCATACATGTGAACTATCAACTCCACGAAACGATGTGATTAATTTTGCATCATCACAACAAAGGTATGACATATATAATTATATTTAAAATATTAACCTGATATTGATGATATTATGTTAATTCATTGATGTTAAAATACTACTTAATATATTTCTATAATGATATTTGAAAAATGAAAACATTACTAATGTGTACGTACAACCTACCATATCCATGATTATTGCGCCATTCATTTTCATAACCATAAATAATGGTTTGATCAAAATTTATAATTTTTTGTATAAAAATTATATTTTTTAATGACTAGTTATGTTGTAATTATGATGACATTCAAATTTAACATCATTATAAATTCATTTCAACAGATGTACCGAATAATGTTAAAACACCGAACAGAAACTTAAATTATTTTTTAATTGTTATTACATTATAATATGTTATATAAAATTAATATTAAAGATTAAAAGATTTTTCTTTAAAGAAACTAATTAACCTATATTTATTATTATGGATGATAATGCTTATGGGGGATTATTCTGACATAGGGTAAGAGACATCGCCACAATCCCCTTTAGTGGAAGAATAAGTTGATGTTATACACTAACCTTCATTAAGTCGTTGTATAAGAATCCCTTTAAACATGTCATATCATCAATTTTTTTGTAATTCTATTTAAATTTTTATTAATTTAATACCTTCATGGGTGTTATGATTCATGTATTTCAATGTGGCAATTAAAAATTACTTTTTTTATGTTTTTAGTTTTAATTTAAAATTTTTATAGCATTTATATATGATTGATGTTATTTTATATGTTGATTGATATATATATATATTATAACTAATATATTATTCATATTTTTTATTTCATTTATATTTTTTAAAAAAGGAATTATTCTATTTTCTCTATATGTAACATTTTCCTTTTATTAAAAATGTTAAAATGAATGAACATTTTAACATACATGGTGAAATAAAATCTCTGCTTTGTGATACTTTTTGTCTATTTTTCATCATAAAATGTAATATTTTATCAAAAAAATGAAACCCTTTTACCTTTTCTAGTATTTTTTATATGGTTTCAAGAAATGGATTGATTATTTTAAAAACATGATATATTTTCATATGAGTGGAAATAAAATTTAATAGTGAAATGAAGTAGATTTTTTAATAATGTCTGTTTTTATTATATAGTGGTACATAGAAATGTGACATGTGGTTACATGATAAACCAATTATGGGTTATATTATAAAATATCAATGGGTGGGTCTGTGATATCCTTCAAAGGCCTTGGTTTTGTCTGTTGACTATATGGTAATTTAATTATTATAAGTGACATGTATAGAAGTCAACAACATTTTTATTAAATGTTAGTAAAATTATATCCCAATTTTCGTACATATATATTCTTTCTGATGAGTTTTCATGGAATTAATGTGACTATATAATGGTAGAATGATGATATTTTTTATAATATGATTCCTTATCCGGGGTATGAAGGTATTGTTTAGGAAGTATTTTTTTGTATTATCACTAGAATAATGGTTTCCTTTATATTATTTCACTTACTGATCATTTCTACTCATACAAAGTGTGAACATGTTCTTTATAGGGTTTATGGATTACATGGGACAAGGATTAGATGATAGGGAAATGTTTGAATATTTTTTTATATAAAGAAACCATTATTTAATTTTAAATGTATCCATTCATGATAAAAAAATTTACTGAGCACATGTATCCACTTGTATTGTATGTTTTTACCATACAAGTGTTTTTATTAATCCACTAAAACAATAATCCAACAATATATTTATAAAATTTTATTTATTTTTAATTTTAAAAATAACTAAAATATTTATTGTTTATGGGTGGGTCCTACATTTTCTATTTATTTATATGAATCAAGTAATATTAATTATATGATGAAAGAAAATAATAATTTATTATATAATCTCTCATAACTATTTATCATGTTATATATACTTAAATGATTATGGAATATTTCTATATTAATTAGTAAAAATATTATAGACCTAATTTTTAATAGATATAAATGATTTTAATAGAATGTCATTGTGGTACAACCTTCTGGTTTTTATATGAGAGTGTAGTTGTCAATCTTCATTGAAATATAAATATGTTTTCATCATGGTATTTATTCAAAAACTATTATTTTAAAGTTAGATATGGGTTTGGGTTATGTTAAAATGGTTTATTCTAGTTGAGTAAATATTATGTTGTGGTATTATCATATAACATAATATTTCATGAGAAAATATTGTTTTTATATTTTTATGATATTAAATTTTGAATTGTTCATTGGAAAGACCAACTCAATGCTTTATACTTTTTTGTATATTATGGGTAATTTATTATACTACAATTTGTCAATATTACTTTTTAATTCGATAAAACTTTTAATTATTTTTTATTATTTTATTTGGATGTTAAAATTAAAATATAAATGAGAGACAATTGTTTTGTTATATTGATAGATGTATGTTTCTATCCTAACAATTCAAGGATAATAAGGAATATATGAGTAAGATAAAATATTGAAGAAATATAGATAAATATCTTTATTCGTTCTTGTAGGAGGAATCCTCAAATACAGAATATTGAAGGACATATAAATTTTTTTAATGTATTTTGGGTGTGTTTTCAGTGTCATTGTTTTATTGTTTCCTTGATAAAATAATTTAATATTCTTCTTCAAATCTTACTTGAATATAAATAATGATATATTATAATATATAAATAATGTATATGATAAAAAATATAAATTATTAGTTATTAATTTTGAAAATATTTGGTGATACAATATTGATATTATATTTTATGACTCATGATAATAGTAAAATATATTTTTTATTTTATTAGATATATTAATATTTATTGTCTATAATTTCACATTCTGATATATAAAAGACATTAAAAAAAATAAATTTCATGAAGGAAAAAAATCAATATTTTAATCAGTTTTGGGATTTGAGAATACAGTGTTGCAATTGGTGATAGAATGAAATTAAATGTATACTTGAAATAATTATAAATGTTGAACACTGTGCATCATTATTTCTGATCCTTTATCCATACTCACAATTTTTTTACTTAAAAAACCCTTATAATGTTTGGTGATTAATGTGCCATGTTATTGAATTTTTATGTTACATGTCATTTTAGAAGAAGGAATTTTTCATTATTCCTTAAGGGGTATTATATCCAATAATGGGACTTTTTATTAATTTAATATTTTTTAAAAATCCATCTCACTAATAATAAAAATTAGAATACATTTTAGATAGAATATTTAATACCATTTATTGATCTGAATATATTTATGTATCTAATGAGACCAATTTTCACTTGATAATTGATTATGATATTGTTTGAATTCTAATTTATAGAATCATTTGAATTTATCTCTTGCAATATGGAAGTTGGTGTTATATAGTTGGGAAAAGTCCCATGATATGGTATTCCAATGTATTCCTAAAAATTGAAAGAAACCCCATTTTTCTTGTGATTCATAATGGGACATGTTTTACCATTTATGGATAGGTGATAATAAATATTATGGTTTTAGGATTGGTAATATTGTTTCTACTAATTGTGCTATATTAGGGGTTTTCAATAGTAACTAATTGTGTGAAATTTATGTTCATACAACCAACATTATGAGGTCATCTAATTTATATTCTAATGATTATAACATATACTACTATATTTAATTTCATATTTTCTAAACTATATTTGATATTTGAAAGTGTTTTGTATCTATAAAAACCTGTTAAATGAAACATATAAATTGATTCCATGGAATATACACATATTCATCCATTTCTAGTAAATCTATGAATAAATCTAAGGTGAAGGTGAATTACAATATTATATCATGTTGGATCCCCCTAATATTTTAGTAATTTTGACAGGGGTGGGTAAATGAATATAAATGATGACTTAGTCATGTATTATACCTCATAGGAGGACAATAAGAATCATTGGATTAATCATTTTATAAAATCATCTGATGATATGGTTCACTGATAAAAAGTACAGCTTGGAGAATTTTGAAATAATAGATCAAGTGAAGGGGTTTCCCTAGTTACCTAATTGTGTAACCATCGTTGTAAATGAAATATGACTATTAAAATCAAAATAACCTATTAGATATAGAAAAAATCTATTTATAATCATTTTCAATGATTCGTATTCCGATTTTTTATTTAATACATAACTTAGAAGGTGAAATATGTCTTGAAAACCCTAATCGTATAAATCTTGAGGATAGGGAGTAGTCTTGGGAATATTGGAATAGCAGTAAATTACATGGAAAAAATGGGTTCCCAAATAGAAGAACATGGTTAATTGGAACTGACATTTGAGACTTGTTCATGTAGATTTCCTATTTATTTAACATGCAAAAATTTATTTACTTTTTATGTTTCATGGGTGTGGACATTTTGGGAAATCATGAGATTTTCTCTATATTAGAAAACATAGGAGACATAATAAGGAGAGACTATAGGCAAAAAAATATATAAAATTTGATACCTAAGTGAATAAGCTATAAAATGGATATACATTAATTTATGGGCATGGTCATTTAAAAAAATTATGGGAATACCTCCACTATGAAGAAAAATTACAATGAAATGCATGACCTGCTATTATAGTTTCACATATAATGGATGTTACTTCACACATATCTTATTTATTAGAAAGGAAAAGTTGTTCTGAATGTCCATTTTTAATAATGGTGAAAAATACCCTTCATATTAATCTTTTCCCCTTTGTTTGGATTGAAAAATTTCATAGGGCATATCATATAACAATTATGAGTGGATTTCATTCAATTATCTTCTATTGTGATATCTCCTAAATAAATGTATTAGACACCCTTATAAATGTTTTCTAATTTTTTGGTCTAGTTTACCTTATAAAAGAAAATGAGAGGTGGAATTCAATGTAATGGGTTGTAAATGTTTGTTGTTATGAACTATAATGAGCATGTAAAATGACAGAGTCTTGGATAAAGCATGCATATGGTACCGTTGTAGGAAATTTAAGCTACTAGTGTGGTTTTTAAGAAGTGGTTCAAGAGAGTTATATAGAGGCTGGTGTTAAGAACTAAATTCAAAAAAAAAATTATTCTCCCATTATAATCAATATTTTCAACGAAATATAGGAATTCTTGTATTTCTAAATTTGGGTTGAAAAATATTTGTCCTTTTTAATTTATTTTTATGGGAATGAAGCGGTATAAATTTTATTTTATATATGAATTTGGAATTAAATTGACATTAATGTGAATAATGAATATAGAAGTGTTCAACTAAATAAATTATGAGTTCCTTGTATACAATTCTTGTTTTAGTGTAGTTGGGTGGGAATAATAAAATGTGTGATATTTTCACAGCATATAAATAATAACTGACCAATTCGTCTAAAAAATTGAATACATTTGCGAATAATAAATATAAATCCATGTATTTTCACCAATTTCATGAACTAATATCATAGTTATTCATGGAACTTGTTTCATATAATTGGTTGAGGGTGAGTTAAAAAACCTGAAATTAAAGAATAATAACAAATTCATGACTTTCTAGGTATGAAATTCCATAGTGAGAGACTTGATAATAGAACAGAACAAATGATGTCCTTGTTAGTTAAATATTTTCATTGAAGATTGGGAACCATTATCTTGGAATCATTACATGAGTATTATGATATAGGAAAATTTTCATTCATAGTTAAAATATTGAAAAATTATTTTCTCACATTTATTTATCCTCATCATCATCACATGATCTTATGTAATTATTACATTTTAAAATGGGTCTAAAATATAAATAATTATTTTTAAATAAATTGAAATATTTTCAAATACCATCCAATTAATGGTTATAGCAAAACGAATCATAGTACCCTATTTTTTGGTACATAATCATTTTTTTGGATTTTTATGGATATAAATTATATGGGGAAATGTTGGGATGGTTCTGTGATCATTCAATATTTTTTGGTGGATAATTGATAGGTGCATGTATTGCGCACGATTTATCCAAACCATGAAGAATATCATGGTTGAGGTATATAGATTTATTATAATGTGAACACAATTAATGAAACCATGGGAGGAGGCCCAGCGAGGGTCTGTCAAGATGGTGTCTAATACAGGGTTACCAAACATTTTGTCTAACGAAGCGAACTAACCATGTACATGGTTAAATTAAGACCCTACAAAAGTGGATATCATGAATTTTTTCCATTTTGTCCCAAAATATTTCTCCTTAGTGGTCCTAACACTGGATATCTCTTCCCTGAATATACTAAATCCTCTCCCATGTGTTTTTGAATCAATCTGAAGGCTTTGAATGGTGATTCGAAGCAGGATTCCTACGGTTTGTTATCGTTCATCTTGATTCTTGATCGGTTTATAATATAAACTTAGATATACATATCCTATATTATTTGTTTCTCGTATCAACACTCATTATGGGTATTATAGCATCTCGCCCTTTTATCACATAAACTTTCATTACATTTTACAAGACCGAGTATCTTTAAGGTTTAGTGTATTGGAAACCAGGAACAAAAAACATGAAAAAATAAAACATCCTTCTTAAAAACTTGAAAGGATTATCATTATGTTCATCCTAGGATCATTATTGCAACTCATAACCTGGGAAATAGATCAAAATAAAGGGTGACCAGAAGGCCCAGTAAGGGAAAAAAGGGGAAACATTTAACATGTGAACTTGAGATACATCTACAATGTCATGATAAAGAACTTTTAGGCATGATAAATAAATCATGAGGCATATCGTAATAAAGATAACGTATTTCATAACTTGAATATGTGGCTAAAACAATTAATATTTACAATAATTTCCGTTTCACCATGGTCCATCCCCAATGTGTCATTAATAATTACCAAGGTTATTCTCCAATATGTCGTTAAAAATGGTCATCTCTAGAGATTAATTCTTTACCCAATGCATTGGAGCGCTATCAGGGCGCACACGTAAATTTTTCATTATCATCATGTGAGCCACATATATCATCATCAATCATTTTATAAACAACTTATATAGCATAACAGAAATGGGGTTCATTTCATAATCATAACGTTTTAAAAACTGCTTTAACTACATGATATTTATGTCACTTTAAACCCACAGAAAGGGAAAGTGGGTATCATGTACGTAAATCCCAGAATTTAAAATAGAAAAACTTGGTATATATGTGAATACCCCTATAATAGAGAGAGATTTTAGTATTAACTTAATAAAATAAAAGAACTTTAGAAAAAGAGGGAGACATTTTGAGACAGAAATTCTGCAGCATAACTGATATCATTCTGGGTTTTAAAAAACATTGAAAAGTGAGGGGACATGAGTCAAACATTAATAAATGACCCATAAAACAGTAGAGGAACATAATATGAAGGATATATAAACATGTTAATGAAATTTGAAGGACATACCATTTGAATTGGAAAACATAGAAGGGAGAAAAAAAATTAGATTTCTCTTTTGAAAATTCGACAGCCAAACAACGTCACTTAAACTTCAACAAAAATGAATTGACGAGATAAAATAGGGTCTCTTATCATATGAACATAAAAGTTCATTATGATAGATATATATATTTTACCCCCAAAATAATTAAAAGGAACTTGAAAGACTTGACATGAAAGTAGAACATTGCAAAATAAGAAAGGTGAAAGAATCCCTTAAAAATTCGGCAGCCTAACAATGCCACTTAAATATTCTTAAAACTAATTGATGAGAGAAAGATGGGGTCTCTCATCATATGGAAATAAAAGATCAGTTTGATAGATATATAGATCATACCCCAACATAATAAAAAAATTAATTTAAATACTTTACATGAAAGTTGAACTTTGAAAAATGAGAAAGGTGAACGAATCCCTTAAAAATTCAGCAGCCTAACGGCGCCACTTAAAACATCAAAATACACAATTGAAGAGATAAAATAAGGTATATCATCATATGAACATAAAAGATAAGTATTATAGATATATATATCATACTCCAACATAATAAAATGGATCTTGAAAGATTTACGTTAAAGTAGAACATTGAAAAATGAGAAAGGTGAACGAATCCCTTAAAAATTCGGCAGCCTAATAGCGCCACTTAAACGTTCTTAAAATAAATTGATGAGAGAAGGAGGGGGGTATCTAATCATGTGAACCTAAAAAGGGCAGTAAGAGTAATATAAAAGAACATCCCCCAACATAAGATCATGGAGCATAAAAGAAATGACATTAATGAGATTACTTGAAAAGAAAGAGAGAGGTAGGATCCCTTACCTTAAATGTAACTATTAAAACATGATGGTTGGGACCTTGAGGGCTTGGGGGAACCTTGGGAGGACTATTTGAGAGTTAATGAGACCATACCTTCGTTGGGGGATAGTGGGAGTGAAAACAAAAGGAGGTAAGGGTGGGTATTTATAGGGAAAATGAGGGGACAAGGCATTAATGGCCAAGGGACACCTCATTGGTGGTTTTGGAAAAAACATGGGCTCTCCCATGGTATTTCCCATGGAGTTATGCCACATGGTCCCCCCCCCCACATTAATGCATCACCTTTGGTCAGAAAACCCTTAAAATATCTCATGATATCATCATGACACAGTTATGATGTCATTAAACATACCGAAACCCTAAAACTGTATTTTAACTATTCACTGAAAATTCAACTTTCTCAGAAAAATCCCAAAATTTTACCTTAATCAAATATTAATGCTCTGATTTCAAAAATTAACTCCATTTTATAAAAATAATTTTCTAAATATTTTTAATTTAATTTTTAAATAAATACACTATTTACCGAAAATTTATTTTTTTCAGAAAAATCCCCAAAAATTACATTAACATAATATCGATGCTCTGAGTTCAAAGATGAAGTCCATTTTATAAAAGTAATTTTCTAAATATTTTTAATTTAATTTTTAATTAAAAACACTATTCACATGGAAAAACTAATACTAGAATAATAATTTATGTAACCATTTTTTAACCATTTTATTGAATCACATTACATAATCAAGGTGCCTATATTATATTAATACTTTCTTTAGATGAGATTACTAATCCATTTGGTCAGATTACTAATCCTTAACATAAAATCACTATTCATAATTTACTATTAATCAAAAATTAAGTTGATATTATTAGATTCTAAATTTCGTACTTAACATAATTGTAGAAGACCATTTTTTGAAAATGATTACACATTTTTAATTATTTAAGGTTTACATAAACATTTTTAAATTTTTCTTTTTCTAAAACTCATAAAAAATATGCATACTATATTTATCCAGACATTTGAAAATTCATAAACTTCACCATAAGAAGAGAAAACTATTTTATTTATAATAAGGGATTTCACAAGGCATTTATGGTCTCGTTACATAGCCCCTTATAACACCCGCATAGGACCTAAGAGTAAGGAGTGCTAGGGTGATCGAATCTTGGGGTGGCTTGGCCAACATTGCACGAGTAGTAATTTCTATCATTTTGAACTTCTCACGAAGGCGATTCTGTTCTAGCTTCACACGATGAAGTTCGGCTTGGGTTTGGTCCAGAGCAAAGCCCAGTGGTGCTACCTCCTTCCCACGTTCCGTTAGATGGGATTCGATTGGCCCGAGACTATTGAATGAGGCCATCAAATCTTCTTTCTATATTAATTAACCAAGATCAATTGTATTTAGAGACAATAATCGAACCTTTTAGTTTCCAGCATTCATATTGACCAACGATCATATAACAGTCAAAACCCAATAGTCTCATTTTTATTATACCTATGTTATCAAATGAAAGGGTTTTGTTGAGTATAAAATTAAAATAACACACAAAATTAGGAAACAAGATTTATTCAAAATTTTGGGTCATTACAATCTTCCCCCCTTAAGAAATTGCATCCTTGCAATTTTTAAAATTCGGTTTTGAAATTTCATTGAAAGTCCCACATCAAAAAAGGAGTCAGTAAAACTATTACTTTAAAACAAAGAAAGGGAAGTACAAAAGTCACCCAAGTAAACCCATATTAGGATTCCATGTTGGAAAACATGGAAATAGTGGAGAAAACAAAGGGTTACGTTCTTAGGGAGAGTGATAGAAAACATGATTAGGAGAAAGTTAACAACAAGAAAATCAAAAACTTATGATGGGTTATACGGTATTTGATTTCCCAGTAGGAAACGTTAACAGACAACGTTTTTTTTATGTTCCTTTTCATAGTTTTGAGGAATTCATTTACTACATAGAATAAAACAAGGAAATATACCAACCTTTAATTAGTGTTTCATCCTTTAATAAATTTCTACTGAAACTAATCCTTTCTCTAAATGATGACAATTCAAAACTACTTGGTCTCATCAAATCACAAGAATAATCTTCTTGAGAGTCACATAATCCACAAAAGATTAACTATCAATTTCTTATATATTTAAACATTATCCCAAAAACAGAAAGGGTATGATAAAACAATTATTCAAAAAGAAACAATTACATTGGAAGGGAAACTACTTTTAAATCATCAAAGTTCGATGGTACTACCCAATGTTCATCACATACCATTCCATAAATAACTGTCCTAAAAATTCTTCAAAATAAACCAAACTAAGATTGAAACCCAAATACAAGAAGGATTTGATAACATAGTCTTCCAAAATAAACTTCATTGTTCATATCCAAACAACATCGACCACTCCTAACATCTTATAACATTAGTAGCTAACCTAAACAAATTTTCCCCAATATAGGTTAATCATTTCAAAAAGTAACCTAAATTACTCTAAGCCCACCTTAAATTCATCGATTCTTAAAAATATAAGTCAACCTTTACTCCTCAATGAAAATACCATAGTAATCTATTTACCTCGATCAAATAGGGGTACCAGAATAGTGAATATCTTCCAAAATAACAATCATCTTTTAATCCCTTAATCATCTCTGTCATATTAATAAGGCAATCGTCACATTTCCTATCACATTGGTTTTTGGGATATATTCTTCCATTTCTCACCATTAAATAAGAAAAGAAAGTACAATTAGGGGATTTAATACGTATCCATTAATCAGGAAAAGGAACTTAAGGCATATAAGTATTACTTGTATAAGGAAAGTATAGCCTAACTTGTGATCCCCTTGGTTCCAAACTAGGTTATCCATGATCATATATTCTTATGTGAATCATTATTTTATTTTATCTTTGTTCCTTTAATAATGGTTAATACTAAGCTTATGAATTTACCAAAGCATATCCCCCAGGAGTGTCATAACCAAGAGTGCAGAAAGGCCTGTTGTCATGTACCAGTTCCTGTTTGAGTCTAGCTCAAAGCGGTGTTTTCAGGTTTTACCCCTATGTACATCTGGGCCAGAGCCACCTCTACCTGCATGTATCTAGACATGGATGTATTTGCTTGGAAACCCCTTACTCAATACTCACCAAAATACAAGGAATATTTCCTATATTTAAACTTTTCTATAGGATTCAACATAAAGTTTTCATACCCTAATTTTAAAAATAACTAAACGATCATTTTATACCAACTATCACATCCCGCCTTTTTATCACATAAACATTCATTAAATTATATAAAACCGAGGATCTTTACGGTTTAGTGTCTGGGAAACCATTAACAAAAAACATGAAAACATAAAACATCCTTCTTAAACACTTGAAAACTTCTCATTATGTTCATCCAGGGTTCATTAATGCATCTCATAATCTGGGGACATACATCAAAAGAAAGGGTGAGTAGAAGGCCCAGTAAGGGAAACAAGGGGAAACATTTAACATGTTAACTTGAGATACATCAATAAAGTCATGAAAAAGTACTTTAAGGTATGAGAAAGAAATCATGTGGCATATCATAATAAAAATAATGAATTTCATAACCTGAAGATGTGGCTACAACATTTAATATTGACAATCATTTCTGTTTCACCAAGGTCCATCCCCAAGGTGTCATTAATAATTACCAAGGTTATTCCCCATGGCGTCGTTAAAAATGGTCATCTATAGAGATTAACTCTTTACCGAATGGATTAGAGTGCTATCCGGGTGAAACCTTAAATTTTTATTTATCATCATGTGAAGCACATATATCATCATCAATAATTTCATAAACAACCCATATAGCATAAAATAAATGGGTTTCATTTCATAATCATAACATTTTAAAAACTTCTTTTAAGTCATGATCATTATGTCACTTTAAACCCATCGAAAGGGAAAGTGGGTGTCAAGTATGTAAATCCCAAAATTTAAAATAGAAAAAAATTATATATGTGAATACCCCTATATAATAGAGGTATTATAGTATTCACTTAATAAAATAAAATAACTTTAGAAAAAGAGAGAGACATTTTGAGACAGAAATTTTGCAGCATAACTGCTATGTTTCGGGGTTTTAGAAAACATTGAAAATAAAAGGGAAATGGGTCAAAAATTAATAAATGACCCATAAAACAGTATAAGGAAAACATATGAAGGATATATGAACATTTTAATGATATTTTAAGGACATACCATTTGAAATGAAAAACATGGAAGGAAGACAAAAATTAGATTTCTCTTATGAAAATTCGGCAGCCTAACGACATCAATTAAACTTCAACAAAAATTAATTGACGAGATTAAATAGGGTCTATCATCATATGAATATAAAATTTCAGGATGATAGATATATAGATCATAACCCAAAAAAATAAAATGTAACTTGAAAGACTTGACATGAAAGTAGAACATTGAAAATTGATAAAGGTGAAAGAATCCCTTAAAAATTCGACAGCCTAACGGATCCACTTAAACATTATTAAAACGAATTGATTAGAGAAACCGGGGGTCTCTCATCATATGAATATATAAGATCAGTATGATAGATATAGAGATCATACCCCATAATAATAAAAAGGAACCTGAAAGACTTGACTTGAAAGCAGAACTTTGAAAAATCAGAAAGGTGAACGAATCCCTTAAAAATTCGGCAGCCTAACGGCGCCACTTAAAACTTCAAAATACTGAATTGAAGAGATAAAATATGGTATCTCATCATATAAACATAAAATATAAGTATTATAGATATAGATATCATACCCCAACATAATAAAAAGGATCATTAATGATTGACATGAAAGTAGAACTTTGAAAAATGAGAAAGGTGAACGAATCCCTTAAAAATTCGGCAGCCTAACGGCGCCACTTAAACATTCATAAAATGAATTGATTAGAGAAAGAGTGGGTCACTCATCATGTGAAAATAAAAAGGGAAGTAAGATTAATATAAAATAACATCCTCCAACATAAGTTCATGGAGCATAAAAGAAATGACATAAAAGATATTACTTGAAAAGAAAGAGAGAGGTATGATCCCTTAACTTAAACGTAACTCTTAAAACTCGAAGGTTGGTACCTTGAGTGCTTGGGGGAACCTTGGGAGGAATACATGGGAGGTAATGAGACCATAGATTCGTTGGGGGAGAGTTGGGAGTGAAAACTAAAGGCGGGAAGGGTGGGTATTTATATGGAAAAGTGAGGGGACAAGGCATTAATGGCCAAGGGACACCTCATTTTTTGTTTTGGAAAAACCATGGGCTCTCCCGTGGTATTTCCCATGGAGTTAGGCCACATGGGTCCCCCACAAAATAATTCATCACCTTGGGTTGTAAAACCCTTAAAATATCTCATGGCATCATCATGACACAATTATGATGTCATTAAACATACCGTAACCCTAAAACTGTATTTTTACTATTCACTGAAAATTCAACTTCCTCAGAAAAATCCAAAAATTTCACCTTAACCAAATATCAAATCTCTGATTTCAAAAATGAACTTCATTTTATAAAAGTGATTTTCTAAATATTTTTAATTTGATTTTTAAATAAATACACTATTCACCGAAAATTCATTTTTTTTAGAAACATCCCCAAAAATTAACTTAACATAATATCGATGATCTGAGTTCAAAAATGAAGTCCATTTTATAAAAATAATTTTCTAAATATTTTTAAATTAATTGTTAATTTAAAAACACTATTCATCCAGAATAACTAATACTTGACTAATAATTTATGAAACTGTTATTTATCCATTTTATTGAATCACATTACATAATCAAGGTGCCTAGACTATATTAATGCTTTATTTATGTGAGATTACTAATCCATTTGGTCACATTACTAATCCTAAGCATAAAATCAGTATTCATAATTTACTATTCATCAAAAAATAAGTTTATCTTATTAAATTCTAAATTTCGTACTAAACATAATTGTAGAAGTCCATTTTTTGAAAATCATTACACATTATTAATTATATAAGTGTTTACATAATCACTTTTAAAATATCCTTTTTCTAAAAATCATAAAAAAATATGCATACTATATTAATCCGGACATTTGAAAATTCACAAACTTCACCATAAGAAGAGAAAACAATTTTATTTATAAAAATTGATTACACAAGGCAGTTATGGTCTCGTTAAATATCCCCTAATAACACCAGCATAGGACCTAAGAGTAAGGTGTTCTAGGGTGATATAATCTTGGGGTGGCTAGGCCAACATTTCATGAGTAAAAATTTATATCAGTTTGAACTTCTCGCGGAGGAGATTCCGTTCTAGCTTCACACGATGATGTTCGGCTTGGCTTCGGTCCAGAGGAAAGCCCAATGGTGCTACTTCCTTCTGAAGTTTCGTTAGATGGGCCTCCATTGGCCTGAGACTACTGGATGAGGAAATTGAATCTTCTTTCTATATTAGTTAACCAATATCAATTGTATTTAGAGACAATAATCAAAACATTTAGTTTCCAGCGGTCATATTGACCAATGGTCATATAACAGTCAAAACCCAATGGTCTCATTTTAATTATACTCATGTTATCAAATGAAACAATTTTGTTGAGTAAAAAAATAAAATAACACACTAAATTAAGAAACAAGATTTATTCTAAATTTCGGGACTTTACTGGTATATCAATGAGTTTTAATGAAATATAAGTTGATTTTTTTTCTGGATCTTTCTTGGAGAAGAGATCTAATGAGGTTCTGTGAAGAATCAGACTTGTTTTGTTGAGCTTTCTTCTTCTGTTGTCATTTTTCGTCAAAACCATTTCTGTAGGTGTATTCAATCTCATATCCTATTTCTATAAATCAATTTCATATTTTTAAATTGATTATATTTAATTGAAATTATTGTGAAATCTTTTTTCAATTCATGGAATAAATATTCTAGTGACGATTTATCATTTTTGTGCAATTGTGCAATCTCTGAGAATTATTGTGAAAATTGTTTTAGTTTACTGAATTTAAAATTGTTATTTTAAATTATGGTTGTTTGTAATTGAAAATATGTTTGATGAATATGGGTATTCAATAAAAAGTGTGTTTTATTGAAATGGGATGACATTGAAATGATTTTGATGGAAATGATTTTCACTAAAAAGGTGTTTTATTGAAAGGGGATTTTTGGCATGATCCACAGAAAAATGGAATGTGGGTTTGAATTGATTTTTTGAGTCTTAGTTGAAATATGAATTTATGCTTAGTGATAAAGTTAAAATAGTGCGCAATATATAATTACTATGTTATGACATTGTGGATCAATGAGAAACCACTCATTAGTATGGAACTATCATCACGTTGCATGCATGATGGGTTGTGTGGATGTGTGGAATTGATTTCTTATGCCAATGGAATGTTGAGAAATAATTTTAAATCAATGTTTAGTTATTTTTATAGAAAAATAATATTTTTAAAAATGGTTTCCATTGATCTTGTATGATTTTTTATAAATGGTTTTTGGAAACATGTTGATATTTAGTTAGAAACTATATTTGAGAAATTGTTTTATATAACATGTTTTATATAATTGTTGAATACTATTAAATCCTAGTGGCCTGATTAGGGATGTAATATTGGAAAAAATACTGAGTTTTAATCTCACCCCTTCTTTTTTAGTTTTGTTCTTTTGAAGATGCTATCTACTCAAACAAGGGAAAAGGAAACTTTTCACATGTTTTTAGAACCACATTGCAATGATTGGGATATTTGGTGATGATGGAGCATGTTGCTCTGGGGATCGTGCAGTCTTGTGTTCTTCTTGGAGCCTTTAGTTGGTTTCCTCTATTTAATTTCATAGTTTTTGGGTATTTCGGTAAAACATACTTTGATATGGGTTTGATATATATAATTTTGTTTAGTTGCCTTTCTTTTTTTGATGCATCATTTATTGATCTGTTTTTTGTATAGTTTTATTCATAAATGGTGAATCATCGCCCACCTAAATTTGAAAAACTTCAGCATTTATTTCCATACATTTTCATCTTGGGGATGTTCCCTAAGGCCTGGTAATTATTGTTTGTATTTTAAATTTAAGGATAATTAATGAGTTATTACAAATGGTATTATGTTTACCAATCAATTCCTAACTATTAGGTTTCACTTATCTTGGACTTTATGTTGATTCATCGTTTTATATTCCTTGGGTATTGATCATAGAAATGAGTTGGTTTATCATGACATGAGATGTGTAGCACAAATCGACGTAGCTAACTTATTTATGCTGAACATCATGTTTCCATAGTTTTTTTACTTGACTGGTTTGAAGACATTTATTGGATACCTAATTCTCATTGTTATGGGTTTAAATAATGATGCTAGAATGTCATGCATTAAAGGAATGAACTCCAACTCGTATTCCTTATTCATTCAAAGTAATTATTTATTATCTTTATGAAAATGGTGTATATTTTTTTCTAAAATTCACATTTTGTTTTCAAATGAACGATTTCAAAGAGGATATTTGGATAAATTCGAAAACTCTTTGATTTTCAAAATAAAGATTGGATTCCTCAAAAATAGCTGAACATGAAAAATGGCGTTTTTGGAAAATAGTGTTTCATAAGTTGATTTGATAAAAATAGAAATTCCAAGCCATCAATATATAGGTAGTGATACTTAATGATTTGTTTTTATGATAAGAAAATGGCACCTCATATGATTCGTTGAATCCAAATGGATGAAACTGCAGAGAATTTGGTTGCACCAGAGCCATAGTTTGAACAAGATCTAGGTCAATACATTGTTTACTCATATCAGGCTGTTGAAATATGAATCTAGTGGGATGATCAATAAAATGTGGACAATTCCATACAATTCATGAATTATAATCCACCCATATTCTTGGAAGATTTTTTACTCTATTAGCTAGAGGTGTGGCTTAGAAGCATGAATCATATATTCGTCTTCATCGGCTCACCGGTGTTGCTGATGGTTAATATGGTAAAAAACATTATTTTAGATCATTCTTTCTCGTGGTGGGAACTAGTAGTGAATGATAAAATGGATCAAGGCCTTACTTGGGAGGATTTTGAGTAATTTTTTAGTAAAACATTATATCCCCACACGTACAAGATCAAAATGAAGATAAAATTATTTTTTTGAGGCAAAAAAATTTCTCTATCACAATGTATGCATCTAAATTCATGAATTTATTATTATTTTTTACAAATGTTGTGGAAAGTGTATCACTGAAGGCACACATCTTTAAATTAGGGCTAAGGTTGAAATTCAATCAAAGGATGTGATTCTCTATATTAATGACTATTCAGAGATGGTGAACCGAGCATTAGTGGATGAGTGATAATTATCAAGAGATATGAGTTGTGGAAATATGATGATCCATACTAGATATTGTGGAAACTATAATGCTCGTATAAATATAATGAGATTTACCAATTTCCAAGGTTGGAGAAGGAATCAAAATCTGACAGCTGGATTAGTAAATATTCCACCATGAAAAAGTATCCTAGAGGGATGCTAAAAATGTGTTTACTTATAACACATAAAGTCGGTGTTTATATAACCAACAATAGAATTCCATAATTGCAATAGGATGGGACAACTAATGTTCATTTTTTAGTGCTCTATGGTTGGGTGCTCGAGACACTTAACAGGTGTCTCAAGCATCGTATGCTTCGATTGGACGAGGCCAACAAAATTAGTAATTTTAGTAAAACAAATCCATCCATGGGGATTCGGGGATCACCATGACTCTCAGTCAAGGAGATTATCAGTATGTCAACAAAGAGAAAAGTTAATTGATGAAGCAGCTGTTTGGAGATGACAAGATGATTATTGAATATCAGGTCGGACCATCTACAGTGATAAGTACGATTCTTTTGAAATCTACCTTCATGAAAGTATTCTTTGATATCATCACATTCCATCATTGCTTCTTGTTTTGTTATCCTTCTATGTTTGATACGTGAAACGATTCCTTCTGTGATAAAAATCCAAACTCCTCTGGTGAAAGACAATGTTAAGCCTTCAGGTGTAGTGCTTGTTCTATAACATTCGATGTAATTGAGTTTAAATGGGACTTCTCGATGTTGGATATGGATGTCTATAATGCAATATTCGGTTTGGATTGGATGACATTGTTCGAGGCACACATCAACTGTTATTGGAGGGAATTTAGTTTCATTATTTAGGATGGCATCAAGAATCTATTCAATAGTGATAAGGTGGTAAAGAAGTGTGAAAATGAATTGTTTGCACCAATGGTTGGAATGATCTCCAAATAGTTATATGTGGTGTCTTTGGCATCGATAGAAGAGTTTACGGATGCTAGTTTACTATTAGTGGTGTGTCATTTTGAAAATGTTTTTCTTGAGGACTTGTTAGGGTTACCACAGATAAGGGAAGTGGTTTTTATGATTTATCTCTTTCCAGGGACAATTCCTATTTCCCTTCCGTTTTATAGGATGGGACCAGTGATGATAAGGGAGTTGGATGTGAATTTGGAGGATATAGAACTTAAGGGTTTTATTCAACCAAGTACATCCATGTGGGTAGCCCCAGTTTGGTTCAGGACTAATAATGATGGAAATCTGTAGTTCTTCACTAATTACTGTAAGATTAAAGATGTTATGGTAAAGAATTGATATCAAATTCCACACATTTATGATTTTTTTGATCAATTTAGGGGAGCTCATTGGTTCTCCAAAATTGAATTATGATATGGGTATCCTAAATTGCAAGTTTCGAAGGATGATATTATGAATAAAGCATTAAAAAGAATATATGTAAACTAATAAATGTATTCATTACTTTTAGTCTCACGAATGAACTATATGCATTCATGGATTTGATGAATAAGATATTTCAGTAACATATAGACTCATTTTTTATGTTGTTTGTAGATGAAATCATGGGTTATTCAAAGACATGGGATGAGCATGAGGAACACTTGGAGAAAGTGATTCAAATATTGAGAGATCACCATTTTTATGCCGAACTATCTATGTACGATTTTTGGATATAGGAGGTAAACTTTCCTGGCCATGTGATTTCTGAAAAAGTTATTTCGGTGGATCTTGAAAATATAGAAGATGTGATATTGGGGAAACTACATAATAATCACTTAGAGATATGTATTTTTCTTGTTGTAGTTAGTTATTATCAATGCTTTGTGCGTAACTACTCACTACTAGCCTTACCAATGACAAAATTGAAGAAGATGAATACTCTATTCCAATGGAAAAAAATCTATATGTATTTCCATGAGTTAAAAGTTATATTTTTTATATTAGAATCTATTTTGATTTTTCTAGAATCATGGCATGGATTTATGGTGTAATGTGATGCTTTGGGATCAGGGCAGGGATGTGTTCTTATACAAGGAGAACATGATGTCACATATGGTTCAATGATGTTGATAGTTCATGAGAAAGATTACCCTACACGTGACATGAAATTAGTAGCAGTCATTTATGACATGAAAACAAGTAATCACTATCAATTTGGTGATAACATTATAGTGTTACCATACCACAACCTCTTGAAAGAAATTTTCTCACGATGAGATTTGAGTCTGATACATAGGATATAGAACGAGTATCTCTAAATGATTTAATTTTACTTGATGTAATCATCGGGAAAAGGTAATTTACTGGCATATGTATTATGAATAATGTCTCGTATTTAGTTTGTGAAACATTCTTCAAAAGAATGGAATTTGATGTATGTCCTACCCGTGATGAATGTAGAATGTGAAGGACAAGGTGAGGTTATGGTTTTCATTTCAACAATGATCGTTTCATATTTTGGAATTATTTTAAAGAGGCACAATCATCTAATGCAGAATTACTGGATATGAGTTCAAAACACTATGGTGGGGAGACCCATGAGGGTTGGAAACATAATGGGATCTCAATTATGTGTTTTATAGATTATTTTATTATACCTATCGATTGTGATGAACAACTCCTTCATTCTTACCACCATTCAACATAGTCTTTACATTCTAGAACATAGAAGATGTATAAGGAATTGAAGGCGTAACTTTGGATTATAGGCATGAAAATAATGGTGGGTATGTTTGTCTCTCGATGCATAACATGTTGACATGTTAAAGCAGAGCATCATAGACCAACATGTAATTTTTAGTCTTTACCTTTCACATTTTAGAAATGGGAGAAGATAGTGATGGATTTTATTATAGGCCTCCCAATAATAGTCCATAATCATGATTCCATATGGGAGACATTGGATTGTCTTACCAAGATGGCTCATTTCATTCCCTTTCGTAAAACTCATAAATCAGAGGATCACTCTAAAATATATATCCAAGAAGTGGTAAATAGGAATTGTATACCAGTTTCAATATTCGTAGACATATATTGGAGGTTCACGTCATGTTTATTCAAATCATTATTGAAATCCCTTGGCACCCTGTTGAATATAATTATGGCGTTTCATCCACAGACGGATGGGAAATCTGAATGAATGATAAAGATGTGTATGACATGATACTGTCTTGTGTAATAGATTTGTGTGGCTCGTTGGAGGTGAACATACCCTTAGTTGAGTTCTCATATAATAATAGCTATCAGTATTTGATACATTTGTCTCCGTTTGAAGCATTGTATGGGTGTCCTTAATATTCTCTACTGAACTGAGTGGAAATAGGTGAAACATCACACATCGGGATGAAACTTGACAAATAAACTATAGATAAATTTCAAATTATTAGAAATAGGATGGTGACAACATCGAGTCTTCATAAATCTTATGGGGATCATCATCAATGACCATTGTCATTTGCCACGAGTGAATATGTGTTCATGGGGATCTCTCCAAGGCTTGGACATCATCATTTTGGGAAGTAGGTAATGTTATGTCCTCGATAAATGACCCCATCGAGAAACTAGAATAGGTTAGATAGTTAGCATAACCTTTGGAACAACCACCACTGTTCAGTTTGATAAATAATGTGTTCCACCTATCTCAGTTCAAAAAGTCCCAGCCTTATCATGACCATGTGATCAGATAGGATCATGTTGACATAAATTCGGATGCTTCATTGGTACATATAACTATGTAAATTTTGTGTAAACAAGATAAATCCATTCATGGGAGTCATTGGAATAGTTCGGGTTATATGGAATCATTGTTATATTCAGGAATAGACTTGCGAACCTGAGAAGAAAATGAAAGAGCAATGGCCATAACACTTTCCAGGCAGCGATGGTTTTTGACATTCTGGGTACGGAATGAATGATGGTGGGGATAATGTAGTACCCCCAATTTCAGGTATGTAAAACCTTATTTTAATTTTATGTATAATATTTATAAGGTGAAATTTTTGGGGAGTTTGGTGATCTTTCAATATGTTTTTGGGGATAAAGGATAGGCGCACGGGTTGCACACGGTTTATCCAAACCGTGTGGATATCCAATGAGAAACATTGTGAAATAGTAAGTCTGATGTAGATATATTTTACATGGATTGTGAATGGTTAATGATAACATGCAAGGATTTTGTGCGAGTGTCTTTCTAGATAGTAGATAATGCATGGTTAGTGAACATTGTTTCTAACCGTGCAAACCAATCGTGCGAGTGGTTAAATTGAGAACCAAAAAAGTGTACCTAAAATCATTTTTTCATATAAGTTTTTCATTTATGCTCTTATGTGGCCCGAACTCAAGATTTATGTTCTTATAATATTAGAGAACATCTCCAAAGTGTTTTGGAGTTAATCTAATGGCTTTCCTTTGTGATTCGAAGTCGGATTCGTGAGTTATATGATCTTTATTATTCATTATCGATCAGTTTTAAAGATATAGCTAGATCTACATCTCCACTATTCATGATTTGTTATATATACACCCATTATGTGTATATCAATGATTGTATATTCCATATAATTTTGAATTTATTTCCGATCCTGATAGGAGAAGATATCAATGGTTGTTATGTAATGAATTGACCCGGTATTCATGATTGTTCTTCATCTACTGTCACGTTTGGTCATAATTTTTAAGGTTTGTGGATTCAATTTCATATAATCATTCATGAATTTATAGTATTATTTTTTAATTGACAACATTGAATGAAGTTGATTGTGAAATCATGGATCAATTCATGAAATAAATGTTATTTAGTTATGATATATCGTTTTTGGGAAATTATGTAATCAAAGGGAATTGTTTTGAAAATTGTTTTAGATTCCTTAGTTTAAAATGTTGATTTTAAATTATTTTTTTATTTAATTGAAATATATTTAATGAAAATGGGGTTTCCCAAAAAATAATGTGTTTAATTGAAATGTTTTGGATTTTAAATGGTTTTTATGAAAAATGATTTTCAAAAAAATGTGTTTTTATTGAAAGTGATTTTTTTCATGATGCTTAGAAATATTTTGGTGTGAGTTTATATTGAATCTCTAGTGAATGGTTGAAATATGAACTTCTTCTAAGAAAAAATGTTTAAATGGAACATGGGATATAATTACCTTGTGAGGACTTGGTAGATTTACGAGAAACCGCTCACGAGTATGGAACTGTGATTGTGTAGAATGCATGGTTGGTTGTGTGGATTTGTGGAATGGATTTTTTATACCAAAGGAATATTGAGAAATTATTTTGAAGATTTTTTAGATATTTTTCTATAAATCAACTTACTAAAAAATTGGTTTCAATTGCACTTTTATTATTACAGTTATAAATGTTTTTGGAAACTTTTTTATATTTAGTTATAGCCTTTTTTTGAGAAATTGTTTTTTTATAAACTCGTTTATATAATAATTGATAAATATTATATCCTAGTGGAATGTGTAATGAATTCACTGGGGGAAACCTAATGAGTTTTATACTCCCCCCTAATTTGGAACTTTGGTGCTTTTTCTAATGATATCTTCTGGGATATGGGTCAATGAAAACGTTTCACACAGTTTTTTCACCACTTTGTGATGCTTGGGCTATTTGGTGATTCAAGAGCATGGAAAACATAGTGCTTGTAATATTGTGGTATTCTTGGAGTATTTTGTTTACATTTATTATATTTTGGTGTTCCTATATTGCATATGTTGATGTGGTTATATATAGATATATAGTTGTTTATTTTCCTTTATTGAATTGAAGCATCATTTATTGATCCATTTACTAACTAATTTAATTATTAAAGGTTAAATTGTACCCCACCTATATTTAAAACTCTTAGGAATTTATTTCCAACCATTGGCCTCTTGGGGATGTCACCTAAGGCCTATTAATGATTCATTGTATTCTTAATAAAATGATAATTATAGGGTCGTTACATGTACTGTAGATATTAATCCTGACATAGAGAATAGTTCTCAACATTTTATCAAACCATACAGTCAATAAAATGAAATCATTACATGATAAAAATTGAAATATGAGTTATCATATATAATTCAAATATAAATATTTTATATCACTACTTTCATGACAATTCTGGAACTCAATGTAGATTTTCCTCCTAAACTACTATTATCATAATGAGGCATCACATGTAAACATATATTCTACAATGCACAGATCATTAGTCAATTTATATTTGAGGGATCGTTATTCATTAATCATTCTCCAATAATAATGGGTAACAAGAATCAAGTAAATAAGTGGGTCACCCATGAGTACTAAAAAATAAATCCTCTATATATAGTCAAAAATTTATAGATCATTTAGTGGTACCTTGTCCCATGTGTAAATATCCATAAATATTGGTAATTATAGAAATATGTTTACCAAAGCATAATCAATTCAATATTTTTTTATGATCTTTCGAAATTAAAAATTCCATTCAAACTTCATAATTATTTATATAAAATCATTATGATATCATTGTTTATTAGGTTAGTCATTGTTTTTCCCTGAACAATTAATTTCAACAAACATATTTATGATGTGTTTAGAAGTACAGATGAAACTTAAAAATTTATTAGTCTCTATAACCATAATGACATTTATGAAATTTTTCACCTAGAAAAAAATTATCAAGAAAATATTGCGTGGAATCACATAACTGTAGGGATATATTGAATCTTGTAAGGCATAATCAAAATAAATATGTTCATACATATCTCAATATATGTTTTATCATTTAGGTTAAGATGTTTCCACATTCCGTTGTGTCAAAAACCAATAATAATAGATAGAGGACCTACCAAACCCAACACACCGGAATGATATAGAATATAGAATACTCAATTATAGAATATGGTTAATATAAAATACAGTGTTTTTAATTTACATAAAATAGAATAAAAAATAGTTAATTTTTAGGCCTTATATTGGAGTTTCTCTCTATGTTTGTATAACTGAATCGAGATAGTCACACTAGGAAATGGGATAAAATCCTCATATTGTTAGTTGGATTGTAGTTCATATCAATGGTTCTGTCCTGAAAAACATAGTTTATCCACTAAAATCACCATTCTTACAATGTTATTTTTTATATTGGTAGTATTAATAAAAATATATGTATATGTATATAATCATATTATGTCGAATAATTTTTGTATCCTGCTCACTACAAATAAGGGTCAATATGGAAAAAATAAAGTTTATATCAATACATCTAAGAAATTTCATTCCCATAAAATCACATTAAAGGATAGAAGGATTATACTATGTTTTTTTGGTATCCAATTATTTGCCTTATATTCCATATATATTTCAGAGATAATATTTCAGAGATAATATTTCTCTGTATACTTGGTGTTCCATCCTATTTATTTTGGGATATGTGATTAGAAACAACTTATGTTCCTTCAACAATTTTGGTTTATGTTAAATCACAAGAAACCAAATGATTCTTAAATTCATACCTAGAATATTATCTATTTGGTCTATTTGTTGAGTATGATCGATCGTTGATCAAATGATTTCATCATTCATAGATAATAGGACACACCTCTAAAAAGCATATCAGATCTCTAGGTAATGGTATTGGTGTCTAGGAATATCCAATGTGGGTAAATTATATCATCATGTTGGATTATGAATATAATTATGGAGTGACCCTCCATAGTGATTATTTTATAAACAATTATTAACCAACACAATAAGATTCAATCAAAATATCAGTTATTTAATCTTTAGAAATAATATAGACAAGATATGGATGAATTTTATAATAACTTATTTATCTATTTTTATGTATGGGAATGAGAGGATACATACAAAGGTAAATTTAAAATTTTATCCAAATTATGAAATCACTATATTATAAATTAGTGGTTCAACAGATGAATCTACATTTTATTGAAAGCCCAAACCATCTGGTGGAATCTATGGGATGGGCTACCCATGATTAGATATTGATAACTTGGAAGAAAATTATTTTTTTGCATAAAACCCACATATAAATTAAAAATATACCAATTTGATGATTTTTAAAACATAAGAAAGAACACCTGTCAAATTTTGTAATAAAAATATAGAATATCATGTTGAATTATGAAGAACTAGACTTATTTATTGATCAAATACATTAATTAGATGAATCTAAAAGGGAACAACAAGTAAATATTTGACAGTTTGATTATGGATATTTCTGAAAATTAACAAATATATATAATTTATCCAAACATATAGTATAATAGATCAAATTATTTCACAATTAATGTCTTGAGGACATATTATTAAAAGTGCCCATATTTTTGACATTCCTAGTGAATGAAAAAGAGTATGTGTCCATTTTTTATTATTACCATGATTTTTTTATGTTTATATAACTAAAGCTTCAATATAATATAAATAATCACAATTTTTAATATCGTATTAAATAAATCACCAATTTTTTTTGGGAAAATCGATATATATAAATTATAAAATACAGTCACTTGATTCTATAATGAAATTTTAGAATCAATAAAATATGTATTAATAATAGTCCATCAGATGGATATATGTGATTCAAATCAACATGAAATATAAATCAATTAGAAACCAAGGACATATTTCAATATAAACAAAATTAAATCTTTTTCCTATAGAAATGTTACTCTTATACTAATATTGTATAGTTATAAATATAATAAATTTCAATCACAATAAGCCAATGATTTTCTGTTGAAGTCCTCATAAAATTAAATTTTAATAATATTATAAGAATATTAAATATGTGTCATATTTACCCTCACATTAATAAAAATATGCTTATTTAATAATTATAGAGCCATTAAATGAACACGATGAAAATTGGGATGTATATTTTTTATACGGATATAATTTATCAAAAAAAAAATTGTTTCCTGAAATTAAACTTATGTATATCATACAATAACATTAAAAACCAATACATATGAGAGGAAAAGGAGTTATATATCTTTTTATGTGGTCTAATAATATAATAAACAGGGAGTGCCCTTTTTTGAGAAGATTAATTTACACTACAAGTACTATTTTTTCATTAATGTCTGAAAGGTTTTATAATCCATTAAATGAGAGAGGTTTAATGGGATGGAACATTACATTTTCATAGTTATCCCATTTCAGGGATTCATAACAATATATTTTATACAATTTCTATTATATAAACATAATAATTATAAATATTCTATCCAAGGGGAATTACTTTCAAGAGTTGAAATAATATTTACCCACGGATCCATTCTTGGATTTTCATCATAGTGAGTATTGTGTTTCTTTACTAAGGTAGTATAATTTCCTAACACATGGAAATTTATTGGTAGTGTTTATGTTATTAAAAAATATACCATTATATAATCAATCTAAATAGGCATTTAAAGGTAAAACTATATATAAATTGATATATATGTGATAATTTATATATTTTTCAGAATGTACACATGCAATTTAATATCACGATACATGGAAATAAAATTTGAGAAAAATAAATTTAGAGTATTGATACAGTGATAACCAAATATCAATGATTAAGTGAACACATTTATATTTATATACTATTGTAGGTTTTCATGTAGTTTATGTTTATACTTCTCAGACTAATGAATAATGTGTTACTATAACACAAATTAGGATATAAATATTAGCATGATAGACTATATAAAAAGAGGGAATGAGTGATATTTAAATCCTTATATCAAATTTTTTAATTTGGGTGATATAATATAAAAAATTTATTTTAAGGATGACTAATGATCGAAATCGAATAATGGGTTCAACTATTGTATAGTTTTGAATATGGTGTTTAAGGATATTTTAAATTGAAAATTACCCATGGTTAATTGATTATATATTAATAATGTATATCATTTAAAAATATATGGGTCATTTTTGGAATCATATAAAATATTTAACAATATTAATGAATGGTTTCTTGTGATTTAAAATCATATGGTCCAGATATTGGTGTATCAGTATGGGTTATTCAAATGTTAGTTTTACCTCCCTCTTCCATAAATTACCATGGATTTGATATTATGGAACCTTGAGAGGGAGTTGATGAGGATAATGATATAGGGATGGGTATTATATGTATTGTTCATAAATTATTATATATTAGGAAATAATATTAATCAATCAATATAATGTTTCAATCAAATATATGTTTCCTCAATATTACCCAAGATAAAATTAACGAGAGGAAATAATATACTAGATGAGGGATTTAAAATTATAGAAGTCCATAAAATGATATAAAATAGATAATATAAAAATAATTATTTATCCTACAATAATATGAATTAAGATGCACAGAAATCAAATTAAATGGTCTCTAAATGGACCAAACTGAATTGATAGAGAAAATTTGATAAATGTATGAGAACACTTTTGTGAAAAGAAAATATGAAACTGAACATGAATTGGTAAATGTTTCATCACAATGGAAGAGTATCAAATATAATATATAAAATATCCTAGGATAAGAAGTCCATGATTCATTAACTATCCAATGATAAAATTAATCAAAATGCATGGTGTTATTGATAAATTATAAAAACAATTTCGATATTGTATAGAATGGTATGATGTAATAATAACATCTTAAGGCTAGGTTATATAAGGGGGATCCTCATGTATATTATGATTCCTATATTCAAGTTAATAATTTATATAAATTGGATAGTTTTATCCCAGAGTAGTTTTATGGATAGGGTAACGTACATATAAGACTTTTATACGTATTTTTATTCCATGTAATGATATTATAATGTGTAACTTATAACATTGAAAGATATTATATGTTAAAATGAGATTCAACTGATTTCTTAAACTTTAATATCATATTACAAGCACTCGGTGTGTTTTATATTAAGGCCATCAAATTAGGCACATTTCCATAAAATTTATATTCATGTGAAATTGAATTCATGATTATTTATCTATATAGAACTAAGAATTTCATTGGGTATGGGTTTTGGATTTTTCATCGTATGTAATCATTATACGATGAATATTTTTTAGGAGATAAGATATTATACACTACAACAATAGGGAAATTTTTTTGAGGTGGAATTTATTGGTTAATAAGTGATAATTGACCTGAATATCTATATATGACCTTTTATTAACGGAAACAAGTAATGCATTATTCAATGAATGTGTTCCCAATATTGAAATAGTTTATGTGTAGGGTAATGGGTGGTGGTTTCCTTCCAATTTTATGATATTATAGTAAATATTATTTGAAATTGTAAGAGTGTATGGATTAGTCTTAAAAACTATGGGATATTGGGTTGGTCACATTTATTGATGATTTGGAATAATAATAAATCTGATGAAGGATAATATCAAGGAATATGAATTTAGTATTTATTGGATGACTTTTCACAATGTATGGGCCATTGAATATAAAGATGAGTGAATGTGAATAACCCACACATTAGAAAAAAGACGAGTAATAGTTGATGAGGAAAATTTTTAACTGAACTCTTAATATGAGAACTCGGTGTCTAGATATATCTGGTATAGAAAATAATGCAGACATACATGTTTATAAAATGAATCCTATATTGAGATCAATGACTTTTATAAGGAAAAAATTATTTCATCCAAAATTAATTTTTAAGAAAAAAACCCCATGATCTAGTGAACTCATAAATTATGAACATAGATAAATTTATAATACATAAGCGTATAAAATCATATATTACAAACCCCATTAGTCTATTAATGGAAATTTTGGATGGGACAATATTAATGTAGTATTATGTCATGTGACCATGACTAATTGTGTTGTAGTTTAGTATTTTTACTATGTGGACCATTTCTAATTAGTTAAAATTCTTCAGAAGTGCCCTATATAGGATCCAACATGGATTTATATGATATATTTATTGAGAAATAGTTCATTTATAGGTAGGGTGATATTAAATATTTCCATCATAATCATGGTGTGAAATAAATTGAATTTAAACTATTGTACATTGTAATATTTTTAATTTCTTAACCCTTATTATGGATGATTTTAATGGAATCAAGGAGTTCTCAAATAAAATACTAAATCTTTATATATAAACTAATAAAGAAGAACAATCTTATAAAGTTCTTATGAAACTAGATTTTTAATGATATATTGGTTATGTAGTGTTCCTCAACTCTTCTCATAGATTCATTATAATTTATTAATAAAAATTTTAGTCTAAATTTTATATGATATTTAATAAATATGGGGTATATAATGTATGCGCCATTGAATATTAATCAGAAAAACTCTCTCTATTGTATACACTGGAATGTTTGGGAACACCTCCATTATGGTATGATCCATGGGGTTATCAATCCAATAATTATATAAAATATATTCATACATGAATTATTTTCATTATCAACTATCATTTATGGTATATTATGTATATTATTTTGAATTACTATATCAATATATTCATCACTGCGTGATATTATAATGAGAGGTTACACTGGATATTATAATCCTAATAAAGGATGTTCAGTTTTATGGTATAAATTTTGTTCATTTTATAAGTATATTTTTTGGTGGGAACCAAATCATGTAAAAATATTATACAATAAAAAATAAATGATATATTTTTAAGAATTCATTGAGTGGAACATCATAAATCCATTTAGAAAAGAAATTTCTTTCAGTATGAATGACCATCAACTGTCAAGATTTCATCATGATTATAAGTCAATATTAGTTCGTATTTTTCACTATAAAATTTATAAAATAATAAAAAATGAATTAATAAACAATAATGTACAATGTAGTATATATTTTTTGAGTCGGTAGTCGATTCCATGAAAATGAGATTGAAAAAATATTAATTTAATTAGTAATACATAAAATATTAAATGATTTAAATAATAATAATTTATTAATTTAATGAGAATTATATATGATGATGAGTTTTGTAGTCCATGAAACGGGATAAAATTATTAAAAATAGAAAATTTAGGTTTTTTAACCATTATGAAATTAAATAAAGTATTTCCATAACTAAGATGTTAAAATTATTTCTAATTATATCCTTTGGTCTTGGTAAAAACACTATAATAACTAAATTCCCCATTTTTCAATGGTCATGGTACTTCTAATGTATCATTAATTGGGAATCATGAAACTACATTTAATCATACTGAACAACCCACCCAACGGTCATTGTAATATTCATACCCTACCAAGTTAAATAATGATATCACTCCCACACAAATGTAATAGTATTAAAATATAAAATACGCCAACAAATTTAAACCCCCTTCCTTAAAATTGTATATTTCCAAGTCCAATCCCACATTCTATCCACAAGAGGTATATAAAATAACACAAAAACGTTACTATTTATGCATCAATATAAAATTAGTGTTTTTACTTTATGTCCCCAAACAATTTTATTATTTTTATTTGTACTATAATTATTTATTATAAAATGAATTCCCAAAAAAATTGTCTTTATTTATTTTTAAAAAAATTTAATTTCATCCATCTAAAACCTGAAGTGTAATTGCCTAAATTGTTTATATTTATCCTAGAAATATTTCATTTTTGAGTCTATATATCATGTCCATATATTTATTATATCTCAATTAATTCATCCTATCAATATTACTCCACCTCATCTTCAAATGTAATTTTAATCATCCACATGTACATCATCACTGTAATATTAAATAAATGATATTCCAACAACCATTATTAGTTTTATAAGAGTTTATCCTAATAATTAATTATTTTAAATTTCTATAGAAACTATTTCTAAGATTAAAATAATATTAATATGATTTAGAGAAACCCTAGAAGGAAAATTACCTCTTCCTGTAAATTTTTTTCATGCATTCAAACAAATAAAATTGATATGTTATTTTAATAGTTATTTCAATATTATATCCTCACATATATAAGATATTTACCTCAATTGGTCATTTCCATTCTTCTAGATTGGACATTGATCATTTATTATAAGGGTATTTTAGAGGATAATTCATTTCTCAAACCTACCACTTTACTATTTTGTATACATCCTCTAAATCAAAATAAATTATCTATTGATATCATTCAATTAATATTTTGTATATAACTAAAATCAATGAAAACCTATTTAAATTTGTTAAAAAATTGTTGTTTTTCTCTATCCAAGGTATCCACCTTAATAAAAATCCCATTTTATAGGGTTTTTTCTTCAGGTCACATATCACCACATGTTCTAAACTGTAGTTTGTTGATAACAACTTATTCTTTCAATAACCTTCCATTAATGACCATCATCCATGACTCTTAATAATTTTTAAATTTCATTTTAAATTTTATTTTCCCATAATTTGGGCCTATCTATCTATGGTTTTTGAGTCGCTATTTCACTATCGATACATCTATATAAAACATGGAATTTCATTCTATTTATAGAATAATGTTTTTAGTAATCTTTGAATATATGGATCAATATATTCACAAGTTCTTAAAAATTATTATATAATGTTCTAGATGAAAACTATTGGGGTATTGTACAATCATTCATGAATTTATAGATGTTATTGGTCTCCCCAAATGACATCAATAGTTTTATAATGTGACCAACATTAGTGATGGATGGAATTCAAAGTAGTAGGCATGGTTTGGAGCCCTATATGTGGTAGGTGAAATGAAATGTATGTGATGTATTAATTTTACTGTTAACCATTTTATTTCTTCTTACATTTATGAATAGATTCCATGATCATCACATAATAACAATCAATGTGGGGAACTACAACCCAAATAATTTGTTTATCACCAACCTATGTAACATCACCCATAACATCACACACCTCAATTATTGTAACTCCTCATACATGTAATTATATCAAAATTTATATATACATCTTAATGATTTGGATTTATTATTCCTAATCAACTATGACATAGTGGTGCTATTGGATCCTATGGATTTTGTTCTAAATTTTATTACCAAAATGGCACAAAAAGTACACTTAATTGAAAATTCATATAAAAATTTATATACTAATATTATTTCTAATATACACTTGAAATGATAAAACCCATATATGATAAATGAATGAACTATACAGTTATTATTCAAAATAAAATTTTAAATTATTTATATTTTGTAATAATAATATATGCATGAAATGAATGCACTAGTTGTAGATAGAGATTATAGACTGATGTCATCTATCCACCCCAACGATAGTGTAAAATATTAATTCATAATGTTAAATTACTATATTGTTTTATGAATAATATTGAAATGTATATTTTATATGTGGGATTAATTTATAAACTCCATAAAATCTAGAATCATCAATCATGTGAGGTATAAAAGCCTATAATTTTGATAAAATATATTGGATTCTGAATTATGGGATCCATATGAACTAATGTGTGTGTCCTTTACAATATCTAGTGTCTCTCCTTAATTAATAGATATTGGTATGACTATATAAAAGACACTCTTATATAGGGACTTCAATTAAATCAATCATTTTAGTCGATGAAAATGTCTTTATGGTGACAGATATGTTCCAACTTATCTTGATCCAATAGGATAATCAATTTTTGAATCCACTAATTTGAGGAATCCATCCATCTAATTATGCATGTATTCAATAATTTTGAATTTTATCATTTTATTATTGTGGTCATTAATTACTTTATTTCATCAGTATTATTAATAATAAATGAATAAATCGCCCTTCGACGTGTCATAAAAATTTATGTACAATATTAATTTTGATAAGTTAACGTTTTTGAAGTGTTGAATATTAAATCAAATTAAACTTTTTATTATTATGGGAGATGAGATAGTGTTATATATGAGTGGAATTTGTTCCATAAGACCCTTTATATATTAAATCAATCTGAAAATATCACCATTAATAATTTAATTTCAATTATTTCATTTCACGATTAATATCTATGAATCAACATTAATAATTAATATTGAAACTATTATTTCTAATTTTTTCATTATAAGTAAAATGAGGTTTCGGTATTTTTCATCAATATTCCAACATCCCATTGATATAATAAAGGAATATTGAATAATCTCATTCATCCAGTATAACGAAATGATCCACAAATAGCCTCTGTAGAACATTTAGATTCCCATACCTCTACCTATTAGTCTCTTATAGGATCCATGAAATACATTTATTATGCATAATAGGATTCCTAAATGGAGAAGACTTCATTTTTATGGACATATATACCTCTTAACTAATTTTTTATGTTATGTGTTTCTATGAAAAAAATTAGATAATGATTTCCCCTTGATAAAATTATGAGAGATAAATTCAAATTTAAAATTAATATAAAATGATCGCCCACCACGATAGAAGCTTAATTATAATCAGGAAACATAGTATATATTTTAGACTTGAAATATAAGAGATCAGGTGCATCTTATGGCTATGAAAATTATGTCTCAATTTCCCTATTGAAATGAATAAATTAAACATGGGTTATATTGATATCAGAATATCATGACGTATGATCTATCATTGTTATTATAATATAATAGATATGGTTTAAAAATAATGTATTAATAATATGATAAGGAAAAACATTAATTATCCATTTCAAGAACACCATATAGAGGATAAGTAGCATTATTTATATGGATTTTATAATGATATGAGGTTGAATAGGAAAAAAAATATGATTTATTCATTCAATTATAAAATCATACGACTTATGGTAATGAAATCTCTGTATTTATGATCTTTATATTGTAAAACACTTGTTGACAAGGTTGGCTATGAAGTGTCTAGTATAAGCATGAAAACCATTCAAAAATCTATAAATATTGATGTTTTAAGGAAAATACATATTAACTATATCCTTAAAATATTCTATGAAAAATTTAATGTTCAGATAACATACCATGATGTCGAAGACTATTTCAAATGTTACCCAAATGTTAAATTTTAAGGAGTCAATTATTAGTTTTTTTGATATATGTTTTTAAACACTTCATCATGATTGTTAAAAAGATTATAGTTTTATTGATATTTGAATAGAATATAATCTATGTAGAATTGTGTAGTCCTATTATGATTGGACCTAAAAATATTTTCACAGAATATCAGTAGGTATAACCAATATTGTTCATGAAAATGGGAAATAAATGATATTATTATACAACCAACTGTTCCAGTATAGAAGTGTCCTTTGTATCTTCATTATCCATGTATAATTGATTATTACTAAGATAATAGTTCATAATGGAATGGTAATAAAAATATAAAACTACATTGGTAAAAAATCGATTGATAGTGACTACGAAATTAACATTTGGAAAGTGATGGTTCAGTTCCCAAAAATGAATGTATACCTTGATTTTATTTTTCTTTTTTATGATGGGTTCTATATAGTATAGTTCACTTTTGTTATAATTGTTCCATATTAATAATTATAGTGTATTTCATGTAGGAAAACTTTTAGTGATGTAATTGGGTATCTAATGAAATCATTTTTTTTTCTAATTATATTTGAATACATATCAGTGGTGGTTACTTATAGAGATATATCTACAATGTTCTTAAGTATTCCTGGAAGATCAAATCAATGTAGAATGATGGCCTTATTTTTTAATAAAATTTAACCATCCTTGATTAATAATATTGGTTAATATTCTATAATCAAATGATAAGGTAGCATATTATATCTCATACTATTCCTCTTCACTATTTTGATGTGAAAAATATGGATTGGAGCCCCGCTATATAAACATGGAATGAGTGTATTAATACTTCAATAATATTAAAATATTTAATTTTATTTAATGGATCCATATTTTTTATTTTGTTTCATGATAAAATAATCTAATGTTCATATACAATATGTACTTTTTCATGGTTTAATGTTCAATCAATCATAGAGAATTGGATTTTTTAATAAATAGATGACAAAACCATGATTAATTATATTCAATCGAGGCCAATATTAATCTTTAGGGAACATCAAATTTTTTTCAATTTATAGTGTTTGTAAAATAGAATCATAATCCAGACCATAATTTAAATAAATAGTGATTGTAGGGTTCACATCCTTAACCAGTATAGCCTATTGGTCTCTTAAAAGTGGACAATTTACCTCCATTTTACAAATTCTGAATAAGAAATCTCATGTTATGTTACTAAAATTGATTTGTAGGTTATATTTATAAAGCATTATGAGAAATATTATGTTCTAAAATATTGGTAGCTTCATTTTTCATTTAGCTATACAATGAATCAACTCATTGATAATCTCTAGAGTAAAAATTATTGATCTTTCAATACAATACTCTTACCTTCCCATTAACTAACTAAATGATACATTGGTGATAACTAATTGAAAATACATCTCATATATATTGTTAATGAATTTTCTACGAGATGTTAACTGTTAATTCATTTTAATAAGCACTAATGTTGAATCAAAAATGAGATTTCCAAATTTGATTATCCGTATAATAATTTCGACTATTCTCATATCTCTAATGTTATTGTACAAAATAATCAAATTGTAAGAGGAAATTTAGAAATCACTATATGTGATATGGATAAGTATTAAAATAAATATAATTATGACATGAATACAATTATATTTTAAGGCATGATAGATTTCAATATCATCAAGTTTCCATGATATGTACAATGGCATTATGTTCCCATGTGTGGGAGCTAAACAACCTTTTTCTATGAATGAAATTACTATGTTTTATATAGAATATATTACCATTAACTGATATGAATCATATATAAATAATTAAATATATTATTCTAAATTAATCATTAGAGCCCAAATAAGGGTTCCACCATGTTATTTTTAAATATGAGGAGCGTCTATGATTATTTTATTATCTATAAAGATAACACAGTGAATAATGAAATGGTATTTCTAATGAATGGTCACATGATTAATTCCATGAGATTTTCCTATCTTTTGGATTTGGGTAACAAGTTATTAGTGTCGATGACTCCATTCTTTTAAAAAACTAGAGGATATATATGAATTCTATTTGTTGGGAAAATAAGAAATTTTCATATTTTATGATTAATAGAATAACTTCTTAAATAGTATTACGTCTTATAGTATAAATAAATATTATATTTATCTATATGACTGACAATAAATGTGATTTTCAAATTGTTATTGTCGTATCATATCACATTAGGTTTCATATGCATATATATATTCATCATAAATGATTCATCTCTATTACTGTCCAATATAGTTTGGTTATCCACAAAATCTATGTTAGGATACTAGATTATTTACGGGGAACATGGCTCCTATGTCTTCTCTTATTCAGTGAAGGGATTTTTCAGATAGACGAAATTTAATAATTAGTGTTATGATTCATCATTAGTAAAAAAAAAATCATGAGGTTTCCTTCCATTATCTTATTGATAGGTGTATCAAATCCATGAATTTGAATTATATTAGGTACTATAGTGTATCCACATCATATTATTTATTCCACAAATACTAGTTATACTCATTCATGGAAGGTTATAAGGTACATTAGGTTTAATCTATTTTCATTGAGGTAATGAATGGGATTTAATACATTATGAAACTATAATTAAAAAAATCGAATCTAATTTTTTCATTATTTACCAATTAATTATAAATGATAATGAAATCAAATTGAATATAAAGGATATGATATTATAATATGTTTCTTTCTATGACCCCAATAAAATTTAATCTTCATAATCCAAATTAACCATTATTTGAAATATGTATTAATAAAAATTATATCTTTTGTATTCAGTCAAATGTTTTATTTTAACTCATTCAATATGTTTGATATGGTTAAGAAAATAATATATTCAGTTTTTAGCAAAAAATGTAATATTTTTATAAAAAAAGTATTCTTCCTTAAGATGATGCACCTATTTTAAATATAAAATTTGACAATAATAAATTTTATATGAAAATATAATATTAATTTATTAAATAATTATATAAATATTAGTTTATTGTGAATTTTTTTCTTATAAGTTTAATTTTTTATGAATAATTTAGTGTACTTATTTTAAATTGAAAACAACATTTTCATCAAAATAATCCACATAGTTGATTTACATTTTAAATTTGATTTAAAATATAATAAATAATAATTATAAAACAATTAATCCAATTTAGTTCACTGGAATAAATTTTAAAATGAAATTGGATATAATTATATTTTAAACATTGGAATATTGCACATTGAAACCCATATTATCCTTTTGTATATGGAATTGATATTAAATATAATATTTCAAATTCTGTGAAATGAATTTGGTAAAGGACATTCTATATTTTGAATCATAAGGATATAATTAGGTTTTATTGTAACATCCTTCCCCACCTCATTGGGTTGAGTGGGTGGAGGAATGTTATTTGTCATTAAGAGACATTTCCAAGGTTCTAAAGGATGGCTATAAATGCTGAGGGCTTCGAGAATAAATTGGGGAACGATTTTTCCTTGAGATAAAACCAACCGACTAAACAATCCACCTGCAATAAAATACATGACGAATGTCAACAAAACAACCAAACCCATGCATTACTGAAAAGAAATACAACTTATCCATAACAATCCCACATAGAAAATAAAACTACACCAAAATTAGAGTACCTTGAGAATGACTACAAAAAAACTCTTATTGAACTAGGATATCATTCATATATCCACTCCAAGATCCATGCTCAAAGACCCAAAACATACCAAATCATCATAATGAACCACTAGAAAAATTAGATGATTTACAATTACTTGTGTCCTGGAATACATCATCAGCAAAATCACCCAATCAATAAAGAAGGGGGTGAGTAAAAATACTCAGTAGGTTTTCCCCAAATGACTTCCCTACACATGCTACTTATATAAAACCATTAGAACATTTATATTAATCATTATATAGTGAAACCATTACCACATTCCAAAAATACCATTATCAAGACATGTACCACAAGGGAAAGACCCAAACAACCCACATTCAATACCACTATCACACACATTAGCACAACCAATATCTACATCGCATAGACACAACATAATCAAATCACAAAACCATGTTTCACAAAACTAAATTCTATAATAATAATGGTGGAACTTCCAACCAACTTGTTACTTTCTTCCCAATTTGCTTGCCCATCCCATCCACTTATCCTTGATGGAGTCCATTTCATCCACTATACATCCTCTCTTTTAAAATGGAACTTATTTGTTAATTTACACAAAACAATTAAACTAGTCATAACCATGAAATACACACCAAGGCCACAACAATATGCAAATAACCATTTCCATCACATGTCAAAAAACCTCAATAAATAACACATTTATTGAAATCAATGTTTAATTGTTATTAATTCAAAACCAAATTTCAATAAACCAACATCATTATTGAAAACCGTTTTCATAAAACTTTTTCACCAATCAATCCCATCAAAAAAATTTGAAATAAATTTTTTAAAATTCACAATATAAGAATTTTACCACAAGCCCCCTCTTTCCAAAAAATCCCCAAAACATAACATAATCATTTTCAATCCAATATTTCACATAAAAACAAACTTAATTTTATGAAAAAAATAAATTTTTACCAAGAATTATTTTCTAGAGAAGTGGAGTGGAGAGAGAAGCCACATACCTTTATGGTTTCGGTGAAATTGACCCATAAACAACTACACCTTAAATCTAGAGAACACACTAACGAAACCACTATTAATCACCTTCCCTAACATCCAAAAGCCATAAAAATCAACATAAAAGGCAACCAAAACCCTATATCTACACAAAATGGATGTTGATATATAAATTTGATAGATATGGATATTTATATATTGAGGAAACCAAAAAGAACCACAATTGGAGACTTACCTAAGAAGAACCGCCTTCAATCGACAATGAATCCCCTTCGATTTGCTTCAATAACACGTGGGAGGGAACCTCCACCCTTTGTGAACCAAATATCCTAACTAAGGCTCAAGTGAGGGGATGTTTTGAATGAAACTAGGTATACCTGAGGGAGTCCAAATTTAAAATCCCCATTTTGATATTGTCTCATCGTCATCCAGCACAGTTTGGAAAACATTATGCTAATTGTGCACACACCACTGCCTTGAGAGATAGGGTCCCCATAGTTTTGAAAAACATGAACATACCATGAGATGAATAATTTCTATCCCATCACGGTTTCTTAGGGAACTCATAAGGTTTACCCTTAGATTACTCAAACTATTCATTCTTAGAAAAACCTCCAAAATTATTCCAATCCATCCCAAAATATCCCAACCTCTTTTCAAATCATCCACAAAACATAAAAAACATAAGAAGGAACAATAAAAGGCTATATAACTCAAACATGGGGTGCTCAATTCTCCCAACCATTGGACTTCTTATCCTCGGAATGTAGAGTTCTGTCATGTTGTCCCAAGATCTCAAAGTATTGCTCAACCACCTATTTATCATTCTCCCATGTATCCTCTTGAATCTGACCATGCTTCCACAAAACACGTACTAAAATGATGGTTTTACCATGAAAAACATTCTATTAACTATCCACAATCCTCACATACACATTCACCAAGGAAGCATCTTTTTCTATCCCAAAATGATCTCAATGAATCACCTTGTCACAATCCAGTTGATACATTTTCTACTACGACACATGAAACACATTGTGCACCGAACTAGAAAATGGTGGAAATCCAAACAATAATCCACCTCTTCAAACTTCTCCAGTATCCAGATGGCCTAATATACCTGTGAGATAACATACTATGCTTCATATCCCAATGATGGCCCAATCTAGAAGAGATTCCCAAAAACACATGATCTCCCACCTCAAACGGCAATGTTCATCACCGATGGTCCACATATAACTTCTGATGAATTTGAACCATCTCAATACTATTTCTGATCAACATGATATTTTACGTATTCTCATATAAAAGTCTATCTCCAATCAACAATTTCTCACCTGTTTCGACCCAACATAGAAGAGAATGACATAGACCCCCATACAATGACTCAAACAAAGACATATGTATCGAATCGTAATAACTATTATCATAGGAGAACACCACCATATGTAAGGGATTGTCCCATGAACCACTAAAATCCATCACACAATCACTTAATATATCCTCTATGATTTGCATCATCCTCTCAGACTGGCCATCCATCTTAGGATGATACGTCGTGTTCATAGTCAACTCTGTCCCAAAGCCTTTCTGTATAGATTTCTAGAAACAAGATGTGAAGTTTGGTTCTATATATGATATAATCGAAACTGGAACACCGTTCTGCTTTATCACATCTCAGATATAGATTTTGGATAGATCTTACATCGTATGAGATTCATGAATCAGGATGAAATGGGCCAAATTTTTGAGCCAATCCACAATCAGTCATATAACATCAGGTATTCTGACTATTCCCGAAATACCTATCACAAAATCAATTATTATTTACTCTCATTTATACATTAGGATAGGTAACGTCTGCATCATGCATTATAGCCGCTGATGCTCAACCATGAATTGCAGACAAGTAATGCATCTTGAGACAATCTTGGCCACATCCTATTTCATACCATCCCAATAAAACTACACTTTCATGTATGTATATACTTTATGAATTCCATGATGGAAAACCCACCAAAAATGATGGTAATACCTTCAATGTTCTTCTAGACAAGCCACTGGTAGAACAATCTGATTCCAAAAACATTGGACAGAATTTTAATTCAGTTCCCAGTTCATAATGGTCTCTTCCCCATTGAGTTTCAACCCCAATGTCATACAATTGAAATCTAATGTATGTTCCTCTTTAACCAAACCAGCCACGTTAGGAACCATCAAAACCGAAAATATGACCAATCTTCCACCCCGGTCCTCACATTCTATGTACATTTCTGCTATGACCGACGTAAACTGCCATGGATCTGATGCCTATTTCACCACTTGAGCATATTATTTCTTACTTAATGCATCTTCTACCAAATTTCCCTTACCCAATGTATACATTAAGTTGAAATAAAACATATGTAGATATCACATTGTGAGAAGATATGCTTTAATCTCTTCTGAATAGTACACACTATAAATTTCTCACATAAGATATAACGATGAAAAAATTTTAAAGCATAAACCACTGCTCCCAACTATGAATCATGTGTCGGGAAGTTCTACTCATGAAATTTCAACTTCCCTGAGCCATATTCAACCACACAATCCCCCTACATGAGAACATGCCCCAAACCTGATCGTAATGCGTTACAATACAATATGTACACTTTAACTTGTTCTGTCAAAACCACAATTGGTGCTGATGTAAGGAGACCCTTTAAATCAACAAAACATTTCTGACACTTCTCATTAAATTGAAATGAGTTATTCTTCCTTGTCAATTCTATCATAAGTGAAGAAAATCGTAAGAAATCAAGAAAAAACTATCGATAATACCTAGCTAGCAGGTGGAAGCTTCATTTCACAAAAATATTCTCTGGCGGTTTCCATGAGATAACAAAATCACTCTTTTCCAGATCTACAGAATAAACTCTCTTATAAATAACTTGGCCATGGAAAAAACCTCTTGTATCCAAATGTGACACTTTGAAAATTTGGCATACAACTGAATATTCGTCAAGAAACCCAACAATATCACCAAGTGCTGATCATGATAAACCCTTGTCCTTGAACACACCAATATATCAACCACAAATACCACCACAAAATAATCCATGTATCTCTAAAATATCAAATTCATCAATTCCATGAACACTACGGGTGAATTCGTTAGACCAAAAGGAATAACCACATAATCAAAATGGAAACATCTATTACTGAAAGATGTTTTTTGGATATCCTCCTTCTTCACCCAAAATTTTTGATACCCTGACCATGTGTGAATCTTATAGAACCACTAATATCCCCTTAAATGGTCAAAACAAATTATCAACACTTGGAAGTGGATATTAGTTCATTGTTGTAACAAGATAAAGTCTACGATAATCAATTGAAAGCTGCAAGGTTCCATCCTCCTTGTTAAACAAAAAAACTAGCGCATCCCACAAAGATATGAAAATTCGGATGAATCATTTGTTTTTTAACTCCTCCAACTACTCATTTAATTCCAACTATTCTGATGGTTCCATTAAGTGAGACCGAAGTGAGATAGAACTGGTCTCTACAAGGAGATCATTCGTAAATTCCACTTCTCTCAAGGGTACAAACCTTAAAAATTCATTAATAAAAACATCCATAAACTTATCCACAACTAACAAAATAACTCTCCACTCAACACCACCCACCGATGCCAATGAAAAAACCACCAACTGATATGATATCCTGCAAACCGCTGGTTCCAACAATCCTGTTGCACCCTGCTTCTCACTCTTCTCTGACGTAAAGAGTTGTCTAATTCCATCCTCCATCACAAAAATTACTGTTTGTTTATAGAAATTGATGTAGATCTTAAACAACATTGCCAAATCTATTACCAGGATTATATCAGCAACATATATATCAATCATTGAGAAATCCCACATAAATTCAATGTAATCCACAACTAAACAACAAACACTACATATGAAGGCTCAACACTCACTTTGACCCAGAGGAGTTTGTAGTTTCAAAAAATAAGGAATCATTTCAATGTGTAAACCCAATTAATCAAGGATTAATGAATAAATAAATTAATGTGAAGAACATGAAAAAATCCATACATGCATTAATGAGGAATTTAAAATAATAGTACCTTGAACTGTGGATGGTTCTGATTGATCATCCTTCCTCACTTACTCAGCTCTAAACAATTACATACTTGTAATGCTATGCTCTTTATTTAACTATTGAGGAGTGGTGGTGTTCAAAAAATAACCATGATTAACTTTGCTTTGCTGTCGAGGGGTATGATGATGCCCTCATCCCATCAAGTCATAAGAGCCCTATGACCCCTGAGGAGTAGCACTACACCCGACCTCAGAGCATTCTGACATGAATGTTGCATATTCCCCATATGCATATAATTATGATTTGATCATGGTTTTTGAATAATATATTTCATGATGCAACTCATAAAATATCATTTATAACATCCTGACATAGTTTGATGCATTAGAAGAAGATTCACCAATCCTGCAGTCAAATTATGAGTTTTACTGCCAAACTGAAAATAAGTGTCCCTGTTCTACTTGAACACAATGATTGAGTTTCCACTATTTCCTATGGGAACCAATATACTTCCCCTTCCTATAGCCCCAACATGATTCAAATAGGCCACTGTATCTCGATTCACCATTTCTGTGTAATAATCAATACACAACACTGCTATATTGGAAATAAATTCTTGGTTCAACCCAACCTAAAAAATTTGAACCTTCAATGATGTACTACCTACAACCTCAGGTGAAAATGACACAAAGATCATAAACAGAGCCTCATATTTTATCACCAACATATTAACTTACTTTAATCAGATGAAATTAATTCTACACTAAATTATGAACGTATGAGGGTAGAATTTTTCATTAAACAATTGCTCAAATGCCTCCTATGTCAATCATTGGTCCGTCCCAGCTTGGACCGCCTGCTCTCACCACTGAAGGGAGAGATCTTCCAATATGTACTTGGATAACAACACGTTCATCCCTACCGGTGTTCCAATGAAGACATATATTATTTTTATTCTTTTCAAAAACTCTTCAGCCTTTTCTAGCTCCGAATTACTCCTAAACATGGGTAGATTCGGCCTTTGAAACAGAGCTTCATGATCTGCATGTTTTGGTTCATCCACTTAATTCCCACTATACACATCTTGGAAAGCATTCACTATACACTGCACTAGCTACTAGTTCTCTTGATGCTCAGTTTCAACGATAATTTCAACAGTTTCTTCTAGTTGGTCTCTACAACCCCAACCAGTGCCATTTTTATCATCACAAAAACAACATAAGTCCCACTCCCTTTACATGAATAGGCATATAATCATCAAATTAAATTACATAACAACAATATCAACAAATATTTCCACATGTTCATATTTTTCATGTTATACTATTCAAAAAAATCCACTACGTTAGGAAAATAAACCCATATTAAAAATAACACAAGATTCCATTCAAATACTTCTGTTTTGAAGCCAAATAAAGAAGTTCGAAATACATACATCTATACCACACCATATATCATTATACCCCAATGAAATATGAATCCTATTGGGATGTCATTTCCACCACGCATTCCCTGTTTATCTCTTTGTCCACACCCATGACAATGAGATAAACAATTCCTATTAGTGTCTCTATAAACTAATGTAACCTACTCCCTAGTAACTTGATTTTAAAAAAAATGGATAGCTACAACTTTTTATGATATATATTTCATTTTCTGAAAATACCAAACCTTGATACAATCACAACTCAAGAAATAGACCGTGAACAAATATCAAAACCAAGAGCAACGATCAACACCACATATCAAACAACATCTCCCTCTTGAAATCCAAGGACCAAGCAAATTGATAACAATTGTAACATCTCATGCCACCTCATTGGATTTAGAGGGATGAGAAATGTTACATGTCCTTATGAAGAATTCCCAAGGAAAAAAGGCTACAAATTGAAGAATAAATTGGGAAACAATTTTCTCTTGAGACAAAACCATCTATACAAAAAATCCCATATCAACAAATTACATGATTCATGTCGACGAAACAACCGAAAACATGGATTACCAAAAAGAAAACCGACTAATCCAAAATAATCCCATATGCCAAATACAAAAAATTCAAAATCAGAGTACTAAGTGTTTGAAAACAACAAGACTTCTACAGAACTATGAAATCATCCGTAGCTCCAAACTAAGATCCATTAACCAAGAACCACAACATAACAAAAGCATCATGTTGAACCACTAGTGAAATGAGGTGATTTACTATTACATGTTCCCTGGAATACAACATATGTAAAATCCCTAATGTTCCAATGTTGAGGTGATTATAAATACTCAGTAGTTTTTCCCCAAAATACTTCCCTACACACACCACTAGGGTGAGGTAGTTAGCACATTTATATAAAACAATTCATTTGAAACATTCAATAATGCAACCATTACCACATGACAAACATACCCTTCTAAATCCTTGTAACACATGGAAAATCTACATACATTCCGTAATACATACAATCGTCAGACACATTAAAAAAATCAATTTACATTTTGGATAGCCACAACACAATATATGCACAACACAATGTTTCCCAAACCCATACCGGTATAACAATCATTGTAGCACTTCTTTCTGATTTGTTCCTTCATTCCTAATTTTGTGGCACATCCCATGCCCTTATCCCTGATGATGTCCCTTCCATCCACTATCCATACTTCTTTTTATATTGCAACATATCACTCACTTTACACACAATACTTAAACATGTCAAAACCATGTAGAACGTACAATAGACATAACAATATGAAAATAACCATTTCGATCACATGTAAATATACTTCAATAAATAATGTACGGACCCGACCCCAGTTTCCCAGAGCAGGTCCCTTGTTTGATTACGTTGGAATACGTACAATCAATACAAATCCCAAAGGAAATATTAGTTTAGTGTTATTGGAAACAATATTCATACATAAGTTCAATAATTACAACAAGAAGAGAAATAAAACATGGAAACTCTTTAGACAACACCCATAACTCCTAGGTTATTTCAGCATGTCATTCATAATAAACTTATTCATGTCCTGAAATAAATGATACATATGAAAGGGGTGAGATAAAATGCCAAGTAAGATTAAGCAATACAGTGTAAGATAATTTAATCATAAGACATGGTGCATAATTGAAAACACATGCCTTTAATAATAAACTTGAACACATTATGACAGGAAAAAAAGCTGAGTAAATAATTCCATAATAAAACATAATCATGGGTATTCTAGTAAAAAAATAACCACATAGAATATCATTAGCTAAAATCATAATGATAGAATGCATAATTCCGGACAATCAGAAACATTTTTTCAAGGCCTCGGCCAAGACGTCTTATGATTAAGGCTGCGGCCAAAATCTATATCACATCAGGAAAGGCCTCAGCCAATTCCCTGTCTAGTTGTCCCATGAGACCTACAGATGCATCAATGGGCTATAGAGGGCCCCACATGTCACATAATAAGTCCAATTCAATCCTGATATGAGCGGAGATAAACATAAATAACAAATATATTCATATTGAAACTGTTATATGAAATGTAACTATCTTTCCCCAATCATTAAACATAAAACACTAACCATTCAGAATAATATGGTGAATGGTTTTTTGATAGATCATCCACAATAGAGTTAGTCATAAACATTTAAATCAAATATTTTAGATGACTTCATAAATTATTAAACTCAATAATACCATGGAATCAACAAGAGTGTCGAATTAGACAAAAACACTCTTATAAAATCATTAAGCAATTCTTGAGGTAAATACTCTTTTATTTTGAAAAGACGAGTACTTTTGAAAAAATATTTGTATAAAACCATAAGTGAATTAAGATAGTATTTTCATAATAAAATGAGTGACTTTATAAGGATAATGGTTCTTAAAGACATATTATTGAATTCCCTTGAAAATAGATAGTAAATTGATAAATTCCCTTAAATCGGGATTATATTTTAGAAACAGTTTTGAAAGTTCCTTTAAAAACGTGTACTATCCATAATATAAAGAAAGATTATGGTTTTTAAACATATTTATGTTACTAAAAAAGAACATATGATGAGTAAAAAACAATACATAAGAATTAGAACGAGGTAATTAGAAATTGAAAGTATTCAGAATGAAAATGGAATTTCGGGTGGAAAAACCCATACATTAACTCCGAACGTGTTCTGCTCTTGTACTTAAGTTCTTGGAATATGAAATTATACCTATTAATAACTTATTTTAGAACCTATTATAAATTTATTTAGTTTTTTATAATTCTTGTTAGTTCATTTATGTCTTTATTGATAAGTTTCCTTATTGACTTTCGTCTTTTCAGATTGTCCATTTCTCTTATTTTCATATTCGGTTCACTTGTTTTTAAGTAATGAAGTTGAATGGATGTAAATATCCAGAATTGAAATTATATATTTTTTATTAACATAAATAGGTGTTATAGTTAATTTATATAACTTTTTTACATGGAATGAGGATGAATTATCATATATAACTTTAATGATAATTGTTTTGGTTAATTTGTGGGTTTTGATTACAATGAACTCAATTTTTATCATAACATAATTCCATTTGAACAAAGGGATTGAAAAATCATAAATATGATATATTAAATATAATAATCTGGTTCAACCATAACAAGAACAGTTTCATGACCAAAATTTATAATTATAAAAGAAATCGAAAGGCCATCGTCCTTGAATGTGTAAAATTGGCAAATCTCGGATGGTGTTCTTGCTACTAGTATAAAAGAAGGTAAAAAGGGGTAGATGATGATAAATTATTCCACTATCATGGAAACATTACATTAAATATAAGGTACTTTAGTCATCACAAAATTTGGATAAAGAGAGGTAATTTAAAAACAAGAGAAATGAACTTGAAAGGAAAGACAAAGAATTCAAAAGAGGAATTTACCTCTTGAACCAAACATCCTTGAGAACCTCCTTAAGGGTGAGTTTTTTGTCTCTTAATGAGACCAAAGAATTCCAGACATGGGTGAGGAGGTTGGGAGGGTATTTTTCCAGAATTTTGAGAGGGCACGAGGATTGAGAGGAGTGATTGGAAGAGGGGTGAGAGGGTGTTTTTTAGTGGAGGAGTGAGGGGATTTCATAATATAAAACTCATTAATTTATTATTTCATCAGAAGAAAAGTAATAGTAATTATTCCATGACCAAGAATAGTAATTTTAACATTTGGATTTTTATTATGGGTGGTGACATGAGCCATGATGCTAGGAATAGTCTATTTATCTTATAATGTATATATACGGTAAATTACCGTATTTAACTATTTATCCAAAAATCAAGTATTTCAGTAAAATATCAAAAATTCACCCTAACCATTTTTCCACGTGTAGAATCCAAAAATGATGTTCAATTATCAAAAATAATTTTCCAATTATTATTAATTTAATATTTAATTAAAATCATAATTTATTATCAAAAAACCAGTTTTAAAACATTAATTAACTTATTCTAAAATATAGGTATATCGTACATTCAACTTTAATATTATTTATATATTATCATAGGTATGGTTACTATTCATTAGGGTATATCACTATTCATAGGGGTATGTTAGTATTCATAAGTGTAGGTTACTATTCACCAAAAAAAATGTTTCCTTATTGGACTCTAAATAACTTAATGATTGCGACTGTGTATATCGGATTTTTGAAATTCACATCACAGAAGTGAAAAAATCATGTTTTAAGGGTCCCAATGCACATACTAGTTAATGTGATTATGAAATATTTATATGAATGTAATTTCCTTTAAAAAAATATTGGGTCATTAAATTCTCCCCTCCTTACAAATGTTTCGCCCTCGAAATTTTATTTACAATCTAGGCCAAGAACAGGTTGGGGGTACTTTTCCTTCATTGATTCCTCCAGTTCCCAAGTTGCCTCTTTGTACTTATGGTTTCTCCATAGTACCTTGACCAGATGAGTAGTCTTGTTGCATAGAACTTTGTCTCTAGGATCCAAAATTTTCACTGGATGCTCCTCATAGGAAAGATCATCCTCCAACTGAACCACCTTTAAAGAGAGTACATGTGAAGGGTCTGGTATGCACTTACTTAAGACGGATACATGAAAGACATCATGTACCATTTACAAGGTTGGTAGAAGTTCCAGTTGATATTCCACAGATATAACTCAAATAAGGATCTCGTAGGGGTTGATATACCTAGGTCATAGCTTTCCTTTCTTCCCAAACAGCATGACCTTCTTCCTTGGAGATATACATAGAAATACGAGGTCTCCTACTTTGAACTCCATGTCTCATCGACGATTATCCGTAAAACACTTCTGTCGACTTTGGGATGCCTTGATATACTACTGAATGGTTTTCAACTCTCCACCATTTCATAACCAATTCAGGTCCTAACTTCTTTCACTCACCGACTTCATCCCAACACGCCGGTGTTCTACATGTTTTCCCATAAAGGGCTTCATATGGTCCCATACAGATTCTTGAGTGGATACTATTGTTGTAGGAGAATTCAACTAGTGGAAGTTGTTGGTCCCATTATTCTTTGAATTCCATAGAACATTCCCTCAACATGTCTTCTAGTGTCTGAATAGTCCACTCAGATTAGCCATCAGTTTGAGGATGATAGGCTGTACTGAAGATTAGTTTAGTGATAAAATCATGTTGGAGACTTTTCAAGAACTCCGAGGTGAATATTGGATCACAGTCAGATACAATAGAGAGTGGTACTCCATTCATCCTTACCACTTCTTTGATGTAAATTTGTGCAAGTTGACCCATTGAGAATTCCTCTCGAACCGCTATGAAGTGAGCTATCATTTTAAGACGATCCCCAATGACCCGTATAGCATTTTTCCCTCTAGATGTTCTTGGGAGTCTAGTGAAAATGTTCATGGTAATGTTCTCCCACTTCCATGATGGTATGGGTAGTGGTTGCATCATCCCCTTAGACTTTTGTATCTCTTCCATCACTTGTTGACATACCAGACACTTTGACATATATTAAGAAATCTCCCTTTTCACATTGTCCCACCCAACGTTCTCTTAGAGATCTCAATGCATATTTGTTCTACCCAAATGTATAGAGAAATTAGAGTTATGAGCATCATTCAATAGTTCTATCGTTACCCCAGGAAAAGTAGGAACACAAAGCCTCTTCCCGAATTTCAAAATGACATCTTCATAAAAGAAATCAGTTACCTTCCCATCATTTATTTCTTTAATTTTATTTTGAAATTCTTTATCATCACCCTGAGATAATTTTATCTTCTCTAGTAAAGAAGGTTGGGAAACCATTTTAAAAAGGAGTGGTGGGATACCTTCCTTAATAATTCCCATATCCATGTTTACTAGATCCATGAACATAGGATCCCTTTCAACTCTCATCCTGTTCAAAATTTCAAGGTCTTTTCTACTCAACGCATCTGCTACCTTATTTTCATTCCTCATGTGGCAGTGTATTGTGTAATCGTAATCTTTGAGTAGAACAATCCAGCTATTTTTTCTCATATTGAGTTCTTTCTGTTAGAATATACACTTCAAAATCTTATGATCTGTATATATCTCACATTATTCTCCATAGAGGTAATGTCTCCAAATAATCAGATCAATGATTACAACAGCTAACTCAAGATCATGAGTATGATAGATTTGCTCATTAATTTTTAGCTGTCGTGACAGATAAGAAATAACCCTATCATTTTTCATAAGGACAGAACCAAGTCCTTTCATTGAAGCATCACTATAAATAACAAACCCGTCATTTCTCGTTGGTAGATTCAATATAAGAGCATTGACTAATCTTCTCTTCAGTTATTTAAAACATTCTCCACAATCTTTTGTACAAACAAATTTTACCCCATTACGTGTGAGCTTCGATAGCGGGATAGCCAGTTAGGAAAAATTCTATACGAATCGCCGATATTAACAAGGTAGGAAAATACAACTACCTACCTTAGATATATTGGTTGGAATGGGCCAATCTTGTATTTCCATTGACTTTTTAGGATCAACTCAGATTCCATCCTTAGAGACAAAATGGCCATGAAATGAAATCTCTTAAATCCAGAATTCACACTTTCTATACTTCCCATATAATTCATGTCTTCTATGAGTCTTCAGGATAATGCACAAGTGATTTTTATGATCTTAATTGATTTTGGAGTATACCAAGATATCATTAATAAATACCCCTAAAAAATCATCGAGATATTCCTTGAAAACACTGTTCATTAGTTCCATGAAGACAGAGGGTGAATTAGTCAATCCCAAAGGAATTATTATATACTCGTAATGCCTGTACCTAGTTCAAAATTCTGTTTTCAGAATTTCTTCCTTCTTCACACTCAACTGATGATATCCAGATCGAATTTCAATCTTTGAAATGATTTGAGATCAATGCAGTTGGTCAAATAAATCATCAATGCGAGGTAGGGGATATTTGTTCTTTATTGTTATAGCATTGATCTCCCTGTAGTTGATACATAACCTCATATATCCATCATTTTTCTTAAAAAAGGGTAGTGGCTCCCCATGAAGAAAAACTAGGGTGGATAAATCCCTTATTACTCATTTCCTGTAGTTTTTCTTTAGTTCCACTAATTCCACAGTGTGCATTCTATAAGGGGTCATCGATATGGGCCTTGAACAAGGAATTAAATCAATGGAAAACTAAATTTATCTTTTTAGAGGATGTCTAGGTAAATCTTTGAGAAACACATCATCATATTCTCTCACAATAGGTACATAATTTATTTTATCATTCCTTTCCTCACCCAAAATTATTTCTTTATCTTTCATCCCAATAATTGAATTTAATTGAGCTACTGTGGGTGGATCTAGATATGAATCAGGTGGTGATAATTCTTCTCTAATGATAAGGTGTTCTTTATCATCGTCATCAAAAATCATAACCTCCTTCTTATTACAATAAATTTTTTCATCATGATCCGAATGTCAATCTATATTGAGGATTATATCGAATTCAATCATGGGTATGAAAATGAGATCAGCAGATAAAAACATTTTTATGCTCTAATGGGAACAGATTGATAGAACTTTTTAGCAATGATACTTCCCATAGGAGTATTGATTGACAAATCCATTGTTAAATCAAATTGGAAATATCTAATTTTCTTAGAAAATTGGGAATATATGAAACAATGCGATGATCCAGAATCAAATAATGCATTGGCTAAGCTTGATGAAACGATCAAAGTACCTACCACCACGTCACGCGGAACTTTAACCTCTACAGTTGTGATCACATATGCTTGTCATGGCTCCCTTGGCCTCTTCTGTTGCATATTTCCTTGATGTTTTGTACAATCCTTAGCATAGTTCCCCATTTCCATATAATTATATCATCGAACATCATTAGATTCCTTTTTTCCTTTGCAATCACTAGCGGGATGTCCTTTCTGACCACATTTGTAGCATTCCTCTTTTCTTTTTAAGCACGCACCGTGGTGTTTCCTTCCACAATTGTTAGATGGTGGAAATTCAGCTCTTCCCTTCTTCCCTATTTCCTTATTTCCTTTCCCAGGGGTTTCAGAAGCCCTATTCTTTTCATTATTACCCTTAAATTAATAATACTTGTATAATTATTTTTCAGTCTTGATAGCACATGATTCTATGTCCTCGTATGATGAAATGTTTTTGGGAGACCAGTTCCCTCTGGAGGAATTGATTTACGCCATCAAATAATCGATCGATTTTTCTCCATGGATTTCTTATGTAGTCCAAAACATGTATTTCCAGCCTTGTAAAGTTGGCTTCATACATGGAATCATTTTAATCTTCCTTTTGCCTCAAATTAAATAATTTCCTCTCCATATCTTCTCTTTGTTCTTGAGGGAAATATTTTTATAAGAAGATTTCATTAAAATCCCTCTATTCTATCTCTTCTATTTCTTCCTCCTCCTTTGTGTTTTGGATTAATGACCACCATTGATCCGCATATCCCGATAGAAGCTATACTTCCATGACAACTTTCTCACTTTCATTACATCCCAAAGCGAGAAATATCTTCTCGAGGTAACATATCCACTGCTCTGCTACAAAAGGGTTTTTAGTCCCATTGAATGATGGAGGCTGTTGTCACATAAAGCGATCTAGCATAGCTCATCCACATGCTGGATCTGGATGCTCCATACGTGTAAGGGTATTATTCATAACCTGAGTAAGTTTTCCTAGTATATTTATGAGTTTCTCAGCACTAGTCACATCACCAGAGCCAACATCATTATCTTGCATCGGAGAAAAATCCCTAAAAGGGACACATGTGTTCAGGCGGTTTCGATTACTTCCACTTGGAACCATCTATAGATAATGGAATACACTAGATTAGGTTTGGAATTATAATGTATAATCTTAACTTAACAGAATACTTCAAAAAAAATTGAGATCCTACAAATGGATAATCCTATATTCCTAAATACAGTTTCTTTGAGGAATATTTTACATTTCAATCCTTCATAATGGCCTGTAAAGAAAATGTGAATTATCCTAAGAATATCCCTTGGGAGTGTCGTAACCAAGAGATAAGAAAGACCCATTTTTGTGCACCAGTTCCCGTTCGAGTCTATCTCAAAGTGGTGTTATTGGGTTTTACCCCTAGATACATATGTGCCAGAGCCGCCACTACCTGCTCGTATCCAGACTGGGATGTATTGATTGAAATATCCACATAATCTATTCCGTACAAAAATACCAGGATGTTATTGAATGTATATCCTTAAATACTAACTTGGGACTCTTCCCTAATTCTATTTTTTCTAAATCTAGTTTCCATGTACTCGACTAAACTTCTTTTGATACAAACTGTAGGGACCCCACCCCAGTTTCCCAGAGCCAGTGCCTTGTTTGATTACGTTGGAATATATACAAGGAATACAACACCTAAAGGACCAAGTAGTTTAGTATTATTGAAAACAATATTAATACATAAGTTCAATAATTACTACTTGAAGATAAATACAACATGGAAATCCATAGACAACACCCCTAACTCCTAGGTTATTTCAGCATGTCATTCATAATAAACATCTTCATGTCCTGAAATAAATGATACATAAGAAAGCGGTGAGCTCAAATAATCAGTAAGAGTAAGAAATATAGTGAAAGATAGTATAAACATGAGACATGATCCATAATTGAAAACACATGCGTTTAATAATAAACTTGAACACATTATGGTAGGAAAATAAGCTGAGTAAATAATGTCATAATAAAACATAATCATGGGTATTCTAATAAAAGAATAACCACATGGAATATCAATATATGAACTCATAATGATGGAATGCATAATGCTAGAAATTCTGAAACATTTTTTCAAGGCCTCGGCCAAGACGTCTAATGATTAAGGCCTTGACCAAAATCTATATCTCATCGGGAAAGGCCTCGACCAATTCCCAGTATAGTTGTCTCATGCGACCTACCGACGCATCGAGGGGCTATAGTGGGCCCCAACCACCACATAATAAGTTTAATGAATTCCTCAGATGAGTGGAGATAAACATAAATAACAAATACATTCATATTGAAACTATCATATGAAATGTAACTATCTTTCCCCAATCATTAAACATAAAACACTAACCATTCATAATAATATAGTGAATGGTTTTAGGATTGATAATCCACAATAGAGTTAGTCATAAACCATTAATTTTAATATGGTAGCTGAATTCATAAATTATTGAACTCAATAATACCTTGGAATCAATAAGAGTGTTGAATTAGACGAAAACACTCTTATAAAATCATTATGCAATTCTTGAGATAAATACTCTTTTATTTTGAAAAGTAGAGTTCTTTTGGAAAAATATTTTTATAAAACCAGAGGTGAATTAATATAGTATTTTCATAATAAAATGAGTGATTTCATAAGGATAATGGTTCTAAAAAACATATTATAGAATTCCCTTGAATATAGATAAGAATTTGAGAAATTTCCTTAAATAGGGCTTGTATTTTGGAAACAGTTTTGAATGTTCGTTGAAAAATGTGTAACTATCCATAAAATAAGTAAGGATTCTGGTTTGTAAACATATATATGATACTCACACAGATCATATGATGAGTCCATAACCAAACATAATAATTATATCAAGGTAATTAGACAATGATAGTATCCTGAATGAAAATTGAAGATCAGGTGGAATGAACCTTACCTTAACTCTGAACGTGTTCCGCTCCTATACATAAGTTCCAGGAATATGAAATTATACTTATTAATGACTTATTTCAGAACCTATTATACATGTATTTAGTTAATCATATTTCTGGATAGTTCATTTATGTATTTATTTCTTAGTTATTGTATTGACTTTCGTCATTCCAGAGTGTTTGTTTTTATTATTTTCATATTCGGTTCACTTGTTTTTAAGTAATGAGGTGGAATGGATGTAAATATCCAGAAATGAAATTATATATTATTTATGATCATAAATACGTGTTATTTTTAATTTATATAACTTGGTTAAATTGAACGAGGATGAATTATCATATAGAAATTAAATGATAATTGTTTTTGTGAATTTGTGGGTTTTAATTACAACGTAGTCATTTTTCATTATAACCTAATAAAATTTGAACATAGGGATTAAATAATATTAAATAGGTTATATTATATATAATAATCTGCTCAAACATAAAAATAATGGTTTTATTACCAGAATTTAGAATAATAAAATAAATCGAATGTCTGTCGTCCTTGAATATGTAAAATTGACACATCTCAGATGGTGTTCTTGGTACTAGTATAAAAGAAGGTAAAAAGGGGGATATGATGATATCGTATTCCACTATCATGAAACAATTCCCATACATATATGTTACTGGTGTCATCACAAAATTTTGATAAAGAGGGGTAATAGAAAATGAAAACAAATGAACTTGAAAGGAAAGACAAAGAATTGAAAAGAGGAATTTACCTCTGTAACCAAACATTCTTGAGAACCTTATTAAGGGATATGTTTTGGTCTTTCAATGAGATAGAATCTTTTTGGACATGGGAGAGGAGGTAAGGAGGGTAGTTTTCAAGAATTTGAGGAATGCACAAGGCTTGAGAGGAGTGATTGGAAGAGGGGGTGAGAGGGGTTTTTATTGTGGAGGAGAGAGGGGATTTCTTAATATAAAACTCCTTAATTTTTTATTTCATCACAAGACATGTAATAGTAAGTATTCCATTAACAAGAATAGTAATTTTATCATTTGAATTATGATTAAGGATGGTTACATCAACCATTATGCTAAGAATAGTCTATTTAGCTTATAATGTATATATATGATAAATTACAGTATTTTACTACTAATCAAAAAATCAGGTATATCAAAAAAATCCCAAAAATTCAACCATACCATTTTTGGACGTGTAGAATCCAAAAATTAAGTCCATTTTTCAAAAATGATTTTCTAAATATTATTAAATTAATATTTAATTAAAATCATAATTTATTATAAAAAACCAGTTTGAAAACATTCATTATCTTATTCTAAAATATAGGTATATCGTACTTTCAGCATAAATATTATTTATATATTATCAAAGGTAAGGTTAGTATGTAACACCCCAAGCATCCACGGTATGTTTCCCTTTGAATAATGCAATGGCGTGCGTTGTACGCAACATTGAGATTCTAACACACCACAACCAATCAAACTAGCCGTTATGAATATTAATACCTAATTTTTAAAATTTTATAAATTCTATCTATAAAAATGGACTTCATTTTTGGATTTGGAATATCGAAATCATCTTAGGGTGAAATTTTGGTACTTTTCGGATAACTTTCATATTTTGATGAATAGTGAAAATTACTAAATTTTAATTAAAAACAACCTTTTTAATCGAAAAAATTAATATTGATAAATTATGAATTCGAGTGGTTTTAAAGTATATTTAGAATATATTTTTACCATTTAATTCAATGTTTGTCATTGGACTTAATTTCACAATTAAACTAGACATAATCAAGTGCCAATCTTTTGATAGTTATTATCTCTTAAAACCACGCTTTTTGTTTTAACAATAGGAAATAATTTTAAATTAATTTCTTCCACTTCTGTGTTTCGAATTAGGAAAAATGGATTCCAAATTTGGAATCATGATGTTCAAATTGTGTAAATAGGTCACTTTTATTTTGATACTTTTTGAATATTTACTTCGGTAAATATTTTATTTACCATGGTTAAAAGGTAAATCTGGTAAATATGGGTTAAAAAATAATATTATAATAATACAATATTACCCTAAAACGTGTCATAACTCTATTTGTTGATGCATGGCAGACCATGTGCATCTTTTGGTCGATTTTGGGACCCCATGAATCCACTTGTAAGTGATAGGGACACTTTATTTTAATTAAGTAAAAATGGATACAAAAATGACACAAGCGTATATCTTTAAAAAAAACAATTGTTACATAGGGTTATATATGTTGGAATTTAGACTATAAATATTAATTAGAAAGATAAAATTATTTTCTACATAATGATATTTTATTTTTAAATTTTCGACATTATATAATTTAATTTATTTATGACACAATTGTGATGTAGCAATTACTAAATTAATAAAATATTAGAATAATTGATATTATAAATACACAAATAAATGTAATTTGAGACATTTTATAAATAAAAATAATTTTCTAGGATACTATGAGATGTTAGGATTTATTAAATTAACTTTTTTTCAAAGTAATCATTATGTTATGATTTTTACAAAAAATAGTTATTGAATAGTGTCAAAATTGACATAAAAGTGTTTTTAAAACAAATATTATATTATTAATTGATATTAAATTCCTAAAAATCTAAGGTTCGGCCAAGAGACTTATATAATGATAGGTGTATCATTAATGAACCACTTTGGGGTCTATTGAATTCATATAGTAGGTTTATTAACCATATAATATAAAAATAAAAAGAGACCTTGAAAAAGTTAAACTAATTAACTAAGAGTTAATACTCAACGATATGGTTAATATAATGACAAAAACCTATCTAAATTCTATTGGTTGAGTGGTTTTCAACCTATAACCACATTAAACTTTAAATAATCCTCTTTTGAGCCATTAGAAACCGGATATAAATTTATTATAAAATAATATTTCTAGCTTTTCCAAAGGTGCCCCTCACACCTCTTATAAAAGGGTACTCCCCCTTCTCATTACTTCACACCTTCAAAGCCTTTTTGCTCGACCGAAACCTGCCCAAATACTCTCTAAACGTCCCTCACTACATCCTAGAGGCCTTATTTGGATCAGAAACCCATCCTAAGGAGCCCTTTTGATCAAATCAAAAGGAAGAACCCGAAGAAGAGGTAATGATTTACCACCCTTTTTCAAGTTCCTTTCTTCTCCATCTTCTTCTTTATTTTTTATTTCTATTCTAAAATAATGAATCAAGTATATCCTATATACTTTAATATTATTATAAATATCATACAACCATATTAATTATTCTATCCACCCTTTGAATAACAAGTCACCATACGTGCGTACGTATGGCTTACCGTCTCCACGTCGTGGTGTAATTGTATTTCAATAAATTATTATTTTTATGGGTATAATAATGATGTGTAATTCATGTAAATAATAAATATAACATTATAATTATTATGTATATATGATATACCATCCAATTATATATTATTTTAATATCAAAAGAATGATATTGTCGCTCATGCGTACGTACGGACAACCGTCTCCACGAACGCGATGAGATTCATTCTCTATCGTATCCATTCAAGTATAATTATCATTTGATGATTTAAAAATAATGTTTATGAAATTGATATCAATTTGGATATGAATAAGATACAAAATATCCATGAAAACCACGACAAACATAACAAAACATAAAAAAGAAAACGAGTAAGTTAACTCCCGAAACGACGACAATTCTAAGATATTATTTATAATGAAATGTTAAAAGATAATATATGATATCTTATTAATGTATATGATTATTTAATAATTTAATAACAATTGTTTAACCATTATACAGGAGGTTAACCTGCTGTCGACCGAGGGAAAAGTACAAATTAAGGGGTTTCTTATCTCACTTTTAATTTCGTGAGATTTCCATTGTTCATCACTTATTTATTGCATGTGGTGTGTGTACTGCCCATGATTGTATTAATTATGTAATATACTTTAATTTATGGATATTTACATCATCATTGTATTATCCTTCTTTCATGGGTGCATGTTTTATAAGTTTCCAAATCGATAAGGGAATTTGAAATTTCAATTTCCACTCATTCGGCTTTACGCATACTTCATTGATTATTTTTCTCCAGGATTTTGTGAGGAATCACTACTCATTTGATTATGTCATAATTTCCACTCCCCTTTCTATGGATATACTTTTTATAACCATAATCACTCCATTGATAAATTCTCATGTCATCGATTTGAACTTGATAAGAGTAATTTTAACTCAATCTCCATTTGTTGAGTTAATGATCCAATTCATTGGTGTTGTTTTTAAAAGAATATGTGTGAATGTCCTCTGATTGATTTAAACTGAATATCCAATCTTTTTGAGTGTATTTATATTTTTCACACATAATTATACCATTTATTTATCCTTAACCTAAGGATATGGTCTTTATAAGAAGTTTCATCTCTAATTACATTCCAATGAGACTCCTTTGTTGTTATAAACCAAATCACTTTTACATGGTGTATATAATACACTTTTATATAGTATATCACGAATCCCTTTATTCTCATGATATTACAATGTTTTTATTACCTTAACTATTTGTATTCAAGTGCCTCTCTTTTGGTTAGAAACTCTAACTAAAATATATTTTTAAGTGTTTTAAAGATTGATTATTCTAAATATTTCTCATTAATGTCCATGTTTTAATAATTGTTTTAAGGATTTATTTATATGGACATTAAAGTTTCCAAATCAATTTTCCTTTTAATAGATTCAAATTGGTATGTGAAACTTTGATTCAAAAATCTATTTTAAATGACTTCTTGACAAATACTGTGACTTTTATATGTTTTCAAGAAAAGGGGGATATTTATCTCTAATAGTTTTGGTGATTATTTTCATCTATGTCAATAATCCTTCATCATTCTCGATTGAGGTTATTATGATACAATACAATCTCCCATATTGTATCGAATGAGTAATGTTTGACTGTGGATGTGCTATTTTTATACCATTCATGGTTTGTGGATAATGTATTGACATTTCATATGCTAGTTTTAATACAAATGTTTATGTTATGATTAAAACATGTTCATATGAGGAATGCATTGGACTTAGTAGGTGACGGGTGGAGCCCGCTATAGCTCCTCGATGCATCGGTAGGTCTCATGAGACAAACTAGTGTCTTGGCATAAGGCCTTGACAAAATCTTATTTGTAGTCTTGGCACGAGGCCTTGGCTATGTGGTTATGATAGTCTGGCATTATGGATTCCATCATTATGAAAGTGGTTATTGATATCGTATGTGATTATTCGACTAGTAGAATATCCATGTAATTAAGTAAATGGCATAATTTCATTTTTTCTTTTCCATTTTATGTTGAAGTTCATGTTTAAAAGGATTTTGTTTTATTTATAAATTTCCTTAAGTGTTTATTCTTATCTATGAAAGCTTCTGCTATATTATTATCCTTACTGAGCATCTGAGCTCACCCCTTTTAATGTTTTATTTTTCCTAGTATTGTGAAGAAGTAAATTATGAATGACCTGCAGGGATAGTATGAGTGTGGACTATGGAGACTATGTTATTGTTGTTTTCAGCTTATGATGTAATGTAAACTTTATTAATGTATCTAGTTATTCCATGGCTACTAATCTAATCGGTCTTTCGAGACTTGATCTTTCTTGTGATCATGCCAATGTTATGTAATAATGCACCGACTCTGGGTAACTGGGGTCGGGGCATTACAGTTGGTATCAGAGGAAGTTTAGTACAAACCTTGGAAGCTATATTGAGATAAACTCTGATTAGAGCACGTAGACCTAATATTAACTTTGAGGATTAGTATAGAAGAACTTCCTAGAATTTTGGTATTGTAGATATTTTGTGAGTATTCTGAGAAATACATCCCTGTCTGGATACGAGAAGTTATAGGCGGCTCAGGAACAGATGTACCTAGGGGTAAAACCCAAAAACACCACTTTGAGCTAGACTCAAACGTGAACTGGTACTCGACAACGGGCCTTGCTGCACTCTTGGTTACGACACTCCCACCGGATATGCTTAGGATAATTTACATTTTATTTACTAACCGATTTGAAGTATTAAATATATAAGTTGAGATTAAATGACCTTGGTTAATCCTAATGTGTTTTAAATTGAGAATATGGTGACATGTTAATCTCTAAATGATATAATGACTACTGTTACTCACACAATGCTTTTTGGTTTTAGTCAATGGCTGGATTCCAAGGAAGTCATAGTGACTTTGAGAATGATGTACAAGGTGGGAACGGTGGTGGCAGTGAGCAAAAAAATGGAATGTTGATATGTGTAAAAGATATCGTCTTAATGCCAAATTAATTTTCCAAAAATATGATCAAAAATATGTATATTAACTAATTCCCAGACTCAAAAAAGAAGAGAAAGGTGATGAATGATAAGGGCTCCTGCAGTAGAGACCATGGTGAATGGAATCCTCAATTTCCATCATACATGAAATGTGGAAGGAGACACCCAGGAAAGTGTCTCAATGTGAGAAAGAAATGCTATACATGCGGGAAGGAAGGACATAATGTGAAGAATTTCCAAAGAAAAATGAAGAGTACTATTGAAGAAGATTAAAATGGTCCCAAGAGTCTATTTACAGTCATTTGCCATAAATGTAGGGGACCTGGCCATTACCTCAGTGAATTCCCTATTCTATAGGATATTTTCATGGTCAAAGAAGAAGCTATGTGGAAATAAATGGTTGGATAGATGTTTAAATAGTGTTAGTGCTCCTTGTTGATGGGTTTACTTTGGAATAATTTTCTCTTGTATTTGAAACCCCGCAGTTTTCCATGTGAGAATGATATTTGAGGAAGAATTGTCTCTTCTCTTATGGATATAGGTATAAATAACCATTTGGTTTTATATGATCATTGGGGTTTGAGAGAATAATAAGTTATTATAATTTGGGATGAAAATGCAAGGTATGATATAACATTTGTGGTTAAATTATGTTATGGTATTTTTGAGGAACTTATCTCATTTTGGTAATATTATAAAATATAGTTTTTGAAAAAGGACAACACGTAGACTGTGTGACAACCCGTCGTGTCAGACAAAGCTGTGGAATCGAACCCACAACCAAGGTGCGATTGGGATTTATCGCCTACCACTGGACTAAGTGAAGTCCCTAGAGAGTGTGACTAATTATTTTTAGTTAAATGATTTTATTGATCAATAATAATTTGATTTGGGTTCTTATGTCTTATTAAATGAATACCCTTGGTATAGGAAAATGATTTGGTGATTAGGTGATAGATGTTATTTTGGAAGTTGTTCGCTTTGTTGTTAACACTATATACCCAAGGAAAATAGGATATTATGGGATTTCATTTTAGGAGTAATGGTGGATTTTTATCTATGTTTTTATTATGGATTTATAGTTTTTTTGGTTGTTTATGGAAATGATTAGGTTAATTAGTTTTAAGTACGTGACTTTAAGAGTAATTAATGTCATTTGGAGATACAATTTAACATGGAAGACTACATTCTTATATTTTTTGAGTTTCAATATTAGTTTGGATTATATTGAAGTATTTTAAGGACAATTGATTATTGAATGAAATTTATTTAACTTTGGGGTATTGATGGTTTAATTTTAGAAATTAAGATTAGTTTTTTTCTCTAATGGAATTTTTGTTTGGGGGGGGGATAAGATATTATACTAACCATTTTGGTTTTGATTAATCTCTAAATACAAGTTAAATATATAGTTTATCCTATATGGATCATGTATTTCTATAGAAGTTTATTCTAGCTCTTTCATTGTGACCATGTCTTCTTGAATACTCATTGTTCAAAAAAATGAGTTAGTGGTAAACATTTATTAAATAATGAAACTCTACTTAAAAATTAATTATATCTCTTTATGTTCTTAGTCAATATCATAAATGTATTCCTATCCATATGTAATGTAACTTAAAACAAAAAAAAATGTTTTCCGTTTACTTTTCCTATTGGGAGACTAAGGACCGTTTGTCCCAACAGAAGTTTGTGATTTTTTTATTATTAACTTTCTCCTGATCATGTTTTCTATCCCTATCCATCAGAACTGAACACTTAGTTTATCGTCCATATCCATGTTTTCCTACATGGAATCCTAGTTTGGGTTATCTTGGGTGACCTTTGTACCTCTCTTCCTTTCTTTTAAAGTGATAGTTTTATTGACTCTTTTTACGATGTGGGACAGTCCATTATATTCTCAAGCCCAATTTTAAAAAAATTGCGAGGACGCAATTTATTGAAGGAGGGGAGAATGTAACACCCCAAGAATCCACGGTATGTTTTCCTTTGAATAATGCAATGGTGTGCGTTATACGCAACTTCGAGATTCTAACACACCACAACCAATCAAACTAGCCGTAATGAATAGTAATACATGATTTTTGAAATTTTATAAATTCTATATCTCAAAATGGACTTCATTTTTGGATTCTGAATATCAAAATTAGCCTAGGGTGAAATTTTGGTACTTTTCGGATAACTTTCATATTTTGATGAATAGTTCATATTACTAAATTTTAATTAAGAAATACTTTTTTAATCGAAATAAGTAATATTGATAAATTATGACTTTGAGTGGTTTTAAAGTATATTTAGAATATATTTTTACCATTTAATTAAATGTTTTTCATTGGACATAATTTCACAATTAAACCAGACATAAACAATTGCCAATATTTTGATAGTTATTATCTCTTAAAAAAAAGTTTTTTATTTTAACAACGGGAATTAATTTTAAATTAATTTCTTCCACTTCTGTGTTTTGAATTTGGAAAAATGGATTCCAAATTTGGAATCGGGATGTTAAAATTGTGTCAATAGGTAACTTTTATTTTTAGACATTTTGAATAATTACTTCGGTAAATATTTTATTTACCATGGTTAAAAGGTAAATCCGATAAATAAGGGTTAAAAAATAATATTATAATAATACTAAATTACCATAAAACGTGTCTTAACCCTATGTTTTGATACATTTCCCACCATGGGCATCTTTGGGTCGATTTTGGGACCCCATGGATCCACTTGTAAGTGATAGGGACACTTTATTTTAATTAAGTTAAAATGAATACGAAAATGACACAAGCATATATCTTTCAGAAAAACAATTGTTATATAGGGAAATATATGTTTGATTTTAGACTATAAATATTAATTAGAAAGATTAAATGTTTTCCTACATAATAATATTTTATTTGTAATTTTTAGACATTATATAATTTAATATATTTATGACACAATGGTGATGTAGTAATTACTAAATTAATGAAAAATTAGAATTATTGATATTATAAATACCCAAATAAATGTAATTTTAAACTTTTTATAAATAAAAATAATTTTCTAGGATAATATGCCATGTTAGTATTTATTTAATTAATTTTTTTTGAAGTAACCATTCTGTTATGATTTTTAATAAAATAAATTATTAAATATTTTCAAAATTGACATAAAAGAGTTTTTAAAACAAATATTATATTATTAATTGATATTAAATTCTTAAAAATATAAGGATAGGCCAAGAGTCTTATATCATGATATTTTTATCATTAATGGACCACTTAGGGGTCTCTTGGATGTATATAGAATGTTTATTAATCATATAATATAAAAATACAAAGAGACATCGTAAAAGTTAAACTAAGTAACTAAGAGTTAATACTTAAATATATGGTTAATATAATGACCCAAACCTGTCTAAATTCCATTGGTTGAGTGTTTTTATACCTATAACCACCTTATTTTATAAAGAATCTACTTTGGAGCCATTATAAACCGAATATGAATTTATTATAAAATAATATATCTAGCTTTTCCAAAGGTTCCCTCACCCCTCTTATTAAAGGGAACTCCACCTTCTCATTAATTCAAACCATAAAAGCCTTTTGGTTCGACCAACCATTTCCCAAATACTCTCTCAACTTCCCTAAATACATTCATGAGGCCTCAGTTAGATCAGAAATCCAACCTAAGGATCCCTTTTGATCAAATCAAAAGGAAGAACCCAAAGAAGAGGTAATGATTTCCCCACACTTTTTCATGTTCCTTTCTTCTTCCACTTCTTATTTCTTTGTTATTTAAATTCTAAAATAATGAATCCAGTATCTCCTATATATTGTAATATTGTTATAAATATGGTACAACCATATTCAGTATTCTATCCACCCTTTGAATAACATGTCACCATACGTGCGTACGTACGGCTTACCGTCTCCACGTCGTGGTGTAATTGTTTTTCAATAAATTATTATTTAGATGGATATAATAATGATTTGTAATTCATGTAAATAATTAATATAACATGATAATTATTCTGTATATATGATATACCATCCAATTATATATTATTTTAATATCAAAATAATGATATTGTCGCTCGTGCGTACATACGGACTACCGTCTCCACGAACGCGATGAGATTCATTCTCTATCGTATCCATTCAAGTATAATTATCATTTTATGATTTAAAAATAATGTTTAAAGACATTATATAATTATGTATATGAATAAGATACAACCTATCCAGGACAACCATGGCTTACGTAACAAAACATATAAAAGAAAATGAGTAAGTTAACACCAGAAACGACGATAATTCTAAGATATTATTAACAAAGAAATGTTAAAATATCATATATGATATCATATTAATGTATATTATTATTAAAAAATTTAATAAAAATTATTTCACCATTATAAAAAAGGTTAACCTACCATCGACCAAGGAAAAAGTACAAAGTAAGGGGTTTCTTATCTCACTTTTAATTTCGTGAGATTTCCATTGTTCACCAATTATTTATTGTATGTGGTGTGTTTACTGCCCATGATTGTATTCATTGTGTAATATAAATTAATTTAAGGATATTTGAATCATCATTGTATTATCCTTCTTTCATGGGTGCATGTTTCATATGTTACCAAATCGGTAATGGAATTTGAAATTTCAATTTCCACTCATTCGGCTTTACGCATACTTCATTGATTATTTTACTCCAAGATTATGTGTGGAATCACTATTCATTTGATTATGTCATAATCTACACTCCCCTTTCTGTAGATATACTTTTTATACACATAATCACTCCATTGATAAATTCTCAAGTCATCGATTTGAACTTGATAAGAGTAATTTTAACTCAATCTCCATTTGTTGAGTTAAATATCCAATACATTGGTGTTGTTTTTACAAGAATATGTGTGAATGTCCTCTGATTGATTTACACTGAATATCCAATCATTTTGAGTGTATATATATTTGTCACACATAATTATACCATTGATATATCCTTAACTTAAGGATATGGTCTTTTTAATAAGTTTAATCTCTAATTACATTCCATTGAGACTCCTTTGTTGTTATACACCAAATCACTTTTACATGGTGTATATAATACACATTGATATAGTATATCATGAATCCCTTTATTCTCATGATATTACAATGATTTTATTAAATTAATTATTTGTATTCAAGTGTCTCTCTTTTGGTTAGAAAATCTAACAAAAATACATTTTATAGTGTTTTAAAGATTTATTATTCTAAATCTTTCTCATTAATGACCATGTTTTAAAAATGGTTTTAAGGATTTATTTATATGGACATTAAAGTTTCCAAATCAAAATTCCTTTTAAAAGTTTCAAATTGGTATGGGACACTTTGATTCAAATATCTATTTTAAATGACTTCTTGACAAATAGTGTGACTTTTAAATGTTTTCAAGAAAAGGGGGATAGTTCTCTCTAATAGTTTTGGTGATTATTTTCATCTATGTCAATAATCCTTCATCATTCTCGATTGAGGTTATTATGATACAATACAATCATCCATATTGTATCGAATGAGTTGTGTTTGACTATGGATGTGCTATTTTTATACCATTCATGTTTTGTGGATAAAGTATTGGCATTTCGTATGCTAGTTTTAATACGAATGTTTATGTTATGTTTAAAACATGTTCATATGAGGAATGCATTAGACTTAGTAAGTGACGGGTGGAGCCCACTATTGCTCCTTGATGCATCGGTATGTCTCATTAGACAAACTAGTGTCTTGGCACATGGCCTTGACAAAATATTATTTGTAGTCCTGGCACGAGGCCTTGGCTATGTGGTTATGATAGTCTGGCATTATGCATTCCATCATTATGAAATTGGTTATTGATATTGCATGTAATTATTCAACTAGTAGAATATCCATGTAATTAAGTAAATTGAATAATTTTATTTTATCTTTTCCATTTTATGTTGAAGTTCAAGTTTAAAAGGATTTTGTTTTATTTATAAATTGCCTTAAGTGTTTATGCTTATCTATGAATGCTTCTTCTATATTATTAACCTTACTGAGCATCTGAGCTCACCCCTTTCAATGTTTTATTTTTCCAAGGATTGTGAAGAAGTATGTTATGAATGACCTGCAGGGATAGTATGAGTGTGGACTATGGGGACTATGTTGTTGTTGTTTTCAGTTTATTATGTAATGTAAACCTTATTAATGTATCTAGTTATTCCAAGGCTACTAAACTAATCGGTCTTTCAAGACTTGATCTTTCTTGTGATCATGCCAATGTTATATAATAATGCACCAACTCTGGGTAAATGGGGTCAGGGTGTTACATAGTATTTAATATGGTATATCAATATTCATAAGGGTATGTTACTATTTATTAGGGTATGGTACTATTCACCAAAAATTACATTTTTCTTATTGGACTCTAAATAACTTACTGACCGCGACATTGTGTGTCGGATTTTGACATTCAAATCACAGAAGTGAAAAACATATGTTTTAAACCTTCCATAGCACTTAGTAGTTAATGTGATTATGAAATATTTATAAGAAACCAATTTCCTTTAAAAAAATATTGGGTCGTTACAAATCAACTATTTATTGAAATAACCAATTAATAGTTTTCTATTCCAAACAACATTTCAATAAAAAAATCTTTATTTAAAACCCTTTTTCATCGTCGATTTTCAAAAATCAATCCCCAAAACCCATTTTATAATCTCCATTTATAATCCACAATAAGTGCATTTCACCACAAACCCCATTTTCCCAAAAATCCCCATAACATAAACAAAGGGATTTCTAACAGTTATTGCAAATAAAAAAAATATTAATATTAATAAAAACATATTAATTGTTACCAAGATTCAAGTTCTTGAAATGTGGAGTTGATAGAGAAGTAACATACCTTTAGGGTCCCTGCGAAATCAACCCACAAGAAACTATAACTCAAATCTAGAAAACAAACCACCGAAACCGCTCTAGATCCCCTTCCCTAACATCTACAAGCCTAAAAATTGACACACAAGGCAACCAAAAACATATATCAACAAAAATTGGGTGAAGATATTGAAAAAAATGAGAGGGGGATTTATATCTATTAGAAACCACAAATAACCATGAGAGGAGACTTACCTATGATGAAACACCTTCAGTACACATAGAAACCACTTTGATTTTCATTCAAAACATTTATGGGAGAACCTAATAACATTGATAACCCAAAATCATAAGTTATGCTCGAGTGGGAAGATGTATAGAATGAAATGTGGAATCCCTGAGGGAGACACGTTTTAAAACAACCATTTTTTATTGGCCACTTAGTTAGCATGAACAGTTTAGAAAACTGTGCACTAACTGTGTGCACGACCCTACTTCGAGTGAAGGGGACCGCACAGTTGCCTCCCACGGGTTGGAAAACCATTCGTAGGCCGTGATAAGCCAATTTTCTACCCCCGAAACAGTTTCCTAGAGAACCCACACTGTTTCCCAAATCATTCTCAAAATTTAAAGCCAAACTTATTCAAAACCAGTCAAAACTCTCCCAACCACTTCTCAACTCATCTCAAGAACCTAAAACGCATAAAAAGAAATTTAAAAAGCTATATAACTGAAACCTACGGTGCTACATTTATGGTCAATTTTTTTAATTATACTTAATTTTATATGATAAAAAATTATTTACAATGTTATTAGAAAAATAGTGATAGAGGTTAATAATAAAAGATAAAATAAATAATTACAAAAAAAATAAAAAGTTTATTTATTGATTTATGTATTTAATGAACCTAACTATCGTAAAATATATTATTTAAAAATATATTTCATTGAAAATATTTCCACCTCATTGTGGTTGGAATTAAATATAAACTAATAATTATTTTATTCACTTAAACTGACCACTCCTCAAGAAACAATACCACACCACACCACCTCATTTCTAGTAGAAAGCATCGAAGATATTAATAAGTCTTCCCAAACCTTTCTCACTAAATCTTCCTATGTCTTAGTGCTTATGGTACCCCCCATAATTCCAGATCTAGGTCCCTCAATGCTCTCTCAAGGGTGAGATATTCAAATGGTAATTTTCTCAAAGTACCTCTCTTAATTTGTTTTTTATAGTTTGTCCTCAACGCCTTTATCCATAATATAATTATAAATAAATTATATTGAAATTATTTTTGTGTAATTTTAATTTTTTATATATTAAATCCATGTAATTTTAAAGCTCCCATTATTCCATGATAAAAAACAATTTTCCAAATTTATTCACTTTACCGCCTCGATGAATAGTGTTTTTTCATTTTCATTAAGGCCTTAATAGATGGTGATATATGTTTCATTATTGTTTAATCTGATATATATATATATATATTAACATATTTCATTTTATTAAACTAATATAGACCCACAATATTAAATAAGATAAAACATTATCCTGATGTTCGGAAAAGCCGCCAAAATAAACTAATCATTTGTCATTAATGTTTTATCTAATTAATCAACCTCACATATGAAATAAAAATGATATGTTCTACATTTTATTATTTTTTATTATAATTAAAACCCAAAATTCTACTAATTTAGTAGTAATATTATTTTATAGGAACATCCAAATAATACATAAATGAACCGATCCTGAAACCATGAATCAAACACACCCAAAACCAGGAAAATAATGAATTATTAATAATAAATGGGTTATAAGATGTTATAAAATCATCACAGAAGGTGTTATAAATACGAATATTGTTTTTTAATGAGTTAATAAAATTCTTTAAATCATTAAACGTGACTTTTGATCATGTTTGAAGGAATTTTAAATTGATGTAAGGGACTTCATATTAATATCTTTCAGTAGATCCCAATTTGGATGTTATAAACACACTGTATTTTATGAGGTGTATATAAATACCCTATGAAATATAATATCATGAAATTATTTACTCTACTTTAATTTAAATTTTCCTTTAATTATATTTTTTATTAGGTTTTATTATATACATAATTCAATTTCTAATGGGACAATTTGATTTAAATATGTTTTTAAATGTTTTTAATATTTAATTTCAAAATATTTTATTCCATGTAAATATTCATGAGATTTTCTAGGTTCGTTTATATTAATATAATGTAATTATATAGGAAATTTTTTTCCCATTTTAATTTTAATCAATTTTTTTATAACAAAATTATGTTACTTTTTTTATGTAGCACATTTTTGACAATAGAAAAAACGAATTTTTTATTATTAACATTCACGGTGACAAAAACATTTAATCCTCTATGACTATAATATTACTTATAGGACATCATTATAGATTAAATTTTATTTTTTAAATTAAAAAATTACGTTAATTTGTTTGGTATTTTTGAATTGAATATCGGGTTTCAAAAAATTAGTTCCTTTTTATTAAAATTTTGTTTGAAAAGATCATTGTATATTTGTTCAAAATTGTTGTTCTTATATTATTTAACGTTTTTTAAATGGGTTTTATGATGAAGATGTTTTATTCATGAAATGGATATTGGGATTCATATAAGAAATGGGTGAGACTGATATAACTTATATGAAGGCTATCCCCAATTATAGATCATGTGTGATCCCAATATAGCTTATTGGAAGGGTTGATACCAATTATATCTCATGAGAAATGGGAGATCCTGTTATAAATTATATTAATGTTTATCACCATTGTAGATCATAGGTATGACCAATATAATCAAAATTAAGTTTGATCGCCATTATAGATATCACATAAATAGGGTAATAATAATATTGAATGTAGCCAATATGGTAATTATATTTGAAGTGTTTTCAAAGGTGTTCAGGTAAATTATACTCAAATATAGATAATAATGTTTTTTGTTAATTTATTTGGGTTTTAAAATTTTTATTTCAGAAAATAAATGTGTTTTTTTTATTTTGAAAATGTTTTTTTATGTTTTTTTTGAAATAACCTTTAATGGGCTTTCTTGTTTTCACCTAACTAATGGGTTACAATACTTTAAATCCATTACTGGGCATTTTTGGTCACATAACGTTTTAATACATTATTCATTAGGTTTAGGGAATATTATCTAAAATGATGAGATGAAGGAGAAAATTAATTCGATTTTTTCATAAAGAGAAATCATTTTTTATATTAATGATATTAAATTTATGACAATAATCGATACTATCTATATGTTTCCAATTATGTTGAATGGATTTAATTTGTATGTTTTAATCAAAATTACCTGAAACGATAAACCAAAACATCCTCAATGGTTATTTCGTATTCCAAAATATTATAATAAGTAATTTTTAATTTTATATCCTTATAGTTGGTATCAAATTATGTTTAATATATCTTTGGATAATATGATATTTTATTTAGACATTAGGGTATCATCATCGGTTTATAATTAAAACGTTTTCAAAAGATTTTAATGTCCTAGAAAACATTTAATGGCTCCATGATATTACATTATAACGTATCTAACTGTATTTCATGAAACATTCATTCTATGGTAATTATGTGTAATTAATTTTTGGGTGAAAAATTTAAAGATTTGAAGTAACATTAGACATAAAAATATGTTATGGTTAATTTTCTAGTATTTTATTTAATTTTTGATAATGTAATAAGAATTATATAGTGTTAGAAATATGAAAACATAAACACCATCTGAAAAATTATCAGGCCCAACAAGGATGTAAGTTTTTAACCAACAACCGAAAGGCGACAATTGTGCAATGACAACCACTAGCCTTCATGAAGTCCTGGTTAATATGATTTCATAATATCAGTTAAATAAATTTATGGGTGAAAAATAAGTTGATTTTTGTAACATATGTTTTATCGAATATATTTTTCTAGTATTGAAATGGTTTTGGTTATTCTGGGATTAATTTTATTTTAGATGTTGTTCACTATTTTAAGAATCCTGCATTATTAAGTTTAATATAATATTATAAAATTTTGGTTGGGGAATTAAGGATTAAATATATTTTGGAGGAAAATATTATTTTATTATGTATTTATTGTAATTTATTTATATTACTACAATATATTGGATATTAATATTTTATGGACATATATATTATAGAGTGATATATTAATATTCATTAATATAATTTTGAGAAAAATGCTAAATTTATGATGGTAGACTATGTGATAAAGTAATTATCAATTTTTTGTTTCAATATTTGTCTAGACTACATCGAGGAATATTAAAGATAGTAATTTGTAAAATGTTATATGTTCATATTTGGCTGTCACTGTTAAATTTTAGACATTAATGTAGTTTTCAATCTTATATATGTTTAATATTTTTGAGAAATAACTTATATTGTATGTAACATTTTATTTTTGTGTAATTCCTAATTATAGTAATAATATATATTTATAATTTAATGTATTATTGGATCCATAAGAGTTTATTTTCGATCATCATGTATGAAAATTTAACTTCAATAATAATTGAATGGGGAAATTATGATATTGTGGTGAAAATTGATTATAGAAAAATACCTTTATTTTCATCTATGTACATATACTTGGATTCTTAGATGATGAACAATATATATTACTTATCTCTGTGAAACATATTTTAAATGAAAAACATTATTTTTTTTCTTTTTATACTAAGAAATAAAAGTCATATTACCCATCACTTATTTATGATTTTGGGATTGTTAACATTCTGGTGAGAATTTTCTCTATCAATCAGCTTCAAAACATGATAGTTATTTTTATATTATATATCATTAATTTCATAAATGGAATCGTATTATGTCTTATCAAAGGAGACTATCATATATTCTTTTCCCAATTACTAATTTGATGTTTTATTGACACTTAATCTCATCTAGGATGTGAAAACTGGTATTTTGAATATACAAAACCAATGTTTTTTATCACATGTAAATATTTTGAGGATTCAATTGATTAGTTGGAAAATAACTTATCACCCCATGATTTTAAATGAAAAAATTATCCTCAATACCATACATGATAGGTCACATCAACAAAAACAAACAACTAAACATTGTTATTTAAATGTGATAGTTAAAACCTAGACATTGTAATGGAGGGAGTGAATTAAATTAACTAAATTATGAAAATTTATTTTACACATGTTTTTCAAAAAAATTAATTTGTTAGTAATTAATTATAAATTAAAATATAACCATTTTAATATCAATGATGTTTTTATCATAAAACCCCAAATTTATAGACCCGTAGGGACATTTTATCATTGTAAATTATGATAATAACTATTAATGTTATATATTAATTAAAATAGTTTTATTTATATCCAATAAATATTCTTTTAAATTCATAAAATATGTTTGGAAGGATGAAATAGAACAAATTCGATTTTGATCAAACAAAACTATATTTTCTAAAAAATTAATTTTAATCCATTTGATGGTGAACATATTTTAAATCAAAAATTAAAAAATTTTCTAAATATTATATAAGAAAGTGAAGTTATTTTTTTTAATTATTATATCAAAATACTCTATGGTTTAACATTTGGTATTTTTTTACATGTTTCAATTTTTAATGAATAGTGAGAAATACTACTTTGTAATTGATTTTTTTATCTAAATAATTCATAAATAAAATTATATTATAAGTTGTTTTTGAAGTATAATTAGTTAAATTTTAAATAAATAAACTCAATTTATCTAACTATGAGAATTATCACATTGAAATTGGACATTAAAAAATTTCAATTATTGGAATGTTTCTTTACAATAAATTATTTATCATTTTCTCTGTGAGATTAGTTTTAGATCTAATTTTTCCAATTATCATAACAGAATTTTGTAAAATTGATTCAATATTTGTTAAAATAATTTCAAAATTATGTTTCAAGTTTAAAATTATTTTTTGGCTAAAAAAATTACAATGGTAAAAAATTATTTACTATAGTATTCATTAACTAGTAACAGTGGTTAAATCAAAATCATAAACTACTAACATAGATAAAAATAATAACATTTAAGGGTTTATTTGAGGTTCTTGTAGACCCTAAAAATACTACATAAAATTAATTAACAACACAGTTCATTTTAGATAATTCTTCATCAATGTTTTTTTCTTATAAATATATGATATTCAGTATTTTATCTACATGATCCTAGTTCTCCTCAAGTATAAATACCACCCCATTTTCCTCAAAAAACATGTATCTCGAAAAATAACTCATGAAATATCCAAATGAAAATCCCCATTTTATAGTGATTCTGGTGTCACCATAATCCAATATTCAATGTCCTGAATTGTCACTTAATGAGGTGATATTCATTAGGAAATTTTCTCAACAAACATATCTGAATTTCATTTCTTCTTCTAAATTATCCTCTAAAAATTCATCCATAAAGGAATAATAACTCCTAAATAATTTATATAATATATTGGTATGTTTATAATAGAATATTTGAAATCAGTTTCATTTATAATCTCCACAAATTCAATGAAATAAATCTACATTCCAATTTCGAATTATTTACCTTCTCTATGAAATGTGTTTTTTTCCCTTGTGACATTTATGGATGGACATAAAAGTATAATTATGGAAAATTACATTGAAAGAGGTATATTATGAGATTTTTAATTTTATTAAACTAATGTATACACATAATATGAAATATTAAGAAACTAGATGACGATGTTTTTAAAAAATAGACAAATAAACTAAGTTGTTATTTTTGTAGTTTATCTAATGAATCCTTCTCATGTAATAAATAAAAATGATATTTGTGGCCATTTATACATCCCAAAGTTAATTAATACACATATATTCTACTTCTAGAGTATTAATACCATTTTAAAAGAAAATATACAACTATAAATATTTTAACCAATCATGAAACCATGTATAGAATGAACACAAAACCACAAAAATAATGAAATATTATTAGTTAATGGGTCAATAGTTGGTATAAAATCATCACCATAGGTATTATATATATGAAAATAGTCATGTAGGGATAAAATAACATTATTTTATGAATTATAAGGGAGATATGAATAGGTTTGAAGGAATTTGAAAATGTTATGAGGGACTTCCTGTTAATCTGTTTTCATTGAGGAATATTTTGATGTTATACGCCCACCTTAATTAATGAGGTGTATATAAAGAAAAGTTTACATGTCATATTGTGAATTTATTTACTCTCATGTTATTCAAAAAATTTTCATTTTTTTATTCATAGGTATTATGAATCATACAATTAAATTTAGTATGAGACACCTTCATTTAAAAATATCATTTTAAAAATTTTAAATATATAATTTTCAAAAAATTTCCAACAAGTCAATTTCTTGAAATCAGTCTATATTATCTCTTATATGAATATAAAATAATTATAAATGATAATTTATATCTATTTTTTAGTGATTTACTTTTAAACATAATTGTTTTTATATCTTTTAGATGAAAAGTGTTGAATGATGAAAAAAATAATGTTATATTATTAACCTACATGACAAAAAACATCTCTGTCGTAGAGAATATAATTTAGTTTTTAAATTCTATTGATATATTAAATGTATTATTAATTGAAAATACTACTTTCCAATTTTTTGGATATTTGGAATTGAATATGGGTTTTCATAGAAAATAGAGCTTTGATATTTATAATGTTTCAATAAAAGAATGAATTATTTTTGCACCAATGTTTTCTCATGTGTAAATAAAAAATATTTCTTAAGTGTTTAATGATGAAATAGGTTTATTCTTGATTTGGCACATGATACATATATGAGAATTGGTTGATCTTGATATATCTTATATAATGGGTTAATCTCATTTAAGCTCACAAGTGAGAATGATATATGCTATAAGAAGTGGTGAGCCCCATTACAGGAAATGAATAATGGGTGATCATTATATTACATATATAAAGGGTTTCTCTCCATTTTAAATATTGGTCTGATTGATATAAAATATAAATTTTTTTATCCCTATTATATATCTCTATTGCATTGGGTAAAAAATGAATTTATTTTAATAGTTATTCCACTTTAAGGGGTTTTAAAGGGTTTTATGTAAATGATGACATTAGTCACCAATAAAAGATTTAAATAGAACGTAATGTGTTATAATGTATTTCAATGTTAAAAAAATTTTGTTTTATTATTGTTAAATTGTTTTGTTCTATTTTTTAAATTATACCTTAAATGGTTTTTCATGTTCTTCTCTAGAATGATGGTTTCCTTTATTTTAAATCCCTTACATATCATTTTTAACTCATGAATTGTTTTTAAAAAATAATTTGTTTTAAAAAATAATAAGAAAATGATGATATCAATGTGAACTTTTGTTATTATATTTCACAAATATAACCCATATTTAATATTTAAGGTTTTGGTTTTATTAAGAATTAATACAATCTTTATGTGTCTACATGTAATATATGGGTTTAATTTTTATGTGTTTTAAAAAATACATTAAAACTCTGAACACAAATATCCTCAAATGTGAATTAATGTTATAAAAAAACTACACTATGTAATATTTAAGGACGATTCCTTATAGTTCCATTGAACATATTCTAGGGGAAGATACCAAAGAGATAAACAATATTGATTGAGTTTAATTTTTTATTATTAATACATTTATTCTTGGTTTAATAATTTATATGATAAATATTATAAGAACAATATATTTTCAGAAAGAATATACACTATAATCATGAACATAAATGTTATGGTGTATTTTCAAATTCCATCCCTCTTGATGGGTTGATATTGATGTGGTTGTTGTTTTTTGATGATGTAATTCATGATATTTTCATGGATTTGTACATAGAATGCTAAATGGAATCATTTAAGAGATTTAATATAGATGGAAATATCCAGAAACCACACTGTGTATATCAAGTGAATTAGATGAGTTTCAAACCAATCACATTGATTTTATATTTTCATATCCAACAAATTATTTTAAGTAATTTTTTTTGTAAATGGAAAAATCATTTAACTTGGAAACAACGTCTAAAAATCTATAATTTTTTCATTTTTAGAAATTTGAGAGGTCATGGAAAAATATTTTCTTATATGAGGATCTTAATGAGTAAAACAATTATTATCAAATATCTTCCCAATTAGTGAAAAATATTTATGGAATGTTTCTATAATATATGACCTTTTTCTGTCCTATTTTTTTTACAAATATCATATTTCCATTAATCTTTTTGGTAATATGATTTTATTATTATAAGGCTACATCGAGAAGTGATGGTCATGAGGTGTAGTTAGCAATATATTATACTATTTAATAAAAGAAATTGTCATTCCAAATTTTGAGCCTAGTTGGATTCAATTTCATAAACACTAAATATAATTACAAATATATATGCATGAATTTTCATCATCACTACATGGAATTGAATATGGATACAAGAGATTCAATTTAATCTAGGAGCTCTAGAGGGATTATTACCCAAGACACTGATTTAGTTGAGTTTGTAGGTATAGCCACATAATTTCAGTTCGTGAATATTCATATTAAATAAGTTTCACAAGATATCATAGCTTATCTAACATAAAATATTTTTTCTTGTTTCCCATGTGTAGTGAAATATTGATAACCCATGAATTATTGGGTTCAATAGGAACTATAGGACATGATTTTGTTACATGGCATGAGTCAAAACTTATCGTTCAAGTGGTTTGATCATATTGATATGGATTTTAGAGAAGATAGATAATATAATCATCATGGGTAATTAAATAAGTTTGTATTTAACATCCAAAACAATTGGCATTGATTTGATTCAATTTATCTAATCAACGTCATTCTTCTCAATCATTTACAGAAACAAAATTATATCTATATCATTATGTGCAACGTGGGATATCATTATAGAGATACCTTTGCAAATATCAATATTCTAGTCACTTTTATATTGATATATTGGTAGGATAATAGGACATTCTTTCTCATGATCCATCATAGAGACCACCAAATTTAGAGTTAATATAACTTAACAATATCATATTGTTGTAATTTAATTTTATATTCATTCTATGGGGATTAAATCAATACCATTCCTTAATGAAAATAATATTACTATAATAATATACTTATCTAAAAAAATTATAAAATTCTTCTTCATCTATTGAATATCAATCATGGGGCATGTTATTATCCACAATGAAATTCATTTTTAATGAATATTTTTACATATAACTTTTTAAATGTTTTTTATATCCCTAGTTATCTGTCTATAGAAACCAAATCATCACATACATGGATATTACATATTTTTAGGTGAATATTAAATAAAATACAGAAACAACCCCTTTATTATAGTCATTTATTATTATCTTTAGAAATTAGGTACACTATCTTCTAACATAGTTAAATATCATCAATGTATCCCATAAATATCACACCAATTATTAAATGTGAAAATAATTTATTCAAAACATGGTGAATGGAAACATAAGAAACTGTGTGATATTATTCTATAAAATGGTAATAAGATGAGATATGTAAAATTAACAAGGATATAAGTGTATGAGAACGTGATCATTACATTTGAAAACCATAACCCACATATTTGAGATAATAATATTGGGTCACAAAATAATTAGTGGAGATTTATAATACAAGAATCATATGGTAATAAACAGAAATGACCCATGAGAGTATAATATTTGAATAAAATTTAAAATATCTTCTTACGCATAAGAATAGAAAATAATTTTCTTATAAGTCATGGATAATTTCCACAACAGTTAATGGAATTTTATGGGTGGATAGACTTATTGTGCAATACTCAGCACTATCCACACTGGAAACCCTTTACACATGGTGGAATTGTTTTACTCCCCAACATAGATAATTAGTGAGGATTCACATACAAGAGTATCATAATAGACATATCTTCATATTGAACTGGGTTCACCCCCCACTTCTTCCATATCGTACAGAAATAGTTTCACTCTTTATTCCAGCCCTATCATATTGAACAAACATCACTCCACAATCTAGTCATACTCAAATAATGATATATACTATATTACCCAATTCATTGTAGTGAGAAGTAGGTATGACATATATTTGTTAATATCATAATCAAAATCCTTAATTATAACATTACATCATCCTTGGTTATAAAAAGAAACTACCACCATGTAATGGAAATAATAAAAATGTGAAAAAATGGTCATAAAAAATCAAAAAATTATTACCCATGAAATGAAAAGGGTTTCAAAAGAATTAAAAAATAATAAGGCCGGTGGAAAAAAAAATTGGCTTCATAATCATTTAGTCATTAAATTAAAGAATTACCAATAGAAAATATAGAAGGATTCATAATAATTTTACCACGGTATAATCCCTGGATGAGAATTAGTATTCATAAACACATTTAATCATATACAAAATAAATTATATAAAAAAATAATAATTTTATCCTCTGATGAAAAACTCAATATAACATATGTTACCTCGAATAATGTCATATTATTGGGAATATAATTTTTTTTAGAAATTTCATGAAGAGAATATATTTTTATTAAAAAAGATTTTAACAATAGAAAACATTATTAAAATTATTTGAATTGAATATAAATAAAAAAAATTAGAATGAAATCACTGAAAAATTAATTAATACATTCAATAACAAAAGAATTCTACTTTGGAATAATCCTTTTTAAATATAAAGCACATTCAAAATACTTTTCCCTATGAAATTGTTTTATAAACTAAAAATATTCCAAAATATTATGGTAATATTTTTCATTTAAAGAAAATATTAAAACATATAATTTTTGCATTAAATCATTGAGTGTTCATTAAAGATAGAAATATTTCTCATATTATTCAATTAAAAAATATTTATTCTTTTGGAATTTTTTATAAAATACAATACAAAATGTTTTTAGAAAACTATAATGATTAATTTAAATAAAAATTAGTAAAAATTTAAAAATGGGTAACCATATATTTTTAAAATTATTATAATAATAATAATTTTTGTTTTGAATTTCATTTTTTAGAACATTATTTTTTAATAAAACATATTTCTGAAGGAAGAGAGAAATAAATTATAGTTTTCATAAAAAAATTCCTCGACTATCATAAGTACCATATAGTAGGAAACATATACCATTAAATAAAAAATTTATTAATTACCATATGATTATAGAATTTATTATATTATTGAGATATTGATTATAATATTTTATTATTGGAAATGTAATCACAATAAATCTTTATTAATGAATAGATATTGACATAAAATCATTATAAAGTTAATAACATTGAATCATATCCACATGAATTAAAAAAATAAAATGGTACATAAAATAAAATATGGAAAAAAATTACTTATATTACATTTCAATTTTTTTATATACCTTGTGAAATAATATAGTTGAATTAAAAAATTACATCTCTAAGAATGAATATTTAGACAGAAACATGTTTCTTACTTATTAGCTTTTGAGTTGTAGAAACAATGAAATAATATAATCAATATATATATTAATTATAATTAAATGTGGTTTATTCATGATATATTGTGTCATGTTTTAGTATATGCACTGCACAAAATAAATTTGTATTGAATATAGATAATTCTATCAGAAATAAATGTGAGATAATAAATCCCCTACTATAATTATTGAATTCTGATGTAGGCATTGAAAAATAATTTTTAATAAATATAGTATAATTATAAGTGTTATAAATTCATTTATTTATATATAAAATTCCACATATTATTTTCTTATGATATATTATTACCCTTTTGATAAATTTTTCATTTTAATATTGTGCTTTGGGGAATAATTGCTTTGCTTTCTGAGTATGCTTTATTTTTTCATTACAATCCTCTTACATTGATCATTCATTAATAATATATATAATTTTAATAATTATATAATTATAATATAGATACATTATATATATATTTTTATTAATACTTAATATGTAGTTATATGAAAAGAAATACACTATTTATTGGGTCGATTGGTCATACACATGGTTGAATGTTTTTAGTATTTTTTCGTATTTAATGGCAAAAAATGAAAAAAACAATAATTATAAAAAATATTTTATATAGATTATATAAAATATATTCATTAATCTTATCTTCAATACCATCCATGTAAATCTTGAATAAATCACATTACATCGGGTGGCGGTAGTACACCCTTCACACGAAAGAGGTCATCATACGAACAAAAAATAAAAAAAAGGATTGTATATGTAATTTAATTAATCAAGAAGAATAATAATATCATAAATATAATATATAAACAATTGATTTAATATTATTTATATCATTGAAAATTGGTAATGGAAAAAATGAATGACAATAGTTAGCGAAATGGTAGGCCACCATACAGACAAACAACGACTTCGTAACACGTTTCATGGATGTAGAGATTGGTTTTGGTCGTTAAAATAACATAAAAATATCTATATGTATGATACTAGGTTTAATAATCATTATAGGTATACTAATAATTTATGTTGGTAGAGGAATAAATATATTAAAAATGAATATTGATGAACATGAGAACTTCTTCATGTATCCTCTTTATTTTTTTCACTAAAATACATTAATATATATTTCATCCCAAAATAAGGCTTATAATATGTGGTTTTTAAATTTATTATCTAAATTTTTATGTCATGTTATGAACCAAGTAGTTTTTTGGGTGTATGGGATAGATGACTGTGGGTGGCCTTTTATATATGGGGAAGAAGACACCATTAGTGTTTTGGAAAAGAATTTATTTATCCAACATTTTTCATATTTTAATAGTGTTTATAATAGAAGATTTACAAAAATAAAGGATTAAAGGTTGAAATACATCAACGCAATATTTTTTAGCCATATTTATTGTTTATTTTTACCCACATATTTTTTCTTTTACACCTATGTAATACCTTTTTTAATTTTAATATTGTAATTAATTTTTACTACTCACAAAGATAAATTTTGGAAATTTTTTTGTTTCACCTATATGGAATTAATATCTAATTTAATTCCAATTATTTAGAATTTTTTTTATTATTTAATTCTAATAACTGAAAATTTTTAATATAAAATTAATAACACCGACATGATGAAGACATTGTTTTTATGGAGAAAACGTTCAAAAGTCTGAAAGGATTCTAAATATAAATTAATAATAGAATTGATTAAAATAAACTAAATTGGACTAATTAATTTAAAATTAAAAGAACTTTACTTTAAATACTAGTCATATATAATATTTAACATACTAAATATTTTATTTTGAAATAATATTTTCAAATAAAATTTTTCATTTTATAGCATTAATAAAAAAATCATTTTAGTAAAAACCCAAATCATAACCATAAGATTATTTTGAGATTTTTATTTAAAATGTCTATTATATTTTATAAAATTCATTTTATAATAAAATCAATTAATTAATTTGTTATATATGTGAAAAAAGTAATATATTTTTTTATAAAAATAAAACTTTTAAGAATAAAATTTTATTTATTATTATCTTGGCACCTAGAAAACATATTAGATGAATGTCAAAAATTATATTTAGTATATAATATTAAAATTTATTTAAAATCATTATAAAAAATGATATTTTAAAATTATTAATTAAAATTAGACTTATGTATATAAAAATTATATTCTAGAAAAATATATATAATTTTTATTTCTAAAATGATTTTTTATTTATAATCAATTAATCACCAAGTAAATCATTTTATATACATGTATAGAAATTATTTTCATATTTATTTTAATTATATTCATAACCAACATTATAACGACTAGGTGACAACTATCATATTAAATAATAATATTTTTATAATATGTCAATTTATTTATTAAATAAATTTTTCATGCAATGAAAGCTAAGAATAGTGTTGCGTATAATGCAATCCAAAATCAGAATTTCATAAAATTAAAGATAAAATAAGTGTTTCATGTAAATTTAATGATAAAAAAATTAATGAAATTTGGATATAATTATTTGATAACATAACAGGGTGTTACATTGTACAACCCTTAAAATAAATTTTGCACGTGAATTTTGTTTCGGTCATCAAGTGATAAACATGTGAAATTTCCTTCATATAAACCCAAATTATAAAAAATAATTTAAATGAATCGATTATATATGCGATTTTGGAAACATAATAGTTTTCTATAATTAAGTTATAACTAGACATCGACATCTGAGAACATACGCGGGAAGTGAATTTTTGGTCGTCATAGAAATGAATAAATAACTATAGAGTGATAAAGATCCCTAATCATAAGAATGTTGTGAGTCCAAATAAGGATAGTTAAAATTAAGCAATGAATGATGTTTTATGAAAAAACACATTGATATGATAATTTTTTTTGATAATATGACACCATTTTATTTTATACCACTTTTTCTAATTTGATGAATTTCCATAAGAAGACACACTTTCTTGATTTTATTTCATTTTATAAGAAAAATATACCCTTCTAGTTATGAAATTATCAATTTTTACATCATGTCATACTATTACAAATTAAGGTGATATTGCGATTCCTAGATCACTAATGGAAAATATTATCCATAGATTGAATGAAAAGACATTCCATCTATATTTATTTATATCATAAGAAAATGATTAGAACAGACAACCCAATATTCATAAATCATTATATATAGAAATAGTAAATTAATCACTAAAATATATTTTAATCTTCCACATTAACCTTTTCATAAATGAGTATCCTTATGACCCATATAAAATATTAAAATCCAAAACACAAAAAATAATGGCACTAAATTTTAATAATTAACATATATTTAATCCACAAAACATTATGCAAGAGCTCTTATCTGTCACATACCGTATAAGTTTATACCTTCATTCTGTATTCTTTTGAATCATTGATTAACATAAAACTATACTGAAAACATACATTCTTCAACTTTACATACATAAATAAAAAAATAATTGCATCAATTACATAAATATAGATATACTGTAAACTCCATAAAGGTTAGAAAAAGAAACACTATTAACAAGTCATTAATCAATAACAATTTAATCAATAATATCTAATTCACTTATTCATATCCTATACCTTTGTATCAAAACACCAATATATTATTATCTAAAACACATTAAATGTTATATTAAAAATATCACATTTCTATTGGATGTCATTTCTATTCCATCAGGATCATTAAAATATTCCTAAAATTCCATAATGAAAAAATATACTATAGATTAATTTATATTGTAGGACACATATAACAAAATCATGAAATAAATTACCTTAATACTTCATTCTTCGCACAGGGTTAAAAACCAATTATATACGCTTCATTATAATATTCATTAAAACATAGATACTTTCACTTATTATCTATACTATCTTCATCATCATGATAAATATAAACATTACTAATAAAATCATTCTAAATTTCGTTATTAAATTTTCCATTATGACATAGATTAATATAATTCCGTTAATTTACAAAAATAATGAAATCCAATGTCGATGATAACATTAGGAGTCCAATATACTCATCTATTGTGTTTATTGAGATTTTTTTTTTCAGCTTCATACTTTGTATAAAGATTCTACATAATAAAAAATATTTTCAATATATAGATTAAATGTATTTATATTCTATCATTTTCTTAATAATGTTCTCGTAATATTTTTCTTCACCTTATAAACAATAGGAATCCGAAATGAATTTTTCATGCTCTTACCACTAAATAATATAAAATAACTTTACATTTCTATTGATATATTTTTCAAGAACTAGTGAATCCTTGAATGTTCTAATATATGGTGGAAATTTCCTCACGATTATATTTCCATTACATTGTTATATAATTTTCTCTTTTATATTTTCAACACGATTCAAATCATGTGGATATTTTTTTCTTATCAATAATATTATGAATATTATCTCCAATATTATTTGGTTTTTAAAAAGGTAAATGACATCATATTCTATTTCATTTAGATTTATCTTTGAATATTTTATGTTACACACATTGAATAAAACTATAAGGTATAATGTGACATATAAAAATCTTTAAAGAACTGAAAATTTCAAGGAAATTGTTTTCTTAAATAAGTTTTAATTTTACGAGACTATGGCCTCTGACGACACTTGATTCCGAGGCCCGGTGAGCCCGAAATCAAATTGCAATGTTTAGTTCGGGTATGTTCAGTAACTGAACGCGCGGGATTTTTTATCAATTGAACTGGTGCTCGGAATTGAAATCTGAGGGCACCGGTGAACTCGTAGTGCCGGTAATTTCTTAACATTACTTTTACCGTAGATGTGTTTGCATGGGAGAAGAATTTAAAATTTGAGGATTAAATGGGAAGTGAATAAAATTGTGGTACATTTTTATTTTTATGTGTAATGTTTTTTTATCATACATGGGGAGTTATGGTGGGACCCCCAAGAACCTAACTACCAATGTGAGGATAAATGTTAGGTGGGGCCCACACGTTCCCCAACCCTATACATTCTCTAAAACTCTTTAAACCCCCCTATTAATTTTGTAAAATCCTCATTACTTGTGAAACCCTTCCACCTTCTCTCTATCCCCCTATTAACTCTTGCCAACTCACATTAAACAATTAATTGAACCACTTCAATTAATTAATTACATGGTTTGAAATTTTAATTTTTGAAATGCATGACATGATTAGATAAAATAAGGAGAAGCCTTATTTTATTTTTGGTTGGCTTGTTGTGTTGAGATTTTGGGGAGAGAACTCTTGAGTTTCGAAGAATGCTTCATCTCCTTTGTTAAAGAATGCCAACTCTCCGACGGAGAACATCGACTCGGCGACCTCGGTTTCACTATCCTCTTCTTACTCCACAACAAGGGAGGAGAATGGACGCAGGAACTCGCCACCGACATCACAAATTGTTTTCTTCTCTCCATGATAAAAATGGGAGACGTTGCTTCCTCCTCGGACCCTCTCTATCGACGTCTAGGAATCCTCATCTCGCGACGCCAACAACCACGAATCCTGATGTTCAATATCTTTTGTTGAGGTAGTGGTTATTTTTGTTCATGTATTTATCATCGTTCATTGTTGCTTAAGGTTTCGGCGCATGATATCATCATAATGGGAGGAGATTAGACCACACAAACACAACTGATTCTCCTCCCATCTACTTTTTTAATATTCTTTAATGTTGGAGGCAGAGGAACGTCGTGACATTGCACCGTGCGGTGATCGTCAGGGAACCGCGGCCATGAGAGGCTGCGGAAAAGACGACGTAGTGTCGTTGCACCGCGTAGAGACGTAGAGGGCCGCGCCTGGAGAGGGATGCGGCGGCGGTGCACAACGCCCTCGCGCCGCGCCGGAGAGACCGAGGAAGGTCGCGGCTGAAGCAGGCCACAGCTGAGGGGCGAGGCGCCGTCATGCCACACCAGTGAGATGAGTTGCGGCCTAAGGTCACAGTGGACCAACAGGGGAGCCCGACCAACCCGGTCGATGGCGTCTCCTAGAGGCGGGACCACTTCTCTGTCCCGTGACAGCTCACAACCAGGTCGACCTTAATGGCGGGCCATTACGCAGAAACCAGGGGGGTGTGGTGTATAACCCCCCCTAACCAGCTGCTAGGGCGGACCCCACTGGGTCCTCCATTTCGGAAAATTGGGGGTCGCGCCCATTTTGCGTCCCACTTGGCCAGCGGCCGAGCCGGGCCGCAGGGGCCGAGCCAGCCGCAGGCCAAGTGGGCTGGGCCGGCCGCGCCCAGCCGGGCCAGGATGTGCCAGCCATGGGCCGGGCCGCACAAGCTGGACCGATCCATGCCCAACCGGGAAAGACACAGACCCGAGTCGGGTCCCCCCAGTTCGGGCCATCCCTGGGGGTGTTGGGCCATGTCTGACCGGGCTCAGACCCACTATTTTCCGAATGTTTCGGTTAAATGGATATATCATGAGCTACAAACCTCTGATCGACGCAACATCTATTTCATAGGATTCCTTGGAATGAGACGATCATTTCAATATATTACACTTGAGGTTTTGGTGAAGTTTGGATATCAGTCGGGTTAGAAACGAGCATATTTCTAACCAGGAAACTAGAATGGAAAATCCATTATCTCTCAGACCGGTCATCCCAATTGACGGGACGTCTGTCGTGTTGAGTTCTATTGATTAGATGAAACATTGGGATACATCAACTCTGGACCTTGTGATAATTGATGAATCGATCCCTTGGATCGTGGAGCAGACCCTCCTGGAATCGAACATTCTGTGTGCGGGAACCTTAGAGCTGGCTGCGACTACGATGACGATGATGAATGTACATGGATCCTACATGGGTTTGGCAGTGAGGATGATTGTTCTTGGATCCTCCGTGTGTTCAGAAGAGATGACGACTGTACTTGGATCCTCTGTGGGTTCGACAACATTGGTTACTGTACATGGATCCTATGTGGGATTGGCAATGATGACTTTTGTACATGGATCCTATGTGGGTTTGGAAGGGAAGATGATTCAAAGGCTACATCTATCATATACACCCCTCTTCATGAGTAGTATACCAGTATGAGTGAGTCTTGACTTTCAGTCATTATCATCGATATGATTTACATGCTTTCCTATTTAGACTGGGTTGTGCTTTCCTGTGTGGACTGGGTTGTTCTTGGTCTCGTGAGTTGGATCCAAACTGGAATTGATTACTTAAGAATATGTTTGGTCATATCCCTAAGTAGAGTTGGTTAATACTTTGTGTTTTTATCATTCCTTGTGGGTTTCCCTTTATGGATTCTAGGAGACCTTGAGCGGTCGCGGGGTCCCTAATGAGTATCGTATACTCACCCTTGCACATGCAATGCCCGTACTACGTTGTGTTGGATGCAGATGACAGAAAGCACTGATCGAGGTGGAGTCATGTGGAGCGGGACGGTACTTGGAGGTTGACCACATGGTGGGACGTACACGAAGCGGACGGCCTGACCTGATGGGTTGAGGAGACCATTTTTACCCACCCTTCATGTGGGATATCTGGAGGACGACTCAGTGGCTGCTCGTATACATTACTGTAGTGGTTCGTTCTTTTCTATTGTACTGTACTTTTAGATGGGTTTGTATTCTGGCCCATTTACTTTCCAGCACTTACTTTTGTACTCAGTTTACTTAGTGTTTACTTCAGTTTGCATACTCTGTTGTGATTTTTTACTTATATGAAGACAATGACTTCCCTTTTATAAGGATTTCTGCCTTTGGTGCTAGTTTCCAGCCGCTGTCCTATAGAAGGCGGGCTTGGGGTAGTCATGGCACGGGCCTCGAGGATGGGCCATGACAAATTGGTAACAGAGGAGTCGGTTCTACCGCAAAACATTGGACTCTGATAATTTCTTCTTGTGAAGAAATAATGTTAAGGGTATTGAGTGTGGTTATCTGTCTAAGGAGTCCGGTGTTGGTGCAACAACCGACGTATCCATACACTAGGACCTTGACTTCTGATTTCCGACTTAGTTCAAGAAAACATTGATTGCATGTGTGTTTCAAAGGTTTTCTTAGTGATTACATTGTGTCAGGTCACCAGGTATACTGTACTAACCATGCATCACCGGTTACTTTTCAGGATGTCCCCACAAAGGAATCTAGCTAGGGTTCCGAGCCATGTGTTAGATGGAAGCCCACCGAGCGACGAGACCTCGATGCAGGGCCCCATTATAGTGGAGGCACCAGCCATACCTCTACTCTCTAGTCCATCGATACCACTGTCCCCAGCAGTTGATAGTGCATGCCACTCGAGTGCTCTGCATGAGTTTCAACGACAGAGGCCGCCCGAGTTTCACAGAAAGACGAACCCTCAGGCTGTCTAGGATTGGATAGAGGCTATCATCTGAGTCTTCAGATTGGTAGGGACACCAGCAGATCTTATGGTGATCTTTGTGGTGAGTCTCCTGCACGCAGTAGTAGGTAGATGGTGGATCCTGATGCTCCAAGTGCATGAAGAGGCATCTCTACTATGGATGGACTTCAAGAGCCTCTTAATCTCAGAGTTCATTCAAGCCACCCTCCGTGCATTTCGCATCTAGGAGTTACTACAACTGCGGCAGTGCAGCATGACAGTAGCCCAGTACTCAGCGATGTTTATTGAAATCTCACACTACTCCACAGACATGGTACGAGACCCATTCTTTTAGTCCCGAAACATCGAGCTAGGACTGAGGTATGAGATAAGGGCTTCAATGATATCCCTCAGCATTCTGATGCAGGAAAGAGTACTGGAGTGAGCCATTCTTGTGGAGTGATTTCTTGCTGAGCCTATGCCAGCAGCGAGGCCTACCGCGGGGCGACACATAGTGGAGTCTTCTACAGCCGGCACTAGACAAATTTCACATAGGTCCAACTGGAATAGGCCATTAGGTGGGAGACTTCAGGATACTGGTACAGAGGTGTGGGGAACACGTAGCAGTGCCAGTCATATAAGAGGCAGTCAGTGCTATGCATGCGGCAGGCAGGGCCACATGTCTCCTGACTGCCTGACCCGCCTTGCAGAGGAGCAGAAGATAGTTGAGGGACCTCCAAGGAAAAGGCACAGGTTTGACCAGGGCAGTCCGCAGGGAGCATGTGGATGAGGCAGAGGAGCTGGTCGAGCAGCACGTGGTGTACAACGCTTCGAGGTTCTACCACCACCACCACCAAGATGTCCACCCTGGCCACATGGAGATGGCGGACAGAGGCATGCTCAGCTTTAGGAAGTGGAGGCTTATGACCACGGTGCACCTGAGATGATTCGAGGTACTATCTGTGTCTACTCAACCCTTGCATCAGTTCTTATAGACATATGATAGAGTCATTCATTAATTGCCACTGCCCTTATTCAGAGCTCGATGATTCCGACATAGCCAACGGCTCGATCCTTACAGCAGGAGACTCCTACAAGAGCAGACATGAAGATTACACACTATTTCCGGCAGTGTGAGCTTACGTTAGGAGGTGATTGCTTCGGCTGGGATATTCTGGTAGCTGCGTAGAGGCCTTACGACGTCATCTTGGGTATGGAACGGTTATCTACAGGCCATGCCCAGATTGACTGTATTAGGCGCAATGTGCAGTGTGTCCGCACAGATGGGAGCAGTTTATCCTTCACAAACAAGAAGGGAGCCATTGTAGTGCAGGATGGGCTTACATAGAAGAGAGGGAAACCGATCACACATCAGTTGTCCAGTATCATCCTTGGAGCAGTTGATATGCGGAGTCCGAGTTTTCCTGTTGTGGTGGATTAGTATGCAGACATTTTCCCTAATGACGTTCCAGGACTACCTCCTCAAAGGGAGGTAGACTTCTACATTGAAATGTACCCCAGGACAACCCCAATATCTAATCCAGTATATCGGATGGCTCTGACCGAGCTTCGTGAGCTGTGGGTATAGTTAGAGGATTTGCAGGGAAAGGGATTCATCCGACCCAGTGTTTCACCATGGGCTTCTCCGATTTTATTCACCAAGAAGGCAGATGGGAACTTATGACTATGTGTCGAGTACCGTCACCTGAATTAGGTGACCATAATGAACAAGTATCCACTCCCATGGATAGATGACCTATTTGATTAGCTCACGGGAGCATGATGGTTCTCGAAGATAGACCTCAGGTCAGGATATCACCAGCTCTGAGTTCGAGATGATGATGTGCATAGGACATCTTTTATGTGTCGGTATGGCCACTATGAGTTCTTGGTTAGGCCTTTCAGCATAACCAATGATCCAGCAGTGTTCATGAGTCTCATGAACAATATCTTCTAGACTTACCTCGATCAATTTTTCATAGTCTTCATCAACGACATTTTGATTTACTAGACTAATGAGGAGGAGCACGCGTACCACATGCGTGTTGTACTGGACACACTCTGAGAGAACCAGCTTTATGGTAAGCTCTTGAAGTGTCATTTCTGGATAAGAGAGGTCCACTTCTTAGGGAACATCATCACTGAGGCAGGAGTTGTGGTGGATCCTGCGATGATCGAGGCAATACTTGCCTGTGAGCCACCCATGAGTGTGACGGAGGTGCGGAGTTTACTAGGTCTGGTTGGTAACTATCAGAGATTTGTGCCAGACTTCTCCAGAGTTGCAGCACCTATTTTAGCATTGAAAAAAAGGGTAAAACCTTCGTGTGTTCAGAAATATGTCAGCAGAGATTCCAGGAGGTGAGACAGAGATTGACTAGTGCACCCATCTTGAGGCTGCCGGAGGAGGGCATATGGTACCTAGTTTACTCCGATGCATCAGGGACTGGACTCAGGTGTGTCCTGATGCAGGAGTGGGCAGTGATCACTTAATGTTCATGAAATTTGAGGCAGCACGAGCAATACTATGCTACCCATGACCTGGAGTTAGTAGAAGTTGTCTTCACCTTGAAGATGTGGTGACACTATCTGATGGAAGAGCGCTTTACAGTCTACTCTAACCACTAGAGTCTCAGGTAAATATTCTCATAGAAGGACCTGAACCTAAGACAGAGGTTATGGCTTGAGTTCCTCCAGGACTATGACTTAGAGATAGTCTATACTCCTAGGAAGGGTAACGTGGTAGTTGTTGCTCTCAGCAGGAGATCGGGAATTCAGCTACTTGGAGAGGTGACAGAGAAACTAGCCATGTTGCAGATATCCTTCGTGGATTGAGATGGAGAAGCCTTTTTACAGTCACTCAAATTCACTCCTCCACTACTTTAGCGGGTCAGAGAGTCACATCATGGGGATGTTGACTGTGATACGCGACGTAAATAAATATCCACCGGACATGCACCTGATGGATTTTCTGTAGGAGGAGAGCACATCATCCTCTTTAGGGGAAGTACCATGGTACCAGTTTCATTTCAAGAGGAGGTGTTGAGGGAGTTTCACACTTCCCCTTTGGCAGTACATCCAGAAGTAACGAAGATATACCAGGATCTCAGACGACAGCAATGGTGGCCGGGTATGAAGAAGGTTGTTGCAGAGCTTGTTTCGCAATGCCTCACCTGTCAGCCGGTGGAGGCGGAGCACTAGGTACTGACAGGTTTGGTACAACCCTTAGAGGTTCTGGAGTGGAAGTGGGATGGGAAATCTATGGATTTCGTGACGGGGCTTCGAAGTACAACCAGAGGACATGACTCCATTTGGGTGATCGTCGACTGACTCACCAAGTTGGCCCACTTCCTACCTATCAGAGAGTAGGGATCATTGGAGAGAATGGCACGCCTCTATGTTCATAAGATCATGGGGCTTCATGGTGTTCCATCGTCTATCATCTCCAACTGAGACACTTGTTTTACTTCCTGTCTTTGGAAGGGGTTGTAGGAGGCATTTGGCACGCAGCTACGCTTGAGTACCGCCTTTCATCCTCAGTCGGATGGCCTAACAGAGAGGACCATTCAGACAATCGAGGACATGCTCCCTGCATGAGTCCTCAACTATGGTCACAGTTGGGAGGATCGAATAAACTTGGTGTAGTTTGCATAAAACAACAGCTAGCACTACACCATTAGGATGGCACAATACGAGACATTGTAAGAATGACCATTCAGATCACCTTTGTGCTGGACTGACCATGGGGAGTCAACACTCATAGGACTAGAGATGATTCAGGCTACGACAAAGAAGGTGCAGATCATCTAGAAGTAGATGAGGACTACATAGTGAAGATATAGGTCCTATACTGATTGGAGGCGGAGACCACTGGAGTTCAAGGATGGAGACCATGTTTTCTTATGGGTCTCTCCTCAATGTGGATTACGAAGATTTGGCCAGGGCGGCAAGTTATCTCCGAGCATCATCTGAACATTCCAAGTTCTAAGTAGGGTAGGCAAGGTGGCTTATCACCTATACATTCAACCTCAGTTGCACCGGGTTCATGATGGCTTCCATGTCTCTCAGCTGAGGAGATACGTGCATGACCCGACACATATCATTGATCACGGGGAGCTGGAAATCGATTATGGGGTGACATTTGCAGAGGTTTCGGTGGAGATCGAGGATCGACAAGAGCAGGTACTACGTGGACAGTCGATTCCTATGGTGCGCATTCATTGGTAGCACAGGAACCTCTAGGAGAGCACATGGGAGTGGGAGGCTCAGTTGCGTGCACAGTACCCTCATTTATTTCTCTAGTTTATGATGTAAATTTATGGGGATGTAATGCCCTGACGTGGGAGTAATGTAAAGACCCATAATTTTCAAGGAAATTTTTTTCTTAAATACGTTGTAATTTTACAAGTTTATTGGTTCTGACGACAATTGATTGTGAGGCACGTTGTGCCCAGAATAAATTTCCGAAGTTTAGCTCGGGTACGTTCAGTAAAAAAACGAGCGGTATTATCTATCTTTTGAACCGGTGCTCAGAATTGAAATCTGAGGGCATCAGTGAACTCGTAGCTTCAGTAATTGGATAAGTGGGATTTTAACATAGATGGGTTTTCACGGGAGAAGAAGTTAAAATTTGTGGATTAAATGAGAAGTGAATATAATTGTAGTACAATTTTATTTTTATATCTAAATTGGTTTTATCCTACATGGTTGAGTTAGGGTGGGACCCAGAAGCACCTCACTACCCACGTGAAGATAAATGTGAGGTGGGGCCCACACATGCCCCAACCCATCACATTCTCTAAAACTCTTTAAACCCCCCCTCTTAATTTTGTAAACTCCTCATTACATGTGAAACCTTTCCACCTTCTCTCTCTCTCCCTCTTAACTCTTGCTAATACACTTTAAACAATTAATTGAACCACTTCAATTAATTAATTAAGTGTTTTGAAATTTAAAATTTTGAAATGCATGGCATGATTAAATAAAATAAGGAGAATCCTTATTTTATTTTAGGTTGGCTTGTTGTGTTGAGATTTTGGGGAGAGAGCTGTAGAGTTTCGAAGAACACTTCATCTCCTTTGTTGATGAATTCCAACTATCCGACGAAGTACATCGACTCGGTGACCCCGGATTCACCATCCTCTTCTTCCTCCGTGACAAGGGTGGAGAAAATGACGAGGGAACTTGCCAACGAAGTCACACCTTGTTTTCTTCCCTCCATGATAAAAAGGGGAGATGCCACGTCCTCCTCGGACGCTCTCCGTCGACGTCTACGAATCCTCACCTCGCGACGTAGTCAACTGCGACGCATGATGTTCAATATCTTTTGTTGAGGTAGGGGTTATTTTTTTCTAGTATTTATCATCATTCTTAGTTTCTTATGGTTTGGCCTCATGATATCGTCGTAATGGGAGGATATCGGACCTCAAAAACACGGTCGATTCTCCTCCCCTATACTTTGTTAATCTTCTTTAATGATATAGGCGGAGGCGCGCAGTGACGTTTCACCATGCGGTGATCGGTAGGGAACCACGTCCATGAAAGGCTGCGTTGAAGGTGTCACGGTGCCATTGCACCACACAGAGACGTAGAGGGACGCAGCCTGAGCGGGTCGCGACTGGAGCGGGCCGCGGAGCCGTCGCGCCGCTCCGGAGAGACAGAGGAAGGTTGCGGCCGGAGTGGGCCATGACAGAGGGAAATCGCGCCAGTGAGATGAGCCGCGGCGTAAGGCCACAATGGACTAGAAGGGGTGGCCTGCCGAGCTGGTTGCCGGCGTCTCCAGGATGTGGCACCCCTTCGAGGTCGCGCAACAGCTCACAAACCAGTCGGCCTTAATGGCCGGTCGTTACCTGGAAACTGGGCGGTGTAACCCCCCGACCAGCTACTTGGGCAGACCCCACTGGGTCCGCCGTTTCCAAAAATAGGGGGACACACCCCCTTTGCATCCTGCTCGTCCAGGGACTGAGCCACGGCCGGCTTCCGAGCCGGGTCGTAGGCCGCACGGGCCGGGCCAGCCGATGGCCACGCGGGTCGGCCAGGGCCGCACCTAGCCAGGTCGGGCCGGGCCAACCACGGGCCATGCTCAATCGAGCCAGACCCGTAACTGAGTTGGGTTTACCCAGTTCTGGCCGACCCAGGGGGTGTAGGGCCGTGTGGAACCGGGCCTAGTCCCACTATTTTCAGAATGTTTTGGTTAAATGAATATATCTTGAGCTACGGACCTCCGATCGATGCACTGTCAGTTGCGTAGGATTCCATGGAATGAGAAGGTCGTTTCAGTATATTGAACTCGAGTATTCGGTGATGTTCGGATATCAGATGCATTAGAAATGAGCGTATTTCTAACTGGGCTCCTAGAACTGAAAATCCATTATATCCCAGACCAGGCGTCATATTGGCGCACCGTCTATCGCATTGAGTTCCTATTGACGAGACAGGACATTGGGATAAATCAACTCTATACCATGTGACAGTTGATTAATCGTCCCCTTGGATCATGGAGCGGACCCTCCCGGAATCGAGAATGCTGTGTGCGGGAACCCTACAGCTAGCTGCGACTGCGACGACGATGATGACTGTACTTGGATCCTACGTGGGTTTAACAACGAGGATGACTATACAAGGATCCTCCATGGGTTCGGCAGCGATTATGACTATACTTGTATCCTACGTGGGTTCGACAGCGATGGTTACTGTACTTGGATCCTACATGGGTTCGGCATCGACCACTTCTGTACTTGGTTCCTACGTGGGTTTGCTAGGGAAGATGATTCAGAGGCTACATCTATCATCTCCACCCTCTTCGTGAGTAGTATACATGTGTGAGCTGAGTCTTGACATTCAGTCATTATCATCGATATGATTGACTTGATTTCCTATGTGGTTTGGGTTGTGCTTTCCTGTGTGGACTGGGTTGTTCTTGGGCTCGTGAGTTGGAGACAAACTAGAATTGATGACTTAGGTATATGTATGGGCATATACATAAGTAGAGTTGGTTGATACTTTGTGTTTCTATCTTTCCTTGTGGTTTTTCCTTTATGGATTCTGGGAGACCTTCGGAGGTCTCGAGGACCCTACTAAGTATCGTATACTCACCCCTACACGGGCTATGCCCACACTAAATTGTGTTGGATGCAGACGACAGACATCAATGATCGAGGTGGAGTCTTGTTGAGCCGGATGGTACCTGGAGGTGGACCACTTGGCGGGATGTACATGGAGCGGACGGTTGGACCCAAGGTGCTGAGTAGACCATTTGTACCCACCCTTCATGTGGGATATCCAGAGGACGACTCAGTGGGTGCTGGTTTACTTTACTGTAGTTGTTCTTTCTTTTTTGTTGTACTGTACTTTCAGTTCGGTTTGTATTCTGGCCCATTTACTATCCAGCCCTTACTTTCATACTCAGTTTACTTAGTGTTTACTTCATCTTGCATACTATGTTGTGTTTGTTTACTTATATAAAGGCAATGCCTTCCCTTTTATCGGGATTTCCGCCTTTGGTGCTAATCGCCTTCCCCTGGTCTATAGAAGGCAGGCTTGGGGTAGTCACGACACGGGCCCCAAGGACGGGTCGTGACCAAATCAGAGTATAAAACCATATAATCAGGAAAAATTACTTATTGTTTTTTAAATCTAGACCCCTTCATTTCAATCTAGGATACCTCTTGATTATCCTTTGTTATTCATATTTTACATCTAATTAAATAATTCATGATTATTCACAAAATAATGTGAATTTCCAGAGCATATCTCATAGGTATTTAATACTATGTGTGCAGAAAGGCTCTTTTTTATGCACCAATTCTCGATAGAGTCAAGATCAATATTGGATTTTGGGGTTAATTAAACCATGGTGAATATGTTCTAGATACAAATCCACGATTATTATCTAGATATGGATATATTACTAAGAATCATGTCACTTTATCCTCTACCTAAATTCTAAAATAATATTTTTATTTGAACCATCCTTAAACTTATCCATATACTTGTCATTGTGTATTTTACTTAGGGCTTGTAATCGTTGATTCAAATATATAACTAAACCTATAAAATGAGAAGAAAAATATAAATCCATTATTTCTTATAGATATATATTAAATATTTATAGATGAATATTCATTAAACTTCACATAAACATGCCCAAGGAATGTAATAGGATATTGTAGTTGGTGACCGGACACACAATCTTCAATGATTGTTAAATAAATTGAATGGTTCCCATAAAAATCTTCTCCTTTAGTACTTCTACATATGAACTATCTTTATGAAATGATGAATTGAAATATATGAATGGATGAGAACATTTTCATATTAAGGAAAATAAAAGGAGATACATAATCATAAGATGAACCTAATTGTATGAGAACATGAGAATATCATTTGAATTCCATATCTATCATATAATTAATCAAAACCAAATGAAATGGATTAGTTATGAGAAATTTATAAGAAATGAATCATATGATAATCATGGGACATGAGGCATGATATCATACCACTAACATAATAAACATAATTTTTACATACACATAATCATTGAAAATCATTTACATAGTAGTCAAGGATCATTGAATAATCATATCATGTAACTATATGGATGGATAAATATAAGTACTCGCCCTAAAAAAATTTGTAATCTGGTGTTCAATCAGAGATTCACATTGTGGATCTATTCGAGATTAGTGTTTTAGAGAATTAGTTTATAATTATTAAATTAAATTTCAATTATTACAATGTAGACAGTTATAATCAATCAATTTTTTTATAAACAATATAAATCCTTAAATAAAATAAGAATTATTTTTTTGATATAAATCATATTTATTTATTCTATTCTATTACCCATGGTTATACCATATTAAAAAAATTCAAAAACATGAGATCATCATTAAAAGATCAGTAAGGGATATAAAATAAGGAAATAAAACATTACTCATTTAATACATACAAATCATTGAATTCATACATTTAAACAATAAAACAAATTCTATTTTACATAACTCATTAAATAATAAGATTTATGAATAACACATAGAAATTATAATTCATAATGGTAACTTGTGGAATCCATAACATACTTACATTGTTTTTTTCCCAACTTCATAGGGAGAAACGTTTTGAATACCCACAACTGTATGCTCCCAAAATATTTTAGGAGAAAAATTAACGTTTACCTCCATCATGTTACCCAATGAATTGGACAGATATCTCTGGCTCAGGTGCCCTATGTTTATCAAGGAACCATCCATATTTTCTTTATCACATAACCCGCCATCAAATGTCCATGTATTTTTACATAAAAAATAAAAGATTGAAATTATAAACATTTCATTCATAAATAACAAGGAAGAGATTTAAGATACTAAAATATTCAATCCATTTCTAAAACCATTACAAGCATTTATTAAAGATATTTTTATATCAATGTGTCTTATACCACTTCGAAACTTTTAAAAGATATTAGAGAATTAGAATTTTAAAACATATATATCCATATAAATAAATCGTTAAAACAATTTTGAAATAATAGACATTAATGTGAAAGATATAGAAGAATAAATCATTTAAACTTTTAAAATAATGTTTTAGTTAATTTTTCCCTTACAACATGAGAAACCCTTGAATAAATATAATTAAGGGATAAAATTAAATAAAACATTAAATATTATGAGAATATACTAATTCATGATATAAAGAGTTGAAATGTTTTTCTGTAAACATTATCGGATAATAACTATCCACTATATCGATATATGCCACAATGAAAGGAGATTCAGACTAATCCCCTTACAATTATAGAATCTTATTCTTAGGAATAATCCAAGGACATAATTATTAGTGGAAATTATAAATTCACCCACTATAAGTGGATATTCAGTGTATAAAACATCAGAGTACATTCACACATATTAATAGAAAAACAGAACCACTTACATGGATATCTAAGTCAATGAAATAAGATTGAGTTAGGATTTCCAATACAATGTTCATATCAATGACATAAGAATTCATCAACGAGGTGATTTTGGTTTGAAAAAGTATATCCACAGAAATGAAATTGAAAATTACAATATAAAAAAATAAACAGTGATTCTATATATAATCTTGACATAATATAATCAACTAAGTATGCATAAAACCCAATGAGTGAAAATTTTCTTTAGAAATTCCCATAACAAAATTCAGAAACATAACAGAGTCACATAAAATTTAATAATATGAGTGGATGTTAGAGAAAATTATATCTCATAACATTTAAATAAAATGTAAAACAATAAGGATATATAATATCATATCCTTTCATAAAACAATGGAAATTAAAAGACATAACATAAATGATGTCTTTGCGTAAACGAGGAGGGTTAAGGGTTCCCATAAAAAGATTATTTTGTTAATCAAATAGATTGATTATGTGTATTAAACATACAGACAAATTGATATAATATAAATACTAGATATGATATAAAAATACATTTTCCACATATTCATTTAATGACATAATCAAGAAGTATAATATCATCCCAAATAATGGGAATTGGGTTATGAAGTTCCCATTCCTTGAGTCTGACTTGTCTTGTTCATTCATTATCTCCTCGAATAAAACCCATAAGTTAATTTCAACATTTTTAGAACCATTGTCTTGTTTATTATTACTTTTTTGACACTTATTACTTTGATATAACTATTTTATAATTATTCATGTTCATATCGATTGTTTTGATGTCAATCAGTACTTGAGTCAAAAATGAACTTCTTATAATTAGAAGTTTTCCATGTGGTCAATCATCCATTTAATCTAGTATATAATTCTTGATTTAAATATCATAAATATCTAGTTTATATATGGATTTATAATTGTACATAGAATTTGTTGAGAATAAATGATTTGTACCATTCATGGAGAGGGTAAGCTGTACATACGCATGAACACTATTTCGATTTGAGTTTCATATTTAAATGTATATAAAATTAGTGATATACAGGTATATTATAATTCCATTATAACTTCATATTTTATATACATAACATAAGTTCATTAACACCATAATTTATATGTTTCATGTATGGAATGAATGAGTCATATCACTTTGAGGGGGCGGTAGTCCGCACTTTCTCAAATGAAATTATCGTATTTACACATTATGGAATGAATAAAGTTATGCGTTAAATATTATAAAATGTAAGCATATAGACAATATAAAAAATGATATATATCATATATAAAAATATTTTTCCATCATAAATTCCACCTTTAGAGGTGGTAGGATAAAATCGAACAATCATCGGTTTAGGAGGCAATAGATCACTGTACACAAAAATATTATGTTCGTATCTATTAGAATGAGGTGTGTGTAAGTGTAGATTGCAGAATCCACATAAAAACATCCTAGTATTTTAAGGATACTATTTTTGGTATGTAATAAAATAATATGAATCTATTATAGAGTGAAGAATAAAAATAACAGAAAAGATATTTAGAGAATACAATATCTCTTAAATCACATAACCCCATTTGAATTGAGCCATAAGGCTTTCTCGAATTGACTTATTCCCAAGGTAATACATCCAGGAGGAAGATAGGGATGTTGTAAGATTATTGGGGATGAATATGGATGAGCCTCGTAGCTTTATGAGTGTGATTAAACTGGTAGGGGGGATTCCCTTAAAAAGAGGGAGGATGGGCACTTTAAGAATGTTTTAAAGTATGATTTTATTATAAAATGAGTTTATGTTTCAAAAGTTCCCAAATTCAATTATTTCAAATATAATATATTTTTGTGTCTAAAAAATCTCAACCAGTATGTTTTAGAAAAGTCTAGGTCAGAAATTTAACATAATATTTTATCATTAACCATTAGTTAACTAATTTATCTAGTAAAATTCCTTCTAGTATATTCAAAATACATGGTTAATTTAAATACAAATAAATGGAAATAGAACATCACGCGGTTCATTAATGACATTTTAAACAGTATATATGTCATTTTTACACATCATATATTTTTAGGACTATTATATTATTTTATTATATATTATTTGGTTTAAAAACTAAATTAGGTCAATTTTTAAACAATACATATCATGAATTTTAAAAATTCCATAAAAACATTATTATCTCAAAAAAAATAATTAATTTAAATATAACTATTCATACACATCCATAAAATTCATGGATTTAAAAAATGTTTTAGAATAAATTTATTTTAATATTTATAATCTGGTTTATTTAAATCATTCAGTAATATAGTAATCATTACATCATAAATGTGTCATAAATAAATTTTTTATATGATGTATAAGAATTATAAATAAAAAACCATGATGTCATAAAAAAATTTACCATTCTAATGAATATTTATAATCAAATGTATCTCGTATATAACCCCAAATAAAAATATTGTAAGTAAAAATGTAATGTTTATGTTTTATTTTTCATTATTTTAAATTAATTTTTATAAAATGTCAATTTCACATCAATGTGGCTCCATGGGGTCCCCAAATCGACCCAAGGATGCTCATGTTCGGAATTATATCATCCAATATGATTATAACACATTTTAGATTTTTATTACTATTATTATAATATTATTTTTTACCCTTATTTACCAGATATACCTTTTAACTATCGTGAAAAAATTATTACTAAAGTAACAATTCCTAATGTCTAAAAATAAAAGGTACCTATTTGCACAATTTTATTCTTCTGATTCCAAATATGGAATACTTTTTTCCAATATCACACACATAATTTGATGTAGATATTTTAAAATTAATTCCGATTGTCAACCCCAAAAAGTGTTTTTATGAAGATAAATGTTTCAAAAGATTTACAAGTGTTTTTTTCCAATTTCAAATTGAAATTACTTAGAGTGACCAAAATTGGATTAAATGGTAAAAATATATTACTTTTATAATTTAAAACTATTAAATAATATTATTATACCATTTAAAATCTCTCGGTGGAAAATGTTGTTTTCAAATAAAATTTAGCTTTTTTACAATTCATAAAAAAATGACAGTTACCAGAAAAATACCAAAAATACATCCAGTGTAAATTTTGACATCCCTATTCTAAATAAGAAGTTTATGTGGACAAAACTAAAAAATAAAAAATAAAATAACTAAATTTAAAAAGGGTTATCCATCAATGTTCGATAAAACAACATTTTTATAAAAATAATTCTTTTATCAGAAAAACTGAATTTGTTCTTTTATCATAACTAGAAAACATATAAGATGAATTTAAAAAATTTCTTTTAATATATAACAAATATTTTATATTAAATAAAATCCATAAATATTTATATGATTTTATAAACACAATTATTATCATTTAAATAGGTTTCTATAAAAACATATCCTTTATATTATATTATTTTTTTCCATTTCTAATAAATTTGTTAAAAAATGAATCATTATTTAAACATGTTTAAATCCTATTTTAGAATTATGTTTATAATATTTATTCCCTCAATTCCAATAGGTATGTGTTAATGACCCTTTAAAATAATAATAATTTAATTTTTTTACATTTCATTATAACTCAATGTTGATTACAACAAAAGATTTCAGAGAAACCCGTTATTATATGTCGAGTACGCTCTGTAAACAAATTCCCCCTTTAACATAAAAATAATATCATTTTCATCATATTAATAGAAATCAAAAATTATTATTCTATAAATAACTGGGTTGTTATATCCTTCCCCCAATTTGGAAATCGTGTCCTTAAATTTTAAAATTGGGCATGGAATCATCATTTAATGTCCCACATCAGAAAAATAGTCAATAAAACTATCACATTAAAAGAATGAAAAAGCATTATAAAGGTCACCCAAGATAACACATACTAGGATTCCATATAAGAGATCATCTAAATGGAATAAAAAATTACTCTCACAGACTAATAGAGAGTCATAGAGAACCTGATCACGAAATGTTAACCACCACAATACCATAAATTTGTGGTCAGTTAAAATTCTGATGATAAAATCAAACGTATAACATTTTGGCTTCAAGATACATATCATATAGACAATAATTTTTTTACTTCCTAGGGTAAGATCATAAGGAAGTATACTTACTTGAAATGTAGTGTTTCATCCATTATAAATTTCTACCACAAACTCATTTTTTCTCTAAATGATGAGTATTCAAGATTTCATGGTCACACTCGAAGTGCTAGAATCAATTTCTATAGAATCACATAATCTAAAATATATGAACTATATGTTTCCTCTAAATTTAGACATTAAAAAAATCAAAATTGTGTATAGAATATAAAATTATTCCAAAAAAGGATAATCCTTTATAGAATGAAATACTACCCTTAATCTCCAATATTCAACAAACAATACCGAATTTTCAACAAAGACAATCCTATAAAAAATTTTCATATAAATTTATTAGTGTAATAGAATCAAATATTTACCCACAAAACGTGTAAGAATTTGATGACATAGTTATCTATGATAAATCATAATATTTATCTCTAAATATCGTCGACTACTCTGAAAGTATCACACTGAAAAGTAATTAACCTAATCAAATATTCTCCAAGATAGTTTAATCATTTTCATATTTATCCCAATTCTATATAAGTCATCAATAAAAACATAGATTCTATCCCAATTAAATTCATCTATTACACCTCAAATTAAATCCTATAATTCTCTATTTTTCATAGGCATATAATGTTCCCAAATGAGTGAACATCTTCCAAAATAGAATTTATCACATAATCCCCAAATGATTTTCCTATACCAAGGATTTCGATTTGATAAAACATAAGTTAAATAATTAACTTATTATTGATCCAAAAAACAATTTAACTAAATATAATTAGTCTTAATAAACGGTGACATCACGTAGGCCTGTGGTAGGCGATAAGTCACTATCGTACTTTAGTTGTGTGTTTAATTCCTACAGCTTTGTCTGATACGTCAGGTTGTCACACTATCTGTATGTTACCCTTTATAAAAAATAGTATAATTATAATAACATTTAAAAATGAGATAAAATCATAAAAATAACCATAATATGTTTTAACCTCAATGGTTATTTAATACCTACCATTTTACATTTCAAAAATTAATAACCCATAATTTCCTTAAAGGTAAATGTCCCCCAAAATACCCTTAGTTGCACTGAAATAACATAATCCTCAAAAGGGGTTTAAAATTCATTAAAATTTTAATATACCTTATTATTATAAACCCATGCACATATCCCTAACCCTTGTCAAAATATCTTAATATCCAAAGTTGTCTAAATGGAACTCTGTTACCAATTATAAGGAACAAACCTTAAACATTTCATAATCTTGAGTTATGTAAATAAATCACAATGAGGATATATTCAGGATTATATTTTTTGATAAATAAGACACAAATATTTCATTATATCTCAAATATCTTAATTTAGACACTTCTACTCAATCCTATTTTTTCACAACAATAAAACACCATAAATAAAACAATAATTATTTTCATGTTATAAATCAACATGAATTTTACCTTTCCCTTGACCTTCTCTATAACCTGTGAAGAAAATTTCAAAAACATGGGATCAACATAAAATGATCACTAAGAGATATAAAATAAAGAAATAAATCATTTTTCCATGAATATATAGAAATCATTGAAATCATACATTTGAATCATAAAACATATGCTCATTAACATATATCATGAAATAATTATATTTATGAATAATGAATAGAGATCATAAATGATAAAGGTAATTTTTCACATCCTTAAAATACATTCTTTGAAAATTTCAGAGAACATTGGGGGTTAAATTTGGAATACCCATCACAATATATTCTCTAAATCACTTAGGATAATATTAAAGTTTACCTCCATTAAGTTACACAATGCATTGGATATCTATCTTTGGATCACAAGCCTTAGGTTTATGATGGACCCACCTATATTTGGTTTATCATGTAACAACCCCTGAAATGTCCATTTACCATTACATATCACATAAAAGATTTTAATTATCAACATTTCACTCATCAATCAAGAGAAATCAATTTAAGATGCTGAAATGTTCAATCCATTTCTAAAACCATTTAAATAATTTAATAAAGATATTTTTTAATAAAAGTGTTTCATACCACATTGAAACTATTAAAAAAATTCATGAAATAATATTTTGAGAGATATATGTACAAATAAATAAATCCTTAAAAAACATTTTGAAATCACGGAAATTATTGATAAAGATTACGAAGAATAATTTTATAATAAATTTAAATGATGTTATAGTTAAAGAGTCCCTTACCACTGGAGAAACACTTGAATATAAATACTTAAGTAAAAAAATTAAATACAATATTAAATATCAAAAGGATTTACTGATTCATGATATAAATAGTCCAAAGTGGTTTATATACACATTATATGATAATAAAGGTGCACAATATTGTGATTTTCCTCAATGAAAGAATATTGTGACAAAGTCCCTTACAAATAGAATATCTTTATATAAAGAATAATTCAAGAATAGAATTAGGTGTGAAAATTATAAATACACCCAATATAAGTGGATATTCAGTGTAAAATGTCTAGGGTCATTCACACACATATTTGGGAAAAACCAATAACATAGATATTTAACTCAATTAAAAGATATTGAATTAATAATTCCATTACAAAGTTCATATAAATGATAATAGAATTTATCAATGGGGTTGACTATATGTTAATAAGTCTTTCCAAAAAAATGAAAGTGAAAATCAAAACCTAAATAAATAAGCAGTGATTCCACACATAATATTTTCTTAATATAATTAATTATGTATGCGATAAACCAAATGAGTGGAATTTGAGATTAAGAATTCCATTATGAAAATTCTGCAGCCTAATGACATCAGTTAAAAATTAAAAAAATGTGTATATGAGATATAAAAGAGAGTCTCATAACATGGACATTATATTTTTATCAATAATGATATATAAGATCATATCACAACATTATAATGTGGAAATTAAAATACATAATGTAAAAGAAATATTTGATTAAAAAAGGAGGGTGAAAGGTTTCCTAACAATGATCATTTTGACAATAAAATTGATTGATTAGGCGTATTCAACATAAATAAAAATAAATAAATTATAAATATTATATAATATACAAACCATCTTTTCTCAGATATTCACAGAATAATGTAATCAAGAAGTATTATATTAATCCAACGATTGGAAATTTGGTTATGATGTTCCCTTACATTGAGTCTGACTTCTCTTGTTCGTTCGTTGTCTCCCTGAATAAAAAAAATATTTTAATTTATACTATCTTAATATCCATTTTTATGTTTATTATTTGTTTTATATCAATTTATTACCCTGTTATAACAATTTTATAATTATTCAATTTCATATTAGTTGTTTTGTCGTTGTTCAGTACATAAGTCCAAAATGAACATGTTATAATTAAAAATTGTCCATGTGGTAAAAATTCATTTACCTCTAGAATTATAATAATGATTTAAATTTCATATATATCCATTATATGTATGTATTTATAATAGTACATAACATTTGGAGATATGAAATGAAATGCACCATTCATGGGGATGATAAACCATACGTACGCATGAGGGCTACTTTTATGTCTAATTCATCTATAATGGAATGAAAAATAAATGATACATAGATATATTATAATTCCAGTATAAAATCATATTTTATATATTCTAAATAATTTCATTAAATCCATCCATTATTCATTCCATGTATGGACTAAATGATTCATATCACTTTGACTGGGTGGTAGTCTGCAATTCCTCAAATGAAATTATCGTATTTACAAATTATGGAAAGAATAACAGTATGATTTAAATAATAAAATAGAGAAATATATACAATAGAAAAATTAAATATATCATATATAAATATTTTTCTATCATAATGTCCCCCATGAGTGGTGGTTGGAGAAAATCGAACAATCACTGTCTCGTGAGAGACAGAAACAATATGTTCGTATCTATTAGATGGATGTGTGTGTGTGTGTAGTTTGATTAATTATAATAACAACATCCTTCTATACTGATGTCATTGTTTTCTTTAATTTATGAAAAAAATATTAGACAGTGAAGTAGTAAAATAATGGTTATGAACATTAGAGAAGACACTACCTCTTAAAACGTGCAACACCCTCTGATTTAAGCCAAAAATCATTATTGAATTGCCTTATTCCTAAGTAAAGGCTTCTAAAATGAATATAAGGATGTTTTGTACTTATATGGAGAAACTATTGATGATCCAAGGGTATTTAGAGTTGTGATTAAATTTTTATGGATGATGTCATTTTATAAGAGGGAAGAGGGGAAATTTAGAAATGTTTTGAAGTAAAATTTTATTATAAAATTATTTTCTATTTTAAAAAGTCAAAAATTAATTTATTTCAATGATAATATGTTGTTGGCAATAAAAAATCTAATGAAATAGGTTTTAGAAATTTTTAGGTCACAAATGTAACATTATCTTTTATCTTTAACCATTAGTTAACTAATTTATGTCTTACCATGTCTTCTTGTATATTCATATAATATGGTTTATTTAGTTACAATAAAATGTTAATAGAATCTCAAGTAGTTCATTAATGAAATTTTAATCATTATCTATGTCATTTGGCTAAATATTATATTTTTGGAACTATTATATTTTTTAATTAAAATATTATTTGTTTGAAAAACTCATTTATGTCAATTTTAATACTATTCATATCATGTCTTTTTAAAAATCCCTAAGAACATCATTATTTTGAAAAAAAATCCATAATTCAAATATAACATGTAATAATAATACATAAATTACTTGGATGTCATAAAATGGTTTAAATTAAATTTTTTAATGTGTATACACTCGTTTATTTAAATCATTCATTAATAAGGTAATCCCTACATCATCACTATGTCAAAAAATATTTTTATTTATATGATATCTAAAAATTATAAATAAAATACCATGATATAGGAAATATTTTTATCGTTCTAATTTATTTTTCTAGTAGAAGGGATCACTTATATAACACCGTTTAATTTTTGGTCGTAAAAAAGACATGTATATGTTTTATGTTTCATTATATTAAATTATTTCGTATAAAATGACATTTTCACATCAAAGTGGCTCCATGAGATCCCAAAATAGTCCTAAGGATGAACATGGTCAGACTTATCTCATAAAATATTATTAGGACATGTCTTAGGGTAGTTAAATAATATTATAATTTTATTTATTTACCCTTATTTACCATATTTTCCTATTCAACCATGGTAAATAAAATAATTACTGATGTTACTGTTTATTATGACTAAAAAAAGGTACATATTCAAAAAAATTGAACCTCATGATTCCAAATATGGAATATATTTTTACAAATAAACAACACAGATTTTCCTCTATTTAATTTAAAATTAATCCCAATTTTCAATCCAAAAAGGGATTTTTAGGAATTAAAAACGATCAAAAGATTGACAACTGTTTACATCTAATTTGAAAGTTAAATTGCATCCATTGAACCATGTTGTATTAGATGATAAAAATATATTCCATTTAAAAATTGAACCCATTAACTAATATTATTTAACAATATAAATAATCATGATGGGAAATGTAGTTTTAAATTAAAAATTTGCACAGTTTTACTATTCAACAAAAAAAGTTATAGTTATCATAAAAATATCAAAAAATCTTCCAAATTAAATTTTAACATCATCATTATAAAAAATAGATTATTCTGTAAAATAGAAAATATTATAAAGACAAAACAAAAATTTAAAATGTGTTTTCCATCATAATGTGTTGAAACATCATTTTTAGAAAAATAAATATTTTTTTTATGAAAAATTCAATTAGTTCTTATATAATATTTGGAAAACATATAAGATGAATTTAAAACATAAAATTGTATATATAGAATATATTTTTATTAAATAAAAATCTATAATAATTGATAATATTTTATAAACAATATAATTCTCATTTAAATAAGATTTCATAAAAAACACATCTTTATATTCATTTTATTTATATTTCCATTTCTAATAAATTTGGTAACCAAAGAATAATTATTTAAACAGTGTAAACACTATTTTAGAATAAAATTTATAATATTTATTCATATTATTCAAATAGCTAGGCTTTAAATACAATTGAAATAATAATAATTTTATTGTATTATTTTTTAGTATAACTCAATGATTCATGAAAAATAATATTTCGAAGAAATCCATTGTTGCATGTGGAGTACACTACTGGAAAGATCATCCCCTTTAACATAAAATTAATATAATACTCATAAGTATAAATAGAAATCAAAAAGTAGTATTCTATAAATACTTGGGTAATTAAATACTTCCCCCTTTTGAAAATTGCATCCTTGCAATTGTAAAATTGAGCTAAAAAAATTCATTGAAGGCCCCACTTTAGAAAAAGAGTCAAAAAACTATCAATTTAAAATAAAAAAAGAGAAGTATAATGGTCACTAAAGATAACACATATAGAAGTGCATATATGATAAAATAGATATGGAAGAAAAAATAACTCTCATAGATTAATAAAGAGTGATTGAGAACCTGATCATAGAATGCTGACAACCGCAATTCCATTAATTTGTGGTTGGGTAAAAATATGATAATAAAAGAATACATATAATATTTTTTCATTAAGATAATTTTCATAGAGTTGAAGAATTTTATTACACCTATAATAAGATCATAAGGAAATATACATACATGAAAAGTAGTGTTTCTTCCTTTATTGAATTTCTACCACAAACTCATCTTTTCTCTAAATAATGAGTATTCAAGTTGGCATTGTAAAAGATGATGTGATAGAATCATCTTCAAGAGAATAAAATAATTCACAAAAGTTCAACTATTATTTAACCAATCTTAATACATTAACTATAACCAAAATGGTTATTTAAAGATCAAATATTCCCCAAAAATGATAATGCATTATAGAATGAAATACTTCTATAAATCACCAAAATTTAACAAACAAAACCTAAAGATAAATAATGACCATTAAATTCTAAAATGTCCTTAAAATTATTCAATATAGACCAAAATATTATTGACACCCCAAAATCTAATAAATTTTATCACATATTATACCACGATAAATCTTAATATTTATCTCCAAATAACATCAACTACTCTTAAAGTATCATACTAAAAAGTAATCAACCTAATCGAATGTTCTCCAAGATAGGAAAATCTTTTCAACAAATAACCCTATTCTATATAAGTCCACAAAAAAAACATAGATTCTTCAAAAATAAAATTTAACCATTACTCCTCAAATTAAATCATATAGCATTCATTATTACTTAGGCATATAGTTTTTCCAAAAGAGGGAACATCTTCGAAAATAACATTGATCACTTAATAAAAAAATAATTTTCCTATACTAATGATATCCATTTGATAAAACATTACATAAAAAATTATCTTATTATTCATCCAAAAAAATCATTTTATTAAAATGAATTAGTGATACTAACCATGGACTTCACGTAGGCTAGTTTTATGGAATAAATCTGAGTTGCACTTCGGTAGTGGGTTTGAATCCCGCACCATTGTCTGAAACGATTGGTTGTTACATAGTCTACATGTATTCCTTTTCCAAAAAGAATAAAAATCTAATAACATTAACAAAATGAGATAAAATCCAAAAAAATAACCCTAACCTGTTTTAACCTCAATGTTTGTTTCATAACTCAAATTTTTCATCACAAATACTAAACACCCATAATCTCATCAAAGGTGAATGTCACCAAAAATACCATTAAACACATTGAAATAAAAAATTCATCATTGTGGGTTACTAAGTATTAAATTTATAATATAGCTAAAAATTATTAACCTATGATCATATCTCTAAACCTTAAGAAAATATCAAAATCCCCGAAGTTGTCTAACCAGACCTCTAACACATAATATAAGGCCTCTACCATAATCACTTCATAATCATTAGTTATGTTAAGAATTCACATTGAGGATCTATTCATGTTTCGTGTTTAGAGAATTTGGCCATAACTATTACATAAATCTTAAATAATACAATGTAGACACTTCTACAATATCCATTTATTTCACAACTATAAAACACCTTAAATAAAATAATAATTCTTTTCATGATATATACCTTCTTGAATTCTTCATTTCTCTTTCCCTTTCTTATCCCCTATGAACAACATTTAAAAAACACATGATGATCATATAAAGCATAGTATGGGATATAAAATAAAGATAGAAAAAATTAGTCCAGGAATACATAAAATGAAAATAAATAATAAATTTTAATTATAAAACATATGCCCTTTAACATATCTCATGAAATTATATGATTTATGAATAACACATAGAAATCATAAAACATAAAGGTAACTTATGGAATCTGTTATATACTTGAATTGATATTTTCAAAACTACATAGAGAGTTGCATTTGGATAATTCTTTATAGTATATTCCCTAAATCTATTAAGTGAAACATTAACGTTTACCTCTGACACAAGACCCAATGCATTGGAGAGCTATCTCGAGATTACCCGCCCAAGTATATCACATTACAACCCATATTTTGTTTATCATGTAACCACCGTTCAAATACCCAAGTACCATTACATAATGAATAAAAGATTGAAATTACTAAAATTCACTCATCAATCATAAGAAATCAATTTATGATATTGAAATATTCAGTCCATTTGCAAAACCATTTAAAACATTTAATAAAGATATGTTTGAATCAAAGTGTCACATACCATATCGAAACATTTATAATAAATTCAAGAATTGAAATTTTAAAACATATATGCCCATATAGAAAATCCATAAAACCATTTTGAAAACATTTAAATTAATGAGAAATATTTGGATTAATAAATCATTAAAACTATTAAAAAGCTATTTTTGTTTAATAGTATCTTACCACTTGATAAACACTTGAATAAAAATAATTAAGGAATAAAATTATACAGAACATTAAATATCATGATAATATAGTAATTAATGATATAAAGAGTCAAAATGGTTTTATATACCCATTATAGGATAATAAATGTGCAGAATATCGAGATATTCCTCAATGAAATAAGATTTAGACGATGTACCTTACAAAGATCGTATCCTTATATTAAGAATTAATAAAGAAAATAATTATGTGTGAAAAATATAAGTTCACCCAATATAAGTGTATATCTAGTGTCAAACTATCAGTGATCATTTGAAAATATTCTTGAGAAAACATAACCAATGAGATGGGTATTTAACTCAATGATATGATATTGAGTTATGATTTCCCTAACAATGTTCATTTAAATGACATAAGAATTCATAAATGGGATGATTATGTGTGGAAAAAGTATATCCACAAAAATGGAAGTGAAAATTAAAACATAAATAAATATATAGTTATTCTACACATAATCATACAATAATACATTTAACGATGTTAGCGTAAAATCCAATGAGAGGAAATTGAGTTTAGAAATCCCCTTACGAAAATTTGACAGACTAGCGATGTCACGTAAAAATTCAGAATATATGTTAATGGGATATAATAGGGTCTCTTATAACATGTACATATAATGTACATTAATAAGGATATATAAGAACATATTCCAACATAATAAATTGGAAATTAAAAGATGTAACGTAAAAGAAGACTATAACTAAAAGAGGATTGTGAAAGGTTCCAATACAAACTTCATTTTGGTAATAAAATAGACTAATTATGTGTATTCACCCTAAATACACCTAAATAAAGTATAAATTACAGATAATAGATCAAAATTAATTTCTCACATTTTCATAAAATGAAATAATCACGATGTAGAATATCAACCCAAAGCATAGAAATTAGTTTAAGAAGTTACCTTACACTAAGTCTGATTATCTTGTTTATTATTTATCTCCCTGAATAACAAATGTAAGTAAATTTATACTTTCTTTAGAACAATTTTCATTTTTATTATTCCATTTATGTCACATATAATGTGTTACAATAATTTTATAATTATTCAAGTTCATAACGGTCGTTTTGTCGATGTTCGATACTTGAGTCAAAAATGATCATGTTATAATTACAAATTGTCCATGTGGTCAACCTTCCATTACATACAGAATAGTATTAATTATTTAAATATCATATATATCCAGTATATATATATATATATATGTAATTATAATTTTACATAACATTTAGAGATAAGAAATGAAATGAATCATTCAAGGAGATGGTAAGCCTTACGTATGCATGAACACTACATTCATTTATTTTTCATATTGAATGGAATAAAAACAAAATGATACATATATATATTTTAATTACATTAAAATTGAATATTTTATATACATTACATAATATCATTAACTCTATCCTCTATATGTTTCATATATGGCATGAACGAGTTACATCATGTTGAGGTGGTAGTATTTCGCACTTCCTCAAATGAGACTATCTTATTTAAACATTATGGAAAGGATAAATGTATGATTAAAATAAAATAATGAATAAATAAGCATAGAGTCAATAAAAAATATATATATATATATAATATATTAATATAGTTCCATCGTAATGGACACCATGAGAGTTGGTATTAGAAAATTGAACAACGATCGTTTCGTGAGGCAGTAGTTCGTCGTACACAGATACAGTATGTTTGTATCGATTAGGTGGAGGTGTGTGTAAGTTTAGTTTTAATAATGTGATATCTATATAGTATTATAATGAAGATATATGTGTTTTTATCCAATAAAATAATAATAATAATACAATTGAGAGTGAAGATTTAAAATAATGGAAAGGAACTTTAGAGAAGACACTGCCTCTTAAAATGAGTAACTCCCTTGGATATTGAGCCAAAAATGCATTCATTAATTTCCTTCTGTATAAGATAATGATTCTATGTAGAATATAGTTGTTTTTAACGTTTATCTGGGTAGAATTTTCATGATTCACAATACATGAGAGGTGTGATTATTTTTGATTGTGTGATGCCCTTTTATAAGAGAGAAAAGGCCCGCTTTATGAACGTTTCAAAGTATTAATTTATTATAAAATGAATGTCATTTTAAAAAGGACCATAAGTCAATTATTTAAATTATATAATTAATTTGGTTCAAAAAACTCTCATCCAATAGGTTTTAGATAAGTCTTAGTCATAATGTTAACCATACATTTTAGCTTTAACCATTGATTAACTAATTTAACTCTTACCATGTATTTTTGTATATTCATACTATACGATTAATATAGTTACAATAAAATGCCAATAAAACCTCATGTGGATCATTAATGACATTTTCAACATTATCTATGTAATGTTGACTAATCATATATTTTTAGGACCATTTTATTTTTTAATAAAATTGTATTCGTTTTAAAAACTAAATTATGTCAATTTTTATACTATTCATTTCATGGAATTTTAAAATTACATAACAGTATTATTTCTAAAAAGCATCATTCATTAAAAGATAACAAGTAATAAACATCCTCATAATTTATGGATGGCATATAATGTTTGAAAATAAATTTATTTTAATATTTATAAACTCATTTATTTAAATCAATCATGAATAAATTAATCACTACGTCATCATTGTGTAATATATATTTTTATTTATTTCATGTCTAAAAATTATAAATAAAATACCATGCTGTCGAATATATTTTCATATTTCTAATTAAAATTTATATTTTAAGGTATCACTTATATTTCCCTATTTAAATTTTTTTAGTTAAAATGACATGTTAATGTTTTATTTTTCTTTACTTTAAATTAATTCATATAAAATTTCATATTCACATCAATGTGGTACCATTGAATGAAAAAATCAACCCACGTATTCACATGGTCTGAAATATCTCATCAAATAGGATTAAGACATGTGTTTTCTTTGTTTAATAATATTATAATAGTATATTTTACCTTTATTTTCCAGATTCAAAACAGAGAAGTTTTTGGAATTAATTTAAAATTAATTTCCTTGGTCAAAAAAATATGGTTTTTAAAAAGTAAAAACTATCAAAAGATTTACATGTTTTTAAATCCAATTTAAAAATTAAATTACATTAAATGACCATCATTGTATTAAATGATAAAAAAATAATCCATTTATTTTTTAAAACCATTAAAAAATATGATTTATTTATATAAATAATATCACAGGAAAAAGATGTTTTCTATTAAAAGTTATCGTGTTTTTACTATTAATCAAAAAATGATAGTTATTAGAAATATATCAAAAATTCATCCAATGAAAATTTTAAAAAACCGGTTCTATGGAAGAATATTATTTTTTAAGATAATACATTTAGAAGTGGTAAATACAAAGTATAATATGTTTTCTCTATCTAAAGGCTGTACAACTGCAATTTTAGAAAAATACTTCTTTTAATACCAAAAATAGAATTTGTTCTTATATCTTATCTAGACAACATATATGATGATCTTAAAAAATACATTGAATATATAACACATATTTTTCATTAAAATAAAATCCATAATTATTGATATGATTTTATAAAATTAATTATTCACATTAAAAACGTTTATCATAAAAAAAACATCCTTTATATTATATTTATTTTTATTTCCATTTCAAATAAATTAGGTAACCAAAAAGTAATTATTTAATCATCTGTATATAATATTTCTGTTGATACTATTCATTCTCTCCATTACAACTACTAGTCTTTAAATCCCATTTATAATAATAATAATAATAATATTGCATTTTTCACTATAACTCAATGTTGTGTCCAACAGAAGATTTCAGAGAAACACATTATTGTCTATCGAATATGTTATTGAAAAAGTTCCCCCTTTAACGTTAAATTAATATCATATTTATATGTATGAATAGAAATAAAATATTATTATTCTATAAATACCTAGTTCGTTACATATTTCCCCCCTATTGGACATTTTGTCCTCGTAATTTTAATATATGGCTCGGAATTTTCATTGAATGTACCACATCAGAATAAGAGTCAATGAAAATATCACTTAAAAAAGAAAGTTAAGTATAATAGTCACCCTAGATAACATATACTACAATTTCATATAATATTACATGGATATGAAAGAAAATATAACATTCATAGAAAAATATAGAGTGATTGAGAACCTGATCAAGGAATGTTCACCGCCATAATACATGAAATTTGTGGTTGGGTAAATGTCTGATAATAAAATTAAGCGTATAACATTTTTTTCTTCAAGATATATTTCCTAGAGTTGAGGAAATTCAATACTACATATACTAAGATCATAAATACATATACTTACTTGAAAATTAGTGTTTCATACATTATTAAATTTCTACGAAAAACAATTATTTTCTCCAAACGATGAGTATTTATGATGACATGGTCACACCAGAAGTGCTAGAATCAACATCAAAAGAATCACATAATCCAAAAAAGATAAACTATATAATAGCCTTGTATTTACACATTAACCAAATTCAAAATTGTTAGTAAAAGATCATATAATCTCCAAAATGGATAATCCTTTATAGAAATAAATAAATCTCTAAATCTCCAAAATTCAACAAACAATACCAAAAGGTCAACAAAAAACCATCTAATTCACAATTGTACTTAATATTATAAAATATATTCCAAAATATTATTGACACCGAAAACATAGAATATTTTTATCACATAGTCTTCCATGATTAATATTAATATATATATCCAAATAACATCAACTACTCTTAATGTCTCATAATGAAAAGTAATTGGCCTAGTCAAATATTCTCTAAGATAGGTTAATAATTTCCATAAATAACACAATTATCTATAAGTAAAAATAAAAACCTATATTCCTCCAAAAACATATATTCTTCCAAAATAAATAAAAGTCACACTTTGGTTGTGTTTTCGATTCCCACAACATTGTTCGACGTGATGGGTTGTCAGACAGTCTGCATGTTTCCATTTTTCAAAAACTATATAACTCTAATAAAATTAACTAAATGAGATAAAATGAATAAAAATAACTATAACATGTTTTATACTCAAAGGATATTTCATACGTCACATTTTTCGTCCCAAAAACTAATTACCCATAATATCCTAAAAGGGGAATGTCTCCAAAATTACAGTTAATCACCTTGAAATAACAGAACCCAAAAAATGTATCTTGGTCATTTAACTTATAATATAACATAAAAATATAAACCTATGTAAATATCTCTAACAATTAATAATATATCTTAATCTCCAATGTTTTCTAAACCAACCTTTGATACTAAATAATAGGCCACATTCTTAAACATTGCATAATATTGAGTTAAGTCAAGAATTAACATTGAAGATATATTCTAGTTTAGAGTGTTAGGGAATTGGGCCATAACTATTACATTAAATATCAAATATTAAAATGTATAAACATCAACTATATACAATTTTTTAACAATAATAAAGCTTCTTAAATAAAATAATAATTCTTTTCATGATATAAATCTTCTTCAATTCATCCATTCTTTTAACCTTCCTAACACCATGTGAAAACATTTCAAAAACCTACAATGACCAAAAAATGTCAGTAAGGGATATAAAATAAAGAAGTAAAACATTAACCGTGAATACATAAAAATAAAATAAACCATACTTTTCAATCATAAAACATATACTCTTTAGCATACCTAATAAAATTAATCAATTTTTAACAACATATAGAAATTGTTAATCATAAAGGTTACTTGTGGAATCTATAAAAAAAATACATTTTAGCATTCACATCTACATAGGGAGTTACATTTGGAATACCCATAATAGTATATTCCCAAAATCTCTTAGAATAAATATTAATGTTTACCTTTGTCACATTAACCAATGCATTGATGAACTACCTCGGGCTCACCCATACTAGGATTATCATGGAACCACCCGTGATTTTTTTATCATGTAACCACACATCAAAATTACAATAATCATTACAATACATATAAAACAATTATATTATTAAAATAAAACTCATCAATCATAAGAAATAAATTTTAGATACTGAAATATTCAAACCATTTACAAAACCATTTAAAACTTTCCAAAAATAAGTTTATGAATTATTGTACCCTTTGCAACATTGAAACATTAAAAATAAATTCAAGAATTAAAATTTTAAGACAAAAATGTCCATATAAATAAATCAATAAAACCCCTTTGAAAACATGGTCATTAATTAGAATGATTCATAAGAATAAATATTTAAAACTTTTAATACGAACTTTTAGTTAAAGAGGCCCTTGCCAATTGGGAAATACTTGAATAAAAATAACCAAGGTGAAAAAATAAACAAAACATTAAACAAATGATTGTATCCTTTTATTAAGGAGTAATCAAGTAAATAATTATGTGTTACAAATATAAATACTACTAAAATAAGCTAATATTAAATGTAAAACAATCATAGGTCATTCATGACATTTTTTTGTAAAAACAAATTCAAAGTCATGGTGGATATTTAACTCAATGAAATGAGATTGAGTTAATAATTCCCATTCAACATTTGTATAAATAATATAAGAATTAATCAATGGGTTTATTATTTATTTCAAAAGTATATACACACTAATGGATGAAAAAAGATACCACATAAATAAAAAAACAGTGATTCCACACATAATCAGGGAATAATATATTCAACAATGTATAAGTAAATCCCAATGAGTAGAAATTGAGTTCAAAAATTCGATTATGAATGTTCAGAATCCTAAAAACATCACCTAAAATATCAGAAAATGAATTGATGAGAGAAAAAAGGGTCTCTCATTACTTGGACATAAAATGTACAACAATAATTATATATAAAAACATATCTCAATATAATAAGGTATAAATTAAAATACATAATGTAAAATAAGTCATTGATGAAAAGAAGTATGTGAAAGGTTCCCTTACAAATTTAAATTTGTTAATCAAACCGATGGATTATGTGTATACTCCATAAATTGAGATAACGATAAGAATGAGCACTAAATAAGATATAAAAATTAATTTCTTAAATATTCATATAATTATATAATCAAGAGGTATAATATCAACCCAAAGAAAATAAATTGGGTTGAGAAGTTTCCTTACATTGAGTCTGAATCATATTGTTCATTCTTTATCTCCCTGAATAATAAAATAAAGAGAATATATAATTTATTAAGAAAAAATATTATTTATATTATTCCTTTTATATCACTTATTACATTATTATAAAATTTTATAATTATTCAAGTCTATATCTGTTGTTTGGTCGATGTTCAATACAAGAGTTTAAAAGGAACTGGTTATAATTATTAATTGTCCATTTGGTAAAAATCCCATAAACTCTAAAATAGTATTAATGATTTTAAACTCATATATATCTTGTGTATATATATATGTGTGTGTCTATTTATAATAATACATAACATTTTGTGGTAATAGATAAAATTCACTATTCATGGAGACGGTAAGCCATAGGTACTCAAGAACACAACTTTCATTTCTTTTTAATATTTTAAGGAAGGAAATCTAAACGATACATTGGTATATTATAATTCCAATACAATATCATAAATTATATACAATACATATTTACATTAATACAATCCTTTTTAGGTTCCATGTATATAATTAACGGTTCATATCACTTTGATGGGGCGATATTCTGCATTTCATTAAATGAAATTATCATATTTACACATTATGAAAAGAATAAAAGTTTGATTTAAATAAAAAATAGATTAATAAAGACAATATAAAAATAATATGTATCATATATATATATTTTTCTATCATAATGGCCTCCATGAGAGGTGGTGGTTGAAAATCAAACAGTCATCATTTCATGAGGTAAAAGTTCACCGTACATAAAAATCGAATGTTTTATCCACTAGATAGAGGTTTGTATAACTCTCATTTTAATACTTATAATATCAAAATCCTATTAAATTAGGTATACTGGGGTCATTGTTTAATCAATGAATATTAATATAATAAGGAGTGAAGAAGTAGAATAATGGATAAGCACTTTAGAGAACGCACGAGCTCTTAAAACATGTAACACCCTTTGATTTTTGCCAAAAGGATTCCTTTAATTGCATATTTACTAAGGTAATAACATTAGGAGGAAGATAATGATGTTATGATATTAGTTTTTTAGAATTTGGATGAGGTAAGGGTTTTGAAATGAGTTATTAAATTTGTAGGGGTGATGCCATTGTATAAGAGGGGGGAGGGGTACTTTAAGAATGTTTTGGAGTTTTTTTATTATAAAATGAATTTCGATTTCATAAGGTCATCAAGTGATTTATTTCAAAGATAAGATACTTCTGGGTCAAAAAAATCTCAACTAATATGTTTTTTAAATGTCTTGCCCGCAAATTTGACCTTTTCTTATAGAATTAACAATTAGTAAACTAATTTTACTCTTACAATATCTTCTAGTATAATCATACTATATGGTTATTGTATTTATTATTAAATTACCATTGAACCACAAGTTTTTCATTAATGAAATTTTCAACATTATCTATGTCATTTGGATGAATATTATGTTTTATAGACTATTATATTATTTAATAAAATAATTTTTTTTAAAGAAACTCAATTATATCAATTTTATACTATTAATGTCATGACATTTTAAGAATCCCTAAAAACATGATTCATTAAAAATCACTTCATTAATTCAAATATATCATGTCAAATGGGTCCATAAAATTTGTGGATTACATAAAAACTTAAAAATGAATTTTTATTTTAATATTTATAGTCTCATTTATTTAAATAATTCATTAATAAGGTAATCACAACAACATCATTGTGTAAAAAATATATTTATCTATTTGATGTCTAAAAAATATAATTAAAATATCATGATGTATGAAATATTGTTTCCTTTATAATTACTATTTAAAATAGAAGGTATCACTTATATATCCCAATTAAAAAATAGTTTTAGTAATAAATGAATGTTTATGTTATATTATTCTTTACATTAAATTAATTCTTATAGAATGTGATTTTCACATCAAAGTGGATCCATGGGCTCTCAAAATCGATCCAGGGATGCCCATGGTTGGAAGTATCACATCCAATAGGATTAGGGCATGTGTCAGGTAGTTTAATAATATTATAATATTAGTTTTTTACCCTTATTACCGTATTTACATTTTAACCATGGTAAATAAAATAATTACTCAAGTTAATATTTATCATGTATAAAAATGAAACATACCTATTTACATAATTTTATAATTAGGATTACTAATATATGTAATACATTTTATCAAATTAAAAACACATATGTTGTCTTAATTAATGTAAAATTAATTCCCATTGTCATTCCAAAAACCATGTTTTTTAAAATTTAAAAACTAACAAAAGATTTTAATATGTTTATGTCCAATTACAATTATGAATTACTTACAATGAACAACATTGGATTAAATGATAATAATATATTCCATTTATTATTTTTAAACATTAAATAACATATCATAGCCATAAAAATTATCTCTCTAGGAAAATTTGTTTTCAATTAAAATTTAGTATATTTTTACTATTCATAAAAAATGATTGTTATCAGAAAAATATAAAAAATTTATCCAAAGTAAAATTTTTAAGTCCCTATTCTATATAAGAAGTTTATTCTTTCAAATATAACATATGAAAATGGAAAATAATATTTTGAAAAAAAAATCACTATCAATCTGCGGTAAAATCGTATTTTTAGACCAATAATAATTTTATCCAAAAAATAAAATTTGTTGTTATATAAAATAATTAAAACATATAAGATAAATTTAATAAATTACCTTAAATATATAACTTATATTTTTCATTAAATGAAAATCCATAAAAATTGATATGATTTTAAAAAAAATTTATTCTCTTTTAAATTCGTTTTCACAAAAAAGAACATTGTATATATTCAATTGATTTTTATCTCCATATCTAATAAATTTTGTAACCAATGAATCATTATTAAAACATGTGTAAACCATATTTGAGAATTCATTTGATATTATTCATTCACTCTATTCCAATGGAAAGGTGATAACTACCATTTAAAATAATGATAATATTATTGTATTATTTTTCATTATAACTCAATGTTTAGTGCAACATAAGATTTCAGAGAAACTCATTTTTGCATGTCCAGTACACTTTTGGAAAAATTGTCCTTAATAATGAAAAATTAATATCTTATTCAAAAGTATTAATGTAAATACAAAACTATTATTCTATAAATACATGGTTCATTACAATACACCTATGGGGTTTCACACAACACCATCTCTTATGGCATCACTGTATATATAGTGTAGTGGTTTAACTTCCCATACCATCATAGTAGTCATGTTTAGATTCCAAAACCAGAAAAGTAGATTGTTTCATGGGCTGAACAAGATTCACTCCTCTTTCTGGCCCATTCAAACTAAATCGTGTTCACTCCCCGTTCTAACATAGTCTTGTTGAACCCAGTTCACTCCATTTTATATTCATGTAGTACTAAACAAAGAACACTACCCATTTGTCCCATATATATCACATGAGATATAAATATTTACCCAATAAATATGAGTGTGATGTAGGTCCCACCCATCTTTTTTATAACATAACCAACACTATGTTTATAATGTAACCAACATCTATGTTTATAATTTGAAAACTATTATATAATTAAAATCATTCATATGTTTTCTATAATATGTATAAACATTCATCAAATCATAATCCTTGAAATTTAATTTTACTCATAGTTAATTCCAAATAACATAATTTATTTACAATATGTATGTTTCATAATGATATTTTGAAAAAATAACTTGACATAAACATGTGGGTTTCATAAGAATTTTTACAAGGTAAAACATGTAGAATAAAATTGGGTTTCATAAAAATATAGTCATAATAACCGTAAAACATTTAGATAAGGAATATGGATATTATCTATGAGTCATATACCCATCAATTAATAAAAAACCTTAATTAAATCCACCACAAAAGGAAAATAATATTGAAAGACCATGTGGGATATTTCTTGAGGATAATTGATTTTTATTAAAAAAAATTTAAATCCTAAAAATTTAAGAAAATATATCTCCAAAATTTTCCTTGTAACCATATAAATAAAATTATAAAAATCATTAAAATAATTTTAAAAGGTAAATATTATTTAAACATTGAAAAAATGCTTCTTAAAACATAATACACTTTGAAAATTGTTCTCACTTTGAATCAAATTATTCAAAATTTAAAAAATTAAAATATATTACAGGAATAAATTATTTGTAAATAAAATTTGATGACATGTAAATAATGATTTAAATTAATGATTTGTCATGAAATCGTGAAATATTTTTTATGTTGTGAATGTTAAAAAAATGATTTGTTCTACATTTTTAGTATAAGCCTAACATAAATTTTTTTTGAAGAGGAAATGAGGATTCCATAAAAAATTATTTATTAAAAAGTGAAACATGGGTAAATATCTCTTTAATTCATCATATTAGAATAAAAACTATAAAATTTTAGAATTAATGTATTTGGATAAAATAGGCTTTTTAAATGAAGAGAGAAATAAATTTGGGTTTTAATAATAACATTCTCAATTATCTAAATTAAAATGGACTTGAAATGGTAATATTAAAATAAAATATCCTTAATTAACATAGTATATTAAAATTCATGTCATTCATGATAGATGGACCATATTATTTTATCATAAAAATGATAATCATACACAATCCTGATAAACAATTATTCTGTAACAGAAAATCATTACAACTTAGAGAACAATGAATCCCATAAACTAGAATAGAATAAAATAAAACATGAATTAAAATAAAACTTGTATAATAAATTATTGTTATTACAATTAAATGGGTCTTTATATACATCTCGTTATAGAATATAGGTTAAAAACATAATGTATGTCTCAAATAATGAAAAATGAGACAAAAATTCCATACAACTGGAGTATATTGTGAATTGTAATCCCCAGAAAATAATAACATAAATATAAAAATTAATAATAATGAAATGTGTTATCTGAGTTATATCTAATTTCATAGGTAAGTATATGAACCACATTAAATAAATGACGTGTGAAAACGGAATAAGGGTCTTAGAAATAAATGTTAGACTAGGAATCCCCTTCCTATAATGTATTGTCATCCATCATACATGTTAAATATTCATCTATATTAAATATAAAATTTTATAAATATATAAAATAACTAAATTTATATATGTAATACAAAATTTTTGTTCATAATGACATTGTATTACCCAATAATTTAAAATTTCTTGTTAAAGTCACATTTTCTTGAAATAACTACTTTTTTTGAGATTATTTTGAAATTTTATATAATAATTCGCAATTTAAATATTTTTTAATAATATCCATAATAAAAATATCATATATATTCAGGATATTGTTTTCAAGAGTAATCCATAAAATTGAGCTATATTAAATTTAATACATCTTTTATGGAGATGGTAGGCTATAAGTACAGATGAACTCAATTTCAATTTTCATATTGTATTGGATGATAGAAAATTAAATAATATATTATCATTACAAAATAATCTCTATTTAAAATATATCATATATGTTTATGATAACCATATATAAAAAATTACTTGTAAAGCATGATTGTGTAACTTAACTTAGCCAGGTTGTAGTCTTCTAGATAGACAAAAAAATTTATCACACACCTAAAAATTGGAATAAGGTGTTTTTGTTTTATATAATAATAAAATAATAAAAATATTAATTATAATAAAATTAATATAATATATAAATAATCTATCCCTCCATATTTCGAACCATTTCTGGTTATAATGGAATATCGAATGACATCAGTTTGTGTGGTGTTAGTCCACCGCACATAAGAACTACGATTTTGAAACCCATTTAATGGCAGTGTGGAAGTGTGTAGTTCATGAAATTATCATAATAACACATCAATATAAATAATATAGTATTTTTATTATTTAATCATGGTATATTTATAATTTTTATAGGTGTAGGAATAAAAAATAATAAAATGATCATTAATGAATCTAACCTCTTATTTGGGAATCCTCTTTAGGATTTTAGTAAAATTCTTTTTTGGATTTATTTATGCACAATATAATTCTTTAAAGATGAGTTTTGGTATGTTGGTAAGTGAAATGGATAGGTATTTGATGATCGAATGAGGTATCATGGTATGAGGAAGAGAAGATAGTGGGTGGCCTCTTATATGTGGGGGAGATGGAAAACATCAATTTTTTAAAAATAAATGGTTAATCCTACATTTTTCATATGTCACAAGGGTCGAAAATGGATTATTATCAATGATATGACTTCATATTATCATAACATGTCTTGAAAAGTTGTTTTTAATCTTGTTTGTATGTTAAATTTTCCTTCTGTTTTTTGACTAACCCTATAGTAAACCAAAATTTACGATAACCATATAAATTAATTTTTACAACATTCACTATTGTTATTTAAAATATTTTTTTATAACATATTTTACATTGAAATTTAATATTATTAAAATCATGGATATAAAATTTTCAATTTAGATTTTTATAATTTGAAAATTTTAATATAAAAGTAATCATTAAGACACAATGAGAGAATATGTTTTTAAAGAGAAAATGTTAAAAATATTGAATTTTTTTATATAAATATTCAATATGAAATTGATTCAAATGAAATAAATTGAATTAATTGATAAAAAATAAATACTTTTCCTTTAAAACCCATTAAAAATATATTTTATCCTTAAAATTTAATTATATTAAACATTTATAATGCCCCAACCCAAGAATCTGAGAGCCTGTGCATTAATTTAATACATTGGCATGACAACATGGAATCAATTCCCGAAGGACTGATCAGGTTAGTAGTCTTGAAAAATAGATCACATACATGAACGTTTAGTTACCATTAAAACATATAACACAACATAATTAATCCATTGAGAATGCCATTAATCCCCTACATTAACCCTCAATATCAAATATAATACCCTTCTTGGAATCCTAGGTAAACAAAACATATGAAAGGGGGGATCACAGTTTCTAGGAAAGGGTAAATAATTATATAGAATCATTAAACATTTAAGGAAAGATGTGTAATAAGAAAATATCATTAAAACATAAAAAAGAACATAATGTAGAAAAAATAAATCAAACTTTACCTTATAAACATACAAAAAATATCCTTTTAGTAGAATAATCACATGTCATAATTAATTTCATTATAATGGAATTCCTAATGCCAGATATCAATACCAAATTTTTAAGGCCACATACCAAGACTAAAAATAATATTTTTTGTGAAAGCCTTGTTCCAAGACACGAGATTGTCTCATTAGACCTATCGATGCATCGGGGGGCTATAGTGGGCCCCACCCATCACTTATTATGTCTGATGCCTTCCTCATATGAAAATGTAGAAGCATAACATAACCATTTGTATTAGAACTAGCACATAAAATTTCAATACTTAAACTATAATTTATGAAGGTTATAAAAATAGCACACCCACATTCAAACATATCATAACTCATTCTATACAATATGGATGATTTTATTATAATAAATCTACCTTGATCAAGAATAATATCCAGGAAAGAATGTTGACATTGTTGAAAATTATCAGTAAAACCTTTGGGTAGAAAAATACCTTTTTGTGAAATCATTTAAAAGTCACACAATTAAAAATCAAGTAATTTAAAAGTTGTTTTTGAATCAAAGTGTCCCATTCCACTTTTAAACTTCTGAAAGGAATTATCATTTTTAAACAATCATGTTAATATAAATAAATCCTTAAAACCATTTTGTAAACATGGAACTTAATGAGAATGATTTAGAAGAATAAATATTTAAAATATTTAAAATGATGTTTTAGTTATATAGTAACTTAAAATAAACTTTTTCCAATGTATTTTATAAAAAATTTACATGTATAATAAATATGTCCTAGAACATACTTCACATAAACGATCATGGATAAAAATGATATTGAGGAATTAAACCTTACCTTACACTTTATATTGGTCAACGGTACATTTATACTCTTATATAATGACCATAGTATGTTATTAAATTATAAAATTACCATATTAATATTTATTATATCATACATGATTGATTTATGACATTATAATACCCATGTAATAATGATTTTGATGTTAAATTTACATTTTGGGTAATAATCCCTTTCTTCATCTTACGTGTTTTAACTTGTAATTCCTGATCATATCATTTAGATAAAGATTTAAATAAATCCATAATTTAAAACATTATTTATATATAATATATATTTATAATATAAATATGTGTAATAAATTTATATATGAAATGTAAAACATCATTTATTGGGACGGTTGTTCGTATATACACATAAAAGTTGTTTCTGTTTTCATATCGAATTGAGATGAAGTATGTGAATAATATATATATATATGTATTTACATATATATATATATATATATATATCATGTATCATTATTCTTTTATTTATTACATACTTATTAATAATAAATATTTTTATAATCGTCGTTGAATGGTGAACCTGAAAATCAATCTCTTCTTTGGGTGTTACCTTTTTATTTGAAAAAAAGTGCTCCATAGGATAGATTTCATCAAAATGTAAGGCCAATAGGATGAAGATAGAGATTATGGAAGAATAATTGGGTTGGGTTTGGATGGGCCAAATAGATATGTATGTGTGATTTGGAGAGAAAGGGTAGTATCTTATTATAAGATAGGTGAGGGTCACTTTAGTTAAAATAGGAAATAATATTATTTTATAAAATATTCTTCTTTTTCTAATGGCTCAAAATTGATTTATTTCAAATCTAAGGTGGGAATGGTTCTAAATCTTCTCATACATTTGGTTTTAGACATGTTTTGGTAACTATATTAACACTATCATTTAGATTGAACTCTAAGTTAAATAGTTTAACTTTTACCATGTTCTCTTGTATTATTATAATAAATGGTTAAAAACGTACTATAAAAATCCAAAATAACCCCATGTGGTTCATTATTGACATATCTAACTTTATATAAATACATTTTCCCAACCATAAATCCTTTGAAATATTATATAAATTAATAATATAGTATATGTTTTAAAAACTAATTTATGTCAATTTTGACACTATTTGGTATATTGTTTTTGTTAATGTTATAACACCTTTATCACTTCAAAAAAATTATTTAGTCAACCCTAAAATTTAATATTATCCTAAAAAATTAGTGGATGGGATAAAAACCTTATAATTCATATTTATTTTTATATTTACAATATCATTTATTTTAATCATTCGTTGATACTATAATTACTGGATCATCATTATGTCATAAATAAATTTAATTATTTAATCTATAAGAAATATAAATAAAATAAAATTTGTTTTTTAATATTCTTATATTTATAATTAATATTTATAAAATAATATATCTTATGTTTAACACTATATTAAAACTAGTTTAGTTATTTGACTTTGAATTTGACACTTGTAGCACTTATTTTAATTAAATAATAAAAAATGTCATAATCTAATCCAAGTGGACTAAAAAGATCATATTTTATTCCTATGGTTTTTTATTGTCGAATTAAATTTATCCAATAGAATTACGACATATGTTAGGATAATTATAATATAATTTTAACCTTTAATTACACTATTTACTTTTAAACGTGGTAAATACAAGTCAAAAGTTACTATGTACCAATATTTATTTTCATCTTATTAAACCACATTTTCCATACTAATGTCAATCGTGTCTCTTATAGTTTTGAAATATTATTCACAAAAGTGATAAAATTATGTCTTAGGCAGATTTGCAAATGTGCCTAGAAGGTGGGTGAAAGATGTTAAAAAGTTCAATAATATTTTATACATCTAATTTTATTATAAAATGACTCCAATTAAATACATTGAAAATATATAGGTTTTATGTATCCATTTTGAGCTAAAATAAAATAAAATAAAATATATAATTATTTAAATAAAATGTTTGTTTTAAACAATAACACAGTATTTTTCACTATTTATAAAAAAATTAATGATTTCAGAAAAATATAAAAAATTCACCCTAAGATAATTTTGATATTAAAAATTAAAAAATGAATATTATTTTACCAAATTAACAATATATAACAGTCATTAATTAATTTTAAATTAAATCTCGTAGTCAAAACCAAAAAGCGGGGATTTAAATAGAAAAAACTCTCAAAATATTAACTACTGTTTTTGTCAAAATTAAATGAGAGAGTACTTATAATAACCTAAATTGTATTAAAGGAAAAAAATATAGTCTAATTATACTTCAAAACCATTATAATGATTAATTTAACACTATTAATTATTTTGATTAAAAATATTGTTTTCTATAAATTTAATATTATTCACCATTCATCAAAAGATGAATGTTATCAGAAAAGTACCAGCAATTTAACCAAAATAAATCTTTATGTCACAATTATAGATTAGAATTTACTTTAATTAAATTGGATATATAAATGTTTCAAATATTGGTTTTAAAAAGTGATTCAATTAAAAGGCTGTAAAATTTATTTTTTAAAGAAATAAATATTTTATCAGAAAAAAATGAATTTGTTCTTATATTATGTATACGAAACACATAATATGGACTTTAAAATTATATGATGTATATACAATAATAAATTCAATTAATACTTTTCATAAACACTTTTTCAATGGCTAGTTTGGTATGTCATGGTGCGCTCGAACTCATTGTTTCATGTACAGAAAATTATTGAATTAAATTGAAGAGATAACATAATATGAAATATTGGGTTGTGACATTTTCCCCTCCTTCAATAAATTGCATCCTCACAATTTGAAATTAGTTTTCGAAAAAAAAATGTTAAAAAAAGAAAAATTCTTTTGTGGAAAACTCATATCATATACTGGGTTAATAAATTTTAGTCTTTATAAGAGAGAAAGTGAAATGAAAAAGTCACCACCAAATTATGATCTCAAATATAAGAGCATTGTTTGAAATTTAAGACTCATAATTGGAGGGTAAATGCAAATATTTATAGGGAGTAACTGGATAATCAATGATAGAATATTGTAAAATTGTGGGCCTCAATACAATCAATCCATGATGATTTAAAATATCATCGGTTAAACAAAACATAATGTATTATGATAACAATTTTTTGGTTTCATGATTCCATCCCTAAAGATTAAGAATTAATTTATTCATAGAAAAAGTGGGAAAAATATACTTGACCAGTAGAGTTTAATCCTTCAACTGATTCCTACCACAAACTCATCTTTCAATACAAATGATAATAGAATTAAAAAATATTATATATATCCTAATCACATAGGGTTACACGAAAAATTAATTTATAATTCATTTTTTAGACATTAAAAAAACTACATTATACAGACCAGGACATGACATAGTCTAGTGGTAGGTGATGGACCCTTATAGAGATTCAGTCATGAGTTTATGTCTTATGGCCTTGTAAGATGCAAAAAGTTGTCTCCCATCCTCTGTGTTGTCCCTTTTATAACAATACAAAAAAATAATAAGAAATAATTTAACTGTAACAATAGTATCCAATGATAAACTTAAACCATTCCATCCTTTAGACCTATCAATTTTTTTAAACTCACAGTCCAAAATTTATATGGAAGGTAAACATGATGATGATATCTTTTTCCATTTAGTAACATGGGAATACCATCATCATGTTTTCTTTTAATATTCGGTAACACCCTAAATTACCATCAAACCTTATTGATTACATTCAAGCTCCCTTATTCCTTATATAATACTAGATATACTCTTTATATCCAAAATTTTGTAAACTACAACAATATTGGAATAAAAAAACAATTAATTAGTTTCAAATTAGTCAAGAATATCAAATATAATTTATCCAAATAAATCATATCTTATTCCAAAATCACTACCTCAGTATCAGCACCATATTATGAATTATATTTCCTTCAACCATGGATTTTCCATAAATTTTTAGTTTCTATGGAGTCAATTTTTTTGGTACAACACAATCTTAAATCCTTAATGAAATAGTACATCAGTACAATCCATATTTATTTCCGTAATTTATATAACCAGTACATCGTTGATACAACACTGAAATTAAATAATTATTTAATAAAAACATAATAACACTAGTCATTACCCATCGTATATGGTATTATCATAACATGATTATTATCCTATAGCATCATTTGAGGCATACTATGATTATTTGGGAATTGATTCATGTAGTGTCTCAACTCCTTGCAGATAAATCTTTTATATTTGAATCTTTTTCCCTACCCATTCAATCACGTAAATGATGTTCTTTTTCTCAATACATATAAAAATCTCCCATTCACATCAATTATTTACCTAGTAGATTCTTTCTACAGTTATTATATACTGAAAAATCCTTCTTTACCCCCTTCTAACTGTCCATTTTTCGATCAACCATCCATTTCTTGTCTCACTTACCTTCAAAGGAATAGGAATCAGAGAATTATTTACATATCTTATTAACATTTGATACTATTTATTAATATGATTAGAATATGTGCGAGACTATTTCTATTCAAAATTTCATATTAATACCACGAAAAGTATGATCCTTCTTATTATTGGAATTGTGTTTATTGATGGAGTTATTATTCCTTCTATTAGGCAACATTTCTAAATAATGGTATGCATGAGGTTAGTTTATGAATCATAGTGCATAATTCGAAATATGTAAAATACCTAATGTAAATTGAAAAGATTATGATTATAATCTATAATCATAAAAATGTTTTCTTTGAAAAATTAATTGCTCTTAAATCCTTCATAATGTCTTCTAAAGAAAATTTTAATTATTCTATGCATATCCCCTAGGAGTGTCACAAATAATAGTGCAGAAAGGACTGTTTTCATGTATCAGGATTCCCCTGGTCAAGCCCAAAATAACTTGTGGTAGTATTCACTCCTATGTTCATCTATGCAAGATCCGCCTCTACCAGATCATATCTAGATAGGGATATATTGATTGGAAAATACAGAAAATCTATAAATTGCAATAATTCTAGGATGTTCTTCTATAATATTCCTCAATTTCTATCTTAGTGTAATGTTCTCTAATACGATATTTTCTAAATCTAGTTTCCATAATTTTTACTAAACTTCATCTGATACCAAGTCTAACACCCCGACCCAATAATCTCAGAGACATCGAATTATTTTAATACATTAGAATGATTACAAGAAATCATGTCCCAAGGGAATAATCATTTTAGTTGTCCTGGAAAAAATATTACATACATGAATGTTACATTACACATTTAAACATAATACACAACATAAATAACAGCTGAGAATGCCATTATTCCAATAGCTAATCCCTGAATATCAAAGATAATAAACTTCTTTGAATCTCGGAAAACAAAAAATCTTAAAGGGGTGAGCTCAGATACTCAGTAAAAGTAAATAGTTTAGCCAAAGGTATAAACATTTAAAGAATGATGTTTAATAAAAACAACTGCATTTTAAACCCTTATACAAATATAATATCGATAAAATAAATCCATCATAACCATATATACATGGACATGGATATTCTACTAGATGAATAATCAAAAGTAATAATAAATTTCATAATGAGGGAATCCCTAATGCCAGACATCATTAGTACATTGTTAATGCCTCGTTCCAATTCTACAAATAATTCTTTTTCAATGCCTTATGACAAGACACTAGCTAGTCTCATGAGAACTTCTGATGCATCAAGGGGATATTGCAGACCCCACCCATCGCTTACTATGTCCACTACTTTCCTCATATAAAAATGATGAATCATAACATAAATATTCGTATTAAATATATCATAAGAAATGTCAATACTTCAACCATTAAGCATAAAGGGTATAAAAATATCACATTCAAAGTAAAACATAGAATAGCTCATTCGATAAAATATGGATGATTGTATTATAACGAATAAACCTTTATAAAAAATAATATCTAGTAAAGTATATTGACACAGATGAAAATTACAAGTAATATTTTTTGAGAGAAATATCCCTTTTTGTGTAATAATTTAAATGTCACAAGTTTATAAAAGAATTCATCTAAAAATAGATTTTCGAATAAAAGTGTACCATACAACATTGGAACAATGTAATGGAATTAACATTTTAAAATAATCTTGTTCAAATATATAAATCAATAAAACCATTTCGAAAACATGGACATTAATGAGAAAGATTTATTAGAATAAAATTTAAAAAAATTTAAAATGATGTGTTATTTAAATATCAACTTAATCGAGTCATTTTGAAATGAATTTTATGAATGATGGACATGGATAATAAATTTCACGACCCCCTCTACCCAAAGTGTACCCTTCCTGGGCCAAAAATTTGATAAGGGAGATAATGACCCCCTGAGTCCCGCCTATAGTAGGCCTTGGGTTGGCGACTGGCCCTGAGGGTATAATAAACACACAAATGGGAGGCATTACCCTCTAAGAGAACACATACTGAAGAGAGACATAAGATAGAAACCAACCAACTGAAACACAGAAATTAAAAATAAAAGAAACCCAAGAACACATATGTAATTCCATGAAAATGCACTGCAATTGGAAGGTAAAAAACTACATGTACCCAAAAGAAAGTAAATACAAAAGCAACCACAAGCCTGAATAGCTCCTACAACCACAATCTTGTAGAAACCAGATTGATCTCCAACCTACTCCAAGTGACCTGAAATACAGTTTATATATACATAGAGTGAGTATAACAGTATACTTAGTAGGATCATCCCCGAAGCCTCCCGTGCAAAAGTAAAAAAAGCTTGATAAACCAAAATGAACAAAAAGTGAAACTAACTTGTCACCTAAATAGGTATACTAAGTTCTCAACCTCACCATGGATAATCTCACCAAGTAACGCATACAAGAATATAGCATATAGTAATGAAAATCAAGGGAATTCCACTACTACTAATCCACTAGTTTTCCCTTTTCCCCATCATCACATGTACTGAGCATCTCTCTCCAAAAATGCTACCCCGCAGACACCTGGGTGAGAACCACACCATCCTCACAATGAAAAGTAACAAGGTAGTTTCCAGGAGTCACCACATCTCTCATAACATGTATCATACGTGGCTATTATACCTCAAGCCTTTACAACCCATACACCGAGTATTGATCATCAAGCCATCACAGCCTATACACATTCCACCTATACTAGACCATAAGATACTATATCCAGAATACATGTGTGCGAATAACCACAAGCCATTAAATCCCTCTACACACATATATGGGGAAAACTAACCATTGTGCCAACCGTCACAAGTATCTACCAAGAGAAGATATCGGGGCCAAAGAGGGTAGTCATCCATTCATCCTCCCACCAGAATGTTGGGGAAAACACCCCCTAGGGCTCAGAATCCCCGGGTGGTCGTTTTACCTTACTGAAAGGGTGAAGTAGCATATAGAAACTCAAAAATTATAGGATATACAATATCTCACAACCACTCTATGGACATATCCTTGGCTTAGACACAACTGCAACTAACTTCTCTCAGACTCGAGATGCTACTTCTAAGACTAGGTATCCTATAAGCACACAACCATTTAAAGAGCATTATTAAATTAATTCATTACCTTTTTATTAGTTCCACTATACATTAATTAATTCTTTAAATATTAATTAGCCCTGAAAAATTACATATTAAATATCATTAACATCACACCCAAAGTCAACTGTCCCTTTAAAAATTACAACCTCACCATTATGTTCCAGAAAACTCTAACCACGTGGGACAACACAATTTAAACCAAAATTCATTACACAAACACGTTCCCATATTCCCAGGAATTCGAGAAAATCATTCTATGCTTCTAACATAAGGGGGATAAACACCATGAGTAGATGTACTACCCGTTGAGTCATTGCCGCCTATAGCAAGAACATAGACCCATCCTTCCTGGAGAAGGTAAACACATAAAGAAAGTGGCATACCCCATGCTTTGTCACCTGTTTCGGGAGAAGGGTAATCAATACTAGATGCCTTGAGCATTGGGGGAAAGTAATGTATATAAACAACCAATGAACCAACAAGCATCCAAAAATAACATCCATACCACTCCATCATCCCTATTGTCCTCCCTGACACCCACATGCATCAACTGATGCATCTCTCCACTCTAGACATCATCTTCTACCACAACCAAAAGGCCTCTATTCCCCCACATATCGAAACACCCCTCTAGGATCACGTCTCAACACAGGAAATAGGAAAAACAACCATCACATCTATTGAGCTATGGCTCAATAACAAACAAGAGGGTAACACAAGACCCTTCAATGAATTATCACACAATCAAATTCTCTAATCCTTCTGGAATTAACATATTTAAATTATATTGGTTCCAACATCGGGAAACCTAACCATTAAAGCTATCACAAATGATTAATCATGCTTACGATGCCAATTTGATTAACATAAAATTACAACAAGAACCAGATTAGTTTTGAGGCCTCTTTATCTTTAGCCAAACAATTATCAAACTAATCCTTATTTACATTCATTACCGATTTTAATCAAGAACAAACAGCTCATCCCATCAAGCATAGATATCACACTATCTAGAAAAAATGAGGCAATTACATTTAGTCGATATCAATTTCTTTATCCGGTTCAAAATATTTATTATGTCATTTCCATTACCATCCATTGGGATTAAACATGATAACAAAACAATTTCATGTAAAAGAAAGAGAATCAACGAATCCCATACCTCCAAGGATTTTGACGAAAACTCCAACAACGAATAATGCACGAGAATGCCGGGTTGATTCTCCTAGAATCCTCCTTAGATCTCTTCTCCTAACACAACCAAAACCAAATCTCATCATATTTGGTATCCACACACATATATCTACCATAACGGGTGTAGATATAAGAAACCAATAAAATAGGGGAAGTAGATCCATGTGGATCTAAGAAACCGATCAAGAACAAAGAAGAACGATCACATACCTCACAAAACTGGCTTCGATTCGCCAAGAGAAGACTTCAGATCACCTCCAAAATTATTGGTAGGTAGGGTAATCCCGAGCTACGGCTGCTTAGGAGCTTAAACGATCATGTTAGAAGAAAAATGGTTGAGATCCACAATTTTAGGATCTAATTTATGTGCTTGCACAGTTTGGTCGCACGGTTAGAAAAATAGTGCACTAATCGTGTGGTTGCTACTGCCTCTCCAAAAACTCATCGCACGGTTGTGCCACATGGTTAGAAAAACTGTGCACTAACCGTTCATTAGCCACTGCCTCCAACATTGACTACACACGGTATGGCCCCTTGGTTTAGACAAACTATGCGCATTCCGTGTGAAAGCTAGTGCCCTTTTGGTTTCCTTAAAGATTCACCCAAACACACTGCCAAGTCACTGCTCCAAAACAAGGGTAGTCAGAAACATCAAAAATACCTGGAGACATAACGTGATGTTACAGTTCATAGCTGTCTAACATTGAAACGGTTCATCGAAAAGGATGATTTTTGGAAAGGAATTGGGGATAAGTAACCTCGACCTCTCAGAATGCCTCTAACACTTCATTTTCACAAAGTAATGGACAAGAGAGGTCCAGGACATTACATCAAATACATGTCAAAACATTCTTGTCCTCGAGAATCCAAAACCCACAAAAAGAGAAAATGAAACACGGTCTAAAAACCACCCAACGATATACCTCTCAATAGACAGCAAGCCACCAAAACAACAAAGGGATAAATCTCATAAACATGAATGTTTGATAACCAAAAAAGCTACATCAATACATGAAAAGAGTAAAACATCAAACACCACTTGGTAATGAGCACATATCTGTGACTCACGTTCCCAGGTACTCTCCTCTATGCCACCATGTCGCCACAAGGCATGAACTAAAGGAATAGAAAGCCCACACAACACCTTATCCTTGCGGTCATGGATCTCCACAAGTCTCTCCTCAAAGGATGAATTATCATAAACATCTTTCTCTCCCCAATCGATGATGTGAGAGTCATCATGAAGATAACGACAGAGCTGTGATTCATGGAAAACATCATGTATACGACTAATCTGTGGGAGAATTACTACTCGATACACTACAACTCCTACACGAGCTAACACCTCGAAAGGCCTATAAAACTGGGGAGAAATCTTACTTCCATGAACAAACCATCGATGACCATGATGGGGAGTCACCTTCAGAAACACAAGACCCCCAAAATTAAACACTAAGGCTCTCCCTCTTTGATCGGAATATGATTTCTGACAATCTGGAAATTTCTTCATCCAATGACGAATCAGTTGAACCATATCTTTTGTATTTTGCAGTAGTTCCGGTCCATGAATTGCCGACTCTCCAACCCTCATCCAGCATAACGGAGAATGAAAAGGCCAACCATACAAGGCTTCAAACAGCACCATACCGATGTTGGAGTGAAAAATAATATTGTAAGAGAACTCCACCAAGGGTAAGTGCCTCATCCATGAACCTCCAGAATCTAGAACACAACAGAATAACATGTCTTCAAGAGTCTGGATGGTTCGCTCCATCTGAACATCCGTTTGAGGATGAAAATCAGTGCTAAGGAATATTTGAGAACCGAAAGAATGTTGGAGACCTCACCACACTTTGGAGGTAAAAAGACGTTCTAGATCAAAAATGATCATCCTTGGGACTCCATGAAGTCTCACCACATCCTCTAGATACTTCCTCGGCAAAACATCCACTGAGCATGACTCATTGATTTCTATAAAGTGGTCCAATTTTGTTAAATGGTCAACTACCACCCAAAATTGCATCATGTCCTCTCGTAGCTCGAGGTAAACCAGTAAAAATGTCTATTTAGATGTCCTCCCACTTCCACAGATGAATCTCTAATGGATGGAGAAGACCACCAGGAACACGAAGTTCGTCCTTCACCTTCTTCCAGACTAAACATCGATACACAAACTCCGCAACCACACGCTTCATCCCATGCCACCAAAACTAACTCCTCAATGATCGGTACATATTTGTCACACTACGATGTATCGCTTATGGTGAACTATGGAACTATCTGAGGAACGTATCACGCATTATCAAAGGGACACAAATCTTTCTGTGATAAAACACTCTGTGTTGTTCTTCCTCATACCATCCATTAGGGTCCTCACCACAAACAACTCAGTATCTCTAGACTTACACATCTAGATCTCCCAGATGGGACTCTTCCACATTATGCATCAGGGATGACAATACCATCATCTGAAAAAGACAGCCTCTACCTCCAACTTCCCCCATATCAAGATGTAATGCTGACAGTTCTTCCATTACTCTCCATGAATCATCAGATTCATGCACAGCATCACTACCTGACTTTTGGATCAATCCATCAACTACAACATTCCGTTTTCTATGTGAATACGATATTTTGAAATCATATTCCTGTAAGAACTCCATCCACCGACGTTGTCGTATGTTCAGATTACACTGGGAGATATCATACCTCAAACTCTTAGGATCGGTGAAAACCACTAAGCGCTCACCAATGAGGTAATGCCAACAAAACATTAGAGAAAACACCACGACTGCCAACTCAAGATCATGGTTGGAATATTGTGCTCATGGGGATGTAACTACCGAGTCCCATAAGATAAAACTGACCACTGCTGCATGAGAGGACATCCTAACCCCAGAAGTGAAACATCACAGAAAAAATAAAACGGAACTCCTTCAACTGGAAGACAAAGGACTGGACAACTTACAAACTTCTTTTTTAGATACTCGAAATCATCCTGGAAATAATCAGTCCATATGAATGTCTGATCCCTCCTGGTAAAATTTGTTATAGGGGTGGAAACTCGTGAATAATTAGCTACAAACCTCTTGTAGTATCCTACGAGACTGTGAAAACATCACACATCTAACAACGACTTGGGGGATGCCCAAGACACAACAACTTCAATCTTCAAAGGATCCATGGATACTCCCTATTGGGACACAACATGCCCTAAGAAACGGACTGCTCGAGCACAAAAATCACACTTAGACATCAACCAAAATAGCTGATGTTGGCAAAGAATGCCCTAAAAAACGTGTAGATGTTATGAATGCTCCTCATAAAATTTGGATTACACAATGATGTCGTCAATGAGAACTACCACGAACATGTCCATGAACTCTCAGAACAAAGCATTCATTAATCCCACGAATACTGCCAGAGCATTCGTCACGCTGAATGGCATTACAACTACCTCATAATGCCCATGATGACAACAGAATGCAGTCTTCAGAATATCCACATCCTTCACACGCATCTGATGATATCCCGACCGCAAGTTGATCTTTTAGAACCAACGTACACCCATTAGTTGATCGGATAAATCATCAATCTGTAGAATAGGATATCAATTCATTGTTGTCACTTTGTTTAAGTGACAATAATCAAGACACAACCGCAAACTGTCGTCGGCCTTCTTCATAAACCAAACCGGTGCACCCCATGGTGATACACTTGGCCGAACAAAACCACACCGCAAAAGACCATCAATCTATATACGTAGAACTCTTATGTTAGATGGGGACGTCCTATATGGATACATATAAATATGAGACTCTCTTTGATGTAGCTCGATCCTGAACTCGATCTCTCATCATGGGGGTAAGGCTACAACCTCTTCTGGAAAGACATCAGGGTACACCTCTACAACCCTAGGAAATTCCAAATGCTGATCCTCTAAAGAACTCAACATCAACTCTTCCATAATGGACGATAAGGACGGAACGTGCCTATGACCCATCTGAGGATCTCACTCAACAACAAACACTACTTTCTCTCCATCCACACCAAGGAAGAAGTCCTTATTCTTGAATCAATCCACTATATCCTTCATCGAATACAACCAATCCATGATGAGGATGACATCATATGGTTGTATTCGTAAACATATGAAATCACCCTAAGAGCAGTGTTTCCCCAACACTAGATCACATTCTCTATATACTTCAAACAAGTCAGCTCAACCTCCAACTGGTGTTGTCAACGCCAAGGGTACTGGAAGCCTCTCTACCTAAAGTCCCAAAGCATGGAAAATGGTAGGTGATATGAAGGAGTGTATCGCTATTTAATCCAACAAGGCATACAACAAGGTAGAAAACAAAAAAAGTGAACCTCGAATGACATATGGATCGCCTGGAGCTGTGAACACTAAAGACTAAAGTGACCACAACCTCCACAGCCTCTCCGACCCGGTGACGACCACTACCACAGACTCGCTCTACTCTCTGATGATGGGGGTGTTATGGTGTTGTCCTCTGCCTGCCCCTATCTACCCTCTAGTGATCTAAAGGCAGTGCAACCTGCTGCTACTATTTCCTCGGCTGAACTGCTTCAAAGGAGGAACCTGAAGCATAAAACATGGTGCATGATGAATGCTCTGAAAGGTCGAGCACTCCCACTGCTGATGAACATGACCACCAAAAGAAAAAAAGTGCATGATCCCTTGACATATGCCTGAATGTTTCTTCCTCTAGAGAAACAATATGTGAAGGGTTGGGGCCTACCCCCGGCTGAATGTAATATCTTTTGCCCTGAAAATCGATAACCCTAGACCACAAATTTTCTTCGTGAGGGATTATGATGGTCCCACTCTCGTGATGATCTGATCCTGGACAATGTCCTCTCGACAACCTTTTCCCTTTCCAGCACCTCGAGATACGTCTTCAGCATAAATTGGGTGACCAGGCGTTGGATCTCTGGATGGAAAGCCTCCTCGAAATGCCTCACTCTAGCCTCCTCATCAGGAAATAGGACCGAAGCATATCATAAAAGGTTCCTGAAATGGATTCCAAACTCTCGGACAATAGAGCTACCCTGTCGAAGGGTAATAAGCTCCTTGCGACTGGGCGCCATCACAATCGAAGAAAGGATATCGACTCTAAACATTTCACAGAACTCCTCCCATGTTATCGTTGAATCCCCACGATCCCCAAGGTACATGAACCACCCCTTCATTGTTGCTCCATACAGTATCGTCACAAATAAGGACACCCAGGGCTCCTTCCGTACACAGATCGAACTGAATGATATCTCGACCTCATCCAACCAGCCTCCCTTGACTGCATTAGAAACGGATCCCTCATACTTCTGCAGACTCTGGCGCTGAAAATATGAGAGTTTCATCCTCCAAGTGTCATCGTCGTCAACCTCAACCCTACGGTGATCTGTTGGAACAACCTGCTAGAAATTTTTTGCATAAACCTGACAAGGACATCGATCTAAAGCCATACCTGTAAAATTAAAAAACCATTAGAGATCCTAAGCATTGAATATATAAGAGTCAACATTAATTATATAATTATTTTCTTTATTCATTTTAGGTTAACATATTCCAAGGACCACCCATTCAAACACATGCACAAAGAAGAATGATGCATGATCCTTTCCTAGGTCTCTACCCTACAACTAGTATCACCTTGTTTAGTAGCCGTTGTAAAACTAATGGTTCATACATCAGAGCATAGGGGGCCCTAAATGGCTATGTCTCATCCTGTCTCAAGTGTTTACCTCACTATATAAACATGAATGACACCGTTGCCCTACCAACCCATGCAACCTCACATGTTCCTAACTCCAAACTACATCCTATCCCTCAACCAGACCTCTGATACCACTCTGTCACAACCCCCTCCCCTCAAAGTGTACCACTCCTGGGCCGACAACGTGAGAAGGGAGATAATGACCCCCGAGTCCTACCTTCAGTAGGCCCCGGGATAGCAACTAGCACCAAGGGTATAAGAAAAAAAATGGGAGTCATTACCCTCTAAGAGAACACATGTGGAAGAGAGATGTAAGATAGACACCAACCAACTCCAACTCAGAACTGAAATAAAAAAGAATCCCAAACACACATATTCAATGCCACACAGAAGTACTACAACATGAAGGGGAAAAACTAAAAGTACCCAAAAGAATGTAAAAGCAACAGAAACAACAATCCCGAATAGCTCATGTGACCACGAGCTAGTAGAAACCAACATGATCTCTAACCTTCTCCAAGTGACCTGAAAAACAGTTTATATATACATAGGATGAGTATAGTAGTATAATGAGTAGGATCCTTCCCAAAGCCTCTCGTGAAAATGTAAAGAAAGCATGCTAAAGCACAATGAACAACAAGTGAAACTATATCGTCACCTAAACAGGTATACTAAGTTCCCAACCTCACCATGTCTACTATTTCCAAGTAAAGCATACAAGAATATAGCATAAAGTAATAAAAATCAAAGGTACCCTTCTATTACTTCTCCCCTGGTTTGCCACTTTTCCCCAATGTCACACGTCCTGAGAATCTCTCTCCAAAAAGGATTGCACGGAGACACATGGGCGAAGCACCACCATTTGCACCTCGTAAAACACAAAGCCTTTCCCACAGACACCTGGGGGAAGAACCACAGTATCCTCATAAACAAAAGTAATGATGTAGTTTCCGAGATCCACCACAGCTCACATAACATGTATCATACGTCAGGTATTATACCTCAAGCCATTACATCTCATACACTGAGTAAGGATCCTCAAGACATCATAGCCTATAAACGTTACACCTATAGTTTACCATAGGATACTATATCCAGAATACATATGTGTGGACAACCACAAGCCATTATAGTCCTCTTCACACATATATGGGAAAAACTAACCATTGTGCCTTCTGGAATAAGTAACTACCATGAGAAGAGAGCAGGGCTAAAGGGGGTAGTCAGCCATTCGTCGTCCCACCAGAATGTTGGGGAAAACACCCTACAGGGCTCAAGATTATTTGGGTGTCAGTTTCCCTAACCGACAGGGTGGAGTAGCGTATAGGAACCCCAAAAGTACAAGATATATTGTATCTCACAACCACACTATGGGCATAAACTAGTCTTAGACACAACTACAGCTAACATCTCTCAGACTCTGGGTTGTAACTACTATGACTAGTTATGATATAAACACACAACCATTTAAAGAGCATTATTAGATTAATTCATTCCATTTTTATAAGATCCACTAAATGTTAATTAATTTTTTGAACATTAGTTAACCATGAAAAAATCCACATTAAATACCATTAGCATCACACCCAAGGAAACTGTCCATTTAAAAATTACAACCTCACCATTATGTTCCAGCGAACTCCAACCCCACGTGTTAACACCATTTAATAAAACATTCATTATAGAAACACTTTACCAAATTCCCAGACATTATAGAAAATCATTTAATGCTTCTAACATAGGGGGGGATCAATAGGGTGAGTAGATGTACTACCTGTCGAGTCTTTGATGCCTATTGCAAGAGAGTAGACCCATCCTCATAGGATAAGCTAAACACAGAAATCATGTGGCATACCCCGCACGTCTTTGCCTCTTTTGGAAGATTGGTAAGCAATACCAGCTGCCTTGAGCACTGGGGACAAGTAAAGCAGATAAAAAACCAAAGAACTGGAAAGCATCCATCAATCGCATCCATACCTCTCCATCATCCCTGGAGTCCTCCCTGACACCCACATGCATAAACCAATGCATCTCGCCACTGTAGGCATCATCTTCTGCCACAACCAAAAGTCCTCTGTGCCCCCACATATCACAACACCCCTCTAGGGTCACGACTCAACACAAGCATCAGGAAAAACTACCATCACATCAATTGGGATATGGCCCTTTAATAAACAAGAGGGTAACTCATGACCCTTGAAGGAATTATCAAACAGTAAAATACTTTAATCCATTTTGAATTAAGAGATTTATAATCTGTTGGTTCAAACATCGGGAAACCTAACCAGTAAGCTATCACAAATGATAAAACATGCTTACTACGCCAATTTGATTAACATCAAATTACAACAAGAACCATATTGATTTTCATGCCTCTTTATCTTTAGCCGAACAATTATCTAAATAATTCTGCTTTACGTTCTTTACCAATTTCCATCATGAATGAACAACTAATCCAAGAAAGAATAGATATCACACGATCTAGAAAAACATGAGGTAATAAAATACGGTCGATATCAATTTCTATATCCGATTCAAAAAATTTATTATTTCAATTCCCTTTCCATCCAGTCGGATTAAACATGCTAACAATATAGTTTCACTTAAAAGAATGGGAAGAAAGAAATACCCTACCTCAATGGTTTTTGACAAAAACTCCAACAACGAAGAACACACGAGAATACCCGGATGATTCTCCAAGATTCATCCTTAAATCTCTTATCCTAACACAACATAGACCAAATCTCATCATATTTGGCTTCCACACACTTAGATCTACCCATAATGGGTGTAGATCTATGAAACTGAGAGAATATGGGATGTAGATCCATGTGGATCTAAAAAACAGATCAAGAACGAAGAATAATGAAGAAGAATGATCACATACCACAAGAAAGCGTATTAGATTTACCATGAAAATCCTTTAGAAGGCCTCCAAAATGCTTTTTAGATGTTCTCCTACCTTCAAGGGAGGGTAATCCAAGGTTATGGCTGATTAGGAGCTTAAACGAGCAAGTTAGAGACATAACGGTTGACATCCACAATTTTAGGAACTAATTTATGTGCCCGAACAGTTTGGGCGCACTGTTTGAAAAACTGTGCGCTGTCCATGCGGTCACTATTACCTTTTCAAACACTATTCTTAGAGTTAGGATGCATGGTTAGACAAAACATGCGATAACTGTGTGTTAGCCACTGCCTCCAACAGTAACAATGCACAGTATGGCCACACAGTTTAGAAAAACTGTTTGCAGCCCGTGCGAAAGCTACATCCCTTTAGTTTTCCTTAAAGATTCACCGAAACGCACCCCCCAAGTATCTTCTCCAAAAAAAGGGATGTCAAAAACATCAAAAGTACCTGAAGATGTTACGTGGTGTTATTTTTCACTGCTTTCTACCATTGAAACGGTTCATCGAAAAGGATGATTTTTGGCAAGGCGTTGGGGATATGTTACCTTGACCTCCCAGAAGGCCTCTAACACCGCATTTTAACAATGTAATGGACCGGAGATGTCAGGGCAATTACAATTAATATGTCCCAGAAAATACTTACACATAAACAATATCGGATAATAATGATATTGAGGAATTAACCCTTAAATTGAACTTTTCTTTGGTCAAGGGTATGTTTAATCTCTTATATAATGACCATAGTATGTTATTAAATTATACCATAACCATATAAATATTTATTATATCCTAGATTATTCGTTTAATAAGTTATACTCTTAATTTAATAATTATTTCCATGTTAAATTAACATTTCGTGTAATAATCCTTTTCTTTGTCGTTCGTGTGATAACTTGTTATTCTTGATCGTGTCATTTAGATTGTGAATTAAATACATCGATAATATCAAACATTATTTATATAAAATATATATTTATAATTTAAATATATATAAAACATAGATATATGAAATGTAAATCACTGTTTATGGAGATGATATATCGTATGTACGCATAAACGTTGCCTCCGTTTTCATATAGTATTGATAAGAAGTTAGTGAATATGATATATGCACGTACTTATTTAAATATATATATATCCAGTAATATTATTATTTCATATTTTATATACTTATTAATAATACATATTTTTATAATCATCGTTGAATGGAAAACCTAGAAATGAATTACATCGAGCCCTGGAGACGGTATGTCATATGTACACACAAGCGACGATATCATTTTATTAATGATTAAAAAGAGTGGAATTGGATGGTATATTAATTATAAATATAAATTATCATGATATTTTAATTATTTATATACATATTAATCATCATTATATCTATCCAAATAACATTTTGTTGAATAAAAATTACACTACACCGTGGAGACGGTAAGTCGTATGTACCCATGAATGGTGACACTATAATTCATAGGATGGATAAAATAAGTGTATGTTTATACCATAATTTTAATAACATCATTTTATGTATAATTAATGGGAGATATTATTTTTGTATTGAAATAAAAAAGAAATAGAAAATGGAAGGAGAAAATAATTTTGAAAAAGTTGATAAAATAATTACCTCTTCTTTGGGTGGTACATTTTGATTTGACCAAAATGGCTCCTTATGTTGGTTTTTTCTTAAATGGGAGGACTCTAGTTTTAGGTGAGAGAAGTTGGGAGGAGATTTACGTAGGGTTTGGTGGAGCCAAATGGCTTTGGATGTGTGATTTTGAGAGAAGGTGAAGTACCATTTTATAAGAGAGGTGAGGGACACTTTAAGAAAAGATAGAAAATCATTTTATTATAAAATAATTTTCGGTTTATAAAGGCTCTAAATTGATTTATATTGATGATAATGTGGGTATGGGTCTAAATAATCTCAACCAATTGGTTTTAGACAGGTTTAGGTCACCATATTAACCATATCTTTTATATTTAACTCTTAGTTAAGTAGTTTATATTTTATTATCTCCTCTTGTATTATCATAATAAAGTGTTAATAAACATAATATAAAAATAAAAGAAAACCCCAAGTGGTTTATTATTTTTATATCTAACCTTAAATGTGTTCTTTGGATGATATTTATATTTTTTTAAATATTATATCAATTAATAATGTAGTAATATTTGAAAAACACATTTATGTCAATTTTGAAAATATTTGGTATTTTGGATTTGTTAAAGTCATAAAAACATTATCAATTTAAAAATAATTTATTTAATCATCCCCAAAATATCATATTAACCGGTAAAATTCGTGTATTGCATAAAAACTCAATTTTTACTTATTTTTATATTTACAATATCAATTTACTTAATCTTTTCTTGATAATGTAATTATTGAATCATCATTTGGTAATAAATAAAATTAATTATATAATCTATAAAAATTATAAATAAAATATAATTATTTAAGAAATATATGTATCTTTTTAATGAATATTTATAGTCTAATTTATATTATGAATATCCCTATATGAAAAATAGTTTAATTATTAAAATTTGAATTTAACACATTCATCCATTCTTAAAATAAAAAAATAATAAATGAAATAATCTAATTCAATTGGACCAAAAATATAATATTTTAATACTAAGTTTTTCTATGGTCGAACTAAATTTATCCAATAGAATTAGGACATGTTTTAGGGTAATTATTAGATTATTTTGACCGTTAATTTCACTATTTAATTTTAACTGTGGTAAATAAAAGTCAAAGGTTTCTATTCACAAGAAATTAATTTAATCATATTGAACCACATTTAACATACGGATATCAACCATGACTCTCCTGTTTTTGAAATTTAATTCACAGAATCTGTAAAATTACATTGTTTAGAAAATTTTCAAATGTGCCAAGAAGGTGGGTAAAATACGTTAAAAAGTTCAATAAAATTTTATACATCTAATTTAACAATAAAATGAATGAAATGAATTAAATTGAAATTATATAGGTATTATATATCTATCATTACATAAAGTAAATTTAAATATTATAAATAATTATTTTTAAAATAGCCGGGTTTAAACAATAACGCGGTGTTTTTCACTATTCATCAAAAATTGAATGTTTTCAGAAAAATACAAAAAAATTACCCTAAGATAATTTTGATATTCTGAATTGAATAATTATTTCTAGTTTACCATATTAGAAACATAGTAGTTTCATTAATTAATTTAAAATTAATTCCCATTTTCAAAACCAAAAAGCGGGGTTTTAAAAAATAAAAACTATCAAAAGATTGGCATGTGTTTATATCAAATTTAAATGTGAAATTACTTATAATGAAATAAATTGAATTATATGATAAAAATATAATCTAATTATACTTCTAAACCATAGAAATTCATAACTTAATAGTAAAATTATTTTGATTAAAAAAGTTGATTCCAATTAAAATTTGGTATTTTTCACTTTTCATCAAAATATAAAAGTTTTCAAAAAATTACCATATATTTATACAAAATAAATTTTTATGTCTAGATTATAATGAAGAATTTAGTTTCATTAAATTAAATATATAAATGTGTCAAATATTGGTTTTAGAAAGGGTTCTCCAATAAAAGGTGGTAAAATTGCATTTTTTAAAAACTGCTTCTTTTATTAGGAAAAAATGAATGTGTTCATTTATTATGTCTATGAAACAAATAATATATGTAATAAAATTATATATACTATATATAATTCAAAATTCATTTAATAATATTCATAACAACATTTTGAACGGCTAGTTTGGTAAGTCGTGGTGCCCTCGAACTCAGTGTTGCGAGTAGCGCAAGTTGTTGAATTATAATGCAAATATAACGTACTAAGAAATAATGGGGTGTTACAAGGTTAGTTTTCAATTAAAAATTAGTATTATTACATATTAATAAATAAAATGAAATTATTCAAAGTAACCACAAATATTCATCGAATGATAATTTTTACATTTTGATTTAAAAATTTATATTATTATAACAAAATAAATTACCAAAAATTTATTTTCTTAAAAGTGTGCAATATTTCTAAAAATATTGTATTTTTAAAAATTAAAATGTTTCAGTATAATACTATATTTACTCAAATTTTTCCTCTGTAAAAAATTCAAAAATAATATTAAAAATTTGATTAAATATATATTATATAAATTTTATTAAAATCATTCACTAATAGTGATCTAATTAATTTACTAATATAAAACACTATTTTATGAATAAAATTATTTTTCTAGGGAAAGATTTATTTTTTATTTCTAAAAGGATGATTTTTTCATATACAATTAATTGGCCACCAAATAAATTATTTTTTATTCATGTTTAAAAATTATTTTTACAGTTCATTTAATCAGATTTGTATCGTCAATTATAATGGCTAGGTCAAATATATCATATTAATTAATTTTATTTTATCAATATTTCACAATTCACTAATGCTTAATATTGTGTGTATTATATGATAATCATAGTGTTGTGTGTAATGAACGAAAAATTAGACATTCCATTTAAATCATTCTAAATTCAATGTTTTATGTAAAAAATATAATAAATAATAAATTAATATTAAAACCATTTTTCATAAAATCATGATGTGTTACAATCTAATATGTGATTTTTATAAGGTAATCATAATGGATTACCAATTAAAAATTTTCTGAATCTGATCCAATTTAAGTAGATGTATAAAAAAGTGGTAATTTTATATACAATGGAGTTGTTTATCTGATGTTTCCAATGATCCTAAAAAGGACAACTTCTATTGTGGAATTGGTTTCAAAAGTTCCACAATACAAATTGTTAGGGTTTTAGTTTGATCATTAACATTAATAAACATTTTACATTCAATTCGATATATTTTATGGTGAGAGTGGTGAAAAAATATGCAAATATCTCTTAACTCGGGATATTCTATTACTAATATAATTAATATTATTCTTCCATTACTATTCATTTAGGAAATTATCTTAGCATGATATGGATGTTTATCGTTTCTATAGAAATACCATATAACCACCGAGGGTTATTACATGACTCCATGTTAAATTTTACACCAATTGGATCCCTTCATAACCTTTATTGAAGCCTGATAAAAGAGTCTATAAATTTATCAGGCCACTTTATTACCCCTTTTATATGATTTATTAATTGTGGGAATCTTTATGATTGAATATATAGAATATGAAATCCTATAAATTGTCCCTTATGATGAATCAATGAGGTTACATAATTATTTCATTGATTATCTTTATTATTCAGTGATAAAAGTATAATACTGATCTCTGAATTCACTGAAAACTCAGATAGGCAGTACATGTTGGTTGATAATTAATATCTAGTAGATTAGTATAATTATATCATGGAATATGTGTTTTATAGAGTCTTATTTTTTCCATTACATTATTTTATGTGTCGAAATAAAATAATCCAAATCTATATTACAAAAATTTCATTTATCTTGTTGAGATTGTCAATATACCTCTTATAGTTATGGTATCTCATTTATAGCTTGTGAGGAGTCAACCAATTAATGATATGACATTAGAGTTTGTATTGTACATTAAATATTTCTTGGACATCATACCGGTTAGTGTACCTGGGCAATAACATATCTATTATTATATCCCAGACCAAGTCATTCAACATGGACATGATATTCTATTTATACCAAGGGATGATTTATTTGACAATATTTGATAATCAATTTTTATTAACTAATTTTTTTAAAATTTTAGTAGTATCATTAAGGATTCCGTTGATTTCCTCTAAATTTTCACTATACATTGGAGGAAAAATTAATGATTCTATCCTTTGAAAATAATTTGACTAGGTTGACATTCCAGTAATTTATAATAATGAATTAAAGCTAGGTATATAATGTAATTAGAGAGATATTAAGGGGTATCAATACCATCCATTGGTCTTGAGAGAGAGATATAGGTATTTTTTAGGATTGGGTTTCCTCTCTAGCTAAATACAATTTTGATGCCACTACATTCCTTGGAAAAATATATTCATTTGAGGGTCAGGTAGATTATGTTCCATGGACAAGGGATGGTCTCACTTTTGTTTTAATATAGGGGATAATTGTTATCAATCTAATTCACCATTAAAATTCGTTAATGCGTGTATTAGTTATGTTGAAAATATTTGATATAATTTTATCAATGTACTAATAAGTGTATGGGTTCAAAAAATTTTGGAATTTAGTAATCCATCAGGTTAGGATTATTAGGTGGGGATTCTGGGTTTAAATTTGTAGGTTCATTCACTTGTAGGATAATATTTATAATTTTCTCCTAAATTGGATTATATTTGAGGATAAAATATATCTAGATGGATACTTATATAGTGTAAAACTTCAATAAATAATTTATTGGATCTCTAAAGTAGGGTCCATTAAGAAACACATGTAATCGTCATTATTAATCGAAACCATGTGATACAATGTGTTTCTTAGGTGGGAGTCCATTATTAAAATTAGAGTTTTTGGATTAGGTCACACTATCTAACCTCATTAAATTGCCTTTATGAATTTGTCATTATGCACTATATTTACATGTTTTTTCTCATATGTTTATCTTAAGGGCATGATGTCTCTATTATCCTCAATGATATCTACCTTATAGACGAATTTCATTACTTATTCCACATGTGATCTTCTCTTGAATTTCCATATAAAAACATTGATTAAATGATTGGATTTTCTTTCTCATTTTTATTTGAATGGTTTCCCTCTCAAATACCTATGGATTGATGAGATATATTTTGGATGTTGAAACTATTGTATTTAAACTGGGAATGATTGTATCTCCCATCTATCACATATATTCACCTATTCATAAAAGAGAATGTGTATTAATAAGAGACCTTATGTAATTGGTTTCATAAAATGACTGGAAACATAGAGAATTAATATGGCCATGGAAAAATTCAATTTAGTTTCCAGGTCGTCCACTAAGGAATACCTCAAAAGATATGTTGGATGAGAAACCCATTAATTTCCACCTTTTCCCATTGATGAAATTAAAAAACCTCCTTATATAATGATCTCACATTATGAAAAAATTCATTCTATCAATGAACTATCTATGTGGTGCTCCATATAGGTATTATCATCTACTCAAATCAAAAAAGGAATAGATACCATTCGGTCATTGAGGTTATCACATAGAATAATTCAGGTCTCATGATTATTTTGATGTCATGTTGTCTATGTGTTCCACTTCAGGGTCATGCATGTTTTCCACATAAAGACCTCACTGTAAGTCTCATTATCATTCATTTATTCATTAAAAAAGGTAAAAATGTATTATTTAACATAATTAAATGTAATTAAATAAATAAATATTTTTCATTAGAATACCATTCCATAATACATTACCAGACATGGTAATGTATGGGGGGATGTGATGGTTGATAACATTGATGTATCCTAGCATCAAAAAATTATCAAAGAACATGATTTCCATTCAAAAAAGGGGGAGGTCCCATGATCACATCCTGGTTTGGATATACATCTCATATATGGGATCTATCTAATGGATTATATACCAATTCCATCACGATGATTAATAATTATTAAAATTAGTAGAAAGACCTTTTCTTGGGTGATGCATTAACCAAACTACTACTTAAAATGTTATTTTATCTTAGAACTAAACCACTCTAGTAGATAAACTATACAGATATTCTATCTACCAATAAACGAGTAAAGGAAACGACCAAATGAGTATACATAAAACTATGTGTTTGTTTCCAACGGATTTGATGTGGCACATGCATCCGTCTGTCGATGACGTGATGATTTTTGCCCTGCATTCCTGCTTTCCAAAAGCAGGTGGCATCTTTCTCTTGTTTAGGGACATTCTCTCCTTGATTGAAACAAGATGATGGGATTTCGTTCCTCCTTCTGTGGATTCCACCTCAAAACTCGTTACCTAGTTTGGGTCTCCCTTAATGATAAAGATGTTGTTTTTGAATATCCCTCACGGTGCCATATTGTTGTGGACACCGGTTTATTACACTACATCTTCCAGGAAATTCAATGGGGTCCTCACATGGTAGCAACCATCGGTTGGAGTAGATTTCAACATTAGGAATGTCGGGGAATATCTGGATACATAGACATTAGGCAAGATTTATTCTCCCTCATAGAATGGAACATCAAGGGCACATAACCCGAGGAATCCCACATCAATTATAGGTTATCATACACTGAAATCATGTCTATGTGGGTTTCCTTAACATCCGAGGTTTAACACAAGATATGTGTAAGTTTATCCTCTTGCAAATATGGTTACACCAATGGCATGTCTTCCAATGTTTTCGTCAGAAATATCAGGTTTAAAACGGGGTAGGCTGCAAGTATAATATCTTGCAGAGATGAAATGATGGTGATTAGAACGTCCCATAGAGACAGATCAAATAGGTACATCCCTAAGAGGGAGCATGAGGAGTGTTTACCTAGAGGACGTATCCGAACACTAAATAAGAATAGACTTAGGATGGTGTGTCCCACAAAGGGAATTTGTCACACAGTGAAGGATGAACGAGACACCACTGAGGGCTGATCAGATAGTGCGCTACCCAAAATGGGGGACACTAATTTTTACCATTGGATGGGATTGAACTTCATGGAGGTTTGCTATTACATTGTGATGACGATAGGGATCTAAACACAAGTAGTTTAAAGGGGTGATGAATTGGGGTGTACACAATAGAAAATGACACTGATATATGTTGGGGTATACACATAGATAGTGGCCCATAACAAGAGGGATAATCTTGGTTGGATTGTTATGGATTGAGTGGGTCATATGAATGTTCAGCTTCACGATTGCTTCTAGGAGGACTGGGTAAGTGAGTGACATTATATCAATGGGATGTGGCAGCCTGGGTAAGAATCGAGTTGGATGATGGAGAGTTAAATGATGTGGAGGGGGAATGAGAGGGAACTCCTATGAAGGTGATATAAGTGTTGGGATTGACTCTCAAAGAGACTTCCTACATATACTCATGGAATTGAATCAATGTCCGCATAGTTTGGAGTGGCGATGAGAAAAATAAGGCGGCGACCCATGATAATTGATGCATAGATGGGACACGAAAGAAGTGGATCCTCTGGGATGGGGAATGAGATTGGTGTGTGCTCATTAGAATGTGACCCAATTATATGTTGGGACTTACGTGTGGTTAGAGACCCGCATTGGTCTGACACTTGAGGTAGGGCCCGAGATATTGGTCCCAGGGAAGGGGACTACATTATATAACTGATGGATGGTGGTCGCAATGACTTACTGTGTACTAGGGACGATGATCAATTACCATCGATTGGGATTTCGACAGTTTACCACTGGTTCAGAAAAACAATAGCTTATCGCTGGTTCTGGAACACAACGGCTTACCGCTGGACGAGATTAACATCTTCTTTAATGCTGGGAAAAATTGACAATGCCTTACTACTGTATGGGATTGAAAACAGATTACTGCAAAATGGGGGACATTTTACTGTCATGGTAGACAAAATTGGTGTTCAATTTAATGTCATGTAAGAGATGGGAGAATCTATATGAAATGGTCGGGACCTGTAATTGTTAGAATTTAATCTCGGGGTGGCTTCTTATGTACCTTGCTATGGAAAGGGTCAAAGTATACGTAGTTCAAATAGTGTTGGTGTACCGATGTGAAGAGAGGTGGGGCCAAAGGGTGTTGGGATTGAACCTCAAGTATGGTTTCTACGTACCTTGCCTTGGCATTGATCAAAATCAATGTAGTTCATAAGGTGTTGGTGAACCGACCTGAATGGAGTCGGGACCAATGATTGTTGGGATTCAACATGAGGGGGCGTCCTACGTACCATGCCTTGGCATGGATAATAGTCCACGTAGTTCGAGATAGTGTTGGTAAACTAATGTGAAGAGAGTCGGGACCAATGTGTGTTGGGATTTAACCTCAGGGAGTCTTCCTACGTGCCTTGCCCTGGCAAGGATCATTTTCCACGTAGTTCTGATAGTGTTGTTGAACCAATGTGATGAGCGTCAGGACGAATGGATGTTGGGCATTAAACTCATTAAGGATTCCAACATACCTTGCCTTAGAAACGAACAAATTCCATGTAGTTCAGAATGGTGTTGGTGAACCGGCGTGATTGGAGTCAGGACCAGTGATTGTTGGGAATGAACCTCAGAGAGGCTTCCTATGTACCTTTCCATTGCAAGGATCAATGTCCACGTCGTTTAGATGGAGATTTTTTCTTACACTCGATGCCGGCCATACAAGATGCCATAGTCAATGCTTACTAGTATAAGCCCACATGAGTCATACTCGGTGTGAGAATCTAGAGGCCTGAAGGACATGATGATCACGGCACCAATGTGCTTCCATGAAGGGTAGTGAGTGGGGCTTACATAAATATTCTGCCCGAGTGATGATACGAAGAGACAAGGGTGAATGGGTTTTATGGGACTTATGCAAAGAAGTTTCTCGGGTGCCGCTATGGAGAGACAATGGTGAATGGGGAGTAGGCAAGGAAGCTTCCCAAGTGCTGATATGGATTGGCAATGTAAAATGGGTTTTAAGCAAGGAAGCTTCTCGGGTGCCGATTTGGAGAGGAAATAGGGAATGGGGTTACCAAATAATGTTACACGAGTGCTGCTATGGAGTAGTAACATTGAATGGGCTTTCACAAGGAAGTTTCCCATGTGCCGCTTTGGAGTGGCAATTTTGACTGGGACTTATGCTAGGAATCTTTTCTAGTTCCCCTATTTAGGTGAAATGTTTAATGGGGCTTTCATAATGAAGCTTCCTGGGTGGATTCCACATGTCTGGTAATTTGGGCATCTCCTCTTGCAATTGGGTCAAGGCATATAATTGAGGTCCACAATAATGATTTTGTGCACAAATGGGATTACACAACGGGAATTGGAATCATTTTGAACAAAGAGAGATGAAAAGTGAGGATCACATGCTCGACATTCGGAACACATTGAGGGTGGCGTGGTGATGGAGTATAACTATTGACTATGATCAAGACACATAATACATATCATGTTAGACATAAATGGGAATAAATAGACAATGGTCGACTATTGACTATGTTCGAAACACAAGACCATACTAGAAGTGTTGTCCAAAGTATTTCAGGGTGTTTTACCAGAATGGTAGGTGGGATGTTGTGGCACGAGACTCGTCAATTCGGGGTCCCTTCACACCTAGAAGTGGAAAAAGATCTGAATGAAGGACATGCAATGTGTGAGGTGGAGAGATGGAACGTTTGGACGGATTCCAATGCTCTTGAAATTATGCCATTGTAATCATGGAATGATGTATCTTACGTTGTTAACATAAGCCATATAATATATAGAACAAGAGGATTCTTATTATTGAATGGTAGGGTGTGGTACAATTTAATGTCACACAGAGAGTACTGTTATCATATTCCGCTTGGATGATAAGGTTTTTATTGTTTGGAGTAAGAGGCATCCTATATTTGTCACATAGGAAGTACTATAGTTTATATTAATGTAGAGTGGAATATTAGGCATATGGAACCTAGAAATGGATGGTTTTGTGACTTATCCCAGAGGGGAACTTTCTGTATCAACAAGGCACATGAGTCGGGTAATGGGGTTTGGATGAGTTACATGAGAAATGGTTCGACTGAATGTACTCAGGAATTGTCGATAAGAATAACATTTCATGATATTTGAAAGGGACTAAGAAGAATATGTAGACCCAAGGTATTTAATATTGATTAGAGGAGTATCTTGAATCATGTTATTCCATACGTGGAATATGGTTTCAAAAAAGGTACAATGGAAAATGTTTCTGTCACGACCCAAAATGTTCATGGTGCGACTCTCAATATTTCATGCGGGTTAGTGACCAAAGAGAAGGTCCGGCCTAGAGGGCTAGGACTGCATGATGACAGTGATCCCAAATAGGGGTGTAGGGCACAATTCCCACAGTATGGACCAGAGGGCGTGATTGTATGAGCTTCACATCAGATATGTCTTCGTGAAGTTGTTTTGGGGAGCAATGGTGCTCGTGGAGCATGGGGTCTTCTGAAGTAGCATAAGGATTTAATTGTTCTTGTAGATCATGGGTTCTCGTGAAATAATGTGGCTCGCGAATCCTGTTGTTCACGAAGAAAAGTCACTCAGAGCAAAGGCTCTTGCGGACCAAAGGCTCTCCCGTAGAAAAGGGTATCTTGGACTAAAGGCTATCACAGAGCCTTGTGCAACCCAAAAGAGATCCCTACATAGTAAATGGTGGATAACTATGCGAAGTGATTCACATTGCCGATCTTGTGAGCCTTGTAATATGGGAGATGACCTGCCAAATGGGTGGCATTAATGTCTGTATGAAGGGGGTGTTCTAGCAATTTATAGGAAATGGATGTTAGTGGAGCACGCCGTGAAGTAGAATGTCGTGATGCGAAATGAAAATCACAACACAAAGAGATCGTGCTTCGCAACTCGAGGGAGTTCCCTCAAGATTATCATAATCGCAGAGTCAACCACCATTGACATTCGCGATGCTCATGGAGGTTCCTGTCATGTTCCAACATCTTTCATATAGTCATGGATCCATCATTCATCGAGCTTCACGACGCTCACTGATGCTCCAGTAAAGTTCCTCTGGATCGCGATCACAGAGGGAGCTTCACGAATGGGATCCGTGAACCAGTTTTCTATCCCAAAATCAAATATCCATAAATCTGAATCTATAACTCCATTTGGGCTCTAAGACATGTCAAATTGAAGCTTGTGACACTGGTTACGAACTTGGATCATTTATGGTAGCATTTGGAAATTTTTTTCGGACTTTTTTTCCAGTTCAAACAATGTTAATCATGAAGTGTTCAATGATACATTATATATTCAGTTGGGAATATAATGGGGATTTATAATCGACTAGTTTATGGTAATTAATATTGAATATCCCTTAAAGTTGTGCTTGATATGCACTAAATGTTGTTAAGAACTCAATTATATCACATTATATATGTTTGTATAGACATTATATTTTTTATTGTATCACAATTATAACAAAATTCATGATTTGTATAGCTGGTGGAGTCTAGATGTAAATAGAATCCATCTAATGCACTAAGAGTTTGGATATTCCCTTGAGATATGTGAATGGCCAGATGAGAATTAATACTTGGAGACAAGTAAGATACATTGTTTACTCTCATATCCACATTGGAATGTGAAGAATGGAATCATCCACTAGAAGTGTATTGTTTCTCAAACTATTATAATATATCATGGAATTAGTTCCTCCTCCAATGTATGACATTATTTTTAGTAGACGATAAATAAATTTTATTAAATCCATATGAGATGATCCTAATGAAAATAAGAAAATATCCCTTAAATATTTTTAATATAATAGTGTCATATGTTTATATTTTTCAATATTTGTTGTTGGGAAATATGTAACAATGGGTTTGGAAGCCATTATGGAGGTCGATCGACTAATCCAATTGTCATAATTTCATTTTTATGATCATCAAAAAATATAATGTTTTAGTAAGGTATTCTTATAATGGATTATTAATAGGATCATTTATATATGTATGTAATCTATCATCTAGAATTAATTTTATCATCGTGGTGTCATTATTGTCCATGTTATACCATCTTCAATGACATTTTATATGCGGAAGACCACTTTCTTGGTAGTTGGAACCATAATGATTCATTATGGATGGACTATTCCACACATGGGACATTATAAATTCAGTAATGCCCTAGAAATCCCAAATGTTTGATTTAATCACATTATACACTACAATCATGTGGTTTTCCCATTAAATTTAATGGAATGAGACATCAAAGGGGTATTGATCCATAATGCAATGATAAAATTTTCTCAATATTTTGTCCTCATGAATGACATTATGTAAAATGAAACCATAAACCATGATGATTAGAAATATTTGATATCCATGAGGGATGGTTTATTGGCTATGATAATTAACATGTAACTAATATAAGATGGTTATACACTTAAAAAATCTCACATTCAATTTTTTTGGTTTATAATTAATGCACTAATCCTCCCTATGGAATACTCGAAGAAAATAATTCAATAGTTTTTTAAAAATTATTGTTTATTATAAAATGGTAGGTGACATGTTTTGGATTTTTCAAACAACCTATTTTGAAAGAAATTTTGTATCTGAATTAATATTATTAGTATTTTTTATGGTTATATCTTGAAAAAATATAGATTTTTTATTTCATTTCCGTAAGAATCATTAAAGGATAATGATAATTACTGGAGGGATAAACAAGATGTAGTAGACATTAAAACAATATTTGAGAGGTCAATAGTAGTGGAGATTTCAAGAGGGTAATTTTCACATCCAATTTATCTTTCTGATTTTATTCCCATGAAATGGTCCATAAAAATTCGAGTAAATAGACCATGAATATAGAATCATTCAGTATCAAAATTTAGGGCGATTCATAAACCGTGTGTAGATTATAAATGGTCAATTCATTTGGACATAAACTTTTAGTGGACAAGATGGATTTTGACATTAGGAGTTGTGAGATATCTACTAATTATCCACGAATCTCTCCTTAAATGAGTTAAATAAATAACAAATAGCTTGACTTCATACATTTACACTAGACATTATTTTGGAATATAACATTGATTTGTTTAATGATAACCATCAACTAATAGATTCCATATTTCAATCTACCATAGGAATTTTCAAATATTAAATTTTTTTTTGTTATGATATTAAAACCCCAATTAAGATCAATCAAGAAATAGGAAAAAATATATTACCCTATAAGTGGCGAGAAGAATATTTTATTTTTGGCATTCAATAATTTATATCATCCATTTCACTAATTATATTAATTCATTATATTACTATTTCAAAAATGATGAGACACAAAAACCTTTTCCCAACTACTAATTTAAATCCTTATTAATTGGTTTCCATTCAAATTTTGATGCCATATTTTGGTAAGAAGGATCTCCAAACATAATAGAACAAACTTTGGCATTTTCATTATATTTCTAATTATATCATGGATAGTAGTAGTGGTCCTACCCACATAGAAATTCTAGTATGATATTGGAAAATGGACATAAGAAATTAAATATATTTATAATATTATTTTTTGGTAGATGAGTGACTATATAATCCCATAAAATGTGTGAATAAATATTTTAGATCAACGATAACCATTTGATTTATCCAGTGGATGGATGAGGATTCACAATGACAATAACATAATGTACTCCAATGTTTTTTTATGTGTTAATATGTGTTTCTTAGGAGGATAAATAGATTGTGGGGACATAGAAAAAATAGATGTAATGCACCCTATAATAATTAATTGATGATACTACTATAGAAATAATTTCAATGAGTGACCTTGTTGTGTCCTATAGCATTATTCTTTTGAAAACCTTGTGAATAATAACACCACTAGGGTTTTATATCCTAAGGGAAAATCCCTTATGGGGGAAATAATCTATAGTCATAAAGGGTAAATCCCAACAGAGGTTGAACACATATGATTAAATATAGTCAAGATTTATGAAGATGCAAAGAATTATTTCAATCGTGAAATATTTTATATGATCCATATGCTATAGAGGTTTTTTAAAGCCCAATGGTCATTGAAATTTTTAATGTTAATTATGGATCATTACTTACTAACATGGGAATATAACCACAAAAATAAATGTTCAAAGAAATTTGAATCTATATTTATATTATATTAAAAATAAATCTTCTTGAGTTCATTAATATAGGTGTTTATCATTACTTAATAGAATGGCTACCATCTGAGATTGTAGTTCTATCATAGGATGTGATTTTTTAAAAAAAATACTTATACTTCCATTTTTAGTTATGTGATATTAGTATATGAGTACATCATCCCATTATAAAATAATTAATATTTTTTCATTATAATTATAAAAAATTTCCCCATTATCATGTAACATGTATTAAATAATATATTTTGATAATTGTTTTCTAATTTGAAGTCATGTAAGACATAATATTCCCACTACTCCAACATATGATTTGTGTGAGAGCACATGTTCACTCGATTTTGGATTGGTAATGGAATTTCAATTATAGAACATATCTGTTTATTATATATCCAGAATCATTTCCATATTTAAATGGGGATTCTATGTACATTAATGTGTTTTTTATGCAAAAAAATAACACTCAGAAACCCTTGAATAAGAGTATGTGAAACATTATTTTCCAAGCTCGTATTGATGAAATATCTATAATGCTAGAAATAATAAATCTAATATTCAAAACACTGGGAAATTATGAACTTGCAATTCATTTCATTAATCTTAAGGAGAAACATTTATTCAATGGTGGGATCATAATTACAATCAATGTTATGTATTTATAGAGTAGAGAGTTAAACAGAAGTTATCCATCATATAGTCTTGAATATTTAAGAATTTTGACATCATTTGGTGATAGTGGAGACAAGGGAAAATCACATTATCAAAGAATTTGATTCATCTAAGTAAAATAAATAACATTTTCCCAATTTTTATAAAAAATTAATCACTATCCAATAATTAAAATTGAGGATCATCATATTCTAGTAGAAGATGTAGATATGAGAATGGAAGATGCTACATTAACAGTTTAGGAGAAACACCATAAAGAATTAGATACAACTATAATATGAACAAACTCATATATCAAATAAAATCAATTTTCTAATCAATAATGTACAATTAATAGTATATGGAAAAAAACCCTTACCCCCCAATTTTTATAACCATTAAAGACATGCTATAAATTGATGATGTACATACATTTCTATAAATGAAAAGAGACTTATTTATTCTTCATTTTAATTTTTTTCTATGATATCTATCTTTCATTGGATTCCAATTCATGATTTAATTCAATAAATTAAAAGGGTCATTACATGACTATGCACGAACACCAGTTTTCTAAAACAATTTTTTGGAGAGGTATCCTCTTGGGAGTGTCTCATTGACATGTATAGGAATTGGTTCTGTAATTTTGAACTATAGCTGATCCACTAGAATGTATTAATAATCTCATACAAGGTGCTGATCGTAGACACATATATTTATATGTTTCATAACTATACAATATAATTTTTCATATTAGATATATAATTATAAGATTCAAGATGATCTTTTTTAAAATTATGAATTTGGAGGGGGGAGTCCAATTATGAAAATGGATCGATCACCCTAATGTTATAAGTCTTTATATTTAATATAAATTTATCCTTAGATAAAATTTGAAGAATTATGGGAATATTTATTTCTCCTAAGGAAGAGGTACAAAAAATAATATTGTTTTAATAGTAGGGATCATATTATAGACCCCAAAAATTTTATTATTTTAATTTTGAAACCCTATGTTTTCAAGTTCTTCATATTTAAAAGGATTAGTGGGAATAAAGATTAATTTTTTCATGATCCCCTTAATTGGTTATTGAAAAAAAATATCATACATCTGAATTTTTAATTATCATGTTCCCAAAAATCACATGAGGTTTGTGTCTTGAGAGAGTATCCTGGAGTATTTTGATAGTTTAACATTTATGTATTTTCAAAGTGTAATGATTTTGTATCCCTTTTTCATTAAATTTTTAGAATATTGGGAGCATGAAATTAATGTAATATAACATTGATTAACATTCAATGAATTTATAGTTGTCTAATATTTATGGAGGATAAAAAAAGAGTACTTCATATGGACGGTGCTTAGAAAAAATTATTTTTGAGGGGCCCATTACTATGAATAGACATTATATGAAAAAATGGGAATTTATTTTATATTAATAAATCACATATTATTATTTCATTTGTTAGGGTAATGTGTGGAGGAAAAATTAAATTTTCAGTAATTGTTTTTTACCTCTTTATTGATGGTGGTTATGATTTATGAATGAGTTACATTGATGTTATAGACTCCTATTGAATAATTGGATTTTGGGTGGTGTTTATTATAACCTAAAAAGTTTGAATCAAATATAAAGAGATAAAATATTATTGTTAGGATTAGCCAATGACTGCTTATAAAAGAGAATATCTATTGGAATGGTAACATAACATATAAATAATAAAATAAATTTTCATCATGGTAAAGAAAATACTTTGGTTGTAAGGACATATTGGTAATCCTTACATATAGTTATTATTACGGAATATATTATAAAAACACTGATATCTATTCAATACATAATTAGTTGTTATTTATAATGACAAATGGTGGGATAAAAATAAAATAGTTGGATGATAATATTTGTTTTTTGAAGAAATTAATAATCATGATTTTTTCATGCACTCAAAACATTAACAAAATATGTATAAAATAGAATATCATTCTAAATTACATGACATGTCATCACTCTAATTATTTGATAAAATAAATTTTCCAATAGGTCTAATTAATGATTTCTTACGGCCATGTGATGGGTCATATTTGATGAATTTTTTGATTTATAATCTATAAATTCCTTAGACTATAGAATCAGGGAACAAAGTAAGTGAAGACATGAATATTTCTCAAGATTCTGTTTAGATGATTTAAAACTAATATGTTTATTTTCTTATCAATATAATTTCTTGGTCGTATGACTTATACCATGATATATAGTGTTTATAGTTTACAATAATTGACCATGGTGTATTAGGATTAATTTAATAATATTTCATATTTGATAATTTTAGTTTATGGTCTTACAAAATTGAAGAATAAGATATAAAATAAATTCCAAAAAATTAAAACATGATGTGATAAAAACTACTCACTATGATAGATTTTATCAGAATGATATTGCCTAAATTGGAATTTAGGATCACTAGTAAAATGAGGGAATGAGATTATGCTATTGTATCATTGAAACAACTATGACTAGTATCACAACATATACATCAAGTGAAATGTAATGTATGATCTGATGGATGTACCTCATTCTACTTTTGATTATATTATAGTCAGATTTGACAAAATATAACATCGTAGTTTATATAATAAAATATGAGCTATTCTTACAAGAATGGGAATGGGAAAACCCATTGTAAATTGGAGACCAATTAAAAAAATACTAACAAATATTGGATGCATGTAGTTTATGATCATGAATCTTGGATTAATGTCGAGAAAATGACATCCAAAATAGTTCCAAAAGCTATGAATGTCCCAACACTATCCAATATAGGTAGGGGTGATTTCATTAATCATAGCTTTTGGTTGTTTTATTATATTTAGTGATATTGTATAAGTATAAAATGGATAGAATGCGATTATTTTTGAGTTATGGGTTTTGTTTATCTACAGAGATTCTATAGGGATATGAGAAGACATTATTCTTAGTATTAAAATATACATATTTTGGATGTCTACATAGGGGGTGTGTATTTCATATATTTATTAGAAAATTTACCTAGAGATAAATGGATTTCTCACTTAGAGTTATATTGAAGCATTACTGAAAGCTTTGGAATATTGTTGATAATCAACGATACTCAAGGGAAATTTATGGCCTCTTAATGAAAAATTATTATTAAAAGTGGTGGTGGAAATATTTCTATTTTGTAGTACACTTATGATCTGATGTCCCTTTAAAATTTAGTAATAATGGTTTATCATTGGGTAAATAAAAAACAATAGGGTTTCATGAAGAAATTTTATTTTCACCTTATATGTGATCTCATAGTCTATGTGATTTCAAAAACATCGTGCTCAATGGTTGGGTTGTTGAGAAATCCAAAATAAGATACCAAGATAATTTAATTGTCCTCTAAGATAGAACATAATTATTTCATTTTAATGTCATGTAACAATGACCTGAATGATTTATAGATTAACATTATGTTATTATGAATTTCATATGATGTATCATAATATTATGTGACACATACAAGGATGACCTCTAGTTTACAATTATGAAAAATGGAATAATATATAAAAATTAACATTAGAAACATTATAAATTTTTATTTGGGTATATAATATATGGTTTAAAGATAATTACATATCCTATAAAGATTGAATCAAGCTAGACATATTTAATGATGGTTACCCATATGATGATTTGTATCAAATGAAGAAGAGATGGATGAAAAATAGTATTTATTGGGGTGAGAAAAAAAATATACAAACCAAATTTCAATGTGAAATGATGAAACTAGAATTGAACCATTGGGTAGAGTGGAATATATTGATATGAATAGAAATTAATGTTATGACATAACTATGTGTTATATTACAATTGAAATCAATTCCGGAATAACTATTGAAAAAACCTACTGTAAGAGAACACTTGGAACGACTTGATCTATATGAAGAGTACTATAACACTATCATGGGAGAAATTCATTGTCTTATCTCTCTTGATATAGGTTAAAAATGATTCTAAAATATATAATCCTTCATAGATACTAATCATTTGTTGTAGTGGTGGTATTTTGATCGTTTTAATTTATGGGAGGTTCTTATTTATAGGATTCGATAATCTCTATTCATCGTAATCAAATATGTATCGAACCACACATTGTTCATCGGATATAGAGGAAGACTTGTTTTAATATAGCCCAATAAACCATAATATAATTCATATATCGATCTATCAATCATGAAAATTATTCTTTGCAACAAAATATCCAAAATATTTTAAGAATTCTTATATTATAGACATTATGTTGAGTATTTTATTTTCATGCAACCAGGTTGTAATAAAGTATAATTTGAATGTATTATAACACTATCATGATAACCTGAGGTATCCAATAAGGTCTATAATATCACATGATTCAAGCTCTATGTGAGGAATATGATATAAGTGATATACTTATCATGTCATGTTATAGTTTATTAAAATTGTTAAATAGAAAATTAGAATTATTTACTTTATGAATTATTTTTGGATGGTGAAACACCTACCCAAATCTATCTAGTGTTCCTGGATGAAAGGGATATGAGTGATATAAAATTATGGTTGAGCCTGTGATATATTAGTTGGGAATAATAATATAACCAATGAAACTACTATTAAGGAAAATTTTTAATTATTATGAAATGGGGGGATCCACATTTTTTTATGAAAATGAAATATGGAAGAAATACATGATTAATTCTTAAAAAAATTTCTCTTATGTATGTGATTACAGTAATATGGGATCAGAGAAATTGATATGATCTTATTCTTATAAGGGGGAAAATATAGTTAATTTTGAAATAGAATTATATGATTATGTAATGATGGTTAACAGTATCAAATAAGGATGAAATGACACATGTTTTAAAGTATTTCTTATAATATTACGGTTTTATTGAATGTAGTTATTTGGGATGGATAATTTTTGACTATTTTGCAGTTATATGATTTAGGGTGATACAAACAATATTTGCAATAGAATTATATTTATTGGGAAAAATAATTGATTTTTAAAATACATTTTATCCTATAAGTCACTATGAATCTTAAAGGAATGTAAATCGAATGACATTAAGTTCTTATCAACACAATTCTATATATATCAAAATTATATAAAAGGGAAAAATGATTCTCCTTAGTGTTGGTCAATTAGGAAAACATAACTTGTATTAGATTCCATATAACTAAATCAACTATTATTATTTTCGTATAATTATTATCTATAAATTGGGTAATAGATCCAGGTGTTCCTATGAATCCCATGACAACTTGAATCAACTAAAAAGTAGTTCTTAATGAATCAATATGTCTGTAATTCTCATTTTACATGATAAATTAGAAATATTTTAAATATTCATTTTGGAATTAATATTCCTAAATCAAAGAATCTTATATAGATCTACATCATAGTAATGAGAGGAGCAATTTTCAAATTTTAATATCACATTTTAACAATTACAAATCATAATGAAAGGTTGTGGAATCAGAATTTTTTCTATGGATGAAACCATAATTTGGAATGAGGTAAGAATTTGGGGACCACATACTATCCTATATAATAAGGAATTAAGACACTCGTTGTTCTGTAAAATGACAAGAAAAGTTAATTATCAAATAGTGAAAATATACTCTAGAATGAAGATAATTTTAGAGTTGTTTAAAATATTGATATGATGATTGTGGATGAAAGGCTATGAAACTTATTGTCATCATGATCAGAACTTGAATATTTAATTTAATATATTACTATAAAGAGGTGATCCAACATGTTTAGAGTATTTTAGAGTATGAATTCAATATATATTTAATTATATGACAGTTTGAACATTGTCTCAATGTTTACATAATACAACTAGGATGTCCACAATGTAGATTAATGTTATGTGGAAGGGAATCATGTTAACAACCTTTCAATTATACAAAATAATTCTTATAAAATAATAAAATAGTAGTCTTTATTGTGTGATCACATACATTGTGACCAATAATAATAATTCATTTGATTATACCATATATAGGATGTATTTACCCACCAATTCTTTATAGTGTTTTGGTGGATTCATCCAAGAGACCATGGGATTGATGAGAACCTCAAATAGCTCAACCGTGAAGAATGATAGGAGACTAAAACTAATTTTTACAGTTCGTGGAATACGATTATGATGAATTTCCATGATCTGAAGTATATCCAACCTCTTTACCTAAAGGTACCCTATCATATAAATTTACTTTTATGATTCTTTATATTTTATGTGATGTCCATACTTAGGACCGTGCAGTGATTGAATTTTACCGTCAATGGGTGAACTTTTCTATCTTCAATAGAAATGTGAGTGTGGTTTATAATCCTTATATATATGATTCTTGGTTTGAAAAATGGCCAAATATTGAAATAGATTGACTTTGATATGACATCTTGTTATTGTGAAACATATTTTTCCAGAAATTTGGATCATTCATGTGGATGTCTTCTATATATTTATTCTCCACTTCTAGGTTGTTGGATGACTGGTCAGATTTTTATATCATAATCCTATTGAATGTTTTTCAACTAAAAATAATTGAAATGAATTTCATTATTAGTAAATATTTTTTAAGGGGAAAAAATATTTTAATGGTATTATTTTTAACTATGTTGATGATGTTCATTATACAGAATTCATTAAAAACATAATTTTTCCAAAAAAAATTGTAAATATTTTATTGGAATTAATTTAATAATTTTTATATATTTCATTTCACACAACACAAAATATATCTCTTTTATACCAAATAACTGGGTGTGGATTGAAACACTAGGTCATGATTGAGATAAACACAACAATTATGTTAGATTACAGAATATGAAACACTATTTATGGATTTTTTTACACATAATACCAAGTCCCATTGAAACATGGAATTGCAAGCAAGGGTACGTTTTACTTAATTACAATATACTATTAATAGTATTATTAAAATATTATTAAAAATACCACCAATAAGTTGGAATATATTTGACAAATTATATTAAATAAATTGTGAAAATTTTATTTTCAAATGAATTAAAAATGAATCCATTGGATATCAATTTATAGATTTAAAATAATTATCCTTTTGAAAATAAAGAAATAATATTTTTATGAAAATTAGTTTTGTTATCTACAAATTCAATTTTATCTCAATAAATTTAAAAATAAATGATATATTTTTTAAATATAATTTATATATTATATATTAAATCAATGTTTTTTGTTACTCATCAAATATACCTGATTTTCATAAGATACTATTAAATCAATTTTTTAATAAAATATATATTCTTCTAAAAGGTAATTTTTACTTCATTTAATTATGAACCCATATTAAATATTATTTTAAAAATCTAATAATATTTTTTTGAGAAAATAATCTTCATTTTTTAAATAATAACATAAAAATTTTATTAGGTTGGATATTTTTATATATTTTTTTGAAGCCTCAATTTTTGATGAATTGTGAATATTACTAAATTTTAATTAAAAACTATTATTTCATATAGTTTATTTATATTTATTAATTATTTTTTCTGTTACTTTTATTGTTAAATTAGATAAATAATATATCAGATAATGAAATTTAATGTCTTTATAATTAATTTCACTTTGATATTAGACATTAAAACATAAAAACCATTGAAATATTTTTTATTTAAAAAATTAACTTGTCGTCCCATCAGTGGGATTAAATTTGAATTAATTTATGCCAATTATGTGATTGAGATTTTGAAAAATGGGTTACATATTTTTAAATCATCATAATATAAAGTCATAAATATTGATAAATTTTTTTTAAAAAAATGTTTTATTGAAACTAAATAAAATTAATTATAATGATTAAATGAAATTAGCTTCACATGGGAATAAAAAATTAGTAGATGGCCCAAAAATGACCTAGACACTCCCAAAATAATTTTGATGAAATAATTTTACAATATCATCCATTTAAAAAAATTGTCTTCATTATTGGATCCATTATTAAGAGGAAATATGGGGGTGTAATTCCCATTCAAAAAACTCACACTAATTCCACTCATCCTCCATTTTAAAAATGAACTCACCCCCACAGCATATTAAAAGATATAATGTACATTTTATTACCCAAAATATTCTCAAATAGAATCCCCAAATCCTCTCAATCATTATAAAATCCTCCCATTTAACATTAATTAAACAATGTAATCCCATTGGGGAAAATTGAAAGGAGTAACCCAAAATAGATGGTTCATCCTTCCTCAAGCTCTTTTGGTTTTCTATTCATTCCTCACAACCTAAAAAATTAGATTCAATAAATATATAATAACTAAAGTATAATATATATATTAATATATTTTTAATCGTGTGTTTGTACCCAATCATATACACATATCGATCTATTATTTTATAGACATACCATTATTGTGATGATAAACTACCGCCTCATGGAATAAGGTTGTTACTCTTTACTTTACCACATCTCATGGATTGGAATTATAATGGACACAATTTTTATATATATTATATATGAAATATATTATATATATATAATTCATTAGTTATTATATAACACAAACAATCATGCTTCCCATTTTGTGTATATAAAATAATTTTTACTTGGAATGTATGGATTACCACCCCCAATGTGATGTGATTCATTCATACTCTACTATAATGTTCTATAGATGAGGTTGTTAAAAATATATGATATATATTAAATAAAAATTCTAATATAATTATATTAAATATATATAAATATATTTTATTTAAATTTAGTCTTTCAATATGAAAGTAAAATGGAATCAATGATCATCTGTACGAACGACAAACCATATGTATGAATAGTGTTTTCCTTTTTATATTTCTATATGCACATATTTTGTTATAAATACATATATAATTAATATATTATATTATTACCAATTTTAAAATTATTCAGGTATTTAAATAATGATCTATTGAAGTGTATCTAGAATATATATCGAAAACATTAATAAAGAACAATGTAGATATTACATGAAACGTAACATTAACATGGAGTTGTTAAAAACTGGGCAATATTATTTCAATAAAAAATAATATATGATATTAGATATAATATTATTTTTTTAATATTAGATTTATAATAAATATATATTTATTAAAGAGGATGTCTGAACAATTATGAATAATGTAACGACTTAAGGTATTATAATTTCATCGCACTGCTTATTTCGGAGAGAAACACGGCATATTCACCACTCACTTTTATTATGTATTTTATATACTTCCCTATGAACTGTTACATCATTAACATTATTTATTTAATTATATTATAATTTTAAATGGATTTTATTATTTCATGGGGATCACAATTTAAATTTAACTCATGTAGAAATGGTTTTCTAATCTCACATTAATTTTCCATTAGACACAATCAATGCTCAATAATTATTTCAGATATGTGTTCAATATTCTACCCATTGATTTAGTATATCATTAATATAATTAATATTATGTTTATTTATATATAAACATTATTAAATATTTTTAATGGGTGGTATGATTCAAAATTAATCAAATTGTTAATGATATTTTCTCTCAATTTGCCTTCTTACATACACATCTCATGTTATGAACCAATAATTTTCAATGAGTTTTATATACTATAATTGACATGATATATCATAAATATTATAATTTTAATGAAATTTAATGCTTCATGTAATGTTATTTTTTCCATTACATTAGGATTTTTTGATACCCAAGTGGTAACGGTTTATTTCTATAATCACATCATTTTTTGACGTTGTATATGATTATGATTCCGTTGATTAAATATTATAATCCATATATCAATAAATTTCATGAAATTTATTACCCTATTTTTATTCATTTTATATCCATTTAACTGTACCATTATTCCATTTTATTTTCAAAAATATAAATAATATAATAAACCATCATAAAATATGACTTTATTTCTCCATTTGGTCAGAAATATGGGTTCTTTTAAAAAAATTCATAAAAATGTATTTCAAAAAATTATTATTTATAAAAAAGTTTATATTTTATTTTGACATAATCCTTTTTATTTGGGTAAACATATTTTCTTTATATAAAATGGTTTCATTGAAATAATGATTTCTTTATAAGTTTTCAAGTCCATTTTCAAGAAAATGTATTTAAAAAATATGATCCAACATTTATGTTTTAAAAAGTGTTTCAATGAAAAAGGCATTCTAAAAAATTTAATTAAGACATTATATGTTTTATAATCTATTTTAAAATAAATATATTTTCTAAGTCATTATGTTTTGAAAATAAACTTTTTTTAAAATTATTACTATATTTTTGAAATGATATTGTAAATATTTAAATTTTCATAAAATTTAAATGGTTTTATAAAAAGGAATTTCAATGAATGGATATATTCCTTAATAAAATTTTCATGTGTCTATTCAATATCCTTTTGTATCTAAGATGAAATTATTTTTTTCATTTATGCTTTACATGGGATATGTTTCAAGAAGACATTTAGTATTCTTTCTTGAATGGTTAATGTTTTTGTGGGATTATATTTACCAAGACCTTCTATTTTACACCCATTATATTATTTTGAATCCTGATTTCTTAAAGGATAATTCATTGATGAAATTATTATGAGATCTATCATCATTACAAATGTATAATATGATGAAATTTTAATGATACATAGTTTATTCTTGGGAAAGGACATTATGTTTATGAGAGGTATTTTTAAATGTGTCATGATATGGATCAAATATTATTTTCATAGGGTATATTTATGAATGATTTATTTATATCTAATGTAATAATGATGATAAAAAAGTTGGCATGATTGATCCAATATGGTAAATAGGTGCATCCTAATCCCAAATGAGAAACATGTGTATCGTGATTCACAATGAGAAGAATGGGATAACTGATCAACTATGGGAATATAGGGGAAGCTAATCCAAAATGAGAATATTAGGATACCAAATCCAATATAAGTAATATACTAAGACTCTTTATTTTTTTTGTCTTGCCCCTATTATATTCATTTCTAATTATTATTTTTGATATATTTGTGGAATGAATACATTATTTATAGGGAGTGATGGTACAAGAGTATGTATCTTCCACAAATTATATCTCTTATTCATTTGATATTCTCAAATGGGCCATGATCATGAGTATATGACGATACATTTCATATGAACTATCGATCTTTATTCCATGTAGAATTATTATGGAAATTTTATAGAGGGAATGATCTTTGGATTTTATTCATATTTATTATACTCATATTCTCATGTTTTTTACATATTTGTTTAGATACCATTGATGTTCATTTGAGATACCTCTTTTATTATGTTTCATTTCACCATATTATTATTAATGGGTTTAAGTAGTATTACTAAAGGAGATTATCATTATGGGTGATGTGGAGGTTCTCTCATCGAATAATAATAATTTTTTATATGTTTCCAAAGACACTAAACTAATAAGGTTTGTGAACCTGTATTTATTTAATGTGGTGAATAATTATTTGAAATAATATAATATCCATGTATTTTAATACTGGGACATTATGGTTGGTATTAAAGTAATGGTTTGTTCATCAATTGGACAGTGGGAAGAGAATACAGCTATGATATACCAATGAATATTTTTATGGAAATTTCTCGGGATGTCTCTAAGGATAATTGTAATATTATTAAAAAAACATTGACCAACGGTTCTCAAAACCGTTGGTGTTGGAATATTTCACTGAATTTTTGTAAATGATAATGAAAATGGCTTCCTAGAAATACATCATTATTTAGATACTACACTTATATCTGTCTTTGTAACATATGGACATAGGGGTAACAACTTTAGAAATACTATAATTAGGTACAATTGAAATAGAATAAAGGTATTGAAATTAGAGACTATTCACACAACGTTTTATACTAATGGGGTATATCCCATGGGAATTAAAAAACTCATTAGAAACCGCCATGATGGATTTAAATAGAATATGATTATGAATAACTTATGTAAAACATATATTGTCATACGTTAAATAAGAATTTTTTATTATTTAATATTTTATAATTAATGCTTTATGATTTTTTGGATTTTTCTATTATAAGATTATCTCACACTATTCTTTCTGGTTTTAATAAATAGTTGAAAATAGAAGGAATTGGTTTTTCATTTTTTGTTTCAAATGTGGATGTTTGAAACATGATGAAAACATATTTCATAAATTAAAATATCATAAAGAAAATTAGTATAGTGTATGTGTATTTTTATATTGATGAAGATAATGAGACTTCAAATGACTTATGAGTGATAAGGGATATTAATCTAGCGTTATTTAAATTAAACATACGATGAAATATTGTAATGACCTTTATGAACCATAAATCACGATTCATATTTTGTAATTATTGAAAATGATATTATATGGTAATAACAAGAATCCAATAAAATAGTTTCAGAATAAAGATGATTGAATAAGGATTGTATATATAGGAATGTAAGAATTAAGATATCAGAATCATGAATTATAAATTATCATATAAGTATATTTAAGAACATATTTAATTATTATGATGAAATAGAATATGGATTGAATAAAAAAAATAATATTTTCTCCTTTCTGAAAACTGGTTTAATTTTAAATTGTGTAAACATTATGTTTCCATCATTATATTTTTAAAGGAATACTTTGTATTTCTTAACGATGTGGGTTACATTGAAAATAAATTTTAATTCTTACTCCTTTCGAACGAAATATGAATTTAAATAGAAGAGGTAATTTTTATTGGGGTTATAATGTAACACCTTGAGATTTTGTGAAATTTTTTAAAATTATTTTAATCATTTTGTAATTTTTTATTTCACACACACCCAATATAACATTTGTAATTCAAAATATCAATGTTTGACTCAAAAAAACCAATTTATAATTTTTCTACATGAAACACTTGTATTTTGATGCAATACATGAAAAATAATTGTTATATTGTATTACAAATAATACCATGTCCCTTAAATAGCCTGTGTTACATGCAATGTTATATTTGACCAAATTAAAATATATAATTAGTATTATTATTAAATTATTATTATAGTTACCCCAACAATATTAGAATTGATGTTGTCAATATGTCTAAATAAATTGATTAAATATTGTGTACACATGTACTTAAAATTAATAGTTTTGTAATCATCTACTAGATGTGAAAATAAAATGTAAACAATTTTTATATGTAGGTACAACCTACTACCTCCATTAACGATGTATTATATTTCAAATTTATATATTATACAGATTATTATAAATACATATATACTGAATATATATGATGTTTATATCACACATTAAATTCTACAAATAAGTAAATAATGACCTAAAAATAATATATTGAATAACACGATAAAACATATACAAACAATAAGGTTGATGTTAACATTACCATGAGTTTTTTAATAAACATGTAATATAATGTCGTAAAAATATAAAATATGGTATTATATATAATAATATGGTTAATTTTTTGATTTAAAATAAGCTTATATTTATTAAATGTGATGTTTGATCATTTATGAATAATTCCAAGACTAAATGTAAGGAAATTTCATATCATTGTTTATTTTTGTAAGTTGCATGCCATATTCACCACACACTTCTATTGTTTAGTGTATTGAAATAATTATGATATATTATATAATTGATTTTATTTATATAATTATATTATATGTTACAATTTATGTTATTATATCATAAGTATTGTGATATGTAAGATAAATATGTACTTTGTTATATTTCATCTCATTATTTTATTTCTATGAGAAGAAAGATATGTTCTTCGATTATTTCTTATATGTGATGTGTATATTTCAAATAAATTGATTATATGATTATTTTATTTATATTTATAGTTACTTAAAATTAAAATTTATGACCATATTTAATTGACTTTATATTTAAAATTTAACCAAATCAGTAAGGCAATTTTGTCTCAATTTTCCTTCTTTAGGACACCTATAATGTTGTGCAGCTATATTTTTTAATAAGGAGTATATACTTACATCAAATGTTATATAATTAATCTCTTTGTTTTAAGGATATTTTAAGGATCATAAAATTTATTATCTCAATTCTCTTATGACTAAATGTAACCTAAGTGGTAATAATTTATTTCTATAATCTCATTATTTATGATTATTCATTTATTGATAAAATAAATTGTTCCTTCTAGGAAAATCCATCTTAAATTTTATAAATCAATTATTATCCATTTAATATTCAATTAATAGGGCCATTTTCTATTAATTATTACTTTATATAATTACTAAAATATTTTTATGAAAATATTACATTATTTCTCCTTTCAGATAAAAATCATTGTTCATTCTAAACAATATTTTTAATGTATGGGTTTATAAAATATCATATGGTTAGAATATGTGTTGAATAAATTTATGTTTTTCCATTATAACATTTAATATGTTCCTTATAAATGGAATTTATTTCATTGATTTCAATATTCCTTTATATGTTTTCAAATCCATTTTCTATAAAATTGTATTCAAGTGATTTAAATATTTCACTTTGGGTTATCACATTATTTTACATGAAAAACATTTAAAAAATGTTTTTGATATTTCATTCAGTGTTCTCATGTGTTTTTTCACAAGAAAATTGTTTTCATAATAATTTAAATTATCCTTTAGAAATTTTTAAATCATATTTAAAAGGAAATGTTATCAAATTTATTTATGTTTTGAAAATAGTATTTCATATAAGAAAATATATTTTCCTCCATAAATATTTAGAATCATATTTTATATAATTATTTATAAGAAATTAATTTGAAATGGTTGTATATAGATTATTTTCAATGATAGGATATCTTCTTTATTAAAAGTTTTATGTGATATTTGTAAAATGATTCTCTATCTATAATTACATAATTTTTAATAGTTTATGATTTACTAGGGATATGACCAAAAAATAACATTCATATTCTTTCTTGAATGCAATATGTTTTGACGTAATGATTTTAAGAAACTCCTTTATCTTGTGTGTCCTATATTCTCATAAATTATGATTTATTTTAAGGGTTATGCTTTGATGAAATAATTATGATACCTATATCTTTTCCATAGGTAACAATATGATGGATGTTTTATGATACCCATTTAATTTCATGTGTTATGTTATGATGCATATGGAAATCATTTTTTATGGTTCATGATATGATGCATTTGTTATTATCTTTTGGAACATGTAAGAATTATATTTCTATATTCTGGTGAGACCAATATATCCATGCAATTTCATGGGTATATATTTCTAAATCCTAATATAATGATGTGAATATCATCCATGGTATTGATCATAAATGGAAACAGCTCATTCATAATCAAAAATAGGAAACTGGTGTGTTCTGATCCATAATGGGAATATTTCAAAACCCGATCCACTATGGGAGATTGTAAAACCTAGTCCACTATTTGAATATAGGGAAACCCGATACATTATGGGATGATGAGGAAACCTGATTCCTTATATGGAAATTCATTTGACTTGGGATGTTGGTGTGGCTCTCCCAGTAGGTGTAATACTTATGAAGTTCCCAGATATGCTTTTTGGACATGATCCCTGACTAAAAGGTAATTATGTTTCTTGTTTATGTATCTACCACTAATTCAATGTCTTATGACTTTGATATAGTCACATATTTCATATTATATATTGTCATATGATTTATGTTTTTTTGAACTAACATTCATAACGGTGTGTTTCAATATTATAATCGTTTTACATAAGGATGTTATTTATATACTATTCTCATGTTCTCATACCATTATTCTCTTTATAAGAATATTTATTTCCATTATTTACCCTTAAAATGTATTCTAGATCTACAATTTCTTATGATTCCTTTCACCATGTTATGAAGAATAGTATTAATTGGTAGCACTAATGTTTTATAATGTTAAGTGAAATATTGTTGTTATTTCACCAAAGTAGATGAATGTATTAAAATTTTCTAAATAAACAAAAATATTATGGTCCTCAACCCTCTATGTTTTGTATTATGCAGAATATTCATCTATGATGAGGTAATATACTTGTATGGTATGTTTAGATATATATATATATATACACGTAGATGATTAAAAAATAATTTCATTGGATTTAATAATATACTTAACCATAACATTTATTTCTAGGGGTTATAGACCTAAGAAATCTATTCCACACATAGAAAATGGGAATGAATATCACGAGACTTATGACAATTCTGATGTCTGGTAGATTAAATTTATATTTATTTGATAAAAATGGGGCATCATCCTGAAAAACATGAATTAATGGATCATAATTGGCTAGAAATATCTTAGTATCCTGAATTTTTGAGATATAATATCCCCTGACTAATTAAACACTCTGATCTAGTATGAACCTCATGTATAATTGGAAGGATTTCTCATCATTCAATCTATATGGGGACAAATCCAAATAGTCCTTTTTGGAGAAAATAACATCTATTTGGCCAATCATATATGGTTACATATTTGAGGTATCAAGAAGCTTATCAAATAAGATAGTCATAGGGATTTTCATTTTTTCACGGCTGATAAAGAAAAAAATTCTCCTCTTATGTGAAGTTTAACCTTGAAAATTTCCAAAGTATTCCTTTGGAGGAATTATAATAAAAAAATTGTAAAAATAATTACCTCAATTTTTTCTTCAAACACACTGAAAATCTACTCATTGATGGTGCCTTATATTTGATGGATCTGAATTTGAATCAACCTATTTCACCCACTAATGCATCAGAATTTATTTAGAGCCCCAATCATAGAATTCTAGATTCTAGAGTTTAAATCTAATAATTCCTTCAATGTCTGGAAAACCATTACTATATCATTCTATCAATTAGTAATGACGAACTATGATCATGTTCATAGAATGATAGATCTTCCCAATTGTAAGTGGGATATAGTTGAGAGAGTCTCTCATTGAATGATTAATGAATAATTTACTTCATGGGATCCACTCCTCGAATATTTAGTGTGTTTTTAAAATTACTTAGAAAAAGTTTTTTGGACCCCAAATATGTATTACATTCTTTTCAATAATAAAGTAACATCTCATGAAAAAGTAATTTTGTATTATACTTCATTTTTTATAACTTACGTGTAATATAAGAAACATATTTTGTGTTAAAATTTAGTTATTAACATTAATTGGTATTACAAAAAATATAAAATGGATAATGAATATTAAAATAATATTCATTCAAATAATAATCTCCAATTTATTTTCATTTATACTTGTAAATAAATTTAATAAATAAATATAAAACATATAATTATATAATTAAATAAATGAATATTTTTATTATGTGGTGATCATATATTCTTAGACATTTACAAGATATCATATTGGTGTCCACCAAGTCATAATGATTTATTCAACAAAATAGGTTATAATTTTTGATTAACTTAGATTGAGACCCTATGGGGCATTATATATATAAGAGTGAATATAATTCATATAATGAGACTGTTGTCTGCCAACCCATCTAGTAACATAAAGAGATAAGTAAAATCAATGTTGATGAAAACATTTACTATGATCACATGCCATTTAATATAATTTATTTATCATGGGATATTAAATAAATCATGATGAACACATAAAATCATCATACATTCTTTCTTTATTATTTTTTACCTTACTAGAGTGACTGATCATACTCTATATGTACATTGATTTACTAAATGTAATATGTCCCGTATAAATAAGTCTTAATATATCTCTTCGATTCAAAAGATAAAAATTATCTCTTGATTATTCAATCAATTTAATCCCATGAATGAAAATACAAATGAAATAAAAGTCATAATGAAATAAATACCATAGAACATTACATTCATTAATGTAAGTGTTAAATTTTTTTACATTGATAATAATCTTATTTGAAAATATTATTACACCTGTTCAATTATAACAACATCAAAGGTCACATAAAACTTGTGATGATTCAATTGGTTTTCCAGTCTTCATGATATCATCTACATGAGATCCCAATGTGTGAATATCATGAGAATAAGTATCAATTCAAATTATACCATGTACCTGATAGTCACACATCAACTATGTCATATTAATATGATGTATTTGTAATGTGATACATATATTTAATATTAATGTTATTGTATCTTGAGGTTATCATTATGGCATGGAAACCACTATATCCATTTAATATGAAAAATAATATATAGATATCATCATATAAATAGTACACTATAAAATATCATCACTATTAATGGTAAGTGTATATAATGAAAAACTCACATTAGCCATGATATGGTAATAAGAAATTAATATTTTGATAGGGTTAGGGAAAAAATTTCACCACATTTCCACTTTATCTATAGTTAACTTGTATACCTTCTTGTTATATAAAACATGATAAGATTATGTTTCTTTTAAGTTATGGTTATAGATTTTGGGCCTACACTGTCTCCAATAAGTGGCTATTATATTCTATGTGACTTCACCACCTTGAGTAAATAATAATTAGAGATGTTATCTTGGAAAAAATTCACTTATTACACTTTGAAAAGGTGACATCTTTAATAGTTAATAATATAAGTATATCATTATTTATTCTATATTTAATCATTATTTACTATGTGAAATTCAAATAATTATAAAAAAAATATTCATATTTTTAAATAGTTCATCAGAAACATAAAAATCATCAATTTAATATATATTTATAGATTTGGATTAACTGGAATGATAGATCTCTTTCTTTCTCAAAACATAACACTTAATGTGATATTAGATCATATTGATCTTATAATACCTATTTTATATTGAATTATGACATGTTTCAAGTCCTCTCCATTTAGTTGCAAAATATCCTTTCTATTTTCTTAATACCAATTGGTTATCATTTATTATTTCCCATGTAGTTATCCTAGAATATAATGATATTTTATGATAATAATTTTTCTCTTAGAAATATCACATCTTGTACATAACCTAACATATGATACTTATCTATTTAAAAAGTGTATGGTTACTACTCACCATAATGTTCTATTCCTATGTCATATAAATAACATATTGTTAAAATTTATTCAAAATTACATTTATATATAAATTTATATCAAATTATTCTACCCTATATTTTGATATACATTGTCAATATATGTGCTTTTTACATTGTCTAAGAATGATTTTATATTACCTCAATATATATTTTTTATGTATAACATAGGTTGGAAATATTTTTCACTATTTATAGTTTTACATTCATTCTGATCATAACTATCTACGATACCATAATTCATTAATTTGTTAATCACATATATTTTAAATGGAAAATACTAGTGGAAAAATTAACCTCTACTGAACAAATACATAAAATTCATTCCAAAAGGAAATTATATTATTTTTTACATCACTCAAATAATATGTTTTACTAACATTAACCCCATATTGTTATTCCTTGGTACCACCACCCCCTTCTATTTGCATCCTAGAAAAAACATCCATGATTGGAGGTCTTGACATCCCATTACCAATTTATTATTAAAAGAATGTGGATTTGATAAGTAGACATACAATGGACTTAGGAATAACATATTGCTATTAGATATTGACTCATTTTGGTACCAAACATGTACCACCCATTTATTGGTGAACCCATTTTTAATCATATTTTGAATAGTTTTATAATTTTCATTTTAAAAAATAAACATTATTTTTGAAATATGAATACCAAAATGAGATTAGTGTAATTTTTTGGTATTTTTCATGTTGTTTTTATTTTGATGAATAGTGATTAAAACATAATATTAATTCAAAACATATTTTTTATATAATTTATTTATAAGGATAAATTATTTTTTATTGCTTTCTAAGTTCAATAACATAAATGATACATAATTTAATACAATTTATTTCATTTTAATAAATTTCAATTTGAAAATTTATATATAATTCAGCAAACATTAAACATTTTTACATTAAAACCTCAATTTGTCCCCCATCTATTGGATTAAATATGCCTAAAATTTTACCACTTATTTGACTAAAATTTAGAAAAATTTATTAAATATTTGGAATCATTATAAATTATAATTTCAAATAATGTCCAATTTTTCTGGAAAAAATATAATTTTGAAATTATTAAAATTAATTGCAATGATTAAGAAGAAATGTTTTTAACAATGGACGAAAATTTACTCATAAGTTCTAAAATGATCTAGAAACATAAAAAATTCCATATTATGGACATATATTTACCCTATAATATCTTTTTTATATTTTGGGACATTACTGGCTCCATTTTCATTAGAAATTAGTGGATAGAGTTCATTTTTTGAAAATTTACAAATATGTCACTACTCCTCCAATATAAAAAGTAACTCACCCTTAAAACTTATTCACACATCTAAATCCATTTGGATTACCTATATTCAACAGAAATAATATCCAAATATAAATTACTTCATCATACAATCCTTAAATTGATCATAAATCCATTAAAGGAATCACATTGGTGAAAAGTAAAATAAGATACCAAAATAAAGGTAAAAACGTTCCTCAAACTGTATTGTTTTATTTTCATTCTACGCCCCCAAAAATATTAGTATTATATTATTATACAATAAAATAATGATCATCAATATTATTACATTTTTTATTCTATGTGGTTTTCCTTCACTTACAAACATATTTATCTAATTGGTAACGAACATACCATTCCTGTGTACAAATAACAATCACCTCACAAATTGTGGATGTTCATTTTTACATTGAAAAAACTCTTGGATGGGAATTATGTTGTTAAAAATAGTTTTGTATTATATATATGATAATTTAGATATATTTATTCATGTGGAATTGTTATATAACATACAACTCGTGATTTTTATGTTTTTCAAATACAATAAATTCATTTAAGAAAGTGTGGACTACTGCCTCATGAAAGTTATGTGATTTATTTACACACTACATAAAATATATTAAGGATTTCATTAGTGAAAATAAATTAATTTACAAAATCATTATGATAATTAAATTATATAATATATATTTACATATATTTAATTTAATTAATTTTCCGTTCAATAAGAAAATAAAATGTAAACAATGTTTATATGTACGTAAAACCTACAACCTCCATTAATGATTTTTTATTTTTCAAATTTATATATTATATAGATTATTTTATATACATATATACTGAATATATATTATGTTTATATCATATATTAAATTCTATAAATAAGTGATTAATTATCTAAAAATTTTATATTGAGTAACACGATAAAACATATACTAATGATAAGGTGGATGTTACCCAAAATGTAACATTACAATTAGTTCTTTAATGAACATGAAATAAAATGTCATAAAAATATAAAATATGGTATTAGATATAATAATATGGTTAATTTCTTATTTTAAATAAACTTATATTTATTAAATGGGAGGTATGAACATGTATGAATAATTTCAACACTAAATGTAAGGGAATTTCATCTAATTGTTAATTTTTGTAAGATACATGCCATATATTTACCACCCACATCTGTTGTTTGGTGTATTGAAATAACTATGATATGTTATAAAATTGATTTTATTTATTTAATTATATTATATGTTTCAATTTATGTTATTATTTAATAAGTATTGTGATTCATAAGTTACACATGTACTTAGTTATATTTCGTCCCATTATTATAATTTTGTGAGAAACAAGACATGTTCTCCGATTATTTCTTATATGTGATGTGTATATTTAAAATAAATTGATTATATGATTATTTTATTTATATTTATGGATTCTTAAAACTCATTTTTATGACCATATTTAATTTGGTTTATGTTTAAAATTTAACCAAATCAGTATGGTAATTTTGTCTCAATTTTCATTATTTAGGACACCTACAATGTTTTGAACCTATATTTTTTTAATAAGGAGTATATAATTTCATTAACATGTTATATCATGAATATCTATGTTGTCATGATATTTTAAGAATCATATAATTTTATTATTTCTATTCTCTTATGATTCAATGTTACCTAAGTGGTAATAGTTTATTTCTATAATCTCATTGTTTTTTATTATTCACTCATTGTAAAAATAATATGTTCCTTCTACGAGGAACCATATTAAACTTTTAAATTATATTTTTAGCCATTTAATATTCAATTAATAGTTCTATTTTCCACTAATTTTAACTTTATATAATTACTAAATAGTTTTGAAAAAAATCTTACAGAATTTATCCTTTTATATAAAAATCAATGTTCATTCAAAACAATCTTTTTAAAATATGGGTTTATAAAATTTCATATGTTTAAAATATATATTGAATTAATTTAATTTATTCCATTATAATATTTAATAATTTCCTTCCAAAAGTAATGTATTTCAGTGATTTCTATATTCCTTTATATGTTTTCAAATCCATTTTTCTAGAAAATAGTATTCTAGACATTTCAATCCTTTGCTATTAGTTATCAAATCATTTTCCCTGAAAATCAATTTAAAAATATTTTCAATATTTTATTTAGTGTTTTCAATGGTTTTTTATAGAAAATTGTTTACATAATAATTTAAATCATCCATTAAAAAAATTTAAATCATATTTAAGTTGAAATGTTTTTAATATTATTTATGTTTTAAAAATAGTATTAGAATGAAGAAAATATATTTTCTTCGATAAATATTTAGTATCCAATTTTAAATAATTATTTATAAGAAATAGATATTGAAATGGTTGTATATAAATTATTTTCAAGGAAAAAAATATCTTCATTATTAAATGATTTATGTGATATTTCAAAATCATTATCTATATATAATTACATATTTTTTAATAGTCTAGGATTTATATGGGATATGACCCAAAAATAACATTCGTATTATTTCTTTATTGCAATATGTTTTGATGTAGTGATTTTTAGGAAACTCATTTGTCATTCTTGTGATATATTCTCTTGAATCCTGATTTATTTTAAGGGTTTTTCTTTGATGAAATAATTATTATACCTATCTCTTTTCCATAGGTAACAATATGATGGATGTTTTATGATACCCATTTAATTTCATGTGTTATGATATGATGCATATGGAAATAGTTTGTTATGGTTCATGATATGATGCATTTATTATTATTTTTGGAACATGTAAGCATTATATTTAATGTTCTGGTGAGACCAATATCTCCGTCCAATTTCATGGGTATATATTTCTAAATCATAATATAATTATGGGAAACCCATCCAAGGTATTTATCAGAAATGGAAATAGCTCATTCTTGATCAAAAATAGGAAAATGGTGTGTCCTGATCTGCATTGGGAAAATTGCGAAACCCGATCCAAAATGGAAGATTGGAAAACCATGCCCACTATTGGAATACAGGGAAACCCAAAACATTTTGGAAAGATGAGGAAACCTGATTTCATGTTTGGAATAGCCTATGACTTGTGATGTTGGTGTGTCTCTCCCAGTAGGTGTAATCCTTATGAGGTTCCCTGATATGTTTTTTGGACTTGAGCCCCGACTTATAAGTAATTTTTTTACTTGTTTATGTATCCACCACAAATTCTATTTCATATGACTATGATATAGTCACATATTTCATATTATATATTATCATATGATTTTTTCTGAACTTCTAATCATAACGGTGTGTCTCAATATTATAATATTTTTATGTAGGAATGTCTTTATATACTATTATCATGTTCTCATATCGTTATTCTAATTATAGAACTATTTATTTCCATATAAAATGAATTTGAGATCACCACTTTCATATGTTTTCTTTCACCAGGTTAAAAATAATAGTATTAATTAGTAGCACTATTCGTGGATAATGTTTTTTAATTGTCATTGATATTTCAAAAAACAAGATGAATGTATTAAAATTTCCAAATAAACAAAAATATTATGGTCCTCAAGCCTCTATGTTATTTATTATACTGAATAGTCATCTAAAATATGGTAATATACTTGTATGGTATGTTTAGATTAATATATATATAAATAGATGATTAAAAAATAATACCATTGCATGTAAGAATATACTTAACCTTAAAGGTTATTTCTAGGGGTTATGTCCCCAGGAAATCCATTCCCTAAATAGAAAATGGGAATGAATATCATGAGACATATAACAATTCAAATGTATGATAGATTAAATTTATATTTATTTGATATAAATGGGACATCATCATGAAAACCATGAAATAATGGATCATAATGGGCTATAAATATCCTAGTATCCTAAATTTTTGAGATATAATATCCCCTTACTAATTAGAATACTCAAATCTAGTATGAAGATCATGAATAATTGGAAGGATTTCTTAACATTCAATCCAAATAGGGACGAATCCAAATATACCTTTTTAGAGAGAATAATATCAATTTGGCCAATCATATATGATTACATATTTGAAGGTATAATGAAGCTCATCAAATAAGATAGTCGTATGGATTTTCATTTTTTCACGGCTGATAAAGAAAAAAATTCTTCTCTCATGTGATGTGTAACCATGGAAATTGTCAAAGTATTACTTGGGAGGAATTAAAATAAAATAAATTGTGAAAATAATTTCCTCAATTTATTCCAAACATGCTGAAAATATACTCATTGATGGTGTATTATATTTTATGGATCTGAATTTGAATCACCCTATTTCACCCACTGATGCTTCTGAATTTTGTTATAGCACCAATCAGATAATTCTAGGTTCTAGTATTGAAATATAATAATGCCTTCAATGTCTTGAAAACCATCACTATATCATTCCATCGATTAGTAATGATGAACTATGATCATGTTCACAGAACGATAGATCCACCCAATAGTATGTGGGAGATAAGTGAGTGAGTCTCTCATTGAACGATTAATGAATAATTTACTTCATGGGAAACTCTCCTCACGTATTTTGTGTGTTCTTAAAATTACATAGAAAATGTTTTTTTACACCAAATATTTGTTAAATTCTTCGCAAGAATAAAATTACATCTCATGAATAAGTAATTTTCTATTATACATCATTTTTATTTTTATAACTTATGTGTAACATTATAAACATATTATGTGATGAAATTGAGTTATTGATATGAATTGTTATTACAAAAAATATTAAATGGTTAGTGAATATTAAAATAATATTCATTCAAATAGTAATATCCAATTTAATTTCATTTATACTTGTAAATATATTTAATAAATAAATATAAAAAATATAATTATATAATTAAATAAATGAATATTTTTATTCTGTGGTGATCATATATTCTTATACATATCTGATATCTCATGATGGGGTCCACAATGTCATAATGACTCATTAATCAAAATGAGGTATAAGTTTTAATACAATTATATTGTGACCCTATGAGGCCTTATATATATAAGAGTGAATACAATTAATATAATGGGAGTGGTGTCTTACAACCCTTCTAGTAACATAAAGACTTATGTAAAATCCATGTTGATGAAATAATTTACTATGATCACACGCCGTGTAATATAATTTATTTATCATGGGATATTACATAAATCTTAATGAACATATATTCAGTATACATTATTTTTTTATTATTTTTTACCTTAATAGAGAGACTTATCATACTCTATATGTACATGGATTTTCTAAATGTAATATGTCCCGTATAAATAAGTTATAATATATCTCTTCTATTAAAAAGATAAAAATTATCTCTTTATTATTCAATCAATTTCATTACATGAATTAAAATCCCAATGAAATAAATCTCATCATGAAATAAATACCATATCACATTACTTTAATTAATGTATGTGTTAAATTTGTTTACATTGATAATAATTTCATTTGAAAATATTATTACATCTATTCGATTATAATAACAACCAAGGTCACATGAGACTTGTGATGTTTCAATTTTCTATCTAGTCTTCAGGATCTAATATACATTAGATCACCAAGTGTGAATATCATGAGAATATGTATCTATTCCTATGATACCATGTACCTGATAGTCACACATCAACTATGTCAAATTAATATGATGTATATGTAATGTGATACATATATTTATAATTAATGTTATAGTATCATGAGGCTATCCTTAAGACATGGAAACCACTATATACATTTAATATGAAGAATAAAATATATACATCATCATATAAATAGTTCACTGTAAAATATTATCACTATTTATGGTAAGTGTATATCATGCGAAACATAATATAGTCATGACATGGTAATCAAAAATAAATATTTTGATGGGTCTAGGGAATAAATATCACAACATTTCCATGTTATCTAGAGTTAACTTCTATACCATCTTGTTAGAAATAACATGATAAGATCATGCTTCTTCTATGTTATGGTTATAGATTTTCGGCCCACATCGTCTCCACTACGTGGCTACAATAATCTCTATGACTTCACCACCTTGAGTAAATAATCAATAGAGATGGTATATCAGAAAAAATTCCTTTTTTACACATTGAAAGTATGACATCTTGGATAGTTCCTAATATATGTTTATTATTATTTATACTATGATTAATCCTTATTTACTATGTGATATTCAAGGTATTTTAAAAAATTATATTCATATATAACAATAGTTCATCAAAAACATAAAAATCCTCAATGTAGTGTATATTTATAGATTCGGATTAACAGAAATGATTGAGCTTTTGATTCTTAAAATAGAACCGTTAATATGATATTAGATCATATTGATCGTAGAAAAAACTAGTTTATGTTTAATTATGACTTGTTTCAATTCCTATCCATTTATTAGCTAAATATCTTTTCTATTTTCTTAATACCAATTGGTTATCTTTGATTATTTCTAATGTAGTTAACCTAGAATATAATGATATTTTACTATCATTATTTTTTGTTAGAAATATCACATCTTGTACATAACCTGACGTATGATATTTATCCATTTAAAAAGTGTATGGTTTCTACTCACCATAGTATTATATTCCTATGTCACATAAATAACAAATTGTTAATATTTAATCCTAATTACATTTATGTAAATAATTATTTCAAATTATTCAACCCTATATTTTGAAATACATTGTCAATATATGTACTTTTTACATTGTCTAAGAATTATTTTGTATTACCTCAATATATATTTTTTATGTATAACATAGGTTGGAAATATTTTTCACTATTTATAGTTTTACATTCATTCAGATCATAACTAACTATGATACGAATAATTCATTCCATAGTTAATTAGAAATATTTTAAATGGAAAATCGTAGTGCACAAATTAACCTCTTCTGAACACGTATAAAAAAATTCATTCCAAAAGAAAATAATATGATTTTTTATATTAGTAAAATAATATTTTTTATTAACATTAACCCCTTATTGGTATTCCTGGGTACCACCACCCCCTCTTATTTTCATCATAGAAAAAACATCCATGATTGGGGGTCTGGACATCCAATTACCAATTTATTATTAAAAGAATGTGGATTTGATAAGTAGACAACAATGGACTTAGGAATAACATATTGGTTTTAGAAATTGACTCATATTGGTACCAAAAATATACCACCCTTTTATAGTATCACACAAATAACATCAATGAAATTCAAAATAACAATCCCTTACATATTGATACAAATTATTCTTTATTGAATATTACTTGATCTTTTAAATCATAGATAGTAACCATTTACTAGATACATATTGGATTAAATACTCTCAATGAATAAATTTTCATGTTTCATAGTTAATGTGAAAACATTACCATATTTTTTCATTCTCATGTAGTTGTTGTCAATATATTATTAATTTTAAAAATGATATTATAGATCTTTTTCTTATGCCCAATATTTTTCTATCATAACAACTAACTAAATTTAGGTCAATCAATAATTCAATATCAATAATTGATAATTTAACCTTATTATTGAGATATATTCTTACCCATGAAAATATAATTCATATCATACAAATATTTTTAATATCCTAAAAACTACCTTGAGTAATTACATCTAATAAACATTTTGTTTTTCAAAAAATATATTTTTATATCCTAAAAAGTTATTTTCATCTAATCACATAATATTATGGAATAATGGATTTATATCAAATTAAAACTCATATTATATTTATTTTACATTATATTTGGTATATGGTTATAAGATTACTCTACTATTTGTGAATCGTGTCTGGAAATAAAAATGATGTTTCCACAATTATTATTAGTTTAAACATTGATACTCTTTTTACATGAACAATTTATCTAATGTGGGTAATGAAATATTAATATAGGAATTAGTCGACAATAAATATTATTGGTAAATGATTTATTGTAATAATATTCATCAATATTACTTACTAACATCATGAAATTAATTTATATAAGAAAATTTGTTGGAATTAATTGAAGATTCATTTCATTATTGATGAATAATTTGTCAACATATTCGTTAGAACACGAGCCCAAATCATGTCATAAAATCATATCATGTATATAATTAAATTAAATTTTATAATAATTAATAACACATAATGGATTCCAATATAGTATTTTTATCACTTGATTATCCTTGAAATAGTTTATGCTCTCTAGTAGAATAAAATGTAAAGCCTTTTTGAAAACCCTTTATTTATAATTTTTTCTTTGTAGCTTCATATATGTTTATATATGGTGGTAATAACTGAGTCTCTTATCTATGCAATGTATAAATAATATATTAGGTTTATCCAATACAATTAATTTTAATTCTGTTATCAAACAATTATCTTGCAACAATATCATATAATGGGTTTTTAGGTTTTATAATCATCAAATATTGTTGACGATTCAATATGTATTGAACTATTATATGTGTATGAAAACCATAAAAACATTCATTCCAAAATTTATTAATTTCCTCTTTTTTAGAATGGTCATGTTAGGTAATTTTATTTGGAAATTCTATATAAGATTCCAACAAAAACAAAAAAAATTTAAAATTGGATTAATGTACTTCTCAACACTTAATTATGAATCCCCCATTATCAAATAATTGAAAAAATATACATTATTTTGTGGAATGTTTCATTTAATAATTGTTTATATATTTTGAATAAAAATATCAAAGAGGTATATTATTTAAAATTCTTATGAAATATGATTGAAACATCACATACAATGATAAATATTAATAGAGATTATGTGAATACATGCCTCTTCAATTTAGTTTATTCAATTTCAAAATCCAAATTCATATTACCAGACCCGAAATGTATACAACCTCTGGTATAATTTCCAATATCAATTCATTGATGTATGTTGTGAATATAGATTTGGTTTCAGGTATTTCATTGGACTTTTCAACATACCTTCCCACACGATAACCAATACAACTAAATAATTATCATTATTCATGCTCTTTTCATCATGGTAAACCTAACCCAAAATCTTGTGAAGTGATTTACCAATACATTGTATTTTTAAATTTTAAATGAAATCTTATTAATTGTTTTAAAAAATATTAAAAAAATATATAATTATTTTGATCCATAATTTATATTACATGAATCCAGAGTTAGAATAACACCATTCTAATATTGCATCACTTTATTGTCATAATCATCCATGAGATGAGAAACCTAGTGAAATCATTAGTGTTTTTTATTTTCTAACAACATCTCACATCAAATGTTCATGATAAAATTATGATATAAACATCAATTACATCATTAATGAAACTCTAGTAAGAATCGTCCATACCCTCACATCCTGAGGCAGATCATAAAATATTTGGCACTCAAACAGGATGAATCTAATATATAAAAGTAATATGCACATTCCCTTGTTGTAATCATTGATACTATTTATGGTAAAGAGAATTTATTTTTCAAATATTATTCATAGTATCTTTGTAGTTTTATATTCCATTTTTTACAAATAAAAATAATTCTAGATGATTAATAAATTCATCATGGTCTCTTATAAGAGTCTAATAGTTTATCTAATTAATATATGCCACCAATTATTTTATCAAACCCATTTATCCATTTTTATTAGAGTGAGAATAAAAATTTTATCGAGTATTGATGTTAAAATTATCATTTAATCTTATACTCTTATTTTATCATTTTTTAAAATAGAAATCGATTTTTTAAAACATATTTGATATACAACACAAAAACCAGATAAACAATGATTATTTAATTATGACTATTATAACCAAGACCTTATATTTAAGAATATAGAGTGTATTTAATATTTAATTAATTATATATATTTTTTAACCAATATAAATATATTATTAAATTCTTAATAAATAATCAGTATATTTTTAGCAATGTCTTTTGATTCATCATAAGTACATTTACTTCTATTTTTTTACTTTATTATGAGAAATGGTATAATTAATTTATATAAAATTTTGAAAATAAATTTCAAAAAATTAAAATAATTTTTTGAAACTCTAATAACAAAATTAAATTACGGTGAAAATGTTATATTTTATTAAAAATATATATTTTTAGTCAATTGTGAAAACTACAGATTTGTTTTTGTAAAAATTCAATTTATTTTTATAAAATAATTAATTTATATGTAACTTTATTATTTGCTTTTTTATAATTTAAAATAAGTTTCATTAAGTTATAATTTGTCTAATTATTTATATATAAATATTAATTAACGAACATTTTAGTATATGAATGTGGTTTAAAATAATTTTTTTCTTAAAACTTTTTTAAATTAGGAAATACTTCTAAATTTTATTTAATTAAAAATAACCCTGAATGGGGAATTATTTAAACTACATTTATATTTTAAATAATATAAATTTATAATTTAAATTCATATTTTAGATATTACTAGTTATAAATATAATGATATTTCATCTTTCATTGATAAAATGAAATTTTTTATGAAAAACTAACATCAATCTAATGTACATGAATATTTATAATTTAAATTATTCCACATTTTTTAATTTATATTGATCACAATATATCCAATATATGTAATAATCAATATTAATATTCAATAATAATTTAATAAATTTTTTAAAATATGAATAGTTGTTGTAGTAAATATTTAATACCTTAGTAATAGGACGATAAACTGATTATGAATAAGAAATAATTTATCAAGAACTAGAAACAATATAACCCTAATAATATTAATATGAATATTGAAATTTAAATATAATAATTATTATATTTTTTTTAATTATTTAATAAAAACATTTAATAAAATGTGTATTTTCATACGGTAAAATAATTATATTTTTGTGTAATAAGAAATTTCTATTAGGACATTACATCACATGGACTTCATGTATATTCATAATTAATGGAATTATAATAAAATAAGAGTATATTATATTGATTATTAATTTTATTTGACAATATATGTTTTACGATGTCAAATGTTGTTGATACAATGGATGAAAAACTGTTATTGATAAAAAACACAATTTATTAATAAATTATAATATATTTATATTAAAAGTAAAAATAAACATATTTATAAATTTATACTGATAAAAAAATATTCATTTTTCAATAAATTTCAAAATTATGAAATCATTATTTTTTCATAATTTTTTGATACAGTCATATTTTGGGGTAGACAATAAATACAGATTAAATATTGGATCTGTATTATGACATCATAATGACCGAAACGTGATGTAATAATTTGAATAAATGGTATCCCGGAAAAAAAATTATGTTTATAAATCAAAATAATATGTTTTTAAGTAATTTTACTTATATTACAAGGCTTTTATTAATCCTCCAAAACATTTATGATTTTTTTTAAATACTTTCTTTATAAACATGACTCACTTCCAAAATAATTCCTCTAATAAAAAAGTTTACTATTTTAATGATCTCATACATTGGTCTTATAATATTTGAAGACACACTTCATTTCAAAATCAATGTTAAAAATTCCAGGATAGGTTTATGGTTTTTATTTCAATGTTAAATATAGTAAAAAACCTACATTTTTGAATCAAAAAAAATTTCCCCCTATTTTTTACTATATAAAACCTCCAATGGTATAATTTCACATCATTAAATAACATTTATAATGTCATTTAGACATCCAAAAATATCTACAGTGCTAAAAATATCCCCAAAAAATCATGACTAACTACACAATATTTTTAAATCGCCATCTCTAGGTAAGGGTTATTTCTATTTTCTTTTTATTCATGCACCTATGTTATGTAATGAAAATTAATTTCCTTTTATTTTTTTGTGTATGTTTTTCAATATCTATCTTACATCCCTCTTTATTTACTAGTTTGGGAACACCTTTATCATTTTCATTAATAATTTTTGTGATCTTTTTGTAAACCCATTACGTGGTTGATTTTTTCTTGAAATATTCGATAACAAAATTAAGGGACCTATGTCAATCTTATTTTCATTTCAAGAACCTGATTTTCATTTATTATATAAAATGTTATATTTTTATTCATTTAAAACCTTTTAAATATCCCAATACTATCCAATATGTGTATTAATAATTAGAGACAAGTTTCCCATATCATTATAGCATTTACTAAAGTTGTTACTATGAAAAATTTTGTATGGATTCATTTCCATATCATCTTTTATAAAAAATTATTATCATTTCATTCTTTAATTTACATTTCCTAATGTTGATATATTATTTTTCATATCTATATTATTATCCATATGATTTAAAAATTATTTGATAATCATTTATCTATCATTAATACATTTTATGAATCCCAATGTACATTAATTATTCTTCCAAAATTCAAATGACATTTTACATGGATAATATTTGTTTTTTGTATACCATCTATACTTCCACAAAATTTTATTCGCCTATAAATTTTTATAAATATTTTATTCTGTAAATTATATTATTAATTAGAATATCCTTGATCTTGAAATCAAATTTCAAAAATATTTTCATATTCTCGATGATCTATAAGGAAAAAATATGTTTGTATATGATATGAATGTGACGGGTTCTACTAATATTATAGAGAACAGTAATGAAATATGAAATGCATTAGTTTAATAAAAAATCATGTAAGACTTCATGGAATGAACCTATTTAATGATGGGACATATTCAACCTTGTTAAGATATATTTGTAGTGAATAATGACCCTTGTTTTTGAATTTCATGATTAATATTATTGCCACATTCCTATGTTCTGATTATGTTACCATGCTATAGGACATCTTAATTTTCATGTTTTTTGTTATCACCCATTTATATACCACAAAAATTCAAATTTTATAACATGTAATACATTATTCAGTTTTTTTAATATTTTTTACCAAATGAGGATTTATAGATAACACATTTCTTATGTATTTCCCCAAATTATATTGTTCAGTATTACTGGATATGTAATTTTTGAAACATGTTGTGAAAATTTTGAATAATTTTAATTGTGTCAATTTTTTAAGTTGTGGTGTTATATAACTTATTAAAAAATTAATTTATAATTATCGATATTCTTGGTTATATTATATGTATTCATATGAAATAAACCATGAATTAGAGTGTAACAAATACTAGTCTATTTATATTTGGTATCAATTGTAAGACTATAGATTTTTTTATTTTGATTTGAAAAAACTTGGAAAATACTTATGGATATGACTAAACATATTAAATTGACCATATGTATTGGTAAATTAAATTTTAATTGGTTTACAAGAAAATACATCCATGTGTTGATACTAAAAGTAGATGTTGTTATGGAATTTATTTTCCTTATGGTCCCAACCCCCAAAACACTATTCCGAGCTAGACATTTTTGGTAACTAGTATATAAAAAAAGGCCTTACTGTAAAAATATATTGAAACTTCATGGAGATATTATTTGTAAATGTACAATATCATTATGAACCACTACTTTGAAGAAACCAATTCCCATAATAGTCTTTGTTAGGAAATACATCACGGTTAAAAATGAATAAACCATACAAATTCATAAGTTAAGGAAATTAAATTCATGTATATGTTATTTATTTTTTAACTACCTTCTCGATTGTGTGTTTAATATTTTAATTTTGTCATACATAATTTTTCTTTTATTATATTCAAGTTTGGACACTAGAGAATGTCATTCACAACCAATGTTATTATATATTTTATTAATTCCCAAATTATATTCATAACATGATGGGAGTTAATTTAGGAAATCTTGTGAACATAACCAACTAGCTACTATATATCATTATTAAACACATTGAAATTGAATGTACAATTATGTTAAATATGTGGAGTAGAAAATATCATGTATGGTCTTATGATAAAGGTGATACAAAAAATGGAATTCAATCTACTATGTGCCAAAAATATTGAATGCAATAGAATGTAAAATTTGCAAAATGAAATAGGTGGAGAATACTGTGTGACACAATTGGTCCTAAATTAAACATTTTTCCTACAAACATAATTATTAAAATGGATGGTAATAAATTAAATCCTATAAAACCCTATATTATGCAATTTATTTTTTTGGAAAATATTTTCATTTAATTAGACAATGAACTAATCCATTGTTTAAATCGTAGATACTGTAAGGAATTATTCTTAGAAATCATTGTATTTTAATTATTGAAGTGATAATGATTTTGTATTAGAAAATAATATTTTAGAATTACTATATAATTTCCAATCTATATATACTAGTCATTTTAAATCTATGTATTATTCCAAAATAGTTTTCCTTTTTTCATTTTAATTATATATTGAATGACTCTAAAAACCTATAATAATGATTTTGTGATAATGATATATCAATTAAAAAATTTGATTGATGGATTATTATCCCTTAATATATGTTCTATTTTGAGATAAACCTATAGAGTGTTGGGATGATATATTTATGCTTGATATAATGTTTCAAATAATTGATGCCACATTGGGAGATTATTATGATAGAAATTAAGCATAATTATAGATAATTTTTGAAACAATTACATGATCAAATATATTTTAATATTGATATACTTAACGATATTTTTGTAGATGTTTTATTGGTTTGAGCTACATGTAATCATTATTTCCAATATAATTTACTATTGGGGAAGAATTATGTTATTTTTTTGGATATGTATGTTGAAGATTATGAGGAAACCATTGAGGTTAAATAAATAATTAATGTTGAGGTTGATATCAGGTTATTTATTTAAAGAATGATCACGTTTAAAAATATTTTATATTATTTTTATTTTTGGAGATAAATATATTATGGTCACTAATTTAAATTATTATCTTACATTATGATAACAATGATTGATTCATTAATGATAATTGATATATATTTATTTTCATTTGTGGATTATATGATTGGTTATTTGTTTATTCTAGTTCATCATGAACATAAAATACATTTTTAGAATTCATTAATTGTAGAAAAATATTAGAATATAGTGAAAATTTATTAATAGATGAATTAATAAAATTAGACAGTATATTTCCACATGTTCCTTTGCTAAATGGTAATTTTATTCCTAATTATTGGAAAATTACAAGAATACCAAATATATTTCATATTATAAATTGATGATATTTTCACCCATACATGATTTAGGGTTTTACAATAATTTAATTTTTCTTAATCATGTTATTTATCACTATATATTAGTTATCAGGTATTACTTATTTTTCTTACATGTCTATATTTTCACATCCCACTTATTTTCTCATGCATGGAATTCGTTTTGTGGGATATCCTTTACACATCCCTTTACCCCTTTTCATGTGGATGTTTCATTACCCCTTTTAACAATGTTGGGTTTTCAATAAAAATCTTTATCGCTTAAAATCATTTATTATCAATAACAATTTCAAATGTCAATTTATCAATTTATTAATGGGATGATTTTTTTAATGGAAGAAGTTATTAAAATGGAAAACTATGATCAATATCATATGCGATACGTAACAACGAACCCACAAAAATAATTGTTTCTAATATATTACCATTTTATCATCGTAATTAAATATTAAGAAATGAATATTATTTATTAAATTATAAAATATACATATAAATTTCCTAAAAAATATAATAATATTTATAAATTATTATTAAATAGTTAATCAATGTTAGGTAATGAGATATTATTATTTTAATGTACATTTTCATCAAAAATTATTTTTTTGTTCTTTGGACAAATTTTATAAATAATTTCATTGAAATTAAGAAAATTTATTTTATAATAAATTTTATATTTTGAAATTAAAAATTAAATTTTGGATAAATATATGATTTTTTTGGAAAAGAATTATTTGTTAGTGAATACACAAAAATACTAATTTTAATTTAATAGTGTCATTTATTTAGAAAAATTTATTAATTTAAAAGTCAATTTTTATTTTAATTTTGTTTAAAATAATAAAATGTATTATTTAATTCTATTAAATCCAATTAATTGCATTTAAATCACATTCAATTGATTTTTTGGTATAATATTATTATATGGCTTAATTTTTTTAAAACTATTTTAAAATGGTTATTGTTTATCCTCTATAGTTAATTATAAATAACTCAAATGGGGGATGAATAAACATACTGTTATAGGTTATATATTTATATCTAATAATGTAAATTCATATAACTAATATTAATGTTTATATGTTTAATGAAAATCATCTTTTGTAGAAAAAATTAATTTCTTCTAAAAAACTATTGTCTATCATGCTTATATTTATTATTTTAAATTAAATTATTAAAAATATGTTAATTTATTTTCATAAAATAGATTATATATTTATATATTGTATATTAATGTAAGGTAATATGGTTAACAAAATATTTGGAAAATAATAATTGAAATTGTAGAAAGTATTTATTATAACGAAATATTACAAAAAGTTAAATAATGGTTAAAAAATAATTTTACAATGACTAGAAACAAAGTAACCCTAATAATATGAATATATATATATATATATTTTAATATAATAATTATTATACATGTTTTTTTTAAAAATAATCAATAAATAATTTTGATAGATATTAGATTTGGAAACGATAATTCACAAAATGTATTTTTATGTAATAATAAATTTTTATTGAGACATACCATTTTAATGAATCCAAGAATTTTGAAAATAAAAACTATTTCAATAAAATATAAATATTAAATAATTTTTATTAAAATTTAATTATAATATTCATAGTATGAATTATAATTTAATGGTTATAAGGGATCTAAAACTATTATTGAGAAAAAAGAATTTTTTAATAAATATTGATTCTTTTTTAAAATATGATAATTAAGTTATATTGGAAATTATTTTCATAAAAGAAATATTTTTTTGGCATTATAATTTCAATATTATCTAATTTATTAATTAATATAAATTTTTTAGACTGTCATATATTTTGATGACAATAAAATACTATATAAATATATGTTTTGTATTAAATATTATTACTGACCCAAATGTTGTGAAAGAAGTCCTATATTTGGAATCCAATAAAAATTATATTTTTAAAATTTAAATTATTTTTAATATGATATATCATTTCTAGTTTTATAATTCTATTATGAATGTTTTAAAACCTATATTATGTTTTCTTATTTTGGAATCAATTTTTTTATACACAACTCATATACAAACCATCATATGTAATATTAAAATTTAATAAATACATATATTCATCATATGATTAAATAAACTCTTATATTAATGAAACTATTAGAAAAAATATGTCATGATTGTTGGTTTTTATTACATTATTATTTAGATTTCAAAACCAATGTTTTTAAAATAATAATGAACTCCCCTCTCATTTCATATATAAACCCTCCCAATCTCTCACTATAATTAACTATAGAAACATGTATCCCTTCCCTAATATAAAATCACTAATCTATTTTACACCTTGGATACCCCCATTCACTAAAAAATCTATCCCCATCCATTTATAATCACCACCTCTCTCTAAGGTATATCCCTATATTATTTTTATTAAATAACATATTTTTTGTAATTCCTCTTAGTTTCCATTTTTTTCATTGTTGGGTATGTATTTATACATATATAATACTTATTGTTTTGATTCTAGGTGATGATATACCAACTTCAATCGCATTAACACATTAAATTATCATTTAGGAACACCATTTATACTGATGAATTTGTGTTCGGAATTGCAGTACTAAAAGTAATATACATCACTTTCTCCATTTCAATTCATTATCCTTACTTATAATTGTACATTTAAATATATTTGTTTTATTTATTGACTATATAATGATTACACATCATTACAATTAATATCAAAATATATAGATATAATTTATATCTTTTAATTATAGAAATAATAAAAGTCATTACAATACAATAATTTATTAATGAATCATTCCCTAATCCACTTTTTTCACGAATATTCTTCATTTTAATATTTCTATTTTAAATTAATAAATATGGGATATCATTTTATATATCCATATATTCCATTTTATATCAAAATGAATATAGACTAACTTTTTTATCATTAAACATATTTATTATTATATTAGTACAATTGTTATGCTTTAGAAATTTTGTGGAACTTTTTCCAGGACAAAACATTATAATTTGTATATTGTATATACATCCTATCAATGGTATTCTATTAGACATATAAATAAACCATTTTTTAGGGAAATTAATGTACTTATTCTACAATCTGTGACCATATAATGATATGTGATGCAATATGATCATATTTTTAAGGATCTTGGTGGCACACTTATGCAAGAACATTATTTGAAAGTGACGGGTGAACCCACAATCATGTAGTTCAAAAATGAATTTGGTAATGTTTTATCCCTATGAAAAATAAAATATAGTATTATGGAGTGAACAAAATCTATTATTGGAATTATCCACCATATTTTGTTGCATTATAGGTTTTCATGGACATATGTTTATATTTTCATGTTTAAATATGATACATCATTCCCATGTTTTTCTTATTTTAAAAGGATATATCATGACTTATTTTTTATTTTTTTGACTACAACCCCTTTCATGTCCATTGGAAATACATATTATCTAACATGTAATACATTATTCATGATATAAGTTGATTATTCCCTTTCAATCTTTTTTTCTAATCCCTTTCTTATGTATGTCCACTAGTTATCCCACGAAATTTTAAAAGATATGTAATTATAGAAGGTTGTTAATGAATATTTAATAAATTTTAGTTTTTATCCATGTATCATTTTGTTTTTTAACATACATAATTAAAAAATGACATTATAATTATTTTCGTTATGAGTTTTATTATATGTATTCTTATTTAATTAATAAATAATAAATTTCTTATAAACAAATGGGTTTCAATACTCCCCAAAATAAATGTTATGGACATGACAATACTTAGTGACATTAAAAGTAGTTGATATACTTTCATGAAACAATGCATATGGAATATTTTAACTTCTATGTGATGTCTAAACATCAATAAGTATTATACATTTTTTACACATTTATTTTCCTCTAAAGAAGAAAAATTATTTTTGTGGATACCTAATTTGTTTATATTTACATAATTCAATACATCATTTAGAAAATATATATCGACTAGTATTAAGAACCTGTAATTAATTATAAATATCCCACCATACACATGGTTTTATTTAAAATTATTATGATGAATGACCCTACGAACCTATTTTTCTTTTAGGGGATATTATAATTTCCCAGTGAATGATGTCATTTTCTATCTGATATTCATGTACATTGTGATCTATCTCAAAAATGTAAATGTTGTATATTGGAAAACATTCATCTTTTTGTTATTTTGAGTTAATATATTTATTTTATGTTTGACTTTTTGTTGTTGGGTAATCATTCATATTCGTAAAAATAAAAAAAAAATTAAATTAAATAATCAACATGATTGATCGTAATCATTTTATATTTTTTGATCCATTTAATCTATGTATATCAGTTGTGATCCATGGATAAATTACATAAGTACTCTCTCAACCATACCCCACCTTGTTCCCAAATCCAATGTATTACCATATCAACTATTATATTTCCTTATAATGACAAGTCAATCATGTACAACATTTTGTTTTGAATACATATATATTGACATAAATGTGAAGTTATATTTGGAATGGATAATACATATGAAGTAATTATCTCATGGATATGCATTTAATTATACATATTATGTGTTAAAATAAAATGGTACACTTTTATTCAATTTAAATAAATTATTACTTGAATAAAACTCATTATAAATAACTAATTTAAGAAATTATATTTTAGAAATAAATTGGTATTTCATTCATAATTATTTATTTGATGCACTATTAAATGAAGAATAAATTTTTTTTAACCAATTTCTATCAAGGATGTTATTTGAAATAAAATAAGTATAGTAAAAATTATAAATCAAATTAAATATATCGTTCCAAAAATTAATTTAATTAAATTTCAAAAATAAAATTCATTATGATATATATATAAGAAAACAAAAACACAAATGTATATATATATGTTTATATTCATCTAAATCCATGTGCATCCAAGATAATTCTTAATACAGATATCAAGCATGAAATGAACAAAAATATGGGCCTAACACATTTATGGTGACCAATACTGGCTAGATTGGGTTGGGATGAGATATTTATGGCCACATGTCAACAAAAAGAGACACATGGGTATTCAATTGGGTGAAACACAGGGGAACGAAGATAGTTGGCGTAAACAGAGACAAATGGATGAAATATATGGGCATCCTACCATTGTGGGGTATGGGATGGTCTATGTAGTTAGAGGAAGGGTTTTAGATTATGAATCAGGTGTGGAAGAAAAATATGGGAGAAATTATAGGATGGTTACAATAGGGGAGATGATGACTCTTTTTATAGTTTTAGGGAAATATAATTTATCAGAAAAAGGGAGGGAGGCTACTGTAACAGATTTAGCCAGTTTTCACATGTCACAAGGCTAGGGGTAGGGAGGTTCGGTCATTGGTTGGAAGTAGTGGTAGACTTTTCATGGAAATAAAAAGATATTGGCTAGATGTTCTTGGGGTATCCTGATATTTGGTCCTAATAAGAATCCAAATTATGGATTTTCTATTTCAGGAAATAGAGAGTTTGGAAATGGAATTGGGAAACATAGAAGAGTATGAACTAGGCATCGTATAAGGATTCAGTTATGGTGATATTCCTTTATTTTTTTATCCTATCAAAGACCCCTTTCACTTTTTAATTTTTTAAATTTAAAATATTGGATTTTTTACAAGTAACATAAATTCCCTTTAAATAGACCCACTCTAATTTTATCGTTTTTGCCGAAGAAAGTGGAAGGAGAGAGTACATTCTTACATTCAAATGAAAGTTAATTTTTTCATTATTAGAATTGAAATCTAAATCACCATATTTAACTCATTATGTTTATTAAATATTAAAATACTAAATCCAAATATTCATTTATTGAAAAATGTTGGTTTTGTGTCTTTAAATAATAAAATCATTATAGAATTAAAAAAATATAATAGAACCCTATTCCAACCACAAGATATTCACATGAAATAATTCTTTGAAATGAAAATATCTCCTAAGTATAAATTGTGTATAAAATTATTGCATATTTTAAATATATTCTCAAAATATAAAATCCTGAATGTTGATATAAATCATAATTAAAAACAATGTTTGTCCAGGACTAGGGTATATCATGAAGGATTGAAGCATATCTCCATCATTAGGACTATAACTAATCCCTTTAAAAAAAATTAAATATATTTTAGTTCTTTATTTTTATAAGTCATCACACAATATATTTTATAAAAATTTAATGTAATAGGGAACACAGTGGAAGAATATGGATTTGGGAATGAAAACTTTTCACCGTTGTTCGATGTAACTGTGTCATGTCTTCTAAATTTTAGCCATGTTAAATTCTTGAGGATCCTGCTTGGCAAATTTACAAAAAAAAAATAAATAAAAAATTTATATATTTTGATATGAATCCATTATTGTAATGACCCAAACATTCATTAATTAAAATCCATCATGATCTAATTAATTGTCTTTATTTTTAATCTTTTTATATAAAATGTCAACTTATTTGGTTTTATATTACAAATTGTGACCATTGGTAATATACACATTGAATAGTGATCACATTATTAGTATAAATATATGACTTTAAAAATACAATTTACTCAGACAAAGGAAGCGAGGAACTCATTCAGTAGCCGTGCCGCATTTGGATCCCATTTGTCATAGCTCAAAAAGGCGGTTGCGTATTTGGGATTCGATCTTGACCAAGCCCATGCCAAGATTGAATATGATATTCTCTAACGGGACCACCTATAAAAGAAGTGGAAGTTGATAGAGATTACAACCCAAGCGATGTTATCAGAGCCACCCCAAGAGTCTGTCACCATTGCACACCATACTCATCAGTCTTATGCGGGTGTTGAAAGGGGTTATGTAACAATACCTTATCAATATGTTTTTGTACATTATTATTGTATATAATAATGAATATACATTCATTTTATTATTGTTACTTGCAAAAACTTTTTAATGCTCAAATATTATTTTTAGTTAATGTTCAAATAAGAAATCTATTTTGATGTATTAATGTATTTTTTAAATAAAAAAATATTTTAATAAAATATTATTATTATTAATAAATTATTTTTTATTAAATATAATTGATCGTATAATTTTATGAATGAAATTGTAATTTTTATTATGGTTTGAAATCCATTTTTTTCAAAACCAATGAATTTTTGATAAATGTAGGTTTTTATTTTAAAAGTTAAAATTAACATATTTAGAAAATTATTTATATGAAATGAATATTATTTAGGGAATAAGTTAAAAAAATTATCCAACTTTTAAATTTTAAAAATATTTTGAGCCAGTCAATTTTTTTTGGTAAAAATTTAATATTGTTTGAATATATGTTGTGCTTTATGACATCATAATGACCGAATGGTGATTTAATAAAATTCTATAATCATTATGTTCGGCCATTATATGTTTTAAGATTAAAATAATGTGATTCTGTGATTGTTTTATTTTTTTTACAATGCGTTAGTGGACCCTTCAAAAGTTATTAAACATTTTTTCTTTTTAAATTGTTTTCCTTGGGAGTGTGACTCACCTCCACATAAACAGACCCATTATTTTAAGAGGTTTGGACTTTGGCCTTATAAAATATTGTTTTCCACTTCTCTTTGGAAAAAACTATGGGCAGAAACCATTGTATGGTTTGTGGTTTTGATTAGTTTAATATGAGGTGTCCCAAACCTAAAGAATAAACAATTCCCCCTACTTTTATATATAAACCCACCGATGATACCACATTCTTCACACACAAATCCTTGGAAATTCATACAACCTCATCCCTCCTATCTCTAGAATCCTCTGATGGTGCCCCAAACTCCCATGAAGCCTCTCTCAATCCACACTCAAGCCTTTGGAAGCACCCTCCCAAGTATGGGTTTTTCTTTCATTCTCATTTTTTTTCTAAAATTCATTAAATTGTTATTACCATTTAATGTGAATTATAAATGTTAGGGTATGGTTTATCACCTCCCCCATACTTCCCTATTTATTTTTTAATGATGGGAGACCCCTTTCTCTCCCATTAAATTCTTCCATTTACACCCAATACTATGTCGAAATTACGAAAGGAATTTCTCTCTCCTCATTTACATTCAAGGAATTCTTTTCTATCATGAATATATATTCCATTAAATTTGGTGGTAAATGTATCTATATGACCCAATTACTGTCCATTTAATTTAAATACGGTGAGACACTCCATCTTCTCTCATTATCCATTTTTATGAGTTCTTATGTCATGCTCTTATGCTGCCGAAATTGCACCGCGCTTTTTCCCGCCATTGTCATTGTGTATTGAATTCCATGCCTATTTATCTATCAGTGGAATTCACATTTATGCACATTTAAATATTTTTTAAAGAGCTTCATGTATGTATTTCCCATTCTTTTATTGTGGAATAAGAGATTATGTTCAATGAGCCAATGTTTAATGATCCATGTGGCACAATATGCATTAAATGAAATGTTTAAAGAGGGTGCGCCCGGATAGCGCTCCATTGCATTGGGTAAAGTATAATATTGTGGTATGTCAGGTGAAATGGGAGTTTACTCATGATAATTCATTTTAAATGAGGGTTTACACTTTCTTCATGTGCAATTAGGGTTTACTCATGCTTTATGTGCAATGTGCCTTGGCTCAGGCTAATTCCATGTTATGTGTTGGGGCCACATTTCAATGTTAGGATTATCTTCCTTTATCATGCCTTTATTATTATGATTATATTGTTCTCAATTTATATTCATATTGTCTAACATGTAAGGTATCCTCATTTATTCCATGATTATTCCCTTACTGGACTTTACAGCTCACCCTTTACTTATGCATTTACTCTAGTTATCACATGAAATGCTGAGTACGATGGAATGTAGAGGTCATGTAAAGGAAGTTTTCGATAAAGATGTTTTATTTCATGTTTTATGTTGTTATGTACTGATCCTAATCCCCAAATCACTATACCTATTTATCTTCTATTTTCTATCAAGTGATGTTAGTGTAATAAATTATGTTTAATTGTGTAATAAAAGAGCATGGTTATCATAGTGGACATCAGAGGATATGTTTAGTTAATTTTTGGATTAGAATTTGAAAACCCTAGTAATGCCTTAGGGATAAGGCTATATATAATAAAGAATATCCCTATGATTGGGTGAGCATTGAGTAAGTGGATTATCAAGCAAATACATCTGTGTCTGGATACGAGCCGGTAGAGGTGGCTTTGACACTAATGTATCCTAGGGGTAAAACCGGAACAAAACGCTTTGATCTAGACTCAAAAGAAAACCGGTGCATGACAAAGGGCCTTGCTTCACTCCTGGTTATGACACTACTAAAGGATATTCTTTGGTAAATTTACAATCTTAGTATACACCATTATTAAGGGACTAAAATAATTCCCTAAGAATATTTGTCTGAAACTACATCATGGATAACATAGAATGATGCCAATAGATTCATATGTTACAGAAATAAGAGTTATTTATAAGTCATCAGTTTTGTCCTTGTACTACCCTTTATGTGTTATCTCTAAATTTCTATTTATTCTAGCCAATGGCCTATAATAGGAGGAATTGGACCAACAACTAATGTGAAGATCAATGTGATGACTGTACTAATGAGATGCCCTATCTAATGGGAGAGGGAATCGAAAAAATTGTCATTCTTGTCTCTCAACTAACTCAATATTTGAATAGAAACATGGGTCAAGAAAAACGTTCAACCCCCCTAAGAATGAACAAGTCGCTATCGATAGATTCATGAGACAAAGGCCCCCTAATTTTAGAAGATCATCTGATCCCTCTATCATAAAACAATGCAACAACTCCATTGAAAAGATCTTCTCCATCCTTCAACGTTCTAAAATATATAAGGTTCTCCTAGCCTCTTATCTTATTGAGGGTGAAGCTGATAAATGGTGAACGATGATCAAAAATAAGAATCCTGAGGAGGAGATCAAGGCATTGGAATTGATGGATTTATGGAAGATGTTTTTTGATAAATATTTTTTGGGCACCCTCCAGCTTAATATGGAAAGGGAGTTCCTTACCCTCAAGAAAAAAGATGGTGATTCAGTTGGATTGTACGTTGAAAACTTCACAATGATTGGATGATAATCTTTAAACATTGTCTTTACCCCCGAATGCAAAGATGGCCACTTATTTGGTGGACTGAAACCCAGCCTGCGGAATGAAATGTCAATCCGTGACATTGATAGCTATGAGGAAATTGTATAATGTGACATCAAGGTCTAAATTGAGTTAGTATAATCATAGGGGTATCATGGGGATACGAATAATAAGGTGGAATTAAATGTTGGTGGTCTGATGGATAAATCCAATGGTTCTAATAAGATATAGCACCCCACTTTCCAATGGTGCAGAAAGAAGCACCCTAGAAATTGCCTGAAGGGTACAAGAAAATTCTTTTGGTGTGGAAGTGAAGGGAACCTGGCTGTTAAATATCGTCAAGAAATACCTGAAGTTGTAATGGAGGAGAGGAACGCTTCATTCAAACCTCAATGCGTGGTTTATTTCTACAACTGCAAATAAGCAGGGCATCTTGCAAATCAGTACCATAAGACAAGGGTTATCAGAGGCAACCAACAACCTCCAAGTTAGAAAGGGCGGGATTTTCCCATCACTATAGCCGATGTGAACCCCAAAAACGAAGTGGTGACATGTACACTAGTTATTCATTCAAGAATAAATAACATAAATTTTGTTTCTTGTTCTACTCAATATTTTCTAGCTCGAATGTTTAGTAGAACAATCACATCACCACCAAATATCATGGATGTGAAGATGTGGGTGAGTATTGAAAATTGGGCAATCATTACATCCCATGAATATAACTCCTCCCCTATCATAATTTGCGGATTGAACTTCCTGTAGAACCTAATCATACTCCCTATGTTGGAATTTGATGCAATTCTTGGCATTGATTGTGTTTCCTTATATAGGGCCAACATAAATTGCCGTGAGAGGCAAATCACTCTCCATATAAGGCCCCAGCCTTAAACCTTACTTAATCTTGAGTTATTACAAGATTACACATTGAGGATCTTTTCGGGTTTAGATATTTAGAGAATTAGATCATAAAACTTGCATTACATTCCACATATAAACAAAGTGGTTACATAAAGATAGTATTCTTCATTCCCATCAATGGAAACACATTTAAAATAAAACATGAATTATTTCCTGACACTTCCTCGACACTATCATCATATCATGTACCTTTCCCTTGACCTGTGAAAAACATTTCAAAAAAACTTGGGATGAGCATAAAAAGCTCCGTATGGGTTATAAAAACATGGAAAGGAAACATGAGTTCATATATACATAAGAATGAAATCATACTTTACCCATAAAACATAGGCACTTTAACATACCTCATAAAATCATGAATAAATCATAGAAATCATAAGACATAAAGGTAACTTGAGGCATTCATAACATTCTTACGTAGGGAGTAACCCTCTTGGTTACGTTTGGAATACCCATCACAGTATATTCCCTAAATCTCTTCAGAGAAACCTTAACGTTTCACTCCTTCATGTTACCCAATGCATTGGAGAGCTATATCGGGCTCACCCGCCCTTAGTTTATCATGGAACCACCCGTCTTCATAATAATGCCCATGAACCATAACATAATCGTATCACATAAAACATACATAAAGGAAACATAACATTTCCACATTTCAATCACAAGATATCAATACAACACAAAAAAAACATTGTGAAAACCATTTTCAATACCAAAATAAAAGAAAAGTAAAACATGGTATTTATTTTTCTTTTAAAAAGAAGATATGGCTTGTAGAGGAAGCCGAAACTCAAATAACGGTCACGATGGCGGAGATGTCATTGTCACCGCATAAGTACAACAAAAACATTCCCTTTTGTCGTTTAGTAAACGCTTTGTATAAAAAATATTCCTTTTGAATAAACGTAAAAGTCAAAGGGTTTTATACACCATATAAAATAAAGTTGTGTATAAAATAATATATGCCTCAATGAAAGGAGATTGAGACGAAGTCCCATACCTCGTATCCGACATGACCCGACCGTTCTTTAATTTCCTGAATAATAAACTTGAGTTAATCTCTACTTGCTTAGGAACCCTTTTTCATGTTCATTATTCCTTTTATACCATGTTATGAACATCATGTAATCATTTAAGTTAATAATGTTCATTTTGTCGGTATTTGGTTCTTAAGTCAAAAATAGACTTCTTACACTTACATGTTGTCAATTTGGTCAAAGGTTCATTATATACAGAATGATATTAATTATTTGGATAAAATATATATCATATATATTCATCATATACATGTATTTATAATATTACATCACATTTAGAGGTAAGAAATGAAATGCACTGTTCATGGAGACGGTAAGCCGTACGTACGCATGAACGCTACTACCATTTCTATTTCGTATTTTCTGGAATGGAATCATAATGATGTAAGAGTATATTATAATTCCAGTATAATAACATATATAATATCATTAACTTTATCCTTTACACATCCCACATATGGTATTAACGAATCAAATCACTTTCAGGGGGCGGTAGTCCGCACTTCCTAAAATGAAGATATCGTGTTTACCCATAATGGGAACCATAAAGGTATGCCCAAAATGAAAAAAACAGAAGCTTAAGGATAACATAAACATATTATATATCATATATAAAAATAGTGACATCATAATTGCCACCTTTGAAGGTGTTAAATGAGTATTGAACAATCATCGTTTCCGGAGGCAGAATTTCGCCATCCACGGAAATCGTATGTTCTTTAACCATTTGATGTAGTTGTGTGAGAGTGTAGCTCAAATAAATCTTATAACAACATCCTAGTATATTGAAGATACTGGTGTTGTTACAAAGTGTAGCACCCCGAGATTTTATGAAAAATATTCTTTTTAATTTCATTAATGTCTTGTGTTGTACGCTACACCAAAAGGAGCTTTCACAACACACATCCTTGACTTGCCTTGCATTACACGCAATTGCGACCTTCCACGATAGCATGTATAGTACGCAATAACAAGTTTTACTAAACAACAATATGCTATTAAAATATTATTAAAACTAGCCGTTATGAATAGTAATAACCAATTTTTAAAATTTTATAAATTTTATTTTTCAAAATGGACTTCATTTTTGGATTCGGAATATCGAAATTAGCTTACGGTGAAATTTTTGTACTTTTCGGATAACTTTCATATTCTGATGAATAGTGAAAATTACTAAATTTTAATTAAAAACAAATTTTTTAATCCAAATAATTAATAGTGATAAATTATTAATTTGAGTGGTTTTATAGTATATTTAGAACATATTTTTAAAATTTAATACAATGTTGGTCATTGGATGTAATTTCACATTTAAACCAGTTATAAACTAGTGTCAATCTTTTGATAGTTATTATCTCTTAAAAACACGCTATTTGTTTTAAAAACGAGAATTAATTTTTAAATTAGTTAATGCAACTGATATATTTTGAATTTGGTAAAATAGACATCATTTTTGAGTTCATAATATCAAATATAGCTTAGGCCTAATTTTTGGTATTTTTCTGAAAACTTTCAATTTTTGATGAATAGTGAAACCAATAAGTGGTAGTTAAAAAAACTGAATTGTTCATAAAACATAATTTTACCGCTTCTGTGAGTGGAATTTCAAAAATCCGAGAGACACGATTAATATCAAGGACTAAAATGTGGTTCAATGAGATGAAAATAATTTTTGGTGAATAATAACTTTTTACTTTTTTTAACACGGTAAAAAGTAAATAGGGTAATTAAGGGTAAAGATGATATTATTATTACCCTAACACATGTCCTAATTCTATTGGATAAGTGTAATTCGACCAAAAAAAAACTTAGGAATAAAATATGACCATTTAGGCCCACATGGATTAGATTAGGACATTTATTATTAATTTATTTAAAGAAGGGTTAAAAGAGTTAAAATCAATGTTTATTTACTAAAATTTTTTAATATGGGGTTATACAAAAGATAAATTCGACTATAAATATTAATTATAAATCTAAAAAGATTTCCTACATAATGGTATTTTATTTGTAATTTTTAGACATTAAATAATTTAATTTATTTATGACACAATGATGATGCAGTAATTATCTTATTAATGAAATATTGACCTAATTGATGTTATAAACACCAAAATAAATGTAATTTGAGACTTTTAATGAATTACACTAATTTTATAGGTTACTATGATATATTAGTGTTGATTTAAGCAACTTGGTTCGAACATATAATTCTGTTATGACTTTCACAAAAATCATATATCAAATAGTGTCAAAATTGACACAAAATAGTTTTTCAATCAAATATTATATTATTAATTGTTATTTTATTCTTAAAAATCTAAGGTTCGGCAAAATGACTTAGATAAGGATATATATATTAATAATAAACAATTTGGGGTTCTTTTCGCATGTTATAGTATGTGTATTAACCATATAGTGTAAGAAAACAAAAAGACACGGTAAAAGTTAAATTATTTAACTTAGAGTTAAATCTAATTGACAAGGTTAAAATAATAACCTAAACTTGTCTAAATCCTATCGGTTGATTGGATTTCGACCCATCCCCACTTTAGCTTCGAAATAAGACCCTTTGGAACAATTATAAACCGATTTTGACTTTAATATAAAATAATATTTTGAGATATTCCTAAGGTGCCCCTCTCCTTCCTTATAAAAGGACACCTCCTCCCCCTCCTCCTTACACCAATTTGAGCACTAATGCTCGGCCAAACCCTGCCAAAATCCCTTCTCCACTTCCCTAGAATAATCCTAGAGTTCCTGGTTTTCTTGAAAGACCAATCTTAGTTCCCTAAGTGGAGGATACAAAGAGGAGTTTCAAAGAAGAGGTAATATCCATTACCGATCTTTTCAACTTCTTTCATCTTCAACTTCTTCTTCATTAGTTGTTTCATGATAAATTAATAAAATCAGTATTTCTTATATACTGATATGTTATTATAAATATTAAACAACTCTAATTAACCTTCTATCCATCCTACGGAAAAAGGAAATCACCACGCGTGCGTACGTACAGAATACCGTCTCCACGCCGTGGTGTAATCTATTTTCCGCCACCACCGTAATTGGATGGGTATAATGGTGTAATAAGTAACTATATATGATTATTAGAAAGTTATATTGATACTGAAATAGTATACAAACACTTCAACACAATTCCACGACCATGGGAACGATATCATCGCTCGTGCGTATGTACGGACTACCGTCTCCACGACGCGATGAGATTCATTCTCAATGATTAACCATTCATGAATGATTATAAAGTATATATAATAATTACTAATGAAATATATGACATAATAATGATACTGAATTTATGTAAATATATATGTATGTCATCTACTTAATTCCATTCACTTCAAAAAAGAAACGAAAACAGCGTTCATGCGTACGTACGGACTACCGTCTCCATGAACGGTGTATTTCATTCCATTTATCAATATTATATATATATATATATATATTATGAATATATATTATATATAAATCATGTTTTACATTCTGGATATAATTAATCATGATCCAAGTAATCATATTAATAATTACAAGTTAAAAACACGAACGACAAATGAGACGATTTTACGCAAAACGCTACTTTAACATGAATTTACAAAAGCATGGGTAATATAAAGTCATAAGTGGACCATATATGATATAATAACAATGAATATGATTCTTGAATAAGTCAATAACATGATTTAAATCATTATACAGGAGGTTCGGACACTTACAAAGCAAGTCGGACCTAAGGTAAGGGAAATATCACAATCTCATTTTTATCCGAGATTGTTTTTACTTTGGTATTTACTGGGGTGTATTTTATCATCCACATCCATGTTCCCTCAATATGTAATATTATTTCCATCCTTCTACAATAAGTTATATCCAATTTTAACCTTCGATGAGTTTTTTGTAAAAAATATGAAAGGAATCTTTTGTCGTTTTTCGTACGAGGTACTTTTTGACTTTTCCGACAAAAGTACGAAGAATGTTTTTTAATTTATACAGCATGAATGGATTTTTAAAACATTATTTCCAAGAAACATCCTTTACAAGTTTTCATGTTTATTTTTAATCAACTTCTTTTAGTTTAAAGTTGTATGCAATTTTAAGAAAGGAAAAATGTTTTTGAAGAAGAAATGATATTTTCCTCAAGAATGGAGTTGAAGTGTTTTATCAAAAAAATTTCCATCTAAGATAATAAAGGGTTCTGTTTTTATCCCTATTATTACATTGATTTGATTATGTTGTGATGGAATTATTTTTATGAATTCCTTTATCTTATATGAATTGTTTTATGATGTCATGATGTTTAAGATTCCCTTTTTTATTACATGGGTTATGCAATGATGTATGGTTTATGATTTTGTGGCACACATAAGAATGGTATCATTATGAGATGGGTGGGACCTATATCTCCCTCCAATGCATTGGGTAATGATTTTATATCTCATGAGATAGACATGGCTGGAATGGTAGGTTATACCGGTTTAGTGAAACAGGACTGAAACGAGGGTTACTTGATTCAGAAAGGGACTTTGTCCACTAAGATAGTCTTGGCAATGAGTCTTGACTAACAAGAAATGATTCTCTATGATTATACGTGTATGCCAAAAAGTTTCATGTTTTAAGTTATGATTATTTTGATTACATTTCACTGCCATGATTTATCCCATGTTATGATATTATGATCTCTTTTGCAGGTTAAGATTTCCAAAAGTTATGTGCTTGTGTATACGATGAGATTTATATTTATTTTGTTTACCCTTACTGAGCATTTGAGCTCACCCTTTTATGTTTTCTTTTCCCCAGGATATAAAGAAAGGTTTTAGGTAAAAAATAAGGAAGATCTTTATGGGAGATGTTGAAGATCTTTCACCAGGATTAGAATATTACGTTCCGAGTTTCCAAAGACACTAAAATATTACGATCCTTGCGTGTGTGTTTTTGTTATGTACTAAGTATTCCGCAAATGTAATGTAATGTCCATGTACGTTAAGCTTCGGGTCTCTACAGTTGGTATCAGAGGAAATGTTTAGTCAACCTTTGAAAACTAGGATGCGAAAACGTTAGTGAGATCCCAAGAGATATTTCTAAGGTATGTCTAGGGATGCCCCTAAGGATAAGTATACGAATAGGATATAGTCCTAGAACTATGGTAATGATATTAGATTAAACCAAAGATGTTAGATATTGAAGTTACTCCCCCTTTATTATGATTTTTGCCTCTCACACTATTCTTTTTGGGGTTTTAGAAAATGGTTGGAAACAAGGTGATTCACGATAATGGAGGATATGATGGACAATGGAATGATATTCTTCAGGAGAAACCAAATGAAATGGGATTTGGAAGTCCAAACATCATTATTCTGCCGAATCAGCAATCTCATAGTATGATCAATAAAGTAAAATTTGGTAAGTTTCCTGACTCGGCTAATAAGAGAAAGATGGAGTTTCATGATGATCATAGAGGAATGAAAGTTCAATTTCCCCTATGTAAATCATGTGGGAAGAGGCATCAAGGAGAGTGTTTCAAAGGAACTGGAAGATGCTTTGGGTGTGGAAAAGAAGGACACAAAGCCAGTAAGTGAAAAGTAAAAGGTTCAGTTAACACCAGGGATGAGGATAATGGTATTGCTTTGACATCAACAATGGTTAAATGTTTTAAATGTGGAATGTACGGGCATTATGCAAACCAATTCCCTAAGGGAAAGTCTCATGAAGAAAATCAGTATGATCGTATGGGTAGTATTTATGTGGATGATGATGATGAGACTACAAATGATATGTGAGATGAAAGAATTGTTGAAGCTCGGTCAATGGTTTAAGAATGTAGTGGAATGATTACATGTTTATCATGTGTAATGTTGTATAAGTAATCTCATGGTACTATGGAATAAAGAGACATCTAAGGATTGTTACACTGTTGTCTTTCCTTGAGTTTTGAAAGTGTGTGATTAATGCTACTAGTATCCATGAAAGGTTATTCAGATATTTTTGGAATGAAGATGATATGTGCATAATGAAGGGATAAGGAGAAAATTAAATGTTTGATAGTATTCATGAGCTCATGACTGATATAAGGAGAAGGTTATATCATGGATTGAGTATATAGATTTTTTGGATTTTGGTATGTGGAAACTGTTAACTTTTAACTACATTCATGTTTCCACTAAGGTTCAATGGGTATTCAAGAAAATACTTGATTAAGGCCTTTGAATGTTTGGAATGTGACCAACAAGACATATCTTATGATATATGGGGATCAACGATGGTATTAAATCTCTGGTAATCATTTTCATTATATTATGAGAGTGGACTGCAGTATTCTGGATATGCCTAAAGATTAGAATGGATTATGTTGGACATAAGTTAGTATTGTTTAAGGATAGAAGATTTTCGATATTATTGATGGGATGTTATAGTAATGTAGTTTTAGAAAAAGGACAACCTGCAGGACGGGCGACAGCCCATCGCGTCGGACAAGGCTGTGGGAATCGAACCCACAACCGAAATGCGACTGGCCTTTATCGCCTACCACTGGCCTATATGAAGTCCCTGTTTAGTAGAAACTAGTTTTATTATATTAATTAGTATGATATATGAAGTATACGTCCATTTTAGGAACCATATATGATTGATCTCACTATTGATGGACTTATGTATTTTTTTGATAACTTTTCTAACCTTTTGTTTGAGACAAATGGAATGACCCATCATTCTATCACATGATCTATTAACACTTCACGAATAACAAATTCAACTTCATTTCTTTAAGAGATGAAGGGGAAATTGTTCAAAGTACGAACAACAGTGAGATTGTACCAAAATAAAGTAAGTATTTATTTTAATTCAAATTTTCAACTTTAGGGAAATGATCTTGAAAACCAAAAATGTTGTTCTAGTGATCTTATACCTGATTAATCAGATGGTACCTTATATCATCACAAATGTATGGATTTGTGATTACTGGATTTTCCATAGCCATGTTCTCTACCACTCTCCATCAGAACATGATGGTTAGATTTCTCTTCCATATACATATTTTCACCTATGTGGAAACCCAGTGATTAGTTTATTTGGGTAACCGTTACGTTTCATACTTTCGTTTTTAAATATTGGTTTTGGTATTCCTTTTTACGATGTGGGTTTCTATTAAAGAAACTTTTGAATAGTAAACCATTTATAACCCCGATGAATTTCGAGGGTGAAATTCATTTTAACGGGGGTAGAATGTAACACCCCGAGATTTTATGAAAAATATTCTTTTTAATTTCATTAATGTCTTGTGTTGTACGCTACACCAAAAGGATCCTTCACAACACACATCCTTGACTTTCATTGCATTACATGCAATTGCGACCTTCCTCGATAGCATGTATAGTACGCAATAACGAGTTTCACTAAACAACAACATGCTATTAAAATATTATTAAAACTAGTCGTTATGAATAGTAATAACCAATTTTTAAAATTTTTAAAATTTTATTATTCAAAATGGACTTCATTTTTGGATTTGGAATATCGAAATTAGCTTACGGTGAAATTTTGGTACTTTTCGGATAACTTTCATATTCTGATGAATAGTGAAAATTACTAAATTTTAATTAAAAACAACTTTTTTAATCGAAATAATTAATAGTGATAAATTATTAATTTTAGTGGTTTTAAAGTATATTTAGAATATATTTTTACAATTTAATACAATTTTGGTCATTGGATGTAATTTCACATTTGAACCAGTTATAAACTAGTGTCAATCTTTTGATAGTTATTATCTCTTAAAAACACGCTATTTGTTTTGACAACGAGAATTAATTTTTAAATTAGTTAATGCAACTGATATGTTTTGAATTTGGTAAAATAGAAATCATTTTTGAGTTCATAATATCAAATATAGCTTAGGCCTAATTTTTGGTATTTTTCTGAAAACTTTCAATTTTCGATGAATAGTGAAACCACTAAGTGGTAGTTAAAATAACTGAATTGTTCATAAAACATAATTTTACTGCTTTTGTGAGTGGAATTTCGAAAATACGAGAGACACGATTAATATCAAGGACTAAAATTTGGTTCAATGAGATGAAAATAATTTTTGGTGAATAGTAACTTTTTACTTTTTTTTACCACGGTAAAAAGTAAATAGGGTAATTAAGGGTAAAGATGATATTATTATTACCCTAAAACATGTCCTAATTCTATTGGATAAGTGTAATTCGACCAAAAACAAACTTAGGAAAAAAATATGACCATTTAGGCCCACTTGGTTTAGATTAGGACATTTATTATTAATTTATTTAAAGAAGGGTTAAAAGAGTTAAAATCAAAGTTTATTTACTAAAACATTTTTAATATGGGGTTATACATAAGATAAATTCGACTATAAATATTAATTAGAAATCTAAAAAGATTAACTACATAATGGTATTTTATTTGTAATTTTTAGACATTAAATAATTTAATTTATTTATGACACAATGATGATGCAGTAATTATCTTATTAATGAAATATTTACATAATTGATGTTATAAACACCAAAATAAATGTAATTTGAGGCTTTTTATGAATTACACTAATTTTCTAGGTTACTATGATATATTAGTGTTGATTTAATCAACTTGGTTCGAACATATGATACTGTTATGACTTTCACAAAAATCATATATCAAATAGTGTCAAAATTGACACAAAATAGTTTTTAAATAAAATATTATATTATTAATTGTTATTTTATTCCTAAAAATCTAAGGTTCGGCCAAATGATTTAGATAAGGATATATATATTAATAATAAACAATTTGGGGTTCGTTTGGCATGTTATAGTAAGTGTATTAACCATATAGTGTAAGAAAAAAAAAAGACACGGTAAAAGTTAAATTATTTAACTTAGAGTTAAATCTAATTGATAAGGTTAAAATAATTACCTAAAATTGTCTAAATCCTATTGGTTGATAGTATTTCGACCCATCACCACTTTAGCTTCGAAATAAGACCCTTTGGAACCATTATAAACCGATTTTGACTTTAATATAAAATAATATTTTGAGATATTCCTAAGGTGCCCCTCTCCTCCCTTATAAAAGGACACCTCCTCCCCCTCCTCCTCACACCAATTTGAGAACTAAAGCTCGGCCAACCCCTGCCAAAATCCCTTCTCCACTTTCCTAGAATAATCCTAGAGTTCCTGGTCTACTTCAAAGACCAATCGTAGTTCCCTAAGTGGAGGATTCAAAGAGGAGTTTCAAAGAAGAGGTAATATCCATTACCGATCTTTCCAACTTCTTTCTTCTTCAACTTATTTCTTCTTAAACTTATTCTTCTTTAGTTGTTTCATGATAAAGTAATAACATCAGTATTTCTTATATACTGATATGTTATTATAAATATGAAACAACTCTAATTAACCTTCTATCCATCCTACGGAAAAAGGAAATCACCACGCGTGCGTACGTACGGAATACCGTCTCCACGCCGTGGTGTAATCTATTTTCCACCACCACCTTAATTGGATGGGTATAATGGTGTAATGAGTAACTATATATGATTATTATAAAGTGATATTGACACTGAAATAGTATAAAAACACTTCAACACAATTCCACGACCATGGGAACGATATCATCGCTTGTGCGTACGTACGGACTACCGTCTCCACGACGCGATGAGATTCATTCTCAATGATTAACCATTCATGAATGATTATAAAGTATATATAATAAGTACTAATGAAATATATGACATAATAATGATACTGGATTTATGTAAATATATATGTATGTCATCTACTTAATTTCATTCACTTCAATAAGGAAACGAAAACAGCGTTCATGCGTACGTACGGACTACCGTCTCCATGAACGGTGTATTTCATTCCATTTATCGATATTATATATATATATATATATATTATGAATATATATTATATATAAATCATGTTTTACATTCTGTATATAAGTAATCATGATCCAAGTAATCATATTAATAATTACAAGTTAAAAACACGAACGACAAATGAGACGATTTTACGCAAAACGCTACTTTAACATGAGTTTACAAAAGCATGGGTAATATAAACTCATAAGTGGACCATATATGATATAATAACAATGAATATGATTCTGGAATAAGTAAATAACATGATTTAAATCATTATACAGGAGGTTCAGACACTTACAAAGCAAGTCGGTCCTAAGGTAAGGGAAATATCACAATCTCATTTTTATCCGAGATTGTTTTTACTTTGGTATTTACTGGGGTGTATTTTATAATCCACATCCATGTTCCCTCAATATGTAATATTATTTCCATCCTTATACAATAATTTATATCCAATTTTACCCTTCGATGAGTTTTTTGTAATAAATATGAATGGAATCTTTTGTCGTTTTTCGTACGAGGTACTTTTTGACTTTTCCGACAAAAGTACGAAGAATGTTTTTTAACTTATACGGCATGAATGGATTTTTAAAACATTATTTCCAAGAAGATTCCTTTACAAGTTTTCAAGTTTATTTTTAATCAACTTCTTTTAGTTTAAAGTTGTATGAAATTTTAAGAAAGGAAAATTGTTTTTGAAGAATAAATGATATTTTCCTCAAGAATGGAGTTGAAGTGTTTTATCAAAATTTTTTCCATCTAAGATAATAAAGGGTTCTGTTTTTATCCCTATTGTTACATTGATTTGATTATGTTGTGATGGAATTATTTTTATGAATTCCTTTATCTTATATGAATTGTTTTATGATGTCATGATGTTTAAGATTCCCTTTTTTATTACATGGGTTATGCAATGATGTATGGTTTATGATTTTGTGGCACACATAAGAATGGTATCATTATGAGATGGGTGGGACCTATATCTCCCTCCAATGCATTGGGTAATGATTTTATATCTCATGAGATAGACATGGCTGGAATGGTAGGTTATACCGGTTCAGTGAAACAGGACTGAAACGAGGGTTACTTGATTCAGAAGGGGAATTTGTCCACTAAGATAGTCTTGGCAATGAGTCTTGACTAACAAGAAATGATTCTCTATGATTATGCATGTATGCCACAAAGTTTCATGTTTTATGTTATGATTATTTTGATTACATTTCACTGCCATGATTTATCCCATGTTATGATATTATGATCTCTTTTGCAGGTTAAGATTTCCAAATGTTATGTGCTTGTGTATACGATGAGATTTATATTTATTTTGTTTACCCTTACTGAGCATTTGAGCTCACCCTTTTATGTTTTCTTTTCCCCAGGATATAAATAAAGGTTTTAGGTAAAAAATAAGGAACATCTTTATGGGAGATGTTGAAGATCTTTCACCAGGATTAGAAGATTACATTCCGAGTTTCCAAAGACACTAAACTATTACGATCCTTGCGTGTGTGTTTTTGTTATGTACTATGTATTCCGCAAATGTAATGTAATATCCATGTACGTTAAGCTTCGGGTCTCTACAGTTGGTATCAGAGGAAATGTTTAGTCAACCTTTGGAAACTAGGATGCGAAAACGTTAGTGAGATCCCTAGAGATATTTCTAAGGTATGTCTAGGGATGCCTCTAAGGATAAGTATACGTATAAGATATAGTCCTAGAACTATGGTAACGATATTAGATTTAACCAAAGATGTTAGATATTGAAGTTACTCCCCCTTTATTATGATTTTTTCCTCTCACACTATTCTTTTTGGGGTTTTAGAAAATGGTTGGAAACAAGGTGATTCACGATAATGGAGGATATGATGGACAATGGAATGATATTCTTCATGAGAAACCAAATGAAATGGGATTTGGAAGTCCAAACATCATTATTCTGCCGAATCAGCAATCTCATAATATGATCAATAAAGTAAAATTTGGTAAGTTTCCTGACTCGGCTAATAAGAGAAAGATGGAGATTCATGATGATCATAGAGGAAAGAAAGTTCAATTTCCCCTATGTAAATCATGTGGGAAGAGGCATCATGGAGAGTGTTTCAAAGGAACTGGAAGATGCTTTGGGTGTGGAAAAGAAGGACACAAAGCCAGTAAGTGCAAAGGAAAAGGTTCAGTTAACACCAGGGATGAGGATAATGGTATTTCTACGACATCAACAATGGTTAAATGTTTTAAATGTGGAATGTACGGGCATTATGAAAACCAATTCCCTAAGGGAAAGTCTAATGAAAAAATAAGTATGGTCGTATGGGTAGTATTTATGTGGATGATGATAATGAGACTACAAATGATATGTGAGATGAAAGAATTGTTGAAGCTCGGTCAATGGTTTAAGAATGTAGTTGAATGATTACATGTTTATCATGTGTAATGTTGTATAAGTAATCTCATGGTACTATGGAATAAAGAGACATCTAAGGATTGTTACACTGTTGTCTTTCCTTGAGTTTTGAAAGTGTGTGATTAATGCTACCAGTATCCATGAAAGGTTATTCAGATATTTTTGGAATGAAGATGATATGCGCATAATGAAGGGATAAGGAGAAAATTAAATGTTTGATAGTATTCATGAGCTCATGACTGATATAAGGAGAAGGTTATATCATGGATTGAGAATATAGAATTTTTGGATTTTGGTATGTGGAAACTGTTAACTTTTAACTGCATTCATGTTTTCACTAAGGTTCAATGGGTATTCAAGAAAATACTTGATTAAGGCCTTTGAATGTTTGGAATGTGACCAACAAGACATATCTTATGATATATGGGGATCAACGATGGTATTAAATCTCTGGTAATCATTTTCATTATATTATGAGAGTGGACTGCAGTATTCTGGATAAGCCTAAAGATTAGAATGGATTATGTTGGACATAATTTAGTATTGTTTAAGGATAGAAGATTTTCGATATTATTGATGGGATGTTATAGTAATGTAGTTTTAGAAAAAGGACAACCTGCAGGATGGGCGACAGCCCATCGCGTCGGACAAGGCTGTGGGAATCGAACCCACAACCGAAATGCGACTGGCCTTTATCGCCTACCACTGGCCTACAGGAAGTCCCTGTTTAGTAGAAACTAGTTTTATTATATTAAGTAGTATGATATATGAAGTATACGTCCATTTTAGGAACCATATATGATTGATCTCACTATTGATGGACTTATGTATTTTTTTGATAACTTTTCTAACCTTTTGTTTGAGACAAATGGAATGACCCATCATTCTATCACATGATCTATTAACACTTCACGAATAACAAATTTAACTTCATTTCTTTAAGAGATGAAGGGGAAATTGTTCAAAGTACGAACAAGAGTGAGATTGTACCAAAATAAAGTAAGTATTTATTTTAATTCAAATTTTCAACTTTAGGGAAATGATCTTGAAAACCAAAAATGTTGTTCTAGTGATCTTATACCTGATGAATCAGATGGTACCTTATATCATCACAAATCTATGGATTTGTGATTACTGGATTTTCCATATCCATGTTCTCTACCACTCTCCATCAGAACATGATGGTTAGATTTCTCTTCCATATACATATTTTCATCTATGTGGAAACCCAGTGATTAGTTTATTTGGGTAACCATTACGTTTCATACTTTCGTTTTTAACGATTGGATTTGGTATTCTTTTTTACGATGTGGGTTTCTATTAAAGAAACTTTTGAATAGTAAACCATTTATAACCCCGAGGAATTTCGAGGGTGAAATTAATTTTAAGGGGGGTAGAATGTAACACCCCGAGATTTTATGAAAAATATTCCTTTTAATTTCATTAATGTCTTGTGTTGTACGCTACACCAAAAGGAGCTTTCACAACACACATCCTTGACTTGCATTGCATTACACGCAATTGCGACCTTCCTCGATAGCATGTATAGTACGCAATAACGAGTTTCACTAAACAACAATATGCTATTAAAATATTATTAAAACTAGCCGTTATGAATAGTAATAACCAATTTTTAAAATTTTATAAATTTTATTTTTCAAAATGGACTTCATTTTTGGATTCGTAATATCGAAATTAGCTTACGGTGAAATTTTGGTACTTTTCGGATAACTTTCATATTCTGATGAATAGTGAAAATTACTAAATTTTAATTAAAAACAACTTTTTAATCGAAATAATTAATAGTGATAAATTATTAATTTGAGTGGTTTTAAAGTATATTTAGAATATATTTTTACAATTTAATACAATGTTGGTCATTGGATGTAATTTCACATTTAAACCAGTTATAAACTAGTGTCAATCTTTTGATAGTTATTATCTCTTAAAAACACGCTATTTGTTTTAAAAACGAGAATTAATTTTTAAATTAGTTAATGCAACTGATATGTTTTGAATTTGGTTAAATAGAAATCATTTTTGAGTTCATAATATCAAATATAGCTTAGGCATAATTTTTGGTATTTTTCTGAAAATTTTCAATTTTCGATGAATAGTGAAACCACTAAGTGGTAGTTAAAAAAACTGAATTGTTCATAAAACATAATTTTACCGCTTCTGTGAGTGGAATTTTGAAAATCCGAGAGACACGATTAATATCAAGGACTAAAATTTGGTTCAATGAGATGAAAATAATTTTTGGTGAATAGTAACTATTTACTTTTTTTTACCACGGTAAAAAGTAAATAGGGTAATTAAGGGTAAAGATGATATTATTATTACCCTAACACATGTCCTAATTCTATTGGATAAGTGTAATTCGACCAAAAACAAACTTAGGAATAAAATATGACCATTTAGGCCCACTTGGATTAGATTAGGACATTTTTTATTAATTTATTTAAAGAAGGGTTAAAAGAGTTAAAATCAAAGTTTATTTACTAAAACAGTTTTAATATGGGGTTATACAGAAGATAAAATCGACTATAAATATTAATTAGAAATCTAAAAAGATTTCCTACATAATTGTATTTTATTTGTAATTTTTAGACATTAAATAATTTAATTTATTTGTGACACAATGATGATGCAGTAATTATCTTATTAATGAAATATTGACATAATTGATGTTATAAACACCAAAATAAATGTAATTTGAGGCTTTTTATGAATTCCACTAATTTTCTAGGATACTATGATATATTATTGTCGATTTAATCAACTTGGTTTGAACATATAATTCTGTTATGACTTTCACAAAAATAATATATCAAATAGTGTCAAAATTGACACAAAATAGTTTTTAAATCAAATATTATATTATTAATTGTTATATTATTCCTAAAAATCTAAGGTTCGGCCAAATGATTTAGATAAGGATATATATATTAATAATAAACAATTTGGGGTTCTTTTGGCATGTTATAGTAAGTGTATTAACCATATAGTGTAAGAAAACAAAAAGACACGGTAAAAGTTAAATTATTTAACTTAGAGTTAAATCTAATTGATAAGGTTAAAATAATAACCTAAACTTGTCTAAATCCTATTGGTTGATAGTATTTCGACCCATAACCAATTTAGCTTCGAAATAAGACCCTTTGGAACCATTATAAACCGATTTTGACTTTAATATAAAATAATATTTTGAGATATTCCTAAGGTGCCCCTCTCCTCCCTTATAAAAGGACACCTCCTCCCCCTCCTCCTCACACCAATTTGAGCACTAAAGCTCGACCAACCCCTGCCAAAATCCCTTCTCCACTTCCCTAGAATAATCCTAGAGTTCCTGGTCTTCTTCAAAGAACAATCTTAGTTCCCTAAGTGGAGGATTCAAAGAGGAGTTTCAAAGAAGAGGTAATATCCATTACCGATCTTTTCAACTTCTTTCTTCTTCAACTTCTTTCTTCTTCAACTTCTTCTTCTTTAGTTGTTTCATGATAAAGTAATAACATCAGTATTTCTTATATACTGATATGTTATTATAAATATGAAACAACTCTAATTAACCTTCTATCCATCCTATGGAAAAAGGAAATCACCACGCGTGCGTACGTACGGAATACCGTCTCCACGCCGTGGTGTAATCTATTTTCCGTCACCACCTTAATTGGATGGGTATAATGGTGTAATGAGTAACTATATATGATTATTATAAGGTGATATTGATACTGAAATAGTATACAAACACTTCAACACAATTCCACGACCATGGGAACGATATCATCGCTCGTGCGTACGTACGGACTACCGTCTCCACGACGCAATGAGATTCATTCTCAATGATTAACCACTAATGAATGATTATAAAGTATATATAATAAGTACTAATGAAATATATGACATAATAATGATACTGGATTTATGTAAATTTATATGTATGTCATCTACTTAATTCCATTCACTTCAATAAGGAAACGAAAACAGCGTTAATGCGTACGTACGGACTACCGTCTCCATGAACGGTGTATTTCATTCCATTTATCGATATTATATATATATATATATATTATGAATATATATTATATATAAATCATGTTTTACATTTTGGATATAATTAATCATGATCCACGTAATCATATTAATAATTACAAGTTAAAAACACGAATGACAAATGAGACGATTTTACGCAAAACGCTACTTTAACATGAATTTACAAAAGCATGGGTAATATAAAGTCATACCCGGACCATATATGATATAATAACAATGAATATGATTCTGGAATAAGTCAATAACATGTTTTAAATCATTATACAGGAGGTTCGGACACTTACAAAGAAAGTCGGACCTAAGGTAAGGGAAATATCACAATCTCATTTTTATCCGAGATTGTTTTTACTTTGGTATTTACTAGGGTGTATTTTATCATACACATCCATGTTCCCTCAATATGTAATATTATTTCCATCCTTCTACAATAATTTATATCCAATTTTACCATTCGATGAGTTTTTTGTAAAAGATATGAAAGGAATCTTTTGTCGTTTTTCGTACGAGGTACTTTTTGACTTTTCCGACAAAAGTATGAAGAATGTTTTTTAACATATACGGCATGAATAGATTTTTAATACATTATTTCCAAGAATCTTCCTTTAAATGTTTTCAAGTTTATTTTTAATCAACTTCTTTTAGTTTAAAGTTGTATGAAATTTTAAGAAAGGAAAAATGTTTTTGAAGAAGAAATGATATTTTCATCAAGAATGGAGTTGAAGTGTTTTATCAAAATTTTTTCCATCTAAGATAATAAAGGGTTCTGTTTTTATCCCTAGTATTAAATTAATTTGATTATGTTGTGATGGAGTTATTTTTATGAATTCCTTTATCTTATATGAATTGTTTTGTGATGTCATGATGTTTAAGATTCCCTTTTTTATTACATGGGTTATGCAATGATGTATGGTTTATGATTTTGTGGCACACATAAGAATGGTATCATTATGAGATGGGTGGGAAATATATCTCCCTCCAATGCATTGGGTAAATATTTTATATCTCATGAGATAGACATGGCTGGAATGGTAGGTTATACCGGTTCAGTGAAACAGGACTGAAACGAGGGTTACTCGATTCAGAAAGGGACTTTGTCCACTAAGATAGTCTTGGAAATGAGTCTTGACTAACAAGAAATTATTCTATATGATTATGTGTGTATGACACAAAGTTTCATGTTTTAAGTTATTATTATTTTGATTACATTTCACTGCCATGATTTATCCCATGTTATGAAATTATGATCTCTTTTGCAGGTTAAGATTTCCCAAAGTTATGTGCTTGTGTATACGATGAGATTTATATTTATTTTGTTTACCCTTACTGAGCATTTGAGCTCACCCTTTTATGTTTTATTTTCCCCAAGATATAAAGAAAGGTTTTAGGTATAAAAAAAAGGAAGATCTTTATGGGAGATGTTGAAGATCTTTCACCAGGATTAGAAGATTACGTTCCGAGTTTCCAAAGACACTAAACTATTACGATCCTTGCGTGTGTTTTTGTTATGTACTAAGTATTCCGCAATTGTAATGTAATGTCCATGTACGTTATGCTTCGGGTCTCTACACAAAGGATGTAAATAAAAAGAGTTTAGGGGGTTGGAGAAACAAAATAAAACAAATGAACATGAGAGAATGAATTAGCTTTAAAAGTGTAACTCCTTTTGATTTGAGCCTAAAGGCTTCCTTTGAAAGGATTATGCACAAAGGGAATTCTCTAGGATGAGGAGTGGGATGTGGAGAGAGTAAATGGGCAGGGGTTGGCCGAGAAAAAGTCTTGAGGAGTGTGTGAAATGAGGTAGAGGTGGGGGCCTTTTATAAGAGGAGAGGAGGGGCACTTTTGGAAAGTAAAGAAATATTACTTTATTTGAAAATGTGTTTCGGTTTTAAAAGGTTCCACATTGATATAATTCGTGGATAAGGTGATAAGGGTTCGAAATCCACTCATCCAATTGGTTTTGGACATGTGTAGTTCATAGATTTTACATTATCTTTCCATTTTATTTAAATCGTCAAATAATGATGTCATCGCTGCATCATTATTATGTCATAAATAATTTAATTTATCTAATGTCTAAAAATTATAAAACAAATACTATGATGTAGGAAATATTTTTAGCTTTCCAATGACTATTTATAATCAAAAATCTGATCTTTATAACCCCATGTAAAAATTGTTTTTGTAAAACATATTATGTTTGTGTCATTTTTACTTTTACATTAAATAAAGAGTTGTTTATATCATTTCCCAAACAAAGTGGATCCATGGGGTCCCCAAGTTGACTCATGGATTGTCTTGGTCAGCCATGACACAACTAATGATGTTGGGACATGTGTCTAGGTCATTTCATATTATTAAAGCATTATTTATACCTTAAACTACTCAAATTACCACTAATCGCGATTAAAAACTTAATAAGTTACTATTCACCAAAAAATTATTTTAATCCCATTGAACAACATTTTACTTCTAAATGACAACCATGTATGTTGGATTTTTGAAATTCAAAACACAAAAGTGGCAATGTTTCATTTAAATGATAAATCAGTTTCTTTAACTACCACTTAGTGGTTTCACTATTCATCAAAAATTGAAGTTTTTCAGAAAATTACCAAAAATTCACACTAAGATATATTTGATATTAAGAATTCAAAAATGAAGTCTATTTTAAAAAATTAAAAACATATAAGTCACATTAATTAATTTAATATTTAATTCCCGCTGTCAGAGCAAATAGCGTGTTTTTATGAACAATAAGTATCAAAAGATTGACACTAGTTTAAGTCCAATTTCAAAGTGAAATTGATTCCAATGACCACCATTGGATTAAATGGTAAAAATATATTCATATTACACATTAATACCAATTCAAAAGATAATCTAATCATATAAATAAATTATATTAAAAAGCAGTTTTGATGTAAAATGCAGTATTTTTCACTATTCATTAAAAAATTAACATTGTCAGAAAAATACCAAAAATTCACACAAAGTAAATTTTGATGTCCCAATCATAAAGAATAAGTTTATTTTGACAAAAATATTTTATAAAATTTTCAAAAGATAGATTTAAAAAGGGTTTTCCATCATAAGGCAGTAAAACAATCTTTTAAGAATATTAGTGTATTTCATGCTTAAGATTGGATTTATTTTCATTTTAAGCTTCTAAAACACTATCTTAATCATTAATAGACATAGATAAAAATATATATTATTCATTACTTACTTGGGATGTTACATCCTTCCCCCCTTTAGAAAATTGCGTCCCCGCAATTTATTTACTTATCGAATAAATGAGGGTACTTATCCCTCATTGCATTTTTAGATTCCCATGTTGCCTCTTCCATCATGTGGTTTTTCCACAAAACCTTTTCCTACTTAATGACCTTATTCTGTAACACTTTCTCCCTCTGGTCAAGAATCTGGACCGGTTGTTCCTCATAAGATAGGTTCTCTTCCAACTGAACTACCTCTGGACTCAAAACAGGAGATGGATCTGGCATATACTTTCTCAACCTCGAAACGTGAAAAACATTGTGTACCTGAGATAAACTCGGAGGTAAATCCACTCGGTATGCAACTGATCCAACTCTCTCCAGAATTTCTTATGGTCCACTGAACCTTGGACTCAACTTTCCTTTCTTACCAAATCTTATCACACTTTTCCAAAGAGAAACCTTGAGAGAAAAATGATCACCTACCTCGAAAGATAGATCCTTCCTCCGGTTATCCTCATAACTCTTCTGCCTGCTCTGAGCTGTTCTCATGTGTTTCTGAATTAGCTGAACTTTTTCTGCCATCTCTTCTACCAATTCTGGTCCCATCAACTTCCTTTCACCCACTTCATCCCAAAAAGCTGGAGTTCGACACCGCTTCCCATATAATGCCTGAAATGGTGCCATCTGTATACTAGAATGAAAACTGTTATTATATGAAAATTCAACCAAAGAAATATGTTGGTCCGAACTTCCCTGATAATCCATAGAACAAGCCCGTAGCATATCCTCCAATGTCTGAATTGTTCGTTCTGACTGCCCATCTGATTGAGGATGAAAAGCTGTACTAAAATTTAATTTAGTACCCAACGACTTCTGAAGGCCTTTCCAAAAGTTAGAAGTAAACCTAGGATCACGATCAGATACAATGGAGAGAGGAACTCCATGTCACTTGACTATCTCTTTAAGATACAAACGGGAAAGTTGATCAAGAGAGAAATTATCTCGTATAGCATGGAAATGAGCAGATTTGGTCAAGCGATCAACAATAACCCAGATTGCATTATTACCTCGAGATGTCTTCGGTAATCCAACAACAAAGTCCATGGATATATTCTCCCATTTCCACTCTGGAACTGGTAAAGGCTGAAGCATCCCTTTCGGTAACTGCCCCTCTGCTTTAACCTGCTGACAAGTCAAACACTTCACAGTAAAATCAACAATATCTCATTTTATTCCATCCCACCAGTAATACTCCGGTAGATCTCTATACATCTTAGTACTGCCCGGATGAACTGAAAATGGAGAACTATGAGGTTCACATAACAACTCTATCTTCAACTGTGAATCAAAAGTCACACACAATCTCTTCCCAAATCTCAAAACACAATCATTATCAATGTTGAATTCAGGCATCTTATCTTTCTGAACCAGCTCTACCTTTTTCTGCAACTCACTGTCTTGCTTCTGTGCTTGCTTGATTCTATCTGATAGAGATGATCTCACTGATACCTGAAACAAAACAGAAGGACTTCATGCACCAACAACTTCTATGCCAAAGTTTATCAAATCCTTAACCAAAGGATCACGTTCCAAACGCAACATTGTTAATGAAGCATTACTTTTTCGACTCAAAGCATCAGCCACTTTATTTGCTTTTCCTGGATGGTAATGAATTGTACAATCATAATCCTTGATTAATTCTAGAAATATCCTTTGTCTCATGATCAATTCTTCCTGAGTGAATATATACTTTAAAATTTTGTGATCGTTATATTTCACACTTTACTCCATACAAATGATTCCTCCAAATTTTTAAAGAAAAAACAACAGCAGCTAATTCCAAATCATATGTAGGGTAATTTACCTCATGAGTTTTCAACTGTCGTGAAGCATAAGCAATTACCTGATCATTCTGCATTAGGACGCAACCAAGTCCTTTCAATGAAGCATCACTGTATATAACAAACTCACCATTCCTGGAAGGTAGTGCCAAAGCTTGAGCATTCACCAATCTTCTTTGCAATTCCTGAAAACAATCATCACATTCTTTTGTCCAGATAAACTTAACACCCTTCCGAGTTAGCTTAGTCATTGGACTAGATAACCATGAAAAATTTCAAACAAACCTTCGGTAATAGCCCACCAAACCAAGGAAGCGACGAATCTCGGTTACATTTGTGGGTCTTGGCCATTATTCCACAACTTTTGTTTTTTCAGGATCAACAGTTATTCCATATTTAGAAACAATGTGACCAAGGAAAGAAATTTGTTGCAACCAAAACTCACACTTCCTGAGTTTCCCATACAATTTCTTTTCTTTTAAGTTTTTCAAGATAACCCTTTAATTTCTTTCATGCTCCTCTTTAATTTTAGAAAACACCAAAATATCATCAATGAAAACCACCACAAACTTTTCCAAGAACTCATGGAAAATTCTATTCATTAAGTCCACGAATACAGCAGGTGCATTGGTTAGCCCAAAAGGCCTTACTACAAATTCATAATGGCCATATCTCATACAGAACGCGGTCTTTGGAATATCTGCCTCCTTAACTTCAGCTGATGGTACCCCGATCTCAAGTCAATCTTTGAAAAAAACTAAGCTCCCTGGAGCTGATCAAACAAATCACCGATATGAGGCAAAGGATATTTGTTTTTAATAGTGATATTAATCAAGTCTCTATAATCAATGCAAAGTCTCATAGAACCATCTTCATTTTTAAAAAATAATATAGGAGCACCCCATGGTGATGTGCTAGGTCTAATGAAACCTTTCTCTAATAAATCTTGCAATTGCTCCTTCAACACTAAAAGTTAAATTTGTGCCATTCGATGATGGGGTTTTGAAATTGGCTTAGCATCAGGAACTAAGTCAACAGTAAACTCAACTTCCCGATCTGGTATTATTCCAGGAAACTCATCAGGAAGAACATCAGGATACTCATTTACCACTGGCACATCATTAATCTGAACAGTTCCTTTATTTTCAACGACGTGTGAAAGGTAACATTCATTTCCATCTTTTACAAGTTTCTCGGCCTCTTGATATGTTATCAACAGTAAGGGTTCATTCTTGTACACAAACTGAATGTCTTTCTGAAAAGAAACTTCATTAGCTCTACATTCAATCTTAGCATGGTAAATAGAGAGCCAATCCATACCCAGGATAACATCAAACTCTACTATAGGTAGAACAATAAGGTTTGCAAGTAGGTTCTTTCCACAGATAAGGATAGGAAGATTATTATAAATTCTTTTTGCCTAAACATTCCCCAGCATGCCTTTTACCACATTTATCACAAACTGGAAACATAGTTCTCTTACGATCATCCTTTTTTGAAGAATTCTTACCTTTCTCCTGCCACCTCAGCCTCTTCTTCTGCTGGTTGTTATAGAACACTTGGTCATCGGCAAACTCCATTTCCACCTACTCAGCACATCGAACAAGCTTTTCATAACTTTTAAACTCACGAGAAGCTAATGCCCTTCGATATTTTGGCTTTAATACTGAGTAAAAACGATTGATTTTACTATCAAGGTCTCGGATAAAATTTGGAGCATACCTTGACAATCGAGTGAACCATTCTTCATAGGTAGCCACTAAGTCTTCCTCTTGCCTCAATTACAAGAATTGTTTTTACATCCTATGTCGAACATCCATAGGAATATACTTCTCATGAAACATACCTTTGAATTCATCCCAGTCAAGAGCATCAATCTCATCGGCGTCCCTGATATTTTTAACCATAGACCACCACTGATCTGCTTCACCCTTCAAACGGAAAATAGCAAGACTAACCTTTTGATTGTCTGAACACCCCATGACATCAAAAATCTTCTCCAGTGCATTAATCCACCCTTCAGCTAGCACAGGGTCAGATGATCCTCTGAATGATAGTGGATGTTGCCTCATGAAATGTTCCACCACTGACATGTTCCTCTGCGGTTGATCTGGCTAATCTCGTGCATGGATACCACCACCATTTATCTCTTGAGTCAACTGCTCCATTACTGCAACAAACTGTTCAGTTCTAATTCCGACCATCTCAGGATGCTGATTTGGAAGGTTACTTCCTTCTGTATGCCTTCCTAGCACTGCTTCCCTATTTCCTCTGCGGAAATCCATTCTGAACAAACATGTCTTAGATGAAGCAACATGGTAATCTTCAAATGAAATATCATTTCAAAAAAAAATGGATAATCATTTAATAGAATTCTAACTCCTAAAGTTATCTAAACCGACCTCTGATACCAACTATAAGGCCCCAACCTTAAAACTTACTTAATCTTGAGTTATTACAAGATTACACATTGAGGATCTTTTCGGGTTTAGAGTTTTAGAGAATTAGAACATAAAACATGCATTACAGTCCACATATAAACAAAGTGGGTACATAAAGATAGTATTCTTCATTCTCATCAATGGAAACACATTTAAAATAAAACATGGATTATTTCTTGACACTTCCTTGACACTATCATCATATCATGTACCTTTCACTTGACCTGTGAAAAACATTTCAAAAAAACATGGGATGAGCATAAAAAGCTCAGTATGGGTTATAAAAACATGGAAAGGAAACATGAGTTCATATATACATAAGAATGAAATCATAATTTACCCATAAAACATAGGCACTTTAACATACCTCATAAAATCATTAATAAATCATAGAAATCATAAGACATAAAGGTAACATGAGGCATTCATAACATTCTTACGTAGGGAGTAACCCTCTTGGTTACGTTTGGAATACCCATCACAGTATATTCCCTAAATATCTTCGGAGAAACCTTAACGTTTCACTCCTTCGCGTTACCCAATGCATTGGAGAGCTATATCGGGCTCACCCGCCCTTAGTTTATCACGTAACCACCCGTCTTCATAATAATGCCCAAGAACCATAACATAATCGTATCACATAAAACATGCATAAAGGAAACATAACATTTTCACATTTCAATCACAAGATATCAATACAACACAAAAAAAAACATTGTGAAAACCATTTTCAATACCAAAATAAAAGAAACGTAAAACATGGTATTTATTTTTCTTTTAAAAAGAAGGTATGGCTTGTAGAGGAAGCCGAAACTCAAATAACGGTCACGACGGCGGAGAATTCGTTGTCGCCGCATACGTACGACAAAAACATTCCCTTTTGTCATTTAGTAAACACTTCGTATAAAAAAGATTCCTTTTGAATAAAAGTAAAATTCAATGGGTTTTATACACCGTATAAAATAAAGTTGTGTATAAAATAATATATGCCTCAATGAAATGAGATTGAGACGAAGTCCCATACCTCGTATCCGACTTGACCCGACCGTTCTTTAATTTCCGGAATAATAAACTTGAGTTAATCTCTACTTTCTTATGACCATTTTTCAAGTTCATTATTGTAGGATCGAAATAGAATATGAGATGCTCAATATACAAGAGGGGGGGGGGGAATTGTATACTTTAAAAATTCCTTAGGAACCTTTAAAGTTAGTTATGAATAACTAGAGTTTCCTTAAGAAAAGGAAAGAACTAAGTTTAACAAAGTTAAACTAAGTAAATTCACAACACCTCTAACACCGAACTAAACTTGGAAAGAGATTCCAAAAGTAGGTTCCGGAAATATGGTTCCGGAATTTGAAACTTAACAAAAGTTACAATATAAGATTCTACCTTAAAGCGTATAGAATCTGAATGAATCAGAGTAAGTAAGGAAGTATAAGAATGTTATACTTTCCTTAAGATACAAATTACAGCGGAATAGAAACGAGTAGTAAAACTACTAGTAACAAGATAATAGTCTTTTAACCCAAAGAGAAGGGTATCCAACAACCTTGGATAAAGGTCCCTTGATTTATACTTTCAAGCAAGTCTGTATTACCCACACCAGGGTAAGCCCTCGATACGAAGATCGGTGTCTCTGTCTTGCTATCCCCGCAAGCCCTCAACTTCAAGGTAGTTGGCAACCTCTGTCTTTCTCAGCAAGAAAGCCCTCGATCTTTAAGGTAGTCGGCACCTCTGTCTTCCTATCCCCGGAAGCCCTCGAATGTAATCACCAACATTCGGAGTCGCACGAAGCTTTGAGAGTTAATAAGAGACTCTCTCTCTAGAAATCACTTCAACAGCATGTATGCACAAAGTCCAAATGTTCATCCATCCGTTGTGAGCTTTTTCAAATGAGCTCCTATTTATAGGTGAGGTCGGCTCCTTCTCCAACGGTCATATTTCCCTTAAAGTTAGGAGGGACCTGTACACGTGTCACTTAGACAACGGTTAGTTTATAACAAAATGGACGACATCGTTTTATAACAAAGTAAGTGTAACAGAATACACGACATCGTTTTAAACTCTAACATAAAAGTTCGGAATAGAAATTTCGGAGTGAAAGTTCGGAGTGAACAAATTCAGAGTGTATAAAACAATGATATCCAGATTCTGTTTAATGAGTGAATTCGGAATGAGAATTCGGAATAGGAATTCGGAATAGGAATTCGTCATCAGAAATCGTAATGGGAATTCGTCATCAGAATTCGTAATGAGAATTCGGAATGAGATTTCTTCATTAGAATTCGTAATGAGAATTCTTCATTGGAATTCGTAATGAGAATTTGTAATGAGAATTCTTCATTAGAATTCGTAATGGGAATTCTTCTTCAGAATTCGTAATGAGAATTCGTAATGAGAATTCTTCATTAGAATTCGTAATGGGAATTCTTCTTCAGAATTCGTATCCTGAATCTGGAATAGAACTTAGTCAGAATTCATAACCGGAATTCGGAGTGAAACTTCCTTATAGTTCTTGTCCAGAATCCGAACCCTAAAACAGAATGCTTTTTATCAGTTTTAATGATTCCGAGAAAGTGAATCTGAATTTCATACTTAAGAAAAATATTAATGAAAATATGATAAGGATAATTTTTCTTATAAAAGCGATTTTCCTTAAGAAAGCATTTTTCCTTATAAAAGCGATTTTCCTTAAAGATAAGGTGTTTGTGATTTTCAAAATAAGAAGGAATGGAAAAGTCATAAGGAAAACCTTATTGACTCAACAATCTCCCCCTTTTTGGAAAGCACAAACATCCTTACGAAAAAGCTATTCTAAGAAGAAAGAAACATATTAAAGCTTATCTCCCTTGGTTTAAGAATATAGATGAATACGACTAACTCCCCCTTAGGCTTTGAATCTCTAAGGATCGTATTCATATTTCCGGAGTGATATTTCTTTAAGAAAAAAACTCCCCCTTAAACAAACTCTTATTAGAGTTCTATCTCCTTGGGTATTTTTCTTTCTCCCCCTTTGATAAGCACTTATTAGATTTCCTCTTTTTCTTAAGGATCTTTTCCTTCTCCGCCTTTGTGATTTTCAAAAAGAATTTCGAGGGAATGGAAAAAAAAATAACAAAGTACCTGAAAGAATTAGTAACAACAACAAAATAGAACAACAAGCACGATTCTCATTAAATTTGAAATGTCAGCAACAAAAACAGATTACAACAAAAAGATCGGATTGGTCATTTGGGATCTTTCTCTTTCGACATCAGCCCCTTGAGAATAGTCTTGATCTTCTTGAGATCCTTATGATCTTCCTCTGCTTGCTTTTCTAAGACAACTATTCTTGCTGACTGAGCTTGAATGATTTCTTCCTGAGCCTTCAACTTTTCTTCCTGAGCTTCCATTTTCTCTTCCTGAGACTTTATCCTTTCTAGAAAATTTATCCGATGATCCCTTTCAAATTTCCAACTTTGATTAACAGAGTTGAGCTTTCTATTCAGATCTCTTACTTCCTGACTCCGAATGTTCTTTTCCTCTGCCAATTTCTCATCGAATGATGCAGTCATCTCATGAAACTTCTTGTCCTCGGTTTGAAATGCATCCTTGACATTCTCCTGAAACTCATCCGGAAATTTTCAATACGAATACTTTCATTCCAGAAGTATTCTGTATGGAAATATCCATTCTGGAAAATTGTAGTTCCGGAAGTTCCATTCCGGAAAGTTTCGTTCCGAAAAATTTGAAAACAAATTTTGAAAAACTTTGTTAAATAAACAAACAAATGTACTCCCCCTATGAAAAGGAGTTTATTACTGTGAGGAGATTTTTCCAACAGAAAATTAATTAAGGAAGATTACCTTACGGTTATCATTCCTAACTTCTGTTTAATATATTCAAATCTATCAGAAGGTAAAGATTTTGTGAAAATATCAGCAAGTTGATCTTGCGTTCCGATAAACTGAAGAATAATATCTCCTTTAAGTGTGTGATCCCTAAGAAAGTGATGCCTAATATCTATGTGTTTTGCACGGGAGTGATGTGCAGGGTTTTTACTTAGGGCAATGGCACTTGTGTTATCACACAAAATTTGAGTTTTAGTAAAACTCAAGCCATAGTCTGTGAGTGTGTGTTGCATCCACAACACTTGTGCACAACAACTTCCAGCTGCTACATATTCAGCTTCAGCAGTGGAGAGTGTAACAGAATGTTGCTTCTTGCATGACCAAGAAACTAATGAATCTCCTAAGAAATGACAAGTTCCGGATGTACTTTTTCTATCCATTCTACAACCACCAAAGTCAGCATCAGAAAAGCTTTTTAGAACAAAATCATTTCCAGAAGTATAAAATAATCCTAGATCCATGGTTCCCTTAAGGTAGCGAAAAATTCTTTTTACCGCCTTTAAGTGAGATTCCTTAGGATTGGATTGATATCTTGCACATAAGCATACAGAAAACATTAAGTCTGGTCGACTAGCTGTTAAGTAAAGTAGACTTCCAATCATACCTCTAAAAGATGTTTGATCTACTGGTTTCCCAGCTTCATCAAGATCTAAAGAGTTTGAGGTACCAATAGGAGTACTTATACTCTTAGTGTTGTCATAACCATACTTTTTAAGAAGATCTTTAATATACTTATGTTGGGATATGAAGGTTCCTTCTGGTTTTTGAGAAATTTGAAAACCAAGGAAAAATGTTAACTCACCCATCATACTCATTTCAAACTCAGATTTCATTAGACTAGCAAAAGAATCAGTCAAAGATTGCTGAGTTGAACCAAATATAATGTCATCAACATAAATTTGAACAATCAAAACATTTTTCTTATCTTTCTTTATAAAAAGGGTTGGATCTGCATTTCCCTTAACATAGTTATTTTGAAGCAAAAAATCCAGTAAGTCTATCATACCATGCTCGTGGGGCTTGTTTAAGGCCATACAAAGCTTTGGTAAGTCTAAAAACATGATCAGGATGTTTTGTATCTTCAAAGCCAGGAGGTTGTTCAACAAAAACTTCCTCTTGAACATAACCGTTAAGAAAAGCACATTTCACATCCATTTGAAATAGTTTGAAATTAAAGAATGCTGCAAAGGCAAGTAGAATACGAATAGATTCAAGTCTAGCTACTGGAGCATAGGTTTCTTCATAGTCTATTCCTTCTTGCTGATTATAGCCTTTAGCAACAAGTCTAGCTTTATTTCTAACAATGACTCCATTTTCATCACATTTGTTTCTGAAGACCCATTTTACTCCAATAACAGAAGTTTCCTTAGGTCTTTCAACCAAGGTCCAGACTTTATTCCTTTCGAATTCATTTAGCTCATCTTGCATTGCTTTGATCCAATCATCATCACCTAAAGCTTCATCAGTGCTTTTAGGTTCTAGTTGGGAAAGAAATGCTAGATGTTCTACTTCATTTCTTAAGGAACTTCTAGTCCTTACAGGTTGATTTACATCACCAATGATACTATCACTGGGATGATTCTTAAGAAACATCTGATTTGGGTTTTGTAAAACCTGTTCATCAACATAAGGTAGAAAGTCTTCTGGGGTAAATGTTTCAGAAGTATCTTCTAGAACAATTTCCTTATCAGAAGGTTCTTCTAACAAAGGTTGACAATCAGTTTTTGAAAACACATCCGAAGATGTAAGTTGGGAGGTTTTAAAAACAAAAGGATCTGACTCATCAAATTTCACATGTACTGTTTCCTCAACAGTACAAATATTTTTATTAAAAACTCTATAAGCCTTAGAGGTTGTGGAATATCCTAAGAAAATCCCTTCATCTGATTTTGGTGCGAATTTATGTAAGTTATCTTTAGTATTCAAAATGAATACTTTGCAACCAAAAACCTTGAAGTAGGAAAGCCTTGGTTTTCTACCATTCCATAACTCATAAGGAGTTTTATTAAGAAAAGGTCTAATTAAAACTCGATTTATAGTATAACAAGCAGTACTTACAGCTTCAGCCCAGAAATGTCTAGCAATAGAATATTCACTCAACATGGTTCTAGTTATTTCTTGAAGAATTCGATTTCTTCTTTCAACTACACCATTCTGTTGAGGAGTTCTAGGTGCTGAAAAGTTGTGAGTAATACCTTTCTTACTACAAAAAGTTTCAAAATCAGAATTTTGAAATTCTCCTCCATGATCACTATGAATAGTTTTCAATGGAAGGTTTTTCTCATTTTTAACTTGAGCTCTAAAACTTTTGAAATAAGAAAAAGCTTCAGATTTCCTTGCTAGAAAATAGACCCAAGTAAATCTAGTGTAATCATCAACTAGAACAAACACATAGTATTTGCCTCCAATGCTTCCAGTTTGTGTTGGACCAAAAAGATCCATGTGCACCAACTGTAATGCATCGGTTGTTGAGACTTCACCGATTTACTTAAAACTAGATTTATGTTGCTTGCCATATTGACAAGGATCACAAACTTTAGAAGAATCAAATCTAAGCTCCGGTAGATCCTTAACTAGTTTCTTCTTAGAGAGTTTACATAGGTTTCTAAGATTACAGTGCCCTAGTCTTCTATGCCATAACCAAGAATGATCTTCCATTGCACTTAGGCAAGGTAAATCTTGGCTTCTTAGGTCTTCTAAGTTTAAGGTGTAAACATTCTCTTGCCTGTTGGCTGAGAGAATAAATTCTTCCTTGGAATTGTGAACTAAGCATTTATCATTCCTAAAATTCACAAGGTAACCTTCATCACATAACTGACTTATGCTAATGAGGTTGTGCTTAAGACCTTTAACAAAAAGAACATTTGAAATCAAAGTTTTACCTAAAAGAACAATATTACCAATACCAACAATCTCTCCCTTAGCATTGTCTCCGAAAGTTACCTTTCCTCCTTTCGTTTTGATAATAATTTCAAAGAAGCTTTTGTTACCAGTCATGTGCCGGGAACATCCACTATCCATGTACCAAACATTGTTGCTGGAACTTTCTTTATTTTCCTGAAATTAAGAACAAAGTTAGACTTTCGGAATCCAAACTTGTTTGGATCCGAGATTTCCAGACAATAAAATTTTAGGTACCCACATTTTCTTAGAAAAATAAGCTTTATGAAAACCTAAGGATTGGGTTTTGTTTAAGGAACAATTTCTTGCCCAGTGACCACCACATTGACACTTAGTACAAAATGGGGCACTTTGAGGAACAAAATAATTGTTGCTGAAAACAGGTTTTGCATGGGTATAACCAAATCCGGATTTATTTCTTAAAGGTCGTATTTGAGAATACATCTTATCAAAATTTTCCTTACCATGGGTAAAGTTTGATAAGCACTTCTTTAAGGAAAAAATTTCGGACTTGAGTTTTACAACCAAGTTTTTATCTTCAAAATCATTAGTTTTGGAACTAGAGTTAGGCTCGAAAACATTTTTATTAGAAATTACTTTTTCTAACTCTTTAGAAAGTTTATTCTTCTCAGAACTTACTTCCTCAAGATTTTTTGAAATATTTTCAAAATCAGCATTTTTCTTATCAAGATCTTTAGAAAGATCTGATATCTCTTTAGTAAGAATAGAATTCCTAGAATTTGCCTTATCAAGTTTCTTGTTGAGTTTTGAATTCTCAATCTCAAGAAGTTCAGCAAATCTAGAGACTTCTTCAAAAGTAGGTAAAGTATTTTCCTCATCAGAAGATGATTCTTCATCAGAAGAGTTATAATACTTACTATCATTAGGATTTAAGGAAACATTGGTCAAAGATTCAGCATTTCGTACCTTAGCCATAAGACAATGATTATCAATAGGTAATCTGGCTATAAGACCAAGATTCTTCTGTCCTGAAGATTCATATTCAGAAGATTCATCTGAAGAGTCACCACCACTGGCACTCCAGGTGTCATTAGCTTTCAAAACTTTCTTAGCTTTAGCTTTGTAATATTTCTTCCTGTTCCTGTCTGAATGCCTTTCCTTTCTTTCTTTCTTTCTGAGCATAGGGCAATCTGGTCTAATATGTCCAGCTCTCTTACATTCATAACAAGTAACTTCTCCATCTTTCTTATCTTTCCTATCCTTCTTCTTATACTTGGATTGAAAGTTTCTTTGTCCATCTATCTTGTTCATCCTTCGAGCAAGATTGGCTAATTCATTTTCTGAAACTTCACTTTCACTAGATTCGGATTGGAAAATGACTTTCTTCGATTTGGATCTGGTTACTCTCTCAGGAGTCTTAGCTTTCATCTGATTCGAAGTTGTAGTAAAAGCAACAGTACCATTTCCATTCTTCTTCTTGATGTTTTCAGCATCTCTCTTCATTCTAGTCTCATGTTGTAGAAGAGTTCCAAATAATTCATCAAGAGTAATTTGAGTAACCTTCCTGTTCTCATCTATAGCTGTTCTCTTGGATTCCCACTCATTGGGCATAATGTCAATTATCTTGTCCACAAGAGCTTCATCATCTAAACCTTTCTCTCCCATAGACTGTAGACTGTTGACGATTGTCATAAATCTTTGTTGTACTTTACAGATAGGTTCTCCATAAGGAAAATTAAAGCCATGATATTCAGCTCTAAGCATAGCTCTCCTAGTCTCAATCACTTTAGAAGTCCCAAAATGAGTAACCTCTAACTTCTTCCATATACAATTAGCTGCTTCACAAGAAGAAATTTGGCTATATATATTTCTAGTCATTGAACATAATAAAGTGTTGCGTACCTTATAATTCAGTTGATATTCTTGCTTCTCCTGGTTAGTAAAGGTTCTGACTTCCTTGTCAGGAATTTTGTAATCACCAGTAAGCATGACAAAGTTATCTACTCCAGTATTGATAACGAATGTCTTCATACGATCTCTCCAGTATTCATAATCATTACCATCGAAGATTGGTGGCCTTGTAGGATTCAAATTGTCTATCGAACCAACATTCATTCCTGCCATACTTGAAAATAACTTGGAAACAAACTTGTTAATAACAAAAATTCGGAATCAAAAAGTTCGGAATAGGAAAAGTTCGGAATGGATAATCCGGAATGAAAAAGTTCGGAATTGAAAAGTGAGCAAGAAAAACTTGAACGTGAGTACAAGTATTTCAGTAACCTTGGCTCTGATACCAAATGTAAGAATGGTATAGAGTAAGAGGTTTCCAACCTCTGATACCAATTGTAGGATCGAAATAGAATATGAGATGCTCAATATACAAGAGGGGGGGGGGGGAATTGTATACTTTAAAAATTCCTTAGGAACCTTTAAAGTTAGTTATGAATAACTAGAGTTTCCTTAAGAAAAGGAAAGAACTAAGTTTAACAAAGTTAAACTAAGTAAATTCACAACACCTCTAACACCGAACTAAACTTGGAAAGAGATTCCAAAAGTAGGTTCCGGAAATATGGTTCCGGAATTTGAAACTTAACAAAAGTTACAATATAAGATTCTACCTTAAAGCGTATCGAATCTGAATGAATCAGAGTAAGTAAGGAAGTATAAAAATGTTATACTTTCCTTAAGATACAAATTACAGTGGAATAGAAACGAGTAGTAAAACTACTAGTAACAAGATAATAGTCTTTTAACCCAAAGAGAAGGGTATCCAACAACCTTGGATAAAGGTCCCTTGATTTATACTTTCAAGCAAGTCTGTCTTACCCACACCAGGGTAAGCCCTCGATACGAAGATCGGTGTCTCTGTCTTGCTATCCCCGCAAGCCCTCAACTTCAAGGTAGTTGGCAACCTCTGTCTTTCTCAGCAAGAAAGCCCTCGATCTTTAAGGTAGTCGGCACCTCTGTCTTCCTATCCCCGGAAGCCCTCGAATGTAATCACCAACATTCGGAGTCGCACGAAGCTTTGAGAGTTAATAAGAGACTCTCTCTCTAGAAATCACTTCAACAGCATGTATGCACAAAGTCCAAATGTTCATCCATCCGTTGTGAGCTTTTTCAAATGAGCTCCTATTTATAGGTGAGGTCGGCTCCTTCTCCAACGGTCATATTTCCCTTAAAGTTAGGAGGGACCTGTACACGTGTCACTTAGACAACGGTTAGTTTATAACAAAATGGACGACATCGTTTTATAACAAAGTAAGTGTAACAGAATACACGACATCGTTTTAAACTCTAACATAAAAGTTCGGAATAGAAATTTCGGAGTGAAAGTTCGGAGTGAACAAATTCAGAGTGTATAAAACAATGATATCCAGATTCTGTTTAATGAGTGACTTCGGAATGAGAATTCGGAATAGGAATTCGGAATAGGAATTCGTCATCAGAAATCGTAATGGGAATTCGTCATCAGAATTCGTAATGAGAATTCGGAATGAGATTTCTTCATTAGAATTCGTAATGAGAATTCTTCATTGGAATTCGTAATGAGAATTTGTAATGAGAATTCTTCATTAGAATTCGTAATGGGAATTCTTCTTCAGAATTCGTAATGAGAATTCGTAATGAGAATTCTTCATTAGAATTCGTAATGGGAATTCTTCTTCAGAATTCGTATCCTGAATCTGGAATAGAACTTAGTCAGAATTCATAACCGGAATTCGGAGTGAAACTTCCTTATAGTTCTTGTCCAGAATCCGAACCATAAAACAGAATGCTTTTTATCAGTTTTAATGATTCCGAGAAAGTGAATCGGAATTTCATACTTAAGAAAAATATTAATGAAAATATGATAAGGATAATTTTTCTTATAAAAGCGATTTTCCTTAAGAAAGCATTTTTCCTTATAAAAGCGATTTTCCTTAAAGATAAGGTGTTTGTGATTTTCAAAATAAGAAGGAATGGAAAAGTCATAAGGAAAACCTTATTGACTCAACAATTATTCCTTTTATACCATGTTATGAACATCATGTAATCATTTAAGTTAATAATGTTCATTTTGTCGGTATTTGGTTCTTAAGTCAAAAATAGACTTCTTACACTTACATGTTGTTAATTTGGTCAAAGGTTCATTATATCCAGAATTATATTAATGATTTGGATAAAATATATATCATATATATTCATCATATACATGTATATGTAATATTACATCACATTTAGAGGTAAGAAATGAAATGCACCGTTCATGGAGACGGTAAGTCGTACGTACGCATGAACGCTACTTCCATTTCTATTTTGTATTTTCTGGAATGGAATCATAATGATATAATATTATATTATAATTCCAGTATAATAACATATATAATATCATGAACTTTATCCTTTACACATCCCACATATGGTATTAACGAATCAAATCACTTTCAGGGGGCGCTAGTCCGCACTTCCTAAAATGAAGATATCGTGTTTACCCATAACGGGAACCATAATGGTATGCCCAAAATGAAAAAACAGAAGCTTAAGGAAAACATAAACATATTATATATCATATATAAAAATAGTGACATCATAATGGCCACCTTTGAATGTGTTAAATGAGTATTGAACAATCATCGTTTCGGGAGGCAGAATTTCGCCATCCACGGAAACCGTATGTTCTTTAACCATTTGATGTAGTTGTGTGAGAGTGTATCTCAAATAAACCTTATAAAAACATCCTAGTATATTTAATATACTGTTGTTGTTACAAAGGAAGTAAATAAAAAGAGTTTAGGGGGTTGGAGAAAAAAAATAAAACAAATGAACATGAGAGAATGAATTACCTTTAAAAGTGTAACTCCTTTTTATTTGAGCCTAAAGGCTTCCTTTGAATGGATTATTCCCAAAGGGAATCCTCTAGGATGAGGAGAGGGATGTGGAGAGAGTAAATGGGCAGGGTTTGGCCGAGCCAAAGGCTTGAGGCGTGTGTGAAATGAGGTAGAGGTGGGGGCCTTTTATAAGAGGAGAGGAGGGGAACTTTTGAAAAGTAAAGAAATATTACTTTATTTGAAAATGTGTTTCAGTTTTAAAAGGTCCCACATTGATATAATTCGTGGATAAGGTGATAAGGGATCTAAATACACTCATCCAATTGGTTTTGGACATGTTTAGTTCATAGATTTTACATTATTTTTCCATTTTATTTAAATCGTCAAATAATGATGTCATCGCTGCATCATTATTATGTCATAAATAATTTAATTTATTTAATGTCTAAAAATAATAAAACAAATACTATGATGTAGGAAATCTTTTTATATTTTAAATGACTTTTTATAATCAAAAATATGATCTTTATAACCCCATGTAAAAATTGTTTTGGTAAAACATATTATGTTTGTGTCATTTTTACTTTTACATTAAATAAAAAGTTGTTCATGTCATTTCCCAACCAAAGTGGATCCATGGGGTCCCCAAGTTTACCCATGGCTTTTCTTGGTCGGCCATGACACAACCAATGAGGTTGGGATATGTTTCTAGGTCATTTCATATTATTAAAGCATTATTTATACCTTAAACTACCCTAATTACCACTAATCGCGATTAAAATCTTAATAAGTTACTATTCACCAAAAAATTATTTCAATCGCATTGAACAAAATTTTACATCTTATTGACAACCATGTATGTCAGATTTTTGAAATTCAAAACACAAAAGTGGAAAAGTTTCATTTAAACGAAAAATCAGTTTCTTTAAATACCACTTAGTGGTTTCACTATTCATCAAAAATTGATGTTTTTCAGAAAATTACCAAAAATTCACCCTAAGCTATATTTGATATTACGAATTCAAGAATGAAGTCTACTTTAAAAAATTCAAAACATATAAGTCACATTAATTAATTTAATATTTAATTCCTGCTGTCAGAGCAAATAGCGTGTTTTTATGAAACAATAAGTATCAAAAGATTGACACCAGTTTAAGTCCAATTTCAAAGTGAAATTGATTACAATGACCACCATTGGATTAAATGGTAAAAATATATTCATATTACACATTAAGACCAATTCAAAAGATAATCTAATCATATAAATAAATTAGATTAAAAAGCTGTTTTGATGTAAAATGCAGTATTTTTCACTATTCATTAAAAAATGAACATTGTCAGAAAAATACCAAAAATTCACACAAAGTAAATTTGGATGTCCCAATCATAAAGAATAAGTTTATTTTGACAAACATATTTTATAAAATTGTCAAAAGATAGATTTAAAAATGGTTTTCCATCATAAGGCAGTAAAACAATCTTTTAAGAATATTAGTGTATTTCATGCAAAAGATTGGATTTATTTTCATTTTAAGCCTCTAAAACACTATCTTAATCATTAATAGACATAGATAAAAATATCTATTATTCATTACTTACTTGGTATGTTACACTCCATGTGGAGAATCGACCCCAGATTCGTTATATGTACAAGGAGGAAGATGAATCTTCTTTAGCTCCATAATCTCAATAATGGATTCTACTACCCTATGAGCATTCACATCTAGCTCAGATGATTGAGTCTAAATATTCAAGCATCCTAGAAGTCATTCCTATTGTGGGGGAATTCGCAGAAGTGTTTCCTGAGGAATTACATTGTCTTACTCATAGAAGAGATGTTAATTCTATATTGATCTTATACCTGGGGGATTTCAAATATCCAAGACTCTGTATAGATTGGATATTGTGGAGCATGAGGAGATGAAGAAAGAACTATAGGATAATTTGGATAAAGGGTTTATACACCCAAGTGATTCACCAAGTGGTGCACAAGTCTTGTTCGTCAAGAAAAAGGATGGGTCAATGGGCATTTGCGTCGATTATCGTGACCTCAACAAAATCACAATAAAGAACAAGTATCCTCTCCCACAAATTGATGAATTATTCGATCAAATGTTTAGAGAACAATACGTCTCCAAGGTGGATTTTCGCACGACATATTATCAAGTAATGGTGAAGAAAGAAGATATCCCCATGACATCTTTTCGTACAACATACGGGCACTATGAATTCATAGTAATGCCTTTCGGACTCACTAATGATTCAGTAATATTCAAGTACATGTTAAATATATTCAATAGATATCACCTAGATAAGTTTTTTTTAGTCTTTATATATATGATATTCTAATATACTCGAAAACAAAGGAGAATCATGATTAGCATCTAAGAACTGTACTAGAGACCTTGCGGAACGAGAAGCTCGATGGAAAATACAGAAATTGTGATTTTTGGTTGAAGGAGGTCACATTTTTGGGATATATCATCCCAAGTAATGGGATATCTGTGGATCCCTCAAAAATAGACACAATTTAGGTGTGGCTGAGGCCAACATCATTAATGGATATTCGTAGTTTATTGGGGTTAGCTAGATATTTTCGACAATTTGTGCGATGTTTCTCATGATTTTACAACCCTCTTACAAAGATAACTTGGAAGGGAGTAATGTTTTCTTGGAGTGATGAATTTGAAGAAGGGTTCAAGAAGATTAAAACGAGGCTTATCACTGTTCACGTGCTCACATTAACCAAAAGTGGAGAACTTTTTTTGGAATTCAGTGATGCTTCGAAGAAGGTTCTGGGATGCGTGTTGATGCATAATGACAATATCATTGCCTATGATTCTAGGTAATTAAATGTTCATGAACAGAACTATCCAACACATGACCTCAAGTTGGCTGCAGTGATCATCACTTTAAAGATTTGGGGACATTATCTCTTTGGGGAGAAGTGTGAAATATATACAGACCACAAAATCCTCAAGTATAAATTAACACAACAAGAGTTGAACATGCACAAACAAATATTGTTAGAGATGATCATAGAATATGACTTCTCAATCCATTACCACCCTGGGAAAGCGAACAAGGTGGCTGATGCCCTAAGTAGAAAGCACCCAATGATTCTATCATTGATAAAAATTGAAACAGATCCAATCATTTTAAATTTGATGAAGATGGACATGTGAATCATAAATAAGGGAACATCATCAATCCATTCACAAATGATTTCTCAACAGTCACTTTTGGAAAGGTTAAAGGATGATCAAACTGATGAAGTGGGAATCCAGGGAGAAATCATAGTTATCGAAAAAGGGAAATCCTCAGTGTTTAATGTTAATGAACATATAATTTTGAGATTTGGGAAAAGACTATGTGTTCCATCAAGTTCGTAATTAATGAAGGAACTTTTGGATGATGCACATAGTTCAAATTTATCTTTTAACATGGAAACACAAAGATGTATTGAGATCTTTGAGAGCATTATTGGTGGGATAATTTGAATAAGGAGTTAATTGAATATACATAAAAGATCCTGGTCTTTCAGCAAGTGATGGAAGAGAGGAAGAAGTCTATGTGGATGATACAACCATTTACCATACCAAAATAGAAATGGGAGAACATCACCACATACTTTATCACCAGAAATACGAAGACATACAAAGGAAAAAATGTAATCTAGGTTGTTGTGGATTATATTACAAAGTCATCACACTTCATTGATATTCGGGAGGATTTCCCATTGGATCAACTTGCACAGATATATGTAAGGGATGTTGTAAGGCTGCATGGAGTACCACTATCTGTTGTGTCCGATTGAGATCCAAGATTCACCAATAATTTGGGAAGAATCTTCAACATGCATTGAATACTAAACTGAACTTTATTATGACCTATCATCATCAAACATGTGTCCAATCCGAGCAAACTATCCAAACACATGAGGATATGTTGAGAGCGTGATGAATGGATTTTAAAGGAGTATGGGATCAACATATTTCTCTGGTTGAGTTCTCTTATAATAACAATTTCCACTCAAACATACAAATGGAACCTTATGAAGCCCTTTATGGGAAAAGATGTAGAACACATGAGTGTTCGGATGATGTCAGTGAGCATAAGCTGTATGGACTAGAAATGGTCGAAGAAATGGTGGAGAAGTTGAAAACCATTTAGTAGCAGAATAAGACAGCCTAGAGTGTACAGAAGTTTTATGCAGATAACTGTCAACGAAACCTGGAGCATAAAGTTAGAGGCATGGTATTTCTACGCATATCTCAATGGAATAAGGTCATGAGGATAGTAATGAAAGGGAAGTTATGTCCAAGGTACATCATCCCCATCGAGATTCATAATTGTTTCGGGGTTGCGGCCTATTGACTAGCGCTTCCACTTACCATGGCCAAAGTGCATGATGTCTTTCTATTATCCATTTTATTGATGTACATACCAGACCCTTCACATGTAATCTCTTCAGAGTTCGTACAGTTAGAGATGATGATCATTCTTATGTGGAGCAACGAGTGATGATTTTAGATTATAGAGAAAAAGCTCTGCGAAATAAGAAAATTCCCCTCATCGTGGTGTTGTGGCAAAACCACAAGTTTGAAGAAGTGATGAGGTAATTGAAGGAAATGATGAAGAAAAGTTACCCAAATCTGTTTTAGTGTGGGAAAAGGAAATTTCGAGGGAGAAATTTCTTAAGGGGGGAAATTGTAACGACCCAAAATTTCATTAAATGAAATCTCTCTTGTCCTAATTAAATTTCTCCAAATGTAAATTGTTTATATAAAAATGTCTCTTCATTGGTTTTATGTTAAGAATTGTGAACTTTTCTAATATATTCGTTGAACTGTTATCACATGATTAGTATAAATATTTGGCTCTAAAAAAAACCCATTTACTCAAACTAAGGATGTGATTGAGTCATCCAGTAGACGTGCCCCATACAATGCCCACTTTTCAGAGCATGAAAGGGACTGCCTATGAGAGAAGTGGATGTTGATAGAGATTACCATTCCAGCAATGTTATCCTAGCCAGACCAAGAGTATGTCACCATCACACACCTTACTCTTCAGTCTAATGCCGGTGTTATAACGAGTTATGTAACAAGACATTAGAACTATGGTAATGTACATTATTTTTTTATATAATAAGGAATGTTCAATCAATATAATTTCTGTTATCCTGTAAATAGTTTTAAAAAGAAAAATAATATTTTTAGTTAAATTTCAACTAAGAAATCTATTTTGATGAGTTAATGGTTTTTTTGAAGTTATATAATATTTTAATAAAATATTAATAATATTATTAAATTAATTTTTAATAAATATAAATGATCATATAATTTTTTGAATGCAATTGTAATTTTTATTAAGGTTTGAAAACCATTTTTGTTAAAAGCCAGGAATTTTCAATAAATGTCAGTTTTTATTTTAAAAGTGAAAAATAACATATTTATAAAAATATTTAGATAAAATTAATATTATTTTTGGAATCAGGAAATCAATATTTTCCAACGGTGAATTTTTCATAATTTTTTGAGATAGTCAAATTTTTCGGTAAACATTTAATATCGTTTAAAAATATAAAGTGTTTTATGACATCATAATGACCCAATGGTGATGTAATAAAATACAATAAACTTTATGTTCGGCCAATATTTGTTTTACCATTAAAATAATTTGATTTTGGGTTTGTTTGTCTTATTTTACAATGCATTAGTGGACCCTTCAAGACTTCTAAAACATTTTGTCATTTTAAATTGTTTTCTTTGGTAGTCTGACTTAACTCCACATATGCAACCCCATTATTTTATGAAGATCGGACATTGGACTTATAATATATTGGGTTAAAATCCCCTTTGGAAAAAAAACATGGGCAAAAACCATGGGGTGGTTGTGGTTTCGATTAGATTAATGTGAGGTGTGCCAAACCTAAATAATAAACAATTCCCTCTCATTTTATATATAAACCCACTGAAGATCTCACTTTTTCCTCCCTCAATGCCTTTCTAGTTTTTCCAACCTCTTCCATTAACTATATAGAATCATCCAAAGGTGCCCCAAACTCCCATGTAGCCTCTCTCAAGCCTCTCTCAAGCCTTTGTAAGCACACATCCACGTAATGGTTTTTCTTCATTTATCATTTTTGTCCAATATTCATTAAACTTTTATGCCATTTTAATATCAATTATAGGTGTTGGGGTACAGTTTCACACCTCCCCCATACTTCCCTATTTATGTTTTAATGTTGGGAGGCACATTTATCTCTCATTAAGTGCCTCCCATGTACAATTGTTACTATGCCGAAATTCCAAAAAGATTTTCTCTCTCCTAATTTGCATTCAAGCAATTTTTTTGTATAATGAATCTAAATTCCATTACATTTGTTGGGACATTTATCTATTAAGATCCTTAATATCCAAGTCATGTGAATATAATGAGACACCCCTTCCTCTCGAATCAACCATTTTTATGAGTTCTTATGTCATGCCGTTATGCTTCTGAAATTGCACCGCGTTTTTTCAATCCAAAGTCATTGTGTAGTAAATGCCATGCCCATTTCTCAAATGTATTGTATTATTCATTTTGTGCCATGATTATTCTCATACTGGAATTTTTAGCTCACCCTTTTCTTTCCATGTCCTCATGTTATCCCATGCAATGCTAAGTACGAGGGAATGTAGTGGTAATCTAAAAGATTTTTTCAATAAATATGTTGTATTTCATGTTTTAAGTTATTATGTAATGATACTAAGCCCCAAAGACACTAGACCTCTCAATCTTCTATGTTGTATCAAGTTATGTTTATGTAACAAAATAAGATTAATTGTGTAATAAAATTGTGGGGTCATTATAACGATATAAATATATTCATTGCTAGTTATCGATGCATGAATGTATGAAATTAGTTTCACTGTATATCATTAAAAAATATATTCAAAATATAATCTTAGTGTTAATCCCTAAATTATGGATTCTATTACAGAAATATGATGATTCCTTATACATCCATATGATCACCACTATTTTGTTCCATTGATCCTTGATGATAAACTATGATCAAGAACATATATTGATATCTTATATCACTATGAAGTATGAGATTGGAGAGAGTGGCTCTCATCAAATTAGTAGTTCATTTTTTGGTTCTTTTGATCCTCTCCCTGGCTATATAATCATTTAATATAATTACCTTAAAAGGGATCCCCAAAACCCCTAATATTTATACTCTATAAATAAGTTATAAAAACATCTTATAACCAACTACTACTGTCAGAAATACCATTTATATTTTTTTTACAAAACAATAATATTATATATATTACATTATAAAACCATGTGATTATGTTAACTCCTCATTTAGAATCATATTTAATAAACATTGAATAAAAAAATATAAATCATTAAAATAATGTTCTATCTTGTATTTAAATTAAAACATGTAAATTTATTAAATTAAAAAACATAATACTAAATATTCTAAATGGGAAAAATTTGATTTTTATTATTTATTAGTGATCTCATATTACTGGAAATTCCTGGTACCACATTTAAGGGCCCACCATGCCGTAAAATGATATTAATTATAATTGGACAGAAATTCGAATAATATATTTTTTTGAACATATAAGCACGTAAATTGATGACAATTAATACTATTCACATGCTAGAAATAGAGTCTAGAAACCCATGAAGGCCCCTAAGAAGAAAAGTAAAATTCATAAAAATGACATACTTTCCTATGAAAACCCTCTGTGAAATGTTTTCGCATCCTCTCATGATATCTCATAAATAACATCCACACTTCATGTAATCATCCTGAATTGCGTTATTATTTGTCTACCTAACAAGATAATGATAACATTTTCTAATGTGGCCATGTATTTTGTATGTGAAATACAATCATATTCATCTATTCATTCAATATCACTTCATTTAGAAGAAAAAAAATTATATCTCGAATATTAATTGAATATCATACCACCAATGACACACCCAACACATCATACCCCTCTACGACTTCAATTTCATTGTTTTATCCATTCATCATAAAATGTGATAAAATAGTATACACTAATAATAATCTCAATCCAAAAGATCATTACACCTTTTCATATAAATGAACTACTACTGAAACCTAATACAAGTTGTTTTCCAATTATTTTTTTGACATAATGATAAAATCCACTCTAGATCACTATATGTGAACTTTATGAGGAAAATTTCGAATTTTTATGACCCCGAAACATAGAATAACAAAAAAATCATTTGATTTGTTTGAAAATAATGTATATAATACATATAAAATATGTCTAATATTAATGTCATGTTATTTCCTTGTTCACATTATATCACTTGAACATTAATAACATATTGATATTAAAAACAATCTTTTATCTTTATAAAATAATAGTGGATTAAGAAATATAAACATTATTTATGGAAATCATACATCCGGAATAACTATATGTGTACATGATTTTTTATATAAAATGAATTGTTCATTTGGGTATAGGTAAACAACTATTACAACATTTTTTTCATGGAATCACATATGTTCCTTTTTGGCAGTTTCCTAGGAAGGAGAAAATTTTCATGATAATCCATTAAAGAGAAATACATTTAATGTGGACATAATACAATTATAATTTGTATCCTCATATTTATTATTAGGGTGGGATAATTTAATTTTACTTTATTATTAGAAGAGTTTGTTGAGTCTATTCTGCGATATATGACATAGATTACTATCTCATTTTGGTCATTATTTTTTCTGGGTTAAAGAGGAATTAATTTATTTGTCTATATGGTGGTATTGATAATGTGGTATATCTGTAATTATTGTGCAAAAGTGGAATTCCTCCGTCAAACCTATTACATAAACATATAGTGTAAATCATTCATCATTCATAATTAGATATTAACCATTAATCTACATACTCTCAAAATTTTACCAACCATTATCTTTAATATGACCTACATAATTTTGTATAATTAATACCAAGATCAATATTAGGACATGTTTCTCTTCTTAATTTTGTATGAAACCCTTGGAAAGGACAAAAAGATAAAATATATTATCCTTATCTAGGGAGATGTGGAGAGTCACTAAAATGATTTTATTGAGAATTTATTTTCTGTTATTTCCATGATTAGGATTTAGTGGGAACCAAAAAAGTTCATCTCCCAAATATACGGATCGTCTGGGAAAGGAAAAAAGTATTAATTAAAAAAATTATAATTCACGGGTATACTATAATGGGTTGGTTAATATTTTAGATAATCATTTAATTATTTACTCTTTATTTAATTTTATAAGATGAAATTAATGTCAAAATATTTTACAATGACCACCCATTGAACAATGTTCCGAGGAAATATCATATGATTGGGGATGTACATATATGGATCAATATGATAGACCAAGTGGAACTTATGTTGCTTCAAGAAATTCCACCTATTTTATTCATATAATGATAGATATGTTATGTTATTTTCAATGTCAGAAAATCATGTCATAGTATCAAACATTATTTATTTACTATAATAATTAATATTATACTTCCAGATATCATTTTTAGCATGATTAGGGAATTATAAAATATCTCCATGATGAACACATATAGAATGAGTGGCTTAAATTTAACTGATGGAATCGAGAATGGTTAGTGTATACGAAATTTATTGTTATTTTAAATTTAATAATGATATTATTTATCCCATTAACACGAAATATACTTCTTAATATGATTCGTAAATGAGAGGTAATTTCCAGAATGTCTTTATTTTAAATGATGGATATATGGATGGAATCCTTAAAATCCACTCAACAATTTTTTTGGAGGTCACATTTAAAGGATTTCTGATTTCATCTCATGGGTTAGTTAAATTCCCTAATTTTATTTAATAATGCGAATAAAGACGTGATTTGTTATCTAGAAATCACATATTAGGGGTTCATCTCCATGAAATATTGCATTAGGTTTTTGACAAAATTCATATGTTCAATATGATTCAAATAATGATGCTGATAATTTTAATGAAGGTCATTAATATCGTGCTCTGTGATAATTTCAAGAATGGTATAACTTATGTGATGCATGAAATATTTTTTGTTGGGGAAACATTATTCAAAATCAGTTTCCAAACATGATTTCATTATATCCCTGAAGATTCTCCAAAATTAGGGCTTGGTTTACATCAATGTGGTTTTTGTTGTAATTATCCAATCAATACCGGTCTATAAATAAATGATATTATAAGCCATTGTTTTATAATATTAATATTTATATATTGAATAATATAAAAACTACCTTCAATTATAGTTTGTTGAGATATATGAATTCGATGAAAAATAAATTTTTTTGGATTTATTTTAAAAAGAGTTTTTGTTCACCATGTATTTTTGTTACTGATCCACCAAAATAGTTTTATATATAATGAAATTTTATACATTGTATTTTCCATATCATTATATGAATTATATACTTTACTGATTAATTCTTTTAATATGTTATAATCTTTTCGTATGAAAATATATTTGGTTTTCGTAGTAGGACCAGGTCCATCTTTTATTATAAATAAAAAAATAATTAATTTTTTGCTTCAATAAGGATATATAAATTTTATACTCTATATGAGGAATCTAATTATTTTTAAATGTGAGTCAATTTTCCACATGTATGATCATAGATACTTGTATGAACTTGTTAATTATGATACATGCACAATCGATGAATGCTGGAGGGGAATCTTTGAGACCATCATCATCCATGTCATCTCTATGGATGTAATCATAAGTCTCAAAAAATTATGAATATTCATTTCTCAAGGGAGATTAAAATATTTTTATGGGTCTTGGATATTTTTTCACATAGACATCCTCAAAAAGGAAATATTTAACTATTTAATCCATCTCCACATCATAATCAAATATAGAGTCTTTACTAACATCTCGATACACATGGAATAATGTGAGGTAATTTTGAAATACCATAAATATTGGATAATGATAATTGTATTAAACAGGTTATAACGTGTTTGAATATTAATCATATAGACATACTAAAAGGTTATATTAATTGAATTAGTTTTTTTATCAATGGAATTCCACCCCTCTTCCACCTAGAAATTTAATTTTATGTTATATGTGATAAAATAAAGAAAGGAATATATTGAGTATCTTGGTGACATACCACACCTATAATTATTTATTTGATATGATATATTTTAAAGAGGAACTCTTTGATGTTTTCATTCAACTAGATGGTATAATCCATATCTAGTCCTCTAGTGGATAAAATCTGATTATCATTTCTATTCATTAGTTTTTTCCTTCCTTTTTGTTGTTAAAATTATCTATATAATAATATTATAAATTATTAAAGTGTGTATTTTCATAATCCATCACATAAAAATTTAAAATAAATGAAAAATTGAGGCTGCGATGGATGGTGATAGTATTGATGTATCTATATAAATCCATGTTACTACAAAAAATCTATTAACTTCAAGTCCTAAAGAGTCAATATGACTTTGATGATAGAAATTAAGATCCTAAACTAAGATCTATGCTTGATATGGATAATTTGTTTCTTATTCTCATATTATATCCATTTATTATCATGTAGTAGGGATATACATCGTCCTCATTATTGGATAAACAAATTACAGTTTCAAATAGTTTGAGGCCACTCGTGGATAAAATATCAGTGATTCCTTGATAGATGTTTACATTTCCTAGAATAATGCAAATTTAAAATTACATGATATGTCCTTCCAGGATAATATTCCTGTCATATACTATAAATAACGTAATTACATAATGGTATAAATGATCAATCCCTAAAAAGTAAACCTCATTTGATACAATATTATTCTCAAACACAATAAGTGTATAATAGTGTCTCAATGATTGATTCCTTAAGATCCAGAAAAATGTGTTGTTCATCCATGATTGACATTTTTTTGGCAACACATATCACTACATGATGATATCATTCTTTTACACAATGTACCTAAATTTTAAAATTAGAGGATACCCCCTTATCTAAGGTTCAGAGATCAATTTCATCTCACTAATGGAATAATTCAATATTTAATATATGGAGTATTTTTATTTTATCAATTTATTAGATTTAGTTGATATTTCCATGATTAGAAGATGATTATATTGGGTTCAATATTCATATCAATACACTAATATGATTGGATTGTATCAGTCTCTGCAAGACTCAATTAATGATCGGTTCATCTATTTATCCAATTGATGTTCTTATCTACATTATTCTATATTATATTTAGATTTATCATGAATCTTTTCAAAAGAGAATGATTCTTCCCAACTATTCATTCATGGACCTCCTCATCATCTTTTTATCCAACTCTAATTTATTTTCAGACATCAAGTTACAATGTATTAAATTTTTTCGATAATGGGTGAAACATTTCTTTTAATAACTCTTTGTTTGATGAGGTGTTTTAAATTTGTGTTACCCATCATTGAACATCTTGGGGTATAAAGTATTATGGATTCTGTAATGACTTAGGTACCACTATAAGTACCTATCATGTTCATTTCCATTCCTATCTAATGTTTTTAGAAAATTTCAATAATTTAAATTTAATGGTGATATATCAATTTCTATCGGAGGAGTTAGTCCAAAAATGATTCATTTAGCTAGACCATGAATATTTCTAGTTAATGATTTTATAATTTTTTAATTATCCAATCATCAAACATCACATTATTTTTACTAAATACATCATTATTTTTATCATCTATTATTAATGAAATGGTAGAGACTAAGATACCTATTACATGAGTTCTCTCAATATGACTTTAATAAAATAATATATACTCTAGAAGATATATTTTATGAAAAATAAGTTTTATATGTTAATGCATACATCCTATGACAGGGGATGTAGTTTGGGAGGCCAATTAGTAAAAACATACATGGGTTTTTGGTAATTGGAAACATAAAAAAATTCTTTACCAATAACACAATCAATTATCATAGAACATTTTTATTTCTAAGATAATTGATCATTTTATTTCAATCCACTAATGGTGGAAACCCTAAATCCTTCCATTCTTCTTAAATGTGATATTGTTTTTATTCCATTTAGTTGATTGTGTGTTGTATGAATGTAACTGAGATGTGATAGTATAAATAGTATTAAAACATACTTTTGTGCAAGAGAATATATATTTTATTTACTAATTCTATTTACCTAGGTTATTGTTATTTTTTTACTTCGACATTATGTATTGAAAAATTTCATCCCTCGTCTATGATACCATTTTATTCTATCACAATAAATTGTCATAGTAAAATGAAATAAGATGTTTTTATAACTTATCACCAATACTATACATATAAATTTCATGTTGTTTCCAATGTAGTAGATGCATCATAGAATGTTTCGTCAGAACATTGTATCCAACAAAATAGTTATAAAACCTATGATTTTCAAAATTATTGGAATTATAATGATCGATGATTGTTGTTTTTGATAGAGTTCACCAAAACATATAATTACACTACATATGGATTAATTCCCAATTATGGATAGTCCTAGTCAATAAGTCATTTTACTAGATCAATTTTGTCACACCTAGAGTATGTATAAATAATTTCTGTATAGCTTATTATTATTACCTATGTTGTCCCATCACCGGGCCATATCAATATATATATATTCAGATTTTTTATTCAATTTAATCAGTAGTGTGTTTGATCGAGAATTCATGGATTTTTAAAGAATGTATAAGGAGGTGTTTCCCCCACCCGAAAAATATATATATTCATTTCAAATGATATTGGGTTCAACACACATATGTTAAATTCAATATTTTAGTCTTATGCTCAATCTAGTCATGATGTTTTATATGGGTAGTGGGACATGTATATTCTTGAGGAAATGAGATAGTAAGATTCTATTATTATTGAACTACACATGTTTTCTTTTAATTCAAAAATATATAGAGATCAGAATAGATCACCATAGAAGGATGACATTTTTATATAAGAGAAGGATGGAAATTTTAATTTTATACTGATTTTCATTGGTTCACTGGCCTCCATGTTTAGAACCATTGATTTTTTATATTTATAACTTTTGATGAAATGTAATATTTTCTAATTATAGATATTTACAAGAGGGTAATTATTTATTTTCACCTAGAAGTCATATTCATCATAAATATTTTCCCCATGTACTTCATTATTGATTTGTATCTACATTTCTTGGTTTGCCTCTTACTATGGAAACCTTTCTTCAATGGTGGGGTCATCGATCTCATAATGTTGTAGGTGGAAAATGGTAATAAATTTATTTTATTATCAATTCATATATCATATATTTTATAAATTTTAAAAGTTTATAGGATCACACAAAATTTGGGTTTGTTATTTTTGATGGAAAAAACACTGTTTTGAATTTTTTAGTATGGGTTATAATTCAGGAAGTAAAATCCTGATTATGATCTTCTATTTAAATTTATGATTTTGATTCATCCACAAGTGAGATTACAATGTAATTTATATAAGAATAATATATTGTTTAAATGATGCATTTTTTAAAAGGAAAAAGAGATTTATTTTCCCTTCCATTATTTATCAAGGGATAAGATACCATCATTCATCCTGTATTCAGTCATAATGTTTTATCTGATATTTATTCCTCATTTGGGATTCACTATTAAAATTTAGATAACCCTTGAATAATTTTGGGATATTTATTCTAAGGAGCCAACTACAATCCTTAATAGTTGTTCATTAATTATCAAGTCATGCTAGATATGAGATTTAAACGAGAGGTAGTAACTATTAATAAATATCCCCCCTAGAGAACATCACATTATTTGGTAGATGAGAGGCACTGTTATAAATTACACAATCCTTTTAGGAGTGTGGGTATTTGACTCTAATTACACTATGTTTTAATTATGTTTGGTTTGATGTCTTTAATGGTGGTGATATTAGTGAAATTTATGGAAATTCCCATATGACAACGTGTTGGGGATCCTCCATCACCTTTATATACTAAACTAACTTTTTCATGAATGATATTTATGAAAGAATAATTTTGGTATGAACCAATTTTTATTAACATGTGACATATATTTTAATTATTGTTTATCTTTAGACATGATTATTGATCTAGATTTTTTTAATACTGGTTCAATATCTTTGTAAAATTCCCAAAGATACAAGGCATGTTATTTTTATTCTATAGTTGTATTCTTCTTTACTAAAAATATTATTCCTTTAATATTGACCTTATTCATAATATTTTTTTCTGATGGTGAAATTTAATGTTGTTGTTCTAGGTGGAATCTTATGGCTTGGGAGTGGGGTATAACTACATTATCCCTTATAACATTTTAGAACATAGTACAATCTAACTGAATGGAAAACCATGTATATTTGATGTAAGAGTTCAATTATTTTCATAAATGTTTTTGATTACTAATATTAATAATGATTTATAACATAAAAATAATGAATTTTATTCTATGTATGTATGTGATGATAATGATGAATTATTTTATAAATGACTTTTTCATGAAATACAAATGAATGTCCTTGGGTTGCATCATATTTTTTATGTTATTAAAGGATTGTTCAATTTAAATGGAAATAAAATTAATATCATATTTTGAAATAGATTTCCCTTACTAATATTACATAATTTTTTTTATCTAGAATCTTTATCAATGGGATTGCATATGTTCTAAACATAAATATTTCATTGAGGGAAGCGAGTTCTATGGGGGGCATGGATATCAATAATTTTCTTTAGACAAACCATTTTTCAAGAAATTTTTTCTATATTTAAAAAGGAGGTACATTATGTGATTCTAATAAATTTATACGAAATATATCTATATTATTTAGTCTTTTGGGTAATGTTGGCAACAGATGGGTACCATTTTTAGTGAGAGATGCACTATTGGGATGACAATTAGAGCAGGTTCCATGGGTAGGACCTCCATGATTAGCAATGCATTATTCATTAGAAAGGGAATAAAAATAATTTTAATTTTTCTTCCAATCAAGATGTATATATTTAAACATCACATAATGATAATACCTATCCTAACCAATTTATATTTTTAATATTGGGGTCCTTAATGGAAGGAAAAATTTTAGGGTACCCTAAGAATTGGTAGATGTGGTACTATAGGGAGGAACCTTGTGATTACAAATAATTCCATATTCTGATGATGAGTTATAATATTATTGGTCCAAAATAATATTGTTTATGGAAATTATAACATCAGAGTCAAGTGGTGTTGATATATGATCCTCCCTCCGGGTAATGTGTTATCATCAATGAGGTCACCTTCTATACATTCTAAATTTTTATATTGAGGATAATATTTTAACACACCAGAATTCAAAGAAGTTATAAATTATAGCTGATTTTGATTTTTTCAATTAATCAATGTTGATTCGTGTGGTTGTTAAGGGATATAAACAATCCTTTTATTTTCCACCATGAAATTTTAGATAGTTAATCCCAGTGGGAAATAATAACAATATGCATTATTATTGTCACATGGAAATATTTGCTTACCAAATAAGATTAATTGATAGTATGATTACATCCTTGATCTAAGGAAAATGAATTAATGATCAAGTGTCTTACTATAGGGATATAAGGAATATGATTCTTCCCAAATGATGTGGTAGAAATGTGCATTTGAACTATAATTGGAATGAGGATAGGAGCCTAATCCTGATTTTCATTTTCCATTGGAATATGTTAATGATCCTCCCATATGGGAGCTAAAATATGATCCCACACTTAGGTTGCTCTTGGAAAATGTGGATTCTATTATTCAACAATTATGGGGGTGGGGATATGATCCATTTAAGTATTTAATTCTAAAATATGTTGAAGTGAGTCTTAATTTCCTATAGATATGAAGAAATACTAGAAACTGTGTAAAGAATGGGTAACAATATGATTTTATTAATATGAGACTTTTCCCAATTGAAAAATAGAATATGCTGACATTAGTCTTGTGCTTATATAAAAACTATAAAATACTAGAAAATTTTAAAATTATGGGTAAGAATATGATATTTCCCCTATATTCAAACAACATTATAATACTATGATTCCACTGTATGAATTGCGATATGATAAAATTGCATGGTGAGATTTAGGATATAATTCTACCCCAATCTTGCATTCCCTATATAAGGCCCCAACCTTAAACCTTACATAATCTTGAGTTATCACAAGATTACAAGTTGAGGATCTTTTCAGGTTTAGAGTTTTAGAGAATTAGATCATAAAACTTTCATTACATTCCACATATAAAAAAAGTGGTTACATAAAGATATTATTCTTCATTCCCATCAATGGAAACATATTTAAAATAAAACATGGATTCATTCTTGATACTTCCTTGACACTATCATAATATCATGTACCTTTCCCTTGACCAGTGAAAAACATTTCAAAAAAACGTGGGATGAGCATAAAAAGCTCAGTAAGGGATATAAAAATATGGAAAGAAAACATGGGTACATATATACATAAGGATGAGATCATACGTTACCCATAAAACATAAGCACTTTAATATACCTCATCAAATCATGAATAAATCATAGAAATCATAAGACATAAAGGTAACATGAGGCATTCATAACAGTCTTACGTAGGGAGTAACCCTCTTGGTTACATTTGGAATACCCATCACAGTATATTCCCTAAAATCTCTTCGGAAAAACCTTAACGTTTCACTCCTTCGTGTTACCCAATGCATTGGAGAGCTATATCGGGCTCACCCGCCCTTAGTTTATCATGGAACCACCTGTCTTCATAATAATTCCCAAGAACCATAACATAATCGTATCACATAAAACATGCATAAAGGAAACATAACATTTCCACATTTCAATCACAAGATATCAATACAACACAAAAAACATTGTGAAAATCATTTTCAATACCAAAATAAAAGAAAAGTAAAACATGGTATTTATTTTTCTTTTAAAAAGAATGTATGGCTTGTAGAGGAAGCCGAAACTCAAATAACGGTCACGATGGCGGAGAATTCGTTGTCGCCGCATACGTACGAGAAACATTCCCTTTTTTCGTTTAGTAAACGCTTCATATAAAAAGATTCCTTTTGAATAAACGTAAAAGTCAAAGGGGTTTATACACAGTATAAAAGAAAGTTGTGTATAAAATAAAATATGCCTCAATGAAAGGAGATTGAGACGAAGTCCCATACCTCGTATCTGACTTGACCCGACTGTCCTTTAATCTCCTAAATAATAAACTTGAGTTAATCTCTACTTGCTTATAAACCTTTTTCATGTTCATTATTTCTTTTTATACAATGTTATGAACATCATGTAATCATTTAAGTTAATAATGTTCATTTTGTCGGTATTTGGTTCTATGTCAAAAATAGACTTCTTATACTTACATGTTGTTAATTTGGTCAAAGTTTCGTTATATCCAGAATTATATTAATGATTTGGATAACATATATATCATATATATTCATCATATACATGTATTTATAATATTACATCACATTTAGAGGTAAGAAATGAAATACACCGTTCATGGAGACGGTAAGCCGTACGTACGCATGAACGCTACATCCATTTCAATTTCGTATTATCTGGAATGGAATCATAATGATATAAGAGTATATTATAATTACAGTATAATAACATATATAATATCATTATCTTTATCCTTTACACATTCCAGATATGGTATTAACGAATCAAATCACTTTCAGGGGCGGTAGTCCGTACTTCCTAAAATGAAGATATCGTGTTTACCCATAATGGACACCATAAAGGTATGCCCAAAATGAAAAAAACAGAATATTAAGGAAAACATAAACATATTATATATCATATAAAAAAATATTGACATCATAATGGACACCTTTTATGGTGTTAAATGAGTATTGAACAATCATCGTTTCGGGAGGCAGGATTTCGCCATCCACGGAAACCGTATGTTCTTTAAACATTTGATGTAGTTGTGTGAGAGTGTAGCTCAAATAAATCTTATAACAACATCCTAGTATATTTAATATACTGGTGTTGTTACAAAAGAAGTAAATAAAAAGAGTTTAGGGGCTTGGAGAAGCAAAATAAAACAAATGAACATGAGAGAATGAATTACCTTTAAAAGTGTAACTCCTTTTGATTTGAGCCTAAAGGCTTCCTTTAAAATAATTCTGCCCAAAGGGAATCCTCTATAATGAGGAGAGGGATGTGGAGAGAGTAAATGGGCAGGGGTTGGCCGAGCCAAAGGCTTGAGTAGTGTGTGAAATGAGGTAGAGGTGGGGGCCTTTTATAAGAGGAGAGGAGAGGCACTTTTGGAAAGTAAAGATAAGTTACTTAATTTTAAAAAGAGTTTCTGATTCAAAAGGTCCCTCATTTCTATAATTCGAGGATAAGGTGATAAGGCTTCGAAGTACACTCATCCAATTGGTTTTTACCATGTGTAGGCTTTAGATATTTCATTATATTTCCATTTTATTTAAATTGTTAAATAATGAGGTCATCGCTGCATCATCATGATGTCATAAATAATTTAATTTATCTAAAGTTTAAAAATTACAAAAAAAAATACTATGATGTAGGAAATCTTCTTATCTTTACAATTAATATTTATAATAAAAAATCTGACTTGTATAACTCCATGAAAAATTTGTTTTAGTAAAACATCTCTTGTTTGTGTCATTTTTTACTTTAACATTTAATAAAACGTTATTTATGTCATTTCCCAACCAAAGTGTCTCCATGTGGTCCCCATGTTGACCCATGGCTTGTCTTGGTCGGCCATGACACAACCAATAATGTTGGGACATGTTTCAAGATCATCTTAGTTTATTAAAGCATTATTTTTACCTTAAACTACACTAGTTACCACTAATCACGATTAAAACTTAATAAGTTACTATTCACCAAAAAATTATTTTAATCTCATTGAACCACATTTTACTTCTTAATGAAAACCATGTATGTTGGATTTTTTAAATTCAAAACACAATGATGGAAAAATTTCATTTAAATGGAAAAATCAGTTTTTATAAGTACCACTTAGTGGTTTCACTATTCATCAAAAATTGAAGTTTTTCAGAAAATTACCAAAAATCCACCCTAAGATATATTTGATATTCCAAATTCAAAAATGAAGTCTATTTTACAAAATTAAAAACATATAAGTCACATTAATTAATTTAATAATTAATTCCCGCTGTCAGAGCAAATAGCGTGTTTTTATAAAACAATAAGTATCAAAAGATTGACACCAGTTTATGTCTAATTTCAAAGTAAAATTGATTCCAATGACCACCATTGGATTAAATGGTAAAAATATATTCTAATTTCACTTCAAACCCAATTCAAAAGATAATATAATCATATAAATAAATTATATTAAAAAGCAGTTTTGATGTAAAATGCAGTATTTTCCACTATTCATTAAAAAATGAACATTGTCAGAAAAATACCAAAAATTCACACAAAGTAAATTTTGATGTCCCAATAATAATGAATAAGTTTATTTTGACAAACATATTTTATAAAATTTTCAAAAGATAGATTTAAAAACGGTTTTCCATCCTAAGGCAGTAAAACAATCTTTTACGAATATTAGTGTATTCCATGTTTAAGATTGGATTTATTTTCATTTTAAGCCTATAAAACACTATCTTAATCATTAATAGACATAGATAAAAATATCTATTATTCATTACTTACTTGGGATGTTACATCCTTCCCCCCTTTAGAAAATTGTGTCCCCGCAATTTATTTACTTATCGAATAAATGGGGGTACTTATCCCTCATTGCATTTTCATATTCCCATGTTGCCTCTTCAATCATGTGGTTTTTCCACAAAACCTTTACCTGGTGAATCATCTTATTCCGTAACACTTGCTCTCTGTGGTCAAGAATCTGGACCGGTTGTTCCTCATAAGATAGGTTCTCTTCCAGCTGAACTACCTCTGGACTCAAAACATGAGATGGATCTGGCATATACATTCTCAACATCGAAATGTGAAAAACATTGTGTACCTGAGATAAACTCGGAGGTAAAGCCACTCGGTATGCAACTGATCAAACTCTCTCCATAATTTTGTATGGTCCAATGAACCTTGGACTCAAGTTTCCTTTCTTACCAAATCTCATCACACTTTTCCAAGGAGAAACCTTGAAAAAACATGATCACCTACATCAAAAGAGAGATCCCTCCTCCAGTTATCCGCATAACTCTTCTGCCTGCTCTGAGCTGTTCTCACGTGCTTCTGAAGCAGCTGAACTTTTTCTGCCATCTCTTCTACCAATTCTGGTCCCATCAACTTCCTTTCACCCACTTCATCCCAGAAATCTGGAGTTCGACACTGCTTCCCATATAATGCCTGATATGGTGCCATCTGTATACTGGAATGAAAACTGTTATTATATGAAGTTTCAACCAAAGAAAGATGTTGGTCCCAACTTCCCTGATAATCCATAGAACAAGCTCGTAGCATATCCTCCAAGGTCTGAATTGTTCGTTCCGACTGCCCATCTGATTGAGGATGAAAAGATGTACTAAAATTTAATTCAGTACCCAACGACTCCTGAAGGCCTTTCCAAAATTTAGAAGTAAACCTGGGATCACGATCCGATACAATGGAGAGAGGAACTCCATGTAACCTGACTATCTCTTTAAGATACAAACGGGAAAGTTGATCAAGAGAGAAAGTATCTCGTATAGCAAGGAAATGAGAATATTTGGTCAAGCGATCAACAATAACCCAGATTGCATTATTACCTCGAGATGTCTTCGGTAATCCAACAAAAAATTCCATGGATATATTCTCCCATTTCCACTCTGGCACTGGTAAAGGCTGAAGCATCCCTTTCGGTAACTGCCGCTCTACTTTAACCTGCTGACAAGTCAAACACATCACAGTAAAATCAGCAATATCTCTTTTCATTCCATCCCACCAGTAATACTCCCGCAGATCTCTATACATCTTAGTACTGCCCGGATGAACTGAAAACGGAGAACTATGAGCTTCACATAACAACTCTCTCTTCAACTGTGAATCACAAGGCACACACAATCACTTCCCAAATCTTAAAACACAATCATTATCAATGTTGAATTCAGGCAACTTACCTTTCTGAACCAGCTCTACCTTTTTCTACAACTCACTATCTTGCTTTTGTGCTTGCTTGATTCTATCTGATAGAGAAGATCTCACTGATATCTAAAACAAAACAGAAATACTTCCTGCACCAAAAACTTCTATTCCAATGTTCATCAAATCCTTAACCAAAGGATCACGTTCCAAACGCAACATTGTTAATGAAGAATTACTTTTTCGACTCAAAGCATCAGCCACTTTATTTGCATTTCCCGGATGGTAATGAATTGTAACATCATAATCCTTGATTAATTCTCGCCATCTCCTATGTCTCATGTTTAACTCTTTATGGGTGAATATATACTTTAATATTTTGTGATCGGTATATATTTCACACTTTACTCTATACAAATGATGCCTCCAAAATTTTAAAGCAAAAACAACAGCAGCTAATTCCAAATCATGTGTAGGGTAATTTACCTCATGAGTTTTCAACTATCGTGAAGCATAAACAATTACCTGATCATTCTGCATTAGGACGCAACCAAGTCCTTTCAATGAAGAATCACTGTATATAACAAACTCACCATTCCTGGAAGGTAGTGCCAAAACTGGAGCATTCACCAATCTTCTTTTCAATTCCTGAAAACAATCATCACATTCTTTTGTCCAGATAAACATAACACCCTTCCGAGTTAGCCTAGTCATTGGACTAGATAACTGTGAAAAATTTCTAACAAACCTTCGGTAATAGCCCGCCAAACAAAGGAAGCTACGAATCTCGGTTACATTTGTGGGTCTTGGCCATTCTTCCACAACTTTTGTTTTTGTAGGATCAACAGTTATTCCATCTTTAGAAACAATGTGACCAAGGAAAGAAATTTGTTCCAACCAAAACTCACACTTGCTGAATTTCCCATACAGTTTCTTTTCTTTTAAGGTTTTCAAGATAACCCTTAAATGTCTTTCATGCTCCTCTTTACTTTTAGAAAACACCAAAATATCATCAATGAAAACCACCACAAACTTATCCATGAACTCATGGAAAATTCTATTCATTAAGTCCATGAATACAGCAGGTGCATTGGTTAGCCCAAAAGGAATTACTACAAATTCATAATGGCCATATCTCGTACGGAACGTGGTCTTCGGAATATCTGCCTCCTTTACCTTCAGCTGATGGTACCCCGATCTCAGGTCAATCTTTGAAAAAAACTGAGCTCCCTTGAGCAGATCAAACAAATCATCGATATGAGGCAAAGGATATTTGTTCTTAACAGTGATGTTATTCAAGGCTCTATAATCAATGCAAAGTCTCATAGAACCATCTTTCTTTTTTACAAATAATACAGGAGAACCCCATGGTGATGTGCTAGGTCTAATGAAACCTTTCTCTAATAAATCTTGCAATTGATCCTTCAACTCTAAAAGTTCAATTTGTGCCATTCGATAAGGGGGTTTTGAAATTGGCTTAGCATCAGGAACTAAGTCAACAGTAAAATCAACTTCCCGATCTGGTATTATTCCAGGAAACTCATCAGGAAAAACATCAGGATACTCATTTAACACTGGCACATCATTAATCTGAACAGTTCCTTTATTTTCAACGATGTGTGCAAGGTAACATTCATTTCCATATTTTACAAGTTTCACGGCCCCTTGATATGTTATCAAAAGTAAGGGTTCATTATTGTAAACAAACTGAAAGTCTTTCTGAAAAAAAAAACATCTTTAGATCTACAGTCAATCTTAGCATGGTAAATAGAGAGACAATCTATACCTAGGATAACATCAAACTCTACTAGAGGTAGAACAATAAGGTTTGCAAGTAGGTTCTTTCCACAGATAAGAATCGGGAGATTCTTATAAATTCTTTTTTCCTCAACATTCCCCCCAGGTGTTTTTACCAAAATTTCAGGAGTCATATCTTGAGATGGTATTCCCATTTTACTAGAAAAGGTTTCAGAGATAAAAGAATGTGTAGACCCCGAATAAAACAACACACTATCATAATATGAAAAAACAAACAAAGTACCTGATACAAATTCATTTGATGGCCCGACATCTGCTGAAGTAGTTGCAAAGGATTTCACCACCCCTTTCTGCTTGTAGTCTAACTGCTTCCCATCACTCAAGCTCTTTGTCGGACACTCGTTTTCATAGTGACCCATCTCATTGAACTTATAACATTTCACTAACTATAAATCAAATTTGTTCTTACCTTCTCCTTGATCCCTTCCAGTGCAATCACGAGCCTTATGTCCCATCTTACCAAATCAGTAGCACTTTCCAGAATTCAGAAGACATTCCCCAGCATGTCTTTTGCCACATTTATCACAAACTGGAAACTTAGTTCTCTTACCATCAGACTTTTCTGAAGAATTCTTACCTTTCTCCTGCCACCTCGGTCTCTTCTTCTGCTGGTTGTTATAGAACCCTTGGTCATCGGCAAACTCCATTTCCACCTTCTCAGCACATCGAACAAGCTTTTCATAACTTTTAATATCACGAGAAGCTAATTCCCTTCGATATTTTAGCTTTAATCCTGAGTAAAAACGATTGATTTTACTATCAAGGTCTCGGATAAAATTTAGAGCATACCTTGCCAATCGAGTGAACCTTTCTTCATAGGCAGCCACTGAGTCTTCCTATTGCCTCAATTCCAAGAATTGTTTTTCCATCCTATGTTGAACAGCCTTAGGGAAATACTTCTCAAGAAACATACCTTTGAATTCATCCCAGTCAAGAGCATCAATCTCATCGGCGTCCCTAATATTTTTAACCATAGACCACCACTGATCTGCTTCACCCTCCAAACGGTAAATATCAAGACTAACCTTTTGATTGTCTGAACACCCCATGACATCAAAAATCTTCTCCAGTGATTTAATCCACCCTTCAGCTAGCACAGTGTCAGATGATCCTCTGAATGATGGTGGATGTTGCCTCATGAAATGTTCCACCACTGACATGTTCCTCTGCGGTTGATCTGATTGATCTCATGCATGGATACCACTACCATTTATCGCTTGAGTCAACTGCGCCATTACTACAACAAACTGTCCAGTTCTAATTCCGACCATTTCTGGATGCTGATTCGGAAGGTAATTTCCTTCTGTATTCCTTCCTAGCACTGCTTCCCTGTTTCCTCTACGGAAAACCATTCTAAACAAACATGTCTTAGATGAAGCAACATGGTAATCTTCAAATTCTATATAATTTTAAAAAAAATATATTTCTGGAAAATCATTTAATAGAATTCTAACTCCTAAAGTTATCTAAACCGACCTTTGATACCAACTATAAGGCCCCAGCCTTAAACCTTACATAATCTTGAGTTATCACAAGATTACACGTTGAGGATCTTTTCAAGTTTAGAGTTTTAGAGAATTAGATCGTAAAAATTTCATTACATTCCACATATAAACAAAGTGGTTACATAAAGATAGTATTCGTCATTCCCATCAATGGAAACATATTTAAAATAAAACATGGATTCATTCTTGACACTTCCTTGACACTATTATCATATCATGTACCTTTCCCTTGATCTGTGAAAAACATTTCAAAAAAACTTGGGATGAGCTTAAAAAGCTCAGTAAGGGATATAAAAATATGGAAAGGAATCATGGGTACATATATACATAAGGATGAGATCATACATTACACATAAAACATAATCACTTTAACATACCTCATCAAATCATGAATAAATTATAGAAATCATAAGACATAAAGGTAACTTGAGGCATTCATAACATTCTTACGTAGGGAGTAACCCTCTTGGTTACGTTTGGAATACCCATCATAGTATATTCCCTAAAATATATTCGGAGAAACCTTAACGTTTCACTCCTTCACGTTACCCAATGCATTGGAGAGCAATATCGGGCTCACCCGCCCTTAGTTTATCACGGAACCACCCGTCTTCATAATAATGCCCAAGAACCATAACATAATCGTATCACATAAAACATGCATAAAGGAAACATAACATTTCCACATTTCAATCACAAGATATCAATACAACACAAAAAACATTGTGAAAATCATTTTCAATACCAAAATAAATGAAAAGTAAAACATGGTATTAATTTTTCTTTTAAAAATAAAGTATGGCATGTAGAGGAAGTCGAAACTCAAATAACGGTCACGACTGCGGAGAAGTCGTTGTCGCCGCATACGTACGACAAAAACATTCCCTTTTGTCGTTTATTAAACCCTTCGTATAAAAAGATTCCTTTTGAATAAACGTAAAAGTCAAAGGGTTTTATACACCGTATAAAAGAAAGTTGTGTATAAAATAAAATATGCCTCAATGAAAGGAGATTGAGACGAAGTCCCATACCTCGTATCCGACTTGACCCGACCGTCCTTTAATATCCTGAATAATAAACTTGAGTTAATCTATATTTGCTTATGAACCTTTTTAAAGTTCATTATTCCTTTTATACCATGTTATGAACATCATGTAATCATTTAAGTTAATAATGTTCATTTTGTCGGTATTTGGTTCTTAAGTCAAAAATAGACTTCTTATACTTACATGTTGTTAATTTGGTCAATGGTTCATTATATCCAGAATTATATTAATGATTTGGATAACATATATATAATATATATTCATCATATACATGTTTTTATAATATTACATCACATTTAGAGGTAAGAAATGAAATACACCGTTCATGGAGATGGTAAGCCGTACGTACGCATGAACGCTACTTCCATTTCTATTTCGTATTTTCTGGAATGGAATCATAATGATATAAGAGTATATTATAATTCCAGTATAATAACATATATAATATCATTAACTTTATCCTTTACACATCCCACATATGGTATTAACGAATCAAATCACTTTCAGGGGGCGGTAGTCCGGACTTCCTAAAATGAAGATATCATGTTTACCCATAATGGAAACCATAAAGGTATGCCCAAAATGAAAAAAAAAACAGAAACTTAAGGAAAACATAATCATATAATATATCATATATAAAAATAGTTACATCACAATGGCCTCCTTTGAAGGTGTTAAATGAGTATTGAACAATCATCGTTTCGGGAGGCAGAATTTCGCCATCCACGGAAACCGTATGTTCTTTAACCATTTGATGTAGTTGTGTGAGAGTTTAGCTCAAATAAATCTTATAAAAACATTCTAGTATATTGGAGATACTTGTGTTGTTACAAAATAAGTAAATAAAAAGAGTTAAGGGGGTTGGAGAAGCAAAATAAAACAAATGAACATGAGAGAATGAATTACCTTTAAAAGTGTAACTCCTTTTGATTTGAGCCTAAAGGCTTCCTTTGAAAGGATTCTGCCCAAAGGGAATCCTCTAGGATGAGGAGAGGTTTGTGGAGAGAGTAAATGGGCAGGGGTTGGCTGATACAAAGGATTGAGGAGTGTGTGAAATGAGGTAGAGGTGGGGGCCTTTTATAAGAGGAGAGGAGGGGCACTATTGGAAAGTAAAGATAAGTTACTTTATTTTAAAAAGAGTTTCGGAATAAAAAGGTCCCAAATTTCTATAATTATAGGATAAGGTGATAAGGATTCGAAATACACTCATCCAATTGGTTTTGGAAATTTTTATGTTTTATATTTTTCATTATCTTTCCATTTTTTTTAAATCGTTAAATAATGAGGTCAGCGCTGCATCATCATGATGTCATATATAATTTAATGTATTTAAAGTCTAAAAATTACAAAAAAATACTATTATGTAGGAAATCTTTTTAGCTTTCCAATAAATATTTATAATAAAAAATATGACTTGTAAAACCCCATGTAAAAATTGTTTTAGTAAAAAATCTCTTGTTTGTGTCATTTTTACATTAACATTTAATAAAAAGTTATTTATGTCATTTCCCAACCAAAGTGTCACCATGGGGTCCCCAAGTTGACCCATGGATTTTCTTGGTCGTCCATGACACAACCAATAAGGTTGGGACATGTGTCATGCTCATCTTATTTTATTAAAGCATTATTTTTACCTTAAACTACACTAATTACCACTAATCACGATTAAAACTTAATAAGTTACTATTCACCAAAAAATTATTTTAATTACATTGAACCACATTTTACTTCTTAATGACAACCATGTATGTCGGGTTTTTGAAATTCAAAACACAATGATGGCAAAATTTCATTTAAACGGAAAAATTAGTTTTTATAAGTACCACTTAGTGGTTTCACTATTCATAAAAAATTGATGTTTTTCCGAAAATTACCAAAAATCCACCCTAAGCTATATTTGATATTCAGAATTCAAAAATGAATTCTATTTTACAAAATTAAAAACATATAAGTCACATTAATTAATTTAATAATTAATTCCTGCTGTCAGAGCAAATAGCGTGTTTTTATAAAACAATAAGTATCAAAAGATTGACACCAGTTTAAGTCTAATTTCAAAGTGAAATTGATTCCAATGACCACCATTGGATTAAATGGTAAAAATATATTCTAATTTAACTTCAAAACCAATTCAAAAGATAATATAATCATATAAATAGATTAGATTAAAAAGCATTTTTGATGTAAAATGCAGTATTTTCCACTTTTCATTAAAAAATGAACATTGTCAGAAAAATACCAAAAATTCACACAAAGTAAATTTTGATGTCCCAATCATAAATAATAAGTTTATTTTGACAAACATAGTTTATAAAATTTTCAAAAGATATATTTAAAAAGGGTTTTCCATCATAAGGCTGTAAAACAATCTTTTAAGAATATTAGTGTATTCCATGCTTAATATTGGATTTATTTTCATTTTAAGCCTCTAAAACACTATCTTAATCATTAATAGACATAGATAAAAATATCTATTATTAATTACTTACTTGGGATGTTACACCCTACCATGATATATCAATGGGATTCTAATAATATGTCATTAGTTTTATATTATCATTGGAGGGATTACAATATACATTTAGTCATTCTCTAAACATCACTATGGTATGATAAAATTGCTTGGTGAGATTTAGGATGTATGAATATTTTATATCTCTTCACGTTATTCATACTATGTAATATATCCTATAAAAGACCAATCCCATGGACTATATTATTAAAAAAATTTAATTTATGTAAATACTAACTATATAGTCCCCTGATGATATGTTTGAGGGGATAATAGGGTCTTGATGCACTGAGGAGGGAGGACTGTTAGATTTGGGACAAAACAAAATTGTTGTAGTCACACTGGCAATTATGTTGTAATCCAGCAGTGGTGCATATATAAATTGTGAAAAGGACAATAGTTATCTAGCTAGTTGTAATGACCAACTATACCATAGTTTGATTATATTTTTCAAGTATAATGGTTACAATTTACTCATTATCCCTTTTATTTCATTGCCCAATTAATTCTACATTCTTGACCTTCTGTAGAACCGAAGGATTCCTCTTATTCCTCTCTTATTTTAGAGTGGATGTCGATTATTTAATGGCCATTTGTCATTACATTTGAATTAATTAATAACCATAGGTAATTATAATTGTCGGTCTCCTTCCTATATTCATGTTATTGATTACATTTTGGTTCTAATAACATTAGGTTTATATGAGATAATTTTAGAGATTTTTTAACTGTTTGATCACTCCATTTTCATATCAAATCGAAGGCTTATATACGATGAGTGGATCCATTGTATTTTAGGGTATGTGGGGTATGATTATTTCAACTTTTGTAATGTTGTTTTATTGAGTTTCATCTTTTCTGGATGTGTCATCTCAAGGGGTTCCGAATAGAATAACAAAATTAAAATTTTATTTTCCTTATGAGTTTCTGGAAATTTAATTTTTATTATGTCCCATTGGATTCATGGAAACATAAATGTGTAGGTGTGGTGGGGGTTATTAATTTATATATTCTCAATTTATTTTTTAAATTATATGAATGTGGTCATTCTTTAAATATAGTAAACAACTATTTTTATTGGAATAAGAATAGTGGATATGTGAATAATGAATGATTAAAATACATAAGGTAAATACATCTGGTTTTTATATAGGTTTAGTGCATATTTAACCTAAAAAATCATTGAAACCCAACAATTGGAGTGTGGATCCCACTATAATATGATAGATAAGTTTAATAGGGAAAAAACTAAATGTGTAATTTTACAAAGAGATAAATTGCAGCTTAGGGAATTAACATATGAGAATCTCTAAAACTAAGTAGCATTATTTAATAGTAGATTGAACCTATAAATTTATAAAATTATGTTCCCTAATATACATTTTTACAGTATTGTTAAGGTAAGAATATCAAATTATTTATTTTTATAAAATGTATTACCTTATGTGATAAATCATTTTATTGTGGAAAACATTACCTGACATAGATGAAATAAATATAACTTAGGAAAAATCACTGATTAGTTTTAATGAAAAATTATATTATGAAAAAATCAATCCATCTCTATTGAAATGAAATAATTATGTATTCATATAGTTTTGGAATAGTTACAACATGACTCAATGTGGGCAATAAATTTGAAGAATATTTTCCCAACATTTCATGTTCTTGAACAAATAAAACATTTTGGAACATAGACACATTAGAAATTATGAAATATACAGAACCACAATAATATATTTTACTTGGATGACCTCAATCCCGTTAAATAATAATTACATAAAACTTAATAGAGGTCTATTGGGTAATATATTCTCAAGAGAACTGTAATAATAACTTTTATGAATTTATGGGGAGAGTGATAGAATACTGATAATTTTAATATTTGAATTAATTAACATATTGTAAATTGAAAATCATTTTAAAATATTCCTTTAGAAATAGTATAAAAATAATTCTACAACAATTGGTCAATGAAATCTCTTATACCTCACAAAGATTCAAAATGTTAATATTTAAAATTTAAATTTATTATTTCATTCAATAGATATCATGTGATAAAATCTATCCTTAAATATATTCCATTAATATGATATAAAAATGTTTCAATAACACTATTAGACTTGAATTTTAAATAATAATTATTAAAATCAATACAATTATTCTAAACAATAAATTAAAAATATATTTTATCATTCTGTTAATATTTTCACGAATGAAGAACAATATTAATTTTCATATAAATGTTTTTAATTAAATGTTAATATAAAATATTTGTTATATATCATGAATAATAATTTATAGTATGATTAAATTAATTAGAACACATATTATTTTCAGGGTCCATTTAAATATATCATGAAATTTTAAATTATAATAAACAAGAAATTTTTGGTTTTTATCTCTACATAAGAGTAACATTCATTCCATTCATAAAAGTAACATATAAATTAGAAATAGCATGAAAATGTAATATTTATATGTCACATTCAACATAAGGGTTAGTTTTAATATACATATTACATGAAAATATAGATCCATACTTGTGTGAGGGTATCTTAACAATGGAACATAAAGGTAGACATGAATGTTAATGTGCTATATAAATGTTGCATAAAATTAAAACTACTTAGTTAAGGATGAAATAAAATTCAAGTAATCATAAAAATATAAAACTAAACAACATACAATGGAATGAATAAATTTTAATATCTCACATAAGGTTAGGTAAATACTCAGTTAAGGGTAGCACAAAAAATATAAACATTATTTACGGGTTAAACCATACATGCTAATGGTAAATGAAACTTAAATAATTGAAATAATATAGTTTTAAAACAAATATATATATATAAGGAAGAAAATAATCATTCTAATTGAGGTTCAACAAGATAATTATAATAATAATTATTCATATGATTGAAATAAAAAAATATAATTAATAATCAAGATAAATGAATAAATTATAAAATAAATAATAAAAAATTAAAATTGGAAATTATAATTATATTTAAAAACAATAGTATTTTTAATTTTCAAATATAATAACAAGATAACTTATATCATTTAGAAACTCCAACAATATCACCATTTAATATTAATAAAAAATAGATTATATATTTAATAATTTCTATCCATTTTGAAATAGATCAAAAAAATCAATCAATTAGAAAAGTCATATTATCCCCCTTTATAAACCAAATAGATAAATTTCCAACACATTTTATCCCAAAAATAAAATACATCACCCATAAAAATTAGAAATAACACAATTAAATAATTATTTATAAAAAATATTTAGCTACCCTAGAATAAAATATTCTAAAAAAATTTCACTAAAAAATAAAAATTTGATATTATTGGAATTTTGTAAATGATATGTAATGAATATTAATTTCCAATAGTGAAAAATTATAGTGAACGGAACCAATATAAAACATATTATACATGATTATCATCTAAAATAAAATAAATTTTAATGTACATTACAAAATATTATTTGATAAATCAATATGAATATTCATACTACTCATAATGTAATGAAAAAATACTTGGGAATCCCAACCAGTTTAGTTCCAATAGTATTTAAAATTGTTCCCTTTTGGTACCCATTCATTTGGATTACATTGAACATTAGAACCCTTCCTATATGAAGAACTAGGTACATTTTTGTGGACAAATTTATGTTTATGGAATGTACGAAAAATATTAAAGTAAATTCCATGAATTCCAAATTCATAACAAATAACCAAAAAATACCAATTAATAAATTTAACATTACACAACATAAAATGAATAGTATTATCATGTTTCTATTTTGAAACAATTATAAAAAAATAGGGGTCCTGAATAAACATACTCCTTTAAAAATGTTTTCCACATGATACTTTTAATTTGTGCCATCATAAAAATTAGAATAACCACATGAATTATAAATTTTCAACATTTCACCATCATCCTGAATATTTTTAGATTTTTCTTCAACTGGAGATATACTATCTAATAATAAATTAAAATTTTCAATCATCCTTCTTTATATTTTTAAAATTGTATTATTAAACCTATCATTATGATCATTATTATTTAATTTTTCAATATTATCATGTCATAATCATACTACGTAAATAGATAATATTTTATTTGATTCAATAACATCATTATAATCGCAATTAATAGATAACTATAAAACCCCAATTTCATTAATTGGTTCTTGGTAATTCTTAATAACCTCATATAAAATTATATTATTATCTTAATGTGTTTTAAAATCAATAGCCTTAAATGATTAAAATATATTTTATTCATTACCATATAACTTATTTTTATGATAATAGTTTCTCTTACCCAACATATACAATTATTAATTCATGAATTTTTTCATTTATTATCTAAAAATAACTAATATAAATCATTTTGATATTTTATTAATTTAATTGGATAAATTTTATGTCAAAAATATCAGACTAGTTATCAAATATAATTATAATCAATATAAACCTCTAGCACAAATTGATTGGTAATATATAATGTGTAAAGAAGTAAAAGTCAAAAAAGGGAAGTGATCTTATACTAAATGATATATCTCGAATGATTTATGGATATATATTAGTGATGTTGTGAATTTTAATTTCATTAAATTTTCAATTTTGTTAAGAATGAAATCTTATTTTTGTGGGTTAAAAATGTTTATCAATAAGTTTTTAAATTTATGATAATAGAGAAAGTGTGAAATCATTATAGGGAAAGTTAATGACATGAACGCACACATTTTTTTATTGAATTCTAGTCAAAATTGACCATAGTTGACTTTTCACACCCCATCTATTGGAGCGTGTTACCCACTAATAAATGAGTGATAATTTTAATTGGTAATATCATAATCATATACAAGTATAATTGGATCAATTCTAATACATTACTTATATATTGTCGCATCCCCAATCCTAAATCACAATTTGCGGTAAAAGAAAAACCCATGATTTCAATGAGGGGAATGAACAACATAGGTATTTCAAATTTTTTCAGGTGATGATAAGAGAGTTAAATTATAGTTATTATAAAATATTCTAAGAAAGAAATTATTTGTAGAAAAAATTTCATAGTCTAAGTGAAATAAATATAACAATAAATATAAAAATTAAGAGTTTTAGATAATTTTGTTATAAGATAATTTGATACAATCCATTTAAAATGAACCAATAATTTACTCAAGGTGGTTTAGTACACGTACTACTTTTCTCTTAATGTTGAATGATGTTAAATATTTCCAATCCCACAGAGATGGCTAAATAATGTATAATGAAATTTCACATAAGATAACATTAACAATCATAAATTCCAAACTAAAAATTATATCATATTTTATATACATGACTCAATAAATTTAAATAATAAAAACTCATAAATGATAAATTTACAATTTAGAAAATCAAATTAAAGAAAATAATAATGACAATTGGAAATGATCAAGGAGATTGAGATAATTGATATTGATAATTATATCATTCTAATTTACAACATTTTTTTTCAAATTTTTAATAACTTTAAAACATAATTATGAAATATTTCACTGATAGTTCTATATGAATAGATTAAATATATGTCATAAATCTCGCATGGATTCAATCCATAATAATCAAAACATGAATTTAAAATTTGTTTCTGTATTAGTAATGTGAAAATGACAAAATTTATTGTTATTTACTAAATAATTGTAATATAACAAAAATTAATTAATTATTTTTAAATATTATAATCAATGAAATATATCTAATAAAATAAATTCAATGTATTTAAATTTCATACTATAAATAAATGCATGAATGAAAAAAAATTAATTTTATATATAATTTTTTAAGAAAACAATGATAAATATTAAATTTTATCTATATCATTTATAATAATATATTTAATGTACTAAATAATAAAATATCTTGTAATTACCATGAATAAGATAATATATAATGGAATTTATGAAATAGGGTAAACTGGAGATTTCAGATTTTATGACAATATAGTTGTTACTTTAATACGATTTGAAGAGTTAAAATTTAAATTCAAAATTGTTTATAATGGTAACCAATAAATTTTACATGTGTCATAAGGCTATGATGTAATATGCAAAATCTATTTAATGGTACCTCAGTATCATTGTAAAGGTTACATTATAATTATTTTAAATGGTAGATAAGAATGTTGAACCATTGAATATAGGTAGATATAAATTTATACTATTAGCATAGGAGTAATATAGATTTTATTCAATGGGTAAAATTATAAATCTAAATTTTTTATAAATGTAAACATGAATTTAAATTTCTCAAGTAATGGTAAAAATTAACTAATTTAACATTAGAAAAAATAAATAATTATAAAGTGAGGATTAAACTAGACGTGTTTAAAGGTAAATGTATCTTACGTAAGGGTAAAAAAATAAATTTAAAATTATATAAATGTATATAAAATTTTCTTAGTGATAAATATTGTTATGTAAAATAATAATCAAGTTAATATTTCAAAAAATTTATCAAGAAATAAATATAATTATTAGTATAAATTTTAGTAATAATTGAGGTAGTAAATAATAATCAATTTAATTACAAAAAATTATTACTTTAAACAATTTATTAATTAAAAATATGATAATATAATAATTTGGTTCAAGGAGAAAGAACAAAATTCTTGACAGAATTTGATAGTTTTTACATGGGTATACCTATGTTGAATACTTTTAAATTTTTCAGATAGGCTTCTAAATTAAATATATTTGAATGAAATTGGTGGTTTTTGGATACCCTATGTCATATAAGGATATTACATAGAATGTAGGTTGCATTTCATGACCCTTATGAACTAATAGTTCTTATGAAAGTAGAATTCGTAATTTTATTTAGGAATCAAATTAAATGAAATGATTGGATTGAATTGTTAAAATTGTTTATATATTAATATTAATAATGTAGTGAATAATTTCATGAGAATTTAAATTTTTTTGATTAATTTTAGAAAAATTTATTGGTTTGAAATATTAGAATTTTTTGATTATGCTAATTCTTAGGAGAGATTACATGGATTCATTATGAAATAATTTTTTATCAAATTCCAGGGATGAACATCATATTTCACATAGGGAATCATGTGAATATAGTTAGAAAAGATATCCATGGATTCAATGAAGTAATTAAATATCTAATTTCTATTATATTACAATGGATTATAAGTAGATAAATTAACTTGAATTTAATTGTTTTGATCCCCTGTTGATTTTTAATGACTATTTTTTTTGAATTCACAATATTAATGTTATAGATTTTTATGTGGTACACTTGTTAAATGTTATAGGATGAGATACCTGAACTTTTATAATTTATTATTTATAGATATTTACATGGGTTTGAGAATTGGAATATAATGGAATCATTATTTGGAATATAATGGGTAGTTAATTATGATAAAATCCAACTGTTGTTCCTGGGGAATTAAAATGAGGGAAATCACATATATGTGATGTGGATTATACATATGGTACATTGTTAAATATTATTCAATGGTGTTCCTTGGATCACAATTAATATAAGATGATTCTATCTTGCCGAGATATTAGATATGTTAATCAGATTGTGTTTTCTTAGGTTATGTAGAAAAGTTTCATGGGACATCGATGTTCATTTTAATTTAAAAAATAATTATTTTTTCCATCATTTAATTTTTGTGGTACATTATTTCACATTATATTCTCATAGTATATTTGTTTTAAAAGCATTATTTGTGGATTAATTGTCATTCTCAAAATTATTTTTTACTCCATGTATATTGGGGACATGGTAAATTTCTACAGTCATTGTTTATATGTTTAGACTATTTCCCGCCATGATAATAGATATTATATCTAAGATGCGGTTTTGGAGATAATACCCACTATAGATTTCATGAGATCCATGGTTATAAATTCTTTCAATCTCTTTATTCTTATTCACTTTTGGGTTTGTTTTGTATTAATTGAATGATATGTATTATCATATTGTATTTGTAAATAAACCTTATGTTATTGAATGGGATTTGACATAGTGTTTTACTATATAATTTTATTAGTCTAGTTTTACATTTTATATGTTATTTCCCATAAATATGATTAGTTTAAATCTATGATAATAATTCTATAGTCTCTATATTGATATATCATAGGCCATATCTAGAAGTCAAAATAAAAGTTCATAAAAGGGGTTGTGCTTGGTTTTTTGTAACACCTTAAACCAATGAACTAGTTTAAGGTATTTTTTGAAAGGGTGTAAAAAGTGGTATAAGAGCCATGTCTTTTATGTTTTATGACAATTAGGGTATTATAAACACATTACTAGGACATTGTCACATCTCTATAATGATCTCTCATGTCAGGGTTACATTCCAATTTATTGGGAAAATCCATGTTTCTAGGGACATGAATTGTTGTTTTGTCCTCTCATATCTATAGTTGATTGATTTCCACCTCCACTAGTGAAAATTGGTCTGATGTTAGTGATTCATGATATTTTTAAAATTGATCGGTATGGAATGATGGTTTATCAATTCTAACATCATACTAGGAACATAATAGTTATATATCATCCATATATTTCATTGGATTTATATTTTTATAGAATTCATGAATATATTTTCATTATATATTCCATGAGACTTGTATAATTTTTTTATTCAAATTTATATATGGTTTAAATAATTTATTGGTGTTTAAAATTTAATTTTTTTAATCATATAAATTTTTATTATAAAATATATGTTAATGGCTACATTTTATCTAACCAAATAAAAATATAATTCTTGGTAAATTTAGTAGATATAAATGAGCTACATAATCAACATTTATTATTAAATAAGGTAGAAATATAAAATTTATGGTCTTTTACATTAAAACATGTCTATTTAACTCCATAAATTCTAATATGGAATGATATATTTAAAAAAAATGATTAACTAAATTTTTTTTAATGAAAGATAGAAAGAACGAAAATGTGGATCTATGAGAATAATGATAAATTGGATTAAATATTTAATGGGTAATTGAAGAACAATTGGGATATAAAAACAAGATATTGATAAAATAATTTATTAAACATAAGGGGTGGGCTCTTGAATTTTAATTCGAACCAGTGTCAATAAATAGTTGTGCAAATCACATCATAAATGGTGTTTTCCTCTACAACTTGTGATTGAATCATAATGTAGCAGATAGGTGATGATAGAATTTGAATGGTTAGTACAATAATAAATTGATCATTTATATAATTAATATGATCTTTTAGAGAATAATGAAACTTAATAATGATTTTGTGTAAATAAAACTATTTTTTACAATATATTAGATATTTAACCTCTTAAATATTGAATGGAATCATAATTAACCATTCCATTAGATATGATCGTAGATAAAAAAAATGTTTTTTGAACCATATGTATGATGAGAATAAATAAATAAAAGAAAATTAAATGTTTATTTCCATGATTGGTAGGAGGGGTTTGAGGGATAACCCATTTTGTGACCATTTGTTAATGGTGTTGACCAAATTTTGGTTGAGTTAAAAGTGATAGTAACTATCTGAACCAATTATTTTACACATATTATTTCATTATTAATAGTAATAAATATCAATTAATATAACTAAATGATTATAAAGTAATAGTTGCACTATTATACATGAGTTTTAATAATAAAAACATGGATTATTTATTTATTTTTCCATAGTGGGCTTTGAGAATCCATTCAAGTTCCTAAATCTACTTGAGAATATTTTGGACTACATAAAGAAATTATTGAGCTAAAACTCTTATTATGGTAATAAAAAAGATAATTAAAACAAGTGTGACGAGGTTTTATAATTATAACTTAAAATATAAGGAGCATGATTAATTACATGGAAGAAAAATGTAAAGAACATGGTATCATTAGATCACTACATCAAATGACATGTTGAAGAATGAAAAAAACATAATTTCAACCTCAGTCAATGCTAAATTCAATCAAAATATAAAAAAGTGAAAAATTTACAACAATTTATTAAGTTTAATATCTAATCATGTACATGACTCTTCGTGATACTAAAGCATTACCCAATCCATTGAAGCATTATATTTGTGCTCCCATATTATCATGTTCTTGATCTATTTTTCCCACATAAATGAACTCAATACTATATTATAAAATAGTAATTATTCTTGGAAATATAATGGTATTTATAATCATGAATCAAATTATAATGAAAAAATATCATAATTAACAGATTTTATAAATGATAGTTGGGAATGTATTACTGTATCAATGGTGGTGAAAATAAATTAGGTATATATGTGAGAGGTACATTTAAAAAATTGAGATTCATTACCTGAAATAAAATGTTATTTTCATTAATGAAAATAAGTTTAAAAATATTAATAACATTTATAATGAAATAACAATTTATATTTTGGTAAAAGTAGTTGATTTTATGTTGATGGAAAAGGATTTTGAAAGATCACATTTATCATTTATGAAGATAATATACACTATTGGGAAATAATTTTTTTAAAAATAAAAATTCATAAACCATTGTGCCGAAATTATTATATGAAGGTAACCATAAAATATATTAAGTAAGACAGAAAAATAATATAAAAACGATTCTTTGGGAAAATATCCTTCCAGATTTGAAAAAAAATTAATTTTAAATTTAAAATATATTCAAAATATATTTCATTGGAAATAAAAATTAAATAATTTTTTATGATTATTTAAAAAAATGTGGTTTTGACTTTGGTAAACCCCATAATCATTAAAATAAAGATTCCTTTATCATTTTTTATATTATCTAAAGATAACTTCTTTAGATAATTACATTATTATTCCTTTCAATAAAATCATAAAAAATGGGTAAATATGTCTTCAGAATAATTCATAATGTATAAAAATGTTTTTATATCATTTTTAAAAAATGTTGATTTTGATGAAAAAGGATTGTTGACCTAATAGAGAAATAATGATAGAATTTCTTATAAAAAATTATATGACAATTCATGTTTATATGATTTTAAATTTGTTATATTACTTAAAATATATCATTAATATAAATTGGATTAGAAAATATATTAATTTTATGATATAAATATCATATAATACCAATAAGATATGAATAATAAAACAATCCTAAATAATGTTGAGATTGTCAAATATATCGTACAAATTAAGTAACTTTTGAATCATTTGCTCAATAATATAAAAAATGAAATGTTAAATACTAAAATGTTAAATAGATTCATGATATTACATATCAAATAGAATTTGTATACACCACAGAAAATAAATATGTGGTGAATAAGATGTATGCCTTACTGTTGTAGATGTGACAAAATAATCACTTATAATATTTTTGTCATTTAAGTGAGTGTTATTTAGTTGGGAGATTATCTATAATATATGTATATATATACAAAAATGAATTTAAAATTAATATAAAATTAAAAAATACATTTGACAACTAGTTGTGGAATAATATACTCAACGAAGCAGATAGATAACGAAATTAATGAAAATTGTGTTAAGAAATCCCTTACCTCATGCTTCTGTTTAGTTAAGATATTTTTAACCAAATGTATGGTAGTTTTAAATTATTTATAAATATATAAAAATATATTATTATTTCAAATAAGATATATTATCATTTTATAGCATCTTATAAACCATTCATCAATAACCATTCATTAGAACTTTTCTTTATGTTGTTTATTTCTTGATTTATCATGAGTGTTTCATAATAAAAATTCAGAATCATGATGTTATGATACTGTTACATTATATCAATAATTATATTAACATTATAATTATAATTTTTTTACATTATATATATCATTATAATAAATATATGATTATTTAAAATGGATAATGAATCGCATTGCTTCATAGAGGCGGTGAGTCATACACAGGTAAAAGTGATATTGTAACTCCTTAACAGGTGAAAGCCTAATGAAATGGATTTTGTAATAATTTATAATAATGATTAAAAGGAAATTAATATTATATATAAACCTAATATTAGTCCTTATTAACATTTATGTAATGAATAAGTGACCAACATATCGCATTGCATCGTGTGGTTGTAATATGACGGACACACAGACGACATTATCACATCATCTACGGAATAGAATGTAAGAAGGCATATATTATATAATAATTATATATGTATATTTATATCATAATTAAAATATATTAAAATTATAAAATTCATTATATATATCCTTGAGAAAATGTAACAAAAACAGATTAATTTCAATTCACGAGGAAGTATTCTACCGTATAAACAGACAATGATTTCTTTTCTAATTTGAGGGAGGTCGAAATGGTTGTAGGTCATGAACATAACATAAAAATACCTCAGTATATAAATTATAAATATTTTATTATATAATCATGTTTCAATAAAAAATTTAATAATTTTGGGAAAAAATTAATGGTGATTTCATAGTAAGGATATAATATCTTTTTTTTGGGAACTGCAATACATTTACACCAAATACCTTTTAATGAGAGAATCAAAATAAAGATAAAGGCTATGTAAAATGAGTAAGAATATGAGGATTATTATTTGGATGAAATGGTATTATACTAAATATTCATCGAATGAGGATAGTATGACAGGGGTGAGTCCCTTTCAAATTTGGGGAAAGGAACCCACATGGAAACTACATTGACATTTCCAAAAAGTCTTTAATTTGATAAAATATTTCATATAAATAAGGTTCTATATTACCATAGTTAAAATTGTATGATGTATAAGAATTAAATATGACCAGAAGTTGAAATTATATAAGGTTTTTTAAATCATTAACACATATCATTTTTTTAAACTGCGGTAAAACCATTTTTAAATTAACTGTGATAAATTGTTTCTTACTTTTCATACTATTAATTATAAAAATAATTATTTTGTACTTATTACATAGTATAAATGGTTGGAATACAAATATGAAATCAATATTTAAAAAATAATCACTTATAAGTGGAATAATTTAAATAAGGAAAACTTTATATTCTTTGAAAAATTAAGGTTTAATGGTAATATTTTCACAAGTATAAAAATAGTTTATAAAAATAATCAATACTGAACTGATTATAATGGCCTAAATTTTATTAATATATATATATATATTTAAGAAAATTTACTTTTAAAATTTCACTATAATAAAATTGATATTGTCCAACCATTAAAGAAAAATTCATTCCTTTAAAAAATTACTTATTTATAACTATTCATCAATGAATGATGCTTTTAAAAAAATCCCATAATTTCACCTGAAGATAATATGATCATTATGATAAAAAGAAATTTAATAATCATGTAGATAAATTTTCTAAATGTTGTAAAATAAAATTTTAAAATATTGTTACATGGGGATAATAATTATTTATTTAGAAAACAACTTATTTTTTCAGATTAAATTTTAATTTCATTGAATTGGTTCTTTTTTTATTTATAATCCATACATAACCATTTATTTTATTATTTAAATTTCTAAAATATATAATTTTAAACATTTATATAGTCATATTCATAACTTTCTACATAACATCTGAGTAATAATGGTCAGGTATAATTAACAATATTCTAATAGAGCATCATATTACATTTAAACATGGTGTTATGTGCATTTAATGCTATCGATTATATTAAATGAATTTAATATTAAATAAATTACAAATACATATGGTTATAAATATTATTTTAATATACATATTTAATTTCATATGAAATATAAAAAATTATGTAATTACTTATGTCTCAGGGATTTGTAGTTAAACAAGGTTATGATCCCTTTATAGTTTGTGTTCATGTGTTTATATATATGAAATCCTTGAGACTCATGGTTAGTTTTCCCCGATTATGAAACATGACATTATTATATGTGTATGTAGTTATTTTTAATGATTTAATAAATTGTATTTGTTTCAGACATAGCTAGGTTGAAAGAACTAGGTAACCTTAGATTCAACACTACTTTTCAGTTAGAATATTATTTGTGATATCTAAGGAATACCTATGAGTGGGTATCAAATAATTATTGTTTTTTATTTGATTTTGTTATATTGGGATGATGTATTAATAGGTTATATTTGATCAAGTTAAGTTATATTTGGTGTCTAATTTTTTAAATTTATATTAATTTGGGTTTGAGTAAGAAGAGAACTCTATGTTGTAGTTCTATATTATTTATACCTATTTTTTGAAGATGGATTCTTCATATGCATACATAATTAACATTATGGTGGTGTAGAAATTAAATGGTTGGTGATGGTCCTGGATTAGAGGGTCTAGAATAAGTGAATAATGGTGAAACAAACAGGGATGGAATTAAATCACGAGAGTGTTTTAGAAGTAATTAAATTCAAGAGAATTAATAGCATATTCATATAAGATTTTGTTCGGTGGATTGTCTTGGACATGTGGTTTGATGAGGGTTATTATTCTATTAGAATATTTTCACAAATCCATTTGAGATACCATTATTTCATTGTCTTAAGACACCTTATGTTCTATAGATCATTTTTTATAAGCATGTTTTGAGTGTAGGATAAGTGTGGTGTAGGGACCAATGTGTATTCAATTAGTTATGGAATGATGTGTGTGATGTAAGATGTTCTGTGCTAGAAATATCCCAAAGGGAGGAGTTCTCCTATGATGAATAAGAGATTGGTGGGATCCTTAACATGTGTATGAGAAGGTGTTACTAATGTATGACTTAATAGATTGCGATTCCTAAGCGGGAGAAGTTAATGATTAAATGTGATCCAATTGTGTTTTAGTAATATTAATGGGGAATATGCCAATTTAATTGGTGTGGGGCATCTCACATATTGTGATCCGATGGATTATGGGAGATACCCCTCGACTAACATTATTGTTTATATTATGATCACATTCTATTCCTAGGGGTTTATAAATTTTTCATCGCTGAAGAAATATATGTATGTGTTAGTGTTTAATAATATAGATCACATGGGATCTCTTGTGATAAAAAGTGGATGTTTTATGATTATTTAATTCATACGAATTCATGGAGGAGTGTACTAGAACAATATTGGATCACCTTGAGTTTTACACAATGAATTATGTGACTTTGAAATGTGATGATTTATTGGTTATGGTTTTCATTTGTTCTAATTTGGTTTTATATGTCGCAAATGAGGTTATGGTGATGCCGATAAATAATAGGGTGTGATAGCTCCATCAGTTCTAGTTAATCCTAGTAATGGAATTAGGTGTATACATTGTGGGAGAAAATATATTAAAATAACTATAATGTGTATGTTGAAGGTTTTTAATATAATGTATACATTATAGGGATTTATATGTAAATTTGTTAGTATAAAATTCATCATATGCTTGTTTTGGCTATTACCCTCACCATGAACTAGGTTTTGAGGACACCGTAGATGAAATTTATGTGTGTTGGTGATGTTAACAGACTAGTATATTGTGTTTTGTTAATTATTTTTCGATTTAAGATCATGTCTAATCATTCCGAGTATTGAAAACCTTATCATAGGCAAATAGAATCTGGAATTTTTTCATGTCTAAGGAATTTTACAACTCTTAGTTAGTAAATTCGAATTAGCTACAAAATGATTGACCCTTTTGGTAGTGTGTTTGAGTTTTGAGACTTATTTTGTCCTAGTGGATATGAATTATTAAGATGTTTGATAGGAATCAAATAGAAAATTCCTAATTTATTTTTATTGATGTTCTGTAAATTTTAAAATTTTATGATGTCCAAGAGTTGTTCTATGGGTGAATTTAATAAATTATGCTTCAACAATTGATATTGAGAATGGTAGTGTGGGAAGTCATTTGTTGACCCAACTGAGGTGTTTTGTTGATTTTCATCTTGGAATTCGGTTTTATATAATTATAAAAAGTTGTTATAATGGGAATCATGATAGGATATATTTTTGATTCATTGATTGGTATATTAGAGTTTTTATAATATTCAAACAAGATCATCCCAATATTAGTATTTTATTATAAATAGACATGATGGTTGGAAACTAATCACGATATATAATATTTATAATGATGGGAAGAGTAGATTGTTGAAAAATGATTTCAATGGAAAATAAATTTTGGTATCCAGTGAATGGGCATGGCGAATCTCATAATATTTTCCCTGACACAGAGTAACAACATTTAGGAGATTTAGACCAATGTAATATCAGTGAGATGGGTGTTTCATGTTGGACCCTTATAATGAATGTATATATTTCATATGAATTTTTGTTAGTGGTTGATTCATGGGGGAAAATCATTGTAATTTAAAAATGGATGTAGTGAATTACATTCTAGGGATGGGAATTCTAGAATTCATATTGTATACTTCCGTATGGTAATGTCTTATACTAGGTAAATAAGGTGTTATGAGCACCATCTCACATGAAAAATTATAATTATTATATGAAATTTCCATAGTGGTATGGTTCATGATATTTAGATTCTTATCGATGTGGTTGGGATACTTATGTCGACATGATTGGATGGAGTGCCAATTGGTGGAATTAATTATTTTAGAAGTTGATTCCTTCTAACATATCTATATTATATCAACATGGTGATAGTATTTGGTTGATACCATGACCATATAATTTCAGGGTGGATAGAGATTTACAATTTTGGAAATTAATGGATTGTAGATATGATTTGTCTTATAAGATGATACTAAGGGAGTTCTTTGGATTGTAGTACACCATATAATTATTTATGGGTAAGGACCATTTCAATTAGGTTTTACTAAACATTTCTAATTATGTGTTGACTAACACATCATGTAAGGGTTCAAAATAAGAAGAACACCAAGGTTTGAGTGTCAATTTTTCCGAATTTTTCACTGTTAGTTGGTTCATGTTGGGGACTGGTAAATGTGTGTTGATGATCAGGTGTTGAAACTGAATATTTTTATCTTGAATAAATATAGTATTGTAAATGGGTTTATGAAAAAAATTGAGGAGACATCCTGATGCCTGTTTTGAGGCAAGACCATGTAAGATTGATAGTCTCTTAAAGATGACCATTCTCTTTTTTTTTTGTGATTTTAATAGATACTATTCTTTTGTAGATTCGTTATGTATACCCATGAGGTTTGATATTTTGAATTGAGCGTTAATGTATTTAATTTACATTTGGTCATTATTATTGGGTTTATTAATAGATATACAGTGTTGAATATATGATAATGGTATATTTAACAGTTAATATAGTTGGGGACATTTTGTAGATTACAATAATGGGGATCCTTTATGAGGTTTTAATGGTTTATGAGATCCTGGGTTGGGATTGAGAGGTGTGGGAGTATGATTTCAGACTAGATGAAGCTGATGAAGTCTCGTTATCAATCAAGTGGTAGTTTAGGAATGGTATAGGATTACCAACACTCATTATATATTAATCGATCCATGTACTACCCGGCCAATGGGTTATTTATTCCAATTTTGAAATGGGTGATATAATGATTATTTTACCAAACAACCAATCATTATTATCGTGATTTTTGACAAATTAATGGCCATTTCTATCCTAAAGTATCCATCCTCATAATCTCTTTTTCCATGGTGTATATTCTATATTTCATGTTCGTGTTCACTATTAAATTAGATGACAAAGGTTAGATGGTATATCGTAGAGTCATTAAAATTTACTTCTTCATGATATTTATTACTATTTTCTTCTCAGAATTTCTAGGTAATAAGAAATATTTTATATGTTTTAATGGGTTTGTAAAAATCCATACTTTGCACATGAATCGAAGTCCAATACCAGATGAAAAGTTCCTTCTGGGAAATAATTATTTTATTTATGTTAATTTTCATTAATCTCAAGGAGTTATATTGTGTTTTTACATGTGCGGTTATGTCGAATCAATATGTTCTTTACCAAATAATTAAATTAAATTTATAGATGCCTTATTTTCCAAAGGAATACCCTTATTAAATCAGATATATGTGTTAGACATAGGGAATTCTAGGTTTTTTCTTTTAATAAATATATTTATACATTTCATTATCTATAGTTTAATTAATATGGGTTGTTTTAGAATACCCTTAGTAATATATTGATTTTACATTGAATTTTTGCTTCATAGGATGACCCTTAGGTACCAATAGTTCATAAAACCACAAAAATATTAAATTAAATTATGAGATGAAATAAATTCAAAACATGGATTGATGAGTTATATTAATTTTTTGTAATAAAAAAAGTGGAAAAGGTTATATTGTTATAATTGATTGATAATATTTATGTTTGGAGTAATGTTTTATTTGACAATATTCAAATTGTCTATGAGCATTTGAATCCATTTTAGGTACTCCTTGGATTCCTTATGTAATGTATTTGTGTCAAATTTTAAGTAAAACAATTATATTTTTCTTGGGGACTCTTGAGAATTCTGATTGTGAAGAGTTAATATAATTTAATGAGATATAATTCTATATAATTCCTCCATCAAACTAGGAGAATCAATATAGAGTCATTATCATGAATATAATGGGTGGATTCCTTTGATATTTAGTACATATCTAAATTAATTGAACACCATATATTAATTTAATAGATTATAGAGTGGTAAAAATGTTTAATATTGCTTTCTCATCTCCCAAATTATAATCAATTATTATTGGTATTGAATTCCTTGATTTGGAGCATCAGATTCCAATAAATCAATGTTTTTGAATCCTAATGGTGGACCTTTGATTTATCCTTCTATGATATTTTTTTGTATTTTCGCATAGATAATGGACATGTGATATATATGGAGTCTAATTAGGCGATATGGTTATGGGTTTCTTTTGTGATTCACCTAGTCACCATATTAATTAAGTAAGCTTCCATCCCCTTTAACTACCATTTTTTGTCAGAGAAGGTATTATCATACATGTTTTTTACATTTAATACCAAAATCAGAACATGTATCTATTTAATTATCTGCATTATTATTTTCACTAATTTATGTATTTATTTCACACCATAATTATATATGACCAAATATTCGATTTTCAATAGCTTCTATTTGTGGTAACATATTAATTTTTACTCAAACCCGGCTCGAGTCACCTCACCACATTGGTACCTAAAGAGATTTCACTTTTACATAGGTTATAGGTATAGGGTGAGGGCTTATTTGATTTATTATTATATGATTGGGTTGTATATTGGGTTCCTTGAGACATGATAGATCTCCAGACATCAAAGGATACAATTTATTTTGTTTTATTGACTTTTTTTACCCTTAGAAAGGTTTTAATTGATTTGACTGAGTTATATTCCATGTTTGTATTTATTTATCATTATTATGGTATTACATGGTACATGACATAATATTTTTAACATGATGTTTAATTTTCTACATTATATTGTTTTTGGAAATTTCTAAAAATTTTATTTGATTCACACCCTGATAATGATAACATAGTCTCCCAATGGATAACTCAGTGGATCTAAATTACAATTGGAATTATCTAGAACATGGGGATAAATACCTTTGTTCACATGAAACACTATCCTATGAAACTATGCCATGTCTTATGGGATTTTGTGTGATGTACTAGATGTTTATTCATTGGTGACCACAACTGAGACCCCGTTGATGCTACTATATATATGTTACATGGGAGATTGATCTATAATGAATTTGAAGTTATGATGGTATGTAAAATCCCCCATTGGGTTATCTTGGATCATAATGGTATTTTTAGATGATTTCAATATACAAGTTCTATATTTAATGGAGGTTATCTCTCCCACACTCTACAGATATGTTCCCGTAGCTCTATGTAGTTTCCCAAGAACTGCCATTATTTTTACCCAATCATGTATGTGAACAATAAATATTGATGTTTATAAGGCAATATTGAATAAAAAATCATTTAGTTATGGTTCCATTTATGATATAGTAATTCATGAGCATACTCATGAGTTATTGGTGGGGATACAACATGGGAACAAGTGTCCTCTTAACAGTCGGGGGGTACCTTTTATGTTGGATCAATGGATTTTGGTTATATCCTAGATGGTTCGTTTATTTTTGTAAATGTTGATGAACAATATTATTAATATTTTTTTATAAAAACATGAAAATATAATAAATCATTTCACTATGTCATCATATATAATATTAAATTTAATAAATTACATTCATTATAGAAGGATAAATCATTTTTTTCATACCTTCCAATTATAATCTGGTTCAATATTTTTTTCATGTATTACAAAGATAAAAAATAGACCAATTTATGAGACTAATTTTTTTTATATAAAAATTACCTTTGAGTTTGGATATTTTTCTTGAAAAAATATATTCATAGATGGAAATTCGCATAAACATTTTAATTCAACATTTATGATAGATTGAATTGGGTGTGATTGAGGAACTGACTTCCATATGAATTTAATCACTAGGGTTCTCATATTGTGATTCTTTAGAATAGGTGTAGCTCAAGAAAAAGGGAGTTTAAGTTCACCCAACCATTTCACAATTGTTTTTTGACTATATTACAATTCTCTTATTTGTTTTAATAATACTTTTGAGTCCTTATCTAATCTAATTATGGGACTGGTTTTTATTTATGTTACAAAATAATAAAAATTATTTATTTATGGGAAAATATATGTTTATTAATGTGTTTCTATATTTAATGTAATTTAATGAGATTCATAATTTTTATTGTTATGGTTTAATTTCATAACACGGTGAATTGTTTATTTCATTAATGTTAAGGGAGATGAAATATATTGCAGTGACATTATTTTGATCATAAAAGTGGCATCCAACATTTCAATATAGAGAGAATCAAGGTTATCTTTGTTCATTAAAACATAATGCGACACATAATACTGTATATGATCATGAGAAAAATTTGTACTCAAATAATTATAATTAAATTTAAAAATGTAATTTATGAAAAATTATTCCTATAGTAGTTTGTGGTCTACAAATATACTAGAGTCCAATTATGACTGGTATTAATGTTAATGTGGCCAAATATTAGAACATTTTTATTTAAAAAATATGTCTTTGTGAGTTATATAAATTGATCAATTGAAAGGGAAATAGAAAACTGATTAATAGTGAGATAATATTTCCCAGAATTAAATGGTAGATTGATTACATGGAGAGAATTTTCATTTCAATTGGAAAAATAATTTCATCAAAATAATACACCAATGAAAAGAGGAGATTTTTTGTTTCTGTGTTTGGATCGTAAAGAGACATCTTATTTATCCCATTGAAATAGTAATCAATGAACACATAGATTGTCTAATAAATTTTATTTTCATATTAAGAATAATTTGAAATCAATTTAATTTAATGTGTTAAGAAAACATTTATTAAATGTTTAATAATATGACTATGGCACTGGCTACATATTTTAATATCATATTGTAGGGATATATGTATCGTGAAATATATTATAAAGTGGATTGTGTGGGGCTTCTACATATGGGTCATCCCTTATGGATATTATAATAAGTGGATATAGTGAATTATTAATGATTTGATACATAAACCTATTTTGAGTCCCACCAGAATATCTTCTTTTTTTTGGATTATTGATAGAGATGATTGAAACCCCAAACAAGTAATTTGATTAAAATGGTAGATATAGGATTTGTAACATATTTTTACGCCTCATTTTCATAATGGACTCTAAAATCCACCATGATAATAGGGAAGATAAATTTTGTATGGGTTTAAATGGATTACATTCCATAACCCTGTCATAGTCTCACTTATGTCACAATGATATGGACCCAAATTATTAGTGGAATGTATGGTTGAAAATTTCATTGTGGGGCCAATCTGCAAAATATGAAAGGTGAGAGACCACTTTTTCCAATAGAATACATGATTAATGGGGTGATCATATGTTTAGATACCTTAATCAGGTATATTGGGTGGATATAGACGGATCATGGCTTATATTTTCATGTTTTTGGCCATTAGTGATGAAAACCACAAAGTATTTCTAAATTGGTAAGGAACGACGAGGATGTTCGTCAAGAAATATGAAGGTGAAAAATATAAATTCTGAAACTAATTGATTTATTTCTATAAATTTTGGGAGAATTTAATCAAGTCAAATAAAAATAATTTTAAATGGTTAACATGAAATATAAAAAAATTTATATGATGGGATAAACATTTGAAATGAGATGGTCACCAACTAGGTCACAATGGATTTCCACAGTGATTGTACATGATGTTTGTGCCTCTAATGGTTTTATTATATGTTTATCCTTTAATTGTATTCTTTTGGGAATGGTATAATTTCAGATAACCTCAATTATTAGAATCATGTGCTGTTACCTGTATGGTTACAATGTTTGTATGCCTCGGTAAGGTTAGTCATGTATTCTTTCTTTGAGTTTCAATTGGTCTATATAAGGGTTTTCCTCCTGATTTGATTTTTTATTACGATATTATTTTCATACATTTTATTAAATAATTAAAATTTTTAAATTAATACATTGTGTTATCTTATAGTCTAATGTATCATATTTAAATTTTTATTATATTTTGAGATTAATTTGAATAATTTCCTAATTTTGGATATTGATCTGTTTTAATTTATTTTTATTTCAACAATAGTATTTTCTACAGTGATTAAAAATGTGAAATTATTTATTATCATTCAACAAATATTTGGAATAATTTAATTTATTATCACTAAAAACTCAATTCACCATCTTCTCAACCAAAACTAGTTCACAATATAGTCCTTCAAATCTGTTCATATATCATAATGCATTTGATGTTACAGTTATTTCTCAATAAAATCACCGTGATAAGCTCAAATTTGAGAATAATAGAGATAATTCATTGAGGAAAAATATTATTAATAGGGTCTACACCAGAATATACCTACATTGAGGTCATAAGTTCATGGGAATTTGAATCAGGATTATTTAATCATTCATAATTATCGAATAAATTTTAGGTTATTTTCTACCATGAAATCTGCATTTCATTTCCAATGATGAAGAATTGTTCTTGGCGGACTTGCACAGAAATTATGATGAATTTTAGAGAATGAAAATTCTCCTAAAACATCCATTATTCTGGAAATATCATGTAATATATAGTAGGACGTTTTTGGATTGAAAATTCCTTTCACCTATAATTTTGAAAATATATCTCCTTAACATTTCAATGCTTTAATAATTTTAAATGTCCTTTAACAATAGATTTTTTTTATTTTATATAGAATAATTTCATAATTTAAAAATATATTATTTATTCTTATTTAAATATTTTCAATTACATATTTACTTTAATGTGATCCACAAACGTTTTTCACTTTTCAACTATACTAAAAATAGATAAATTAAAATTTTATTTGTTATAGGGATATAAAAGTAAATTGATCATGTTTTATTATGATTCAATTTAAATAGATTTTTTATATTATTATAGTAATGAAAATATTAAATTCATTATTAATATTTGTACCCTAATTTTCAATATTTTTTGAATTATTCATATCTTTTATCTTTTATCCTTATGATCACAATTTGTGGAAAGCTTCGGTTTGATGTTTTTTTATAGATTATGATTTTATAAAATAGGCCTGCTAGATGATGTAAAAATGTATTTCCCAATATGAAATTGTACTATTATAGTGTAATCACATATTAAATTAAAATGTGATGTATGATATGTCTTGATCACCCCATTTAGTCGAATATTGAATATATTTTGTAAACAATGAAATTAATCACCATGACATAGAAATTATAATATCCATAATTATTTATTGTAAATCATTCTTTTTAATAATAATAATTTATATTTATAATTATATTTATATTTATTTCATATTTTGAAACCCCATAATTATATTTGTGATGTCATTTTTATATTACATTATTAATTATTGGGTGAACATAAATAATGTGTATTGTATTTATCATATATAAGAGTGACCCAAGGTCTTTCCACTATGGTACACTATTAATTTATTAATTTAATATTGGTATGGTACAAACATCCACTTTTAGCCTTCATAATAGAAATTTCAAAAGGTATAAACTTTTTACTCTCATATTTGTATATCTATCTTTGATATGCCCCACATATGTTTTCCTACACTAAGAAAGAATTTTTATTTATTAGAGAACTTGGATACCTAGTTTCTTGATGTGTGTGGATGCATGGAATTGAAAAACACAATGGAGAGTTGGGATAGAGAAGGAATTTCATATAAGGACACAAAACATGGTTAAAAAAAGAAATCATAATGCCCTAAGGATGGATTCATTATAAGGTTATCGTGTAGGCTATTCTTGTGGTTATCCTGAATGCCCCACCCACATCCCAAAATTAATTCCCCATACAATAATATAAAAATTGATTGTATAACACCTATTGTTTCTATACATTTTTACGGTTAACTCATTGAGGTTTATAACTTCATGGGATTATTCATTTCATAACAATACCTCTGGGTTAGAATATTCCATTGGTTTAATAAATATATTTTCCCAGTTTATTCTTATTGTTAGATTATTATATATAAATACCTTCAATGTAGTTTGATTTTAATTTTTAATGATATTGATTTCAATTAATATTATTTTTTGGCTAATTAAACTTACATAATAACATATATATTGTCTACTCAATATTGATGTTGTAGATCCATTTATTGAAGGCTTGATGACACAAATAAATAGATTACATTAATATCAATTATAATATGAATGTTATAAATACCAATTACCAAAATAATTTTTGTATTCAAATGAGGTATGATTATAATAAATTTCATATTCATAATTTTTGGATATAAATATAATTCAAATGAAATTATATTTTTTATTTATATATTTATATCATAAACATTAATAATGTTGATTATGCGTCAAATGGTGTAAAATATTTTGAATAATGATCATTTACTCGATCAAATAGATTTTATGATTATAATATTATTCATATTGAATTTTATATAGTTTTTCAAGATGTTGGTCTGAAAAACATATAATTTTCCAACTTTACATTATTTTCATACTTTAGAAACAATAGAATTTATATTAAAATTATCGAAATAATATATCATCGAATATTTTCCATTGTGTTATATACATGATTTTATATTGATATGTACATGATAAAATGAAACGAATTATCAAAATTTAAATATGTTAATTATTCATTGTTGTCTAATAATGGTGACAATAAAGAAAATGAACAATAAATTTTGTATTCATATGGAAAATGTTCTATTTTATGTATGATAGAGTCAATGAAATGTGAAATGTTATATTTCATTTGGAATGGGATGTATTAGATGAAATGGTTGAAAAATATAATGAAACGATTTAGGACATTGAACTGAATACTAAAATATATTTACTTATCTTTCCATGATGATATTGAAGCAATTGTTCTTATTTGGGAGGGTTATGATGAAGAAATTATATTAATGGTGGTTAATGAAAAACTAGGTCATTGAATAATTAATTTCCATTATGTTTTTTATACCATTAAATAATATTTTAGTTGTCTATATTGAATAAATAAATTATTTTTTATGTATATAATATTTTAAAAATATATATTTTACTTCATGAATAATGTTATGACTTGTTTTATATTTTTTTAGAGTATAATTACAATTAAGGCAATTTAAATTTATTATAAATTATTATATATCACATATGATGTCATATGACATATCTAACATTTATCTACTAGAATTAGGTATGATCCCCATCGTTTTTATGACACATATTTCATTATTAGATTCCATCTGATATATTACAATGTTCATCTCAAATTCTCCATAAAGTCAATTCATTTTCTTCTACTCTAGGGTTTTTGGGGTTACATTATTTAGTAGTTGATGAGTGCTTATCTTTTGAGAATATTATGACATAGTTACCATCATGAGTGTATTGGAAGGTGACCATTATTAGTATGGTTATTAATGTGAAAAAATTATTTATTACATCAAAATACTAATTTTTAATATATTTATTCAATAGATTCAAATAATGATAAGATATATTTAAAATTAAATACATTAGATATTTGTATTGTAAGAAATTTTAAAATCATTGTTCCATGTTACATGTTTGGGGTTCGTAAAAATGATCCCAAGAGTTTATTTGGACCTGTCATGTGTAACCCCCTAAGTCTAGTCAAATAGATTTGTTGTCTACTTTATTACATTGTCATAAGATATCTGGTATCACATAACCAATGATCGACATGTTTAGAAGAAATGTTGAAAAATATATATAAATGATTCCCATTTTATATTATAAATAAAATATATATCATAGTGAGTTTGAATATTCTTTGTCAATAGACTCATTAATTAATCCCTTATTCACATCCCTGTGTAAGATAAAAAAAATAAGGTTGATCTCAAATTATTTGTAAGGGTTTCATAAAATATAATCATTCATGAGTAAATCAGGAATAATATATACAACAAAAAAAATATATGAAAAAACATTCAATTTAATAAAGAACAAGATCACACAAATAATGTATCTATAGAATAAAAGATTAAATATTATGGATACTAAATATGAAAATTATAAATTATGGAAATATATAGTATTTTATGTCATGATATAAAAAATCATCTTATCATTACTATAATGTCCATGTTCTAACATATTTTAAGAGGTGTTAACATATACACAAAAACTACATTTAATAAGCTTATGAAACTAGTTTCTATCAAGAGATATGTCATTGTATTGATGGGATATGTATTTTTGGGACATTCATACCACCCTATGACCAATTTATTTCTTATATATTTAATAATAAATTTAAATCATACATAATATACCTTATCAAAACATATATCTCTATTGGGGTATGAATAAAAACTATAAATATTTCTCTATTAAATCAAATTACATTAATAGTGAAACACTAGATATAGAAAATTATTATTGTTTTTCAATAATATTACCCATGATAAAAATAATGTGGATATGAATGATAAATTATAATCAAAAGAAAGATAATTTTTCAAGATAATGGTAATGATGAAAAATAATAAAAAGAGGTAAAATATGACAAATGATTCATCAGAAATATTGGTTTGATAATAATATAGATTGATTTGGTGAATAATATATAGTGTAATTAGTATATATAAAATAAATTATATATATATAAATATCTCTATATAACCAATGAATACTACTACAACAATCTCAATTTAAAAAATTATTATTGTTGAATTAAAATCCTTTTGAGTCCGATATGTTATAAATAAATTTTCAATTGGAATATTCAAAATGCTATTTTAAAGTGAACAATTAAAAACATTTGAAATATTACTTTAAAAGAAAGTTAAAATTCAGAAGTAACATAAGATTTTAATGAACAATAATTTTATTATATAATAATGAACTTTTTTAGATAATAATGTATAATATTTGAATGGAATAATTATTTAATATGTAAAATATAGTTATAGGATCAATGGTTATTTTAACCATTTAATTTACAAATTAAAGATAATAGATGAATAGTTTGAATAAAACATTGAATCTCTTTATATATTGATGTAATAATAAAATATATGGTTTTTGTGGGTGATATATTATAATATTCACTAAATGAAAATGTAGTGAATCCCAAAAACGAAAATTTAAAATCAATTAAAACCATTTTAATAACATTGAAATTGTTACCCCTTAAAATAAAAAACATATAAAGAAATTTTTCTCACCATTAATAAAAATATATTCAACTTAAATATATCTAATGGGATATATATAAACAAGATAAATAAAAATATTTAAATATAATAAATATGTCTTAATATAGTGAAAAATAAAATTGAAATACCTTACCTCACACTACCACCTAGTTAAAAATTAATTACAATACTCTATAAGTGTTTTAACCTTGTAATTAATTCCTAAAATAACAAAATTTAATTTTCTAATATCATTTATGATAATCTTTAAACATTATCTTAACCTTTCATTAATAATATGTCATTGTTATTATCATTTCATGTTTTCAGTCTATAGTTTTCTCACGTTTTTTTCGTGGAATATATTTCTATTCATGATCAAATGATATATATACATCACATAAAAATGATATTAATGTTAAATTTTATTAATTATTTATTATATAAATATTTATAACCGGCCATGAAAGGCGGTGATTGAAGAAAAATCATTGATTCTATATGCGATAGTGTACTATACACATGAGTGAGATTTTGTTTCCAATTAAATATTGATGGAGATAGGTAAATATAATGACATAAAATTAATAAAGTATTATTATATAGTATATATTTTTTCATTAATTTAAATTTTATTACCTAATTTATTATCTTTATATATGAATAATTATCATGATGATGATTATTTAAAACAATTACATCTTCTTTTGGAGGACACCATTGAATTTATTCTTTATAACCATTGGGATGATAATTTTATGAGACAATGACAAATAAAAAATGAATACATATGTTTAAAATATATTTTTCACGGATTGGATATGATTTATTGCTCAATATGGTCTGATTAATAATGGAGGGGTGGAGTGCTTTTATAGTTAATCAATAAACACACATGGAATTACATATATGTTCTAAATAGAATTACATATTTCTATTTTTAAATTCTATACATGTTACCATAATTGAAAAATATAATACTTTTTATTTTTTAAATACATTTAAAATAAAATTTGGAGAGGTTTATATATCATTATAATCCTCATATCTTAGTTTAACCATTTCATTCAATTATTTTATTTGTAACCCTGGTGACCCCCTTTTCAATATTAAAGGATTATAAATCCACTTATTATGAATAATTTGGAAAAAAATGTTCAAGGTATGAAAATTGATTTCATAACCATTCCTCAATATATTATTTATGATTTTTAGGATTTTTAAATATTTTTAAAATATATTATTAAAGATAAGATAATACTAAATTCATTTCAAAATATATTCACATATTATAAAATTAAAGAAATAAATATTAGAATAGAATAAAAATATAAACACACTACCCATATAACAATACATTACTAATAAGTATAAAAACCATCTGAAACCATATATAATTTAATAAATAATACTTATGATATTATAACAAATATTTATTATTAATTTTTTACTACTGGAAGAAACATTATTCCATGAAAGTGTAACCATTAAGGAAATATTCCATCGTAAAATAATTAAAATAAATTTTCATTATGAAAATATATTATTTATGTTAAAATTTAACATCTATATTCAATCATAAAATATTAATTTACCTTTGAAAAATATAAGAAAAAGTGAAACAGATTGACACATTGGAAATTTCATTCACATAAATCAGATTTAAAGTAATTATCAAAGAAAAAAATAATTTTTTTTCAAAACATTAAAATATTTTATGGAAATGGATTTGATAGTATCAAAAAATAAAATTATGATTGGAAATAAGTAATTTTTTATTCCTAGTAGCATTATTTTAACTAAAATAAAAAAGAATTCCTTACTAAACTAACTAATATTTAATGTGGTTACTATTAATAAATCATGAAAATAAATATGATCTATTTAAAACATTTTAAATAACTATTTCAAATATATAATATATTTTACAAAATTAAATATCTATAATTTATATAAATTAATATAAATCCCCTATAAAACCTTAGTACACAATGTTTTCAATGAAAATTCAGTTTTCCAACATTAAATCAAATTACATTAACACTATGACTAAGATCCATTAATATATGAACATAAATTAATATAATTAATATATATTTATATATAATTAAAATCATTCATTATTATTAAATATTTAAATAATTAAAATTTAAAATATGTATCAACCTAAAATTAGATTTCTAAAAAATAATTATTTTTACAACCATATGAGAATATTATTATTTATATTAAATTGTTAAATATATAATTATTATTAAAAATAATAACAAGTAATATTATATCTATGAAAGTACTAATGTTTTTAATTATACATGAAATCATATTTTGAATATTCATATAGGCTTATTTCGTCCTTGGTTCTTCAAAACCAGTATTCATCATATCAAAATTAAAATTTATATATAATGAAATATCATAATGTGTTTTGAATTAATAGTAATTATTAAATTACTATAATTTATTATTATTTCTATATTCTAATATCTTTAAAAACTCTAAATTTTTATGGTTATTTTTTTTCTATTTGAGGTTGTGTTGTTATTATTCAGAACATCTTCACTATCCGAAATTTCTTATTCTATTTTCTAATCTATCATCAAAACCATTACATATATGATTATCTATATGTGGAAAAAAAATTATATGTTGAGAAAGATCAAGATTGGAACATCCCAAAAATATAGATAAGTTTCTCGGATGAATTTTTTCAGGATTCATTCCTTAGAGTAAATGAATTTTCATATTATGAAATATTTACATAATTTTAATTTAATAATATCATCCTATCATCGTTCCTTTATAAAATTCCGATTGATCTCTTATTCTATTGAATGCTGGTATTTTTTCGTGATGAATTATTGGATCATGAGATTCATATAATGATAGGATGCTCCATTAGTAATAACATCACAATAAAAATGATCACACATGATATCTTAAATTAATAAATCATCATATATAGTGAAAAGAAATTAATTTAATAAATCTCATAATAATTTCATTGAAAATAATTTCATAAATGCTTATCCTTATGAAACATTTATAAGATTAAAATATTTTATTTTTAAAATAAATTATTCATTTCAAAAATAAATTTATTATTATTCCCTCAAAAAACATTATGTATCTCTTAATTTTTAGATTCCAATAATTAGAATACCATTATCATGTATTCTCTCTAGACATTAAAATAACATGAATTACAATAAACCATTAGTGAAAACAACCATTCGTTAAAAAATTAACACTTTTTTCATAGAAAAAATCCAAAAATTCTATACACTCAATCCATGATATCTTAGACCTTAATTCCATCTTATTAGCCTCAAGGTAATTAACAATATCCCATTATTTTCACAATGATAAACATTTTTAATTCATTATCCCAACATCATGTACATGTTAATTGTTACCCTTCACATAATCTTGGATTTTCCAAAATTTTACATTTCCATTAAATAAGTATTTAATACCTTAGAACCATTCAACATATTCTTGTAAATATATACTAAAGAACATAAATTAAAAAATTATAATATGTTCCACAAATTAAATAAAATATTTAATGAATCCAAATACATAAAAACATCATTTATTTAAAAAAATTCGTATTCCATTAATAAGGACACATCATCATATTACATAATATATGTTTATAATAACATTGTACATATAGTCTTATTATCATCAGTAATATAACCATTACCATTACCACCATGGTGAAATTTTCCATTAGATTTCTAAAAAGTACATCAATTTTTAAAATTAATATTCCTTCAATATTTGAAGCAATTATAAATTTATTGTAACTTTGGGAGTCCAATGTTCCTATACATTGTGCCAAATAATTTTTTTATTTACCCTTTCCAATTAGTTTTTTTCCTTTTCCAAAATCAAAATAACATCTTGTACAATTAGGAAATACAATAGGCTATTTATTACAACATTATTTATATAAATTAAACTTGATCTTTTTTTCTATTGGGAAACCATTACCAGAGTTATCTAAATAAACTCATTCTTTCTCATCATAGGAGTGTTTTAGTATTGGTTAATATAATATCCTGACCTTTTCTGGGATTACCTCAGCCACCATTCTAGGTAGTTTTTGTTTTCACAAAAGTACCTTTAATGGGAGTAATTTATTTTGGTTCAATTTGGTTATGTCTATTTAAATAATTGAGCAAAAGGTGTTGTGCAAGGTAGGCACTCAATTTGACCTAACCATAGAGCAGCCTAAGAGAAAGTGTGAAATCATTGGTCTTTTGAGGAAGTATTTTTGGTACAGCTAAAGCATAGTTTGAGACGACATGTGAAGAAACAATGAAAATTTCCCCTTGAATATATGGAGAATTTATGTTTAGTGCATGGTTTTCATTACTATTATAATATCATGTATGCGGGCCAACAGTGAGATCGTAATGTTGTGGATCTCACAAATTTTCCACATTTAGTTACCCTTTTGACCTGCTATGTGTCCATAACATGGGATTATAATTTCATATGCGTAACGGAAGTTTCTCCAATCAATACAATGGGATTAATAGGCGATACAAATACAACTTTTTGGGAAAGAAATACCAAATCGATGATCTTCTCTTCTCCAAGTATGTGGATTTCATCCTAAGGATTCTCCTATTATTTCTTCTATCTTTCCTTTATCTTTTAATGGAATATATCCTCTTTGTCAATAAATCTAAACCTATTTGGTAAAATATATATCTATTATTGTGCTTCTAGATTTAGATTGATATAATATTAATGTATTTCATCTTTACATCTCCATAGGAATATTGATACTAAACATTTATGAATGTCATTCTGGTACTCAGATTATGGGAATTTCCATTAACAAAACATCCATAAATTAATTGAGGTATGTGGTATAAATCTAATTCCTGTTGTTTTGGATTTAATATGTATATGAAAAAATATAGAATTTCATGCATCCTTTAACAATTGATATTATTGTGTTTTGTTAATTTTCTTGAGCAATTTATTTATCAATGTTTTCTTAAATAATGGGATTAATTGGGGAATTATTAATCAGACTAAAGGGAGCCGTATTAGATAATTAATTTGGGAAAATTCATTATATGTTTTAGGGGTTGTAATATAGATAATTTATCACGGGATTAATAATTATATATTGAAATGGTTATGTTGAGGTAATTAATTGTGGATTAATTATGAACTTTTCATAATATGATCTAGATAATTAATTGTGGGAATAATTTTTGAAAGATGATATTTTAATGACATAATTAATTCATGGAAATTTATTATTGAATATGGATTATGGAAGTGATTAATTAACTGATTAATTAATTATTAGTTTGAAGAACTTATTTATTTAATGAATAAACTAATTGAATGGATTTGAAAAACTAATTGATGAATTGTTCATGTGTTTGGGGTGGATTATTAATTGGTAAATTAGTTATGTGGAAATTAATGGGAACATGTTCATTCTAAATTTATAAGTACAAATAGTAACAAGGTCATCCTACTAATGAGTATAGATAATGGTAAAATGGCCATTGTAAATTAAGAAGTATACATGGTAACATGGTCATTATACTTCCGAGTAAAGAGAATGGGAACATGGACATTCTATTATATTGTAATAATGGTAACAATATCATCTTGATTTCATATGCAATATTAGAATCTTTGAAAATGTGGTTTACAATTGTGAAACTAATGAATGGAAATAATGGTACCTCATGTTATGGCCCTACATGAGCATATTCAACTTAATTATGAGTCAAACTAGGTACAATGATACCATTGCACCTACCAATACAACAAACCTTGGAAAAAATTAGGTATTATGATATGATATTACATAAGAAACACATCAGTTTCCAGTATGATATGAATTTGGTATTTGGGTACGAGTATCCTTGGGTAACCTAGAGTTAATTATGTCTTATATAAATAAAGGATAATCTTATAACTAGTTGTTTAGGCATCATGCTTATTTTGTTTATAGAACATCATACAATATTGTTTGACTGGAATTGTTTTATACACCATTGGTGGTGGCCTATAGAGTTGTACAAACTCTCTATCCGGAATTCCTTTTTGGAACCCAAATAGATTATGTTATTTCCTGACAATTTAGAGGAAAATACATTGGGATATGTGGTTGATTTGTTATGGAGCATGGATGTGGGGAACAAACTATGATAAAAACATTCTTCAGCAGTTGTAGTGTCTTTATTTTTAGTCATATTATAGATACTTCACACTATTATTTGCATAACATGTTCTCCCATTAATTTTATTATTGTATTTATTATTTGATTATCTTGTGACATTAGTATAGTTTTGGTTATATATTCTTTCACATTTTTTTTGTTTTTTGATTGTGTTTCTCTCTGATATATGTGGGAATTGTATCCTAATGGGATACTTTCCTTACCCTCGCTGCTAGTCAGTATCCTCTAGCATATGGGGAGGCACGCTTGAGGTCATGTGGCTAACTGGATGGGGGAACTGTCTCATGGATCGTGGTATGGGACATTACATTGTGGTATTATAGGTCCATTTTAATTTGTTCTTCCTTTTTATTACACTTTTTGAATAGGTATAAAAGTAACTTGGAAGAGTTGGGGGGTCATTAATGAGCTCCTTCATGTGAGTTTCAAACCAATGAAAGGGGAAAACCCAAGTACTCAGGGTGGGGATGTTGTTATTGATGTTTGATAGTATAATTGAATATTATCTCGCCTTCGGTGAAACACATGTGGGGTAATGAGATTAATGTTTCTAAGAATATTTGAGTATTCATTAGTGCCCCATATGGAATGATATTTGAGTATTTATGAATCATTATTGGAAATCATGCTTATTGTGTCATGCATCATTTTTGGTATTCATGAGAAAATGGTATATGGGTATGTGGTTAAATTATAACTAATTTCCTTATTTCTGAGATTAATATTAAAAACGGTGCCAAACATTAATTGAAAAATTTTGTAAAATTTAAGCAATATGAGACTAATTATATTTCTAAATGAGAAAGATGATTCTAATAGTTTTTATACCCCTGTTAACCAAATCCTTTGTGTAAGATGGTTAAGGGTAGTTATATATCCTTGGTTTGATATTTTTGAGATATCTAATGGAAAAGACGTGTTGTGGCCAATAGTGATTATTTCAAATTACGCAAATTTTATAATGTTGTGTTATAAGACATAAGACATGTGTTTTGCATTGAGAGATTATATTTAAATTATTCATGGTGAGGGGATGACAGAGGGGATGTCCAATAAATGATTTTCGAGTTAGGGAATATGGGGAACTGATCGTGCATGCTAAAGGTGAAGGGGCGTAGTTTCGACATAAAATCATTTCATTCACAAAATTCATGGAATGAGACCTGGGGTGTGTTATCAAGAGTATGTTTGTGTTTACTAGGTAATTTCAATTTCATTACCTTACAATATTTACTATATTTTTTGGACATGGGGAGATGATTCCATAGTCGATTCCATGAAGATAACACATGACCATTTTGAGACTCCTACTGAGAGGAGGGTCAGGTTGGATGCTTATACACTACGGGGATCAACAAAGAGCTGGAAGGACATATAGTCATGAACTTGAAATATTGAGAGTTTTCTATTGAAGGAATTCCTGGAGAGGCATATGTATAAATTTTATGTTGATAAGCAATGAAAAGAGAAATCCGTTTAGTTCATGCATCATACACATGGGAGCACTTCAGTAAACGAGTATGCTCGAAACTACCCAGATCATCAACGCAATGATCCAACATTATCAAAAGATGAAGAAGATAGGGTGAAATTTTTTTATCCTGGAAAGATGTCTAAGATTATTTACAAAGTAAATATATTTATGAGGAATAAGTTTGAGGAAGTGTTGGATCAGGCTCTCATAGTTGAAGGAAACCTGCTAGATGCTTCCATTACTAGACATGTAGTTTTTAGTGGATGACCAGGAGGTTTGAATTCTATGATAACGAAGTTACGTTATGAATAACTTAACTAATTTCGTGGGAAGATGAGTATAGATAATTCTGTGTTTGTTGAACATGGCCTTATTGTGGTGATTTTTCATTAGGTTGGTAGGCCTGGTGTCTATTAGAAACACCTTCCCTAACCAACAATATAATGCCAATATTCTATCAATATTGAACATAAAGAGATGTTCTGCTAGTCACAGTTACATACTATTACTAATGGAGCATCTGGATATAGTCAGAGTATGATAATAGCATCTTCTATACTATATTGTGCTGGCAGTTGGAGGTATTCTCGAACATGTGGTAGAGGTAGTGGATGTGGTGCTTCTATCCTGGAGCGTTCGCATCAGTATAGTTGTGTTTCTTAGGGGAGTAAGAAAACATCACAGAGAATAGGGAATGAAAGAAACATGTAGTAAGAACTACACTTGTGGATAGTGAGGTTAGACCATTTATATAGAGAGGAACTGTAAAAGTACATTCTACATTAGCTAGATCCTTTTTTTATTATGGTGTATGTCATTCCTTTATATTTGATAAACTTTTTAATTTTTAGAGAATGGAGATAGAGTTTTTCAGTGGGGTTATAGATATAGATACACAATTATTAGTGTGGTATATCGATATATATCTATCCAATGGATGTTCACTAGAGATTAGGGAATATAATTTTCCATTGGATCTCAATATTCTCCATATGATGGGAGTTGACCTAATTATGAGTATGGTGTGTCTTGTCACATAGCAATCTCACATCCACCGTTACCATAATAGAGTGAACTTCTTCTCTCTTATGAGAGGATAGTAAATTCCTCATGGATAGTGTGATAATCTGGTACACAAATTTGGTCCAATTAATATGCAGTTGGGAGAGCTCATAGACTGAGAATCTAGTTTTTTTGTTGGATAATGGGGTTGTTAAAGAAGATATCCTTACAACAACAGTGAAACTGTTTCATGATGTGTTTTTGAAGAATTATTATGGATACCACAAAAAAGATATGTGGAATGTACTATTGAGGTAATGTTGAGGGATAAACCAGTATCTTTTCCACCATATAGAATGGAACTAATTGAGCATAAAAATCATAATACATAGTTAGAAGTGTAAAAGGACAAGGGATTTATCCATCCAGCAATTCACCTTGTGATTCACCTGTTTTGTTCATAAAGAAGGATGATGGGATTTTTCACTTTTTGTTTCATCTACCGAACGTTGAAAAAAATTACTATGAAGAATTGATATCCTCATCCATGTATTGATGATTTGGTTTACTTGTTGATGGGAGATTGTGTGTTCTCAAAGATCAATTTGATATCATAGTCCCATCAGTTGAGAAGATATAATTTTGATATATCAAGGACTTCATTTAGAAGAAGGTATGGCCATTATGAGTATTTCATAATGGTGTTAGGGTTGAAAAATGCCCCAGTAGTGTTTATGGATTTGATGGACATAATCTTTCATCTGTTTTATGATCGGTTCACGGTGGTGTTTTTGGAAAAAATCTTGGTGTAATCTGAGATACATAAATATCATGACCAACATTTTGATATCATCCTTGGTACAATGATAGATCATCAGTTATATGACTAGCTATCTATAGGAATATTTTGGATTGACCAGGTACACTTATTGGTGAATATCCTTTAATAGGAAGCTGTTTCAGTGGACCTAGAGAAGGCACATTCAGTGGCTTATTGGGAACTTCATATGAATTCTCTTAATATCTGAAGCTTCTTAGCATTACATGGTTATAATATGATCTTTATCAAAGAGTGGTCTCATATTGTAGTGTAATTTTAATGAATCAAAAAAAATGGAGTACAATTTTAATGGTTAAAGGATTCCGAGAGAGCTTTTCAGGTGATTATGAGGTGCTAAACACAAACACTAATTTTTAAGCTACTTAAGTCTGGTGAGGAGTATTTGTTTTATTATGAAACATCATGGATCAGACATGGAGATTTTTTGATATAGGGAGATCATGTTATGGTGTATGGGTATCAGCAGTTGAGGCCTTAATAATATAATTACCCTACGCATAAAATCTCTTTGTAATATGTTGATTATGCTCATAAGTATTAGATGTAATATCATTTTAGAGAATATTTTACAAACAATACTGATTACAAGGGAATGAATTATATATTTTCACATTATTATTTGTATCTTAGACATTGGATATGGGTTTATTATATGATATAATTTGATTTTGAACTGGAGTATATGCACATGAAGGGAAATAGTTTGGATAATTCCTTATGTTGGAAAAATCAGACTCAGATGGATCCGTATTTGGTTGAAGAGGGGATGATGATGACCTTGCTAGTTTAAAGGCATGTGGTGGTTCAGGTGAGTTGGGATAAGATGACTCTGGTGTTAGTGGTAGAATATTCTACACATTTGATAAAGATCAGTGATATACATTATGATTATTTAGAGTGGTTATCCATGAGGGAAATCCTTGATGGTGAAGAGACATCTTTAAAATGGTTGACAGATGTAGATGAAATCGTCTTTGTAAATAATCGTGTTGTGTTAACTCTGAGAATTTAAGGGATATCTGTTGGAATTACATTCTTCATAGTGGGAGGTTCATCTTGGTGTAGAAAAAATGTAAAATGACCTTTCATGATAGTTTTTGTGGCTAGGATTCCAAAAAGAGATAACAAGGTTTTTGACAATGTTATTGAATCAAAGACCTGAAGGTTAATTATAACCGCTGCCTATCTCAGAATGGAAGCAGCATGATGTGGCTATGGATTTGTTGTGGGAATCCTAATGATTCCTAGAAATAATTAAATTATTTTCAAAAAATTGGATGGAATGGAAAAGGTATCTCATTTTCATCATATAAGGGAATCTGTTACAGTAGAACCATTTTGAGAACTGTACCTTCATGAGATATTTTGTCTGTATGGAGTTACACATACTATAATCTCATATCATGGCTCAATGTTTACATCACGGTTCTAGTAAGGCATGAATAAATCCCTTGGCACACAAGTATAATTGAACATGCCTTTCCACCCACAGAGACTAGAGAAGTCATAACCTACTATACAGGTGCTTGAGGATATTCAACGATCCTGCATTATTGAATTTAGTGGATCATGGGAAAAGCACTTGGACTTAGTGGAGCTCACCTATAACAATATTTATCTTTAAACTATATATATGGAACTATACGAGGGTCTTGATGGTGAGTCCAGAAGATCACGGTTATAATAGATGGAGGCTGGTGAGTTAGAGTTGTTTCGACCGAGTATTGTACAGGTGACATCATATCAGGTACATTTTTTTCAGAAATGTATGGCTACAGAAAATATTAGATAGATATCATTTGATGATATATGTAGATGACCCATAGAGTTTACAGGTATGATCGTTTATGCCTTCAATTGCATCCTAGGATGGGTCCCCGTAGGATAAAGAGGTAGCGCAAGTTGGTACCCAGTTCTGTTGGATATTTTGAGATAGTGGATATAATATGTTCGGTGCTATAATGATTAGAACTTCCAAAGAGATAAAGCACTACCCATGTTATTTTTCTTGTATTAAAACTTTATAGGTATCACCAATTCCTTCCCTTGTGGTTGATGTGCATGGGGTGGACTTTTAGATAAATGCACCCTTTTAGAAGAATCTGATATGCATGTTTGATCATAATGAGAATGTTTTTTGAAGAATGATCATGTAGATAATTTGTGTATTATAGAATCATGAAAGTGTTCCAGAGGAAACATGGGAAAGAGAAGTAGATGAGGGTTCTCAATGACCCATTATATTTGGCTATGAATATATGAAATTATAGAGAGAGCAACTCATGGACAAGCAATTACATGGTAGTGAGACTGTAATATGGAGAAAATTTTTAGAGTTAACTCGACATGATTCCAGTTATATTCTATTTGTAAATTAGTTACTTTTATGGATGTTATAGATTGGTGTGTAGTTTATTGATGCCTAATAACTTTTTGGAGAAATGGGGGCTGTGAACTGTTGGCGGACAGTTTGAACAAATTGTGTGGCTACTTAAGAGAAATACTCTTCTCTCTAGTCTTTTGAGGCAGTAGCTTGGGAACGGTTTATGAAAAATTTGATAGGGCATGTGAAGTATCCATGTGATGTTCCCCCATGAATCTGTGGCTAACACAAGGTTAGCACATGGTTTACCTAACAGTTCAACTAATCCAATCGATACCTGGTAGTGAGATCCCGAAATTGTGGATCTCACTCATTTTCCACATTTAATGACTTTTTTCACCTTTTATAGAGCCCTAATTAGGTATTTTAATTTATTATGTGTAAAGGTAGATTATAACATTACCATTTATGGATTAAAAGGACATATAAACACCATTCTTCAAGATCAAAATCCAAAATTGAAGATCCTCTCTTCCATCAGAAGTGGATTTCATATGGATTCTTCTCTATTACTTTCATATATCATTCCTTGACCTTTTGAGAGAAAATATATTATGTTCCATTGGAACTAAACTGATGAGGTGAAGTCAATATCTAGTATTGTTGGTCTAGATCTAGATTTATGAAATTGTGATGTCTTTGATCATGATTTTTGTTTAAGAGTTTAGATCTGGAACTTTTATCAATGTCGTTGTGCTACTCGGAATATTGGAATTACATTTAATAACATCTCTCAAGTAATAGAGGTAGGTGTTATAAATATATATATATTTTATTTTTGGAATATATATTTATATGAAATGTTATAGTAATTTTTTTAGCAATGGATCTTATATAATTGTGTCAATTATATTGAATAATTGATTTATCAATGATGTGTTGAAATAGAAAATTAATAATGAGAATATGAAGCTTCCGTATTAGATAATTAAATTGGGTAAATTTATTATAATATGTGGGTGATGTAAAAGAGATACGTAATCATCAGATTAAATATGAGATATGGAAATGGCTAAGTAGAGATAATTAATTATGGATTAAATATGTGCTTTTGTTGAGGATATTTATATAATTAATTGTGGAATAATTATGGGATGTTGAAAATAAAATGATATATTTATTTATAGGAAATTAATTAGGGAATATCAATTTCAAAATTAATCAATTAGTTAATGATGTAATTAATTCTTTGATTCACTTAGTTAATTGTTGAGTCAACTAAGGGGTGGATGTGTTTAACTAATTAATGAATTAGTAATGGGATTGGGGTGGATAATTAATTGGAAAATTAATTATGTGAAAAAATGGGAACATTGGTATTCTTATTTGAGATGTAAATATGATAACATTTTCATCATGATTCTGAGTAAATATAATTGGAACATGGTCATTCTAAATTAAAAATTATTCATGGAAGCATGGTCTTAATACTTAGGAGTAATGATAGTGGGAACATGGAAATTATATTATGGAGAAAGCATAATAAAAAGTTCATCTTATATATGATTTTTACATTGGTGTATTTTGATATATTTCTTATAAGATAGAAGTTAATAAATGGAAATAATGGTACTCTATGTTATGGTGTCACACTAGAATATTATACTTCGGCATTAGTCAAATCAGGTACTGAGATATCGTAGAAACTTTTAATATTACATGCTTTGGAAAGTAGTGGTTATTATGATATGATATTACATTGGGGAGAATTTGGTATTTGGTATGAGATGATGATAGTGTTGAGGTACATTCATCATTGGGAACCCTAGAGATAATGGAGTTAGATAAGATTAATTGATAATGTAATAACTAGTTTTTTATGCACAGTTCATAATTCGTATAGAAGTGTATACCGTATCTTTTGACTAGAATTATTTTAGACACCATTAGTGATGGCCTACTGAGTTTTACTCACACTCAATTCAGGATTCCTAATTGGTACCCAAATAGATTAAATTGTTGAAAGACTGGATAAATGAAAAGGCCATGGGATAGGTGGCTGATTAAGTATGGATTTTGGATGAGGGAAAAAACATGGTATAGAGCCCCTTAGTTAGTCATAGTGTCTTTATTTTTAGTTTTACTATAGACACATCACAATATTATTGGTATAACATGTTTTTCATTTCAGTTGAGTATTCTATTTCCCATTTGGTTATACTATGACTATAATTTTGTTCAGGTTATATATTATTCTACATTTGTATATTTATTTCTAATGGTGGTTTAATTTGTTAAATGAGGATATTGTCTCCCCTGGAATAACTTATCTGACCCTCGCCCCATGTTAGAAGCATTTATAATACAGGGAGGAACACTTTAGGTCATTAGGAGAACTGGGTTGGAGCACCGTCTCATGTCACCCAGGTCAAGAAATTACAGTTATATTTTAAATTTTTAATAATGTTCCATAAAAATTAACTTGGAAAGGCCACAAAATACTTTAATCTAGTGATCATCCCATTTTATATCTCATCATAAAATTGTTCATCACATTCACCATTTTTCTACATTCATCTGGTTCATGGAATCAACTAAAAAAATATCATGGGAAATAGATATAGTAGAAAAAATCTAAAAAACAATGACAAAACTCATATAGTATGTCAAATTTTTTACACCTTATTTAATCTATGACATCATAGGCTAATATATTGAGACATAACATGATATATCAGAAGAAATATTTATAGGTATCTCCATGTATTATTCTTTTTATTGTTTTCAATGGTTCACTGAACCATTCCTATTATACTGATTATAAAAATACAAGATTTTAAAACATGAATATTATCAGTGTTTTGGAAAATATTCCTTAAATTTCATCAATATAATCTCGAGGACCAAATTTTTTTAGTGAATTAGGAATAATAGAAATTAAACATCTAATTTGTTGAAACATTTTCATCATCTCAAATAAATATATTACCCATGATTAATAATACAAAAAAACTTTTTTTCTATCATATTAAAAGGATACATAAGAATGGATTAATTTATATTCAGTTTTGGGTTATGAAAACGAGATTTATAAGTCTAATCATGAACATATGTTTATGAGTACATGATCTCATCATTATAAAATAATAACCTACAATTAAAATATAATTTAAATTATTCTTTTTGTAAATAATCTATGTTCTTAAGACATGAATCACATGGAAAAAAATATTATATTCCCTGGAATAATAATATAATTTTATGATATGGATTTTTTGGTGGATACAAAAACATGTAAAATCATTCCCTGCAATTCACGGTGAATTTCCAAAATATAAATTCAAAATTCATGGGGACTATAGCTACTTGGTGGAACATCCTAGGATCCCAATTCATATTCATTTACGTTATATTGGATTAGGATTTTCCATTGTCCCATAGTGGATCTGGTCTCTCTATTTTCCCATAATGGATTAGGTCTCCCCATCATACGATAATGGATAATGTTTCCCACCTTCCATAGTCGTTCAAGATCATTAAATATACCCCATCAATATTTCATGAGATATAACGCATTAAAAAATGAATTGGAGGGATAGATATGTCCTACATATAATGATATGATAACCATACATGTGTGTTCCTAAAAAAGCCTATATCATATCAGAAGCATGATAAAATTTGTTTCTTAACATTTCATTATAACATAACTCAAGGAAAAGAGAAAATATTCATATTCAAGAATATTTTATAAAAAAAAATTAATATAATGAATATTAATGGTACCATTGGATCACATTCCAATGAAAAAATATGTAACATCAAATAACATTGTCAAAGATCGAAAGTGATTTTGAAATATTATTTGAAATAATTATTGATGAATATAACATTTCCACTATAAAAACTTATCTAAATAATAAAACATTTTCTAAAACATTTTATTGTAAAATAATCCTCAAAACCAAAAGGGTAATATTTTAAAACATTCTTAAACCACTTTGTAATATTCTTCCATTAATATTCATATAATATCATGTCGAACTCTTTTAATACACTATTAGATTTTTTTTTGAAGGATCACATTATTCCAATCGAGTAAAGAATAAAATTACATGAAATTTATAATATTATGAAATTAATGATATCATAGATAAATAATGTCAAATCTATTTAAATAAACCTAATAAAATAATATAGACCCATAACATTATATGTGTCTCAAAGGATGTAAATTAAGGAAAAATTCATTTACCGATTTTGTAATATTTGAAATCTAAAACCCTTGAAAGATAGATAATTAAATGGATTTTTAAATACATATAAATTTAACTGTAATAAAAAATTATAAAATAATAAATTCATGGGTTTTTTATACACTTTACAATGGAAACTTTTTGGTTAATATGGAATAATTTTCACAGAAATAAAAGTGATACTAGAAATTGTGTAACCTTATATCATGACTCATTTCATACTAAAGAAAACCTATAGTATAATACATAAAATATTATTATAAATATGATAAATAACCATATTTATGTATATAATAACATTTATTATTCAATAATTATTTCATATTATCCTCATATCAACAGTTCTATGCTTGTGTTAAGTTTTGGGTTATAACCACATTGTTATTCACATATGATTTAATTTGTTATATTTTTTTTCCAATTAGTTATACAATGATTTCATAATATATAAAAGGATTAAAATGACAAAACTATCATATATATTCATTATATATATGTTTATAATAATCTAAAAAATATAGTGGTTGAAAATGAAATACACAATTTATGGAGATGGTAGGTCGTACACACACATAAACATTTTCTCCATTTTTTATCAATGTGAAATAATGTATGTAAATAAAATATAAATATAAATATAATATATAATTAATGTGTTATTATTATATAATATAAATCATATAATTTCCCCATCCCCAAAAATAATACATTCCACGTAAAGTGTGAATGAATCATAGTGCATTCAGAAGGAAGTAGACCACACATCTACAAACAATGTTTACGTATTTTAACAAAATAGAAATAAGGAATGTATGATCTATATAATAATTACAAACAATAAATAAATTATAAATAACATATATATCATATAAAATCATAAATTTAATCATTATTCTAAACCATTAATGGTGTAAATGGAATAATGAGCGAATTCATTTCATGCGGTGGTAGTCTTCCATACACAGAAATAATGATTTCATATCCCATTCAGTGGAAGTGTGTGTGAGTATAGGTATAACCCATACTAAAAAACATATATAGCATACTAAGGATATTATAAAAAATTGATATAAATATAATTTTTAGGGTTTACATAACAAATAAAACAAAAATGACTGTTGATGAAGGTTACCATCTCTTTAGGGTTATCCTATTTATTTTCTTGGAAGCACTTATTTCATTGTATTTATTCCCAAATTTAAGATTATATTATTAAGGTAGTTCATTTAATTTGATATTTTTAATTATTTTTATCAAACCAAATATATTCTAAATGGTGATTATTGTTGAATAAGTGTTTACCTTATATTAGAGAGGGGAAGGACATTTTTGGAATGTGTTAAAAGAATATTTACAATCAATAAAATTTCAATCTAAATAACAAGAAATATAAATTTAATTGAACCTATCATATGATATTGTTTTCATATCATAATCTAAAAGATTTTAAAACATTTATTTGGGTTATTTTTAACCATATGACTTCGATTAACCAATATTTAAGCCATTTTACTTTTAACTATATTAACAATGTTTTCGATATTATAAATACGAAATGATTACATAAAAGTACATATTGTACACTAAGTGGACCATGTATGATATTTTAGACTATAACTCAATCAATTATTCATTATTTAACAATTATATGATTTTCAAATAAATTAAAAAAATATTCCGTTCATAATATATCAAAAGTTTTAATTTTGACACTATTCCGTGCATTTACATTATGAAAATCAATAAAATATGAAAACATCAAACCAATTTTTTAACACACCATTAAAATTAATTATTAATCTATAAAATTATTATATTACCTTAATTATGTCACAAAATATTGTATTAATATTTTTCTTTTCATATAATTGATTTTTTAATTAATTCAAAAATTAAAAAATCATCTTTAATAAACTATGATAATTATTTATTTACTAAAAATTAATATTATTTATCTATGAAGTATATGTACATTTTACCTTTCACTGAAAACTTTTTATGGATTTTGGAAGAATATTTTCATCAATGTCAATATCCATTGTTGGATTTTATGCTTAATACATGTAGATTCATTATGAGACAATATTCCATATTGTGTTGAATGTATTATTAGTTTTTTAAATGTGGGTGTTCTATTTTGATACCATTTGTAGATTATGTGTAAATTATTAACATTTCATATGCTAGGTTTAATAATAATGGTATTTCTTTTTATCCTTTTCATATTAGGAAGGCATTGGACATAGTAATTGATGGGTGGGGCCCACCATATCATCTTGAAAAATCATTAGGTCACATGAGACAAACTAGTGTCCTGAAAAAAAAACTTGATGGTATGGTTATTTATGATTTTGGAATGAGCATTGATAATATGGTTTTAATGTCTATAGTTATACATTTCCTCATTATGAATTTTGTTATTGATATTAAATGTTATTATTAGTCTAGTAAAATAGTCATGTAAATATTTAATTGTAATTTTTTGATTTATTTCGTTACATATTATGTAGAATATTAATTTCTAAAGGCATATGATTCAATTTTACACCTTGACTCAAAATTTTATTCTTATTTATGATATATTCAACTTTATTGTTTATCCTTACTGAGCATTTGAGCTCACCCCTTTCTTATGGTTCAATTTTCCCCTAGATGAAATGAAGTATATTTTTATTGACCTACAAGGATATTAAAAGGGATAATATTGATTAAAATGGGTTAATTTTTTATTCAATTAAATATTTACTGTTAAACTTATGTTTGTACCTAGTATTTCATCGACTACTAAATTTATCGATCCTTCGGGATTTTATTTCCCTGTCATAATTCCAATTCAATAAAATAGTGCACAAACTCTGGGATATAGGATTGTGGAATTATAGTTTGTATTAGAGTACATTTTATAAAAACCAAGGAAATTAGACTTATAAAATACATTAAATAGTAGAAACTACCATAAGATATACAATGATGTTAAATATATACAAACATTCTATTTTTTTGTAATATACATATTAGATGGTTATTCTACAAAAATTATTATTTTTCTATATAATTAAAGTGGATGTGGTCATAGATTAAATTTTCCTAGCTGTAAAAACACCGATAATGCATTTCGGGCATGACTTAGGTTAACCCTGAAAACAAGAATGCTCCTTACTGCACACCCAGTTTGACACTCTATGGGTATTTTCATAGGATAATTCATGTTTGTTTTACAAACCATTATGAAGGATTTATTAGAAATTATGCCTAAAAGGAAGCCGTTTTTAAGATTATGGATTTTATATAAATATAATATTCAATTTATTTTTCTTGTTTGGAATTATGAATTATGATTAGTAACCAAACCTAGTGTATACCATTGTTTAGAAATGATTCTTAGTGGAAGAAATGACAAATTTATCAAATCTTGTATTCCATGTAGGTATTTATATCATGTGAATGATAATGACAGTGGTTCTAGTGATACAACTAGTTCTAAAAAACTGAAAACCATACTAGGAGAACTGAATCAGATTATGAAGAATAAACTTACCCATTTTGAGTAGTCTAAGCCATAACACAGATGATCAATGTTAGACTGTTTCAGGATGAAAAACCCGTAAAATTAAATTTGACCATAAATCATCTTGTATATGAGTAGTTGGTAAATTCATTAGTGAAAATATTTAATACTTTTAGAGTAATGAAAGGGAAAAAGTTGTTATGGAAGTCTATCATCCATCAGGTGATATAGAATAATGTTGATCATTAATTCAAAACAAGAAGAGGATGAAGAGGTAGAAAATATAGAATGGAGGAAATTTAATGAATTCTTCCTTGAAGAATATATTCTTCAGGATATATGATCAACTATATGGTGGAAATTTTTGAGTCTGAGGAAGAAGGAGGATGAGAATATTAAATTGACTGAAGCTAACATCACAAGGTTAGAAAAGCATGTGGTAAACTACATAAGTTACCCAATCAGTAATATTGATTTATTCATTGATGGGCAAACTCCATTCATCTGATGGGCATTGGTCTCACTATATTTTTCATGACATGAAGATATATTGTCATGAGATATAAAGTCAAAAAAATAATTATCAAACCCTTATAACTATTATAAAATGAAATAGATGATGTGGGTTTCTAAACACGTAAGAAAAAGAAATAAGGGGAAGAAGTTAAAATATGACTTTAAAACTTATAATAATTTTTTGAAGTAACACATCATTACATGCCTAATGGTGATAAGAGTATGTTAAATGTGATGAGAAAAAATCCACAATGCTCGTGATTTCATGGGGAAGAAATAAACTGTCAATGTTCACTGCTACAATTGTAAAGAGATGGAAAAATAAGAAAATTATTATCCTATGATTCCAGGAAACATTACCCAGAAAATGGAAAGGGTGAAAGGCCATTCATTTGTGATCACAAATACTGAGTATGAAGTTCGTAATCATGTGGTGGAAGGTACATTAATTGTTTCCACAATTTTACCCAAGTCTCATTTTGATTTTAGATCCTTTGATTCTTTTATATTTTCCCAATTTTATATAAAATATATATATTTCCAATTCAAATTAACATGGGATTTATCTGTTAAAACCCATAAGGTAATATCATTTCACCATAGATGTGTCAAGAAGTTCCCACCACGTAATATAATCAAGCTTTATCTACTAACTTTATCATCCTACCTATAGTCTAATGTGATATAATCCTTAGTCTGGACTGGATATCAAAATATGATGTGAAATTTTATTGCAAGATGAAGGATGATTCGATTAGTGAGGATGATGTATAATACAATTACATTAGAGAAGAAACATAATCACTTGATTCTTATCAAAATGCACCCTAATTATGATTATGAAATAAAATTATTTGGGATGAAGAGGAAATAAAATCTATTGGTAACAAAGAAATACTCAAATTGAGGATCTACCAATAGTATGATAATATATTGATATATTAATTGAATATTTACCTCGACATCAGGAAGAGATGGAAGATGATTATAATATTTATTTAATACCTCATGCTTGGCTAATATTAAAAACATCCAATATAATAGCCATTGTGGAATTATTAGATTTTAGATACAACTAAAGAAGTTGAGTAATAAAGGATTTATTCACGATTTAGTTTCTCCTTGGGGAGCCCCAGTTCATTTTGTTATGAAGAAAGATGTATCAATGAGGTTGTTCAATGACAATAAAGAAATATATGCAATTACAATAAATAACAAAAATCCTTTACCTCGCATTATTGATTTATTTGATCAACTTCATGGATGTTAAAATTTTATGAATATTAAACATCATTCTTTTTATCATCAATACTTTGTAAAAAAAGATCGATATTCCAAAGGAAAAATTTCGAATTAGGTATGGTCAATAAAAATATTCATTAATTACATTTTGATTGACTAATTGACCATCAATTTTCATGTATATGATTAACAGAGTCACTAATGAATATCTTGATGTATTTTTCATCATATTTATTAATTTTATATTTCTATACTCCCAAATATATGATGGACATGAGGCCCGCATATTTATTTTTTCTGAATACTCATAGAAGAAATGAGCTATATGCTATGTTTAGCATGTCTTAATCCTCTCCTAATGAATTTTCTTTTGTAGTTCATATTTTCTACAAGAATAGAATCTCTGTTTATTCGGAAAAATAAAAAAGAAATCCTAGAAAGGATAGTAAAAATGTGTATAAATAAGGTACACATTTTTATGGGTTTATCAAGTTACTATCGGCATTTAATCTATAATTTTGTCTTTATTGGAAAACTCATTAACCAAGATCACATTTAAAGGGGTTAAATTCATTTGGACAAAAGAGTGTGATGATTTTATTAAATAATTTAAGAGAATATTAGTCTTTGATCCTATAATTAATTTACCATACAAGAATACTGGGATTGTTATTTATAATTATGCATAAAAAAATCCTTATTAGTGTCCTTTAGTTGAATTATAGGGTGATTTATTAGGTATCAAGGGAATTAAAAATTCCTAAAAAACTAATTTAATCATTATCATGTGATAGAAGCAAAAATATTTACTTTTATGATATAGAGACAATATCCCTGTAATAAATATGTGAGATATATACAAACGAAAACAATTTGATATATATTTTCTCATAGAATGAACTCAACATAAGAAATAAGAGATAGATTATGCTACTCAAGGATTATGATTTCATTATGAACTACAGCAAAATGAAGGAAAATAATTTGGTGGATTATTTGAGTTTAAAAGACCATGGAGTTCAAAATTAAAGGATTGTTAAAATGGATCATATGTTCTTGGATCTAGTAAATATGAAAATGGGAATTAAGATGGATGATGAAACATCAATACCTTTTCAAATGATTTTATATTCAACATAACTAGAAATGATAAATTTATTTCAGTATGAAGATTAGGTTATTAAATATAAAATTAAAGCTTTGAATGATGAGAGATTGATTGGCTTCGTATTTGAATATTTTATTTTGAAATACGGGAAGAGGTTTTGTGTTCCCGTTATAACTGATCTAAAATGTCAATTATTAGATGATTCTCATAGTTCAAATTTCACTATACGCCATGGTGGTGCTAAGATGTATATGGATTTGAAGGAACATTTTTAGTGGGAAATTATGAAGAGAGATATTGCGGATTATGTGTCAATATATATGGTTTGTCAATAGGTTAAGGCTAGAAGACAACATCCTAATGGATTCATCGAACCTCTTCCTATACCTGTGTGGAAATGAGATGATATTATGTTGAAAATTTTCATGTTGCTACAGAAGACTCATAGAAGAAATGTCTTGATATTGGTTATTATATGTCACCTAACAAAATTAGCACATTTTTCTACTACAAGAAAAGATTTAACACTTTAACTTTATGACATACTATATATAAATGAAGTTATTGGACTTTATTGGGGTACCCCAATCAATTTTTTTAACAGTATCCCTATTTTTAGTCACAATTTTAGAAATGTATTTAGAAATACCAACATACTGATATTCATCTACGCACTTCCTACCACCCTAAAACTAATGGAAAATAAAATTAGTCAATCGAAACATTATAATACAAGTTAAGATATTTCTTACATGACTTTCAAAGTATGTGGGTTCAATTTTTACCTGTAGTGTAATTTTCCAATAATAATATATTCCATTCAATTTTTCATATACAATTATCAAGAATAATATTGAATGAAATTTCACACAAAAAACTATTGGGATGAAGATGGGTAATGAAAGCTCATCATCCCAAGACATTATGTGGAAATGAAGGAAACAATAATAACTTTTTAGACCCATATCGAAACAACTCAAAGTAGGGAAAAAGGGATATGCAGATAATCGAAGAAGGACATGGAATTTCAAGTGGGATATCATGTATTACTGAATGTATATCCATATAAAAAATATAAACAATTTGGTATGAAGGGTATATTATTTACTAGCTGCATTAAATATTTTTAGATTCTACAATGAATTGGAGCTATAACTTACTATTTGGAAATTCCACCACGTCTCTCTAAAGTTTATGATTTGTTCCACATATCAAAGTTATGGAAATACATTCCAGACCAAACACAAGTTCTTAAATACAAATTAATAGAACTAAAACATGATATGTCTTATTTTGATGTGCCTATCATGATTCCTGATACAATAGAAAAATTGTTGAGAAAGTCTATGACTCGTTTGGTAATGGTTCTTTGGATAAATAATAAAATGGAAGAAGATATGTGGGAACCTGGAGAACAAATGATAAATAACCACCCAAATATTTTTCAAAATTGATCTTATATATATTTATATGTTGATATTATTTTAATGAGGGATGAATGCAACACCCCCTTGATTCCACATTACACGTCATTTTTAATAAATCAATAGTGTGTGTTGTATGCAACACCGAGTTTGAGTGCACCATGACTAACTGTTTCAAATAAAGCGGTTTAAGATAATATTAAAATAATTTTTAATTTTATATATTCCATAAAATTTTACTAATCATCTCATGTGCTTCATACACATGATATATGAAAAAAATAAGTTTATCTTATAAAAGAGGTATTTTTCAAAATCTATAGTTTTACTGCCTTTAATTAGAAATCTATTTTTAAATCCATTATTTGACAAATTTTAATATTAAATATAAAATAATAATGTACTTATTTAGAATAATAATATAAAATTTTATTTTGGACAAATTTTTTCTATTTTTATGATAACATTTATATTTTAATGAATAAAGAAAATACAACATTTTAATTCGAAACATCTTTTTCATCTAATTTATTTATATTGTTTTGATATCCTTTTAATTAGATTTAATGTATAATCAGATTATGTTTCTATCATTTAATACAATTTTTTTAATTGGAATTATTTTCATATTAAAATTATATATAATCACATGTCAATCATTTGATGGATTATACTTTTAAAAACATAATTTTCTCCTTCGGTCAACCTGAATTAATTTTAAATTAATTCCTCTAACTTTTTTAAAAAGTATTTATATAAAAATGGATTCCACATTTAGAAACAATGCACCAAAATTATGTTTATTAGTTACTTTTCTTTTTTTATCTTATTAAAAGAAAAAAATTTGAACTTTTTTGTTTCCACAGTTATGGGTAAACCGAGTAATTACATGAAATTTTTTATTATTAATGAATGTCACAAAATGTCACGCTATCATTTTTTATAAGCATAACAATTTTAATATAGAGGTAGCCAAAATTTATGATATATTATTAATATTATATGTATATAAAAAATTACTTACATTATATAATTTTAATAATATTTTTTAGAGATTAAAATTTTACCATAAATGATGACATAATGTTGCAGAAAGAAATATTTTATTCGTAAAATTTTAGATGAAAGGTTATTTAAAATATAAAAATAATTTTAATTGGAATTAATTAATTACCTCGAGGAATTTATTGATAACATAGACATGATGAATACATATTTGACATATTGGTTCGAATTTATCATGACGGTTTGATATTTTTAAAATTGAAAATATTGAATAGTATCAAAATTGACATTAATGACAATGAAAAATATATAATATTTAATTAAATATTATAAAATTTATAAAAATATATGATTCGGTTAACAAACTAGGATAGTGTTATATATTTCATAAATTGTATAATTGGGGTTCTTTTTAATTTTATAGAAATTATATTAACCCTATAATATAAAAAAAAAATTAGACACAGTAAGAGTTAAATTTTTTGACTAAGGGTTAATCTCAAAAGATATGTTTAATTTTATTACTGAAACATGAATATAAATTATTGGTTGAGAATAATTTTGAACCATCCTCATATTATACTCTATATATATATATTACAATTTTTAACTATTTTAAAATGAAAATCATTTTAAAATAGATTAATATTTTACGACCATATGATAGTGCCCCTCATATTTCATACATAAATCCTCTTATCCTTTTTTTATGACGCTTATAAATCCATTTTTTCTAAGAAATAATATACCAATTCCCTTTCCAAGCATCCCTCACTACATCTTATATTTCATACTTTTTTTATAAATCCATTATACAATGTCCATTTATACAAACCAAAAAGAGATATCTGAAAAAAATTAATTATTTTATCAACTCATTGAAAATTATATTATTTTCATTGTTCCTCATTTTCTATTGTTTACATACCATTTAAATAAATATAGTTTAATAATTATAATGAGATGTAATTATAATACCGATAAAACCATATTCCTCATTTTATTCATCATAAAATGACAATATAATTATGTGTGTGTTTGTACAACTTATTATCCACAATATATGATATAATATTTTATTCAACACTACATTATTTTTATTGGTATAACTATGATTATAATGAATATAAATAATTAATATAACATGGTAATTATTTTGTATAATTAATATACCATCTAATTCCATACCATTTAACCATTAAGGGAATGATATCATAGCTCGTGCATTTGTACGACCTACCATCTCCCCAACAAAGTGGGTACAATTTTTCCATGTTTAACATTAAATAATGATTATAATATTTGTATTATGATTAAAAATAATTATAATAAACTAAACTAAATGATGGATATTAATAAAATACATCATATTCTTAATAAACATGACATTCATGAAAAAACAGGATTGGGAAAATGAAGCAGTTGACCCATGAAACAATAGTAATACTGGAATATTATTATGAAAATGTTAATAGAGGATCATATATTATATGATAAATATTCATATAGTAATGTAATTATTTTATAACATTATATAATTGTTATAATGGATGTTAATGAACTCTCGACTAAAATTGTATAAGGTAAGGGTTAATTTCAAAATCACAATTTTTTAAATTTATTTATACATAAGTATCTACTGGGACATTTTTTTTCATAATTGACCATGTTTCAAAAAACTTATTTCAAAGTATTATAGAATGATGATTGATTTCTTTTTTACGCAAGTCTTACTTTTCAATAATTGTTTTTAAAGGAATCATTATGTCATTTTCAAAATGATGTACTTTGTGACATTTAGAAAAAATAATGAGTAGTTATTTAAGTTATACAGAATGCACAGATATTTCCAGTCATTATGAAACTATACCTTTTTGAATATTCCATTATAATATTATATGGTTATTATCAAAAGAAATTCTTTATTTTTTAATGGAGTGGATTTTAAATGATTTCAATGTAAAAATAGATATTTTTCTAAAATAAATAAAATGAAATTTTTAGATTAATTTATATATGTCAACATCCATTGTTTTTATTTTATTCTTATTTAATTTTGATTTAGTATGATATAATCGTCCACATTGTATTGACTGTTTTCAAGAATGTTTGATTATGGATGTGATATTTTGATACCATTCATGATTTATGGATAATGTAATAAAATTTAGTCTATTTTTAATAGGAATGTTTATGTTATGTTTCAAACATTCCCTATGAGGAATGCATTGGAAATAGTAAGTGAAGGGGTAGGTCATGCAATATCCCCTCCATGTATTGTTAGGTATAATGAGACAATCAAGTGTCTTGGTACACGTCATTTATGGTATGGTTATTTATGGTCTTGGAATGAGGCCTTAAAGGTATGGATATGATGTCTAAAATTATGAATTTCCCCATGACGAGATTAGTTATTGATATAACATGTGATTATTGTACTAGTAGAATATCCATGTAAATGTTTAAATGGAATTTATTTATTTATTTATTTACATATTATACATGATATTTTGTATAAATATCTTATGTTTCATTTTAACACTTTGACATAAATGTTTATTCTTATTTATGATAGATTATGCTATATTGATAATCCTTACTGAGGATCTGAGATCACCCTTTCTTATGTTTCATTTTCCCCATGATGTGAAAACGTATATTATGATTTACAGGAAGGGATAGTCTATGGTATATTACTATTCAAAAAGGGGATAATATGCTGTTTTTAATTTGATGATGTAATGTAAATATTCTGTTTGTATATAATGTTTCGAAGGAAACTGAACTACATGATCCTCCGAGATTTGAGTTTCTTTTCATTATGCTAATATAAAAAAAATAAAGCATTGGATCCGGTAAAATATGGTAGGGTTGTTACATATCTTGGTTTGGTTTAATCTCGACTAAATTCTAGGTGAAATTTAAATTTTTTAGAGGGATTTTGAGAAGTTCACGCTTGGATCATGGTTTTTATAAAATTAAATCCCTTCACTAAAAACCATGGCACCCTAGGTATAGGAAAATTTCATGTTATAAAAAAACTATTTCATACTATGTGACCAATTAGTAGTAGTTGTGTGACCCCCATGGGAGTATTTATGTACATAGGAAATAGTTAATGGAATACCATGCACCCTAATAAGGAACTATTCATTGTGTAATTTAAACCACTTAAAAATTAAAATATAATCTCAAACACCCTATTATTAAAACATAATCACCCGCATTCAGAACTAGAATCATTAATATGTTTTTTAGAAGCTACCAGATGACTTAAATGTTATTTCAACTTCATTTCATGATGAATCACTTATCTTTTGATAAATATTCACCAATTTTTGTTATTTGATCTCATGGAGATTGGTTTCCTATATCTATCCAATTTACTATTCATCCTTTGAAAGTATTATTTCCTCCATATGTAATTTATCTATATCTACATTTTGTTATATCAAATATGTTTTATATAGGATATATTTTTCTGATGAAGATCTCATTCTTCGTCATGATCATGGTTGTTCTAATTCAACTGGGGAATCATTGTTGGTATGTGTCCAACATCAAACATGTAGTGGGTGGTAATAATTCAAAATATCATTGTCATGATTTAATTAAATTTATGTGATTGTTTAATTATGGTTTCCACGATTTGGATACTGCATCATTCATTTAATAATATTAAATACAATTACCATGTTATAATTGAATTGGGTTTAATTTTAGGTAATTTGAAATAGGTTTAATTATGTTTATTAATTTGTTAATTAATTAATATGATGATGTGATTATTCAATTGATGAGAAATTTGTATTCTATAATTAATTAATTAATTATATATGAAATTTATTAAATAATTTGAAATATGGGTTTTTTGGATTAACCAAGAAGTGGATAATGTTTTACATGACTAAATATAGATGAATGGATTAATGGTTAATTGTATATATATTTTTCCATGTGATTAAAGTGATGAAATTTTTATGAATTAATAATGGTACACCAATATCTGATATGATGATAAGAGGGTTAATATTTATTAACCATATTAAATGGGATGTGGTGATATATTTTCACTGATTCATAAATTGGACGTGGGATATGGTTGGATTCCAAAAAACTCATGGGGGTGCTAGATAAGGAATTGTAGGACTGAATTCATACATCAAATGATTAGTGTGGATCATAGAAGAGTACATCAAAATACAACTTGTGTGATTGAATGATAATGATTGTATGTCAATCATTGTTTCTTAAATGTCCTTTTGTGCGATTGATTTATAAACAGGTATCTGGACACAGACTAATGCTTCATATTCCCATGTGGTCCAGGAAATAGAATTCTATGAACAATATGTTTTGATTGGACAATGGTTTAATTCTTAAATTGTTTGAATTGAATTGTAATGCATAATTATGGACCTTGTGATAACGAATTTTGAATCCCAATTTGATAAGGTTTATATTCAGATGCAGGATAAAGCATGAATTAGTGTTTGGGGAGTCATTGTGAACCTGTATAAACTAAATGTTTAATTAAAGAATAATGAAATTTGATAACTTTTTTACTTAATGAATTTTACATTATTTATTATACAACTGGATACACATTAATTAATTGGATATTGTTTTATATTCCATTTGTAATGGCCTACAAATTTGTTCTCACACACTACTTGGGCTACCATATTGGTACTCCGATAGATTTATTTTTTTAAATACTGGATAAAGGATATAGAACCATGATAGAATGATGAATTGGGATTGAGTTTAGAAAAGGGTACCCAGCCTGGTGTGGGGAACCACTTGAGTTTTAGCCTCTTTATTAAGAGTTTTCATTATATATTTGACATAGATTATGGCTTAAAACACCCACTACTTTTTTGGGTATTATAATGTTATTTGGGTAATCTTGTGATAGTGGTATTATTCTAGAAATGGTATTTTTATTTTTTAATTGTTATTTATTTTCGATTTTGTGTTACAATGATAATGATTGTATAATATATCATTGAACTTTATAAAACCACGACTTCTAGTTTATAACCTCTATTGTTTTGGGAGGTGCACATAAGGCCATGTGACCAACCGGCTCAAGGCACCGTTATGTGGAACCCGAGTCGGGCTGTTACAATGTTTTATCAAATGGGTTTTCTTTTATTTAATTTGTAATTACTATTTCATAATGTTAGATATGATATTATGAATATTTAGAACTCCCTTATGAGATAATTCATTGGAATATCTAGCGCTTCTAGGGAAGACATTCCAAGTACCAAGTGTGGGAATGTTGATTTTGTGATAGTGGTTAGATTTCGATGTTATTTCACCTCGGGTGATGAACATGATGTGTGATGTTATTGGTTCTTGAGATTTTCTAAGAAATAACTCATGTACTCTTATAACAAAAGATTCGAGTATGCAGGAATCATTCTATAAACATAGGAATATTTTGTAATGCATCATTTTTAGGCATGAAAAGAATGGATTTCTTGGTTAAATTGAGGAAATTGAAATATTTTACACTTGCTTGTGTATTTCAAAAGAAAATAGTTCCTAGTATGAAATTATAATTTTATAAAATTAAAAAACATGGGGAAAATCGATGTATAATTATAATATTGAGTTATCATAGTGAGTTACCATTTTCTAAACATGACATATATGTAGGATGGTTAATGGTTGTATTAGTGCGTCAGTATTGACTATATGTTAGAAAAAAGGGGGTTGAATTTTTATTCAATAATGTGAAATCACTCTTTTTAAATGTGTTAATTTTGGATAATGTGTTGAAAATGTGTTTTTTGAATTGTAGAGTTTTTCATACTTGATAACACTTATTGATATGATGGAATGATGTTATAGATTCAAATTATCCTCCAAAAATAGAACCTGAGGAACTAATAATGTCTTTTAAGGGATAGAGAGAGTATTTCCATTTTATAATTTCATACTCCATGCATTTCGTGGAATTATATTGAGAGGGTGTTGAATATCATGTCCAATATGAAATTGGAGTTTTGGCTGTAGAACCCTCTGAAAATTACCAATGAGGGTGGTCCTAAGGCAGTTGAGTTCTGAAATGAGCCTATCAAGATGATTCATGATAGATTGGATAATGCTACTATGAAAATATTCATGATTTTTTCTTACATTCTATGAGGCAAATCTATAAATTGGTCAGACATACACACTTGGGATGGATTTATATACATCATGATATGTTTTTACTTTTGGATTTATTCCTAGATAAATTGTAATTAGAGAATCTTAGGTATAATAGGGAAGCATAGTTTATGATGTTGACTCATGGAAGCATGTCCTTCATGGACTACACTGGATGTGTCATGGATTTTATGTTCATTTGTCCCATAATGGCAGGAGATGAGGGGGTCAAAGTGAAATTAATTTTGGATTGTTTTATATATTATAATCACTGAAAGGTTAATATATATTGGTTGAAAACATTTTTTGAAGTGATGAAACATGCTCTCGTAACTGAGGGGATCCTAAAGGATGATTCTAGATATAGATACTTGGTTTCATCTAGATGATCTGATTGAATGAATTCTGGTAGTAATAAGTGTCACTATGATAATTCAATCTCGGTTGATATTAAGAAGAGTGGATTAGGGTAAGGGTCATTCAAAAAAGACCATAATTGAGTGACATGTCACCATTATAGTATGTTGGGTCACATTAATAGGCATTTTCCCTAACCATTGTTTGAGTTATAATCTTTTGTTCGGATTTGACCTATACATTGTTTCCAATATATCCCATTATATATGTGTAATGATGTGGAAATATGAATAATTAGTGTTTTGGAAGGGGTATTCTATACCATATCAGTCTTGTAGTTTCATCTCAACGTGATATGGTGGTTAAGGTAGTTGATTACGTTATTTTTGTTAAGGGATCTAATATCAGTAGAGTGATACACTTCCTGGGACATAGACTTCATCTTATAGAAGAGAGGAATGGTGGTTTAATTTATTTCATCTTACACATGAGAATAGGGAAGATATATTGTTGATGTCTATTGTTACTATACATATAGCCTCTATAGTAATTTATGACTTATTTGGTACTAGATCCTACATTTCATTTATAAAAGAAAATGTCATGAATGGTTGGAGACTGAACACAGATTTTCTATCTAGTGTTATGACAATAGATATACCCATGGGAGTACGGTCAATAAATATTTGTTTGTAAAAGAGGTGTTCTCTTGATGTTTCGGAGTATGGTTTAATTTTGAATATTTGCATTATGGATATGTCAGGATTTTACATAATTATGGTTATGGACTAGTTAGTGGTTTACTGAGACCACATAGATAATTAACACTTGAGATTTATTTTATGTATCATGATGGTGAAAATTATATTCACCATGGAGAGTAGGATATCCGGGATGGTTGTTCAAGGACACTTTATCATCAACTGGGAGAGCTCGCCACTTTAGTTTCTAGTATATTACTAGATGATGGAGTTGTAAAGTAGGAAATATTTTAACCATCAATTGATAGGTTCTAGGGAAAGTTTCTTGATAAAATATTGTTCATTCCACATTAAAGAGATGTGGAATTTACACATGATCCCAAGCTTGAAGATGAGCCATTTTCAATTAAACCATAAATTGTGGCACCGATAGAGCTTCAAGATGTCAAGACTAAACTGAGAGTATTTATTTTTAAGGGATTCATAAATCTACATACATCACCTCAGGGTTTTCCACTATTCATTAAAATATAGATAATGGGACATAGAACATTTTTGTTGACTAACAGATTTTGAACAAGATGAAAATGAAGAATTTGTATCCTCTTCCACATGTCGATGATATATTTAAGAAATAATGATGATCATGGGTTTTCTAAAAAATCATAATGTTATAGAGGTTTCATCAGTTAAGAGTGAGACCATCAGATATACCGATGACTACTTTAAGAAGTAGTAACTGACTATATTAGTACAACATGATACTGTTTGGGTTTCCAAGGACAAAAACAATGTTTATGTCATTAATGAAACAAATATTCCATCCATAACTAGAATTTTTTGGCTGTAATCATTGTGTATAGTAAAAATAATGAAAATCATGAAAAACATATTGAAATATTCATAAGTACATTAAAAGACAACCTATTGTATTCCATTCCATCTAATATCAAATTTTGGATTGATCCGGAACATTCATTGTGTCTCATAATCTCATTAGAAGGTGTGTTTGGGGACCCAAGGAAGGTTCAAGAAATTTTTTATTAGGACACCCCCATGAATTCATTTGATTCCTACTTTTTTCAAGGGTTATGAGACTATTTTCGATGGATTAATGATGATTATTACAAATGAACAACACCTCTTCTCGTCTTCATCAATAATATTGAAATGTTTTATTAGTGTTGATCATGTATGAATTTTTTCAATGAGTTGAACAAACACCTGAAAAAACACAAATTATAATCCTACAAGATCCTAGTGGGGAATATATGGTGTTTTTTGAAGCTCATGTGATTGGTCATGGAGCAGTATTGATGTATGAAGACCTGGTTGTGGCATATAGGTCATAGAAGTTGAGTAAAAATGAATGAAACTTCCCAACACAATAACTAGAGTCAGTTTTAGTTGATTAGGCATTGAATTGTTGGAGGCATTGTCTATTGGGAAAGAAAATATTGTATATATTGATAATTAGATATTTCAATACATGTTTCCATTAATGGATTTTAATCTCTATTAGTGTATATGGGAAGGGAATGCGTACTCAATCATCATTGAATTAGGAAATACGTCTAAGAATGGTAACGTGGTTGCTATAAATCTATGTAGGAAAACTAAGACTGAGTATGTTCATGAGTCAAATTGTGAGTAGAAGATGATTAATTTATTGGATGAGATATTTGTTGTGGTACATGACTGTCATGATTAGAGGAATAGCATATCATTTTCAGGGGATCCTTAACTTTTGAGTTAGATCAAGGAATGGTTGTAGGAAGATTAGGAATGTTTTCCCAAGAGTGACAATAAGAATCTTGAGGAGACACCTTCAGATTTGTCTATAAATTAGGATGACATCATTTATGTCATGAATTCGGTATTTATTACTAAGAGTACAAAATATAATATTTTGAGTGTATTTAATGAAAATAAGTGGGTGGTACATCAATGTTCGAAAAAAATAACACGATTATGTCAGAAATATTGGTGGTTGGGCATGAAAAATGATAAGGTTTCATGACATGATGATTCACATATCAATTGGTGAAGACTGTACATCATCAACCTGGGGGGTATAATATAATAGTTTACCATTATGTAATTGAACTGGGATGTCATTGCAATGTATTTTTTGGAGGTTCTCCAAAGGAATCCTTGAAATAATGATGATATTTGTGTGAGTGTGGGTCCTTTGAAAAGTATAACTTATTTCATTCTTATACATGATACTTTTGAATAGATAAATTGGGAGATATTTATTTTCAAGAGACTATACATCAGAATAGGGATTCACGTAGTATGGTTTTAGAATTTGACTCACATGTTACTATGATCTTCTAGTAGGTCTACTAGAAATCACTTGGTACTTAGGTTCTACTGAGTACAACATTCCCCCCACAGACATATGGAAAGTTGAAACATACTATATAGGTGCTTGGCGATATTCTTCAACCATTTTACATATACTATGGTGGGGATTGTGTGAATCACTTATCATTTTTGGATTTTCTTTCTATAATTATTTCTATTAGGAGAATATTCATATGTGACCATATACATCTCATTATGGTAGGACATATAGATCACCTCAATATTTGACGAAGTCTAGTCAATAATGATTGGTAGGACCAAGTCTTTTATAGGATATGTTAGACTAGCTTCCACTAATTCATAATTTAATTCATTTGTATTAGTGTAAGATGAATTAATATTATTATAAAAATTAATTTTACTAAAATTTTACGTAGGGTTATTGTTTTTCCCCTCAGGTGTTACAATGCTAGGGTCAACATTGGATTCCTAAATAGATCATATTTTTGCATGGTAATGTTGGACCATTTTATGTAGTGGATAGAATTTTAATGTTGTTGGACTTATTAGATCATCTACAAAATTACAGTGTTATGCATGATTTTTGTCATGTTTCAAAACATTATTGGTATCACCCTAACCATTTTCATGGGATCTATATGGACAATGTGGATCTTGAAATAGATGTGACCATTATGGATCACTAAGAACATGTGTTGGATCATAGTGGGAATGTTTTGTGGGAAAGGAAAACTCCAACATTATGATTATTTTGGAATCATGGGATGGTCAAAAGTAAACATAAACGATAGAAGTGGATTTTTCTGATTAGTAGCCTTATATATTTACCTCCTAATCAAATAGATTATTGGGAATGCGCCCCAAGGATGAGAAGTTATAATGTGGGGATATTCTATGTGTAAAAAATGGGATCTTCGTTTCTGGTATATCCTTCCTTTTTCTAGGGTTTTTATGAAAAATGGAGTTTCTGGAAATTTTTTAAGTACACGCTATGTACTTTCTGAGTACACACTGTGTACTCTTTTCCCGCACAAAGCCATGTGACGGCCATGTGCGGGCCAAACACAGGGTGTGTAGGGGTGAGGTGGATCCCAGCTAAAGAAGAGTACATAAGAAACTACTACACGCCGGGTACTCTAAAATTACACTCTGTGTATTTTATTTTTTGAATTAAAAGGACCAGAGTGGTGCCTAATCGACAGAAATGGATTCTTCTCCAGCTTCTTCATTCGAGAGCGCTGGGAATCCGCAGATCTTCGACGATCCCCCATTCCTCCATCTGTTCTCCAAATCGATCTCCATTGATTGCATTGGAATCACAGTGGTGAGTTCTCCCTTCTCCTTTAGCCTTGTTTTCCAATTCCTCCTTTTTCTCAAGTTATTGTGGGTTGAGCGTTTTTGACTTTTTCTCAGATCCTTGTCATTCTAAGGAGAATATACCATTGTGGTTCACATATATCGATCTCCTAGGATCGAGGTAGATGGTTTGTGCCTTTATGTAGAAATTCTTTGAATATTTCGTGAAAATTCCACCAATACCCTTGAACGAGGTATTGCATGTTACTATTTTTCCCGTTTTTTCCTTCTTTGTTTGATTGCTTGAGTAGAGGTAATTACTTGTGAATAGGGTAGTTTTTACTGTACTCTGGATGATTTTCAATGCTTGTTTTCTTGGTTTTCCTTTTCCAGTTTCCATGCCTAGTTGTAGGATAGTGGAACTATTGCTTTGTTATGTTGTTGGGCTCTAGAATTATAGCCAAGTAGTTCTTGAGGTTTACTTGGACAATACACTTGGGCTATGCATGTTTATTTTACACAGGTTTGCGAGAACATAGTGTAGTGGACTATAGGGAGAATTGATGGAAGGGCTTCTCCAGAGTGTCTTTAATTACGATTCGAGACCACGAGGGGAATTGACATTGAGTGCTTCCCCAGAGAGCCTTTAGTAGGATACGAGAATATATGGGGAATTGACGGTGAGTGCTTCCCCAGAGAGTCTATTCGTTAGCTTAACCAGAGGGTTGAGACTGTGTATTCCTCTCAGAGGGTTGCTAGTACTTGTAGGTTTAACCATATGGGATAGACTATGAGAACTACCCAGAGTTTACCTTTTTGTTCTACTTGCATGAGTAGCTGTTTCATATTGTGGAATATATGATAGAATCTGGGGATTGTTACTACTGTGTATTATCTTGTTTACTATTTACTATACTTTACCTTCCATATAATTGACTGAATGTTAGGCAAAGATCGTTGGGTGGTTGCCTATTGCGACTTTGTCTCACACCCTGTTAGGGTCATGCTTTTGGTCCCAAACAGATCATATAGTTGCCGATATAGATAATGGCAAGCACCCTTCTACTTCAGGTTCATGATTGCACTGGAGCTAGAGAGCGTGGGACCGAGCTGAGGCTTGTGATGCTAAGGTGTTGCTCATCTGTTATTCTTTTGTAATTTGGTTTAGTAATGTATTCAGCATTGTGACTTGTTTTGCTATTTTATAGACATATGTGTACCATACATCATTTACATATATTTCTGCTCCAGTTGTTTATTTATCAGTATTCCGCTGTTTACACTTGTATGGATGTCTACTGTTCCCGCTATTGTTGTTATTTGTTTTCTCTCCCACTGTATACTCTGCCAATGAAGGCATATTTTCTCCACCATCACACCCAAGGCCCTCGCTGCTAGTCGGCAGCCTCAGGCGTTTTGGGAAATGCGCTTGAGCCCATGAGACCAACCAGGTACGGGGTGCCTCTAGGTGGCTTCCGGAACATGGACCATACATAGTGGTATCAGAGGCATTTTCTTTTCTCTTGATTTACTTTTTGGAGCCTTTATCTAGGGATAGGAAGGATTTGGTACTTGGTGTTAAGCTGTGCTCAGGAGTAGCTAACATGTGTACAGGGAAAAGCCATACTTCCTCGACTATTGCAGTTTTTGGGTTTTGAGATTTTACGGATGATATGATTTCACCTAGAGTAAATCACATGACTTTTGTTGTTAATTTTATTTCTGTTCTGGTTCTATTTATGTCACAACCCAATGAGATTAGGCTATTCCATCTCATACATCAAATAGGCACTTTTAGAAATCAGATTCCATGCATTCTTGCCATTCCAACTCGGGTGCATTAGCGATTTCATGCTGTTGTAATATAATTTGTGTAGATTATTAATGCTGGTGTGATATATTCTTGATAGAATCTCTATTTACTTGTTAGAGGATTGTTTTGTTTCTACATTTCTTAAATGAACTCCAAATTTTGATTCTCGTGGTCTTATGGGCCCTCTTGAATCGGAAATTGGTGGATCATGATACTGTTTTCTCTTTTCAATGACTATGGGAGATGCTAATCATTGATTCACGGGGAGTATGGGCCCGCATGAATCGGAATCTGGAACCTCTTGGACTTGTTTTCTGTGTTTTCTGAGCACTTGTGCAGTTTCGCAGCTACTTCCCTAAAAAACCCAGAATTCACAGCGTGTACTTTTTGACTACACGCCCTGTAGTTTTTAGACCGTGTCACTGACCGTGTGACCAGGGAAACACAGTTGTAGAAATACCTTTAGGAACATATCGTGTTTGGTAGGTACATGTCGGGTAGTTTCAAGCCATTTACCCTGCCATTTCACTAACAACATAGGTCGGGGAAGCTCGAGTAGAACATGCCATGTTGGAAAGGAACATGCTGTGTAGTCTTGTTCCAGGTACCCGACCATGTCACGAACAACACGGGACGATGTTCTCTCCTCCTATAAACACCGTGTTTGTTCGGAATAGGCCATTTAAGGGTCCTCCATGTACTTGTACATGTCGCCAACAACACGGGTCAGGAAAAGTCTTCAAATACAGGCCGTGTAGTCTCAGCCATGTAGTCGACCGTGTAACTCACAACACGAGAAGTTTAAACCTTGCCTATTACACACCGTGTCCCCAGGGAACACATCGTGCAGTCTTATTTTAAGAATACCGTGTGGGTTAGCCATGAAAGGATACTCGGGCAGGGTAATAGAGTTCACATACATGCCGTGTAGTTTTTATACACGCCATGTAGTCATGTTTTGTGAAATATATATGTTTATTCCCCCTGTTCCAATTTTTTACTCCTATGTTCTCTATCCTTGTTTTCCTTATGCAAGCTATGCTTTTGATATTTCAAATTTATGCCTCCGACATGTCCTCCAATAGTACGTCAGTTTTCAGGTATTGATCAGACCCCAGATATTGCTGATCATGGACTTCATGTCGATCCTCCAATCGGGCTTGCCTTTGCATCGACTGTTATACCAGTTGGAGGAACTGATGCATAGTTCATAGAAGGCTTAATGATGATTATGCAGACCTTTCGGGGACATCACCTCCTGCCACATCTATGGCAGACATGATGCGGTTTTTCCAGCAGCAATATGCTACTACTTTCTCAGGGTAAAGAGGACTACAGGTTGCATAGTCATGGCTGGAAGCCATGCTGACTATCTTTGAGCATCTACAGACGCCTCTAGAAAGGCCGGTCAAGCTCGCTACCTATATGCTCCTAGACTCCGTCAAGAGGTGGTGGGGCGTGATCTCACAGGTGGGTCATTATCAGGTTATGGTTGGGAAGAGTTCCAACGCGTGTTCTATGACAACTTATACCCAGAGACCCTGAGGGACGATCGAGCCCAGAAGTTCATGAGTCTAAAGCAGGGTACTCTTTATGTCACTGAGTATTCCTATCGTTTCGCCGAGCTGTAGCATTTCGAACCCCTCCAGGATGGAAGTGGGGTGTTCATTGCAATGAAGTTTGAGGATGGTCTCAATCTGGTGATCCGCTCACAGGTGAATATCTTCCAGTTGACTTGCATCACTTCCATCGTCAACTAGGCACTGATTATGTAGCACAATATAAGAGACTCCGGAGCTGCGAGGTATGGCAGTTCTGCTTACAGAGCCAGTCTTCCTCCAGTTGATAGCAGGAAGCGCCGCATGGATCCTACACGCGGTGATCCGAGGAGGGAAGATATATCTTCAGGTAGCCAGGTCATATGCTACCAGTGTGGAAGTGCATGGCACACGAGGCTGCAATTCCAGAGAGACCCAGTGGAGTGCCGATCTTGTGGTAAGATGGGTAACCTTCAGTGTTTCTTCCAGGTTTTCCCACTAGTGGATGACGACGAGGGTTCTTCCATGACTCCTCGTTTAGGATCAGCACCCCCAGTATATCACCAGTCAGGGAACGAGAGTTATTTCGGCCATTCGGGCCGAGGTGGAGGTCAAGGTCGTGGTAGTCGGTCACCAGTCCTTCAACACCAGCAGGGAGGTTCGGCTCAGAGTGGTCAGGAAGGGTCACATGGCCGTAGGGAAGGCCATACATTTATGATGGAGCAGACCTATCAGGAGAAGGATCCCAGAAATTCTACAGTTCGAGGTACAATTTTAGTATCCTCAATGTTATATTCAGCTCTTGTCAATACTGGTGCTATGCATAGATTTATCTCTATTGCTGTTGTGGAGATCTTTGGGATCAATGTCTTTTATTCTGCCGACTCGTTGACACTAGACACACCCTTGGGTAAGAGGACATCTAGGGAACTCCAGTGTAGAGAGTTTCCTCTTGAGGTTACAGGGTATCATTTCTTATGGGATTTTATGTCTTATAGATGACAAGCTATGATGTCATATTTAGGATGGACTGGTCGGTTCCCTTCTAGGAAGTCATCGACTGTTATCGTCGCCGAGTGAGTTTCGTTTCACCAGAGGTTGAATCTTTTCTTCATAGAGGCGAATGGGATGTTCATGCGAGTCGAGAAGGACTCGAGAATCATGGTCTAGGAAGGGTGACAACCCAGATTTCTAATCATTATCTAGATGACCAGGGAAATTCACAGCTAGTATTTCCTCCAATGGTGGATCGTTTTAGGGACGTCTTTCCAGATGAATTTTCGGGTTTACCTCTGGAGCATGAGGTAGAATTTTCTATTGAGCTCATGCCAAAAGTAGCACCGATGTCTATTCCTCCCTATGGGATGGCTACAGCTGAGTTGCAGGAGCTCAAGAAGAAGTTGGAGGAGTTTCAGAAAATGGTTTTCATCCAACACAGTACTTCTCCTTGGGGTTTTTCTGTCTTGTTTTAGAAGAAGGAAGACGGTACCCTTCAGCTTTGTGTGGAATATCTGAAGCTGAACCAGTTGATAGTCAAGAAACGATATCCCTTTTCGAGGAACGATGGCCTCTTTGATCAGATTCAAGGAGCCCAGGTGTTCTCGATGATCAACATGAGATCCAGTTATCATCATTTTCACGTTAGACTATCTAATATACCTCTGATAGCATTCAGAAGCAGTTATGGTCTATACAAGTATACAGTTATTGTGTTCGGTCTCACGAATGTGCCATCATTTTTCAAGGAACAGAAGAACCAAGTGTTCCATCCTTACTTGGACTCCTTCATCATGGTCTTCGTGGATGATATCTTGGTGTACTCTCACACTTGACACGACCATGCCACACATCTTGAGATCACACTGAGTACACTGAGAGAGCATCGGATTTATGCAAAACTCTCGAAGTTCCACTTTTGAATGGAACAAATTCACTTCTTCGGTCTTGTTATCTCAGAGGCAGGAGTATCCGTGGACCCAGAGAAAGTGAGATATTTAGTCTCCTGGGAGTATATGAGGAATGTATTTGAGGTATGAAGTTTCCTAGGGCTGGATGGATACTACAGATGCTTCATTTTGGAATTCTCACGTCTAGAAGCACCATTTACAGGTATGACCAAGAAGGGGGAAATGTTCTTATGGTCAGATTCTTGGGAGTCACACTTTCAGGATCTGAATGGGAAGGTTGACGTCATCACCGATACTAGTATTTCTAGACCTAGGCAAGAGAAATACAGTCTTTTGTGATGCTTCAGGTATCGGGCTAGGTTATGTGCTAATGCAGGGAGATGGAGTCATTGCGTACTGGTCTCGGCAGTTGAGGCCACGTGAGAGGAACTACCTGATGCACGATCTGGTGTTGGTTGATGTTCTTCATGACTTACACTGTTGGAGACACTATATTCTGGGAGAGCACTTTGTGGTCTTCACCGACCACAAGAGTCTCAAGTATATCTTGACTCAACGTGATCTAAATCTAAGGAGCGCAGGTGGGTCAAGTATCTACAGTCTTTTGAGTTTGATCTTGACTATATGTCGGGGAAGGGCAATGCAGGGGCAGATGCGTTGAGCAAGAGGACTCAGATTCTGGTAGTTCAGGAGGCCAGCAGTGAGTGGAAGCTTATGGCTCTTTTCTCTGAGATGTATATAAAGGCGCACATCAGACATGGACATACATTCCTATCTTCTTTAGCTGTTACCTCTACACTACTTGATTGGGTACGGATGAGGAAGCTATCAGACGTAGAAGGCATAGTTCTGTAGGAATGTGTGTCAGGAGATGACTCTCTTCCGGGATGGACAGTGGGTGAGCCTTATTTTTTGTGTTTCCAAGGACCCGTATGGGTGCCAGCAGACATACGCGAGGACCTGACGTGGGAGTTTCATTCCTCAATTTGGGAAGTTCATCCTGGCATCACCAAGATGTATCAAAATCTTCATCTCCAGTACTGGTGTCCAGGTATGAAGATGGATGTTGCTGGTTTCTTCTTGAGGTGTTCTACTTGTCAGTAGGTGAAGGCGGAGCATCAGCGACCAGCATGCCTTCTACACCAGTAATCCATTACCGAGTGGAAGTGGAACGATGTTGCGATGGACTTCGTGACCGGATTTCCAAGGTCGCCTCGAGGGAACGATGCTTCTTGGGTGTTCGTCGACAGACTTTTGAAGGTCAATTACTTCTTTCCAATCAAGGAGACCTTCAGTGTCGATGATCTGGGACGAAATTACATCCGGCAGGTCCTGCGTCTGCATGGAGTCCGACACTCCATTTTTCCAAATAGGGATGTGCTCTTTACTTCTCAGTTCTAGCAGGGGCTTTCGAAGGCTTTGGGTACCCAGTTACTTCTGAGTACAACATACCATCCCCAGACAGATGGCCAGTCCGAGAGTACGATCCACATGCTTGAGGATATGCTCCGAGCTTGCATTCTAGACTTTGGAGGTTCTTGGGAGAAGCATATTCCTCTTGTTCAGTTCGCCTACAAAAATATTTTTCAGGTGACTATACAGATGGAACCTTACGAGGCTTTGTACGGTAGACCATGCCGACCACCCCTGTGCTGGCTAGAGCCAGGAGAGGCATCTCTACTGGGACCTTGTCTTGTTCAGGAGACATCAGAGAAGATAGAGATGATTCAGAAAAGGATGGATATAACACAGTCTTGACAAAAGTCTTATTCTGATCAGTGGAGACTTCCTCTGGAGTTCGAGGTCGGGGATCATGTTTTCCTGTGTGTCGCGCTGAGGTTGGGACACAAGAGGATTCAGAGATAGGGTAATCTTTCACCGCTGTACGTCCGGCCATTTGAGGTATTGGAGAGAGCTGGGCCGGTTTCCTATCGGTTGCAGTTACCTCAGAGGTACCGAGCCATGCACAACGTCTTCCATGACACTCAACTATGACGTTACTTTTCATACCTGTATCATGTCTTTCTGCAAGAAGAAGTTGAGCTCGAAGCGTATGCATAATTTGAGGAGCATCCCATCGCAGTACGAAGCTTCTCCGTGGGAGGTCTGTTCCTCTAGTATGGGTGCTATGGTAGCACAGGCGAGTATAGGATGAGACCTCAGAAAGGGAGGCCAATGTACGATCATAGTGGCCAGTGTTGTTCGAGGTTTATCCTTCTCCGCCTCGTTAGGGAAATTCTGGGAAACATTTCTTTAAGGGGGAAGTTTGTAAGAACCCGGATCTTCGTTTCAGCTATGTCTTTCCTTTTTATAGAGTTTTAAAGAAAAATTGAGTTTCTAGAAATTTTTGAAATACACGCCATGTACTTTTTAAGTACATGCCGTGTACTCTTTTCTAGCTTGAACCCTTGTGCCGGTCATGTTTGGGCCACACACATGGTGTGTAGGGGTGAGGTGGAGGCTGGTTAAACTAGAGTACGGAAAAACCAAGTAAACATCGTGTACTCTAAAAGTACACGCCGTGTATTTTATTTTTTTCATTAAACAGACCGGGGTCGCGCCTAATCGACAAAAAAGTCTTCTTCTCCAGCTTTTTCGTCCGAGAGCATCGGGAATCCGTGGATCTTCAACGAGACCTCGTTCCTCCGTCCGTTCTCCGAATCGATCACCATCGATTGCATTGGAATGGTAGCGGTGAGTTCTCTCTTCTCCTTGAGCCTTGTTTTCCAATTCCTCCTTTTTCTCAAGTAATATTTGGTTGAGTTTTTTTGATGTTTTCTCAGATCATTGTCATTCTAAAGAGAATATGTCATCGTGGTTCACATATATCTATCTCATAGGATCAAGGTAGGTGGTTTGTTACTTTCGGTATAATGTATTTGAATATTTTGGGCAAATTACACCCATACCCTTGAACGGGATATTGCGTGTTCACATTTTTCCCTTGTTGTTTTCCTAATTTTCTTGATTGCTTGAGTAAAGGTAATTACTTGTGTATAGGGTAGTTTTTAATGTACTCTGGATTCTTTTCCATGCTTGTTTGCCTATTCAGCATTTTCAGTTTCCATGCATAGTTTTTGGATAGTGGAAATGTTGCTATGTGATGCTGTTGAGCCTTAGAATGATATTCAAGTACTTCTTGAGGTTTACATGGACGATACACGCGAGCTATGCATGTTTATTTTACAACAGGGCTGCGAGAACCTAGTGTAGTAGATCATAGAGAGAATGGATGGAAATATTATCTAAAGTGTCTTTAATAACGATGCAAGACCACAGGGGGAATTGATATTGAGTGATTCCCCAGAGAGTTTGTAGTTCCTCGATGTGGGCCACCGAGGGAATTGATGTTGAGTGCTTCCACAGAGAGACTTTAGTACGATACGAGACTATAGGGGGAATTGAAGGTGAGTGCTTCACCATAGAGTCTATTATTTAGCGTAACTAGAGGGGTGAGACTGTGTGTTCCTCCCAGAGGGTTTCTAGTACATTTAGGTTGAACTTTAGGGGTTAGACTATGAGAACTACCCAGAAGTTACCTTTTTGTTCTACTTTCTTGGGTAGTTGTTTCTTATTGTGGAATATATGATAGAACCTAGGGATTCTTATTGTTGTGTATTATCTAGTAAACTGTTTACTATACATTACCTACCATATATTCACTTACTATTAGGCATAGATCTTTTGGTGGTTGCCTATTGGGAATTTGTCTCAAACCCAGTTTGGATCATGCTTTTGGGGCCAAACAGATTATATTGTTGCAGGTATATATAAGGGAAAGCACCCTTCTACTTCAGGTTTGTGATAGCGCTCGAGCTGGAGAGCATGGGACCGAGCTAAGGCTTGCGTTGTTGAGGAGTTTCTCATCTATTTTTCTATTTTACATTGGTTTAAGAATGTATTCAGCATTGTTACTTGTTTGGATGTTATCTTGACATATGTGTACCATGTATCATTTACATATATTTCAGCTCTAGTTGTTTATTTTTCAGTCTTTCGCTGTTTACTCTTGTATGAATGTCTATTGTTCCCACTATTATTGTTATTTGTTTTATTTTATTCTGTTTACTCTTCCAATTAAGTCATAGTTTCCCCACTATCACACCCATGGCACTCGCTGCTAGTCGAAAGCCTCTGGCGTTTGGGGAAATGTGCTTGAGGCCATGTGACCAACGGGGTATGGGGCGCCTCTGGGTGGCTTCCTGAACCGGGATGTTACCCAATGATCCAAAATTATTTTATAGAGGCATAGAAATGGTTTTAAGTATTATTTTTCATTATTTTCAGTATATATTTTTTGGGTTTTATCTTGGGTATTATTTGGAGAAATTTGTATGAATTTTAGGGATTTGGGGTTTTCTTGGTTGGCACACTGTTTTCCAAAACAATGTTCCATATTCTAGAAATTCATGCAACTCAAGTGAGTGGGGAATTTTATGATTGTATAATGGTCTTTAAAATAGTGAACCCTTTTATTTGTAACTTTTCAACCCCCTTGGGTGGAGGTGGATAGTTTTCAATATAGTTTGGTAAAACCGTACACCCGAATGATAAACTTTTAAAGAAGAAATTTATACCCTTGAAAATCAAAAATATAATCCCAAACCCCCAATATAAATTATTAATCAACCCCATTCATACATAACCTAAACACTTTGTATTTTATAGTCTTCTTGACGAGTTTAATGGAATTCAAACCCAAGTAATTGATTGAACAATTTTTGGTGATAGAAGCTCGCCTATTAATGGTATAATATCTTTTCCCGATTAGTTTCATTGTTCCATCTCGTATATCCCTCATCCTTTGAAATTATTTTTTATGCTCTTAGTAATGGATATGAATATATGATTATATATATATAATATGATTGATCTTGGATCCACATTTTTTATTATGATCACATTCTTCATCATGATCCTGTTTGTTCCACATCAATTAGGGAATCTCTATTGCTATGGTTTCATCAATGAACATGAGGCAGGTGTTATAATTTGAAAATCCCAGGGCATTGATTGAATTATATATAAGGAATTTTATAATTTAAATTTCAATTATTGTGAATTTTCATCAATATATGAATTAGATAATATTCACATTCCATGTGATTGTTTAATTGGTTTTAATTTTGTGTAACATGAAATAGTTTGAGTAGGGTTAATTAATCATATAATTAAGTAAAAGAATTATTTTATTATAGAATTGATAGGATATGGTTTTGTTTAATTTTTTAAGTGTTGTTATTTATAATTTTTTGAATAATTTTATTTACAAGGTTGTTTGATTAATAAGAAAAGTGTCAACTGATTACATGAAAAAATATTTACTAATTGTTTAATGATGTATTATTAATTTTATATTCATGTGATTAATGTGATGAAATTTTAATAAATTGATTCTGGTTTACCATGATGTGATATGTTTATAATATGGATAATATTGTTAATCTTTCCAAATGTGATTTTTGTGACGAATAATGACTGCAAGATAAATGGTTTGTGGGACATGAAATGATGCTTAAAATACCCACAAGGTACTAGAAATAGATGTATAGTACCAAATGTGTTCATGCGAAAATGAGAGAGGGATATAGATTGTTTCATCAAAAGCCCACTTATGTGATTTATTGTTAATGAGTGTGTGACATAAAATAGAAACATCAAAATCACACTAGTGTGATAGGTTGATAAACGTGTTTTGGGACACAAATAGGTTCTTTAAAGACCCCTCAGGTCCTTACCATTGGGTTATACGAGCAAAATGTGGAAAAAAGATTATGTTTCGATTATTTTGTGATATGAATTGAAATTAAATGGATAATTAAAGACATGGTGATAATGAATTTGGAATCTCTATTTCATATGGTTCAGACTCGGGTGGGGGCCGAAGCAAGTATTTGTCGATTGGGTGTCATCATAAACCTGAAAAAATAATTAGATAATTATAGAACAATAAAATGTGACAAATACTCACATTATAAATTTTACATTATTCTTTATGAAACTACATATAAATTAATTGAATAGATATTGATTTATAAGATGGTGGTTGTGGCCTACTAATAAGTACTCACACCCATCTCGAGCTCCATGATTAGTAACTGAATATTTTTCTTCTTTACAAGATTAGATCAGGGATATAGACCAATGATATATAGATGAAATTGGATTGATAATGGATGAGGGTATGATACTGGGTATAATTATTCACATAGATTTTTCTATTTCATTTATACGTTTTTCATTATACATTTGACACTTATTAGGGAAAGTCACATTCAATGCTTAGTTCTGGATATAGTATTTCTGTTTTGGTCATCAAGAGAAACTATTATTATATTGGTTATGGACATTTTAATTTTTTATTGTTATTTATTTACAATATTTTTATACTCTTATATAGAGCATATAGTCTCCCCATGATTATTGTTATACCTTCACCATTAGTCAGTATCCTATTGTGTTCAGGGATCCGCGCTTGATGTTATGTAAGCAACTACATCAGGGAACTGGTATGTGGCACCTAGTTCGGGATGTTACACGAATAGAGAGAGATGTTGATGTTATTATACAATGGTGGATTATATTCATTGAATAAAAAATATAAGGATTTTGGGGGATAAAATAGTGAAAATATCTATCTTAGGATATATTTTTTTAATAAAATATGATTCTAAAGAAGAATAAGTAGGGGTTGATGTCTTACCCAATGATATCCCTATATTACAAATGATGATTCATATAAAATAATAATCATAGGGAATATGTATTGAAGTGTATTTCTGTCTAAAAGCATTTATTATTTAAATATAAACAAATAATAACAAAAAGATGTATTTTTATAGTAGATGTTTTTTAGGCATTCATATGAAGTTAGGTGTGGATGAAGATATTACTAGATGTTACAGTTGCATCTATAACATTTTGTTGAGAGTACGTTCGCATTTCAGTGTTTAATAGGGATTAAAATAGGATTTTTTTGGTATCAATTTATATTTTAGTGATTTAAATTAGACCTAGGTTAGACACTAGATAAAGAATATGGTTCACACCATGAATCACATATTTCAAACAAGAAATTTATATTCACATTTTGAATTCATTTTTTAGCATTTTTAAACAAATATGACACATGTTAAAGCATACATTCTAATATGGATGTTGTAACTATCAATAAATGATTCATTACATCTATATACATTGTTATAGTTTATTAGTATCGTTAAAAAACAACATATCTCCCATTACCCTTCGTTATATCCCAATCTATAACCATAGGGAATCAATAGATTATATTGGATGAATCCTTCCCTTAAAAGATTATAAAATCTTAACATTGATCTCCATATTGGTTGGTTTATCCTCTATTTTTATGTTAAATCATTCTATCTTCTATTATTACATTATCTATAGGGGTTTCAATAGTTTTGGGATGCATTTTTATAGTCTATTTTTTGGGATGTTGTCTCAGACGGTGCCTTATAGATTATTGGATGTGGTTGTATTATAGTTTCAAATTCATGTGTCATTTATGGTGTGGTGTATGATATTATCATGGTATGTGAAAATGTAACATCTTCAATAATCCTTATGCTTAATGAAATTTTATTGAAATATATGAGAAAATTTTTTGAGTTCATTTTTAATTTTTATTTCATTCTCTTACCTTTCCAGTGTCGGGGTCCCAAAATGAATTGTGTGTGAACCCTTTTTGAGGTTGGTGGTTTCATCTCTATCCAATGTTATATAAATTTCTTGGGTGGTGGAAGTGGTTATTAGTAGTGGGATTCCTCTACACCATTATAAAAAATAAACTATCTTGCCTTATTAATAATTCATTATATAAGGTCCGGAAACCATCAAGGAATTTTCCCCACACCCATGAGAATGTAAAATTTATTTGGCATTAAAGTCTATCAAAAGTGGGTTCAAGAGGATTTATCTATGCACCATTATGGTAATAGATTTTCAAATATAAAATCCAATGTATTTTAGAAAAATCATAAAATCCATAGGGATCCAACTGTATGACATAGGTGTAAAGAACCTTCAATAAATATATTAGTTTCTACTGAATTTCAATGAGGTCTTGACTATAGTCATAGGACCCATCATTATTTCATTGTTTATAACAACAAATATGGTTGATTTGGTTTTTTTGAACTCATGTATATATACTATTTGCCTAATTTATTGAAACATTAAATGGATCTAAGGTCATTTGTAATGGGATTGGTTAGTCCTCTTTTAAATAGTATAGATTATGGTATTCCTCATCTTTCTTATTCGGTTCCAAAAACTGACATGGTGTAGGACTAAGATTTATTAGTTCATGATCTGGATCTTGTTGACATAATCATTATAGTGCAATGTCTTGTTTCATATCTTAATAATATTTATCTTAATCATCTATATATTTAATTAATTAATACCTAAGGGTGATTCCATGTTTTCCATGGATAGTGGGAACTGTGTTATTACTGTATTGGACATTCGATGTTAGAAATCTTGTTTTGTTGTCAGATGTTTCAGTTGAACAACATAATATATCTTTCATTGTTGATCCAGATAACATATTTATCATTTTTGGGTATGTAACTAATGATTCATACATAACGTCACACTTATTCTTCTATAAATGGAGGTGGAGTTCACAATTTCTATGGTGTTGGGTATGAAACATATTTATATACTATCTTATTATATAGAATCTACTAAGAAGAAATATACAAATAACTAATAGGAAAATATGATTGATAAGATTTTTATTCATACAATTATTTCTCAATTTAGGACCTCTAATCTATTTTCCCCGATGGATAAGGGTATAATTATTTTGTGGGGAAAATTAAGATTTAAATTGTCCTACTAATATCAATTAGTTCAACCTTCCCCATGTTTATGACATACTTCAACAATTAAATGTGGTAAATATGTTTTTATGAATTGATATTCAATCAGGCTATCATCATACTAAGGTTCACGAACCATATATCCCAATAACCACATTAAAAATAAGATATGTAAATTATGAATATCTTTTAATAATATTTGTTCTATCTAACAATACATTATTTTTTATTAATTTATTTTTATTGATATTACATAGGTTTTGCAACAAAAAATTTATATTGTCATTGGTTGATATCCTTATCAATTCAATATATATTCACGAGAATTTTCACCTTCTGACTTTGGTTTTTTAAAATCATTAGGATCCACTTATTTTATTGGAATCATTAGGAATGAAATTTTAGGAAATGAGTGTGATGTTCATGGGAAACACAATTATAAAACATGCACATATATTCAATCCAAAAAAATAATGGATATAATACCACATGAAAAACAATGAAACTACATTCATATAAAGATATTACTATGAAAGGGAAGTTATTATTAGAGGGTTTTGAATGATTTCTGAAAGATAGAATCCCCTTTGAATTATTTTCCATTGAAGTGTTGAAATTTAATTCAATTTTTAAATTAGTAGAATATTTTCAGGTGTTTAAGAATTATTTGAATTTATCTACTATTTTGATCATTCTTTATCCCTATATAGTGTATCTTTGTGTTTTTATGCTTATAGTTGTTTCATGGGATATGTGATTATGCATGATGATCATGATGTTTCCTATACATTGTGTCGGTTTTTGCAACATTTATAATCTCCCAGCTCATTGTTTAGATCATTTATCTATTTCCCATAGACGTATGTGTTTCTAGTATTATATTTTGGGGGAGAGGTTAAAGTACTTTTTTGATCATAAGAGATTGAACTATAACATTTTCCATATTTTTCAAAATAACAGATATAATTCATTAGAGGAATATATATATATATATATGACATTGTTATTTTGTGTACCCCTAGAAAAGGAATGTTTTAAATGATTCCCTCAACATGAGTTTTCCAGCCAAACCCTTCATGGAATTAAGGTATGAGTGTAACCAGAGAGGTTTTTTTTAAAGTTGCATCTAGATTTTCCAGGGGTGATTTAGTTATGGTTCTAATAATATTTTTATTTTCATATTTTCTCTCTCTTTCTTTAATTTGGGGCCAATTTTAGGATGATAATTTTAGAGTAATTAGAGTAATCTTATATTGCAGGTAGATGATTTTTGGATTATCTCATAATTCGTTTGTTATTATTCACACTACATATTATATTATTGACTCATTAACCATTAATATATTTTTTTAATTTATTTTTTAATTTTATATTTTTTTATTCACCAAGACACTAGAATGATGTAATATATAATGAGATTGTCTTTTGGTTGGCTGATTATGAAGTGCGGCATTGAGGAATATGTGACAAGATTTATACCATCGAGAATTTAATGAACTGGTCAGTTCATACATAGACACCACATCTTTTTTGAGAAAAATTAATTACCTTAAGCACACAAAAACATAAGTATCAAAAGTGTATAATTCTTTTAGAATCATGGAATCATAAACAACAAATTCATAACAATTCAATATTCTCTCTAACTAAGATAATTATTAACAGTTATCATTCTTATACATAAGCAACAGAATTTCGGTCATCATTCCCAAAAAAATAAATATATGAATGGGTGTGTTTGGATGATTATTAAGGCTAATAATGGAAAATACATACAAATGATGTGAACATAATTGTATGAAAACATGTCAATGATATACCAAAACCATAACCCAAATTTGAATGATCAAAATCATGAGTCATGGAATAATGATTTTATTTTCATAATACATGGGTAATAATTAAAAAAAATAACATGATACATAAGAGTGTAACATTGAATTTTTTTATTGAAGAGTGGTTTATAGATAAGAATTTAAAATATTTGCATTAGTAGTAAAGGCCATTTACAAGGCCATCATTGTTGAATGGGTTCACACAACAAACCATCATAATAGTCATGTTTCACTCCCATTACTGTCATGGTGGACAAATTAGTTTACTAAACTAGGTCTTATCCATATTATGGTTATATATAGCACATCTGAATTCTATATTAACTCATGAAATTGAAGGGGGATATATTTCCCACCCATCTGTTAATGATAATCATAAAAATGTGTGCTAGAAAGTCCTAAAATATTAATCATAATATAATCATTGAAAAAATGGGTTTTATAAAAATGTAATCATAATAGACCTCATGGAAATGAAAATGGTTTTACATTCATCACACCCTTCCAATAATTCAGATATCGTGGAAAGATAAAAGGGGTTCCTACAAATTTTATGATGGTAGAACACATTAAAGGTAAATAGATTTCATAAATAAATTTTCATCATAAATATAATTCATCCAATATAAGAACAAGAATGGTATAATGAAATATAAAAAAAAAATCATATGTGGGATAAATATATGTATTATTATGTGGATAATATAATTGAATGATCACTTGGATGATTTCTAAAGGATGATATATGTTCATTGAAAATCACTTATTAAAGAAACATTCAGATGAGATTTTTGAAATAATTTTATTTGGAAATTAATTCTTAAACATATGATGAAATACTTTAAAAATTATTTATTTGTGATGGAATAAAATTCTATTTATTCAATAAATGTTAAACTAGTGATTCCTATCAAATGTTCAGCAAAATAAAAATATACATTGTATAGAAATGGAATGAAGGCTAATTTTAATACATTTATAAAAAACTAAAATATTTATATGTTTTGGTAAACAATAATATTAGGTTAGTAAATAAATTTATAATATTTTCTAGAAAACATGGATATAGAAAAAAGATGATTTTTTATGAAGGAGTGAAATAACGTATAATTTTCATAAAAAGAAGGTTTTAAAACACATTAGTACATAATTGGAGGGAAATTAACAAAAAAATATGTATTCTGAGGACACAAAAATTGAAGAATAAATTTCTATAGTTTCATGAGATATTGATCATAATATTTTACCAATAGAAGAATAAACATAAAAAATATCAGAAAACGCTGAGATTGTATCATCAAAACCTTAATTAATTGGTAAAATTGTGTCCTGCGGCCCATAATAGATTAAAATTAAACAAAATATAAAATATAATTATAATAATTAAATTCATGACATTACATATCAAGGTATATTTATATACACATAATATAAGAAGCTCATTTCTTAACAGAACATGTGTATCAATAAATGAATGTTGAGACAAAATTATCTTACCTTATTTATCAAATAACATTATACATGTTTAATAGTATCATATAATACATGTAATGATATTAGAAATATATTATCTAACCATAATAATATGTATGATACCATATATTATTTTATTTTGAGTTTTTATTATGCATTTAACAATAATCCCATATTAAAATAACATTTCGGGTAATAATGGATTCTTTGTTTATATATGCATTGGTTTAGTATTTATGATAATTTTACATTGATCATGATACCACCATCCTTATAATATTAAAGATAACAAAAATATCAAAAATATTCTAGATATTTTTTTAATAATATAATATAATAAGATATAAATGTTAAGATACACCATTTCTGGAGATAGTATGACGTACAGACACATAATCATTCTTTCATTTTCAAAATATATCGAATGAGATGATAGAAAATAATACATATCCTTTATAGAAAATTATAATTTCATATATATCACTTACATTCATTCAATTTATTATCCTTTACCATCTGTGTAAATCGTTAGTGATAATCGAATCACATTTCTTTTTTATGATGTAGTCCTCCATATAATCGAACAAAGTAATATTTTATTAATTAAATAATATGTTAAGAAATTATGTGATTTATTAATATTAAATAATCAAAAATATTTTAGGAATATATTATAAAATATTTGATTATTCCTTATTACCATCCATGTAAAGCATATATGAAAAACTAATCACATTGCTTTATGAGGTGGTAGTCTTCTATACACACAAGAGAATTTATTGTATTCCTTGTAGAATGGAATGTAATAAGGTGTAGTTGATAATGTAATTACATATGTGTAGTTATATCCTAAGTATAATATATAATCACAAAAAACATTACATTATCCACAAGTAGGAATTGGTTTTTGAAAATGAATTATATTGATTCTCGATGTGGAATTTTTTCATAAACATGATCAACAGTTTCATTTCACATTAGAAGGAGGAGGATATTGTAATTGGGAATTAACTTAAAATCAAAAATATAATTATATAAAACATAATATGGATATTATATCATAATGTTTTAATATTATTTTGAGGATGTTGAATTATAAATAATATCAAAATCTTAGTTAAGGATTACACCTCTACTTCAGACAACTTCTTTAGGTTTAGAGAAAAAAATATTACTAGATAGAATTATGATAACAAAGTACTATATAAAGGATAGTCTGAAATAATGATGTTCTTTTTTAATTTTTTTCCAAAACTAATGGCTTTTGTAATAATTAATAGGATAATATAGGGTTGGATATTTATAAGTAAGAGATAGGGCATATATGGTGTTTTGATAAGAATAAAGTGTAAACACATTTTCCAAGACAAAAGGAAAAAAATTGGTTATTTGATAACATAATAAGTTATATGGACAACCCATTTTCATCCAATGGTTGTTGGAAATTTTCTAAGATATTTTACACTATATCATGTTAGTTTTACCACCAATAAATTCATTTAAATCATAACTACGATAATTAATTTTAACTATTTTTATTATTTAATAAAGTAAAAAATAATGTTGATAATTTTAGAAAATATAAATTATACTGATTCAAAATATGGAATCTATTCTTAAATATTCAATTCATTGAATTGGTAGAATATAATTTAAAATTAAACTCAATGACCTAATGAAAAAAGATCTATTACAAAATGAAATGATTGTGAATATTAACATAAATTTTTAACAAAATTCAACAGGAAATAGACTCCAAAGACATTAATCGGATTAATTATATTATAATTGAAAAAAAATCATTTTCAAACTGTTTTACAATAATATTTAAAATTATAAAACACTGAAATAAAGAAGATATTATCATTAAATCCTATATTTTTTAGTATTCATAAAATTTCTAATATTTTAATAAAAATACCAAATATAAACCGTGGATAAATATTACATGATTATTAAAAATATTAAGTTTCAATTTTCATATAAATTTTTTAAATTTATATAAATTACATTTTTTTATAGTTTTCACTAAATGAAAGAATTCGTTTTGGAGAAAATAGAATTTTAAAAACATATAAATTCTTCACAAAAAATTAATTGAATTTTTATCAATATTTTTTATTTATATGAAAGTAATATAAACTGTGTTTAATACTTATATATTCTTATTCAAACCACCAGGATTAATGGATAGGTCATAAGATACATGTTAAATAGTAATAAAAATACATTATTTGATCTTGTTAAAACTCAGTGTTGTAGGTTGCACCAGATATTAAATAATGATATTTTATTTGAAAAAAATATTTTATAAAATAATGGGTTGTTCATTTTTATCATGCTAAAAATAATTTTCTCCTTCAAATTATGTAACATATATATTTATAATTGAGGATATGTCTCCCATATTATATTATTAGTTTCCCACCTAATATCCACAGATTGGTGGTTTCATCATGAAAAATTGACGGTGTTAGTTGTATTTTTTCCTTGTTATTTCACTCTATGAACCATAATCTCAAGATATTTGTCCTTATATAAATCATATCACTCCAATTATATGACCTATACGTTTGTTAAATGTTATGGGTTAGGTATTAATTTCTCATTTGTGATACATGTATCATATACTAGACTCGAGGGAAGATTAGAGCAAGAACGATCCATTATGTTACCATCATGATACAAACAAAATATTAAATAGATTGATACACATAGGGTATAATTTTCCCTTATTTAAAAATATCATTAACTTCATCCACGATTAAATTCATAGAAACGACATTTCACGATCTTCAAATTCCGGATCATGTATTTGATTATAAACATAACATTTCTATAAACTTTGTAGTTACCATTTCTATTTTTGTATAGAACTAATATTCTCTCCTATTTCATTAGTTATTTCATATCCCAATATGATAATTTATCCAAATTCATTCCAATATATTGTAGACCAACAGTTCCATCCATACATGGATTTTACGGTCTAATCTGATACATTTTTGGAAGCAATGTTTGTATTGAAACTAAACTATAAGAATTTGTCGATGCCAATACCTTCAAAATATAATGAAAAAGATCTTAATATAACTTCTAGGTGTTGAATTATTATTATATAATAACCATATGTTTGAGGATGATAAATTTAACATAAACTAAAATCTATATCATGATATTTCTAAAAACATTTCAATAGCATTGAGGTAAACCTCAAATATCAAGGAAAAACTACTATATATTGAAATCAATCAAACCATAATACATATATAATTTATTTACTATAAATAATGTCCAGATAAGAATCATCGACGATAATTATGAATTTTTCTCACATTTATGGTTATCCATTAACCAATATTTCATTTTTTCTCATTAATGTTTTCCCAGATAGTGATGAAATTGATTCTGGTACTGATTTACCATTTCTATTTTGGAATGTTTAATGGATAAAACGCCCCCCATGGAATGTTATTTTTCAGATTAACTTTATGAAATCACACATATCATGATACAAACACAAAAAAATATTTTAATCTCATTCCACCAGAAATATTCTTTCAAATCATATTGCATAATCAGAATTCTTTAACGAATACATAAAGATGATGTATGATAATCTTTTAAGAACTCCTTTATAAAATTTATAGGGGTGGACCACATACATAATTATTGATCCTTATAATTCCATAAAAATCAATTCAAATATCTTAATCATATCCAACCATTTTTTGTATATCATTTTATACTTAGATCCACTTAGATTATCCCTTGGATAGATGAATGAAAAATCATTTGAGAGATATAGTATTATACCACTTACATTATAATTTTCATATACATTCTTTGAAATATCTAAAAAATTTAATTTTTTGATTGTCAACAAGGATATTCTAGTATGATCCTTTCAACTCAAAGCATTAGACACGATGTTTTCATCCCTATGGTGGTAATTTATTGACTGGCCATAATATGTTATCGTCATTAACCGTCTCATTTAAAAAATATCTAACTACTCCTATATAAATATATATGTTAATTTTTTTATGGGTATATATATCTCCCTTTCCCTAATTAAAACAATTCAACCATATCTTTTTTGAAAACATTACCACATAAAACATCAAATTGTGAGCTCGATATATTTTATAAGGAGTCTTAAATTTATTGAAGAAGAAGCTACAACCATGTCACTATACAATGAAATGATTATCAATGAACTCATTGTTGAATCAAAATAGATTAGAAATCATTCTCTAATATAGGGTAATATAAGAAAAAGGTGAATGACTAATACTCTCTCTTGTTCCTTCAATTTTTTCTTAAATTCAAATATCAATATCATATCATCTCTCTATTGAGTAATCTTGGTAAGTGGATTACGTAATAATGATAAATTGTTTTCAAAACATTCCAATATCTTTTCAAAATAAGAAAAAAAATGGATTATAGTGATTGTGATTGGTCTAGGCCAACACTACTAGCTTTTACTTTTATGGATCCATATATATACTCTCACATGATATTATATAACCCAATAAATAAAAGCACATATATCCCAAATTTTAAATTTTAAGTTTTTTCATTCAAATTATACATCCTTAGGGTCATTAGTACAATTCTAAATTCATCCCATTTTTCTTCCTTTCTCACTCAATAGATAGTAATATCATCTATAAGTGCATGTACCAACTGATTAATTTTATATCTAATGACCATATTCATTAAATCCATAAAATATTGGGGAATTTGTATGTTTAATTGGGATCATGATATACTCCTTGTAGTAACCCCAAACCAAGTAGCATATAGCTGATATTTACGTTATAAAACTACATTACGATTTAAGTAATAAAATCTCAATGTCCTGCATAGTATAGTGGTATTTTTGAAGTAGATATATATAGGAAATTCAATTTTCATTTCAATAAAAATAATAAAAAAAGTATTTACATTGATAAAAATTGAATAAAACATCATGTATCCCAACATATTGATCATAAAACTCTTCATGCTATCCTGGGGAAAGTAATATATAAAAAGGGGTAGTGCTCATATTATCAATATTGTTGACTATACAGAAAAAGTAAATTATAATTAGTGAATAAATTTTTTTAAAGGAAATAAATGAACTATTTTCTATTTAATCACTAACAAGAGAATATTATTTCCTGAATAAATAAATATCAATTTATAAGATATAAATAATCACATGACCTTGAAAACATTATCATGAAAATTCAAAATACTCTTATAATCACAGGGTTTACAAGAATTGAATTAATATTTTTTAATGCATAATATTGTAAATTTAAAACATATTGTTTAGACCCTGTTCCAATAATTATAATAGTACCGAGGATTATTTCCATGAAATCCATATACAAGGGTATGAGCTTTTCCAAAAAATAGTCTGCATTATTTCATATGACATACTAATGAATCGAGGTTCTATACCTAGGTACACCCATAAATTACTATTTCAAATGAATTAAAAATATCAACGGGGTGAAATATAATGTAGAAATATATTTACATTAAACTATATTGTAAAATTTCAATAAATTCCCCATTCATTTAACATAATCATAAAGACATTAAACTAATTTTAATTGTGTCAACATCGTACAACACCTTTTAAAAATTTATAAAATTTCCTGATTAATATTTAATATTGTATCTTTGGATAATGTCCCCATTAACACATAGATTACATTAAATTATTTCTTATAATTTATAAAAATATTTTGAAATATCGCTTAGAACATTCTTCTAAGAAAATATGTACTCATTGAAAATCATTTTTAAGAATAAAAAACAGTAATTGTTTTGAACTCATATTCTTTAAAAATAATTATTAGAAATAATAATATGATATTTAAAAAAATTACACATATCAATAAGAAAACATACTTTATTGATTAAAAATTATTTAGAAAAAACATTAAAATATTCAAAATCATATTTAGTTAATGTATCCTTTGAAACAGATTAATGAAGAATCATATATTGTTTAAAACAATTATTGAGGAAAAGATCATTTCCAAATTAAAAATAAATATTTAAAACATAATGAAATTTTAAATAAAATCATAATATGCTCTTATACTTATAAATTAATCTTTAATACATTTATAGGGAAATCAATGCTGAAAATATTTTTCATGTCATACATGATAAAAAAACATACTTATCATGTTTTTAGTAATATTAAAATTGTTTTGGTTTTATTAAATGAAATTAACATTAATTTTTAACACAATTGAAAAAAATGGATAAAATGTATTTTAAAAATCATACCTTCATATTAATTTATTTTTCAAATTATTATTTTAAATGGGATTTTGAATGAAACCCATTTTTAGATTGAAGAGATAATTGAAGTAGAATTTTCATTAAAAAAAATTAAATTATTGAATATATGAATCGATTAAAATTAAGGGAATTCATATATTATCCGTAAATAAAAATAGGAAAATAAAATAATTTAGTTTCATGAGAGTTAGATCATTCGATATCATCATTAGACGAAAAACCATGAGAAATCCCAATATATTATGGGTGTGTAACAAAAAATACATATAACTTTTGTAACATTTAATTATAAGACCAATGAAATAATTTAAAAAACCATTAAATAAAATGAATATAAATAAATTAAATATATATGAAATAGAAATTGTGGTAAATAAATCAGATAAAAAATAAGTTGTTAATATGGAAAATGTCGCACAAATGAGAATGTTGGACGAGAAACACTTACTATAAATTTAACCGATGACTTAAAATCATTATCATCATTAATAACAAACATATGAATATGATTTCAATGAAAAATAAAAATTTAATAGTTCATTATGTCTTTTATATCACTTTTTACGATATTATATATTATTACATAAGTATTTAGGATTATATTGGATGTTTTGATGATATTTGGGGTTTGTGAAAAAAAAGTATCTTGTAGTTTTAGTATGGTCAAAGGGGTAATTATTTTAACATATAACTATTAATAATAATTAAATAATTATCATATTTATTGATAAATTATACATTTTGAACCAATCATCTCATTTGGTTATGAAAAAAGCGTTATGTTACAATCAGGAAGATACAAATTTGTACGAATAAATGAGTAATGTGTAAATTTTTCAATAATCATTTCGAAAGGAAGATAGGTAATAAATTTTATTTATAAAATTATAATAATATTTTATATACCATTTAATTTTTTAAAATATACTTATATATATAATCAATGGGGTTATTAAAAAATAGCTTTATTTTTATTTGTTAAGGCGCTAGTCCAGATATAAAATTATGGCATTATCGTTTTTTGTTATATAAAATAAAAAGATATATTGTCTATCAGAAAGATAAATATGATATAAATATAATAACTATTTTATTTTATAGCATATATTTATAAACATTTCCTTTATTACCTTATATGTAAAGCATTAGTGAATGATGAATCACATCGTGTCGCTAGGCGGTAGTTCACCATACACATGAATTACATTATCATATACCATACCGAACAAAATGTAAAAATGAATATATGATATAATCAATCAATTTGTACAATTATCCATTAGTATATCCAGCCGTGATAGGTGTTAATGGAAATCATGATACAATGGTTCGTGAGGTGGTAGTACGCTATACACAAGAGTGACATTATCCATTCCAATTTTGGGGAAGATGAGATAAATATATCAAAATGAATATATCTTAATATCATCTTATTATATGGGATATATTATTTTTATTATTCAAATAGAAATTTATTATATTTTAATGATTTGTAATAATAAATAATAAAAAACACTTAGTCTGTAAATTTACCACGTCTCAGACCACCTATTTAGGATTATATATATTTTTTCTTACAATAAAAGGTATGAAAAAAATAAATATTAAAAACATAGATGTCGTTGATTTAAATTTAAAATAATATAGATAAAACTCAATGAAATTAAGTTTTTCAAAAAAAAAATCTTTTTATGTATACATTTAATATAGTATATTAAATTAAAGATTTCAGATTAAAAAAATGGATTATTATAAATCAAAAAGAAAGAATGATATATTAAAAATAATCAAAATATTGTTTTAATTTTTTTTATAATTTAAAAAAAAAATTATTAACTATAAATCATATTTTCTCACTATTCGGAGGAAAACCATATTTTTTAAAAACAACTCAAATTTTAACATTATAATATTTTTTAAATGATAATTTCAAAATTATTTGTAATTTAATCAAATATAATTTAAAAAAGCACAGTAATATAATAATAATATATTATTAAATGAAAAATATAAATTTCATTTTTATGGAATATATATTTTTGAATCAAATAATGTATTTTATAAAAATTATGTGAAAATTATAAATAATTAATCCATAAATGTTCATTTAATTGTGAACATATATATATTTCACAATTTAAATAATATTATTTATATCCAATAATTAAAAGAAATGTTTATAATTATTATATTTTAATAATAATATTTCATTTTTCATTTATGTTTAATTTTCCATATTTTGGGTGTTTTAAAACATTTTAGTTGATTTAAAATCACGGTATGCTAAATATATGTTATTATTATGTATTTTAATCCAATGAGGTCATATAAATTAAAAATAATTGCATGATTATATATTGCAACTATTAGTTGATTTAAAACATTATTTATTTCAAAAAGAATAATATATAATAGAAATATGATGATCAGACCACAAAATAACCATGAATAATATAATAGAATTAGTTTATGATGATGAAATTTATCTAATAAAATAATATTCTAAAATATAAATAATATTTGAAACTTATTATCAATATAATATATACCACGTTTTGATGAGATGAGTGAAATATAAGTGAATGGAATTTAAGATTATTGTTCTAACACATTAATGGATGAATTAAAACAATCCAGTGATCTATATAATTGTTTTTTCATGTAGTGGAGAGGATATTTATAATGTTAGAAAAAATAGTTCTATTTTAAGAGATAATATATAGTTCTCAGGGACTATAATAAAAAAAATGAATGTAAAAAATTCATCTTTTGATGAATGTGATGAAGTCATAATTTAAACTACTCAAATATAAATTATCAAGGTTATTTTTATGATATATTAATAGCTATTATTTTTTTCCATAATGAAATATATAATTATAGGATAAATTATACAAAACTAAATATTTATAACATTATTTTACTGATTTAGGAACGAATAATCAATTAAAAAATGAATATAATCTCCATAAACCTTGATGAAATTTCAACATAAATTCAAAAAATCATCCAAAGAAGTTATATAACATTCCGCATAGTTATTCAGGGCTATTTTTTCATAAATATACATGCTAATTTATTTATGTTATAAAAACATGTTATGGAAACTCAAGAAGAAACAAACTAAAGTGGTGATATTATATATATTATAATATAATGTATATATATAATCAATGAATATCTGTATAGTCCTTATATTAACTAATGAACAAATGAAATTTCATAAAATTCTAAGGTTTTTAAAATTATTAAGGATTATTATGAGATTAAGTAAAAATATACGGATATGATAATAAATTTCACTATGTGAAGAATACGGAGATGAAAAATTAAATTATGAAATAATCATTGAAATGATTTTATGTATCATAATCAAAATTTATTATGTTATTTCAGTTTTAATTAAGATCTATATGTTATAGAGTGTATGGTAATATTTCACATGTGTGACGGTGCAATATTTATAGTCAATAATAATAAATGGTCAATAATTTTTGGAGAGACTTGTTAACATTAAGATAGATCAACCCATATTTTTTCAAGAGATAGTGTTAAATATTTTAACACTTTATTTACACATGTTGAAACTCGTGCTTGGTGTGATCGGTTTGGATATAAAACTATAATGTGTTAAGACACTGGTCGCTTTTATTAATATTGTTATGAAATAAATATAAGCTATCAACATTGAAAAACACACGTCTTCTTAAGTATGATAACAAATATGTCATAAAAGTATATTCTCTATTATCATTACAAAAATTCAACCTATGATCTATCAATATTTATTCTCTCACATTAAATTATATATTATAAAATATAACATAATTATAATAAAAAATAATATCTCAATATCCTAAATGATTCCTTATATAATCTAATGTAAAATAAATAATTTATTTTTAAATATCATGTGAGAATATATCATTATATTAATTATATATATTATTCAAAAACATTCTACATGAGCACTAAAAATATCCTAAAACATAGAACATTAAAAATAGGCAAAACTTCAGAATCCTAAATGATTCAGAATGAACACCATCCATTGATGTTAAAACCATAAATTATTAAAAAAAATTCCCAAACCAATTAATAATGGCTTTTTTCTTGTTTTGATATCATCTTATCATAACCAAAAAATTATTTATAATGAATCATCCTGAATTAAAGTCACATTCATCTTCATGCATCCTTAGATCTATAATATCTATCTATATTAATATCACTACATAAATTAAAAAATTAATTTTATAAAATCATGTATAATTTTATATTAGACACATTCCAATAAATCATTAATCAATAAACAATAAATATTTAAAAAATAATTTATTTCAGCCTTATTAATACCTATGAAAATATTATTTGATATATTGATCATTTTATCCACTAATACATTGAAAAAACAATACTAAGTTAAATTTAATAACTCCCATGATTTTATACAAGTAATCATAAATAAACAATAACATTAGATATCATATATTGTAATATAGTTATGTTTTATTTGATTTCATGTACCCAAACCAATTATCATATAAATCATATATGAGAATGAAACCAAAATATTTACTGTCATAAATATCTATATTTAATAATATATATTCAAATTATTCTTCAAATTATTATTTAAAAGAAATTTTTTTTCACATGTTGGATATGAAAATATTAGTTCGACAATATATGAGAACATATTTTTCAAATGTGGTTAGGTGACTATACATTTTAATAATAAGTATGTTATAATAACTTTTTTCATACATAATAATATTGAATTACCATATTAAATAGTGTATTAAGACTCAAAAACCTATTTGATTTAATTTTACTATTTAATTACTTATTTATTTCTAATATTACTCAGACATATAAATTTAAAATTATATATTAATCATACATATATCTTCACTTAATATAAATTCATTATTCACATATAAACATCAATTTTGATTCCTCAATGTCTTTCCTATTAAATAAAACCATAAAATATTATTCTTGGGATACCTTAACTCACATTCTATAGGAAAAAAAATATCAAGATAACTCTTCATACTACATCATAATATATGACCATTAATGTTTAATCATGTACATAGTGATTTAATAAAACATAAAAATTTATAAAATCATATAATATTCAATATCCCATCATCATCCAAACACCAGATCAAACATCATATGGACTATTACCAATTGTAGAAATCTATTAATGATTTTGTGGAATAATACATAACCACATGACATCAATTTTATTCTTAATTCTTATTTGTTATATATATATATATAAACATGGACAAAGTATCTAATATATATCATAAAACATATATTATAAAAATAAATTATTTTAGAAAATTGATTTTGTCACAAATGGATAAAACAATTATATTTAATTATTTCTTATTAATGTAATTTTTGAGACCACTAATAATAGTGGTTGTTTACATTCCAAAATAGGGCATTATTTCTCCATATTCAATGAACTTTTAATATGAAAAACGTGGTTTGGATGAATTATAGTATATAGTGTTTTAAATAATATAGATGACTATATTATATAAAAATATAGAATAAATTTTGAGCATAAAATGATTCATTGAGATTGTAGTATAGTTGATATAACATGATAATTATTATATAAATATATTCATAATTACAATATTTTATAGGCTTAACCAATGTGTTTTATATAATCATTCTAGAATATGTAATGGTTTATAATGTTTGATAACGTGTTAAAAAATGTTGAGATGAATTTCATAGGGTAATTTGTCTCAAATCAAAAGAAGGAAAATGATTTTGAGAATGTATATTTATCAAGATAAAATCTATTTTAAGTATCATGAAAAATCGATTCCCTAATTTTAATGGGGTACTACCGAAGTGAAGTAAAAAAATTTAATGATATTTTCTAGTCATTAAATAATATAATTTAATTTTTATATTATCTATAAAAAAGAAAATTCTATGTTTTTAAAAGATGTAAATCCATTATATTTAATAAATAATAGTATAATGATGATGACTTTTAAAAAAAAGTGATATTTATTAGTAAAAATGATCTTTCTTATATATGAATGAAGATCAAGAAATCGCTGTGGAATAAAATAATGACCTCAAGCCCTACATTCCATATTTTATATTTTTTAATGAATATTCATCATGAATATTGGAAGGTTATTAAATATTAATATATCAATTGATATGACAGAAACTCGCTTATTTATAATATTATTTTTTATTAAATCATTTTTTAGTATTAAAATGATTACAATAATATACTTTTCTAGGAAATTACAATTATTTTTTATATTTGTATGTAGGGTGAAATTAATTTAATATAATATTTCTAGGTTTAAAACCAAGAATCATATATTGCTATCACTAAACAAAACTATTATCATGATTGGATAATGAGGGTTGAAATTTGTTGAATATATTGGTGTTTCAACTTATATTTTACTTAATAATTAATTTTAATAGTATGAAATATATATATATATATATATATGAAATTTTTTATTTAATGTAAATCCAATTATTTATATAATGAAAATAACTTCTAGATATAGATCATATAAAAAATTAAACAATATGGTAATTTAAATGTAACTCAAAGTGGTCTCATATTACATATATAAATAAAATATTTAAATAAGTTAATGTAACTCTTAAATATAGATATAGGAATGAAAAAAACTTTTTATCATAATGTTTTTGTCACGACCCGTCCCCTATGGCCCGTATTATGACTTCCCCAAGCCCGCCTTCTATAGGCCAGGGGCTAGCGACTAACACCGAAGGTGTAATTTCCCTAAAACTGGGAAGGCATTGCATTTATAAATCGTAAACACAAACAACCAGAGTACAAGAGGAAGAAAACACTAAGTAAAAACTATATGTCAAGTATGATGAAAGTAAAGGTGCCAAAAATACAAGCCCCACAATAAAGTACAAGGAAAAGGAAAACATGTATAACTAAAAAAGAAAACAGCCGGAAGGTCTCTAGCTGCTCCTGGATCGCCCACCACGGGTCCTACCTAAAGGGTAGGTATAGATATTCTCTTCAGTGCTCCATGTCCATCCGTCTCCTTCGTGTAGAAACTCGTCGTGATGAACACCTCCTAGTACCATACAACCCTCGTACACTCTGCCTCGGTCAACATTGTCTGTTGTATGCATCCAACACAATGAGATACGGGCATAACCTGTGCATGGGTGAGTATAACGATACTCAGTAGGGACCATTAGACCCTCAAGGTCTCACAAAATCAAACAAGGATAAACCAAAATGTATAAATTCAACGGATAACCATTACGTAGGTATATGCCAATACATATACCTATGTTATCAAGTAAAACATCTTAGTCACGAGGGAAACAAAAGGATCATTGACTCAACTAAAACCAGGATTTCCATTATCAAAACCATGGCTACTGGTGAACTCCTCCTCTATCGAGTATAGTGGCCCTGTCGCGACTCCGCTGAGCTACTTACAAACCTTAGATTGCTGAGGTACTCATCCCTTCGAGAACCGCATGCCTACTTCCAAACCGGGCGCTCCGTCCGCTTTGGGTATGCCGCCTAACCAGGCGCTCCCCCTAATAGCCGTTAGAGGTAGTCATATTATCGAGTATCGTGGGTCTTCTTCCAAACCAGGCGCTCTATCCGTCGTGGGTCTGCCACCAAACCGGGTGCTCTGTCCACTGGACTAGTCAAATCACTCCGAGTAGAATCGGTCAAGATGTCGTTAGGTCCACAGCTACTAGGTCACAACACTCCGTATGATCGTCTCTGGGAGGATCCGTTCTACGAGCTAATGGTCAACACTCCAAGTGTCACTAAGTCTAATGTGGAAGTATCTCAAAGGTCCTCAATGTCATAGGGGTCTCAATGCAACAGACGGCGTGTCAATCGGATGCCCGTTATGTGAGTTATCAGCATTTTAGTCCCGGGGGTCCGGTTGAATTTGGGTATGAACCAACCTGACCATGGCTCAACTATATACCCCAAACTCCAGTGGTGTATACTCAAATGTAAGGCTATTCTCCATGAATACTGGTGCAATTGACGGTTTGTCAAACAGACATCTGGTGCCAAAGATATGGCCGAAGAAGGTAAAGGGTCAGTAATGGGCCCAGGTCCGGTCCGACATGGTCAGGGTCGACCCGGACAGACTCGCTGGGTATGACCTGGACCATGGGAAAGGTCATCCCTCAATGTTTTGACCTGGTCCACTCAGCCCGACCAATTGGATCTCTAGGGTGGTTCGGCCCAATAGTTTCCAAGTAGGCGGCTCGTTTACTTGGCATGGGAGACCAGGCCGGTTTGGCCAACGACACCACGGGGGACGCCGCAAACAGGCTTTGGAGGCTGGGGGCTGGGAGGCCAGCAGGAAGGCCACGCGGGGCATGGGCAGGCCGGCTGGTCACCGACTGGCTGCAGGTGCACCTGGCAGGGTGCGAGTGCACCAGGCATGGCGCGTGGGTGCCAGGTAGGGTGTCGGGATGCCGGGTAGGGAGCTGTGGCACTGGGCAAGCCATGGCAGGGCGCCGGGCAGCGCACCTGTGCGCCAGGCAGTGTTTAGGGACGTCGGGTAGGGCGTCGGGGTGCATGGCACAACACATGGGTGCCTGACAGTTCCCCATGTCACCGAGCAATGGAGTGGTGTTCCGAGAAGCGGCGCGGGGGCATGGGGTAGTAGTGCGGGGAAATAAGGCAGCGCACCAGGGCACCTGGAAGTGATGTAAGGCCACCAGGGGCACCTTACAGGGCGAAAGGGTGCTGTGGGGTGCGTTGGGTAGCGCGGTAGGGCTGGGAAGCAGGCCGGGGTGGGCGGGATCAGCGCACCGGCGAGGCGCGACGGGCCATCAGCAGGGCCGCGGAGCGTCGCGTGGGGTACAGGTTTGGCATCGCTTGGTCGGCGGTGTTCGGTCGAGTGCAGCAGCGCACTACGGGGCGGTATGCTTCACAAAGGTCGTTGGTAGCGCAGCCTTTGTCGTTTCTTCTACAATTTCCTCTTGCTCCATCACCAAGTCGTATAACAGACAAAAACAAAAAAGGTATAGGGTGTCGGGCTGTGTTAGTCGGCCCACACCATCTACGTTTAGAGGCTAATAACATTTTTCTCACTGATTAAAGAAGAAATTTCAATAATACGTCTGCAATAAACCCTAATCATTCATTGAATATGGAAGGGTAAAGGATACAATTTCAACAAGTATAAACCCCCTAACTTGGATTTTCTTATAGTCATTCGTTGACGTCACGCAAGGATGGCTGTCAATCCGTGGTAGACGATCACATCCCACGCCGAAGGGGGTCTGAGGAAGAAGGCCGATGAAGAAGAGCGTAGTCGGCGTTTTTTGTGTTTTTCGTGTTCTTTGTTGGAGAGCATTATCCTCCAAGGGTTGGACGTTGCAGAAATTCACCAGCGCTTCATCGCTTGGTGAAGTCATTCCAAATCCTTCTCCCAAGATCCATATATATAGGAGTGGGGGAAGGTAGGTAATGATCATTGGAGTTTATGATGATCCATTTATTTGGAACCCTCTTAAATTCCATTGATACTATTACATAATTTAAAAAGGGTAAATGCTATTAATTTATGCTGGCGCAACAATGCGGTGTATAGGACAATTAATTGTGTGTGTTTTGGCACAATTATGATGGAGGAGGTCAAGATGCTCTCTCTCATTTATGAGGGAGTTTAGAGGTTTCATCCTACACTATCAATAAGGGTTGGGTGGTCCCCACCCCTACCATTAATATAGAGGTTTTTACAACTCTGATGGTCCCCACCTCAATTAACCTCACATGGGAGGTTGGGTACGGTTAGGCCCCACCACTATAACCTCTCATGGAAGGTTAGGGTGTGGCGGTTCAACCACCAACTCCCAAATGGAGGTTCCATGTACCCACCCTCACATGGCGGTTGGAATAAGATAAAGTGTGGCTACAATTTATTTTATTATGTTATATATAAAAAATCCAAAAACTAACTTTTATTCCTTGACGGTGGATGGTTGGGATTAAAAGTTATTATTTGGCATATTTTTAAAAAAGAAATTAAAGTGTAGCCACACATTATCTTATTCCATAATCCATGTGAGTGTGGGTAGTTGGATCCTCCACTTGGGAGTTGGTGGTAGGACGACCACACCCTGACCTACCATGAGAGGTTATGGTGGTGGGGCCTACCCAAACCAAACCTCCCATGTGAGGTTAATTGAGGTGGGGACCACCCAAGTCGGAAAAACCTCCCTATTAATGATAGGGTTGGGGACCACCTGACCCCTATTGATGGTGGAGGATGAAACCTTTCATCTCCCTTATAAATGAGGGAGAGCCTCTTGACCTCCTCCACCATAATTGTTCCAACAAAAACACAATTAATTTTACCAATGCACCACATCATTACGCCAGTGTAAATTAATTGTCTTGCCCCCTTTTAAATTAAGTAATAGTATCGATGGAATTTAGGAAGGTTCCTAATAAATTAATCTTCATAAATTCCAATGATAGTTACCTACCTTTGCCCCACATCTATATATATGAAGCTTGAGAGGAGGATTTGGAAAGTCTTCATAAAGAAATGAAGAGATGGTGAAGTGTTGTGATGCCCAACACTTGGAGGATTACACTCTCCAATGAAGAAGACAAAGAACACGAAGAACACTGACGATGCTCTTCTTCTTCGGCCTTCTTCCTCGGAACCCCTTCAATGTGGTACATGATCATCTACCATGGATTGACAGCCATACTTCCATGAAGTCAAAGAATGACTACCAGAAAATCAAAGGTTGGGGGTTTATACTTGTTGAAATTGTATCCTTTATCCTTCCTTATTCAATTGATGATAAGGGTTTATTGCAGACTTATTATTGAACGTTCTTCATCACTGTGTGAGCCAAATGTTATCTCCCTCTAAAGGTGGACATGTTCGGGCCGACTAACATGGACAGACAACCTCTTAATTTTCCATTTATGTTTGTTCTACGTCTTGGAGATGAAGAAAGTGGAAACTGGGGGAGCAATGACAAATGTCGCTCTACCCACGGCCTCTGTGAAGCACACCACCCCGCTACGCACCGGTGCACCTGGTGGTCCACAGTTGGGCAAGAGTCGCCTGACTCGTTCCCCACGCACTTCTCTACTGCCCTTCCAAAGGCCCGCCGCGCCTCGTCGATGCACTGCCCGCGCCCCCAGCGTGCAGCCCAGCCCATCAGGCACCCTGCCGCGGTACCCGACGCACCCCCCGACACCCTTCCGCCCTGCCAGACTCCCTCGCCGGCCCCGCACAACTGCCCAACACCCCCGTGCTTCTGCCCCGCGCCCCTGAGCCACTGCCCCGCACCGCCTCATGGCTCCCCGCGCCTCTGCCAGACGCCCTGGTGCGCTGCCCAGCACCCCCGTGTTGATGCCCATCGCCTGCATGCGCAGCCCGGCGCCCCTGCGCCCTACCTGGTGTCCCGACACCCTACCCAGTGCCAAAGCGCGCTGTCCTGCGCCCTGCCGCGGCTTGCCCGGTGCCCTGGCTCCCTTCCCGGCATCCCGGCACCCTGCCTAGCACCCACATGCCCTACCTGACGTACCTGAACCCTGCCGGTGCACCCGCAGCCTGTCGGTGACCAGCCAGCCTCCACACGACCTGCACGGCCGTCCTGCTGGCCGGCCAGCCACCGGCCTCTCGAACTGACCCGTGGTGTCCCTCATGGTTTTGCTGGTCGAATCAGCCTAGTCTCCCGGGCCGAGGGACCGAGCCACCTATGTGGCGACTATCGGGCCGAACTGCCCTCATGGTCCGCTTGGCCGAGCCCAACAGACGGGGTCAATACATAGCGGGCCAACCCACCCAGTTGAGTCATGGTCATGTTGGTTCGTACACGAATCCAACAGGGTCCCCAGGACTAAAATGCTAATAACTCACAGACCGGGCATCCGATTGACATACCGTCTATTGCATTGAGACCCCTATGACATGGCATCCCTTTGAGATACTACCACATGAAAATTTGTGAAACATGGAGTATCTACCAGTAGCTCATGGAATGGATCCTCCCGAAAACGAGCATACGGAGTGCGGAGACCTAGTAGCTGTAAACCTAATGACAACTTGACCGATTTGACTCGGATTGATTCGTCTTGCCCAGTGGATGGAGCACCCGGTTTAGCGGTAGACCCATGGCGGACGAAGCGCCTGGTTTGGAAGCAGACCCATAGTACTCGATAGGAGGAGTATGTCTGATAGTTATTAGGGGGAGTGCCCAGTTTGGCGGCAGACCCACAGCAGACAAAGTGCCTGGATTGGGAGCAGACTTGCGATACTCGATTGGAGGAGTACCTCAGCAGTCTAAGGTTAGTGAGTAGCGCCTCAGAGTCACGACATGGCCACTATACTCGAAAGAGGAGGAGTTCTCTAGCATACATGGTTTCGATAATGAAAATCCTAGTTTGAGCTGAGTCAATGACCCTTTTTTTCCTCATGATTGAGATTTGTTACATGATAACATAGGTATATGTATGGGCATATACCTAAGTAATGGTTATCCATTGATTTTATAATTTGAGGTTTATCCACGTTGGATTTTCTGAGATATTGAGGGTCTCAGGGACCCTTCTGAGTATCGTTATACTCACTCCTACACAGGCTATGCCCACACCTCATTATGTTGGATGCAGATGACAGATAGTGCTGACAGAGGTGGAGTGTACAAGGACTGGACGGTACCCGGAGGAGGACCTCACGGCGAGTCGGTACCCAGAGGAGACGGTAGGATTTGGAGAACTGAGGAAGATATATGTACCTACCATTTAGGTTGGATCTATGGTAGACGATCTAGGAACTGCTAGAATCCTTCCAGGTGTATGCCTTTTAGTTGTACCTATTTGTCTTTTCCTTGTAATTTTCTATTGGACTTGTATTTCCATCACCTTTACTTTCAGTATACTTGTCATACAGATTTTGACATGGTGTTTGCTTCCTCTTGTACTCTTGTTGTCTGTGTTTATGCTTTATAAATGCAATTCCTTCCCAGTTTTAGGGAAAGTACGCCTTTGGTGCTAGTCGCCAGCCCCTGACCTATGGAAGGCGGGTTTGGGGTAGTCACGATACGGGTCCCGTGGGACGGGTCATGACATTTTATTCCTATAAAAATGGGTAGGTGACATATTTGATGTAATTTTATCTTTTGGGGGGGGGGGGTATTATTTATTATAATAAGTTTCACCACATTAGAAAACTATAAAAGGAAGCATTTAAATTACAATAATTAACGATGATTGTATTGTATTATCTATAGAGTAAAATAAAATAAAATGATGTGTATAAATTCATTATTTTATGAAATAATGGTGTGTATTACATTAACATTGATATAGTTTTGTAAAATAAAGTACTATTGGTTATTTTATTGAAAATTTTAAATAAAACATACTACCATTGAATCATAAAAACTTTTATCAATTAATTTATTGGGTCCTATAATATAAGGATCATTGAAATTAGTTTGATTCATTAAAAAAATATAAATTGATTATTATAAAATAACCCTTTTATAATATTATTCTGTAATTTGAAATTATTTTTTAATTAGTATTGTATTAAAAATACTTTATGAGTTAATTTAATTATTTTCCCAATTTCCATATGAATTTATTAATAAGGAGTAACTATATGTTTTGAAGCCACAATAAAATGTTGGAGAGCTTATATTTTCCATTAGAGTTATTAGATGGGGAATTTTTATATGGTGTTTCGTTAAAAGTTTCGACCTAAAAATGTATTTTTATATCTAGGATACATTTCATGAACGTTTCTTATCTTGATTAAATAAAAATATGTTAATTGAAAATACAACATAAATTGAAGAACCATTAATAATTTTTATTTATTAAGGGGGAGTAACATACAATTAAATAGGGATGTGATTACTATAATATTTATTTCATTATTTAGATACATAGATATATTAAAAAATTATGTATTACAACCTTATGTTGTATAAAAATTTCTTAAATTTTACGATTATTATGAAATGTTTCATGACAATATTATTTCATGTTCTTTGAAGGGGGATTCAGGTTTAATTATTTATCAACATTCACATGGAATAGTTACTTGACGATTGATGTCAAAATCAATGTAAAAAAATATTGATTTACCAAAAATATGAGATCAAGATGAAAATGGAAGGGTCAGTGATTCTGAATATAATGGATTTTGAATTGTTTGTTTATAATGAAATTTCTAAGGTAGAAAAAATATTTATTATATAAAAATTAACACTATAATATATGCGATTTACATTTTGAATTATTCTTAAGACATTATAGTTTTAAATGTATATTTCTCCATTTAATTATGTAAGGTCCTAGTTTATACTATTTTAACATATCAAATCTAGTTCCACTAAAATCCATAAGAATTTTATCATGAGGTTTTACTTTTACTGGTTTTTCTCTAGTTTAATATTTTGTACTATAAAAATTTTGGTTTAAAAAACTCATTTGATAATTAAATTGATTACAATGGCTTGATTAGATAGTTACAGATTTCCAATGATCCAAAATATCATTGATATTTCATTAGTCCTCCCTATTTGCAATATTATTTCATATTTATCAAAAAGATATAATGGGATTAAAGGAATCATTGCTTTATTCCATTTTTTAACTGATTTTAAAACCCAATTAAGCTATATATTCCATGAATTTTTTATTCTTAAATATTATTTTATATAATAATAATATGTTTAATTTTTTCCCATTATTTTAAATGTATCTATAAATGTGGATATTCCCATAGGGAACTATGATGAAATATTGAGATAACCAAAAAAAATTCATGGAGTCTTCTATAGTAAAATTTATAATGTTCTATTAGAATAATTAAGGTTTAAACATGATCCATTAATAAATGCACTTATAATTGATTTATATTTGTTATTATCATCCAAATTAAAGTGGTTTCTTTGGTTTTTATAATTTAATTTATTTACAGAATGATAAAAATATAATATTTTTTATTTTTTATTTTGAATTTTATGAATAATTATAACCAAGTGTTTCCAAAAAATATTTCAACCACAAAAAAATGTTATATACAATTTTTAGAAGGATTTAATAATAATTTTAAAAAATACCTTCTGTCATTTTCCACTCTTCGTCCCTTAATTTCATTAACAATCATAAATTTCATAGTCTCTTTTATCAATATTATTCTACAACTACAATATGAAAATTTATTTGAAAGATGTTTGTGAACACTCATTCAACCCACCACCTTTTAGTTTCCATCATTATTTCATATAGAAAAAGCATGTTTTAAACTAATGAAATCTAAATAATATCAATATTGAAATGAAAACAAACCGTTTCAAAATGTATTATGATTAATAGTTACATAATGCATGATATAGAATACATGAAAACCATATTATATTATTAATTAGATTACTCAGATAGATAATGCACTGGGAATAATACTAAAAGGTTATTTAATAAATGGTAAAAGGGTTATTATTGATTATTCAAATCATGTGAGGGATAATTGTATATAAAATTGAATTTGACAATTGAAATTTAATTAATTGAAAATTTAATACCATTTTCATGCACATGGTTTTTGATAATGGTATTTTATATTAAAATATTGTTATATATTTCTTCATTAAATAGATAAATTATATATAATTATATTATTGTGTGTGTAAATAATTCATTTCATTATAAATATTTATCAATAAAATATTGTATTATAATTTATACTATTGAAATTTATTTATAGTTCATTTTTATTTTATTTTTCAAAATTTCAAAATTAAATATTTTCATAAATAATAATATATTATGAGACAAAAAAATTATATTAATTAGAATATATGTTTTTCAAAAACAAATTATGTAATAATATATAATTTATAAAGATTTTATATTTTACTATTGACAGAAACACAAAATTTTCATTGAAAAATCTAAATAATCTAGCCCTGGAAAATTTGAAAAATGTGATTTTATTGTTAAAGTATTTCTGTTTGTTGTTACATTATATATGTGATGAATTTAATTTTAAATAAATTTCACCATAGTATATTAGAATATGCATAATGTATAAGTAATCTATAATGATTATTTCATTAGGTTTTTCTAATTCCATATAATATAAATATTGAAAATATAATTCATTTATTAAAAAAGTGTAACATTTTTAAAAAAATATGTTTTTAATATTAGAAATTATTTATTTTTAACAAGTATTTCAAAAAATAACCTAATTATAAAATTATTCTTCAAATGCTCTTTTTTTATCAGATTTTTGTAATACTCATGTTACACCTATAATTATCAGAATACCAATTATGAATACCCAAATTTCCCTCTTAATTTTTTTTAAAAAAATTATAGTTAATTTAAAATATCTTAACATTTATAATAATATTTTTAATAATAAAATCTATTATTTTATTTATTTAAATAAATATTGAACATGGTCATTTTTTATCAAGATTCTTAATAATCCACATTTTTTTCACTATTATATATCTCTTGATATATATTTTAATTGTATCTATGAATATAAATTTTATTTTAATATAATAATTAAATAAAAAATTTTATTTTATTGTGGATTTTTTTAAAAATAATATTTTTATCAAAATTTATTGTTTACTACTCTTCATTAAATTTAAATTTTCATTATTTACATTACATTTGATGTTATCCTTAATACATGATAAAATAAATATACATAAAAGAAATCCTGGTCTATGTGAAATTAATATCAGTGAATATCAATATTTAATATCATCATAATATTTAATGATTCACTTTGGTGATCTAATATAAATATCATTACATATTCACCTCACTTTTATGAAAAAAATATAATTACAATTTTTATTATCCCATATGATTATTTAACATTAATTATTCATATTGGGTAAGTGAAATATTTTCATAAATTCATATTGGTATTCATGATCATAGTTATCGATACTAGGTTCACCATTAATTAGAATTTCCTACCAGTCATTATTTTTTCATCGTCAAAAATATTTATATGGTAAATTTAAATTTTTTCCTACGAAATGCATAATGATATATATTAATATATTTTTTCTAAAAACAATTACATAATAACACCTCTATGAATGAATAAAATAAACAATAAAAATATCTTATAAATACTTAGAATAATAGATCAATTTCTACCCACTAATCATCAATTAATATCCATAATAATCTTATATTTTTTTATAAATTAAATGTTGTTGGTTAGTTATCAATTTCATATATTATTTTATTCTCACAATTATTTATTTATAAATTTCATTTAGTGTATAGTGAAACTATTACTCACATAAATTTGATATATTATTGATTTAATTACCTTTCTTGGATATCAAATTTAATTTCGAATAACTATTATGATATCATTTTATTTAGAGACAATGTTGAGTTCTATAAATATTTGTATCATAGAATATAGTGTGTTTATAAATAAAATATATATGTACTGAAATGGTATATAAATTTTATTGAATGAATCATTAAATCATTGTTTTTATTTCGGTATCCTATAAATCTATAATTATCCATTTTTACAATATTTATTTGAATTCAATTTGACTTATATTATATTCTGTGGAAAAAATATATCACCAAATAATAATATGTTTGGGATTCTTGTTTATAGATTTCGAATCATAATTGTGTTTTTAGGGTATTTTCTATAAAATATTTAGTGAAAAATGAAACATAAATTTTAATAGAACATTCTATATGAAGTTGACTAATCAAAATTTTAATATTTATATATATAATAATATTAATAATTTCCTTTCAGAAGAAATATAATTATTTAATGTGAATTTATATATCATTATAAGTATATATCAAATTATCTGGATTTTAGTGATAGTGTTACATGTTCAATAGAAGCTGTGGCCCAATATTCTAAAATAGATAAGGTTCAAATTTATATTAATTAGTTTAATAATGTTTCTATTTTCTTTTTTAATTAAATGATCTCAAAGTAATGATTTTTCTCATTCTTCATTTTGTTTTCCAAGATGATATATATATAAATGATATGAAATGTTAAACAACAATATTTATACTTCCATTATGGTGAAGAAAAGGATGACTTAATTTTATATTTTTTAAAATACATTCCTATAAACACCAATTATAATTTCTCTCACACAGGTTTTGTTGTTACAACGATGATCTATTAAAATTGTAGTTCGTGAAAAAAATTATATTGAATGAATTTTATTTCATATAATTGGTTTAAATATAATTAAATGATGAATAATTTTTTAGGAATCCATAGAGGGATGATATTAAAATATAAATTGAGAAATGTGCGGTTTTGATTTTGGACATTACCTTTGTTATCATTACGAGATACTCAAATGATAGTGTAAGAAATTGTGTTATTAAAGATGATGGTTTTATACTTAATCAAGGAAAATAATCCCAACGTTAGATAGGATTTTAATTCCCCACTCCCTAAAAATATAAAACAATGAGGGGAGAGAGATGGTAACTACTCATGTCCCACCTATAGTAGGCCCGAGTTTCGAGACTAGCACTAAGAGTACAATAAGTATACAAATGGGAGGTATTAACCTTGAATAAAATATGTGAGATATAGAGATAAGATAGATAAAATAATCAAAACAACCACCCCCCCACAATGAAAAATATTTAAATATATATATATCATTAGAAAACAAAAAATTCCATACAGAACTTCAATATATGAAATGTAATAAAAAAGTACCAGATGGGAAAGACGAAAGTGACCAAGATGAACAAAAGTCCCCTAAAAAACCAAAAGATAATTATATCTAGTAAAAAATTCATCCTAATCCTAAATACCTGATAACTAATTTATCATTCATATATTTATCATAATATTATACTTATTATGGTGCTCCACAATTCAACCCATTCAAAAGAGAATGTAAACATGCTAATGAATAATTAACAACGATTACACTAGATTTTAACTTAAACAGATTTACAATGTTCAAAACCAAAAAGGGGATAAATCTCAAAATGTTTCACATAAAATATAGAAAATAATATAATAATGAGTACAAAGAGTATCATGATCCAAAATTTCTACTAGTATACCCATATGCCGAAACATTTCATGTCTTCGGCCATCTATCTAAAAAATTAGACCCCAGGAAGATACCTTCCCAAGGAAACATAAATAACATATAATGAATAACATCATCAATTACTCTGATATCACATCACCATATATAGTGACCTAGTTGTTTTTAGGAACAACCATAGCTTATACGATGTGTATAATACATTTGGAATTATACATAAATCCATTACCGCCCTTAAACCATGAAACGTAAGTCATGAAACCATACCATATACACGTCATATCTATAATTATTATTCAAATAGTATATCTTGTAATACACATGTGTTAAAAAATTCCCTTATTGTCCTCTACACTCAAATATTAAAGTAATAACCAGAATACATACTAGCACAAGTAACTAACAATTGAAGAGTGTAGGTCCAACGTGGGTAGTAATCCATCTATCCTCTCTCATAGATATTGGGAAATCACCCTTATATTGTTCACTGTGTGTTAGACAACCTAACTAACATGGGTGGGTTATCATATAAAATAATAAAATATATTGGATATATTATAGCTCAGAACCACACTATGGTCATAACATAGTCATATAGCCAACTGTATATAATGTCACTCAGCCTCCGAGATTCCACTTATAAAACATGATATCTGATAAGAACCAAACAGTTTTTCAATGACACATTAATTACACATTTCATTTTATCGTATCCTTATATTAATTAGTTAATTAACCATTAAAATTTTTCCATATTATACTAAATTAATCATCAGATTAAATTAAATTCCCTCAGAGAAATAACTAAATTGAGAATATAGAATCTGTAGATTAACATATATTGTAAATTTTTATTCAATAAAATCCAAAACCAAGGGTTAAAATTTATTTATCACTAGTATCATTGCATTACCTATGTGCACTAAAAAACCATCCTAAGTGTCCATCAGTAGGAATCATGCAAGCAAGCACATTGATATGCCTAATGAAGTGGTTAAATTAAAGATTATAACACAATAACCAACAATAATATATTAAACAGTTTCATAATAAAGTATATCTGATCTAAATATTACCTTAAATGTTACGATCAAATTTAACCCATTCCATTTTCTCTAATGTCATCCCCAATAATTAAAAGAATATACTAATGCATCTCACAATCAGAGGCATTAAATGATATGATTAAAAAGATTCAAAATTGAGAATATTATATCTGATTATAAAATCAAAAGTTAATCCCATCATTAATCTGATTTCATATCTTTAGTAGCATCACTGACACCCACACACATATACCAATTAATCTCACCAATAAAGGCATAAATCGTCGCCGCATTATACGTAAATCCATTCTGTATAACATATTAGCCATCCCAATATCATATAAAATTTGGTCCCCCATTCCCCATAACATATCAGTTATAATAGAATCATATCACCCCCATAGAAATGTTGATATCCTGAACACATCATAAAGTTTGGAATACATAATTGTTGAAAAGTGAAATCTATGCCCTAAAACAAGGCATCCATATATCATACATAAATGAGATCCCATGTTTCCTGTAGCATCCAAGGTAAATAAATAAATAATACATTTTCATTTAAATTAATATTTTGTGAATTAAATATTACTTTTACTGTAATGGGGTTTCTATGTTTGATGGCGTACCCGATATGCGACAACGAGTTTCTTTGAAATCTTACATTACAAAATAATAATATATTATTATTATTTTAAATAGTAGATAACACCTAGATATTGTATTGGAGTAATAAATAGAACTAACTAATATATTTTTATACATGATTGTTAAATCATTTTACATTTATCCAATAAAATTTAGGGGCTTAAAATGTGAATGAATCTAATTTTAATAAGAATTTACATTAAAATGTTGACTTAACGCATTTTGAGTACAAACCATCATTAAATATAGTTTTGGTAACTTTTATATGTCCTATTTGACTATATAAAATTCTTATATAGAATTGGGGCATCAAAATTTACATCGGGTAATTTTTTGGTATTTTTCTGATAAAAATCAATTATTGATGAGTAGTGATAAATACTTTATTTTAATTCAGAACTTCATTTTAATAAAATTTATTTATTTGGATATATTAACATTTTAATTGGTTATAATGATTTATTAGATTATTTTTTTACCATTTAATTTAATTTTGGTAATTGGAATCAATTTCACTTTGAAATTGGACATAAACAAGTGTCAATCTTTTGATAGTTAATATTTCTTAAAAACACGCTGATTATTCTGACAATGGGAATTAATTTTAAATTAATTAATCTAACTGATGTGTTTTGAATTCGATAAAATATACATCATTTTTCAATTACGAACATCCAATATATCTTAGTCTGAATTTTTCATGTTATTCTGAAAAACATTGTTTTGAGATGAATAGTGAAAATAGTGAGTAGTTTTAAAAATAAGACTTTTTCATTTATAAGAAAATTTACCAATTATGTGAATGGAATTTTGAAAGTATGACATACATTATTGTTATTAGTAAGTAAAATTTGGTTCAATAAGATGAAAATAATTTTTGTGAATAGTACCTTTTTACTTTTATTTACCGCGGTTAAAGATAAATATGGTAATTCAAGGTCAAAAGAATATCATAATAATTCAAAATTATATTAACACATGTCCAAACCATAATAGAGTAATCATGGAAAACCATGGAAATCATTGTGTCTGTTTTGGGACCAACTGGAGCCACATAAAAGTGATAATTGCACTTATTTAAATTATCTTAAAGTAAAGGTAAAAATAACACAAACAAATATCTTTTAGTAAAATAATTTTTACATAAGGTTATATAAGTTATATTTTCAACTATAAATATTTTTTTGAAATCTATGAATATTTCCTACATCATGGAATTTGTTTATTATTTTTAGACATCAAATAAGTGAAATTATTTATGACACAATAATGATGCAGTGTATACCCTGTTAAAAAATGATTTATATAAATAAAATTATAAAATTAAAAAATTTCTAAAACCTGAACAATTATTATTTTATGATTTTATTTGGCCATGAGACATATTATCTTCGACTTAAATTAGTTTTGGACCTTTAGAAACCGAAAACCATTATATAATAAACTAATATTTTCACATTTTCCTTAAGAGCCCCTCCCCCTTATAAAAATACATCACCTCTAACTCATTACTCACACTTCTCCAACCCATGGATCATCCAACCCCTACCCAAATAATCTCTAATGATCCATATCTTAAACCTAGAATCCTTAACACAGGCAGAAGGAACATCAAGAGTTCCTTTTTGTCAAACCAAACGGAGTTACCCGAATTAAAGGTAAATGTTTCTCTTAAATTATTTTCTTTTATTTTACATATCCAATCCCAAAAATCAATTTATTATTTTTCATTATAACAAAATAAGTATCCTCAATACACTAAATAGTTTTAATGAGATGTATTCGAACTACACTCACACACACCTTCATCTAATAGGTAAAAACATACTATAACTGTGGAAGAAAAATTAACACCTCACGAAACAATGATTGGTCAATTATATTCTACCACCTCTCATGGTGCACATTAAGATGGAACTGTATTTATATATGATATATATTATTTTCAATTTTTCTGTATTTACTTGTATTTTTAATTTATAGAATTCATTTATGGTTTCCATTATGGATAAACGTTATTATTTCATTTTAGGAAGTGCGGACTACCACCCCCTCATAGTGATATGACTCGTTAATTCCATTTGTGGGACGTATAAAGGATAGATTTAATGATATTATATATGATATGATACTGGAATTATAATATTTATTTGTATCATTATTTTTTAATTCCATGAAAAATAGAAATAGAAATGAATGTTGTGTTTATGCGTAAGTACGACTTACCATCTCCATGAACGGTGCATTTCATTTCATACCTCTAAATGATTTGTATTGTTATAAATAAAGATATATAATGGATATATAATATATATATGATATTTAAATCATTAATATCATTCTGTAGTAATGGACTATTTTTGACATAGACAACTTTTAAATTTAAGAAGTTCATTTTTGACTCAAGTTCCAAATATCGAAAAAACGACTATTATTAACTTAAATGATTACATAATGTTTAAAACATGGTAATAAGTGATTTAAAAAATAATAAACAGGAAAAATGATTTTTAAAAATCGAAATTTACTTTAGTTTATTATTCCAGAGATTAAAGAATGAATGGGTCATGTCGGACACAATGTAAGGGTCTTCGTCTGAATCTCCTTTCATTGAGGCATATTTTGATTTTTACACTACATTATTCTATACAGTATATAAACACCTTTTAAGTCTAATTTATTTTAAAATGAATCATTTTATATAAATCATTTTACTAAATGATAAAAAGTAATGTATCTTTTTAATGTAAGAGGTGACAACATCCTTTCTGCTGCCATGAGTATTTTTTATCTATGGATTCATTATCAAACCGTAGTGTTTTTTAAGGAAAAAAATACTATATACCATTATTATGAATTTTGTAATTGAAAATGGTTTTGACAAAGAATTGATTATTTCAATATATTTAAATGATATAATGTGATTTAACTGTGTATATTTTACCTTTACATTATTCTTGTTTTATAGGTTATGGTTCTTTGGCATTGTTTACATATACGGGTGGTTCCATGATCAACCTAGGGCGGGTGAGCCAGAGATAACCCTCTAATGCATTGGGTAACATGAAGGAGGTAAACATGAATGTTTCCCCTATGATATTTAGGGAAAATAATGTGATGGGTATTCCAAATGTAATTCAATACGTAGTTGAGATAGCTACAATTTATGTATGATATGGATACCAAAAGTTACCTTTAAGATTTATGTTTTCTATGTGTTATTCAAAAATCTTATGATTTTAAGATGTATGTAAAAGAGATTGTGTTATGTACATAATGATGATCTAATTTTTTCTTTATTAATTTTATATCCATTATATTGCATTTTATTATCATCACTGGGTTTGAGATGTTTTTCATAGGGCTTAATGATGAATAGGGTCATAGATGGGATCAAGGAAACGTCATGCTATGTAAAACATGGATATAGACATGACAATTTTTTTGAAATGTTTTTATTTTTTGAAAAAATGTACTCTTAGTAGAAGTGTCTAAATTTTGATTATTGAGAATTAATGTTATAGTTCTAGCATAATTCTCCAAGACTGAAGTCCTAAAAATATCCTCAATGTGGATTATTCATTTTATTCAGGATTATGTAATGTTTTATGGTTGGGTCTTTATAGTTGCTATTAGAGGTCAGTTTAGATAACTCTAGAACTTTATATATTGTTAAATTAATTTCCAAAATTCAATTTATTCTATGATTGAAGTGATATAGAATTTAAATATTACCATGTGACTTCACAAAAGATATTTCACTGTTCAGATTTATTTTCTGTAGAGGAAATAGGGGAGATTTGATGGGATGACATAAAGAGGAATAAAACATTCTAAATCAGAAACATGATATGGTCTGAATCATAACAGAACGGTTTGTTGCAGTGATGGAATTGTTTAGTCAAGCTATAAATGTTGGTGGTATCCATGCATGAGATCAGCCAGATCAACCGTATAGGAACATGTCAGTAGTGAAACAGTTCATGAGGCAATATATCCCATATTTCAGAGGACTATCTAACCATGTGCTAGCTGAAGGGTGGATTAAAGAACTGTAAATAAAATTTTATGTCATTGGATGTTCAGAACATCAATGGGTTAGTCTCGATATTTACCATTTTGGAGGTGAAGATAATAAGTTGTGGTTAATGGTGAAAAATATCAAGGTTAGTGAGGAGATTCATGTTCTTGATTGGGATGAATTCAAAGCAATGCTTCTTGAGAAATGTTTTCCTATGGTGGTTCATCATAGGATAGAAAAACTATTCCTGGAATTGAGGAATATGAGGATGACTCATTGGCTACTTATGAAGCAGAATTCACTTGACTGGAATGGTATGCTCCAAATTTCATACTAGATATTGATAGTAAAATCAATAGTTTTTACTCAGGATTAATGCTAAATTATATAATGGATTTAGCTTCTCGTGAGTTCAAACGTTATGAAAAACATTTTTTTGCAGATATGGTCGAAATGGTGTTTTCTGATGATCAGGTGTTCATTGAAAAACTACCAAATAAGATGTCAAGGTGGCAGGTGAAAGGGAAGAAATCTTAAAAAATGTCTAATGGAATGAAACTTAAGTTTATAGTTTGTGATAATTGTAGTAAAAATAATGTTGGGTAATGTATTTGGAATATTAGAAAGTGCTACTGATGTGGTAAAATGGGACATAAACTTCATAACTGCACTAAAAAAGATCAGGGTAATAGTAAGAAAAAATCTGATTTACAGTCAGTAAAATGTTTTATGTTTACTTAAATGGGTCATTATGAAAATGAGTGTCCAATGAATATCAGAACTGAGTGAATGCAGCCAAAATAAAATAATAAAGGGGTTGTGAAATCCTTTTTAACCACTTTAAAAGAAGTTGGGCCATCAAATGAATTAGTATCAGATACACTGTTCATTTTTTTAGATTATTCCATTGTGTATTTTGATTCGGGGTCTACACATTCATTCTTTTTGAGAAGATTTATAGTAAATTGGGAATTCCATCTCATGATATGAATCCCAAAATTATGGTAAAAACACCAGGGGGAAATGTTGAGAAAAAATAAATCATAAGAACCTTCCTATCCTTGTGTGCAAAATGAATCTACCGGAAAGCCATATTGTTTTGACTCTAGTAGAGATTTATGTTATTCAGGGTATGTATTAGATTTTTTTTATCCTGCTACGATCGACTGCAGATTTAAAGAGGTTTCATTTCAGAAATATTTTCATTTTTTAAACAATAATTAAGCCTTAATTTGGATAACATGTCAGGAATATAATAAACCATAAATGATTGAAATGAATTTTACCTTCCACATATTGTTGAAAACAATGGAACTGTTCATATTAATGATGTTCCATTGGTAAATGAGTACCTTGATTTTTTTGTGGGGAGTTTCCTTGTATTATACCTAATCGCGAGGTTGAATTTAGTGAATACTAAGTTTATGATGCTATGAAAATTTCAAAACCCCATATCAAATGGCTCTAATTGAAATTTTAGAGTTAAAGAATCAATTAAATGGGTTTTTAGATAAAAGATTCATTCGACCTAGCACATCAGCATGGATTTCTCATGTCTTGTTTGTTAAGATGAAAGATGGTTCCATTATACATTGCATTGATTATAGTGTAATAAATAACATCACTGTTAAGAAAAATTATTCATTGGATCATATTGATGATTTGTTTGATCATATCTAAGGATATTAGTATTTTTTAACGATTTATTTGAGGCCGGGGTACCCTCATTTGAATGTAAAGTAATAAGACATTCCGAAGACCATGTTTCATACTAGATATTGGAAATATGAATTTGTAGTTATGCCTTTTGGGTAAACAAATTCACCTACTGTATTAATGGATCTTATGAATAGAGTTTTTAGAGAGTTCTTGGATAAGTTTGTTGCTGTGTTCATTGATGATATTTGGATTATTCTAAAATTAAAGAGGATCATGAAATTCATTTAAGGTCTGTCATGAAAACCTTAAAAGAAAATAAACTATATGGGAAATTAATCATGTGTAAGTTTTTATTACAACAAATTTCATTCCTTTTTCACAGTGTTAGAAAAAATATCATAACTATTGCTCCTACTAAAGTAAAAATGGTTTATGAATGTCGATGACCTACAAATATAACCTAGATCTATAGTTTTCTTTTTTAAGAAGGTTATAAATGCAGCCTTGTTGAAATTTTGTCCTGTTATCTATACCACTAAATAAATTAACTCAAAATGGTGTCAAGTTCATTTGGAAAAAAGAATGTGATTGTTGTTTTCATTAATTGAAAAAAGGATTGGTAAATGCTCTAGTTTCAGCACTACCTTCGTGAAATCGTTAGTTTGTTATTTACAGTGATGATTAGTTGAATGGATTTGGATGGGTCCTTATGTAGAATGATCACGTAATTTCATATGCTTCACGACAGTTGAATCCTCGCGAGTTAAATTACCCTACACATTATTTGCAATTATCCGCTGTTGTTTTTGAATTAAAAATTGATCGGAATAATTTGTATGGAGTAAAAGGTGAAAAATATATTGACTACAAAAGTTTAATGTATATATTAACATAGAAGGAATTGAACATGAGACAGAGGATATGGTTGGAATTAATCACGTACTATGATTGAACAATCCTTTACCATCCGGGAAGAGAACATAATGTGGCTGATTCTTTGATTCGATAAATTAATGCTTCATTAACAATGATACATTTGGAATGGTATCATTTGGTTTTTTTATTTGATTAACATTGGCATAGAAGTTGTTGGTGCATGAAATTCCAGGGTTTTTTAGGTGTCATTGAGATCATCTCTATCAAACAGAATAAAGAAAGAGTTCAAAGAAATCAGTGATTTATAGAAAAAGGTAGAGTTGGATCAGAAGGGTATTTAGCCTAAATTTAATATTGATAATGATTGTGTTTTGAGTTTTGGGAAAAGGTTATACATGCATTATAATTCATTATTGAATAATGAGTAGTTTTGTGAATCTTGTAGTTATCTGTTTTCTATATATCCTAGAAGTAAAAAGATGTAAAAAGATGTCTGGGTGTATTACTATTTGGATGGAATGAAAAGAGACATTGCTGACTTTTCTGTGAGGTGTTTAACATATTAGCAGGATAATGCAGAGTGGTAGTTACCGAAAGGGATACTCCAGTCATTAATGGTTCCAGAGTGGAAATTAGAAAATATATCCATGGAATTCATTGTGGGATTACCAAACACATCTCGATGTAACAAAGCAATCTGGGTTATTGTAGATCGATTGACTAAATCCTCCCATTTCCTTCCTATTCGACATACTCTGTCTCTAGATCAACTATCTTGGTTGTATGTAAAGAGTTGGTCAGCTTGCATGGAGTTCTCCAATGCATTATATCTGATCATGATCCCAGGTTGACATCTAACGTTTGGAATGGAATTCAGAATTCATTGGGTACTAAATTAAATTTTAGTACATTTTTTCATCCTCAATCAGATGGGCAGTCAGAACAAAAAATCCAGACCTTGAAGGATATGCTACAAGCATGTTAACAGGATTACCGGGGATGTTGGGACCAATATCATTGTTTAGTTGAATTTTCATATAATGACATTTTAAATCTATTTTATAGATAACAACATTTGAAGCATTATATGGGAAGTAGCATCAAACTACTTCATTTTGTGATGAATTTTGTGAAACGATGTTGATGAGACCCTAATTTGAAGAAGATATTGCATAAAAAGTTCAGCTGATTCAGAAGCACATGAGAACAGCTCAGTGTAGGCAGAAAAATTATCGGGATAACCGAAGGAAGGATCTTTTTTTTGAGGTAGGTGATCAAATCTATCTCAATTTTTCTCCATGGAAGAGTGTGATGCATTTTGTTAAGAAAGGAAAGTTGATTTCAAGGTTCATTGGACCTTATGAAATCCCGGAGAAAGTTGGATCAATTGAGTACATAGTGGAATTACCTCCATGTTTGTCCCTGGTAGACAATGTTTTTCATATTTCAATGTTGAGAAAGTACATGCCAACTCCATCTCATGTTTTTAGTCCAAAGGTAGTTCAGTTGGATGAGAATATCTCTTATGAGGAACAACCAGTTTGGATTCATGACTATAGAGAGAATGTTTTACGGAATACGGAAATTGACCTAGTAAAGGTTTTTTGGAAAGACCATATGGTTGAAGAAGGATCGTGGGAATCTGAAAATGATATAAGGGATAAATATCCCCATTTGTTTGATAATTGAATAAAATTTCGAGGACGTAATTTCCAAAAGGGTGGAAGGATGTAACATCCCAGGTAAATAATGAAATAATACATTTTCATTTTAATTATTATTTTGAGAAATAAATATTAATTTTACTTTGATGGGGTTTCTATGTTCGATGGCGTTCATGATACGCAACAACATGTTTCTTTGAAATCATACGTTGCACAATAATAATATAATATTATTATTTTAAATGGTAGATAATGCCTAGCTGTTATATTGGAAGGAATGAATAGAACTAACTACAATTTATTTATACATTTTTTAAATGTTTTTACATTTATCCAATAAAATTTTGAGGCCTAGAATGGGAATGATACTAATTTTAAGCATAATTTACATTAAATGGTTGATTTGAAACCTTTCGAGGGTGAACCCTCAATAAATCTAGTTTTTATAACTTTTATGTGTTCTATATCATTAAATAAATTATTTATTTAGAATTGGGACATCAAAATTTAATTTGGTTTAATATTTTGTATTTTTCTGATAAAATTCATTTTTTAAATGAATTGTCAAAAAATACTATATTATATTACAAAACATCCATTTAATATAATCTATTTATATGGTTAAATTATCTTTTTTATTTGTTTAAAAGTGTAATTAGATTTAATTTTTTCCATTTAATATAATTTAGTAAATTGAATTTTATTTCACCTTGTAATTGGACCTAAACAAGTATCAATATTTTATATTGCTACTATTTCTTAAAAATATGCTTTTGTTTTGACAATGGGAATAAATTTTAACTTAATCAATCCAACATATAAGTTTTTAATTAAGAAAAATAGACATTATTTTTTGAATTATTACTATCAAATATATATTTGGATAATTTTTTTTATTTTTATGAAAAACGTCGATTTTTTGATGAATAGTGAAAACATTAAGTAGTAGTTAAAAAGATGATTTTTTCATTTAAATGAAATTTTACCGCTTCTTTGAATTTAATTTTAAAAATACGACATACATTTTTGTTATTAGTAAGTAAAATGTGATATAATAAGATGAAAATAATTTTTGATGAATTGTAATTAATTACTTTTATTTACCACATTTAATGGTAAATAGTGTAATTAAAGGTAAAAAGAATATCCTAATAATAATAAATTTCTTAACACAGGTCTAAACCATATTGGATGAGTCCTATCCAACCATGGTAATCCTTGGGTCTATTTTGGGACCCCATGGAGCCACTTATGAGTGATAATGACACTTTATTTTAATTAACATAAAGTAAAATAAAAATGAGAAAAACAAATATATTTTAGTAAATTAATTTTTAAATAAGGTTATATAAGTTATCATTTAGACTATAAATATTATTTTGAAATTAAAAATATTTCCTACATCAAGGTATTTTTTTATAATTTTTAGAAATCAAATAAATAATAATCTTTATTAAACAATAATGATGTAGTGTTTACCTCATTAATATATGATTTAAATTAATAATATTATACAGATAAATCAATATCCAAATCTTGTCCAATTCATATTGGATCGTTTTATTTCGACCATGAGTCATCATATTTATGACCTTAAATAGATTTGGACCTTTAGAAACTAAGAAACATTATATAATAAAATAATATTTTCACACTTTTCTAATGATCCCCTTCTCCGAATTATAAAACGCCTTCACCTCTAACACATTATTAACACTTCTCAAGTCCGTGAATTGTCCAAAACCTGCCCAAATAAGCTCTCAATATTCATATCTTCCATCTAGAACCCTTAATATAGGCAGAAGGCACTCCAAGAATTCCTTTTGGTTCGATCCAATGGGAGTTACCTGAATTAAAGGTAACTGTTTCTCTTTAATTATTTTCCTTTATTTTACTTATCCAACCCCTAAACACTTTTTAAGTATTTTATTTTATAAAAACACTAGTATAATCAATATACTAGGATGTTATTATGATAATTATTTGAACTAAACTTACACACAAATCCATCTAATGGGTAAAGACCATATGATTTAAATGGATGGAAAATTAACCCCTCACGAAACGATTATTGTTCAATTATCTTCTGTAGGATCTCATGGAGGCCATTAAAAAGGAATTTTATTTATATATTATATATTTTTTGTATTTTTTTTAATTATACTTCTATATTTGTCATTTATATAAAACATTTATGGTTTCCATTAAGGGTAAACACGATAATTTCATTTGAGGAAGTGCGGACAACCACCCCATCAAAGTGATATGACACGTTATTGCCATGTGTGGGATGTATAAAGGATGGAGTTAATAATTTTATATATGGTATTATATTTTAATTATATTATAAATATGCATCATTGTTTTTTAATTCCATTAAAATGAGAAATACAAATGAATGTGTCATTCATGCATATGTAAGGCTTACCGTCTCCATCAATGGTGCATATCATTTCGTAACACCAAATGATATGTACTATTATAAATACATATATGTAATAGATATATAAGATATATATGAAATATAAATCATTAATATAATTTTGGAGAAAATGTACTTTTGACCACATAGACAACTTGTAAATATAAGAAGTTCATTTTTGACTCAAGTACCAAATATCAACAAAATGACCATTATTAACAAAAATGATTAAATAATGTCTATAACATGGTAATAGGTTATTTAAAAGGAATGATAAACTTGAAAAAGGTTCTCAAGAAAGTATAAATTATCTTTATTTTATTATTCATAGATTAATGAATGAACGGGTCACGTAAGACATGAGGTATGGGACTTCCTCTCAATATCATTTCATTGAGGCATATTTTGTTTATTACACAACATTATTTTATACGGTATACAAAAACCTTTGACTTTTAATTTCATTCAAAGCGAATCATTTTCTACGAATCATTTTTCTAAATGAAAAAAATGAATGTTTCTTTTTAATGTATGAAGTGACAACATCCTTTCTGCCCAAACAAGATTTATTTGATATTTGGCTTCCTTAACAAGTCACTGTGATTTTTGTATAGGAAAATACATACTATATAACATTTTCACTTATTTTGGTATTGAAAAAGATTTTGAGAAAGACTTGATTATTTCAATATATTGAAAAGATATACTTTAATTGAAATGCAGAAATGTTTTCTTTCAATTATGCTTCTTTTATGTGTTATGGTTCTTTGGAATTGTTAAAGTATATGGGTGGTTCCATGATAAACCTAGGGCAGGTGAGCCCAAGAAAAAACTCCAATGCATTGGGTAACATGACAGAAGTAAATGTGAATGTTTCTTCAAAGATATTTGGGGAATATACAGTGATGGGTATTCCAAATTTAACTCCCTACGTATCTGTGATAGCTACAATGTATGTATGATATGGATGCCATAAGTTACCTTTATGATTTAAGTTCTCTATTTGTTAATCATAAATATTATAATTTCATGAGGTATGTTAAAACGCTTTTATTATGAATGTAATGATGAGCTAATGTTATATTTATTTTTATTATAACCTATACTGATATTTTTATGCTCATCCCATGTTTTCTAATGTTATCCACTAGACATAATAATGAATAGGGTCAATGATGGGATAAAGGAAAAGTCATGTTGTCTAAAACATGGAACTAGATATGAATCCCTTTTTCTTGAGTTTTTGTTTTTAATAAAAAATAGAAACTATTTAGATGATTCTAATTCATAATTCTAGAGATATAATGCAATAGTTATAGTTTAATTATCTAAAACACTAAACCTAAAATGATCCTCACTGTGAATTATTTATTTAATTAATGATTATCTAATGTTTTAATGCTGATATATTATATTTTCAAACACAAAGAAATTATCCTTCTAAAGTAGATTGGAAACTCGGGAAATAGAAACTATTATAATCACCAATTTTGTATTTATTTCATTAGGAATTATTTGATTCACTATTCACATTTTTAAACAATGGGGACCCTAAGGAAAAATGAAATAATAGGTTATCAAAAGATATAGATGAACCTACAAAAAAAATATTCTTATTATCATGAATTTTATTATTGTTATAAGAAAAATTAACAAGACTCACATTATAAATAAATTACATTAAACATAGCGAATATAATAAATAATTAAATATGCATACTATCATCAATTTAATCATATTAAAATAACAAAAAACTATGCATCCAACCATTCCTATAATTTATTTTCATATTGAAATGAATTATAAATTAATTTTATATTTATGTTCTTTACAAATATCAAAATGGTTAAACATGTATATGAATATTTTTTCAATGAATAGGATAGATACGACACTATATAGAAAATTGAGAGGAAACCCATCAAAATGTTATAATGAATCAACATTGACCTATCATCGTTATTCATTTTATTTAATCTAGATAAAAAATTACTAGGTTAATTACACTTCCATACAAATGGATAATGAATGCTAATTTTATGATCTCACAAAAATAAATAGTGATGAAATGAATCACTAATGTCAATGTGATCAATGATCTTCTCATGAGAGAAGACAAACATTTTGGAAATCCTATCACCTCTATAATAAGGAAACTATTATATACGAATGGTTTCTTACTTATAACAAAGGAAAAACCCTCCATCAAATAGTTTAGTTCATGTGATATATAAGGGAAGCAAGAAAATATAAAAAATGAGACTTATCAGAGAGAAAACATTTTAAAAAGAAGAACTAACACACCTTGGATCAACATGGGTTGATGATGTAAGGACAAGGGCTAATCTATTTTGAAGGAATATAAAAGAATTTATGTGGGTAACATTGGATCTCATTGAATTGTGGATTGTGGCCTAGTGTTTGAGATGTACTATTTTGCTACACATTTAATAGTTGTTCTAGACAAGGGATTTACACAGTGTGTAATGATTACACATCATGTAAATGATGTGTTTTTTACTCCCTATGATAAATGTAATTAATCATGAAATATAAACTATAATTAATTGGCATCATGTAACAACCCATTAACTGACCATAAAAATCATCAAAAATCACATACAAAACATGTGAATATTACACATCATGTAAAAATGTTGTATAAGTATTTTTACTTCTGAACCCCGCCAAACTCACTCCAAGACTGCCACAAGAACCATAATCCACAAATAAATGAAAAGGTATAGTATATTTTTATTTTTCTCTAAAATTATATACCTCTAAAAAAATACATCCTATAGAATACAAAATAAAATCCATAGATAATATTACATGGGTCCATCCAAATAATCACCCCATGAGATACCTCTCAAGGATCTGAACAACCTCATCTAAAAATCATTTTGAAACCTCATAACTATTAAAAAGGGACCCTAAAAACTCTCTTAGTGGTGATAACTCTAAAACGATACTAAATACACAATAATTAATAAGGTAAATAAATCTCATATTCTAGAATGGTTAATATAATCCATGGAACTGTGTTACTAGGGAAAAGAAAAACATCAAACTTCTTGGGGTAAAAATTGTGCACATGTACCTTTCTTTCATAGGTTATCCTCTCCACGATACTGGGACACCATAAGTCTTGTAACAAGGGAAAATCATTCACATTCAACCCCTCCACCTTGTTTACTTAAATCAACATAGGCCACTCCTTGATAGACACATCATCATCAACATTAATCATTCCACAATCGATCACAAGTATGTGATCATAAATATAATGATAGATTTATGACATTTGAATAAAATTGTATTTCAGAATCATATAGGATAAATTGCACTATTATATGTGAAAACTCCAACACAAGATGACACAATAGAAGGATCAACAAAATGTGGAGTAATCTTACACACACGACCAAACAATCACTTCCCATGATGAAAAGGGACATTAAAGAACACATAATCCCCATAATCAAGCACAAATGGTATCCTCTTATATTTGAAACATTATTTTTGACAATTTCATTCTAATTAAACCTCTCATGAATTTATTGAACCATCTCTTTTTTATTATATTCCAGTTCTTACCCGATAATTTCTTCCTCTACGACCTCAATTTATCACAACATATTATGATAAAGAAGATAATAAAAATAATCAAATGGTTTCATGAAAATGGTAGATTATAAACTATTATTATATGAATAAATAACAATGTTTAGGTTCCTCATCAATGTTAAAAAAACAATTTCCCTAAGATAAGAATATGTATTTTACAGTTTAGAATTTTTTCCATGTATGGACATCAGTTTGTCCATGAAAATCCATTATAATGTATAAATGATATAAGAAATAACTATGGAGACATATCCACACTCTGATAGAAAAATGAGGATATCAGTTATAGATGATCATTTTTCGGCCACTATGGAGTCACACCTCCTATTTCAGATATAGACTCTACAGAATTGAGATCTCCTCCCATATCTCTAGAAATTATGATTTATTATTAAAATGATCCAGATTCACCAATATAGTATCATGGCCTCCATAATTTATAGGTAAACATGTGTCAAATTCCATCAATATCTGATCTATGATACATTAGAGAATAACTGAATCCATGATGTTATGAAATATAGAAAACCTAAAATAGAACACTGTTTGTTTTCAAACAAAGGACTGGATTGTTGGTCATCTTATCCTATAGTATTATCAAATCATATAGACAATATTATGTCCACCAAAATTCATGATCCTCTAAGGTCATGTTTAAAATAGAGTCACAAACCAACACAAATTGTGTAATTCAATATTGTAAATAAATTATTGGACCATGAAAACAAAATAACCATGCTTCTTTCTCAGGGGATACCTTTGACACAAATCCCATAATCAATGAACGACTCAAAAATACTCTATACATTGAAGAAATACCCCTATAATGGACTTAATAAGCCCGTTACTCACACACTAAAAAATTCCCAAACATCTAATCATGATGGGGAACTTCCAAAAATACATAACGATAATCTACATAATCCTTTTATAAGAGTATTAGCGAAGGATGTCATCACTGAAAAACAATAAAAACTTATATAGAAACTCTCTACATCTATTTAGATCAATTCCTTAATCACATATGAAGAATTCTTCATCTCAAAAAATATCAAAATGAACACTTTATCCTCAGTCTACAATGATTTTTTACAAAATATCATCATCCTTCACTAGCATCAGATTATATCCTAATTGTAAATCTATATTTGTGAACCGACATGATCCCTTAATATTCTAGAATAAATAATCACTCTGAAAAAGAAAGATTATTGTTATTTATTTTATCTAGGTTAATGATAGGATAATATCTAATTTTTTTTAATTTATATACATCATTCATTATGAACGAGACTAGTTAACACTAAGGTGAGACACTAGGCAAATCAATACCACACTATAGCATAACTTCAAGCTCTATTCCATGATATCTTACTATAAAAGGTCCCATTCGATATGGAGAAATTGGTATAATGGAAATTATTTTATGAACCTCAATCCTAAACACAATGTACCATTATGGGATAATTCTGAGAAATACCAAGGAGATAATTTCGGGTAATTTTTTAAAACCAAAGAATCAATAACATTATTTCCAAATAGAAGATCTACATCAACCATGAAATAATATATACCATTAAATATATGTACCTCTAACACAGAAGGGGGTCTATCTCAATAATAAACACTATTTTACCTCCTTCAGCATCATAAAACATAGCTAACCTTAGAAATAAATCCATTAGAACCATCACCAAATGCAACCTATCCATTATTGTGATGAAGTTATAATGTTTTATCAAAATAAATTTTAAATATCACCAAGATAGGTTCTTCCCCATAACTAGCTCATACTCTCTGCAAACATCATTGAAGTAATCTAAACATATATCTAGAATAGAAAAAATAAACAACATTGAAAGAATATATACCTTAAGAACCATAAGATGTAAAATGGTTGGTGATACAACATATTGGACCTCTCCAGAAAAAATAATACATAAAACCTTGTATGAATAATGAAAAGTGTACATTGACCGATGTTTGGATCACGAAGAGTAGGAAATGAAAAATAATGAATCTACCCATGACAAAATTGATGACCTCTCTGACCCTATCAGTGACTACCTCCAAGAAATAACACATCTTTCTATGGGTAATGAACATATTAGGTATATAATATTCCTACCCCATATCCCCCCAGTGATTCCAAATTAGAATACGCTACTAAAATTACCTAAGTCGAAAATTCCTCAATATAATAACTATATGAATAACTATCAGAACACACCAAGTGATCTAAAAGGTATGTAGATTTATCCACTGATGAACATGATATCTATAGGAAAAAACATCTCTAACAACATTGAATATGATTGGGAGACACCTCACATGAATAAATGAGATGTTGTGGCATGAGACCTACTCCCATTTGACTGAAGGCTATTATTTCCTAAATATAGGATTCCTAGGATCATAAACCTGTTTTAGGATGAATCATTACGACTCCGCTTTCATGAAGATCCAGTTCTGGATAGTGCCCACTAAATAACACTATTCTTTATAGCACCTTCAGATACAGATTAAGGATAAATGTTTTGACATATCATAGGATATATGCATTTAAATAATCCTCAAAATTCATCTCCCAGACTAATTGTATAAAAATATTTCTGAATAACATCGCATAATTTTTTTTCAAATAGATTCAAAAAACTCAAATGTTGGAACTCTCTTACTAACAGGGAATTTTCTCCAATCATCCGGCCTCCATCATGGGGAAATAAATAGAGACTTCAGGGAAATAGTCTTAAAAGAAATCACATGTGAATAAATATTCCTCATGATCCCCAAGTAAAAAGACCCACCACTACCTCACTTCTCTATAAAGAATCATCACATCCAATAAAACATAGTGGTCCATCAGTGAAATGATTTATCTGAATGATATCTCAACTACCTCGAACCAATATTTGGTGACTGTATCAAAAATGGATCTCTCATTCTTTCATAGAATCTAGTGCGAAGAATCTTATATAATAATCCTTATTGTGCCTTCATCGTCAAACTCTACTCTAGGAAAATCTTCTAAAAAATATTTTTAAATATAATTTTCATGAAACTGACAAAGAATATCAACTCAAACCCAAGCCTACATATTGGAACAATTGTTAGAAGTCCTAAAAATAGTAAATGTTAAATTTTTTGCATTTTCTAATTATTAAATTTTTATCTAGTTATGTTTTAACCTATCCAGAGGTCTACACATTCAAAATAGAAGTACAAAGAATAATAGTACATGATAAATTTCAAATTTTATACCCCACAACTAATAGAAAATTATATATAATCCTGAGTAAAAATAATTTTGTGTGATTTAGGTCATAGGGGGCCATAAATACCCTTGAATCATCCTATCTCTCAGGTTTTCATCACCCACAAAACATAACAGACATTGTTTCCATACCTACCCTGGAAAATCAACATTTATTAACAACTAACTCTATTTTATCCCTCAACACGTACCTCTTCTTTCACTCTATCATGGAACCATCCCTGAAAATATACTTCAATAAATGGGTAGAGATAATGCTTGTCTATGTCCTACCACTAGTAGTCCACTATTGCTGACTAGGACCCATAGTATTTCAAGAATTTGGAATATTAGGCGTTAAAATCAAATAAAAAAATTAAAAACTAGATATAAGACTTATAAACTAATAAAAACAGTCTCATATATACATATATATAGAGAGAGATTACATGTTGTTGAAGTGATTTCAAGAGATAGAGACTGTCATGATATGTGTGTACTGAACATCTTGTTAAGATTGCTTCGTGAGACTCCGATTGTTGTTGTGTACAATCGATGGCTTCTGAGAAGTTATCAGTAATGCATTCTCTACTACAAAAAGTTACAAAATCTATATTTTGAAATTCACCTCAATGATCGCAACGCATAGATATGTGGCCTAAAATACCCAGAAGCCATCGATTATACACAACAAAAATTGGTGTCTTACGAAGCAATCTTAACAAGATGTTCAGTACACTCAAATCAGGACAGTCTCTATCTCTTGAAATCACTTCAACAACATGTAATCTCTATATTGATCTATGTTCCTCATTGCTGTTTTAATCAGGCCACATATAATTTTCACATATCCATCATTTTCTTAAAAAACCACATAAATTACACTTTCCCAAAAAATGAAAATTTGCAAACTCATTTGTTAATCCTAAACTACCATTTCAAACCTAACAGACATCTATAATAGAAAATTAGACATTTCATAAAGCCCTAGATTTGAAAACACTAAAACAACCATTGAAATCAATTTATATCAAGGTGAAATATCCTCATTAAAATAAAATATTAATTCTAAAAACCATCCATAACTATCTTATATACATTGCAGGATTAAAATTTAGATAACCAATGTATTCTTAAATATATTTGTGAAATCCAGGGGATCCTAACTCATATACCATTATATTTAATGAAGCCTAAACAAAATTAATCCACAAAGGTTCTAAGATATAAGCACATCCACAAGGTAACCAATGATTTAAAAACCCACAAATTCTCTTCAGCCTAGGTATCAAAATATGAAGAAGAATTCCACTATGACTAGAGGAGAAGAAGAAACCATAATAATTTAAATAAAGAAAGAGAAGCGAGTCATGAAAATTTCTTCCATCTATTGAATCACTATGAAAACACATATATATCAACATGGATGACTAGGAAAAAATAAAAATCCATGGGAGGCATCTAGGATTGCAGGATGAATTGGTGGTCAAATGGTAGTAACCCTAATTATAAAAAAGAAAAGAAAGATCCTAAAATACATGTTCCTGAGTGGATTACACAGTTTCCTCATAGGGTTTTACAAATCATGTTAAAAACACATGATTTCCTACTATCTATTTCTACACAGGCGTGGTTCGTAAAGATGGAAAAATTGTGTGACCCTTTGAAAACATACCCGCATGATTAAAAAGTGAGTGTTACCAAGAAAATGTCCACAAAACCACCATTTTCACCCCAAAACCCATCTTACTCAAGGGGATAGACCATCTAACAATATAACATCATAAAAATGTTCCACTAGGAGTGTCACAAACTCAATTTCAAATAAACCCCATTCTCATACCATCCAACTAAAAATAGAAAGTCCAAATACAACCCAAAACACCCCGGAACAAGAATTTACATCAAGAACACCCATAAAACAGAATTAAATTTTGGAATATCAGAACCCAAGTGGAAAACTATTAAGAAAAAAAATTCGAAATAGATGATGAAAATTAAAATCTGGGTGTGAAAATACTACTTCCGCGATTTCATTGGTAATTTTCCAGTGTACAGTCACCACTTTCACTCAATTGTTGAAAATATCTCTTGGAAATAATTCAAAATATGAGAGATTCATGTTAATTGGTATAAATAAACAATCTTCATAATATTAGTATAATTATTCATTAACAAATGATATATGAATTTAATGATGTTAAAATTTAACATGTGATTTTATAGGGTTTATTCATCTTTTTATACCACTCTGTGTTATAGTTATTTATTATCTCACTCCTTAGATTTATTACAATGAATCGTATAATCAATAATTGTATATTTCATATCTATAAGTTTTTTTCTAATAATTAATGTTATAATTTTATTATTATTTCTGTGTATATTATTTTATTATTTTATTTTTCCATATCTGTGTTTTTGTCTCGTTGTTACGAGGATATAGATCCAATAGCTGTCTATTTTTTTTAAAAACAATATACAAAAACGGTTTTAACAACTGCTATTTATGGGATGAAAAATTGATGCTAATAGAAAAAAAAATACTTCCAAATAAACATTGTGTGACTGTTCGTAAAAACAACTATGGAAATGATAACACCAATGTGGGATTGCTATTAGAACCAGCTTTAATAGTTTTTTTGTTACTATTATAGAACCACATGATGCTAGTTTAAACTAATTTAAAATAAAAAATAAACTTTATAAGATGATTTTGTTATTGTATTTATATTGTATATAAAAACTCATACCTATAATTAATTCAAATACTCCCTTATCATTTAAAGAATAATTAGTCAAATATGGACCCTATAAATCATTATAAAACCTATATCACATTTCATACCTCTAGAATCTCATTTCCCAAAAGGTTCATGAAGTTTTCTAATGTGTGGAATCATTTCCATCAATAGTCTAATTTGATATAAGATAATATAAGTAAAAATAGAATGGGATGTATATATATTGACTATATCATTCATAAGACCAGAGATTAGAAGGATGGAAACTCTCACCCATTGAAGGACCAAATAAATCCATCATGAATATTTTCTCCTCATACAACTTATTAATAGATCATAATGGGTAAACTTTACTTCTCTATTTTTGTGTCATCATCTGTGGTGTTGATTTTTCCATATAGTAAACTAATATATCCCATTTAAGGGGATATTAATTGTTATGAGGAGACCAATTCATTTTAGAAAAATATTATCATGAGACATTGGATCCATTTATAGAAGATTCTTAGGTTTATATCATAATAACTTTGGCTGTTCCCTATTTTACCAAAATTTTCCCACTTATGAGATTGTTTCATAAAATAACTTTTCTTACTCACCAATTATTGAAATAGGATACAACCATGTATTATATTAGAATATAGAGGAAATGAAAATCATACTGTCAATTAGATCTATGTTTTCACGATTCCAAAAATAGTTTTAAAACATGATTGAAGGATCGAAATGTAATTTTACGACAACATTCATACAAAACCATTGGGACTACTAGAAAAAACCCTACATTGACTTGGAATGAACGAATCAAAACCAAAAACAACAAACAAAATAATCAATTAACAAGATAACATAGAGTTTAGACCAAATTATCAATATAGGGAGGCCCAAATAGACTCCCCTCCATTAGGAAATAAATTTCCTGGTTATATCATATGTTAAATATTAACGAGACATGCGGTAGTTATCCCCATTTTTTATTATCCAAAAAATTTTAAACTCAACACATGTCAATATTGAAAAATTCCCCAACAATAATCAACAAAACCCCACTACATGGTGGAAAACTAGATCCTTGTTAGTGGACCTGAATAAATTTCAATACCCAAAATAATGACCAAATCAAGATCATGGTCTATCATAGTAATGGGGTTCCAAAATACAAGATATATTTACTTCATGTAATATGGATAGATCCTTTTTGTTTGAAGCATCCATTTTCGTGAAGTCGAGAGATGATCATCAATGACTGGGACTCACCATTGATAATTTTACAAAACATCGTGCCATTGAACTAATAATTTGCGTGGTATTGATGACATCCATGAAACAATTCAAAGAAAATGAAACACCCCAAAAACCGACCAGATAAAAACATTACATTAGAAAATCATTACAATGAGAGAGAATATAAACTAATCCCAAAAAATCCCATATTCCTGTAAATTAGATGTGGTGTCATTCTAAGAGTTGGTTATTGCCTGATAATTCGTCCTGGAAACAACCTCACAAAGATTTTGCAATTGATCTGGGTTCCCATATGCATGGTAGGTCATCAGTGCACATGGACATGATGATTTCATATAACCATTCGTCAAAACTAATTACACATTAAGACATTGCTTCCAAAAGAGGCTGATACAATATTTTAAGGCCCCTTAATTACCATACTGACACCACCATCTCCATTCTACATCCAACTATTATTACTATATTTCCCTTTATCACTTCCATATATTTGGAGGATAGTATAAGATTCAACCAATGTTTTAACATATTTATGACACCTATAAACTATGAATTGTTAAGCAACATAAATTTATCAAAACATGAGCACCATACTGGATAATGTTGGAACTCACATAGTTTGGATTCACAGTTTACAAACTATGTGCCTACCATTTAGAATGGTTTTTTTAAGATAGTGTCTTCCTACATGAATAAAACATAATTTTTCTAACCACATGTGTGATGTGGAACCACAAAAATTGAAAAAATAATTCCCACAAAATTAAATAGATCAAGTGGAATGGTTTTAATAGACATTGTGTTGACTGTTTGTTAATAAGAATCTCCCCAAAACTCTAAATTTAAATTTTAATCACCATAACATAAAATGATAAATTAATAAAATAACCATAACAAATCCAATTCATCAATTTACAAACATTCAAAATAATTAAAAAAATCATATTTTATCAAGAATCATTTGATAAAAAAATAATTTATTATTGTTTATAATGAATTCCAAAACACTCATTAGAGCTCAATATTTATTTCCAAACAAATTATTTCAATCAAATATGATTTTGATTATAAAAATACAATCCCATCAATTAATTTCCTTATCACCCCCAAAATAATTATTTTATATAATCACACTTTTCAAAATATTCTTTTGTAATAAATTAAGAGAATCGAATTTCGACATTCAAGAAGAATGTTGTTACCAAATTCAATTCAGGTTTTCACAATTAAAAAACATCGGTTTTTGAAAAAATATTCCGAATCAATGATGATCTAGAAGAACTCACTTAGGGGAACTAGATTCTATGGACGACTTTCCCATTTGATTAACAATGATATGAAAATTACTCCACACCTATAGGGATTCATTTACGACCATTACCATGGTACCACATGGATTTTTAAGCCATGTGAGCTCACAAATAACACTTTCCAAACTCAATTTTCATTTCCCAACACCAAAAAATCCACATGAATCAATTGAAAAGAAATGAGATTTCCCATGGATACATGAGGATCAAAATGTACAAGGGTTCATGACTTCCTTTATATTCCTTCTTAATTAGTATTGAAATAAAGACATCATATAGAGATAAATTCCAATATAATTATGTGTTTTCTAAAAAATCATGGTTCTCTAAGAAGGTGACTTTCTTTTATATAATTTTTTCACAAACCATGCGTGGATGCAATCTGATGTGGCAGTCGACCCGGAATAAGACATGTCCCGAGAGGCAACCTGGATCCTCCCTAGCTGGCATGAAGAACTACAGAAATCAGTAGAGTGATGATGAGAATGATTTTGAGTGATGTAAATAAATATAAGAAATAGATTAATAAATGAGCAACCTAAAAAAATATGACCACAAAATAGAATATCATTTACACATGAAATGAAAATTAAAATAAAATAGATAGAATATCCACATACAAACACCCCAAAAACTAAACCTAACATACAATACCTCTCTTTATGACTCCGAGGTTCATTATCCAATCCATAATCAACCATCACCCAAAGAACTAAAACCTCGGATGAAACCAACAATATAAACATAAAATAAGATATAAATATAAGTGTCCAGATTTTAAATCTTGTAGGTAAGCGTGAATAAATCTACTTCCAATTCACTTCCTTTATATTATTAAACATAAATTCCAGGTATGAAATATATTATATCAATATAAGTTTTTCACATATTACAATTAGATGAAAACAAATCACAATCAATTTCCCTCATAATTTAAAACAATATTCCATCCATGGAGGATAATTAAATTCTTATAGAAAAGGGGAAAGGGAACCCAATAGGAATGTTCAATTTTCATACAACTAAAAAGTGGGGAGACATTACTTTTTTCAAAACATATTTCTTCCAACCCTTATTTTGAAAAACCACATATTAGATTTTTATCTAGAGAACATGACAAACCATGAGAATAGAATTTTATCACCCAAAAAGGGTATTGAGATAACAATACTCAAAAAACCATTTTAGGAAAGTCAACTCAATCCTCCATTGAAGATAATATAGTTCTATAGGAAACATTGGAATTATTAGTAACTCAGAAGAAATGTTAGAATATCATATAAACATGACTCATCCCGAATGCATCACTCACTCGATGAAATTAGAAAGCTCAAATTCTCGATCACACCGTACCTAGCCTGACCAGGGGGCACAATACCAAATAAAATAGTCCATAATAATGGCTAATAGCTAGTGCGTAATATAAACTAGTGTAGGAATCATTCTCATAAGTCCTGATAGTTATTCTAGCATGTCATGTCATCTTTTCAATGGGGGATTTATAAACATTTCATGAGACAAACCATACAAAAAATCCATCATATAATTCACCTAAACCGGTACCACCCTGACCACCCTATGGAATAGTCCATTGCATTTAAACTACCGTTATATAGGGGAAGTCCCCAACTGATGACATTCCCATATCATTTCAAACAATAATGCAGTAACCAACTCCAAAAAGTTTTTTCTTTTGAGATAATTTTTTACATTCTAACCGGGCCTCATATTATTTTCACATATCCATCCTTTTCATAAAAAACACAGAAATGATAAATTTGGAAATAATAGAAATTTTGAAATGGACTTATTAATATTACAACGTAAATTAAAATATAAAAAACATCTATAATAGAAAACTGGGCATTTCATAAAACACTTGATGTGAAAAACTCAATACAACCACTTTAAACAATTTAAATCAAGGAGAAATATCCTCATTCAAATAAAACAGTAATTATAAAAACCATCCATAAAAATCTTATATCCATTAACGAATTGAAAATAAGATAACCAATGTATTTATAAATTTATGTGAGAAATGTAAGGGATCCTAACTCATATCCCATTATCTCTGTCAATGTTTATAAAAAATGAATCCATGAAGGAACTGGGATGTAAGAACATCCACAAAGAACCTAAACATAAAAAACAAACAATTTACCTCGACCCTAGGTATGAAAATCGGACAAAGAATGTCAATAAAACTATAGGAGAAGAAATAAACATAATAAATGATATGAAGAAGGATAAGGGAGTCCTGGACATTCGATCCATGTGATGAATCACCATGAAAACACATAAATATCAACATGGATGACTTGGATGTGCAAAAATGATCCATGAGAGGCATCTATGATTTGGGGAATGAATGGGTGGTCAAATGGTAGAACAACTAATTATAAAAAAGAAAAAAAGATCCCAAAATAACCTTTACTGTGTGGATTACACAGTTACCTCACGTGGTTTGAAAAATCATGTTCAAAACATTTTATTTACCACTATATAGTTATAAACAGGTAGGAAACATAGGTTTCATGGTTTGTTAATCATGGACAAACTATGTGACCCCATGAAAACATAACTGCCTAATTAAACTAACAGTGTGACGTGGAAAATGTCCAAAAAATCACAATTTCCACCCAAAATTTCATATTACTCAAGGGGATAGGACATCTAACAATCATACCACGTTAAAATGTTCCACTATGAGTGTTACAAACACATTTCCTAATCCCACACCCCTGTCATTCCTTCCCACTAAAACCTGAAAGGGAAAATACCACCCAAAACATCCTAGACTCACGATTAAAATAATGAACAATCAGGACATGTAATTTAAATCTGGAATATCAGAACACAAGAATAAAACTATGAAGAAAAATAAATTTGAAATATTTTATGAAAATGAAAATCTGGTTGTGAAAAATCGTCATCACTAATTTCATTAGTAGTTTTCTAGTGTAGACTAACAACTTTCCCTTTAATTTCGGATTCTCTCTTTTAGAAAATAATTCAAAATTAAATAGATTTATGTTTAGTTGATATAAATAAATTATATTCCTAATAGTAGTTTAATTATTCATTAAGAAATGATATATCAATAAAATGTTGTTAAAATTTAACTTGTGGTTTTACATGGTTTAGTCATCTTTTTATCCCACTCTGTGTTGTAGCTATATTTTATCTCACTACATATATTTATTAAATTGAATCACATTATCAATAATTGTATATTTCATATATATTTGTTTTTTCTAATCATTAATATTTTAATTTTGTTATTATTACTATTTGTATTATTATGTTTTTTATGTTTCCATGTCTACATTTTTGTCTCATTGTTATGTGGATATAGATTCTATTGATATTTTTTTAAACAACATACAACAACGGTTTTAACAACCTCAATTTCATCAGAAATGTTTTGAATGTATATTGATTCTAAATAAAAAAATACTTCCAAATAAACATTGTCTAACCGTTCATAGAAAAAACTATTAAATCAATAACACCAATGTCAGATTGATATTGGTACAAGCTTTAATAGTGGATTTTGGAAACTATTGTAGAACCTAAAGGTTCTAGTGTAAATGAATTCAAAATAAAAAATTAATCTTTATAATTCGATTTTGTGTTGTGTTTATATTTTATTGAATGATTAATTCTTATAATTAGTAAAATACTCCTGTATCCTGAAAAGAAAAAATAGTCAATTGATAGACCCTATAAATCAATATAATTTGTTTCCACATTTTAGACATCTACAATCTCATTTACCATGAGGTTCTAGAATATTCTTAATGTGAGGAATCAATTTTATTTATAGTTTAATATGATTTAAGATAATATAAGTAATAATAGAATGGTATGTATACATATTGACTATATCATTCATAAGTCCAGATTTTATATAAATGGAAACTCCAACACATTTAAGGAACAAATCAATCCACCATTAATATTTTCTCTATTTCATACAACTTATTAATAGATCCTCATGGGTACACATTACTTCTATATTTTTTTATCAACATCAGTGGTGTTGATTTTTCTCTATAGTCACCTTATCTCTAACATTTAAGGGGATACTAATTGTTCTGATAAAACCAATCCATTTTATCAAAAGATAATCCTGAGGAATTGGATTTATTTATAGTAGTTTCTTATGTTTATAATATAATATTATTTGGTGTTCCACATTTTACCAAAAAAAATTAACTTCTATGATGGTTTCATAAAATAACATTTCTTATTCATGAATTATACACATTGGAAACAACCTTTTATTGTATGAAGATATAGATTAAATGAAACTATTATAGTCAATAAGATATATGATTTCATGATTCCATGAAAATATTAATCTCGTTTATGTTTGTTTAAAATAATTTTTTTCTCACTAGTACCAACATATGAAAAATTGTTACCACCATCATATGCTTCTGGGATAATTTTTTACAAAGTATCTATATTGAACTTTTCTACATAATTATCAATAAAAATACCAAAACTGTATTGTGAATGGTTGGCCACAACCATACATCATGTTTTCATGATTTATGGTACTCTCTTGAGAAGACCTAAATATAAAAGTTAGATATATTTATATACATCATATTATACAAAAAATATAGATTTTAAATCTTCATTGTAATGAAATTTGTCATATATATGATCTTTAAGGGATATTGGTATGATATTTTGTAAACAATTCCCTCGAACCTATAAGGACCCTGCCTTAAACCTTTATTAATATTGAATTAAATGATTAATTCACATTGAGGATCTTTTTAGGTTTAGTGTTTTAGAGAATTAGATAATAAATCATGAATTACATTCCACATTTAAAGAAAGTGGTTTCATAAAAGATAGAATATGTTTTTTCCATCAATAGAAACATATTTAAAATAAAACATGGATTCATTCTTGACACTTCCTTGACACTATCATCATATCATGCACCTTTCCCTTGACCTGTGAAAAACATTTGAAAAACATGGGATGAGCATAAAAATCTCAGTAAGGGATATAAAAATATGGATAGGAAACATGAGTACATGTATACATAAGAATCAATGAAAACATACATTACTCATAAAACATAAGTACTTTAATATACCTAATCAAATCATGAATAAAACATAGAAATCATAAGGCATAAAGGTAACTTGAGGAATTCATAACAGTCTTACGTAGGGATTAACCCTCTAGTTATATTTGGAATACCCATCACAGTATATCCCCTGAATCTCTTCGGATAAACCTTAACGATTAACCCCTTCGCATTACCCAATGCATTGAAGAGCTATATCGGGCTTATCCGCCTTTAGTTTATCACGGAACCACCCGTTTTCATAACAATTCCCAATAACCATAACATTAACGTATCACATAAAACATGAATAAAGTAAACATAACATTTCCACATTTAAATAACTATATAACATTTTACGATATTGAAATAATGAATCTATTAAAAAAACCATTTTTCATAACCATTTAAAACATTTAATAAATAGATTTTTGAATCAAAGTGTCCCATACCACCTTGAAGATTTTAACATTTTAAACCATTAATATTGTTATAAATAAATCCTTAAAACCATTTTGAAAACATGGATATTAATAAGAACAAATCATTAAAACATTTAAAGCGATATTTTGGTTAAAGGTTTTTTACCAAAATTAGAGACACTTGAATACAATAATTGAGGAATAACATTTAATCAGAACATTATAATATCATGAAAATAAAGGGATTCATGATATAATATTCCAAAGGACATGATATACACCATATAAGAGTGAATTGGTGCATAACAACAATTAAGTCTCAATAGAAATGTAAAATGTGATGAAATCCCTTATAAATAAGGTATCCTTAAACTAAGGATAAATAAAACTCAAAAATTATGTGTGACAAATATAAATACACCAAATATAAGTGGATATTAATTGTAAAACTATAAAAGGTCATTCACACATATTCAAGGATGTCATATTCAATAACTACATGTTGAACCCAATGAAATCGAAATTGGGTTAAAAAGTTCCCTTGGTAAAATTCGACAGCCTAACAGCGTCACTTCAAAATTCAGAAAATGAGTTGATGAGAGATAAAAAGGGTATCTAATCACTTGGAAATAAAATTTACATCAATAAGGATATATAAGAACGTATCCCAACATAATATTATTTGAATTTTAAAGACATAACAAAAGAAGTCTTTTAAAAAGAGGAGGGTGAAAGGTTCCTTTACCGACTTGGGTAACTTTCGAAACGTACACCCCATTGAAGAAGGGTCGTACAATGAATATATAAATACCCATAAATGAAATTATATTACACAAATATTATAATAATAGGAAGTTAATACAATACTCAAAGGAATTGATGGAAAATGTAGCATAAATCTCATGGGACTAAAAGTGAGATGAACAATCCCTTACGAAAACTCAGCAGCCTAACGACACCACATAAAACATCCAAAAATGGATTGATGAGATCAAATAGAATCTATCATCATATTAAAATAAAATTTAAAGCAAGAGGAATATAATAGAACATCCCCCATCATAACAAATAGGAGCTTAAAAGAAGTGACATAAAGGAGTGTACTTAAAAAGAAAGAGAGAGGTTAGATCTCTTACGAAAATTCGGCAGCCTAACGGCGCCACTCAAAACTTCCAAAACGGATTGATGAGAGAAAATAGGGTCTCTCATCATATGAACATAAAAAGTACCTTAGGATTAATATAAAATAACATCCCAATCATAAGAAAGATGAGCTTAAATGAAAAGACATAAAAGAGTGTACTTAAAAAGAAAGAGAGGAGTAAGATCCCTTACCTCGTGTCCTGACATGACTCGATCGTTCTTTAATCTCCTGAATATTAAAATTTGGTTAATTTATAATTTCTTAAGGAACTAATTTAAATATTATTATTCAGTTAATATCACATATTATAAGGTTATAATAATTGGTTAATAAAGTGAGTTCATATCAGACGTTTTTGTCGATGTTCAGTACATGAGTAAAAGTCGAACATGTTGGAAAAGAATTTTCCATGTAGTTATAGGTACATCATATAAATAATAGTATTTATGTTTTAAAAATCATATATATCCAGTATATATTAATTTTATACTATTCCATATCATTTGGATATAAAAAATTAAAAGCATTGTTCATTGAGATGGTAGGTCGTACGTACGCATGAATGCTACTTTCATGTTTTGTCATATTAATAGAATTAAAACAAAAAGAGAGAGATATATATTATAATTCCAGACTGATATATATCATTTAGATGTAATATATTACATATATATCCATTATATATATGTACTTATAATAGTACATAACATTTGGAGAAAATAAATGAAATGTACCGTTCATGGAGACGGTAAGTCGTACGTACGCATGAACGCTACTTTAATTTATTTTTTTTGTATTCAATGGAATTAAATAATAATGATATAATGGTATATTATAATTCCAATATTATATAATATGTAGTAACATTAATTCCATCCTTTATATGTCCCACATATGGCATTAACGAATCAAATCACTTTGAGGGGGCGGTAGTCCGCACTTCCTAAAATGAAGATATCACGTTTACCCATAATGGAAACCATAAAGGAATGACACAAATGAAAAAATACAGAAGCTTAAGGAAAACATAAACATATTAAATATCATATATAAATATAGTGACATCTTAATTTCCACTTTTGAAGGGGTTAAAATAATTTTGAACAATCATCGTTTTGTGAGGCAGTAATTCGCCATCCACAGAAACAGTATGTTCTTTAACCATTAGACGAAGGTGTGTGAAGGTTTAGCTCGAATAATTATTATAAAAACATCCTAGTATATTTATGATACTGGTATTGATACAAAAAATGTAATAAAAAGTTTTTAGGGGATTGGAGACGAAAAATAAAACAAAAGAACACAAGGGAAGACATTACCTTTAAATCGGGTAACTCTCTTTGATTTGAGCTCAAAGGCTTCCTTGGAATGGATAATACCCAAATTGAAACTTCAGTGATTAAGATAGGGATGTGGAGAGATGAAAAGGGTAGGGGTTGGCCAAGCGAAAGGCTTGGGAGGGGTGTGTGTATGGTGGTAGATGTGGAAGCCTTTTATAAGAGGAGTGGCGGGGCACTCTTGGATAGTTATAAAATATTACTTTATTATAAAATGATTTTCGGATATAAAAGGTCCCAAAAGGATTTATTTCAAGGATAAGGTGATAAGGTTTCAAAATCCACCCATCTAATAGGTTTCTGACAAGTTTATGACTTATATTTCACCCAATCTTCTCATTTTATTTAAATCGTTCATTTATGAGGTAATCACTGCATCATCACGGTGTCATAAATAAATAAATTAATTTATTTTCTAAAAATTATAAAAAACATATCATGATTTAGGAATATTTTTATATTTATAATGAATATTTATAGTCAAAGATATGACTTATATAACCCCATGTAAAAATTGTTTTAGTAAAACAACACATGTTTCTGACATTTTAATTTTAACTTTAAATAAAAAGGTATTTATGTCATTTTACATCCAAAGTGGCTCCATGGGGTCCCCAAGTTGACCCATGGATTGTCTTGGTCGGCCATGACTCATCCAATGAGGGTAGGACATGTGTCTATGTCATTTCATATTATTAAAACATTATTTTTACCTTAAACTACACTAATTATCTCTAATCGCGATTAAAACATAAAAGTTACTATTCACCAAAAAAATTATTTTAATCCCATTGAACCAAATTTTACTTCATAATGACATCCATTTACGTCAGATTTTTGAAATTCAAAACACTGAGTTGGTAAAATTTCATTTAAACGAAATATCAATTTTTTAAGTACCACTTTGGGGTTTCACTATTCATCAAAAATTGAAGTTTTCCAGAAAAATACCAAAAATTCACCCTAAGATATATTTGGTATTCTGAATTTGTAAATAATGTTTATTTTACAAAATTCAAAACATATAATTTACATTAATTAATTTAATAATTAATTCCCACTGTCAGAGCAAATAGCGTGTTTTTATAAATCAATAAGTATCAAAAGATTGACACCAGTTTAAGTCCAATTTCATGATGAAATTAATTCCTATGACCACTATTGGATTAAATGGTAAATATATATTCTAATTTAACTTTAAAACCAATTCAGAAGATAATATATTCATATAAATAAATTATATTAAAAATAGGTTTTGAATAAAAATACAACATTTTTCACTATTCATTAAAAAAATGAAATTTATCAGAAAAAAATAAAAATTTGCACAAATTTAATTTTTATGTCTTCATTCTAAAGAAGAATTTTATTTTGTCAAATAAAACACATAAAATAGTCAAAAAGTGGATTTAAAAGAGGTTCGCCATCAAAAGGCGGTTAATCGACCTTTTAATGAATATTAGAATGATTACGCTTAAAATTGGATTCATTCGCATTTTTAATCCTCTTATATTTTTTGTAAAAAGAAACAATATTTGAAAAACATATATAATAATTTTGTAGTTAGTTCTATTCATTCCCGCCATTACAACAGTTAGGCGTTAACTACCATTTAAAATAATATTATTTTATTATTTTAGTGCAACGTAAGATTCCCAAGAAACTAGTTGTTGCGTTTTGGGTACGCCATCAAGCATAGCATCCCCATTAAATTAATATTAACATTTTATTTACAAATATGGATAAATGTGAAAATGTCATATTCATTATTTACCTGGGGTGTTACATCCTTCCCCCTTTTGGGAATTGCGTCCTCGCAATTTTAAAATTAGGCTTGGAAACTTCATTGAAAATCCCACATCGTAACAAGAGACAGTAAAAAAATCAATTTAAAATAAAGAAAGAGAAGTAAAAAGGTCACCCGAGTTAACCCATACTAGGATTCCATGTAGGAAAACATGGATATGGAGGAAAAAACAAAGGGTCATGTTCTGATGGAGTGTGATAGTAAACATGTCTAGGAGGAAGTTAACCATAAGAAAATCACGAATGTCTGATGGGTTAAACGGTATTCGACTCCCCAGTAGGAAAAGATAACAGACCACATTTTTGTTTTAAGTTACTCTTCATTGAGGAATTTATTTTTGAGCTTAACTAAATCATAATGAAACATACTTACTTTTCACATAGACTTTCAACTTTTACTAGATTCGTTAATCAAACTCATATTTTCTCTAAAAGACGAGTATTTAGGAAGACTTGTTCGCATTAAGAGTACTATAATCAACTTCTTGGTAATCACCTAATCCACAAAAGAGAACTATATATATCCCATATCATTAGACAAAATCCAAAACCAAATTTGTTAGTATGAGATCAGATAATCAAGAAAAGTATAATCCTTTATAAAAAGAAAATCTATTCATAATCACCAAAATTTGTCAAAAAAAAACCCAAAGTTCAACGAAGACCATTCAATAAAAAATTGCCCATAAAATTATTCAATGTAAACCAAACTAAGATTGAAACCCAAATATTTGAAGGATTTAATCACATAGTCTCCCAAGGTAAAAATTAACTTTTATCTCCAAATAACATCAGTTGCTCTTAAATTCTCATGTTGAAAAGTAATTAACCTAATCACATATCCTACATGATAGGTTAATCATTTCCATAGATAACCCAAAATAAACTTACTCTTGATTACTAAAATCATCTAACTAAAAATAATTAGTCAAACTAACCAGGTACATTACGTAGTCCAGTGGTAGGCGAGAAATACATGTCGCACTTTGGTTGTGGGTTCGATTCCCGCAGCTTTGTCAGACGCGACGGGTTGTCACATGGTCTGCGTGTTGTCCTTTTTCCAAAAATATATAATTCTTAAAACATTCCCCAAAATGAGGTAAAATCTTAAAAAATAATCATAACATATTGTAACCTCAATTACATCTCATGCCTTTCATTTTCAATCATATTATATAATAACCCATAATTACCTCAAAAGTAAGGATCATATAAACCCTAATGGTTACCTTTATAATTATTACCTGAACATCCACATCGATAGGTCATCTCGTACAAGATGCATTACAGAATATACCAAGGTACAAGTGGTTGATCAGGACTCCTTGATAGTTGGTTTAGAACAACCACGAGTTTCCTCATTGAATCCCCTATTTCATCCAGTCTCTTAATCATAGAACCACCACAGTTTCCTTCAAACCTATTTTCACTTTGGTGCCTGCTAGATCCATCCATTCACTAAAAACAGAAATGTCAGTGTGAGTATATCAACAAAACCAGCATGTACTAATGAGGAAGATAAACACTAAGATATACTTACCCATTCACTTTATCTAAAACTAGGACTCTTTCTGAAATCCTAACCATTATGGTAATGTCACTTATGCTTGGAGAATACCCTAACCTCTAAAGTTATCTAAACCGACCTTTGATACCAACTATAAGGCCCCAGCCTTAAACGTTACTTAATATGGAATTAAATGAGTAATTCACATTGATGAACTTTTCAGGTTTATATTTTTATAGAATTAGACCATAAATCATGAATTACATTCCACATTTAAACAAAGTGGTTACATAAAAGATATATTTCTTTTTCTTTCCATCAACGGAAAGATATTTAATATAAAACATGGATTATTTCTTGACACTTCCTTGAAACTATCATCATATCATGAACCTTTCCCTTGACCTGTGAAAAACATTTCAAAAACTTGGGATGAGCACAAAAATCTCAGTAAGGGATATTAAAATATGGAAATTAAACATGAGTACATGTATACATAAGAATCAATGAAATCATACATTACTCATAAAACATAAGCACATTAATATACCTCATCAAATCATGAATAAAACATAGAAATCATAATGCATAAAGGTAAATTGAGGCATTAATAACATTCTTACGTAGGGAGTAACCCTCTGGTTATGTTTGGAATACCAATCACAGTATATCCCCTAAATCTCTTCGGAGAAACCTTAACGATTAACCCCTTCGCGTTACCCAATGCATTAGAGAGCTATATCGGGCTCATCCGCCCTTAGTTTATCACGGAACCAACCAGTTTCATAACAATTCCCAAGAACCATAACATTAACATATCACTTAAAATATGCATAAAGGAAAAAAAACATTACCACATTTTAATCAGAATATAACATTTTAGGATATTGAAATAATGAATCCATTCAAAAAACCCATTTTCAAAACCATTTAAAACATTTAATAAAGTGATTTTTGAATCAAAGTGTCCCATACCACCTTGAATCTTTTAACATTTTGAACTATTGATATCCTTATAAATAAATCCTTAAAACCATTTTGAAAACATGGATATTAATAAGAACAAATCATTTAATCATTTTAAGCGATATTTTGGTTAAAGGGTTTTTACCAAAATTAGAGACACTTGAATACAATAATTGAGGAATAAAATTTAATCAGAAATTTATAATATAATGAGAATAAATGGATTCATGATATAATACTCCAAAGGACAATATATAAACCATATAAGAGTTAATTGGTGCATAACAACAATGAAGTCTCAATAGAAATGTAAAATGTGATGAAATCCCTTATAAAGAAGATATCCTTAAATTAAGGATAAATCAATCTCAAAATTATGTGTGACAAATATAAATACACCCAATATAAGTGGATATTAAGTGTAAAACTATTAATTTTCCTTCAAAAATATTCAAAGGATGACATATTCAGTAACTACATGTCGAACTTAAAGAAATCGAAATTGGGTTAAAAAGTTCTCTTGGTAAAATTCAACAGCCTAACGACGTGACTTCAAAATTCAGAAAATGAGTTGATGCCAGATAAAAAGGGTATCTCATCACTTGGACATAAAATGTACATCAGTAAAGATATATTAGAACATATCCCGTCATAATATTATGTGAATTAAAAGACATAACAAAAGAAGTATTTTAAAAAGAGGAGGGTGAAAGGTTCCCTTACCGACTTGGGTAACTTTCGAAACGTACACCCCATTGAAGAAGGGTCATACAATGAATATGTAAATACCCATAAATGAAATTATATTACAAAAATAGTATAATAATGGGAAGTAAATACACCACTCAAAGGAAATGGTGGAAAATGTAGCATAAATCTCACAGGACTAAAAGTGGGATGAACAATCCCTTACGAAAACTCGGCAGCCTAACGGCGCCACATAAAACATCCAAAAATGGATTGATGAGATCTAATAGAGTATCTCATCATATTAAAATAAAATTTAAATCAAGAGGAATATAAAATAACATCCCCCATCATAACAAATATGAGATTAAAAGAAGTGACATAAAGGAGAGTACTTAATAAGAAAGAGAGGGGTTAGATCTCTTACGAAAATTCGGCAGCATAACGGCGCCACTCAAAACTTCCAAAATGGATTGATGAGAGAAAATAGGGTCTCTAATAATATGAAAATAAAAACTAACATAGGATTAATATAAAATAACATACAAATTATAAAAAATAGGAGCTTAAAAGGAATGACATAAAAGAGTGTACTTAAAAAGAAAGAGAGGAGTAGGATCCCTTACCTCATGTCCTGACATGACTCGATCGTTATTTAATCTCCTAAATATTAAAATTTGGACAATTTTTAATTTCTTAAGGACATAATTTAAAGATTATTATTCAGTTAATATCCCATATTATAAGGATATAATAATTGTTTAATAAAGTGAGTTCATATCAGACGTTTTTGTCGATGTTCGGTACATGAGTAAAAGTCGAACATGTTGGAAAAGAATTTTCCATGTAGTTATAGGTACATCATATCCCGAATAGTATTGATGTTTTTTATATCATATATATCCAGTATGTATTCATTTTATACTATTCCATAGCATTTTGAGATAAAAAATTAAATACACCGTTAATGGAGACGGTAGGTCGTATGTATGCATGATCGCTACTTTCTTTTTTTGTCATATTAATGGAATTAAAACAAAATGAGAGATATATATATTATAATTCCATAATTATATCCATAATTTAGATGTAATATATTACATATATATCCATTATATATATATACTTATAATAGTACATAACATTTGATGATAAGAAATGAAATGTACCGTTCATGGAGACGGTAAGCCGTACGTACGCATGAACGCTACTTTCATTTATTTTATTGTATTAAATTGAATTAAATAATAATTATATAAAGGTATATTATAATTCCAGTAGGATATAATATGTAATACCATAAATTCCATCCTTTATACGTCCCACATGTGGCATTAACGAATCAAATCACTTTGAGTGGGCGGTAGTCTGCACTTCCTAAAATGAAGATATCGCGTTTACCCATAATGAAAACCATAAAGTTATGCCCTAAATGAAAAAAATACAGAAGAATAAGGAAAATAGAAAAATATTACATATTATATATAAATATAGTGACATCTTAATGGCCACCTTTGAAGGTGTTAAAATAATATTGAACAATCATCGTTTCGTGAGGCAGTAATTCGCTATCCACAGAAACAATATGTTCTTTAACCATTACATGGAGGTGTGTGAATGTGTAGCTAGAATCCTTCTTATAAAAACAACCTAGTATATTTATGATACTGTTATCATTACAAAAAAATGTAATAAAATGAGTTTAGGTGTTTGGAGAAGAAAAATAAATCAAAAGAACACAAGGGAAGACATTACCATTAAATCGGGTAACTCTCTTTGATTTGAGCTCAAAGGATTGCCTGGAAAATATTATGCCCAAATTTAGGCTTCAATGATGAATAGAGGGATGTGGAGCGATGAAATGGGTAGGGGTTGGCTGATCCAAACGCTTGAGGGGTGTGTGTAAGGTGGTAGAGGTGGGGACCTTTTATAAGAGTAGAGGAGTGGCACTCTTGGAAAGTTATAAAATATTACTTTATTATAAGATGATTTTCGCATTTAAAAGGTCCCAAAAGGAAATATTTCTATTATAAGGGGATAAGGTTTTGAAATAAACCCATCAAATAAGTTTGTGACAAGTGTAAGACTTATATTTCACCCTATCTTCTAATTTTATTTAAATCATTCATTTATGAGGTAATCACTGCATCATCACGGTGTCAAAAATAAATAAACTTATTTAATGTCTAAAAATTATTGAAATATATCATGATGTAGGAAATCGTTTTAGCTTTCTAATTAATATTTATAGTTAAAGATATGACTTATATAACCCCATGTAAAAATTGTTTTAGTAAAATAACACATGTTTGTGACATTTTAATTTTAACTTTAAATAAAAAGGTATTTATGTAATTTTCCAACCAATGTGGCTCCATGGGGTCCCCAAGTTGACCCATGGATTTTTTTGGTTGGACATGACTCATAAAATGAGGGTAGGACATGTGTCCAGGTCATTTAATATTATTAAAACATTATTTTTACCTTAAACTACACTAATTACCTCAAATCGCGATTAAAACTTAAAAGGAACTATTCACCAAAAAAATTATATTAATCCCATTGAACCACATTTTAATTCTTAATGACAACCATTTATGTCTTATTTTTGAAATTCAATACATGGAGGTGGTAAAATTTCATTTAAACGAAAAATCAGTTTTTTAAGTACCACTTAGTGGTTTCACTATTCATCAAAAATTGAAGTTTTCCAGAAAAATACCAAAAATTCACCCTATGCTATATTTGATATTCTGAATTAAAAAATGGTGTATATTTTACAAAATTCAAAACATATATGTTACATTAATTAATATAACAATTAATTCCCGCTGTCAGAGCAACTAGCGTGTTTTTATAAAACAATAAGTATCAAAAGATTGACACTAGTTTAAGTCCAATTTCAAGATAAAATTAATTTCAATGACCACTATTGGATTAAATGGTAAAAATATATTCTAATTTCACATTAAAACCAATTCAAATGATAATCTAATCATATAAATAAATTATATTAAAATGAGGTTTTGAATTAAAATACAACATTATTCACTATTCATTAAAAAAATGAACATTATCGAAAAAATACCAAAAAATTACACAAAGTAAAATTTGATGTCCCGATTCTAAATAATAATTTTATTTTGTCAAATACAACACATAAAATTGTCAAAAATAGGTTTAAAAGAGGTTCGCCATGAAAAGGTGGTTAATCGACCTTTTAAAGAATACTAGAATGTTTACGCTTAAAATTGGATTCATTCGCATTTTTAATCCTCTAACATTTATTGTAAAAAGTAAAAATATTTAACAAACATATATAATAATTTTGTAGTTAGTTTTGTTCATTCCCACCATTACAACAGCTAGGCATTAACTACCACATAAAATAATATTATTTTATTATTTAAGTGCAACGTAAGATTCCCAAGAAACTCGTTGTTGCGTATTGGGTACACCATCGAGCATAGCGTCCCCTTTAAAGTAATATTAATATTTTATTCAAAAATATGGATAAATGTGAAAATGTCATATTCTTTATTTACCTGGGGTGTTACAGAACCAATCTAATTATATTAATTAACTTTTTTAAACTAAAAAACTATATATAAGTTTTATCATGAGTGGTATTGTTGAATTTATTTAACTTTATTCACATTGATGTTATATAGGGTTCCATGAAAATTAATTATTCAATAAATTTTATATGTTTCATGCCTTTGTGCATTCCTAAACCAAATCCTCCAAAAATGTTAGTGGATAATGCGTCAGAGATTCTAATAATGGATTTTCATGTCATGGATCATGAAAAATATTTCCTTCCAAATGATCTTCGATGTATTGTACAATACCCTATATAAGTTTTCGATTATCATTTTTTGGTTGAATAAAATTCTACACCCTATACCACATTAGATTTCAAATGCATCATACTAGTTCTATATCTCTATAAACATATGAAATTTACAATTTTTTAACTAACTACCACTATATATTTGTTTTTGGATATTCCAAATCTTATATTTAATATATTTCATAATAATATACAATAGTGATCAAAGGCAATATTGGCGATACAAACTTATGGATATGTCTCTCTACCGTTTCGTGATACACTACCATTCCCTTATAAAACTCTAGTGATGTGGTGAAGAAAATATAATGGTGTTAATAATCACCTTTTTTACCTAAACTAAGCAATTATATTTATTTTCAATAGAAAATATGATTTCAATTTTTCCTATTTTTATACATTTCATTTTTTTACCATTATTATCTCTAAAATAATATACCAATAGATAGATCAAAGTAAACTGATATAATTTTTATCATATAATCCCTGGCTCTTTGGATTGGTAATTTAAGGTTGTTCTTCTGAATATATGTTACATCCCCTAGAAAAAAATGGCTCGTAATATATACAATCATTTTACATTCTCATTGGAGGGTGTTTTTTCCAATAAACAATTGAAACCTAAAAGTGAAATCAGTATTAATAATAACATGTTATTGTATGATTTATGATCATAATCCCAGAAAATAAGAATCCATGATGTATAAAAATATCAGAGGAGGAGAAAAAGATATGATATAATATCTCTAAAATCCAAAAGGAAATCCTAATGTATTATGAAAAATTTATTATCAATCCAAACTTCTAAACTATAAAATTGAATTCTCCAAAATCCATCACCATCCAATGGATTCATGATGTTATGATATATAAATATGTCATAGTCTCCTTCTTGTCTCATGGGAAAAAAAATTTACATACATAACAATGCACAAATAAAGGGTTTATCTATTTTTACAAAGAAAGATATCTTCAAAAGCGTCAAACAAAAAATAATAATTCTACATAAAAATAGCATTATTTTTATAACACAAGAATGAAAAAGAAACAATAATAGTTTATTTTAGAAGAACATTTTATTATTCTTTTAACATTATTGATTTCTATTGAATTATCATAATGAATTTTGATCAGAGACTTCTCTTCTTATCCCCTATCATCAAGGTGCTTCTTAATAGAAAACAATTGTTTCCAATATTAAGTGGCAATAATATTATCATTATAATCAATTGAATTTTAATAGTATTATATTTACAAGTATTGTTGAAAAATTCAAAGACCAGGCACTGAGCCAACGTATGATTCTGAGAACCAGTGTGCCTAGGGTGGTCGATAAAAATAATTTATGTTTTAAAAATAGCATGCATGAACGATATTCTATAAAATGTGGAATGTCAATTAAATAGGTTCCTGGATCATACATATTGTGGTACCATTGCGTTTAAGATGGTGGTTTTACCCTATTCATGACTTAACTATAGTCGGCACGAGCCTCCAATGAGAAATCCGAAAATTGCCTAACAATAAATAAACTTTCTACGAAAAATTATTTTATTTCTAAAATACAAATAACTCATGAATGATGACTCATATTGAAAATCATAGATGAAATTTGGGTTCGTAATGGGTTTTTTTCATTAGGAAGAGCTTAACATTGGCCGGCACATGTCAACTGTGGACCGAATTTTTCATGAAGTGATTGAAAATAAAATAATAAAATAAATTTTATTTTATTTTCAAATCTGATCACTTATAAACGGTAACTCAGATTGGATATCCAAGAGCACTGTAGATATCTTGATGGTATTCTTTCCTCAGGTGAGGCATAATCTTGACCGACATGGGGAATGCGTAAAAATTAATATAGGGATTATTTAAAAGATAATAATACAAACATCCAAAAATTATTATTTTATTTATTTTTCTATTTTGAGACAATGAAGAATCAATATAATTCCATGTCTAAGTAGTGGGTTACCATCATTGATGAACATAATATAATGACATTGTGGCTCAGCATAATAGCAACATTGAGTCTTGTTTATTCAATTAATAACTTTAAAAGTATAGGTGGCCATGGGATGATCCTGAAGATTGATCTATGACTCCAGAGGAATATGTTTAGTGATAGAAGAATCACTAACAATAGAGAACACCCCCTTATATTTGAATAATCTCAACAATGACGATGGAGGCATGGATAAGGATCACTCTTTAGCGGATCTTGACCATCAATGAATATATGGCAGTGGATTATCCAACAACACATAAGTGTTTTATTTCAAATTCAATTCCTTCATCCCCAATTCTTAGGTTTTAGCGATGAATACATATCAACTGATGAATAGTTTTACCCATGGATAGATCACATATTTTACATGAAGGGATTTGACTTTTGGGAATGTATGTGAGTTGGATTCACATAATGTTGTTTGTTCTTCATCAAATATGCCAATAAGAATGAACCATGCCAACATCAACAAAGGTCATGGTTTGTTTTTTGTTTGATATTTGTGAGGTATTAATAACTACCTTATTACTATTCTTCATGGTGACGAAAATATCTGGTCCAAGTGGGACCGTAGAGTCATGATATCCTATGGTAGGAGTTCGTGAGAGATTTTAGTGCCAGGTGGCCCCCAGAATGCTATCCGGAGGAAGGGAAGTCCACGGTGTCAATGGAAATTTTTGACTAATGTAGGCCACAATGTTGGTGAAGGGGTATGTGACATGGAGGGACACATCGGTGGAGGTTGATGACGACAGGAGGCAAATGACGGTGGAGTGCCGACATCTGCCGTGGGTGGTGGACAAGAGCTGCCGAAAGGATGTGGCAGAGGACCGCGGTCTGATTGGACCACGACATGACCTCATGATAGAGGCTGTGAGGTGGTTTTACTATGGTTTCCATGCTCATATGGGACAAAAGAAGTGGCATTCCTGGGATGAAAAAAGTCGTCTCTCTAGCGTGGGCTACATCGAAGAGAACCGGGCCACTTGGTAGCCTGATTAGAAAAAAAACTAGACCACAAGTGTGGGATGGGCCGAATGACTACTAAGCAGCTGGGCTACACCTATGGCCTAATGGGCCAAGTCCATCAGAGCCCATTGGTCAGGCCGGGAATGGACCCAATCTACACTTTTTTGAGAAAAAATTATTATTACATCCAAACCGTGTGTCTGATTGACATGAAGTTTGTAGTGTTGGGACAGTCACGAAGAGAAAAATATTTGGATATAATTAAAGTGGATTTTTTGGATGTTTATATATGACCAATACCATGATGGGTAGGTTCTCCCAAAATCAAGCGTGCTATGAGCATGAACCATACGACTGGTTGTGACGAGAAGATAGAGACACGAAGGTATTGGTGCCAAAACATGCCAAATTGACAAGCATGTCTAGGTGACCTAACAAGAATTAGTGAAAAGCATGTATATGTTCCCAGCATGCCTATGCGATGAGCGAGTCTGGGTTCCGCAGTAGGCCTTAGTGAAAAGTGGGTCTAGATGCCACAACAGGCCTATGTGACTGATAAGGGATGACTGAATCAATTGTAAAAGGTGTTCAACATTTACAACTGATAGTCTTCCATTTCATAGTAAAGATTTACACCTGGGTGAGATAACTCTAGTGAATCTATTGACTTTAATTCATAGTAGCTATACTTCATGTAACTCTTTGGTAGTCTTTTTTGTGTATTTCTTTGTGGTATAACATTGTGGATTGAGGTCCCTACAGAGTATTGTTTTAATCACCCCCGCACGGGCTTCACCCGCCCATGTCATGTCTTATGTAGACAATCAATGCTTTGATGGAGTCCTTGGTAGATAGGGACTCGTGGGTTCTTAATGTGACCAGGAAGATGATAAGTGCTTTTTCCGCATCAGATAGGTATTTCTATACCTATCTTTAATGTTGGGTTTTCTACATAGAAGTTCCATAGACTTGTATTTTTACATTTCTATATCAATTGGGCTTGTATTCTGGTCCAATTTACATTAAGTTTTTCACAATTGTACCTTGTTTTTTTACATAATGTTTTCACTATATAGTATTTCTGTCTTGAAGTTGTGTGTGTGTACAGGTACTCAGGAACTTCTACCAATATGTTTTGGATATGCCTACTTTATGCAAGTCTCCATCCCCAAGCATATGGGTGGCAAGCGTAGGGTAGTCATGGAACGGGGCTTGAGGGACGTGTCCTGACATTAATATTCTATGGTGCTCAATGAATTGAAATACCTTTTCTTTCATATAAAAGTAGCACATAATACACTATGATAGAATACACCACCTGGTGATGATTTTCTATATTCAGTTGATTTGTCCCAATATTAGTCAGTATATCCCAATAACTCTTGTTCATATTTATCATTTTATTGAAAAATGGAATCGACCATGTCATTCCTATAACAAATTATTTTTAATATCATGAATGTGGATTTCATTGATGTATTTCAACTAGGCATATCAAAAAAATATTGTCTTGATGCTATTAAGTAAAAAAAATCCAATTATCTACCTGATTATTTTGACATTAACAACTTTACCATTTTTATCTCATGAGGGTTTCATCTAGGTATCAACCATATTTTTCATCTCCTTGAAATTATCCATTATAAATATTCTCAGAACCTATATGGAATATATTTATTTAGATATAAATGTTCCATTATTTCCTTTTGTCATTTTTATAATATGATCTACCATCAATTATTCTAATGGAATACACTAGAAGAATTATCCAATGATTAATATCATCAATGGAAAAATATTTTCATAAAATCCAATGATCATTTAAATGAACTTATTAAAAAAATTATTGTCATGAAAAACATGCTATTTTAGACTATAAAAACTCATATTATAAGTTACTCACAAAAATAAACTATATTTTCCAATTTAAGGATGGGAAAACCATCATTATTCTGGACATAAATTTATATTTCTAGAACCCAAATTACAAAAGATGACATGAAAACAATCAGTTAAACATTAAACTTTCAATAACTATTTATAGACAATAATATGAAAACATTTTCCAGCATTCCATCAGTTGAAAATGACTCATCACCATTTATTAATTTAATGTGAGAGTATATATGTCACAATAATCATCATTTATTTTGAATTTCCATTCTATATTAATTTATTTTGATCCATATTTCCGTTTTGGACCCATTCAACATTTTATATACCGATTCTAATATAATCTCTAATTTTTGATTCTTCTCAAATTGGGAAAGATCTTTAATAATTTTTCAAAACCAAGTCTCAGTCATTGATACATTTTCCAGAATAATTGGATCTACATGTGATAAGATTGATTATTTATGTATAGTATTCATCCTATTTTCCAGTACTGAAACTGTTTGATCAAAAATGATATTTATTCCTACCAATTTCACCAAGAATCATTTGTATTTGTATAAATATATATTTATAATCATTATTTACAATATTTGATTCCTCTTATGTTTCTTCCTATGTACTCGGAGATACCCCTTTGCATCTTGTCCCACAATCGGTCTTTTCTTAGGCAGAATGTATAGTTATAAGAAATGTTTTTTTTATATCAGACACTTCATTGAATAATAACCCTTCTTCACAACATGAATCTTCGAAATAAATTTATGAAAAGTATATTTATCTTGTACCATAATTTTATTATTCTAATTCAATCTATCAATTTATGGGATTTTGATTCTTATAATCAGATGTGTCTCTATTTGGCTTATACACTCATCCCCTTTCAACACACACACCCTCCACAAATTTTATCTACCCAGTAGTGATTCAAAAATTAAAATATATTTAAAATAATTTTATGTAGGGGATGGGTACCTTTATAATCCCTATATACTCCACTATATATGGGGATATCTTTTCATGTTCCATTACATTCCCTAATTTCTTCCAAATACAATATCATTCCAAATGCCCATTATTAGATCATATAAAAAATTTGATGTTATAAATATACAAGGAATCAACATTTCAGGGATGATATTTTGAACCAACCAAATTTATTCTAAATATTTTATCCCTTGATCTACAAGAAACACACTTGTAGTGTGTCCCAGTCTTCTACAATAGTAATATTTAATATCTACCTTATTCTACGATACTTCTCTTTTATATTTCTCATTATACTTCTTCTGATTCTAAAATTATAAATATTTCTATTCTCATTTTATGAAATATTTTAAAATTAATTAGAAATGTGTCATAAAATATGACCACACACCCCACCTTAATAGGTAATTTTTTATTAATTAATTTAAAAATCATTTAATATATGTTTTCATATAGTAAATATTTTTCCTTTTTTTGTAAATTTTCACTGCTCTTTTCCTCTCATGCATGCATAAGGGTTCATTATATCTGATATCTGATTTTCTCAAATATCATGGACTTTGGGATGGGAAAGTATTTTCATGTTCTCCTTTTGAAATGGAATATTTAATTTTGAATTTATTCCCAAAACTTTATGGATAATGAAATAATAAATTCAATACATCTTTCAATTTGGACATGCATTTGGAATTAGATTGGTGCACTACTTTCATTACTATCAATCTATTTTCCTAGTGGTTGAATATTCTTGAACATTGATTCAAGGGGATAATAATGTTATTTATGTCTATTCATCTATTGTAACTATTCGTTATAGATTTTATCAATAATTTCATCTAGTATCATTGTTTTATTATTTTTCTGAGCAACTAAATTAATATAACATTCATTTCCCATTCATAGTCATTTTTTTCTCAAGGACGAGTCCAGATAGGTGGGTAGAAAGTTATTATTTATTTCTTCCATATTATGAATATCTTCAATGTTTGAATCATTCCATTTTTATCATTTTTGATTTTTATATCATTATGGACATACTTTTATGTTCATCCAAATTGTAATAATTCTTATCACTAAGATCATTTTACACATCAAAATTATTTCACTTAATCTAATAAGAATGATGAAATTAAATTCTTATACATGGATTCAAATATCTTGAGTATTATATTCCTCTCTTAATTAATGATCTAATTCCATTGTAATGTAGTAAACAAAAACAACTATAATTATTTTAATTTATTCAATACAATTTCCTCCAAAATGACTGGAATGTTGGGTTATTCATTCACTACTATAGAATCATTAAATGTATAAATAATATCTCAATAAGATAGGTTTTGGGTTTCATTCAACTGAATCTCACTCTTTCTACACATATTTCCACAGTGAGGATTTCCACCAAACATCTACTTTTGATTAGATGTTCATTCCGTTTAAATGGATGAGTTAGATATGATCATGATGAAACAATAATTTTATCAATAAAATGAACAATCTTTGTAAAAATAAATATGATAAAAGAAACCAATCCTCTAATAATAATTTATATGCCCAAAATGGGATTCGATTCCCTTGTTTAGGGTGAATCCAGGTATTTGTATTATTATTGAAATTCATCAGGTACCAATAGATCATGAACTAATTATTATAAGCATTACATCATTTTAACTTTTCTTTTTTTGTTGATATTATACAAACCAAACATATTTAATGATGATTCATATAATGTAAATAAAGAAATAAATAACATGGAAACATTTATTTTTTACTTTGTTCTCTATGATGGGGTTTTCGAAGGATCATGCATCCAATAGTCTATTAGCATACAAAAAATAACTAAGTTTAGTTCTTGTTTTCATAGGCTAGGAAACTTCTTCATTGTGTTATTTCAATTTAAATATTCATAGTCTAATCAATCTCTATCATGTTTTACAACATATCATCATTGGGAATCTCTTTCTCTATCAACTAAAGTGTATCCACCTCTCTATCATATTAGTCTTATTTGATCACTTGAATCAATGTTAATTAAATATTATTTGGTGTATAATTATATTCCAATTTTATTTATAATATCAAGCAACATATTTATTGGTAAATCAATATCAACACTTTTATGATGGTCACTTCTTTTTTCAACTCACACACCCTTCTCGATGCATCCAAATAACCACCTGAGTATGATTCTTTCAAAAATAACCCAACATCCATCAAGACGAAACCTTTTTTGAATCCCAGATAACTATCATGAATCACCATCCATCTATGAATCTCTCTTATCCTTAAAAAATAAAGACACTATCAAGATGATCACTTATCCTTAGTGAAACTCATTACTTTATGGATTCTAAAAAAACCCAGTATTTTTTCATATCCTTTGAAAACATACATTATTGAAAAAAAAAATTCATGAAAAGCCTTTTAGAATAACTTTATAAAATTAATAGAATTTTTTTTTCATTAGGTTTATCTATCTAGAAATGAGTGTGGAATAATTACATTTATACTTGTAGTATTCCTTTTGAGAATCTTCTATGCTCCCCATCATATTTTAAAGAGGTTCCAGATTATTGATCATGACGCTACCTATTTTCACAGATCACCTAGGGAATTTTTCATTTAATGATATTATCATAGTCATAGATAGTATCTTTAATCCATCAGGATCATCCATCATTTTCAATTCTTATAAACTTCATGAAACATTGATCCTTCATAAAGCAATAAATATTCGTGAAGCTCCAAAACATCTAAAAACTCGTGAGATTTCCCTATTTTTATGGGAGAAACATGAAAATAAAACTCTTGAGAATATTAATTCCTTTTCCAAATGTTGGACCCCAAATTTGATGAAAAATTATGAAACGACACATCCTTTTATACAAAATTTTATGTTTCACCTCCATCGAATCCATTCCTTTGACTTGTATCAATGTCAACATTCATTTTCAAAAATATCAATGGAACTCGAGACCAGACCACAATGACTTGATTAATCAAAAATAAAAATCATCCAAAAAATCAACATTGATACATTGATGGGGTTCTTACAATAATTGTTATATAATTTTATTAATGGAAATCTGAATGTATACAATGCTGAAATAAAATGTGGTTGCAAAATAAATCAGTTAACTTGTCACTATACCATGATAAAAGAGTTACATCCAGATATATAATGAATTAATGATAATTAAATACATGATTCTGATCCTTTTTATCAATATTAAAATAGTCATTCTAATATTATAACAATTTGATATTAATTGAATAGTTCATTCTTAAAATGACCACAAACGGTGTTTCAGTCAATTTATACAAAAAAAAGTACTATATTGTACATGGTTAATTAATTTATGAAATATATACATCATCTAAATATAGTAAAAAAATTTAAAAACATAAATTTTAATAATCATTTACAATTTTAAAACCATGTATTAGTGTTGGTAATACAGAAATTATTCACATCTCTTTAGGGAGGTGGTGGTCCATATATTTGTACACACGACATTATAATATTCAATTATACGTAATGGTTAATGGATTGATGATATATTATATTTTTACAATCCTAAATATTTCTTAAATATTATGTTAATTCATTAATTCATTCATTATAACCACAAAAATAATGTTATGAAGAAACAATAATCACAACTTTAAAAGAAGAAAGTATGTAATATGTATGCACAAGTGTAGTTTTAATTTGTCAGGGGATGTAGTGGTGATAAAAAATATTTATTCCCTTAAACAAAATAAGTTCATAGTTTTCTTGATATATTTATGTAATTTTTTGATGCATGATATTAAATAGTTGGTTGATTGTAAAGTTTAATGATATGGGAAAATCTTAATGAGGGAATATTCCTTGTATTTTTGTAATAACCATTGGAATACACCTCAAGACTTTGTAATGAATTATTTGCGAGATAGAATAACATGTATGAATAGAAAATAATTTAAATTATTTTTTGATAATAAAAATATTGAAGACAGTTTTCTCATATACTGTTGTTGAGATATGATAGTGGGAACCCTTTCATATTTGAGGTGGATGTTAAAAATGGAAATACATAAAACATTATAATATAATAAATTTTATTATACTATCAAGTGGTTTCATAATGTAATATTTTGTAATAATATAATTTTTATTTCTATATAAAAACAACCAATGATGTATATGATTTTTTTGTGTTTTTATAAATCATGTTATATTTATTTTATCAGTTTAATATCATTTAACCCTTGACTAATGTCACAAATCCAAGACTTCATTGTTATTCCTTATGAAAAAAAATTACAATGAATTAACCATAATTATTTATTTTAATTAAAAATATTTAATCCATTTAAAGATATTAAGTTTTTTGAGGTGCTAAAAATTATGTTAAATATATTTTCTCAAAATACAGTGGAACACATTTTTGGAAAATAAATATTTACTTTATGCATAAAATTATATAAAAAATATAATTATAATTATAATTAAAATAGAACAACATATATTATATTAGATCAGTATATAATTATTTGCCATTCACATCAAACCATAACCATAGGGTTCCTTTTTAGTACTTCATTAATAGAGTACAATAAAACCCTTTATTTAAACCAAATGATTATATAGTTTTTAAAAATTTAAAGAATATATTTATATGTTAAAATTTAAATTAATATATTTATTATATTATATTGATAATATATTTTGGTTATATGAAATTTTTTAATAAAAAATTTCTGTTATTATTATATTATTATTACATTAAAAAAGTAACTGATTTTATAAAATAACTATTTTATATATTCATTTAAAAATTTGAAATTTATAAAATCTATGATAAAGTAATCCTAACATAATTCAAACTTTATTTTTTAATACTTGAAATTAATTTAATAAAATTTAAATAGTTAAATTCATTATTTCTTTTTTTCATCCTAATATTAAATATTACTCGGTTATTTATTCTACTATTCCTTTAGAGAGAAAAGATTACATATATTAATTGAATTATGGGTGTAATATTTTCCCCTCCATCAAAAATATAAGCCTACATTTTTTTATAATTTCACCTATTAAAAATATGTGGTTATTTCATAACCATAAATTTTAGTTCCTATAATTACTCCTTGAATTTATAATTTCTCTAATATACCTTCAACAATTGATTCATATTATGTTATGAAAAGTTCTCTACAGTCAGAAATATGTAGAGGATATTCATAAAATGATAAATTATAAATTATTTTTTATTTAGTGAAATGACATAACATGTGTCTAATCATTCATTTACATACTTATTAATAAGAAATTAAACACATTTCTAACGTTAATGGTGTTATGGGGAATTTAAAAATGATAATATATATCTCCAATTTTTTCCATTATTTCATTTTAATCAATGCATATGGAACTTAGTTTCCATTTTTCATCCTTATATCAACCTTCCAAATATATTCCATTAAGAATAGATGAACCATTTCTGAAATTCAATATATTTCCTTTAGTATTCTGTATTGCATTTTTGTCACATTGCATACATTGATATTGTTTTGAAATGTATTCACATACACCATTTTATCCACAACAAATTCATTCACTAAAATATTAAATTTACCAAATTCATACTATTATGATTGGGTATTTATATTTTCCCATTAAATATTTCATACCGTTAAAGTGGAATTATTAGCTGGAATCTATTATTACATTAATATTTAGAAAAAAGATTAACAGTTTTACAACATAACATGATTGTAAAAATAAAATGGGAGCAAAATTTTCTTTAATGATTGATTATTTCATTCAGAATATCGGTACGGTTAATGATGATATGATGTTCTCAAATGTGTCATTTTGTTAAGTGTTTATGGAATACAATTCAGTAATTTTTATGGAAACCATGGGTCATGGTCTGATATAAAAAATGGAAGAACATAATGAATCCTTAAAAGATAATAAATATAGATCTATGTAAGGAACTAAAGTCTTATATATTCACTTATATCATTGAAATGTGAATATTTGTTTAAGTGTTCAACATTAATAAATTTGAAATCATTATTTATCAGAGTATATGAAAATATATTATTAATATACAATGTAATGTCATCAAATGTCTACATTGGCAGAAGTTTTTGTAAAATTACACATTTAGGAAATTTTATCTCATCATTTACCTAATGAAAAACCAATCATCTTGAAACATATTATGTATTTTCTCATATCATATTATCCCAACATTAGTGTTCCTTAAAATATTAATATGTTTTAGTTTTAAATTTGTTTATAGAAAAATTCGATCAATGAGATTCATCAAATAAATCTCTTTTTAGCTCAATCATATATGTAACACATACTATATTTATAAATTTTAATATACCATTTTTGGATGAATACTACCAAAATCACCTGATTAATATAGTTACCATTCTATTGAATATTCATATTATTAATCATGGATTTTTTTATATTCTACAATGATGGTTGAAATTAAAATATTTGTAATAAATGTATTTTATTTCATTCCTAGATGATTCCATATACAAATTTACTAAATATGTAAATATAAGATCTTTTACAGTCCTAGTTTTATTTGATACCTAATGCTAATTCCTAGATAATTCATCCTCTACCTACTTTTCCATCCAAGCTTGGTTTTTTATTGAGTTATAATTGTACTTGTGTCGTCCAATCCATATACCATGATTTATATTTAGTTATTTCAATAAGAAAAAGCATTCCATGATTTTGTAATCAGTACATAATTCAATTTTTTTCTAAAAAATGGTTATTCCTCTATACATTCACCATAAAAAGTTTGACTTCCATCACATGCTCCTTGATAGAATACTTATATTAATCAAACATTAACTATCTTGATTCATATACAACAACTAAAAAATCATCAATATGGAAAAATAATTAATCCTTCTTTTAGGATTCAAAATATACAAAAAATATAACACTTACAAATGGTATAGTTAAGGTTGGTGCATTAATAAATATCATATATAGTTATTGAACACATTATTTAAACTATTCTGAATATTTTAATTTATAATTTTTATCGGTCAACATCTTTATCATGTCATCTAAAGGAGTAAATAATTAATAATCATTGATGTGAAAGGAAACTGTAAACATCAGTTATATTCATTGTCATTGTAAATTGAATTATTTTCTTTTTTCATTGTATGATATACTAATATTAAATAATTTTAGAATATATAACCAAGAAATTAATCTTCCATGAAGAATAATTTATTATTTTCCAAATTATTAATATATATACTTTTTACTATGATTCTTAATAATAACTCAAAAAATAATAATATATTAATAATTTAAAATATATAGAATAGGAAATTTTATAAAAATACAATAATTATATTATTAAGATAATCTTTCAATACTGAATTCATTAATTTCATAAAAGGGGTGCATTAGTCAACCCAATGAGAATTAATTTGAATACGTAATGTCAAGACATAATAACAAATTCCATATTTGGAAAATACTTATTTTTTAATCAATGTTTTTGAAACACATAATATAGATCAGACATTGAATAATATTTAGCACCATCATGTCGATCAGTCAATATATAAAATTTGGGAAGAAAACAAAATATTTTTAGTGGTGACATTACTTCCCCTAAAATCAATATCCAATCTAATGGACCTATAATTCTTTGATTGAAGTGGAATTAGGGAACCATATTATGAAATACTAGGGAGTAAAAATCCCTTATCCCAAAATATATATCATTGATACTATCATTCTACTAAATTTTTTGTGTATATCTTATATAAATACATAAATATAGGTTTTACATTAGAAAGTAAATCAATGGAAAATACATCATTATGCTCATGTAGATATTGGAAATTTTATTTGGAAACATAATAGATTATTTTCGTAAAATTTTGTAAAATATATTCAAAGGATACCATCCCCATTTATAAGAATCATTTATAGTAATTATCATATAAGTTTTTTTAATAAATGGATTATAGTCTAAAATTATTTTGTAATCAAAATCTCGGAATATATATTTATTCAAGAAGATTTTTTTCAGCATTATGAATAATCATTCTATCATTCTGAAGGGTATGTTTTCATTTCAAAATTTTCATAATCATCTTTTACTTGTTGGTATTTTCCATTTTTCTTTTTTGTTTTTTTTTTCGGATTCACTTTTCCTTAAATCCGAATGATTTTCGTAAAAACCTCAAAAGAACGTAATCTATCAAAATCATTCTTCATCCTTAACCTGAACCATTATATCTTCCCATAAAGTTCTCAATTATTAGATTATTCTTTGAAGATTAACTGTCGCTTCAATTGCATATTTAAAGGACTCCCCCATGATGCTTATCCCACATCTAATCCCAATCTCTTGTTTGTAGAAGCATTTCCTTCCTACCTAAGACCATTCAAAATTTCTTAGTTCTCCGTTAGTTCAGAATGTCTCAAGAAGCCTCTCCATAGAAAGAAATTTCTTCAGTAAAAGAAATATCTGAATGGATGATTTATCGTGAAAGGTTGGTAGACCCAGAATTCATTAATAAGAATGACGAAATCATCACAAAGAACATCATGTTAAATGGCTGGGAGTGTATAACTGTATCTAAACTCAACACATAGGATCCCGTGATTAAAGAGTTTCTAGTGGAGTTTTATGAATTTGTATATTTCTTTAATCAAGGATTCAAAGAAAAATTTTCTTTCAAGAGTTATGGTAAAACCTATTAATTTTCTTATTCTAAGGCAGTTAGTCTCATTGGAATACCTAGAAAAAGAAAACCTGAATATTTTTTCACATAAGATACCTGATGATATATGATGTTTTTATAAGGAAAAATCCATATAGTGCATTGTATTTATTGGAGTTAAGACTCTGAATATTCTTCATCTTTCTACAAATTTGAAGATTCTAGAAATTTCAGTTCATGGTATTAACATTATGAGGAAAGGAGATAAATATTATCTAAAGGAAATCAATATATATGGTTTTGATTTCATAGTGAATGTATGGAAGAAGAATATCGTTAATAATTATTTGGTTAATTTTCAAAATATCAAGAATGGGAATCTGAATTCTAATATTATAATATATGCGGAAATCCTTTCAAAGAGCATTGATTCTTGTTTATAATCAATGAAAATTTCTACCAAGTCGATGTCAAGAAATTTCAATGTGATGCTGCTAAGTAATGACACCCTGAGAAGGATGAATATTGGTTACTCTAGTGGTTCAGGTGAATTTAATGAATTTTCACTGGGGGAAATATATGTTCTTTAAAAGAAATAGGAAGTGGTTGAGACATTCAAAAATGGTGTAAGGAAGAGGAATTCAATGGAAGTGGAAGGAAAAGAAAAAACCCCAATGGCTATGGAAACCCAGTCTGCACCTCTGAAGCCAATGAAACAAAAGATCTATCATGATGAAGTTGTGGTTATGTTGAGGGAAGATAAGAAAAACCAGAAATAATGGGAGCCTATGTTTGGCTTGGACCGTGCTGAGGAAAAGGCATTAAAAGAAAAGACTACTGAAGAGCTTGAGAAGAGACAAAAAGAGATTACAAAAAAGAAGAAAAATTATGAGGCTGAGGTAGTAAAATCTCTTATAAGGATTATAATAAAGCTTCTCAGATAATTCCCGTACCAAAATCATTTTTAATTGAATCACTTCCAGAGAGTCTGGGAAAGAATTTGGTAATTCCGGAACGAGATCAAGAATAAGAAATAGTGAAAGAAGAAGATGTAGATGAATATGATGAATGGAGTGGTGAAACCAAGGATATGATAAAGAAAGTAGAAGATTATAATGGGAAGGAGAGTCCTTCTAAAAAGTTATAAATCCAAACATCTGAAGCCGAGTATTTAAAAAGTGCTACCCCAAGCAAAGAGGAGAAATATCAGGATGTAGTAAATAAGTTGTCTCAAGAAGAATGTAGAAATCATGATTTCATATAGCCATAGGGTGTTTAGGAAGGAGCTGAGAAGGATGAGGTTGATGATGATACGACTGTTCAGCTATCAGATGGTGGACATGAATTACCTAAAAAATAAGAAATCATTCTAAGAACCTATAAGTGAAAGAAGGTGATGGTTTATACTCCTACCATGTCATTGGTATGTAAGAAAGATTGTGGTGCTTCTATCGCGACCCGTCCCAATGGGGCCCAAGCCGCAAGTCCCCAAGCCCGCCTCCAATAGGCCAGCGGCTGGTGACTAGCACCGAGTTGACATGTTACTAACATGGAAGGAATTACTTATAAACCTATACACACACACACACACCTCCAAGCCCACAAAGCTAAAAAGTAAAACTACTAAAGGGAAAAGATGAATGCATACCCTAAAACCCCACCACAGAGTATGACATGAAAGTAAAGTACAAGAAAGTAAAACCCAGGGCCAAAAGTACAATCCCACGAAAAAGAAATTCTGTAACAATGTCTAACCTGTAAAGAAAGGTGATAGAACTATAGTCTGTAGCCATAAGAAAACACCTCAGCCTGTCTGGTCTCACTAAGTACCATCCGGTCCTGGTCCGCCTGGAATCCTTTCAAAGGCTCGCTCGTCTGCACCAGACACGACACGTGCGGGCAAAGACCATGCAGGGTTGAGTATAACAATACCCAGTAGGACACCCCGAAACCACAAAGAAAATACAAAAATAGAAATATCACAAAGGAATGATACAGTCAGCTCCACACGGTATATTTTTACAGAACATATAACAAGAATATCGAGATATACTCATACAGGATCGACTATCGTGAAACCCACCACTAGGACCCAGCTCAAAGACTCCTGTAAGCATACAACCGGGAGAACACACTCCTAGGTCTGAAGAGAGAGATGCGAAGTACTAATTCCGAGATAACACACTCCACAAGTACCATGAGAACATGATTCTTAGATGAGGATCACAACCATGTCATGGGGTGATTCCGACAACTCAGTCCGAGCAAATTCTCTCAGCAGAGGATCGACGCCCGGGTAAAGTTGGTCACGTCGATACCAAGATCTCTACCTAGTGTTACAGGAATTAATAGAGGATCTAGCTCTAAGTCTCATAGAGTGGATTCCATCAAATCTAGTCAGGAATTATTGCTAAAGGAATCATACTTTTGTATAGTGGAAATGATACAAGAATTTTCAGAGGAAAGACCAAGGGTACGAACCCTAAGAAGCTAGTCCAAGTCACAGAAGACAAGTGGCTCAAGCAATGAAGAAAAGGTTAAATGGAGTGTAGTATGGTTACACGCCGTGTTCCTTGACCCTGGGTACTGCCCGTGTAAATGGCTCGTGTCATTCGTGCAAGCCGTGTAAAACCAAACTACACGGCATGTAGAAAAAGTACACGTTGTATTCTTTGACACCGGGTACTGCCCATGTCATTCGACTTGTCGGATAGAAAGAAACTTCAAGGCATGTAGAAAAATCACATGTCGTTTCCGAGCACCTGGGTTCACTCCATGTAGGCTGGCCATGTGCCCGTACACAGTCTCTGCCCATGTTTGTGTCGCCTGCCCGTGTACCGGTACACGGGGTATCCCGTGTATCTGGCTGGGTCTGGACGGGGATGGGTATAAATGCCGTGTCCTTGGCTGTGTACCCAACCCATGTCTTTTTACTCCCGGAGTACACTCCATGTGGTCCGCCGATGAACACACGTTGTGTAACCCATACTACATGCCGTGTACTCGGGAAATTTCCCGAACACTGTCTTCTTCCTCACGCTTCGGCTGATCTTCCGGATCCGCGATCTCTCGTCCGTTCATCTCGATACTCCAGGGATTGGTTTGGTTCATCATAAGAAAATAGTGGTGGGTGTTTTCAACCCTTATAATGGATCATAAACTGTGAAAGATCCATCCGAAGGAAAACACCCAAAAACTAATAACTCTCAAACTGCTCTGAATCGTCCGCCGATATCGCTGTTGCACCTCTGTGACACCGCTCTGGTGTTGGATCCACAATTTAGAATTGGTGTGTCATGGAACCGATGTGCAATGATCTGTCATTCATCTCCCCACAAAGAACATAAAGAACGCAAAGAAAATAAAGGGGAGAAATCCATAGAAACGAAATTGAGAAACAATCCTCTGCCTTCATTCATCACGATGTTGACCCGCTCTCGTTAATGGGATTAAACGGAGAATAAAATCAATAACAATGGATTAACATGGATTAAATCTACCAAAAATCACCTAAAAAATACTATCTCGTAAGAACGATCGATCCGTGGAATAATCTGTTCGTGGATTAGCCCGCGTTCATCGTAGAAATCAAGAATGGGAAGAAATCACAAACAAACATCCTACCTAGATTATGCGGCATTCGTTGGTGATGATCTGGTCGCTGCGTCGTCGTTGCCGCATTGGGAGGTTTTCTCCAGAGCCTCCAGAGCCGCCAAGGGTTTCAAGGTTATCAGGTTTGTAACCTTGGACCCCTCCGCTAACCATTAATTAAAATGTTAAGGGATATCTATTGCAATAGATTTAATAGATTCTACTGCAGAATAAAATATTTTTATTTAAATATTTTATTACTCTTACATCCCAAAAACTGGATTCCCCCACCGACCTGTGCCGATAGATGTTAGCCCTTTAATAAGGTAAAATTGATGTTCCGAATGCAACAGTGCCCTCAAATTTCTTATTTGAGCACACATTTGGGAGTTATTTCACATTTTCAGGAAAATTGCACGCGCGTGTTATTTAATTATTAAATTTAATTAAAAATTTCGTTCCAGACTCACGGGGCCTCGGAACTGCATGTCGTCTCAGAGCCTAGTCTCGAATTAATTCCCATATAATATTAAAATAATACATGAAAAAATACAATATATTACATCACACCCACCTTAGTGCTTTTACATCCCAGAAAAGGCAAGACATGGGCTACTCAAAAAGCTGTGGGTATTGCACGCGAATCTGAGCCTCCCACTCCCACGTGCTCTCCTAGAGATTCTCGTGCTACCACCGGAAATGCACCAAGGTAATATCTCATCCACGAAGGATCCTCTCCTGTTGATAATCGATCTCTACTGGGTAATCTGCAAAGGTCACCCCATCATCGATGTCCAGCTTGCCCCAGTCAATAACATGCAATAGATCCTACACGTACCTCCGTAGCTGCGACACATGAAAGACATTGTGTAACCGGTCCATCTGAGAAGGTTGAGCCAAGCAATATGCCACCTCAGCAACTCTACTCAAGATCTGAAAAGGGCCAACGAACCTCAGTGATAGCTTTCCGCCTCGGCCAAATCTCTGCAATCCCCATCGAGGTGAGACCCAAAGGAACACATGGTCTCCCTCCTCGAACTCCATGGGCCTATTCCTCCTATCGGAATAATTCTTTTGCTGACTCTGTGCAGTCTCCATCTACTCCTGGATAACCTGCACCATTTCTGTAGTAGCTCTCACCTTCTCTAGGCCCATGAGTTCTTACTCTCTTTGGTCAGTCCAGCAATGTGGCGACCTGCAGGGTCGCCCGTACAGAGCTTCAAATGGTGCCATACTAATAATGGAATGATAAATGTTTTTATAAGAAAATTCCACCAGTGGTAGGTGATCGTACCAGCTATGACTGATGTCAAGTATCCACGCTCGATGCATATCCTCCAGGACCTGGATGGTCCACTCTGTCTGACCATTAGTCTGGGGTTGAAACGTTGTGCTCAAGCGTAACTGAGTCCCAAAAGCATCATGCATTCTCTTCCACAACCGGGATGTGAAACAGGCATTACGGTCTGAGACAATCATGGATGTCACTCCATGAAGTCGAACTATCTCCTACACGTAGAGGCATTTCATGGTCTCTACTAAAGTCTTCTCCCGTATGGCTAGGAAGTGGGCCCACATGGTGAGTCAATCAACGATCTCCCAGATGGCATCATGTCCCTTGGAAGTATGTGGTAAACCCATCAAAAAGTACATGGATATCCCGTCCCACTTCCACTCTGGTACCACAAGGGGCTAAGTCAAACCTACTGGCACCTAGTGCTCAGCCATTACTTGCTGACAAGTAAGGCACCGAGAGACAAACTCTGCCACACCCTTCTTCATTCCTGGCCTCCAGAACTGACTTCGGAGGTCCTAATACATATTTTCCATGCCTTGATGCACCGCCAAATGGGGTGTGTGGAACTCCCTCAGAACCTCCAACTGCAACGTCACTAGTACTATCGTGCTCCCTATGAATAGTACAATGTGCTCCCTACCTTCTGAATATCCATCAGCATCATCACTCATAGATATCTGAGCACGTAGAGTCTCACAGCTAGCATCCTCGTGCAGTGATTCCTTGAATAGCTGTTAGAGTGGAGGGGTAACAACCATAGACCGAAGGTAGGCTCCCTCATATCTATCCACAAAGGATAACTATAAGGAGGCCAACTGCCTCGTCCCCTAATCCAAAAACTGTGAACTTGATTTCCTACTGAGAGTATCTACCACTACGTTCCCCTTCCCAGGAATATAAAAGATCTCAAATTCGTAATCCTGGAGGAACTCAAGCCATCGCCTCTTTCTAAAATTCATATCCTTATGAGAAAAGATAGATTTGAGAGTCTTGTGATCAGAGTAGACCGTAGTGCCACCACATCTTCAATGTGAAGACTACCGCCGCTAACTCAAGATCATCAGATGTGTTGTTCTAATCGTGTTGCCTCAACCGACATGAGAGATAGGAAATCACCGCTTAACTCTACATTAGGACACAACCATGCCCGGTTCCTGATGCGTTGCAGAACACAACGTACTCGACACCCTCCTCCAATAATCTCAAGATTGGGGCGCTGGTCAGACTCTGCCTCAACTACTGGAAAGCCAACTGGCATCTCCCAGTCCACAAGAAAGGTTGTACCTTTTGGGTCAAAGCTGTCATGGGTGCGGCAATCCTGGAGAAATCAAGGATGAATCTACGATAGTTGCCTACCAAACCAAATAAACATCGCACCTCCGTCACGATCTGGCATGTCTCCAATGCTAGCATTGCCTCCACCTTGGCTGGATCCACTGATACACCATCATCCAAGATAACGTGTCCCAAAAAGTGGACCTCATGTAACCAGAACTGACACTTCGAGAGTTTTCCATACAACTGGTGATCTCAGAGTGTGTCTAGAACCATACTTAGGTGTCTCGCGTGCTCCTCCTCGGACGCAGAGTACACAAGGATATCATCGATTAACACCACTACAAACAGGTCTAGATAGGGCTGAATGATACGGTTCATGAGCCCCATGAACACCACCGTGGTGTTCGTCAAGCCGAAGGGCATCAGAAAGTACTCATAGTGACTGTAGCGACATCTGAAAGCCATATTTGATATTTCCTACTCATGTAATTGAAACTGGTGATAGAATGATCGTAGATCATCCTTCGAGAACCATCGTGCCTCAAGTTCCCATCTGATTTCTTGGAAAAGAGCACTGGGGCTGCCCAGGGTGAAATTCTCGGTCTCCCAAGGCCCTTCTTCTGCAAGTCATCCAGCTGCACCCTCAGATCAGGAATCTCTACAGGAGCCATCCTATATGCTGACGTTGATATCGGCGTTATCCCAGGTTGAAACTCATTACGAAAATCTATCTCTCGATAGGAAGGTTGCCCCGGGACATCCTCCGGAACGTCATCCTCGTACTCAGCCACCACCACTGGAAACTGGAAACTCGTTACATCTACTACACCAAGGGCTAGGATAGCCAACTTATGTGAAATCGATTGGGCCCTCCTATGCATGAGTCCATCCTCCGCTGCCTGAGTCTCTCATTAACCGACAAAAGTGAACCTCATTCTATCACCGTAGTCACACCTCACCCTTCGCCTAAAATAGTCAATCTGGGCATGAACAATGGATAGACAATCCATACCATGAATGACATCTTATTTCCCCGGCGCTACCACCAAAAGGTTCCAAATAAAACTATCACCTCCAAGGGTCAGGTCACACTATCTGTAGAGGTTTGTGATCTCTGAATCTTCTCCCATTGGTGTTTCTAAGCTTAAGGGTCGAGTAAATGACTAAACTGCAATCTCAATGTCTCGAACAAGAGAAACAACCAAAAAGGAATGAATAGCACCTGTGTCTATCAGAACACAACCAAAGTAGAAAAGACAAAGATTCTATCTCTAATCATTCTGTGGGTACCTGGGTCACAAGCCTCTGCCGCCTGCAGCTGTCCCTACCTCTGTCCACCAGCTCCCTGAACCTGGGGTGGACCTCTTTGGGGTGGTGGTGGTAAAAGGTCGAAATACCGGCCACCTCTAGCAACTCTCACAGCTCCCCTACAACGTCCGCCACCCCGCAGATTTGTCTGCTCCACATGTTGCCTCTTCCTCGGTAGTCCATCCACTGTTCCTATGTCAGTAGTACGGAGGGTCGGAAAATCTTGAGCGAGATGTCCCCCGCCACAACATGAGTAGCATCAACTCTCTCGAGGCTGGCTGAATGTGCCCTGAGAACCCTGTACGGAAAATCCCCTGTCCTAGGATCTCCTCTAAAAACGTCTCCCATGCCAAGGTACCTGACGCCGACTCCCTACTGCCGAGGTCTCTGCTCCAGCTTGCCCACTACTGACATCTTCTAGTTGTCTCTGCTCTTCCATGAATCTCTCGACCACCAGATCCCACTCGAGCACCCCAGCATATGTAGGAATTCTCATAGGGATGATTCTAGATCAGATATATCTTTGAAAGCCCCGCTCAAAATTCCGAGATCTGAAGTACTGATCTCTGACCATATCCATCCAGTACCGCGAGAGGTCGGTAAACCTCGACGAATAGTCAGCCACCATCATGCTTCCCTTGTAGAGCTCAAGAAACTCTTGTATGCATATTGCTCTCAGGGTAACCGTTGAAATATCCTCTCTGAAGAGATGCTCAAACTCTGACAATGCAAGTGTCACCTTGTCGTGAGTCTGGATATCCAAACTCCACCATCGTCCTGCCGAGCCCTATAGAAGGCTCGCTGCAAATATCACCATCTGGTTTTTTGGTGTCCTGGCCAAATGAAAGACTCTGGCCACTACCTCAAGCCAGTCCTCTGCGGCCTGAGGGTCAGGCTCTCCTCAAAACCTGAGGCGTATCTATCTCTGAAACTCGTGGAGTGCACTCAGCCTGTGCTCCTTCTCCACTGGTTCAACATGCACAAAAAACTACTCTACATGTGGTGTAATAACTGGCACACCACCCAATGGTAAAATGGGGGGATCCGGTCCTTGTATCGAGGCTCTATCACTGAGGGGGTCATCCTCGTGATCGAGCTGTTGGATCCTATAGGGTGCGTGTCGCGGAGGCATCAAGTAAAGTAACAAGATGTATCTCAGTCAGTGAGAATATCTGGAGAGTTGACTCAAGAAGGACATGGAAACCACAAGCCATTTGTAAATGATGCATGTACCATTTCTATCCCCTACAACTAGTGTTCTCATGTCCCGAATCGAAAAGCATGTTATCAGAGTCTTTGTGTATGGATACATCAGCTGCCACACCAACACTGGGGTCCCTGGCCTGAAAGTAGAACTCGAAATAGTTAACACTATTGCCACAAACCAACTCACAGACTCTCGGTCCTAAGGTAGATAGGACCACCTCGGATACCACTCTGTCACGACCCATCCCAGGGGGGCCTGAGCTTCAACTCCCCAAGCCTGCATTCAATAGGCCAGGGGCTGGTGACTAGCACCGAGTACGCATGATACTAAAATGGGAGACATTGCCTATGAACATGTACACACGCACACACACCTCCAAACCCACAAAGCTAAAATGTAAAACTACTAAAGGGAAAAGATGCACACATACACTAAAACCCAAAAAACAGAGTATGATAGAAAAGTAAAGTACATGAAAGTAAAACCCTAGGCCAAAAGTATAATCCCACCAAAAAGAAAGTCTGTAACAAAGTCCAACTTATAAAGAAAGGTGCTAGAACTGCTGTCTATAGCCGTAGGAACACACCTCGGCTTGTCTGATCCCACTGAGTACCGTCCGGTCCTGGACTTCCTGGAATCCTGTCAAAGGATCGCTCATCTGCACAAGACACAACACGTGTGGGCAAAGCCCGTGCATGGGTGAGTATAACAATACCCAGTAGGACACCCTGAAACCACAATGTAAATACAAAAAGTGAAATACCAAAAAAGGAAAGATACTATCAGCTCCACATAGTATAATTCTACAGAACATATAAGAAGAATATCCAGATATACTCATACATGATCGACTGTCACGAAAACCACCACTAGCACACATCTAAAAAATTACACTAATCATACAACTGGGAGAACAAAATCCTCAGTATGAATAGAGAGATGCGAAATACTCATTCCAGGAGAACACACTCCAGAAGTACCTTGAAAACATGATGCTTAGATGAGGATCACAACCAAGTCATGGGGTGATTCCGACAACTCAGTTTGAGCTAATCCGCTAAGCAGAGGATTGGCGCCCAGGTAAAGTTGGTTACGTCCATACCAAGAACATTACTTAGGGTTCCAGGAAAGAATAAGGGATCTGGATCTAAGTCCCATAGAGGGGATTCCAATAACCTTATTTAGGATGCTCTGTTGAAGGGATCATACTCCTGTATATAGTAAATGATACCAGAACCTTCAGGGGAAAGACCAAGGGTACGAACCCTAAGAAGTTAGTCCAAGTCACATAAGACAAGCTGCTCATTCCATGAATAAATGTTTACACAACGTGTAGTATGGTTACACACTGTTTTCCTTGACCCCGTGTACTGGCCATGTAAACGGCCCGTGTCATTCATTCAATCCATGTAAAACCAAACTACACGGTGTGTAGAAAAAGTACATGTCATGTTCCTTGACCCCGGGTACAGCCCGTGTTACTCGGCTTGTCGGATAGAAAGCAACTACATGGCGTGTAGAAGAATCACATGCCGTGTCTGAGAACCTAGGCTCGCTCTGTGTACACTGGCCATGAGCCCGTACATGGTCTATGCCCGTGCCCGTGTCGCCTGCCCGTGTAACAGTACACGGGGTATCCCGTGTATCTGGCCGGGTCTGGATGGGGAGGGGTATACACATTGTGTCCTTGGTCGTGTACCCAACCCGTGTCTGTCTACTTCCAAATTACACGCCATGTGGGCCGCTAATGAACACACGCCTTGTAGCCCATACTACACGTCGTGTAGTCGAGAAATTATGAGAACGTCATCTTCTTCCTTGCACATCGGCCGATCTTTCCGATCCGCGATCTCTCGTATGTTCATCACGATACTCCAGGGATTGGTTCAGATCATCACATGAACACCGTGACATGTATTTTCAGCCATTAAAACGGATCATTAACCTCAAACGATCCATCCGAAGGAAAACGCCCGATAACTCATAACTCTCGATCTGCTCCAAATCATCTGTCGATATCGACGTCGCCCCTCTGTGACACCGCTCCGGGGATGGATCCACAGTTTGGAATTGTTGTGTCACAGAACGGATGCGCAACAATCTTTTATTCATCGCCCCATGAAGAACACGAAGAATGAGAAGAAAAGAAAGGGGAGAAATCAAAAGAAACAAAATTGAGGAACGAACCACCGTCGTCTTTCATCACGGTGTCGATCCTCTCCTGTTAATGGTATTAAAAGGAGCAAAAAAACAACAACAATGGATTTACATGGATTCAATCTCCCAAAAATCCCCGCAAAAAGCCCATCCCACAAGAACGATTGATCCGCAGACTAATCTTTTTGTGGATTAGCCTACATTTGCCTTAGAAATCAAGAACGAGGAAGAAATCACAAACAAACATCCTACCTAGATTCTACGGCGCTCATCGGCGATGATCTGTTCGTTGCGTCGTCATCGCCATGTTGGGAGGATTTCTTCATAGCCTCCATAGCCGCCAAGGGTTTTAGGGTTATGAGGTTTGTAACCCTGGACCCTTGCGCTAAACTTTAATTAAAAAGGTAAGGGATATCTGTTGTAGCAGTTTTAAAAGATTCCACTGTAGAATAAAATATTTTTATTTAAATATTTTTTTACTCTTACAACCAAAAAACTCGATTCCAACACCGACCTGCATCGGCTGATGTTAGGGCTTGACTAAGGTAAAATCGTTGTTCTGAACGTAATGGTGCCCTCATATTTTTGATCCGTTCACCTGTTTGGGAGTTAATACACTTTTAAAAAAACACATTCACGAGATATTTAATTATTAAATTAAATTCAAACATTTTTTCTGGGCTCACTAGGCCACAGAACTGCACGCCCTCTCAAAACCTGGTCTCAAATTAATTCCAATATAATATTAAAATAATAAATGGAAAAATCTGAGACATTACAACTTCATCAAATAGTAAATCTGACGTGTGTGAAGAGGAATCATCTTTAACAATGCATTAAAATTCAGAATCAACTTCTCTTAGTCATGAAATTGTTTTTCAGTCTTTGAAGAAGCTGGTTGGTTTTATCATTCTTTTTCCGAGCATAGATTCGAGATACCAGATGCTACAACATTCGTTAATCAGAAAACAGATTTAGTATCCATTGTGATGGATAAGTGTGTCATACTTGAGTCTGATTTCAAAAATTTTTACATTAATTATGAATCCCCTAAGAGATTTTTCTAGAAGACGAATAGTTAGTCAAAGAAAACTATTTAAGAGATCAGAATTCATTATGATCTCCATGATAATGTCATGGATACCCTTGAAACCAAAGATGATATGTTCAAAGATGTAAATGTCTATTGAAGAAAATATATCTCTCGAAGAAACTACTCGGAAGAAAGAAGTGTAAGATCTGAATGGGAAATTTTATTATGTTGCTTCGATTTGGAAGACAGAAATGGGTCTTAGAATCAATCTTGGGGAAATACATGCTAAAAATAAGCCTTGAGGGCTCAGACTGATATGCTTAAGGCATAGGAAATTTTTTTTAATGCCATAGAAAATAAAACTGAGGATTAAGATCTTCTACTCAAGTGCATGGAAGATGATAATAAGGAACTCAAGAAGTTGAAGACTACTGTGAAGAAGCTAATACTGAAAAAGTAAGAGGTACAATTTAACTGATATCCAAACTGTTTTTGTATTTATATATTGAAAAAATACATTCAATCTTAATTAAATTTTTGATCCACATCGTATTCATTGGTTGTTTAGTATGAATAATTATGTTACGATAGTCTCTATTCCATTACCTTTATTGATTTTGGATAATCAAAAACGGAGAGAAAAGAATGTCAAAAACAATACTAATTAAAGTAAAAAATTCCCTATATAAGGGGTAGTTCATCTAGAAGAATGTTTTTTTCATGATGAATATTGTTTGCAATAAAATGTAAAATATCATTCAGAAAATCAAGAATATGATCCTTATTGATTCCAAATCATAAGAGGGATTTAGTCATATTCGTTATGATCCATAAGTAAAGGTTGATATGTTTTTTTTCAGGTTCATGAAAATTTTAATGTCCTTATATTCTATTTAGTAAGGATGTTTGTGATTTCCATAAAGGGGGATATTTTTGATTCAATAATGTTTCCTTAGGACTTTTCTATTTTTCAATGTTTTGAAGATCACAAACAATCTATATTAAGGAAAATATCTTTTACCTAGATTTTCCTTAATAAGGAAATTTTCCTTCCTCAATGAAATTTTTCCCCTAACATGGTCTTCATTATTCATGTTTATCTAAATCTAACTATATTTATTCCTAAGTGAAAAATTTTGTTTCACATCTAAAACCATGGAATACTATAAATAATTAGATATAGAGTATTCTAAATTTATGATCCGAATTCTTGTTTCGAATTCACTGAAATTCAGGATCCGAATTCTCTGAAATTAAGAATCCTAATTCTCAGAAATTCATGTACTGAATTCTCTGAAATTCAGACTCTGAATTATCGGAAATTTAGGTTCCAAATTCTATAAAATTTAGACTCCTAATCCTCTGAAATTTAGGTTATGAATTCTCTGAAATTTAGACTCTGAATTCTCTAAAATACCCTTTCTGAATTCTATGAAATTCATACTCCGACATCTCTGAAATTCGGGTTCCGAATTCTCTAAAATTTAGACTTGGAATTCTCTGAAATTTGGACCCTAAATTCTATAAAATTTGGAATCCTAATTCATTAGAATTCAAATTTATTATTCCATATAATTCAGACTCTGAATTCCTGACACTTCAGACTCTAAATTCCTCAGAATTCAGACTCCAAATTCCATAGAATTTATACTCTAATTTTTTATAATTAAAACTCTAAATACTTCATAATTCAGACTCCAAATTCATCAAAATTCATACTCTGAAGTCTACATAATTCAGATTTTGAATTCCTAGAAAAACATAATTCGAATATCCTTGAAATATAGAATCTGAATGTTCGTTCTCTAAGAATCCGGATATTATTTTTCATTGGACTCTAAAAAATGGATTTGGAGAGAAACCATTTGTACATACTCTTGTTATTGTAATAAAATGATGTCATGCAGTGTGTTTCTAACTAACCATTGTTTTATTGACACATGTATAGGTTCCTCCAAAATTCATGGAAAAGTATGACTGTTGGAGGTGGGAGCCCACAATTAAAGATGTTTCAATATATTTGATATCATTTGAACGAGCTGTCAATAACTATAATGAAGATTGATCAATAAATAGATTATATGATTCTGAAGTAATTTTAGGGAGAGAGACACTCATGCTTTGTGCGTACTAACATTTTGTTCAGAATGCTTCACGTGACTATGATTGTTGTTGTGTACAATCAAGGGTTTCCGGGGATAGAATGACAGAGGTGCTGACTACCTTGAAGTTCTCGGAATTCCTTGATATGGAAGATAGAGGTACCAACTACCTTTATGTTCGAGGGTTTCCATGATAAGGAAGACATAGGTGACAGCTACATTGATGTTCGGGGGCTTTCAGGGATAGCAAGACAAACTCCAGTATTCTTATCGAGGGCTTACCCAAGTGTGGGTAAGACATAAATTCTTGAAAGTATAAATCAATGGACCTTTATCCAACGATGATGGATACCATACTCCTAGGGTTAAAATCTTTTATTTTTGTTACTTGTATTTATTCAGGTTTTTCCCCACTAAATTTTCATTAATATTAATGTATAACTATCATATACATTCTAGTAATTTTATAATCTGATTGGTATGATTCTATATGCTTTATGATAGAATCTTTGTCCATGTAAACGTTTCATAAGTTTCATTTCCAGAACCATATTTCTGGAATCATGGAAGTTTGTTGACAAAGTGGTATTGTGAATTTACCTTTGTTAACATTGTTAAACAATATGATGTTTTTTAACATCTTTAAAAGTTCCAAAGGAATTTTTTTAAACTATACAATTCACCCCCCGTCTTGTATATTGAGCATCTACGTCATAATTTCTATCCTAAATATATATATATATATATAATACAATTTATATAGATATAATTCTATAGTGTAATATAAATACTAGAAGGGGAAATAAAACTAAGAAAAGGTTAATTATTATAACAACATATAATCCCAAACTTCTCCGGAAAAAGAAGGATCTTGTAATATCTATCTCGATATCCAACCTTGTCAATATAACCTAACAAAACCATTAATATATATATAGAATGATGTAAATAATTTAATATGTTGGATATTATCCAAAGCCTCTCATTAAAATGATAATGAAAACATACTAATTCTCAGTGAACAACTTTAAATCAAACTCATCAAAATAATAACTTTTATAAGTTCCCAACCTCACCATTGATTACACACATGAAGCATCACAAACAAGAGAAAACATAATATAATAAAGATACATAATGGTTACCCACCACATTAATCACCACTATGATTGCACTATACCCCAATGTTATAGGTCATGACTATCTCTCTACAAAATTGGCCTTTGGAAAGACACATGGGCAAGGTATAACAAAACACATCTCAGGCATCATATAATATGTTTATCCCATTTCATATCTCAATATGTAGTCTCCATGTAGTTTCTAGGATCCATCATAGACTATATGGAATGTTTCATACATTATATATTAAACCTCAAATCATTAAAACGCATACATCGATTGAGGTAACTCAATCTGTCACATCATATTCTCATCATGCATATACTAATACTTTTGATTCTATATATGGTTATAAATATCTGGGAAATATTTATCGGAAATTAATCCCACTACTTATATATGGGAAAACAATACAATTATCACACCATCAAATTAAACTACCAATAGATGATAGTATGGGCATTGGTGGAAGTCATCCATTCATACTCCAACAAGGACACTAGGGAAATAACCCTATAAGAGTCTAGTATGTGTTAGTCAGAGTAACTCTATTGAGTGGTGTAGTGTATGAAATAAAACAATAGAAATGATATAACATAGCACACATGAACATTATAAGAATAACCTAGTATTACACTCATCTTTAAATAAAGTGTCAAATACTTTAGACTATTGATAACAAAACTATATCACCTATAAGCACATAATATATTTTAATATATATAAAAATTAATTATTATCATTTTAAAATATCATTATATTAACTAACCGATTAAAAATTAATTAAAAAATCAAATTATTTTACATCATATTACATTAATCAATAGAGTAACGATCATGGAATCTGGGGATAAACCAATCAGAGTCCATGATTTCTCAATATTAACACGATTTAAAATTTTTATTTCCCTAAACACCAACCTCATTTGTTAATAATTATTTATTTTTAGTATATATCCATAATTATGGTATAATAGGGAATCAATCATAATAAATATCCAAGATAAACCATGCAACCATGAACATCCGTCTTTCCCAAGCATATCGGAACAAAATACCAGAAAAATAAGAAAACTCACCATCATCCATTTAATAGATTCATTAGAAAGTATCTTATCTCTTAGAATCACATTAATGGGTGATGTATTATTCAAAAATTCCAAAATATCTAGTTTTTTCTATATCACAAATATGGAAAAACCAATGCATCTCTCTATCATATGCATCAACTATTGCAACATCATTCGGGCCGCCTATTCCCGTAACATATCAACCATCCCAAGAACAACCATCCTCGCCTCATATCAAATCAAATCCTCCCAATCCCATAAAATATCACCCATCCAAAGATCATTTCACATATAATATTTTATCTCACAATTATATCACATTATAAAATAAGTATGATAAAATAAATCATAAGGGGAATCTATAGAAAAAAAATCTAACCTTTACAACATAACATGGTCTCACATTACAAACACATGTCAATCACCCTTAACAAGCTGATGGAAAATTAAATAAAAACATATTATCATTATCTCACAATGGGTTCTTATTCTATCATAAATTAACATATTCATTATTTGAAGTCTTCAACATTGGAAAACAAGATATATCAAGCAATAAAAATTATAAGAAACTAAAAAAGGTATTATCATTAATATTGTTTACAATATCTTTCCTTTTATTTTTACCACTCACAATAAATAACATTATTCACATTATTTTTCATTTACTTTAATAAAAGGAGTGATAAATTTAATTAAAAATTCATAATAACATAAACATGATCATTATCAAATTAATATAAATACCTAATTTAAAGAATCATCTTATCTAATTTCATAAGACAATTAATTATCAATTTTTTCTTAAGTCACATTAATTAATAATTTTAATATTCTACTCTAATAAAATAAACATGATGAAAAAAACAATTTCATAGATATATCCCTATTTATAAAATCATGTGGTTCCCTATTAAAATGTTATAAATCATCAATATCAACATGAATCCAATATATTGTATTTTATCAAGTTCAATATTTAATTAGATAATTTCATTTCCATCAAATGCGATAATTCATGATCATTTTAATACTATATGAAAAAAAATTAGATATGCAAGGAATAAAATACCTCAAAAGAATCAACATTTATTACATGGAAACATGCCAGCATTAATGATCTATAATCACCTATCCTATAATGAAATTGAGATATTTTAAAGGAATCATGCCAAAAATCCACCAAAAGAAAAAAATAAACCTCATTAGAAAAACATAGACCATTCCCTATAACATCTATAGAAGAAAATAGAGGAAAAAAGACGGATCAATGATAATATTATATATAAAGAAGAAAAAAATCACCTTGGATCACCAAGGATTTAAGAGAGAAGTAATATGAATGATCCTATATAAGGAAAATAAAAAACTAAAGGGGGTGCTTTTAGATCTACTAGAATAATTATAAGTGGAATATATCTCTTTTACTTCCACGTTTTCGACCTTTTTTACATGTTAAATATGGGATTTTCTGGGTTTAGAATGATTACATGGTATATAAGTTGCATGTTTTAAATTCTTACTACAAAATCTCTCACCTCATGGAAATTTTCATTGAATAAAAACATATCACTTAACTCCCCTTAAAATGTCCAAAAATATTCATTAAACTCACTAAACACACTTTTAAATATGACACGTCTTGTAATCTCTATGTTTCCACCATTGATTAGTGAATCCCTCAAGACACAATCCAAGACATCTCCAAGCACTACAAGCCATAAAATTTAAAGATGTTTAAGTCTAAATGGATCTTTTCCATTATTATAAAAATCATCCATCTTCAGAAAAATGATTATAAGGAAAAAATAAAAACTCATTGATGTATATTTTTATTAATTATAAAATAATATTATAAATGTATTTCTATATATAATTAATTTGGGAATAATTTCCACCCATTTTTTATGAGGACATTTTAAATTTAATGCATTAAATGAATTTAAAAAGTGAATTTTTCCAAAAATAAAAACCAAAATTTATTGATGAGACGGATAATAAAATTATTATATATATATTCTTGTAATACTTCTCTCAATGAGTATTGTCAGTATAAAATTTCAATATTTCAAAAAAAAATATACATACATTTAAAATCTTATTTTACATCTCCATGTCAAAATAAAACATGTTATCATCTAGTATTATTCTAACATAATGTTTTAATTAATCTTTATAAAATTTTGGACATTATACATAAGTAAGGATTCTAATTATTGTTTTATTTTAAATATGAAATGATGTATCATAGAACACGGTTTGAAACATCTTCTTTTTTACCTTTAACTATCCTAGAATATTATATTATGAAACCATATGTATTTATTATTAAATAACTAAAGGTTTTATAATATACAAGAATGATGATGGTGGTCTATAAATTGAATGACATGAAACACATTTCGGACACATTCCAATATCTTAATACCACATGTATTGTTCCATGTAATATATATACCACAATAGAACGGAAAATTAATAAAATATAAGTTAGTTATCAAAATAATGAAACACTCTTGTTGAATATATTATAATAGTAGAAAAATATTTAATATATAATTGAACTATAATGAATCTATCATTTGAAAATGTCACATGATTATCCCTATGTTTCCATTATTATCAAATTTTTAATTTATTATAGCAGAACAATTAATGAAATCCTATAAGAACATTAACATATTGAATTTGACTCCAATGTAGATATTATTATTTACCGATCAATTATGATTTCTATTATAGATAATTAATTATAATTTATATCGATTATAAAACTAATATATATTTATATATAATTATTTTTATATATATTTATTATTAATGAAAAAAATATTGTCCCCAATCGATAATTTCATTCACTCTCTCTTTTATACGCATTATTATGTGAATTTTTTTTTGATACCCTTCATTTATAATATATATCGACATTCAAAAATAGGAATTCAATGATTTCTCTTTAATAAAGAACAAAGTCACTCACGTAAGATGTATATCATACTCTAGAGTATTAATAATATCATTTGGAACATACCCAATACCTCTCAATGAAAAACAATGATATAAAATTTTCTTAGATCAAAAATTAGAAATTGATTAGGATATATTTTAATTAATATCCATTTTGAAGTGTAATGAATGATATGAAAAAATAATTTCATGTTAAAAAATTACATTTATAGATAATTAAATGATTTTTGTTTACCATTTATTCTATAAATAAACAATTGATAGATATTAGAGAATTTATTACTAAATATAAAAATCATATAATTCCAGTATTTTGACTATGGTATAATTAAAAAACTGCTCAATGGTTTTCAATGTAAGGAAAATAAATGATAATATATAAATTTTCCCCATTACAGAATGTAAATAAATTTATAATATATTAACAACCCAACTAATAGATTCCATAAATATTCATAAGGTCATATATCCATTTCACATAATGGATCATTATGTTTATGATACGATGAAATGATATATAGGGTTATTTTTCACATTAGAGTTCAATAAACTAAAAAACAAATTGGTTAAAGATATATATATATGTAAACTATAATTCTTTATTAGGTATAATTTTTATAACTCTGGACAATAAAATATAACTTTCCATGAACTATTCTACATTAAACTATAATGAAACATTTATTGCATATATATAAGAATAAACTATAAATATTCTTTAATAAAATGATTTTTGAAATTAGAAAATGGATAATAAGTTTTTCAATGATTAAATTCCCTTAAATGAATGATCATTATTTAATAGTGTTTGAATAACCATAAAGGACAATTAAACATTTATTATTATTATTTTCCATTAAAATCAGTATTTTATATGAAAAAAAATATTTACTAAAAAACTCTTAATAGTTTTATCCATTAACTTTCATAGAATCAGAATAGGAATTTTTATAATAAAAAATCGTTGATTGAAAATGTAAATAAGAGAATAATTTCTCAATAGTCCCACTATGTAAAATATTTCCACTAGTCTATTTGTTTGGGGAGAGGTGGAGGTGATACTTTCATAGGTTACATATCCTAGACACCAATGGCTTGGAATAGATGTCGATGGATTGAAATATTAATGGGGGTAGTTTTCCATTTTATATACACAATACATAAGAGGATAAAATATGTAGAAATTACTGGAACTATATGATGTGTGAGACTAAATAGACATAAAGTCACTTCAAATGTTTTAGACAATTAATAATTTAAAGGAATGTATGATTCAATATATCTAAAAAACTAAATTACATCATAACAATTTCAAACTAATTTATAAAAACTATAAATACCCATCTCAAGCATCTCTATACTACACAAAACATGACCAATACTAAATAATTATAATAATCCAATGGATGACAGTGATGTTTTCTTATTACAACTTCCATGACATGAAATCATCTACACACACAACCAATAGAATATACATGAGTGTGTATATTTATATCATATGTAATTTACCATATGCTTACAACACACAATAATACTCATAGAAAATGATCAAATAATTTATTTAAAGTATCAGGATAATGAATATGAATGATTTTTATGTCAATATAAAATTTAAAAAATATTCCATTATAAAAAAGAATAACAAATTAATGAATTTTTATTAATAGTGTCTCCATTATTTCCTTGTGTAATACCTATTATAAATATCCACATTAATAGTTATATATCCAATATAAATTCCTTAATTCTATGGAGTAGTAACTTATCTTCCCTAATAGAATATTACATGGGTGTATAGAAACATGCCCTAATTTCTAAAAACAATAACGTTTGAATCCCAAACATTTCCCTCATAGTGCATCAATAATCACTCACCAACCCTGGTATTATATATCTTCTAAAAATTACATTTTTTAAAGAATTTTATATATTAAATTTTTTTGAAATAAATCCTACACATTTTATAAATTAATTTTTAGAAAACCACACAAGTAGTGATCTGTTGAAAAATATATCATAAAGGGTTACTCAAATTAAAAAATTATAATCTGTATTATAAATTTAAATACATCATTTTTGGGAGAAATATATAGGTAAAGAGATTCTTTATTTCTCATAAAAATTCATTATCAAGTAAAATTTAATAAAAAATGGAAGATCATATATTTATCACCCATTTAAATCATAGATTCATAAAAAACCACACTAAAAATTTCATATCACATATATCTAATCATAATTATTATTATCTCGGGATCTACTGAAGAGGAAATGAATAGATCCATAAGGGGAATGATATATGAAAAATATTCCATAATTCTATTGATATAACTCACCATCATCCATTTCAATTAGCTTTGCATCAAAGAGAATACACAAAATATCATAGAGGAATCCATTGATTTGAGAGATAAGGACAACAGAGGATGAATTGGTGTTTTGGGGATAAATTGTGGCCAAATACAAAATGTAAATTTTAATTTTTAATTTAAAATAGTTAGATAACATTGTTAATGTAGTTGTGAACAAACAATGTGGATTCATGTACCAAACAAAGAATTTTACTATATATATGTTTGGGAATTAAAACATTTTTGATACGTTACGTTAGTAGAAGATAAAAAGTAAAAAAGATCCATGTCAAATTACATTAATATTAATATACATATTTAACAATATTAATAAAAATAAATATTTAAGAAATTATAAATTCATTGATATAGTTATTGAGAACATTAAATTTTTTAAAAAAGAAATATTTCCATGAAAAATATTTTTCATTTTTATTTTTTTTCCTTGCATTTAAATTTCATATTATTTTTATTTTTATTTTTTAAAAATGAATTTATTTTTTTAATTCATCATTTCAAAATTTGATTCGGGATAATATTTGAGGTTCTTCTAAAATAATAAATATTTATGTAAATAGAGAAAAAATAAATACTATGTTAATGATATCATTTTTATGAAATTAGCATAATCCATGAAAGGTAAAAATTATTTTGAACCATTTAATATAAAATATTTAAAATTAAAATACGTAATTTATAATTACTATGATCTATTTATTAAGATAATTCTCAACATTTTTTAATGTTATGTGATGTATTAATTTTAAAACATGTTTTCATAACTTCTATTAAAATTATTTTCCATATAACATATAAGATAAAACTAATGATCTTGATATCATATTCTAAATTTTGATTTTAAAAATAATATTATGTTATTAATAATCATTGTACATAATAGTATTATTAAGAAACTTATAGTGAAAATCCTTAATTATGAGGAAGGGGTTATTTTCAATTAATTGTTGTATTAATTTTTTGTATTTTTTTAAATTATATTAAGTTGATATATATTATATAAGGAATATATTTTTCCTTTCACATATATATTAAATAATTTTTTCTTATTTTATTTTTAGTTCTTATTGAATTATATTTGGATCACTTATTGAGTAAAACATCATTTTTCATAAATTCAGAATTAATTTATATTACTTATATAAATTTAAAATTTACATTTATATTACTTTTACCTTGAATTTTAAAATATTAATAATAAATCTTTCTCAAAAAATGTTAAATTTTTTAATCATTAAAAACTTTTATTTTTAATCAAAATGGAAATTATTTCAGTAAAAATTAGTTACCATGGTAAAATGTATGAATATACATTTAAAAAAACTAATATATATTTTAATGAAATTTTAATATCCAAGGTAGTGCCTGTTTGGAATTATATCATCCTTCAATTTTTATTTCCCACATTTTTCTTTTGATTGTTTATCTGTGTCATTCCATTTTTGATGAAATAATATATTTTAACAGAAATATCATTATCTTCACTTGTTAAAGTGGATAACCTAGATCATATTATCAACCATATACAAAAACTTTTCTCAACCAAAAAATCATAGTTTCCTCTCAGAAAAATTACCCCCACATCCTAGAATACAATGAATTTCTTTAAGGGTATGTGTATTATCCTTAATGTGTAACCCAAGGGAGAATGTCAAAAAATGAGAGGCAATGTTATCAATTGATCCCACTCATTTATATTCTTATTCGATTAATTAAAAAAAATTCTATATCCATGGAATAATGTTAACATAAGTGTTACAAAAATTAATAAATAACATTTTTATAAATTAATATAGATTTGTACCCTACTATCAACAATCTAAAAAATGAAAATATTTATTTTGTTACTTACAGATTAACACCCATATAAGATATGTTTTCCATTTTTCATCACCCCATTATAAGTATAGAAAAAGTGGCTATTATGTTTATATTTATGACACATTTGAAATTATTTATTTCCTATAAACTAAATTCAATTCATGCCTCTTTATTTTCTATGTAAACGAAAATGTCACCCATGAATTCGTGCATAGTACATCCTACATGAATGATATATATATGTGTTATTTTTAATCTAGTATTTTTTCATTATAAAACACTCATAAAATACGATTAATCAAATAAAAAATTAATATCATTTAAATTATATAATATTGATAATATAATTAATAATTAATATTCTTAACCATAAGCACATATATAATATGAATTTTCCTTCATTAGGTTAGTTTAACATCTTATATTACTAATGTTGTATTATTCTATATTGGAATACAATGGAAAAATAACTACTTTTGTCTTTAGAAAATGGTGAAAATTAATCTTAGTATTATGGTTCTTGAAATATTATATTTTTATTTATTATATTGTTAATAACAAAAAATAATTATCTAAATGAATTTCCAAAATATGTTTTTCCCCAACATTATCCTCCCAAATCATAACCAGCATACTAGTATAAATTTTTTAATAATTATAATCCATTATAATATATCTATTTCAGTAACAATAATGGTATTTTAATTATGATATTTCAAAATATAAGAATGATCTAACAATTATATTTCATAAAATATACTTATCAAACAATCAGTAATATAAAATTGGATCATGAAAGTATAATTGAAATAAATATTATATTAATAATATATTAATATAAATATAATTCATTATAGGTATTAATGAGGAACTAATATAGGTGAATATGGTTTTTGTTTCTTTGATATTGAAGGTTATAAAATAGTCATCTAATATGGATTGAGGATAATTCTTATTTTTTTAATTTTCAATTCCATGAGTCATACATGACATTTTGATATATAATTTCTTTTAAATTATGTATTCACATCCACATTTCATTATATTATAATTCATATAATTTATCATGATATATAAATTTCCACTTCATGGAAACCCAATTATGTTATTTTTATTCCTACGATATCATTCACAATAAGGATTCATCCTTAATAACAATATCAAATAAATATTGTTTTTAAAAGATAATTCCTCATGGAAATTAATATGTACAATATATTTCTAAACCACCCCAAATATTCATCACATGTGATTACATATTGGGTTTTATATATCTTCTCATTATATTATTTTCCATCATGTCTCATTATTATCACTTTTTAAGGAAACCAATCATACTTATAAATTTTTTTGTTAATAATCTTTTTTCAATGACAATACTCATTAAATCATTTTAAGAGTACCATATTCTCAACCTCATTAATTTATTAGAGTAATTTTATATTACATTGGAAATTATAAATTATTATATGAAGAATGTAATAATATATTACATGGTTCGTTGTGTTTAATGTGTTCAAAACATCATTGATTAAAATTTTTTATTTAAACACATATTTGTTCAATAACAATATTTTGAAATAAAATATGTTATCAAACATTTTATGTTTTCTAAAATATATTCTTATTATTTAAAATTTATTTTAATTTTTTATTTTTAATATGTTTCTAAAATGTGGAAATGAATGTTTCTTATTTACATCGAAAATTTCCTAATGGTCCTCATAGATATTTTTCATATATGTTAACATCATTCATAATATGTTATAACTAGTAAGGAAAACTTCATAACTCATAAATCCACCCTATTAAATTTGATATGTTTTTGATTTTTTTTCTATCATATGAAATAGCCATCATTAATATTATTTTTCCTAACATCAGCTATATATAAATATTATTATTCTTTGAATTATTTTCCTATATAAAAAATATATCATTACATCATTTGATTGATATACATTCACCTTATTATTATTCTTTAAATAGTTTAAATTCCATATACCTCATTATCATAATTTATTATTATTTTAACTAAATTTCACTAAATAAATGTAGATAACAATTTATTTTATGTATTATTATAATATTATGGTAATTATTTTATTTAATCATTATTTCCGCATGTGATTCAATTTGTAAAGGAAATGAAACAAATTTCAATTCCATATGTTCCTTATTATATAATTAATTATTGATTTCATGTGAAACTAATTGGTATAGGATATCCATAGATAAAATAATACTCTTCTCTTCTAAAAGATTTTATAAAAGATAATATCTTAGATGAAATTTTTATGTGGAAACATTTAAATTTTCTCATATTAATTAGTGTAAGAGTTAAAAAAAAGTTAATTTTGCAATTTTATTTTTGGTTCAATATGTCTATGTATCCTAATGTAACGCTCTCGTGGCATATTTTAATTTATTAATTATTTTAATTCCTCTTGATTCATATATTTTTCTATTCTCATAATTTTTCCAAGACTCGGGCTTTTTCTAATATTCATTCTTGGTCAAGGGATTTTTTAAATTCTATTTAACATTAATATACACATATACTCTTATTATGAAAATTTTGAATAGTTATCTTTTGTCACTTATATTTATTTGTACAGAGCATTTGAGCTCAACAATTTATTATATTTATACATTCTAATGTTATGCAGTACAATATAACTTATGAAATTTATTTATACTGTTATAGTGTGACTAAATAATTGAAAAATTCTCACAAGTGTCACAAAATATGATTTTTATATAATTTTTCTTAAAATACAGTAATCCTTAATTTCTCATGATTGTGCTTTTTTTGAGATATAATGCATAAGATTTATAAATTTTATAAAATAAATACATGTGTAAGATGGTGTAAAATATTTGTCTACATAAAAGGTTAATTTATTTTTTAAGATTATTTATTTATATTAGTATTAATTTTTTTTATTAATATTATTATATACCATTCGTGGAATAACAAGGTATTAGTCTATGGTAGAAGAAAATATATAGGATAACATCTTATATTGTTTTTTATGTTTGGAATTTTGGTTTTGAAGACAATTTCATCACTATCTAGATATATGAAATTATATGTAGTTATATTATATATTATATTATAGATAATCATCCTATAAATATATGTTTGGGTATAAACTCAAACATTTCATTGTTCATATTGATTCTGTTATTGAATATATTACTATAAAGTTAGTCTTGGGTGATATTAAATGGAATTTCCAATGTATTTTATAAAATAAAATAACATATTTGAATATATATAATTTAATAATAAAATAGGAAAAAACAATTCTGATAGAATTTATTAAAAGGATGATATTTATATGTTAATGTATATTTGTAAAATGATTTTTTATGGATGATTGATATATTAAAATTTAATGCTATATATTTAAAAGAATATTTATTTTAGAATATTCAATGTGAGATTATGATTTTTTAGAAGTTTTTCATGTGTTATTAGGATATGTGTAATGATTGAACCCTAAATGTGGATTCGTTGATTATACAATTGGGGATTTTGGTTTAACGGATATCTAATGGGATGGTATCTATGAGTAATATGTTAAAATGTTGTTTTTTGTATAACTATTTAGGATAATTCACTTATAATGTCACTAAATAATATTTAATAATAAAAAATATAGATATTATAGAGAATATAATATTAATGGTTTAATTTGTCACCCCTTATACATTTAATACAGAATCAATATCTTCAACATAAAATTTAATCTATATTATATTTACAAATTATTTATCTTGGTTAATATTTTAATTATCTAACCAGAGTGTTAAACCTACCAATTTGGTTTAATGTGATATATAAACTGAGAAAAATTATTTTTATTATTATATAAATGTGTAATATATAATCCTTTAAATTTAATTAACTATGTTTTTGAATGATTTTTGTTGAGTTATAAACAAATTAATATTTCATGTATTATGTATTATCAAAAATCGCATTAATGGTATTTTATAAGAATTCATATTTTATGAAAATATTGAATTTTTTATAAGTGAATTAGATATGTTTAATTGTTCTATAAATAATCTATTTTTGAGTTAATTTTTTATTTTGATTTTTTACACATAAAATTTAAAAATAATTGATATCACTGTAATTAAAAACGATTAATCAAGTATAATGTAGAGAGATATGGGGGGAAATCATCATCTAATTTCATATTATTATTTTGAGAGATTATTAAGAATAATTGTAAATTTATTTTACAACCATATAAATTTATATGTACTTGAACATTACATTTAGTTTATATTAAATGAATTATTTAAAAAATTTGAAGAATGCCTCTTCCAACAGTTATAAAAGGGTACCCTTTATCCTTTTATCTCCACTTAAAATGTTTTATTTTTTAAAAAATAAAGATCCAAAATATTTCACAACATCACTAAACATCTTATATACGTCCATATCCGAGGAAATACCTTTATTATAGGGATGACCATGTAATGCAAGGATGATTTCCGGAGTTGATGTACAGTTCATAACAACTATTTGTTATTATATTGTTATACTAATGGATTCAAATTTTCATATAATGAGTTGTTATTATATTTATGTAATAACCTACATTCATCCGTACTTCCATCTAAATAGAAATAGAAATGTTGTTTGTGTTTACAGTGCACAAACCGCTCATGACCTAATATAATTTTTTTTCCATATAAATATTACAAGGATGGTATAATGTTACAAATAATGTATATATATACATATATGATATCAATGAGAGAATTACCATTTTATAGATATAATATATCATCTAATTTATTACCATTAAATCAATTATAATTTTATAACATTTTCCATGCCTATATGTTGATTACCGGCTCCACAAAAAGATATTATATATTTTTCATAACCACATTACATTAATTAATTATATAATTATATTTAGATAAATATAAATAAATTCATGGTAAAATTATAAGTAATTAAATTTAAAATGATTTACACTTTAGAAAATTGATCTTAATAAAAAAATGGAAATATTACTATTGTTGACGTAAGAACTACTTCCTCCATGGTTGAAACATAGTTTATTTTTCAAAATTAATTTCATGGTTTTTTTCACAATTATAATTAATATATATAATTATTAAATATTTCATGATTAATATTCTTTATATTATTCAATAAATATATACATTATTGTATATAACATACCATATTCATTTATGATATTTGAAGGAATGTCATAATAAAATCTAATGATAATATAATTGATTATGTAATTGTATATTACATATTAATAATTAAAATATAGATAATAATAAACAGGATAGTGGAAATCAACGATGTAAATATGTAATAAAAGTTTAATAATTTAGAATATAGATAATTAATGTAATGACATTGACATGAGAAAATGGAAATTTAACATAAAAACATAATTTTAAATGTTATAATGATTCATTTTGTAAAAACATATTCTATTTTACATAAAAATAAAATGATTTTATATATAAATCTATATGTATATAAATTAATTATATTGGGTATATTAAAATTTATTACAATGTTTTTTTAAATGAATCTGTTTATATATTTTTTTGACTTTATTATGATATAAAAAAACTCATTTTTTAAAATATAAGGAATATATATCCTTTAACCTCCACCTTAAGAGGTATTTACATTTTTATTCTATTATGATATTCCTTGTTTTATTCAACAAAAATACCACCATTCAAATTTATATACTTAATTTTTTTTGAAAATTGGGTTTTAGTGAAAAGGTATATATTTATATCCAAAAATGATTAAAATATGGATTTTAATAAAATAATAATGAGCTTTTTGATGGAAATTGATGTTATTTTTCTTTTAATCATGTTATAATAATTTTACAATATTAATTGTGATGGGTGTTCCAGATATTTATAATGATGATGGGTGATCCTAAAAATACTAATATCATTCAATGATCTCGATATAGATACCTAGTGTACTGGGCACTAATTATATACATCATATAATTAATTTTGATTTCAGCCATAATGGCTATTTAAATTTTCAAGGTTCTATGATGATTATTTTTGAAGTCACCTATATGAATATAATATCCATACTAATGAGTTTTCATGGAAATAATTTGAATAAAATAGAGAGATAATGCTCATCAATTAAAATGGAAATAATTCTATATTTTGTGGTAATATTGATTGTTTTTATGAAATTTTTTTGTCGGGCATTCCTTGATTTCTATAAATCCATAATTATTATGTTATTTTCAATATGTATTCATAAAATGTATTTAATAAATATATTAGGACAGTAATGGGTATCTCATATGTATATAATTTATTGTTAGATATCAATGTTTAATACCATGAATGCTCAGTCAGGGGAAGACGTTTGACCATGTGTTAAAATAAAAGAAATGCCCAAAAAGAAAGTACCACACACCATAAAAGACAACTAAATGTCATAAAAATCATATCTTTCATCATATCCAAGATATATTACATCAAATACAGTAGCTGATTCCCACTCCGAGCTTTCATCGTGATTCATAATCATGGGATACATCTTTCCCAAATTCAACTTTTCCAATAAAAGAAACTCTTTATAATATTGAATTCCCTTTTTCAAACTGAAAAGATCCCTGGAAAACTGTCCCACTTGGAGGATGATGTGGTAGACTCTACATTCAGTAGGAAAGAATAAGCATTCATCATCCTTCTCCTTGGTGGAGCAGTCATACCGCCTTCTCTTGTAGACAATATATTTTCTCCACCTTGAACAATATCATAGTAGGACTGTCTGTCGGGAACACTAGAATTTTCATTTGTCACTATCAAAAACATTTTCCCATTTTTCATTCATGTGCACAATGTCAAGTATTTTGAATCCATTAGTCCCTCCAATCAAATTACCCTCTAGAACAGGCAGACAACCTCCTAACTTTGGCCTTGATGGCATCATAGAATCAATTAGAGCGAGGCATTGAAGCGTCACATCAATGCCATGACCATCACATGGATCCATCTCCAGTGCATCCGTAATCACTGAAAGCTCATAAGAGGATCCAAATTGGATGTTATCTGGATAATCACATTGTGGTCATTCCTCCATAGAAGGAACATTCTCAAACTCTAGTCCCTCGAACTGATTATATGAGGTGACATTTACCTACCACTAGTGGCCAATTCCATTATCATCCAACATATGTCACTTTCATCCTCCATGATCTGAGATCAGATGATCAATGACTTTCTTCACAGTTGGATTCACAGAAGTATGCACTTCCATCAAAAAAATGGTATACATAGTAGCCCCTACATGATTATTATGTATAACCTAACACTCTGGGGTTGGATGAAGATGCTCTTCTATAACTACACAGCTCCGGGGGGATGCCTCCACTCTCACCCCCTGTTCCGAAATGACCTCCAATAATACATTCCTTGTGCCCTGACGGTGGAACACCTTACCCCCACATGTTCTTTCAGAAGGTCTCCTAAGTAGAGAGGCCTCATGATGGGCCTCTAACAATTTTTTCATTAGACCATTGACAACTGATCCATTAGTGGCCATCATTTTCACTGCATGTGAATTCCTAGCTTCATTATTTATTTGACAGACATACACCAGAAGACCAAAGAGACCGGATGTAACACAATATCACATCCAAAGCTCGAATATGACCACTTGCTTCTACGGGAACTCTTTCCCATTCGTGATCCATTCCCAATTCACGGGTGGCCTTGTCACTTCTTCCTCAACACATATTCTTGTACAAATGGAATGAAACATGATCCCCATTCATCGATCAAATAAGAGGTATCTTCCAATCATATTACTAATAACACATAGTATAGATGATTTTTAGAAGGAGATTGGAAGACCTGGATGACTGACCCATGTCACGATTGTTGATGAGTCGAGTTGCATGTGAATGGTAAGACAACATTAAAACAGATAGAAGGAGGACATGTTGCATCATTAAGTTTCCATGGACCAGAAAACAACTATATCCTCCTCTAATCCAAACCAGATCATAATGACGTGCCAAAAAAGTAAGCCATACATTTCATGCTCTTGACGCTCCTAGCTTCCAATGATGAACCAATAAAATTTTTCAACCGATGGTCAATAATGACAGATCATGGTAGACAACGTGAGCTTGTAGATATCCGTGGGGAAATTGAGCTATGTCAAGGAGAGGGGTAGGTGAGGAGAATATTGAAATAGATCTGGGAAATTTAGGGATAAATAAACCTTTGAGAATATAGGAAGGGTTTCTGGCTTAGAGAACAGCGAGATGGAGTTTCCATTCTCGTGCAGATGAGATCGTGAGTCTCCCCCGTACGATCAGGAGGGGGGAGCAGAACCTTTCAACAATACGATTAATCCATAATCAGAAGAGATAGAGAGTGGCCAGAGCACACTGAGCATCAATGTTTAAAATTTTAATATGATAAATAGACACCCACTTTTAAAATTAAAGGGATTAAAAAGGGCTCACAAGCTTCATTTTCTTTTATATATACCTTAATGAAAATATTTATTACTCATACCATATTTTAAAATTAAATTTGATTTGTATTAAAGATGTATATGGGAAATCCTCATGATATAATATAAAAAATAAATAGCTTGGTATAGTGGGATTGATTCTCACATTATTACTTGGGTATTTCACATTATAGTTTCCCATAATTATGCTAATCTATAAACCTAAATGTTTACAGGGTATATGTAATAAAATATATCAATATAAGATTTTATGTTTTAGAATATTAAAATTGAATATCATTTATTGGTACCATGTTATAAATTTAATGTTTACTATTTTATTATTTGATCATTTATTATTTATTATTTGTATGTTATGGTTTGTGTCACAGTATGGTTTAGGTTAAATTAGGGTCTGTTGTTTTATGAACCAAATCATTAATATAGAGTATTATAGTGACATTAAATTTTAATTCATATTCATTCAGTCCAAAAATAAATTTTATTTTTAGATACACATATTTTTATTTCATAAGTTATACATAAAAACATGTATATATAAAAAGATAAAACTTCTCTTTAGTATCAATTATTCACACAATATAAAATATTTATAATGAAAAAACTATTTTTTCCAGTAAAAATATTCAAATGACTCATCATGACATATTTATTTCATTAACCATCCATTATAACATTGAAAATAATTTTAAAATATTGAATCACCAAAATAATATCATAAGGGACCTAAGGGGAAAATTTGTTTTCCTTGTAAAAAATCATAAAATCATAAGAAAAATATGATTTTGAAGAAAAAATGTTCCTCCTATAAATAAAAGTAATTATTCCTTCACAAGAATGAATATAATTAAATTTTACATAAAATGATTTCCTAGAAATTTCATCATCTTGTATAAGAAAACCATATTGAATCCATGATACACAATCCTATTGAATCCTTAGAAAAACTATAAAAATTAGAATTACAACTAAACATAATTCTAGTATAATTAATCAGATAATTAAATCAGTATCAAATGATAGTGAATTATATTTTTTATATCCCAAAGTATAATCCATCCATGGAAAAACAACTTTTTATGGCGATAATTCAATTATAAAAAATTTTTAAGGACAATTTATTAAATAAACCCATTGAAAAGATTTTTTCATCCCATGTAGAAAACAATTTTAAATATAAAATATTATTTCTTCATAAAATTCCATTTTTAATTCCCAAATACCCATAAATATTTCATGATATTTTCACATCGATGAAAAAATGAAATATTATTTTGGAATATGAATATAAAATAATGGTTACAGTGTTTGGGAACATTCATTTTCCTTGTATATGAGAAAATATAAAATCCACTTTAAACACTTTGTTAAGGAAGTTAACCATTTCATAAAATGTTCCATTTAAAACCAATGAATTAATTTCAAAAGTCACATAGAATGTAAATTATAATTATATTATCTCAAAATAAAACTATATGTAAATTATCATTAAAAATATGGATTTCGAGGGAATGCAGATTTTTGGAGGAAAAAATAAAATTTTATTTTAAAATAATTTTTTCGTACCCTGAGTTTGAATCATCATGTCCATTATATATATATATATATATATATATATATATATATTAAATATTAAAAAAATTATATTAAAATTCAAATTTATTAAGACCATATTTCATTTCTGTAAATACTTTATTTATTTTAGTACCGTAATATATAAAGTTTCCTAATCAATTAAATTCACGTTGTGATTTTTTTTATAATAGCACATATGATAGAAAAGAATTCAGGATGATGGCTATGGTCAAAGTGGTCATTATTGTATCATATTGATTATAATAATTAGTTAAAAAATATTTCATCCATAAATAATTAATAATTATAAATATTAAAATTTAACAAGGTTATAAAAATAAACTACACATCAATCATAGCCATGGTACGCCATACATTAGATTGATCCACGTTTCCATTTTTAATTTATAAATTTAAAAGAATATTATTATTATTATAACATTATATTTTTGATTATATTATCATAGTTATCATACTAATTCCTTAAATAAAATAATATATATCATCCATGAGACGTGGTTTGGAAAAAAAAATCACATCATTTTGGGGAGTTCATAGTCCACAAGTACCCACAGATGGAGTTATCATTTCTCGGTGAATGGAAACGTTTGAAGGTAATAATATTATATGTTAACAATGATAAATATGTAATTAATATCCTATGTAATCATTGATTCTATTATTAATACCCATCAATTATATATGGTTATGAAAAATTAATTACAATCTTTACATGGTGATAGTCCTCAGTACACATGAAAAATGGTATTTTTTCCCATTGGACTGAAAACGTGATGAATATAGGTTTTTACATATATTAAAAAAACATACTTATATAAAAGATACTAGTTTAATTAAATAATCATGGTTAAATAATATTTGATATTGGTGATGGTAGAAATAAAATTTATATTCTCGATTAAAAATGATATATATCTGCTTTGGACAAACACTATTTCTTAACACATTGAGGTAACTCTAGATGATAATATCATATAATTAAGTCCACCAGAATGTGGGGAGTAATTATAGTAAGGTATATTTGAAGGGAAGTGATTATCTTAAATTGTTTTATTTTGGGCATTATATGGAATAGATAATCTCTTTTATGTGTGAGGGGAGGGAAACTCTTTGAATGCCTGAAAATATTAAATTATTTTATTTTATCAATTCATTATAAATAACCAAAAAATAAATTATTTTAGAGATATGGTGTTGAAGGATGTAAATATACTCATCAAATAAATATTATAAATGTTTTTCTCACATTTTTTCACCTTTATATTTGTTTTTACGCTTCATTATCCCTTTTCACACTTAATATGAGAAGAAGGGTTTTTACATTTTAAGGGAATATATAGTTACTATAAATGAAAAAATGGCCTATAAATAGAGCATGATTTAAATTATAAAACATATCATAGAAATGTTTTAGAATATATGTTTTTCCAGAATTTTATAATAATAAATAAAATATTCTTTATTATTATATGTCATTAATGAAAATTTTAATAACTATTCATTATATTAATTTTAAAAAATATAGATTTACTATTTAAAAATAATATCAATGAATCAGTATAATGTAATTTGAAATAATAAAATATATAGATCCTATATATTATATTATATTATATAATATTATCTCATATATATTTAATAGCTATTATTGAATTTTTCATCAATTAAAAATTAATTATGTTACTTTTTTTTAGTAATGGAGGTTAATATTAAATTAATAAATATTTAAAAAATTTACCATGATGAATATGAATAATTTATATATAAAAATAGTCTTTATAATGTAACAAAGCTTTTGGGTAACCCTATTTTCAAAATATTTAATTTATTAAATATAATAATTCAATATTTACTAATTGTTTTTAAACACATAGTAATGTTTTGAATCGTATGAAAATAAAAAAAAACAAATATACTAGATCCATAGATTACAATGAATGAAATGGAATCATATAATAAATTTAATTCAACATTTAGGGTCATTTTACAATACTTATCATTTTATTATTAACATCAGTTATGTGATTTACCCTTTACAATGCTAATAATTTTTAATATGGTATCAAATCATATTGACCAAAAAATGTATCTTATTACTAAATTTTTACCCAATAATATAACATTTGGAATTCATTTTTCATTAATCAGAAATACAAAGTCGTTGAATTAAATTTTAATGTAAACCGACTAAACGTGAGAAAAACTGATTTTGAAAAAAATGTCATTTTGTTGTTAAAATATTTCTATACTAGATTCCACAATACATTCCTTTAAAAATAATACATTTAAAAAAAATTAACTAATGATATTATATAGGTCATAAAATATGGATTATTAAATTTTAAATACATTTAATCAAAGACATTTTTTTAATAAAAATATAACAATTTTTCAATATTAACTAAAAATCATTGTATTTAGAAAATTATAAAAAAAATATAGTAGAAGGTAATTTTGATATTAAATATCAAAAAATGAAGATATTGTTTTGTAAATTTAAATACCATAATTTTAAATTTTAAAATATAAAATAAATCATTATAAAATAAGTGTTTAAGAAATAAATTCATTATTAGTTCAGTAATAAATAACATTTTTATAATGAAGAAATATCGATAATATATACCTAATGAATATTTATAAAAAAAATAATGAATAATTGTAAAATTAAATTGGGTGTTAAATTCTCTCCCCCATTCGGATATTGTTTCATAGAACTATTCTAACATATTATGTCGGTATTCCTTTCCATTATAGAATTTTAAAACTCCTATGTTTCTTATTCATACATATTATTTTCCAAGAAAATATAAAATATGAATTTTTATTTTTCTATAAAAAATTATCCCCATATTGATGAACCTAAAAAAGTCGTCCCACATAAGAGAGTTTCTCTTCCCATTCGACAAATTTAGGGCTCCAAACAAGAAATGAATCTGGAGCATTGTTTATTAACATTGAAACATGAAAAAAATTGTGTACCTGGGATAAGCTCAGAAAATAGACACTTCATTTAAATATAATATAGTCAATAAAATTTTATTTACTCTTTTTACAAAAGTCATATTAGTTTTCCTTTGAACTATTTTATAAAATATTATATCTTACCTTGAAGGAAGTCTCATTCCCACAGTTTTGCACATAACTTTTCTACCTGAATTGATATTTAATCATATATATATGTTATGTACATATAAAAAAATATAATAAATCGGATACCATTTAATTTCTATATCCTACATCATCCCAAAATATATGAGTTTGACATTTCTTTTTGCATAAATTATCAAACATTGAAAATTATATTCATGAATGATGTCAATTATTATATGAAAACTCATCTAATTAAATATGATAACGCCAACGTTCCTTTTAATTTTTTGAATATATGTGAAGCAAATAATAAACAGTTTTTATTATTTATATTGATATTCCATCAGAATAGGGATATAAGGTTTTACAAAAATTAAATTTAGTGCCCTATTATTTTTTTAGAATATTTCAAAAACAAATATTCCACCAGGGAGTAGAGTAAAATCTTATAGATATGGGAATTCCATATTATCTGAAAATATTCTAAATATAAAATTGAAAATTTTGATCCCAATAAATTTCATCTTTAATCGAATTTTTTTATCATATTTAGTAAATCAATTAATAAAAACCCAATATCATTTTTAACATTTTAGGAATTTTAAAATACCACAACAAAATTCTATGATATCTATTCCCAATTCCAATATGGTTCTAGAAAATTATTATGTTTCCCATTTAGTAATTATCATTCAACTTAAAAAAATTATTATTGATACATTTAATTATAATGTTATAAATATATATTATCATTTTATTATTTTAATAATACTCTTCAAGGTTTCTTTACTTTATTCAACTTCATGAATGAAAGGAAAATGAAGAACTAAATGCTTCACTAAATATTTTATTCTTTTAATAATTACAACAAAGAACCCTTAATCTTTTTTCAATTAAAAAATTCCTTCTTTTCCAATATTAAACTCATGAAACATTTTCTTTATAACCATTTCAACATTTTTCGGTAATATAATATCATTCTACTCAATAGGCATAATTCAATCTATAAATGTTGATATCATTGAAACATGAAAAAATCGATAATGTTCCTATAATCAAAACATTTTCCCCAATATATATCAAATATATAATAAAAGTGCCATGTTATAATTATAAAATTTTAAATGTAAAACAATTTTTTTCCTCATCAACAAAGATTGTTTTAATTTCGTTTATTTTATCGACTCCTATTTTTAAAATCCATAATACTTTATAGTCATTTACTTTATCTCATTTTGAAAAATTTATGTGTGAACATATAAATAAAAATTTTATCATAAGTATATATTTCCGAATTCGTTACATAAAAATTATGCTTTTAAATCTTTTAATTTGAAACCCCCATAACTTATTCTGAATCCTGTGTAAGATAATTTTACTCAATAAGCATTGGTTATTGGGAAGCATAACTAATTAAAAAAACATTTTCCATTAGAACAAAACCATGACCCATCAATTAAGAATAATTTCTGATGAATAATTCTCCATATCTATAGGTAATGGACTAAATTATAACATTACCCAATCATATATTTATTTATTAAAAATATTCATCACATTATTTTTTACATATTATTTTAACACCCTTTCCAGAGAACATATTCTATATGATAAATAATAGATCCAATATTATAGAAAAAAACTAGTAGTATCATGTTAAATAATTCAAAAAATTAAAATATAGAATTTTTATAGGTCTTTTCCACATGTCTAATAATATATTTTATGAATTTTTAAATTTTATTCAATCTTGAAAAACAATATTCACGAGGAAATAAAATAATTGAAAAAAATTCACACTAACTAAAAATTAAATATATTCTGTTTTCTATTATGATTTGAAATTTTTTTTTATGGTTCTATCCTGATGATCAAAAAGTTGTATAACACACCAATATATAATCAATAAATAGATCAAATAATTTAATGAAAATTTTGTTTCATATACTATTCAAAATTTTTATAATTATATTTGGTGAATTAGAAACCCCAAAGGGAATAACTAAAAACTCATAGTTCACAGATATAATATGAATGTTAGTTATCTGAATAACTTCCTCCTTCACCTTCAACTAATGGTACCCCAATTTGAGATCAATTTTGGGAAAATACTATACTGCTTAGATTTTTCCAAAAAAATCATCTATAAGAGAAAAATAATATGTTTTCATAATATTATGTTATTATATGAACTATTATAAATGTAGATCCTCATGTGACTATGATTAGTTTTTATGAAAAAATAGAGGGAATCAATGTTATGCACCTGGATAAATGAAACCAGTATCAATCAACTACTATAATTTATTTTTAACCTACAAAATTTATACATTATCCATTAAATAATGTGGTTTTGAAAATAGATTAGCCTTAAGTACAATGATAATAATAAACTCAAACTCTTAATTTGGAATAACTTATGGTAAATCATCAAAATAAATGTCCATAAAAATATTCACTAAGGGTCATCACTAGTATATATAATTCATTTCTTTTAGAAAAAATATTTTAATTAACATTCACTACCATTTATAATTTATCTGTCATCGTCTTGGTATGTTACTGGTGGTACGAAATAATTAAAAAAATTATTGTAAGATCAGAAATATAACATAGCATGATAAAATAATTTCTAATATATACCCAAAATAATACCAAACACTACCATGAGCTTTTGAACATGAATTTCATGAAAGATAATTCTTCTAATAATTTACTAATGTTTTATATAAATCGGGGGTTTTTAATATTTGGACATTGAGTTATTACTAATAGTTATCTCATTATATGATAATGAGATATTATTAATATTCAGGAAATATTTTTATAAATGATTGAATATGGTGTTCTAGAGTCAAACATGTTATTGGAAAATTTCATCTACAGAATAATTGTAATCTTTCCAAAACTACTATGATTGTTTCACCCTATTGAGTAGAATAATAATAGGGAAATATTACTTGTGTAAAGGAATATTTAATGTGCCTAATTCCATTATTTCATGATTATATCTCACATTGGTATTATAGTGAAAATACCTCCAGGTATCAATATTTCCTTTAACAAGATAATCCAAAATGGTAACTTCTAATGTTATGATCACCTCACGATTTCAAATATTTTTTATGGTATTCATCTACCATTTTGTTATAAGTAGGTTAAATGATACAATAAATTAAGGAGGCTATTTTCTCATAAAATGAAATATATTCATCATGTATGTTTATATAATATATCTATAATATGTATCATATATTCCATCGCAATTTATATATTTTCCCAACTGATCCATCACAAAAAATAGACTAATTAGTTCTAATTTCAATTATACATTATTTCATATTTTGAATGATAACTTCCCCTTGGTTCATTCCTAATATGGTCTCCCCATTTCTCTTTAAAAACCGATCAAAGAAACATAGTTTAATTGAAAAAACATGTTAATATCAAAATTCTATATCATTTTATCATGACCATTATGAAAAATATTATATGAGTATTCTATTTTTAATATCATATCGCCTATTATTATGTAATTATTTTTCTAATACCAATAATATATACCATGTTATAGCAAATTTATGTGCATAATTTTTATCAAATAATTAGTATTTTTTATTGTTTTCCATGATAAAACCCATGTATTTAATTGTTTTATAGAAATAATGGGTAATATGAATTTTAGAATGAAAATGGACTAAATTTTTGTAAGTGCATAATTGTAGATTTTTAATATATTATTACATCAAAGGTATTTTTGTCATATCATGAACAATATAATTAAAAATTTTGTGATTTGGTTCTGATAATAGTTATATTATTTTATTCATCATTGACTTATGGACACGAGGCTGATTCTGCCATCTAGAGCCTTAGAATTTTAATGATGTTGAGGATTTTTCTAGGCAGACAACGTGGACCTCATCATGGTAATAGAACCACATCAAGGGTTATAACCCTTCAATTGAAGTGATTTTATCTAGGATAGGACAAGGATACCTTAGTGCGGCTCTAAAATTAATTTTATGGAGTTTTAATGCCATTAAGATTTACATTGGATGTTATTGTTTTGGAGGAATCTTTATGGAACCTTAATAAAAAATAAATAGCCAATAAAAAATTCATAACTCATACATATGGTTGCAAAATGAGATTAAATTAAGAGGGTTAACAAGAAATTCATTTATTAACAATGTTTATTAAGGGTTCCTTTTGTGTATTGGAAAAATAATGAGTCAATAATGTTAAAATATTTGAAGGATAGAAATTTATCTATAAAAATAGAGGAGCACCTACATCTCTACTCATTATTTCACATCTCATTCAATCTGGTGGAAAGAATCAATAGGAGTAGAACATCATCACCCTTGTTGTTAATTCATAATTCATTATTCCTTGTTTATTGTTTATTTGAATTTAATAACACCACCATTCATGGAGGGGTAGAATACTTGGAGATTTAGTGAAGGTAAGGGGACACCATTTTGTGATGTTTGAGTTTTTTATGTTTTATTCAATGGAATTCATTTCTTTTAAATAATTTTTTTTCAATTTATTTTATTTGGTAATTTTAATAAAAAAAGATTTTATTTTTATTTATTCTTTAAAATTAAACATCATTGATTTAAATTTTAATCTACCCTTGTGTGATCGGTTCATTTTTAAACTGATTGGTCAATATTTGAGGAAAATCAAAAAAGGGAGTGAGTTGGTTATTTTTAAAACATGTTGTGAAATTAATATAGATTATTTTAATTATTTAAGGAATATCAATACATGGTTTGGTATTTCCTAAGTAATTAATAATTTCTTTTTATGATTTATACACTTCGATAAATAATTAAATCAAAGGTGAAACAATGAATCAATTAATTTTCAATTCATTTACTTATTTTTTTATACAACCATATGATTAATATTTTTAAAAACTATAATGTCATTCGAAATAGGAAAACCCAACCTAATTCCAATCACTTCCCTATAATATTAAATTCACAATTTTTTTTAGGAAAACCCCTTTCTTTCTAAAATCATTAGAACATGTTATATTTAATGAGACACCAAGATTACAACACTTCTCCTTGGAGAACGACATTCTGGTTACCTTTCATAGTACACCCAAAGGGTTATTTAATTGTTTTTTCCACACCTTATGATTATCTTGTGCCTCCTAAACATAAAAATTTCATATTATATTTAGTATAAAAGATAATTACCCTTTTTAAATTTGAAAACATTGTTATGGTTTTTAGTTTTATTATGATATGTGATAAATATTACAAAAAACCATATATATACAATGTGGAAATTTTAATATATAAATTTTTTTATAATAATTATAATCATTTATAATAAAACCTTATTTTATTTCATGACCAATCATGATGACATTCATCATGACATGATATTCCCTCTCAAATTATTAAGCCCTGCGATAATTTTCAAAGATTGGATTAGAAAAAACCTCAATAAGGGACATCGTAAGATCAAATAAATTAGTCCAATTAAATAAAATGAAACCACCTGGAATAAACTTTTAAAAAATATTAAATTTTTTCCTATAATTATATTATCTATATATAATTGTGTCGTTATCATATCTTTTGAAATAAAAATAATTTCATTAAAAATAATTTTCATTTATAGAAACTTAATGTATGTTCTATTGAATATCATTGAATATAACACCTATATAACACTTACATATTTTAATAACAAAATAGACAACATCTGCCATAATGATCAAGATAATAAAAAGTTATTTCCTGTTGAATTATTGTGCTATTATGGCGTAACCATCTTATATGATATAATAGTCTCACATGTGATCTATAATTGGGATCAACCATTCATAACCAATTTATAAGGACCATATCAAGAATAATCCTCTTTAATACCAATTTTCATCCCTTTTAAAAAAATCATATATCATTTATTATTTCTCTATAAAACTGAATTTCAATAGAAAAATATCAAAAAAATGAGAAATATATTTTTTATTTTAATAAATAATTAAATATTTAAGTGTAATTAAAAAATAAAATAAATTTTATTGGGGTGGGAAAATACCTTGTCACAATATTATTTAAATTAAAACAATCTTTTTTTATTTTTGTTAATGTGAGTCAAACATTACGTAATAGAATTGGTTTTAAAAACTGTAGGAAGAAGATAAAAATAGACCTAATGATTACTTTATAAAAATTATAATTTCCATCTAAAAACCATAAAATAAATTTTAAATATATGTATGTAGATGAAAAATTATGTTTTAATGAAATGATTAAAATTTGATTTTTAAAAGAATGTCCCTTAACCTGAGTGGAATACATCGTGGACATTATTTATCTTCTAGAATAAAAAATTGTATTAATTTTTTACAATATTACGTACCTCTTTTAATGTTCATTATTAATTAATTCCATTTTATTCCATGTTATATAAAATTGAAAAATAAAACAAATTCACATTGGTCATTTATAAAATATTTGGTTCATGTTATTTAACGGACATTGGTTGGATGTATATGGTCACAATTTCTATTATTCCATAATCAACCAAATAATATTCATAACATTACTATATTTTTATACATCAATTATACATTTGAATAAAACTACTAAAAATGTGTTTGAAAAAAACTATGTGACAATCATTTTTATGGTAAGTCGTATGCAAGCATGATTAACATTTAATTTCTCCAATGATCATTATTTAAAAAGATAAGTATTATTTTATCTTTCCATAATGTTCAAAATTTCATTAATTTTTATTATATTGTTTGATATACTTACATATAAAATCCATGAGATATACTAATTTAACATTATACACATAACTTAATTGAGGTTGTATTCCACAATTATTCGTGCACAAAATTATCTTTTTCTAGTAAATAGAAATGTATGATTCTAAATTGTATATTATATCTTTAAAATGATCAATATTAAATTATTATTATATATAAATATATAATTACATAATTATAATCCATTCCTGAGATATATTGATTAATGAAATAAATTTCATTAGTTCATGAGGCAGAAGATAACTTTACACATGAAGGATGGTTTTTTATTCCCATTTGATGGAATAAAATATGGATAAAGGGTAATATTTAACATAATAACAACACAATATATGTATTATAATAGTATAATTATATAAACATGTATAAAGTTGATTCAGATGAGGTTTATGATTAAGTAACACTTACAAAACTGATAATAAACAATACCTAGTATTCAGATATCCTGTAATACATAATATTTCATGGCCACAATTATAATGTAATAATATATTAAAATTAAACACTGCTTTAAATATCATAAGTGATACTTGACATCGGGCTTCAACAAATTACTAATTTATATTATTTATATATATATAATAGTTATAGCTTATATGTTCAAATGGGGATCATAAAGAAGATTATTCATATTTTTAAATTATAGTTTACACATGTTTACAAATCTTTATTCATTGGTTACCAAAAAATTATTTATGAAATTAATATTTTTGGAATATAATGATTATATTTAACAAAAAATAACTATTTTTATACCTAGATTAACTATTTTCCATAATAAAAGAAATTAATTATTATTAATGAATGGAAATAATGAAATTTATATTCTAAATATATTTAATCAATTTATTATAAATTCATCCAATAAGTTTTATAGGGTTAAGATAGTAATAAATCCATTGTTATATTTAGAAAGATATATTTTTATTCATGAAATTTTTTCTTCCTTTTAATTAAAATCCATTTAAAAGGTAAAAACATTTATAAATTTTAATTGAAGTAAAAAAATTAAATATTGATTTTTCAATATCAAAATTACCTTGTGGGGAAATATTTTCATTGAATATTCATTTTTATGATAAATAGTAAAAATATTTCTATTTATTTTAAAATATGGGGTTTTCTTAATTTATTTTTCTATTTATAATAGATTAAATTATTTTTGATATTTATTTAGACAAATTATACATAAAAACAATGAATTTATGTCATTGGAGTCAATTTCACAATGTAATTGTTAATAAAAAAATTTCAAACATTGAATGTTTTTAATATAAAAATTCATTTTCTCTATGAGATTAATTTTACATTTTATTTTTGAAATATATTATTTAAATTTGGTTTACGATATTTAATATTTGTAATAATAATTTCTAAATTTTGTTATAGGGTAAATTTATTTTGTAGTCATAAAACAATACCTTGGAAAAAAATTATGTCAAGGGGTAAAATAATGAAAATGGAAAAAGTGAAAAGGTAAAAGTTTATAATACCTATATAAATAAAATATCTAATGAATTTTTGTCCTTATAATAATCCTATTAAATTATTGTAAAATTCAATTATCTTCTAAATTAGTGTAGATTAATGTTTTGTTAATATGGTTGGATTTAATTATAAAATAATAATTGATTATCCCCTTAAATCGACCGATCCTTAAATATAAATGCTTACCCCAACCACCCACATTATCCTAAAAAGTATTTAATCTATAAATATTCAAAATTTGGCTTCCAACCCTCTATATCGATGTCAATTTTGTTCTGGTCTCACTCAATATCCATTTAAAAGAACATAAAGAGATCATTTAAGGAGTTGATATTTATGAGGCAATTTTCAAAAAAAAAAACTCTCATAATTTATTTTCATTTTATACTTTATCCTCACATCCTTCATGAATTATAGTTTTATAACTAAAAAAATATATACTATATTTTTATGATTATAATGCAATAATATATATCTATTCTTATTAATACTTCCTCTTATTAAAAAAATGAAACCATTTTCCAAATTATGGCAAACCATATCCATGGATAATTTTTTTTTATTCAATTACCGCCATCATGGATTTATATAAAATTTAAATTATGGTTAAATAAAATTTCAATTTTTATATAATAACCTATTTCATGTTTTGGAGGTAATATAAAAAAATATTATATAAAATGTATGTAGATTGTGATGTAAAAAACCAAAAAAAAATAATCATTCATCATTAACATTTCACCCAAAGAAGCATCAGTGAATTATAAAAATTGATTTATGGTTTCATTTTTACATAAATTTGTTCATTAATAATATTTCATACCACATCTACAATTTTAATCCAATTTAACAAGAACATCTATAATTATACTCAAGTAAACTAATTATGAGACCATGAAACAAACTAAACAAAAACCATCTAATTATGAAATTCTATAAATTAATGTGTCATATGAAGTTATATAATCTGAAAATTTGATATTATTTATAGGAATATGGTCTCTGATTGAGATATGGACATTATTTAAACAATTATATAATAAGATAATGTATACTAACTTAAATAGAATCATGATGTCAGGTATTTCATAACCTAATTTTCATTCATTATGTAAAACATATACTTTTTAATTATGTGATTGAAATATAATGTGTGAAATTAATTTTGAATATATAATGTTCTATATAAAATTTGCATTTGGATTTAACTGGTATAGATATAATATATTTATTTTATTTTCTCATTACATATTCTAGTTTTTTTAAACATTATTAGAAAAAAATTATGAACATATAGAAATTTCAGACAATTATTAAATGGTAATTCGAAAGTAAAATTTTTAGAAAATAAATTCATTAAATGGTCTAAAATATTGATTATACATTTAGGGAATCCTAATTAAACAATTGTTTTTCATGTTAATATTTCATAAAGGTGACATTCGAAATATTCCCATTTGTTCATTTAATTTTATTTACAAATCATATGATTCTGAGTATTATTAAAAGAATTTTTTTTTTCAAATTTGTAAATTTCTAAATCTATTGTATTAACAATTTTACCATGGACTCCAATAATAACAGATAATGTATCTATTAAATTAATAATGTGATTTTAAGGTTTTCATTCTCATTTGGAATAATGTCTAGTTCCACATAAGATTTTAAAATTGAGGATGATCCATAACTTCTCATTTTATTTTTTTCAAGTTTAAAATTATTATTTTCATTTTCAAATATATCTAAATCATTAAAAACTAATGTATATAATCTATTTCAAATTTATTCATTAGTTTAGAAAAAATATTTTATTCTAATTTAATCGTCTAAAAATTTAACATCTCAGCATTTTTATCATTTTTCTCTAATATATTTCCTAAAAAGGATTCATTAAAATGTTTAATTTTATCTTTATTCTTCTTGTTTCTATTTGGAGTTCCAGGTATAGATCAACCATTCTATTGATAGCAGTTTGAAATTTTTTATTTTGAGTTGTTATTTATCTTACACCATTCGTAATATCAGCTTCATAACAAGAACAATAATTATAGTTAAAGTGTAACTCAATTCCGGTAGTAGCCATCTAATAATGATTTTGATATTTTTCCTCACTTTCTTAACAAACATCATTTGAGTTTGATCCTTCTATATATCATCGTGAGGAAAAAATTAACTTTTTAATCTATAATTTATTGGATTTCCTTTAAATCTAATTTTAATTTTATACAATCGGATTTTATATTCCCCGTTTTCTTGTATTTACACCAAATTACTAAAAAATTCACAAATAATATTATTAACTATTTTACCAACCTTTCTATCATTTGTGTGAAAATTTTCTTCAAGGAAACATTATGAAGCTTGTATCACCCTTTATATACATTTTAACACCATTGGTGAAATTTTAAATATCTTCTTTCCCAATTTTTTGTAACTCTGAATAAAAAGTAATATAAATGATATTTATATTTGATTTAAAATATATACCATTCCTTTTATAATGGTCATCCATAATTTCATTCTTCATTTCCAAATCTTATTTAAGTAGTGATGTTGTCAACACATACATATAATATTCAGTAATATCTTTACATTATTCAATTTCTACATTCACTAAATTCTATTTTATGCATGGGTCTTAAAGTATTATTTCAATGAGATCATCTTTATTCATAGACTCTCAAAGATAACTCATGTTGTTGTAAATTTTATGAAATATAATATAAAGATAATTTTGTTATTTATAATTAATAATGATTTGTTGATATTGTGCACGATGTATACCAAACATAGTAATAGGATACTTATTAGTTGATTGATGGGAGACTTCTGAATTCTTAAAAATGAAATAAATCAGTTTATAGAATGAAATGTAACAATACATCATTCTACATAAATAATAGAATATATAATTCATAATTATATAATTTAAAACAAATTTGGTAACACCGTTACCATAATGGGTTTCAAAATCAACTTCATGACATTTATTTGATTTTGACATTATAGAACAACAATCAAGACCCATATTTTTTAAAAATAGCCCTATTATATCCCTATAGTTAACAGCAGAAAATCTATTAAAGTGGGGTGGTATGAGAGGATTTAAAATCTCAAAATACATATTTTATGTAACAGAGTAGTGGATACTTGAAATATTCATTCAAGAATAGGGAAATGATTAGTTCAAAAATATATAATGAATGAAATGAAAAATATATCTTTAAAATTGAAACACATGCTCTTAAAAAATTTTATGCCCCTTGGTATATATGCAATGACTATAGGAGGTGAATATTAATTTTCTATTTTTTTATAATTACTAAATATATCACTGTCATATTAGAGTTAAAAGTTAAAGTGGAAATATAACTGTTAACACATGATGTTTTTATAGCGTTTTAGATAACAAGGATTCTAGTCCTCTCCTCAATCTTCTCTACTCATCGAGGAGAATTTTAATCACTATGTCCTTACTTTTAAATTAGAGTGATAATATGATTACATACAAATACAAATGTACCATTTTAAAATTGAAAAATAATTGAAATATCACAATTGAAAAATAAAATTTAATAAAATAATATTAAATACGAATAATTTATTTTTATTGAATATTAAAAAAAATATAAATATTAAAAAAAATTAAAAATCACAATTGAAAAATCATTGAAATAGAAATATAATTATAAAAATTATACGTTCATCCAAATGTTATAAAATGAATATAATCATTTAAAAATAATATGCAAGAGAATATGTCACTAAAAAATATATAATTATTTTTTAAACAATGTTTCAATTGTAATTAAATATAATAAAAACCATTTTTAAAATCAATTGTATTAACTAAAAAATATTAGATAACAATTTTTGAAACAAATTTCCAGTAATGGGAGGTGATCATTTACCTTTAAAAATAATGAATAGAGATACATTAACCATTGGGGGAAATATAATATTATGGAAAATAGATAATTACATAACATTAATTTATCTAGAAAAATATAAACTAATGTTAAAAATAATATCAATTCCATGAATCATAACCCGAAATGGATTTAAGAGAATAATTAAATGAATCCAACCATTACATGTCCAATTCTGGATAATTACAAATATTTTAAAAAATCAGATAAAAGATGAATATGGATAAAAAATAACCAATGTTTCAAAAGAGTCAAAAAATAAAAAGATCAATAAAAAATATATTAGAAAAATCACCATTTATGTTTCAAAATAAATTATCTAAACAAAATTATGTTCAAAGTATAATAACAAACATATTATTAAAATATAGAAGTAATAAAATATTAAAATGACACTTGAATTTCCACATGGAAAAAAACAACTCATGTAAAATTATGATGATGCAAACTGTAAAGGGATTAGTGAAAAAAATAATAAACTATGGCTTAAAATATTTACCATTAAATAAGGTCATTGTTGGTTAAATTTAAATTATATTTACGTTCAATATTCTGTAAATTTACACTCCACTGATCTCCATCTGGTTAGTCTGTGACTCGCCATTGGGATCCAACTGTGAGTAAAATAACACAGTGTTTTAAAATTCACATTTCTCAAAAGAATGACTCACCATTGGTAAAAACCAATGGTCAGTTAAAAAACATAATGTTGGGTTCTACCATAAGTGAATACATACTTAACAAGTATGAGTCTCAAAATACTCGAAAAAGGAAAACCCAATAACGACGGATGAGGAAATTTATTTTCTTATGAAGATTCAAGGAACAAGATAAACAATGTCATATGATGATATATCAATATAATAAAAATAGGTCATCACATTTAAAAAGATACTGATGAAATATATTTATTAACTAATAAAAAATGAAAATAATAAAACTTAAGGATTCTCAAATGATTATAGGATACAATATCAATGGATACATAGATGATGAAAAAGTGGAATTGAATATATGTTTAGCTTGTAATATGATGCAATATAGAGAAGAATAAATAATTATTAACTTAAGATAGAGAATAAGAGCTGGATAAAGAACAATATAACTAAGGAATATAAGGATGTGATAGAAGGGAATTCACTAGATAATTAATTATTGAATAAAAAATAGTGGGTGAAGAAGTCATGTGGATATAAAAATAACACTTGTGAGTTAAAAATTTAGAGAGAATATAATGTATGTAATTTTAGATTACTTGCAGCGGAAGTGACCAAATAGCTGGGAGAAAATGAGAAGTGATTATTCATACAAGATTTGATATCAGTTAAAAATATGAATTCCACATGAAATTATAACCAACAATGATGCACAATATATCATAAAAAATTAATTATATATCACCTAGAAGAGAAAAGAATTGAAAACATGGCATGCGATCTTGAATAAATCCTATAACTAAACTATATGTTTACTCACTCAGACCATATAAGGGGGAACACATGTTTCATGTGTTCACAATGCTATCTAGAATCATGATTTTCTCTAGATAGTAATGTTGGACCCCTCAACATGGTAGAACATTAGCTCCACCCAAAAATTGTTGAGCTTCATTTTGGGGTCTGTCACACATAAACAATGAATTAAAAAAATAACAAAAATATGTTGAAACCAGAATATTAATATAGGTTACTAGTAAATAATATTTGTTTACTAAATAAGATATTATAAATTATTATTATTTTTTATTTATAAAATCAAAATGTGTTATTAAATGTTAATAAAACAATTAAATCAAGATAGTCATGACAATCAGTTCCCTATTTGTTTTTCTACAAAAAAATAAATGCATTCCCTCATTATAGAGATTTATCATTCTATGAAATTTTGAATAACTCACTTTTCAAACTAAATAATCATTGTGAAATATATCTACAAAATATTAATTTCTTTAACATTATTCATTTGGAGGTGTTTTTTTACAAAGCTCCCCAAAATGTGATCAATTTCCTTAAAAAAATATTTCTCCCCCTAGCCCCCTCCCCTCAACACCGCCACTCACCCCTGAGATCACCCGACCCCGAGCCATTTCCATAGTGGTCCCCATGCCCCAATCCCCACCTCAGATTTTTTTATTTCCCACGATCTCCATGATCCAAAATAGTTTCCAATTGTCCAGTTATTTTTCCCCTCCATGTTTCTCATGTCTCCCAAAACCCCGTAAAAACCTCACCCTCACCAGCACTCAAGCCCCATTGACAGTCTTCTATTCCAATTCTCATTCAAGAATTGTTTTCTTCTCGATCAAATTTATCCCTTAGTTGTGATCATATTTATCCCAACCATAGGGTATGGTTGTTACATCATACCTTCTTATTACTCATTTCAGGGATGTACATATTATCCTAAAGATTATTTTATATCTTCTTCAATGTTGTATATTATACACCTTCAATTTCATGAAAATTCCCCAATTATTGACCATTATGTTCTTTAACCATGATATCATTCCTAAATTAATTAATTTTTTTAGATATTAAATGACATTAATAATAATTTTTATCATTATTTGAATGAAAAAATATTTTTCACATAATTTTCATTGAATATGATTGTTATAGAATTATTTTCATTGATATATTGTATTTTAGTTTACTATTTACGTTTATTGTTTGACAGACTGTCCAAATGGATTTTATTATTTAATAATTAGATTTAGAATTGATATCTCGTTTTCTAATGGTATTCCAAAATATTTTCCAAAATATAAAATTGTAATATTTTTTTGTTAATGATCTGTTACAGGTACCCTTATACAATTGATATGATTATTTTTCATAATGAATCCATTCATGGAAGATACCCATTATCTATATTTCATTTAAATGGTTGAGATAATCCCTAGTGTAAGACATATTTGTTATTGTGTGATTGAGGGAATATTTTTTAGAGGTGTTAAGGATTTGAGTCTTTCTTAGTATTTCACTTATGTATAGAATATATGAATTTTTATATTATTGTTTATTACTAATAGTTCACTAAACCACATTTTATATACAATGGGATTGAAGAGTAGATACGGGATCTTCAAAAGACACATTCAACACTAGTTTAGTATCAGGGTATCCTTACTGATCCTTATTATGAATATTACATAATTTTTTATTTTTCCTCTCAGTAGAATGATGTAATTTATGACCACGTATTATGGTGGTCAGATTAAATGAAAATGTAAATATGGTTGAATATGTTTAGTATATTATAGACTTTATTCTCATATTTTAGTCACTCCATAAATAACTACTACTTGAATCTTTGATATGGTTTTTTATATTATTTAGTGATAGTATCTTACTACATACATTTCCCTTGCTTTATATCATAATAATTGATTTTTTTATTATTCCTAACATTATTTAATTCTTTTACCTTCTCCAGGGATCTAGGATAATTATTTTAAAATTATGGTAAAATGTTTAAGAATGGTTCATAACTAATTTTTCCAACTATTTCACATAGTTTTTTATAATTTAATCTATTTTGAAAATAATTTAAACTTCACCACTTTAATAGAACATTTTTATATTAAATTGCAATGAAATTGTGATTTTCATTGAAATATAAATCTAGAAATAATATTTTAAAATATTGTTTCTAGGATTATTTATATATATATATATTAATGTATTTCATATGATGCTCTATCACTATTTAATACTTAATGAGGTTAATTATATCACCTATAATTATCATTTAAACTTTAGTATCACATTCTGATTTATATTTTGGTCAGAAATATAGTGTTCATGGTTATAATTCATGTTGGTGATTTATTGTCTCACATGAAGATCTATATTGTAATATTTACCTTCTATTCGTTATTCACATCAACCATGAAAACAATTATTTATGTGCCTTGTATTTTTTATTGGTGTGCGCAGATAGGATTACATCGTACACTTGTGAGACAATAATTTGTGAGTAGAGTACAATATTGTCCAATTATGTCTATGAGAGTTATCCCTTGATGTTTTATTGTTATTTTTTTCATTGAAATACTTGATTACACTTTTTAAAATTATGTTTTTTTTATATTAATTGTAATTAGAATATTTTTTTTCATTAATCTGTCTAATATATTTAAATATATTCTTATTCATTTAAAAACTAGTATATATGGTCTAACATATCCTTGAATAATGGGTGATTGGAAATAGTTTAATTCCTTTAAATAGTAATGTCTGACCTTCAAATGTGATCTTATTCAAATACATAGATCCTTAAATTGGTTTTCAATGTGGATTGTGAAAAATGATTTTCAGAAATTAAATTAAATAGAGTTTTTAAAATTGTTTTTATTTAAATAAATACATAGGTGATATGATTCCTGATTCAATTGTTATGGCCTTGTTGATGAAAAATATTTAAAATATCATCTATGTGGGAAATCAAAAATCATCCCAATTATTGGTCAATTTATTAGAATGATTTTAGATGTTACACTGATAGGAATGATATTCTTTCAGGGACCTAAATATGTGCTATTGTGTATTGAAATTTTTGATCCATTTACCAGAGATAACTAAATACAAACAAATAGACCTATGATACTCCAAATTCTTAATGGGAAATATGCTAAAATATATCATAATAAATTCAGAAATTTATATTCATCAATAAGTATCATGGCTCAAATATCTCAAATTATGGGGTCCGTTTGAGAGGAAAATGATACCCATAATAGCCACTGAAATAATTCAATCCTTAATTTTTACGTTCTAAAATTGTTTAGTACTTCAGGTAATTATGGTACCCCCAAGGGAACATTGGAAGTTATTTGGAAATATCCTTTCATTTTATGGATCTTGTGAAACACCGATGGATCTTTTTGAGGGAATCATCATCCTACTGGTATTGGCGCATTCATCATAGATCTCAAGGTGATGATCATGGTATCCTTTTGGACCATGTTTATTGGATTCATCTCTTGAAGATGAAATTTTGGGCCTCATCAAAGAAATTGATACAGAAAATGAAAGAGGATTGAAAAATTTATGGTTTGACTATGATGCAACAACCCCAATATAAGACGTTAAGGATGATAATGATAATTTATCATGAAAAATATCGCACCACAGATAAAGAGAATACATTATCTATCATTAATGAACTCCATTATCACTAATGTGTATCATGATACAACCTATCACCTTTATGGTCTTTCAAATAAATTGGTAAATTGTGCGAACATTACCCACAATGTTTTTCTAATTGAAGATGTTTAACCATCCTTTGAAATATATTTTACTAAAGTACAATCCTTCCGATTAATATAACCATGTTTTTATTTATATAAATGTAGTATTCCAATAACAACATGTATATTAGAATATATTTTTAAAATATAATAATGTATATATTTTTAGATTATTAATACTATTAATCGGGCATAGTATTTAGAATATTTGACATTTCTTGTTCGATGTCCTATAAAACAAGATATAAATTTCATTGCTTACAATTCCATTGGTTGTAAATTCTAGACAGTAGATCGGGAAGATCGATTGAAAAAACAGAATAGTTGTATGTTGAAAAGTTCCAAATTGGGAATAGTAAAATTTGACGGATATTATTGAATTAAAATAGAAGGATAATTTTGGAGATCGTTTATTCAAATTACATTTTTTCGATATTACCATAAATATTAGTAATGAATCCTGGGAATTTACCTATTTTAACTCTATTCTCTTGATGGATTTATGTGATCATTAATTACATGATCTTTATATCTTTTCATCAAAATAAAAAAAATGTAATATTATGATTATGATTTCATGGATTAATCATGGATTTAATTTTTTCTCATAAAACATTAAAAATTATATGAAATGGGTCTTGAAGTGGAATATTCATCATCTAACATTGAATCTCATCAATAGTAGTAAACAACATCATTTGTTCACCATGATATTGAAAATATATGTTTTTCACGGGTGGATATATTAGGTGATGTATTGATGGAGAAATAAAACCACGTGATTTATAGTGAAAATGGATATATATCCTTCATATCTTAATTTATCACCAACTAATATTATATGTTTGTAATTAGTTTTTGTAGCAGTATATATTTTATATTTCATCACTATGCACTTATTATCAATTATATATATTTTTATTGGTTTTTTTTAAATATATTTTCTGAAGTTAATTTTCATTTATTAAAAGAAAGTAATTCCAATGATTTTTTTTATAATCTCAATATTATATTCCTGATAAAATTGGAGTGTTAATGTTATAGGTTCCAATTTTATGTGAATAATGTAATTTTACTTTTTTAGACTACTAAATATTTTCATAAAATATGCATACAATATTACTTAGGAGTAAAATAGGAATATTTTAGATGTCTAAAATCTGAATATAATAATTAAAATTTTATCATTTCCCTTTTTTGGGGTCCCCAAAAATGACGAGGGATGAATATTTGGCTCTATTCAAGTATAGCTATTGACGGATCTGGTTACCCTCCCATTATATATGATAATTTTATAAATGATCCATTATCATTGAAAATTGTAGCATTTGATACAACGATAAATGTAAATTTAATAAATTATCGTGTAATTAAACGTTGTTAAGTGGTCAAATTATAAAATTTTAAAAATGAATCACATTTTATAGATGTTGAAGCATTTTACCTATACAGATATTATATCACAAATGTGGACAACAAAAAATTTTTATAAGAAATATATGGATTTTAAATGTTGATTATGGAATGAATTGAACAATTCTTCATCGAATACTCAGATGTTCTATTATAAAGAACATGAAGAAGTACCTATGCATAAATATAATATTTTATTGACAATCTTCATCATTAGAATCACATTTTATTGATATATATATTATTTTATTTATCTCATTTAACAACTGTACAAGAATTTGACTTAGATAATAAATTTTAAACTATAATATTTAATTACATGACATTTATTTTATGGAAATTCATTGAAAAATTCATAATGTCAAGAAAATGAAATCATCCCCCACTTTACCATATCAATGATTTAAAAAATGTAGTGACTATGATAACATTTTAATTATTTAAAATTTTAATATGATAAAATTATATGTTTCAAATATGAAATTATTTATTTATTTTTTTCATTGTTGTCAAAAGATTGCATGCACAATAACCCTTTAGCCAAACATTGTATAGATGATTATACACAATCTAATATGGGATATTTTAATGATCCTTCCAAATAAGATGGGAAATAATTTCTTTTTGAATGAAATTTAATGTTTTTTGTTTTCAAAATCATAATATATATTTCTTCAAATATGACTAATAGTTGATTTAGGGGTAAAAATATATGAATAATTGATTCCATTCCTATAAAGTTCATCTTGGTGTCCCAAGATGATCCCATTTTCCAATTTGTTGTGACAATGTATCCATGTTGTGTGCATGGGATGTGATTGTGACCATTATATTTAGATGTGTTTGGAAGGCCACTAAGGATTTCAGTGGCAAGTACTCATTGTTGTAGTTACTCCCTAAACCGAGAATATCATACAAAATTTGTTTTAATGAAAAAAAAACACATGAACATGGGGATTATATAAAAATGAAATATGAAATGGTTGAATCCCTAAAGAATGTGTTGATTGAATTATATCAGAAGTCAAATATGCATGTCCCTGATGATATTTCTTTAATATATGGTAGTGGATAAATAAATCAAACTTAAAAATTCATTTTTTAGAGAAACAAATTATTAAATTCAAGTTAAATTTAAATATAAAACAGTAGTTTATTATAAATATTAATGTTATGTTGGTGCCAGTAGATGGTTTTATAGATGGAGACTAAGAGGGTGTCGATCAATGATCAATGGGAAGGGATTTCGGTAAACATTTGATCTAAATATGGTGTGTAACAAAAAAATGACATTATAACAATAATATGGTGATTTATAAACCTTAATGTGGTTTTTGAGAAGAATATATGCATTTCCATTACATTCCATGAAAATATATATTCTTTATTTAAATTGATATGTTTTATTATGATTTTTAACTTATTATTATTTTCAATAAATATTCTGTAGATGATGAGTCATGACTCCCCCATTCCACTCTTATATTAAATATTATATAATTATAGATATTTTAATTTTTTATTCTTTTGGAATATAAATGATATTTCTAAATTGTCTTATTTATAATGAAAGGATTCCATATGGGTTATTTTATGGATAAAACATTATTTTCTGCTAAAAAATATGAAATTAATTATTATTTATTATTATTACTTATTACAGAAATAGTTTTCATATTAGGTATCAAATTTTTATTTAGTAAATCATTAATTGAAAATATTTACTACTCATTTTTCAAGAAATAAGTTTTTTATAAAAAAAATCTTATCAAAATATTTTTTCTCGAAACAACATTGACTAATTTTCTTCCAATCCATATGATTATCAAAACATAAAATCCATTTCTAAAATATTAAAATAATATTTTAATAAATATTTGATATTTCAAGAAACATTATTATCAATCATTAAATAATAACCAATATTTTCATTTATGGATATATTTTTAATTGATTCAGCACCAGTTACACATTAACACATTATATTAATGAATATAATATTTTTTAGTTTTTGATGTATATAATATTGATATAAAATTTACAAAATCATTAAAATTCATTTTCATCTTCAAATATGAAATAATGAAAAAATAATTGTTATTTCTGTTGTGTACTAAAAAAACCCAAAGGAATATTTATTTACATACTTGGGTCTATGAAAAAATTAATTAGAATCCTCACTATAAAGAAAAAAATAAGTTTTATGCATATCTATGGATGGATACACAGATGGGATTGGATTGTTTCATAATGATAAATTTATTCTAATGTGTTGAAATTCAACCAAACATATAGAAAAAATATAGGTACATATATATAAATAATTCATATTTTATAGTAGATTATACTCAAATAGATTTATATATTATTCTTATATAAATTTTTAAACATGATTATCTTTTAAATGTATCATTGAAATATCATATGTTTGTTAAAATTAAATATTTTCCTCTTTAAAAGAACATCGATAATCACATTCCATCATCCAAGTGTTTTAAAAATAAAAATAAAACATCCATATTAATTGATACACCATGGATGGTTTCTAAAATAGTATATACCATAAATCACTAATGTGTATGATTTTTAAACATCTTATAGATATTTCAGAAATCAACTGAGACATCATTAATACTACTAAACATGAGAAATATCTATCCAACCACCTTATGTAATTGCTACTAATCTGATGCTATATATAGTAATTTTCATAGGGTATAGACACTGTATCATTCATTTACCCAAAAATTTCAGTATCCCCTCCAATCGTTTTGGTGGAAATTCAATTCATCAACAACACTATCAATTATTATATTTTGGAAAAATTTCAATAGAGATGGTATTATGTATGTCACCCAATATCTCGTCATATTGGAAAATAGTTCAACTATAGATACATTAATATAGTAACTCCTTTCATTTAATTTATAAAATATTTTGGAATCTATATTGTAGAATTTTTTTTATTTTATAGATATGTATGTTTTATGTAAGAATACAGTTTTTAATTATTATTGTTATTTCATTTCTTAAATGAGTATCTCTTATTAAAAAATAAGAGGAGTTTTATATTCATATATATCACTATTCTCATTACATCATCCAAATTATCTAACCATATTATCAAAAAATCATTAGCCTCAAGTCATTTTTTCATTTTTCTTATACTCTATTCAACTATAAACAAAAATCATTGAACATTTATTTAATGAACCATATCATGGGATTTAAATTTTCTAGGAAATTTATCATATATTTGAAATCCATATTTCTTATATTCTATCACTTTCTACAAAAATATGTTTTATATCTTTGTCTGCCCTTTATCTTATGATTGTCCAAATCTTAATAAGGAGTATGGAAAAAATTATTAGATTTAGCTATCTGTCTCCGGGATCATTTTTTTTCAAACTTTAGCTTCATCGTACATAATTTAAAATTCCTGGAATTCATGAAATGGAAAAAATTTATAGACTTTCATTAAATTTTATTACGAAATTTTCCTTGGTGGTAAAAAATCATTATGATATTTGTTAACAAAATTAATGGGTCAAATATTTTGAAAAACTACTCTATGATGTTATCAAATGCGACACATGACATGGAAGGGGACACGGATCGAGATGCGTTCCTAATACTCTTTAGCTAGAAAAATGTGCCAAGAGAATCAACAGAGTGACAACAAGAATTGTTTTTACCAATATAAAGAAACAAATATAGTAAAATAATAATATATTATTAAAAAAATAAATATGATTACAAAATTGAACATCATTTACACATAAAATGAAAATATTAAAAAACTGAACAATGAAACTAAACTAGTAAAAATAAAAACCTAAACATGACTACAAAAACATATCAATGAGACCTTGAGGGTCACTCTATTTTATACAAGAACCCATCTCCCAAAGAGATGCAACCCCCGATTATACATTGGACCGACTAAAAAATTGAATGAACTATACTACCAAGTATTAAAACTCATTTGGTAAGTCTAGATAAATTAATTCTAAATGAACTTCTATTAAATGACAGTACATAAATTTTTGGGTTCAAATACAACATATAATTATATGATTTTCAAACTATTTTTTTAAAAGAAAACAAATAACAATCTACTACACTTAAAATTAAAAACAAAGATTTATTTTATAATGGATAATTATCTTCCTATTAAAAAAAGATGATGTAGAACAAAATATAATGTTCAATTTTTATATAAGTGAAACAATATTAAAAATTCATTCATTCACAAAAATTACTCCAATACATTTTCTAAAAAAACCACACTTTTTATTTCTTCCATGAAAACACCATAAATCAGGAGCATAGACAATGATCACACCATAAGGGCAATGGGATAACAATTCTTCAGTAACCATTACATGAATGAAAAATAAATTATCCACCAAAGATAATATTTTCCTAGTGGAAACACGGTATTACCTAGGAAAGCAATGGTAAATCTAGAACATATTATACATGATACTCTCTCTAAAGGCATGCATTTCCTGTTGACATCATAAGACCAAAATGATCGATCACACTCTACCTGGTATGAATAAGGGTTATAATCCCAATGTTAATAGTCTATACTAAGGGCCACTAGACAGTGAATAATCTAAACTGGTGCATCAACCATACTCAGTTGTAATCATAGATATTCTAGGTTTTCATTTTCTGTTCATAATGGGTCATTCCAAATAAAATAAAAAATAAATACCTACAATCCATCACCAAAGTCATACAAACTGGAACCAGCATAGCCACCACCACTAATATTCTATTTACATTAAACTATAATTATAAAAGGGAATTTTCAAACTGAGTACATTCCAACTAATCATCAACCAATAAGAAGAGTATCCCTTCCATGGAGGGACTTTTTATTATACCATTTTAAAACATACTATTTGGCCTCATAATTTTCACACATAAAATAATTTCTTAATGAAACACATAAAATAATCATTGATATAAATGGAACATATTGAAACCAATTTATGAAACCCAAAAAATAACATGAATTCCAAAAACACATTTACAAGATCCAACAAGTCATATCATCATGCACAAGGTGGAAAATACATAATACCACCATTTCAATCAATTAATATAAATGTGAAATTACATCATTTTAAATGAAAAATTAATTATAAAAATGTATATAACGAAATGATATCCATGGAAGATGAAAAAAATAACAAAATAATTGTATTCGTAAACTAAGTGGAGAAATAGAATGGGATCCATCATCATATCTGATCTGCTCAAATGAAGACCAACCAAAATGACTCCACAAATGTTCTGGGAAGCAAGAACATCAACATGAAACACTATGAAGGAATACCCTCAATTTATCACAATCATAGGTTTGAGAATTTTACAAACCTGAACACCAGGGTTAGATGCGAAGGGGAAGATTGAAAAAACAAAAAAGTGTTAGGAGAGTGGACTCATGAGCATTCGATTTGAGTGATGAATCCCCATGAAACATTCAAAATCACCTTAGAGGAGGATGTATAAGACAGAGTGCTCTATGTGATGAATATTGGACAATGGAAAATTAATGAAGGTCTAAGGGGAGAATCCATAGTTAAAATGATGGAAAACCCCCCAATATACCATTTCCTAGGTGATTTTCATGGTCAGCTCAAGAGGTTTAACCTATCTTATGAAAACTGTGTGATTTCCCCCAATATAGTGTTTTACAGCCTAAAAATAAAGCTTACATGGTTAGATAAATAATTAAAATAATAGTGCAAACCCATGCACACATACCAACATGTATAAAGTAAATGTGTTCCATAGCCATGAAACCTTGTAAAAGTCATAAAAAATCACCAGTTTTCCCTAATACCCATCTAACTGAAGGGGATAAACCATCAAAAAACATAACCCATAAAAATGTACAACCAGTTGTGTTACAAACACATCTTCAAGCCACCACCTCTTGATACAATCCCAATAATAATAGACAATGCAATATATTATCCAAAACATCCATGACTGTCACATTAAATCAAGAAAACCCAAAATAGTAAATATAATTCTAAATGAACAAACACATGAGAGAAAAACTATGAATAAAAAGATAATTTGAAACAAAGGATGAAATTGAAAATAAGGTTAAATCAATTCTCCACACAATTATGCTTTCTCCCTCATAATGAAAAATAATTTCCAATTCATAGATCAATGGAAAAATATCACGCAATCACATGATTCAACATAAAACATTTAGAACGCACAAAAATCACAAATAATAATTAAAAACTTATAGATAAAATAAATATACAATCCAAAAGTAGTTCTCAATATATGATTGAATGCTCAATAAGTAATTCTAAAACCACATTCACACAACACTATTGGGCCTACCCAAAAATCGCAGCATAAAACTGGAATGAATGAATAGAAACAAACAACCAAAAACTAAACTTCTAATTAACAAGATACCATAGAGTTTATACATTATTATCAATATGAGGATTCCAAAATAGACTCCCCACCATTAAGAAACATTTATACCTATTATATCATATGATAAATATCAACAAGACCCACAGTGGTTATCCCCTTGAATTATTCTTCAAAATTTTGGAAACTCAACAGAAGTTAACATAACATTACTCCCCAACCTCAATAAAAAACTCCCCCCACAAGGTGGGAAACCAGGTTCACAGAAGAGGACCCTAATAAATTTCCATTCCCGCAATGATGAAAAAATCCAGATCAATGTCTCTCATTAAAATGGGGTTCTTAAATACTTCATATCTTCACTTCATGGAATATGGATAGATCCTTGATGTTTGAAGCAGCCATTTCCGTCAATTCAGGATCTAAACAACACTGATTAGGACTCTTCATTTAGAATTTCCCAAAACATTATGCCATTGAAATAATAATTCTCCTTGTATTGAAAAAATCCATTGAAACAATTCATAGAGAATGTAACACCCCAAAACACCACTAGATAAAACCATTACAACATAAAATCACTACAATGAGAGATTATATAAAATAATCCCAAATTATTCCACATTCATGAAAATTATATGAGGTGTCATTATAAGAGGTGGATATGGCCTGAGAATTCTTCCTAAAAACACCCTGAAAAAACTACTTCAATTTACCTAGGTTCCCACATGCATGTTTGGTCATCAATGCAATTGGACATGAAGAATCCATATGACAATTCTACCACACTAATTACACGTAAGGACATTACTTCCAAAAGAATTTGATAAAATAATTTATTTCCTCTTAATTACCATAATAACAGAACATTGATACATTACCCTTTTGCAGACAACACATCTCCATAACCTTTAATACCATCATTTTGACAGAAATGTACTTAATGATGAATGAATCATTGTTGAAATATCTAGTAAGATCATCCCGAGTCTTTTTTTGAGAGACCGAAATCAACCATTTCAAGGATGGACGTTTGAGTGTAATGTATGAAAACAATACCTATAATATCATATTATATTAATGTTTCTCTAAAATAGATGAAAAATGACCTAATTAATTCAAATTTTACAACAAAAATACCCAGTATTAAAACACCACAACAAATCATTATTCTCAAAACAAAAATAATTCCAATTGACAATAAAAACGTAATTAAAACATTTAAAACAGAACATTCAATCCATGTTTTAACTTATTAAAGTCACATAAGAACTATGAAAAGTTAGTCCACATAAATTTATAAAACCATGATAACCTTATTGAACAATATGGGAACTCACATGGTTTGGTTGCATAGTTTAGAAACAGTGTACCGACCAATCAAAAAGGTATTGTCTTCGGATAGTGGCGTTCTAGAAGATTAAAACATAGTTTTAAAAACATCATGTGTGATGTCAAATCTAAAAAAAGTAAACATATTACACGCACAATTAAATTGATCAAGTTTAATGGTCTTACCGAACATTTTGTTGACTGTGTGTTAAGAGGAAACACCTCAAAATCTCAAAATTTTAATTTGAATCACTCTAAAATAAAAGGATATATTGATAAAAAATCACAATAAAACTAATTCATCTAATTCCATACATTATCATTAATTACAAAAATCTTATTTGATCAATAATATTTTGAAAAATAATAATTTATAATTTTTTAGAATGTATTCAAAAAACTCCTCATAACTAATTTATGTTTTCCAATAAAATTATTTCAATAAAAAATTATTCTTATTATAAAAATACAATCCCTTTATGTCATTTAATTTTCACATCCTAAAGATTTATTTGGTAGAAACATACTTTTATAAATACATTTTTATAGTAAATTATGAGATTCTTATTTACACTTTCCAGAAGAATGTTGTTAACACATTCAATTCAGGTTTTTTCAATTAAAAAAAACAACTTTCGAAACAATTTTTTGAATCAATGAAGAACCATAAGAATTCACTTGGGGGAACTATTGTATATGGGTGACTTTTCCATATGGTTGGAAGAGATATGATAGTTACGCTACCACCAAAGGTATACATTTTGGACCATGTCCCTTGTTCCACAAGGATTTTGAAGCCCTGTGAGCTCACAAAGACCACATTCCAAACTCTATATTCATTTCCCAACACAAAAAATATACCTGAATAAAGAGAAATTAAAAATAATATATTTCACATGAAATCATAAGGATTAGAATGAACAAGGTTTCATGACTCCCATTATATTCCTACCTATTGAGTCTTGAAATTTAGACTCCATCTACTGTGAAATCTCAATGTAATAAAGGGTTTTATAAAAAGAATGGTTCTTTAAGTAGGTGAATTGCTTTTATAACATTTTTTCCCAAACCATACTTGGATGAAATCTGAAGTGATAGTCAAACCGGAATAAGTCAAGCCCCGAGAGGAAATCCTGATCCTCCCTTACTGGAATGAAGCACTAAAAAAATAGTAGAGTGATGATGATAATGATTTTGAATGATATAAATAAACAAACTAGACAGATTAATATATAAGCATCCCAACATAAATATGATAACCAAATTGAATATCATTTACACTTGAAATGAAAATTAAAATATACTAGACATCATATATAGATTGTAAAACCCCAAAAACTAATCATAACATACAATACCTCTTCATGTGACTCTGAGGGTCACTATCCAACCGATAGAAAACCATAACCTAATGAAATCAAACCTGGGATGAAACGTACTACATAAACACAAAAAAAGATATAATTATAAGTGTCAATATTAAAAATAGGTAGGTAAGCGTGGAGAAATATACTCCCAATTCACTTCCTTTAAATTATTAAACATAAATTATAGGTTGAAAATATATAATATAAATATGTGGATTCCATATATTTCATTTTAATGAAATCAAATCACAATAAATTTCCCTCATAATTTAAAACAATATTCCATCTATAGATGATTATTATGTTATTAGGGGAAATAGTAATGTGAACCAAATGGGAATATACAATTTTCATTCAAGTGAAAAGTGGGGAGACATTCATTCTTTCAGAACAATTTTTTGGAGCCCATTATTTCCGAAACCACGTATTATAATTTTACCATGAAAACACCACAAACCATGAGAATAGAATTTTATCGCACAACATGGGTATTTAGATAGAAATACTCAAGAAACCATTACAGGAATGACACCTCAATACTCCAAAGAATATAATATAGTTCCATAGGAAACATTGGAATACATAGTAACTCATAATAAATGTTAGAACATCCAATACACATTACTCATCCCAAACATATCACTTACATAATGACATCAACATAACCAAATGCTTGATCACATCCTACCTGGCCTGACTAGTGGGCACAATCCCAAAGAAAATACCCCATAATAAGGTCCACTAGCAAGTATGTAATCTAAACTGGTGTTGGAATTACTCTCATAATTCTTTATAACTATTATATATTGTCATTTCAACTTCACAATGATGGTGTTCCAAACAATTGATGAGTAGAATCATACATACAATACATCATAGAATTTATATAAACCATTACCTCACTGGCCACCCCATTGAATAGTCCATGGAATTTAAACTGTCACTATACAGGGGAAGTCCCAAAATGAAGACATTCCCATATCTTTTGAATCAAAAAGGTCAAGACCATCTCCAAGGAGGTTTTTAAATTAAGAACATTTTTTTGTTTTTAATCAGGCCACATATAATTTTCACATATCCATCCTTTTCATAAAAAAAAGAAAATAAATTACACTTTTCCACACTATAAAAATATGGAAATACATTTGTTAATCCTAAACGATCAATTCAAATCTAACCGACATCTATAATATAAAATTGGGCTTTACATAATTACCTTGATGTGAAAAACCAAAAAACTACCATTGCAAAGAATTAAAATCAAGGAGAAATATCCTCATTCATAAAAAATCTTTATTCTAAAAACCACCCCTAACTAACATATATACATTACAAGATTAAAAATCAGATAGCTAATGTATTCTTAATTTTATGTGTGAAATGTAGGGAATCATAACTCATATCCCATTATATTTAATGAATCCTACATCAAATGAATCCAGAAGTCTTTTAGTTTGTATGAACACCCACAAGGAATCCTAACAAGTAAAAACCCCAATTTCCCCCCACACTAGGTATGAAAATCAAACAAGGAATTCCAAAAAAGACTATAGGAGAAGAGGAAAACATAATAAATGAAATGAAGAAGGATATGGGAGTCATTAACATTCGATACATGTGATGAATCACCAAGAAAACACTTAAATATCAACATGGATGACATGTGTAATAAAAAATTATCAATTGGATGCATATAGGATTGGGGGATGAATGGGTTGTCAAATGGTAGAACCCCTAATTATAAAAATGAAATAAAGTCTCCAAAATATCCTTTTCGGAGTGGATTACATAGTTACATCACACCGTTTGACAAATCATGTTAAAAACATGTGATGTCCCACTTTTTATTTCTATACGGGGAGCAAACATATGATTCATGGGTTATTAAACATGGACAAAGTGTGTGACAACATGAAAACATACCCGTAAGATAAACTATAAGTGTTACCATGAAAAATGACCAAAAAACACCATTTTGACCCCAAACCCATCTTACTCATAGGAGTAGACTATCTAACAATAATACACCATAAAAATGTTCCACTAGGAGTGCCACAAACTAATTTTACCATCCATCTCCCTCTTATAGCATCCCACTAAAAATTTAAAGTCCAAACACAATCGAAATCATCCTAGGATCAGAATATATATCATGAACGCCCATAACACAGAATATAAATCTTGAAAAATAGAACACAAGAGGAAAACTAAGAAGAAAAATAAATTCTAAAGTGATTATGAAAATGATATTCTGGGTGTGAAAAAACATCTTCACCGATTTCAATGGTAGTTTTCCAGTGTAGACTCATCACTTTCCCTTCAATTTTGGACAATCCCTCTTGGATAATCATTCAAAATATGAGAGATTCATGTTTAGTCAGTATTAATAAAGACTCTTCATAATTGTAGTTTAATTATTCATTAACAAAGGATATATTAATATAATGTTGTTAAAATTTAACCAGTTATTTTTCATGGTTTAGACATCATTTTATCCCACTCTATGTTGTAGCTATTTATCAACTCACTCCACAGTTTTTTTACAATGAATCATATAATCAATAATTGTATATTTCATATCAGTATGTTTTTTTCTAATAAATAATGTTCTTTTTTTATTAATGTTTGGATTATTTTGTTTTTTATTAATCTTTATCTGTGTTTTTTGTCTCGTTGTTCCTAGACAATAGATTATGTCGCTGTATGGTTTTTTGAAACAATATACAACAACGGTTTTAACACCATATATTTCTTCCACAATTTTTGGAATGGTAAATTGATGCTAAAAGAAAAAAATTCCCTCCATATAAACATTGTGTGAATGTTTGAACACACAACTACAAACTTGAAATCACTGATGTGGGATTGATTTTGGCACTAGCTTTAATAGTTGTTTTTGAAAACTATTGTAGAACCACATGGTTCTGGTTTAAACAATTTTTAAATAAAAAATAACCTTTATAAGTTGATTTTGTTGTTGTGTTTATATTTTATAGAAATGTTAATTCCTATAATTATTTCAAATACTCCCATATCCTGTAAAGAAAAATTAGTCAAATGCTGGACCCTATAAATCATTATAAAATGTATATAACATTTCATACGTCTAGAATCTCATTTACCAAAAGTTTATTGAATTTTCTTAATGTGAGGAATCATTTCCATATATAGTATAATATGATTTAAGATAATATATTTCATAATAGAATGGGATGTACATATATTTACTATATCATTCATAAGACCAGAGATTAAAAGGATGGAAACTCTCACCCATTGAAAGACCAAATAAATACACCTTGAATATATTCTATTTTTCATACAACTTATTAATAGGTCCTCATGGGTACACTTTCCTTCACTATTTTTGAGTCATCATCTGTGTTGTTTATTTTTCCCTAGTGTCAAATTTTATCTCACCTTTAGGGGGGTACTAATTTTCTAGATGAGATCAATACATCTGAGAAAAAGATAATCATGAGACATTGGATACATTTATAGTAGTTTCTTAGGATTATAGCATCAAAACATTCGATGTTCCCCATTTTACCAAAATTTAATTACTTATGAGATGGTTTCATAAAATAACATTTCATATTAACCAATTATATTGATTGGATATAACCATGTACAATATTTGTATATAGAAGATATCAAACTCAATATTTTAATTAGATCTATGTTTTCATGTTTCCAAAAATAGTCCTCAAAAAATGATTGAATGCTCAAGAAGTAATTCTATAACCACATTCAAACAACACTCTTGGGCCTACTCAAAAATCCCAACATTAACATGGGACAAAAGAATCGAAACCATAAACAACAAAATAGACTACCAATTAACAAGATACCTCAGATTTTAAATCATATTATCAATATGGGGATGCCCAAATAGACTCCTCACCATTAGAAAACAAATTTCTCTATTATATCATATGATAAATATCAATGAGACCTGCAGTGGTTATCACCACAATTTATTATCGAAAAAATAGTAAAACGAACACAAGTCAATATAGAAACATTACCCAACCATAATCAAAAAATCCCTACAACAAGGTGAAAATCCAGATCCTCATCATGTGACTTTAATAAATTTAAATTCCTGTAATGAAGACCAAATCATGATCAAGGTCTCTCACACTAATAGGTTTCTAAAATAATTGATATATTCACTTCACAAAATATGGATAGACCATTGGTGTTTGAAGCATCCATTTTCTAGAAGTCAAGAGCTGAACATCACTGACTAGGACTCACCATTCAGAATATTCCAAAACAATGTGCCATTGAAATAATAATTCTCATGGTATTGACGACATCCATTGAAACAATTCAAAGAGAATAGAACACCCCAAAACACACCAGATACAACCATTACACATAAAATCATTACAATGAGATAATATATAAAATAATACAGAATAATTATTTATTCATGTAAATTAGATGTGGTGTCATTCTAGGAGTTGGATATGGCATGATAATTCTTCCAGGAAAAAACCTCACTATACTGTTGAAATTGACCAAGGTTCCCAAATTCATGGTAGGTTATCAGTGCACTTAGACATGATGAATTTATATGACCATTCTACCACACTCATTACACTTCAAGATATTGATTCCAAAATGATTTGATAAAATATTTTAGGGCCTCTTAATTTCCATACCGCCACCACCATCTCTAGTCTACAACCCAATAATATGACTATAATTCCATTCATAAGTTCCCTAGAGTGTAGGTAAGTGTAAGATTCAACCCATGTATTAACATATTTATGACACCTAAGATCTATGAACGATTAGGCCACATAAATTTTAAAAACCATGCGAACCGTACTGGACATTATGGGAACACACATGGTTTGGTTTCACAATTTAAAAAATGTGTTCCAACCATGTGGAAATGTTTTGTCTTATGATAGTGTCTTCATGTAATAATAAAACATTATTTTACTAACCATGTGTGTGTTGTGGAACCTCAAAAAAATAAAAATAATTCCCGCACAATTAAATTGATCATGTTTAATGGTTTTACAAGACATTGTGTTGACTGTGTGTTAAGAAGAAACACCCCAAAAACTCCAAATTTTAATTCGAAGCACCCAAAAAATATATATTGATAAAAAATCACATTAAAAGTATTTCGTATCATTCCATACATTCACAATAATTACCAAAATCATGTTTCATCAAGAATAATTTTATAAAAAACTCATTTATTATTTTTCAAAATGAATTCCAAAAGACTTTTCATAACTAATGTATGGTTTCCAATAAAATTATTTCAATAAAATATGATTTTTTTTAAATCCAATCCCATTAATAAATTTTCATTTCACACCATAAAGAATCATTTTATAGAATCACAATTTTCTAAATCCTTTTTATAGTAAATTATGATAATCTGATTTACACTTTCTAGAAGAATGTTGTTAGAACATTTAATTAAGTTTTTCACAATTTCAAAACAACAGTTTTCGAAAAAAATTTCCGAATCAATGAAGAACTGTAATATCTCACTTAGGGGAAATAGTTTCTATAGCTGACTTGTCCATTTGGTTTACAGAGATATGACAATTACGCCACTAATATAGGGATTCATTTAGGACCATGTCCCTGGTTCCGAATTTATTTCAATGCCCTGTGAGATCCCAAAGACCACTTTCCATACTCCATTTTGATTTCCCATCACTAAAAAATAAAAATGAATCAATTGAAAAAAAATAGATTTCCCATGGAAAAATGAGGACCTGAATGTACAAGGTCCATGCCTTATTTTATATTCCTACCTATTGAGTCATGAAATAAAGACACCATATAGAGTTAAATTCCAATATAATAATGTGTTATCTAAAAAATAATGGTTCTCTATGTAGGTGACATTATTTTATAAAATATTTTCACCAACCATGCATGGATGCAATATGGTGTGGCAGTTGACCTGGAATAAGACTAGGCCCGAGTGGAAATCCTGATCCTCCCGAGCTGGCATAAAGCACTTTAAAAATCAGTATAGTGATGATGAGAAAGATATTGAATGATATAAAGAAATATAAGAAAAAGATTAATAATTGAGAATCCTAAAATAAATTAGAAAACCAAATTAAACATCATTTACACTTGAAATAAAAATTTAAAAATACAAGACAGCATAGCCACATATGAAAACCCCAAAAACTAAACCTAACATACAAAACCTATCAATGTGACTCTAAGGGTCATTATCCAATCCATAGACAACCATCCACAAAATAAATCAATCTTGGGATGAAACCTACAACAAAAACATAAAAAAAGATATAACTATATGTTTCAATATTAATAATCGTTAGGTAAGTCTGGATAAATATACTCACAATTCAATTCATTTAAATTATTAATAAAAAATGATTGGTTTCAAATATATTATATAAATATATGATTTTCACATATATAATTTTAATGAAAACAAATAACAATCGATTTTCCTCATTATTGAAAATAGTATTTCATCCATAGATGATAATTAAATTCTTAGGGAAAATTGGAATGGGACCAAAATAGGAATTATCAATTTACATTCTTGTGAAATGTGTGGAGACATTCATTCATTAAAAACATTTTTTTTCAAGCCCTTTTTTATAAACCACGTATTATATTTTTACAATGAAAACACCACAAACCATGAGAATTGAATTTTATCGCACTATAAGGGTATTTAGATAACAATACACAAGAAACCATTACAGGAAAGACACCATAATACTCTAATGAATATAATATAGTTTCATAGGAAATAGTGGAACACATGGTAACTTCGAAGAAATATTAAAACTTCATATACAAATTAATCATCCCAAAAATATCACTTATATGGTGATGTCATAAAGACAAAATGCTCAATCACACAATGAATGGCCTAACCAGGGGGCACAATCCCAATGAAAATACTCCATAATAAGGTCCAATAACAACTGTGTAATATAAACTATTGTATGAATCATTCTCAGAATTCATTATATTTATTCTAGATTATCATGTCATCTTCACAATGGGGGATTTACAAAAAATCTGTTAGACAATCCATACATACAATCAATCATAGAATTCACATAAAATGGTACCAATTTGGACACCCCATGGAATATTACCTTGCATTTAAACTATCATTATATAGGGGGTGTCCCAAACTGAAGACATTCCCATATATATTTAAACAACATTGTGATGACCAACTCCAAGGAGGTTATTTTTTTGAGACAATTTTTTACATTCAAATCTGGCCACATATAATTTTCACATATCCAACCATTTCTTAAAAAACCACATAAATTACACATTTCAATATAATTAAAATTTGGAAACTAATTTTTTAATATTAAACAATAAATTAAAATAGAAAACACATCTATAATAGAAAACTATACATTTCATAAAGCGGTTGTTGTGCAATAACCAATACAACCATTGAAAATAATTAAAATAAAGGTGAAATATCCCCATTCACATCAAACATTGATTCTAAAAACCACACATAACAAACATATATACATTTAAGGATTTAAAAACACATAAACAATGTATTTATAAATTTAATTTTTAAATGTAGGAGATCCTAAATCATATCTTATTATCTTTAACGATGTATAAACAAAATGAATCCACGAAGGATATGGAATGTTAGAACATCCACAAGTAACCCTAAGATGAAAATCCCACAATTTCTCCCCAACCTTGTTATGAAAATCGGACATAGAAGTCCACTAAGACTAGAGGAGAAGAAAGAAACATAATAAATGAAATTAACAAGTAGAAGGGAGTACTTAACATTCGATCCATGTGATGAATCACCTTAAAAACACATAAATATCAACATAGAAGACTTATAGGAGATAAAATGATCCATATGAGGAATCATGATTTGTAGAAATAGATGGGTGGTCCAATGGTAGAACCCTTAATTATAAAAAAGAAAAAAATCACAAAATAACCTTTCCTTATTTGATTGCACATTTACCTCATATGGTTTGACAAATCATGTTCAAAACATCTGATTTCCCACTATTTAGTTCTACACGGTCTAAAAATGTTGGTTTCATGGTTTGTTAAATCTGGAAAAACTGTGTGGCCTTATGAAAACATAAATGCATGATTAAACTAACACTGTGACCAGGAAAATGTCCAAAAAATAACCATTTTCACCCCAAATCGCATATTACTCAAGGGGATAGTCAATCTAACAATCATACCCCGTAAATATGTTCTACTAGCAGTGTTACAAACCCATTTTGTAATCCCCCTCCTTCATATACATTCCCACTAAAAACATAATGGAAAAATAAAACTCAAAACATCATAGACTCACAATTTATATCATGAACACACATAATATGGAATTTAAATATGGAAATTCAGAACTCAGGAGGAAAACTATAAAGAAAAATAAATTTGAAATAAGTGGTTAAAATGAAAACATGGGTGTGAAAAATCATCATCCCAGATTTCATTGGTAGTTTTCCAGTGTAGACTCACCACTTTCCCTTCAATTTTGGAGACTCTCTCTTGGAAAATTATTCCAAATATAAGATACTAATGTGTAGTTGGTATAACTCAACGCTATTCATAACAGTAGTTTAATTATTTATTAGAAAATCATATATGATTATAATATTGTTGAAATTTAACATGTTATTTAACATAGTTTAGTCATTATTTTATCCCAATTTTTATTGTAGTTATTTATTGTCTCACTACAGAGATTTATTACTATGAATCATATAATAAATAATTATAGATTTCATATATTTGTGTGTTTTTTATAATCATTAATATTTTAATTTTGTTATTATTACAGTTTGGATGATTTTGTTCTTTATATTCCCATATCAATGTTTTGGTCTCATTTTTCCGGTGATATTGATTTAGTAGTAATAATTTTAAAAAAATATACAAAAATGGCCTTAACAATCTCTATTTCTTCAAAATAAATTTGGATGGTAAATTGATTATAGAAGAAAAAAATAAATCCAAATAAAAATTGTCTAACTGCCCGTAGAAACAACTATGAAATCAATACCACCAATGTGGGATAGATATTGACACCAACTTTAATAGTTGTTTTTGGAAACTATTGTAGGACCAGAAGGTTCTGGTGTATGTAATTTATAATAAAAAATAACCTTTATAAGTAGATTTTGTGTTCTGAATATATTTTATAGAAAAATTTATTCTTATAATTAGTTCAAATACTCTCATATCATTTAATGAATAAAAATCCAAATGATGGACCCTATAAATGATTATAAAACATTTTTCACATTTCATACCTCTAGAATCTCATTTCCAAAAAGGTTGATGTATTTTCCTAATGCGAGGAATCATTTCCATCTATAGTCTAATATAATTTAAGATAATATATGTAATAGTATAATGGGATGTAAATAATTTGACTATATCATTCACAAGTAACGAATTTATAAGAATGGAAACTCTCACCCATTGAATGACCAAATCAATCCACCATGATTATTTTAGTTATTTAATAAAATTTATTAATAGATCATCATTGTTACACATTGATTCTCTATTTTTGTGTCATCATATGTGTGTTGGTTTGTCCCTAGAGTCACATTATCTATAACATTTAGGGGGATACTATTTGTTTGGATGAGACCAATCCATCTGAGAAAAAGGTAATCTTGAGGAATTGGATCCATTTATAGTAGTTTCATAGGTTTATAGTATAATAATATTTAATGTTTTTTATTTTACCGAAATTTTGTCACTTATGAGATGGTTTCATAAAATAACATTTCTTATTCATCAATTATACAAATTTGAAACAACCTTGTATATTATTAGTATATATCGGAAATGAAACTGATATAGTCAATTAGATATATGTTTTCATCATTCCATGAAAATATTATTCTCTTTTATGTTTTTTTAGAATTTTTTTTCCCTCACTTGTACAAACATAACTAAAATTGTTCCCACAATCATATGCTTTTGGGATGTTTTTTTACAAAGTATCTATATTGATCATTTCTACATAATTATCATTAAAAATACCAATACTATGTAGTTAATGGTTGGACACAACCATACCTAATGTTTTCATGATTTAAGGTACTCTCTTGCAAAGGAATATATAGAGAAGTCAGATAGATATATATAAATCATATTATACTTAAAGTATTATTGATTTTAAGTCATTAATGTAATGAAATTTATCATCTATATGATCTTGAAGGGGTATGGGTATAATAAAGTTTTAAAAAAATTCCCTCAAACCATTCCAATTATATTCATTATATTTTTGAACCTAATACACTATATAAAAATTCTATCATGATTGGTACTGTTGAATTTAGTTAACTATTTTCACATTGATATTATTCAGGGTTCCATGAAAATTATTTATTCAATGAATCTGATTATTTCATGACTTTGTGCATTCCATAACCAAATCCTCCTGAAATATTCGTGGATAATGCTTCAGATATTCAAATAATGGATTTTCATGTCCTGGATCATGAAAAATATTTCCATCCAAAAGATCATGGATGTATTGAACAATACTCAATATAAGTATTCCATTAACATTTTTTTGTTTGAATGAAATTCTAAACCCTATCCCACATTTGATTTTTAATGATTCAAACTAGTTCTATATATCTAAAAACATATGCCATTTACAATTTGTTACCTAATTAAAAATATATATATATACTTTTGGATATTCCAAAATCATATAATAAAAAGATGTCATCAAAAAAGCCTAAAGTTATCAAAGTCAGTATTGATGATACAAACCTATGGAGATTTCTCTTTACCGTTTCATGATACACTACCCTCACCTTATAAAACTATAGTGATGAGATGAAGACAATCTAATAGTGTTAATGATCACCTTTTTTAACCAAACTATCAAATTAAATTAAATTTCAACATAAAATAGGATTTGGATGATTTCTAAAATTATACATTTCATGTTTTGAACCTTATTATCTCTAGAAATTCTATAATAATAGATTGAGCACAGTAAACCGATAAAATTTTTATCAAATCATCACCATCCCATTGGATTGGTAATATAAGGTTGTTCTTATAAAAATATGTTACATACCCTAGAAAACAAAGGGTTGTATTAAATACTACCAGATTACATTATCGTTGGAGGTTGTTTTTTCCAATAAACATTTGAAACCTACAGGTGACATAAATATTAATAATTACACGTTATTATATGATTTATGACCATTATCCCAGAAAATAAAAATCCATGATATTATAAAATGTTAGTTTAGGAGAATAATATATGATACAATATCTCAAAAATCCAAAAGTATATCCAAATGTATTGAAAACAATTTAGTATCTCTCCAAATATATAATCTGTAAAATTGAAATAAAAAAATCCACCTCCATCAAATGGAATCATGATTATATGATGAATAAATATGACATACTCTCTTTCTTGTCTCATAGGAATAAAATATTTACATATATAAAAATGAAAACATATAGAGGTTTTGTATTTAGAATAAGTAAGATATCTTCAAAAAAATCACACAAAAAATATTATTTCTACATAAAAATTCCATTATTTATATAACACAAGAATGAAAAAGGAACAAAAATAGTATATATTAGAGGAACATTTTATCATGATTTTATCATTGTTTGTTGCTATTGAATTATCATAATAGATTTTGATCAGAGACTTCTCTTCTTCTTCCCTTTCAGCAAGCTGTTGATTCATTTAAAAAAATCGTTTCAAATATTTAGTGGCTGTTTTAATTTCATTTTATTTACAATTATTTTCACGGTTATATTTTTAGAAATATTCTAGAAAAATTATGAGAGTAGGCGCTAAAAAAACGTATGATTCTGAGGTCCGGTGTTCCCATAGTGGTCCATCGAAATGTATTATGTTTTAAATCTATTGTGCAAGAGAGATATTCCTTATTAAGTGTAATAAAACATAAATTGGACCCTAGATCATAAATTATGTGGTACTGTTACACTTAGGATGGTGGGTATTCCCGAGGCGTGAATTAACATTAGTCAGTCTGGGCCTCCAATGAGAAATACGAAAATTTCATAACAGTAAATAAATTAATTAAGAAAAATTATTTTATTTTTCAAATACATATAAATCATGAACGATGACTCATATTGAAAATCATAGACAACATTTGGATTCGTAATGGGTTGTTTTCCTTAGGCGGATCCTAACATTGGTCGGCACATGTCCACTTTAGAATGTAGTTTTCAGGATGTGATTGCAAATAAAATAATAAAATAATGATTATTTTATTTTTAAATCCTATAACTCATAAACAGAAAGTCAGATTGGAAATTTGATTGTATTGTAGATATCATGATGGTGTGCATTCCTTAGGTGAAGCATTACCTCGACCGTAATAGGGCAAGGGTAAAAATTAATTTAGGGATGTTTTAAAAGATAATAATATAATCATCCAAAAATGATTATATATTATCTTATTCAGCGTTGAAACAATGAATAATCAATTTGAGTCAACTTCTATGTAGTCATTTCCCTTCATAAATGATCCTAATATAATGACATTGCAGCTCAACATAATATCAACATTGAATCTTGTTTCTCTAACTAATAACCTAACAAGGATACGTGACTATTGGATGATCATTTAGATTGATCTATGACTCTAGGGGGATATTTTTGGTAAATGATGAATAAAAAATAGTAGAGAACACCCCCTCTTATTTGAAGGATCTCACCAATGATGATGGAGGCGCAGATATGGATCACTCTTTAGAAGATCTTGATCATCAATGAATCCATGGTAGTGGATTATCCAATCCCAGTTAAGGGGATTAATTCTAATTGAATTCCATCATCCCACATTCATTGGTTTGTGCTATGAATACGAATCATCCCATGAATAGGTTTACCAAAGGATCGATCGCATATTTTGCCAGATGGGATTTTTATTGTGGGAATTTATGTGAGTTGGATTCACGTAATGTTTTTTGTTCTTCATCAAACCTTCTAATAACAAAGAACGATGCTGACTTGGAAAAAGGTCATGGTAGGTCTTTTGTGAGATATTTGTTTGTTATTATAAAAAACCTTATTCGTATTCTTTGTGGTGACGAAAATATGTGGTCCATGTGGGACCAAAATGGCGAGATATCCTGTGATATGAGTAAGTGTGCGATTACAATGTCAAGCGGCCCCCATCTGGCTAGCTGAAGAAAGGGAATTCCATGGTGTCAACGGAAGTTTGGGACTAGTGTGGGTCACAATGTTGGTGATGAGGTCTGTGAATATGTGGGACATGTCAGTGGTGGTGGACGCTGACAAGAGGCCACCGATTGTGGATCCCCGATATCCATTGTGGGTGGTGGACAGGAGCTGCCGAAAAGGCGTGGTAGAGGACTGCAGTATAATTGTACCATGATAGGGCCCACGATAGAGGTTACGAGGAGGATTCAATATGGTTGTGGGGCTTAGATGGGACTTGGAAGTGTCATGTTCGGGAAGGAAAAAGACCCCATACCAGTGTAGGCTACACCGAAGTGGACCAGGACACTGAGAGGCACGACTATAAAAAAACAAGAGTACCATTGTGGGCTAGGCCAAAGGACGACTGAGCAGTTGGGATGGACCCATGTCCCAACGGGCCAGGTCTAGTAGACCCCATTTGTCTAATTGAGCATGGAACCAATAGACCCCATTTATACAAAAAAGTATTATAATATCCAAATCGTGCGACCGATTGATAAGAAATTTTCAGTGATAGGACCCTCACGATGAGATAGTTTTTTTGATATATTTAAAGTGGGATTATTTGGATGTTTAGATATAACCAATACCTTGAGGGGTAGGTTCTCCCAAAATCATGCATGCGACGAGCATGAATCATACGACTGGTTGTGAGGAGAAGATAAAGATGTGTAGGTATTTGTTCCCCAACAAGCCTAATTAACAACCATGTCTAGGTGACCTAGCAGGCCTATGTGTCAAGCATGTATAGTTTTCACAACAAGCCTATGTGATGACCGGGTCTAGGTTCCCTATTAGACCTTAGTGACCAGTGTGTATAGATGCCACATCAAGCCTATGGGACTCATCTTGGATGGGTGTCTCAATTTTACAAGGAGTTCCACATTTACATCTATTAGTCATTCTTTTCATTCTAAAGATTTACACATGTGTGAGCTAACCCTAGTGACTCTATCGACTCTAATTCTTAGTGGCTATAAATTGTGTAACTCTTTGTTAGTCATAATTGTGTATTTCATTGTGGTATAACATTGTGGATTGGGGTCCCTATAAAGTATTGTTTTACTCTCCCCTACACGGGCATCACCTGTCCATGTCATGTCTGATGTAGGCAATAAATGCTTTGATGGATTCCTTGGTAGACTAGGGCATGGTGGTTCATAAAGTGACCTGACAAATGATATGTTCTTTTGCAGCTTCATATGGGTATTTCTATACCCACCATTAATGATGTCTTTTATACATAGTTGATCCAGAGACATGTAATTTTACATTTCTGTTTCATTTAGTCTTGTATTCTATCCCTATTTACATTAAGGTTTTCACTATCGTAACTTTTGTTTTACAAATTTTTTTCTCCATCCAGTATTTGTGGATTGGAGGTGTGTGTGTGTACAAGTACATATGAAATTCCTCCAATATGTTTGGGATATTCCTACTTAGTTCAAGTCACCATCCCTTAGCCTATGGGTGGTAGGCTTGGGGTAGTCACGGCACCGGCCTCAGGGGACGGGTCGTGACATTAATCATCTACGGTGCTCAATGAATTGAAATACTTTTTCTTTATTATAAAATAATAACACAATACACCAAGATAGAATACACCACCCAATGATGATTTTCTATATTCGGTTGATTCGGCCCAATTTTCATATGTATATCCCTATAACACTTGTTCATATTTATATTTTTATAGAAAAATGTAATCCACCATGTCATTGATATACAAAATTATTTTTTTATACCAAGAATGTAGATATGATTAATGTCGTTTTACTCGGCATATGAAAATAAAATATTGTCCTTATTATATTATGTACAAAAACATCCAATTTTCTACCTTATTTTTTTGACATTAACAACATTACCATTTTCATCTCATCAGGGTTTCATCTAGGTATCCACAATATTTATCATCTCTCAGAAAGTATCCATTATAAATATTCTCACAACCTATATAAAATATATGTATTTATATATAAATGTTCCATTATTTCCTTGTGTCACTTTGTTTAATGTGATCTACCATCCTTTATTCCATTGACATACACTGGAAACATTATCCTATGATAAATATCATCGATGGAATATTATATTCATACAATCTAATACATATTTAGCTGAACATATTAAAAAACATATATATTTTTGTGAAACATTCTCTTGGTGACTAAAAAACTCAAATAGTATGTTCCTCACCCAAATATACTCTACTTTAATATTCACAGATTAGAAAACCATCATTATTCTCTATATAAAATTATATTTCTAGAACCATAATTTGAAATTATGACATGAAATCTATATGAAAAACATTGAATTTTCTATAACTATTTATAGAAAATAACAAAAAAATATTTTCCATCAGGTGAAAATGACTCACCAACATTTATTAATTTAATATTGGAATAAATAATTATAATATTTAATATTTCTTTTGAATTTCCAATCCATAGAAAATTTTTTTGATCCAGAATGCCCTTTTGGACCTAAAAAATTTTATTTTCCAATATTAAAAGAATCTCCAATGTTGGATTCTTATCAAATTGGAAAATCTCTTTATTTGTTTTCTATAACAAAATCTCATCCACTGATAGATATTCTAGAATATTTTGATCTACCTATGATAAGATTAAATTTTTATGTATAACATTTATCCTCTTTTCCAGTACTGGCACTGTTTGATCAAATATGATATTGATTCCGACAAATTTCAACCAGAATCCTTGGAATTTGTATAAATGTATATCTATGTTCATAAATTACAATATTAGAATAATCTTATGATAATTCCTACATACTCAGAACTACCCCTTTTCCTCTTGTGTCACAATCAGTCTTGTCTTGGTGAAAAAGTATACTTATGACAATAGTTTATTTTTATATCAGGCTCTTAATTGTATAATAACCATTCTTCACAACATGATTCTTCGAAATAATTATTTAAAAAGTATTGTTATTTTGTACCAAAATTTAATTATTCTAATTCAATCTATGAATTTATGGACTTTTGATTATTATTTTCACATGTATCTCCATTTATCATAAGAACCAATCCCCTCTCAATACACATAGCCTCCATATATTTTATCTACCCATTAGTGATTCACAACTTAAAATATATTTTAAATAATTATGTGAATGGGGGTAGGGTACCTCTATAATCACTATATACTCCACAATATTTTGGGATCTCTTTTCATGTTCCATTACCTTTCCAAATTTTTTCCATCTACAATATCATTCCAAATGCCCATTATTAGAAAATATAAAAAATATGATGTTATAAATATACAGGGAATCAACATTTCGTGAATGATATTTTGAACTATTGAAATTTATTCTACTGATGTTGATTCCTTCATCAACATGACACACACTTGGGGTGTGTACCAGTATTCCATAATTGTAATATTTCATATCTACATTATACTACGAGAAATTTCTTTTATATTTCCTATAATGAATCTTCTTATTATAAAATTAGAAATATTTATATTCTCTATTTCTGAAATATATTAAAATTAATTAGAAATGAATCTTAAAATATGAATATACACCCCACATTAATAAATAAAATTTTTAATTCATTCAAAAATTATTTAATATATGTTTTTATATCATACATGTTTTCCCTTTTTCATTAAATTTTCACAACTCTTTTCCTCTCATACATGAAGAAGGGTTCACTATATCTGATATCTAATTTTCTCAAAAATCATGTTCTTTGGGATGGGAAATTTTTTTCATTTTCTGCCTTTGAAATGGAATAATTTTGTTTCAAATTTATTACCAAAATTATATGGATAGTGAAATAATAAATTCAAAACATCTTTCAATTTGGACATGCATTTTGTATTAGATTATTGCACTACATTCATTACTATCAATGTGTTTTCCTAGTCGTTAAATATTATTGGAAATTGATTCAAGGGGATAATATTGTTCTCTCTTTCTAGTCATCTAATCTAACAATTCATTATAGATTTTAACAATAATTTCAGTTTGCATCATTGTTTTATTATTTTTCAGAGCAATCAAATTAGTTTAACATGAATTTTCAATTTATATACATTTTTTCTCTTGGATTGCTTCAGATAGGTGGTTTGAAAGTTCATCCTTTGTTTCATCCATATTAATAATATCATATATGTTCTGATTCATCGAATTCTTATCATATTTTTTCATCTTTATGGACATATATTTTTGTGTTCATCAAAATTGTAATCATTCTTCTCCCTATGATAATTTTACTCATCAAAATTATTTTACTTAAACCATTAAAAAACATGACATTAATTTCATATACATGGATCCAAATATCTTGAGTATTATATTCCTGTCGTAATTTCTGATCCAATTCCTCTGTCATGTAGTAAAAAACTACTAGTATAATTATTTTAATTTATTCGACATAATTTCCTCCAAAATGACATGTAATTTTGGGATATTCATTAACTAATATAGAATCATTATATTGATAAATAATATCTCAATTAGATAGGCTGTTGGTTTCCATCAACTGAATCTCCCTATTTCCATACAAATTTCCATAGGGAAGAATTCCACCAAACATATACTTTTGATTAGATGTTCCTTCCTTTTACAAGTATGAGTGATATATGATCAAAATGGAACAATAATTTAATCAAAAAATGAAAAATATTTTTTGAAAAAAATATTATAATAGAAACCAATCCTCTAATACTAATTAATTTGACAAAATGGGATTTGATACCCTAATTGAAGGCGCCTATGGGTATTTATATTATTTTTTAAATTCATCTGGTACAAATAGATCATGAAATCTTTATTATATGGGTTGAATCATTTTAACTTTTATGTTTCTATTGATATTATACAAACCAAACACATATAATTATCATACATATAATGTAAATAATGAAATAAAAACAGGGACACATTTATTTTTACTTTGTTCAATATGATGGGTTTTTTCAAATGATCATGCATCCAATAGTCTATTAGAATAGAAAATCACTATGTTTAGTGCCTGTTTTCTTAGGATAGGACACTTCTTCATCAGGTTATTTCAATTAAAATATTAATAGTTGAATCAATCTCCCTCCTGTTTTACAAAAAATCATAATTTGGAAACTCTCTTCTCTCTCAACTAATGTGTGGCCACCTCTCTATCAGATTCTTCTTATTTTGATCACATGAATCAATTTTAATTAAATATTATTTGGTGTATAATTATATTCCAATTTTATTTATAATATCATGAAACATAATTATTTGGAAATCACATATCAATACATTTATGATGATCACTTCTTTTTTCAACTCACACAACATTCAATATGAATCCCAAATAACCACAAGAGTATGATTCTTTCACAAATAAACCTACATTCCTCAGGCCTAAAACTTTTTTTGAAGTACAAATAATTGTCATGAAGAAGTATCCATTTACGAATCTCTCTTATACTTCACAAATCTTCACACTCTCAAGATTCTCACTTATCCTTTGTGAAACTCAATACTTTCAGGATTCTTAAAACATCCAGATTCCTTTAATAGGCTTTACAAACATCCATTATCGACAAAAATTTTTTCATGAACAACCTTTGAGAATAAAATTCTATAATTAGTATTATTTTTATTTTCATTACGTATTTCTCTCTTGAAGTGAATGAGGTATAAACCTATTTATACTCATTGCATCCCTTTTTAGAGGCTTCTATGCTCGCGACCATATTTTCCAGAATCTCATGATTATTGATCAAGACACTCCCTATTTTCATAGATCACCTTGTGAATTTTTCATTCGGTAAGATTCTCATACTCATAGATATTAATTTCAATCCATCAGGATCATCTATCATTTTCATATCTCGTAACCTTCATGATACACCGATCCATCTTGAAGCACTAAATATTAGCGAAGCACCTAAACATCACAAAACTCATGAGATTTCCATATTTTTATGTGGGAAACATGAAAATACAACTATTAAGAATCTTAATTCCTCCTCCAAATTTTGGACCCCAAATTTGTTGAAAAAACTACTAAATGACACAACCTTTTGTACAAAATTCTATTTACCACCTCCATTGAATCCATTCCTTTGACTGGAATCTATTTCAAAATTTATTGTAAAAAATTATATAGGAACTCAAGAACTGACTATAATGACCAGATTAATCCAAAATAACAATCATCCAAAATCACAACAACGATACCTTGAGGGGATTTTCCCATAATTATTATATAATTTTATTAATAGAAATCTGAATGTTTACAATTCCATAACAAAATGTGAATTTAAAATAAATAAATAAACATGTCTCTATACCAAGATAAAAGTGTTTTATCCATCTTTATAATTATTTAAAAATTATTGAATACATGATTATGAACCTTATTATCAATATTATTATTTTTATTCTTATATCATAACAATATCATATTAATTATATAGTTCATTCCTAAAATGACCGCATAAAGTTATTTAGTAAATTTATACAAAACAAAATTACTATATTTTACATGGTTAATTGATTTATAAAATATATACATCATCTTAAGACAGTTAAAAAATTCATTAAAATAATTTTTACAGATAATTTAAAATTTTAAAATCATATATTCATGTTCGTAATACATAAATTATTTTCATCTCTTTAGTGAGTTGGTGGTCCACATGTATGTACACATGACGTTATAATATTCAATTATATGTAAGTGTGAATGGATTGATGATATATTAAAATTTTAGAATCATAAATATTTCATAAATATTATATTCATTAATTAATTCCATCTTTTTAACCAATAAAATAATGCAGTGATGAAAAAATAATTACACCACAACAAGGAAAAATTATGTATTATGTATGCACACATGTTTTTTTAAATTTTTAGGGGATGTAATAGTGAAAAAAATATTTATACCAATAGAAAAATAAGTTCAATTTTTTTTAATATATTTAAGAATGTTTTTGAGGATTGATATTAAAAAGTTGGTTGATTGTAAAGATAATTGAAATTTTAAAATCATCATGAGGAAATATTCATCATATTTTGGTAACAACAATTGGCTTACACCTTATAACTTTATAATGAATTATTTGTGGGATAGAAGAAGTTTTAAGAAGAGAAAAAAAATTAAATTATTTTTCGATAATAAAATTATTGAATATAATTTTCTTAGATACTGTGGTTAAAAGATGATAGTCAGATCCCTTTCATATTTGAGGTGGATGTTAAACAAGTAAATACAAATAACATGATAATATAATAAATATTATTATCTTTTCAAGGGGCTTAAAAAATATTATATATTTGAATAATATTATTTTAATTTATATATAAAATCAAACAGTGATGTATATGATTTTTTTTATTTTTATAATTCATGTAATCTTTATTTTATCAGTTTTAAATCATTTTATATTTAACATATGTGACAAAAAATAGACATCATTATTATTCCTTATGGGAAAAATATGTAAGATTTATTACCTAAAAGTGTTTATTTTAATTAATATTATTTATTCCTTTCTATGATATTAAATATTTTGAGGTGCTAAAAATTCGGTTAAATATATTTTCTCAAAATGCAGGGAAACAGAATTTTTTAAAATAAATATTAATTTTATTAATAAAATTATATTTTTAAAAAATTTAAGTATAATTTTAATTAAAATGAAAGTACTTATATTATATTAGATCAGTTTATAATTATTTTTCATTCACATCAATCCAACTTTATAGGGAACCATTTTATTACTTCATTAAAAGAGTAAAATGAAATCCTTTATTTGAAAAAAACAGTTACATAGTTTTTAAAAATTTTAAGAATATATTTTTATGTAAAAAATTAAATTTTAATATTTATTATATTATATTCATAATATATATTTGTTATATGAAATTATTTTTAAAAATTAATTTATTATTATATCATTATAACATAATAAAAGTTATATATTTTTTAAAATCACTATTTTATATATTCATCTAGAAATTATAAATTTCTAAAATCCATGAAAAATGTAATCTGAACATAATTTAGACATTATTATTTAATACATGAAAAAATTTTAATCAAATTTAAATTATTAAATTCATTATTTTAGTTGATCATTCTAATATTATATATAAATGTTTTCATTATTCTATATTTCAATAGAACAAAAATGATACATATTTAAATTGAATCTTGGGTGTAACATTTTCGCCTCCAATAAAAATATCGACAATCTTTTTTTATATTTAAAAATATTAATCATATGTCATTATTTCTTAACCATAAATTTTAGTTCAAATAATTCATCCTTGATTTTATATTATATTTAATGTACCTTCAACAATTGATTCATCATAGGTTATGAAATGTTCTCTAGTGTCAAAAATCCAGATAGAATATTCATAAAAATATAAATAATGTTGATGTTTTATTTAGTAAAATATCATAACATGTGTCTAATAAATCAACTAAATCCTTATTAATGAGATATTAAACACATATCCAACATTAATGAGGCTATGTGGAATTTACAAATGATAATCTATATCTCTATATCATTCCAAGAATTGAATTTAATCAATGCACATGGGACATAGTTTCATTTTTTTATCTTTATAACAACCACACAAAGAGGTTCCTTTAATAATACTTGAACCATTATTGAAATTCTAATAATTTCCATTACTAATCTATTTATTTTCTATTACATTGTAGACATTGATATAGTTTTGAATTGTATTCATATACACCATTTTCTCGACAAAAAATTCTATCACTAATATATTCCATTTAAAAAAATCATCATAATATGATTGGGTATTTAAATTTTCCCATTAAATATTTCATAAGTTTACATTTGAATTATCAGCTAGAAACTATTATTACATTAAAATTTTAAAAAAAACTGATTAATAATTATCCCACATACCATGAATGTAAAAATAAAGTGGCATCAAAATTTGTTTAAATGATTGATTAGTCCTTTCATAATATTTTTATGTTTGATGAGGATTTGATGTTCTCAAATGTATCATCTTGATAAGTGTCTATTGAATACTCCTCACTAATCTTATGTAACCCATTGGTGATGGTCTGATATAATCAATTGAGGCACACTATAAAGTCTCAGACGATAATAAATATTGATCTATGTAAGGAACTATTGTCTTAGATATTTTCGTATGTCATTCAAATGTGAATATCAGATTAACTGTTTAACATTTATCAATTTTAAATAATTATTTATCATAGTATACAGAAATATATTGATAATATATAATGTAATATCTTCCCATGTCCACATGAGAAGAAGTTATTATAAAATTTCACTTTTAGGAAATTTTATCTCATCATTTAACTTATTAAGAACCAATCATTTTGATACATATTATGTATTTTCAAATACCATATTATCCCAAAAAAGGTTTTCCTTAAAATATAAATATGTTTCAATTTTACTTTTGTTAATACGAAAATCTGATCTATGAGATTCATCTAATAAACCTCTTTTTAGCTCAATCATATATGTAACACATACCATATTTATAAATTTAAATAAACAATTTTATTGGATTAATTCTATCAAAATACCCACATTAATATAATTAATATTATATTGAATATTCTTATAATGAAGCATGGATATTTTTATATTCTAAAATGATTGTATACATTAAAATATTTTTAGTAAATTTATTGTTTTTCATTTCTAGATGATTCAATATACACTTTTTTAAATATGTGGATATAAGATCTTTTAAAGTGCTTATTTTATTTGATACCCCATAACCATTCCTACATAATGCATTCTCTACTTAATTTTCCATCCAAGAGTGGTATTTTATTGGGTAATAATTGTAATTGTGTAGTCTAATCTATAGACCATGATTTATGTTTGGTTATATCAATGAGAAGATACAGTCATAGATTTTGTAATCTATATATAATTCATGTTTTTTCAACAAATTGGTTATTCATATATAAATTCAACTTAAATATTTTAACTTCCAACACATAAACCTTGGTTGTATACTTATATTAATAAAACATTAACTATCGTGATTCATACATAAAAACTAAATAATCATCACTATGGAAAAATATTCAAACCTTCTATTAAGATTCAAAATATATTAAAAACATTTCCCATCCAAAAGGTATAGTAAATGTTGGTGCATTAAAAAATATCGTATATATTTATTGAATACATTATTTACATTATTATTACTATTTTCATTTATAGTTTTTATAATTCAAAATGATTTTCCTGTTATATAAAGGAGTGAATATTTAAAAATCATTAATATTATCCTACTAAGTAAAAGTAACAGAAAACATTAGTTACATTGATTGTCATTGTACATTCTATCATCTTCTTTTTTCATTATAGGATATACTAATATTAAATAATTTTAGAATATATAATAAGAAAATAAACTTCCTTGAGGAATAATCTCTTATTTTACAAATTCTCAATATAAAAACTTTTAACTAACAGACTTAATAAAAACTCTCAACTTAATAATATATTTATCATTTAATTTTCAATACAATAATAAAATAGAGACAAATAAAATAATTATATTATTAAGATAATCCTTAAATACATAATTCAATTTATACATAAAAGGGTGCATTATTCGAAACAATTTGAATTAATTTGAATATTTAATGTCCACACATAATATCAAATTCCATATTTGGAATGTATTCCTTTTTTAATCAATATTTATGAAACCCAGAATATAGACCAGTCAATGAATAATATTTAGCACTGTCAGGTTGATTATTGAAGATATATATGTAGGGAAGAAAAAATATTTATAGTGCTGACATTATTTTCCCTAAAATCATTACCCAATTTAATGGACCAATAATTCTTTGATTGATGGTGAATAAGGGATCCATCTTAGGAAAAACTAGGGAGTATAAATCCTTTATCCCAAAAAATATTTCATTGATACTATTGTTAAACTAAATTTATTGTGTACATCCAAAATAAATACATAGATATAGGTTTTACATTAGGAATGAAATCAATTGAAAATACATCATTATTTTCATGTAGATATTTATGAATTTAATTTGGAAACATAATAATTTATTTCAATAGAATTTGAAAAATATATTCAAAGGATATAATTCCCATTTATAGGATTCATCTATAGTTCTTATCATATAATATCATTAATAAGTGATTTTGTAGGTGGATTGTAAGATTATTCAAATGATATAGTCACCTCTTTGATAAAAATACATTCAAAATACTATTTCAGAATCAAAATACAGTTCTACATGAAATAAATATTCGAATTAAAATTTGAAATCCAATCAGTTTTTAGAGGCCTATGTCAATAAGGTTACTTTAATGTAGGTTTGTGAGTTAAAAATATATATCCCACTTCATTTTACATATTCATCATTTTAAAAACACTATGATTGATTTCATTCTAGATCGACACATTAGTAACTCACTCAGTCTCATATAAATGAAATTAAATACAAGAAAAAAGCAATATATATTTACATGGTTCAATATCAATTAATATACCAACTAATTTTTTTAATCAAACTATAGTTGATTCATGTATTTTTTTATCACAATACATTATATTGATGACAACATGAGACTAATTTGACTATATTTTTCGGTAATGTAACATATATAAATGTTAAATATTTATAGAATATTTTATTGCAAATCCAAATGTTCTATAAAAATATACATATTTTTAATGACGTAAAATATATAATTATACCTACAGGATGAACCACAAATAAATATAAAAATATTATTCGATAAATATTTTAACTTCTTGAACTAAATTTTTTGGAGTATCTATATTTTTTATTTGTTTTTAAATAATTATCGATATTTTTTTTATTCATGTAAGCGTTCATGGATGTGAATGGTTTCCTTCCAAATTGATCATGTAAACATGTACATAATATTATCACATATGATATATCATTTTAACAAGTAAATTATACTATAAGAACATCAAATACATCATGGAAATAGAAAACGTATCTCAATGTTACGATTTTCTTATGTAAATGTATAACACAAAAATGTTGAATATAAGATCAAATCAAGTGTTTTAAATCCTTTTTGTAATCTAGACACCGTCCCTGATCATTTTTGATAGTGTATTGTGTATGAAATGTTATATATTATGGGATCATTGAATAATATCCTATTCAACTTTAGAAATAATTTTTATCCCAAAAATGAAACAATTTCCTTCAATAAATAAGTGGATCATGGGTTTGTATTCCTTTCATGAAATTGGGGGGTTTAATATATTTACAACACAATGTGATGTCACTATATATATTAATTTGTAGCGGAAACTCAAAATCATGGATTCTTGATATTTACATCATAGGTATACAATGTTATGTCTGTTAAGAAAAATATTTTTCATGTCACTAAGTTAATTTTTTTTCTATATAGGATTTAATATATTGAAGAATTACATAACACTACAAATATAAATATCAGCGTTTTTTAAATTAATTTTATCCCTTTAGTGTTTTATTTTTTTATGATATGTTGTGAGGAGATGCCAAGAATTATGAATTTTTTTTAAGATGGATCCTCATGATCTTACTAATTTTTGGATGTAACTCTTACATGTAAAACATATAATATGATGAATTATTATATGTATGGAATCTTAGATTTTTATAATATCATATAAAATTGGGGTAATGAATTGATATTATCTCCCTCATTGAAATTTTATATTCATTTCCTTTTAAAGGATTAAATTCAATGATGCACATGTAATAATTCCAATATGACTTGATCAACCAATATATCCTCAAATCATATATGACTACTGAATGTATAATGTATAAAAATATTTATTCATTGCAATCACACTTCATCACCCTCCATATGTCATTCAAGAATCAAAAAATCATGCATTATTTTTATATAAAAAATATTTAACTCAGATGTATATAAATTGAAATGGAATCAAGAACACATCTTACATCAAATCTTGTATTGGACCCTTATAAAAATATATTATGATGACTAAGATGTGGAGGATTGCACCAATGAGGTGTTCCAAATTAGATATCTGATGGAATGTATTTATATTTTTATAATGTAGAAATAATATAGATTTGAACTATGTGGCATCAAGTATATAAGTGAATTCATGATCCATTATATGCCTTTATATTCACAGTGAACATTCCTGAAATAAAAAAGGAATTAGAATGCATGAAAATACACAAACTCATGCCACCATTCCATGCCACCCCTTCACATACTTCTTAGGAACACTACAGATATAACATTCCAAATATTCCTCACTCTAAAACATTCAACCCCAGTGGGAAATAATAATCCTATATAATTTTACTATGAATAACATGGTTGACCCTATCCCACATGAGTAACACATGGGTCCCAAATGTGTTGTTTTTGTTTTTTATTTAGCATTCCATAACAACATTGTATTAATTGATGGCCCTATTGAAAAACATAGTAAAATTTCTATGTATGAATTATCAGTTCATAATTTTCTTCTTACAATGATTCCCTCATTCCAAAAATATTAATGAATATCTCCTTTACTACTCATAGACATCACATCTATCCTCTATTAATTAAATATTATCATTTTACATGGAATTATAATGATTTTTTAAATTTATTCATCCATAAATGGATGGAAATTAAAACAATTATATTTTTATAGTCAATGTTATTACACCACAAACCATTATCATTTGTCCTTCAATAAATAATAACAGTCTATCAATAATCACACCTAACTTTTACACATTATATTAATAGATCTTTAAGGGTTCATTAAGATGTATCATCATAGTCATTAAATTAAAAACGATACCTAAAATTTTTTATCATCAATTTATATCTTTTATTTTCATCTCAAATAATACCACAACGTCATAAAAAATAATAAAGAGACACAATATTGAAGAAATAATTATATAAAACTATGTTAAAAATAAAAAACTAGATACTGTGATAATTTTAATAGATTTCTATTGATCTATAACAAATGGTTTTTTTCCCAGTGTCATGTATGATCCAAAAAAATAATTACATCTATTTAATACCCTTTTTACATTAATCTCAACTATTTATTCAAAAAACACAACCCATCTAAATAATTATGAGGATTTTCTCCCATTTTAACTGTATAATTTGATGGATTATGGAGTTATAAAAAAAGAGTTTTTAATTTCCCATAAGTGGATAAACACCAATGCTCTCCTATAGTGACTCAAATATTTCATTAGGGAAAACTATCGTGAAGATATTTTCAGAACTATCAAAATTTGGAATAAATTAAAACATTATTTTTGATGGAATTAAATTGGATACCAATATGATTAGATCATTAATGTCTCATTATATATTTATAAACTATTGTAGGACATAGATTATCATAGTGAATTATTAGATGTTTTACAGATGACCCTATTTATTCATATAATTATTCATTTATTCAAATCATTTGTGTGAAATAAAATTTTGCAGCATCATTTCTATCCTATATTGATATTACTATGACTGAGTTATTTTTTTATAGTGAATACACCCAAAAAAATTCCCATGAGGAAAATTTGACTTATTGTTGACCTTTTATCATCATAATAACTTGTGCAATAAATATAACTAATTCTAAAATGTTTGAAACCATATACATTCTTTCAAATTAACCCATAATATAGAGTCCATTTGATATTTCTTATAACCCTTTTGGAAGAAAAATGATGGGATTCCATTGGATCTCATTGATGTATATTAAAATGACCAATATTATATATAATATCTGTTCTAGAATATGTTAGATATGGTGGACTCATAGTAAGTCATATTAAATCTCATTTATTACAACTATCTGTATTTTACATCTTTAGAGAACCTCAAAACAACATGTATGTATATATAATGGATTTTATTATTGCATTTCCAATTTCTTGAAAAATTTTCTAGAGTGATTTATTAAATATAAAAATGTAAATTTTTTATCACAAACTTTTTATAAGGATAAAAACTATCTCAGATCACCAAACATGGACATCTAAAACTTTTATTTAATTTTGATAAAAAAATAGTGATTTTTTTATCTTAACCTAATAAAAATTTTTCTCAACATATATATTTTCGTTAAGCATACTTATATTCAATCTACAACAAAAGTGGTTTTTTACATAGTGAAATTAATTTTTTTGTCCATGAAAATTTTTACCAACATTGAATATACGGAAATTATGGAATGTTTTCAATCACATAGAGACCACATCAATTTATATACTACCACATTATAATTTATCAAGAAAATAATACTAATATTTATCAATATACAACACCTATTCTTGATTACCATTAAATATGGTATATTTAAAATCCATTGTATAATTGTTATATGTTTTATAGTCTACAATAATAATGATCATTTTAATTAATTACAAAATTTAACCTAGAGAAAATGTCTTCTAAAAATAAACTCCACATACTTATGAGTATCCATTATAGAAAATCCGAGCTTTAATAATTACCACATTGACCTATTCATTGTACTTGTTTCTAAACACCATTATGGTTCCAATAAATTATTTATCTTCAGGTCATGTTATAAGATCTCAGGTTGAATTAATTTCAATTTTAATTATCTCTCCATTCCTAGCCTCAATCAACTCTTCATTTCAAATATCATTACACTAGTACAAAAACCATTTTTTACGTCGTTTTTTTTATTTTTAAGGTCGGTTTTTAGGCGCCATTATTGCGAGTGACATTCAAAAAATTATTTTTTACCTCGGTTAATTAATAACCAACATACAAAATAGGGTTATATGGTTTTTAATGTCGGTTTTTAAAAAAGTACATGAAATAAATTCTGTAAATGGCATTAGGAAGCCATTTTTTAGGCCAGTTTTTGAAAAAACCGACGTTAAAAACTCATTTTTTACATCTTTTATTTAATAATTGACATCAAAAGTCAATTTTAACATCGGTTATTAAATAACCGACTTAAAAAATGTTTACAATATTGTAGAAAAATTCCTATGCTTTCATTTCACAGGTCATAGAGCTGAAACAGAGTTACAGATCAAAAGTTATGACCATCAGAAGTTTGATATTTGTTTCGAGGAAAGATTGAATGAGCCAAACGTAGCTTCATCTTAGAAATCATTTCTGAATACGTAGGGGGATTCATAGTTTTACAATGATATAAAGAGTCATCCATAATTATAATAAATTAATAATCATTAAATGGTATATCAATTAAGAAAATTATTCATAGAAAATATAAATCATTGGAAAATAATTACAAATACCATGACAAGGTCGCGGAAATAAGAAATCGTTGATTCAAGTAGAAGATCAAACTAGTTGATTTGGTGGGACAATGATGGTTGAATGAAATGATCATAAAATGGTATATCAATTATGAAAAAAAATCATAAAAACCCTAAATCATGGACATATGATTAAGCATACCTTGACGAGATAGCAGAAATAAGAAATAATTGATTCGCGTTAAAGATGAAAAGAGTCGATTTGGGGGAATGATAATGATTGAAATAAATGATCATTAAATTATGATATGTGTATAATGGAATCATATAATTGAGATTCTAAGAGAAAATGTGGTATTAAAAATTTTAGGCGGCAATTCAAAATTTGGATTCCACGATGTAAAAAAATTGAAATTTCATGTTCGCTGTATATTAAAATTATCTTTCACGTCAGTTTAATAATAACTGACATGAAAAGATATTAATATTTTCACATATTTTTCATGTTGGTTTAATAATAACCGATGTGAAAAATCAGTCTTCATCACTTCTTCACCTCGGTTATTATAAAATCGACGTGAAAAATCGATTTTCATGACTTTTTCACGTCGGTTATTTAATAACCGACGTTAAAAGGTATTTTTCACATTGTTTATTAAATAACCGAAGTAAAAAATGTGTATAGAAATTTATTACATTTTCTAATATTTAATTTGATATGTCACAGAGCTTAGATGGAGTTACGAATTAAACGTTATGGCCTTCATAAGATAATCATCTCAAAATGATGTCTTAGGGAAGGCCAACTTCTGAAGGCCATAACATTTAATCTGTAACTCTGTTTGAGCTATGTGACCTGTAAAATCAAATCTTGGGAAATGAGGTACTTTTTTTAAACTTTTTTCACGTCAGTTATTATATAACCGATGTGAAAAATACGTTATGATGTAGGTTATTAAATAAAAAACGTGAAAATGTCTTGAAAATCGATTTCCCACGTCAGTTTTATAATAACCGACGTGAAAAATAAGCAAAACTTTTAATATATTTTCATGTAAATGAATTTTTCACATCAATTCTCCTATAACCAACATGGAAAATCGATTTTCAGATATATTCACATCGGTTCTCAAAAACCGACGTGAAAAAGTGCAACGTAAAAAAATATTTTTCTACTACTGTTAACTATTAGTTTAGTTCCAATTTGATTAATAAGTGATTTATTATGTCCAAACACCAAATTTCATCTAGATGGATTTCATATGTGCTAATCATATCTCATATTTCATCTCATTTTCATAGGTGGATAATATTCTGAAATGATATTCACTAATTAAACTTGATTCATTTATCATCAATAATTTATATTTTTATTTACACTAATACCATCTTCATCGTCTGTATAATTCCAAATAACACTTGATTTGTAAAAATCATCATCAATATATATTCCACTATCTTATTTATGCACATAACTTTTAGAATCATATTATTTAATTGTTGTCACATATGAATCATTCCCTACGTATTATTTATCTATGATAATTTATAATAATATTAAACCTTTTGATGTATCTTATTCTATAGTTTTTCACATTTACTAATATATCAATATGTCTTCCCCATATTTCTGAAAAAATTTCCCAAAATTTGTGTCATTGATTATTATGATCCTTGGGTTCCCAAAGGATTAAAATTATCTAAATATAAAATTTATAGGATAAAACATTTCATATGAAGTATAATTTGAAGAAATCCTATAATAAAATAGTTTAAAATATGTATTAGAGTACACATTACTTCCCTCCATATTGTTTTTCATCACAAATCATAGTTATTTTTATTCTCCAAACTTATACAATACATATATTCATTCATCCAGAAACATAATTTTGTTTTTTTATGTTAGGGATCTTAAATTTTTTTATTATTCAAATATTATCATGAAAATATTCAAAACTACAATAGTGTATTCTATACCATTGTATGATCACAATTTCTTGTTGTGAATACCAATATCTATTTTATCAACTTTCTATGAATCATGCGCATATGAACTCCAAATGACTTTTTTTGGAAATTCATTATTGGAAATTATCATGGAATGTGATATTATAAAATTCATTTTTTGTAGATTGACGTCACATAGGCCCCCACAAATATGAGTGAGTTAATTTATGATCACTTGTTGAATTTTTCTCAACAATATTGTGTATCCATTAAAAAAATTTCCATTGGAGATTGGTAATAAAAAACAATCTATTATCTCATATTAATTGAGTAATATCCCTAAACATTTTTTCTTTAGAGACATTAATGAATCTCTAATGACCAAAGGGGCCAATTATTTTGTACAACTTATTATTTTCCATTACACAGTTGATAAAATAATAAATACATGAATTTCTAATATGAAATAAAATTCAACAGAATATAGATCCTCATATTTCAAATAATCTTTCAAAAAATATCTTAATAATAATTTTTTTATTGAATATTGCATTGTTTTAACATTAACATAATTCAATATCACTAAATGTGTTATTTTTTAGAAGATCAATAAATAAAACCACGTATTAACTTTGTCTGGATGATTAAATTTATTCTCATCCAATTCCCATTAATATTTAGGAGTAATGGTTTCCAAATTTGATCTCATCATGGAATTATTCATTATATTTTTTTTGTTATCCCGGTATATCATTGTCATAGGTGAAGAGTATCCACTATCGTGATTTTCGAGACTCTTCATATTTAGGTCCATTAATGAAACATCCATAATCAATGAATTTTCATTCATACATTGTTATTGAGTGTTCTAATATTTAGGATTTTTTTATTCATAACCATAGTCAAATTACCATCACTATAGTTTCCATGATGATTATATCTTTCACATTCTCTCACATGCCCATAAAACATGATGTTCATTGACACTACATATTATATTTTTTGTTTCCCTTATGTAAATTTATTTTTAAATCTATCTGAGAAGATACCCATAAATTTTTCAATTATTTAATTAATGGGGAGAGGCAATTTGAACCATTATATAAATTAATTTTTTTCTATATTATCCATAACACCAATATTATTCCCTGAATTGGGATGTACTATTAAATTTATTATTCTATTTTTATAGACAAATAAATGATTATAAAATAGAAACTCCATTAATTATCATATGTTTTTAGGAAAATATCTTATTATTTTCATTAAATAACCTCATAGAATATATTTTTTATAATCATAATATTTTCTAATATTTCTCACAATACCTAAACCATTAGTATGTACAATTTTTCTGAATTAATTTCTATCAAGAATTTCCCTCCCAATTGATGTAACTCATTTGATAAATATTATATTGTTATTCCTTTTACATGAAATCAACAACATAAAAAACATCCTTTATTCTTATTATCATTTAGGAAACTTAAATAGTAATTATTATGTTCTTCCATATTAGTGGTCATCATAATTTATGATGAATTTATAATTCATTTTTACTCAACATCTTTGAACCTGAAAAAAGTAATCTTTTCAATGTACCCATTTTCCTTTTTGTGAAACACTTACAGAACAATATTTATTTTATCATCTTCTTTAAAAGAAAAATTAAAATCTTTTATTATAATATTGTTTTATTCTAGATAGACTTTATGTTTTTATTCATCATGCATATCATATAGGTTTCAATTATTTTTTATTCATCGCATCTTGAACATTATAATTTTTTCCAATATTTTCCATAAATTTTGTGTCCTTTTAATCACTTTTAATGAATTATATTGTCTATATTTCAGCACCTTGATTCACATTTTCTATAATAAAGTATCCTTTTTAATTTTGTTAATTTTCTTATAGATTTTATAAGATTTACATCAAAAATTCTAATATGATTTCAATATACTTCAAAATTATTTAATTCTATACAATCATTTATTTTTTTTTAAATAGGTATTTGAATTTATAATAACTCCAAAATTAAATATTTTATATGGTATATTTGTTTAATACATAGAATTTCCCCTTTAATGAATTTATATACAAGATAAATTACTTTATTTTGATTCACATCTTATCATTATCATCATATAAATCTCTTTTGGGGTCTACTAGTTCTTCCTCCTTGATATTTAGATTTTCAATGTCGTTGAATTCAATTTCATATTTTTCCATTTTTTTGATGAATTGATGTTTACCATTTTCATAATTATCGAGTTTATTGGTTAATTTATCAAGAGATATAACATGGATTTTTTCTAAGGTTTGAAAATTTCATTCAAATATTATTTGAAACATTATCATTATTTTTTACCATAACTAATTTATCTAGTTTTCACATAACATTTAATATATCTAAAAATATAATTTACCCTAGGGAAATGTTCATCAATATTTCCATAATAAAAAATTCATATATTTTAAAATAATTACCCCATTTTTTATATATTTTTTTTGTTTTTTTATTTTAATTTGGATATATTATCTATTTTGTCTTTTATTTCCATAGGTATTACCAACCCCCTACATTGTTGCATACATTTTTAAAAAGATATAATATCATATATTTTTTCACTCACATCACCCTTAAGATTTATATTATATTCAATATTCATAGATATATATCTAAAAAAATTAGACAACTAGGATTGGAATAATCACAAACATTTATCAATTATTATTTAAAATATGAAATAGTTTCATTCAAAAATATATATATTTCCATCGAAAAATAAACTCATATTCTATTCATAATATTCTAAATCACTATTATAGATTTAAAAGGGGAATAAAATCATAGGAGCCTATTTTTCACAAATAAAACTAGTGAGTTACATGAAATTTGTAACGGCATGGACCCTCCTGGTCCAATACAATGAAAAAAACATGGTCCCAACGGCACTGGTCATGGTAGCACCACTTATGGTGTCTCATTGTGACGGTGGCACAACATATGGTGTCTCACCGAACCGGTGGCACCGTGATGGTGGCACATAGAAATGGTGGCACATCTTTGTGGTGTCTCACCGAACCGGTGGCACCATGACAGTGGCACACCAAAACGGTGATACCGCTTATGGTGTCTCACTGAAATGGTGGGGCCATGACGGTGGCACCGTAATAATGGAACCTTGATATTTGAACACCAGAACGGTGACACCATTTACAGTGTCTCACCGAACCGGTGGCACCGTGATGGTGGCACACGAAAATGGTGACACCGCTTCTTGTGTCTCACCAAACCCGTGGAACCATGAGGGTGGCACCGTGTCGTTTGCACACTGGAACCATATCACTGCATACGGTGTATCACCAAACAGGTGGAACTGTGACAGTGGCACCATCACTTTGTCTCACCAAACTGTATCTCACCCCTCTTTTCCAGTCTCCTAAGTTTTCCAGTTTTTCTCCTGCAAAGTACATTTTGACGTAAAATTGATTTAATACCCCCTTTAAAATCAATTAAACCCCATATATGATATTTTAAATTCCCCAAGATCTGGGGAACCGTTAATTAACCAAAACATGTGGTGTTTCCTCAGTGTGACACCATTTCCCCATACATTCCATTTCCACCCCTATTATGTGTGTTTCCTCGGTTTAAAGATTATACTTTAACCCTTATCTCTTATAGACAAATATCTATTGGAAATTATTAAATGAAAATTTATTACTTCATGTGTAACCACGAACCCACATGATGAAACCATGATCCACCTTTATTCCATTCAAAATTCAATATCCCATAACTCCAGGATCTCACATTTTTATGAAACATGAATTTTTTTCGTCTTCTTCTTCTTGGATGGTCTACTTTTCTTTCCTTGTGGATTAGTTGTCCCCCTTCCTGAAGCATGTTTTGTGCCGGTGTTGGAGATTTTCAACCCACCCTTACAGTCCCTAAAGATTCTCTCCTGCAAGTCACACAACCCTAGTTCTCAGTCTGTGGAGAAATACATCGATTGATGATCATCCAGGTAGGGTTTTCATTCTTCTATCATTACTATGTATCAAGAGGGACAGGTATGAAAATGTTTTTATGGGAATGAATGAAACCTAACCATAATGTAGATAATAAACAGACTTATCATGATTTAAGGGGGTGTTCTTGATGTTACTGATTTACTATTTATCCTTGATTATGTGTTCTGAATTGTACTGTCTTATGTCTAATAAAAACAATGGCTGCTGGTGGTATTTTTTTGTGCACTAATGAACCTCTGTTTTTTGGATAATTATATGGTTGAATGGTTCTAAAATGAAAACCGGTTAATCATGTGAACTTGGTTAATAAAATGGATTCCCAAATGTATAAGAATCCATGTCTGATCACCTTTGTTAACCAAATGAATAGACCAAAATAAGTGAATTGAATATTCAATTTTGTAAACACCCTTTCCATGTTTAGTTGATGCTTACTTTTGAATCCTGTGATGTGATGTGGATGGGAATGGGATCCCCTGATTTGGTTTAGTTTTTGTCTTATGATCCTGGGATCATATGTTGGGGTATGGTTTTGTTCCAGTACTTTGAGGAATCTCACAGATCCCTTTGTTGTTGTGACTTTACATGAAAACTAGGTGTGAATTCTTAAATTGATGTTTAGCTATTTTCTTTCATTTTTCTTGTGTCTATGCATGTTAGTTGCCCAGTAGTTCATAATTACTTAAATAGAATTACATAAATATTAAAACAGGAATGGGTTCAATGGGAAATTAGTTTCTGGGAATGAGTTGTGAAAAGGTTGTGGTTGTGGAGTTTCATATAAATGAATATTAATGAGGGTGGTTATTTTGGATTGGTTTGAAACCCCTGGGATGGGATGAGTTCTTGTTAACTATATGTATAATTTTAGTTTCTATGTTTCTTATTCGTGCCCCAAACCAAGTTGAGTACTTTGTATCGAACACCCCCATTTCATGGGGGAGGTTATTTTTTTCCAAAGCACCTATGAGTGTCTTGTTATTAGCTCCTTTTCTGCTCCCTTTCTTGAGTATCCCAATATCCTTTGGGTAGGATGTGATGGCCAGAGGTCCATTATAACCCACGATTATTTGGTCTGCGTAGTTTTAGTGGTTGGTCCAGGTCTGTGCGAGCATGTTGTTTCCCAAGTGTCTTCGAGATGAGTCCCAGGTCTCTTCAAGTGTGGTGGTAGTTGTTCTATCCTAGGTGTTTTTTGGGAACTGATATTTATAGTCTTTGTGTTCTAGGTGTTTTCTGGTGGGATGTGTGGTAGTGTCCCTAGTGTTTGTGGGCTGAATGGATGGTTGTAGCCCAGATGGGTGCGGGTGGGGTATGATAGTGGGACTGCGACGAGAATGTTGGGATAGGTTTTATGCATAGGATTTATTCAATAACCAGTGGGAAAGTGGAAAAGGGTACCAAAATATAGATGTGCTATTAATATTACATTACATGAATCACGTTATTTGGGTAATGTGCCTTGGCGAGGTTCGGGTGGATAGAATCCTTTCTAGGTGCTTTAGTTTTCTCATTTTCTAATGGGGCATTAGAATTCATCCCAACTTGTGCATGGGAACTTTTGGTTTTATCTACTGAGTTTACTTGTATAATCTACCTACGTATATAAACTACATTTAGGATTCTGGGAGTTCATAAGGGATCATGAAGGACCGTACTAGCTCGGACATTGGGACAGATGTTGTTGCTGTTTTTTTATTCACTTGGTACATTCTTTTGGGGTTTCCTTGTACATCTGTAGCATTTAATTTTGGACATGGATATGATAATGGTTTGCTATGGGAATTAGTTTTACCTCCAATTTCTGTGTTTTTGTGATTTACTATATTATCTCTCGATCCTAATAAATAAACATGGTAATGCCTAACATCATTAGTGTGTCTCTATAAACATGGTGCTAGTTACCACTCTGGGACCTATTGGAGGTGGGTCTTGAGGGCTAATTATCTATCCTTCAATTTGAAGAAGGAAGGGTCTGGCAATCTTTTGTCCCTTCCCTCATATTTTTGAAGGTGCGTCATGACAGAAAGGTATTAAAGTAAGAGGCTGAGAGATAGGATGGAGTACAGAGTTTAGCATAATAAGGATAGCATGGGATAGTAGGGAAATTATGTTTGTCAATCATGGTGCATGAAATAGTCTAGAAAAGACCAACTAGGTCATGGGATTTTAGGCCCCCCATGATTTGATGCACGGAATTTGGGCCTACCAAACGACCATGTGAGGTTACATTGATAGTAGGGTAGAGACCCTAGGTAAGGTACAAGCATCATAATGCGATGGGTTCATCAATTTCATTGGAATTTTGGGTATTTAAAATTAATAAGTACTCTATCAAAATTTAAAGGCAATCTTCTACACCACTCGGGCTTAGGCATTCCTTGTTTACTTTGCAGCTATGGAACCAGAATGATGACAATGAGTAGTGCGGGTGATCGAGGAACCAAAGGCTATTTTGGCTGATCAGTAGAGGGCTGATCAAGAGTATGAGGATGTCCAGTGGTAGAGGATGCTTCGTGGCTTTCAATGACAGACCCTCATTAAGTATGAGGTTAGAGTCTCAGACAATGAGATAGACAGCTGGCTTGAGGAGCTGGTGATAGCTTTTTTGCTTTATCTGGGATCCAACAGAGTAATGGGTTCCCTTGGATGTAATATAGATGAGAGTAGAAGCACGTCAGTGGTGAACGCTCTACATTGGGGAGAATAGGGATGCTGAGGTTGCGTGGAATGACATCAAGATGGAGTTCTGGGTGGAATTAATCTCTTCCACGATGAAGGCTGAGAAGAGGCAGAAGATGATCTCCCTCCAGTAGGGGAGGATGTTAGTGAGGGAGTTGAAGATCAAGTTCAACAATCTCTTTTGTTTTTCTCCAGACCTTTTTCCGGATGAGGAGTCTCATGCGAGAAGTTTAGAGGAGGCACATTGACCTTCCCTTAAGTATGATGTTACTCCATTCACACTACCAATATACATGGTGGTCCAGAAGACGGTTGAAGTGGTAGAATGTATTCAGACACTGGGAGTTGTGCCTCGAGAAGGGATTCAATGGAGTTCGTCAAAGGGAAAGGTCATCAGCAGTAGGACTCGAGCATCAGGGAGTTCTAGGTTTCGACCATTAGAGAGTAGTCCCCAAGAATTCTTGTTCTGATCCCCTAATTCTCATCGCTTTCTTATAGGCCTAAGAATGATATGCTACATCTATTGGAGCCATGGGAATATTCAAAATTTGTTCCCATACTGAGGTCAGTATAGTGGTGGTGGGTAGGTCCAGTGCCCACCTCAACAGTAGCAGCTTCCAGTCTGGTACTTTCAGCAGTAGCAGCAGTAGGAACATCAAGCTCCTGCTCCTCTGAGTGCAGATGTTATGGGAGGAGGCCGGCCACATGGCGCTCCTCAGGGACCTCGACCAGGGTGTGGTCAGGGAGGTGGCTGACAACTGATAGGAAGAGGATATAGGCTTAGGGAGTTTCATTCCATCAGGGCAGCAGTTATAGTAGGGACGAATGTCGTTATAGGTATGATCATCTTGTTAAGTACTCTTTCCTATACCTTGTTTGATACATGAGCTTTGCACTCCATTGTTGCACTCGGTATAGACTATGCTATGGGTTTAGATGCTGAGAGACTTCTAGTTCCCCTGGTGCTTAGTATGCCACTCAGAGATCAGACCAAATTGTATTATGTTTTCTGAGGGTGTTGAATGATGATAGGGTTACATCAGTCTAGATGGGATCTTCTACTGTTATAGAGAAACCCATATGATGTTATCATAGGCATTGACTGACTCTTTTCTATGCACGATGTTATCAACTGTTTCCAGAGAGGAGTCATTTCCTCTGATAAGGATGGCCAGTGTGTGTCTTTTATTGGTGAATAGAGTTGTCAGGTAGGGAATTGGCATGTAGAGCCTATTCTTTCTATGTTGGCCTATTATTCAACAGAATTAGTGGATGCTAAGATGATGGATGTACTGAGAGTCATTAGAGTGTTTGTGGGAGTTTTTTCCAATGAGTATGTGACTCAACCCCCTCGACGTGACATTGAGTTCAGGATATACCTACAATATGGTGACGGACTGATTTCTGTGGCTCCTTATCGGATGAAACCATTTGAGTTTTGTGAGATGCGAATTCAAATTGAAAATCTGAGGATGAGGGGTTTTTTCGAACCCAGCATATCGCCATGGGGTGCTCCTATGTTGTTCATAAAAAATATAGATGGTTGTCTTAGTATGTTTATATAAAACCAAAGACTGAATCAGGTAATGGTCCAGAACTGTTACCCTCTCCCAAGGACAGATGATCACTTTGAACAGCTTAGGGGATCAAGTTGGTTCTCTATGATCGATCTGTGGTCTGGGTATCACCAGTTAATGGTGAAGGATAGTGATATTCTAAATAGTGGTTTCAGGTGACGGCATGTGCACTTTGAGTTCTTAATCATCCCATTCATCATGAAAAACAAACCTGTTGTGTTCATGGGGCACATGAACTCTGTTTTCTATGAGTTTCAAGATCGGTTCTTCATTGTGATCATTGATGACTTTTTGATATACTCCATATCATAAGAGGAACCTGTTAATTAACTCAGGATGGTCTTGGAATTCCTTCGACACAACCAACTCTATGGAAAATTGTAGCATTTTAAGTTCATGACATGATAAGTTCATTTCTTTTGACATGTAATGTCTCAAAAAGGGGTAGTGGTTGTCCTCTCAATGGTTAATGCGGTTGTACCTTGTAAATCACCCATGAATGTGATGAATGATCGCAGTTTTCTGGGTCTGGAAGGCTATTATCGGAGTTTTGTACCCGAAATATATCGAGATTCATCTCCCTTGATAGCATTGACCCGAATAGACCAGGCCTTCATGTGGAGAGAGTAGTGTCAGGAATGCTTTAGTTATCTGAAGGAATTGTTGGGCAGTGCTCCAATTCTTAGGTTTCCAGAGGAAGGGGTGATGTATGAGGTATTTTTTGATTCTTATGGAATAGGCCTTGGGTTTTTTCTGATGCAGCAGTGGGGAGTGATATCTTATGGGTCTAGGTAGTTATGTCCTCATGAGCCTAACTACTCCACCCATGACCTATAGTGTGCATCAGTAGTGTCCGTATTGATGTTGTGACATAATTACCACATCAGGGAGAAATTTGTGGTCTTCACATATCATAAGATTTTGAAACATATCTTTACCCATTAGGAACTAAACATACGACAACAATGGTTGGTGGAATTTGATCAGAACTAAGAAATAGAAATTTTCTACAACTCATGAATGTGGAACATGGTGGCTGATTCATTGAGTAGTATGTCACATAAAGATGTGGTTTGAGAGTCAATAGATGATTGGAAGGTGATAGAGGAGTTTGACGCCCTACACCTAGATGAAAGGGTTGATAATGGTTGAGGTTTCCTGTTTCAGATGACAGTGTAGTCCTCTCTATTGCAGCAGGTGGATGACTCTCAGTGGAGAGACTCAATGGCTGAAGTGATGCGCGATCTTGTTAGTCAGGGAAATGCCCCAGAAGGATGGTCAAAAAACGGGAAAATCAAAGGATTCTCCATGGAAAATTGTTTGTCCCGGTGGAAATGTGCAAGAGTGTTCTTGGTGAGTTCCACTACACAACCTTGTCGGTGCACCTAGGAGTTTCAATGTTGTATTAGGTGCTTCAGGGGTCAGTTTAGGTTACTCGAGGTGAAACTATTAGTGGAAGAGTTTGGGGCAAGGTGCCTGTTGTGTCAACCGGTGAGGACTGAAGACCACATTCCAGAAGGCCTGTTACAACCTTTAGATTTCCTTGAGTGGAAGTGGGACGACATATCGATGGATTTGGTCACATGACTACCAATGGTTAATGGAGGCTGTGAGTCTATCTAGATAGTGGTAGACTTGTTGAAAAAATCAGCTCACTTCCTGGAGTTTAAGGAGTCATGTATGTTGGATGCCTTTGCAAAGATATATGTCGATGAGGTGGTGCAGTTTCATGGAGTTCTAAGGTCTATAGTCTCTAATCGGGAAACCTAGTTTACCTCATGGTTCTGGAAAGGATTGCAACGTGCTTTTGGCACTCGGATATTCCTCAACACTGCTTTCCATCCCCAGACGGATGGCAAGACAGATCACACCATCCAAACGATGTAGGATTTTCTATGGTAATGTGTTTTGGACTTTGGGGGATCATGTGTACGACACATTCCTCTGGTAGAGTATTCTTAAAACAATAGCTATCACTCTACCATTTTCATGGCCCCGTTCAAAGCCTTGTACGAGAGGCCATCTCGCTCACTAGGGTGCTGGAAAGAGGTTGGGGAAGTAGGTGTTGTTGGCCTAGAGGAAGTGTAGGGCATGATAAAGAGGATTCAGTTTATACGAGAAAGGATGAAGGCATCCCCGAACTAGCAGAAGTCATTTTCTAATAGTAAGATGAGACCCTAGGAGTTAGAGGATGGGGACCACAAGTTCTTGAAGGTCTCCCCTCGGTGTGAACAATGGAGGTTTGACAGGAGGAGTATGTTTTCTCCCAAGTTCGTCAGACACTTCGAAGTGTTACGGCAGGTTGGTAATGTGGAATATCAACTAGCACTACCACTGCCGCTACTGGGATTGCATGAAGTCTTACATTTCTCTCAACTCTGTCAGTATCAACACGATGATTCACACATACTCTACTGGGGAAAGCTACATATCGGGGATGATGTGATGTTTGTATAGAGGCCAGTGGTGATCAATGATCTAGAGGAGAAGGTGCTTCGTGGACGAACCATTCCCTTGTTTCGGGTGTCATGGAGGCATGTAGGACTCAAGGAGAGTACCTAGGAATGGAATTCATAGATAGGTTCCTAGTACCCAAAGTTTTTTTTGATTTTTTTTCGGTTCTGTTTCATACATATTTGGGATGTATTACTTAAACCTGTTAACTATGAGATGGGATATTCTTATTTTCTATGAATGTGCGTGAAGAGTCCTGATTATGGGTTGGGTAAGGCCTGATCCCTAATCAAGAATAATTAATGTGGATGCGGTTAAAATCGTGTGGTAGAGTCAGTGTTGTCGAAAGCGGATATTATCATGACATGGAAGAAGGAACTCTTGAACCCATATAACTGGATGATATGACCTTTGAATCATTTTGTGGTTACTTTTGGGAGATGAGCGGTAGTGTATATGTAGTCGTTCAAAATATAAATGAGGAATATATATTTCTAGATGTTATGGAGGATTACTCATGAGAGGTGTCTTCCAAAGTGGTTGTTCGGAGCCCCTTTTTTCATCGAGTCTAGTTGATTCTCGAGGGAGAGTATAGTTTGAGAGGTATCTAATGTAATGGAAATGGACCTCCTTGTATAGTACCATGAAAAAAACATGGTCTCACAGGCAGTGGTCATGGTAGCACCACATTCAGTGTATCACCATGATGGAGGCACCGCATAGTGAGTATCACAGAACTGGTGCTATAGTGACTGTGTCTCACCAAAACGGTGGAACTGCTTAAGGTGTCTCACCGAAATAGTGGCACCGTGACGGTGGAACAGCCAAATGGTGACATCTCTTAAGGTGTATCACCGAACCGGTGGCACCATGATGGTTTACCATATCATTGGCTCACCATAATGGTTACACCACATACGGTGTCTCATCGAACTGGTGGCACCGTGACGGTGGCGGACCGAAACGGTGACACCGCTTATGGTGTCTTACCAAACCAGTGGCACCATGGAAGTGGCACTGTGACATTGGTACATAGGAACAATGACACCGCTTATGGTGTATGACCGAACCGATGGCATCGTTATGGTGGCACCGCTACCGGTGTCTCACCAAACTGTATCTCACCCTTTTTTCCAGTTTTTCGTGTTTTTCCAATTTCACTCCAACAATGTGACTTTTGATGTAAAAATGACTTCATACCCCCTTCAAAAGAAAATTAAAACCCATATATGATATATGGAATTTCCCAATTGTCGGGAAACCCATAAAATTCCAAAACATGTTTTTTTCCTCCGTGTCAGACACATTCCCCATACATTCCAGTTCCTCCCCTATAACGAGTGTTTTCCTCAGTTTAAAGGAAATCCGTTAACCCTCAACTGTTATGGCCACCTCTCTGATTGAGATTATTAAATGAAAATTATTTCCATCATATGTAACCACCCACATTTATTTTGAAACCACAAGCCGCCTGTAATCCATTCAAAATCTAATATCTCATAACTCCAGGATCAAACCTTTTAATCTCATGAGAATTTTCTTCTTCTTTTTATTATTTGATGCTCTCCTTTTCTTTCCTTGTGATTTTGGAGTCCCCCCTTTTTTAGGAAAGTGGTACACCTTTGATTGATATTTTCTTCCCACCATTGGAGTCCCAGATGTTCCTCCCCTACAAGTTGTGCATCCCCAATTCTCAGTGTGTCAGAGAAACTTCAATTGTTGATCATTTAGTTAGGGTTTTCCATCGTATCTCTTTACTGTGTATCATGTGTGGTGGGTATGAAAATGTTTCCTGTGGGAATGGATGAAACAAAATTATAATGAAGATAATAAATTGAATTTTAATGACTAAAGGTGGTGTTCCCGATGTTACTGATGAACTCTTTATCTTGGATTAGGTGTTGTTAATTGCCCTGGCTTATGTCCACTAAAAATCACGGTCTTTGGTGGTCTTTTCATGCGCACTAATGTACCTATATTTTCTAGATAATTATCTGATTGAATGGCTATCACATGTTTACTGGTTAATCACATAAACTCAATTGATTAAATTGATTCACAAATGAACAAATAATCCTTGTGTGATCACCCATGTTAACCAAATAGAAAGACTGAACTATGTGAATTGCATATTCAATTTTAAAAACTCGCTTTCTCTATTCAGGAGATGTTTATGTTGGTTCCTATAAAGTGATGTTGAGGGGAATGGGATCCCCTGATGTGGTTCAGTTGTTGGATTATGATATTTTTTGCATAAGTTGGGACATGGTTTGGATCTAGTACTTTGTGGGATATCATGAATCCCTTTATTGTTGTGACATTATAAGAGAACCTAGCGTGAACACGTAAATGGATGTTTGGATGTTTTACTTTATTTGGCTTGTGGATATTCCTTTTAGTATCCAAGTAGTGAAGAATTACCTAAATAGAATCAATTGAATATTAAAACAGTAATGGGTTCGCTAGGAAATTTATTTCTGGGAATGAGTTGTCAAATGGTTGTGGCTATGGAGTTTCTTATAAATTAATAGTAACAAGGGTGTTTTATTGGGCTGGTTAGGAACCCCTAGGTAGGGATGAGTGCTTGTTAACTATATATATGTATATTTTGTATTTTTCTTATTCACACCCCACCCAAGTTGAGTACTTTTTACAGAACACCCCCATTTCAAGGGGAAGTGTTTTTTTCCTAACACTCCTATTAGTGTCTTGTTATTAGATCTTATTCTTCTCCCATTCCCTAGTATCCCAAGATCCTTTGGGCTAGCTATGATGTCCTGTGGTCCATTATATCCCATGATTTTTTAGTCAGGATAGTTCTAGTGGTTATCCCAGGTCTGTGCGGGAAGGTTGTTTCCCATGTGTCTACGAAATGAGGACCAGATGTCTTTGGGCGTTTCAGTAGTTGTTCTGGACCATGTGTTTGCGGGTATGGTTATGTAAGGTTGTTGTGGACTGGGTGTTTGAGGGCAGGATGTGTGGTTGTGGCCCAGGTGTTTTCGAGTGGGATGTGTGGTTCTATCCTATGTGTGCGTGGGCGGGGTATGGGAGTGGGACTGCGGTGAGAATGGCGGTAGAGGTTTGACACGTAATATGTGTTCAATAACCAGTGGGAAAGTGGCACGGGGTACCCATATATCAATGTTTTATTACTATTACTTTACTTGTCTTGAATTATTTGAGGAGTGTTCCATGATGAGGTTTGGGTGGATAGAATCCTTGCTAGGTGCATCATTTTTATCCTTTTCTCATAGGTCATAAGAATGCATCCCAACTTGTTCAAGAGAGATTTTGTATATCCCTACTGAGTATAACTGTATACTCACCCTATGTATATAAACTGCATTCAAGATTCTATGATGTCATCAGGGATCGTGCAAGTCATTACTAGCTCATACATTGGTACATTTGTTGTTTCTTTTTTTTCTTTTCATTGTAAATTCCTTTGGGGATTCCATGTTCTTTTTTAGAATTTGCATTTGGACATGCATATGGGAGTGTTTTGATTTTTGATTTACTATTACCTAAAATTATGTTGTTAATGGGATTTACAATTTTATCCCCCGATCCTACTAAATAAAAAGGGTAATTCCTTCCATTATTAGTATGATCTAAACCCTTGGTTCTAGATGCCACTCTGGGACCTATATGTGGTGGGTCTCGGTGGTCATTATCTCTCCTTCAACTTGATCAAGGAAGGGTATAGAAATCTGTTGTCCTTTCTCTCATCTTGGTGAAGGCATGTCCTGAAAAAATTGACGGTAATAAGGAGAATGTACAAAAAAATAGTACTTATATCATTTATTATTAAAAATTATTTCTTTTAATAAAAAACCTATGATTGATTAATTTTTTCATGCACTATTCAATGAATATATTTCTATTATATTTGATAAAATAATGATATGAAATAACAAAAATATTTATTCATTGTATAATTTCTATGTGACAATATACGACATATCAGGAATAACTAGTAGTTGTTTCTCATACATTATTATCACAAAATATTATAGCAATGAAAATAGATTTCCAATATTCACAAAATACATTATACAATTATCATCCATTTAAATTAAATGGTTTATAATCTTGATTTTTCAGCATTCATTACTTATTCAACATTACCATTCTACAAAAATGTAAATTGATATAAATGGATTTCAATGAGTTCCCAGTGACTAAATGATAGATATTCATCCAATAATATTTTATCTATATGAATGATAATAGATTTGTATCAAACTTATTGGCTTCTTCCTAAATTTTTTAGGATATTCTTCTTATGCTTGTGGGAATGCATTCATTTGAATATCTTCCTTCTTTGATGAGTATGTAAATTTTTTTTTGATCTCATCAATGATTTAGTATCCATCATGTATGTGAAAAAAATTATAAGTAATTAACAATACTAAAAACATCAAATAGTGTTGAGGTTTTAGTTCACTAATACAGAAATACTAAGAAGAAATAAGGAGAATAGGATAAACTCATGTGTGATTAATACTTATAGTGATACAAATGTGTGAACTTCTTATTTGTAAAACAATACCACCAAAAAACATTATAAAATTTGAAACATAATAAAAAATATTAATATTAATAATGGAAATTATTATGTTGATAGAAAATGAATCCTTTCCTTCACAACAAAAGAGGCTAGTCGGATTTACTGTTCTTTTTCAAACTATGGTGTTCATGATACAATATTTCTCAAAACTAGATCTCTCTCAATATCAAATATAATATGAAAACAAATTTCATATATATTTTATAAATATTCCAATGTTTTACCATGACTTATCTAAAAATATTTCATATCAATTACCTTAGTTGAAATCTATATCTAGATTGGTTTTCTCATCATTGATTTTTATGTAACACTCAAATCCAAAATATTTAACCTTTTTAAAACCATTGAATCATTTAAAAATTATATTTTTCTTATAATACACCATGATGTTGTTTTTTTAATTACGTAATCTTTTGATAATAGAATTTTCCATACAGACCATCCTTATGTTCAATTAAATAATCATGTGCATGAAATAATATCAGATGAATTTTCTAATACATGAACTCACACCACTTTAGAATCCATTAAGTACTCGAGCCAATATATTTATTCTCAATCCAAAATTTTAATTTATCATTTATTCAGTTTCATGAAAAAATGTGAATATTCATTGAAGATCTTTTCAATCCATTATTATAAACCAAGAAATAATTATGTCAAATATGATGGTATACAATATTTATATTTTCAAAATGTATCTTACTCACCAAGGCCATGTTTTAGTAGCACCATTTCAAAAATATTATGATTTAATTAAAATTTTATGATCAATTTCATCACAGTAATGGGATTATATTGATCTATGAGGAAATGTAATGATGATCCTGGTGCACTTCATGCCAAGAAACATCGGAATGGTCCACCTTGAAACCATATATGTTCAATGTTCCATCTTATACTCATGAAATATCATGTTCCACCTATGGGAACTATACATAAAATATATGGAACCTATTTAAAATCTAGTAGACCCCATAACATTTTTTTGACCAATGGTTCCTACTTATTTATTTGAGGGTTTCCTTGGTTAGTTATAGTACAAACCCATTTTATAAAATGGGTTCACAACAGAAATACATATTATATATATTATTAATAAATTATCAGTACATAAATGGTGTCATTCAAATGAATTCATCATGAAAAAATATAAATGAAATCATAGTTTTGCAATGCCCTCTTCATTAAACATGTCTTAATGAAATTTTATAATATTTCATGAACTTTTAATGATTTTTAACTTATCATTATCCGTAAATGGATAGAAATTCAATCATATTCATTATTTTATTCTATGTGATTTCTAGACATCATTGTCACCTACCCCTAAAAATTAAGAATAGTTCATCAATCATCAAACTTAACAATGTAACATTTTCCTGATATTCTCTCATATTGTTCTTCAAGTTGTAGGATGACACTGGTTGGCTGAGAACAATTATGACATAATCAACAAATGTTATGGATCTTTATTTACAAATGGTTATAAAAACATAAAATCGAATAATATGAATCATGTTTTAATATTGTGTATATTTATGTGATGTGGTGGGATATTACAAGATTATCCATAATGAAAAGGTTTTCCAATATGGGTATTGATAGAAAAAAATTATTTAGAAGATATTGAAATATATAATACCCATGAATAAATATATGATATAATATAATTAAAATATAAAAAATAAGATAAATTATTAATTAAATATTATTTTTTATCAAATTACTTCCCGGTAAATATTTAGGAACATCACTATCAATTATTGTAATCACAAAATATTGACTTTATCCCCAAAACCAATTATATGAGATGGATCATAGACACATAGGATACTAGATTGAATAATTACCCTTCTATTTTAGATAAATCAATAATGTTTTTATTTCATTCACTTACATTCATGTACACTTTAAAGCCTTTATCTACATCTGAAATCGAATCGCATTCCAATTAAATAATTAATAAATTATTTCATTCCACAACTATCACATATTAGATGTCTATTATTCTATATATAATAATATAATGTATTTAACTTTTTTTGGTCCCTAATTGACCTCATATATTCATTATCTCACATATAGATATACGATCTAGATACTTATTTATCTCATTTTATGGAATATAATTCATCATGATCAAATTATGCAACCATTGTAGAAGCTAGTTTCTTTTTGAGAAACTTGTAATATACTCAAATAAAAATCAATATTACATTTTTAATAATATATTTATTTGAAATTATGCCTAAAAAGTCTTATAATTTAAGTATTATAATTTTTTAGACTTTATATATCCCACTAATTTATATGGATTAGCATTTTATCCATTTCTAATATTTTTTATATTTGAAATTATTTCATTAAGAAAATCACAAAAATAATGTGTTATATTTCATTAACTATATTTGATATTTCTATTTAATTTTATGTATCATTATACACTGTTGATTATAATCTATATCATGGTAATATACAAACAAAACAGTGTTTTCCCTTTTATTAAATCATGTTTTCAAAAACAAATTTTTTGGGGGCTTAATACATTCTTCAACCAATAATTTATTAGTATTTCTATTAAACAATGCAGAATTATGGTGCCAGAAAAAATCATTATAGGAAAATAAAACTATTAAAAAAATGTTCATCGATTTTAGATTGGTTATTCCTCAAAACATAAGTCCACTACCTTAATATTCCATAATTTACTATTCTATAACACATGCAATATGGGTTGTGTCAATATATCAATATTTATATTGACTAGGGGTGACGATCCTATTACGTCTACAAGGTGTCATCCATAGAAAAATTACCATCACTCAAATTGAACATAATCTTCATCCCTATGATCTTAAAAATTAAACAAAATTATATAATTTAAATGTTTCTCAAATACCATATGATATTATCATAATTTTATTTTATGTTGTGTATAATTAAATTATTGTTACATGCTAACTACAAATCATTCAAGATGGAAACGTTATTTAATATGAATCGAATAACCCAGATCATATGTTTAATTTTTTAAATTGATAAATGATATAAGGGGTCATACCAAAAATGATTAATTTATTTATTAACAATTTTAAACTACATACATGTATGATTTCAATATTTCATTGAAAATATAAATTCATAGTACAAGAAACCTTATTGCGTCCAAGAAATAATTTAATATATTATTTTTCATATCTAATAGAAAAGAAGATAAATAAATTTTGAAATCATTTTCATAGTAAGGGATACATTGAGATGAATGAAATATTAGTAAACACGGAATATAGAATATCATAGTGTGTACAATCAAGATAAACTGCAATCAATCAAAAAAAATTATGAAATATAAATCCTTGGATAGTATCATATTAATTACCAATAGGATAATGAATAATAAATTTTTAATAATTTAAATTTATAAAAAAATACATTTATCATCATTCATTCAAGGCCCTGGACAAGATATCAATATTGATACTTTTAGTTCATAGTAAGGACACTCGATAAAAATGTGTATGTGCATACAAGATAACCATATTATATGGGATTCATGTTGGTTTGTCTCTTGAGATATGTTGATGCATCAGTGGAACATCTATAACAGTTCAAAAACCACAATTTTCACACCCAGTTCCTTACAAATATATTTATTATTCAATATAAATCATTTTCATAGAATTACACTAATCGATAATTATTTTTATTGTTACATTATATAAAATATTTTCCCATTCAACAAATAATTTTTTTTCTTAAATAATTTAAATAGATATAACATAAAGTGATGGTATGATCATTAAACATCATGAATTTAATATAAATTATAGATAATTCCTCCTTATATATTTGAAATATGGACATAATGGGGAAAATATTGTCTTATGAATTTTTTTGAGTGGTAAAAACGTGATCCAAATAAGGTGAATGGTCGAAAAATAATGTATAATAAAAAAATCAGAAATGGATGATACAAGAACATCAATTCATCATAAATATAGGTTTTTGTTAATATAAAAATTTTGAATTTAAAATACCGTAAAACAATAAAGTAATATCCTTCTATCTCTTCGAATTAATAGAGTTATGAACACATTTATGTTATTTGATTACCAAAAAGATAATATAAAAAAATAATTCTGAATAATAATTAAATAAAAAGATCTCATTATTTTTTTTAAATATTTTCGTTGAAAATCAAAATTGTATCCTTTAATTTAATATTAAATGAAAAGAATTATGATAGTAATAATTTATTTTTGTGGAGTAAATGTGTAAACAATGATAATTTCAAAATTTTCTAAAAGATTCCATAAGTAAAAACAATTGTAAAATTTCACAAAATTTCATTTTAGAAAAATATAACAAAATTAAAATTGTGTATAAAATTGATTCAAATATTTTTTCATTAATAATGAATAATATTCCAGAAAAATTTAGTAAAATATTGTAATTGCTGAGAAATATATGTACAAAAGGATTGAAAACATGATTTCTAAATAAATTTAATTTTCAAGTGACTTACTAATTTTTTCTTGATATAACAGGAGAAAAAATAAATTATAAAATTGTAAAATCTAAAAATATATAAAATTATTAGATAATTGATGGATTTAAATTATTTTAACCATATAATTTCCCAAATGATATATGAACATACCAATCATGTATAAAATGAGACTGTAAAATACCAATTATATTTGGTATCCATTAAGTTATATGTGTTTAGAAACCATGTATAATGAATATAAATATATTAAATAAATTATTATGAATATTTTTTTAGTTCCTTTTAATATAAATTTATATTCATTAAATAGTTTTTTCTTACAACACTCGAATAATTTAGTATGATAGTTTTTTTGAAAAATTATTTGATATCTTCTCAACAGATAAGGGAATTATGAAATGATTTCATCATCCCAATAATGATAATAATTTCATGAATATAATTTTAATTAATCATATACATTTTTTTAATTATCAATTCTTGGTTGAAAAAAAATCACATAACATCATGTCGGTGGTAGTCCACATGTTTACATGAGTGATGTCATCATTTTCTAATAAATGGAAGTGTATGGAAGTTGATTATATATTATATTTTAAGATTTATGATTTTTTCATAAATTATATATATTAATAAATTCAATGTTTATAACCATACCAATAAATCAGGGATGAAGAACATTACATCACTGTGTGGAGATCATAGGATGTACAGATGAATGAGAAATGGTTCCATTGTCAATAATATGGATAAAAGTTTAGAAAATGATGTAACACTAACATATTATTATATAATTTTAATTAATATACTGATAAAATTATGTTACAATGGTTATCAATTATATAGAAGATATTTTATAATAATTTTACTTTTAAAATCTATTTATGAACATAATCCTTTTTTGAATCATATATTCTCTTATAGACTAATACCTGTTGAAGATGTATCTTATTGACATAAGGGTCTGTAGGATGATAAAAATAACTTTTTATAGTTATTTAGTAATTTATTTATTGTGAAAAGTGGATCAACTATTATATGTAATAAATTGAACTAGATTACCCTCAAACACGGAACTTGGCCTGGCCTGCCATATACTCGGACGACATTCCTGATCCCCATGGGCTGACAACAAGAACTCGGGAATCAGACAACAAACCAGAGATAACGATTTCACCCAATATTAACTAACACACGTAATATATATACATTGAAATGGAAGGAACATCAGAATTCTAGAAAACATATGCCATAATTGTCAGAAAATATAGGAAACCATAAAAGTGTACAAGTATAAAAAAAACTAACAAGTCCAACTATAAAATACCAAATCCAAATGGATACTCTCTGAGATGGTTTGAATGAACATACACCATATCAACACCAGCTACCCAAATCATATAACATGAGACCTCACAAACTCAATATGAGGCAATTACAATCTTGGCATTGTACGATATACAAAGGTATACACACCACTGATGGGGTGCACATGGTCTTAGGTAATAGGATCAATAGGATACCACATAGGAGTTCCATTAAAATTTTGTATTTTATAATTCATGTATTATCATTTCAAATAAAACATATCATGATAATAAGTATAGGTGTTTTATTGAAAAGATGGTTAATATTTCCATTTTTCAGTATTCTAAAACAAAAGTAGCTATATCAATTTCAATTAAAATTTTCTCATTTCTGATTTATTAAGAAAAAAATGTATATCAATAATGAATTATCACCAAGGATAACTATAGGTTAGACTATAAGACTACTCATACCATAATCAATCATGTGTACTATCTGGTTCCTATAACACGGTCCTTGGAAACAGTAGAATACAACATTAGCAAACCCCCTAACAATGTCAGAATCAGTCCCCAAGACCCATGGGACTATGGAATAGAAAAAACACTCATGAGATAACTTATTAGTAAATCACAAAAAATAGATGTTATATTCGTGATAATCATTATACCTCATTACCCAATTTAACTCTTGTGATCGTTTTCACAATTTATTTCAATGCTTTGAAAACCATTTCAATGTCAATTTAATGCTTTGAAAATAACAATTTTCTGCTAATTTATAAAAAACATTGGAAATTTGATTTTTCATTCCATACACTTTCTAATATATAGAAAACAATCATTCCAATTACTTTTATAAATCAGTTGATAAAAAAATATTAATAAGGTTCATCCACATAAGATTGAGACAGAACCATGTACTCCAAAACACAGTTTGTGCATGCCCGCAACGGGGTCCTAAAAAAACAGAACCATGTATATGAAATACATAGAATCCAATACATATATCTAGATTGGTATAATTTAAAAAGCGGTTCTGTTGATATGTTGAAATAACACATTCCCAAATAACAAAAAATTGATATACCACAAAAACAAAAAACAGCCTCTGAAACGAGATTTCCCAACATATTGAGATGAATAAATGAACAAAAACAAATTCTTTAAAATGAATATGATAATATATCTCAAAGAAACTACCACAAAAATTGGTAATGAAAATGTTGAATGGTCACTCACTCAATGAGATAAAATGAAACCCTAATGACGATTAAATTCCAAACATATCAATCGGGGTGGAAGGTTGTATACAAAAATTGAAGGATATGAATCGTAGGATGAGATTAAAGATGAACTGGTAGAAAAATGGACCCCCAAAACACAAACACTACCTATAAATCCCATGTCATGAAGATACATGACTAATAAAACCCTTTAATGTCATGAAATCTATGATGTACAAATATATAGAAAATTTAGATGCCTCAGATTGAAATCTGAACATAAATTAACTCATGATGTGTAAATTCTCCCCACATGATTTAACCTTTCACAGGGTCAATCATTTTCATTCCATGATCCTAGGAACCATTACATGGATTTTAATCTAGTTAAATGGAATGAAATTATCATGAATCCTGTTGAAAATCATGAAATAAAAACCTAAAAACTCCATGATGAAAAGGGATCCCACGGATATGTAAAAAGGTATATGATCAAGGTAACATTATATAACCAACACCCAACATAAATTTATTTATATCCATTAGAATTCATGTGGAATACATGATAGTTTGAAAAAGATGAGAGCAGTCCCCCAACATAAATTACTTGCAATCCGTTTTCTCATGATAATCAAATATGTATTTCCAAAAAAAAAAGTCTGACCAAATGAATCAAATTCCAACACAATTCATTCAATTACGATTAAATGATCTCTACTAATTTTCCTAAATAGAAAAAAATTGGTCTAACTTAATTTCATTCCAACTCGGAACATGATCAAGATTAGGATAATCTACCTAAGCAGAGATATGAGAAAAATATCATCAATACATATCAAATGAATAAGAAATCCTAACTAGTACGAATAATTCATGATCCATTTAGTGACTTCAAATATTGTAACATATATTTGAGCCATCATTCACTTTTATCCCATTCGAATGTGATCCATCCAAGGAGAAACTATCATGAATCCCTAGTCACGAACTGAAATCACCAAAGGATGACACCACTTATATTCATATGATTCTTCCACATATTGGTTATTATCAGAAATTGATGTAGATCCTAAATATATGCTGACGTCGAATTGAGCAAACAAAGTCCAACAAAATATACATTACCCACCTCATCTCAATGAAGTGGTGACCAACACATCAAACCATATATTTCCTCAATATGAGGAATTCTGAACAACATGCTCTCTCAGATCATATGACCATGGATGGTAAGATGCTATCAACAAGAAATGAGTTTAAATTACCTCCTAGTGCTTCATCCAGAACCATGAGTTAAACCTAGGATCCATACCCAAAAAATTATAGAAGGAATCACATGTTACGTCATAATCTTCTATGCATATATATTACCCAAATCATCAAACAAAGAATTACTGTTTGATCTGAGTGAAATAAGAATACTTCATGAACTAATAAACAAAAACCAAGATATCATTTCTCCTACAAAGATTCTTTGGAAATATAACAAATAAAATACATGTATTCCATGTCCCATTTCCTGACCTGCATTAGAATAGGATGATGTGAACTAAAGTGTTTCCGGTGCACTCTATTTATTCATAAGAAGGTGTACCAACATGATAGATAATCTGCAACATCATGCATCATACCTAAAAAAAATCATCATCGGATTACAAAATACATCTTCGTTGTTCATAGATGAACGACCCACAAGGATCTATGAAAATTAGAACTTAATACACTCCGCACATGTTCTAGGATGAAAACCCACATCCCAATGTGGTGAATACTATATGAACAGAGGGACCAACCAAAAATATCATCCCCATCATAAAGTCCTAATATAATTTTAATAAACCCATCATCCTATTACTAACACTATTGAATAGGCTTCAGAATAGATGATTATAACTGATCACTATTCATAACCATATCTCACACATCCTCTTGATCATCTAGGTGAAAATGAGTGAATTTTACAATAAGTCTCTAATCCGCACTCGATTCAAAAATAATATGACATGGTACATTCCTTCTAATAGAAATTGATATAGAATTTTCTATCCCTGGGTATTGGGTGATATCAAAATCAAACATATTAAGGTAATATACCCATAATCATTGTTTAATATTCAAGTATATTTTAGAAAAGACATAACTTAACCACCTATGGTCACAAAATACTGCGATCTTTCCCCAAAAAACATAGTGCCGCCAAAATTTATGTAATTTAATTACTGAAGAAAGCACTAAATCATAAATGGGAATTTCTTACCATGATGTCGAATCTGACGTGAGCCTTGAGTTACCATATCAATTCAATGTATAATAACACATCTCAAACCATCACAAGATGCATAAAAAATTACCACATACCCCATACCAGGATCAAGTAATAAAAAAATATGAGCTGATATCAAAATACTTTTTAATTCATTGAATGAAGAATTATAATTTAGATCCCATATGAATTTCTCCTCTTTTCTATTAAGAGAAGTCAATGGTGAACCCATCATAGAGAAATAAATTACAAAACATCAGTAGTATCCATCCATACCATGTATTCACTTTATCTCAAAGACATTATGATGAACATTATATGACCAGAAACCCTTCACCATTAAAGGATTCACTGATAATCCAGGATCATAAATCATGTGCACTAAGAACAACACTTCTTTAATATAGAAACTACATTTCCAAAGCCTACAAAACAGATGCAGAGTTCTCATATTTTTAGAACCAAACATAATTGGGGGTCATGCTCATAGATTGGTTTCAAATATACCATATTACCATCCTTGACCACTACATATATAGTGACAATATGTTGACGAAATTTTTGATTCCTTAAATCCATTAAAACTATAGGAGAATTAGTCATATAAAATAAAATCACAAGATATTCATAATTTCCATATATATTCATGAAATATTTCATTGATATATTTGACTCTTGAACATTGTGCCAAGAATAACCCTAACAAGGATCAATATTTAAATACAACATTTCCCCCTTTAATTTATCAATCACATCATACAACCAAGGGAAGGGATACTTTTTGTGACCCTTTACATGGTACATATTCATATATTTCACACACAATTGAAGTGAACCATCTTTATTCTTGCCAAATAGAATATGTGTTGCCCAAGGGGGAACACTGGTATCACCGAAACATTTTCCAAAAATTTATTCCAACAAATTATAACTCTCTATTAGCTATGATAGATATATATTATATGATGAAGTTGATATAAATTTTGTACCTCAGACTAGTTCATTTTTAATCTCAACCTTGTTGTTTGGAGGAAGACTAGATAATTCTTCTACGAAAATATCAAAAAAATGTTGAACAACAACATTGGGAAGATCAACAGGATTGAAAAGTATTCATTTTAAATCATAAATGCAGTCAAGAAACTCTTGGGATCTAGGGGGATGGTCATGAATGACCAAACATAGGGTCACACTCCCTCTAAAACATACATGAGATCTTATATGCAATAAGAAAAAAACACTAATGATAAAAATAAATTTATATTTGATAAATGTCAAGTAAATACATGATAATGATAATTTCAAATAGATTCTGATCATGACCATGAAAATCTTAGTCTTACATAGTATCAGCTATAATTATAGAACAAGAAAGACACTAAAACCCCTAATCTTTTTCTCTTACCCAGATTCATCACTAACTCCATTAAAAATTGCATAAGATCAAAGGGAATTATAATAATATCAACCAAATTGGAATATAATAATGGGTGGGATCACTGGTATCAAATAAATTAATTTCAACTAATGATTCAAAAATTAATGTACCTCTCACTATTTCTTGAAGTATATTGACCATTGTCTAAAACACATATACGACATCTAATGTCATCCTTCGTGAGGCCCATGGAATATTCCATTTAGTCCTTGAATCGTATGAAATCATTACAATATTCATTGGAGGTGATAAACACTAATAATAACATGTAGTATTAATAGTTTTTCATAAGTGTAGTAACTGACCAATGCATCAAAAAATGATGCACCTATTCAAGAGAATGTGACATGATCCTTTTGTGTTTATGACCTTGAAACAATAATATAATTCCAGGTGAAGATTTATAGCTGTAGAAGAAGTTGAAGAGGAGGCTTGTTGCTAATACCCACATCAACCACTTATGGGATGATCCTTCCATATACTCTTATTCCAAGGAAATCTATTAAATATTCCACTAGATGAGATAGAAGTGATGTAAAATCTAATAATTCCAATCATATTCATCTCTTAAATTTTTTTATATCTACCATATTCACATATATAGAATGATTCAACATAAAAACTTGTGATATGAAATTGGGTCTCAAACCCTACATGTACTTTTGATCAATCAACTGGTCATTCATTACCAAGTTAGGAGATGAAAAACAAGTATAGAAAACTAATTGGTGTAGGATGGCACTGACCTATCTACCTACAACATAAAGTGGAATTCCATATTTTTATCTAGGGATCTCCACTCTAGTGAAAACATCCATAAGAATATGATCTTAAAAAACATCCAATCTCAGTACAATTGTCTATTATCAATAACTCTGGAATCCCACATACTATTATCAAATCCCTAGAGAATAAACTAATCATCTGTTTGGGATTTCGGGCCACTATTTTTGTCCTTGATTCATTCAAGGCCTTCAGGAGACAAATGAACTTTGGTCCGGTAAGGATTACAGGGCACCTCAAGGCCTTCCGGCCACCTCAAGGAATTTGACCAACATATTATGCTTAAATGGACTAGGATGTCTCTATAAGGAATAAGATCCAGATGAGGTTTCATAGAAGGCGCATTAACAAAATTGAAGATAACATATTTTGTAGAATGAGAGGTTATGTAATTTACAATTTGGATTAGCATGTGCATGCACAAGAAGCCTAGCCAAAAATACATATGATGTTAGAGGGGTACACTATCGATGTAGGCACTGGGGATGGGGAGTTTCATGTATTTATTGTCTAGATGAAATCTTTAAAGACCATTGGGTCTTTTAATGTCACAAAATATACATTCCATAGATGGGTTACCCTTAAAACCATACACGTGGGATTATAAAAAAGGAATAAAAATAAGGCATTTGGTCCATTTGGAAAATATTTGATTCAATATATCCATCCAATATTATACCTATTGTGGTTCATTCATCCCTATAATGGATGATAGATTCTCATGCAATAATTCTTGAGATCAGTAACTCTCTCCTTCAACTCCTTTGTCACGAAGCCCTCCACACAAAGTGTACTGATCCTGGGCTGATAATGTGAGAAGGGAGATGATAACCCCCCCCCCCCCCCCGAGTCGCTCCACCAGTTGGCCTTGGGTTGGCGACTAGCACCTAGGGCATATCGAACCCACAAATGAGAGGCATTACCCTCTAAGAGAACACATGTGGAAGAGATATTTAAGATAGAAACCAACCAACTCCAAATCAAGTAGTAATATAAAACAAATATAATGTACATAAATGAAATTTAATTCAAAACTACTACAACTGAAATGGGAAATACTATAATTACCCAAAAGAATGTAAAATTTCATCAACAACAAGCCTGAATAGCTGATGCAACCCCAAGATAGAGGAAACCAGCTCGATCTCCATCTTTCTCCAAGTGACATAAAAAATAGTTTATATATATGTTGAGTGAGTGTAACAGTATAATTAGTAGTATCCTTCCCAAAGCCTCTAGTCTAAATGTAAAAATAGCTTGCTAAAGCACAATGAAGAACAAGTGAAACTGACTCGTCATCTAAACATGTATACTATGTTCCCAACCTCACCAAGACTACTCTCACCAAGTAATGCATAAAATATTATATAATATAATATAGAATATAAAGGGCACCCCGCTACAACCACCCCACTTGATTGCTTCTTTTCCCCAACATCACAAGTCCAAAGCATCTCTCTCCAAAAAGGCTTGCCTGCAAACACATGGCTGAAGCACCAAAACATGTAGGCCAAGCAAAAAAACCACCATGTACACCTAAGAAATGTACCCAGGTAATTTCTGGGATCCACCACAGCTCGTATAAAATGTATCCTAGATCAGGTATTATACCTCAATCCATTATATCCTATACTTCAAGTACGGATCCTCAATCCGTCACAGCCTATACACGTTACACCTATAGTTGTCCATAGAAATCTATATCCAGAATATATTTTTGGGAATAACCACAAGACATTACATCCCTCTACACACATATATGGTGATTAATAACCAATGTGCATGCCAACACGAGTAACTACCAAGAGAAGAGATCAGGGCCAAAAGGGGTTTTCAGCCATCCATCCTCCCACCAGAATGTTGGGGAAAACAACCCCCCGGGTTCAAAATCCTTGGGGTGTCAGTTTCCCCTACTAACAGGGTGGAGTAGCATATAGAAACAAAAAAAGTATTGAATATACTATACCTTACAACCACCCTGTGATCATAACCTAGTCTTAGTCTCAACTACAGCAAACGTCTCTCGGACTCCGGGACTCTGGGTTGATACTTATCAGACTAGGTATCCTATAAGCACACAACCATTTAATGAGATTTAATAAATTATTTCATTCCCTCCTTATCAGTTTCACTTTACGTTATTTAATTATTTAATCATTAATTAACAAATCACAGTTCCATATTAAATTTCATTCGATTCACACCAAATGTCCATTGTCCCTTTAAAATTACTACCTCATCATTATGTTCCAGCAACCTCCATCCCCATGGGTTAACATCATTTATTAAATTATTCATCACACAATTAATCTCCCATATTTCAAGGAATTCATGAAAAAAAATCAATGCTACTAAACAGAAGTGGGCTAAATACGGTGAGTATGTGTACTACCCGTCGAGTTTTTTCACCTATAGAAAGTGCGTAGACCCATCATCCCTTGAGAATATAAACACGGAAAGCACATGGCATACCCCACGCGTCTTCGCCTATTTTGAAAGACGAGGAAGAAAGACCAAATTCTTTTAGCTGTGCGGAAATGTAAAATATATAATCAAGCAATAAGAATGAACAAGCATCCAACAATCACATCCATCAGGTTCCCTCATCCCTGGTGTCCACCCCGACACCCACATGCATAATTCAATGCATCTCGCCACTCTTGGAGTCAATCACTTCCATATCCAAATGTATCCATGCCCACACATACCAAAATAGCCATTAATTCTCACATCACAACAAAATAAGCAGGGAAAAAACATCATAACAAATTGGGATCTTGGCCCTTTAACAATCAAGAGGGTAACTCAGAACCCTTCAATGAATTATTAAAACAATCTGTTCTTTAATCCATCATGGATTACCCAATTTATTTTTCATAGGTTCCATATTTGGGAAACCTAATCAGTATGAAATGAAAAATAATTAAACATGCTTAATGTCTCAATTTAATTAACATCTATTTACAAACAGAAGAACTGGTTTCATTTCATGCCTCTTTATCATTAGCCAAATATTTATCAATTTATTCTCATCTTTACGTTCTTGACCAGTTTTCATCAACAATGAATGACTAAACAAAGAATGCATAGATATTACATTATCTAGAAAACCAAGAGTCAATAACATACCATCGATATCAATTTATTTATACAGTTCAAATATTTATTATGACAATTCCATTGCCATCCGGTAGGATAAAACATGCTAACTATACAGTTGCACACATAATAATAGAGAATCAACTAATCCCCTACCTCAAATCATTCTTGACATTATTTATACCACAACAGTTCAAGTTCGCCTCCTCTCGCGACAACTTAATTCGATGATTAATGGATATTACTTGGTTTCACTTAAAGAGGTGGTGCACATGTAGTAAGAATGATGTCGAGGAAACCAAATCATGGGGAAATGTTTTATCTCACAATTCCTATGGGAAAGAAGGGAATGTTCGATCATCTCACACAAGAGAACAAGGAGGAAGAACAAGTGAGAAAGACATATTGTCCCTTTTAAATATTTAACAGAGCGACGGTTTATGATACTCTTGATTTCCAATTAAAAGCGGATCACATTAAACCCCATGATATAACCAAATAAAAACATCCTAATCCTTAGGGATAATTAACATAGGATTTATGGCCTTTGAATAGGCCTTAGAGTCCATAAAACGAGGATTTAAAATTCATTTTAAATTAAAGGAAATGTTAATGGGGTGAAACAGTAGGAAGCTAGAAACATTGTTCACCGTTGGAACCTCACGGTTCTGGAAACACTGTTCATGAACCCCAGCATTAGAACCTCACCAGTCTAGAAACATTGTTCATGAACCTCACCATTGGAACCTCACCGTTCAAGAAACACTATTCATTAACCTCACCATTGAAAGCTCACCATTCAGGAAACACTATTCATGAACCACACCGTTCTGGAAACACTATTCATGAAACTCAATGTTGGAAGCTCACCGTTCTGGAAACATAGTTCATCTATGGTAACCATTGCAATGTTCACAGAAGGATAATGTCGACACTGTTCAACTAAGGTTACCGTTTCACTATTCACCTTAGGTTACCGTTGAACTGATCAGAGAAAGTTAATGTTGACACTGTTAACCTAAGGTATCCTTTTCACTATTCACAGAAGGTTAATGTTCACACTGTTCACCAAAGGTTACCTTTGCACTATTCCCAAAAGGTTAATGTTGAAACTGTTCACATAAGATTACTGATGCACTGTTCAAAATGGTCTACCATTGGGACTGTTCACTTAAGGTTACTAATGCACTGTTCACAATGGTCTAACATTGGAACTGCTCACAGAAGGTCATTGTTTCACTGTTCACAATGGTCTACGAATGTAACTATTCACCTATGTTTAACGACGCACTATACACAACTGTCTACTATTCGAACTATTCACAGAAGTGGAAAATTGAAAAAAGTGTTGAGGATACGTCACCATGACCTCCTGGAACACTCAAACACAAAATTTTCACAAAGGAATGGTCTAGAGAGTTCCATGACATTACATCCGATACCTGTCAAAACATTCTCATCCTCGAGAATTCAAAACTCATGTTAAGGAAAAACAGAATGGGTTCTGAACAACCACCCATCGAGATACATCTCAAAAGAGAGTAATCCATAAGAAGCAACAAAAAAATATATTACAAACATGAAAGGTCTATCCATAAAGGGGAAATCGTTACATGAAAAGAGTTAAATAGAAAAAAAACTCTGGGTACTGATCACATATCTACGACTCATATTCCTAGTTCCTATCCTCCATGTCGCTGTGTCGCCATAAGACAGAAACCTTGTGCATAGAATTCCCTTGCAACACCTTATCCTTTAAGTCTTTGATCTACACGAGTTGCTCCTCAATAGTCGCATCATCATCAACATCGATCTCTCCCCAATCTATGACATGAGAGTCATCATGAAGATAACAATGTAGCAATGATACATAGAAAAGATCATGTATCTGACTTATCTATGGGGGAAGTGTTACTCGATACACCACATATCCAACTCGATCTAACACCACGAAAGCCCCAGAAAAGTGTGGAGAAAGCATACTCCGTGACCAAAACATCATGGACCACGATAGGGACTCACTTCCGAAACACATCATCCGAAACATTAAACTCTAAGGGTATCCTCTTTTGATGAACATAGGATTATTGATGATATTTGGACAATCATCATACTTTCACAAATCACATAAACCATATTTTTTGTATTCTGCACTAGTTCCAGTCCATGAATTACCTACTCTTTGATCCCAGTCCAGCACAACGGAGAACGGAAAGGTAGGCCATACAAGGCTTCAAATGGCGCCATACCGATGGTGGAGTGAAAAATATTATTATAGGAAAACTCCACCAAGGGTATGTGCCTCATCCACGAACCTAATAAATCATGAACACAATAGCCTAACATGACTTCAAGAGTCTGGATGGTTCACCCTGTCTGACCATCCGTTTGAAGATGAAATGTAATTCTAAGGCATAGTTGAGTACCAAAATAATGCTGGAGAACTCTCCACACCATGGAAGTAAAACGAGGATCTTTATGATAAATGATCGTCCTTGGGACTCCATAAAATCTCACCACCTCCCCCAGATACTGCGTCGACAAAACATCCACTGAGGATGACTCCTTGATCTCTATGAAGTGGTCCGATTTTGTTAAATGATCCACTACCACACAAATAGGATAATGTCCTCCCATGGCGTGAGGTAAACTAGTAAAAAATCCCATTGATATGTCCCCACACTTCCACTAATAAATCTTTAATGGCTATAGATGTCCACCAGGAACATGGTGTTCGACCTTCACCATCTCGTAGACCAAACCTCGAGACACAAACTATACAACCACACGCTTCAACCCCGGCCACCAAAATTGGCACCTCAAGGCTCGGTACATCATTTTCACGCCTTGATGTACCGATATAAGAGAAATATGAAAATAACAAGGAACCATCTCGCACATCGTCAAAGGAAAAAAAATTGTTCCATGATAAAACACTCGGTGTTGTTCATCCCCCGACGAACCATTAGGGGCCTCACCACAAACTACTTGGTCTATCCAGACCTCCACATCTAGATCCCCCCTCTAGGACTCTTCCACCATTTGCATCAGGGATGGTTGTATCGTCATCTGAAAAAGACAACCTCTACGCCCTACTTCTCCCATATCATGATGTATTGATGACAACTCTTCCATTAATCTCTAAGAATTTCGTGATTCACGTACAGCATCACTACGTGCCTTTCGACTCATCACATCATCTAAAACATTCCCATTTACAATTTTATACAGTATGTTGAAGTCAAATTCGAGTAAGAACTCCGTCCACAGATGCTATCATATGTTCAAGTCATGCTAGGAGAAACCATACCTCAAAATCTTATGATGGGTGAAAACCACAATGTACTCGCCAATGAGGAAGTGTCTCCACATATTCAATGAAAACATCATGGCTTCCATCTTGAGGTCATGGGTGGAATGGTTATGTTCATGGGGAGGCATCATCAGAGACCAAAAAGAAAAAACTTACTTCTTCTGCATGAGAACACATCCTAACCACATATGCAAAGCATCGTAGAAAACAACAAACTGAAATCCCACAGTTGGAAGATAAAGAACTAGAGCACTTACTAACTTCTCTTTTAGATACTCATATGTTTCATGTCACTGATTAGTCTATATTAATTCTTGATCCTACCTAGTCAATGTTATTTTATGAGTCGAAGCTCGTGAGAAAATGGCTATGAACCACCTGTAGTTTCTTGCGATGCCAAGGAGACTTCGTACCTTTTTCACAATCTTGGGGGTTTCCCAAGAGACACATTGTTCCATATTTTATGGACCCACATCTACTCTCTTTTGGGACTCAACATTACCCAAGAAATGGATATATCTAGCCCAAAAATCACACTTTTACAACATCCAAATAGTCGATGTTGACTAAGAACTCCCAAAACAGTGTGTAGATGCTCTGCATGCTCCTATTCAGACATGGATTATACATGGATTTCATCTATGAAAACCTCCACGAACATGTCCAAGGACTCACAGAACATAGAATTCATCAATCCCATGACCACAACTGGAGCATTCGTCTTGTCCAATGGCATTACAACGAACTCATAATGCTAATGATGACAACAGAAAGTAGTATTCAGGATATCATCATCCTTCACACACATCTGATGACATCCTGACCGTATGACAATATTTGATAACCAACTTTCACCCTTTAGTTGATCGATTAATTAATCAATCCACATAAGAGGATAGTGATTCATTATTGTCACTTTGTTTAAGCGACGATAATCAACACAAAACTGCAAACGACCATCAGCCTTCTTTATAAACAAAACCGGTGCATCCCACGATGTCACACTCGGTCGAACAATATTGAACTATAACAGACCATCAAGATGTATATGTTACTCTCTTAACTTAGACAGGTCCATCCAATAAATAGACATAGTGATATGAGATACTCCTGGTGGTATTTCAATCCCAAATTCAATCTCTCATCGAGGGGGAAATGCTAAAACCACTTCAGGAAAGACATCAGGGTATTCTTATATGATACTCGGAAATTCAAACTACTGAACCTCTGAAGAACTAAACATTATCTTAGCCATCATGTATGATAATGAAAGAACGTGCCTATGACTCATTTGAGGATCTCGCTGGAAAACAAACACCATCGAATTTCCATTCACACCAATGAAAACGACCTTCAACCTGATGCAATCCACAATAACATTCACAAAATACAACCAATACATGACAAGGATGACATCATATGGTTGTATTAGTAAACATAGGAAATCTCCATAAGAGAGGTTCTACCCCAACACTAGCTCACAGATTCTACACTCTTCAAACAACTCAGCTCGACCTCCATCTAGTGTATTCAATACCAAGGGAACTGGAAGCCTCTCTATCTCAAGTCCCATAGCATGGACAATGGTATGTGATATGAAGGAGTGTGTTAATCCTCAATCAAACAAGGAATACACCAATTTAGGAAACAAGATAAGGGTATCTCGAATGACATCTTGCTCTCCTAGAGTTGGCAATGCTATAATATGATGCTGACCACGACCTCCTACATGGACTGTCTGACCTAAATGACGACCACTACCATGGTCGTGCTCTAATCTCTAAGGACGGGGAGCATCACAGAGATGTCCTCTTCCATCCCCATCTACCCGCTACTTATGTAATGGTGGCGCAATCTGCGGCTCTTTCCTCGGCCGGAATGGCCTCAACGGAGGAACCTGGAGCAGAGCACCTGGTTCACGATGACGGCTCTGAAAGTTCGGGCAATCCCACAGAAGATTACCTTGACCACCATAAAAAAAACATGTGCTCGATCCCTTGGGATAGGCTTGAGATTTTCTGCCTCCAGAGACATGATATGTGAAATGATGGGACCTACCCCCGATTGAACGAAAACATTTTTTCCCAGATAACTGGGAACCCAGGAGCACAACTCTTCTATGTGAGGAATCACAATGACTCCCGTCTTGTGATGATCCAGTTCAGGAAAATGACCTATAAATAACCTCTATCCTCACTAAAACCTCATGATATGTCTTCAGTGTAAATGGGGTGACCTGGTGCAGGATCTTTGGAATCAAAGCCTCCTCGAAATGCCTTGCCCAGGCCTGCTCATCTGGAAACAGTTCTAAATCATATTGTAAAGGGTTCCTGAAACTGATTACAAACTCTTGCACACTAGAGATCCCTTTTCAAAGGGTAAGAATATCCTCGGAAACTGGAAGCCTTTGTTCTGGAATAATGAAACTCAACCCTAAATTTATCTCGGAACTCCTATTATGAGATCGATGACTCCTCCGATCCCCGAGGATCAAGAACCACCACTGACTCACTGTTCTATGTAGCATCGTCACAACCAAGGTCACCCAGTGCTCTTTCTAAGCACTAATTAAACTGGAGAATATCTCGACCTCCTCCAACCAGTCTTCCATGAGTGAATTTGAAATGGATCCCTCATACTTCGGGAGACTTTGGCACTGAAACTCTTGGAGTGTATTCATCAAAATGTCATCATTGACAACCTATACCCCATGGTGATCTTCTGGAACAACCTGCTAGAAATCTCTTATGTGATCCTAATGAGGTCGTCGACCTAGAGCCATACCTATAAAATAAAAAATAGTAAGGTCTCTTAAACCTAGAATATGGAAGACCCAACACTAACTAATTAATTGTTATCTTTCATTATTTTTAGGTTAACTTTTCCCATGGTCTACCCATTCAAACACAGGAATAATGAAGAATGATGCATGATCCTTTCCAAGGTCTCTACCCTGCATCAAGTATCACCTTATTTAGTAGCCATTTTAACTTAAAGGTCCATACATCATATCTTAGGGGGCCCTAAACACCATTGTCCCAGATGGTCTAAAGTGTTAACATCACATTGTTATTCATGAATGACAAGGTTGTCATACCAACCCATGAAACCTCACCTGTTCCTGACTCCAAACTCCATCATATCCCTCAACCTGTCCTCTAATACCACTCTGTCAGAACCCCCTCCCGACAAATTTTACCAGTCCTAGGTTGAAAATGTGATAAGGGAGATGATGACCCCCGAGTCCCACCTCATGTAGGCCCCGGGTGGGCGACTAGCACCGCCGGCATAGTGAACACACTAATGGGAGGCCTTACCCTCTAAGAGAACACATGTGGATGATAGAGATAAGATAAAAACCAACCAACTACAACTCAAGTAGAAATATAAAAGAAATATCAAGCACAAAAAAGAAAGGTCATTCCAAAATACAACATGTGAATGGGGAAAAACTGCAAGTATAGAAAAATAAGTAAAACAGTAGTAACCACAAGCCCGAACAGCTCCTCCAGCCCCATGAAAGTAGAAACCATCATGATCATCAAACTGCTCCATGTGACCTGAAAATTAGTTTATATATGCATAGGGTGAGTTTAACAATATACTCAATAGGATCCACCTCAAAGACTCTCATGGAAAAGTAATGAAAACGTGATAAAGCACAATGAAGAACAAGTGAAAATAACTTTCCATCTAAACATATATACTAAGTTCCCAGCCACACCGTGACTACTCTCAACAATTAAGACATACAAGAGAATATTATATAATGAAGAATATCAAGGGAACCACACTACTACTTCCCTACTGGTTTTCTGCTTTTCCCCAATGTCGCAAGTCCTATGAATATATCTCCAAAAAGGCTTTCCTGCAAACACCTGGGAGAAGAACCACAACATGAAACTCATCCAAAAAAATCCACCATGTCCACGTAATCCATGAAACTATTTCATTTATGGGAGCCACCACAGCTTGCATAACATGTATCATATATTGGATATTATACCTCAAGCCATTACATCCCATAAAATGATTAAGGATCCTCAAGCCATCACATCCTATACCCATTACAGTTATAGTTGTCCATAGAATACTATATCCAGAATATATGTGTAGGAATAACCACAAGCGATTAAAGCCCTCTACACACATATATGGGGAAAACAAACCAATGTGCCTGCCAACATGAGTATCTAACATGAGAAGAGAGTGGGGCCAAATGGGGTAGTCAGACATCCCTCCTCCTAATAGAATGTCGGGGAAAACACCACTACCCCTAGGGATCAGAATTCTTGTGGTGTTAGTTTCCCTTACTGACAGGGTGGATTAGTGTAGAGAAACACAAAAATTATAGATTATACTATACCTCACAACCACACGATAGGAATAACCAATTCTTAGGATCAACTATAGCTAAAATCTCAAGGACTCCAGGATGCTACTTCTAAGACTAGGTACCATATAATTACACAACAATTTAAGGATCTTCAATACATAATTTCATTTGATTTATATCTGTTTCACATTACGTTAATTAATTCTATAAACATTAATTAACCAATAACAATTCAATAATAAATATCATTTGCATCACATTAAAATTTCATTGTCCATTGAAAATTACAACGTCAGCATTATGTTCTAGAGACCTCCAACCCCATGGTTTAACATCATTTATTCAATTATTCATTACAGAATTACATTACCATATTCTGAGGCATTCTTGAAAAACATTCCATGATACTAAACACAAGGTGGATCAACATGGTGAGTATATGTACTACCCGATGAGTCTTTTTCACCTATAGAAAGAGCGTAGACTCATCCTCTCTTGGGAAGCTAAACATGGAAAGCATGTGGCGTCCCTCGTGTGTCTTCACCTCTTTCAGAAGAAGGGGAAGCAAGACTAGATGCCTTGAGTAGTGCGGAAATATAAAGTAAATAATCATCAAAAAATAATGAGAAAGAATCCAACAATCACCTGCATCATGTTCCATCATCCATGGTGTCCTCCCCGAAAAACACATCTATAAAATGATGCATCTCTCCCTCGCGTGTCTTCACCTCTTTCAGAAGAAGGGGAAGCAAGACCAGATACCTTGAGTAGTGGGGAAATATAAAGTAAATCATCATCAAAAAATAATGATAAAGAATCCAACAATCACCTGCATCATGTTCCATCATCCCTAGTGTCCTCCCCAACAAACACATCAATAAAATGATGCATATCTCCACTCTAGGAGTCATCCACTACCACAACCAAAGGTCTCCAGACCCCATATACCACAACAACCATCCAAGCTCACATCACTACATAATAATTAGGAAAACATACATCTTAACAAATTGTGATCTTTTCCCTTTAACAATCAAGAGGGTAACTCAGAACCCTTAATGGAATAATCGATCAATCGGTTCTTTAATCCATCTTAGATTAACCGATTTATTAATCATTGGTTCCAAATTTGGGAAACCTAATTAGTATGATATCAAAAATAATTATACAGGCTTCTTGCGCCAATTTGATTAACATCAAATTACAATAAGAAAAACCAAATTCATTTAATGCCTCTTTATCTTTAGCCACGAAGTTATCAATTTATTACCGGCTTTACATTCTGTACCAATTTCCATCAAGAACTAACAGATAAACCAAGTAACCATAGATATTAAAATATCTAAAAAAATATTCAATAACATACGATCAGTATCAATTTATTTATCATGTTCAATTATTTATTTGGCCAATTCCATTATCATCCATTGGGATAAAACATGCTAAAATTACAATTACACATATAAGAAAAAAGAAGCAATAAATCCCCTACATCAAACAGTTATTGACCTTAATTATTCCACAATGGTTCTCGATCTGCTCCTCTCTCGATAACGTAATTCAATGATTGATGAATATTTCTCAATTTCACCGAAACATGTGGTGCACTTGTATTAATATGGATGATGAGGAAACCAATTCGTGGGGAAAAGATTGATCTCACGATTCCTACGTTATGGACGGAAAATTTCTAGCTTCTCACACTGAATAATAGGAGGAAGAACATGGGAGGAAGATATATCATCCATTTTAAATATTTAACGAAGTGACAGTTTAAGATACACATGATTTACCATTAAAAGAGTGTTGAATTAAACCACATGGTTTGACAAAGTAAAAACATCCCGAGCATTAGGGATAATTCGTATAGGAGTTATCGCCTTTGAATCGGCCTTAGAGTCCTTAAAATGAGGCTTTAAAATGCATTATACGTCAATGGAAATGTTAATGGGGTGAGACTGTTGGATGCCGGAAACACTGTTCACCGTTGGAACCTCACTGTTCTGGAAATATTATTCATGAACCTTATCATTGGAACCTCACCGTTCTAGAAACAATGTTCATGAAAATCACCGTTGGAACCTCAACATTGGAACCTCACCATTCAAGAAACATTGTTCATTGACCTCACCATTGAAACCTCACCATTGGAACCTTACCGTTGGATCCTCACCTTTCTAGAAACATTATTCATGAACCTCACCATTGGAACCACACCATTATGGAAACAGTTTTAATCTAATGCTACCATTGCATTGTTCACAAAAAGTTATTGTTGACACTGTTCTACTAATGATAACATTGCACTGTTCACCTATGGTTATTGATGAACTGTTCACAGAAAGTTAATGTAGACAATGTTCACCTAAGGTTACTGTTGAACTAATCACAGAAGGTTTGTGTTGACATTGTTCTCCTAAGGTTACCATTGCACTATTCACAGAATGTTAATCTTGACACTGTTCACCTATGGTTACCGATGCAGTGTTCACAACAGTGTACCGTTGGAACTGTTCACAAAAGGTCACTGTTGCACTGTTCATAACGGTATACCATTGGGAATGTTCACCTATGTTTACTGATGTACTGTTCACAATGGTCTACCTTCGGAACTATTCATAAATGGTCACTGTTGCTCTATTCACAATGGTCTACAGTTGGAACTGTTCACGTAAGGTAATCGAAGCACTGTTTACAATGTTCTACCATTGGAACTGTACATAGAATTGTAAATTTTGGAAAGTGTTGGGGATAATTGACCTTGACCTCCCGGAACACTCAAACAACATATTTTTAAAAAAGAATAGACCAATGATGCCTGGGACATTACATCCTCTATTTAACTAAAAACTACATTTTTAACTTAGGTTTGGTTTTGATAAATAAGATGAACAACCTATAATATAACTTTGTTGGGATTCTTATTAATAGCTGCATTCCAATTAGAATCCTAAATTTCATCCTCTTGAGGAACATGTGCAATATGTTATAGAGGTATATTGTTGCACACAAAAACAGAAGAAACAATCACACAATACAGTAAATATTATTTCAATCCAAAAAATCCATAAGAAGAAAAAATTATTTTAAATGTTGAAATACTAGACACATATCCCAAAATCCCATGGAAACATGAGACTAATCGTTATAATATATGGTCAAGAACATATCACAATATACATCCAATGACAAAAAAAATCTATATATAGTCTAAGAAACATCACATGATAATGAATCTTGAGGAAAAACATCCTTCGATACTACATTATAATGAACTGAAACCGCTTATCCTCAACCCACAGTAATATACTAAAAGGCACTTTTGATCCCCACGAGTTGGAGAAAGTCAACTGTCCATGGAACAAAAAACCACAGGGAAATGTTTTTCCCAACCTGAAGAAACATATGGAATATATATACACAGGGAAAGATAGAACTATAGAAAGATAATAAATATATTATATAAATGTCAAAATTCATAGGAAACAAAACATCTATAATATAATCCAAAAATAGAAATAGACACATACAACTGTAAAGTTCCAACCAAAAATTTCCACTCCATGTGATAGTGTGGAAAAACTCCTACAATCTCACCACTAGCTACCCTTCTCACCTAACATGAAACCTTACCACTACAATGTGGTATCATGAATTTCCAAACATTGTAAGACATATAGAGGTCTATGCACAACTGCATGGGTCTATGGGGTGTGAGATAATAGGATTAATGGGATACCAACTTGGTGATCCATAAAAAGTGTTGTTATAATAATTCCATTAATCTCATTTAAAATAAAACATGGCATGTTATGAATTAAATCAATTTTATAGAAAAAATATAATACTTTCAATTTTTTATATTACAAAAAAATCAAATAAAAAAAATCAAATTCCCATTTTTCATATAATATTTCACATACATAAACATGAATCTCAAGGCTAAAATAAATGATGAAATACAAACAGAATCATTGGTATCAACACTAAATATAATTATAGTCCAGACTTGTAGAATACTCATACCACAATCAATCAGATGAAAAATATGGTTCCTAAGAGACATGAAAAATGGTATAAGGAATACCCCATGAGTAATCCCCCGTAAAATGTTTATATAATTCACTTAGAATAAAAATCCCAAGAAAATGTGTAATTATCCATGAGAGAGCACCTGATAATTATTAAAAATGAAGATAATATCAACCTAATCCTTCCACCTAAGTACCCAAGGTAACCATGTCCTCATTTTTATAAGTAATTTCAATTATTTGATAAACATTTAAAAAATCGCAAATCCATTTCAATGTAATGAATATAGCAATTTTCATTCAATTTATCATCAATTAGTGAAACCCCATTTTTCTTAAATGAACATTCTAGAAGACACAAAATAATCATAGATATTCTATTTATAAATATGTTTATAAAATAGGAATAATAAGTTTAATCAAAATAGGATGTATATATATATGGTATCATCTACATCAATACTCAATTTTCACACACCTGTAATGGTATCCACCAACATAGAGAACACAATGATGCCTACAATGTCCCTTGAATACAATCCATATCTCAAGAAATATTAAATAGAGAGAGTGGGTTCGTAGAGTAGAAGAAATAATATATACCTCAAGAATGAAGAACAGAGGTACCCCAACCATAAATGGAATGGCCTCTATAATGATATCACACAATAGATATAGAAGAAGACAAAAAAATATAAATTCATACCAATGAATCTGATAATACCACTCGTGGATTATTCTATTATAAATATCTATTAAAGAAGTAGAAATTTAACTCATCTGAATAAACATAACAGAATTGCAACAAAGATTGAATGATGAACACACTGATCATGATGGAATTGTGTCTGCTAAAATCAAAAGAGGGGATCCTTGGGTCGAGAGAAAAGTAGAACTGGAAGCCAAATAGAATCCAAAATCCCAAATGGTACCCTATTAGTCCATTCTCACAAAATTACACAATGTGTTATCCATTACACATCATGAATTACATAATGAAAAAATATGAATTTTTTTAATTGCGGATTGAAATTAGACCCTAAAATAACTAACAATGACTGAATTTTCCTCACTTCATGTAACAATTAATCGTGTTTATAATTTTCATTTAATACACGTAACAACCATTACATGACTTGTAACCCAGTTACATAGCCTTAAATTCTCATAGAGCTAGCTTATTATCCAGAAATTATCATATAAAAACTACATGCCAAAATGGGATATTGGAGAGAGGAAAAAATATACCCAATAAAGGTAGTGGGATGTTACATTATGAATAACTGAGGAGATGGGGTTCAATATTATATGTGATGTGGGTGGAAAACAAAAAAATAATTGAAATGTTATTATATATTATAGGTCTTGCACAAGAAAAGTGCCCCAAAACATTGAAATATATAATGATAATAAGTTTATGTTCTTGGTCTAACCAATCATTAATATTTAATAAATATTCTATTTAATCTTAATTCTATATCAATAAATTTTAATAATTTTTAGTCAATTTTTCTCAACAAATTAAATAAATATTTAACATGGATATTATTAAATAAGTTGAAATTTTTTTCCTTTACTATATAATATTAATTTTTTCAAATTTCTTATATGGAATGATTTTTAAATTATTTAATTTCCAGAAGTGGGAAAATATTATGTAAACATATGTTCACAAAAAAATGTTTTCTTTCTAAAAATAAATATTTATATGGTAAAATATGATTTTATTATAAAATATAGATTACGTTTGACTATAATAGAATTAATTGAACTATGTTAAATAATTAGTGAAATATTATTATTTCATAGAAAATTAAAAATAGAATGAATCTTTCAAATATTTTATATTGGATTAAGAATATGTTCACAATTAGTTTTTTATATGTATAATGTTAGTTTACTAATATATATTTTCTTAAGATCAATGGTTCTAGAGAAATTATATTTATTCTTATATTATTAAAATCCTCAAAATTTTGTAGTGTCTTTATGATTTTTATTTTTCACAATTCAAATAAAAATGATATATTTATGAAAATAACATAAATTCATCATAAGTATAATTTAAAATTATTAACTACATAAATGAAATTTATTCCATGAAATTCAATTTATAAAATTTTGGAATTTAATTTATAATCACATTATTTATTGTATATATTTTTATAATTCCATTTTGTTATTAAAATGACTAAGGATTTTTATTAAAATTGATTCTTGGATGTAACATTCAAACTCATGAATGTTCAAAAAAAAGTTACATCCATGAAAATTCAACAATCAAATAAACAATAATTATTTTCACATAATATCATCTTTATATCATCACATATTTTTTGATTAACTCGTATCATTTACTCTATTAAATTAAAATAACCTTTTTAATTTTTATAACTAATTCCCTAAATTAGTCTGGATATTGGGAATTCAATTAAATCCACACACACACACATAGAAACATATTATTTAATTATAAATATCTATGAAAAAGAATTTTTATAGTTATAATGATCACTCTACAGTAAATTATTTTCTTCAATAAGAGGCCATATTCGAGGATCTCTTACCTAAATTACCAAATCTTATTCAAAATAAAAAATAATAAAACTAATAATAAAATGAATATAAAAATTTCCCATCCATAAAAATTATAACATCGATTAATAAAAACTCCCTTTTAGTTCATCACTCAAAAAAATTTATTTTAAAAAAAATAGAAAATGAAAATTTTTAATGATATCAGTGATTATACCATCATGTCCCACTAAGAATAAAATATTAGTAGATGAATTATTGTCAATATAATTTTATTATTTTCTCATGATTAATATGATATTGTATTCACAATGGAAAATTCACAATGAAACTATATCATTAATAATAAATAAAAATAATCCAATATAGTCAACCAGAGAATCATAGACATGGTAATTTTACGTTGATCAGCTACAATAATTCAAATACAAGGATGATATATAAAATATTTTTGATATGTGTGATAATCTATTTTTCCCTTGTTGGTGATTATAATATTTGTGATAATCTCACTTCACATTCAATTTTTAGGATCTATTATGCTTATATATAGACTTACTCTCAAGAGTATTTAATATATTTATGATAACATGAATGTGGTTCTCATAATGATATTAATACATTTTTTGAAACCAAACTACAATGTTTTTTCTAAATGATGTTGTGATTTATAATTCAATATATTTAGAAATATTTAAAAAACACAATAATTCATATCCCAATATATAAAACTCAAGTATTTTATGAGAAGAGTATTTTTTTATGTATTATGTTATATGAAACATCAAAGGAATCTTTCACTGCACACAATAGTACCTTGGCTTGCATTACACACAATCACGACCTTCCTCGATAGCGTGTGTAGTACGCAATACCGAGTTTCACTAAACAATAATATATTATTATAGTATTATAAACAAGAAGTTTTGAATAGTATTAACTGAATTTTTAATTTTTTAACATTATTATTCAACTTACATATTTTATAGAACCAGGAATGTGAAGAAAATATATTTTTCGGGTAAAATAAGTATTTAAAAAAAATGCAGTTTTGCCGCCGTTTGATGGCGCACCAACTTTAAATCTAGTTTTTGACAAGTTTATAAGATAAATTTGACAAAATAAAATTCTTAATTGGAATAATGATATAAAAATTTTCTTTGGATAAATTTTTCATATTATTATGATAACTTTCATATTTTAATGAATAGTAAAAACACGCCATTTTTTAATTAAAAACAAATTTTTTAATCGCAATTTTTTCTATGGATAAATAATAATATATAAAGGTTTGAAAGTATAAATACAATTTATTTTTACCATTTAATATAATTTATGTCATTAGAATTAATTATACATTGCATTCATATGTAAAATATTTCAATCTTTTGCAATGTTTTAACTTTTAAAACCCATTTTCTTAACAACGGGATTAATTTTAAATTAATTGTTTCAACTTATATGTTTTGAATTTTGAAAAATGGATTCCATATTTGGATTCATTGGGTCCAAATTATGTTAATAGGTAATTTTTATTTTCTTGATATTATGATTAGTAACTACGGTAATATTTATTTACTACAGTTAAAGGTAAATCTGGTAATTAAGGGTAAAATTAAGATTCTACAATTACCCTCACACTTTCCAAAATCCTATTGGATGAATAAAAGTTAACCCATATCACATATGAGTTTGACTAGATTCGTTTAATGGACTTCTGACAATGAAATTATATAATTATTATTAAAACCATAGAAAGTGACAACATGTCACTCTCTTAAATATTATAAGTGTAATAATTTTAATTTATTGATAAACGTCATAAAACATCGAATATAAATAGTCTATAGAAATCTAAAAAAATTATATACATCATATGAATTTATTTATAATATTTATGGATTAAATAATTATCATTAATTATGACTTAATAGTGATGTTGAAATTATTTTATTGATTGAAATATCAAATAAATGATTTTAAAAGTATTAAAATAAATATTATATGAACTATTTAATGTTCTATACTAATTTTCTAGATACAAATTACATGTCATGAATCTATTAAATATTTTAGTTCTAACATATCTTCTGTATATATTTTATTTAAACTCAAATAAATGAATAGTGTCAAAATTTACACTATTGTTAATTTATTGAAATTACATATTATAAAATTGATTCAAATTCACAAAAATATTTAAAAATTGTCAATTAAAATTTATATGGTCGAAAATTTAATACATTATACAATTATAAACAATTCACAACATATAAGTAAGTATTTATAATGATTTAAAATTTATAATATTATTACCACAAATAAAATTAAATAGATTATATAAGGATAAATCATGTTGATAATGTTCAAAATAAATACCCAACTTGTCTAAATTTTATTGTATGATAAGATTACAACCCTGTATCCTCTATGATTTACATTTGAGTCATTTTTGTGTTTTTTTAAGTGGGTTTGGAATTTATTATAAATTAATATTTCTTATAATTTCAAAGGTGCCTCACACCTCCCTTATAAAACGGAACCTCCTATTTCTCCTCCTCACACCACTTTGAGACTTCAATCTCTGTCAAACCCTGACAATTTATCTTCTCCACTTCCATAGAAACATCTTATATGTCTTGGTCTTCTTCAAAGACCAATCTTAGTGCCCTAAGAAGAGGTTTCTAAGAGGGGTGTCAAAGAATAGGTAATATCTATTATCGATTCTTTCAAATTTATTTTTTCTTATACGTATTCTTATTTAGTTGTTTCATTATGAAGTAATAACATTAGTATGACTTATATATTTATATGTTTTTATAAATATGAAACAACCCTAATTCACCTTCTATCCATTCTACGGAAAACGAAATCACCGTGCGTGCCTACGTACGGAATACCGTCTCCACGCCATGGTGTAATCTATTTTCCACCACCACCTTACTTGTATGGACATAATTGTGTAAATAATAACTATATATTATTATCGTAAAGTGATATTTATTCTTAAATAGTATACATAAACTTCAATATAATTCCACAATCATGGGAACGATATCATCGCTCGTGCGTACGTACGACCTACTGTCTCCACGATGTGATGCGACTCATTCAAAATGATCTTCATTGAATAATGATTATATAAATGTATAGAATGAGTAAATATGATACATATATTACACTAATACCATTCTGTAAATGAGGTATCTATAACCTAAAAAGAAGAATAAAAATTTATTCGACAAAACATGCATAAGAACAAAAAGCAATAAACACCTGAATAAAAAGTAGAAATGAAATATTTAGTAATACAAATATAAGAATATGAACATATATGATTTCATAACAATGCGTAAGATTCTGTAATAAGTCAATAGCATTATTTAAATCATTATGCATGAGGTTCGAACACGTAAGAAGATAATCTGACCTAAGGTAAGGAAAAATCTCACAATCTCATTTTTTTCCGATATTATTTATACTTTGGTATTTACTGGGTTGTATTTTATCATCCAAATCCATGTTTTCTAAATATATAATATTATTTCTATCCTCATAAATTTTTTTAATACAAATTCTACCCATTGGTGAGTTTATGTTAAAGGATATGAATTGAATCATTTGTCATTTTTAGTACGAGGTACTTTTTGACATTTCCAGCCAAAGTACGAGAAGAATGTTTTTTTAACATATACGGCATGAATGAATTTTTATGATTTTTTTGAACATTATTTACATAATTTTTCCTTTAAATGTTTTCATGTTTATTTTTAATCAACTTATTTTATTTTAAAATTGTATGGCATATTATGAATGGAAAAATGTTTTTGAAGTAGAAAAGATATTTTCTTCAAGAATGGAGTTCATGTGTTTTATCAAAATTATTTTCCATCTAAGATAATATAAGGTTCTGTTTATTTCCCTAATTTTGCAATGATTTGATGGAATTGTTTTTATGATGTCCTTTTATGGATTATTTTATGGTGACATGAAGTTTAAGAACCCCATTTTTATTACATGGGTTATGCTATGTTGTATGATTTATGATTTTGTGGAACACATAAGAATGGTTTAATTATGAGATGGGTGGGACCTATATCTCCCTCCAATGCATTGGGTAATGATTTATTTCTCTTAAGATAGATAAGGCTATAATGGAAAGTTAAACTGGTTCAGTGATACAGGACTGGAAGAAGGAGTGAACTCCGTTCAGTAATGGAATTTTTCTACTATGATGGTCTTGGCAATGAGCCTTGACTAATATGAAATGATTTTCTATGATTATGTGTGTATGACACAAATTTTCATGATTTATGTTATGATTATTTGGAATTACATTTCACCACTATGATTTATCCCATGTTATTATATTATGATCTTTTTTGTAGGTTAAGATATTCAAAATGTTATCTTCTTATGAATAAGATACGATAGATATTTATTTTGTTTACCCATACTGAGCATTTGAGCTCACCCTTTTGTATGTTTTCTTTTCCCCAAGTCTGGATGAAGGGTATTAAGATGAATATACCAAAAGGGACACTAGATATGATGAAATAAATGGGAGACAACGTAAATGATTTATGAACTAGTTGTTTGTGTTTCCCTGTTTCTAAAGCAACTATACCTATACAGTCCTTTCATTGTTTTTTATATGTTGCAATAAGTATGATTCAATTTTTGAAGTAATAACAATGTATGTAATGTATGGGTCATTATAGTTTGTATCAGAGGAACGGTATAGTCATCCTTTGGAAACTAGGATGTGAATGCCCTAGTAAGAACACTAAGGATATGTATAAGAATCGAACACATTCTTAGTGTTTTATTTATGGCCATGAAAAACCTATGATAATACCTTAAGTGTGAAATTTTATTCTTGATTATCTGGTTTTCCTATTATAATTAGTTTTGCTCAAATTACTCTTCTTGGTTTTAGTCAATGTTTGGAACCTGAAGGAACCATGTTAATGCGTAATGCGATGGGCAACGCAATGATTTTCCCCCTGAGAAACCAAACGTTACGGGAGATGGAATTCAAAATATTGTAGTCACGCTCACACAACAATATCAAGCTATGAATCATGCAAGACTTCCAAATGAGCAATGGAAGGAGCAACATTCTATTGAATCCTTCATGAGACAGCGTCCACCTTCATTCAGCGGGTCTTCTGATCCATTAGTTGCTGAACAATGGATCAGTACCACTGAAAAGATATTTTCAATTCTTCAATGTCCTAAACATGATAAATTCATCTTAGTAGCATATTGTTTGGAAGGTGATGTTGATCAATGGTGGAATCTTATTAAGAATACAAGGAAAAGGGATGAAATTGAGTCCATGGAATGGGATGAGTTAAAGAAATTATTTTTCAATAAGTACATCCCTCGTATACTTTGAACAAAGACAGAGAAGGAGTTTCTTGAACTGAAGCTAAAGGATGATGAATCTATTGGTACCTATGAAGAAAATTTTACAAGACATGCAAGGTACGCTTCAAGAATTATTATCCAACCAAAGAGTAAAATCGATCGATTCTTTAATGGCTTAAAACCAAGTCTATGATGGGCGTTAGCCATAAGGGACATCAATATCTACGAGTAATTGTTCAATGTGCTCTCAAGGTTGAGATGGAGATTGGAGTAACCCATCAGTCATTTGGGTTTCATAAGAAGAGGAAAATCTAAAGACCACACTGAAAAGAAGATGACTTTTCCATTATGCTCAAATTGTGGAAAGAAACATGGAGGGAATTGTCTTAAAGGGACAAGAAAATGTTTTTTAAGTGTGTAAAAAAAGGTCTTAGGGTAGTTGAATGTCGAAATAATGGGATGAAGATATCTAATGATGCGAACAAAGAAACATATAAACATAATGAGCCTCCTAAACTTCAATGTTTCAAGTGCAAGGAGATGGGGAATTATGCCAATCAATTCCCAAATCCAAGTGTTTTTTATGATGATTGACTTCAACAAACTCTTAAAGCCAAAGAAAGCGGAAAGTCACATGAAATTACTAATGGCGATGTGGAGTATGATAACGAAGTGGTGAAAGATACACTTACCATCCACTCTAAAGTAGAAAATGTTTTATTTGATTCTGGAACCACCCACACTTTTATTTATGAAGAATTTTCTAAGGGTATCCCCAATTACCTCAAAAATTATATGTTGAGTTAGCTGTGACAACTCCTAATGTCACAACGGTCGCATCAAAAGTTTAAAATTCTTCTCTGATTGAAGTTTGTGGGATAGTGCTTCCTGCAAATCTTGTGATCCTTCCTATAGTGGTATTTGATGTGATTCTTGGCATGGATTGGCTTTCATTACACGGATCTCATATCAAATTCCAAAGAAGGGAAATCACATTTAATATTCCCGATAAATCTACTATCATCCATCGATGCAAGGATGAATATAACCTTCTAGTGGAAATATCTTCCATCTTATGCGTCTTGATTCAAATAGATGAAGGTTATTTATCTCAAATGGTTGGACAAAAACTGACGATTAAGAATAAACCCATTGTAAGGGAGTTTGACGATGTCTTTCCGGAGGAATTGCTATGTCTTCCACCAAATCGTGAAGTTCAGTTTTCAATAGAACTCATACCGGGTGCTATGCCCATTTCAAAGATACCTTATAGAATTGCCTCAATTGAGTTGTTGTAATTGAAGAAGCAACTCCAAGAGAATCTTGAAAAAAGATTCAGACGCCCTAGTGCGTCACCTTGGGGAGCACCAGTTCTATTTGTTAAGAAGAAAGCTGAATCAATGAGACTCTGTGTTGATTATTGAGAACTTAAAAAGATCACTATCAAGAACAAAGATCCCCTCCCACGCATTGATGACTTATTTGACCAACTACTAGGAGCTCAATACTTTTCCAAGATTGATCTTCGGCCAGGGTATCATAAATTAAGAGTCAAAAAAGAGGATATACCAAAGACAGCTTTCCGTACAAGGTTTGGACACTATGAATTTATAGTGATCCCATTTGGTCATACTAATGCCCCTTCTATATTCATGGATCTAATGAATAGAGTCTTTAGAGACTATCTTGATCAGTTTGTGGTAGTCTTTATAGATGATATTTTTGTCTATTCAAAGATCAAGGAAGAACATGAAGATCACTTGATAATTGTATTGAAGACCCTGAGAAAGGAGAATCTTTATGCTAAATTTACCAAGTGTGAATTTTGGCTTAAAAAAGTTGCATTTTTTAGTCACATAATATCAAAATAGGGGATATTTGTGCATCCATCAAAGATAGAGGTTATCGAAAGACTGTCATGACCAACAATAGTAACTGAGATCCAAAGTTTTCTTGGTTTGGCTGGATATTATTGATGTTTTGTGAAATACTTTTCAGGATTATCTAATCCACTCACCAGGTTGACTCGAAAAGGATTTATGTTCGTGTGGATAGAGGAGTTTGAAGAGAACTTCAAGGAGTTGAAAAAAAAGGTTATCTAGTGCACCTGTGCTCACACTGCCTTGTAGCGGAGAAAGGTTTTTGATCTACAGTGATGCATCCATGAAGGGATTGGGGTGGGTTATCATGCAAAACAATATGGTTATAGCTTATGCCTCACGATAGATGAAAATACATGAGAAAAATTACACAACTCATTCTTTGGAGTTTTCTTCGGTCATCTTTTCTTTAAAGATTTGGAGGCATTATCTTTATGGTGAAGGGTGTGATATTTATACAGATCATAAAAGTTTAATATATATTTTCACACAAATGGTGCTGAATATGTGCCAAAGAAGATGGTGGGATCTGATTAAGGATTATGACTGCTCAATTCATTACCACCCTGGGAAAGAAAACAAGGTGGGAGACACATTAAGTCGATATACCATGATAGATTATCCATGATGTGGATCTCAAAAGATCCAATATTTATGGATTTACAAAGGATGGATCATGGAATTATAAGGGAAGGGAAAAATTGTATCTTTCTCAAATGAATGTTTAACCATATATTCATGTGAATATTAAAGAGGCACAAAAAGAAGATGTAGAGTTACTAAAGAAAGTATGAAATGTTCCTGAATTCAACCTTGATTGTTATGGGATAATATGGTTCAGGAATCGGGTTTTTGTTCCTCCCATCCTAGAATTAAAGAAGCTGTTACTGGATAAGGCTCATAGTTCTTCATTATCTATTCATCCTAGAAGCACGAAGATGTATAGGGACCTGAAAGAGTACTTCTGGTGTGATGGCATGAAAAGAGATGTTGTTGAATATGTCTCTCGATGCGTGGTTTTTCAGCAAGTTAAATTTGAGAGACAGAAGTCTAAGGGGTTGATACAAACATTACGCTTACCAGATTGGAAATGGGAAAACATCACCATGGACATTGTCACTGGAATTCCTAAAACATCCAAAGGAAATCATGCTATATGGGTCATAGTTGATCGTCTTACAAAGTCAGCACACTTCCTTGCTATTAGAGAAGATTTCTCTCTGGATCATCTTGCCAAGATATATGTAAAGGAAGTTTTAAGATTGCATGGAGTACCAATTTTTATATATCTGATTGGGATCTGAGGTTTACCTCGATGTTCTAGAGAAGTCTTCAGCATACTCTAGATACAGAGTTGAGTTTCCGCACTTCTTATCATCCTCAAACAGATGGTCAGTCTGAGAGAACAATTCAAACTCTAGAAGAGATGTTGAGAGCTTGCTCTATTGATTTCAAAGGTTGTTTGGATGAACACCTAACATTGGGGTAATTTCTTTATAATAATAACTTTCACTAAAACATTGAGATTGCTCCATACGAAGCTCTCTATGGAATGAAATGTCGAACTCCAACTTGTTGGGATGAAGTCGGGGAAATAAATCTATTAGAACCTGATCTTGTTGATGAGATGGCAGAAATGGTCTGATCTATTCAACAACAAATAAGAGCAACTCAGAGTCGACAAAAAATTTATGTCGTGAACCGAAGAAAATACCTAGAGTTTAAAGTGGGTGATAAAGTGTTCTTATGAATATCTCCTTGGAAGAGAGTAATGAGATTTGAAAAGAAGGGAAAGTTGATCCCTAGTTATATCGGTCCTTTCAAAATACTGGATTCTGTTGGGAAGGTAGCTTATAGATTGACGCTTCAACCGAATCTATCTCAAGTTCATGATGTGTTCCATGTATCTCTCCTGAGAAAGTACCTACCCGATCCTTCACATGTACTAAGCTCAAAAGCTGTACCGCTGGAGCTAGATCTTTCTTATGAAGAACAGCCGATAGAGATTCTGGATCGTAGCGAAAATGTTCTATGAAAGAAGACCACTCGCTTGGTGAATGTTTTATGGAGGAACCACTAAATAGAAGATGCTATATGGGATCTTGAAAATATGATGAGGGAGAGGTATCCTCATTTGTTTGTTACGAAGTGAAGAATTTCGAGGGCGAAATTCATTTAAGGGGGGTAGATTAAAACACCCATATATTTTGTGAGAAGTATATTTTTTATATAGTATGTTATATGAAACATCAAAGGAATCTTTCACTTCACACAACAACATCTTGCCTTGCATTAAACGCAATCGCGACCTTCCTCGATAGAGTGTCCTTACGCAATATCGAGTTTCACTAAACAACAATATATTATTATAATATTATAAACTAGCCGTTGTGAATAGTATTAACTGAATTTTAAATTTTATAACATTGTTATTTATCTTACATATATTCTAGATCATGGTATGAGAACAAAATAAAATTTTCAGGTAAAATAAGTATTTTTCAAAAAATGAAGTTTTGTCGACTTTTGATGGCACACCAACATTAAATATATTTCTTGACATGTTTATAAGTTCAATTTGAGAAAATAGAATTATTCTTCGGAATCAGGATATAAAAATTTACTTTGGATAAAAGTTTCATATTATTCTGATAACTTTCATATTTTAATAAATAGTAAAAATACGCTATATATTAATTAAAAATAACTTTTTCCATCGCAATAATTTATATCGTTATATTATAATATTTAATGGTTTGAAAGTAAAAATAGAATATATTTTTACCATTTAATATAATTTATGTAATTAGAATTAATTTTACATTGAATTCATAGGTAATAACATTTCAATATTTGGAAATGTTTTAACTTTTAAAACCCGTTTGCCTAACAATGGGATAAATTTTAAATTAATTACTGGAAATTATGTGTTTTGAATTTTGAAAAATGGATTCCATATCCGGATTCATTGTGTCCAAATTATGTTAATAGTTTAGTTTTATTTTTTTGATATTATGAATAGTAACTACGGTAATTTTTGTTTACTACAGTTAAAGGTAAATCTGGTAATTAAGGGTAAAAATAAGATTGCAAAATTAACCAAACACTTGCCAAAATCCTTTTGGATTAATAAAACTCGACCCATATCATCTAAGGGTCGGACTAGATTCATTTCACGGGCTTTTGAATAAGAAATAATAAAATTATTATTAAAACCAAAGAAAGTGACAACATGTCACTCTCTTGAATATTATAAGTGTAATAATTTTAATTTAGTCTAAACATCATAAAACATAGAATATAAATAGTCCCTAGAAATCTAATAAAATTATATAAATCATATGATTTTATTTATAATTTTTTGGGATTAAATAATTATCATTAATTATGACACAATAGTGATGTTGAAATTATTTTATTGATTGAAATATAAAATTAATTATTTTAAAATTATTAAAATAAATATTATATGATCTATTTAATGTTATCCGGTAATATTATAGACAAAAATTAAATGTTATGAATCTATTAAATATTTTAGATCGAACATATCTTCTGTATATCATTTATTTAAACTGAAATAAATGAATACTGTCAAAATTGACACTATTGTTATTTTATAGAAATTACTTATTATAAAATTGTTTAAAAATCACAAAATTATTTAAAAATTTAAATTAAAATTTATATAGTCAAAAATTTAATAACGTATACAATTATGGACAATTCACAAAAAATAAGTAAGTATTTATAATGATTTAAAATTTAGAATATTATTACCACAAATAAAATTAAATAGATTATATAAGGATAAATCATGTTGATAATGTTTAAAATAAATTCCCAACTTGTCTAAATTTTATTGGATGATGATATTAAAAACCTATAACATCTAATATCCGGATTTGAGTCATTTTTGGATGTTTTTAACTGGGTTTGGAATTTATTATAAATTAATATTTCATATAATTCCAATCGTGCCCCTCTCCTCCCTTATAAAAGGGCACCTCCTCCCTCTCCTCCTCACACCACATTGAGCATTAATGTTCAGAAAAACCCTAATAATTTCTCTTCTCCACTTCCCTAGAAACATCCTAGTGGTTTTGGTCTTATTAAAAGACCATTCTTAGTGCCCTAAGAGGAGGTTTCAAAGAGGCGTGTCAAAGAAGTGGTAATATCTGTTACCGATTCATTCAAATTTATTTCTTCTTCTAATTCTTCTTCTTTATTTGTTTCATTATGAAGTAATAACATCAGTATCACTTATAGACTTATATGTTATTATAAATATGAAACAACCCTAATTCACATTCTATCCATCCTACGGAAAACGAAATCACTACGCATGTGTACGTACACAATACCGTTTCCACGTCGTGCTGTAATATGTTTTCCACCACCACATTACTTGGATGGATATAATTGTGTAAATAATATGTATATATTATTATTTCAATGTTATATTTATTCTAAAATAGTATAAATAAACTTAAATACAATTCCACGATCATGGTAATGATATCATCGCTTGCGCATACGTACGACCTACCGTCTCCACGATGTGATGGGACTCGTTCTACATGATCTTCATTGAATAATGATTATATAAATGAATTTAATGAGTAAATATGATACATATATTACACTAATAACTTTCTTGAAATTAATTATCTATAACCTAAAAATAAGAATAAGAATTTATTCGACAAAACACGGATAAGAACAAAAAGCAATAAACACCTGAATAACAAGTTGCAATGAAATATTACTAATAAAAAGCTAAGAATATGACCATATATGATATAATAAAAATGTGAAATATTATGTAATAAGTCAATAACATTATTTGAATCATTATACAGGAGGTTCAGACACGTATGAAGAAAATCAGATATATGGTAAGGGAAAATCTCACAATCTCATTTTTATCCGAGATTGTTTATACTTTGTTACTTAATGTGGTGTATTTTATCATCCACATACATGTTTCCTAAATATTTAATAACATTTATATCATCCTACAATTGTTTAAATCCAATTCTACTCATTGGGGTGTTTTTTGTAAAAGATAAGAAAAGAATCTTTTGTCGTTTTTAGTACGAGGTACTTTTTGATTTTTCTAGCCAAAGTACATGAAGAATGGTTTTTTAACTTATACGGAATGAATATATTTTTATGATTTAATAGAAAATTATTTTCATGATGCTTCATTTAAATGTTTTCAAGTTTATTTTAATTCAAATTCTATTAGTTTAAAATTGTATGACATGCTAAGAAAGAAAATTTGTTTATGAGGTAGAAATGATATTTTCTTCCAAAATGGAGTTCAATTGTTTTATCAAAATTATTTTCCATATAAGATAATATTGGGTTCTACTTATATCCATATTTTTAAATTGATTTTATGGAACTATTTATATGATGTCCTTTTATGGATTATGTTATTATGACATGATGTTTAAGAATCCCATTTTTATTACATGGGTTATGCTATGTTGTATGATTTATGATTTTGTGGAACACATAAGAATGGTTTCATTATGAGATGGGTGGGACCTTTATCTCCCTCCTTTGCATTTGGTAAAGATTTATATCTCATGAGATAGACATGGCTGGAACGGAAGCTAATCTGGTTTAGTGGTACATGATTGGAACGAGGAGTGAACTCGGTTCAGTAATGGACTTTGTCGGCTATGATGGTCTTGGCAATGAGCCTTGACTAATATGTAATGATTTTCTATGATTATGTGTGTATGCCACAATGTTTCATGTTTTAAGTTATGATTATTTGTGATTATATTTCACAACTATGATTTATCCCATGTTATAAAATTATTATCTCTTTTGCAGGTTAAGATATTCAAAATGTTATCTTCTTATGAATATGATATGACTGATATTTATTTTTTTACACTTACTGAGCATTGGAGCTCACCCTTTTGTATGTTTTCTTTTCCCCAGGTCTGGACGAAGGGTATTAGGAAGAATATGCTAAAAGGGACTCTAGATATGATGAAATAAAGGGGCGAAAATGTAGATGATTTATGAACCAGTTGTTTGTCTTTCCCAGTTTCTAAAGACACTATACCATACGGTCCTTTCATGGCTTTGTTATATGTTATAGTATGTATGCTTCAATTTTTGATGTAATAACAATTTATGTAAAGTATGTGTCATTATAAAATCTCTATTTGAATTCTTCTTAATCATTATTTACATTATATTTCTAGAAATTAAATACTGTATATTGTTGGTTTGTCATCCCATGATTATTATTGTTATTTTATAAACTCAATGGATAATTTAATCGTTCTTCCTTCATCCAAATATTAAATATTTCTCTAATTTTCTATGAAACATTAATTTTATTAGCTAATTTCCATATATAACAAAAAATTAATTTGAAATTATAACAATTATCTACCTCTCAACATCAGAACACTTTTTAATAAAACAAATCCTTTAAATCATATTCTGAAAATTCTCTAGTATTGGAACTAGATTAACTAATTAGTATTTTTCAAAACTGCCTCCATACTATGATAACCCATATCTTTATTACACATTATTTATTTATTTTTTTGAAAATTTTAAATTATTATATCCCCAAAATATTGTGATATGTATTGTATTTGGGTAATTATGGACATGATATAACTAAATAAAACAAGGGTACATCACCATTATTTAAAAACTCTTTCTCATTCTTTTATAATATATGGATCCTATAAAGCCACAAGGGATATCCTGGGGAAGTATTCACAAGAAGGGTGATATATAAATATTATTAAAGGAATAATAAAATAACAATATTACAAATGTAATGCATGTGAGTAAATAAGAAGATAAAGAAGAAAGAAAAGGGGTAGAATTCATAAACAAGAACATAAAATCATGTTATATAATGATAACATGATGGAAATAAAAAAAATTTCCACCATATAAAATATGAAATAAAAATATTTCATGGATAAAATGAAGGAGAAATCACATTGTTAATAGATTCCCATCACAGATTATGTTACATCCCTAATCCCATACATAATTTCTTATGAGTAAATTTTTAAGGCATTTGATTAATATATAATTTCAGGACCACCCATAACATTGATTTAATTTACATGCATAAATATTACATATAGATCACACAATATAAGGGTTTCTTTCGTCATATTTAATAGCCAAATTATTTAATGTGGCTATCATAAATAGATTTACCTCATAAATATATATATATATATATATATAGGTCTATAAATATGAATGTGAATGAGGGGTATGGTATTTACTTACCATAAGGGATATATTAGATACATCATGTAACTAATATAATATATTTATCTGTTATAGATTATAGACCACAACTATGATGTCATCACAGATTTAAAAGGGGGTCAATTATTGAGGACTAAGCATTCCATTATTCCGAAACCACGTGAATTTATTCTATTGTGGTGTAAATATGAAAAACTTATACCTAAAGGCAAACTCCAATTCTAATACATGATTTTATTCTTACACCCATGAACATATGACATTTGATGCTAAATTGGAAAAACCATCTCCATCATCTCTTCGATAAGATTGGGTCCCATCATCATTCTCTCTTCATAATTATCCATGGTATATCGCTTTTAAATAGCACTTCTCAAACAAATCCAAGAAATGTAACCTTTAAATTCTTGAATTTCAATTTTTGTAATTTGAGAATAGATTAATGAAAATATTATCACCCCAATATCACAAGAAATACAATAATTCTTTTCTCAAAAATTATTTCATGAGATTGATTATATATCTTAGACTGACCAGCCATCTGAGGGTTATAAGAATAACTTCAACTCATTTTTGAATCAAAAAAATTCTGAGAGATTCTCAAGATTCATGATAAAAAATTTGATTATGATCAGATAAAATAGATGGTGGAGCTCCATGTTTTCTTACTAATAATTGTATACATGTATTAGAGACCTGGTAGTGAGAAAAAATGACCTAAATAATAGTGATGTATACTGACAATTTGACTTGATTATCTACCACTCAAATGGTGTTATTTTCATTATGTATATTGGGGAGTCCAATAATGAAATTCATGGTTATGCTTTCCCATTTCTTTATTTGTATAAAAAAATGGTTGAATCATGCCCTTAAACATCTTTAATTCAACAATGATTTTTTTTGAATTTCATTCATTGAGATCTCACATTTTAACATTATATTTATTTTACTACACGATATAACTTAGTTGAAACTTCTATATATCATATTTCATTCTAGGTAAATTGAGAAATATGGACTGATAAAATCAACTAAAATTTTGTTCCTCAGCTCTAGTTTTTATGGGGATTATACTTTGGTTCTAAACCTTATACACACTCTCATTATAATATTTGATATCTATAATATTCAACATCTTTTTATTTAGAACCACATCTTCTATCATGGCATGCATGATCCTCTTAAGAATGGATAGTTGAGAATTTATTTGAGAACTTTATTGAGATTATTGATTTATTATTCTAATTTCTATACATTTCATGTTAATTTTTTTATCCATTTCAATTCACATGAAGGAAATAGTTGTGAGATTATTTTGACTCAAAGAAACTTCTACTTTGATCGCCTACCTAGGATGACAGTGGATATGCCCATTATATTCAATGATATTCATTGAACCCATTCATTGGTGAACATTATGTAACCTTTTTATAAATATAATAATGTATTTAATAAAATATATTTATGTCACAATTTTCATATTAGAGATACTATCTCAAAATCATTAATTGAAATATTAATATTGTCAATTCAATTTAATGAGATTGGAAATTCAACTCATGGAACATTAATGTGTGTTAGCAATTGTACATAACCTTTTAATATTTCACGTACCTCCCTAATATTTTCAAATAACACTATATTCAATAACTTATAGGACATATAACATAGATATTAAATGAATTATGAAATATTATTATTTACATATGTCCACCATATCCTAGCGCTTAAATTGTTATTTATACTAGTATTAACTGAATTATGAAATACATATAGATGATTTAAATAAAAAAAATTAATTTATTAGTTTCTATGAAATAATCACTCAATTTTATGATAAGTTATTTTATTCTTTATAGACATGTTTTCATCAACTATGATTTTTATAGATTTCTGTGAGAAATATTTATTATTAATTTCTTTAATAAATATAAATTATATTTTTTAAGAATAATATGAACTTTGAAATCATAATACCAAATTTATTATAGGATGATGATTATTGATATTTATAAAGATATTTATTTCTAGTGAACATTAAAAAATAAAAATTTAAATTGAATGATATATTTTTGTTTCAACAAATTGTGAAGCCCCATTCTGTCCTAAAACCGATTGAATTAAAATTAAGTTAAATTATATTATTCATTATTAAATTATTCTCATTGGGATAATTTTCTGGTTAATTTTTTATGAAATATTTTTTTATAAATAGAAAACTATTTTAAAGAAATACTATATTTTTTTATGAATTGTGGTTTTCCTCATGTATTGTGTACTTATTATAAAATTAATTTATATAACTTGAATTAATTTAATTTTATGAAAATGAATTTATTTGTATCCTTAAATTCAAATTTATCAAAAAAAAATTGTTTTTTTAAATTTTCATGAAAATGATAAATTTCCATGGAATGGTAAAAACACTATGTTTGTGATATATTGAATTTTTTCTGATATCTCTATAAAATTTAAATTATATAAAAATATATAAAAATATATAAAAACTGTAGTTTTAAAATATTCAATAAATAACATTCATAAATAACTAAAAACAAAGAGATTGTATTTTATTTCATAACAAATATTAAAATCATTTTCAGTGTGGAAGTAGAGACAACATAGAAAATGGAGTAAATGGTTTGGTGTCCAAAAAATAATATTTACAAACAGATAATTCCATTATTTAATGTTCATTAAATAATAATTTTTAATTAAAATTTTTATATTTAGAAAATAATTTTATAGTTATATAACATGTAGATTATAAAATTTATTATGCAATTCATGCCCAAGAATTTAAAAATTTAAAAGAACACATTAAATAATTTTTCATGACATAGATTTGGGTGAAAAAAGTAATGAATTTAAGTGTATAGATTGATCATAATAATATTTTTACTCTGATATAAGATTATTTATTATTTTTAGAAATTATATAATATCTTTATAATCTTATGTAATGATAATATGTTACAAGTTTAATTAAGATAACAACAAATATATTTATTTTATAAGTATTAAAATTTAAATAATTTTATTGATTTAATATGTGAACATAAATATATATATTTATATGAAATATTTTATTTGTTTTAGGGAATTATATTCAAATACTACCTTGATCATGTTGTTTTGGATGTCAAATTAAATAAAGAGTAAATAAAGTTCAATTATTGATTACTTATAATAATATTATTTTCTTAAGTTATATAAATATTATAAAAATATTAAAAAAATAATAAGGGGATAATAAATGATCTAAAATTTCATCACGTACTAATTTATATGAAATTTGGATAAATTTATCTCCATAATATTCTTATTATATTTTTATATTTATATAAATTCCAAAATTTCCCCACACATAATTTATAAAACAAAAACCCTTTATTAACTTTATTTAAACCACTTTTATAAACTCAACATCAACAACCAATCAAAATCCCCCTTTAAAAATACATATAAATTTTCATGAGGTTCTCCCCAAAGTCAATCATAGTCCCCTTATGAATCAATTTAATGGGATGCCACCAAATAATAGGTAATTATTTTTACTAACCCATTCATGTTTATATACTATTCTACTCTTTTTAATTTGGGTTTATATTCATGAAATAATAAATCTAGAAATATAAATATAATTAGCTATTATTATGATTATAGGAAAACAATATTTCAACTCTTTTACATCATACAAAAAATTAAAATATCACATGTGTGTATGAAAATCATAACATTTCTACATAGTTGTGTTATAAATTTTTCATCAGAACTCTGGAATTTTTATTATAAATATATATAAATATTAATTATATATGATATTAATGTCACAATAATTATGTGATAATGGATAATTATTCATTTACATCCATTAAATCCATCCATTGAAAAATGAAACTCGTGTTCATGCATACATATAGTCTACCATCTACATGTTTTGTGTAATTAATTTTTGTATCTCCATATTTATGGATGATTCTGAATATATATATATATATATATATATATATATACCCCAAATTATTATTCTACAGATTTTTTAACAATGAGAAATTTATAAAAAAATAACTTCAACATTATATTTGACATGAAAACTGAAGTAGTTACCACACAAAAAATGATTTTAATAATGAATTGATAATAAACATTTGATAAATTATTATAAGAAAATCATATAGTGTGTTAAATATATGAATTTGATTTTTTAATTTATATATAATAATTTTATATAAATTATAATCAAATTATTAAAAGGGAAATCAAACATTTTTTATATGTTTCTAATATCACTTTTACTTATGTGAGACATATATAATACTTGCCACTTATTTATTTTTTCGGGTGTATATACTATATATATGATATATTATATCATGAATTTAATTTTTTTCATAGTATTTAATGTTTCTTTGCATAATATTTCATTCATGGGGCTCATTATTGAAATGTTAATAATGTGTTAAGGGGTTATATTGAAATATCATATTTGTCCCAACTTATTTATGTTTCTGAATCTATTGTGGAATATTTCTCTTCCAAGTCAATGTTTATAAATAAAAAATTAAAAAGTATTTTTACAGTTCTCAAATGATTTTTAAATATACATTTCACTATTGTATTAATTTTTTATAATTATTTACTTCATATATTATTAATATGATCAAAATTAAGTAATTTTTAGAAAACTAGAAATGATTTTTTAAGATTATAGAGAATGAATGGAATTTAAAAATATCATGACATATCATCTATATTAATCATCTTTTATAATTTTATTAGGGTTATTAAAAATAATTATGTTCTAATTTGTAACATTGTATCTTTATCGTAATAAATTATTTATAAGTAAATTTTTTTCCACGAGAGATATTTACAGATCATATAAAATTAATTATATTACTCTAAAAATACATTTTATAATATTATTATTTATTGAGTTTAATATAATATGAATCCATATACCATATATTGTTTAATGGTTTATAATTATTATTACCGGGGATATACTATGTATATACCATTCACCATATTACTAATAATGATTTCTAAATATTTTTATTTATTGGGCCAATTATTAAAAAATAACAATCTATTTCAAATATTAATTTTTATGTATATTTTGTTTCCACCAATTCCTTTGAGGATTTTTGGAGATAATATGTTATGGGGGGCCCCTATAGCCCTCGATACATCAGTAGATCTCATGAGACAAAATAATTTTTGTATTGGATGATACCTTAAACATTTCTATATGATCTATTGACAAGAGGTCTCAAATTTATGTTTATGGTGTCAATAATTATGCATTGATTATCTATAAAAAAATTATTTATGTCTATTTCATCAATCAATTAGTGATAATATCAGTGGTTTTCTTTCATGTTCATGAGGTAATTTATATTTTATTAATTGATCATTATTTATTCCTTTAATATTATCCATCATGAAATTGTTATTTATTATATTGCATGGTTTTCTAGTTTTTTACATTTCCAAATTGATTATTCTTTATTTTTTTCATTATATATTCCATTATACACATACCCAAACAAAGTATGAGAGATCACCACATTCTTTTGTTTCCTTTCACTATGATTCCAAAAAGTTTAATGTGGTCAATATTCAAGGATATTTCAAAGGGAATAATTTTTCACTCAATTGAAATTTAGTTTTTTTATTCTATATTTTACATACTGACTTGAAAGTCATCTATATTTCTATTTTCCCAATAGTATGGAAATATTTTGTCTTATGGGATGAAATTTCTTGTCTATAAACACAATATAACAATGTAGGACATAAACTCATAGATACTGGAGTTTTGGGGTTTATAGTTTGTATCAATGGATGTATAGAAGAAATCATTGGAACTATATTTGGGAAATATTGATTAGGGAAAATAACCATATGATATGAATTGATCATATTTATAAGAAAACATCCCATAATTTTGGATACATATATATATATATTTTATTTTATCTTTTATAGAAATAAAACTTCTTATTGATTCTATATGTGGATGTGGTACAAGAAAAAATGTAACTTGGGGTAATAACATTGAAAATTTTGATTTGGGATTTACTCAAATTTTTACTTGTACATGAAATTTTTCCTTACTAAAAATATGATTTGACACTCCCATGGTATATTCTACAGTTAATTCACAATTTCTTTATGAACCATTATGATGTATTTGAATAGATGATCACTAAGAGACCCCTTTGATAAATATAATGTGACATATATTGAAATAAATTTTAAATAATTTATATATCATATAAATTATTCTCCATGACTATTAGATATGACACTATGATCATTATTTCTTGAATTGTGATTTTTTTTTTCTATAAATTCCAATAAATTGAAGGAACAATGTAAACATTTAAAGAGATAGAAATTTCTTTATGATAAACCAATTGGGATGACTTCATGGGTGAGAGATATTTTTATTATTCAAATATATGATTTATAAGATATACCTTATCAAACTCCTGGACTCACTAATTATGAGAATTATTAAGTACACTAAAAGCTTGAATAGTGAAAAACATTGAGGAAATAACAATATATTTTCATAATTTTTTAAATGAGGAAAAAGAAACTCAAGTCTGTATCTCTATGCAATTGGGATATTTTATATATATTGAAAGGAATTTAAAAAAAGAGTGTAACCTTCTATAAAAAATGTAATGTTCAGTTAACATAATGGATGTGAATAATTGTCTCTGTAATGTATTATTAATGGTTGATTTTTAAATTGTGGGATGTGCGAGAGTAATGAAAATATATATCCTACGATGAAATGTCATGATGTGAATAAAAAATATTGTATATGTCATGGTTATATTAATTATTATTATGAGACAAAAATTGAAAAATAAAATGGATGAGTTATTAAAAAAATATGATGACGAATCCTATTTAATGGTTAATAATGGTGAGAAATGATTAAATTTTTTGAGTTGGGATTCATGAATTAAGTTAAAAGTTTATCTTATCAATGAAATTTTGGTTATACAAATAAAAAAATTTATAATTATTATAATATAGTACTATTTATTTATAGATTTCAGAATATATGTTGAATGGTTACCAATGACCAGGAAAACTAATTCAGTGGTAAGAAAATCATTTTGAAAAAACAAGATTGATAGTAGATAACCATTATTACTTTCTAGAAGTTGTCAAAATATTGCTAATCATATGTATATTGGAGGGAATTGGTGATAATGAAAATATCTAGTGCATCGATGTAATATAAATTCATCTTGGGGTTTACAGTATTTATTTAGAATTATGAAATACATTTATTAATGTGACATTTTTTAATGAAATAAAGAGGGTCTTAATTCTTGAAATTATTACTATTTTAGAATGGTTTTTAGGGTTATATTATGTATATGACGAAGAAAAAATATTTTAACGTTCTCTTATTGAGTAATTTATATTGATAGTTTTAAATTTCCTAAGAATTAGTAAATGTACATTAAAATAACAACATTATAGAAATATTTTTTTATAATTTCATATAATTTTTTTTAATATAAAGAATAAAGTCTCGTGATTGCTGACATTCTCATGACAATTTTAAATATCACTCTATAATAAATTTAATGAGTTATTTCATTATTCGATATCCACATTTTCAATTCCCAACAATGTTATTCAATTTTAATACATAGTTTTGTGGTGACCACAGATTTTTAATTTCCCCCTTTTAAAGTATAAATATTACTAACAGATTTTACATTTTGCAACTTCTGCAAAGGAATTATTAAATATCACACTATTTACTACATATCACAATTTAAAATTATAAGGATAAAATTTATTTAATAGGGTACAATGTAACACCTCCATATTTAAGAAAAATACTACATTTGATACCATATACGATATGAAATGATGAGCTTAAACAAATTGAAAAATATTATTATTTAAATATATATATATACAATCCAATGATTCAAATTATCAATTATATGTTGTATTGAAAAAATAATTAAATATTTATAAAGGAACATTTCAATAAAATTTAATTTATTAATTAATATGAATATTTGACAAATTTTCTGTAATGTTTTTTTATTCAGAAAAACCCTTCCATTAAAAAAATTACTTATTTATTTATATAAAATAATTATATATTGAAATTGAATAATTTATGACAAATATATTTCAAAAAATATAATTTGAATTCTATAATCATAATAGAAAAATTAAATTAGATTCCTATTTATTTATTTTTCTAAAAAGATTATTGAATAGTTGAAATGTTGACTTTTATTGAAAACACTATTTTTTATATAAAAATATAAATCTTTATATTTTTTTCATTTCGTATTAGATGTAAAAATAGCTTCATTATAAATGAAAAAATAAAATAAGTTCATTTGATGTATTTTAATATTTTAATTTTGTATAATATTAATTTTTAAAATAAAAAATAATTATTATAAAGAAGTTTATTTTTTTTCTAAAATGTGTTTTCCATCACAAAATTCAAAAATATTTTGAAATTAATTTATATCCATTAATGTAACTATTTTTCATGAAATAATTGTAAATAAACTTTTTAAATTTATCTTAGCATTATTTTTTGACATTTTTGTTGATGTTAAATGTTTAGTGAATATTAAAAAATTCTGTTTTTATGAAATAAAATAGCTTTTTTGATATATCCAATACTTAGTAAGAATGATAATTTTAACAGATCATATGGATCAAATAACGTATAGTATAAGTATATAAATATCATTAAAAATTATGTAATACATAGATATTATATTTTATTCAATACTAAATATAAAAATAATTTTCAGTGGTGAGGAAGATCTATTGCAGCTATGTAAGAAAATTCATTTTCCTAAAAATAATAATTTAGATTAGTTATGTCATTCATATTGATGTATATAAAATATTAAGAAATATTTATTATTATTTCTATTATAGTAATATTATACATATATATAACAATAGGCATAAAAAATGAGTGTCTAATTCATGCTGATGGTCGAAAAAATCAAAATAGCATATAATATAAGTTATTATGAAATATATGATAGTAAAAATGAATATTTAAGAATATAAAAGTACATATTGATTAAATTAATATTATATTGAGGATATAAAATTGTTTATAATTTTTTAGAAATATAATTAACTTTTATTATTGTGAAACTCTAGAGATTTTATTAAATTAATAGAAAGATAATATAAATGATTTAAAAAATATTATTTTTCCTATAATTTTAATTAGATAATATGTTAAAATAAATTTTTATATCCAAATTTCATATTATATATTTATTTAATGATGTATATTCGAATTTCCCCCTTTTCAATATATATTTGAATCTTATTAAATTAATAGTGTCAACTTTGACAATAATGATAACATATCATAATAATATTAAAAATAATTATTTACACTTATTAAAAATATTAAATGAATAGAAAATCTATAATATATGGTCTAAATGTCACCGTATATTAATTTATAGGTAAATTGATGCATTTATATCTATAATAGTCATATTAAATTTTAATATTTTGTGAAATTTATGAAGTGCCCCTCAACTAAATTATAAAATGGTACCAAATTATTTACTTCATAACCACATTGAGAAGTCTATATTGGAAAAAACCTACAAAGTTCCATTCAAAACATCTTTATATAGGTTAATTTTGTTATTTTTTTCCAAAATTTAAATCATATACCCCATATTAAGAGTTTTAAAGAATGTCCACCAAAGAAGAGGTAATCATATTTACTGACTCTTTCGTGTTTATGTCCTATTATACGCCATATTCATGTTTTTACAAATCCTAAAATGATGATTAAATTTCAATATATTTAATGGGACTGTATTATAGATATTGCATAACCATATTACATCTTGTTTGTATTATACAATGATCAAATCCATTGCTTATGCATACATATGACTTAGTGTCTCAACATAGTAGTGTAATTTATTTCCCAACAAAATTTTACATGGATGGAAGAAAATACAGAATTATATAATATATTTGTCATATAAAAATAATAATAATTCAGGTTATTTATTCTTTATCATTCATTCATTCCATCCATCGGAAAATGATAACATCTTTCAGGCGTTTGTACGACTTAACATCTCCAAGAACGATGCTATCATTTTTTCTATATATATATATTTATGGGAAGCTATATAAATATATATTTAATATATATTATATTTAAACAATAAATATTATTATATATATAATTTTAATATGATAAACATTAATGGATAAAGAAATGACTCAAACATACACAAAAAATGACGTAGTTACCTCTCTAAATAGAGATTTTAATAATGAATTGATAATAAGCATGTGAAAAAATATTTTAATTAAATCATATATTTTATGATATATCATAATTTTTTTTATATATAAATAATAAATCCATATTTTTTACACATGAGGTTTATGCCCATAGAATTGAAATCAAGCATGAGGTAATGGTTCCTCATATCGTTTTTACTTATTTGAGATATATTCCATATTCACTAGTTTTTTATTTTCTTGTGGAGTATATATTTAATCTTTGATAAATTTTAAGGTGAATATATTATTCTTTATAATTTTTAATTTTCCATTTTCTTTTATATCATTCTTGGGGATTTGTGTTATATTTAACTATAGAGGTGTTTATTTATTAAAAACATTCATCATTATTGGGAATTGTTTATGGTTAGGTATAAATTGTGTAATATTTCCCTTTATAGCCTCCATTTTACAAAAAATTATTTCAAAATTTTTATTATTATTATCCCATGTTTTTAAAAATATAATTTCAACATTTGGTTAATTTTTTTAAAATGTTTTAAAATGAATGAATTATCATTTTCCATATTAAGTACATTTTAAAATTATTAAATGATGTATTTTTCAAACTTATAAAGAAAGATTGTAAATAATATAAAAAACGATGCCTCAATTATTTTCATATTACATTACATGTTTATAAGGTTTTCTAAAAATAATATGTTTTTATTTAGAAATTCAAAAAAAAATTAAAAATATGTGATTTCATATTGACAGAGATTATTTTCTAGAATATATTTTCATTTATCATATTAATTCATTTTCATCTATGTCATCATCATCTATTTAATATCATGATTCATTGAGGTTAATCTCCCATGACTCCGTCTATACTATTTCATTTAATTTTAAATGATTATTTTTACTATGTATTTTTTATTTTTATTAAATCCACCATATTATAGTGGATGGATTAGGATTATCTCCTCTTATGGGAGAAATTGATAATATTTTTATCGTATATTCTAAAAAAATGTTTATATTTGTATTATTTCCCCAATTTCATATTAGGTATTTATTGGGATTTTAATGTGATACATTAGGCATTTTGTTTCTCCTTGATGCATAAGTAGGCCTCATGAGACAAACTATATTAGTTAATGTAATATTGCACACCCATTTATGTTTGATATCATGGATTAAGACTTCTAATGGATTTTTATAATGCCCAAAATTTTGATTTATACTAATATGAAATTACATATTTAAGTGAAAATTTTTATTTGATTATATTGAATATCCATAGATATATTTTAAGACAATGTGATTATTTATATGTAATTAATAAATCAGAATTTATTCCTTCCGTGTTATTAATGTTGTTAATGTTATTTTTTAAATCATTTTTTACTAATTATAATTTCTATATTTATTAAAACTTTTTATTAATGATAGAAACCTCTATATGAATACAATTTGTGAGAAGTAGATATCACCCATTCATATGGTTGAATATTATTGTATTCTATAAAGCATATTATGATTGTTATATAAGAATATGCTAATTGGAATAATTGTATATTCAAATAATATAATATATTGTATTTTATGTTATAAATTGTTATATAAAATTAAATTATTTTACTAGTATTCCAAGAGTACTATAATATTTTTCTCTTGATTATGTGATTTCTTTTACCATGTTCTATTATAAAAAATAACCAATCAATATAAGAGACTGGAGTTGGGGTATTTACCTTGCATGAATACAATACTGATGAAATTTGGGAAATATCCCAATATATCAATAATTATCCTCACACTAGTGGTTAATGTGATCACAATTATAATTATTATCTCTTCATCAAATTTTTAAATAATTTCTCATATTCATAAATCTTTAAAAAATTGAACCCCTTTTCTATTTTATTCGTATGTGGTCTTAAAATAGTCACAATTTTCTCAAGATTTGATAACATTTCCATGATAATAAAATGAAATTATGAATTTCTACCATTGTTGATGGTCATGTTCGTCCATAAATTGATTCAGTTTTTTGAAGGATCTATTGATATTCCTTAGCTGATGATAAGACACCCATTGAAGTTTAATTCTCCTGCTATAAGCTCAATTGATAACCAAACATTTTATTTATGATGATTCCTAGGCCATTAATTAAGGAACATATTCATTCATAGTGGTGATTTCACATAGGATTTTATTTTCCACAATGTAAAAGAATTTTCTTGTAGGTGAATTTTCCAAAGGTAAAAATACCTATTTAGTAAATGATAATTCAAAATGATATTAATCCTCCTCCTTAAACAAGAATAGAATATGATGGTGAATCATGGTTCCATGGGTGAATTCCTTCTATGAGAAATTTATTATTGAACTATATAAGGAAAAAAATATATAAATAGGATAAAAAAAATTAAACTAAATGGATTATGATTATATTTTCAGATAAAAATATTAATATAACATCATCTGGTGATACAACAATCATAAGATTTTTTCCTGATTATATCATGTAATTATTAGTGGCACATCAATGTTCTTTTTAATAAATAAAATATAATCATGTTTTTAATGAATTCAAATACAGGATGTTATAAATAACTTTTAATAAAGAAAATGTTTACTTTAATTAGCATCTTCCATCTCTCCATATGAGATTTATTTTTATATTTTATTTTGAAAATTTTGGTGCTTATACTAATTTATAGAATTTTGAATAGATTATTATCCTATATAATCACCATGTTCCCCAATTTATCACAAATTACCGATAGTGTTTCTTTTGATTGACCTACTTTTTTTTCCAAAATAACCTGTAAATTTTGAGTTTTTTCATGAAAATTCGATACTATATAAACTATTTATCCAAATATAATTAATCCTCTAATTATATTTTGAGCTTTACCTTTGTTCCAATTTCCAAAATTTTCAAATGATTGAAATTTAAAAATATTTACTTTTTCACATTTCCCGCATTGACATCAATGGGATGATTTCCACTTATTCATCTATGCTTTTTTGAGATTTAATGGCATTCCGGTTGTAGGTAATAAATTTATATAGTATGTTTATACAATTATAAATCATATTCAATTATCCTTAAAAATCATATGAATTTTATTTAGGAACTCATTATACCTCCATTATCATTTTAATTTAATTGATTCTTTATAGTAAAATCCATTGAGTAATATATAGAAAAATAATTGGATGAGAATGTAAATTCCTAAACACATAAAATGGGAAATATAAATAATTAATGGATACCACATGATTCACATATATTACTCATCCAATTAATTTGTCGTTTTCCATAAAAAATATCCATGAAATATTTTTGAAAATAAAATCTTATAGGAATTGTTCCCACTTATAGTGGTTCAAAGGAGATAGGGAATTTTCCAAAATATATCCCTATAGAGTTTCAACTTTGGTGTGAAGAAATGTAGTTTTTTTATCCACCATGTAACCATCTAGTTATGCTAAATAATCTACATTCATGATTAATAAACCTAGGAATAATAGTACCAAATCATAATCTACATGTAGTATCCAAAAAGAAATTAATTTTTAGGGAAACCACTTATTCTATACTTATCCATTATTTAGGGATGTTTTCATGTGTTAAATATTATCCCTCAGGCATTCACTAGTGTTTTCAAATCCTAATCCCCTAAAATAACTAGGATTTTCTATGATACCATCTATGATAGGTTGTATCATTAATTCTATTTTTTCATGATTTATTAAGTAATTATACACATCATACAATCCCAAAAAAATTATTTTTCATAGTATCATTTGGTAATTATGTGTATTCCATAAACATGTTAACCATGTGTTCGATATATTTATATAAAAACAATTAAAAATTCAAATATGTTATGTAGATCATTTAAAATTTGAATGAATTAATTCTTGATATGCATAATGGGGTGAGATATAAGGCTGAGTAAGGTCAAAATTGAAGTATAACATTATGAAATGAATACATGTGTGTCAATAGTAATATGAGTGAGACAGAGAAGAGTTGAGAACAATAAAAATGATCATTGAGTAATGATATATAATGATAACATGAGGAAAAAAATTAAAATGTGAAGACAATATGAAACATGATATATTCCTCTGTAGGGGTTAAGTACCAATAAACAATAACATAGTAGACAATGTCTCATCCTAGATTATGTTCACTCCATAATGACTTTTATATTTTCTAATGATAAAGAAACAATATCCAATTCATTTGATATATATATACTTTCATTCTGATCCATAAAATTCATAATATGTATATGCATAAGTGTCACACATATTTCATAAAACATATGGGGTTCTTTTAAAAATTTCAATCTGAGGATTTTGGATTTTTATTTGTATACACATAAGTACATAATCAATGTATTATAGTTCCATCTTCATTAATACATTTTAGTGGGATTTTCGATGTGTGGTCAATAACAAAAATTACTAGATAAACAAGATAACTTCAGCAACATAATAGGGGTACATGATTATAAATAGAAGAGATAATTGAGCAATAAAGTGTTCTATGATCACATAGTAATAATGATAACTGTAATAGGTATGTGTAAAAACATATCATACCATTAAAAAATGGAAAAAATTACAATATAAATATGTTTTTTTAATATATAATAGATGAAGAGGTTTCTTTACAAGGATAAAGATATTTTAAATGATATAGAGGATATTCTTATGTACTTTAGGTTACCTTGGGAGGTATCTAAATAGTGTAAGGAAGGATAGAATAATTATCCAATAGTACATAGTGAAGCTAAATGGAACTTGAATATCTCTACAAAGAAAAAAAATTAGCATAATTATTTATTACTTTATAAACATATGATTCAGAGACTATATAATAAATTAATCCAAACAAAAAATCATCAAATTCCTAAATTCTATGGATTCTTCATTATAATTGTGGATTTGACAATATTATTGTAGGATCGAAATAATGATGTAGATTCTCAATATACAAGAGGGGGGGTTAATTGTACACTATAAAAATTCCTTTGGAACTTTTAAAGTTAGTTACAAATAACTATGTTTTCCTCAAGCAAAGGCAGGGGCTAAGTTTGACAAAGTTAAACTAAGAAAATTCACAACACCTCTAACACTGAATGATAACATGGAAAGAGATTCCAAAAGTAGGTTCCAGAAATATGGTTTTGGAAATGGAAACATAACCAAATATTACAATATGAGATTCTACCTTAAAGCGTATTGAATCTAAATGAAATAGAGTACAAATAATGAAGTATAAGAAAGTTATACTTTCCTTACAATACAATATGCAGCGGAAAATAAACAAGTAGTAGAACTAAAAGTAACAAGATATATGTCTTTTAACCCAAAGAGAAGGGTATCCAACAACCTTGGATAAAGGTCCCTTGATTTATACTTTTAAGCAAGTCTGTCTTACCCACACCCGGGTAAGCCCTCGATACGAAGATTGGAATCTCTGTCTTGCTATCCTTGCAAGCCCTCAACATCAGGGTAGTTGGCAACCTCTGTCTTCCTCAGCAATGAAGCCCTCAACTTCAAGTTGTTGGAAACCTCTGTCTTCCTGACCCCGGAAGCCCTCGAATGTAATCACTAACATTCGGAGTCACATTAAGCTTTGAGAGTTAATAAGAGCATCTCTCTCTAGAAATCACTTCAACAGCATGTATGCACAAAGTCAATCAAAGTTTTTATGAGCTCTTTCAAATGAGCTCCTATTTATAGGCAAATTTTCAACGGTCAACTCCCTTTTCCAATGGTCATATTTTCCATGAAATTCGGAGGGACCAGTACACGTGTAACTTATCCACCGGTTATTTTATAACAGAATAGACGACATCGTTTTATAACAAAATAAGTGAAACAGAATGTACGAAATCATTTTTAAAATCTAACTCAAAAGTTCGGAATGAAAAATTCGGAGTGAAGGATCGGAGTGTAAGGAAAATAATTTTCGGAGTCTAAATATATTAAGAGTGTATAAAACAAAGATGATCAGATTCTATTTAATAGTTGAATTCAGAATGAGAATTCGAAATGATAATTCTTCATCAGAATTCGTAATGAGAATTCCTCATCAGAATTTGTAATGAGAATTCGACATCAGAATTCGTAATGAGAATTCTCATCAGAATTCGTAATGAGAATTATTCATTGGAATTCGTAATGAGAATTCTTCATCAGAATTCGTAATGAGAATTCATCATTAGAATTCGTAATGAGAATTCATTGTCGAACTTCATAAGGTTTCGTATCCTGAATCTGGAATCGAATTTAATCAGATTTCGTTTCCGGAGTTCGGAATGGAACTCTATCACAGTTCACATCTTGATTTCAGAGTGAAACATTATTACATTTCTTATCCAGAATTCGGATCCTAAAACAGAATACTTCATATCAATGTTTAAAACAATTCTGAGAAAATAGAAATGAATCGGAATCTCATACCTAAGCAAAATCTAGATGAAAATACGATAAGGATAATTTTTCTTACAAAAGAAATTTTCATTATAAAATCAATTTTCCTAATGATAAGGTGTTTGTGATTTTCAAAACAAGAAGGAATGGAAAATTCATAAGGAAAACCTTATTGACTCAACAATATCCCCCTTTTTGGAAAGCACAAACATCCTTACAAAAAAGAAATTCTAAGAAGAAAGAAAAACATTAAGGCTTATCTCCCTTACTTTAAGGATATTGATGAATACGAATAACTCCCCCTCATGCTTTGAAACTATAAAATCGTATTCTAGATTTCCGGAATGACTTTTCATTACGAAAAAGAATGTCTTCTTTAATGAAAAACTCCCCCTTAGATAAACTCTTATTAGAGTTTGTTTTCTTTCTCAACCTTTGTTAAGATTCTTTGTACTTTCATTAGAGTTCTTTTCCTTCTCCCCATTTGTGATTTTCAAAAAGAATACAAGGGAATGGAAAAATATAACAATGTACCTGAAAGATAAGTAGTAACAACAAAAAGAAACAAGCAAGCACAAATTTTTCATTAAGTTTGAAAATCTCAACAACAAGGAAATTTAGATACAACAAAAGATCTCATCTGTCTATTTTGGATGTTTTTACATCACCATGAGACCCTTAAGAATATTCTTTATTTTCTTCATGTCTTTGTGGTCTTCTTCCACTTGCTTCTCTAAGACCACTAATCTTGCACTTTGAGCTTCAATCTTTTCTTCCTGGGCTTGAAGATTTTCCTCCTGAGCTTTAATCTTTTCTTCCCGAGCCTTCAATTTCTCTTCAAACTCAATCCAATGATCCCTTTTAATCTACCAGTTTTGAGAAATAGAATTTAGCTTCCCATTCAGATCACTGACTTTTTGAATCCGGAAGTTCTTTTCATCTGTCAGCTTTTCTTCAAAGGATGAAGTAAGCTCATTTATCTTCCTATCTTCTGTCTCAAAGGCATCCTTCACATTGTCTTGGAATTCATCAAAGAGTCTCATCTCTTACACAGTCTTCCTTGACCAATTTTTCATCCTCTTGCAAGATCTTTTATGGGCTTCATAGCCGACAAAGAATGTTTTGAACTGAGCCTCTTTTTCCACACACTTTTCCATGACCATAGATACGGAGTCTATTTTCTGAATCAAAGCATTTTGGAGCATCTGGAATCTTGAATCAATACATGAGAAAGTTGGAATAGTACCCAAAAACTTCTTTAAAGACTGAAAAACAAAGTCATGCCCCAATGAAGATGACTCAGAATCTGAAACTTTGCTTGGAGAATCTTCTTCTTCAATATGCTCAACATTCTTCTTAGAAGAGTCACCAACTTCTCTTTTTTTTATTACCACATTGCTTGGAGTATCAACAATAAGTTTCTTTCCCTTGTCCTTTTTCAGAATGGAGTCATGTTCCGGAGTTCTCTTCTCACTATCAGAAACTTGGACAACATTGTCTTCCTCATCAGGAACTTTCTGAACACCAACCTCTACGTTATCCATTTGAGAAATCTCATGTAGAAGTTGTTCTTCCTCTGCATGATAGGATACTTTTTCTTCTCCTTTCTCCTTATCTATCACTGGAGTGACTAGCTTTAATGATTCAACTTATGAAGTTCGGAGCAACAAATTTTCTGAAGGTGTCCCCTTATAATCATCTACTTGCTTCAACACATCTCCAGTTTCACCACTTCCTTCAGCAATAGCTTCTTCTTATTCCACTTGTTCAATCTGTTCTACTTCCTCAACAGGAATAGCTGCTACCTCTTCTGGAGCAACAAAGTCTCTTCCTGGAGTTTTAGGTAGAGATTCCAGAGAAAAAGATCTCTGAACATGGATATTTGCTGAAACCATCTCATTAAACTTTAACAAAGCCTGAGCTACCTCAGCCTCTGATATCTTCTTCTGGAGCTTCTTTTCATTCAGTTGTTTTTCGAGCTCATCCGCAGTTCTTTCCTTCAAGGCCTTAGCCTCCGTAGGATCCAAGCCAAACTGACGCTCCCCTTGCACCCTCTTCTCTTTGATCTTCCTCCATTTAGAAACTACCTCAACAGGATAGGCTTTCGTATTCTTTGGTTTCAGAGGTGCGGAATGAACATCCTTAGACTTAGGATTCTATGCTTCTACTTCAATTTCTTTCAACTTTATCTTCCTTACTGGCTTAGATGATTCCAGATCAGCAACATTTGGAACTGCTTCTCCTTGAGCAGGTAGATCAATAAACTGTCCAGACTCATTGTCAAAGGCTACATCCATTCTTTTGAGTGTACCATCACTCACCAACATAATCTTGAAAACTCTTGGCTTAGACATGCAAGCCTCCTTGAAAGAATCTAGGAACTGAACTATCAACTTGGAGAGGATTTTTGGATACATTATGATCTGGGCTCTCAGATTTCCTTTCTTAACATTCTCAAGAGTAATGAAAATGTGCTTCATCAGATTAAACTTCCTCAGATTTAACAGAAAATCTAGGATGTAGATCTCACTTTTCATTAAGCTATCTTTGTCACACTTCCTCTATACGATAAGACCTTGTACCCATAACTCTAGAATCCGGAAATTCGTAGATAAACTAGCAATCTTTGGAGCCTTGTCATCTGCCAGTCTGAGAATTTCTAAAGCTTTTTCGTTATCGAAGATACCCTTTGAATCTGGAAACACATGAGATATAAATTCGGCTTGACCTTCATTATTCAGCCCTAACAAGCTGGATTCCTTGGCATATGAAAGATTATAATTCTTGAAATAACACTTAAAAGAGAACTTCTTCCTTCCATCTTCCTTAAGAAAGGAAACTGTCTCATAGAATTCGATAAGCAAATCCGAATACACTTCATCTTGATTCCCATGTTTTGACACCGCAACATCTTCCCAACCATTAAGCTTGATATTCTTGGAAATAAGAGAGTCATACTTGTTCAAGAAATCAGGATGGACCAGCCTCTCTCTATATACTAACCACTTCAAAATCGTCTTAGAATAAGACATGTCTTGAGAAGCTGCTTCTACACACATTCGGATTTGAAGACCTCTGAGAATTTTGGAACGCTGAAAGCTGAAGTTCGGAACGGTCTTAAAACATAGAGGTAGAGCTTTGAGACGCTGGAGCTTGAAAACTGATGTGGGAAAACTATTTGGGGTCCCCTTTATATAGGGAATGAGAAAACAGTTCATCTTCCACAGTTGATTGAACAATTTTGACAAGATGAGATCAGATCTGATGGTTGAAAACCAATTCTCAAGAAAACTTGAATCCGATCTTTTGAGGTTTTTATTAAAACAAAAATTTAAGAAAATTATAATCCGGAAAAAAATATAAGAAAATTCCAGCAAGTAAAGTATGACTACAAAATCTTTAGTATGGAAATCATACCTTTCAGATTGGCTTAGGAAGATTATTCGTAATTGGTAACATTCTTAAGAAAACAAAAAAAACATTACTATGAAAATACAAAGTTCATAAAACTCACTACAAAAAACAAACTCAGTACGGATAACTCAGTACGAAAACTTTCATTACAAAATTTTGAAAACGACAAATTCATGATGAACGATTCTGTACGAAAATCCGGTTATGAAAATACCAGTACGAAATTTTCCATTCAGGAAGTTTTCTATACGAAAATTTCCATTTCAGAAGTTTTTTATACGAAAATATCCATTTTGTAAAATTTTAGTTCCAGAAATTCTGATTCTAGAATTTTACTTCCGAAAAGTTTGAAAAACTAACCTAAAAAAAATTAGTTACACTAACAATAAAATGTAATCCCCCTATGAAAAAGGATTTTACTGCTGTAAGGAGACCTTATCAAAAGAATGTTAATTAAGAAGGATTACCTTATGGTTATCATTCCTAACTTATGTTTAATGTATTCAAATCTATCAAAGGGCAAGGATTTTTTAAAAATATCAACAAGTTGATCATGTGTTTCGATAAACTGAAGAATAATATCTTCTTTAAGTGTGTAATCCCTAAGAAAGTGATGCCTAATGTCTATATTCTTTGCACGAGAGTGATGTGCAGGGTTCTTACTAAGGTAAATGGAACTTGTGTTATCACACAGAATTTGAGTTTTAGTAAAACTCAAGCCATAGTCTATGAGTGCGTGTTGCATCCACAACACTTGAGCACAACAACATCTAGCTGCTACATATTTAGCTTCAGCAGTGGAGAGTGCTACAGAATGTTGCTTCTTGCAGGATCAAGAAACTAATGAATCTCTTAAGAAATGAAAAGATCCAGATGTACTTTTTCTATCCATTCTACATCAACCAAAGTCAGCATCAGAAAAGCTTTTTAGAACAAAATCATTTCCCCAAGTATAAAATAATCCTAGATCCATGGTTCCCTTAAAATAGTGAAAAATTCTTTTTTACTGCCTTTAAGTGAGATTCCTTAGGATTGGAATGATATATTTCACATAAGCATACTAAGAACATTATGTCTACTCGACTAGCTATCAAGTAAAGTAAACTTCTTATCATACCTCTAAAAGATGTTTGATCTACTAGTTTCACAGCTTCATCAAGATCTAAAGATTTTGAGGTACCAATAGAAGTACTTATACTCTTAGTATTTTCATAACCATACTTTTTTGAGAAGATCTTTAATATACATATGTTGATATATGTAGGTTCCTTATGGTTTTTGAGAAATTTGAAAACCAATGAAAAAAGTTAAGTCACCCATCATACTCATTTCAAACTCAGATTTCATTAGACTTACAAAGGAGTCTGTTAATGATTGCTGAGTTGAACCAAATATGATGTCATCAATATAAATTTGAACAATCAAAACATTTTTCTTATATTTATTTATAAAAAGGGTTGGATCAGCATTTCCCTTAACATAGTTATTTTGAATCAAAAATCCAGTGAGTCTATCATACTAGGCTCGTGTGGATTGATTAAGACCATACAAAGATTTGTTAAGTCTAAACACATGATTAGGATGTTTTGTATCTTCAAAGCCGGGAGGTTTTTCATCAAAAATATCCTCTTAAACATAACCGCTAAGAAAAGCACATTTCACATCCATTTGAAATAGTTTAAAATTAAATAATTCTTCAAGGGAAAGTAGAATATGGATAGATTCAAGTCTAGCTACTGGAGCATAGGTTTCTTCATAGTCTATTCCCTCTTACTGATTATAACCTTTAGCAACAAGTCTAGCATTATTTCATACTATGACTCCATTTTCATCACATTTATTTCTGAAAACCCATTTTACTCCAATAACCGAAGTCTCCTTAGGTCTTTCAACAATGGTCTAGGACTTATTCCTTTCGAATTCATTTAGTTCATCTTGCATTGCTTTGATCCAATCATCATCACCTAGAGCTTCATCAGTGCTTTTAGGTTCTAATTGGGAAAGAAATGCTAGATGTTATATTTCATTTCTTAAGGAACTTCTCATCCTTAAAGGTTGATTTACATCACCAATGATACTATCACTGGGATGGTTCTTTAGAAACACCTGATTTGGTTTTTGAATAGCCTGTTCATCAACATAGGGTAGAATGTATTCTGGGTTAAATGTTTCAGAAGTATCTTCTTGAAGAATTTCCTTATCATAAGGTTCTTCTATCAATGGTTGAAAATCAGTTTTTTAAAACACATCCGAGGATGTAGGTTGGGATGGTTTAAAAACAAAAGGATCAGACTCATCAAATTTTACATGTACTGTTTATTCAATAGTACAAGTATTTTTATTAAAAACACTATAAGCCTTAGAGGTTGTGGAATAGCCTATGAAAATACCTTCATCATATTTTGGTGAGAATTTATGTAGATTATCATTAGTATTCAGAATGAATACTTTGCAGCCAAAAACCTTGAAGTAGGATAGTCTTGATTTATACCATTCCATAACTCATAAGGAGTTTTATTAAGAAATGGTCTAATCAAAACTCGATTTATAGTATAACAACCAGCACTTACAGATTCAGCCCAGAAATGTCTAGAAATAGAATATTCACTCAACATGGTTCTAGTTATTTCTTGAAGAATTATATTTCTTCTTTCAACTACACCATTCTGTTGAGGAGTTCTAGGTGCTGAAAAATTGTGTGTAATTCCTTTTCTAATACAAAAAATTTCAAAATCTGAATTTTGAAATTCTCCTCCATGATCACTATGAATAGTTTTCAATGGAAGGTTTTTCTCATTTTTAACTTGAGCTCTAAAACATTTGAAATAAGAAAAATCTTCAGGCTTCTTTGTTAGAAAATAGACCCAAGTAAATCTAGTGTAATCATCAACTAGAACAAACACATAGTATTTGCTTCCAATACTTCCAGTTTGTGTTGGACCAAAAAGATCCATGTGCACTAACTGTAATGCATCAGTTGTTGAGACTTCACCGATTGATTTAAAACTAGATTTATGTATCTTTCCATATTGACAAGGATCACAAACTTTAGAAGAATCAAATCTAAGCTCCGGTAGATCCTTAATTAGTTTCTTCTTAGAGAGTTTACATAAGTTTCTATGGTTACAGTGACCTAGTCTTCTATGCCATAACCAGGAATGTTCTTCCATTGCACTTAGGCAAGGTAAATATTGACTTATACGATCTTCTAGGTTCAAATTTTATACATTCTCTTGCCTATTGGCTGAGAGAATAAATTCTTCCTTGGAATTGTGAACTAAGCACTTATCATTCCTAAAATTCACAAGGTAACCTTCATCCCATAACTGACTTATGCTAATGAGGTTGTGCTTAAGACCATTAACAAAAAGAACATTTGAAATCAAATTTTTACCAAGAAAAACACTATTACCAATACCAACAATATAACCCTTAGCATTTTCTCCGAATTTACCTTTCCTCCTTTTGTTTTGATAATCTTTTCAAAATAGCTTTTGTTACCAGTCATGTGCCAGGAACATCCACTATCCATGTACCATGTGTTGTTGCTGGTACTCTCTTTATTTTCCTGAAATCAAGAAGAAAATTAGACTTTCTGAATCCAATCTTGTTTGGATCCGAGATTTCCAGACAATAAAATTTTAGGTACCCACATCTTCTTAGAGAAATAAGCATTGTGAAATCCTAGAGATTGGGTTTTGTTTAAGGAAAAATTCATTTCCCAGTGACCACCACATTGACACTTGGTACAAAATTGGGCACATTGAGGAACAAAATAATTGTTACTAAAAATTGGTTTTGCTTGGGAATAACCAAATCCGGATTTATTTCTTAAAGGTCGTATTTGGGAATACATTTTATCAAAATTTTCCTTACCATGGGTAAAGTTTGATAAACACTTCTTTAAGGAAAAAATTTTGGACTTGAGTTTTACAACCACGTTTTTATCCTCAAAATCATTAGTTTTATAACTAGAGCTAGGCTCGAAAACATTTTTCATAGAAATTACTTTTTCTAACTCATTAGAAAGGTGATTCTTCTCAAAACATACTTCCTCATGATTTTTTGAAATACTTTCAAAATCAGCATTTTTCTTATCATGATCTTTAGAAATATCTGATATCTCTTTCGTATGAATATAATTCCTAGATTTTTCCTTATCAAGTTTTTTATTGAGTTTGGAATTCTCAATTTCACGAAGTTCAGCAAACCTAGAGACTTCTTCATAAGTAGGTAAAGTATTTTCTTCATCAGAAGAGGATTCTTCATCAGACGAGTTATAATACTTACTATCATTGGAATTTAAATAAATATTGGTCAAATATTCAGCATTTCGTACCTTAGACATAAAACAATGATTATCAATAGGTAATCTGGCTATAAGACCAAGATTCTTCTGTCCTGAAGATTCATAATCAGAAGATTCATCTGAAGAGTCACCACCACTGGCACTCTAGGTGCCATTATCTTTCAAAACATTCTTAGATTTGGCTTTATAATAATTCTTTTTATTCCTGTCTGAGTTCTTTTCTTTCCATTCCTTCTTTTTTAGCAAAGAGAAATCTGGTCTAATGTGTCCAGCTCTCTTGCATTCATAACAAGTAACTTCTCCATATTTATTATCTTTCCTGTCCTTTTTCTTATACATTTATTGGAATTTTCTTTGGCCAACTATCTTGTTCATCCTTCGAGCAAGATTTCCTAATTCATTTTCAGAGACTTCACTCTCAATAAATTCGGACTGGAAAAGAACTTTCCTAGACTTGGATCTGGTTTCTCTCTCAGGAGTCTTAGCTTTCATCTGATTTGAAGTTGTTGTAAAAGCTATAGTACCATTACCATTTTTCTTCTTGATGTTGTCAGCATCTCTCTTCATTCTTGTCTCATGTTGTAGAAGAGTTCCAAATAACTCATCAAGAGAAATTTGAGTGACCATCATGTTCTCATCTATAGCTGTTCTTTTGGAATCCCACTCATTGGTCATTATATCAATTATTTTGTCCACAAGAGATTCATCATCTAAACCTTTCTCTCCCATATACTATAAGCTGTTACCAATGGTCATAAATCTCTGTTGAACATTATAGATTGGTTCACTATAAGGAAAGTTGAAGCCATGATATTCAGCTCTAAGCATAGCTCTCCTAGTCTCAATCACTTTAGAAGTCCCAAAGTGTGTAACCTATAACTTCTTCCATATACAATTAGCTGCTTCACAATAAGAAATTTGGCTATATATATTTCTAGTCATTGAACATAGTAAAGTATTGAGAACCTTATAATTGAGTTGATATTCTTTCTTTTCCTGGTTAGTGAATGTTATATCTTCCTTGTCAGGAATTTTATAATCACCAGTAAGCATAACAAAGTTATCCACTCCAGTATTGATAACAAAAGTCTTCATTTGATCTCTCTAGTATTCATAGTCATTACCATCAAAGATTGGTGGTCTTGTAGGATTTAGATTATCAATTGAACCAACACTAATTCCTGCCATACTAGAACAACCTTTAGAACAGAAACTTGTTAGTATCAAAAGTTCGTAATAACAAAGTTCGGAATGAGGAAGTTCGGAATGGAAAAATTCGGAATGGGAAAATGAGCATGAAAAACTTATTCGTAAGTATAAGTATTTCAGAAACCTCATCTGATTCCAATTATAGGATCAAAATAATGATGTAGATGCTCAATATACAAGAGGGGGGGTGAATTGTTCACTTTAAAAATTCTGTTGGAACTTTTAATGTTAGTTACAAATAACTATGTTTTCCTCATGCAAAATAAAGGGCTATGTTTGACAAAGTTAAACTAAGAAAATTCACAACACCTCTAACACCGAATGAAAACTTGGAAAGAGATTCCGAAAGTAGGTTCCAGAAATATTGTTCCGGAAATGGAAACATAACCAAAGATTACAATATGAGATTCTACCTTAAAGAATATTGAATCTAAATGAAAGAGAGTACAAATAAGGAAGAATAAGAAAGTTATACTTTCCTTACAATACAATATGCAGCGGAAAATAAACAAGTAGTAGAACTACAAGTAACAAGATATAAGTCTTTTAACCCAAAGAGAAGGGAATCCAACAACCTTGGATAAAGGTCCCTTGATTTATACTTTCAAGCAAGTCTGTCTTACCCACACCAGGGTAATCCCTCGATACGAAGATCAGAATCTATGTCTTGCTATCCTTGCTAGCCCTCAACTTCATGATAGTTGGCAACCTCTGTCTTCCACAGCAAAGAAGCCCTCAACTTCAAGGTGTTGGAAACCTCTGTCTTCCTATCCCCAGAATCCCTCTAATGTAATCACCAACATTTGGAGTCGCATGAAGCTTTGAGAGTTAATAAGAGCCTCTCTCTCTAGAAATCACTTCAACAACACGTATTCACAAAGTCAATCAAAGTTGTTATGAGCTCTTTCAAATGAGCTTCTATTTATAAGAAAATTTCCAATGGTCAACTCCCTCTTCCAACGTTCATATTTTCCATGAAATTCGGAGGGACCTGTATACGTATAACTTAGCCAACAGTTAGTTATAACAGAATAGACGACATCGTTTTATAACAAAATAAGTGAAACAGAATGTACGACATTGTTTTTAAAATCTAACTCAGAAGTTCGGAATAAAAAATTCGGAGTGAAGGTTTAGAGTGTAAGGAAAATAATTTTCAGAGTCTAAATATATTTAGAGTGTATAAAACAAAGAAGATCAGATTCTATTTAATAGTTGAATTCGGAATGAGAATTCAGAATGAGAATTCTTCATCAGAATTCGTTATGAGAATTCCTAATCAGAATTTGTAATGAGAATTCGTCATCAAAATTCTTAATGGGAATTTGTCATCATAATTCGTAATGAGAATTAATCATTATAATTTGTAATGATAATTCTTTGTCAAACTTCATAAGGTTTTGTATCCTGAATCTGGAATCGAATTTGATCAGAGTTTGTATCCGGAGTTCGGAATGGAACTCTATCATAGTTCTCATCAGGATTTCGGAGTGAAACTTTATTACATTTCTTATCCAGAATTCGGATCCTAAAACAGAATACTTCATATCAAAGTTTAAAACAACTCCTAGAAAATAGAAATGAATATGAATATCATACTTAAGAAAAATCTGGATGAAAATATGATAAGGATAATTTTTCTTACAAAAGCGATTTTCCTTATAAAAGCAATTTTCTTACAGATAAGGTGTTTGTCAATTTCAAAACAAGAAGGAATGGAAAAGTCATATGAAAAAACTTATTGACACAACAATTAAAATTTCAAAAATTCAATTCTATAAAATAAAACCCTTTGGTTATGTTAAACTCATTCATGTTTTTAAATATTTGATTTTAATGATATAAAATATAGTATATAATTTCGAATATTTTTCAGGGGTAATTAAAATTAATACAATAACAATGAAAATGGCATTAGTTTAAAGGATTAATATAAATTTTGTTAAGGATAGTTTTTATAGTAATTATTACATCACTATACATATTTTATTATGTCATATTTCAGACCATATATTTATACTATATTTAATATTTTTATCAAATTTACTATGTTATTAAATTATTCAAAATTCACTATTTCAAAATTTTGATGCTATACATTCCAAAGTATTATTTATTTTACCAATATATTATATATGTTATCAAAATTAATCTCTAAATAAGATAATTTTAACTTATATATAAAATAACACCAATCTAATATGCGCATTATATTTAATTAAACAAAAATAAAAAATGACATATACTAGTAAACCAAATGGTAATCTAAGACCAATGTTCATTATAAAATATATCATATAATGTCATAAATATTTCTTACTGAGTTTACTGGGGTCAGTATATACCCCATATACAATATTTTCATCACGTCCCAATGTTATTAATATATATGGTGGGTACATATCATTTTTTGAGCCCTGGAGTAGTTATGTTGGAATAGAATCATTCATATGAATAAAATTCCATTAAAATTACTGAATATAGATAGAATGTGTTGAATAATAAGTTAATTATCTAGGTTATGGTTTTATAGAAAAATCACATGGATGAAGACGAAACATTGTAATCTAAAAATGCTCTGATGGAAAAATATCCCCACATATTTGATATGTGAATTAAATTAAAATGACACAATTTATAGAAGGGATAAGGATGTAACATCCCACGTAATTATAGAATAATTATTTTACATATTTATTAATATTAATTAATTAGATATTAATTTTAAATTAATAGGGTTTATATCATTAACATCCAACCTAACATATAACAATGCGTTTATTTGGTATCTTATGTTTCATTCAATACATAGTTACATTGAAAAATAATATATTCTTAATATTATTATTAGAGTCGTTGTTATTTCCTAGTTATTAGATATATGTTAATGAAAATGAATAACTATATAATATTTTCAAATTTTTATAAAATGTTTCTTCATTCATCAAATGAATTTGATGCAATAAAATAAGAATAAATGATATTATAAACCTAAAAATGATGTTTATGTTTAATTGTTAGTTTTATATAATTTTAATGGACAAACCATTTTAAATATAATTTTTTCTAACATTCATATTTTTGAAATATAAATACTAAAATTTTATTGGTGTGAATTAATGATAATTGAATGGAAGCTTTTATATTTTAATAAATATCGCTTAAAACTAAATTTATGTTCAATATGATATTTCTTCAAATTTAGTTATAAGGGTAAATAATTATATAAATTGATTGTAAAGTACAATAATATGATTTTTATATTAGTAAATATAATTTACGCAACTGTATCAAATATCAAATTAAAATTTGATACAAAAACATAGAAAATATTAATCATTTTTACCATAAACACATGCATTGTCATCCCGTCTACGAGAATAAATATAAATATACTTATAAATAATTTATGATTGGAATTTCAAAAATTTATTCCAAATTTTTAATAGGAATAATTTATATGTTTTAATTTTTTATTCTTAGTTTCATATAAAATATTTTTGGATGTTGTTACAATTAATCACAATGATTAAGAGAAAAAATGTCTTCACAAGGGATTAACCAATAATAATAAGGTCCCAAATGACCATAAACCATGTTCAAAATCAATTTCATGTCCTTAATGTGAACCTATACTCCCATATATAATATTTGGAACATTATTGTATCCAAATGAAAAAGAAAAAATGGGTGGGGAATTCCCTTTTAAATTTTTTACAAGAGTGCCACTCCTCTTCCACTATAAAAGGATCTCACACCTCCCAGTACCTCACACCAATAAAGACACCATAGATCATCCAATATCTTTATAATTAGCTCCTTAAAATTACACCTCTCATCAAATATTCCTCACAACAGGCATAAATCCATTCAATTAATCTCATTGGTGAAAACCGAAATGAGTTACCCATATAGGATATAACACCCTTTCGTAAGCTATTCTAATTTATTTTCATTATCCACTACCAAAAATATTTATAGTCACTTTATAATTATTTAAATAATTATCCGAAATATATTTACAATGTTTTTATGATTATATTAAACATAAAAATACACACACAACCGTTTAATGTGTATGGAACATATAATTATTATGTTCGTTGAACTACAGCCTCACAAACTAATGTTGTTCATTTTTCATTTATCATATTTCATGGTTGGTAATTTTGATTGGAATTTTATTTAAATATGATAAATGAGATATTATTCAAATCATTATTATTCATTAATTTTGTTATAAAATATACCATTAGAAAATCCATTTTTTGTAAATATGATAACTTCAATTCTGGAAGTGTGGACTACATCCTCTTCAAAGCTATGGGATATGTTCACACACTACAAGGAACATATAATGGATGAAATAGATTAAATATATTTCACATCAATGACTTCTATATTATATTAATTTCATAATTACCTATCTTTAAATATAACACATCATTTCTTTTGACACTTTTCCACAAACTGAAAAAGTGATAATTTCATTCATGGATGTGTTGAAAACCGTCTCCTCGAAGTTGTGTGATTCATTTTAGGTCCCCAAAATTATATATATATATAAGTAAATATTATTAAATAATATATTATATATGATGTAATTAACTATTATAATTGATAATTTTTAAATACCTTCTTTCCAAAATTATCAATTAAAATGTGAACATTACTGATGTGTACATGCGACCTACATTGTCCATGATTGTAACAATGATTATTTCTTCAAAACCACATTTCATGATTTGTGTTAAAACTGTAATTAATATATATATATATATATATATATATGTTATTTAATTAATGATTATTATTTTTGATATGTTCATATAATAACCCCTTGGACTATAATTTCACAACTAATGTCTTTTTGACGCATAAACCAAATAACATAAAAACAATTGACGTAAATATAATTTATTAAGTAGTTGTATAGAACACCGAAATAATTGATATAAGTGTAAGATAATGGATATTTCTTCTTATAAAATAAGATAAATAATATTTTTTTATTTGTTTAGTGTGTTAAGACATTCTCCAATAGTCAGACTAAAGATAAGGTATTTTTTATCAATATCATTTTTTTTAGAATTTTATTATTATACAAACCAATATTATTTTAAAAGGGGTATTTACAACCCCCCTGAAAATTATATAAACATGTTTAATAAATTCTAATATTTTTTATGTTTTAATTAATTTTGATACTTCATGATAAATATGATTAAAATATTCATCATGGAATCAGGTGTCCTAAAAGATAAAATATATAATCATTTATTCATGTCGATATTGTTGATATTATTTTTAAAATAAATTTTATATGTATATAAAATTGTTTATAAAAAATATTTCATGTATATTTATATTTTCATACTAATATTTTTGAAATTGAATCTATTTTACATTCGTTATACAAAACATTTTTATGAACAAAAAATATAATATTTTATTCTTAACATAAAAAGTGATCATATATTTTCTACCACGCTCAGAATTGTTTTAATTTTGGATTCATTTTCATAACATAATCTTTTCTTAATTGAAATACTTTGTTTTTATTTATTTTTTTTTTCAAAAAATAATTTTAATGGATTTATTATTCAAATATATATAAATGTTTCCTTGTAATTGAAAATCAATTTTTATTATTGAAATGATGATAATTGAAATCATTTATGTTTTATGATTATTTAATTTACTGTGTACATTTGATTTCCGGTTCCTTAGTAAAACAATGATGGGTGGATCCATGATATTCCAAATATTGTTGGGTCTAATATATCCCTCTAATGAAATGCAAATGGATGTTAGTTTTGTGTCTATTCCATTTGTACTAGTTCTATGATTGGAAGTCAAATGAATGATTAATATCCAATGAAAGTGTTTACAACTTATCAAGGTGAAAAGTATAACATCATGTTAATGTTTTCATATATTTTTTATGTATGTTAAAAAACTAATGGTTTATGTATTTTTATATCCCTTACCAATATATTATTATCATCTATCATTTTCTTGGTTCTTCACAAGACATGAGGATGAGTTAGGGATTGGAATAATTCATGTTGATATTTGTAATGTTTTTTCATAAAGTAGTTCAGGTTTTATTTTTTTGGATTTTACGTTGTTAAAAAAGGATACTAATTGGATGTTTCCACATTGTATTTTATGATTTTGTTACATATTAGTTGTGGAATAATTACTTAAAATGGTAAACCTGAAGAGATACACAATACGATATAAAGTTAAATTATGGAAAAAAAATAATGATTATCTAATTTTTATTGCTGATTCCTTAGATCTAATGACATGAATTATATGTTCCTAATTTAGGTATATTCATCAATGGATTTATTTTTTCTCACATCATTGTTATTGAATTTTATTTATTTTTAATATGTCTATTTAAGCATAAGAACAATGAATGTACCAATTGATTGAAATTATCATAATTTTCGATCTATAAAATAAATAGTTGTGATTTATATATATTTTGGGAGTAGTTCATGACTTCGATATTTCCATTATTATTCAATATGAACTATTATTATTATTTAAAAAAAATGTCAATGGAAATTTATATGTATCGAGACATTATTTTATTACGTAATACATTTTTTATATTTCTCTCAGAATCAATTATAAGTTATATACTTCATGAATGACATATAGTTTAAATTGGGAATGGATGACGTATATAAATATAGAATGATGAATACAGAGTTAGTGAAAGATAATAATTTGTCCTGTAAAACTTATACTGTTTGATATGTATTGACCTACAATATAGTTCATGTATCTTTTGGGATAAGACTCTAGATAAAATTTCTAATTAACTATCACATTTTAAAATATTTAAACCATAAGAATTAATTTTACACCCCATAAATATAAGACATAGGACATAAAAGCACAAGAGATGGTAACATTGTATAGCTAATAAGTATATACATTTACTTTTGGATACTAATTATAATACATTAATAAGTACTAATCTAGAAAAGAATATTTCCTTAATTTGATAGATTATCCAATGTGATAGATAATGAGGATGTGTCAGAACAATGTATTCACTGATCATTAATATGTAGATTAAAGTCATTCCAAAAGACAAACTGAAATATATATAAATTTTTTATTGTAGTTAATTTTGGATGATTAAATGTCTTACATATATATATATATATAATTCAATAATTTTTTAAAATACTTCATTGGGAAATTTAAAAATATTGACTACTTTTGATCCAATGATATTGAATCATGTGTATAATATTAAATAGAATATTATATTGAATTATTTATGTAAATATGATAAATATTGATGATATCTTCTTTTAATAGGTTACATTAGCTACAAATGAATATAAAAGAAACAGAATTTTATTTTCTATTAGTTACTATATAACCACTGATGATATTCTCATATTACATTATACATACTATATTTTTAATAGAGGAATGTCATCACATTTTTTATTATGGGTGTGAGGGAGACATAAAATATTTCATGGATAGAGATAAAAATTACATGGGATAGTAACCTATAATCCACTTTGTGTAATATAAGGAGTTATTCAAATGAAACATATCATATGCGAAATTAAAACCAAATAAGTGGATTATATATTAACTGTGGTAAGAAGTAAATATACATTATTCATATGTGTAGTGATTCTAGTAGAGACATGACCAGTGGATCATTTCATATACTGAATAGTATGTATGAATTTAGTTATTGAATCAATTAAGAAAAATTCAATTACACTATATTTTGGTTATTTAAGTGCATGATACAATTGGTGAGTATTCATGAGAATGAAAAAAATATTGAATTTTTTTTTACTAATAAATGAATTATTATTGTCAAAATGATTATTAACACATATTATGAAATGAATCCTTTACTTTAGTCATTATGATAATATATATTTTAATTTTATATCTCAAAACCATATTCGACGGTCATTTTATTTGGATGTTATAATTCAAGACAGTTTTTTAATGGATAATTCTTTTCAATTGACTGTATGTCATAAAGAAAAAGGATTTTGAAAACAAGGACTCTAAATTTGATATGAAAAATAGTAAAAATAATTTATAGATTAAATCACTCATAATAATCATTAAGGGTTATTTAAAAAATGATATGTTTCATGAGACTACAAGTGGTTAGTGAGAGTGTTATTTTCTAGACATGTATGTTAATATCATATTGAAATACTATTTTATATCTTATTATATTTCTAACAATAATGAATAAATTTTTAAAATTTAGACTAAAAATATTATCCAGGTTTAAGGGAATACCATAAATATTTATATATATTATTGCATAATATATTCATTGTAGATAAATTTTCAGGATAGAATAGTTCAGGGAAATACTTCTATCTGTGTCACATGGGAAAAATCTCTCCAAGATAACATCGTTGTTCCCCATGTGAGATTATAAATAAAATTATACCTATTTATATTATATGATTTAATGTATTAATCTATGATATGATATAGTGTTACGTTGATTCCATATATAGAAATATAATTTCTACTATAGTAACAAAATGATTGAATTATATATATTTAGTTTAAAAAAATTGAAATATTTCTTTGCCAAATTTAAAAATATGAATACTTCTGATTAAGTAGATTTAAATCATTTTTTTTTTCATTAAATTATATCACAATAAGTTTATGGTGATAGGGTTTTTATAACTTTAATAATGAAATACATTGGGGCTTTATATGAAAATTTAGAATAATTATATTAATAAATATTTCATTTTTTTGTCACAAAAAAGGGGAAAATTAATATAATAAATATCATAATATGGGTATGGTATTAGCTAAGAAGTCATGTTTGTGAAAAGGTAATAAGAAGTTCACACTTTTTGATATTACAAAATGATGTATTTTCCAAAGAGAATAATGTCACAATAAAAAGAGTTGATACGTAGATATAAAATTTTCAAACCCATATACATGAAAATTAGGTAGACTTAGTAGTTATATTATTACTGATAGAATTATGTTCAAAATTTTTGAACATACCAAATATTAAAAGTTAAATCTAGAGAAAGAGATAGTATGTTTGGTTTTCCCCAAATATAAATGAATTTTACGTTTGATTTCATTTATATTCCTAAATGTCTATATTAATAAATTAAATATCACATAATGAATATTATTCTATATAATTATAATATAATGATTTCATAATCATCCATTCACTTTAAAGGGTCTTCAAAGTACACCTCTATATTTAGTACCATGATAATATATGATGTTATTAAATAAATATATGTATTATAGTCATATAAAGTCATTCGATTAGAGGAATATGATATAGAATATCATGTGATTGTAATCATAAGTGTATGAGATATCATCATATATTGTTATTACTTTTTATCCCTGAATATCAGATATTATGATGAAAAACACAAATCCTAGAATTCCACATGTTCTATGTATCATTAGATATCCAATCGATTGAGTGTGTGAAAGAACCCTTAGACAAGAATATTATTATTAGTATTTATATACCTAGTTTAATACTTATATTTATTATCATAAATCTTGACCATATATACATAAAAATGATGGGTACCATGGGTGTTCCATGAGTGATATTATTAAAATGAATAAGTTAATAAATTATTTTTCACCACCATCAATATAGATTTCATGATCTTTTCCCATTTTTTGAGTAAAATTATCGAACTAAATTTCATCTACATGGTGTATTGATTGGTTCATTATATATAATAAATGAAATAATTGATTATAATATATTTTTATTACATTAGTATTAATCATAAAAACAAGATATCGAAAAAGACATATTAATTTAACTAATGAGAATTTCTTTGTGGTTTTCAATGCTAAAATATCAACTTCTTTATAATGGATACCATTCTGTTTTATTAAATTATAATATAACACTTTCATAAACCCAACTAATACCATTGAAAATGAATCATAAGTGGTCTCGCAAATAATTATTGTCTTATTATTAATTAAATTAATCTATAACAAAAATATTGGAATAAAGTTTATTATACTATCTTTGGATAATATTTATTATGGAGGAGAAAAAATATCAAAAAGGGACAATTTCTATTGACCTTGACAACATTTTTACATTGATTCAATAAAATAACATCAATTACAAAAAATTAATGCCATTTAAAATGATAATAATTATCATAGTTCAATTTAATGTAATTAAAGACAATATAGTTAGTGTAAATTAAATTACTAAAATTAAAAAGGAAAACTTTGAAAAAGAAAATCAAAATTAATTTAAAAATAATCCACATGGACTCTTACAAATTATAATGATTTTAATGTCATATTTCTCCTTTATGTTAATGTAAAACAATGAAAATAGAAAAACAATAGAAAAACCCTAGTTTGAAAGGAACCCAACAAGAAAAAATAATCCCCTGGTTTATATGTAAAAAATGAAATAGGATCGTTAAATTTAATTTAGGTAATATCCTAATGAAGAAGAAGATTTAGTTAATTTCATGATTCATTAAAAACATTAAATAAAATTGTAGTCACTCTAGATGATTTTGATGAAACGAATGATTATTAGAGATGTAAAAGTTAAATGAGTTTAAAATAAGGTATAAATTATAAAAAAAGATGAATAATGAAAATTTATTTCTATTGAGGAATCCCAATTTGATTTTCTAGAATTGAAATAAACATGGTGAAAACTTTACAAAATTATCAATGGTCAATTCATAGGCATGTTGTCTTCATAAAAAATTATTTAGTTCAATAAAAATATAGGTTTATGTTTATACAATTCGTATGACCAATAGATACCTTGAGTGGATACATGGATTTAATGAGCCGATTTATTGCATTAAATCAATAAATTATAGTTATTTAACTATTCATAATCAAATTCACTATGTAGATAAGTTATCACACCAGTGACAAAACAATAAATCTAAAAGTTAAAAGTATTCAAAAGATGTAATAAACTGGCATGTGGGATATACCAATTATCATGTCATCATGATAGAGTTGTAAGAGCATTAACAATATCTGTTGATTGTTATGTGTTTTTGAGTAGTGAGCTCCATGGAATTGTCCTTCTATGATCATTTCCAGGTCAATTATTAATTTGGTTGTTCCCAGTAATGATATAAAAAACACTATTAGTAATAAATAATCAAAATATAAAGTTTTGATATTTTTTAGTTTCTATAATCAATAAAACATCTGAGATGTTGAAAAATATCCTAATTTCTTCCAGAATAAACACAAATTTAATATTAAATTGATAAAATTCTAAGAATAATGGATTAAAAGGAGTCCATGAAGAATTAAAAACGAGTAATTAGAAAGAGAAATCATTTAGAAAGATAATATCTTTCTCCCTAAAATTGAATTATTTATCCCCCATCCATGGACTTATCTCCACAAAAAACACATAAATAAATTCAATCAAAACAATAAATATCAATCAAACACTTGTAAATAATTTTTTGTAGAAAAAATTAATACAAAAGGAAGCTATTAAATATATATATTACATAATTCATTTATTATTTATTCAAAGTGATAGAAAAATTATTTTTCATATTTTAACACAATTTGTAGAATTGTTTTTCAAAAACATTACAAACATGAAAAAAATCAAATACAGGAAAATATAATGAACAATAATTCAATGAATTCATTTTTTATCAAATTAATAATAAAATAAAAATGTTATAAGGAAATGTTTTTTAAGATGACATCAGGTTATTAATAGTATATTCAATTATATTATTTAAATGTATCTACTTTAAAACATGTTATATACATAAAAGTTATATAAAAAATCAAGTTTTAGTGCCTGAATTATATACTAAATTTAAATATTTTTTTCATGGAACTATAGTTATAATATTTAACTTGAACTACTAAATTTTTTTTCATAAAATATATGATCTTTTTTAACAATTTATTATTGTGTAGAACAACTACCTATTAATATGTGTTCTTCCCTGGTTATTAATTGGGGAACTAAATTTTTCTTCTTTATCCTCAGTGTTATAATTGAATTACAACGAAGTGGAAATGTCTTAAATGCTATTTCCCTATCTAGTTTCCATCTTCACAAATATGAAACTGAAAAAAATTGAATGATTAAAAAATAATCCATTATGATAAAAAAATAATTATATTAATAACCATTTAACATTGATTTATTAGCTTTTTCTTTTACTGAGAAAAAATATAAATAGTAATCATTATGACTTGATGGTTTTTAGTATGCAAAATTAGAGCCCATATCATACATATATAAATAATTTTTTCTATCTATTTATCAGATTTATCCATTGTTTGATTATAAGAATAACTCTTATAATTACTAATTTTCTTAATTAGATCCATTCTAATATATTTTATATTTAATTATTTTATAATATTTTATAAATAAAATTCCACAAAAAATTTGAATGATTTATAATCCAACAATCATTTTTACTTGAACAAAATAATCATCCTAAGTTATTGTTTTATATGATTTCAAATATCATTAAAAATATAATCAGTTTTTTTCTAATAATTACATAAATGACATCAAATTTATGAATAAAATTTTTCATTGTCCGTTTTTAGAAATATTTATTGAATTTATTTTTCCATTTCAACATGATTTATTAAAATAGAATTTGTTAAACAGTTTTATAAATCCCGAGGGACTTTTTTTGTAACATATAAATAATTATTTACGATAGTCATTTTATTTTGAAATATTTTATTTTTAAACCTCGTTGGATTCCAAAAAAACTTTTAAATAAAACCATTTAAAATAATATTTTACATCCATTTGAAAAATATTAAAATTCATCTCGGTGGAGAATAAAAAAACTCTTATTTTGGATTCTATCCATGTAAATGTGAAATGGTTTTAGTATAATCAATTCCTTATTCAAGGCTATTATAACTCTCCTAAAATTAAATATATATTAAAAACATTAAATTATTCAATATCTTATAATATAAGTAACCTCGATTTTTTATTACATTTAAGATATTATACAACTTTAAAATTGGCCTTAAATTGGAGTTTATGAATAAAAATATCTATGTTATGAATATTTTATGTTTTATACTATAACATTTTTTTATCAACACATTATAAATTAAAAATAAAAATCATTTGAATTAAAATTATATGTTGTTGTGAAAATTTTTTTTTTCATGTATTGTGTTTTATATTTTAAAATATAAAATATACCACCATAAAAGATTTATTTTATTGAAATTTATATATGTAATATTCAATAAAATTTATAAATAATAATCTAATATTTTCTATTTCACGAGATAAAAATAAAAAATATATATATATTAATGTATTTTCAATTAAAAAAGAATCTTATATTTTTGTGAAATTAATTTAAAATAAATTTCATATAATTATATAAATTTAAATATTAATAAATATATTACATATTTTTGAATTATTAGAATCCAATTTGGTGAATAAATTCCATTCATTTTTTCGATATGATTAGTAACCCAACTAAATTTTTATATCCCCTATACGAGTAAAACAACTACAATAGGGTTAAAATAATGTGATAAGGCTTTAAAATTCCTCTAATAATTTCCTTTATCCTATTGGGATGGATTATTACCCCTATTTCCATCCACAAAATGAGAATGCAGCCACAATACGTAATATTTTATTGATTATAATATTTATCAAAACATAGGAATAAATAAATACAGAATTTGAACCCCATGTTATCAATATCTATAATATATTTTTATAAGGATGAAAAAAACTTATGTTCAATTAAACAAATTATGAAATAAAAAATATTTTAATTTAGGTTAATATTTTTTTTAAATCCTTGAATAATTAACCTAAACACTTATTAAATACTTTTATACTAAATAAAAAATTAATAATATAAAAAAATATGTGAACTAAAAATGTTAGATGAAAAATAATTTTGATGAATTTATAATTTTCATGAATTTTTAAACAAAAATGACAAAATATTTATGTTTCAAAATATTAAATTAAAATTTCATGTTTTTTATGGTGTCTTTAATATGGAATTAAATATATATTATTGAAAATTTCATTAATAAATTTTTTTTTGAAAAAATATATTTTTAAATTTTGTATAAATCCAAAAAATATTCAAATCGGGTATGGAAGATAGTATGTGGTCTAAAAGGTCATAAAATTACATTTATGACCCATTTTTTACATTTTGAGTAAACTTTTGACCCATGAAATTGGAAATAATTGTTTTTGTGGTTAATGAAAAAATTGTTTTACCAATTGGATAAAAAATTGATACTATTTAAAATGAAAAAAGAAGTATAAATTTCCCTGGATGGCTATGTTTATCTGTTAGTATATTTTTTTCAAATATATTTTCATTTAGAAAGATATTGACTATATAATTACATTGTTATATTTTAAAACTATATGAATTTCCAAGAGTGTCCCTCTCCTCCATTTTAAAAGGGAACACTACAATAACTTAATTACTCAACAATATGAAATATTTTTCAACCAAACTAATATAAAATATATTATAATCATTCCTAGATAAATTTTAATATTTCTTGTAAATTTAATATAATATTATAAGTCTTCAATAATAATCGATTTAATAGAGGCCTAACGAAGAAGATGTAATCATCCAACCCGACCTCGATAAATATATATCTCTTTCTACCTCCTAAAAAATTTCGTTATTGATATAACATTAATAAATAATGTATCATAAATATAATTAAATTATATAATGATAATGAATCAACATTTATTGTCCCTCTTTTTCATGAAATGGGACGTGATGAATCTCTTGTGTCAATGTACGACATTCCATCTCTATGTAGAGATACATTTTATCTTCCATCTCCATCACTAATAGATGTATATGATTTTTTATTTAATAATTATATATTATATTTTGAAAAATTTATTCTACTATCATAATAATATCAAATAAACCTTATATCCATTCCATTCGTTTAAAACTGGTAATGTCACTCTTGAATAGGTGTGGACTACCACCTCTATGAAGCAACGTGATTTATTTTCCAAATATTATTTACATGGATGGTAATAAGTATAAATAAATTTTTTATATATAAAATATATCATATAATACTGTTATATAAATGTAACTAACTATTCATTATTATTTCATTATATCCATCATAAAATTTAATCATTGTTCCTGAATATGTAAGACCTTTCATCTCGCGGAATGGCATAATTCAATTTTATATCACTAAAATTTGTAGATAAATATATTTATATAATTTATATAATATATTTTTATATAAATACTAGAAAATAGTTAATACATACTTATGATGAATTTATAAAAACTAGGATGACCAAATTGAAACATACATGGAAACGAAGTTGTTGTCACCCAAAAGAATGATTTTAATAACAAATTATTAATCAACATGTGATAATATGTAGTAATTAAGTATTAAATCTTCATATATATATTTTAATGTTTTCATATTTCATTTATAATATCTCTAAATTTATTATAAAATAGTTTTTAACATGTTTGATGAAATACGAGACTTAGGGCATGTGATATATGTTTCAATACTATTTAAATAGAGACTATTTAATCAAGACTTTATATTAAAGAAATTATTTTATGCATATAGGTTAAATATATTTTATTTAATTCTATTATGGTAATTTATAATGAACATTTGTTTCAATTTCATATCATTATGTTATTTAATAATTATATTAAAATACTGTTTTTAATTAAAACCGACTATGTTTTAAAATTCTGTTGAATTTTTTTTTCTCCCTTGTCTCACTATAGTGCTTAGAAAAATAAAATAAAAAAAAATATTATTTTTTATCTTCCTTTTACCAACGTTTTACCCTCTATAATAAAATCAAAGGAATCACCCTCTAGTTTTCTAAATGATGGTATTTTTGGCTTTTTGTTATTGTGAAAGTAATTTCATATTCTATCATATACAACATGAATACGATTTCCCATCATCATGAAATCTTAATTTATTCATAATTTCATTATAATATTCCAAAAGTATTATCATAGAAAAAAATGAATTATATTTTATAAATTTACATATTTGAAATAAGTTGGTTCAAAAAGAAAATGGTATTTTCCTTATGTAAAATTCATGTTATAATTTTAAAATAAATTTAAAATATGATAACATCCAATGAGGTTAATTTTGTTTTGTGGGGGGATATAATCCAATTTTTGAATTCAACATTATTATTTGAATGATTTATTATTATGATGATGAGATTAATATAAAACATTGTTATTTTCTATATTTTAGGTAATGATAAAATTACGAAAGGTTATAAAAACACAATTTATTTTAATGTGTTATAACATGATGAATTTTTATTATATTTTCTAACAAAGATTTTTGGTTTCAATTATTTGATTTGTGGTCACAAAATTATATATTACTCCAATACATTTTTTTAATATTGATAAATATTGGAATTTTTATGTTATTCAAGACCCTATATTCAGGTACATATTTTAATTTTTGGAGATTTCAATGATTGACATAAATATATTTGATTAGCTTCTTTATTTCCAGTATGTTAAAGAATTTACCTAATTTTTGTCATCGAATATTTATCTTTGGACTAGGATTTCATGTCCATACAATTATGTGTTAAAATCATTTAATTTACATAGGTTTATGTGTGAGACTCATTTCATATAATTAATTTAATGAGTGAAATAAATATTTTTTTAAGAAAATCAAACAGTTATAAGGTTATTGCTTTAGACATTCCTGGGGTAATGTTATTATATCATCGATAATATTCATTGATTCCATTATGATTAATATCATATAATTTTTGATTATTTTTTCCATTACTCATTTGGATGATATATATTGTGTTGGGCATGTTGTTCACATGATAATATCATGTTCTCAAACTTGTTCTCTTATGTTATAATTTATTTACCATTGATATTTTCTCTGTTAATCCTTATTGAGAATCTATGACCTCCATTTCTTATGATTCCTTTCACTATGTCAAGATTAATGGTTTTATATAGGGTATGTCTTAGAAGATAATTATATGGGATATTAATTATAGGATATGTCATATATCAATCATGATATAAGTTTGTTATATATATAGTATCCAATGAAAATATAATTATTCGACTCATAAAATGATCATAATGTTATTTTAGGAATACAGTACAAATAAGATTTAATGTATACGCTTTAAAATTATTATTAGTCAAGGATGGCATTCGGGCACCGCTTCAGAAAATAATTAATTATTTCTTTTAAAATCATTTGATAAAACATTATGTTTATGTTAGTGTATGGTAAAAATGCATACAATTTTCATATTGACAATGGATAACCTTAGTTTTTCAAATGGTTCCTCTGAATTTGACGATTTTATGATGACTTAGATATCCAATGAATGGTATTTCATGATTATTGATATATAACTCTAATAAATTATGTATTTTGTTAATTCATTTCTTTTGGTTTCAGTAAATTAATGGAAAAGCAAGTCATCATTCAATAAATGAATGTTCTGGATGCTGTATTTTTCTTCAACCCATGTTACCCAATAGTTCGTATGATTGAATGTTGAATCTTGTTGGTATGATGATTATTAAATATCATGAAATGAGTAATCACGATATAATAAATGATCAAATGAGTTTAAATATTACAATTTTTATTTCATGAGTAAATATCCACCTTCTTTTAGTTAGTCTTATAGTCAAATAGATTTTTAAAAATGGTTTAGTAACACTGAAAATTGTTTCCCATTATCTGTTGATTGGAAATTGAAAATATAATTTGGGGTATTTAAATTTTGGATCATTAAGTAAATCAATATTGGAATCCTATTAATAATACAATGAAATGATATAAAAATTACTATATTTAATCAAATGAGCTTAAGAGATCATTTATCATTAAGTACATACCTCATACTATTCTTCTATAAATATAGATGTAATTTGTTAAGATAATAAATAATGATTCAGAATCTATTTATACCGGTGAGGATAATTTTAAAATACTATTAATGTACATATCTGGTATTATTATCGAATATGAATGTAAGGATAATTTATACTTCTATGTCTTAAAACAAAATCATTTATTTTTGTTAAAAATAATGTACTTAAAAATATATCAATAAATCATCTGATATGAACTAACTATGGAAATAAGATATTGAATCTTAATAATTATGTTGATATGAAAATGATCGAGTTGTTTTATATAAAATTCATTGGTATGTAACATTGGGGTAAGAAAATGTTTCACTCATGAACATGGAATCGGGTGGGAAGGATCCCCCTATATAATTAATCAAAGGAAAAAATAAGATGTTTTTTGTTTAGGAAGCATTTCGATCTAAGAAATGAATTTCTAAATGAGGTGACAATTCCAATCAACTAAATAAATAAAAAAGAGAGATCAATATAATTCTCTTCACACACTCAAGTATTTATAATTTAAGGAGTGTGTAAATAACAATAAAAAGTTCTAAAATATGAATGTTAATGATGATGATAATTTTATAAAAATTCCAATCTCCCTGAAATAAGAAATTATCATGTGATCACTCTTGATGATGTGGAGAGCGATAATGATGTGGTGAGATGAGCTATTACTAACCACTCTAAACCTATTAAGGTGTTATTTGATTATTGATTAACCCAATTCATTATATGGGAGAAATTTTATAAGGCTATCAAGATAATGACCCATTTATTACGTATTAATTTATTATTGAAAACAAAACATTTTGGAATAAAGGTCACATCATAATTATTTGAATATCCTCATGTTTACATTAATTTGATTATGCTTCACTAAAATATCATAACTCTCTCTCCACATTAAATATTTTTTCATGTTTTTCATGAATTTGGATTATCTATAAAAACTAAATATTTGTTACCCATGAATAGAAGTGACCTTTTATATTTATAGATATCCTATGATGGTCTATCAGTGAAATAATAAAACTTAACCTGAAATTCATGTTTCAACAATTGAAATATTTATGATTCAAACTCAAATGGGGTGTTTATCATAAATGGTTTGGGAGAAATTGTAAATCATCGATATTTCAATTGAACAAATGGTTGATGATGTTTTTATAGAAAACATTCCATTCCGTCAAATAAATTGGAATTTTAGCCTTCTATATTACTCATACATGGTGCTATACAAATTTTAATGACTCTATATATAATGTACCTATGTAGGAACAGAATAATAATCTCATAAATAGTCTTCAAAATGGATTAATTCATCCATGTGAATATCCTAGGGGAAATATTCACTTTTTATGAGTAAAAATTTATCAATGTGGCTCTAAATTAATAATCTATTTTTAAAAAATATCAAAATAAAAAATAAGTGTGAGATTTATATTTTTGATGATTTTTTAATTCAATTACATGGAAATAAAAAATTCCGTTATATTGATATTTGATCTAGGTACTATTTGTGTATTGAAAAAGGTGAATAAATACCCAATATTTCTTTATGTATGTCTTATAGTTTTATTAATTTATAGTAGTTAATTCTATACATTAATATAACTCAATATTCATCATGGAATAGATAAATATAGTATTTATAGATTACCATGATTAGTTATTTTTAAAATTATTACAATATAATCATATATATTCATAGAGAACAGATGTGCATGAAGATCATGTTATTATTTCATTTAAGAAATTGAGTAAAGATCATCTCTATGTATAATAGACCAATTATTAGTTTTGGCTACAAAAATTTTCATTTTCTGTTTATACAATATGATGTGAAGATATATTAATAGATCTATCAATGAAATATCATAACAAAACATGATAGATAACAAACACATTGATAGCGATCCAATGTATTATTTGTTTGATACTACTGATTCGTTATATTAAATTTATCATGGTTCTCTAATACATTCAATATATTGATTGATAAAGAAAACATGTTACTTTGAATAAATCAATGCAATGATAATATTGTGGAACTAAATATTATGATATTCATCACACAAATTCATACACGTAGATATAATAGAGAAGGGTTTATTATTTATAGTGATACATATACTAAGGTAATTAGATGTGTCCTCATGTATAATTTATTTATTATACCGGCTTCCACATGAAAATTTAATGTCTATGAGAGAAATTATGCACCTAGATATTTTCATATATATAGGGTAATTTAGTCATTAAATATATAAAATAATAATCCTTATTGTGAATAATATTTCATATATACTTATAATAAAACATTATGTATATATTCACACGAAATGAGGTGAACATGCACTAGAGAAGGTTGTTGGAACTGATTGAAAATTATTATTTCTCAATACATTACTACCATGGGATAAAAACATGGGGGTTAATGCACTAATTCGGAAAGAGCAATTTTTTTAATCAAGGATTAGGGATTAAGTCGATTAATTACATATATATTTATATAATATTTATTATGAAATCTTATCTATAGGTGAAATATCATATATTTATCAGAAAAATTTCCATCCAACAAAACTTTTAAATATAAATGTTTGAAAAAAATATTATGTATCATTTTAGGAGAAAATATTATGTTTTCTATGTTAATCCATGATTGTGATGGAATGATGTGGTTTAGAAACTGATTATGTGTCTCTTTAAAATAATATTTTTATATGAATGTTTTGGATGATACATCTCATTCATTATTCTATATTCATCCTAGAAGTATAATGATGTGTTGAGATTTGAGAGATTTTTTCGGTTGGAAAACATGTAATTGGATATTATAGAGTATATTTATAGATTCATTGTATGCCTATAAATAAATGTAGTGATATAAAATACTAAGGGTATATTGACACCATTACCACACCTGAATGGAAATGGGAATAATTTTCAGAAGATTTCTTCATTAGACTCCTTATAACATGTAATTAGGAAAATTATAGTTGGGTTTCAATCAATAAACCTAAAAATTAATCACACATATTTTATATAAGTTAATATTACCCTAATGATCATATTTATATTCATAAATTAATAAATAGTTGAGATTTGATAGGGTAACACATTCTATTGTATCTTATATAAAATTAAACTTTACCAAGATCTTTTGGAAAAGTATTTGACAATGTATAGATATAGTCATCAATTTCAGTAATAAATATCATCTTATAGGTGTTTTCCAATCCATATGTAATATAAAAACCCAATAAAATATGGTGATGTATATTTATCTAAAATTAAATTTTATTTCAAATGAACTCCTTTTTCTTATCTAGTTTTTATATAATAATATATTTCACTCAAGTATTATTATGGATCCTTAAAAAAAATATATGGCAGGACAAGTATAAATCATGCATTTTTGGATGATGATAGGGAATGAGATATATTTGGACATCATATTGATGAGGAAATGGAAATGAAATTCAGATCCATACATTAGTGTAAAAGATCATCTCAGAGTTGACAAAACATGGATGCTGATAGTAACTAGAAAGATATGAAGTCCAATGCTAGTAAAAAAGTATTCCTATAAATATCACTAGTGAATAATTTTATAATTTTTTTAAATAATATATATCTTATATGAAAATATATTTTGTCTTTTTAAATTCAAAATAATATTTGAAAGATAGAGTATCATTTACTAAAACAACTAAATCTCCCTCAGGTTCAAAATGTGTTACACATATCTCTCGTGGGGAAGTAAATTCTTAATTATTCACATTTAATAAACTCATAAGAAGAACCAATATATATCTACATCACTTATGATGATCAAATGTTAGTTATTCTTGATCATAGAGAATATGTGCTTCATAACTAAACCACTCACATGGTCAATGATTCATCATGCTGCGAATAATTAAAAGAATCTATATTGATCTTAATAATGTGATGATCCCAAGACATAGTCAATTTATTATATTAAGGTTATGAAATTTTAATGATTTTTTTAATTGGGTTACAATTTAACTATCAAAGATTTATCATATATTCATAAATTTTATTTATTCAATAATTTGGGATAACTTGAACCCCATTTCTATATGATCCCCATTAATATATATACTTATAAAATGTCTATTAAAATATAATGTTTAAAAAACAATAATTATGTTATGATACATTTATTTTCAAATAATTAATCATTATTTAGTAATTAATCACAAATTAAAATGTAATGCACCTCAATGTAAAAGAGATGTTTTCTTGAAATTTTTTTTATTAATGAAATGTGTTTCTATATTAATAATTTAAATTGACCACTATTTATGATTAATTTTAATTAAATTTTTATATTTTATATTCATTAATTTCATTTCATAATCATATTATTATTTATCAAGGTATGATATAAGTATATATATCCACATTTATTCTTAAATATGTATTTTTTATAACAAAATATTTTTTATTACTTTTTGAGCATTAATACTAAAATGTATTTCAACCAATTATTGAATATTAATATTGAGAAATGGATTGAAATATTTATCTTGGACAATAACATTTGATTAATAATTCCATTTTTTTGTTAATATGAATATTGACCATAATAATTTTTTTTCACCGTTGTAAGGGTTAATTGAGTAAAATCAGGACAAAACATTTAGACGAGGCTTTAAAATTTGTAATTCCATTTAATTTATACAATTGTATGTGTTTAATTTTTACATTTTCATTAATTAAATTAATATACATAAAATTTATTCCATATTTCATTTATAATAAAATATATATTAATTTAAGAAAAGGAATAATACGGAATCTCACTCTATTGATTGTAATATAATTAATATTTTATCATATTGCTAAATATATGTTATATTATGTGATAAAAAATCTATTAAATATTAATTAATATTATTTATAATATAAATTTATTTTTATTATTTAATTATTTAATAATTAACAAAAAAATTTAACACAAAACCGACATAATATTTATTCAATAAATAAAATACGAAAAGAATTGAATTAAAAAATAACAGAAGAAATTTGATTTCGTTGAATTATTTAGTAATTTTTATTTATTATAACTTTATTATATAATATTACTGTTGTAAAGTATTCAATTAAAAAGGAATCATATTAATGTTTCATTTACTATCAAATAAAATGAGTAGAATAAAAAATGATGTTAATAATATTTACGAATATAATATTTTAGAAAATTTATTTAAATTAATTAAAATCAGGATAGTGTCCTAGATGGAAAATATATAGTTCAAACTTTCATCTTATGGAATTTATGAGATAATATTTAAATCTTATTTAATACAATGACCCCATATTAGTGAAATAGGATTTGTCATTGTTAAGCATAATATGGGTCAACCATGGGAATAAAAAATGAAATGTATTAAAATTAAACCATAACCAATCTAAATATCATTTTTAATGATATAATGGTTGTATCAACTATTTATTCAAATATATTCTTATCGAATGTTTTTTTATATCATGAAATTATTATATTTTGATCTATTATAAAATTTCAAGACTGTTTATCTCCTCAAATACAATAGGGAAGACCACCATTCACTAATGTACACAACATTAACACAAAAAATATGAAAAAACCCAAAAAAAAATCTTATGAACTTCCAAATATAAAAATTGGGTTTTCTGTGATTTTCAAAAGACAATTCTAATTATACTTAATAAGGGATCGTGTAGAGGCCTACTAGAGATGTGGTAATTTAATGAACAGTACTAATTCAATTATATTTTACATATACCTTCTATAAATTTAGTATATTTATTATAATGTAATTTATTATGTATACTAAACATCATAAAACTTTGTTATTACTCAGATACGACCTGTATTCAGCACATTCTATTCAAAATATGAAGTGAATGTATCACTCAAGCGTACATATTTCTTTTTCGTGTCCATAGAGTGATACAATTTATTATTATCCATCACATATAAAAGATGGTTGTAATTATTCCTTTATTATATATATATATATATATATACAATTTATTAAGTTGTTTCAATTATATGATTATAATGTTTTATCATCATTTTCTCCATTATAGTTTTGGAAATTAGGACATCACTCATGTGTATGCATAGACTACAACCTCTACCAAGAAATTTAATTATTTTATCAATATATTATTAAATAGATAGAAATACAGTTAGATTTAATTTTTATAAATGATATATACTATATAATAGATATTCTCGAAAGGTTTCTTTTTATTACATCCATTATTTCATTCCATCCATTGAAAATTGGAATCAACGTTAATGTTTACTTGAGTCATTCCTCCTTCATAGACTGTGAAATTAATATATATATATATACCTTTTATGGATGAAAATAAATAAATATGTAATGAATATATTTTATATTTATATTGTAATTGACATTATGGTGCTATCGGAACCATGTTCAATTTATAAGGACCTAGACCTAAGAACCAAAATAGGTTTTAAAAATGATGTAGTTATCACCATAAACCTTGATTTAATACCAAATTGAAAAAAATTGTTGTTGAGATTTCAAAAGTAAATCATAGATGGTTTTATATATATGGTTAGGCATCAATAATACAATTATATTAAATATATACTCTGTATGAATTATTTTTTAACATATATGAATAAATATAGGAAATGAACTATGGGATTAATGTTATAATCATAATTTAATCAAGACTTTTTATTGTTGAATTTACATTGATGAAGTAACATGATACTTAATCCAAAAATCCATATAATTTTCTTCCCAACATATTATCTATACATAATAAAATTTTTTATTTTTTCCCTCAGTTTATATACTCTTGATATTTGAAATATATTTTTATTTAAAATAAACTATATTCTATTATTATGTTCATTGTAATATTTCATCCATGTTTTCTATAATTTGTTTTTAAAATGTATTAATTTTATCTTAAGATTTATTAAATTAATTTTTATCCATTTTATTACTATTGATATATTATTTTTAAAGTAATAGTCAAGTAATTTATTAATGAGGTAATTTTTTTATCAATACTATGAAAGGATTTTTTTTTTAAATTATACAACATGAATATAATTTTCCACTTTTTTAACCATTGAAATACTTGAGGATTCCATTACATGATTCCATTGATATTTTAATGGAATATATTTATGAATTTATTTGATAATTCTCAATTTTAAATAGTTGATTTCAGAAAGAAAATGGTATTTCCCCTGGAAATATTCAATTGATTATTTTGAAGTAATTTTTATCTGTGAAAACATATATTCATGTTATTAATTTTATAATATATATTTAATACAATTACATGATCATTATTATTTATCCATTTTTTTAATATTTATAATATATTATATGAAACCAATTTAATTTTTAAGTGTTACTGTATAATGAAATTATGAAATTCATGAGAAACCCATTTTATTTAGAATGGTTAACAGATGATAAATATTTTATGATCTTGAGTAAAATATATGTATGGATTAAATTATGTTATAAGTTGTCCCATAATTGTATATCCCTCCATTTTATTGGGTAATGAATTATAACTCATGAGAGAATTATTTTATATGTGAACTAATTTGTGGCATAAATATTTTCGACACGAACCTGGATTTATTTTCTATGACATTATGAATAGACCAAGTTTTATGTTCAGAAGATTACATCTGAACCTATTTTTCATGACCTTATGATTTTGTGTTGACTTTTTTTTCTTTTCCATAATGTTTATTTGGATATTTGTAATATAAATAAATTTATATGACTGCCCAATTTGTTGTATTTAATTTTATTTAAATATTTTTTTTATTTAATTATGTTCCGAATGTTTAAATACTTTTTTCTCAAAATTACCATGAAAAGTTTGTAATCAAATAAATCATTCTCATGGATACCATTATGATACATGCCATTTTTATTGAAAATATTTATTCCACGAGTCATTTTTAGGATATTAGATATATTGGGTATGCTTTATCAAATATTATTCTCATGTTATATGATCATTATCCTCATGATACTAATAATTGATAATTGATATCTCAATTGTTTACCCATATTGTGAATATGTTCGTACCCATTCTAATTTATATATTCCATATTTTGTGAATTATTATTTTTTGTAGTGTATGTATAAGAGTTATTATATATGGGAAGATCATTATGTGAAAGTTTGAATATCATTCATGTAATGATATGATTGTGTATATAGTCTCGAAATTCACTAATCCATTATGATTTTTCCATGTATTTTCTTTTAATATAATAAATGTTTATTTAATAATATGTAATAACTATGTACTAAAAATATATGTCACTATATTTTACATTTTTTATGAGCCTATATTGTTATTTTGTAATTTAAACATTTCATTTGATTTATTTAAAATAAAAAGTTTATAAAAATTAAAGGATGATTGTTTAGTGATTCAAAAAGAGGGAAATAATTATTAAATTGGAATTTTGTTATCCCTTATTTTATTCCAATATTTAAATTGTCTACATTTATTTATCACTATTTTTTTTTTGTTCTAGGATTGATAAAAAATCATTCTCAACTACATTTAAGATATATCTCTTATAGTTGGTACTATAATTCAAATTGTCGATAATTTCAACCTATTTCTCATCATAATATTTTTTATGTTTTTTGCAAGAGGAGAAAAAGATTCTCAATTTTCATAATTCTTGAGGAAATTTTATATTACTTAATAAAAAACATACAATGTTACCCATATGATCTAATTAGAATGGATATTCAGGATGATATTAAATTAATATTGTAAATCCCCAACCCTAGTTACCTAGTGTCGGTGCATTATTTTAATACATTAGTATGATTCAAAGAATCATGTCCCAAAAAACCGATCCGTTTAGAAGCCTTGGAGGTACTAGATACATACATAAGTTTTACATTACATCATGAAATAAAAAACAACAATGTGTCCTCTTTGAACACTATTATATACCTTATCCTATCCCTGAAGGTTAATTCTCTTATACTACTTTTCATCTTGGGAAAATTAAAACATAATAATGGGTTGAGCTCAGATGCCCAGTAATGTTAACATTATAGGGAAACTGTCATAATTATGAATTAACATTTATTTCAATGTATAAGAATAGAACCCAAGACTTTTAAAGATAAACAACTAAAAAATATGGAATGGATAAAATCAAATAATCCCATTTATAATTTCACATGGATAGTCTACTAATCTAATAATCACATGAAATACGAAAAATCCATTTCGTTATGATAGAATTCATAATGTCAAACATCATAACCACATAGTCAAGGCCTTCTTCAAAGACATCAAATAAAATTTTGTCTAGACCTTCTTCCAATACACTAGTTTCTCTCATGAGACCTACCGATGCATCGAGAAGAAATAGAAGGCTCAACTGTCACTTACAATGTCAAATGCATTCCTCATATAGAAAGGTTTAAACATAAGATAAACATTTCATATTAAAACAAACATACAAAATGTCAATAATTTATCCATATACGATGAATGGTATGAAAATAAAAAATCCACAATCAAACATATCACAAAACCATCAATACATTTCAGAAGATTTGTATTATAATAAATTGACCTTGATCATGAATAATATCTCGTAAATAATTTTGACATTATTGAAAATGATGCGTAAAAATCCTTGAGGGAAATATCCCTTTTTCATGAAAACATTTAAGAGTCTAAATATTTATCAAGAATCTATTTAAATTCAATTTTTAAATCAATGTGTCCCATAGCAATTAGAAAATTTTAAAAGAAATTTCTATTTTAAAATAGTAATTTCCATATAAATAAAACCATAAAACCATTTTTAAAACACATACAATAATGGGAATGATTTAGAAGAATAAATTTTTAAAACATTTAAAATGATATTTTAGTTAGAGTTCCTATCCAAATGAGAGCTGCTAGTATAAAAATAATTTAACTAATAAAAACATTATAATATCATGAGAATAAATGTATTCATGATATAGTACATTAAAGTAATGTATATACACAAAATAAAAGTGAACTATCGTATAACATCAAAGAAGTCTCAATGGAATATAAGTTAAGATGAATTACATTATAAAGACTACATCATTAGGTTCAGGATAAATCAATGAAATAATTCTATGTTAAAAATATAAATACACTCAATATTACTGGATATTCAGTGTATATCAATTAGATTACATTCACACATATTCTTGTAAAATCAACACCAATGACTTGGATGTTTAACCCAGTGAATACAGATTGAGTTAAATATACTCTTAACAAGATTATATTTATGACTTGAGAATTTATCAATGGAGTGATTATGTGTATCAAATTTATATCAACAAAATGTGGAGTGGAAATTACTAAATAAGTAAATATATAGTGATTTCACACATAATATTGGAGTAAACTAATCAATAATGTTTGCGCAAAAACAAATAAGTGGAAATTGAAATTTAAAATTCCCTTACATATTTGGTAACTTAAGAATCATATAACCCATGAAAAAATGTTCATCCCAATATGATATAAAAACCCATAAATTAATTTATATTATGCAAAGAATACAATCATGGGAAGTACATACACTACACAAAAGTTAATAGTGGAAAATAAACCATGAATCTCACGGGAATAAAAGTTATATCAAAACCCTTAAATTATAGTTTTCATTAGTATAGTGTATGTTAATAATCTCTATAATTGTTAAATAATTGATACTAAATTATTTAAGATCCCAATATATAAATATGACATCATATATGACCTTCTAATATTGCATTGTTAATGATATTTCAGTATTATCATTGTTTTAGTTGTTAACTGATTCATTTTCCTTCATATATTTTGTTACCTTAGTCATGTTTGTTATGTATGGGATGTATTTGATTCATATCTAGAATGATATTATGTTCGTAATACATTATTTTTAATAATACAATGTTAACTATTATTGAACGATTACGATGTGGAATGAATCTAATAGCGTTTTTGGAGACTGTATCTGTACATACGCACGAGCAACAATATCATTATATTCATGGCAAAATCATATTTAATTGGATTGTATATCATATATAAATAATAATTAACATGTTTTATTTGTTATTTACATCAGTTATAGTCATTATTATACCCATCCAAATATTTAAGTGTTTGAATATCAAACATCACCACGACGTGGAGACGGTAAGTCATACGTACGCAATTATAGTGACATTGTTATTCCTATGATGGATAGAATAATGAATATGGTCGTACCAGTTTTATAATAACATCAATGTATTTATAAGATACAAGATTTATTTTATTAGAATGAAAAAAGAGTAAGTGTAAGAAGAAAAGTACTTCAAAGAGGTGATGAAATATTTATCTCTTCTTCGGGTTCTTCCTTTGAATATGATAAAAAAGGCTCCATTGGTTAGATTTATGTCCAAAGGATGTACTGTAGGATGAATGGAGGAATTATGGAAGGATATTTGGGCAGTGATTGTCTGATCCAACTGGCATTGGATGTGTGAAATTAAGAGAAGGGGATGTACCCTTTTATAAGAGAGGTGGGTGTCAATTTAAGAAAATCATGAAATATTATTTAGTAATAAAATTATTTTCATTTTCTAATGGATAAAAAATGATTCATTAAGAGGAAAAGGCGGGGATAGGCTGATAAAATCTCAACCGACCAGTTTTATACATGTTTATTTCACCATATCGTCCTTATCTTTTATATTTAACACTTAGTTAAAAAGTTTTACATTTACCATGCCTCCATGTATTTTTATCTTATATAGTTAATAATTATACTATAATAAGCCTATAAAACCCCTAGTTTTTCATTATTAATATGTATAACCTTATCTATGCCTTTTGGTCGAACCATGTATTTTTAGGAATATTATATCAATTAATAATAGTATTTGTTTTAAAAACCCAATTACGTTAATTTTGTCACTATTTAGTATTTGATTTTTATGAAAATCATAACATTGTGATAACTTCTAAAAATATTATTTAATCAACTCTAACATGTCATATTAACTTAGAAAATTGTTTTAATTAATTAATAGTCTCAAATTAAATTTATTTGGATACTTATAATATCAATTATTTTAATCATTCATTAATAAGGTAATTACTTCATTATCATTGTGTCATAAATATGTTAAATTATATGATGTCTGCAAATTATAAATAAGATTCCATTGTATAGGAAATATTTTTATCTTTCTAATGAATATTTATAGGCAAATTTATCTTACGTATAACCCTATATTATAAATGGTTTAGTTATAAAACATTTAATTTAACTCTCTTAACTCTCCTTTAAATAAAATAATAATAAATGTTCTCATCTAATCTAAGTGGACCAAAGGGGATCATATTTTATTACTACTGTTTTTTCTCTAATTACATTTATCTAATAGAATTAACGCATGTTTCAAGTTAATTATAATATCATTATTACCCTTAATAACTTTATTTACTTATAACCATGGTAAAAAAAAGTCAAAAGTTTCAATTCACCAAAAAGTATTGTTAATCTTATTGAACAAAATTTTACTTATTGATATTAGCTGTGTCTATTTAATTTTTGAAATTAAAATCACCGCAGTGGTAAAATTTTATTTTATGAAAATTTTCAAATTATCCATAAATGTGGGTAAAAGACAGTAGAAAGTTCCATAAAATTTTTTACATCTAATTTTATTATAAAATTACTCCAATGAATAACATTGAACATATATTGGTATTATATATCTATTTTGACTGAAAATTAATTTAAACAAAATAAATAAATATTTAAAAAAAAATGTCGGTTTGAAACTATAATGCTTTGTTCGTCAATATTCATCAATCTTTGAATGTTTTCAGAAAAATACCAAAACATTACCCTAAATAATTTTAATATTAATAATTCAAAAATGAATTCTATTTTACCAAATTAAAAACATATAAGCCGCATTAATTAATTTAAAATTTATTCTCCTATTTAATACTAAAAGGAAGGTTTTTAAAAAGTAAAAACTATCAAAAGATTGACATGTGTTTATGTCAAATTTAAATGTGAAATTACTTATATTGATCTAAATTTGTATTAACTGAAAAAATATAATCTTATTATACTTCTAAACCATTGAAATAAATAATTGAACAATATAAATTACTTCAATTTAAAATGTTGTTTACAATTACAATTTAGTATTTTTCAGTATTCATCAAAATATGAATGTTATCATAAAATTACAAAATTTTATCCGAAATATATTTTTACGTCCTAATTCTAAATGTGAATTTAATTTCATTAAATAAAATATATAAATGTGTCAAATATTTATTTTAGAGAAGGAATTCCATTAAAAGGTGTTAAAATTTCTTTTCTTGAAAAATACTTCATTTATATGAGAAATTGAATTTTTTCATATATTATGTCTACAGAACACATAATATGGATTCTAAAATAATATGGAGTATATAAAATTCAAATTTCCGTCAATACTATTCATACCAACATTTTGAACGACTAGTTTGGTAAGTCATGGAGTGCTCAAACTCGGTGTTGCGTGTAGCACAAGAAATTGAATGATCATAATGAGAATAACATACTATGAAATATTGGGGTGTTTCATTCTTCCTCCATTTGGAAAATCTCCCCTTTCTATTTTATAATTGGACTTGGGAACATCAATAAAAGTCACTCATCATAAAAAGTGTCAATAAAACAATCACATTAAAATAATGAAAGATAATTACAATGGTCACCTGAGATAACCTATACTAGGAATCATTGTATGAAAAAATACATATTAAAGATAAACTATGTAGAGACTCAGGTTTTGGCCCTGTAAGACTTTGGAATATTTCTATGAATAATTCAAGAGTTAGGCGCGATGATAGTGTCCGATTTTGAGGCCCGGAGTGCCCGAAATTAATTTTATAAAAATATTTTGTATTTTTATAATATTCAAGTGGAGGGGGTGTGATATATCATAAACGGTAGCTCATAATGGGAATATGAGGGAAAGGTTTGGTCTGGAACGTGCCATTTACACTAGGTGGGGTATAAACATTGGGGGCGAGGGCCTACGATGGAAAGCTCCACCAGGGGTGTTTTCATAAATAAGTGTAAATGTTAATGTATGAGTGTCAACTCGAATAACTTCTGAATGGAGTATTAGATCGAAAATCTGAGTCTGTCGTTACGTTCCGAACGGTGCGTTAACCCTTGGGGCAACTTTAGTTTCTCGGTGTCGGGAGGTCTGGTCGGGGGTGTTAATGTTAAATAATGTTTTTAAATAAATAAAAAACAAAACTCATCCTCACCTCCCTCCCCCACACACAGATGCACATCACACCCCTCCATCTCCCTCCTCCGTTTCATCTCTGGATTGAGCCAAAATCATCATTTTTTTGCGCAGATCGTTGGCAGATCGAGCTCCAGGGGGTTGTGGGCATCATTCTGCACCTGAAGCTTCAGCGTTTCACCCGCGAGGTAGGAAGTTTGAGTTTTAATCCCCCAATACCATTTTTTAGCGAATTGCTTCATTTTGTTTTCATATCAGGGAATATCACCTCTCGAGGGTCACGCTGGTACCTTTGGATCGCAAAACGGACCACCGGGGTGGCCCAGGCGGACACGCGGCGGCCCGCAGCGGAGCGTGGAGAAGCATGATGACCGGCCTTATGGGTTGGCGGCGTGGAGCACCACGCGAAAAAGGGCCGCTATCCAGGACGGGCCAGCAGCAGCGGCAGCCAGGTCGACCGACACGGGCAGGCCCTGGCGGGCCGGACCAGCCGGTGCGGGGCACTGTGGCCCCTTTTTATTACACGGGGGTTTTAAATCCCACGTTTCATGCAATCCATTAGTCTGTTTCATGTTACGTCTACAGTGACATGACCCTAGTGATGAGGGAAACCATTTAGAGTTAGTTCGAGAGTATTATGTATCGGGATCATGGCCCGGGAACATGAAATTTCGAATAAAATAATAATATTTTTTATTATTCAACTTCGGGCCATCATATCTTCTACCTAGAGCGTCTGATTGAAGTGTCTTCATTGGTGTTGAGTCCATGATTATACAAAAGACATTTTGAGATATTTTCTAGGAGTTGGGACCAAGAACATGGTGTGGGCCATTTGAGGCCGGGTTCCGGCGTTTATGGAGAAACACAACTTTATCACCCAGAGTCCGATTGTGGTGGATGAATAGTCGACCCTGTTTGTTTTTTGAGAGCAACACAATGGTGTGATCCGTTAGATGTATTTTGGGATCGATTCATAGGCCCCACTCGAGCTGGCTTTGGTGAATAATACATTTTTCACCGGGTGACCGTTTGGGACGAACGAGTACTGGATCCCGTGGTTTTTTCTGAGGGGATCACAGTGGTATGATCCACCTGTTGAGTTTTTGGATCGTTGTGTGGGCCCCACATGGGCTAGATATGGTGAATAATGAATTTTTAACCGGTTGTCCATTTCGAGTGACTAAAAAGCCTATCTTGTGTGTTTTCCATCATGGATCATCATGGTGGCCTCGGTATCAGCCTTAGTGGTGCGCAGTGTGGTGTTGTGGCGGGTCACTCGGGTTATCGATGTTTGGACAAGCATTGGTTGAGGGTACTCCCTTGGTTCATTCCTATGAGTGTTTGCATGGTATCACAACCATAATATAGGTTTGTGATCCTCTCAATGGGATGTTTAATCTCTTAGAGTTTTGGCATCACTCCGGTGGGCCCAGAGTGGGATCCTCTAGCATCGTTTCCCTAGATCGGGTTCTTGGTATCACTGTGACTGCTATCCACAGGCGTTGATCACTTATCTAGCTGGTTAACCCTCTAGGGTTAGTGGCATCATCGAGAATATGATCCCCTACGCAGTGGGTCGTGCTTAGTAGGGTTGTGGCATCGTCAGGTATACGATCCTCTACTCAGCTGGATGATTATAGTAGGATTTCAATATTGTTGGATATATGATCCCCTACTTAGTGTGTGGTTTTGGTGTGGTTGGTGCATCGTTGCTTCAATCCCCTACACCATGAGTTATACAAGATAGTGTTCCGGTATCATCATGACCACCTTTACGTGAGTGAAGATCCTCTATATGAGTGATGTGTTTTTGCGGAGCGCCAGATCGGGTCGTGGTATCTCCCAGCGAATCATGTGAGTGATCCTCTATCTGTGAGATCTAGGAATTCCAGATCGGGATTCAGTATCCCCCAGTGGACCCTGGGAGTGATCCCCTATCTGTGAGATCATTGTATTCCGGTGTGGGTTCTTGTATTCCCTAGCATACCCTAGGAGTGATCCCATATCGGACGAGTTTGGTGTTTATTTGGTTTCAGCATGGTTTCCTCAGTGATGGTATCCGACGAGAGTTAACTCTTGGGTAAGCATATGAGATGTTTTTGTGGGTCCCGATTGAGTGTATCTTTTAGAAGAGTGTCATCTGGGATGACAGGGATCATGGAGTGTGTACTATTGGATGTGAACCATTGCCTGTTATGATGTTGGTACCTCATGTGGCATGGTGTGTGAGCTGAGTATATTTGGATTGTTCATGGTTTATGTATGTGTGTACACCTGGTTTGAGCTGACTAGTTGTGTTCAGCTGAGGATGGTCACAAGGTGGATTTTCTCTCTCGTATGGGTTCCCTCTGGCTGGGATGAGTGGACTGTTTCCTTTTAGTTTCAGTCTTTTGTTTTGGGTTTTGGGGGTGCCTATAGCGTACTGTTATACTCACCCCTGCACGGGCATTTCTGCACATGTTTGTTTCCTTTCCAGACCGCATTCCTTTCGACGGAGTCCTAGGAGGACCCGAAGTAGGCGGAGATGAGTGAGGGGGACTGACTGTGGAGTCTTACCAGAGCGGTGACGAGGAGATTTCTGGGGGTGCTTTCAGCAACATACCCCTTTCTTCTGAGTTGGTTGGATGCTTTTTCCTTTTTCATTTGGTGGGCCCTGTTTTTTCCTTTTGTACTTCTCCGGTACGCTGATTTGGGATAGATATATGCATGCATTTTCTTTTAGTTTTATATATCTCTACAATGTTTCATGATGGTGTATGTGGGTGCATGTATACAGGTAGCTTAGGCTAATGCCGCACATGTGTCTGATACCCTACTCAGTTCTAGACGCCATCACCTAGCCTATTGGAGGCAGGCTTGGGGAGTCATGGATCGAGCCCCATTGGGTCGGGTTGTGATAGAGTTGTATCAGCGGATGTTCCACCGCTAGGATCTCATAGCGTAGTAGTTCTAGCTTTGAGTTTGATTTGGATTCCATAGTGGCAATGTTAGGGTGTTTCGAGTTCAGCTTTCAGGCCAGGGACTCTAGTATTGGTGTGGTGGCCGACGTATCCATACAAAAGGACTCCGATAACATGTCTTTCGACATGGGATGTTTGGACACTAGCCACATGGACATAACGTTGCATGAAAAATATAGGAATGGGTTTTTGTGTTTTCCATGTCCTACTTGAGTCAGCTCCCCAGATATACTCTTTGACAATGGTGCGTCAAGAATGTATTTCAGGATGACTCCATGATGACAACCCGTGATGGTTCCACAGTAGGGTTATGGAGACAACCCACCTCGTCTAGAGGCTGTGGACCAATACGCAGGTTCTAGGGATGGACCTCTAGTTGGTCTGCCAGTAAATCCACCACCTATCGAGCAGCTGGTTGTGCCGACAATGCATTATGAGGTTGTGCCCAGGCTGAGTGCGCTGCACGAGTTTTAGAGGCAAAGACCTCTAAGGTTCTATGGTGACCCAGACCCTCAGGTAGCTGATGACTGGCTTGAAGAGGTCACCCGTGTTTTACGCCTAGTGAGGACACATCCAGATCATATGGTGGTTCTAGTTGTGAGACATATTCAAGGTTCGGTCGGGTGATGGTGAAGCCTAGTGACACACTCTCACGGCGAGTAGATGCTCACATGGGCAGAGTTTTATCGGCTGTTTTGGGAAGAGTTTTATCTGGAGCCGACGTGGTCAGTGCAGATTCAAGAGCTTCTATATCTTCGTATGGAGGGCCTAACTCTGTCGAAGTACTCAGTGAGGTTTAAAGACATGTCATGATAGTCCCTAGATATGGATCGAGACCCTTAATTTAGTACTCAGACCATCGAGTAGATCATACGTAGGGACATCGGGGAAAGTGTGATTTCATTGTGTCTGCCCACCAATGATGGAATATCGAAGTGGGCCATAGTGGTGTAGAGCTTTCTGGCTGAGAATATCTAGCCTATTAGTACTCGGAACATGAAGGATGAGACTTCGTCAGTCGGATCAGCATCTGGTAGCCGACGACAGACTCAGGGGCCCGAACGTGGATGACGTTTCAGGAGGCGACCAGAGGATAGAGGATCTGAGGCTCAGGGATCCCAGGGCTGACATGCCAGTTTTGGTCAGATGCAGGAGAGGCGGTGTTATTCTTGTTATGGTCGGGGATATATTTCTAGAGATTGTCTGACATGTCGTGCTACTAAGAGTGAGCCAATTGACAGACCGCCTTGGGAGAGGTATCACCTCATGAATGGAGATCCACAGGGTGAAGGACTTGGTGACAGAGCTGCTGCAGTAGGAGGATGTGGTAGGTGGCATCAGTTGCCACCGCCACCACCCCCAGGTGGTCCACGCCTTTCTCATGGAGTTGGTGGCTGAGGGCAACGATAGCTTAATTCCCTAAAGGTTTTTGACCCAGAGGCTCCCTGAATGGATAGAGGTATTCATTTTTTCCAATCTAATTTTTTATGTATTTTGATAGACACTATTTAGTGGAACCCTTTCTTTCTATTTCTAGCTCGATTTTTGTTATAGAGATGGTAAGACCTCGTGTGGGTGTTGTTTGGCATGCTTCGAATGCCTAAGGAAGAGGGAGTCTTCCCCCACCGAGATGTGTTTTTGTGATGCGATTAAAATAGTGTGGGCGAGTCAGTGCCTCCCAAAGAGGATTGTGTTGAGGTGTGGTGGATGAGTCCCTCTGATGTATTTGTTCGGGCATGGGTGTTTGTTAGCAAACTCGCTGATGTGGGAGACCCAGTTGAGAGTCCAGTCACTTTTGATGCACTTATGGATTTTCAGGGATGAAAATTTATATGGTGGGGAGGATTTAGCGACTCGGGTATTGGCCCTGTGAGTCATTGGAATATTTCTATGAATAATTCTAGAGATAGGCACAAATACGGAATGCGATTTCGAGGCTCGGTTTCCCGGAATTAATTTCATAAAAATATTCAGTATTTTTATACTATGCACATGGTGGGGGTGTGATATCTTCTAAATGGTAGCTGAGAATGGAAATCTCAGGGCATTGTTGCATCCAGAACATGCCGTTTACCCTAGGCGGGGTATAAACTATGCTGGCGCAGAACTGCGGTGGAAAGAGCCACTAGGGGTGTTTTCGTAAATAAGGGGAAAAGTTAATATATGAGTGTTGGCTTGAATAACATCTGAATGGAGTCTCAGATCAAAAATCTGAGTCCTCCGCTAAACTCAGAAAGGCGTGTTTACCCTAGGTGCAATCAATGATCCTCCGCGACGGGTGGTCTGGTCAGGGGTGTTAAGGTTAAATGATGTTTTTAAATAAAAAATAAATATAAAACTCATCCTCACCTACCTCCTCCCATACATGGATTCACGACACACCGCTCCATCTCCCTCCTCTGTTTCATTGCCGGATCGAGCCGAAATCATCTGTTTTCTTAAGCATATCGTCGACAGATTGAGTTTTAGGGTGCTGTGGGCATCGTTCTGCACCCGAAGAATCAATGTTTCGCCTGCAAGGTAGGTGGTCTGAGTTTTAATCCTCTAATCCAATTTTGGAAGAAAATTGCTTTGTTTGGTTGTCATTGAAGGGATGATCGCATCTCGAGGGTCGCACAAGTACCTTCGGATCGCAGAACGGACGGCCGGGGTGCCCCCGGCGGTCTGCGGAAGGTCCCCCAGTGCAGCGGACCGCAGCGGCCAGTGCCCTGGGTGGCGGCACGGAGCGCCGCATGGTGTGGGGCCACCAGCCAGGGCGGGCCGGTGGCGGTGGCAGTTGGGCGGTCGGCACAATCCGACCCATTTTTATTACACGAGGGTTTTAAAACCCCCATTTCTTGCAATACAGGAGTCCATTTCGTGTTCTGTCTGCGGCGAGCGACCTTGGCGACAGGCCATACCCTTCGTTGTGGGTTCAGGAGTTTTATGTATCGGGATCGTGTCCCGGGAGCTTGATATGCCGAATAAAATAATAATATCTTATTATTATTCGACATCAGGCCATCGTATCTTCTAACTAGAGTTTTCGATTGATGTGCCGTCAGTGACATTGAGACCCTGCTGGTATAACAGACATTTCAAGATAGTTTCTGGGTGTTGGGACTGAGAAAAGAGTGGTGTCCCACGAGGCTGGGTTCTGGAATTTACGAAGAAACACAAATTTCTCACCCGTAGTCTGATTGTGGTGTATGAATAGTCGATATTGTGTGTTCTTCTGAGAGGATCGCAATGGTTTGATTCGTTCGATGTGTATGGGGCTCAAGGAGTGGGACCCACTAGAGCTGGCTTCAGTGAACAGTACATTTTCACCAGGTGACCGTTTTGGATGAATGAGTAGTGGATCCCATGCATTTTTTCGAGGAGATCACGGTCATATGATCCTCTTGTTGAGTTTGGGATCATTGTGTGGTCCCCACATGGGCTTTATATGGTTATTAGTGCATTTTTAAAAGGTTGTTAGTTACGGGCGAGATAATAGCCTATCCTGAGTGTTTTCCACGTGGATCGCGATAGTGGTCTTGGTATCGGCCATGGAGGTGCGCGGTGTTGTGTTGTGGCTGGTCACTGGGGTTAGCGACGTTTAGACCAGTAGTGTTTGAAGGTACTCCCTTGGTTAGTTCCGACGAGGGTTCGTGCGGTATCACAAATGTAGTATAGGTTTGTGATCTTTTCGATGGGATGTATAATCTGTTAGAGTAATGGCTTCACATAGGTGGGCCTAGAGTGGGATCATCTAGCATCCTTTCCCTAGATCGGGTTCTTGGTATCACTGTGATCGTTTACCCATGGGTGGCGATCCCCAATCTAGCTGGTTAACCTGGTAGGGTTTGTGGAATCAACGGGATTATGATACCCTATGTAGTGGGCCATGCTTAGTAGGGTTGTGGAATCTTTGGGTATACAATCCCCTTCTCTACAAGAAGATTATAGTAGGGTTTTAGTATCTTTGGATATATGATCCCCTACAATGCGTGTGGTTTCGGTAGGGTTGGTGCATCATCAGTTTGATCCCCTACACCACGAGTTATACCGGATAGGGTTCTAGAATTTTCATGGCCAACTTTACGCGAGTGACGATCCTCTCTATGAGTGATGTGTTTCTACTGAGCGCCAGATCGGGTTGTGGTATCCCCCAGCGGATCCTGGGAGTGATCCCCTATCTGTGAGATCTATAAATGTTAAATCGGGTTTTGGTATCCCCCTGTGGACCCTGGGAGTGATCTTATATCGGTGAGATCTTCGTATACCGGTGTGGGTTTTGGTATCCCCAAGAAGACCCTAGGAGAGATCCTATATCCTAGGAGTTTGGTGTTTATGTTGTTTCAGTGTGGTTTCCAAAATGACGGTATCTGACGAGCGTTTTCTCTTAGGTGAGCATCTGAGTTGTTTGGGCAGGTCTCGATGGAGTGTATCTCATGGATGAGTTCCATATGAGATGATAGTGATCGTGGAGTCTATTCTCTGGGATGTGAACTATTGTTGGTGATGAGGTATGTACCTCATGTGTCTCGGTGCGTGAGCTGAGTATATCCATATTGTTCATGGTGTATGTATGAGCATACACTTGGTTTGAGCTGACTAGTTTTGTTTAGTCGAGGATGGTCGCAAGATGGAGTTTCTCTCTCATCTGGGTTCCCTCTGGCTGGGATGAGCAGACTGTTGCCTTTCAGTTTCTCTATTTTGTTTCAGGTTTTTGGGTGCCTGCAAAATATTTTCATACTCAACCATGCACGAGCATTGCCCGCACATGTTTGTGTCTTGTGCATACCACATGCCTTTCGACGATTTCCTAGGAGGACTTGGAGCAGGCGGAGATGACTGAGCGGGACTGACCGTGGAGTCTTACCGGAGCAGTGATGAGGAGCTTTCCGGTGGTGCTTTTGGCAGCGTACATCCTTTATCAGAGCTGGTTGGACGCTTTTACGATTTAAGATTGTTGGGCAATGTTTTTCCCTTTTGTACTTCTGTTTTACTCTGATTTTGGATAGATGTATGCATTCATTTTCATTCAGTTTTCCATATCATTTCACTATTGCATGGAGGTGAATGTGGTTGTGTGTGTTCAGGTACCTAAGGCTAATGCCTCCCATGTGTGTGATAGCCTACTCGGCACGAGATGGCAGCCCCTGGCCTATTGGAGGTGGGATTGGGGAGTCACGACTAGATCCTTGTTGGGTCGGGTCATTTAAAACTAAGTGTTATGTTCTGATAGAGAGTTTTAGAAAACATGATCAACAGAAAGTTAACAAGAAGAAAACCACAAACATGTGATGGGATAAATGGTCATTAGATTCCAAATAGGAAAAGAAAATGGACAACTTTTTTTGTATTAATTTCTATTTCATGATGTTTAGAAAATTATTTATGAGGTTGACTAATAAGATAAAGAGATATACATAAATTTAATGTAGACTTTCATCCTTTAATATATGTCTACCACTAACTAATCCTTTTTTTCAAACGATGTATATTAAATATGACTTGGCCACACCTGAAGCTATATAATCAACTTCTAGAGAAACACATGATCCACAAAGGATAAAATATTAATTTACATTGACTTTAGAGATTAACCAAAACCAAAATGGTTAGTATAATATTAGATGATCCAAAAAAGTCCTTTAGAGAAAGAAATACTAATCGTAATTTCTAAAATTAATCCAACAATACCCAAATTTCAATAAAACCCATTCAATAAAAAATTGAATGTAAAGTCATTCAATATAATCCGAACTAATATTGAATACCAAAAAATAGAATAATTTGATTACGTAGTCTTCCACATTAAATTATATCTCCAAATAACATCCACTAATTTTAAATTCACATACCTAAAAGTAATTAACAAAATTACATATTTTCTATAATATGTTTATCATTTCCTTAAATAACCCAAATTTTTATAATTCCTAAAAAAATAGATAAAAATCCACCATTACTCCTCAAATGAAATCCCATAGTATTCTATTTTCTGTAGGCATATAGTGTTCCCAACAGAGAAAATGTCTTCCAAATTAAAATTTATCAGATATTCATCAAATCATTTTCTTATAATAACGATATCCATTTGATAAGACATAAGATCCAAAATAAACATATTATTGATCAATAAAATAATTTAACTAAAATTATTTAGTCACAAAAACTAGGGACTTAGTGTAGTTTAATGATAGGCGATAAATACCAATCGAACTCTGGTTGTTGGTTCGATTCCCACAACTTTGTCCGACACGACGGGTTGGCACACGGTCTGTGTGTTGTCCTTTTTCAAAGACTATATTTTATAAAATTCTCAAAATAAGACAAATTTCATATAATAAACAGAACATAATTTCACCTCAAATGATATTTCATACATTGCATTTTCATCCAAAAATTTAATAAAATGTATTTTCCTCAAATTCCACGATCATATAAATTAAAAAGGTATGATATAACAATATGAATAATTGAAAATATAATTCTTCCTAAAATAGCATTTTAACAAAACAAACTGTTGATTTACACATACAATTAAAATAATTCTAAAGTAATCTCATCAACAAATAGCACTAATACTTTTAAACATTTCACTATCCATTTATTACCATATATGTTCTTCCTTTACCAATAAGTTATCATATAGAATAGGGAAATCACTTTGGAAATTACCAAGTCCCCTATATTTACAGAAATGACTGTAAATGGGTTCTAAGGATCCTTTTTATTTTCTTTCATAATACTCTTCATTTTTTCTCGGCAATTCTTTACTTTATGTCCTTATTACCCACACTTAAGGCATTTCTTTGTTTTATTAAGATACTTTCTTAGGTGTATCATTCAACATTTCCTACATGATAGAAATTGAGCTTTCTTTTCTACATGGTCCCCACTAATATAGCTTTTAAAATTAACCACCTTTCTTTTATTTGTTGAGTCTAGGAGTTGGTTAATATATTTTTTGTTGATCATATTTTTGGTAAACTGATTTGGCATGAACACGATATCATTTAAACATATAATCTTTCCATTTCATTGTTAATTTCCAACACTTTTCCCACCTTTTTTCTCATTTTCTATGTTAATTTGAATTACTTGGAATCCAGCCATTGACTAACACAATACAACATAATATGAGTCATAACATCATTTAGAGAATATTATAACTCATTATTTTCTATCGAAAACACATTTTGATTAACCAAGGTTATTAATTAACATCTTATATTAAAATCCATCAAATTTTTTTGTAATGAAAATGTGAATTATCCTAAGAATATCCCCTGGGAGTGTCGTAACCAATAGTGTAGCAAGGCCTAGTGTCATGTACCTGGATACCCCAGGTCAATCCCAGAACTCTTTTTCAGAGTTTTACTCCTAGGTACATTTGTTCCTGAGTCTCCTTGTAGAGGCCCAAAGCTTAACGTACATGGACATTACATTACTTTTGTGTCATACTTAATACATTACAAAAAAAACAAACACGGACCGTAATAGTTTAGTGTCTTTATAAACTTGGAAGATAATCATCAAATCATGGTGAAAGATCTTCAACATCCCCCATAAAGATATTCCACTTTTGTTTTCTTACCCAAAACCTTTATTTATATCTTGGGAAAAAGAAAACATAAAAAGTGTGATCTCGAATGCTCAGTAAGGGTAAGCATGGAGAAAATAAAAGAAACCATATACATTTGAACATAAAAGATGAAAATAATGATTAAACATGAAAATCTTGAGCAATGAGATAAAATATGGAAGTACATAAGGCATAGATCATAATGGAACAACAATAATGACAAAATACCATGGGAATAAAACTTGTAATTGTGCAAAAACATTAATCACATGATATGATTTCCGTAGTAGACAAGGCATTTCTGCCAAGACGATCTTAGTGGAAAAAGTCCCTTACTGAACCGGGTTTACATGCCATTCCAACCCTATATTACTGAACATGATTTACTTTCCATTTCAGCCATGTTTATCCCATGAGATACAAGTCTTTACCCAATGAATTATTGGGAGATATAGGTCCCACCCATCTCATATTGAAATCATTTTTCCTTGTGCCAAAAAATCATAAATCTTATATCATATCATAACCAATGTAATAGAATGGGATTCTTAAACATCAAGCCATTATAAAATAATCCATATAAGAAAATGTATATCATTTCATCATAATAAGAATCAAACCATGTAATTAAGAAGACATTATACTTCAAACATTAACATATTAAATAATTTCATTTTAGATGGAAAATATTTTTGATAAAACACTTGAAATGAAAACATGAGGAAAATATCCTTTCTTCTTCAAAATCATTTTCTTTTCACAAAATTTCATGAAATTATAAACGAAAATGATTTTTTTGAAAATAGTAATGAAATATTTTGGAGGACGCTTCATGAAATTAAGGCTTTATAAAACCATAAAAATCCCTTCATGACGTATAAGTTAAAAAAACATTCTTCTCGCAATTTTCTCAGAAAAGTAAAAAAGTACGTCGTAAAAGAAAGATTCTTTACATACCATGTAGTAAAAGTCAAAATGGGTAAAAATCTATTTAAACATACATGAAATCATTTTTATAAAATAGTGACATCGATGATAAATATAACCCCAGTAAATACTTATGAAAAAACAGTCTCGTATAAAAATAATATTGGAGAAATTATCCCTTACAAAGATCATTTTGTATATAGATCACTTATGTGTATTCACTATAATGTCACATAAAGAACTTATAAATACATGATAAGATATAAAAATTCATTTATCACATAATCAAAGAACGACATAAACAAGAAAGAGAAGATCAACACAATGAACCGAAATTGGGTTAAGATGTTCCCATACCTCATGTCGGACTCGACTCGATCATTATTTAATCTCCTGAAAAATAAACCAAAGTAAATTTCTACTCTATTAAGAACCTTTTTCAAATTTATTATTCCATTTATATCACTTATTACAATGTTATAAACATTATGTAACCATTTAAGATAATAATGTTTGTTTTGTCGATATTTGGTACTTGAGTCAAAAATGGACTACTTATAATTACATGTTGTTCATGTGGTAAAAGTATCACTATATCCAGAATGATATTCAGGATTTACAAATCATATATATCATATATATCCAGCATATACATGTATATATAATATTACATAACATATGGAGGTAAGAAATGAAATGCACCATTCATGGAGACGGTAAGTTGTACGTACCCACGAATGATACTTTCATTCAATTTTTTTATTTTAATGGAAGTAAAAAATAATAATCCATAGGGATATTATAATTCCAATATAATATCATATAAAATATCATTAACTGAATCCTTTATACATCCCACATAAGGCATTAACGAATCATATCACTTTGAGGGGGCGGTAGTCCGCACTTCCTCAAATGCGATTATCGTATTTAACCATTATGGAAACCATAAAGGCTTGATATATTTGGGAAGTAAAGAAGAATAAGGAAATAATAAACATAATATATATCATATATAAATAAAGTACCATCATAATGGACACCATGAGAGGCGGTAAGGGAAAATCGAACAATCATCGTTTCGTGAGGCGTTAGTTTCCATCCACAGAAACATTATCTTATTCATCCATTAGATGAAGGTGTGTGTAAGTGTAAGTCGAATACTTATAATATAACATCCTATTATATTTAGTATACTGGTTTTGTTACAAAATAATGGATTCAAAATAGTTTAGGGGTTGGAGAAGTGGAATAAAAGAAAACAACTTAAGAGAAACTCTTACCTTTAATTTGTGTAACATCCTTTGGTTTGAACCAAATGGACTTCTTGGAGGGCCTTCTGCCTAATTTAAGGATTCTAGGCGGAGAAGAGGGATTTAGGGAGCTTAATTTTTTAGAGGTTGGAAGAGCCAAATTGCTTGAGAGGTGTGAGGAATTTGATATAAATGTTCTCCTTTTATAAGAGGGAGGAGGGGCTCTTTTGGAAAGTGTGAAAATATTATTTTATTATAAACATATCTTCAGTTTCGAAAGGTCCACAAATAAATAAAGATGAATATAAGATGACTCATGGTCTAAATAAAATCATCCAATCAAGATTGGACATGTTTTGGATAATATTTTAATCATTATAATCTAATTTATTTAAATCATTTATTAATGAGGTAAATACTGCATCATTATTGTGTCATAAATAATTTAATTTTTTTGATGTCTAAAAATTATAAAAAAAACCAACATGTAGGAAATATTTTTATATATCCAATGAATATTTATAGTAGAAAATATAATATATATTTCCCCTTATAAAAATTAATTACAAAAAGATGTTTGTTAATGCCAATTTGGTCTTTACATTAAATTAATTAATCTAATGTGTCATTGACTTTCATAAGTGGATCCATGGGGTCCCAAAATCGACCCAAGGATTCCCATGGTCGGTCATTACTCATCCAATAAGGGTTGGACAAGTGTTAAGTTAATTTTGAATTATTATAATATTCTTTTTACCATGAATTACCCTATTTACCTTTAACCGTGGTAAATAAAAGTAAAAAGTTACTATTCAAAAAAATTATATTTATCTAATTGAACCAAAATTGACTCTTTTATATTAAATATGTCTCTCGTATTTTCGAAATTCAACTCACAGAAGTGGTAAAATTAATTATTATGAACAATTGTAAAAGCTCATATGAGGTGGCTAAAAGATGGTGAAAAGTTCAATACAATTTTTAAAAATATAAAATTATTATAAAGTGACTCCAATGAAATTAATTAAACATATATAAGTATTATGTATCTATTTTTACATAAAATAAATTTAAATCAAACAAATAATTATTTTAAAAAAAGTCGGTTTTAACCAAAAACTCAGTGTTTTCACTATTAATCAAAAATTGAAGTTTTTTAAAAAAATACATAACATTCAGCCTAAGATATATTTGATATTCCGAATTCAGAAATGATGTCTATTTTTCCAAATTCAAATTATAGAAGTAGTATTAATTAATTTTAAAATTAATTCCTGTTATCAAAACAAATAGCATGTTTTTAAGAAACAATAACTATCAAAAGATTGATACTTTTTTATGATCAATTTCAAAGTGAAATTAATTCTAATGACCAAAATTGGATTAAATGGTAAAAATATATTCTAATTAAACTTTATAACCAATTAAAAAGATAATATAACCATATAAATTATTGTGATGAATAAATTTGTTTTTAATTAAAATATAGCACGTTTTTACTATTCATTAAAATATGAATGTTATCAAAATAATATGAAAATTTAATCGAAATTAAATTTTTATATCCTGATTCCAAAGAAGAATTTTATATTGTCAAATTGAACTTATAAACATGTAAAAAACTATATTTAATGTGGGTGCGCCATCAAAAGGCAGCAAAACTGCATTTTTTTAAAAATACTTATTTTACCCGAAAAAATTATTTTTTTCTCATACAATGTTCTAGAAATTATCTAAAATGAATAATAACGTTATAAAATTAAAAATTTAGCTAATACTATTCATAACTTCTATTCCATAATAATATTATAACAATATATCATTGGTTAGTGAAACCTGATATTGCGTACTACACACGCTATCAAGGAAGGCCGTCATTACGTATAATGCATGCCAAGTCAAGGTTGCGTGTTGTGCAAGAAACCTTTGTTGTTTCATATAATATAATACAACGATATTTCATTTATATATTTAATATATATTTTTATATACACACAATCATTCATAGAATAACTACTATCAAAATTGTGTGTAACATGATCCAAGAATAGTGTGGTGTATACTACAAGCTAATACGGTGTTGCGTATAGCACAAGGTAATCTTGGTGTAGCATAAAAGACAAGACATCAATGAAATTAAAATAATATTTTTCATAAAATCTCGGGGTGTTACATTCTACCCCCCCTTAAAATGATTTTCTCCCTCGAAATTCGTCGGGGTTATAAATGGTTTAATACATGAACAATTCTTTAATAGAAACCCACATCGTAAAAAGGGAATACCGAAACCTATATTTAAAAACTAAAGTAAGAAATTTAACGGTTACCAAAATTAACTAATCACTAGGCTCCACATAAGAGAACATAGGTGAAAATATGGATATGGAAGAAAAATCTAATTGTCTTGTTCTGATGGAGAGTGGTAGAGGACATGGCTATGAAAAATCCAAAAATCACAAAGCCATAAATTTGTGATGATCTAAGGTACCATCTAATTCATTAGATATAACAGTACTAGGATAACATTTTTGGCTTTCAAGATAATTTCCCTAATGTTGAATAATTTTTTAATGAAAAGAAATTCTTACTTGATTTTGGTACAATCTCATTGTTGTTCATGTCTTGAACAATTTTCACTTCATATCTTAATGAAATGAAGTTGAATTTGTTTTCCATAAAGTGTAAGCGGATCATGCGATAGAATGAGAGGTCGTTCCATCTGTCTCAAACATAAGGTTAGAAAAAAGTTATATACATAAGTCCATATATGGTGATATTATTCGTATATGGTTCCAAAAATAGACTTATACTTCATCAATCATACTGATTAATAAAATAAAACTAGTTTCTACTATCCAGGGAATTCTTGTATGCCAGTGGTAGGCGATAAGGGCCTATCGCACATTGGTTGTGGGTTCGATTCCCACAGCTTTTTCCGACGCGACGGGTTGTCACCTGTCTTTCAGGTTTTCCCTTTTTCTAAAACTAAATTATAATAACATTCCATCAATAATATCTAAAAACGTTCTAGCCTTGAACAATACTATTTTAAGTCTAACTTAATTCATTCCAATCTTTATGCTTATCCAAAATACATCTGTCCAATCTCTTAGTATACAGAAAATTATTACTGGAAAGGTAACATAAAAGAATGTGAATAACATCATTTATCATACGATATATCTTGTTGGTCACATTACAAACATGTAAATTCCTTAATCATGTATTTTATTGAAAAATGAATTACTATAGAACCTTAGTTGAAACCATGATTGCTGTCAAAAGTTTTCTCTTTCCACATTGAAAAATCCCAAAAAAAATTATACTCAAACCATGATATCACTTTGTCCTTATATTAATCATGAGATCATTAATTCTATCAAACATCTCATTATCTCCTTATCCCTTCATTATGCGCACATCATCTATTTTCCAAAAATATCTGAATAACATTTCATGGTTACCTGTACCATTGATCATATAATTTCAATACTCAAGAAAATGCAACAGTGTAACAATCCTTATATTTTTCATTATTCCATAGTACCATACATTATTCTTGATAAACATACAATCATTACACTAACTTCTTAAACCACTGACTGAGCTTCATCATTTCATCCATCTCATATATCATTTGTATTCTCTTCATCATCATCCACATAAATACAACCCATATGACCATGCTGATTCTCATTTTGAGATTTTCCCTTAGGGCATTGGTTTCTATAATCCCTGTACATTCCACATTTAAAACACTTAACCTTTGTTGATGTCTTATCAATACCATAATACTTTTCCATGGTATTAACTGAACCTTTTCCTTTACAATTACTAGCATTGTGTCCTTATTTTCCACAACTAAAGCATCTTAAAACTCCTTTTAAATGATCTCATTGATTCCTCTTCCCACATGACTTACATGAGAAAAATTGAACTTTCTTTCCTCTATGATCATCATGAATCTCTATATTTCACTTATTATGTGAGCCAGGAAACTTACCAAAGCTGAGAATATTTATCATATTATGTGATTGTTGATTAGGAATAATAACGATATTTCACCCTCCAAATCCCATATCATTTTCTTGATCATGAAGAATATCATTCCATTTTCCATCATATTCTCCATTATCGTGAATCTTCATATTTCCGGCCATTTTCTAATACCAAAAAAGAATAGTGTGAGAGGAAAAAATCATGATAGGTAAAATAACATAATAAATGGGGGGTAACTTCAATATATAACATATTATGTTTAATTATAAGATCTTTACCGAAATTCTAGGACTATAACCTATATTTATACTTATCCTTAGGGACATACCTAGACATGCCTTAGAAATATCTCTAGAGATCTCACTAAAGTTTTCGCATCCTAGTTTCCAAAGGTTAACTAAACCATTCCTCTAATACCAACTGTAGAGGCCCAAATAATGATATACATTGAAATTACATTACTTTTGTGGAATACTTAATACATAACAAAAAAAACACACAAGGTCTGTGATAGGTTAGTGTCTTTGGAAACTTGGAACATAATCTTCTAATCATGGTGAATGATCTTCAACATCCCCCATAAAGATATTCCCCTTTTGTTTTCTTACCTAAAACCTTTCTTTATATCATGGGGAAAATAAAACATAAAAAGGGTGAGCTCGAATGCTTAGTAAGGGTAATCATGGAGAAAATAGAACAAACCATATACATTTGAACATAAAAATTTAACATAATGTTTAAACATGAAAATCTTGAGCAATGAGATAAAACATGGAATTATATAAGGCATAGATCATAATGGAACATCAATCATGATAAAATATCATGGGAATAAATACTGTAATTGTGGAAAAACATTATGCACATGATATGATTTCCATAGTAGCTAAGGCATTTCTGCCAAGACCATTTTAGTGGACAAAGTCCCTTACTGGACCGAGATTACTTTCCATTCTAGCCCTATTTTACTGAACCGGATTTTCTTTATGTTTCATCCATGTCTATCTCATGAGATATAAATCTTTACCCAATTCATTGGAGGGAGATATAGGTCCCACCCATCTCATTATGAAATCATTCTTCATATGCCACAAAATCATAAATCATACATCATAGCATAACCCAATTAATAGAATGGGATTCTTAAACATCATGCCATCATAACATAATCCATATAATAAATTGATATCATTTCATCATAAGAATAATCAAACCATGTAATTAATGAATACATTATACTTGAAACATAAACATGTTAAATAACGTCATTTTAGATGGAAAATATTTTTGATAAAACACTTGAAATGAAATTTTGGGGAAAATATCCTTTCTTCTTCAAAATCATTTTATTTTCACAAAATTTCATGCAATTATAAAAGAAAATGATTTTGTTGAAATTATTAATGAAATATTTTACAGGATGCTTAATGAAAATAAGGCTTTAAAAAACCGTAAAAATCCTTTCATGCCGTATAAGTTAAAAAAACTTTCTTCTCATACTTTTGCCAGAAAAGTCAAAAAGTACCTCGTAAAAGAAAGATTCTTTACATACCATGTATTGAAAGTGAAAATTGGTCAAAAGGAATTTAAACATACATGAAATATTTTTTATAAAAAAGGGACGTGGATGATAAATATAACCCCAGTAAGTACTTACGAATAAACAATCTCGGATAAAAATGAGATTAGAAAAGTTATCCCTTACAATGATCTTTTTGTAAATATATCACTTATGTGTATTAACTATAAGGTCACATAAAGAAAGTATACATACATGATAAGATATAAGAATTCATTTCTCACATAATAAAAAAAAAGACATAAACAAGAAAGATAATATCAACCCAAATAATGAAAATTGGGTTAAGATGTTCCCTTACCTCATGTCCGACATGACTCGATCGTTCTTTAATCTTCTAAATAATAAACCAAAGTTAATTTCTACATGCATAAGAACCTTTTTAAAAATATTCATTCCTTTTATATCACTTATTACTTTGTTATAAAAATTATTAAACCATTTAAGTTAATAATGTCCGTTTTGTCGATATTTGGTACTTGAGTCAAAAATAGACTTCTTATAATTACATGTTGTTCATGTGGTCAAAGGTTCATTATAGCTAGAATGATATTCATGATTTATAAATCATATATATCATATATATCCAGCATATACATGTATTTATAATATTATATAACATATGGAGGTAAGAAATGAAATGCACCATTCATGGAGACGGTAAGCCGTACGTACACCTGAATGCTACTTTCATTTCTATTTTTTTATTTTAATGGAATTAAAACATAATAATACATAGGTATATTATAATTCCAGTATAATATCAAATATAATATCATTATCTACATCCTTTATACATCCAACATAAGGCATTAACGAATCACATCACTTTGAGGGGGCGGAAGTCCGCACTTCCTCAAATGAGATTATCGTATTTACCCATTATGGAGACCATAAAGGCTTGATATAATTGGGAATTAAAGAGGAATAATAAAATAATAAACATAATATATATCCCATATGAATACAGTGCCATCATAATGGACACCATGAGAGGCAGTAAAAGAAAATCTAACAATCATCGTTTCGTGGGGCATTAGTTTTCCATCCACAGAAACATTATGTTCTTTATCCATTAGATGGGGGTGTGTATAAGTTTAGGTATAATACTTATCATAAAAACATCCTAATATATTTAGTATACTGTTTTTGTTACAAAAGAAATAATTAAAAAGTGTTTTGGGGTTAGAGAAGCAGAATAAGAAAACAACATAACAGAAACAATTACCTTTAATTTGGTAACTTCCTTTGGTTTGAACTAAAAGGACATCTTGGAGTTCCTTCTGCCTAAGGTAAGGCTTATAGTGGGAGTAGAGGGATGTATGGAGCATAATTGTTGAGATTTTGGGCTAGCCATATGGCTTGATAGGTGTGCGGAATTGGTTAGAAATGGTCTCCTTTTATAAGGGGGAGGAGGGGCTCTTTTGGAAAGTGTAAAAATATTATTTTTTTATAAACTTATCATCGGTTTCAAAATGTCCAAAAAAAATTATAGATGAAGATAAGATGAATCATGGTCGAAATAAAATCATCCAATCAGAATTGGACATTTTTGGATAATATTTTAATCACTATAATCTAATTTATTTAAATCATTTATTAATGAGGTAAATAATGCATCATTATTGTGTCATAAATAATTTAATTTATATGATGTCTAAAAATTATTAAAAAAATACAAACTTAGAGGAAATATAATTATCTTTTTAATGAGTATTTTCAGTCGAAATGATAATTTATATATCCCCTTATAAAAATTAATTACTAAAAGATTTTTGTTAATGCCAATTTTGTCTTTACATTAAATTAATTAATCTAATGTGTCATTGCCTTTCATAAGTTGCTACATGGGGTCCCAAAATCGACCCTAGGATTACCAGGGTCTGCCATTACTCATCCATTAAGATTTGGACATGTTTTAAGGTAATTTTTAATTATTATAATATTCTGTATACCTTGAAATACCATATTTAACTTTAACCGTGGTAAATGAAAGCAAAAAGTTACTATTCACCAAAAATTATTTTTATCTAATTGAACCACATTATACTCCTTGATATTAACAGTGTATCTTTCATTTTCGAAATTCAACTCACATAAGTGGTAAAATTAAGTTTTATTAACAATTGCAAAAGCTCCTAGGAGGTGGGAAAAGATGGTGAAAAGTTCAATACAATTTTTATAAATCAAAAATTATTATAAAATGACTCCAATGAATTTCATTAAACTTATATAAGTATTATGTATCTATTTTGACCAAAAATAAATATAAATCAAATAAATGATTATTTAAATATGAAGTTGGTTTTAACCAAAAACTCAATGTTTTCACTATTCATCCAAAAATGAAGTTTTTCAGAAAAATACAAAAAATTTAGCCTAAAATATATTTGATATTCTGAATTCAGAAATGATGCCTATTTTTTAAACTTTAAAACATATAACTGGAATTAATTTTTTTTAAAATTAATTCCCGTTATCAAAACAAATAGATTATTTTTATGAAACAATAATTATCAAAAGAATGATACTTGTTTATGTCCAATTTCAAAGTGAAATTAATTCCAATTACCAACTTTGGATTATATGGTAAAAATATATTATAATTACACTATAAAAACAATTAAAACGATAATATAACTATATAAATTATTGTGATAAAAAAATATGCATTTAATTAAAATATAGTGTGTTTTTACTATTCATTAAAATATGAAAGTTATCAGAATAATATGAAAAATTTATCCCAATTAAATTTTTATATCCCAATTCCAAAGAAAAATTTTATTTCGTCAAATTTAACTTAAAAACATTCCCAAAAAAATATTTAAAGTCGGTGCACCATCAAAATGCGGCAAAACTGCATTTTAAAAAAACATACTTATTTTACCTGAAGAAATTATTTTGTTCTCATACCATGTTCTAGAAAATATGTTAGATGAATAATAATGTTATAAAATTAAATATTTAGTTAATATTATTCATAACTGCTAGTCCATAATAATATTATAACAATATATCATTTTTTAGTAAACCTGGAATTCGTACTACACACGCTATCGAGGAAGGTCGTGGTTGCGTGTAATTCAAGCCAACTCCGGGTTGCGTGTTGTGAAAGACACCTTTGTGGTTTTTTATAACAGAATCTAACCATATTTCATATATAATTGAATATATATATACACTCAATGTTTCGTAGAAAAACTACTATCAAAATAGTGTGTAACATGATCCAACAATAGTGTTGTGTATACTGCAAGCTAATACGGTGTAGCGTATAGCTCAAGATAATCTTGGTGAAGCTTACAACACAAGACATCAATGAAATTAAAAGAATATTTTTCGTAAAATCTCGGGGTGTTACACGCCTCTACCTCCTCATATCTTGAAAGGGATGTATTTCTTGGAAAACACCCATAATAATTACATTACCAAAACTTTTGGATGTTATTCTATACTAAACATAAATGTCTATCTTAGGGTAGTGTTTCCTAGTCAGTGTTTTTATAAATATAGCTTCCTAGGTTTATAATAAACTTTCTCTGACACCAATTATTATGCCCTGACCCTAGTAACCCAGTGTGGTGCATCATTTTTATACATTGGCATGATACATGTAATAATGTTCCAAATGACTAATTGGTTTATAAGTAATCTAAGTACTGGATACAGGCATAAGTTTTACATTACATCATAAAATTGAAAAATACAACATTGTGTCCCCATTGAAAAATCTTATTTACCTTATCTTATTTATATAGGACAATCGTAATATAAATTTTTTTTATCCTTGGAAAAATGAAACATAATAAATGGGCATGCTCAGATGCTCATTAAGGATAACATTATAATGGAAACTATCCTAAATAATAATGAACATTTAATAGAATGTATAAGACTAGAACACATGCATTTTAAAAACAAAGTTTAGAATAATATGTAAAGTATAAAATCAAATAATTCCATTTACATATTCACCTGGATATTCTTCTATATGAATAATCACATGCAATGTCAGTATCCTCTTTTATATTGATGGAATACATAATGGCAGAATTCATAATTACATAGTCAAGGCCTTGTGCCAAGAATACAAATAATATTTTGTGAAGGCCCTGTACCAAGACAATAGTTTTACATAGTAGTCCTACCGATGCATCGAAGAGCTATAGCGGGCTCCACCCATTAGTTACTAAGTTCAATGCATTCCTCATATGAAAAGGTTTAAACCTAAAATAAACATTTATATTAAAACTGGCATAAGGAATGTCAATGCTTTGTCCATAAACCATGAATGGTATTAAAATAACACATCCAAAGTCAAACATATTAGAAAACCTTCAATATATTATGAAAGATTTGTATCATAATAAATCAACCTCGATCAAGAATAATATCTTTTAAATGATGTTGACATAGTAGAAAATGATAAGAAAAAATCATTGAGGGAATTTTCCTTTTTCCATGAAAATATTTAAAAGTCTCACTATTTTTCAAGAAGCTGTTTGAAATAGATTTCTGAATCAATGTGTTCCATGAAACTTTGAAACTATTAAATTTAATTTCAGTATTAAAACATTAATTTCTATATAAAAAAACATAAAACCTTTTTTAAAACATGTACATTAAATAAAAATTTTAAGAAGAATAAAATTTTAAAACATTTAAAATGATATTTTAATTAGAGTTCCTAAACAAATGAGAGACTCCTGAATAAAAATAATTCTGGTAATCAAAATATTATAATATCAAGAGAATAAAGGGATTGATGATATAATTTGTAAAATTATATTATATAAACCAAATATAAATGAATTGGAGCATATCCACAATATAGTCTCAATGAAATGTAAGTTGAGATGAATTCCTTTATAAAGACCGCATCCTTAGGTTAAGGATAAATCAGTGACATAATTATGTTTGGAAAATATAAATACACTAAATATTTTTTTATATTTAGTTTAAATAAATCAAAGGGCATTACAACGTATTCTTGTAAAAACAACACCAATGATTAGGATGATTAACTCAATGAATAGAAATTGAGTTAAAATTACTCTTATCATGTTTATATTGATGAAATAAGAATATATAAATTGAGTGATTAGGAGAATCAAATTTATATCCACATAAATGGGAATGGAAATTAATATATAAGAAAAAAATAGTTATTTCATACATAATCACAGAGTAATGTATACAATGATTTGTGTAAAACCAAATGAGTGGAAATTAAAATTTGTAATTCCCTTACTGATTTGGTAACTTACAAAACATACCCCCCATGAAATAAGGATCATCCAATGTTGATGTAAATACATATAAATTAAATAATATTATGAAAACAATACAATCATGTGTAGTAAATACTCCTTATAAAATGTAATAGTGGAAAATATAGCATGAATCTCACAAGAGTAAAAGTGAGATGAATCCACCATAACTTTTAATTTTCCGTAGTAGTTGGTAGGTTAACCTATTTTATAATGGTGAATTAATTTTTATTATGTTATAAAAGAACCAAATACATAATTATATTTTCATATATGATCTTCTAATATTTCTTTATTAATTATATTTCAGTTGTATCATTGTTTTGGTTGTTAACAGATTCATTTTTATTTAAATGTTTTGTTCCAAAAGTCACGTTTGTATTTTATAGGCTGTATTTGATTCATATCCATAATGAGATTAAGTTATTAATCATTATTTTTAATCATAAAATGAATTTTATTCTTGAATGTTTATGATGGGGAATGATTCTCATTACGTCCGTGGAGACGATAATCCGTACGTACGCATCAGTGAAAATATCATTATATTGATGGTAAAATCATATGTAATTGGATGGTATATCAAATATAAAGAATCATTAACATGTTATATTTATTATTTAAATCAGTTATACTCATTATTATACCCATTCATATTATAAAGTGTTTCAATAACAAACTACACAACAACGTGGAGACGGTAAGCCGTACGTATACATGTATGGTGACTTTGTCATTCATATGATAGATAGAATAATTAATATGGTTGTACCATTTTTATAATAACATCACTATATAAATAATATTCTGGAGTTATTATTTTATAAAAGAAACAAAAAATAATTGGGAAGTGTAAGAAGAAATGAACTTAAAAGAAGTGATGAAGTATTTACCTATTCTTCAGGTTCTTAATTTTGATTTGATAAAAAAAGCTCCATAGGTTGGATTTTTGACCATAGAATGCCTCTAGAATGAAGTTATGAAAGTGGGAAGGATATTTGTATAGGGGATGGCCGATCTAAATGGATCTGGAGGTGTAAAATTAAGGGAAGGGGAAGTTCCCTTTTACAAGAGAGCTGAAGGTCACCTTGGGAAAATCTTAAAATATTATTTTATAATAAAATCATTTTCGGTTTCTAATGGCTCCAAAATGATTGTTTTTCTAGGATAATGACTGTATGGGTCGAACACCTCTCAATAAATAGGTTTTAGACAGGTATTGGTCACCATATTGACATTATCATATAAATTTAACTCTTAGTTAGAAAGTATTACCTTTACGATGCCTCTTTGTATTTTTATATTATATGGTTAATAAACATACTATAACAAGTCAAGAGAAACCCAAGTAGTTCATTATTAATATATATAACCTTATCTAAATCTGTTGTCTTATCCTTTAATTATTTGGAATATGATATCAATTAATAATATAGTATTTGTTTTAAAAACTCAATTATGTCAATTCAGACACTATTTAGTATTCTGTTTTTTGAAAATCATAACAGATTGATTACATAGAAAAAAAATTATTTAATTAACCATAATAAGTCCTTTTTACATATAATATTAGTGGAATTTATCCAAAGATTAAAATTGAAATTATTTTGTTATTTATAATATCAATTATTTTTATCTTTCATTAATAAGGTAATTACAGCAACATCATAATGTCACAAATAAGATAAATTATTTAATGTCTAAAAATTATAAATATAACTCCATTATGTAGGAAATATTTTTTCTTTATTAATGATTATTTATAGTCAAATGTATCTTTTGTATAACCCAATATTATAAATTGTTTAGTTATTAAACATGGAATTTAAAACTTTTAACTCTTCTTTAAATTAAATAATAATATGTGTCCTAATCTAATCCAATTGGACCAAAAGGGATCATCAATTATTCCTAAGGCTGTTTTTGGTAGAATTAAACTTATCCAGTAGAATTAGGACATGTGTCAGTGTAATTATAATATCATTTTTACCCTTAATTACCCTATTTACTTTTAACCGTGTTTAATAAAAGTCAAACGTTGCTATTCCCCAGAAATTATTTTTATCTTATTGAACTAAATTTTACTCAATGACATCAACCATGTCTCTCTGATTTTTTAAATTCAACTCAAATAAGTGGTAAAATTTTGTTTTATAGAATTTTTTAACTGCTTCTATAAGGTGGGAAACGATGGTAAAAATTTCAATAAAATATTATATATATATTTTTATTATAAAATGACTCCAATTAATAAAATTGAACATATATAAGTATTATATATCTATTTTTAATTAAAATTAATTAAAATAAGATAAATAAATAATTAAAAAATTAGTTTTAAACTATAAGGCATTGTTTTTTACTATTCATCAAAAAATGACTGTTTTCAAAAAAATACAAAAAATTTACACAAAGATAATTATGATAATCCAAATTAAAAATTTATTTCTATTTACCAAATTAAAAACATATATGATTAATTAATTAATTAAAAATCAATTCTTGTTGTCGAAAATGAAAAGAGGGTTTTTAAAAAGTAAAACGTATCAAAAGATTGACACATATTTACGAAAGTTTAAATGTAAAATTACATTTAATGAACTAATTGTATTAAATGATAAAAATATAATATAAATATAATTTAAACCATTCTAATTCATAATTTAACACTACAAATTATTTTGTTTAAAACTATAGTTTTCAACTAAAATTTGGTATTTTTCATTATTCATCAAAATGTGAAAGTTATTAAAAAAGTACCAAAAATATATCCAAAATAAATTTTGACGTCATGATTTTAAATTAGATTTCAATTTCATTAAATATTTTATCTAAAAGTGTCAAATATTGGTTTCAAAAATGGACTTCTATTAAAATGTGGTAAAATTTCATATTTTGAAAAATACTTCTTTTATCTGAAAAAATGAATTTGTTTTTATATTATGCTTAAGAATAAATCTAATATGGATTCTATAATTATATGGAGTATATAAAACTCAAAACTAAGATAATAATATTCATAACCACTTTTTGAACAGCTGGGTTGGGAAGTCGTGCTGTGCTCGAACTCGGTGTTTCGTGTAGCTTAAGAGATATAATTACATTAACTAAAATAACTTATTTTAAAATCTTGTGGGTGTTAAGAATATTTTCTAATAATTTATTGATAAATAGTTTTTATTGTTTATTGATTAATCATAATATCTTAATAATTTTTTAAAAACTAACCATTAGTCCTTATTTGTAATATGGATAAACATTATTTTGGTTTTCATTAATGTTAAGGGTATTTCGTTAAAATTCAAATACATTGAAAAATCCAACTCTCATAATATTTTTCAAATGTTTATAACTGGTCTTTTTTATGAATATTTTTATGAGAAAATTATATTTCATATAAAAATGGATATTGGACACCATGATATACAGGTAATGTGAGAGAATAATTAAATTCAATATTAATATTTTTATTTATTGAAAATTTGCATTTCATCATTGGAGTACAACTTTTTATTGAGTTATTCTGGTAGTTGAAAAATAATGATTATAAAATATTATATCCAAACATTCTTCAAATTTTTTATTTTCAAACACTAATCATTGATCACATCAAATTGAGATATGTTTTTAAAATTTTTGTCCTTCTTGTTAATTAATATGAATAATTTTGATATATACTATTTCTGTTAAACTAGAAGGACACATGTGAATATTTTAGAACCATTGTAAATCATTCTTAAGTATAATTTCTCTCAAATCCATTCTACCTGATTCAATCCATAAATATCCTTTTTAAAAATCTCAAGGAGATTATCGGACGATAAATATTTCTTAGGTATAAAATTAGTTATCCATTTTTTCCAAGTTGGAATAGTTTCAAAACTATATTCTATTTAAAATAAAATGTATGTGAATCATATGCTACAAAAATAATTTGGTCATAACATCTGAATAAAATATAAAATATGTTTATAGAAATTAATTTATAATCAATAATATACACATTTTGAAAAAAAAAATTATTTATTTAATTTTTCATTTTTAGATTAAAAACATTGGAATAATTAAATTTGGAATTTCATTTTAAAACTATTTTAACAATATTTAATTATTATTATATATTTCCATTAAAAATAAATGAATAAAAATTATTTTACAAGCATGGAATTAAAAAAATTTATTTGTTTCTATACTGATGATAATTTTATGAATTGTAACTAACAAACCTCTATCCTAGTTCAAATTTTTCATTTTGATTATTCATAGGGGTCATTATAAACTCGTAAATAAAATAATACATACATGATTTATTATTCATTCAATATATTAACCTTTAGAGAAATTTCCTATATAATAAATAATTTCTATTTGTTAAAAATAAAATTTTGATCAAAATTGATAACTAACATTTTTTTTATATAAATTATTTAATAATTTTATAAATGTGATGGAAGGAAATATAGAGACACATTGTTATACCATATGAATAAATAATACAATTACATATATGAAATAAAGTCATCGTTTAAAATTAATAAAAATTTAGAACACATTCTATGAACATCTGTTATCGTATTTCATATTCATATGAGAACATGGATTAATAAAAATAAAAAATGAAAAACTATTTTGTATTTACCATTTAGAAAAAAATCACATATATTTTTGCCACCATGGTTGAATATTATTGGCTATTTATTTGATTATCTATAAATAGTTATAAATAATGAAAATTATATTATTCATTCAATATTGATGTATATTCATCTTTTTTTTTGTGACATCATTATTTTATTTATGAACAAGACTGTTATTCTTTTTTAAACTCTTGAAAAAATTAGTATAAAAAAAAGAAAACATTATCAAATTGGTCATGAGAATATTTTTCATATTTATTCATACTTGATTAGAATATGGATAGTAATATGAGTAACTTTTAAGGATGGAGGGTATGGGATCTAGTTAACGTTTTTACCGATTTTGAATTCCTCCATGAGTGGCATGCCACATTTATCACATGACTCGATTGAGGAAAAAAATCATTTCTTACTATGAAGGTTAAAATAATTGAGCATTTATTATATTTTATTTTTCACCTTGTTAATCATTTTTATCACATGGTATTATGACCATATGTGACCCTTCTTTTTAAATTTGAATAACTGAATTTATTTTTCAGATTAATCATTCCTATTTTTATAAAAATTATAGGATTGGTAATTTTTGAATGATTTTATCACCTTAAAATCTATATAATCCATTTCATCAATATCATATGATTTAACGTTTATAAAATTTAATATTTTCATCAATTTATCCTTGAATTATTTCGATTCATGTTTGATATTTAATTTCATAGAGATAATAGTGTACTAAGTTATTATATAAGTTTGTCGAATGGTAATTTAATAATGTAATTTTCATGATATGTTTATCTCACTTTGGATGGTCAATTTAATGGAATTTGTAAAAATGATATTTTTCAATAAATATTATATATATAAATCATTACCATTAGACTCATGTAAATATAAACATTTAGTAATACATGTAATAATCAGAGTTATAGATTACTTTTCATACATTGTAAATCTTTTAATGTACTAAATAGTCCTGTAAAGCCTGGAATCACTGACATTTGTGATTCCATCATGATTTATGTAAATGAATTACCATATTTCATGTTAATTTTTTCATTTATAAATGTGATTAAACTGATTATGATGAAAACCCAACTGTAAAACATTTATATCATTGTTATTATATTTAAAATAATTTTTCTTCAATTGGAGTATATTTTTCCTTAGAATAATCTATGTAATAAATTAATTCATAACAATGTTCAAAATTGGGTATATTATACAATTGCGAAAGGTGATTATTTTTTTTATAGTTCATGTCTAAGAAATTATGAATGGCGGATGCCTAATATAGTTTTATGGGACCACAAAATGTGTTTGAAATATATTAAATATAACATGTAATTAAATTAAATTGGTTAATAAATTAAAAATTATAAATAATTTTTATCCAGAACTTGTCGATGAAAACCAAAGAACTATATTGATACCATTTTTGGAAAAATATAATATTTCAACACTGGGGATGAATTTCCCTAAAACAATAATACCAAATGATGTTTTAATAATGGATGAATTTATCATGGAGGAATAAATATTTCGTATAAATTATTCCAAGTAAATAAATCTTATTACAATCTAATACATTAAATGTATTGTAAAATTAGTTATTGAAATTTAAAATAAACTATTTGATAAATACGTTTGGAAATAGAACAATAATGATCACATATATTTAAACTACCCAAGAAATCTTGATGAATTGTATTATACTAAGGTTTTTCACAATGATATCATTATCAAATGATGCATAATTGAAATACATATGTTTTAATAGAATCAATGTCCCAAATTGAATACATTAGTTTTAATAGAAACATAGAATCGTGATCCCTCACATTATTACGAGTGAGAAACAAATGAAAAAGAATAAGATGATAGAGATTTGTATTTATAGTCCCATGAAAAATAATTATACACACTCAAGGGGATATATAAGATATTAATGAGCAGGATATAGAAAAAGAAAAGGGAAAAGAGGAAGTGACATTAATAAATTCCAAAAGGGAATAAATGTATCGGAAAGATTGTTTAATATCGAAAATGGATTGAAGTATTTAAAGCAAGGATTTCCTTTTTATAGATGATATGATAAAATATAATACATCAAAAAACACATCGTGCATTGATTCTGGGGTAACAAGTTGTAATAAAGGTTCATTGTTTAGATTAACTTCCCCTTCTACGATTATTTATTGCCTTCCATGGTTATGCGGTTTACTTATGTCATGATGCAGATATAATGATCAAAGGAAGTAATTTAAATCTAATAAATTAATTTCATTTAACTATTCGAGATTGAATATTCCTAATATCCAAACAATACCACCATCTCCTTATATTTACAAGTTTTAGTTACGATGATTCAGAAGATTTACATAATAGCATATTGAGGACCACCAGCTAGCTAGTACTTTTGATATAGCAGCATGAAATACATCCAATCCTATTACTTTTCCAATTTTCATGATCAAGATATTATGCGTTCTTGGGTAGTGAGACCCCAGGAATTATACATTCGTACCTTTTTTATTCATTCAATTTGATCCCCTTTTCACTTGGTTGATTTACTAAAAATATTCACATGTAACACTCAAAAATATTTATGAACATTATAGTTGTTGGGATAATAAAAAATCATGTGATGTTCAATAAATTATTCAGTACTTATTTATAAAAAATATTCATTCATCCTATTTAAGTTTTATTTTTGGATTAAATAAATAAATCAATATTCATAATAATTTCAATAATATGTATCATTTTTTGTAAAAGTTATTAAATAATGATTATTGTCAAATAAATATTTATTTAACTACATGAATATTATATATATGATTATTCACATGATAATGAATATTTTAATTATTTATAAACCAATTAAATTTGTAGTATATATTATTCTTTTTTTGGTATATAACAATTTGGAAATACATATTGAGTGATCTGCTACGATGATTATTATATATGAAATATAATTAAAATAAATAATTTTTTGTTTTTTTATTGAACTTATATTTTTTTCATCTATGATTTTACTTAATATAAAGGAAATAATAATTTTATTACTATTATTTACACATGGAGTTTCTTTTATTACAAGAAAAAATATGGATCGTTGAGAAATTATTTATTCTCAAATATTATTTCTATGAAAACCATATAATAAGTTTACCACTATTAGAAATTGATTTATATAATAGAATCATATAGAAATTTTATCATCCAATAATAGAAAATATATATCTAGATTATTGTCAAAACAGAGAGTAATACATAACTCTCCTCCTCCCCTAAAGAACAATATATGGGCATTCAATCTGTTCATATTAAATGGATTGTTTTGTAATCAAAATAGAAAATGAAATACACTCATTATTGTTTTTCTTACACCTAAAGTACCAAAAAAAATTCTTCATGATCGTAGAAATATATAGGTACAACTACAAGAGGGATCCCATACTTGGTTTGTTTTAGTGAAAAAGATATAATTTAATAATTATTGGATAATCAACTAATTTTATGACGAAATAATTTCTATTAATATGTTAATATATAATTTATATAAATTAAAAATATAAAATTTCAACGATCATCTCATATTTCATACAAATAATGTTTGAAATCTATATCCAAAATAATTCATTATTCATGAAGTTTATCATAATTTAAATGAAAAATTATTCACTGAAAAATTAATATGTATTATTCTCTTTCTAAATTTTCATATCTTCTAGTTCATAAAAAAATATGATTCACTAAATATTGTACACTTATTTCATGATAGCCACTAAGAATTTTTTGGTACTTGAAACGATTAACGACATGATCTTCCTATATAAATCATATTAAAAATATAGTAGAAGCTGATGTACAAAAATATCTTAGAAAACATGATTGATCAAAATTTTGTCTACAAACATGATAAAACATAATGTTACCATAGATACAAGAACCTTTATCACTAGAACTTGTCCTGATTATGTTCTGCTGACTCCAAACATGATATGATTTAATAAAATTGTAAATAATTTCAATCAACTCTACCTTATTAAACAAATAAATATTTATTAAAATGGAAAATTAAGCGACCTGATGCCGAATCATCTGATTCAGTCCCTCCATGAAATATTGTTCCCCAATCACCTCATTCAAGAGTAAATATAGAGTGTAATGATAGATCTACATAAACAATATATCATGTTCTAAAAAAACTTGATCCTCTATTGAGTGTTTAGTTAATTATGTGGGTTTACTACATTTATTGTTATTGATCAAACTACACAATAAAAAACATATTCAAATATTTCACTAATGACATTTAATTCATATTATATAAAAAATATATAAACCCCAAGTTTCCAATATCTCATTTCAACATACTAATATATAACATGATCAAATTATTTTTGTTATCATAGATCAAATTGATTTTTATTTTAAACACATATAACTACCATTGTATATTCTAATCATTGATATCCCAAATAATAATATATGATTTAACCTTGAAGGTTTCATAACATATTTATCTAATAGTCATCAACAATAATTTTGTTAACCCTCTTACGGTCTACCCATCCATCTAGGTTCACAAATATTACCATATATATAGGCTAATGAAAAACACAAACTATCTATAGGTAACATTAAAATATTCTAATCCATGAAACAATGAATTATTTACAAAAAATATTTGAATTCATCTAATTCCATATAGACAATACAAAATAAAAATAATGGGAACACAAATGAAGGAAGACACACTAATTTTCAATTATGTATATTTACTTATGATATTAGTCTAAGCAGTATTAAAATTCATCAACTATATGAAAAGCATTTTGATAAAAAAATGTCATACACTCACTTTTATCATCAGACATTTAACCAATACCTAATTTATGATATTATGGTGGTAAACATTCCATGATCAGGTAGTCTATCACTCCCTATTTGTCTATGATATTTAGTTTTTCTTCCATATCCATGTTCTCATATAATGAATTATAGTATGTGTTATCTTGGGTGACCATTTTACTTCTATTTAATTCTATTAATGTGATAGTTTTATTGACACTTTCCTGATGTGGGACTTTCAATGATGTTTCTGAGCACTATTTTAAAATTGCAAGGAAATAATTTCAAAATTAGGTGAAGGATGTATTGAGAAAGATATTTATAGAATAATACTTCTTGATTTCTATTAATACTAATAAATAATATATTCATTTAAAGATAAAAAATACATTATTCAAACATCATACTCGACATGCAATAATGGGTTTCTAAAAATTCTTATGTTTCACAACACATGGAAATATATTAAAAAGTAACAAAAGAATAATTTTATTATTTTAAATGGATGTTAATTCATTTTCATTATAATAGAGGGAATGAATTAAATCAACTCTATTATGAAATATGGATTACAAATGATTATATAATGAATCTTTGGTTACCATATTTATTAGAAATAGAAGTAAAAAATCAATAGAATATAAAGGATGTGTCTTTATGAAAACCTATTTAAATGAGAGTAATTCTGTTTTTAAAATCATATCAGTCATTATGGATTTTTATTTTCAGAAAAATATATTTTATATATTGAATTAAATGTTATAAATTCCGATTATATTTTTTCTAACTAAGATATCAGAACCAATTTAATTTTTTTGATAAATTACGTATTTTTAAAAAATGTAGTTTTACCACCGATTTATGGGGTTCACTTTTAAAATTAGGATTTTTCCAATTTTATATATTATATATGAAAACTTATAATCCTTATTTAGAATTAGGTTGTTAGAAGTTAAATTGGATGAATTATTTATATTTTTATGATAACTATCAAATTTTGATTAATTGTAAAAAGATGTTAAATTTTAATTGGAAACAAATTTTCCCATCGAGATAATTTATATAGTTAATTAATATTTTTAATTGGTTTTAAAGTATAAATGGAATATATTTTTATAATTTAATCCATTTCTTTCATTGGTTGTAATTTCAATTTTAAAACGGGCATAAACACATGTCAATGTTTTGGTCATTTTTACTTCTTGAAAACATGTTTTTTTGATTGACACCGACAATTAATTTTAAATTAACTAATATAAATTTTCTATTTATAATTTTTAAGAAAGGATTATATATTTTTGATATGAAGGATAAAATTTTGTTAATATTTATCTTTTATTTTTAGACATTATGAATAGTAACTTCAGTAATTATTTTATTTACTATGGTCGAAGGGTAAATCAGGTAAATAAGGGCAAACAAATAATATTATAAAAATATTAAACTATACTATAACATCTACTAATACTATTATATGATAAGTGTCTAATCATGGGCTTCATTGAGTCGATTTTGGGACATCATAGATCCACTTTGATTTTAAAATGACATTTTCGTAGGATTAATTGAAAGTAATGAAAAATATAACATAACGATGTCTTTTTTACTAATTTTTTTTAAAAGGGGTTATATAAGAGATACCTTACACTATAAATATTAATTAGAAAGATAATAACATTTCCTATCATTTTATCTTATTCATAATTTTAATGTATCAAATAAATAAATACATTTATGACATAATTATGATGTAGTGATTCACATAATAATGAATGATTTAAATAAGAGAGATTATAAATATTGAAAAAAAAAATTTAAACTTATTATGCATAAATGAATATTATGGATGATTATAACTTGAAATATTTGAATGAATGAATTTTTTTTGAAGGAATCATGTTTTTATGTGTTTTCAATAAGCCATTATACTAATAGTATATAAATTGACATAACTGATTTTTTAAAACTAATACAATTTATTAAACAATTATTCTTCCCAAAATTATAATATTCGACTAAATTACTTAGATAATTTTTAAAATATCATTAATGAACCAGTTGAGGTTTGTTTGGAATTTTATAATATATATATTAACCGTACATTATAAATATTCAACATGACATGGTAAAAGTTAAATTTGTTAACAAATGGTTAAAGCTAAAATATAAGGGTGTCTTACCATCCTAGACTTTTTTTAAACCTATTAGTTGAGTTGTTTTCAACCAAATATAATATTTTATTTGACATAAATTACCTTGGGACATTTTTCAATAGGAAATAATTTTATAATAAAATAATACTTCCAAACTTTTGTAATGTTCCCCCCTCCATCTAGTAAAAGGAAATTACACATCCCAATTTAATTACACATATCAAGACCATTGTATCATCCATATTCTTCCCAAATATCCCCCACGAATCCCTATATCCCTCATAGAATACTTACTGTAGGATTAATTCAATCCAAGAAAGCCTTTTGGCTAAAATCAAATACAGTTATACGTTTTAAGAGGTAGCGTCTTCTCAAAAGTTCATTTCTATTATTTTAATTCATCAATCACTTTTATATTATCTGTAATTTATTAAATAACAAAAAAATTATCCCCAAAATACTACTAAGTTTATTATTATAATGATGAATACTACACCTACACTTACACAACCATTTAATGGATACAAACATTGTGTTTCTGTGTACAACGAACTATTGTCTCACGAAATGATGAGTGTTCGAGATTCCCCTACCACCTATAATGGTGGCTATTATAATAAACCATTATATATATATGATATATATTAATTTTATATTGTATCTATGATTATTTTTTTTATTTCAATAATAATTTTTTTCTTTATTTAATTTGGGAATATGATAATTTTCTTTGAGGAAGTGCGTACTACTACCCACTCAATGTGATATGAATCATTCATTCAATACAATGTAACATATAAAGGATTCTATTAATGAAATTATGTAAAGTATATATAATATTATATTATATTATAATTATAAAAAATATATATATGTATATGTATCATTTAGTTTCATTCATTATAATTTGTGAAAAATTGAATGTAACGTTCTTGCATACGTACGACTTACCGTCTCCCTGAATGATGTATGCCCTTTCTTATCTCCAAATATTTTGTACTATTATAAATAAATATATATATATATATAATAGATATATATATTTTACTTAAATGAAGAATATTATTGTATAGGTAATGTAATATTGACCACATGGACAATTTGTAATTATACTAAGTTCATTTTTTAACTAAATTACCGAACATCAGCAAAACAATCGACATGACCACGGATATTTATAAAATTGTTATAAAAATTTAATTAGTGATATTAAATGAAAAAAATATATTTATAAATGGTTTTTTATGAAAGTATAAATTAGCTTATATTTATTACTCACGGAGATAAATAATGCACAAGACAAGTCAGACTCAATGTAATGGAACTTCATAACCCAATTTCCATTATTTTGGTTAATCATCTACTTATTTATTATGTCATACATTGATTATTTGAGATATTAAATTCATTATATTATCTTTTATTTATACATGATATATGGTTATTTATAGTGAAAACACATAATCCATCAATTTTATTTACAAAATTGTCTTTGTAAGGGAACCTTTCACCATCCTCTTTTAGTAAAAGTCTTCAATTATGTTATATATTTTAATTTCCATTTTATTAAGTTGGGATATGTTCTTCTATATCCTTGTTACTGTACATATGATATCCAATTAATGATACACCATTTCCCCTCCCATAAACTCATTTTTTTAATTTTTATGTGGATTCATTGGGATACCAAATTTTCATAAGGGAATGACTAAACTCGAATTCCACTCGTAGGGATTTATGCATACTTGGTTGATTATAATTTTCCATGATAATGTGTAGAATGAATATTTTTTATTTATATTGTAATTTAAACATCCCTTTATGTGGATATCCTTTTTCAAAACATAAACACCTAATTGATAAATTATTATATCATTTATACAAACATTATAAGGGAAATCATAACTCTACCTCATTTCATTTAGTTAAATATCAATGTCATTGGTTTTGTTTCTCCATGAATATGTGTGAATGTCATTTGATTGTTTTATAGTGAACATAAATATATATTGAGTGTATTTATATTTTTCACGCATAATTATGTACATGATTTATCCTTAATCTATGGATATGATATTTCTATGTAACTTCATTTAAATCTCCTTTCATTAAAGAATATATTGATATTGTGCACCTTTATTATCCTATAATGTGTAAATACAACCCTTTTGATTATTTATATAATGAATTATTATATTCTCATGTTGTTCAATTTTCTATTTATGTTTATTCCTTAATTATTTTTATTCAAGTGTTTCTAAAGTGTTAATGGACTCTTTAACAACAACATCATTTTAAAAGTTTTAATGATTTATTCTCTTGAATCATTCTCATTAATGTCCATTTTTTTAAAATGGTTTTAAATATTTATTTATATGGGAATATATGTTTCAAAACATTAATTCATTAATTAATATTAAATTTATATTCCTTATGGGAAACATTGATTCAAAACCGTTTTTATTAAATGTTTTAAATTGATTTGGAAATGGATTGAATATTTTAATATTTTAAATTGATTTATTACGATTGATGAGTGAAATGTTTATAATTTAAATCATTTTTGTGTTATGTATTGGTATATTAAATTTTGTCTGGTGGATACATGATAAACCAAATATGGGTTGTTCCATGATAATCCTAGGGTGGGTGTGGCTAAGATAGCGTTGAAATGCATTCGGTAATGTGACAGAGGTAAATGTTAATGGTTCTCCTAAGATGTCCTGGGAATATACTATGATGGGTATTCCAAACCTAAATCATTATGTTTCTATAAAACCTATAATGTATGTATGTTATGGATGCCAATAGTTACATTTATTATTTATGATTTCTAGGTGTTATTCGTAAATATTATGATTTCATGAGAAATATTAAATAGCATATATTATATGATTGAAAAGTTTTATATCTTTGATTTGTATGTATTAATGGATTAATGTATTCATTCCTTATTATATATCCCTTACTGAGATTTTTATGTTCATCATAGGTATTTTAAATAATGTTTACAGTGTATAAAAAAGGTTAAGAGAAAAGAAGAAATCAAGATGATTTACATCAAGAAAAGAGTTCATATTTTATTTAAGGAGTTTTACTATTGTGAAAAAATTGGATAGAATATAATTGTCTACATTATAATATTTGAGATTTAATGTAATATTTATGGCCTAATTCTATAAAAATACAGACCTGATTAGGCCCTAGATGTGAATTACTTGACTTAACTCAAGTTTATGCATTCATTATGGATGGGGAATTATAGTTCATGTTAGAGGTCGGTTCAGAAAAATATAGATATTATGATATTTTATTAAGGGTTATTTATATGATCATGGATTTGTAATGTTAAGGTATATTATATGTTCAATTACATAGAAACCCCCTTTAGGGATTATGATATTTCACAGCAATTAATTTTATTTTTGGAGATATTCACCATTGAGGAAATTATGGGTTAATAGTTTTTGGGATGAAACGGGTTAGGAATGAAAATTACTTTGAGGGTAAAACATGTTATGGTTAATTTTTAGGATATTACCTCATTTTCTCAATGATATTAGAGTAATAAAATTTATGAAAATGGAAAACAAGCAGACCGTGTGACAACCTCTCACGTTAGAAAAAGATTTGGGAATCTAAACCACAACCAAATTTCATCTAGAATTTATCACCTACCACTAGCCTACGTGATGTCCATGGTTAGAAAAAACTATTTATGTTTAGTTACATTATTATTCAGATCCAGAATAAGTTATTTTTAGATATTCTGTTTTATCAAATGGATATCGTTAATGTAGGAAACTCATTTGGTGATTATGTGATAAATTATATTTTTTAAGACATTGTCTCTTTTGGGAACACTATATACTTAAGGAAAATATAAAATATAGAATTTAATTTGATTATTATTTGTTGAATTTCATTTTGGAATAATCTATGTTTTTATTGAGGACATATAGGGAATCCAGTTTTTTATAAATATTAATTACCTATCTTGGAGAATATTTGATTACTTTAATTAATTTGTATTTTTAGGAATTAATATTAGTTGATGTTATTTGGATATAAATATTTAGATTTAGCATAGAAGACTATGTGATCAAATTATTCTTATTTGTTGGTCTTAAAATTATTTTGGATTATGCTGAATATTTTTAATGAAAACTGTGTATGGAATGGTCATTTTGGAACATTGGGTACTGTTTTTGAATTTTAGATATTAAGAGAAGTTTTTCATTCTATAAAGGATTATCCCTTTTGAGTATTATCGGACCTTGTACTAACAATTTTTGTTTTGGTTAATATCTAAATAGAGGGGAAATATATATTTCACATTCTGTGGATTCTGTGATTAACCAAAAGTTTATTCTAGCCCTTCAGTTGTGACCATGCCATCATTAATACATATTGTTTAGATAAAATATAAGTTTTTGGTATAAATTAAATAAATTATGAAACCCCACATTTCATGTAATTATATTATAATATGATCTTATTCTAGGTTGTAATAAAATTATTTAACTCCATGAAAATTATCATCATGTAAAATTGTTATATGCCATCTTTTATCATCCTAATTTTACACAACCCCAAATTTATGGTATTATGGTGGTTAACATTTTTTGATCAGGTTATCTGTCACTCTCTAATATTCTATGAGTGTTATCCTCCATATATAGCTTCTCCTATAGGGAATTATATTATGGGTTATCTTTTTTTCCCTTTATAATTTTATGTTTTTAATGGGATAATTTTGTGCACTCTTTTCTGATGTGGGACATTCCATGATGTTTATGAGCCTAATTTCATAAGTGTGTGTACGCAATTTCCAAAATGGGGGAAGGATATATTGACCCAGGTATTAATATAATAATAATTTTTGATTTTTTTAATAATTATTAATAATATTTTAATTTTTCATTTAAGGGGGTTATACTTCCTATAGTTTACTTGAAACTCAACAACGAGTATCTCTAAAATCTAATGTTTCAAAAAACATTGAGTTTTACTGAAAATAATACAATAATAATAATATTATTATTTTAAATTGTATTTAATGCCTAGAAGTTGGAATGGAGGGAGGGAATAGTATCAAATGATTCATGAAATATGGTTTACAGATGTTTAAATAATTATAATTTGGTTACTTATTTTAGTAGAAATGAAATTAAAAATCAAAATAATAAAAAGGATTTGTTTTTTATGCAATCCTATTTAAATGAGAATAATTTTGTTTATAAAATAATATCAACCTTTAAAAAAAATTATATAATGAAGAATATATGTTATATATTCAATGTAATATTCTAAATTCATCCAATATGTTTTCTAGATATGATATAAGGACAAATTTGAATTTTTTTATAATATAAATATTTTTCTAAAAAAATGATTTAACACCATTGAACATAGAACCCATTTTAAATTTAGTTTTTTAGATTTTATATATCCTATTTGATAAAATAAAATCCTTCTTTTGAATAGGGACATCATAAATTTATTTGGATTAATTTTATATATTTTTATAATAACTATACTTTTTTGATGAATAGTAAAAATTAAAAAAAAATTAATTGAAAACAACTATTACCATTGTGATAATTTATATAGTCAAATAATATTATTTAATTGTTTTAAAGTATAAATTAAATATATTTTTATCATTTAATTCAATGTTGGTCTTTATATGTAATTTCAATTTGAAATTATACATAATTACATCTCAATATATTGGTAGTTTTTAATAATTAAAACACAATGTTTGGATTGACAATGGGAATTAATTTTAAATTAATTATTGCAATGTATGTGATTCGAATTCCAAAAAATTGATTCCATGTTAGGAATCATATGGTTCAAATTTTTTAAATAGATAAATTCAATTTTTAGAGACTATGAATAGTAACATAAGTAATTATTTTCATTTACCATGGTTAAAGGGTAAATCTTGAAAATAAAGGTAAAAAACTAATATTATAATAATATTTCACTACACTAACACATGTCCTAATCCTATTAAATGAGATATTTCCGTCCATGGGAATAAATGGGTCTATTTTGGGACTACATGGATCCACATTGATGTGAAAATGACATTTTATAAGCGTTAATTTAAAGTATAGACAAATATAACCTAAACATGGATTTCTTATGAAAAAAAATTAAATTTGGTTAAATAAAAAACAATGATTGTAAACTGTAATTGGAAAGATAAATTTTTTTATAAATCATGGTATTTTATTTATAATTTAAATACACCAAATAAATAAATATATTTATCACACAACGATGATGTAGTGATTACCTTATTAATGAATAATTTTATTAAAAGAGACTTTAAAATTAAAATAAAATTATTTTAAAACATCTTTTACATCCATGAATATTATGGATGATTATAATTTTTTTATATTTTAATTAAATGATTTTTTTAAAGAATCAAGTTGTTGTAGATTTTTAAAAATCCTTGATATGAATAGTATAAAAATTGACTTAAATGAGTATTAAAAAAAATACTATTTTATTAAATAGTATAATTTTTATAAAAAATCATTGATTTAGAGAAGTGATTTTTAGATTTTTGATCATGTCATTAATGAATCACGTTATGTTATATTTTAATTTTATATTAACTATATTAACCATATAGTATGAATATACATGAAGAGATGATAAGAGTTGAATTAGTTAACTAATTGGTAAAGCTAAAAGATAAGGTATGATTTGTGGCCTAGACTTCTCTAAAAGATATTGGTTTAAAATTTTTCAAACAAAAATATTCTTATATGTTTTATTAATATCATTGGGACCATTGGAAATTGAAAATCATAATATAATACAATAATACATCACAACATACCTAAAGTGACCATCCCCCCTCTTATAAAAGGGCATCACCCCAACCCATTTAATCTTGCCTCTCAAGCCCCTTTGTTGGTCCCTCTTCAACACAAATAATTTTCCAACCTCAATATCTTTCTTCTAGAATCATTTCCTTTTTAGAATGCAATTAAAGGTAGCCCTTTAGATCAAATCTAAGGCTGATACATGTTTTATGTGGTAGCGTCTTCTTAAAGTTCATTTCCATTATTTTACATCTTCCACATATATTATATTAATATTATTTGATTAAATAAAAACACCAGTATCCTAAATATAATTGGTTGCTGTTATGAGAAGTATTCATGCTACACTTACATACACCTCTATCTCATGGACAAGAACACACGGTTTTTATGTACGATGAACTATTACCTCAGGAATTTATAGTTGTCCGATTATATTCTACCACCTCTCATGGTGGCCATTATGATGGAACTATATTTATATATGATATATATTAATTTAATATTGTCTTTATGTTTCTTTTTTTAATCATATGTTCATTCTTTACATAATGTGTAAATATGATAATATCATTTGAGGATGTGCAGACTACCTCCCCCTCAAAGTGATATGACACGTTCATAAAATACATGGAACATATAAAGAATGTAATTAATGTAAATATTTAAAATATATAAAATATGATATTATAATGGAATTATAATATACCTATGTATCCTTTAGTTTTCATTCCTTTAAATATGAAAAATAAATGAAAGGTGTGTTCATCCATACGTACATATTACCATCTCTATGAATGGTACATTTCATTTAGTATCTCCAAATGTTTTTTACTATAATAAATACATATATATAGATGATATATAAGATATTTAAATAATGAATTATATTCTGGAGGCAATGGACTTTTTAACACATAGAAAATTTGCAATTAAAGCAAGTTCATTTTGGACTCAGGTACCAAACTACCAAAAAACAACCGATATAAACCAGAATAATTATAAAATTTTTATAAAAATGTAATAAGTGATATTAAAGTAATAATAATCCTGAAAAAGGTAATTAAAAAAGTTAAATTTAATTTATTTTTATTATTCAGGGAGATAAAGAACACAGATGAAAAGTCGGACTCAATGTAAGGGAGTTTGTAACCCAATTTCAATTCATTCTGATAATATTCTACTTCAAGATTATGTCATGCTATGATTATTGGAGAAATAAAATTATATAAACTATCTTTTATTTATACTGGATATATGTGTACTTATAGTTAACACACATAGTAAGTATATTTTATTTACAAAATTATCATTGTATGGGAACCTTTAAACCTACACTTTTATTCAAAGACTAATGTTATGTTATGTATTATAACATTCATTTGATTATGTAAGAATATGTTCCTATATATACTAATAATTGTACATTTTATTTACATGTTATGAGAGAACATTTTATATCTGGTCAACTAATTTGTTTCATTTTTTATGTGAATTCATTAGGCAGGTTAATTTTCATAATGGTGTTTCTAAACACAATTTCCCCACATTGGGTTTTACACATACTTCATTAAATATATTATCTCATTGTAAGGTTTGAAATAAAAGTTTATTAATTTAAGTTGTAACATAAAATTCCCTTTTTGTGGATATAAATTTGAAACACATAATCATACCATTGATAAATTCTTATTTCATTTATGAGAATTTTGTAAGGGAAACCTTAACTAAATGTATTTTCATTAAGTTAAATATCCATGTAATTGGTTTTGTTTTTCCAGGAAATTTTACGAATGACATATTATTCATTTAAACATAATATCCCATTATATTGGGTGTATTTATATATGAAACACATAATTTTGTCATTGATTGATACTTAATCTAAGTATATGATCTTTGTGAGGGACTTCATCTGAGTATCCCTTAATTGAAGAATATATCAGGATTGTGCACCTCTATTATCTTATAATGTGTATATACAACCCTTTTGACTCATTTTATCTTGAATTAGTATATTTTAATTATAATTAATGTTATATTTAATTTTATTCCTTAATTATTTTTATTCAAGTGTTTTTCATGTGGTAAGGGACTAATTAACTAAAATATCATTTAAAAACTGCTTGTGATTTATTATTATGAATCATATTTATTAATGTTATTGTATTCAAAATGGTTTTAAGGATATAATTATATGGGATTAAAAGTTTTAAAATTTCAATTCTCAATTTCTTTTATATGTTTCATTGTGGCATGGGACACATTTATTCAAAAATAACTATATTAAATATTTTAAACCGTTTTGGAAATGGACTGAATATTTAAGTATATTAAATTGATTTCATGAGATTGCTACGTGAAATTTTTATAATTTCAATATTTTATGTGTTTTGTAATGGTACATGACATTTTACGAGTTTTAACATGATAAACCAAATACATGCGGATCAGTGATAATCCTAGGGCGGCTGAGACCAAGATAGATCTACAATGCATTGGGTAACGTGACAGATGTAAAGGATAATGTTTTGCCTAAGAGATATGAGGAATATACTATAATGGGTATTTCAAATTTAACTTCATATGTAACTCTGAAAGCTATAATGTATGTATGTTATATATTCAACCAATTACGTTTATGATTTTTTATTTCTATCTATTATTCATAAATCTTATGATTTCACAAGAAAAGTTAAAGATCATATGTTTTGTGACTGAAAAGTATGATTTCATTGATTTTTATGTATTCATGGACTAATGTTTTCTTTCATTATTTTATATCCCTTAGTTTTTTATAATCATCCTATGTTTTTGAAATGTTTATTCAAAGTATATAAGGAAGGATAAGAAAAAGGAATAATTCAAAAAGGTTTATATCATGGATTGAATTCTTATTTTATTTGCAGAGTTTTATTTTCATGAAAACAATGGATGGATTAAAGTGTCTAAATTGTAAAATTTTAGCTTTAATGTAAAATTTATGGCCCATTTTTAATAAAATATAAAACTGAATAGATCCCCAATGTGAATTATTGACATAAGTTAATATTATGAAATGTTTATGGATGGGGACTTATAGTTGGTATCATAGGTCAGTTTAGAAAAATTCAAAGACGATTATATTTTATAAGGTCTAGGGATATGATCATGGGTTTATATTTTTAAGATATATTAGAACATCAATTAATTAGAAATCCCTTTTGAGACTTATGTTATTTCAAAGCGATTAATTGTATTTTTGGAGTCATTCCCCTTTAAATAACTTATTGGTGATTTGTTTTTTAGGACACAAAATGTGCGGAATGAAATAACATTTGAGGGTAAAACATGTTATGGATATATTTAATGATTTTTCATAATTTTTTAGTTATATTAGTTTTATAAATTTTTTGAAAAAGAATAACATATAGACCATGTGACAACCTATCAACTTGGACAAGGATGTTGGAATCAAACCCACAACCAAAGTACGATTGTGATTTATCAGCTACCAATGGTCGACATGAATTCCCTGGTTTGTATGAATAATTATTTTTCAATAAATAATATTATCGACCAATTATAAGATAATATTTGAAATTATGTTTTATCAAATGGATATCATTTGTATAGGAATATCATTTCGTTATTATGTGATAAATGTTATTTTGGAAGACTTTCTCTCTTTTGGGAACACAATATGCCTAAGGAAAATAAAATAATATAGGATATCATTTGTGGATAAGTGTTTGAATTTCATTTTGGGAGAATCTTGTATTTTATTATTCACATAAAGATAATTTGTCTATTTATTGAAATTATTAACCTATATTGGAGAATCTTTTATCAGGATCGTTTCTTTTCAGTATTGGACATTAAGAGTATTCAATGTTATTTGGAGATAAATACTAATATTTATCATGGAAGACTATGTGATCAACTTGTGCTGTGTTTTGGGTGTCAAAATTAGGATCGATTATGATGATGAATTTTAAGGAAAATTATCAATTTTATGTTATTTTTTGAACTTTTTATTTATTATATGTTGAACATTAGATATTAATAGATGTTTTTCTTTTTTTAATGGTTAATAATATTTTTTGATTATATGATATTTTACTAACCATTTTTTATTTTGATAATTAATAAACATAGGGGAAATATATTGGTCATATTTTTTTGGATTTTGGGATTTTCTAGAAGTTGATTCTAGCGCATCAAGTGTGGCCATGCCATCTATATTACTCATTTTTCGGAGAAAATATGGGTTTGTGGTGGAAATTTAGAAAATGAAGAACCACTACTTTTCATGTTAGAATATTTCCTTATGATCTTAGACTATCTAGTAATAAAATTATTCTACTCTATGAAAAGGATTTTGAATAAAAAAATCACTCCTTCTTTTATCCTTATAATTTTACCCAACCACAAATTAATTTTATTATGGTGGTTAAATTTTTGTGATCAGGTTCTCTATCACTCACTATGAGTCTATAAGAGTTAGTTTTTCTTCCATATCCATGTTCTCGTATATTGAATCCCATAATGTAAAATCAGGGGTGGCCTTTATACATCCTTTTTTTAATGATAGTTTTATTGAATCTTTTTCTAATGTGGTACATTCAACGATATTTCCATGCCCAATTTTAAAATTGCGAGGAAAATATTTCCATAAGGGGGAATGATGTAACAACACATGTATTTATAGAATAATACTTTTTGATTTCTATTAATACATAGGAATATGATATATATTATAGGGCTCCCTTGTTCCATCATTTTCCCTATGTTGATATTTTATTTTCCCCCCTCGACTAATGTGGATTGTTGGTGAGGTCAAGATGCATTGCTCACTGCCCCTCTCTCGGTCCTTCCTTGTGCATCGGCCCCCCATTTTGCGTCTGTGGGGGCAGGTTTTGATGTCCTCTTGGGTTGGCGTTGTTGATGACATCCAGTTCATTTCTTCTCCTCTACCCTAGAAGGTTTTCCTATCACATTTGACCCCACTCTAGTCAAGATATATTATGGATCTGGGATGTCTTAGGATGGAGCTGGATGATGTCTTGTAGTAGTCTTAGTTCGTGTGCTTTTCAATTTTTTTCTCACTCTATTTTTTGGTGGAAGCGGTTCTAGGTATGGTTTGATGTTTTTTTGGCCTCCTTTATGTTTCCCTATAAGTGGTTCTCTATTTAGATGGAATAATGTAGTTTCTATCTTGGTCTCCTGCCAAGGCCTCTATTTTCTCATCTTTGCACTGACGTCCTCATCTTGCACTATGTTCCATTTCGGTCCGGTGAGTGAGTCTTCACGGAGGTTCTGGGAGGTGAGGATCGAGTGGTGGTGCATCTACAGGAGGGATACTGGCCCATTGACGAAGGTTTAGATGGTATTATTATTGTGTTTTAATGGTATTTTGGCACTGAATGTGGAGTTATTCGATTGAATTTTTAAGATAGAAGTGGTGATTGGAGGTGGATGTCCTGGTTTTGGGCTCAGATTCTCAGCTCCAACGATAATGGTCGACGACGACATAGGTGATTCAGTTAGGGTTATAGAGATGATGTTTGGTGTGGTTGGAAACATTAGGATGATGAAAACTGGTGATGATATCGGCGTCAGTGCTATCAATGGGTTGAATATGGTGATTGTTGGTCGGCAACATGATTATTTTGTGTCTCATATAGGACATGGCAGCAATAGATATTGGTGTTCATCTCGAGGCAGATGCATGAATCATGGATGATGGTGACTATGGATTTTCAATTTGAATTTTTCTTTTTTTGGAAGTTGTTTTTAGGAGGTACATTGACTTCAAGGAAGATGATCTATGAATTTGTAATTCAGTATGCTGCTTGTTGGTCGTCTATGTTTGGGTTGTGCTGATTGTTTGAGGAGGTTTTTATATGGTTCCCACTTTCCCAAACGTGGATTTATATAAAATAAAAAAATTGGATTATGGTGGATATTGATAATACATTAATGAGGATGCTTTTTCTTGTAGCATACTCGACAAATAAAAATGGGTTTATCTGAAATATTATTCTACAAAAAAAATTGACTTATAATGAAAAATAATACAATATTATTATTATTATTTTAAATGGTATTTAACACCTAGAATGTGGAATATAAGGAATGAAAATTATCAAATAAATTTTATAATATGTTTTTAATTTTTTTTAATAATTATTATTTTGTTACAATATATATTAGAAATTGAATTAAAAATCAATAAAATATAAAGGATTTATTTCTTATGAAAACCTATTTAAATGAAAATAATTGTGTTTGTAAAATCATATCTACCATTATAGAGTTTTTTAATGAAAACTATATGTTATATATTATATTTAATGTTTTAAATTCATAAAATATGTTTTCCATAAAATATATAAGAAAAAATTCAATTTTTCAGATAAAAAAGAATTTTTATCCAAAAATACTGTTTTATCGTGCTTTAAGGGAGAATAATTTTTAAATTTATTTTTTATTTCATTTATTTGTTAAAATTGAAATAATAAATTTCTTCTTTTTAAGCAGGATTTCCAAATATAATTTGGATAAATATTTAATATATTTCTGATAACTATCATTTTTTGATGAATAGATAAAAAACACTAAATTTTAATTGGATAAAAAATTTCAATTAAGATATTTTATTTGGTAAAATCATATTATTTAATTGTTTTAAAGAATAAATGTAAAAAAATTTATCATTTAATAAAATATTTCTAACCATAAGTTATATCAATTTGAGATTGGACATAAACAATGTCAATCTTTTGGAAGTTTTTACATCATATAAACACGCTTTTTTGGATTGACATCGAGAATTAGTTTAAAATTAATAACTAAAACTTCTATATTTTAAACATGAACAAATTGATTTCATATTTTGAATTAGATGGTTCAATTTTTTTATATAGTTACCTTTTATTTTTAGACATTATGAATAGAAACATCAATAATTATTTTATTTACCCTTGTTAAAATGTTAATATGGTAAATAAAAGAAAATTAATATTATAATAATACTAAACTACCCTAACACAGGTCATAATCCTATTAGATTATATATGTCCAACCGTGGGAATCCATGTGTCTATTTTGATACCCCATCGAGCCATTTTGATTAGAAAATGACATTTTGCAATATTAAATTTAATATAATGAAAAATATAACATAAACGTGTATTTTTTTCACTAAAACAAATTTAAATGGGTTAATATAATTTCTCCCTTAGACAATAAATAGTAATTATATTGATCAAAATATTTCTTACATCATGGTATTTTATTTATAATTTTTAGAATCAAATTAATTAATTAATTAATGTCACAATGATGATTAACAATTACCATTTTAATTGTTGATTCAAATAAATGATATTATAAATATTAAAATAAATTAATTTTAATAATATTTATTCAATATAAAATTTTATGGATTATTATTAATTGTTATTTTTTAATGAATTAAGTTTTTTTGAATGAATCATATTTTCCAGGATTTTTAAAAAGTCATGATAAGAATAATATAAAAATTTACCTAAATGTGTTTTAAAATAATACTATTTTTTTAAATAATGTAATTGTATTAAAATTATAATATTCTTATAAATGATTTATATAATGTTTAACATGTCATTAATGCACCAATCTTTGTTCTGTACTCGTTTTATAGTTACTATATTAACCATATAGTATTAATATACAAGAATATGAGGTATGAGTTAAATTATATAACTAATAGTTAAAGCTAAAATATAAGGTTAAATTTGTAAGATATATTTGTCTAAAACATATTTTTTGAGATGTTTTAGACCCTAAAACATCTTATCTTTAAAATAAATTATGTTTTGACCATTTGAAATATAATGTGATATTATAATTAAATAATTTCTCAAAACATTCCTAAAGTTCCCCTCCTCCATTTTATAAAAGGTCGTCAACCCTACCCATTTAATAACACCTCTCAAGCCCCTTGGAATGTAAAAAATCATCACAAATTAGCTTCCAACATCCATATATTCTTCCTATAATCCATACTATAGGAATAAAGAAATTCAAGTAATACATTTCTCTCAAATGAAACTGAGTTACATGTTTTAAGAGGTATTGTCTTCTCTAAAGTTCCATTCAATTATTTTAATTCATCAAAAAATTATATTATTATTATTTGATTAAATAAAAAAACAATATCCTATTTATAAAAGGATTTTAGTATGAGATGGATTCAAAATTACCTTATACACACCTCCATCAAATATATACAAACATACTGTTTCTCTATACCAAAAACTACAGCCTCACGAATGAATGATTGTCTGATTTTCTCTAACCACCTATCACATTGGAAATTATAATGGCATTGAATTTATATATTATATATATTATATTTATATTATATCTATTATTATTTTTTATTTAAATCATACATTTATGTTTTCCATAATGTTTTAATACCATAATTTCATTTGAGGAAGTGATGACTACCACCTCATAATACTGACATGACTCATTTATGCCATACGTGGAAAATATAATGGATGGAGTTAATTAAAATATATAATTTATATAAACTATGATATTATACTTGAATTATAATACACCTATGTATAACTTATTTTTTATTCCCTTAAATATGAAAGAGAAATGAATATAGTGTTCAAGCGTACGTACTGCTTACTGTTTAAGTGAATGATGCATTTCATTTCATGTCTCCATAAGTTATGTACTATTATAAATACAAATATATTGGAAATATATCATATTTAAATAATTAATAAAATTCTGGAGGTAATGGAATATTTACCACTTGGATAATTTTTAATTATAACAAGTTCATTTTTGACTCAAGTACCGGACATCCATAAAACAACGGATATGAACTTGAATAATTATACAATTGTTATAACATGGTAATAAGTGATATAAAAGGAATAATATAAAAGAAAACTATTATGAATAAAGAATAAATTAACATAAGTATATTATTCAAGGTGAAAAACTATAAACAATACAAGTCGGACTCAAGGAAATGGAACTTCTTAACCCAATTTCCATTCTTTGGGATAATGTTATACTTCATAATTATTTAATGCTATGATTATGTGAGAATTATTATTTGATATAATATCTTCTATTTATAATTTATATATGTGTAATTGTAGTGAATACAAATAATCAAACTATTTTATTTAAAAAAATGATCATTCTAAGGGATCCATTCAACATCCTCTTTTAGTCAACGATTTATTTTATATGATGACTTTTAATCTCCATTTTCTTATTTTAGGATATGTTCTTATGTATACATATTTATGAATAGTTTATTTCCATGTTATTAGATACCCTTTTAACTCTCATCAACTCATTTTCTGAAATTTTATGTGATGTTATTAGGTTAAAAAAATTTCAGGGAATTTTTAAACTCAATTTCAACTCATTAGGTTTTACGCATACATCGTTTATTATATTATTCCAATCTTATGTGTGTAATAAAATTTTATTTATTTATGTTGAAATTTCCACTTCCCATTGTGTGGGTATACTTTTTCAACACATAATTACCCCGTTTATAAACTCTTATGTCATTTATACAAACATTATAAGGGAAATATTAACTCAATCACATTTTATTGAGTTAAATATCCATTTCATTGGTTTAGTTTTTTTCAAGAATATGTTTGAATAACCCCTATTTGTTTTACACTAAATATACACTTACATGGGGTGTATCTATATTTTTCACAAATTGATTTATCCTTAATCTAATGATATGATATTTGTATGGGACTCCATCTCAATTTCATTTTATTGAGGAATATCTCTATATTGTGCACCTTTATAATCATATAATGTGTATATACAACCCTTTTGAATATTTATATCATGAATTACTACATTCCCATGATATTAAATGTTCTATTTCATTTTATTCATTAATTATTTTTATTCAATATTTTCTTAAGTGGTAAGGGAATATTTAACTCTAAAATCATTTTAAAAGTTTTAACGATTTATTCTTCTGAATATTTCGCAATAATATAGATGTTTTGAAAATATTTTTATGGATATATTTATCTGGATATATGTTTTTTTAAATTATAATTGTTTATTATTTTATCTTTTAAAAGTGGTATGGAACATATTGATTCAAAACACCCTTTATTAAATTTTTTAATTGGTTTTGCTAAGGTATTGATTTTTTTGGTATCTTAAATTGATTTCTTGTAATTGATATGTGTAATATTTATAATTACAATATTTTATTTGTTATATAATGGTACAAGGAAACTTGATGGGTTGTTACGTGATAAAACACATATGGGTGGTACAATGATAAACATAAGGTGGGTGTGAATGGTATAAATCTCCAATGAAGTGAGTTATGTGACAGAGGTAAAGGTTAATCATTATACTATGTTATTTAAGAAATATAATATGATGGGTATTCCAAACCTAACTCCCTATGTAGATGTGAAGGATACAATTTAACTATGTTATGGATACCACAAGTTACCTTTATGATTTATGATTTCTATGTATTTTCATTAATATTATGATCTTATGAGGTATGTTATAGAGCATTAGCATTATTTTTGAAATGTATAATTTCATTAATTTGTATGTATTCATGGATTAATGCTTTATTTCCTTATTTTATATCTCTTACTGAGCTTTTTATTATCATCCAATGTTTCTTAAATAATTTTCGAAAGGTATAAAGAAGTGTAGGATAAATGATGAATTTAGGAAGATTAATATCTAGAAAGTATTGATTATTATATTCAAGAGTTTTATCATTGTGAAAAAATTGAATGGAGGAGAAGTGTCTCAATTGTAATATTTTAGATTTAATGTAATAATTATGGCCTAGTTCTCTACAAGAATAAACCTGAAGTGATCTTCCATGAGAAATCATGACATAACTCAATATTATGCAATTTTTATGGTTGTGTCCTTATAATTTAAATAATGTATTTTTCTATATTTTTATTTTTCAGGATAAAATTCCTTTTTATCAAAATAGTTTTTAAGTACATTATGTTCATCCATTTTAAATAACTAAAATAAATAATAATAATACAATATTTATTTTATGTTAATATATTATATATTTAAATATATGAATATGAATCTCTATAATGATGATCAATAGTCATATAGTAAATATAATATTATCTTATTATTGGAAAACACATTTCTTGAAAACCGTATTTTCGGCACATTTTACAAGATTATTTGGAAATTTAATTTTTCAAAATAAATAAATTGAATTTGATAAAATGTATTACATATTTATAATTAATATAATATTTATTATTTAATATTGAAAAATTATTTTTTAGTCAAAATTATAATTATAATGATTTAAAATTATTTACCTTAGTTACGGTTTATATGAGATTTATGCTGGTTGAACTATAAGATAATGCTTTGTTTTCAAATTAAACATTAGAAAATAATATTTTTCAGAAATATTTTTTACATATCCTTTACTAGAATTGATTAATGTATAATTTGAAATCATTTGACATGTGACTGAATAAACATATTTTCTTGGGAGATTTCAATGTGGTTTCCAAGGAGATTACATCATCATATTATAAAAATGATACTTCCTCCCCTCATATATATGATCACATATTATGTAATTTATAATAATAAAATTTAAATAAATATATCCCAAAAATCCATAGACACATTATAGATATTTTTTCCTTCCTAGAATACCAAACTTAGGTTCTTTAATTAGTGTTCCAAAGTCAGATTCATTATATGAAAGTAATAGACTTCACTATGTTATTTAATTTTAATTATTATTTTATTAATATATATTAGTTCAGACAAATAATAAAGAAATAATATTAGTATCCACTATATACATAGATCTAATTATGTTGATTGTTTAAAATTTTTCTATCATATTTTTAATCAAATGGGATATAAAGTCACCACTCATTTTTATGGAGTACTACTTCCACACAAACAAATGTCATATGTATTCAAGCCCATATTAACATGGTTAAGCGTAATGAAGAAAAATATTAAATATATATATTTATATTTCACCATAATTCTTATTTTTCATATTATTATATATTACTATGATAAACAGCATAATAGAGATACCAAATTCGCATTCAGTAAGGTTAGTATATTCGGAAAATTAGGCTCCTACATAAGTATTATATAATAAAACAATAATAATGTTTAATTCCATATTACCTATCATATTAATCGACAACTAATTATCCTTAGTACAAGTAATCACCTAAGGATATACATCAATAAAATGGGCAAGGTAAGATACATGTAGAGCATTTAATAAGGAACATGAAATATCACATCATGAGCGAGCATAATAATAATCATCATATCAATAACATGGGATCATTATCTACATCATGAGGGAAAAACTCAATAAAGTAATTGATAGTGGAAATGTATGAAAATAAAATAACATTTCTTTTGGGCTATATAAAACATAAATTTTTGAACAAAGCAAGAATCATTTCCCTTCTTAACATGTTTGCATAATCATAACATCTTCACTATGAAAAAATATACCATTATTTTCATGAGTAACACACATTATCTCATGAGATAAATCATATTACCTAGTGAATTAAATGGCTATATAATTCTAGGACCACCCATAAAATTATAATATTTACAAAATTAGGCATGCCACAATGAATGTATTACAATAAAATTCATTAATTAAACCATTTAAATGTTTAGATTTCATAAGGATTTCATAAATACTAAATTAAATTTTTGATCACTTATGGAAATTCGAAAAGAATTTATTTCCTAACAGAAATATAATTATATAGTGATGAAGGAATAATTCAAGGGGTGTAAGGAAGTGTTTTGGAGTGAAATTTTCTATTGGATAATTCATTGTATTTTTCATAAAAATGGCTTGGGATCATGTATATTACCAAAAAATGAAGTATAATTTAATTATTATTATGTACTATTAAAATGAAATCAGCATTGAATGTTTCTCATTAATGTAGAATGACAACTATTTATGTATTTTGGGTGCAATATTCCCCTTAACTTATGTCTCCTTGCATTCTCCACATGTCCTTTATACCCTCTATAACAATTAAATTCTTAAATTAATTTATTAAATTGAAAATTAAATATAAATTATTCGAAGAACATTTATGTAAAATGGGGAAATCCTTTTTAGTTGAAAAATAACTTAATTATATGAATAAAGAAAAAAATTTATTGAGTATTGGAAATCATGTTGTAGTCTATTAGAAGAATTACCTCTGTATATAATTCATTGTAGAAAAAATGCCTCATTGTCTGGGTCATCCAAGATGAATTATTTACAACCAGAGGACATCTTGTCCCACCCAAGGATAAATTCTTACACACTAATATACCTTTAATTTAAGCCACATTTCAAAAAGTGATTTTTCATATAAATCCATTCAGACTTTTCCATATTTTTTTTACTCAAATCATCCCCTCAATCATACATTCATATTCCTCTTCTATGGATTTGATCTTGAATTCCTCCACTAACATTTCATAATTGTAATGAATGATGGGATACCATGATTGAAATTAATCTTATACATCAATATTTATTTTTATAACAACAGTAATATCTCTCACCAACCACTGAAACAGATCAATCATCTTACCGATAACTTTTTTTGAGTGCTAGGAATTACAACACTCAATATTCCAATTATTATTCATAGATATTGAACACTCATTGAATTCCATAAAAAGTTAAATGGGTTCAATTTCTAACAGGTTATTTTTTTCATTTCCATATAATATTAGCTTTAGTATGTATGATTTATCCTAATAGGCTTTATTCTTTTTTCCCTTTAGAACAGTATGGATCCATTGTTCCCTTTTTTTCTTTTACACCCTTTATTCCTCATAAAAAATTGTTTTCATCTTCTATTATCATCAAAAAAGCAATTAAATTAGGCTTGGATAGAAACCTCAATACTTTTGAATCAGTCCCATGAGATCTATGAACATCCCTGAGGATCTTTATTGGTGTTTTGGTTTTGATATTTACATTTATATATCCTCCTTTATATTTTTCCAAAACATTAGCCTCCATGTTTAATATACGATTACTAACCTTATTATTAATATTGTCCCTTATTTACCACATTATGCCTACAAAATACACCAACTCACTACTACCTAAATTAAATACACTGAAATGTACCTCTTCCATACATGATTCATAAGACACATTCTTCTCTTCAACATCGTTGATAGCTCTAACTTCCTCCTAATTGATAGTTTTTTGGGGTTGCATTCATTTGATAGTCTATATTACATGTTACACACAAACCCTTATATTAATGGATCAATAATCCAAATTAATTGTAATCATTTTGGTATGGAGGCAACCATTACACATCCTTGTGGATAATGACATCCCTGGCCGCTCTTTTGGAAACCCACTATTCAAGAAAAATCATTGTAGGAAAATAAGTCCATGTAGACTACACATCCCTGAGTAATCCAATATAGATAAAATATACATTATTTCTTAGATCACATGAAGCACCAATATAGACATTATATTCTGAAACTACAAAAGAAATAGACACCAAACATCACAATCCAGTCTCTGGCTTCTAAAATATGTTCATACCCCAGTGCATATACACTATCATTGAATGCACCATTTTTAATGCATAATGAACACAAGTCCACATATGATTCCTAAATAACCACATTATTATATAGAATCTCTTTTCTAAATGTAATCCAAATGAACTATTCATTAACTCAATACACTTCAACTTTAATATATATTTGTGCAGAAGTACGATGGCTGACATATTAGGTTCTCCAATTAGAAAAAGGATATATACCACATGGTTATCTAAAATTTCAAAAATCAAGTGGTTTTATAAATGGTGTGGGTATAAGGAAATATTATAGGAATCTTTATGTTCATGGTGTGAAGCTTCATATGGATATTATAATACTACCTAAACATAAATATCTGTGATCCATTGATAATGATAAGTTCACTAGACCAATCTTCGACCATGTCGGTATTCGATGTGAACTAAATCATTAATTGAATGTTTTCATGATAACACATCATTTATTGTCTTGTTATCTTCAGGATCCAAAAAACAATATGTATAATTAATCCACTGATGGGAAGGGATGATGGAAATATGCTATCATTATCATGATCAGTAGAGATTAAAAACATTGAACTCTTAGGATAAGAGAGAAAGCCTCATGAATCCATAAAATAGATCCATAACATAGGGTAATTTGTTATCAGTGGTAAGGTAGGATGGATATATATGTTAGATAATGGGGATAATAGAAAAGGATATGGTTCATTGAATGATGATGAATGTCCCTCCACCAATGAGGTGGGAGAAAGTGGTTTAGTTGTCATTCTCGTCAAAGGAAAAGGATGAACAAACTATGGAGAGTGATCAATGTACTTATAAGGAAAGAATTTATTATTATATAACTTCTTATAAATTTAATTAATTTATTATAATTATATTAAGCTTATTTATATTAATCTTTGTGATTTATAGTGTTCAATTTAATAGTTTAAGGAGTGGTCATTTTCCGGGTTTCACGGGGTTTTACATATTTATACTGATGGATGTTCTTGTAAATTGAGAATAATTAACCAAAAGTGAAATTATTTGTTATTGATGAAAGTATATTATTTTAAATTTCATCAAATATCAATTTTTTTATGATACTATGATGATTTTGTAGATAAAAATGTAATGAAAATTTGATTTTTGATTTTTGATTTTTTTATTTATCATGTTTTTATTATGTTTTATAAAATATTGTGCAAATAAATTAGTTCCATAATATTAAAAAATTTATAATATTCATTGAAAATATATTCTATATATAATAATGGTTTTCTAATCATCCCTAATGATATAAATTGAAAAAGAAAACTCATTGACTGTGAAGGTGGTGAATTGACACATCACGAATGATGTTTTCATTTTTATAGAATACAATTATTGAAGAATATATTTGATGAATGAAATTCCATTAAAATGTAATATTGAAAATATATATGATATTGTAGTTATTTTACCACTTCTGATAAGAGAAGTTTAACGGAGGATAAAAAATAAAATGATTTAAAATATAAGGATTCTAGTTTTTTGACGTTACAATTTTCTATCCTTGTGAACCTACTGTATTCATATGGATTTGGTATTTTGGTGATTGCAGAACCACCAAGAATTTTGGAAGAGGCTTGAGAAATGGAATTGGGGATCTTTTTAACAATCTAAAAGGAATATAACGTCCGAGGTTAATATCCGGTGAGTGGTTGTATTCATAGTGGAAGAGATGGTTGTTTTTTATTATTTTATTCATTTTTATTATTATTTTATCTAAACACAATAAATAATGTTGATTCATATGACTAAATACGATAGAAAATATGTATATTTTAAGATAATGATATTTTAATCATACATAAATTATCCATGTTTAAAAAATTCATGTATGTAGTTTATATAATAAATTTATATATATCACTATTAATAAACCGAATTCAATTATTTTAGAAAAATTACATAATTAAGCCTAATTTTATTACATTTACATATCAATATTGGAATCCATTGTATGATAATAGATTTCTATAAATGTAATATTTAAATCTATTACAAAATCATCAATTATGAGAAATAATATTGAGTTTAATGATATAATGGAATTTTATGACACTTGTAAAAATTAATTAGGCTCACATAACAGTAATATATAACAACAATAAAAAGTAATATAAATTTATTAATAAATATAATAAAAAATATCTTTTATATAGTTAAATTATTTATAAAATTTCATATTAACATTTTTGTTTTAAAATAATTCTAACGATTAATTTTTCATTTTCAAAATATCTATTTACTTATAACATGATGTGAATTTATAATATTTTCATTTATACAATAGTTATGTTTTATTTATACATTCATATGTGATATTAATATTCTAATGGATTGACTTATACTCCAAATATTCATATTAGTATTCCATCAAAATAGGTTCTCTAATTTCATTAAATATCATTTATTTAATTCTATATTTATGATAATAATGTTTTTATTCTATTTTCTATTTTTAGAAAATGTTTTATATCACGATTATAAGAATGAAAATTCCACTTATAGATGTACGGTTCATTACATTATTCCCCCAAAATGAAAATTCTTCTTTAAATTTCTTTTAATGTACTAAAGAGAAAACCTATTAGGGTACTTATCCATCATTGGTTCATCTGGTTCTTAGGTGACCTCTTAATACTATGGTTACACTGTATAACCTTGAATATGTGTGTTTTCATTTTAAATTTAAAATTTTCCTTATTGTCCAAAATATCTACCAGCTACTCCTCATTAGATATATAATCATCTAAATGTTCCATCTCTGAGTTCAGTACAAGTGATGGATCTAGTATTTATATTTATTATATTTATACATGTAATACATCATAAACATGAGACATGGATGTTGAAAATGAAAGCTTATATGCTACTACTTCTATTAGTTCAAGGATTTCAAAGGGTCCATTTTACATTAGGATAACATTTCCTTTCTATAATATAATCATGATTATATCCAATTGAGAAATTTGTAGAAATTTTTTTTCTCTAACATAAAACAATAAATGCCTTCGATTTTTTCAGCATAGCTCTTGTACTAACTAGGGGAATCATTTTTTAATTCATGTATTGATTGAACATTCTTTGTAATCTTATGAAAATTATCATGACCTAGAATCATTTCTTCTACAACATCATCCCAATATATTTGAGATCTACATGTATTACTACATTTTATACTGATACATATTCTTTTGAGTACATGATATGATGCTAGTGTTGTATGTGTACTCAACCAATGGTATATACTAATCCCATCCCACTTTGAATACCATTAAGCATTCTCTCATAGTCACTAAGGGTAACTGAGTGGACCTTTCATATTGGAGGTCTTTTTGGGGTGATAGGTCATAATGAAATTCATTTCAATACATATATCATGTTAATGATGTTCTTATAATTTAGTTTTTGACATTAGATTATGATTATATGTGGTTTAAAGTGGAACCCTAAACAAAATCTCTGTATCATTCACATATATTATAAATTTTTATCATGGATTAAATCGTCCTGATATATATCCTAGTGTGATGTCTTGGTGACCCAATCCACCAAAACCCATACAATATTTCTACATTTGGATATCATTGGTAGACCAGTGAAAAAGACATTAGTGATGTTCTCTCATTAACAAATGAGTATAGGTAATGGTAGAATCAATAATTTAAACTTATATCTTTTTATATATACGTGCAAAAATAACAAACACCTTGATATATTCCCTGTAATATCATTCATTTGGTCCTACAAGAACTTTTCTATATGATAATGGTACATCATTGAAGATTCAGGATTGATGGGGAAAATGATTTATTTTCATTATCCAACAGCTTCTTTATCTCATGTGATAAAGGAACATAAATCCTTCCACTAAACTAAAAAAATAACATAATCCTTGACAAGGGAATCTTGTATCTTCCCCTAATATATTTATTTCATATTCTAGTGTAGCTACAGATCATCCCATTGCTCATCCTTGATCATCTACTGGATTGATGGTTTGATTTTTTTGGGAAATGTCGGTTGTATTCTATGTTTTTATGATTGAAACAACCATCCATTTCATATCAATGAATATGGGGTCATTCTCCATCTACATCATGGATAGGGTAACTTGTTATATTTATCTAATATCATCACGTTTCTTGTAGGAAATTTCTATATGGTAATGAATGGTAAAATCATAGTCTATGATAAACTCGAACCATCACTTTTGAGGTATGTTGCTTTATTTCCACGGGAATATATTATTTAGACTCTCTTGAAGGTTATATATGTCACACCTATTTCAATACAGGTTGTTCAACCAATTTTTTATGGAAAATATCATATCATCTAGATCTAGATCTTGTGTTGTGTAGTTCTTCTCTAGGATAATTAACTACAATGTGTGTAGGTTATCACTTTGTTATTATGGATAAAACCCAAGGCATTATTTGAATCATCATTGGATGACACAATAACTTCTCCACTTTTTATGGTAGTGGGAGTACATGGGTTTTCATTAGCCTCTTCATTATCTCCTTGAAGCCACACTTACATTGATATATCTACACATACATTTCCCATTTTTGTGTTAATTATTTAGTGGGATATAAAACAAACATAAATTTCTCAAAAAATATAAATATTAACCTAGTAATCCATGAAAAGTATTTATTTATATAACACCAGTGGGTATGGGTCATTCCTCATTTTTCATTTTTTAAAATGGTCCACATTAAATACCTCTCTTCTGATCATGTATCCCACGATTGTGACTTACCTCATCCAAAATATATAATTAATGAACTTTATAATCAATTTTTAATTCCTAAATGACAGAAATTAAATCCATTTATGTTCTACATGTTTCTCCTATATTATGATGTATATGAGAATAAAATCAATAAGCATTACAATGAATTTTTGATTGCAGTCTCTATAAACATTATTCATCAAATCCATGATGATTTTAGGGACTTTATTATTTATAAATGGAAAAAAGGTACTCATAATCAGAATTAAGTATATAGAAAGAATTATTTTTAATATCATTATCATGTCCTAGACCTCCAGGGTAAATTAGATTACCAAAATGAAGTGTTTACAGTCTTATGTGAGGCAATGGTATCTCATTTCAAGAATTATACTAATTTCCAATTTTTATGTTTGTAGATCGAGGCATCGATAGGTCAAGGAATCAGTATGAAGAGGTGTTAGTAGGTTGAAGGAGTTAGTAAATCGATGTGTCAGAAGGTCATGGTGTCAGTAGTTTTAGGTGTTTTTTGGTCATGGAATCGGTAGGTCGAAGGCATCTGTGGGTCAAGGTGTTTGTAGTGCGAAGGTGTTTGTATATAGAGGTGTTTCTAGTTCAAGGATTTGGTAGGTATAAGGCATTTTTAGGTCATGGTATTGGTAGGTCAAGGGGTCGATAGGCTGTTGCATTGATAGGATGAGGCATCATTAGGTTGAAGGCGTCGGTAGGTTGAGGTGTCAGTAGGTGATGATTCACTTGGTCCGGGAGTCATTATGTCGAATTCATCAGCAGGTTAAGTTATAAGTTGGTCAAGGAATCAGTAGGTCATGGCACCAGTAGGTCGAAGGTGTTGGTAGGTCGAGGTGTTGGTAGGTCAAGGAGTATGTAGATCATGATGTCCGTAGGTCATGGTCATTGGTGAGTCATGGTGTTTTTGAGTCTTGGCGTTAGTCATTTTGGGCTTTGGTGAGTCAGACATCAGTACGTCGCATCAGTAGATCAACATATGTTACTTATATTCAGTGACTCACTATCAATGGCTCACTATTGGGGGATTTTTCAGTGAGTCTCCAATTAGTGGATCATTTTTGTTTTTTCTATATTCCCACATATTACGTTTTATTTGACATCAATCATGTTTAAAAACATGTTTAGAAGTTTCAAAATAGATTTCAAAAGATATAAATTATATAATTTATATACAAGCTCTCTAGGAACATTGAAATAGTTCATTCGCAAGATCTTGGTCACATTAAAAATTTCATAGCCCTTTAATCCTTTTCTCCTTCCATTTTTATAGCATCTGGTTTTTTCTAAAGATAAGGTCCTCTCTTCTCTTTCCGCACGCTTCAGGGGGAACCTTACTTTTCATATGATCAATGTTCCATTGTTGTATCCCCCCTATTTTGTTTTCATTGTAGTATCCAACTCATGAAGCCCCACTGTTTTGGAGCGCGGATGATTTGGTCGCATATTGTTCTTGGTTGGTATTCTTTCATCTATCCGTAAATTGTGTATCATGTGGGTTGGGTGTACATACATCCACTTGTAAATATGGCTGAAACCAATTTAAATAATAATACATGTTGGAATAAATGGGTACATCATTGATTTTGTCAATTGACTAGTGTTATCTATTATTATTGACCTGTAATCTGTATTATATGAGTTATATCCCTATAAAATTCACAGTCGTTGGTGTTATTTTTTTACAAACTGATGATGCGTCCTGATTATTGTTGATTATTTCTTGAAATGACAATAAACATGAAATCAGATTAATCATGTATACAAAGTTAAATAATATGGATCCCCCATGATCAAACTCGATTTGTTATCACCCATTTTTACCAATGTGAAATTAATGATCATTTATTGGATAAATCCAAATACAATCATATTCGTGTTGTGTTGATGTGTAACGTGTAGTAATTTTGTGTTTTTTTCTTTAAAATGGATATATGGTGGTGTTGTTGGTAGCATGGTCATGTGCACAGAGTTGGGCAGAGTAGTTGGTATTGAGAGAAGGGTGTGGTATGTTTGTGAAGTGAGGCTATGGTTTAATGGTGTTGGGTGTGGGATTAGTGTAGGAGGTGGTGCAGGAGGTGAGATAAAATCTCAAGTTGAGAGATAAATTCATTATGGAATGGATATAGTTTTATTCAATGGTACTCCATCTGGTAAATGGTCAGGAATATGTTTTTAAAGACTAGGATGTGTCATGATTTAATGTTATTGAGTGTTAAAAAGGGTTCCTTTACTATTTCCCCTTCATTCCTTGTTTGGAATGGGCAGTGGTTTCTATGGTTACATTGTATAATAATGAATGATGATTTTAGTAGTTTCTTCGGTATGTAAGGAAATAAATAAATAAATGATTTGATAATGAAGAATGTCAATTGGTTATATGAATCATTTGGGGGTATGTTTCGATTTTGGGCTTACAGTGAAGTACCGTTCAGGAGACCATCATTCGTGGTGGTACATGCATTATGGGTAGAAGAAAATTTTGTTTTGAGTGGGTTGGTTTTTTATGTTTGGAATCCCATAGAGTGGAATGAATATTTTTTAACTATATGTATAAACATGTAGTTTCTTATTCATTATATAAGAACCCCACTCTTGTTGAGAACTATTGTCGAATACACCCATTGTTATGTAGAAGGGTGTATTTCCCAACATCTCCATGGTTGGATGGAAGGATGGTTACTAACATTAACCTTATCCCTATTCTTGGAATTTACCACCCAAGACTCTTTAGGAAAGCTATAATAGATTTTATATTAATATTAGATCTGTGTTATTGGTTTTTGAAGATGTAGTTTTTTACCTTATTCCATTAAGACGAGGCTCATGTGTTTTTGAGAGAGGGATATTGTAGTTGTGGACCAGGTTTCTATTGGAATGATGTGATGGGATATGCCGATATGGTGTATGCGAGATGGTTGTCACAGTGGACCTTGTGGAAGAGCGTGCTAGCATCACTATGTTTTCTTCTAGGGATGAGCTATTAACTAGTGGGAAGTTGTGTGCTCTACCAAAATATCAGCATGCTTACTACATTAAATTACATGACAATCATTATTTGGTGATTATTCCTTAGGAAGGATGTGGTTTATAGTATACTATGTTTCATTATTTTTATTTTCATTTGTTTTCTCAAAGGGGTATATTAGTTTTATCCCAATTGTGCACGGGGGACTTGGTTTTTCATGATGAGTATAGTTTTACGCTCACCTTACAGATATAAAACTGATTTCAGGTTTCTATGGAGATTACAAAGACAATTTTTGACCATACTAGCAGAGATTATGCGAATAGTTGCTGTGTTTCCTCATAGTTTCATTTTGGTACTTAATATGGAGTAATCCTAGTATTTTTAGTAGTTTTATGTAATCATAAATATGTGCTGGATTTTCGTTTCTTTATATATATATATATATATATGTATGTATTAGAGATTTTTTTAAATTGATATGTCTTATCTCTCGATCCTTGTCTCAATAAAAATGTATATTCCTTCAACTGTCATTATAATTTTATAATCATGGTGATGGTAACCACCTCAAGGCCTAATAAAGGAAGCAATCGACCATCATTATCTCTCCTTTATCATAAAGATAGAATGTATCAGTGTATTGTTATCCCTTATATCATCTTGAAGAAGGCTAGTCATTACAAAATGGTCTCAAAGGGTGTTGGTAAAGTGGTAGGATGATGATTAAAGTAAGGCATAATGAGGATGTCACGGGTTTGTAGGTATATAGTGTTAGGTGATCATGTTTCCTGACATGGGTTAGGGACGACCAGCTAGGACATGAGATTTTAGCGTCCCCCTAGGATCTGATGCAAGGACACTGATCTTACCAAACAACAATTTGATACCACACTGATTTTAGAGAAGATACCCTAGTAATGGTAACATCACCATGATGAATTGTGTTCATGTTTTATTTGTCCATTAAAGGGAATTAAAATAAAAAATGAGTTAAAATAAATAATAATAAAATTCCATACTACACGGGATTATGGTTTCCTTTTTCTCCTTTCATCTATGGATCCCAGATGTCATCTGTGTGTGGTACGTGCAGTGGAGGGTTAGTTGGATGAGATAGTTGACTGATGGAGGGTCAATCAAGTTGTGGATGATGATCAGGAAAACATGATGCTTCATGATTTCTAGAAACAAGCTCTTGGGAAGTATGGAAAAATCATTTTAGAAAATGAGATGGATAGTATTATTGTAGAGATTGTGATCACATACAACATGATACATGTTCCGAAAGATTAAAGGGTTTCTTTGGCAGAGATCCAGATGAGGAGAGTAACACCTCAGTGGTGGACACATTACCATATCTAGTGGATGAAGACAAATGTTCTATGGTTCATATTGAGAAGTATTTTCGGGAAAAATTAAATTCATCCATGATGAAGGCCAATATGTGGCTGGAGCTACTCACTGTACAATATGGGAATTTGTGGGTGAGGAAATTGGGGATCATTCTCAAGGATCTATTACGTTTTTCTCTGGTTATATTTTTAGATGAGGAGTCTTTGGAGAGATGTTTAGAGGATCCCCTATGTCCTTCTCTTAGGCATGTAGTTAATCCCTTCACTCTACATACATATGTAGATACTCAGAAGAATGATGAGGTAGTGTAAAGGATTCATTCATGTAGAGGTCTTCAATGGGAGGGAATTTACCCAAGCTCTTCCAAGGGGAAGGCAGTCAGTTGTAATTCTTCTGTGCCAGGGCCTTCCAGGTATCGGCTAGTGGAGAGATGACCCTAGAAGTTTTAGATTTGATCCCCTAGTACTCTTCATTTTCACATGGTTTTGGGGTTGGGGAGATTCTCTTTTAGTGGTCATGGTCACCATCAGAGTCTGTGTCGTGTTCGATATTAGTATGGTGGATGTGGGTAGGTTCAGCACCCGCTCCACTAAGGGTGGATGATGCAAGAGGAGGCTGATCCCAGGGTTCTTCTTAAGTACCTCGACCAGGGTAGGGTCTTGTAGGCTAGAGATAGAAGTGGGGAATAGGAATGAGGCGTGGTCAGTTATACGTAACAAAGGAAGCATTTCCAGTAGGTCCAAAGATCATCCGAGGTATGATAAATTAGTTTAGTACACTTCCTTGAGCCTTTTTGTATTATGGAGTGTTTCACTCCTTTTTTCACCCAGTAAGGTCCATGTCATGGGATTGGACATAAAGATAATTTATGTTTCCCATGTGTCGAGAAAAAAAGTTAGAGGTCAGGACACTTGATTGATTTTGTTTGGGGATGTAGTCCAATGTTGGGGAAAAACAATCTAGAGGGGATTTCATTCTACTATAGATTCCATATACGATGTCATCCCTAGCATCGACTTGTTGTTTTATTTTCATGCTATGATTGTATACTTTTGTAGAATAGTCATGTTTTCAAACATGATGTTCAGTGTGTATCTTTTTTTGGTGAGTAAAGTTGTCATGTGGTCATTCGACGTATATAACATATTATTTTTTTATAAGCCATTATAACAATGGGATTTAAGGAAGCTAATAGGGTGAACGTTTCAGGTGTTTTCGGAGTGTTTCTAGATTTTTTCCTTGAGGAGTTTTTGAGTTTACCCACTTGACAAGATATTTAGTTCAAAATAGACTTACAACCTGGTGCTAATCCATTTTTTATAAATCCATACTGAATTTCAACTTATGATTGTAGGAGTTGCTAATAAAAATTGATGAACTAAGGTAGAAGGGGATCATCCGACCCAATGCATCACCAATGGGTGCTTCGATCAGGTTTTTGAAGATGGAATGTGGTGGTATGAGGTTGTGCATAGGCAACCAGATACTGAATCTGGTAATGGTAAATAACTGTTACCCTCTCTTGAGGATATATTGAGATTTCGACTATGTGAGGGGAGTGAGAAGGTTTTCCAAAGATCAGTCTTTAGTCTCGATATCACTAGTTGATGGTGAAGGAGGGAGTCATCCTGGAAACAACATTCATGTGCAATTAGGGTCACATAGAATTTGTAGTTATACGATTCAATGTTATAAATTAACTATTTGTGTGCATGGGGATCATGAAACGTATCTTTCTTGAGTTCATAGACCGGTTCATCATCATATTCATTGATGGCATCCCGATAATCTCGAAGTCATAGGAGGGGCATACCGAGCATCTAGGAAGTATCTAGGTAGTACTTCGGCACCAAAATCTATACTGAATTCTATTCATGTGCATGTTTTAGACATGTTAGGTCCACATACATGGGAATATTCTTTCTTTTAAAGGTGTATATGTAGACCCTTATAAGTTTGAGCCGGTTTTTTCTTGGTTGGAACCTAATAACGTGGAAGAAATTTACATTAATATATGTGTATAAAGATACTACTAAATATTCATTCTATATTTCTCCCGAGTTACAATTCTATTGATGAGTATAACATGAAAATGAAAATATATTTTATGGAAATGTAGTGTGTGGCAGCGTTGTAATTTACTGACCCAGGTCACCACTAAACCAGTAGTCGGACCGGTCACCACTTGACCTCAAGTGCGGCTCCCCATACTCTAGAGGATGCTGACTAGCAGAGACTGTCTAAGGATAGTTAGTGGAGGGACTATACCCAGTAATCAGAGTTCCACAACAGTATTTCAATGTAAATTACAAAAAATGTCATCAAATACCGGAATTAGTCTAATAAATGATAAAAAAGATGAAGGTAGATTTTATAAATATTGTACAAACAAATGGCCAACATCAATTATATAGAAGATGCGTGCATGGAATGAAAATAATACGAAAATGGTAAACAGTGAACAAAACAACATTATAAACATTCCTTTTCAAAAATAAATAAACAATGACTCGAAGACCTGAGAGAAATCTCTTTGAGCATCCTGAGCTTCCGCTCGGTCCTTTTATCCTATTGTAACGCCCCTACCCCAGTTACCTAGAGTCGGTGCATTATTACATAACATTGGCATGATCACACGAAAGATCATGTCTCGAAACAACGATTAGTTTAGTAGCCTTGGAATAACTAGATACATTAATAATGTTTACATTACATCATAAATTGAAAACAATAACCACATAGTCTCCATAGTCCACACTCATACTATCCCTACAGGTCATTTATAATTTACTTCTTCACAATCCTGGGAAAAATAAAACATTGAAAGGGGTTATCTCAGATTCTCAGTAAGGATAATAATATAGCAGAAGATTTCATAGATAAGCATAAACACTTAAGGCAATTTATAACTAAAACAAAAGCCTTTTAAACTTCAACTTCAACCTAAAATGGAAAAGATAAAATGAAATTATGCCATTTACTTAATTACATGGATATTCTATTAGTCGAATAATCACATGAAATATCAATAACCACATTCATAATGATGGAATGCATAATGCCAGACTATCATAACCACATAGCCAAGGCCTCGTGCCAAGACTAAAAATAATATTTTGTCAAGGCCTTGTTCCAAGACACTAGTTTGTCTCATGAGACCTACCGATGCATCGAGGAGCTATAGTGGTCTCCACCCGTCACTTATTAAGTCCAATGCATTGCTCATATGAAAAGTTTTAAACATAACATAAACATTCTTATTAAATCTAGCATACGAAATGTCAATACTTTATCCACAAACCATGAATGGTATAAAAATAGCAAATCCACAGTCAAACATAACTCATTCAATACAATATGGAAGATTGTATTGTATCATATTATCCTCAATCAAGAATAATGAAAGATATTGACATAGATGAAAATAATCATCAAAATTATTTGAGAGAAATACCCCCTTTTTCTTGAAATCATTTAAAAGTCTCACTATTTGTCAAGAAGCCATTTAAAATAAATTTTTGAATCAAAGTGTCCCATACCACTTTGAAACATTTAAAAGGAGTTTCAATTATAAAACATTAATTTCCATATAAATAAATCCTTAAAATCATTTTTTAAAACATGGACATTAATGAGAAAGATTTAGAAGAATAAGTCGTTAAAACATTTAAAAATGGTATTTTATTTAGAGTTTCTAACCAAAAGAGAGACACTTAAATACAAATAATTGAGGTAATAAAAACATTTTAATATCATTATAATAAAGTAATTCATGATATACGATGTCAAATAATATTATATACACCACATAAAAGTGATTTGGTGTATAACAACAAAGAAGTCTCAATGGAAAGTAAATTGAGATGAAATCTCTAATAAAGGCTGTATCCTTAGGTTAAGGATAAATCAAAGACGTAGTTATGTGTGAAAAATATAAATACACTTAATGTGATTGGATATTTAGTTTAAAACAATCAAAGGACATTCACACATAATCTTGTAAAAACAACACCAAGGAATTGGATGTTTAACTCAACAAATGGAGAATGAGTTAAAATTACTCTTAGCAATTCATATCGATGACTTGAGAAATTATCAATGGATTGATTATGTTTATCAAAAGTATATCCACCGGAAGGGAAGTGGAAATTATGACATAATTAAATGAATAGTTATTCCACACATAATCTTGTAGTAATATAATTAATGAAATATGCGTAAAGCCAAATGAGTGGAAATTGAAATTTCAAATTCCCTGATCGATTAGGTAACTTACGAAACATACACCCATTAAAGAAGGATCATACCATGATGATGTAAATATCCATAAATTAAATTATATTACACAATTAATACAATCATGGTCTGTACACACACCACATGCAATAAATAAGTGGTGAACAATGGAATTCTCACGGAATTAAAAGTGAGATAAGAAACACCTTACTTTGTACTTTTTCCTTAGGAGAAAGTAGGTTAGACTCGTTTATAAAGGTAAAATAATTTTTATTAAATTATTCAATAATCATATACATTAATATGATATCATATATGATCTTTTAAGATTGATTTGTTAATAATATCTTAGAATTATCGTCGTTTCGGGTGTTAACTTACTCATTTTTTTATATGTTTTGTTACGTAAGTCATGGTTGTCATAGATAGGATGTATCTTATTCATATGCATAATGATATCAAGTACTTAAACATTATTTTCAAATCATCAAATGATAATTTTACTGGAATTGATACGATAGAGATTGAATCTCATCGCGTTCGTGGAGACGATAGTTCGTACGTACGCACGAGTGACAATATCATTCTTTTGATATTAAAATAATATATAATTGGATGATATAGAATATATACAGAATAATTATAATGTTATATTTATTATTTACATTAATTACAAATAATTATTATACCCATCCAAATAATAATTTATTGAAAAACAATTACACCACGACGTGGAGACGGTAAGCCGTACGTACGCACGTATGGTGACATGTTATTCAAAGGGAGGATAGAATACTGAATATGGTTGTACCTTATTTATAATAATATTACAGTATATAGGAGTTACTGGATTTATTATTTTAGTATAGAAATAACAATGAAAGACGAAGTGGAAGAAGAAAGGAACTTGAAAAGGGTGGTGAAATCATTACCTCTTTTTCAGGTTCTTCCATTTGATTTGATCAAAAGGTCTTCATATGTTAGATTTCCGATCATACTAAGGCCTCTAGGTTGTGGTGAGAGAATTTGAGAGAGTATTTGGGCAGGGGTTGGTCGAACCAAAAGGATTTGAAGCTGTGAAGTAATGAGAAGGGGGAGTGCACTTTTATAAGAGGTGTGAGGGGCACCTTTGGAAAAGATAGAATTATTATTTTATAATAAATTCATATTGAGTTTCAAATGGCTCCAAAGTGAATTATTTAAAGTTTAAGGTGGGTATAGGTCTAAAACCACTCAAAAAATATAATTTATACAGGTTTGGGTCACTATATTAACCATATCATTAAGTATTTACTCTTAGTTAATTAGTTTCATTTTTACAATGTCTCTTTGTATTTTTATATTATATGGTTAATAAAAATACTATACACATCCAAGAGAAACTAAAGTGGTCCATTAATGATACAAATATCATGATATAAGTCTCGTGACCGATCCTTAGATTTATTGGAATTTAATATCAATTAATAATATATTATTTATTTAAAAAACTATTTTATGACAATTTTGATACTATTCAATAATTGATTTTTTTAAAACTCATAACAGAATTATTACTTCAAAAAAATATAATTAAATAAATCCTAACATGTCATAATATCCTATAAAATTATTTTTATTTATAAAAAGTTTCAAATTAAATTTATTTGGTTATTTATAATATCAATTATTCTAATTTTTCATTAATTTAGTAATTACTACCTCACCATTGTGTCATAAATAAATTAACTTATATAATGTCTATAAATTAATAATAAAATATAATAATGTAGGGAATAATTTTATCTTTCTAATGAATATATATAGTCTAAAATCCAATATATATAACTCTATGTAACAACTTTGTTTCTAAAAGATATATGCTTGTATCTTTTTTGTATTCATTTAAACTTAATTAAAATAAAGTGTCCCTATAACTTACATGTGGATCCATGGGGTCCCAAAATAGACTCAAATATGACCATGGTCGGCCATGTATCAATCAATAGGGTTAAGACACATTTTAGGGTAATTTATTAATATTATAATATTATTTTTTGACCCTTATTTACCGGATTTACCCTTTAACAATGGTAAATAAAATATTTGCCGAAATAATTATTCAAAATGTCTAAAAATAAAAGTTACCTATTTAAACAATTTGAAAATCCTGATTAAAAATATTTAATCCATTTTTCTAAATTCAAAACACAGAAGTGGCAGAAATTAATTTAAAATTAATTTCCATTGTTAAAACTAAAAGCGTGTTTTTAAGAGATAATAACTATCAAAAGATTGGCACTTGTTTATGTCTGGTATAATTGTGAAATTATGTCCAATGAAAAGAAATGAATTAAATTGTAAAAATATATTTTAAATATACTTTAAAACCACTCAAATTTATAATTTATCAATATTTATTATTCGGATTAAAAAAGTTGTATTTAATTAAATTTTTGTATTTTTCACTATTCGTCAAAATATGAAAGTTATCCGAAAAGTACCAAAATTTCACCCTAGGCTAATTTCGATACTATGAATCCAAAAATGAAGTCCATTTTGATAGATAAAATTTATAAAATTTTAAAAAGTAGGTATTACTATGCATAACGGCTAGTTTGATTGGTTGTGGTGTGTTAGAATATCGAAGTTGCATACAATGCACGCCATTGCATTATTCAATGGGAACCGTACCGTGGATGCTTGGGGTGTTACATTCTCCCCTCCTTCAATAAATTTTGTCCTCGCAATATTTTTAAAATTAGGCTTGATAATATAATGGAATGTCCCACATTGGAAAAAGAGTCAATAAAACTATCACTTTAAATGAAATGAATATAGGTATAAATGTCACCCAAGATAACCCATACTAGGATTCCATGTATGAAAACATGGATATGGACGATAAACTAAGTGTTCAGTTCTGATTAAGATGGATAAAAAACATGATCAGGAGAAAGTTAAAAATAAGAAAATCACAAACTTGTGTTTCGACAAACGGTCCATAGTCTCCCTGTAGGAAAAGTAAACAGACAACATTTTTTTTGTTTTAAGTTACATTACATAAGGATAGGAATACATTTATGATATTGACTAAGAACATAAATAGATATACATTATTTTTAAGTAGAGTTTCATTATTTAATAACTTTTTACCACTAACTCATTTTTTGAACAATGAGTATTCAAGAAGACTTGGTCCCAATGAAAGAGCTAGAATAAGCTTCTATAGAAATACATGATCCATGTAGGATAAAATATAAATTTAACTTGTCTTTAGAGATTAATCAAAACCAAAATTGTTAGTATAATATCTTATCCCCCCCCCCCCAAAATGGATATTCCATTAGAGGAAAAAAACTAATCTTAATTTCTATAATTAAACCATCAATACCCCAAAGTTAAATAAATACCATTATATAATCAATTGTCCTTAAAATCCTTCAATATAATCCAAAATAATATTGAAACTCAAAATTTACAAGAATGTAGACTTCCATGTTAAATTGTATCTCCAAATGACATGAATTACGTTTAAAGTCACGTACTTAAAAGTAATTAACCTAATCATTTCCATAAACAACCCAAATCACTTTAAATCCATAATAAAAGCATATATAAAAATCCACCATTACTCCTAAAATGAAATACCATACTATCCTATTTTCCTTAGGCATATAGTGTTCACAACAAAGCGAACAACTTCCTAAATAACATCTATCACTTAATCACCAAATCATTTTCCTATAACAAGGGTATTCATTTAATAAGACATAAGAACCCAAATAAACTTATTATTGATCATTAAAATCATTTAACTAAAAATAATTTGTCACACTATCCAGGGACTTCACGTAGTCTAGTGGTAGGCGATAAATCCCAATCGAACTTTTGTTGTGGGTTCGATTCCCACAGCTTTTTCTGACGCGACGGGTTGTCACACGGTCTACGTGTTGTCCTTTTTCAAAAACTATATTTTATAATATTAACAAAATGAGATAAATTCCTCAAAATACCATATCATAATTTAACCACAAATGATATATCATACCTTGAATTTTCATCCCAAATTATAATAACTTATAATTATCTCAAACCCCAATGATCATATAAAACCAAATTGTTATTTATACCTATATCCACAAGAGAAGAGATAATTCTTCATCAAATATCATTCTCACATGGAAAACTGCGGGGTTACAAATACAAAAGAAAATTATTCCAAAGTAAACCCATCAACAAAGAGCACTAATACTTTTTAAACATTTCTCCAACCATTTATTTCCACATAGCTTCTTCTTTGACCAATAAAATATCCTATAGAATAGGGCATTCACTCAGGTAATGGCCAGGTCCCCTAAAATTATGGAAAATGACTGTAAATGGACTCTTGGGACCATTTTTATCTTCTTTCATATTACTATTTATTTTTCGTTAGCAATTATTCACTTTATGTCCTTCCTTCCTGCATGTAAAGCATTTCTTTCTCCCATTGAGACACTTTCCTGGGTGTCTCCTTCCACATTTCCTGCATGATGGAAATTGAGGATTCCTTTCTCCATGGTGTCTACTGCTGGAGCTCTTATCATTCATCCCCTTTCTCTACTTTTTTGAGTCCAAGAATTGGATAATATATATATTGTTGATCATATTTTTGGAAAATTTGATTCGGCATTAAGACGATGTCTTTTACGCCTATCAACATTCCATTTTTTTTCTCATTTCCACCATTGTTCCCACCATGTACATCATTATCAAAGTCACTATGACTTCCTTGGAATCCAGCCATTGACTAAAACCAGAAACCATTGTAAGAGTAACAGTAGTCATAAAATCATTTAGAGATTAACATGTCACTATATTCTCAATTTGAAACACATTAGGATTAACCAAGGTCATTTACTCTCAACTTATATATTAATTACTTCAAATTGGTTAGTATAGAAAATGTAAATTATCCTAAGCATATCCCCTGGGAGTGTCGTAACTAAGAGTGCAGCAAAGCCTGTTATCGTGCACCAATTCCCGTTCGAGTCTAGCTCAAAGCGGTGTTTTTGGGTTTTACCCCTAGGTACATCTATTCCAGAGCCGCCTCTACCTGCTCGTATCCAGAAAGAGATGTATTTCTTGGAAAACTCACAAAATCTCTACAATACCAAAATTCTCAGAAGTTCTTCTATACTAATCCTAAAATTTCATCTTAGGTCTACGTGCTCTAATCAGAGTTTATCTAAAACTAGCTTCCAAGGTTTGTACTAAACTTCCTCTGATACCAACTGTAACGCCCCAACCCCAGTTACCCAGAGTCGGTGCATTATTATATAACATTGGCATGATCACAAGAAAGATATCATCTTTAAAGACCAATTAGTTTAGTAGACTTGGAATAACTAGATACATAAATAAAGTTTACATTACATCATAAACTGAAAACAACAACAACATAGTCTCCATAGTCCACACTCATACTATCCCTACAGGTCATTCATAATTTACATCTTCACAATCCTGGGAAAAATAAAACATTGAAAGGGGTGAGAACAAATGCTCAGTAAGGATAATAATATAGCAGAATCTTTCATAGATAAGCATAAACACTTAAGGAAATTTATAACTAAAACAAAAGCCTTTTAAACATGAACTTCAACATAAAATGGAAAAGATAAAATGAAATTATGCTATTTACTTAATTACATGGATATTATAATAGTCGAATAATCACATGCAATATCAATATCCACTTTCATAATGATGGAATGCATAATGCCAGACTATCATAACCATATAGCCAAGGCCTCGTGCCAAGACTACAAATAAGATTTTGTCAAGGCCTTGTACCAAGACACTAGTTTTTCTCATGAGACCTACTTATGCATCGAGGAGCTATAGCGGGCTCCACCCGTCACTTATTAAGTCCAATTGATTCCTTATATGGAAATTTTTAAACATAACATAAACATACGTAATAAAACTAGCATACGAAATGTCAATACTTTATCAACAAACCATGAATGATATAAAAATAGCACATCCACAGTCAATCATAACTCATTCGATTCAATATGGAATATTGTATTGTATCATATTAACCTCAATCAAGATTAATGAAGGATATTGACATAGATGAAAATAATCATCAAATCTATTTGAGAAAAATATCCCCCTTTTTCTAGAAATCATTTAAATCTCACACTATTTGTCAAGAAGCCATTTAAAATAGATTTTTGAATCAAAGTGTCCCATACCACTTTGAAACTTTTAAAAGTAGTTTCAATTATAAAACATTAATGTCCATTTAAATAAATACTTAAAATCATTTTTTAAAACATTGACATTAATGAGAAAGATTTAGAAGAAAAAGTCTTTAAAACATTTAAAAATGGTATTTTAGTTAGAGTTTCTAACCAAAAGAGAGACACTTGAATAAAAATAATTTATGGTAATAAAAACATTTTAATATCATGAGAATAAAGTAATTCATGATATACGATGTCAAAGTACATTATATACACCACATAAAATAGATTTGGTGTATAACAACAAAGAAGTCTCAATAGAATGTAAATTGAGATGAAATCTCTCATAAAGGTCGTATCCTTAGGTTAAGGATAAATCAACGACATAGTTATGTGTGAATAATATAAATACACAAAATATTATTGGATATTTAGTGTAAAACAATCAAATGACATTCACACAAAATCTTGTAAAAACAACAACAATGAATTGGATGTTTAACTCAACAAATGGAGAATGAGTTAAAATAATCTTATCAAATTCATATCGATGACTTGAGAAATCATAAATGGAGTGATAATGTGTATCAAAAGTATATCCATAGGACGGGGAGTGGAAATTATGACATAATCAAATGAATAGTGATTCCACACATAATCTTGGCGTAATATAATCAATGAAATATGCGTAAAGCCAAATGAGTGGAAATTGAAATTTCAAATTCCCTTATCGATTCGGTAACTAACGAAACATACACCCATGAAAGAAGGATCATACCATGATGATGTAAATATCCATAAATTAAAGTATATTACACAATTAATACAACCATGTGCAGTACACACACCACATGCAATAAATAAGTGGTGAACAATGGAATTCTCACCGAATTTAAAGTGAGATAAGAAACCCCTTACATGGTACTTTTTCCTTTGTCGACGGTAGGTTAACCTCCTGTATAATGGTGAAATAACTATTCTAAATTATTCAATAATCATATACATTAATATGATTTCATATATGATCTTTTAACATTGCTTTGATAATAATATCTTAGAATTATCATCGTTTCGGGTGTTAACTTACTCGTTTTCTATTTTATGTTTTGTTACGTAAGCCGTGGTTGTCATGGATAGGTTGTATCTTATTCATATCCATAATGATATCAATTCCTTAAAAATTATTTTTAAATCATCAAATGATAATTATACTTGAATGGATACGATAGAGAATGAAACTCATCGCGTTTGTGGAGATGGTAGTCCGTACGTACGCACGAGCCACAATATCAATATTTTGATATTAAAATAATATATAATTGGATGGTATATCATATATACAGAATAATTATCATGTTATATTTATTATTTACATGAATTACACATCATTATTATACCCATCCAAATAATAATTTATTGAAAAACAATTACACCACGACGTGGAGACGGTAAGACGTACGTACGCACGTATGGTGACATGTTATTCGAAGGGTGGATAGAATACTGAATATGGTTGTACCATATTTATAATAATATTAAATTATATAGGAGATACTGGATTCATTATTTTATAATAGAAATAACAAATAAAGAAGAAGTGGAAGAAGAAAGGAACTTGAAAAAGGATGGTGAAATCATTACATCTTCTTCAGGTTCTTCCTCTTTATTTGATCAAAAGGGCTCCATAGGTTGGATTTATGATCAATATAAGGCCTCTAAGTTGTAGTCAGGGAAGTTTAGAGAGTATTTGGGTTGGGTTTGGTCGAACCAAAAGGCTATTAAGGTGTGAAGTAATGAGAAGGTGGAGTGCCCTTTTATAAGAGGGGTGAGGGTCACCTTTGGAAAAGCTAGAAATATTATTTTATAATAAATTCATATTCAGTTTATCATGGCTCCAAATTAGATTATTTAAAGGTTAAGGTGAGTATAGGTCTAAAACCACTCAACGAAAAGAATTTAGACAGGTTTGGGTCATTATATTTACCATATCTTTAAGTATTAACTCTTAGTTAATTAGTTTCGCTTTTACAATGTTTCTTTGTATTTTTATATTATATGGTTAATAAACATACTATATAAATCCAAGAGACCCACAACTGGTCCATTAATGAAACACCTATCATGATATAAGTCTTTTGGGCGAGCCTTAGATTTTTAGGAATTTAATATCAATTAATAATATAATATTTGTTTTAAAAATGCTTTTATATCAATTTTGACACTATTCAATAAATGATTTTTGTAAAAATCATAACAGAATGATTATTTCAAAAAACGATAATTAAATAAATTTTAACATGTCATATTATCCACGAAAACTATTGGTATATATAAAAAGTCTCATATTACATTTATTTGGATATTTATTATATCAATTATTCTAATTTTTCATTAATTTAGTAATTACTACATCACCATTGTGTCATAAATAAATTACATTATATAATGTATAAAAATTTAAAATAAAATATAATTATGTAGGAAAGCATTTTATCTTTCTAATGAATATTTATAGTCTAAAATCCAACATATAGAACCCTATGTAACAATTTTTTTGCTAAAAGATATATTCTTGTGTCATTTTTGTATTCATTTTAACTTAAAGAAAATAAAGTGTCCCTATCACTTACAAGTGGATCCATGGGGTCCCAAAATTGACCCAAAGATGCCCATGGTCAGCAATGTATCAACCAATAGGGTTAAGACACGTTTTAGGGTAATTTATTATTATTATAATATTTTTTTAACCCTTATTTACTGGATTTATCCTATAACCATGGTAAATAAAATATTTACCGAAGTAATTATTCAAAATGTCTAAAAAAGTTACCTATTTAAACAATTTGAACCTCCAGATTCCAAATATGGAATCCATATTTCCAAATTCAAAACACAGAAGTTGCAAAAATTAATTTAAAATTAATTCCGGTTGTTAAAACAAAAAGTGTGGTTTTAAGAGATATTAACTATCAAAAGATTGTCACTTGTTTATGTCTGGTTTAATTTTGAAATTATGTCCAATGACAAACATTTAATTTAATGGTAAAAATATATTTTAAATATACTTTAAAACCACTCAAATTCATAATTTATCAATATTAATTATTTCATTTAAAAAATTTGTTTTTAATTAAATTTAGTAATTTTCACTATTCATCAAAATATGAAAGTTATTCGAAAAGTACCAAAATTTCACCCTAGGCTAATTTGGATATTAAGAATCCAAAAATGAAGTCTATTTTGAGAGATATAATTTATAAAATTTAAAAAAGTAGGTATTACTATTCATAACGGCTAGTATGATTGGTTGTGGTGTGTTAGAATCTCGAAGTAGCGTACGATGCACGCCATTGCATTATTCAAAGGGAAACATACCGTAGATGCTTGGGGTGTTACACCTATCTTCCAAGTAAATTCAAAAAACACAATTGTGTAACCAAATAGAATCTACTCGGGTAGTCCAGTGCAATGGTGGCTCGATTATGGTGTGAGATATAAATCTCGGTAGTCCAGGACCATTGGTGCCTACACCAAATCCTGGTATTAAATAAATAATTTAAACAGTGCAAGCATGCATAATTAATCTATGCAGTACAATGTAACTATACACCCAAGTACCTACTTCAGCTCTCAGCTGGTGTCTAAACTTGTATTATATATTTTTCATTCATACACAATAGTCATTACACAATCATTTCCATTTATCAATTATTCAAACCTCAATAAAATTCATACTTCTCGCGATCCGGACTATCGCTGACATTCCCTGTATAAGTCACTCACCATAGATGTCTCTAAAGACCATCTATGTTATAAAAGTTAAGACCAAATCCATGATTGTTCTTTGTCATGGATAATACACCATAAGATATTCAATTTAATATTTCATATTCTATATATGATCCCAACCACTAAAAAACATATTGATTCCCTCCTGGTTCCATCCACTAATAGTGATTCACCCAATTCATTGATAAGTATGAACCTTTTATCATATTCAATTCAGAAATCATAATGTCATAATAGTTTTCATTATCCAATTAATTATTTTCATGTGCGACTTATTGGACCCACAGTCCAATGTCAATTAATGTGTGTAGAGCATCATGTCTAGCACCCTCGTGAGTATTTGGAACATCAGTCCTTGTCTCACAAACCATGGGTATTTGGAGCATCAGTCACTGAACAATAAAAGAATATTTTCTTGGAAGCTGGGTGTAGAACGCCATGTCCTGCACCCCATGAGTATTTAGAGGATCAGTCCCTTTCTCACAATCCCTTTATAAATAATACACACACATATATATCATCGGTGTAGAATTCCATTTCTATCACCCCACAACCATCCATTAATAAAATCATTAATTAATTAATCCACGTTAATTATTTCAACAACTAATTAATAACATAAACTACCCATCAAAAGTCATCCATTAATTAACCATTCAACATCCCAATAATAAATAATTAATTAACAATAGATTAATCATAGAAAGCCAAAAAATTATTTAACTTAACATTTATTTATCCTTATTTTTTAACAAGTGTGGACTCGTCCACTCAAATAGTGATTCGTCTAGGACATTAACAATTTACATGCATGTAATAATCATCACAAAACATGATGAACAATGCCCATATATTTAGTAACCACCTCATGCAACATATCATAATATAAAACAACTCCATCTGAGACAACTTAATGCATCGAAATCTAATATGCATCAAAAGGTACCCATGGCCAACAGTCGTAACAAATAATTAATTCAAAATCTTTTATTAATGCATTCATATTAATTAATTCAACAATTAATTAATTAAATATTATCTCTTTAACACATTATCAATTAATTAACCATTTTCCATTTATCATGTAATAATTTATCCATCAATTAATTTTTACCAGTTTCTAATTTATATTCTGAACATTTATAATATTCTATATTCTCAATAATCAGTAATAGCCACAATTTTTATTCCAACTAATGACATGATAATTAATTCTATAATTAATCACCCTGTGACCCATTATTCCCCTTCAAATCATTTAACTATTTAATCATGCATATTTAACCAAATTATAAAAAGATGCTTAAAATCAACAGATGTTCAAGTCCGCGTTTATCTCGTGTGGGTGACATCATTTAATAACATCAAAAGTATCATGAATAGACATATCATATTCAATGAAACTAAAATTCTCAATTTATTTAAAGAATCTATATTTCTAAAATAAAGTGATAGGGATTTGGGACCCTACCTCGGTGTAGCACCATGGTAAATCTGAAGCGATTTAATATAATTGTCTGCAACCAGTCCACAACTGGTCCGCAATCACACATTCTCACAACCTATATATATAAATATTCACATGTGTACCCTATAGCAATATAAATAAAATTCAAAATATTAAAATACGTACTCAAAATCCAATTAGAAAGGACCAACAAACCTCTATCTTGGAACTGATGACTCGTAAAAATTGTCTCGCCCTTAATTGAATGATTTGAAACAATACCACATTAGAATAAGCTTACCAAAACTTGATGGAAAAGTGAAAATGAATTCATTTTCCTTTCCGTTGTTGTAAGATGTCAGAATACGATCCAAATGCTCTAGAGGAGCCCCTTTCACATCCCTAGAACCGAAGAAATATGGAAACCTAATAAAACCTGAACCATAGGATTTTGGCCAAGGAATAAGGTAGAGGGAGGAGCCAAACGACTACTATGAATCACAAAATAAATGAAGATGGATTCACCTCACCGAGGTAGTCATGATTCGAGAAGACACCAGGAGGATTCGATCGCGCGATGAGGAGTCTCCGAGGGGAGGTGTAGCACATCTCAAAGGAGGGGCCTGGTGCATTTTTTATGTTCCTCCAATATGGTGGTTTACCACCATCATGTTCTCTCCCCCAATTATCATTTACACCCATGATAAAATAATAGTCTTAATATAATATTAATAACATTTATTAATCTCATTAAATGTAATGTTACTTCATTAACGAACATTTAAACAAATGAATTATAGTTAATTCCGAAAACCCCCATTAATCATCCAATCAAATTAATACAATAATATTAATAATATCCTTATTATTATTTTTTAAATGTTTTATTTATTTAAAATAAAATAAAATTAAAAAATATTAAAAATCGGATAATTGCATAGCTGACCGTCACCATTTGAATATCTGTGCACAACCCGACATCTATATTTAGAATGGTTTAATTAAATTGATCCCAACACCACATTTATAATTTATTTAATATTACTATTTCAAATTACACTTATCTGATAACGAACAACTCATCATTATTTAAATAAATATCTCAAAAGAAATTACTTAAATAAAAACCTTCTATTCGTTGTAGTTAATTAAATTCTTATTGACCATTATTTTAATTAAATGAAACCCTCCAAAAATACATTATTATTTTTATTCATAATAATAATAACAACCACTCATAAAACCATAATAATAATAATTTAATTATTATTTTTATTATTATTCAACCTTAGATAAAACCCAACACCTCTTATTAAATAAAAAACACATATTTATTAATTACAAACCACCTTATTTGATTAGATGTTTTTTTGAGATACCCAAAAGCCTCATTTATTTCACATTAATATTATACATCCTTAAACATCCAATTTAAATATTTTAACATAAAAGTTACAACCCATTTTGGTAAAAACGCTTCTTCATTCATTATTCTCTTAATAAAAATTTCATAATTATTTATGATACACCAAATTTATTACAATATTGTTAATATGATAGAAAATCAAACCCGTAACCCCTAATATAATTTCCATAATAGTAATAGTTATTACATTCATAAAAATAAATTAATAATAATATATTTATTATTACTTTTCAAACTTTTGATATACCAAAAAAAACTACTTAATAACAATGCTTCATTAAATATGAAACTCATTATTATATTAAAGGTTTATTTGAGAAGCTCAAAAGTGTCATTAAATTCTCCTAAATAATATTCTTCTATAACATGAAATTAAAATATCAACACATAAAAATAATTTATGACATCGTAATAAGATTAATAAAAATTATTATTATTTGGAAATTCATCTACTTGATAATAAATGGTTCTTAAATAAATCTGAAACTCTTCATTTAAAAAAAATGGTTCTTCAAAAACACATAATTGACATAAATTTCTTCAACCGTCATTTAAATAATTCTTTAAAATTCATTAAATTAAAAAACCACAATAATAATAATAATAAGTTCATTAATATTATTATTATTTAAAAAAATCTTTCAATTACTTACAAACTCTCATATAATATTATTTAATTAAATTAAATAATTTATTAAATAGGGTATACTGAACTGGTTGAAACAAAACCGTGTACTGCCCGTGTTGATCCATTAAAGTAGACTTTTTCGAAATCTATGTTCCCAAGACTGATCGGGACACCATAAAAAATTAAGGGGTAATTACGTAAGTCAAAAAACGACACCATTAGGTTTTACAACACTCAGAATAAAATTATAGATATCGGTTAACAAATGACTCATTGAAAAACCGAGAAAATTTAAAAAACATTCGTATTTGAATCATGTTCAATTACACGACACAATACCATATTCCCACCTTAAAAACTTATCATCCCTAAGAATCCATTGGGAACAACTACTAAAACAACTAACCTACCATGGTCATTTAATATTGTTAGAAGTGACATGTTGTGGTCCCAACACCAAACACATCTTTAACCCTTCACAAGCGTAACCGTTAAGCTTTTAAAACCAGATCCAATGTTCAGTTTATAGCTTGAACCTCAAAACAGTTCATATATCTTAGGATATCAGAAGGACCTCGTCAATGAAAATGGATTAATCTTGATCAATCAATAGATGAGTTTTCACATGCTTCCCTTGAAAGATGTCACAGACCCAAAACCACATTTCATCCCGTATCTGACGATGTTCCTTTAAAACTATCCAAAACCATTAGCATGTAAAATGATATCCTTACCCGACCTCTGGTGAAATTTCAAAGTCAAGTCATCACAAGGATATTTTAAAACAATCATTCCCCAACACATAAAAAAAGTAGCCCAAAAAATCTTCACTTCCTACGTACTTCCCAGATAATAACCACTCATCTAGCCTAACAACATTTAAACTCTAGCGCGTGTAAGATAAATGCTATCTTACTGTGTTGAAGACGGAGTCAAGATTAAGGACACGCTCTTTGTATTCCGAAGAGTGTACTAAGAGACAAACAAAGGACTTTATGATTATTAGTCAAACTATTACTGAATAACTCTATTCTAAAATCTAGACATCTCTTCTTAAATATGTATCGAAAATGATGAAACAATACCAACCTTAGGATTTTCCATGACGTCGTAAGAAAATATAAGTCCCTCACTAGCGCATATTTTTAGAAAACATTAATGCATTAATGTGACATTCGTCGAACCACAACCACCACGTAATACATTTATCATAAAATCCATAATATAATCCTATCAGCGTTCTAAAACATCAGAGTCCCATGAAGTCCTCCTGAGTAGTGGGAGAAACTTACATTAATTGACTAAAACATTATATGATTACTACCTACAATGGGATATCCCCTTACAATCATTAACGTCGACCCCCTCTCTTGGTCACACAAAACAAAAAACACATGATTCAAAAGATCCTTTTTAGTTTTAGCCATTTTAATTAATTCATTTCTACCATTCATCATTTGAATGAATATAAATAATCACACAGGTAATTTGTCAAAAAAAATCCACTTGGTTTTCAAAACAATGCCCAATAGAAAGAATTGAATGATATCATAGACATCCTCTTTAAACATTTTACATTCAGTGTTATTCAAATAAAAAACAAAAATTTAGCATCAAAATTTCATTTACTAAAAATGAGACATCCAAAAGACCAATTTATTTTATCCGAGTTCTCCAAAAGAAACCCCACAATTGTTCATTACGATCAAAACTCAGAAATTACATTTATATAAATTTTCAAATCATAATATGGTAATATGGTTTAGTCACGTGGTTAGAAATATAGCAATAAATAAGGTGCCCGTACACCTTATCGCTGGCAGTTGACTCCTATTTATCAAAATCAACAATCATTTTACATTTTCACATTATCAGCCCTTTAATGTATCAAAACATAAAAATCATGTTAGCATAAGATGTAACACAACAACATGTTATAACAGAAAAGCATGGAACAACCACAAAACATGCTAATAACTAAGGCAATATGTCATATAATAACTGAAGCATGTTAAATCAACCACTGAAACATGTTATCCAGAGAGGCATGCTAATGTAGATCAAAACATGGAATTTCACCCAATGAACACATTACAAATTAGCAGTCATCCTACTAATGAAAATACATTCCATGTTATATGAATGACATGTGAATCTCTAAGTGACTAAGATGATGCATGTATGAAACCTCCTTTCCATATCAGGCCATGAAAAATTATTTTATTTAAAATTCTCAAAATCAATAAACTGCGAAAAATACGCCAATCACTCAAGGTGAAATCATATCAACTGTAACCTCTAATAGTAAAAACATCAATTCACATCCCTAGCCACTTGGTCATTTCCCATAATTGGGTGATCAGTCCCAAGCATAACTATTAATAAAAGTGCAAAAACATTCATATTCTCTTATCTACCAACCCCAAAATAGTAAGACAAAGGAAATGAAACCCTTTGATACAACTTTGTAACGTCCCGACCCAGTTCACCGCTAAACCACTGGCCATACTAGTCACCACATGACCTCAAGTATATCTCCCCGTATGCCAGAGACTTCCAACCAGTAGTGAGGGTCTAATGATATTCAGTGGGGAGACTATACCCTTTTATCAGAGTTTCACAGTGGTATATCAATGTAAAAAACAAACAATGGAAATAAATAGTGGATGTAGTCTAATAAATAAAAAAGTAACAGAATGTAGATTTTATAAATCTTGTTCAATCAAATGGTCACCATAAATAATATAGTAGATGCATGCATCAAATGCTAGTGATAAAAAAATGAAAAATAGTGAACCAAACAACATTATAAACATTAAATTACAGATAAAAAATAATCAATGAATCCATGCCAAGAGGGCAGTCTCCTCAAACATCTTGAGAATCCCCTCAATCCTTTGCTCCTATCTTCCTTGTAAATGCAAACAACACAATCCTTAATGAGAATAGAATCTACTCGGGTACCCTAGTGCAATGGTATCCCGAGTAGGGTGTGAGATATAAGTCTCAGCAGGTCGGGAACACCGGTGTCTACCCAAAATCCTAACAATCAATAAATAATTCAAACAGTGCAAGCATGCATAATTTATGTCAGCAGTACAATGTTACTATATCCCCAAATACCTGCTTCAGCTCTCCACTGGTGTCTGAACCTGTATTATACATTAGTCATACATACAAAATAGTCATTACAAAATCATTTTCATTTATAAATTATTCAAACCTTATTAAACTAAATAATTCTCATGATCCATACTGAGCTTGACATTCTCTGTGTAAGTCACTCACCACATTTGTCTTTATAGACCATCTAAGTAATCAATGTTAACTCTAAATCCCATATTGTTCTTTTTCATTGATAATGTGTCATAAGATATTCAATTTAATAATTAATTTACTATATCTGAGCCCGTAAACTAAAAAAATAGTGATTTTCTCCTGGGTCTGTCCACTAATAGTGATTCACCCAATTCATTGATATGTATGTACCCTTTCTCCTATTCAATTGACAAGTCATAATGTCACAATACATTTCATTAACCAATTAATTCATTTAATTTATGACTATTTGGACCAAGAGTACAATGTCAATTAATGGTTGTATAACAGCATGTTAAGCACCCTCGTGGGTATTTGGACCATTATTTATTATCTTAGAACCCATGGGTATTTAGAGTATCAGTTCCTGACGCATAAAAAAAATATTTTCTTGCAAGATGGGTTTAGAATGCCATGTCTAGCACCCCGTGAGTATTTGGAGCATAATTCCTTATATCACAATCCATTTATAAATAATACATATATATTTATCATTGGTCTATAATGCCATGTATAACAACCCACAACCATTGATTAATTAATTCATAAATTAATTAATCCAATCCATTATTTAATTCAAAAACTAATTAAAAACATTAATCGCCCATCATAAGTCAACTATTAATTAAACATTCATCATATCAATAGTAAATAATTAATTAATAATTAATTATTCTTAGAAAGCCTAATTAATAATTGACTCAACATTTAATTATCTAAATTCATTAACAAGTCTAGATCTGTCCACTAAAATAGTGATTCGTCCAGAACATTTACAATTTATATGCATATCATAATCATAACAAAATATGATGATCAAATCCCATATATTTAGCAACCATCTCATGGAGCATCTCATAATATAAAACAACTCCATCCTAGACAACTTAATGCTTGGAAATCTAACATGCATCAAACGGTACCCATGGCCAAATATCATATCTAAAAATTAATTCACAATCTTAATTTAATGCAATAAAGTTATTAATTCAACAATTAAGTAATTAAATCTTATCTCTATAATCAATCATAAATTAATAAACCATTTTCCATTTATCATGTAATAAATAATCTGTCCATTAATTATTAACATTTTACAATTTATATTCCAAACATTTTAAATATTCAATATTCTCAATAATCAGTAATAACCACAATTTTTATTCCAACTCATGACATGATAATAATTTCAACAATTAATTACCCTATTAACCATTCTTACCATTTAAATCAATTAACTATTTAATCATATCACTATAACCAAATTACCAAAACATGGTTAGAATCAAAACATGTTCAAGTCCTCATTTATCTCACTTGGGCGGCATTATTTATTAGCATCAGCAATTTCATGAATAGAGATATCATAATCAATGAAACTCACTTTCTAAATTTATTAAAATAAACTATTGTTCTAAAAAATGTGATAGGTATTTGTGACCCTACATAGGGGTGGCATTAATTTAAAACTCAAGAGATTAAATATAATTGGCGATAACCAGCCCACAACCGGTCTGAAATCGCATGTGCACGCACAATATATATATATATATATATATATTCATGTGTGTTCACTACAGAAAAAAAATTAAATTCAAAATATTAAAAATAGGTACTCATACTCAAATCAGTATGGACCAGAACACTTCTAACTAGGAACTAGGGACTCATTAATATTATCATAACCTTAATCGAATGATGTCAAACAATACCATGGTTAAATAACCTTACCCAAAATGTGACAAAAAAGGGAGAACATACTAATCTTCCACAACTTTGTCGGGAGATGACGAAATACTATCCAAATGGTCTAGAGGAGCCCCATGCACATCCCTAGACCTGAAGAAAGAAGGAAAGCCAATAAAACCCAAACCATAAGATTTCAGCCAAAGAAACAGGGAGAGGGAGGAGCCAAACGACCAATGAAAATCACAAAACAAATTCTAATAGAATCACCTCACCAAGACAGACATGATTCAAGAAGACAGAGGGAGGATTCGATCACGCGAAGAGGAGCCTGCGAGGGGGGTGTAGCGCACCTCAAAGAAGGGTCCATGTTCATTTTTCTTGTTCCTCCAATATGGTGGTGCACCACCCTCATTTACTCTCCCCCAATTGCAACACCCTGATATTTTATGAAAAATATTCTTTTAATTTCGTTGATGTATTGTGTTGTACGCTACACCAAAGGGAGATTTCACTACACACAACCCTGACTTGGCTTGCATTACACTCAATCACGACTTTCCTTGATAGTGTGTCTTGTATGCAATATCAGGTTTCACTAAACAATGATATATGGTTATAATATTGTTATGAACTAGCTGTTATGAATATTATTAACTAAATTTTGAATTTTATAACATTATTATTTCATCTTACACATTTTATAGAACATGGTATGTAAAAAAAAATTCGGGTAAAATAAGTATTTTAAAAAAAATGCAGTTTTGCCGCCTTTTAATTGCGCACCCACATTCAATATTGTTTTTGACATTTCTATAAGTTAAATTTGACAAAATAAAATTCTTCTTTGGAATCAGGTTATAAAAATTTACTTTGGATAAAATTTTCATATTATTCTCATAACATTCATATTTTAATGAATAGTAAAAAACAATCTATATTTTAATTAAAAACAACTTTTTTCATCGCAATAATTTATATGGATAGATTATATTTTTAATTGAATTTAAAGTGTAATTATAATATATTTTTACCATTTAATCCAATGTTGGTCATTGAAATTAATTTCACTTTGAAATTGGACATAAAAAAGTTTCAATCTTTTGATAGTTATTGTTTCTTAAAAAAACATGCTATTTGTTTTGATAACGGGAATTAAATTTTAAATTATTTAATGCCACATATATGTTATGAATTTGAAAAAATAGACCTCAATTTTTAATTCGGAATATCAAATAATGCTTATGGTGAATTTTTGGTATTTTTCTGAAAATGACATTTTTCGATGAATCGTGAAGCCACTTAGTGGTAGTTAAAAAAACTGACTTTTTCCTTTAAATGAAATTTTACCACTCTTGTTAATTGCATTTTAAAAATACTAGAGACACAGTTAATATCAATGGCTAAAATGTGGTTCAATGAGATGAAAATAATTTTTGGTGAATAGTAACTTTTTACTATTTTACCATGGTTAAAAGTAAATAGGGAAATTAAGGGTAAAATTGATATTATTAATACCCTAAAACAGGTCCTAATTCTTTTGGATAAGTTTAATTCGACCAAAAACATCCTTATAAATAACATATGACCATTTAGGCCCACTTGGATTTGATTAGGACATTTATTATTAATTTATATAAAGAAGGGTTAAAATAGATAAAATCAATGTTTAATAACTAAATCATTTTTAATATAGGGTTATATAGAATATAGATTCGATTATAAATATTCATTAGAAAGATAAAACGATTTCCTACATGATGGAATTTTATTTGTAAGTTTTAGACATTAAATAGTTTAATTTATTTATGACACAAAGATGATGCATTAATTATCTTATTAATGAAATATAGACATAATTGATGTTATAAATACCCAAATAAATGTAATTTGAGACTTTATATGAATTAAACTAATTTTATAGGTAAATATGTCATGTTATTATTGATTTAATTAACTTTTTTTGAACTAATAATTCTGTTATGATTTTCACCAAAATCAATTACCAAATAGTGTCAAAATTGACATAAAATAGTTTTTAATAAAAATATTATATTATTAATTGTTATTTTTTTCCTAAAATTCTATGGTTCGGTAAAATTACTTACATAAGGTTATATATATTAATAATAAACAACTTGAGATTCGTTTGGATTGTTATAATAATTTTATTAACCTTACAGTGTAAGAAAACAAGAAGAAACAGTAAAAGTAAAATTATTTAACATAGGTTAAATCTAAATGATAATGTTAAAATAGAAACCTAAACTTGTCTAAATTCTGTTTTATGAGAGTATTGCGACCCATCACCACATTAGCTTTGAAATAAATCAATTTGGAGCTATTAAATACCGAATATGTCCTTCTAATAAAATAATAGTTTTAGTTTTTCCTAAGGTGCCCCTCTCCTCCCTTATAAAAGAGAACCTCCTCCCCCTCTTCCTCACACAACTTTGAGCCTTCATGATCAGCCAACCCCTACCAAATTCTCTTCTCCACTTCCCTAGAAACATAATAGAGGTCTTTCTATTATTAAAAGTCCAATTTTAGTGCCCTAATAGGAGGTGTCAAAGAGACGCTTCCAAGAAAAGGTAATGTCCGTTACCGATTCATTCAACATTATTTCTTCTTCCACTTCTTCTTATTTAGTTGTTTCATTATGAATTAATAACATCAGTATCACTAATATACTGATATTTTATTATATGTATGAAAAACCCATATTTCACCATCAATCCATCCTACAGAAAATGAAATCACCGTGCATGTGTACGTACGGAATACCGTCTCCACGCCGTGGTGTAATCTATTTTCCACCACCACCTTACTTGGATGGGTATAATGGAGAAAGTAATGAATATATATTATTATTGTAAAGTGCTATTTATTCTTTAATATTATAAATAAACTTTAATACAATTCACTGATCATGGAAATGATATCATCGCTCGTGCGTACGTACAGAATACCTTCTCCACGACGCGATGAGATTCAGTCTCCATGATAACCATTCAAGAATGATTATAAAGTATATATATAATAAATAATCATGAAATATATGAAATAATGATGCTATTGGATTTATGTATATATATATTTATGTCATCTACTTAATTTTATTCAATTCAATAAGGAAATGAAAACAGCGTTCATGCGTACGTACGGCCTACCGTCTCCATAAACGGTGTATTTCTTTCCATTTATCGTTCCATTATATATATGTATATTCTGAATATATATTATATATATATTATGTTTTAAATTATGGATGTAAGTAATCATGATATAAGTAATCAAATAAATAATGGAACATTAAAACACGAACGAAAAATGAAATGTTTTTACCCAAAACACTACTTTAACAAGAATTTATAAAAGAACGGGTAATAGAAAGTCATAAGTGAAACATATATGATGAATATAAATATCTAATAAGTAAATAACATTATTTAAATCATTCTACATGTGGTTCAGATCCATACGAAGCATATCAGACCCATGGTAAGGGATAATTTTGCAAATCTCCTTTTTATCCGAGATTGCTTATACGTAACTATTTACTGGGGTTATTGTTATCATTCATGTCCATGCTTTCTAAAATTGTTTTTATGAATGTTAAATATCCTTTTTACCCATTTTGACTTTTACTACATGGTATGTAAGGAATCTTTTTTTTTACATTATGAGGTACTTTTTGACTTTTCCGACAAAAGTACGAGGAGAATGTTTTTTTAACTTATATGGCACAAACGGATTTTTACGATTTTATAAAGCATTATTTTCATGAAGCATCCGCCAAAAGATTTTATGAATATTTAAAAAAAAATCTCTTTCTTTTAAAATTGCATGACATTCTGTGAAAATAGAATGATTTTAAAGAAGAATGGATATTTTCCTCAAGAATTCATTTCAAGTGTTTTATGAAAACCATTTTTCATCTAAGATGACATTATTTAATAGGTTTTTGTTTCAAGTATCCTGTCTCTATGATTTAAATGGATTCAATTTTCGTATTATGAAATGATATCCATTTCTTTTATATGGATTATGTGATGATGGGATGATGTTTATGAAACCCATTTTGTTTATTGGATTATGTATGTTTATTTTGTGGCACAAGTAAGAATGATTTAATTATGAGATGGGTGGGACCAATATGTACCTCCAATGCATTGGGTAAATATTTATATCTCATGAGATAGACATGGCTGGAATGGTAAGTTAATCCGGTTTAGTATTACAGGACTGGAACGAGGAGTGAACTCAATACAGAAAGAAACTTTGTCTACTAAGATGGTCTTGGAAGCAATACCTTTGCTACTATAAAAATCATTCCATGTGATTAATGGATGCCACAATTACATGTGTTATTCCCATGCTATTTTATCATGATTTATGTTCAATTATGATCTATGCCTTATGTACTTCCATGTTTTATGTCGTTGCTAAATATTTTGATATTTAAACATTACGTTCATGTTTTTAAGTTCAAATGTATATGGTATGTTTTATTTTATCCATGCCTACCATTACTGAGCATTTCAGCTCACCCTTTTTATGTTTTATTTTCCCCCAGGATTAAAAGAAAGGTTTTAGGTAAAGAAATAAAAATTGGAAGATCTTTTTGAGAGATGTTGATGATCTTTCATCGCGATTAAAAAATTACGTTCCAAGTTTCCAAAGACACTAAACTATTACGGTCCTTATGTGTCTGTTTTTGTTATGTATTAAGTATTCCGAAAAAGTAATTCAATATCTATGTACGTCATGCTTCGGGTCTCTATAGTTGGTATCAGAGGAAAGGTTTAGTTAACCTTTGGAAACTGGGATGCGAAAACGTTAGTGAGATCTCTAGAGATATTTTTGTGGTATGTCTAGGGATGTCCCTAAGGATAAGTCTGTAACACCCCGAGCTTCCACGATACGCCTCTCTTTCAATAATGCAATAGCTTGCATTGTACGCAAGTTCGAGTTCTAAAACACCGTGACTAATCAAAGTAGCCGTTATGAATAGTAATAACCACCTTTTAAAATTATAGAAATCTTATATTTCAAAATGGACTTCATTTTTGGATTCATAATATCGAAATTAGCCTATGTTGAATTTTTGGTATTTTTCTGAGAACTTCTATTTTTTTTTTGAATAGTGAAAAATTCTTAAAAACAACTTTTTTAATCAAAATAATTTATAGTGATAAATTATACTATTTAGTGGTTTTAAAGTATAATTAGAATATATTTTTACAATTTTATCCAATGGTGTTCATTATAATTAATTTAACATTGAAATTGGACATAAACAATTGCCAATCTTTTGATATAAATTGTTTCTTAAAAACACGCTATTTGTTGTAACAGCGGGAATTAATAATAAAATTAATTAATGCAACTTATATGTTTGGAATTTTGTAAAATAGACATCATTTTTGAATTCGGAATATCAATTATAGCTTAGGGTGAAATTTTGGCTTTGTTCTGAAAAACTTCAATTTTTGATGAATAGTGAAACCACTAAGTGGTAGTTAAATAACTGATTTTTCATTTAAATGAAATATTACCACTTCTGTGATTTGATTTTCAAAAATCTGACATACATGGTTGTCATTAAGAAGTAAAATTTGGTTCAATAAGATTAAAATAATTTTTGGTGAATAGTAACTTTTAAGTTCTTAATCGCGATTAGAGCTAATTAGTGTAGTTTAAGGTAAAAATAATGTTTTAATAATATGAGATGAGTATGAAACTTGTCCTACTCCTATTGAATGAGTCATGGACGACCAAGACAACCCATGGGTCAACTTGGGGACCCCATGGAGCCACTTTAGTAAGAAATTGACATAAACACCTTTTATTTAATGTTAAAGTAAAAAATGACACAAACATAAAATGTTTTACTAAAACAATTTTTACGTGGGGTTACAAAAGTCAAAATTTTGATTATAAATATTCATTAGAAATCTAAAAAGATTTCTACATCATAGTATTCTTTTTATAATTTTTAGACATTAAATAAATTAAATTATTTATGACATCATTATGATGCAGCGATGACCTCGTTATTTAACGATTTAAATAAAATGAGAAGATAATGCAAAATCCAAGGCTTACACTTGTCCAAAGCCTATTGGATGAAGATATTTCGAAACCGTATCACCTTAGCCTCGAATTATATAAGTTTGGGTCCTTTAGAATCCGAAAAGCATTGTGTAATAATGTAACATTTCAATCTTTCCAAAAGTGCCCCTCCTCTCCACTTATAAAAGGCCCCCACCTCTCCCACCTCATTTACACATTCAAGCCATTTGGCTCAGCCAAACTCTGCCCAAATACTCTCCCAACATCCCCCTCTTACTCCTAGAAGCCCCACTTTGGGCAGAACTCTTCCCAAGGAAGCCTTTGGCTCAAATCAAAAAGAGTTACCCGATTTTGAGGTAATGTCTTCTCTAATGTTGTTTTGTTTTATTCTTCTTCTCAAACCCCCTAAACTCTTTTTATTAATTTATTTTGTAACAACACCAGTATCCTCAATATACTAGGATGTTGTTATAAGAAGGATTCGAGCTACACTTACACACACCTACATCTAATGGTTAAAGAACATACGGTTTCTGTGGATGGCGAATTTCTACCTCACAAAACGATGATTGTTCAACACTCATATAACACCTTCAAAGGTGGCCATTGAGATGTAACTATTTTTATATATGATACATAATATGTTTATGTTTTACTTATGCTTCTGTATTTCTAATTTATGGCATACTTTATGATTTCCATTATGGGTAAAACGCGATAATTTCATTTTAGGAAGTGCGGACTACCGCCCCCTCAAAGTGATTTGAATCGTTAATGCCATATGTGGGATGTATAAAGGATGGAGTAAATGGTATTATACACTATATTATATTTTAATTATATTATACACTTATATCATTATGATTTCGTTCCATTAAATATGAAATAGAAATGAAAGTAGCGTTCATGCGTACGTACAGCTTACCGTCTCCATGAACGGTGCATTTCATTTCTTACCTCCAAATGTTACGTAATATTATAAATGAATGTATATACTGGATATATATGATATATATGACATATAAATCATGAATATAATTATGGAGATAATGGATATTCTACCACATAAACAACTTGTAATTATAAGAAATTTATTGTTGACTCAAGTAACAAAGATCGACAAAACGACCGTTATTTACATAAATAATTACATAATGTTCATAACATTGTAATAAGTGATATAAAAAGGATAATGAAATTAAAAATGGTTCTTAATAAGGTATATATTAACTCTAGTTTATTATTCAGGAGGTTAAAGAACGGTTGAGTCAAGTCGGACACGAGGTAAGGGAATTTCTTAACCCAATTTTCATTCTTTGGGTTAATCTCCTACTTTCAAATTATGTCATGATATTATTCTGTCCTATTTTGTATTTTTACTTTATTTATGTGTACCTATAGTGAGTACACATAATAGATCTATTTTATTTTAAAAATGTTCTTTTTAAGGACTTCGTCTCGATCTCCTTTCATTGAGGCATACTTGGTTTTATACACAACTTTCTTTTATACGGTGTATAAACCCCTTTGACTTTTACGTTTATTCAAAAGGAATCTTTTTTATACGAAGCGTTTTGCTAAACGACAAAAGGGAATGTTTTTCTTTCCGTACTTATGCGGCGACAATGACTTCTTCGCCGCCGTGACCACTATTTGAGTTTCGGCTTCCTCTAAAGCCATCATTTTTTAAATGAAAAATAAATACAAAGTTTTAAATTTATTTTATTTTGGTATTGAAAATGGTTTTGAAAGCGTTTTTATTATATCAATGTGTTGTATTGATATCTTGTCATTGAAATGTGGAAATGTTATGTTTCCTTTATGCATGTTTTATGTGATACGATTATGTTATGGTGTATGATATGTTTAAACCTATTCATATGAGGAATGCATTGGACTTAATAAGTGACGGGTGGAGCCCACTATAGCTCCTCGATGCATCGGTAGGTCTCATGAGACAAACTAGTGTCTTGGCACAAGGCCATGACAAAATCTTATTTGTGGTCTTGGAACGAGGCCTTGGCTACGTGGTTATGATAGTCTGGCATTATGCATTCCATCATTATGAAAGTGGTTATTGATATTGCATGTGATTATTCGACCAGTAGAATATCCATGTGAAGAAGTGAATGGCATTATCTCATTTTACTTTTGCCATATTATGTTGAAGTTCAAGTTTAAAAGGCTTTTGTTTTAGTTATACATTGTCTTAAATTTTTATGTTTATTTATGAAGGCTTCCGCTATATTGTTAACCTTACTGAGCATCTGAGCTCACCCCTTTCAATGTTTTAATATTTTCCAGGAAGTGAAGAAGTATTTTATGAATGACCTACAGGGATAGTCAGAAGTGGATATGAGTGTGGACTATGGAGACTTTGTTATTTTATTTTTTCACTTTCTGATGTAATGTAACGTTTACGAATGTATCTAGTGTTTCCAAGGCTACTAAACTAATCGGTCTTTCGAGACATGATCTTTTGTGATCATGACAATGTTACGAAGTAACGCACCGTCTCTGGGTAGCTGGGGTCGGGGCGTTACAGTTGGTATCAGAGGCAGTTTAGTACTAACCTTGGAAGCTAGATTTAGATAAACTCTGATTAGAGCACATAGACCTAAGATGAACTTAGAGGATTAGTATAGAAGAACTTCCTAGAATTTTGGTATTATAGAGATGTTGTGAGTTTTCCGAGCAATACATCCCTGTCTAGATACGAGCAGGTAGAGGCGGCTCTGGCACATATGTAACTAGGGGTAAAACCCGAAAACACTGCTTTGAGCTAGACTCGAACGGGAACTGGTGCACGACAACGGGCCTTGCTGCACTCTTGGTTACGACACTCCCGGGGGATATGCTTAGGATAACTCTCATTTTCTTTACAAATCATTATGAAGGGTTTATGAGTATATACTTCCTCAAAGAAAACATTTTTATGATTATGGATTATATCCATAAATAGTTCAATTTATGTTAAGTATTTTATAAGTATGGAATTATGTATTTTGATTCCTAAACTAATCTAGTTTATGCCATTGTTTAGAAATGGCGCCTAGTGGAAGGAATGGAAACCGTATCAATGTACGAACTCCGTGTATGGATTGCCCTCCTGCTCAAGATAATTATTGTGGATCTGGAGATACAACTGGTGCTGATCAACTTATTACCATACTGGGACAACTCACTCAGGTTATGAATAATAACCTTACTCGTATGGAGCACCCTGATCTGCAACGTGGAGGATCAATGCTAGACCGTTTCATGAGGCAACAACCACCAACCTTCAATGGGAGTACAAATCCTATATTAGCTGAGCAATGGATAAATTCCTTAGAGAAAATATTCCATGCCTTGAGGAGTAGTGAAAGGGAGAAGGTTGTCATGGCAGTTTACCGCCTCACTGGAGATGCCGATCAGTGGTGGTCGCTGATTCAAAACACAAAGGAAGATGATGACGTATAAAATATGGAATGGATGGAGTTCAAAGAGCTTTTCTTAGAAAAATACTTTCCTCGTGACCATCGAGCAGATATGGAAAGGCAATTTCTGAGTTTGAGGCAGAAGGAGGATGAGAATGTCGCAAAGTATGAGGCTAACTTTACAAGGATAGCGAGGCATGCTGCAGATTATATACGTAACCCAAGGAGTAAGATTGATCGTTTCTTTGATGGGTTAAAACCATTTCTCCGTCGAGCTTTAGTATCACATTCCTTCTCATCATACGAATATATTGTCTCGTGTGCTATCAAGACAGAAAAGGAATTCTCTATGTCTTATGACAACAAAGTAAAGCAAGAGAAGAAGAGAACGGTGGAACAAGAGACAGATAAAGGGAAAAAGGGAAAGAAGGATTTTCCATTATGTGATAATTGTGGGAAGAATCACCCTGGTACTTGCCTAAAAGGAATGGGAGTTTGTTATAAATGTGGAGAAAAGGGTCACCAGGCTCGTGATTGAAAGGGAAAGAAAGAGGCTGTCAAAGTTGAATGCTACAATTGTAGGGAAACAGGGAATTATGCAAATGAATGTCCTAAGCGTCAAGGAAACTTACCTCAGAAAAGGCCAAGGGATCAAGGCCAATCATATGCTGTGACTACAGTTGAAGCAGAATAATTAATGTATTGGTGCTTTTGGACTCAAGGATTATATTCTGGTTATAAAAATAATGTGATATATATATGGATTGTACTGCAGTACTTGTTGGTTTCAGTAACGTTTTAATATGATTAAGGTAATCATATTTTTAGTATGTGACAATAAGAGAAACTTTTCTTTGTTTGGGGAATCTGATGTTACAATTGATTTTGGAATTTAGAGACCTTTTAGAGAAAGTCTGGACGAAGGTATTTTGGATAACTATAAAGGTTGGAGTGGATTAAGTTGATCTTTGGATAGTATTGTTTAAGGTTAAAAAATTTATGATGATTATTTTTGGAATATTATGATACTATAGTTTTAGGAAAAGGACAACCTGCAGGGTGGGGCATAACCCGTCGCGTCGGACAAAGCTGCAGGAATCGAACCCACAACCATAGTGCGACAGGCCTTTATTTCCTACCACTAGCCTACAGGAAGTCCCTGGTTATTACAAAATAGTTTTACTAATCTAAATGGTATGTGTTAACATTTTGAACCTTATACAATTAGGATAAATAGAATATTTTTGAGTTCCGTTACCATTTGGAGTAAAAGTTGGGTTTGTGGTAAAAATTTATTAACGAATGAAAGTATACATAACAAGTATGTATATTCCCTTACGTTCTTAGTAAATCTCCTAAATAAATTCCTCAACATTATAAAAGGTAACTTAAAACAAAAATGGTGTCGGTTAACTTTTCCAATTGGAGATTCAATGACCGTTTAACCAATCACAAGTTTGTGATTTTCTTGTGGTTAAACTTTCTCCTAATCATGTTTTCTATAACTCTCCATCAGACCTTGATGGTTTGTTTCTCCTCCATATCCATATTTTTATATAATCCTAGAATGGGCTATATCGGGTGACCTTTGTACTTATCCTGCTTTCTTTTAATGTTATATATTTATTAACCTTATTTCTAATGTGGGTTTTCCTCAAAGGTATTTTCTCTTTCCAACCTTTTATTTTCAAATAAAAATATCAAATTGCGAGGACGCAATTTATTGAAGGATGGGAGAATGTAACACCCCGAGCTCCACGATACGCCTCTCTTTCAATAATGCAATAGCTTGCATTATACGCAAGTTCGAGTTCTAAAACACCGTGACTAATCAAAGTAGCCGTTATGAATAGTAATAACCACTTTTTAAAATTATATAAATCTTATATTTCAAAATGGACTTCATTTTTGGATTCATAATATCGAAATTAGCCTTTGTTGAATTTTTGGTATTTTTATGAGAACTTCTAATTTTTTATGAATAGTGAAAAATACTTAAAAACAAATTTTTTAATCAAAATAATTTATAGTGATAAATTATACTATTTAGTGGTTTTAAATTATAATTAGAATATATTTTTACAATTTTATCCAATGGTGGTCATTAGAATTAATTTAACATTGAAATTGGACATAAACAATTGCCAATCTTTTGATATAAATTGTTTCTTAAAAACACGCTATTTGTTGTAACAACGGGAATTAATAATAAAATTAATTAATGCAACATATATGTTTGGAATTTTTTAAAATAGACATCATTTTTGAATTCGGAATATCAATTATAGCTTAGGGTGAAATTTTGGCTTTGTTCTGAAAAACTTCAATTTTTGATGAATAGTGAAACCACTAAGTGGTAGTTAAATAACTGATTTTTCATTTAAATGAAATATTACCACTTCTGTGATTTGATTTTCAAAAATCCGACATACATGGTTGTCATTAAGAAGTAAAATGTGGTTCAATAAGATTAAAATAATTTTTGGTGAATAGTAACTTTTAAGTTCTTAATCGCGATTAGAGGTAATTAGTGTGGTTTAAGGTAAAAATAATGTTTTAATAATATGAGATGAGCATGAAACTTGTCCTACTCCTATTGGATGAGTCATGGCCGACCAAGACAACCCATGGGTCAACTTGGGGACCCCATGGAGCCACTTTAGTTAGAAAATGACATAAACACCTTTTATTTAATGTTAAAGTAAAAAATGACAAAAACATAAAATGTTTTACTAAAACAATTTTTACGTGGGTTTAAAAAAGTTCAAATTTTGATTATAAATATTCATTAGAAATCTAAAAAGATTTTATACATCATAGTATTTTTTTTATAATTTTTAGACATTAAATAAATTAAATTATTTATGACATCATTATGATGCAGCGATGACCTCATTATTTAACGATTTAAATAAAATGAGAAGATAATGCAAAATCCAAGGCTTACACTTGTACAAAGTCTATTGGATGAAGATATTTCGAAACCTTATCACCTTAGCCTCGAATTATATAAGTGTGGAACCTTTAGAATCCGAAAAGCATTGTGTAATAATGTAACATTTCAATCTTTCCAAAAGTGCCCCTCCTCTCCACTTATAAAAGGCCCCCACCTCTCCCACCTCATTTACACTTTCAAGCCATTTGGCTCGGCCAACCTCTGCCCAAATACTTTCCCAACATCCCCCTCTTACTCCTAGAAGCCCCACTTTGGTCAGAACTCTTCCCAAGGAAGCCTTTGGCTCAAATCAAAAAGAGTTACCCGATTTTGAGGTAATGTCTTCTCTAATGTTGTTTTGTTTTATTCTTCTTCTCCATCCCCCTAAACTCTTTTTATTCATTTCTTTTGTAACAAAACCAGTATCCTAAATATACTAGGATGTTGTTATAAGAAGGATTCGAGCTACATTTACACACACCTACATCTAATGGTTAAAGAACATACGGTTTCTGTGGATGGCGAATTTCTGCCTCACAAAACGATGATTGGTCAACACTCATATAACACCTTCAAAGGTGGCCATTGAGATGTAACTATTTTTATATATGATATATAATATGTTTATGTTTTACTTATTCTTCTGTATTTCTCATTTATGGCATACTTTATGATTTCCATTATGGGTAAAACGCGATAATTTCATTTTAGGAAGTGCGGACTACCGCCCCCTCAAAGTGATTTGAATCGTTAATGCCATATGTGGGATGTATAAAGGATGGAGTAAATGGTATTATACACTATATTATATTGGAATTATATTATACACTTATATAATTATGATTTCGTTCCATTAAATATGAAATAGAAATGAAAGTAGCGTTCATGCGTACGTACGGCTTACCGTCTCCATGAACGGTGCATTTCATTTTTTTCCTCTAAATGTTACGTAATATTATAAATGAATGTATATACTGAATATATATGATATATATGACATCTAAATAATGAACATAATTCTAGAGATAATGGATATTCTACCACATAAACAACTTGTAATTATAAGGAATTTATTTATGACTCAAGTAACAAAGATCGACAAAACGACCGTTATTAACTTAAATAATTACATAATGTTCATAACATTGTAATAAGTGATATTAAAAGGATAATGAAATTAAAAATGGTTCTTAATAAGGTATATATTAACTCTAGTTTATTATTCAGGAGGTTAAAGAACGGTTGAGTCAAGTCGGACACGAGGTAAGGGAATTTCTTAACCCAATTTCCATTCTTTGGGTTAATCTCATACTTTCAAATTATGTCATGATATTATTCTGTCCTATTTTGTATTTTTACTTTATTTATGTGTACCTATAGTGAGTACACATAATAGATCTATTTTATTTTAAAAAATTTCTTTTTAAGGACTTCGTCTCGATCTCCTTTCAATGAGGCATACTTGGTTTTATACACAACTTTCTTTTATACGGTGTATAAACTCCTTTGACTTTTACGTTTATTCAAAAGGAATCTTTTTTATACGAAGCGTTTTGCTAAACGACAAAAGGGAATGTTTTTCTTTCCATACTTATGCGGCGACAATGACTTCTCCGCCGCCGTGACCATTATTTGAGTTCCGCCTTCCTCTAAAGCCATCATTTTTTTAATGAAAAATAAATACAAAGTTTTAACTTTATTTTATTTTGGTATTGAAAATGGTTTTGAAAGCGTTTTTATTATATCAATGTGTTGTATTGATATCTTGTGATTGAAATGTGGAAATGTTATGTTTCCTTTATGCATGTTTTATGTGATACGATTATGTTATGGTTTATGATATGTTTAAACCTATTCATATGAGGAATGCATTAGACTTAATAAGTGACGGGTGGAGCCTGCTATAGCTCCTCGATGCATTGGTAGGTCTCATTAGACAAACTAGTGTCTTGGCACAAGGCCATGACAAAATCTTATTTGTGGTCTTGGCACGAGGCCTTGGCTACGTGGTTATGATAGTCTGGCATAATGCATTCTATCATTATGAAAGTGGTTATTGATATTGCATGTGATTATTCGACCAGTAGAATATTCATGTGAAGAAGTGAATGGCATTATCTCATTTTACTTTTGCCATATTATGCTGAAGTTCAAGTTTAAAAGGATTTTGTTTTAGTTATACATTTCCTTAAATTTTTATGTTTATTTATGAAAGCTTCCGCTATATTGTTAACCTTACTGAGCATCTGAGCTCACCCCTTTCAATGTTTTAATATTTTCCAGGATGTGAAGAAGTATTTTATGAATGACCTGCAGGGATAGTCAGAACTGCATATGAGTGTGGACTATGGAGACTTTGTTATTGTATTTTTTCACTTTATGATGTAATGTAACGTTTACGAATGTATCTAGTGTTTCCAAGGCTACTAAACTAATCGGTCTTTCGAGACTTGATATTTTGTGATCATGCCAATGTTACGAAGTAACGCACCGGCTCTGGGTAGCTGGGGTCGGGGCGTTACAAAGTCACTAGTGCAGAAAACGTTTTTTACGTCGGTTATTTTTAATTTTTTACGTTGGTTATTTTTAATTTTTTACACCGGTTTCTAGACGACGTTAATACGTGTGAGGTTATAAATAAGGTTTTTGACGCCGGTTATTTAAAAACCGACGTCAAAAAGCATAAAATCGCGATGTTTATCACGTCGGTTATTTTAGAACCGATGTGATAAAGGGCCTAGAGAATGGTTTATCACGTCAGTTATGTTAGAACCGACGTGATAAAAGGCCTGGAGAATGGTTTATCACGTCGGTTATCGAAGAACCGACGTGATAAACTGGGGTGAGGGTGGTTTATCACGTCCGTTCTATAAGAACCGACGTGATAAACCGGGCTGAGCGTGGTTTATCACGTCGGTTCATATAAAACCAACGTGAAAAACTGGTGGGAGGGGGTTTATCACGTCGGTTAGTCAATAACCGACGTGATAAACCCTTGTCTAGGCCGTTTAGCACGTCCGTTATTCAATAACCAACGTGCTAAACCATTCTCCAGGCCCTTTATCACGTCGGTTATTAAATAACCGACGTGATAAACCATTATCCAGGCCTTTTATCACGTCGGTTATTAAATAACTGACGTGATAAACTAGTTTACAGGCCTTTTATGACGTCGGTTATGAAATAACCGACGTGATAAACTATTTTCCAGGCATTTTATCACGTCTGTTATTAAACAACTGACGTGATAAACCCAATTATTTTTTTTAAACAGAATGCAGTGATCTTCTCTCCACCAGAATCAACCAGAAAATAAATCAAGAAATCATACCACAAAAACAGAAGTACACCAAAAATAAGCATGTAAATAGATAACATATAAAACATACCCACTAGACAGAATCCACCCTCATTTATACCTCATGGACAGCCCTCCCCCACCCCGTTGGAGCCCTCACCCTCATGTATACCCCCTGGACAGCCCTCCCCCACCCCGTTGGAGCCCTCACCCTCATGTATACCCCCTGGACAGCCCTCCCCCACCCCATTAGAGCTCCCACCCTCATGTATACCCCTTGGAGAACCCTCCCCCACCCCATTGGAGCCCCCACCACACTCCTGGACTGCCCCCCGACCCCCGGACACCCCCAAACACCCCTCGACAACCCCCCACCTGCCTGAACAGCACCTCCTCACCCCCTCACCCCACTTGACAGCCCCCACCACACCCCTGGACAACCCCCCCACCCCTGGACAGCACTCGCACACCCCTGGACCGCTTTCCCACACCCCTGGACATCCCTGCCACCCCTCCCCCACAGACCCAAATCCATACCAGAGGAACCATAAAAAGTAGACCAAAACAAGAAGTAGAGCAAAATTAAACATTCACTTACATAACATTCAAAACTTTCACTATCAACTTCAAAAAAAAATAAATCAAACCTAAACAACTACCAAATAGACAATTAAAACGACAATATTCAAAATTACATTTTACAATACAAACAACTAAAATTCAATCAAACCTGTAAAATAATTTGACCACTCCACTTGTACGTGTTTGATGTCTTAAACAGTATAGGGTTGAGGGTCATCAAAAAGCTACAAATGAAAAAGAAGATAGTTTACGTGTATAATGAATAAATCAAATTGAAATATGATGGAAAAGTTTAAGAGGAAATCGTACCAGGTCAAAATTCACAATTGTCCCAGTTGTTATTATTTCATACATAAATCATAACATATAATATCCGCATTCGATGAGGCCTTGTTGTTCATGACAATTCTGTTTTGAATGAGTGTAAATTCAATATATTATTTTTATGTAATAAATCAAAAAGTACAAATTATAAATGGAAATTTACCTTCGCTTTTACATATTTGATCTTTGTATTTCTTTTCTTTGTGTTTTTTCAAAAGTAGGCCCATGCACTGTTAGAAAAATAATACGAATGGGTTAAATTTAAAATTTATTATAATATATAAAACTATTGAAAAATTTAAACTTTCTTTTCCAATATATTCTTAAAACTTGCCTGCACATCACCATGAACAGAGCATATCCAATAAAGAGCTTTCTCCCTTGGGAAAAAAATCCCTAACATCCAATGATTACTGATAAAAGGAAATTTAATGTTAGTGGTTTTTTATGTTAAAAGATAATTAACTATTTGAGCGAAATGTGTTTCATACCTCTCACAAAAAGGCATCATCCAACATTGTTGGATTATATTCTTTTCAAATCTTTCAGCAATATAAACCATTCATTGTTCCTCAGTCAATGCACATGCTTCAGGGGAAATCAATTGCGGGTCCATGAATCCATATACTTGTGTCAGTTCATTCCTCTCACAACTTCTATAAAGATACCTAATACAAAACATATATAAGTATACATTTTTAATAAATATAACGCAGGGAAATGGTGTTAAGACTTACATGGAAGAAATTTGCACCACGTTGATGCCCAACTTATCTCCAGTAACAAGCTCCATGATATCAGATTTCGTAATCCCCACAGTTATTTCACGTCCACAAACATGAGATTCCATTGGAAACTCATAAAAACCCAACAACAAATGTGAATATCTTGACAATCTGTCAAGACCACTGGAATCTGTATCTGATTTCATAGCCTGTTGTCTTTGTTGTTGTCTATACAGTATTTCTTTACCTTTGAAGTATTCCTGTGAAAAAAAATTGAGAATTATAGTAGTTATCAAATGATAAAACAACTTTAATAAAAAAATAAAATAAAAGATATAACATTCATACCTCTATGGTAATGAGTCGACGAAGTCTGGATGGCCAAACTAAAAAATGGCCGATACTCTGTCCAACTGTCGCCACCTCATCTGTAGGTATTGGTACCCTAGCTGATCTATCAATAATATCCTGTACAGTGACCCTCTGATTCTCTACCTCTAATTGTTGATGATGAACTGTATCTCCTATACAATATACCAACCCGTATGCTACTATATGATGTTGAGAATCATCAACATACAACTCGCAATATGTAGGAAACTGCGGCGGAGGCATTGGATAAAAAATGGGGTCCGCAGGCTGAGGTGGGGGAGTGGGAGCTACTGGCGGAGGTGGAGGATAAATAATGGGGTATGCAGGGGGAGGTGGAGGAGTTGGAGCTGCAGTCTGAAATTGTCTTTTCATTTCTGCAAACATAGACTGCACCGAATCTCTAATCTTGTCTTCCATCTTCGCATTAATATTTTGAACTTCAGCCTCCAAGGATTCTATTTTTTTATAAACCCCCTCAATGTTAGAAGTTGAAGAACGTGGAAACACTTTTCTTACCGATACACCTGTCGGATATCCTCTTACACGACCAGGATGTTCGGGCCTTCCCAATGCTGCAAATAAAATATCTTTCCTCCCAGTATCTGTAAATGTCCCCTCTGAACTTTGCTCCTCAAGAGAGTCCTATATTAATTAATTGAACATTTCTGTAATGATTGAAACTTATATGAAGAAAAAAGTTAACTTAAATAAATTAAATAGATATCTTACAATCCTCTCAGCTACGATTCTCGATTCTTCCGAATGATATTGCCCTTTTTTTCCCTTCCGAGCTCTCTTCCATTTTTCATGTCTAGGTGGAGTGGATGGAGGGGCCACCTCTCCAGAGCTTAAAGACTCAGCTCTTAGTTGTTGAAATTTTTCCACTATCATTTTTTCTTCCAATAATTTATACCCTCCCCGAGAAAACTATGAGGGTATACATTTTTAGATTGGATCTCCTGATGACCTTTCCTTGTTTGCTGTAATTTAAGAATAAGAAATCATTAACAAAACATTAATAAAATCATTTATATAAGAAAGTATATAAAAGTTTACATTGCCCTTACCAGAAATGACTCTTTTTTTCTACTTTCAAAAAACTGTCTCCATGTGTCTTCATCTATAAAAGGATATATACGACATGGATTGTCATGACTCCTATGACCATAAATGAAATCAGATGTGAGGGTTGATTTGAAATCCCTCCATCTCCTGGCATCCAACGATAAGCATTTCTTCCTGACTCCTCCAGTGTCAGGAATATCAAATGTTATCTGATAAAGAAGAGGTTAAACATATTATATATACCAGAAACATTAAAAGAATGGTCAAACAATGACAAAAGATCTTACCAAAATCGTCTCCCACAACTGAGAGATAACCGCTTTATCCACACCTCTCCAATCATCATACAGAATGTTTACTTTGGTCTTAGCCTGAGTTGCAACAAAACTCTTAAAATCGTTGGCATTCGGACCTCTAGGAATAGCATCATCATCAAACTCAACTACTATCCTCTGATCCTGCGTACGGGCAAGTGATAATTTTGGTAAACGTGTGCAACCACGTTTACCAACCTTTGAACACTTTGTCGTAATAGGAGCATGTGAATGTTCATCCCCAGAGGTATGACCAGCAATATGCTCCTCCCCAGAATCATGTGGTTGATCATCTGAATGATCTGTCATTATCCTTCAAATAAAAAAAACAAACGTCAGTTCACAAATACACAAATTCAAATATTTTAATACTACTGTAATCAGAAAATAGAAAAGTGTACTAGGATACATAATAGTAAACATTGGTAATATGGTAAGCATGTTAAACAATGGTAATGATGTCAAAGATGGTCAAGATGGTCAAGATGGTAAAAAATGGAAAAAATGGTAAACCTGGTAAACATTGTAAACATGGTAAAGTAATTGTCAGTGAACAAAAATAAGCATTTTAAAATTCATGTAATGGTTATAAACTGTTGGGTCATAGAGCATTTCTTTCTGTCTGGGTTCCACCGGCTGGCCGGTGGGCAAGAACCGGTTGGCCGGTGCCCATACCGGTTGGAAGGTGGTCATCCACCGGTTGGCTGGTGTCACCAGGCAGTGGGCAAGCCTACTGCCTTTCCCTCCGGCTGGCCGGTGGGCATGAACCGGTTGGCCGATGCCCATACCGGCTGGCCGGTGCGCTAACACCGACTGACCGGTGGCTCTGCAGAAAGCAATGCTTCTTCCAGAGACCACCAGCTGGCCGGTGGGAATCCACCGGTTGGCCGGTAGACTCAGAGAGTCAATATCATCCTTCTTGGGCTAACTCCTGGGAAACCTTTTTCCTAGCATCAAAACACTTGAAAACAAGTTAGAACACGATGAGAGTGATTGTGATCATTAAAATCCAAGAGAGAGGGGTACAACAATAAACATGATAAAGTAAACTAAACAAACTTAAAACAAACAATAACATATACTTATTTTATTTTAAAACATGTTTTAATAAATAAAAAACATACAATATCTAACATTTATGGAAAAAATAAATGTAAACAAGAAATAAACATATGTTACCTGTAATTTTAGGAATGTACAGATGGATTGTTTTCCCAAATTCCTTCGTCGTGATCGTTCCTTATGGCACAAACTATGTCTTCAACATGATCGTCATTATGTTCTGTTAATATTTCCATTGAAGTAGGGATCTCACATAAATCAGCATATTCATCAAGTTCATCCTCACCAACATATTGTTTTTTTCCTTGTAAAACAACAGCCCACTGCATATCTGATTGATCTACTACATAAAAAATTTGTTTTCCATGTGTTGCCATTATAAAAGAATTAGTTGTGTCTTCCAATCTATTCAGATTAACAAGTGTCATTTCAAATTCATCGTGTCTGACACTGTTGTTACCATTAAACCATTTACAGTTAAAAACGGGAACTTTAATTTTAAAGTAATCAACCTCCCATATGTCTTCAATCACTCCATAATATGCATTTGATGCAGAAATTGGGTTTTTGTCCTTAGCACTCAAAAAATGCATTTCTTCTGCAAACACCAATACACCACTATTCTGAACCACAATTCTGTTGTCCTGAGCTTTTGTATGAAATGTATAACCATTAATGTCATAACCAGACCACGTTATCACATTTAAACATGGACCACCCACTATCCATTTTAATGTCTCTGATACATCTGATCTACCAAGCAAAGTCTTTTTAATCCATGACAAAAACGTTTTGTTGTGCTCATTCAAAATCCACATTTCTTTCTTCTTTGGATGACATTGTTTCAACTCATTAATGTGTAATGTGATATATGGTTGAGCATCAGCTATGTTCTTCAAGATGTATGATTCTAACTTCTTCATCTGTTCAGCTGACAATGATTTGACTTTCAAGCCGCGAATCCCATTTCCCTCATTATTAACTCGTTCATGGTGAGATGGAGGCAAACCTATGTGTTGCGCCGCAGCCAAGTAGCTCGTACAAAACTCGGCTACCTCCTCAGAAATATACTTTTCAATAATGGAGGCTTCAGGTCGATAGAGATTTTTAACATACCCCTTTAATATTTTCATATAACATTCAAAAGGATACATCCAACGAAGATATACAGGTCCACAAAGCTTTATTTGTCGAACCAGATAAATCATTAAATGGACCGTTATATCAAAAAAAGGTGGAGGAAAATACATTTCCAATTGACAAAGTATTAAAATTTCATCCTTTTCCAAAATGTTCAAAGCATTCACATCAATCGCCTTGTTACAAATTGAATTTAAAAAATAACACAACTTCATTATAGTCTTTCTGACACGAATGGGAAATATTCCACGCAATGCAACTGGTAGAATTTGTTGCATCATGACGTGACAATCATGTGATTTCATACCTATCAACTTCAAGTCCTTCATTGAGATAAAAAATTTTACATTAGAAGAATAACCTTGAGGCACTTTGGTATCATGAATACACTGACAGAAGCTAATTATCTCCCTCTTCGATAATGTATGACAAGACGGGGGAAGAAATGTTCATCTTCCTTTAGGAGTGGGAGCTAACTCCAAATGTATTCCCATTGATAGTAAGTCTAATCTTGCATTCAACCCATCTTTAGTCTTTCCTTTAATATCTAACAATGTTCCAATCAAAGAATCACAGATATTCTTCTCCACGTGCATGACATAAATATTATGTTTAACTTCATGATACCTCCAATATGGTAGCTCAAAAAATATTGACCTTTTCTTCCAAATATGTCTATCATTACCAGATTTCTGTGACTTTCCCAATGTCACGTCAAGGTTTTTCACCCTCTCAAAATACAGATCATGGGATAAAGGTTTTGGAGCAGTATCAAATTCTTGTGAGCCATTAAATGCCTTTTTTAGTCTTCTATAAGGGTGTTCCATAGACAAAAACTTTCGATGACCCATGTACACTGTTTGCCTCCCATGATGCAATTGACAATAGGACGTCTGTTGTTCGCAAATTGGACATGCTTTATGCCCTTTAACACTGTATCCAGACAAATTTCCATACACTGGGAAGTAATTTATAGTGAACAGAAGCACTGCATGCAGTTGAAAATATTCCATTTTATAAGAATCATACACCCTAATACCATCATCCCATAACAGTTTCAAATCATCAATCAACGGTGACAAGTAAACATCAATATAATTACCGGGTTGCTTTGGACCCGAGATAATTGTACTCAACATGACATATTTGCGCTTCATACAAACTTCAGGAGAGAGGTTGTAAATTACCAATAAAACAAGCCATGAACTATGTGTGCTACTGAGTGTTCGGTATGGATTCATTCCATCTGTGCACAACCCTAGTCTGAGATTTCTTATTTCATTTCCAAATGTAGAATACTGCGCATCAATTTTCTTCCATTGTGGACAATCAGCTGGATGATGTATTTTTCCATCACATACCCGCTCTTCAGCATGTCATCTTAATCTTTTTGCATCATGTGAATTAGCAAATAAACGTTTGAAACGATTAATTATAGGAAGATACCAAAATACCTTTGAAGGGAGATTTGTAATCTCTACATCACCCTGTGATTTTTCTTTCACCTTATACCGTGATGTCCCACATTGTGGACACTCTGACATAAATTCATATTCCTTCCTATATATAATGCATTCATTCGGACAGGCATGTATTTTCTTGTATCACAATCCCATCGGGCATAATATTTTCTTGGCATTGTAATGTGAATCTGGAAGATCGTTATCTTTTGGAAGAATGTCTTTCATCAATTGTAGCAGCTCTGTAAAACTTTTGTCACTCCATCCATGCTTCGCCTTTAGGTTAATCAATCTTAACACCGCTGACAGAACCGTAAAATCTGTACAATCGGGATATAATGGTTTTTCAGCATCACCATATAGACGTGAAACTGTCGGTTCTATCTCAATTTGTTCTGCTACAATATCGCGAATCATTTCTTCAATTCCATCGGAGTTACCATCTTGCGAATCATCATCATCAGTGACATTCCGTCCAGTTTCACCATGCCAAATCCAAGGGCTGTAACTCGGATTAAAACCATGACATATCAGATGATCTTTTATCTCTCTACTTTTTAACTTCTTCATATTCAAACATTTCAGGCATGGACAGAAAAAAATGTCACTACATGGAACATTTCATTTTGAAAATTCCAAAAAGGCATCAACACCTTCCTCAAATTCATTGCTCATTCGATGTGCCGTAATCCAACTTCGACTCATTATTACCTATAACAAATATCAACAAAAAATATATTTTTTTAAGATAAGACAAAACATGTTTATATGAAAAAAATCATAATTTGAATGTAAAACAATTTAAAATATAAAACAAATCTTGAAAGTAGTAGTAGTTTTCATATGTACCCAACACCAAATAGCTGTACATCGTAAGTGTCATGTTAAAAATATGAATATAGACCATTTGTTTTATGTTTAATAATATTGTCATATTATCTGATCATTCTGATTATATATTAGAATTACTATATCCTTTTGATCCGATATATAATCTATGGACATTAATATTTCTTTAGAAAAAGTAATGTTAATATCATGGTAATGTAAAAAAAAGAATATGTCGAACTATATATATGTAATACCAATAAAAAAATACATATGTGTTTGGCCTGGTTTTCACACATAAATCAACTCATCTCACAGATTAAATTTTTCAATCATCCTACATAATACTTATTTTTATAACTTAGGGAATGAAAATAATAATGTTGCTGGAATAATGGAACGTTACAGTACCACCCATTATTTTTCAGATTTTGCTGAAGCTAATCCACAATGTTTTAATAATCATTTGTGAGTTGAATGTTGCGAGTTTAATGAACATAATAACCATTTGCAATAAAAAAATTCCACGAGATTCAAAAACGAACGAAAAGCACATCAAGAATCGAAACAAAAACAAACGAAATAAATTCGTGGAAGGCTTACTTGAATGTCGCGAGTTGAGATGATAGATCCGAGAGTAGTGAAGAAGATAAAAAATGAAGCCAAAATGAGTGTAATGCAGGCGATCGACGAGCCGATTAGAGTTTACCGCGCGAGAGAGAGACGAGCCGACGACTGTCAATCGAAAAAACCGTAAATGACAGAACACATGCATTAATTTTTTTAAATGCTTTATAACGTCAGTTATTATATAACCGTCGTTATAAACTATTTTTAAGCTTTTTTACATCGGTTATTTTCTAACCGACGTAAAAAACACCGCGCTTTGGTTTTTTACGTCGGTTATTTGATAACCGACGTAAAAAACGCGGTTTTTTTACGTCGGTTACAAAATAAACGACGTAAAAAACCCCCTGTGCATTGATTTGTTACGTCGGTTATCAAATAACCGACCTAAAAACCCAACAGGCGGGATTTGTATCGTCGGTTATTAAAATAACCGACGTGAAAAATCTACTCGCCGCATTGTTACGTCGGTTATATATAACCGACGTAAAAAATGGTGACGTAAAAAACAATTTCTGCACTAGTGAGTATAAGTATAGATTATTGTCTTATAATTATGGTAATGATATTAGATTAAACCTAAGATGTTAGATATTGAAGTTACTCCCCATTGATTATGATTTTCGTATCTCACACTATTCTGTTTGGGTTTTAGAAAATGGCTAGAAACAAGATGATTCACAATAATGGAGGATATGATGGACAATGGAATGATATTTTTCATGAGAAACCAAACGAAATTGGATTTGGAAGTCCAAACTTCATTATTATGCTGAATCAGCAATCTCATAATATGATCAATAAACTCAAATTTGGTAAGTTTCCTGACTCGGCTAATAAGAGAAAGATGAAGTTTCATGATGATCATAGAGTAATGAATGTTCAATTTCTCCTATGTAAATCATATGGGAAGAGGCATCAAGGAGAACATTTCAAAGGAACTAGAAGATGCTTTGGGTGTGGAAAAGAAGGACACAAAGCTAGTAAGTGCAAAGGAAATGGTTTAGTTAATACAATGGATGAGGATAATGGTATTGCTACGACATCAACAATGGTTAAATGTTTTAAATGTGGAATGTACGGTCATTATGCAACCCAATTCCCTAAGGTAAAGTCTCATGAAGAAAATCAGGATGGTCGTATGGGTAGTATTTATGGTGATGATGATGAAGAGACTACAAATGATATGTGAGATGAAGGAATTGTTGAAGATCGGTCAATGGTTTAAGAAGGTAGTGGAATGATTACATGTTTATCAAGTGTAATGTTGTAATCTCATGGTACTATTGAATAAAGAGACATCTAAGGATTGTTACACTATTGTATTTCCTTATGTTTTGAAAGTATATGATGAATGGTACCAGTGACCATGAAAGGTTATTCAGATATTTTTGAAAAGTAGATGATATGCGCATAATGAAGGGATATGAAGAAAATTAAATATTTGATAGTATTCATGAGCTCATGACTGATATAAGGACTAAGTGATATTATGGTTTGAGTATATAGAATTTTTGGGATTTTGGTATGTGGAAAGTGTTAAAATTTAACAACATATATGTTTTCACTAAGGTTCAATGGGTATTCATTCTTGAAGAGAATACATGATTAAGGTATTCACATGTTTGTAATTTGACCAACAAGATATATCTTATAATATATGGGGGATAAATGATGGAATTCACGTGATTTTTACAAGACATTTCAAGTAATCATTTTCTATATACTATGAGCATGGACCGAAGTATCTCAGATAAGCCTAAATATTGGAATGGATTATATTGGACATATGTTATTATTGTTTAAGAATAGAAATTTTTTCGATATTATTGATGGGATGTTATAGTAATATAGTTTTAGAAAAAGGACAACCTGCAGGACGGGCGACATCCCATCGCATTAGACAAGGCATGGGGAATCGAACCCACAACTGAAGTGCATCTAGCCTTTATCGCCTACCACTTCCCTACATGAAGTCCCTATTTAGTAGAAACTAGTTTTATTATATTATGCAGTATGATATATGAAGTATAAGTCCATTTTAGGAACTATATATGATTAATCTCACAATAGATGGACTTATGTATTTTTTATAACATTTCTAACCTTTTATTTGAGACAGATGGAATGACCCATCATTCTATCACATGATCTGCTAACACTTCACGAATGACAAATTCAATATCATTTCTTTAAGAGATGAAGTGAAAATTGTCCAAAGAACGACCAACGGTGAGATTGTACCAAAATCACGAAAGTATTTCTTCTATTTCCAATTTCATTAACTTTAGGGACATGTTCTTGAAAACCAAAAATGATGTCCTAGTGCCCTATTATCCGATGAATTAGATGGTACCTTAGATCATCAAAAATCTATGGCTTTTTGATTGATGGTTTTTTCATAGCCATGTTCTCTACCACTCTCTAACAGAACATGATGTATATATTTTTCTTCCATATCCTTATTTTCACCTATGTTCTCCTATATGGAAACCCAGTGATGAGTTAATTTGGGTAATTGTTAAATTTCATACTTTATTTCTAAAAACTAAGTTTTAGTATTCCTTTTTACGATGTGGGTTTCTATAAATAGTAAACGATTTATAACCCAGACGAATTTTGAGGGCGAAATTCATTCTAAGGAGGGTAGAATGTAACACCATGAGATTTTATGAAAAATATTCTTTTAATTTCGTTGATGTCTTGTGTTGTACGCTAAACCAAAGGGAGATTGCACTACATGCAACCTTGTCTGGGCTTGCATTACACGCAATCACGACTTTCCTCGATAGCGTGTGTTGTATGAAATATCTGATTTCACTAAAAAATGATATATGGTTATAATATTATTAAGAACTAGACATTATGAATAGTATTAACTAAATTTCAAATGTTATAACATTATTATTTCATCATACAAATTTTCTAGAACATGGTATGTAAACAAAATAAATTTTTCGGGTAAAATAAGTATTTTTCAAAACATGCAGTTTTGCCACCTTTTAATGGCGCACCCACATTAAATATTGTTTTTAACATGTATATATGTTTGATTTGACAAAATAAAATTTTTCTTTGGAATCAGGTTATAAAAATTTACTTTGGATGAATTTTTCTTATTATTCTGATAACTTTCATATTTTAATGTATAGTAAAAAACACACAATATTTTAATTCAAATCAACTTTTTTCATCGCAATAATTTATATGGTTATATTATATTTTTAATTGGGTTTCAAGTATTATTAGATTATATTTTTACCATTTAATCCAATGTTGGTAATTGGAATTAATTTCACATTGAAATTGGATATAAACAAGTATCAATCTTTTGACAATTATTGTTTCTTAAAAAAACACGCTATTTGTTTTGATAACGGGAATTAAATATAAAATTAATTAATTACACTTATATGTTATGAATTTGGCAAAATAGTTATCAATTTTGTATTCTGAATATCAAATAATGCTTAGGGTAAATTTTTTGTATTTTTCTGAAAAACTGCAATTTTCAATGAATAGTGAAACCACTTAGTGGTAGTAAAAAAACAGACTTTTTCATTTAAATGAAATTTTACCACTTCTATGAATTGAATTTCGAAAATCTGAGAAACACGGTTAATATCAAGTACTAAAATGTGGTTCAATGAGATGAAAATAATTTTTTGTGAATAGTAACTTTTAAATTTTTTTAGCATGGTTAAAAGTATATAGGGTAATTATGGGTAAAAATGATATTATTATTACCCTAACACATGTCCTAATTCTATTTGATAAGTTTAATTGGACCGAAAACAACATTAGGAATGAAACATGACCATTTAGGCCCACTTGAATTAGATTAGGATATTTATTGTTAATTTATTTAATGAAGGGTTAAAATAGTTAAAATCGACGTTTACTAACTAAATCATTATTAATATAGGGTTATACAGAAGATAAATTCTATTATAAATATTCATTAAAAATATAAAGGATTTCCTACATAATGGTATTTAATTTGTAATTTTAATACATTAAATAATTTAATTTATGTATGACAGAAAGATGAAGCAGGAATTATCTTATTAATGAAATATTGACATAATTGATGTTATAAATACCCAAATAAATGTAATTTGAAACTTTTTATGAATTAACATTAACATATAGGTTAATATGACATGTTAGTATTGATTTAAATAACTTTTTTTTGACTAATCATTATGTTATGAGTTTCACAAAAATCAATTACCAAATAGTGTCAAAATTGACACAAAATAGTTTTTAAAACAAATATTATATTATTAATTGTTATTTTATTCCTCAAAATCTACGGATCATCCCAATGACTTAGATACAGTTATATATATTAATAATAAACAACTTGGGGGTTCTTTTGTCTTATCATAGTAAGTTTATTAACCGTATTGTGTAAGAAAACAAGAAGACACAGTAAATGTAAAATTATTTTTCTTATGGTTAAATCTAAATGATAAGGTTAAAATAGAAACCTAAACTTTTCTAAATTCAATTTGATGAGATTAGTTCGACCCATAACCATATTATCTTCAAAATAAATCAATTTTGAGCTATAAAAAACCGAATATGACATTATAATAAAATAATATTTTTAGTTTTTCCTAAGGTGCTCCTCTCCTCCCTTAAAAAGGGTACCTCCTCTCTCTCTTCCTCACACCACTTTGAGCCTTAAATATCAATAATAACCAGAAAAATTCTCTTCTCCACTTCCCTATAAACATCCTAGATGTCCTGATATTCTTCAATGAAAAATATTTGTTCCCTAAGAGGAGGTCTCAAAGAGGCGCTTCAAAGAAGAGGTAATGTCTGTTACCGATTCTTTCAACTTTATTTCTTCTTTCGCTTATTCTTCATTAGTTGTTTCATTATGAAGTAATAACATAAGTATCATTCATATACTGATATGTTATTATAATTATGAAACTACCATATTTCACCATCTATACATCCTACGGAAAACGAAATCACCGCGCATGCGTACGTACGGAATATCGTCTCCACGCCGTGGTGGAATCTATTTTCCACCACCACCTTACATGGATGGGTATAATGGTGAATGTAATAAATATATATGATTATTGTAAAGTGATATTGATTATTTAATATTATAAATACACTTTAATATAATTCCACGATCGTGGTAATGATATCATCGCTCATGCGTACGTATGGAATACCGTCTCCACGACGTGATTAGATTCACTCTCCATGATAACCATTAAAAATTGATTATAAAGTATATATATAATAATTAATAATAAAATATATGACATAATTATGCCACCAGATTTATATATTTATATATTTATTTCATCTACTTAATTCCATTAAATTCAATAAGGAAACGAAAACAGCGTTCATGCGTATGTACGGCCTACCGTCTACATGAACGGTGTATTTCTCTCCATTTATCAATCCATTATATATATGTATATTCTGAATATATATTATATATAAATCATGTTTTACATTCTTTATGTAAGTAATCATGATCTATTTATTCATATGAATAATTACAATTTAAAACACGAATGGCAAATGAAATGATTTTACCCAAAACGCAACTTTAACATGAATTTACAAAAGAACGGGTAATATAAAGTCATAAGTGTAACATATATGATGAATATGGTTATTTAATTAGTCAATGAAATTATTTAAATAATTATATAGGAGGTTCAGATCCATATGAAGCATATCGGACCTAAGGTAAGGGATAATTTTTCAAATATCATTTTTATCCATGATTGCTTATACCTAACTATTTACTAGTGTTATTGTTATCATCCATGTCCATGATTTCTAAAAGTGTTTTTATGTATGTTAAATGTCCTTTTACCCATTTTTACTTTACTACATTGTATGAAAGGAATCTTTCTTTTGTTTATGTTACGAGGTACTTTTTGAGTTTTCCGACAAAAGTACGAGGAGAATGTTTTTTTAACTTATACGGCACGAACAGATTTTTAAGGTTTTATAAGGCCATATTTTCATGAATATTCCTCCAAAAGATTTCATTCCTATATTCAAAAAAATTATTTTCTTTTAAAATTTCATGAAATTTTGTGAAAAGAGAATGATTTTTATGAAGAAAGGATATTTTCCTCATGAATTCATTTCAAGTGTTTTATCAATAGCATTTTTTCACCTAAGATGACATTATTTCATATGTGTATGTTTCAAGTATGATGTCTCTATGATTTACATGGTTTCAATTTTAGTATTATGAAATGATATCCATTTATTTTATATGGATTATGTGATGATGGGATGATTTTTATGAAACACATTTTATTTATTGGGTTATGTATGTTTATTTTCTGGCACAAGTAAGAATGATTTCATTATGAGATGGGTGGGACCTATATCTCCCTAAAATGAATTGGGTAAATATTTATATCTCATGATATAGACATGGCTGGAATGGTAATTTAATCTGGTTCATTATTACAGGACTGGAACGAGGAGTGAACTCGATTCAGAAAGGGACTTTGTCCACTAAGATGGTCTTGGCAGCAATGTCTTGGCTACTATGGAAATCATTACATGTTCTTAATGGATTCCACAATTACATGTTTTATTCCCATGCTATTTTATCATGATTTATGTTTCATTATGATATATTCCTTATGTACTTCCATCTTAATTTTGATGTTTAAACATTGTGTTCATGTATTTACGTTCAAATATATATGGTATGTTTTATTTTATCTAAGCTTGCCCTTACTAAGCATTTGAGGTCACCCTTTTTATGTTTTATTTTCACCCTGGATTAAAAGAAAGGTTTTAGGTAAGGAAACAAAAAGTGGTTGATCTTTATGGGAGATGTTGAAGGCCATTCACCACGATTAGAAGATTATGTTCCATGTTTCCAAAGAAACTAAACTATGATGGTCCTTGTGTGTCTGTTTTTGTTATGTATTAAGTATTCCGAATAAGTAATTTAATATCTATGTACGTCAAGCTTTGGGTCACTACACCAATAATCAATTACACCAATGATAAAATAATAGTCATAATATAATCATAAAAATATTTATAATTCTCATTTAATATAATGTTACTTCATTAAATAACATTTAAATAAATGTATCACAAATAATTATAAAAACACCCTTTAATCATACAATAAAATTAATACAATATTAATTATAAAATCCTTATTATTATTAAATATTTATTTTAAATTAAATAAAATAAAATAAAATCATTTCAAAAACCAGATAACTGCACAGCTGACCTGCATCATTTGACTACGCATGCACAACCCGATATCTATATTTAAAATGGTTTAATTAAATTAAACACAACTCCACGTTTATTCCTTATTTAATATTACCATTTTAAATTACCATTCTTCAATAGCACCCAAATAATCTTTATTTAATTAATTATCTCAACACAAATTAATTAAATAAAAACCTCACCTTCATAGTGATTAATTAAAATCTTATTGGCCTTTAATTTAATTAAATGAAACCCAAAAAAATACATTACTGTTATTATTCATAAAATAATAACATCCACAAAAAAAATCCAAATAATAATAATTGCATTATTATTATTATTATTTTTATTCAACAATAGATAAAACCCAACACCTCTTATTAAATAAAAACACTTCTTTATTAATTATGAAAATCCATATTTAATTAGACGTTTGATTGAGATATAAAAATGAATTATTGATTTATCATAAATATTATACTTCAATAACATCAAATAAAATTATTTTAACATAACATTTACACACCGTTTACTTAAAAACACTTCTTTATTCATTATTCTCTTAATAAAAATTTCATAATTAATTATGAAACTCACTATTCATTACAATATTGTTAATATTATAATTACTCTAACCCATAACGCATAATTTAATTTCTAAAATAATAATAATCATTACATTCATAAAAATAAATTAATAATAATATAATTATTATTATTTTTCAAACTATTGATAAAGCCAAAACCACTACTTAATAACAACACTTCATTAAATCTAAAACTCCTCATTTTACTATATGTTTCATTAAGAATCACTAAAACGTCATTAAATTATCATAAACAATACACTCTTTTAACATGGAAGTAAAATATCTACGAACCAAAATAATTTATGATAAAATAATAATAATACCAATAATAATAATAATAATAAAAATAATATTAATAATAATAATAATAACATTATTATTATTTGCACATTCCTCAATTTAATAATTAATAGTCCTCTAACAATTTTGAAACTCTTCATTTAAATAAAATGGTTTATTGATAAACCCATAATCCACATTAGTTTCATCAATTTTCATTTAATTAAATTCTAAAAATTATTTTAATTAAACCACCAAAAAAATAATAATAATAATAATAATGTCATTATTATTATAATTAAAACCTTATTTTAATTAATTAATTAAATTAAATAATTTATTAAATAGAGTAAACTGAACGTGTTGGAATGCAACATTGTGTTGCCCATGCAGAACCATTAATGTGGAATTTTCATAAATCTCTGTTCTTGAAAATCATCGAGACTCCTGCGAAAATTATCAGGTAATTACGCAAGTCCAAAAATGACATCTTTATGTGCTCCAATAATCAGAATAAAATTGCAAGGCTCGATTTAAAAAAAATGACATGTTGATAAAATGAAAAAAATTCAAAAACCATCGTATTTTATCCTGGTTCAATATCAACGAACTTTATAAGTGTTCAACTATATGAAAGATAAATTGGTCAGTTCTCCAGTGCTTATGCTTTCATAGGATGGGTTGATGTTCAAATTGTTTCGTGATGTTACCCATATAAGATTGGGGTGTGTGCTAATGCCGTAATGGAGAGTGATCTCATATGGTTCTAGGTAGTTACATCCCCATGAATTTAACAATTCCATCCATTCTTTTGAACCAGTATTATTCATGATGGATCTAAAGTAGTGGATACATTACGTCATTTTGTAGCACTTTGTGGACTTCACGGATCACAAGAACTAGAGGTACATATTTTCTAAGTAGTATTTCAACATTAGGGAGTAGAGATGGATGGAGTTTATCCAGTGTTTCAATTTTCAGATATCATACAACTTAGAAAATAAGTATATTTAGGCCAATGATTTGAAATGGTAGAAACAAATGGGAGTGGTTCATAAAATCTATATTAGCTTATAGTGAGATGAAGGAGTTTTATGGCTTGAAATTATATGTAAGAATGGATGGAGGGAAAGGACATCTAATATAGATTATGGTACAATATTCTCTAAGAAATAAGATGGGGGATTCTAAGTGGGGAGACTCAGAGACCTAGTTAATGTGTTATATCATTGAACATGGTGATGCTATGTAGGGATGGTCAGAGGATGATCCGAAACATATGTAGTTCAATGGGGAGCTATTAATTCCAGTGGAATTTTGTGAGAAATATCACCATGTGATTCATATCTCACCCCTAGAAGAACACCAAGTTGTTTACATGATATATCTGGGAATAAGGTAAATGTTCTGGTGGCCATGAACTGAGAAATGGGAGAGTCCATGTAAAAGTCCATAGTGCGCCTGTAAGTGAAGGGTCAACACCAGGTTCTCTTTGGTTTTTGTACCCCCTATAATCCTCGAGTGGAAGTGGTATGACATATAAATGGATTTTGTTATAGTGTTACCCATGACATATGAAGTATGTGATGCTATTTTGGTAGGTGGGGATCAATTGACGATATTGGCCTACGTCTTAGTAATTTAAGAGTCGATTGTAGTTGATTCCTTAACATGGAGTTATGTGGATGAGGTGGTATGGTTGCATGGAGTTCCAGGATAAATCATCTCAAATTAGGATACATTTTTTACCTCATGATTCTGTAGGTAATTTAAACTTGCATTTGGAACATAGGTATGCCTATGCCCTGCTCTCCAACCTTAGAATGATGATCAGACAAAGAGGACCATCCAAATATTGGGGGGCATGCTGTGGGATTTTTTTCGAGATAATAATTTGTCCTGGGTGTGATGTTTTTCTTGGTTAGAGTTTGATTATAATAATTTCTCTCACTCTTCCATTTTCATGGATCCATTTGAGGGAATATTCCAGATTCCATGTTCTTTCACACTTGTGTTGGATGGAAGATGGGGATCCAGCTGCCCTTGGTCCAGACATAGTGAAGCGTATGATAGAGAAGGTGATACATTTCTGTGAGAGGATGCATGTAGCACTAGACTAGAAGATGGCGTATGTATATAATAGGAGAATGCCCTCATAGAATAAATTTGGGGACCATGTACTCTTGAAGGATTCCCATGAACATAAGAAGATGAGGTGTGGCCAAGGGGGTAAGCTTTCTCCATAGTTCATCAGATATTTCAAGTTGATTGGTTGAGATGGAGAGGTGGCATATTATCTTGAATTTCCACCACATTTGGGTAGAATCCATAACATCTTACTTGTCATCCATCTTCTTTAGTATCTTCATGATATCTCTCATGTCATTTATTGGGGAGATATCGATATTGAGGACAATGCAATGTTCATAGAGTGACTGCTAGAGATCTAGTATCATTAAGAGATGGTTCTTTAAGGAAGGAACAATCATTTTTTACTGTGTTGTGGTGGTATTGTGGCCTCCAGTAGAGTACTTGTGAGTGATAGGTGTAGCTGAAATCATAGTATATGGAGATGCTTTGAGTTTTTCTCGTGTGTTTTTCTTGGGGATGTAATTCATGATCCTTGTTTTCTCTAGGATAAGTTTTTCCTTATTATGCAGCATATGATAAATACATGAAATATGATAAGGGAATGACCTAATATATAATGAAGATGCCTTAGTTCGGATGTGATTAACCCATTTGTGCGAGTCAGTGCCACCAAAAGTTAAAGTTATAGGGGAAAGAAAGTTTTTGATTCATAGGTTTGGAAAGTTTGACATTTGGTGCTTCTGTGGTATGTATTTTGGTTTTTAGGTCAAAAAATCATAGATGAGATATTATGGGATGTTGAGGTATGACTTCAATGGGGTGGTTTATCCTTGAGAGGTATCTTACACTGTGGTTTTATACACCCCTTTATCTTCTGTGTTTGGTTTATAATTCATGAGGTAGAGAATATTTTGAGAGGTATCTGATGTAATGGTCTGACCTCCACCATCTATTACATTATAAAAATATATTTTTTAGGGTTTTAGGGAGGAAATTGTAGATCATTTCATGAGTTTTCAAAATTTCCAGAATTTCTGTAGGTAAGTCACGATGTTGGTAGGTTGAGGTGACCTTAGGTCAAGGAGTGTCTAGGTCAAGGCATTGGTATGATGAGGTGTCATTAGGTTTAGGCATCGGTACGTCGACGGCATTAATGGTCTGAGGTGTCAATTGTTCTAATGAATCATTATATCGAGGTGTTGGTAGGATAGGGCATCAGAAGGTGAATGGTTTTGATAGGTCGAGGTTTGAGTATGTTGAGGTACTGGTTGTTTGAGGGGTCGGTAGGTTGAGGCATTGGTAGGTAGAAGTTGTCAGTAGGTCGAGGCATTGGTATTTAGAGGCTTTGGTAGGTCGGTGTGTCTCTAGTTTGAAGGCATCGACTATTCAATGCATCTGTATGTCAAGGAATAGGTTGTTCAAAGGGTTCGGTATGTCAAGTTGATGGTAGGTCGAGGCATCAATAAGTTGAGGAAATCTAGGAGTCTGTGTGTCGATGAGATAGGACACCAGTGAGCAAGGGCGTCATTGAGTCAGGGCGTCAGTGTGTCATGAATTGGAAGTTTTCATTGGTGTCCTATTATTTTGGATCCGCATCCGTAACTTAGAATTAGTGACTCGTAGTCGATGGCTAACTTTTAGTGTCTTGTTGTCAGTGACTCACTCATCAGTGATAGGTTTCATGTTTTCCATGTATTTCTAGTTTCACCACACTTCTGTTTCATCTAACATAATCTGAGTTTAATGCCTGGTTTTGGCATTTATAAATATGTTTAAAATGATATTTGACATATATTTAACATAATAAAGATATAGAATCAATTAAATAGTCCAACAATGTGGTCATGTTCATGATTCATCTTTAATGTCTCTTGAAACCATTTCCCAAAATTTTAATATAGGATCTGGATTTTTTCTGAAGGTGAGGACCTCTCTTCTACTTCTTCATGGTGTGCGGAGAACAATTCTTACCTGATGAGTCATGTTCCTAAGTTGTAGCCCCCTATTCGTGTTTCCTTGGAGTCTCCTACTAATGCGACCCCCTGTTTTGGCATAAGGAAGAGTCATGTTCCTATGATGTAGCCCCCTATTAGTGGTATTATTATGATCAGTAGTGATGATTCATGTTTATTTTGGATTCGATCACGAAATAACTATAAAATTTCATTATAATTAATCATGTATACAGATCTAATTTAAAAGGATTCCCCATGATCAAACTTGATTTTTCCTCACGTTGGATTATCAAACAGGAATTAATGATACTTTATTGGATAAATCCAATTACAATCATCTTGTTTTTCTATTGATGTTTGTTATATGGGACTTTTTATATTTTGTGACCTACGATCGTTATATGGTGGTGTTTTTGGTAGTACGCTCATATGAATTGGTGTCACGACCCATCCCAGTAGGTCCTGCGCCACGACTCCGCATGCCTGCCTCTAATTGGCCTAGAGATGGTTACTAGATTAGTGTTGGCATATTACTAACATGGGAGGAATTTCTTATGTACCTGTACACATGCATGAATATCCAAGACCAAAAATTCTGAAATGAAAAAATCACAATGAAACAAAATGCATGCATACATGTAAACCTAACAAAATAAAGTACGATGGATGGTAAATTACTGAAAGTAAAATGTGCCAGAATAAACGCCCTCCAAAAAAATAGACTACAAACCATAAAAGTCAATCATGTAAGGACAAAGAGGTAATGGGACAACTTCTCATAGCTATAGGAACACCTCAGCTAGTTGGGAACCCCAAAAGGCATTTCCATCCCTAGTCCGCCCTGGACTCCTTCAAACAACCACTCATCTGCATAAGACAAGACTCATGCATGAAAATCCCGTTCAGGGGTGAGTATAAAAATACTCATTAGATGACCCCAAAAACCTTGAAAAATACTCAAAAGAAAGGTACAATCAGCTCTACAAATTATATGTCTATGGATCATATAATAAGAGAACAAAAAATCTAGATATACTCTAATCCTAGACTAGTAGTCTAGAGACAAGACACAAAACTGTATACCCGTGTACGTGATTCGGTTTGAAAATTTCACGAATCACTCGTCCGAGATAACACACTCCATGAGACTAATTTCATTGATGTCTTCTGTGTAAGATATATTATTCTTCGGGAAATTCCATGAGAGATAGATACACTCATTTTGGGAAAACACACTCTTTTGTGGGGAATGATAATGATACACAGTTGAGGTTCACTGTCAGGGCCTGGGTGGATACCGCAAATCATCTGGATTCACGTACTCTGTAGAGGAACTATGCCATGTGGAAATAATCTTTTCCATACCTGGATATACCTAGATTCAATGATCGATAGATGATCTTGCTTCGGGCCTCTAAGAGGGATGCCTGACTCTTTCTCAGAATGTCATGCTGCTAGGATCATACATTAGTATACAGAAACTATACATGACCTTTAGGTGAATGAGAAGAAGGGGTACCAACCCAAATGAAACATGTCTAAGATAAGGTAGTTTGGAAGACCAATCTAAGTACTATGATGTTAACAGCGTGTAGTATTGTCATAGGTCATGTCTAATAAACCCTGGGGGTATCCCGTCTACAACGGGATGGACCGTAAGACTTGTCGTGTAGAAGAAGGATTAAACGATGTGTAAGAGAGTGACACTTTGTGATCCTCTATCTAGGGAAGACCCCCTGTACGCTGGTTTTGTGCTCGTATATAGCTTCAACACATGTGTTACAACATGTGTATCGGGAACATGGGGTAACCCATTCAATCACCCTAGATTGGCCGTGTGGTGGACTACAAGGGTGTGTACTCCAACCCGTGTCCGTGTATCCACTGGATACATGCCAAGTACTTCCTAGCCACCTATTTTATGAGGAATAGGGTCTCCACGACGTGTTCTTCATATAACATGCCGTGTGATCGCATCGTGCATCACATAACCCTAGCCGTCCTTGAGCTTGTACCACACGACGTGATCTTAGGAATCAACGCCATTTTCATTAGAAATTTCTAGAACCTCATGTTCTTCGTTAAGGGCCTCTTTAGATCCTCCAATGTCTGTTCTGGTGGTCTTCTCATCATGAAACGAACGTGTTGGGGTTTTCCAATCATCACGATGTCGATTTCCTCAGTTTTAGTTCTCTGATCCACCCTGAAAATGTGTTCTAATCCACCCGCACAAAGAACAATCGAAGTAAGAGAACTCTTGAACTGGGTCGATTTTTCTGTCTTAATCATCGTTGCACCTCTGTTAGGTCGTCAGAATGTTGAATCTATTACTTTGGATCGTTTCATTGAAAAATAGATGCACAATGATCTATTTTTAATAACCCCATGAAAAACGTGAAGAAAGAGAGGTAAAATGAATGAAGGAAAACAGTAAACAAAGAGAAAGAAAATGATGCCCTCCCATAAGAACACTCGATCCACGGATCACCATGTCGGTGGGTTGATCTGTGTTCATCATTTAATCCAATTACTGGGAAGAGAAGAAGTGAAATAACAACCCAAACCTTGATCTGGTTGAAGAACGAACATCGCGTCGTGTTCATTCACGGGGTCCATCGAATCATAGATGTGTTGATCGATCGCATCATCTGCCAATGAGTTCTCCTACAAAGCTACAAGATACCCTCCCACAGTTCATAGGGTTATGAGGCTAACAATGTGAACATGCTAGAAGATGGTATTAAAATGGATAAAATAGTTCATAGTGAAAAAAAACTTTTAAATATTATAAATAATTAATTTATAATATTTCCATTATAACATCCAAAAACTCACTCTTACAGCTGACCCAGGTTTATTTTTGTTAGCCCCCGCTAAAGGAAATGTCAATTATATTAAAGCAACAGTGCCCTCATATTTCTGATTTGGGAACCCATTAAAATATTATTCCATATTTTCAAGAAAATCGCTCACACAAGCTATTTAATGTTTAATTATTCTCAAAAAATTTATTCTTGACAGTTAGAGCCTCAAAATCTCAATATGTCGAACGTTATCGTCTCAAAATAATGCCATTTAATATTTGAAAATAATACATGGAATATATGATACATTACAACCAGGGTGGGAAGAGGATTTTGTTTTGTGAGAATGGTGTGGTATGTCTATGAAGCGAGGATGTGTTCTAGTGGTGGTTGTTGGTGGATTTGTGTATTAGCTGGTGTAAGAAGTGTTATGGAATCTCAAGTTAAGAGAATTATTGAATATGGAAAATATGTACCTGTTTTTTAGTTGTAATAAATCTGGGAAGTGGTTGGAATATAGGGAAATAGTAGTGGGTTGCGTCGGGATTTTATGTGTGTGTGTGTGATAAAATGGGATCCCTTACAATTAGTCCATATTTCCTTGTTTTTCATGGGTATTGGTTGGTATGGATGCTTCTTCATATAATGATTGTAGAGATTGGTATTTTTCCAGGTATGGATGGAAATAAATAAATGAATTATTTGGAAATGAGAACTGAGAATTGGTAAAATCAATAGGCTGAGGGTATGTTCTGATTTGGGGCTTGTAGTGAAGCGTCATTCAGGTAACCTTCATTTGTGGTAGTATGTGCATGTAGGGGATGCAGAAAAGATTTTTTGAGATGTATTTTTGTTTTTTTGGAATATCATAGTATAGGATGATTGTGTGTTACATATATGTAAGTACTTTTAGTTCCTTATGTTTTCAATACAACTCACACCCATGTGATGAACAATGTTCCGAACGACACAAATATTACGTATAAGGTTGTCGTTCCCCACATTCTAGTTGGAGGATGGATGGATGGTTGATAATGTTATCCTTCTCCATATTCTATGCTTTTAACATCTATGACTCATCAAGTAGGGTGTAATGGATTGAGTACTAATACCGAACATGTGGCATTGGTTGTGTGAGAGGGGGATTGTTTCCTATGTGTCATAAGGATGAGCACATGGTGTTTTCAAGTGATCTAGTTGTTTGTTGTGTCCTAGGGGTCTTTAATAATGATGCGATGTGGTGTGAAACTCAGATTTATGTAGGGAGGTTGTGATATTGGAGATTGTGTAAGATCATGGATGCATTACAACATTTCTGCTCCCGATTAGCCATTAATGATTGGGAAGTGGTGTGGGGAACCCAAATATCAATGTGCAGACTACATTACTTTATGTGACATGAAATATTTTGTGATCATGCCTTTGTGAGCTTGGGGTAGATAGTATACCTTTTTAGGTTCTTTTGAGTTTGTAGTATTTTCTCAGAGGTGCATTAGTAGGCTTCTCCCACTTGGGAATGGGTGAATTTATTTTTCTTCACTGAGTATAATTGAATGCTCACCCTTCGTATATGAAATTGTGTTCTAGTTTATATGGTTTTTACATGGTCTGGGATGGTCCTTACAAGGATGGAAATGGGGGTGGTTTTTTTGTCGCTAGGTAGATTCATTTTGGAACATACTTTAGAGTTTTCTTAGTATTTCTAGCAGTTATATGTAAACTAGAATATGGGATGGATTTTGGTATATATATATATATATATTTTCAATGTTGATACATATTATATACAATTCATGGATACTATCAAAAGGTTCAGTCCTCCCACATTCCTGAGATTTCAATACCCTTGGTTCGGGTAGCCACCCTAGGTCCTATTGGATGCTGGAATCGTGGTCATTATATATCTATCATCTTGAGGAGGGAAGGACTAGACATCATGCTATCCCTTCCATTAAATTATATTAGTAGTGGTGGGACAATAATCCTTCATCACTCTTATTTTTTGATATAATAAAAAAATATAAACCTTTATGAAGTACTGGGATCCTCATAGCTGATTGAAGAAGTCTTTAATCATTAGAATAAGATATTTCTTCATTGTGTTGATATTATTTATCTCTTATTAATCGATACACATCAAAATTAATTGATCATTTTTCATCACAATGATATCTCGTTCAGCCCAATGTGATGAACTAGGGAATATAAACCCCTCATTCAAATATAGTACATATTATTCTTTAAATCAACCAGTTTGTTAGAGTCTATCCTGTAGCGAAATTTTGAGATAGGAGCTTCTTTGGGTATAAGTTCTAATGAGAGATCGACCACATGATTTAGGGGACGTATATGTAAAAATTTAGAAAATAAATCATCATATTTCATAAATATGGGTATTTATTCATGGCTCATTCTTACCTTGGACACATCCATTTAGGAAAGATTTGATTCATAATCGTGTATTAGTACCCACACCATTGAGAGATTTTGAAAATGATATTTATCAACTTCCACTATTTTTTAAGGATAAAGGGATGGTTTAGAATATAAAAATATATTTCCTTTTAATATTTTTATATGAGTCTATATATAACGAGAACCAAAAATATTTTGAGTATTGTGTGAAATTACACCAAGTAAAGTTTTATGTTATTATATTGAATAATATACCATCATTCGCCAATATAAGAGTATTCCTACACATGGGATATAACGATTTCACCACTACTGTTTTCATAATGATATTTCAACATCGTGTTATTGGGGAATAATTTAAATAGATCTAGAAAAACATGTATGATATTAAGGGATACAATGATCTGGAATCAAATAATACCTTTTCATTCTTGAGTGAATATGATGTGTATCTTATGTGATTTCATTTTTGTTATATACATTAACAGTAGTTATTAAATAAGAATTACATTTATACTTTGGATATGGAGTCTGATGATGTTTGTACCCTCAATAATTCAAGGTTTAGTTCTCCTCCGCCAGCAATTGAAGCAATGAATTATAAGTGGTACATGAGAATGGATCCCTCCTTAACGCCATAATACAAGCCGAATTTTTTTTGTTTCTTTGGTATTAATGAGAACTTTTTCCTTATTTTCCTAACTTGAAATTTTTCCTTATTCCCTTGATGCAATTTATTCGATTCTTATATGCACATTTTTGAAATGTGGGAGTTTGGATCCACTTTCCCCCTTTGTGAGTTACATCACCAATAAGAAACTTCATTCTGCTCTTCTTCTCTCCATAACAATGGAATAATTCTACAAACTCTATAAAAACAATGTAGAGATCATTGTACACTTAATAATAATTCCAATAATCTAATATAACTAGATCTTTCTTACAGTTTGGATTTATATAACTAATAAGTCTACCTATACATTAAAGTGACCTCCAGTTCCATAAACATAGTGTGACTTTACCAAACAGAGTGAGAAAGGGGTAGTCAACAGAACTGATCTAAAGGAACCTGTGAGTTGCCCCTGGACTTTTTTAAAGGTAGTGTTCTTGGGACAGAATGACTATACCTAAACATTGTAATCCTTATCTAGTGAAGAATAGATGAATTAGGTATGACTGGAAACCTGTTGCTGTATGCCCTTTGGACGTACCCCTTAGTGTGAACCAAGTAAAAGTGATGTGTTGTCCTTATGCATGGGAATGTTTTAATTACTTTATATGTCCATCATAAATGTTTAATTATGTTCCCACCAACATGGGAATATGAACCAATAAACCAGAGAAAAAGCTGACACCCTGATTACAACCCCCCCCCCCCTCTAAGGCTGACCTAGGGTCCTTTAGAAATTACCAATTGGGGAAAAGTTGTGACAAATTATGAAATTATAGAATAAATATTTTTCATGTGTTTTAATATTAATTTATTATATTATATATATATATATATTATAAAATAATACTAGGTTAATTTACAAAAAAATTGAAAAACATATATTTCTTACAAAACTAGATTCTTATTATTTATATAGATTTATTTAAAATCTAGATATAAAAATTTTAGAATTTAAATTTATAGAAAATGATATATATTTTTAAATTAGTCATGCTCAAATAATATTATGATTTTTTTTTGAAAATTTATAAATTTTTTTTTTTTAATGAATAATGAAAAATACTGATTCTTGTTGGAATCATTATTTCCTTTTCAATTATTTATAAAATAAAATTATATTATTTCATTGTTTTAAATTTTAATTAGTTCACTTAAATATTAAAAAATATATTTTTTAGAATGAATTTTATACATTACATTCATACGATATATAATTTAATAATTAAAATGGGATTGTTTATATAAAACAACAATTTTCATCTCCTTTATTGATTTAAATTTTTATTATAAAATAAATTTAAAGAAATTAAATCCTCTAAAATGTATTCCATATATAAAATTAAGAGGAGAAATTTTTTAAATATTACCTTTTAATATGGGTCAATATGAATAAACACCGTAATTAATTATTGTTAATACATTTAAGGTAAAATGAGTTAAATTATGTATTAATTTATTTAATAAGACTAAATATTCTTTAATTTAGTATTTTTAATGGAGTAGTATTTTTTAGAATAATAATCCATTAATTAAAAATCTAACATTTTTCATTTAGATTTTATTTCTACAATTATAATATTTAAGTAAAAAAATGTGAAAAAATTCACTTTTATGCTTTCAAAATTTGTTAAATTTCATACTACGATAAAAAAACTTTTATTATGTTTTAAATGTATATATAAAATTTGAATGAATCAATTTTACCATAGTAACATATTTTCATGTTCTAATCATCATATAATTTAATTTGATGTGTTCTCAATTTGAAATAATGCGATTGAAAGTAGGTTAAAAATAAATTATTTGATAATAAACAATATATGTACTTATCTTATGTGATTGATAGTGTACAATGAATTTGAAATATATTTCTAAAATTTTAGGATTATGGGAATGGTTTATATTCATATTTTATTCTTTCATTTTATTTTTAATGTCTAATTTAATAAATATTTCACCAATTCAAATTAATTATATTTTATAAAAATTATTATTTTATTATAAGAAAAAAAATTCATAAAAATTTTATATTTCATAATAAGATTGAGATATGTAATAAAATATAATTTAGGGTATATTTATGGGGAACTCTAACTATTATAGTATATTACATGGCCTTGAAAGAGTAAAAAACATTGACTTCGACCGACATGTCAAATGGGATAACTATGGTTTAAATAAAAAGAGAGGATCAAAAATTGCAGACATGTCCAAATTTTATTGAATGAGTTATATTATATAATTTTTAATCTTATTATTTAATTATATCAATGTTTTATTCTTGAAAAGGAAAAAAAATATTAAATACTATTCCAAATTTAATGATGGCCCCACCCCTCACTTATAAGAATGAACATATTATCATATTATACACAAATAATTTGATTCATTTATATATGAAAATACCTTAACAAATCACAACCTAACATCCCTACCCACAATTAATTGTACTTATTTTTGAAATAATATAATCTATAGAGAGCATTATATTAAATGAAAATTATACTTTCCGAAGAATAGTTATTTTTATCCAAATGTTTTGGCTTTATTTTCCGATATACCACCTTCAAATTTCTAGAATAAATAGTGTAATAATAATAGAAAATTATTTAAAATACTAATATTTTCTTATGTAAATGGAAAAAACAGTATACATATCCTCTTTCATCAAATGAGAAATTAAATATTTGTTAGTTTGTACAACATACTATCACATCAAAAAACGCTGAAATTTTATTTCCATTACCAACAATAATGAATTATTATAATTATGATATAGTGAATATATTGTATATTAATGACATCATTATAATTCAATAAAGATAATATACATTGATTTTTTTTCATACATAAATTATGATAACATTTTTCGTGAATACTTTTGAACTACCACTTCACGAATAGATGTGATAATTTTTTCATGATGACACCTCATGACTATAATATATAATTGTATTCTAAAAAAAATTTATTATATTATTAATATAATCATAATTAGGAATTTTATAAAAATTCATTCCTTCTTTTCTTCTTGTTCACTGGAAAAATGTGATGTTAGTCATGCATGCGTATCACCTATTGTCTCCATGATTGCAAAGTATTTCATTATTCACAACCATAACACAATTAATGTTCTGAAAGAATAATTTATGTATAAAAAATGATAATTATTTATCTATTATTACTATTTATGTGATTTAATAATTAAAACATTGACAATACTCAAGGACGGACTCTGAGCCATACGATTTATGAAGACTCCGAGCCATCTCCATTCTCTTTTTGATTAACTTGATCTTCTCCATAGTCTCCTAGAAAAGGCTCGGTCCAAAAATTGAGGACTCACCCATTTGCACCCAGCATAGTGGAGAATGACACGACCACTCATAAAAGTGCTTCAAACAGAGCCATATGTATTCATGCCTGATAACTGTTTTTGGATTAAAACTCATCCATCGACAAGTGCTCTTCCCCAGAGCAACAAATATCCGTGACGCAAGCCCGCAACATATCCTACAAAGTTATTATTGTCCTCTCATATTGACGAACCATCTAAGGGTGATATGTGGTACTCATCGTCATCTTATTCTCAAGGATTAGTTGTAAGGATTTCTTTGAAACTATATGTAAACCTCTGATCTCTATCGGATACGATCAAAACTAGAACACCATGCATCTTTACCACCTCCCGGATATAGATTTTGGACATATCCTCCACCGTATCGGATTCCCGAATTGAATTGAAATGGGTCGACTTCGTTAGCTAATCCACTATCACAAAAATGGCATCTTGATTTCTAACCATTATTGGGAGACCATGGAAAAAATCCATCACTATTTTTTCCCACATCCAAATAAGGATTGGTAAAGACTCCAACATTCTCATTGGCCTCTGATGCTCTACCTTGACCTACTGGCAAGTCAAGCATCTCGAAACAAACCCAACCACTCTTATTCACATACCAAACCACCAGAACTAATCCTTCAATTATTTATTCATTTTCTGAATTCTAGGATGAAAATCCCACCTGGAATGATGATACACCAATAGAAGATCCTCCTGAAAAGAAACTAGTACAACCATCCGACTCCAAACACACAAAACTAAATCTCCATTCAGTCTCCAACTCCCAATGTTCTCCAAACCATTGGGAATCGACCTCATGGTCACACACATAGAATTAGATATCTGTGCCTCTTTAACTAGGCCATCCAAGTCGGGAATCAACAAAACCGGAATGAAGACCGCCCTATCACCATGTTCCTCACTTTCCAACTGCATGTCAGCTATAACCGACATCAACAGCCACTATTCTTATTCATGTTTTACCTCCTAAGAATATTCTTTTCTACTTAATGCATCTTCCACCAAATTTCCCAATCCCGTTGTGTACATCTAGTCAATATAAAACATTTGGAGATATTCCACCCATCTCTTTTACCTCAAATTCAAATCCCTTTGTGAGAAAATGTGCTTCAAGATCTTATGATATGTATATACCAGGAATTTCTCACTGAAGAGATAATGACGCAACACATTCAAAGAATGGACCACTACAGCCAATTCAAAAACATGAGATGGGTAGTTCTTCTCTTGCACCCCCATCTACCATGAGCTGTACACAACCACATGATTCCCTTTCATGAGAAAGCACCCCAACCCTGATCTGGATGCATCACAATACACCACGCACCCTTTTCCTATTTCTGGAAAAACCAATATTGGTGCTGATGTAAGGTGACCCATTAGGTCATCAAAATTTTTTATGACACTGCCCATCCAATTGAAATGGGACATTATTCCATGTCAAAGCTGCCATCGGCGAAGCCAATCATGAAAAATCAGGAAAATAACATCGATAATACCAAGTTAGACCAAGGAAGCTCAATATCTTGAAAACATTATTTTGTGGTTTCCACTAGATAAAAACCTCTATCTCTTACGTATCCACTAGGAAACCCCTTTAATAAATTACATGGGTACAAAAATGGACTTCCTGTATCCAAAATTCAAACTTTGACAAATTTTCATATAATCGATGAATCCTCTAGATCCCCAGCTCTGTCGCCATGTTCTGCACATTCTCCACCCAGGCCTTTCAATACACTCGAATATCACCCAAATATCACCTACATACACTGCCACAAATGAATCCAGGTATCTCTTAAATATCTGATTCATCATTTCCATGAACACCACTGGCGCATTCATTAGACCAAAAGGAATAACCACATCTTCATAATGGCCATATCTACTCATTAAATCTGTTTTAGGAATATCAGCCTTCCTCAATCGCAATTTATGATATCCAGACGTCAGGTCGATATTGGAGAACCACTGGGATCCTCTCAACAGGTCAAAAAAAATCATCAATTAGTGGAAGTTTATATATGTTCTTTATCATAACTTGGGTGTGTATATGATAATCAACATATAGGCTCAATGTTCCATCCACCTTTTTCACTAAATACATTGGCACTAACCACGGCGATGTGCTAGACTGGAGAAACCCTTTGTTTTCTAAATCTTCAAACTGGACATTTAATTAAAAAAATTCAGTAGGTTCCATTCGGTAAGACATACGTGAGATAGGACAGGTCCCTAAAAAGAGATCAATCGTAAACTCCACTTCTCTTATGGGAGGTAACGAAGAGAATTCTTCTGGAAAATTATCCATGAACTGATCCTCCTCTTCCAGAAAAACACTCTACTCATCACCCTCTATGAATTCCAATGACAAAAACAAAAACTAATATGATAATGTGCCCACTACTGGTGCCAAAAAACTGGTTGCACCCTGCCTTTCATGCATATCTTTTCTAAACAGATGTCTAACACCATTGTGTGTCATAAAATACACTATTTTCACATTATAGTCGATGTGGGAAATAAACACCCCCATCCAATCCAATCCCATGATTACATCAGACCCATCCATCTCAAGCACTGAGGAATTACACATTATATGAACCTCTCCCACAACGATACAATATGGTCAACATAAGTAGGCTCGATACTCTCTTTGACCCACAAGATTTTGAATTTTCAAAACCAATGGCATTATTTCTACCCTTAACCCCATCAACACAACCACACATGAATCAATAAATGACTATGAATAACCCATATCCAACATCACATGTATCACGTTAGAATTTAAAATAATAGTACCTCGCACCGTGGATGGTCTCGACTGATCATCTTGCACAACCTGCTTGGCTCCAAACAACGCCTTGGTTACCACACTCTACTCTTTATTGCCCTGCTGAGGAGTTTTGGTTTTCAAAGAATCACTATGATTGAATTTTCTCTACTGATGAGGGGTATTATTCTCTCCCCATCCCGCCAAAGCATACGAAATCTGTGATCCCTGTGGAGTGTCACACACACCCGATCAAGGATCATTCCATCAATAGCGCTGAAGATGCCCCATCTTCTTGCAATTGTGATATGCTTGAGGATGATCCATACAGTCCCCCTTGATGTGTGCCATAGAGCCACACTAAAAAAATATTAGTTTTCTCTGGGGATTTGGAAGAATATTTACTGATCATACCATCATATTATGTTCCATACTACCAAATGTGGAATGAGTTTACCTCCTATGCTTGAACCCAGTATTAGAGTTCCCACTATTCCCCATGAGTACCACCATGCTTCTTCCGCCCAGATCTCCCAACAGATCCCGCTCAGCCACGGATGCTCGATTCACACTTCTCAAAGCTTGGAAAGCTTTCACTATGCTCTGGAATAACTGCTCGTTCTTCTGGAGATCAGGTGCAACCACGTTGTCATTGGCCACTTCTAGTATGTATCCATGACACCTACCCAATTCAATTTCAATAAAAAAACCAACAACCATGAGTCTCACTTCCAGAGACATCAAGAATTCCAATTTCAAATAACATTACACAACAATATCACAACGAGGCTTTCGACCTTTTCACATTTACCATGTTTCACCATTTTTGAAAACCAACCCCTTTTCAAAATACCAAATTTATTCACATTACAATTTCACAAAATTGAAAAACCATTTCTCAATTCATCCCATAAATCATTATGCCCAATATGATATGCATACTAGAGGGAATTCATTTCTACCATATATGCCCTTCACATATCACTAGATACACCGATGATAATGAGATTTCCAATGCCTGTACATGGCTCCAAAACAATTATGTACCGAACTCCCTGGTTACTTGATTGTCAACTTAAAATGGTTAGCTATGTCCTCTTATGTTATACATTCCATGTTCCAACATTCCAACGCCTTTCTACCATCCCGACTCATGGAATATACCACAACGAATGTCAGAAACAAATATGAGAATCAACACCAAAGGATAAAACAAGATGATACCACATGTAACACCCCTCCCCTACCTCATTGGACAGATGAGGCGGTGCGGGTTACTAGGCCTTAAGCGATGTTCCCTAGGCACCAAAGGTTGGAAATAAATGCTGAGGGCATCAAGAAAAAGTGGGGAATGATTTTCCCTTATGAAGAAAACCCAACTCAACAAACCAACAACTAAATATGCATTCACTTTAAAATAGAACCACGTGATACTAACAATTCAATAACTAACCACAAAACCATTCAGCAAGACATGTCCAAAAAACATCAGAGTACATAGATGAAACTAATCAACAAAACACCACAATCCATGACACCACCACAACCCCACACCAAGATCCACGGTCCATGCTCCACAAAAAAACCACAGTGCACTATTAAAGGTGGGTGATGCCTTACCTTTTCCCATGTCATGGTACTCGACTTCTGCAAAGACACCCAAGTGCCAATGCAGGGTTTGAGTACAACTACAAAGTAGGATCTCCCCAACATACATACCCACACACACCACTAGGATAAAACAGTTACCACATTTATATAATAAATTTTATACATAGAAAAACCATGCTACCAATTGTTTATAAGCCAAACATGTTGTAAGTCAAACATGCCACATAAGGATGCGAAATCAACTATTCCACACAAGTTATCCAATTCAACCATGCCACAAACCGATTACCATTTTCATATTTCACTAACAATCCCCATCTACAAACATCACCATCAAAGAACACAACAAACTATGGTGGAACTTCCCATCTAACCCATTCATTACCAATCCACTCAAGTGGTACTTCCTACCCACTTGCTATTTATGGTGGTCCTTTCGTCCACTATCCAACACCATTTATTGCGGCACATCCTCGTCTACCCCATTCATTACCAATCCACTCAATTGGTAAATCCCACCCACATTCTATTGATGGTGGATCTTCCGTCATCTATCCAACACCTTTTATAGTGGAACTTCCTCATCCACCACATTTATTACCAATCCATTCAAGTGGTACTTCCCGACCACTTTCTATTAATGGATGCTCTTTCGTCTACTAGCTGTAACCTTTTATAGTGTCACTTCCTTTTCCACCCCATTCCTTACCAATACACTCAAGTGGTACTTCCCACCCATTTGCTATTGATGGTGGCTCATCCGTGAACTATCCATCGCCTTTTACAGTGAGACTTCCTGCCAAATACCACTCAAACAACACAAGCCATAACACTAAACAAACCAACAAGCACAAAGCACTAAGGCATTACAATAACCACACAACCATTTTCAACACAAGTCAATTCAATTCAATAAATCACCCATTTATTGAAAATATCCTTTAACTGTTTTCCATGCCAAACAACATTTCAATTAATCATATTTATTGAAATCCGTTTTTCAAAAACCATTTTTTTATAATAATCCAATACTGATTTTAAAATCAACAATTTAAAATCGCATAATAAATCCCCTTTATCATCAATAACCCATTTTCCCAAAAATACCCCATATCATCACCAAATGGATTTCCAACATGATTTTAACATCATTATCGCAATTAATTTCAAGAAAAAAAAATAATTGATACCAAAAACCAGTCGTTCTAACCCAGTGGAGTCGAGAGAGAACCCACCAACATAGAGGGTTCCTGCGAAATCATCCCACAAGAAACCACACCCCAATTCGGGAAAACGCTTCACAAAAACAGCTGATGATATCCTTCCCTATCATCCTAAAGCCATAAATTCAAAACCCAAGGTGACCCCAACACTAGATCTACATTAAACAGATTTAGATCTAGAAAACCTAGAGATATAAGGGGATGTCGATCTAGAGGACACAAAAATAAACCCTAGTGGAGAGACATACCCAGGGAAAACCACCTTCAAAACACCAATAATTCTTTTTGAATCAATTCAAAAATATTTGGGAGAGCACATTAAACCTATGATACCCAAAAATACTGGGTGAGGCTTATGTGGGTGAATATTGGGAGTGAAATAGGTCATGTCCGATTGATCCCGCTTTTAAAAACACTTCTTTTAAGCGTTCGAACAGTTAGTCTACACGGTATGAAAAATGTGCGCTAACCATGTGCAAACCATTGTCTCGAGAGGAGGAGTCGGAATGGTTGCCTCACATGGTTTGGAAAACCGCACTCAGGTCGTGCGAGTTCTACTTCCCCCATCACAGTTACCTCAAGAACCAGCACAGTTTCCCCTAACCTTTCTCAAACCATGCTTCCTATGAAAAGCCTCCCAACGTATTCAAAACCATTACAAACTCTTCCAAAATCTTTCAGCCTCATCCAATGATCACTTTAAACATATAAAAAATCATTGGAAAAGGATACATTCCACAAATTAGTGGTGCTACAATGAAAAATAATTTCTTATGCTCATTATTTAATAAGATAATGGTAATCTACATTTTGATAAAACAAGATATTAAAATAAGTAATAGGTTTATTTTCACTTCTTATATGTTCTATAGTTACCATATTCACCAAATCAATAATTTTTAATAGTATTTCAAAAATTTTAAGGATAAGGGATAAAAGATGATGTCATGAAGAAAATCATGATGATTTCTTCCAAAAATAATATGAATATTATATTAAAACAAATATTTTTTTATAAAAATGAAAATAAGTGGTAGTTTCCCATTTTTAATTTATAGTTTTTTTATGTATGATTTGACATAATTCAATAAAACACTAACCCTTAAAATACAACTGAGAATGCATGAAAATGAGTTTACATTTAAAAATGAAATTTTATACTAAATAAGGAATATGTACAAATAAATTTGACAATATTGTAATGAATAAGGATTCCAAATACGGAATCCACATAAAAAATTATAATTATATAATTGGGAAAAAAAATTAAATCTATCCTATAATAAGAAATAATTTTTTTCAAGAAACACAATTTTAATTACAAAACAATTTTTACCATCTTTATTGGAAAAGAAAAAAATTTACATTAAAATTTTTAAATATTATTGAATAAAATATTTATTTCATTTATTAAATTAAATAATCAATGTAGATTATTTTTATTTATTAGCATAAAAAGCCATTGTGTGTGTAAAAACACTTTTTTAATAAATTATCTCTATTTAACATCCAATGCATTTGACTTAATTTCAAACATTATTATATATAATGAAATCCTATAATTAATATGATAAAAATTATTTCAATTTGTTTCCATTTCGTACCCACAAATCCAACGGTCATGAAATAACTACCATAATGAATAATATTCTTATAAATGATTATCAGAGTTCATTTAAATATGAAATTTTATGTAAGAAAATATATAAATTTAAATAATATATATATATATCATAAAATATTATGATGTTATATTGTGTAATTATACCAAATAAAATTACTATATTCAAAACTAGATATCAGTATTTTTTTAAGTTAATATAGACATTTCCATGCATGTTAATTGAAAATGTACATTTTGGTGAATTAAGTAAAAGAACCTTTTATTATTTAAATTTTATTCATATCTCATGTGTGATTGATAGATATGTTTTAGAGTGTTCCATTTAAAATATATAATGAAATCAGAATCAATGAGTAACATTTATGATCTACACTTCCATAATTCACCCCACAGTTGTATCATGATTAATTTAATGTCTAGGACCCATGAAATCAAATTTATAATCATCTTTTTAGTTCAACGATTATTAAAATATCAATAATGAATGTATGAAATGATTTAATGTTCTACCATAAGATATTATATATTCCTTTTACTAATTTCGACAACATTTTTCTCTATTTTATATGATTTAAAGAACTTTAAAAAATCATTAACTAAATTTTTATATTCATTTGATAAAAATATTTTACAGAATTTCCATATTTATTTATTTCTCCTAATAAGAAATAACATCCAAAAATTTTAAAATAGAATTGGTATTTCAAACATCATTCATTTAACAAGATTTTTTTTCATTGTGATCACGAGTCATTCTTCCAAGATATGATTCAATATGAAAAATTATCTTCACATATGAGGTAAACTTGTATTTATTAAATGATTAAATTTAAATTTTGATGGTTATTTATCTATCATTTATTATATCGTAATTTAAAAAACCTATAATACAAATTAAATTTAAACTATATGTATTTTTCATATCACTTATACCTTATTCATCATTTGGGAGGTCATTGGATTGGTTCATCTTTTCAATAATGTCATAAGAACCATTTCCCTCTATGTTGTCTTCCAATTTTTCAATATCCATTCCAAATGATTTCATATAAATTTTTATTAATATATTCCACCTCATTGATTGTTTGGACATCTATTTTCAATTTTTTAATAATACTTTTCTTATACTACTATCCACCTTAATTATATATGGTAATATTTTTTGTTTAATATATTCCATATATTATTCATTTATATGGAAAAAAAATTAATGAACAATATCATTTATTTTCAAATATGAAAAACATATATAGTAGTTAATGATTATGTATGTTATTTTTAAACAACATTTATTTAGTTATAAGTTATATTATCTCATTGAAATTCCTATAATTGAATGAAATTTTGAATTCCCCATTAGAAATAATTACAAAAAAACATTCATTATAATTTTTTATGGAATTCATGGTGCTACCATTTTCGAATATTATATTCCCTTAAAAAGTTATAAATCTATTAAAACAATTTGTTATTTGGATTCTGTTAAGATTATTAGTTGAGAAATTTTCCATGATATAATTAAAAATGGTGTAAAAATGTAACTAAAAATATATAGTAGTAGTTTTAATAATTTATCCAATATTTTAGTATATATATTATTTTTTCTATGTCATTTAATAATTATTTGAATTTTTAAACATGAATTAAGAGAACATAAATATATTCATATAATATGACCTAAATAACATCAAATTGAGAAGAGAATTATTATAGTCATGATCCCATTAGATTTTCAACTCTTAATGATCATCATTTATCATTCCCCAAATTTAGTTCACAATCACCTTTCCCTTGAATCGTGCAATTTCTTTTTTTGTGAGTGATAGTATAAAAATTCAATGTTCTCTAATATTTTGATAAATATTTATTTGGTACATATTTCAAATTGTTCACAACATTCAGTATTTGAACAACATTTTCTGATATATAAAAAACATCCATAATAATATATACAATATATAAGTTCATATTCATTTTATATAGGTGAAATGTTTTTTCATCTACTCATGAGCGACCAATATTGGATGTACAATACCTGATTTCCAGAAAAATATTAAATCAACAGATGAAAAATATATGAGATAAATAAGTCCCTTATGAGTAATTGGAAACAATTATTTTAGGATCCATGTGAATATATTTCATTGGTGTTAGATTTAATATAATATCATTATTATATACCAATTAAGATACAACAATGAATAATGCATGAGCACGATGAGGAGATACAGCCTGTGATGAAAATATACCCACCATTAACAACCACTAATACTATTAAAGTTAAATAAGTTATCAACGAACTAACAATACATAAAATGATGAGGGATTTTGAGATTGAAAGAGCATTCATGACACTATATCTTTTTAACGTGTTTCACAAAATCTTTATATCAAGTGGCATGTCCAAGGTGAATAATTACTGTATTCCAATATAAATTATTATTTTATTACCTTTTTTAAATAAGGATAGAATTAGAATTATGTACCAAAATTCTAGGATCATAATGATCATAATCGGTGACCTTATGTTGAAAAATCATTCATTGTAATCCTCACGTTCAACTAATGGTGAGTCTTGATTGTTCCGTAATCATTATCACCAAACCTGTCTAAATGAAATCTAAAAATATTATATGAATATATATTTAAATTCCATTATTATTTCTTAACTAATTTTATAATGTTCAATGAAAATAATTATTTTTTTATCTCGTGGAAAAATGAACATCATGGATTTATTATTTATGACATATAACTTGATCTTTGTATTCTCCATCATCTCTAACCTCATTGTGGTTTCTTATAAAACAACATATATAACAATTTAAAAACTACAGTACATATTTATTTTAATATAAAAATATATTTATGTGAATAAAGTATAATATATTTTTATATGATGACCATTAATTCTACTAGGTCCTAATAATCTTGTATCATAGAACATTATAGAGTGATATCCACAATTATTTCCTGGTACTTTCAAGAAATTTTTATCTAATTAATATTATTGAAATAATTCATAGATCCATAAACCTAAAAAAACTAATATATTATTTTTATGTGATACAACTATATGATTAAAAAATATGACACCATGATATCACCAAGGTAAATACGTATCAAATGAATTGTTATTCCAAAAAAATAATAAAATTTCATATAAAATCATATCATTTGTAACGCCTTGACCACAGTTACCTAGATTCGGTGCGTTATTACATAACATTGGCATGATCACAAGAAAGAACAAGTCTCGAAAGACCGATTAGTTTAGTAGATTTGGAAACACTAGATATATTCATAAAGTTTACATTACATCAATAAGAGAAAAACTACAAAAAAATATTGTCTTCATATCCCCTCATACTATCCCTGCAGGTCATTCATAAAATAATTCTTCACATCCTAGGAAAAATAAAACATTGAAAGGGGTGAGCTCAGATGCTCAATAAGGATAACAATATAGCAGAAACTTTCATAAATAAGAATAAACATTTATGGAAATGTACAACTAAAACAAAATCCTTTTAAACATGAACCTAAACATAGTACGAAAAAAATAAAATGAAATAATTCCATTTACTTATTCACAGGGATATTCTACTAATCGAATAATCACATGAAATATCAATAACCACTTTCATAATGATGGAATGCACAATTCCAGACTATCATAAACACATAGCCAAGGCCTTGTGCCAAGACTACAAGTAAAACATTGTCAAGGCCTTTTTCCAAGACACTAGTTTGTCTCATGAGACCTATCTATGCATTGAGGAGCTATAGCAGGCTCCACCCGTCACTTATTAAGTCTAATGCATTCCTCATATGAACAGGTTTAAACATAACATAAACATTCGTGTTAAAACTAGCATACGAAATGTCAATACCTTCACCATAAACCATGAATGGTATAAAAATAACACATACACAGTCAAAAATATCAAAAAACCTTCAATACAGTATAAAAATTTTGTATCATAATAAATCAACTTCAAATAAGCTTAAAATCCATCAACGGATGTTGAAAAAGATGAAATCAAAACTATTTTTAGATAAATATCTCCTTCTATTTTGAAAACATTTAAGAGTCATATAATTATAAAATAAAACATTTTCTTTGAAAATATTCTCATAATATTGTATGGGAAGCTTCAATGTTTTTATAACGGCAGAAAATAGCCGCACCCACCGTATAAGTTAAAAAAACATTATTACCTTCATTCTGTCGAAAAGGTTAAAAAGGACATTGTTTGGAAAATGATGGAAATATTCCTTTATAAACCACTTATAAAAGTCGAAAATGGTATAAATGACTTTAACCCATATTAAAGTAAATACTAAAAAAGTTTTTAAATAAATTTTTAAGAAACATGGATGTGGATGATAAAGAAGTCCCAGTAGATTATTACGTATAAACAACCTCAGATAATGAAGTGATTGCAAAATTAATCCTTACCAATTTGGTAACATACGAAACATACAACCCATGAAAGAGGTATCATACAATGAATATGTAAATAATCTTAAATTAAAGTGTATTACACAAAGAATAAAATTATGGGTAGTATATACACCACACAAAAGGTAATAGTGGCAATATGGCAGGAATCTCACGGGGATAATGAGTGAGATGAAAACCCCTTACATTGTACTTTTTACTTGGTAAAAGGTAGGTTAACCTCCTGTATAATGGTGAAATAATTTTTATTGAATTATACAAGAATCATTTACATTAATATGATATCATATATGATCTTTTAACATTGATTTTCTAATAATATCTTAGTATTATCATCATTTCGGGTGTAAACTTACTCGTTTTCCATTATATTATTTGTTACGTAAGCCATTTTTGTTATCGATAGGTTTTATATTATTCATATCCATAATTATATCATGTCCTTAAACATTATTTTTAATCATCAAATGATAATTATACTTGAATGGATACGATGGAGAATGAATCTCCTCGCCTTCGTGGAGACGATAGTCTGTACGTACGCACGAACGACAATATCATTATTTTGATGTTAAAATAATATATAATTGGACGTTATATCATTTAGATAGAAAAATTTTAATTTTATATATATTATTTATAGGAATTACACATCATTATTATACCCATCTAAATAATAATTTATTGAATGAAAATTACACCACGACGTGGAGACGGTAAGTCGTACGTACGCACGAATAGTGACATGCCATTAAAAGGATGGATAGAATACCGAATAAGGTTGAACCATATATATAATAACATAACAGTATATAGAAGATACTGGAGTTATTATTTTAGAATATAAATAACAATGACAGAAGATGTTGAACAAGAAAGGAACATGAAAGAGGGTTGTGAAAACATTACCTCTTCTTCGAGTTCTTCATTTTTATTTGATCAAAACGGCTCCATATGATGGCTTTCTGATCAAACTAAGGCCTCTAGGTTGTAGTGAGGGAAGTTGAGAGAGTATTTTGGCAGGGTTTGGTCGATCCAAAAGGCATTGAATGTGTGAATTAGTGAGAAGGTGGAGTTCCCTTTTATAAGAGGGGTGAGGGTCGCCTTTGAAAATGCTAAATATATTATTTTATAATAAATTAATATTCGGTTTCTAAAAGCTCCAAAGTTGATAATTTAAAGGTTAAGGTAGGGATGGCTCGATAACCACTCAACCAATAGAATTTAGACAGGTTTGGGTCATTATATTAACCTTATCTTTAAGTATTAACTCTTAGTTAATTAGTTTCACTTTTAAAATGTCTTTTTGTGTTTTTATATCATATGGTTAATAAACATACTATATACATACAAGAGACACCCAAGTGGTACATTAATGATACACCTATAATGATATAAGTCTCTTGGCTGAGCCTTAGATTTTTAGGAATTGAATATAAATTAACAATATAACATTTGTTTGAAAAACTGTTTTATAGAAATTTTGACACTATTGAGTATTTTGTTTTTGAAAAATTCATAACAGCATTATTAATTCGGTCAAAATTTTTATAATAAATCCTAATATGTCCTATTAACATAAAAAATTATTGGAATTCATAAAAATTCTCAAATTACATTTATTTTGATATTTATAATATCAATTATTCTAGTATTTCTTTAATTAGGTAATTAATGCATCACCATTGTGTCATAAATAAATTAAATTATTTAATGTCTAAAAATTATAAATAAAATAAAATTATGTCTAAAATCTTCTTATCTTTCTAATGAATATTTACAATCTAATTTATCTTATGTATAACTCTATATTAAAAATGTTTTATTAAAGAAACATTGATTTTAACTCTTAACTCTTCTTTAAATTAAGTAATAATAAATGTCATAATCTAATACAAGTGGAACTTAATGAAAATATTTTACTCATAAGGGTGTTTTTGGTCGAGATACACTTGTCCAATAGAATTAGGACATGTGTTTGGGTAATATTAATATCATTTTTACCCTTAATTACCCTATTTACTTTTAACCGTAGTAAATATAAGTTAAAAGTTACTATTCAAAAAAAAATATTTTCATCTCATTGAACCAAATTTTACTCCTTGATATTGACCGTGTCCCTAGGATTTTCAAAAATCCACTCACATAAGAGGTAAAATTATGTTTTATGAAAAAAACAGTTTTTTAACTACCACATAGTGGTTTCAATATTCATCAAAAAATGAATGTTTCCATAAAAATACTAAAAATTAGGCCTAAGATATATTTGATATTATGAATTCAAAAATGATTTCTATTTTACCAAATTCAAAACATATTATTTTCATTAATTAATTTAAAAATTAATTCCCGTCGTCAAAACAAATAGCGTGTTTTTAAGAGATAATAACAATCAAAAGATTGATATTTTTTTATGTTCGGTTTAATTGTGACATTATGTAAAATGACCAACATTAGATTAAATGGTAAAAATATATTATAAATATACTTTAAAACCACTAAAATTTATAATTTATCATTATAAATTATTTTGATTAACAAAATTGTTTTTAATTAAAATTTAGTAATTTTCACTATCTATCAAAATATAAATGTTATCTGAAAAGTTCCAAAATTTCACCTTAGGCTAAATTCGATACTCCTAATACAATAATGAAGTACATTTTGAGAGATAAAATTTATAAAATTTCAAAAAGTATGTATTACTATTCATGACAACTAGTTTGATTGGTTGTGGTGTGTGTTAGAACTCGAAGTTGCGTACAACACACGCTACTGTATTATTCAAAGGAATGCGTACCATGGAAGCTTGGGATATTTCGTTGTAAGTTTTTGATTTCCCCATTCTAAAAAGTAAATTTATTTAGTCAAATTGAATAAATTAAATTTTAAAATATTGGATTTAAAAAGTGATCACTATTAAAAATTGGTAAAAGTGCAATACGGAAAATGAATTTGTTCTTACATTATGTCTAAGAAACTCATAATATGGATTCAAAAAATTATAAGCATTATATAAAGTTTAAAATTTAGTTAATACTATTCATAACATCTTTTTAACGGCTTGTTTGGTAAGTCATGGTGCGTTTGAACTCGGTGTTGCGTGTAGTGCAAGTTATTGAATTATTTTGAAGAAATAACACACTATGAAATCTTGGGGTGTTACATCATTGTGATGTAATAAACACATTATTAAAACATTTTTTATCCTTTGACTATTTATCCACCATCATATTCAAATAAAACAACTCTAATCATCATCTAAATCATCCATGATGAATATTGATGATAAATAAAATACGAAATAAGAACAAAATCAATGAAATAATAAACCTAATGAAATTATTCATAGATTTTTTACAGTATTTGTCTGTTTATTTAGATACCAAACTATTTGATAAAATAATGATTATATTAATTCCACAACCATTAGTGTGAAGACTGAAAGTATATTCATTACACACAAATGATATCATCCCAAAATCCCAATTCTAAATTATATTCATTTTCCTTCCTTGATCTATAAGGGAACAATAATAAGTAAATATTAGTTTAAACCAAAATATATTTAGTAAAATTTGGAATTTTTTATCCCTTAAGTGGATATAATCTATATTACCCAAATAATATGAATCATTTTTTAAAATAACATTTTAATTTTCTATTTTTTTATTTAATTTATATAATATTTTTTTATAGGTGTAGTTTGGTTTTAATGATTAATTTTTTTATTAATAGTGTCAATATTTAATATAATGATGAATATTGATCATCAAAATTAAAATGATACTATCTAAAAGAAGATATTGAATGAATATTATCTACACCAGATTATGATTCAACTAGTATTGATAGATGTTGAACTTTTATTATTTTTATATTAATAATGATATTAGATTTATTAACAATACAGTTTCATTATACATATAAAATATGTGAAAATTATAATAATCATAATCAATGCGTAGATTATAGCTTTAGGATTGGGGAAGGCCTTCTAAAACATGTGTGAAATGTGTTCGACATCAAATAATGTTTTTATGATTCATATAATATTCATCTTAATGATTAGAGAAGGTATGTGTTTCAAAAATCTTATTAATAAATTTAATATAATGTGAAATATATTTAATTCATTATACATTGAGTATATAAATGATATCATGTTATTTTAACGGATTTATTTATATTATTGGGCAAGGATGTTCAAAATATAGTTGTGAGTAGTTCCTATAAAATGTATTTAATAAAATAATAGGATATTTTTTCATGTTATATGTGATGATATATTAATAATAGATATTTAGAAATTCATTAGATAATGTAAAAATATTTAAAGAAGAAGATGGTTATTATACCATGGATAGAATATATGTATCACAACATTGTGATAAAAATGAAAATAAAAATAAAATTAATATATCCCACATCATTGATTTCGGGGACATGGGACATATATAAAATTATTACCGTGTAAGTTGAATGTATTGATGTAGTGAAACTATGAAAACTATCATCGAATGATAATTAATATTGATTCACATCTGTTCCACAATTTTTAATGGATCATAGAAAATAATAAAAGGTATTATGTTTGTAACATGAATTGTGACTAATAGAAAAGTTATTTAACATAATATATAACTGAAAAAATGAAATATTTATAAGTCAAAATAAATTTTAAAAACTATTAATATATATTGGAACATATAAGAGAGATTTAAATGAATGTTTTGGCTATACAAGGAATTATTTAAAATCTAAACTATAATTCCATTGAATAATATATATACTATATTAATTTTTGGCATACGGTTATATTTTTAAATATTGATATATGAAACTAATAACAAAAAATTATATATCTTATTTTCTCTAATGTATATGAATCCACACTGGTGTATTGTCATCAAGAATTACATAATTGTATGAAATTTGTTTTTGACTTAAGATAAATGGAATGAATATATTTTAAAAATAAACAATTCATGTTAATATAGTATTTAACTAATTTTTTATGTCTTGATTAAAAAGACAACTAAATTAAATTGTGGTTTTAATTATATGTTATTTGAGTTATATATAAAATTTTTGTGTTAGTAGATTTATATATATCAAACTGAAATTTATTTCAAAATATAGTTATAGGATAAATATTAAAATAATGTAACTTGATACATGAATAAAACATTTCATGAGCGCTTGATTAATATGTATATTTTTGATGATTCTTATTCCACTATTGGAGTATTTGTTCATTAAAATAGTATATTGATGACTAACCACATTATCATAATACAGACAATATTTTGGAATCATGTTCTCCCATTGGATTATTATATTTTTTCTGGGAGATAATTTAATTCGATTTGAAGAGAGTCTAATTTAGAATTAAAAAAAATGTATTTCACAACTACAATTTATGCATATGAAATGTAAAGGAAAACCTTTAACCCCACAAGTATCTATTTGTTGGTATTATATATGTAATTGAATATCCATCGATCAAACACCTAATACGGTATGACATTACATATAAGGATCCACAAATTAAAATTATATCTAATGGGATGTATTATTTTTAATATCTAGTGTCTGAATTGGATTTTTGGATTCTTTGGTGTTATGTGTGTTCCCAATATATAATGTTTTCGATAAATTATAGGTGTTTTATTATAATGTATTTCTGAATTTTTTTTTAAACTGTATTCCTAAAAAATTCTGAGGTGACCATGTACATATTTGTTAGATTTAATTTTTATCCTTTTTACATCTATCATAATCATTGATGATTAACCCATAAGTATAATAGTTAATGTATTATAAACATTTTCTTTATTTCTTGAAAACATCACAATTAATTATTATATAAATTCTTGTCTTAATAAAACCAAATCCCCCATGAAAATGTTTTATTAATAGAATGAACACTGAGTAATCAGTTTATCAAAATAAAGGGAATGTAGGAGAAATCATTTTTGTTTGGCCTTATGTAACTCTATACTCCTCCACAAAATCACTATTTATTCATAAACTATTAGATTACCCATCTAATGTCCATTTCATTTATTATTAATATATTCAAGCTCCTTGTATATTCAATTAAATAGTTTTGATAACTCTATAATTGTATACCCACTTCCTCATCTTATAATTAATTCAAAATTCTTACACAGAGCTATCTATATTGTTCTATATAAGTAAAATTTTAATAATGGGACACTTTCATATGGTATTCATACACTTCAATTCCTAATATTTTAATATTTATGTGTATAAGTTAGGCCACTACTCATGATCTTCCCCCAAGTCCGTTATCATAGAAGTATTACCTTATTCGGAAAAGATATTATCCTCGTATAATCAATGATAGTCTAAATCGGCCTACATATATACCTATTAAAATGTTTCTATATTCTGCAATGTATATCTATTTAAACTTCACAATAATGACTACATTGTATCTCAAATGTTTAAAATTTTGTTTCTATATTGGGTGATGGTCATGAGTTCATGGGTAGTCAATTCTAATGGTAATAGAATAAAAAACCTTAGTTAGAAATGGTACTATAACGAACATATCCATTATATGTTCAATTAAAAAATTCATTTCAATGAAATAAAAAATGTGTTTGTACTCTATGTTAACGTGTCTTTATAATTTATTATAATCCATATTAGAGATTGTGATTAAATTGGATAGTGTTTATTGTGTGTGTTATATGAGATAATATATTTCTCTTGATCCTAGTTTTGTAATGAGGTATACATTGTAATAAGTATATCACACGCACTGGTTTTTGAGATATGGGTGATTAAGTAATGCCTTCATGTATCATTCTATATTTTTATGCTGTTAACAAATTTTTTTAATGGTCTAATGTGAGACTAAATTTCCTTTAGGGAAAATTATTTTGATGAAGGTACATGACATCCTTATATAGTTTATTCATTATAGATATTGTAACACACTGAGCTTCCATGATACGCTTCTCTTTCAATAATGAAATAGCTAACATTGTACGCAAGTTCGAGTTCTAACACACCGCGACTAATCAAAGTAGCCGTTATGAATAGTAATACCCACCTTTTAAAATTATGGAAATATTATTTTTCAAAATGAAATTCATTTTTTTGTTCATAATATCTAAATTATCCTAAGTTTAATTTTTTGTAATTTTCTGAGAACTTCCATTTTTTTGAATAGTGAAAAATACTTAAAAGAACTTTTTTGATCAAAATAATTTACAGTGATAAATTATACTATTGAGTGGTTTTAAACTATAATTAGAATATATTTTTACCATTTTATCCAATGGTGTTCATTAGAAATAATTTCACTTTGAAATTGGACATAAACAATTGTCAATGTTTTGATATATATTGTTTCTTAAAAATATGCTATTTGTTGTGACAGCCGGAATTAATTATAAAATTAATTAATGAAAATTATATGTTTGTAATTTCATAAAATAGACATCATATTTGAATTCGGAATATCAATTATAGCTTAGGGTGAAATTTTGGCATTGTTCTGAAAAACATCTATTTTTGATGAATAGTGAAACCACTAAGTGGTAGTTAAAAAACTGATTTTTCATTTAAATGAAACATTAGCACTTCTGTGATTTGATTTTCAAAACTTCAACATACATGGTTGTCATTAAGAAGTAAAATGTTGTTAAATGGGATTAAAATAATTTTTTTGGTGAATAGTAACTTTTAAGTTTAATTAATCTTGATTAAAGGTAATTAGTAAAATTTACAGTAGAAATGATATTATAAAAATATAAGAATACCTTTATACTTGTCCTACCCCTATTGGATGAGTCATGGACGACCAAGACAAACCATGGGTCAACTTGGGGTCCCCATGGAGCCACATTGGTAGGAAAATGACATTAAAAACGTTTCATTTAATATTAAATTAAAAATGTCACAAACATGAGTTGTATTACTAAAAAAAATTTAAATGGTGTTATAAAAGTCATATTTTTGACTATAAATATTAATTAGAAAGATAAAAATATTTCCTACATCATGATAGTTTATTTATAATTTTTAGACATTAAATAAATTAAATTATTTATGACACCATGATGATGAAGCGATTATCTCATTAATTAACGATTTAAATTAAATGAAATGATACTGTCAAATCCAGGTCTTACACTTGTCAAAATCCAATTGGATGAGTAGATTTCGAACCCTAATCACCTTATCCTCGAAATATTTCATTGTGGGACCTTTAGAATCCGAAAATAATTTCATAATAATGTAGCATTTCAATCTTTCCAAAAGTGCCCCTCATCTCCTCTTATAAAAGGCCCGCACCACTCCCACCTTATTAACAACATCAATGCATTTTGGCGTGGCCAACCTCTGACCAAATACTCTACCAACTTCCCTCTATTATTCCTAGAAGCCTAACTTTGGGCAGAATTCTTCCCAAGGAAGCCTTTGGCTCAAATAAAAAAGAGTTACCCGATTTTAAGGTAATCTCTTCTCTAATGTGGTTTTGTTTTATTTTTCTTCTCCAACCCCATAAACTCTTTTTATTATTTTCTTTTGTAACAACACTTTTATAATCAATATACTAGGATTATTTTATAATATTTATTTTAGATACACTTACACACACCTACATCTAATGGTTAAACAATATACTGTTTCTGTGGTTGGTGAATTTCTGCCTCACGAAACAGTGATTGTTCAATATTCTTTTAACACCTCTCATGGTGGACATTATGATGAAACTACCTTTATATATGATATATATTATCTGTTTATTTATTATGATTCTTTATTTTTCATTTATGTTATACCTTTATGATTTCCATTATGGGTAAACGCGATAATTTCATTTTAGGAAGTGCGGACTACCGCCCCCTCAAAGTGATATGAATCATTAATGCCATATGTGGGTTGTATAAAGGATGCAGTAAATGATATTATAGATTATATTATACTGGAATTATATTATACCTTTATATAATTATAAATTCATTCCATTAAAAATGAAATAGAAATGAAAGTAGCGTTCATGCGTACGTACGGCTTACCATCTCCATAAACGGTGCATTTCATTTCATACCTCTAAATGTTATGTAATTTTATAAATGAATGTATATAATGGATATATATGATGTATATGATATCTACATCATGAATATAATTATGGACATAATTTATATTTTACCACACGAACAAAGTGTAATTATAAGAAGTTTATTTTTGACTCAAGTACCTAAGATCGACAAAACGACCGTTGTTAACTTAAATAATTACATAATGTTCATAACATGGTAATAAGTGATATAAAAGGAATAATGAACTTGAAAAAGGATCTTAAGCAGGTAGAGAGTAACTCTTGTTTATTATTCAGGAGGTTAAAGAGTGGTCGAGTCAAGTCGTACACGAGGTAAGGGAATTTCTTAACCCAATTTCCATTCTTTGGGATAATCTCCTACTTTCAAATTATTCCATGATATTATTATGTCATATCTTGTATTTGTACTCTATTTATGTGTACTTATAGTGAATACCCATAATAGATCTATTTTTTTAAAATGATCTTTGTATGGACATCGTCTCAATCTCCTTTCATTGAGGCATATTTTGTTTTTATACACAAATTTGTTTTATATGGTGTATAAAACCCTTTGACTTTTATGCTTATTCAAAAGGACTCTTTTTATACGAAGCATTTTACTAAAAGATGAAAAGGAATTTTTTTATTGTCGTAAGTATACGGTGACAATGACTTCTTCACCGCCATGATCATTATTTTAGTTTCGGCTTCCTCTAGAATCCATAAGTTTTTTTAATGAAAAATAAATACCAAGTTTTAATTTTCTTTTATTTTGGTATTGAAAATGGTTTTGAAAGTGTTTTTATCATATCAATGTGTTGTATTGATATCTTTTGATTGAAATGTGGAAATTTTATGTTTTATTTATGCATGTTTTATGTGATACGATTATGTTATGGTTTATGATATGTTTAAACCTGTTCATATGAGGAATGCATTAGACTTAATAAGTGACGGGTGGAGCTCGCTATAGATCCTTGATGCATCGGTAGGTATCATGAGACAAACTAGTGTCTTGGCACGAGGCCTTGACAAAATATTATTTGTAGTCTTGGCACGAGGCCTTGGCTACGTGGTTATGAAAGTCTGGAATTATGCATTCCATCATTTTGAAAGTGGTTATTGATATTTCATGTGATTATTCAACTAGTAGAATATCCATGTGAGTAAGTAAATGACATTATTTAATTTTATTTTTTCCATAGTATGCTAAAGTTTAAGTTTAAAAAGGCTTTTGTTTTAGTTATACATTTCCTTAAATGTTAATGTTTATTTATAAAAGCTTCCGCAATATTGTTATCCTTACTGAGCATCTGAGCTCACCCCTTTCAATGTTTTAATATTTTCCAGAATGTGAAGAAGTATTTTATGATTGACCTGTAGGGATAGTCAGAATAGGATATGAGGGTGGACTATGGAGACTTTGTTATTGTATTTTTTCACTTTATGATGTAATGTAACATTATGAATGTATCTAGTGTTTCCAAGTCTACTAAAATAATCGGTCTTTAGAGACTTGATCATTTGTGATCATGCCAATGTTACGTAATAATGCACCGACTCTGGGTAACAGTGGTTGGGACGTTACAGAGATCATGTGAACGATATGTTATCCCTTGTATGACATAATACTTTTTTTCAATCCTACACATAACCATATCATTTATCAAATCAATATCATATAATATTTTCCCCTAAAAATAATAAAAAATCTACTAAATACCTTTTTAAAAAAATTGTTTCATAGAATCATAAATAATAATTTAAATTCATCACCTTTAACAACATTTATCAATTAAGATAAAAATTTAATAAACATATGAAAAATAATAAAACTACTATTATTTTGAAAATTGAAAAAATTAAATTAATAAAAAACATAAAAATGAATAATTCATTCCTACTAAAATTCCTCACAATATTGGGATTTCATTTTACTAGGTAATTAAACACAACATATTTTAAAAATACCCCATTTCCTCGGATAATGATTTCCCAGTGAATTTAATTTTAAATGAAAAAAATTGTTGGGTGAGGATTCTATCAGTCAAAACAATTGAATATTCCATCTACATAGGTTTCATGTATACTTTTTCATTTCTAAATTCAATGATGCAAAAAATTTCATTATCCGTATAATTCAATTTTACCTTTTTCATCTATGTTCAGTTTCTCCATATCCGTTAATTTTACCTAAAAATTCAACGAAAAGATGAATTTTCTTCTCTATGTCCATTATTACAAAAACAATTATTTAAATAGTATTAAATATATGGTAATAATTCACATAATATCATTTATCTTCCAATTCTAATTATAATATCCATGGTATTGTAATTGCGTATGTGTATCAAACTCTCCATGTATAATTTATAATATTTTTGGGATTTTAATTTTCACAAACAAAACCAAATCATTATATAAAAATAAAACTTCTAAAAGGAACCAAACTTCTAAATTGACAATGGATCAATGAACATATCAAAATTTTATTAATATTTGATATAAAAGGTATTTTTATAACACATTGTAAAATTTAATATAGTTAAATTTCCAATTTACCATTTTTTTAAGTAATAATATGATTGACCTAAATATTTTTCCTTGAACATAATTTTACAAATTCTTAAATAACATATAAAATATTATAAATTTTATATTCTATATAAATTTCATTGATCAATTACTGGTGTATATTATTCATTTTACACACTAAATCTACCCCCCATGCACTAATATTATTATATTATTAAATATATTTGCACGTGATGTGATATGTAATATTATCAATTAATCAATATTTTACCTACTAGTCCCCTTCCTTGTGAGATTCTTTATGTATTTTTATAACATTCTCAACTCATTAGGAAATTTTTATCCACCAATATCTATTCCATGATATAAAAATGTTAGTATGACAATGTAAACTAAAATTATTAAATTTTATATAATATATATACTAAATTGAAATTAAATAAATATTAGGTAGTATCCAATTGGGTTCTTTAGTTTATATGTCATTATATAGGAATCATGATAAACAATCCCTTTATTTTTGGGTGTGTGGGTACCTTAGTAGGAACCAAAAAAATTGAGCTACACTTAATCTCTACCATATTATAACATCTGCCTTGTGTGTGGGATGACCAATAGAAAACCCCTTCATCTAATGTGTTATAGTTTTCCCTTGAATTTACCAATTTTTATACATTTAATGAAACCAACAATCCAATTTGCATATTAATATAGTGTTTTTATATCACCGGGCAATGGATACATAATTTGATGATGTCCTTCGGTTCGCATTACCTTATAATTAACTAGCCAACATAAATATGTTTCCTCTTCTTCTTATACCGATCTCATGACAACTTTTGTCTTCAGAATATTATGGGTTATGGTATCAAAGAGTTTTCCCTAATCATTAATTTTTTATACCTTAAGAATAACCTTTATCTGTAATACATGTATGAGGACAGAATTTTATATTGGAATCGAGACATATAATGTTGTTATATTTAATTATATGGTAGTATAACAATCTAATATCTCTCCTCCATTATTGATCCTCTTATATTTCCATCAGTTATTCTATGATAAATTATTATTTGAGAATTTTTTTCATTATGATGTAATTGTTTCATATTCCTTCAACATGTACTGAACCTAATGTGATGATTAATGGAACCATAGATGTAATATTTATATGATGTAAAGAATATCACATGAACTAATTTTACTCACAAAAATAAAAAATCAACAATTAATTTATTAAATTTAGGTGAAGAAAACATAACCACAAAATAGATAAAAAACAATAATATTAAATCATTGAATTGAACTAAAAGTGATATAATAGTGACTAATATTATGTGTCATAGTCATTTTTTATAATATTATAAATTTTTATATTTTCCCATTTATCAAGTGTTTTTCATCTTACTTAAAAAAGTTCTTGATAATATAAACATTTCCATAGAAATAGAGAAAAATGATAATTTACAATTTTCATTCTTAATATCCACAATCATATGTATTTTTACAAGGATATACCAACATAATATATTTGATTAAATAGGTTATTTACACATGTGATAGGTTCATAGAATAAATTTTCTTTGCAAAATTTTTTATTGTATAGTACTAAAAAGTATATGGGAAATTTTTCTAATATAAATAATTAGTTTCTGAATAGTGTTTAAAATATAAATGAAATATAATCAGGTATAATTTTCAGTAAAAACACATAGGAAGGGTAATTATAATAAAAAAATAAATCCACACACTTTCATGCAATTATACTAAAGAAATAGAAAAACCAGTACTGATTCATGTTGCATACTCTCTAATGAAATCAATGTATCTTTCTAAATATACATATTGACCATATAATGATTCCTAAATAAATATAGTTACAATAATGATGCTATATTCTTTATTGGTGTTGTGTGTTTTTCCAGTAGTTGAAAATTTAAATTGATGGACTTGTTTTTTCAATTAGAATCAAAGATGTTTTTTTCCTAAAAAGTAGTTCACAATTTTCATACTATTTTATATAGAATATTACCCCTAAAAGGATGGTTATTTCATATTCTATTAATGTGTTTTTTCTTTTATATTTACATGATATTTATTGTTTGGTATGGATAGTGTATAAATTTCTTGTGAAGAGGCTAGGCATTGAAACCCTACCCAATATATGTCTTATCCCCATTGTATGGTGGGAGGCCATCAAAATTATTTTTTCTATGGGAAAGGCATTGGCTTCTCTAGTGTAATTTTCATGGGTTCCACCAGAATTCCTATGTGGTCTTACTTGTTTTTTATATAGTATCAATATTTTATATTTTAAATAAAATCCTTAAATAATTGATTTAATTTCCATCATTGGGGTTTCCCAAAAAATATTTACATTAAGATATAATTCAAGTTATTCATGTAATCTCCTTCTCCATAAATAATCAAATGTGGAAACTTGTTCAATACTTTATTCAAGTGGATCAAGTCAATTAATGGAAATCTTATTAATAATTATAATCAATTCATATTTCCACACCTAAATTCTCCTTATAATTTATTAAAATGATGGATATAATACATCTTATTTATAATCCATGTTTTTTGGAATGGATAAAATATTTTAGATCCATGTTGGTCAAGATAATATATTATCTAAACCTTTTGAAATCTCTAGTAAGGTCATGCATATGATTTCATGATTCTATCACATTAAATGGATGTGTAATGTTCTCTATTTCAATTCCCTTATCAACAAGGCTAACATCTCTCTTGGTGGGATTTATTATTCATTAAAACCTAATAGTATTTCAAATTTTTATTTAGAAGGTATTTAGTGTGTTATACTAGTAAATGATTTGTTATTACTGATTCTTTATAATTTTTTTTAAAAAATAAAATATTATAAAATATTATTTATACAATTTTAGGATTGTTGGTGAATTAAACATAAATTATTCTTGAGGTCATGCACACTGTGATACTTGTTATAGTGAATCATTCTTTGATATCCTGGAGTTTATTTGTCCAAATAATTACATTGGAATTACTAGAAGGAATGAAATCAAAATTTCATGAGAATATAGTGGTCTTGGAAAACAAGATACAAACATGAGTCATCTATTACAAAATAATACTCTAATTAAAATAGAATTTTTCCTCTTCTATATAAATAACATCGAGGATAACTCTAATCCATCAATGAAATCCCTATATATATTTAATAGTAATCTCTAGGGTTTCATGGGGAATGGAACATAATTTGGGTGAGCTCAAATTCTTAGTAATGAAAAAATATAGTGTATGCAATAATGAATCAATGAGAATAATAATCAGGGACTTGAAAAGAACATAACTCATATGCCATATAGAAAATAAAATGATAGGGATGTGTATAATGTAGCAACCCAAACATTTTATGGTATATTTCTCTTAAATATATTCTATTCATCACTTTGTTCCTTTGGAACAAGACAAGTCTATTTAGGATATAGTCAAAACCTAGACATTAAATAAAATGTTTCTACTCTTATGTTTTGAATTTCAAAAAATGTTCATCTAGGGTTGGGATAAGTAAGTCATTTGGAGTCTGATACAACAAACATGATTTTTTTTGAATAGTAACATACCCTTATGATTAGTAATATGAATAATATAATGAAACCTTAATTAGTTTTTCAATGAGAAATAAAACTAATTTCACCATTAAGATTGTTATTTTTTGATTTAACTATGAATTTATTTAAAAATTAAATTGATAATATTTAGAAAACTAATTTTGAAAAATGGAGTTCATTTTTGAATTCAAAACGTCAAAAAATAGATTGGGTAAATTTTTTGGATTATTCAAAAAGTCTAGAATTTTTTATGAATAGTGAAATAAGATAAAATTCCATATATACAAATTATCATTTAAATACACTATTTATGACATTATAATTTATGAAAGGTCACGTGGATCGAACTCACATTTACATATTACTATTATGGGTCACATGTTACAATACTATTGGTTGTCTTGAGGGAAATAATAAAATAATGAATTAAATATTAAAAATTTACCCCTCTCCTCTTCTATGAAAACCCCTAACCACACCCTCTTCTATTATCTCCTCTAAGCTTTAAATATCCTCAATTATCTACCCAAATACCCTTCCCTAGTCGCTCCCCACAACCATGAAGCTCTTGGTCTTTCTAGAAGACAAAAATCCATTCCCTTAAGTAGGTTCGTGAGGAAGTTATTTCAAGAGGTAAAACACCATTCTTTTTATTTTAGTTTCATTTGAATTTATCTTCATTTGTTATCATCTACTCACCTCCTATGTCCAAGTGATCATGATAACTCCCTTATCTTCTATATACTGGATTGATATCATCTGAATGGATGAACTATCATCAATATTCATACTCCTTCCCTTTTATTTTTTAAATGAAATCAACGTTCATGAGGTTCCAATTTATAACCTTCGTGGACGATGAAGTTTCGTTCATCAATCATTCCTTAATTACTAGTCATGAAACTATATTTATGGTTTAACTGGGTCATGATATATGTATTTTATCTTGATAAATGGTCTAGAATCTTTACACATACATAATATGGAATAATAATACAAAAATTGTTTATTGAGCACAAAACTGCAAATCCAAATTCATACTTTTATTTTTAACTCTTCGAATGAGTCATCCTCATGGTATATAACCAGAATCATTATAAGATAATTTATTTCTCATTAATGTCAATAATAATTTATATTAACAATTATGTATGTTTAACCATATTTCAAACCATCTTCCATTCATGAATACAAGTAAACAAATCATGAAACCATGTAAGAAAATGCTTTCAAAACTATAAAATTGAATCTCTTTAACCCATTAAAAAGACATTAATGAACCTAATAAGGTTAAAATATATCAATTAAATGTTTATTAGGTTCTTGAATTATTAATTAATGAATATAAATTTGATCATTCAGGTCGTTAAGAACAATCAAGAACACCTTCGAGCATAAGGTAAGAGATTTCTTAACTCAATTTTCATTCATTGAGTTAAATATCTATTTCATTGGTTACATCATTCCATGAATAAGTTTTAATGACCTATGATTGTTTTATACTGTATATCCACTTATATTTTGTGTATTTTTATTTGTCACACACAAATATTTCACTGATTTATCGTCACTCTAATGACACAATCCTTGTAAGGGATCCTCTCTCTCACATTTGTTCAAGAATCTCCCCTATGTTGGGCCCTTTTGATTTTAAATGATGGGGTATGTTTATGAACCTCCCACATAATTCCCTTTTGACATATTAATAATGTAATAACCCTTTACCTCTCATTAATCCCTCGCAATAACACTCCTCACAATGCTAAAATATTTCTAAGAGGATTCTCATCTAACTTTCATTTCTGTGAGATTTTCATTATTCGCCACTTATTTAATTTATCTGGAATAATTTTACTTCCATATGATATAAAATAACATTATTTTATTTATATTCATTTATTCAATGATTCGTTTGATTTTCTTTACAATCTGGTCATATTATTTGACTGATTACATTGTGGTAAGAGTCTTTGTCTCAACTTCTATTTGGATTTGACTAACATTGTTTGGGGAACATAATAATACTTATGTGGTGTACCTACATCCCATTTGGATAAATTTTCATTTGAAATTATATTTATATTAAATATCCATAACCTCATATCATGGATGTGTTTATTTTCTAAATCGTATACCATTTTAAATACGGTGTTTATTTGGAATGTTTTTTAGTTATGAAAATATTGATGAATCTGTATACTCTACTCTATAAGGATATTGAAAAGGTATATTCCAATTGTATTGAATAAATGTATAAAGAATGATCTGGACATGAATTTTTGGGTGGGGCCCTCTATAGCCCCCTGATACATCGGTAGGTCTCCTGAGACAAATCAGATGGCGACAAACCCTTCGAGTTTGTTTCCAAATATCAGACGAGTTTCTACCAATTGAACTAAACCATTTTAACGCTATTATTGTTTCATTTTCTAGAAACATGACATCCAATTAATATGAATTATGTTTATTAATTATCAATTATTATTATTATCCATCAGGTTTTCACTATGGAAAAATATATGTATACAGTTTCATTCTCACTTTATTAATGGCATTAGTTTTTCATTTATTCATTATTCCATATTGATTAGGTTAGATTGATTGTTATTAAATTATTATTTTACTCATGATTTTGCAATTTATTACCCTTAATGAGCATTTTATATCATCCCTTTCGTTGTTTTCTGTCAATATGTGACAAAGAGGATATCATTTATTGAGTTGTTTTGGACGCAGTTTTTTAGTTTCATTATGTATTTTATCTTGTAAGCTTTTTCAATGTGATTTATGTTACATCGATGTATCTAGTTTCTTCAATTATTCTATAATGATCATTACTTTGGGATTTTTCATTCATTATAACCATTCCAATATCACAAGTAATGCACCAGCTCTAGTCTAGAGGGGTCATGGAGTTACAGTTGGAATCAGAGGAAATTTAGCATGAATCATGGAAACTAGAGTAGGGAATCTATAGTAGGGAAAAAAGCTCTAAGGTAGTATTTTTGGATAAATATACAAGAATTTACTGGTATTTTGGTATGGAATAGATTATGTGGATGTTTCAAGCAACACATACATATCTGGATATGAGGAGGTAGAGGCGGCTCTGGCACAGATGTATCTATGGGTAAAACATTAAAGCACCACATTGAGCTAGACTCAAACGGGAACTGTTTCCTGACAATGGGCCTCTCTACACTCTTGGTTATGATACACCCTAGGGATATGCTTAGAAATAATTCATTTTTTCTTTACAAGACATTATGAAGGAGTTTAATATAAATTTTTCCTCCGAGAAATCATGTTTATTCGATTAGTTATGTATCAAATTTAAATCGATGTTGAGTGATTTTCTATTTCAGATTCATAAACTAATCTGGTGTATCCCATTATTTAGAAATGGCTTCTAATAGAATAAGGGGAATCAAAACTCGTGGGAAAGGTAGGGATCTCCCTACTGATAAAGTCAACACAGTCAATGTTGGAGAAGATTAGATCATGACCATATTGGGACAACTTACTCAGGTTGTAACGAATAACCATTCCACACCTGTGTTGGGTCGTTTCATGCGGCAAAATCCCCCATCTTTCAGCGGGACTACTAATCGAGTGGTTGCTGAGCAATGGATCATGTCCCTTGAAAATAATTTAATGGAATTAAGATGTAATGAAAATGAAAAGGTAGTACTTGCAGTATATTGTCTCAAGGGCGATGTTGATCAATGGTGTTCATTGATTCAGAACACCACAGAGGAAGAAGAAATAGAATATATGTAAGGGAGGACTTTTAAGGATATATTCTTCACAAAATATTTCCATCATGAGCAACGAACTGAAATGTAGAGGAAATTATTTTTCTTAAAACGAAGGGAATAATACAGTGTTGAATAGTATGAGGCTACTTTCAAAATGTTATACAGGTATGTCATGGATTACGTACGTTACTTGGCAGACAAGATTGATCATTTCATTGAAGGTCTTAATAAAAGGCTTCAATGGGAACTGGCTTCTAAACCATATTCACCATATTATAAAATTGTATCAATTTCCATCAAAACAGAGAGGAAACCTTCTAGATAAAATCCTTTCAAGGGAAACCAGGGCAAGAAACAGTACTATGATAACAAAGGAAAAGGAGAAACACCAAAGAAGAGCAAGGGAACAATGCTATTCAAATAATGTGAGAACTGTGGAAAGAATCATCACAAGAAATTCATGAATGGCTTGGGAGTCTACTATAACTGTGGAGAAAAGGGTAATCAATCTTATGAATGAAAGGGTAAAAAACAATTCAATGATATTCAATGCTAAAATTTTAGAGAGATGGGACCCTATGAAAATGTGTGTCCAAAGTATTAAGGAAAATCGACTTAGAAAATGCCAAGAGAGAAAGGGAGAGCCTTTGTGATTACAACCATGGAGGTTACAGTTTCTAATGACATGGTGGTAAGTAATTTAATTGTTTTTTCAATCTTATGTAACACTTTATTTGATTCTGTATCATTTCATTCATTTATATCTTCACAGTTTTCCAATAAAATTAGACATGTCCAATTTGATTTAATAAATTTGTTGTCAGTCAAAACTCCTAGGGGATGTATCATTACAACCAAGGCATGTCGACTCGTCATCCTCTGGACCCCAAAATGTGCCCTAGTTGCTATCCATATCATCATACCAGTGACTGAATTTGATATAATTATTAGTATGAATTGGCCGCCAAATTATGATTTGAAGATTTATTTTAAGAAGAAGGAAGTTACAATATTTGAAAATGGTGTGGGATCCATATTCATTAGGGCAGAAACTTCTCCACATGATTCTTATCTACAACCACCCCCAGTATCCCTACAGAATGAAATACATGTAGAGGTGGATAAACCAATCTATATGGGCGAGGAAATAAATCTTCAAATTGAAGATGTGCACATAGTGAAAGATTAAATTGATGTATTTCCAGATTATTTACCTGGACATCCTCTAGAGCGTGATGTTAAGTTAATTATTGACTTAAATCATAATGCAAGACCTATATCAAAGAATCCCTATAGAATAGACATTGTGGAATTAATAGATAGGAGGAAAAAAATAGATTATTTGACTGAAAAAAAGATTTATTCGACCTTGTGTATCTCTATGGGGAGACCTTGTCCTCTTTGTCAATAATAAGGATGTATCCATGAGGCTTTACATTAATTAAATTGAAGTCAATGAAATTTAAATAAAGAATAAATATACTTTTCCCCTAATTGACGATTTATTTGACCAACTTCATGGAGCTCAATACTTTTCAAGGATTGACATTCGATTCGGATATCATTAGTTAAGTGTGAGGAAAGAAGATATTCATAAGACAATATTTCGAACCAGGTATGGGCATTACGAGTTTGCAGTAATGCCTTTTGGACTGACATATGTACCCTCTTTTTTCATGGATTTACTGAATAACATTTTCAAGGAATATTATGATAACAATTTTTGGTATCTATCAAGAATATCTTCATATACTCAAAAAGCTATGAAGACAATGACAATCACTTATGGGCCCTTATGAAAACTCTTACAAGCATTAAATTATATGGAATGTTTAGAAAATGAAAATTTTGGCTTCAATCAGTTTCTTTTCTAGGCCATATTGTCTCTAAGGATGGAATCATAGTTGATACTGCGAAGAAAAAGGCATTCCAAGATTGTCCCACACCAACAAACATAATTGAGGTACACAGTTTTATTGGTTTAGTTGGTTATTATCGATATTTCATTCAGAATTTTTCCCGATTGGCTAACCCACTAACCAAGCTCACACGTAAATGAGTTATGTTTGTGTGGACAAAGGAATGTACAGAATGCATCGATGAATTGAAAAAAAGAATGGTCAATGTTGCAATTTTGACTCTTCCATCTGAAAGTGATGGACTTGTAATATAATGTGATGCATCAAAGAATGGACTAGGTTGCGTCCTTATGCAAGATAATAAAGTTATTACTTATGCATCAAGATAATTTAAGACTCATGAGAAAAATTATCCAACTCGTGATCTTGAGTTAGCAGTTGTAATATTTACTCTGAAAATATGGAGGCATTATCTCTAATGAGATATATTGAGATTAATACAGACCAAAAAAGTTTGAAATATATTTTCACCCAAAAAGAACTCATCACGAGGCATATATGATTGATCGAGTTACTCAAAGGTTACGATTGATCAATACAATACCTCCCAAAAAAGGCGAAAACGTGGAAGATGCATTAACCAGGAAATATCTAGGCCTTATAATCAAATAATGATTGAAAGAGATCTTTTGTTCATGGATATACTAAAGATGGATATGGGAATTGTTAAGGATGGGGAAACATCATTCCACTTTCAGATGATTGTAAAACCATATTTACTAGAGAAGATAAAATGTTCTCAATCTGATGATGAAAATATGTAAATAAAAATGAATGCAGTCAAGAATGGGAGACTGGATATGTTCGTGTATGAAGATGGAGTTTTGAAATTTGGGAAGTGGTTATGTGTTCTATCAGTACCTGAGCTAAAAAGGGAACTATTAGGTGATTCTCATAGCTCAAATTTCTCTATACACCCAGGTAACACAATGATGTATTGAGATCTAAAGGAATATTATTGATGGGATAATTTGATGCATGAAATTGATGACTACATGTCAAGGTGTCTAGTTTGTCAACAAGTAAAGGCAGAGAGAAAAAATCCAAAAGGAGTGATGCAACCACTACCTATTCCTATGTGGAAGTGGGATAACATAACGATGTATTTTTCCACCGTACTACCGAGGACACCTTGAAGGAATGATCGAATACTGATAATTGTTGATTATCTCCCAAAATCATAACATTTCCTTCAAATAAGAGAGGATTTACCACTTGATCTCCTGGGAAGAATTTATATTAATGATGTTGTGAGACATTATGATGCACCTTTATTGATTTTCTTTGATCGAGATCCCCGGTTTACATCAAAATACAATAAAGGTCTCCCGAAGGATTTGAATACTATGCTTCAAATGACTACTTCATATCACCTTAAAACTAACTAATAGTCTAAAAGGGACATTCAAACTCTGGAAGACATGCGGAGATCAGGCTCCATTGACATACAAGGTATTTGGGATCAATACATTCCTTTGGATTAATTTTCCAACAACAATAGTTTCCATTCTTGTATTGAAATGTCTCCATATGAAGCATTATATGGAAACTGATGTTGAACTATAACTTATTGGGATGATGTTTCTGAGAGGAAATTTATATGACCAGAACTTATTGATGAGACCATGACAAATGTGAAAAAAATAAAAGCCCAAATTAAAGTAGACCAAAGTAGGAAGAAGATTTATACAGTAAACTAGAGTAAGGACCTGGAATTACAAGTGGGGGATCATGTATTTCTGAAAGAATCTCCATGGAAGGTTCCCTTAAGGTTCAGTAAGAAAGGGAAAATGAGCCCCAGGTACATCAGCAGATTTTAAATTTGAGAAAGAATCAGTGATGTAGCTTACTGTTTAGCGATGTCACCAATTCTCTACAGGGTTCTGGTTGGGTTCCACGTATCATTGTTAAAGAAGTACATTCTATACCCAATGCATTTACTAACATATGAATAAATATAACTGGAACATGATTTTTCATACTTTGAAATGCATATCAGGATTCTTGACACAATGGAATAGGTATTGAGAAATTGGACAATCATCTAGTAAAGGTTCTTTCAAGAAACCAGAATATGGATGAAGCAACATGAGAACCGGAGGATGTTATGAAAAAAATTCACCCACATCTTTTTGGTGGGTATTATAAATAAAATTTTGTGGAATAAATTTCTGAAGGAGGGAATAATGTTTTACCCCAAAAAATTTATGCTATGTTTCTCTTAAATATCATCTATTCATAAATGGGTTCCAATGAAACAAAACTAGGCTATTTAAGATATTGTAAAAACCTATACCTTAACTATAAATTTTCAACTTCTATGTTATGAATCTCAAAAAATGTTCATCTAGAGTTGTGATCAGTATGTCATTTGGAGTTTGATAGAACAAACATGATTTTTGATCAATTGTAACATAGCCTTATTAATATCAATATGACCCTTAGGAATAGTAAATAATATTATTATTTTACTTTCTTAAGGAAATAAGATATTGAGATCTCAATTAGCTTTTCAATGATAAATAAAACTAATTTCACCTTTAAAATTTTTATTTTTCGATTTAACTATGAAGTTATTTAAAAATTTAATTGATAATATTTTTTAAATTAATTTTGAAAAATGGAGTTCATTTTTGAAATCTACATGTCTAATAATGGTTAGGGTAAATTTTTTTTCAGTTTTTGGAAATTTTTGAATTTTTCATGAATAGTGAAATACGATAAAATACCGTATATACAAATTTTCATTTAAATACACAATTTATGAAATCATAAGTGATGTAAGGACACTTGGTTCGAACTAAAATGCACTCATTACTATTATGGGTCCCATGAAACAATATTATTGGTTGTCTTGATCGTAATAATAAAATAATGAATTAAATATTCAAAATTTACCCCTCTCCTCCACTATAAAAACCCCTCACCACTCCCTCTTCTATTCACTCCTCAATGCCTTCAATCTCATCAATGTTCTACCCAAATACACTTCCCTAGTCACTCACCACTACTAGAAAGCTCTTTGTCTTTTTAAATGACAAAAATACCTTCCCTTAAGGAGGTTCTCGAAGAAGTTATTTCAAGTGGTAAAACACCATTCTTTATCTTGTAGTTTCATTCGAATATATCTTCATTTATTATACTATAGATTCCTACTCTATAAAAATGATCATGAGAAATCCAGTTTCATCAATATATTGGATTTATATAATGTGAATGGAATAATCATCATCAATATTCATACTCCCTCCCTTTTACTTTTATAAATGAAATCAACATCCATGAGGTTCCAATTTATAACCTTCATGGACGACGAAGTTTCATTCTTCAATTGTTCCATCATTACTGGTCATGAAACCTTATTTATGGTCAAACTAGGTCATTATATATTTATTTTTTCTTGATTAATGTTCTGTAATATTTACACATACATTATATGGAATAATAATACAAAACATCTTTATTTAGCACAAAATTTCCAAGCCTAATTCAAGCATTTATTTTTAACTCATCGAATGGGTCATCCTCATGGTATATAACCAAAATCATTATGAGATCATTTAAATCTCTTTAATGCCACTAATAATGTATAGTAAAAATTCTAGATGTATTACCATATTTCAATCCATCTTCAATTCATGAATAGATGTAAACAAATCATGACACCATGTAAGAAAATGCTTCCAATACAATAAAATTAAATCTTTTAAACCCATAAAAAGGACATTAATGAACTTAATATGGTTATAACATATAAATTAAAAGTTGACTAGGTTCTCTAATTATTAATTAATGAATATAAATTTTATTATTCATGTCATTAAGAACAATCAAGAACACATTCAAGCATAAGTTAAGGCATTACTTAACTCAATTTTCATTCATTAAGATAAACAACTATTTCATTGGTCACATAATTCAATAAATATGTGTGAATGACTTGTTATTGTTTTATAATATATATCCACATATATTTTGTGGATTTTTATTTTTCATACAGAAATAATTCATTGATTTATCATCACTCTAATGTCACAATCCTTGCAAGGGAACCTCTCACTCAATTTTGTTCAAGAATCTCCCCTATGTTATGAACATTTTATTTTAATTGACGGGGTATGTTTTTAAACATCCCCCATACTGCCCTTGTGACATATAAATAATATAATACCTCTTTACCTTTCATTAATCCCTTGCAATAACACTCGTCACCATGCCTAAATGTTTTAAGGGGTTTCTCATCTGACTTTCATTACTGTGAGATTTTCATTATTCTCCACATATTTTTAATATGTGGTATAATTATACTTACATTTGATATAAAATAACATGATTATATTTATATTCATATTATTAAATGATTCATTTTATGTTATTTACATTATGGTCATATGATTCGAGTGATTACATTATGGTAAGAGAATTTTTCTCCACTTCTATCTGGTTGTGACTAACATTGTATGGTCCACCTAATAATCCTGATGTGGTGTACCTACTTCCCATTTAAGAACAATTTTCATTTAAAATTATATTTATTTTAAATATCCATAATCTCATATCTAGGATATGTTTTTTTTTCTAAACCATATACCCTTTTACATACATTTTTTATTTGGAATGTTATTTTTATTAAGGAAATATTGAGGAATCTATACACACTACTGTTTCCGACGCTTTCGCCGGGGCGCGCGCGTCCGTCCGCCGGGGAGGGCGCACTGCTTGTGGCCCCGAATTCCCGCTTTCCAAAGGCGGGCAGCATCCGTTCCTTGTTCGGGGACGTCTGCTCCTTGATCGAAACCGGGATGATGGGATATCGGTTCTTCCTTCCGTGGATTCCTCCTCGGAGCTCGACACCTAGTCTGGGTCTACCTCAAAGATTTAAGACGGATTCGTGAAGCTCATTCACGGTTCCATATCTACATGGATGCTAGTTAATTATGCTACTTCCATCAAGATGCTCCAAGGGGTCTTGTCGGGACAGCAACCTGCGGTGAGAAGAATGGTCACGTTGGGCCATCGTCGGCATGTTTGTCTTTGGTCTCTCATCACAGGGCTTCTCGAGGGCGCGGAAGCCCGAGGCATCCCACATCGAATGTGGTGAATGTGTACCATTTGAGGTTTTCCTCAGATTCCCATGTTTAACACGGGGTATGTCGTGAGTTTAACGTCTTGCAGAGACAGATCGGGTTAAAGGATCCCTAGGGGGAAACACTGATGTTGGGGACATCACGTGGGCGGCCTCCCGTATGACATGGAGTGGGAAAGGGTGGCATGATCTCACCGGGATGTGGCGGCCTGGGTAAGGATCAGGATTGATGGTGGGGTGAAGCATGAGGCTTACGTTCTAAGACGGCCCAAGAGGGGGGATACAGTTTAACGTCATGCGGGATAGAATACAGTTTAACGTCATGCAGGACGCGATACAGTTTAACGTCATGCGGGACAGAATATAGTTCAATGACAAGCGGGATGAGATAAATTTTAACGTCATTCGGGACGAAAGATTTGGGGCTTATGCTCGGAGGTCTCCCAAGCTGGTCAGGGAACCGACATGGAAAGGTCGGGACGACCGGGTGGTGGGATTGAACGTCGTGGAGGCATCCTACGTACTGTGTGCTAGCACGGATCAAAGTCCACGTAGTTCGCTGGGATGGGGCTTACGCTCTGAGGCGGCCCATAGGAGGATGTCATGGCCGATGCGCACTCTAATCCCACATGATTCATGCTCGGATGTGGGAAACAAGTGGCACCAGGGACCAGACGATCACGTCGCGAAGGGTGCATCCGTGAGAAGTGGAATGAGGCTTACGCATTGAGCGGCCCAAAGAGGAAATAGGGGCTTACGCATGGCTAGCGGCCCATGGGGCCGGGGCTTACTCCTAGGTGGAGGCCCGTGGTGAGAAAAAGCGCAGTGGGAAAAAGACTCCACTGGCCTTGGCAGGGGGGAAGTACGGAGATGCACGTGTGCAATCATCCGTACAAAAGGTTAGGGGCTTACGATCTGAGGCAGCCCTTCCCCCGCAGACAAACGTCGCTCCGACAAGGAGGATCTTTTTCCATGTGAGGAAGAGTCCATTACCGTGGAGATGAGTGGCGTAAAAAATGTCCGAGCTGGGGGGACCCTACGTGCGAAGCACGGGGTCGGAACATAGTTTAACGTCTTGTGTTAAGGACGAGGTGATTAGCAGTTTAACGTCCTGCAGCTTGGAAGAGGTGGGTTTGCTCCACACCCCTAGGGCTTACATGCCCAATGTCCTCTACCCCTTGTGGAAGGGAAGGCATTGGCAAGGCCGTGGTGAAAGGGGGTCGCAGGGAAAACCACTGGGGGGTCCACGTTAGTGTGGCTATGCGAAGAAGAAATAGCCGTTAGCGTGCCTATTCGGAGAAGCATAAGGCAAAACAACATAATGGGAAACACGGCCCAAGGGACCTTGAGGTTTCTTCGCATGAGCTTGGAAGGCCGTGCGGGAAAAAAACGCATGGCGCGCATGCCCGGCAGGGGAGATATCAGGTGCCGGTGCAGGGGGCAGCCAAGGGGCATCAAGGTGAGGGGTCCTCGGCTCTGTGCGCGCAAAAGGGACGATTTGCGCGCAAAACACCGGGACAACGCGCAATTGAAGTATTGGAATTGCGTGCGAAGAGGGAATTGGGTGCAAGGTTTTGCACGCATGACAGGGTATGGCGCGCACGATAGGGTATTGCGCGCACAGCCCATGGATTGCGCACAAGTGGGGAAACCGGGGAAATGGGAAAATTCACTGAAGCCGGTGGAGTTGCATGCAAAGGCGAACTCCGGGGCAAGGTTGCACGGAATTCAGGATTACCTGGATGTTATCTTTCGCGCGGGGGGAGCCGAATTGCGCGCACCAGAGTCTCTTCGGATTCCTCAACCCCCAAACCGTTCGGGGTCACCTTATATTTATAGGCGACCTCCGACGCGGAATCCAGGCGGCGCACGATGTTTTCCGCACCGGGAACCACTTGCGCGCAAATTCTCTCCGCGGAGACACGGGGCGCACAATTATTGCGCGCCTCACCGGTCCAATTCCGTGAATCCCGGGAGCACTTCGTGTGCAGAACATTTTTGCGCGCGGATCCTCTTTTATTTCACGCACCACTTCCCGAGCCTCCGGATCAGGCCTCTGATTCCGAATATGACTTCTCTTCATCATTCCGAAACTTCCTCCGGGAGTTTCGGGCTTTTTTAGGCGTCAACAAATTCCCCCCCTTGGAATTGGATCGGCGAGAGGTCGCAATGATCGGATTCCAAGGGAAACGCTGAAACGCCAAAATGCTAAGTCTCTTGATCATGTTGCACGCAAAAAATCCGACGGGGCGTGCAAAACCCACGGACGCACGCGAAATGTTCATTCCGCGCGGCGCGGAACCCTGGCCTCGCTTATAAAAAGGGGCGCTGGGTCCCAGATCCATACTTCCGCTTTTCCCATGCGATAAGCTTATCACTATCGTGCGTGAAATCGCTCAGCGGCTGCGCGTAATAACGCACTGGCAGCGCGGAATTCCTTCCGAAAGTTGGACGTGATTTCGGGACAAACCGGGATCTACCGTGCTTAGCGGGCCAGATTGCGCGCCGGACACTCCGATTCCGCGCACTGCATCCTGATTTCGCCCAACTCCCAAAAAAATCGAGATGGCTGCAAACCGAGTCATTGAGGGGGAAGCCGCTGCCTGTAGGACAGAAATGGCGGCGAACGAGGAGGTATATGGCGCCAAGGTGATTGTCTCCAACAACATCACCTTGTTCAATCAGCTGACTCCGACCCAAAAGGAATATCCCTTTTCGGACAACCTCCCACTCTGGAATTTTTGCATCCTGGAGGAGGTACCACTGTCTGGGTTCGAGGTGGACACACCGCGGTCATGGGTGACTCGGGAGGATGAACTTACTCTCTACAACATCACCAACAACGGATGTCCTGCCAGGGAAACTAGACACATGGATGTATATGTACTTAACCCAAGGACTAGGACCATTATCGGGGACGATCCTGTGGCGGAGGAAGCTCCGGCCCTCTACGTGAGCACGTTCCGTTAGAGTATCACGAATGACACGAAGGGCTGGCTGAAGGATTGGGACCTGCGGTCCGGGGGTAACTTCACCAGCGAATGGGCCTGGGCATTCTGGGTTCACCATACCTGCGACTAGTTCTCAGATGAACTGTGGTATATCGGCCCTTTCGAGGCGGTATGGACATCGCAGTTCCATTTCCACCGTCACCCTGAACTCGGATCAGAGCTATTCACCCGGTGGTCTCCCAACACCAACACGTTCCACCTTCATCACGGGGAAGTCGGCATCAGTCATTGGGACGTTCACTGCATCGGCGGTATCCAACCGGAGGGTTACCAATACGACGAGTTCGTTCCTCCAAAGAACACCTGGGGGGACAGGTCGCGGACGCCTATGCTGACGTGGCACCTGCTGCAGCTGGCCAAGGAGAGGCTGGGGGTCAAGGACTTCCTGAAGGACATCGCCTACAAGGGCTGGTTCAGCCTGTTCCTCGAGAAGGATCCCGTCGTCAAGATGCCGGGACAGGGCAAACGGTGCCCAACCGCGACTCAGAGGAGCAAAGACGGGTCATTGAGGCCCGGGACCCGAACGTCCGGTATGCCGGGTTCCTTGCCGCCTTCCTGAGCGGGTGTCTCCTGCCGGTGCGGGACGCGAGGATGGGCATCCGTCCATCGACTTTGGTGATGGCGGGATCCATGGCTGCCAAAAAATGGTTCAACATGGGCGTCCCCATGCTGGCCAAGCTTTATACCATTCTGGGGCGCATCTCACGAGGGGGGTCACCTCGGAGGGTCTGTGGTCCCTTCTAGATCTTCCATGGCTGGGTGGCGTCTCATCTCGGCAGTTATACTTTTCCAAACGCCGTCCGTCCTCCAGGCAATGGCTTGCGACTGTCCTTGTTAAACATTGCAGGGGTGGCGCCATTGACGCTCAATGAGGAGGGCATGAGGATCTGTATCGGTAACCATGCCAACTTCAACTTCAGCACGTTCCCCACCTCGGTCGGCCAATTGGTGGACAACGGGCGAGGCTCTCTGGAACACCAGGAATACTTACAGAGCATTCGGGGTGGGGTGCTTGTGGCTTGGATCGACGAGAAGGTGATCTGCGAGCCATACGTGCGATCCCGATTTTCCAGGCAGTTCGGGTGCCTCTAGCGAATGCCGAAGAAGGTATTCACGACTGTCTGGCAGGAGAAGAATCCATGCGTCCTGCGCTAGATGTGGTTGATGTTTACCACCTTCGTCTCTGGAGACGTCGTTACTCTCCCTCCCACCGGGGTCGATGCCGGCCTATCAACCGAATATGCTGAAAACTGGACCATTACGTACCCTGAGGGGCTATTAAGAAAGTGCGTCCGACAACTCGAGGTTACTCGTGCGGAAACCGGGTGACGGGAAAGAAGGGAAGGTGTCGTCAGAAGGGGAGAACCAAGGGCGTGTCAGACAGCGAGGCTTGCACAGGCCGGGACTTCGGCAGCGAGGACATCACATGGTGCCTGCACGTCCTCATTACCCGCAGGTGGGTCACATGAGGCTGCCAGGGAACTGCCTGGGAAGCAGATAAGATATCTTCTTGAACCTTCTCAAGACGCAATTCTCCCGGCACTGTTGTCGGCCTGGATGACCCTGCGTCAATCGCTGGGCATCGAAGCCAACTGGCAGACGATAATGCAGAACGGGATCCAACTGCCGGAGGTCGGGCTCGTTCGGATTACCGACCGAGTGAACTTCCATCGGTGGCACGCTCATCTGATGGCCATGGATGAATACGCACACCAAAGGGGGCGGCGTACGGAGCCAACTTTCCTAGTGAAAGTGATGCTCGGCCAGGAGCATGATCCGGAAGCGATGCCGTCGGGAGAAGGCAACAGTGATGAAGAGCCGGAGGGGGATGAGGAAACCGGAGAGGAAGAATGTGAGGGAGAAGACGAATAATAGGGGCCCGAAGGTGAGGGTTCGCAAGGGGTGACCTACCAAGGGTGTCTCCGAGAGAGCGGAGAGATTTCTGACTCTGATCTCGACATAACCGAGATTATTGAGGTTTTTCTCTGTCTTCATTAATTTCCCTCATTCATCCATTCTACTTTCCAACTTCTAAACTCACTTCCCTATCCTACTCAGGAGCAACTGTGCGGTGGACGGGCATCCCCACCAGAGGAAGGCGGAGAGGAACCAGTGGGACATGATGGAGATCCGACACCCATCATTGAATTAACCAGCACAGAGGGGTCTCCCCTTATAGAGGTTCCTGCAGCGGCCGGAACTCTGGGGATCGACACTATGGATTCCTGTAAGTTTCACGCTTCACTTCTGATTCTTGGTGTCAAGAGATCCCGTCTGACCAGCGTATGCCATGCGCAGTGATCTCAACACTGGAGGCACGTCAGGTTGCAGAGCCTGGGCCATCCGCGAGTTGGCCAGCGGCAGACATACCACCTCTCTCGGAACATGCTCTCTGCACTGAGTCGGCCCCGACAATAGATGAACAGAGGGCGGAGAACATCAGTGGTGCTATTCCCGGAACACGATCAGAAGTTGTTGGAGGCATCATTACTGCTAGGGCGAGGGAATGTCACCCAGACGACGAGGATTCTATTCTTCATGAAGACATCCCCGGGGTGGATCCTGCTGCCGATCTGCTGGAGGCCTTCACCATATACCAACCTGCTGACCCGGAGGAGATTGATGACTCAGACTCAGAGGCAGCCGAGGAGAGCCGGATGACACGGCGCAAGGGGTATAAGTGTATCCAGCGCTTTCTCAGGCAGCCCCAGTCCGATTGGCTGAGGCGGATGGGATCACTTCAGACCTGGCTGCGCTTCCTGTGCACTGGAGGGGCTGATGCTCAGCGCCTTCATCTAATTGTTCGTGATTACATGGCCGAGAAGATGCACGAGATCAGCCGGCGCGCCGACATTTCCCAGTGCCAGGAAGGATAGACGAGCGCTCAAATGGTGCTGAGGGCGGAGCAAGAAGTCAGGCACCTCGAAGGGCAAGCGGCAGATAAATAGGTCTTCATCGCAACATGCTCTAAGCTCGTGGAGCAACTGACCGCCCAGCTGGCTGATGCCCAGGAACAACTGGTGGAGGCGAGTCACCCGATGATCGTGCTTCCAAGCGAGCGGGCACAGGCACAAGCTAGGGCTGATGAGCTGCACTCTGTGGTGACCGATGAAGAGAGAGTCTTTGAAGAGTGAAAAGCGTTCCTGGAGGCTACCAGCCAGAGGGTAGCAGCGCTGGAAAGATCGCTTCAGTACGCTAAACCCTGAGGGCTTTGTTTTCACCATCTCATGAACTCTTGCTTGTATTGATCATCATCTCAATCCAATATATGGCTAAATCCACTCTTTTATACCCTTGGTTTAATGCGCTCAAACATAGTTTCGAAACGAATAACAACTCACCCCTAGGATCCTGTGGGAAATTCCCAACACAAGAAGCAAGAGGTTCTTGTACCATCATTCCGTTCAACTGTGGGGCATTGAACAAGCTTCAGGCGTCCAAAATCGGGCCTAGACTTTTGAAGAGACCCTGGGCCGATTGATGTGTCGACTTCTCAATGTGTCTCAACACACGAGCAGGGAAATGCTGGGGGCATTGAAATCCATCCGAACACGGGGGGATGGAGAGAAAGGGTGCATCACGCTACCCAAATTTGGAACCCAACGGGGCACAACCATGGAGGATAACTGTCAATCGTGGCAGAAACAGATCACCCATATCACGTTGGCCCGAAATGGGAAGACAATAAATGAGGGTTGACTGCTGACCGTGTTCGCAACACGGGGCCTAACTCAAATATCGTTGTTCATTTTTCCGGAATGTTGGCCCAGGACAGTAGGCGAACCATAGGTTGAGCATCCATCCTGTTAGGGGGTCCCGTCAAACATGACCAGTTCTCCGGAACGTTGGCCCAGGACAGTAGGCGGACCATAGGTCGAGCATCCATACTGTTAGGGGGTCCCGTCAAACGCGAAAGGAAATGGGGGTCCGAATAAGGGGGAACGCAAAGAGCGGGAGGTGGAGTGGTGGCTTGTTCGAACAGAGTCCAACACTCTCGATATTGCGCCGCCAGGGCGGGGGAGCATTAGGCGGACGTACCAACCAGATCATGGGTCGTCCCAATTTCTAGGAAGGACTTCTGTGGTGAGAGAACTGCCGCTTCCCATCATTACCATGGGGCATCCCGAACATGCTCGGGGTAGATATCCTGATGACACCATTTCTCATGAAGTCGGGCCGAGGGGCCGACAATAAAGAAGGATGGTGTTCAGCTATCCCTGGGGATGGACCCAAGATGAAACGTCTAGGCAGTCCTACGTATCTTATAAGGATGAGAATCAAGCCCACGTAGTTCTGAAAATACAGTTTAACGTCATGCTGGATGAAATACAGTTCAACGTCATGTGGGACAAAATAAAGTTTAACGTCATGCGGGACGGAATACGGATCGTAGTTTTAGGTCATAGAGCTTGGACCATGAGGGTCTTAGTTTTAGGTCTTAGAGCTCGGACCATGAGGATAGGGGAGATATGGACACATGGCCAGGCGGCCGCAAAACCCGACGTGAAGGAGGACCTAAGCCCTACTTAACAAGTGCTCTCCGGGGAAACGCTCGAGTCGAGGGACCGAACACGGAGGTAGGCTGGACCCGCGGGGAAGTGCCCCAGGCGTTCCTACGTATCTCATAAAGATGAGAATCAAGCCATACGTAGTTCTGAAAGTGACATGGTAAGATACCAGTGCCGTAGGAAAAGGGGGAGTGCGGGCGTGGCCCTTGCACTAAAAGAATCGGCATTTGATAAATCATGTTTGTCTCTTAAGGTGAGTGGTTTTTTTGTTGTGAAGCGACAAACCCAGAGTAGCAGGCCATGGTGTCACCATAAGCATCAAGCCGTGATAGGCGTTGAAAAATGGCATGGCATAAAACCAATACCCAACGTGATGTCCTCTACAGCGAGGTCACCACAATGCAGTGCCGTTTTTCTTCGTACGGCCAGGACGATAATGTCATAGTTTAGGGTCGTGTGGCAGGACCAACAACACAGTTTAAGGTCATATGGTTTGCACCAAACAGCATAGTTTAAGTTCATATGGTTTGGAAAAACACCACAGTTTAAGGTCATAATGTTTGGACCAACAACACAGTTTAAGGTCATATGGTTTGGACCAACAACAGAGTTTAAAGTCATATGGTTTGGACCAAAAACACTGTTTAGGGACATATGTTTTGGACCAACAACACAGTTTAAGGTCATATGGTTTGGACCAACAACACAGTTTATGGTCATAAGGTTTGGACCAACCGAGAGAGGAGCCTCGGGCAAAACAGCCTACGAGGGTTCAACAATCAGGGAGGGGCAGCAGATGCTAGCACCCAGCTATGCTGGGCCCGAAACACAATGTCCGGGAGACTCCTCACTCCCCTAAGGGGATGAAGGTCAAGCGGCATGCAACCCATAAAGAAGAGACACAAGCACATACTCTAGCGCTCAGATCGCGGGAGCCTCGAGAGACACAGTTACACAGCTCGGTCTGTCTAATGTGTGGGGGTGTACTGAGGGTTAGTACAAGGAGTGTCGAGATTCCACCTTGGCATAGAGGGGCGGAAAATGACATGAACCATGCCACCAACATTCAGGGCCTGGGGAACCGGCATGACGACTGAGGACTACTGTTGACCATGTTCGCAACACAGCATCCTATCGTGTTATCCATGGGGACAAAAAAATGAGCATCAACCGCTGACCTTGTTCGCAACACGGTATTTTTATCAATTTGTTGACTGAAACCCTCGGGGGCGTTTCCCCATGACGGTAGGAGAGCCCTTGGGCGTTGTATCCAGACCGTTCTTGGGGGTCCCTCCGGGTATGAAAGATGACGGGGGCCCGAATGAAGGGGAACACGAAGCTTGGAAAGCGGATGGAACTTTCCTAAGTCGAATCTGGCACTCCAAGTTCTAGACCAGAGTGTTTTGAGCACATCAGCAGACCACTGGAAAGGGTCAGAGGGCTCAGTCCGAGAGCGGCCAAGAGATGGCGGATCCCTGGGCAAAAGAGGGGGTGTAATGCCAAACACCATGGGCACCGGGGGATCGTGGGATCTCCTAAGAGATGGGGCTGGAACTGACATCTAGGTGTTCAGGTGGTCCTATTTATCCCATTAGAATGGGAATCAAGCCACACATAGTTCTGGAAATACAGTTTGACGTCATGTTGGACGAAATATAGATCTTAGTTTTAGGTCTTAGAACTCGGACCAAGAAGGAAGAAAGGGCGGAATTTGGTAACTCCTGGGCTGGACCCGAGACGAAATGTCCGGGCGGTCCTACGTATCTCATGAGGATGAGAATCAAGCCACACGTAGTTATTGACAATACAGTTTAACTTCATGTTGGATGGAATATAGATCTTAGTTTTAGGTCTTAGAACTCGGACCAAGAAGAGCCCAGATGTAGGGCAGAGTGTAGTTTAAGGTCGTGCTGGACCATACAATTTAAGGTCATGCTGGACCGTACAGTTTATAGTCATGTAGGACCATCGTTTAGGCAAAATACTTCTTGAGGAACCTGGAGTTGGTGGGAGGAGTGATACGCTCCCCATCCATAGTAACCAGGGAATACGCACCATTGGGATATACCTTGTGGACAATAAAGGGTCCCTCCCACTTGGGCTCCAACTTGGATGGTTTCCTGCCAGGAATCATTGGCTCTCTGATAGCCAAAACCAGGTCACCTTGTAGGAAGGAGCGGAGGCGAACCTTATTATCGAAAGCTCGAGCCATCCTACTCTTATGCCTTTCCAGGTTATGTAAAGCGCGAAGCCTACTTTCATCCAGCGCTTCCAATTCGGCGAGACATATCTCGACAACTCTGTCCGGCACTTGATGGTCCTAGACCGCCGTGCGCAATGAGGGCTGTTGGACCTCGATGGGAAGGACGGCCTTAGCTCCGTACACCACAGAATACGGGGTCACCTGGTAGGAATTGCAAGTCGTTGTCCTATAAGCCTAGAGGGCATTGGGGAGCTTTTCCGGCCAACTTTTCCTGTTCTGACCGACCACTTTTTGCAGAATGTTAGAGAGAGTTTGTTAAATGCCTCAATCTGTCCATTCAGGCACGCATGATAGCGGGAGGTGTGGTTCGAGCGAATGTTGTACTTGGCGTACAATCTCTTCAACTCAGCCGCTCGGAAGTTGGTTCAGTTATCCGTGAGGATAGCGTGAGGTATTACAAACCGATGAATGATATTGGAACTCACTAAGTCGGCGATAGAACCAGCCTTGACTTCCCTATGCGGGGCTGCCTCTGCCCACTTTGAGAAGAAATCCATGGCGGTTAAGATGAACCGGCACTGGCGGGCCGTCGCCGGCAGGTAGGGCCCTACGACATCCAACCCCCAGACTGCAAAGGTCCAAGAATACTTAGTAGTATGGAGAGGCTCCGGTGGCCGATGCACAAAGTTAGCATGAACTTGGCACGCATGGCACCTCTTGGCATACTCGATGCAGTCGTGGATCATGGAGGGCTAGAAGTATCCCAGTCTCCGAATCTGGTGGGACAACTTCGACCAGGCCTGGTGGGCGCCACAGGAGCCAGCGTGCACTTCCTGCATGACCTGTGGGATCTCAACTCCTTGAAGAAAACAGAGGAGAACACCATCAAACCCACGCCTGTAAAGGAGCTGCTCATGGCTAGGACCGCTTTGAAGGGTGAATTGCGGCGCGCGGCGCCGGATTCGTTCCCGCTCTGCTTGGTCCATTGGAAGATTGTCGTGCCAGAGATATTCAACAGGTGGTGTCCTCCATTCAGGAACTATTTCGATCACCACGCCAGGAACTCCAGGGGGGTCCCGGCGCGGGGGCACCAGTGGTGAGATGGTTCACTCGCGGGCCACGACCGCCCTCCGGGATAACAGGAGCAATGACTCTTCGGTGCGCCACGTGGATGATTAGGTCATCCTGCTCGGGCTCCGCGAGTGATGCGGCCAGGCTGGCCAAAGCATCTGCTCGACTGTTCTACGACCGAGGAACGTGAATGACATCTGGCCGGGAGGGGAACTTAGCCATTAGATGGAGGGTGCACTCCAGCAATGGCACAAGCTCTGGCTTCCTGACAGCATAGTCACCATTAACCTTCTTGACGACTAGCTCAGAGTCCCCTTTTACATACAGGTGGGGCACGTTAACCTCCAGATCCAACTCGAGGCCAGTGATGAGGGCATGATATTCTACCTCATTGTTGGTGCATCCCTATGACAATAAGAAAGAATATGGCAGCACGGCTTTCTTCGGGATGATGAAGAAGATACCCAGGCCCACTCTATTAAGCCTAGGATCGTTGAGTCTTCTACAGGTAGGGCTTCGGGAGGCACCATCAAAGTTCATTTTTTAGAATGGGGTGGCATGATCGACTGAGAGGATTGCCTCATCAAGAAATCCCACATCGAGTGGCTGGTCCGCAGAGGTTGGATGAGCAGCTAAGAAGTCTGCCAACGCATGTCCTTTGGCGGCCTTCTAAGATAAGAACCTATTGTCGAACTGCTTGAAGATCACCGTCCAGCGTTCCAATCATCCGGTCAACATAGGCCGACTTAGGATGTATTTCAACAGGTCTACCCCAAAGACTAACTGTACCTCATGGTGCTGCAAGTAGTGCCGCAATTTCTGCACATCAAATACGAGCGCCAGGCAGCTCTTCTCGATGGGAGAATATCTAATCTCCGTGTCGAGGAGAATGCGGTTGAGGTAGTAGAGGCTATTCTATGTTCCCTAATTGTTTTTCTGGGCGAGAAGGGCATCGAGGGATCGCTCCAGGGCGGCCACGTAAAGGACCAGCGACCTTGCAGGAACAGGTGGTATCAGCACTGGAGGATGAAGCAGATACTGCTTGATTTCCTCAAAAGCGGTCTGGCACTCTTCATCCCACCCATAGGCGGTGCCTTTCTTCATGAGCCGAGATAAGGGCTTACACTTGCCGTCCAGATTCGCAATGAATCGGTGTATATAGGCTATGTGGACTTGGAGGCCTCGAAGCTCCCGAATATTACTCGAAGGAGGCATCTGACTGATGGCCTTGATCTTCTCTGGGTCGATATCGATACCTCGATTCCTGAAGATGAAGCCAAGAATGTTTCCGGAGGTGACCCTGAAGGCACACTTCAATGGGTTCATCTTCGGGTGACGAGAATGGAGAAAACCCAACACTTTCTCAAGGTCTTTGAGATGGTCCTGGCGCTGACGAGATTTAACAACCAGGTCATCTACAATACACTCCACCAGTGTCCTGAGGATCGGCTTGAATATGTGGTGCATAGCCCGTTGATAGGTGGCACCGGCGTTCTTCAGGCCGAAGGGCATAACCTGATAGCAGAAAGTGCCCTGGGGGGCCCTGAAGGCAGTGTACTCTTCATCCTCGGGGGCCATCCGGATTTGGTTATACCCGGAGTACCCATCTATGAAAGATAGGGCTTGGAACCCGGCCATTGAGTCGATCAACAACTCTGTCACGGGAAGGGGAAAGTCATCCTTCGGACAGTGGCGAATAAGATCCCGGAAGTCGATGCAGACCCTGATCTGCCCGTTCTTCTTCCTAACAGGCACAATATTGGCTAGACACTTGGGGTACTGGAATTCCCTGACGAAGTTGGCCTTAATGATCTTATCAACTTCAGCCTCAACCATGGCACCGTGAAAGGGGTGCATTTTTCTGGGAGGCTGCTTGAACCCGCAATGGTTTGGTGGGAGGCCAAGGCGGTGGACGGCTACCTGGGGATCTAGTCCCAGCATCTCGTCATAACTCCAGGCAAACACATCACGTTGCTGTTTGAGGAAGTCTATGTACCGTTGCCATTCCTCAAGAGGGATAGCGGCACTGACCAATGTGGGCCTCAGGTCCACCTCACTACAGAGGTTCACCTGTACGAGCTCGACGACCGTGGCAGAGACACCCTCCTCAAAGGCAGGAGTAGCATCTTCCAAGTCTTTTTCTCCACTTGGGTAAAGATCGTCCACGGGGGGAGCTATTTCGGGGCTTCTCGACCCTGATGGGGAGCTAGCACCGGCTTGGGCGGTAGAGGTCGTCACAACGGGAGGCTCATGCACCGAAGAGACCGTAGCGACAAAGGCGGTTGATCCAATCCCATCCGGCCTACGTCCCAAGGGGCCACGCTATACGACATCGAAGCAGTGGTGTCACGTTGGCCTGAGCTGGTCGATCCCAGCTCGACGAAACATGCAGGTATGACGCACCGCTGTTTCCATAGGCCCAATGTCCCAATATCGTACAGGGGTAGGAGGCTCGGGGATCACACGGGCCTGGTTGGTGTAAGAGTACGAGGTGATTTCCCTTCGTCGCTTAGACCCGGAAATAAGCATTCTTCTGGTACCCGAGACAACAAAGCACTCTCCCATATTGGGAGTTGTGGCCTCCAACCGATGGATTGGGAAGACATATGCGTCATCCAAATCTGGCCAGGGATCACTCGCGATAGCGGCAGGATCAACCTCACCTTCCACGATCTGCTTGTCCTTGCTCTTGTAATAGTCTGCATCCAGGTAACGAGCTTCACAAGAGGCAAACGGGGACACATCTCCTTGGAGCACACCCACTCGACCCTTAAGGGAGTATTTGAGGCACTGATGGTATGATGAGGGATCCGCAACGTGAAGATAGATCCACGACCATCTCATCAACGTGTTATAGGCAGTGTCCTGAGAGACAACCATGAATTCAGTATTGGCAATTAAGCTGCCGAACTGGGTCTTTAGACGAATCTTTCCAAGTGGAGTTTTCTCGGTCCTGTCATACCCTTGGATTCTGAGGTCGGAGGGAGTTAAATCATCCTCCGACAACCCCAGTTTTCGCAGTGTCCGAGTTGGGATCAAGTAAATCCCAGAACCCGTGTAGACAAGACAGCGACAGACCTCCACTCCATTGAATTGGCCGGTGATGCACAGCGGGTGGATGTGCCCCTATATGGGAGGGTCTTCATCTTTACCGGAGAATGAGATAACCGCCTGACATTCGGCGTCCTCAATCACCTCGGTGTGGAAGGCTTCTGCGGCTGATACCTCTGTTTCAAACTGGAGTGGGCTCCTCAGAGCCTCGGCGAGCGCCTCACGCATTTCAGACGACAGGCGGAGGGCCTCTAGGATGGAAAGCCTCACCGGAATGCCGACCAGATGCCTCAGGACATCATACTTTCGCGCCAATCGGGAGCTTCTGCTTACAGGAGGTCGCTCTGTGATTGGGGGCATGACGGGCCCTGCTGGCGGGGCCGGTGACTAACTGGTACTAGGTACGTCCCGTTGTTCACTAGATGAAGCCCAGGAAGTGGCTGCCATGCTAGGACCGGAAGGTCGTAGTCGGCCAACGGTAGGGCTGGGCTGGTTGCGACACGGGCAAGGCGATTCCGCCCGATCCAGCAACACGAATGGTGGTGGAAGGGAACCTATTGTCCCCAGATGAGGGAGCTGCGAGTGCTGCTCTCTACATCGGGCCTGCTGCCTGGTCTCGGTGGCGTGCACGACCTGACTGGAGGTGACGACTGCCATGCCCCGGTGATTCACATAGCCACGGCTCTGTCAACGTTGATGACGGCTGGGGACATCGGGGAGGTTCACTCGGTGCTCCTCGTCGTCGGGAGCCACAAAGGGATTTACCAACTCTAAGGTGTTAATCGAAGCGTACCCCGGGCTCTCAGTCGAGGAGTCATCCATTAACGGACGGGGTCTCGGAGGGATCCTCATTCCTGGGGGCATGAAATCGCCAAGCGTGCGAGAAGATGACGACAATGGTAGGGCGCATTCTTTATTTTTGTGTCGCCGTCTACTCTTCTGGGAAGAAGCAGGCTGGGACGATGATGTCGAAGCGGCGCTCGCGGATTCTGAGGGCTCTGGCCGGTCCAGGCGGGCACGGAGGATGCCATGGGCACGGGCGACCTTCCTGCAGGGCATCCAGTTATTATACTTCTGGGACCCATGGTCGGAAACATGTTCCCACCCGTCCCTGTCGTCATTACTGCCATCTGATCCCACGAAGTCACCTGCCATCTGTTCCGGGGCTGGGCCCAACCTGACTATGTTGTTGTCAATCTGGTCTTGGAGCCAATCCTTGAACATATAGAATTGTTGTATGGTGTGTCCCAGGAACCGGTGATAATGGCAGTAGTCAGGGTGATCTGCGAGACACGCCTCTTCTGGCTTCCGGCACTCAGGCAGCCGCACAATCCTCTGCTCCAAGGCACTACGAAAATAATCAGGGACCTGGGCCTCGTCAAATGAGTAATCCCGATTCCTTCTGCCTAGAAAGGGGACCCTTGGGGTCTGACCATGGCCAGGGACCGGAGGAGCAGGCCGAGGAGGCGGAGCCGGATTACCTCACCTAGGTGGTGGCGGTGCGTTACGCGGAGGCGCCTGCCGATTTTGAGGCAGTCACTGTTGGGCCAGAGGCTGTGGGGGTGGACCCCTATGAGCCTGCTGAGATGGCCTCACTGGTAGCAACTATAGATATCTTGGGGCCTCTATCTACGCCACAGCAGCGAGATCGGCTCTGGCGGCTCTCCTTGAGGAGATCACAGGAGGCAACGGACGTGCCTAGTTGACCTGTTGCAGGGCTTCTTCGAGGCGCTGAGCCTTGTCTGAGAAGTCCCGTAACCCTCCAGGGTAAATTTTCATGATCATGGATGGATAAAACTCCGCCTTGAAATTCCACACACACATCGTCAGTAATTTCTCCTGAGTAAGTGGCATGTCAAGGGAGTACGTGAGCCCCTTCCACCGGGCGACAAAGTCCGCAACTCGCTCGTCGGGCCTTTGCTTGCACCTGAAGTGGTCTGAAATGTTCATCTTCCGGGTTATGGAACTGAACTGGTAGAGGAATTGCCGACGAAGGTCCTCCCAGATAGTTACTGATCCAATAGGGAGCTGGTTGTACCAAACGAACGCTGGTCCCTCCAGCGTCTGAACGAAGCACTGGAGCTTGGCAGCCTCTTGCTGCGCCGGAGTCCCCAACATAGGCCCGCACCTCGAGTTTAAGTGGGCCAAGTGCTGTGGTGGGTCTTTGGTCTCGTTAAAGGGGGAAAAGTGGGATTCCCAAATCTTGGCGGGGCCGGCATGTCATCCACCCATGTGGGGTACGGCTTGCCATCAGGTGGGATCGCCACCTGCCGAGTTTCCAGGGCCTCCAAGCGAGCGATGAGTACCTCCATCAGATCATCCAGATTCGGATTCATGTCCTGACGGGGATATCTAACAACAATCACATTGCCAAGCTCTTCGATACGATAGTCGCACTCAGCTACTCGGGGGGCAGCTGGCGGAGCGACTGTCGGAGCGGCGGGAGGAAACCGAGCAGGGTCTCCCAGGTTGCCTCGCTGCTCGGGAGGGTTCGGAGAAACATATCATGCCCTCTTGCCATGGGCTCCAGTGTCTCCCCTATCGGTGAACACAACATGGTCACGGTTGCCCGGGGGGATCTCAGCAAGGGGTAGATGCTCCTGCCCCTCCTGTCCTGGTCTAGGGTTGCCGTAGACAGGCCGCCGCTCTGCAATTCATTCGGCCAGGAGCTCATCAACCAGCCTTTTTTTCTCAGCTAGCTGTTGGCGCAGCGTGGCCTTCTCGGGATCTTCCTATGCCATCTGCACTGAGGCAGATGGGTCGGCGAGTTTGACAGGCCCGACGGGCTCTTTACCCTTGCCGATGTTTCGGCTCAGCGCCAGTGCCTCCGTGGGTACAGGAAGGCCTAGGAGGCTCCTCTGTTGGTGAGTAATCCTCCCAGATGGGTCCAGCAGCGGCCTGTCCATGGGGGGTGAGTCCCCGTCGAGGGGCTCCACAATGTTTCCCACATCTGAAAGGTCAGCCATGTTGACTGCTACTGCCCTTGGCGATGTTCCCTCAGGGCTGCCCAATGGGTCGGGCTGCCGGCAGATCACAGAGAAGAGGAGAGCAGCGTATTGCCCCCACCTGCGGACGTGCTCGTGGGGGATGGCCTCCTCAATAAATCTGCGGAGTACTTGAAAACTCTGGATGCATTGTTGCTGAAGGGCCTCGTGGAGGCCCAGTGACTCGGGGTGCCGGACCGCGGGGAGTGCTTCTAGGTCAACCCGGTGGCACTGCTCACCAATCTCCACAAGGTGAGATTGGCTCCTGGGATAAGGGGCCAGCTGATGACGGAGGCGGGAGTGAGTCACCCGAAGAATCTGGCGGAAGCATTCAAACTCTCCCGGGGTGAGTGACTCTGGCACATCAAAACCCGATTCTGCGACCGACCAAAACTTCTCAAGGAAGTGGCCCACTGCAAGAACGGTCCAGATGCTCCACGACTCCGGCTCGGGGTCCGGAACTTGCCGCCCCTGCTCGTCCACCGAGGAAATTCGGGGAATTGGCAATGGCGCCGAGGCAGGCCGTCGGGGCGGTGGGCTGGCCGGCGGGGAATACGGTGAACATGCAGATTGGCCGCTAATCCCTGGGTCATCCTCCCAAGGTTGCAGTGCCTTGGCCGCCACGTCGCGATAGAATGGGTCGGCGGATGGGCCTCCTGTCGCAACGACGGTGCTCGTTGGGGGTGTGTCGCCTTGCGATCCTTCTGTCGGTCCCCTGACGAGCTCCTCACCCTCCCTAACAGGGGCGGGAGGTGCTTCGAGGAGATCAACAGAAACTGCGGGCTTGATCCCTAGTGGTACTCCAAATCCTTGTCCTCCTGGATATACCTTCTAAGGGAGGAGGGAATCATACGGATCTCGCATTCGGGGAGTACGATACTGACGCGCCGCGTCCCCTTCCCCGCCCTCACTCGAAAGGATGGGGGGAGGTTCCATCGTCGAGTTGTACTATACCTCGGAATCCGAGAAACAGTCTGGTCTGATTCCCGTCCGGACTCCCCTGACATTCCTCCTCCGACGACGACGACTGGCCTTCCTGCCCCTGGGTAGTTCCTTAGGGTAAGGACGACTTTCTTCATTGGGTCCCCCTCCCATAATAGAGCTGGGGCATAGGGGACCGAAGGCCAGGGTGCAAGAAGCACCAGGAAAGATGTCGAACGGGACATGGGGAGGACCTCCATGTGAGTGAGCGACTGGATACACAACGGCTCCATGCTCGCGACCGGCGGTAGGGGGAGTGACCTCATACCCCATGCAGTGGGTGCTGGAAGGAGTCGTACCCGAAGCATAGCCGTCGCAAAGAAGCCTTTGGCTTCCCAGATCGGTGGCACGGGATGAGCCTTCATGGTGAGCGGCACTACCGCGGATTGTCCCGCAGTGGCCATTTACAGTGTCCGCGACCGGGAGATTCGACCCAACCTACCTGCAGGGCGGTCGGGGATTCGATCCCAGTTGGGCATGCGGCTGCCCCTGCTCAACATGCACAGGGATCTGGGAACAGGAGTCAGCAGTGGCTGGGGCCATAATGGCTGCTGATGCTAGTGCCCCAGGATGGACATTCTCCCCCACTCGCGCCCGACGCTGGCGTCGAGTCAGATGAGCCGGAGCCGGCGGTGCGGGCATGAAGATTGCCTGCTCCTCAGCTCGGGGAGTCGGGCGGCGATGTCGACGCAGCCTGGCGGGGGTTCTTGCCGGTAACCCCTGTAATGGATCGCTGATCGAGTGGACCCGTACATCCCCCACCTCATTGGCGTAGGGGAGGGATGTGTCACAGTGCTCCGGGGATAGGCTCCCGAAGCGGTTGAACGTCGGCATGGGGGGCGGCGGCTCCCTGCACGGCCCTCGAGGGCGGTGATGGTGGTGAGGCACGACCGCCTCTAGATCCAAGAGGGGCATTCCCCTGGTGGGGATGATCCCTTCCTCGTCATACCTACGAACCAGCTTATTGATCACCCTCCGTTGGATGATTTCAGATGGGGAGAGGGGACGCAGGCACCTGGCTACTACAACGGTCGAAGTCGGAGCGGCCGTGGGATAGGTGGGACCGCGCAGTGTAGCCACGTCGGCACTGCCCCTGCCCCTGCGCCGGTGGGCAGGTGGCGATCAAGCTCCGAATGAAGTGATCTGATTCCTAGAAACAGGGAGATGAACCCATTAGTATCAACAGGAATGGAGATCGACAACCAAGGCCCATCATCATTCCGTCTTCAGTGGTCGGCGAGAGGGAACCATGCTGACGACGTCACAGAATAGAGTAGTCAACGTCCTGATGGCCTTGACCCCTGGCAGGTTCACGTCCCGGTGAGGGTTACCCGGACCTGGAGACATGATATTATTCCGATACTTCAATAGCTACCATTCCCTGTTTTTAGGAGAAGAGCTTCACGTCGGGTTCACCATTTGTTGTTTCCGACACTTTCGCCGGGGCACGCGCATCCGTCCGCCGGGGAGGGCGCGCTACTTGGGGCCCCACATTCCCGCTTTCCAAAGGTGGGTGACATCCGTTCCTTGTTCAGGGATGTCTTCTCCTTGATCGAAACTGGGATGATGGGATGTCGGTTCTTCCTTCCGTGGATTCCTCCTCGGAGATCGTCACCTATTCCCGGTCTCCCTCAAAGATTTAAAACGGATTCATGAAGCTCATTCCCGGTGCCATATCTACATGGACACCAGTTAATTACGCTGCTTCCGTCAAGCTGCTCCAAGGGGTATTGTCGGGACAGCAACCTGCGGTGAGGACAATGGTCACGTTGGGGCATCGTCGGCATGTCTGTCTTTGGTCCCTCATCACAGTGCTTCTCGAGGGTGCGGAAGCCCAAGGAATACCACATCGAACGTGGGGAATGTGTACCATCTGAGGTTTTCCTCAGCTTCCCATGTTTAACACGGGGTATGTCCTGAGTTTAACGTCTTGCGAAGACGGATCAGGTTAAAGGATCCCTAGGGGGAAACACCGATGTTGGGGCCAACACGTGGGCGGCCTCCCGTATGACTTGGAGTGGGAAAGGGTGGCATGATCTCAACGGGATGTGGCGGCCCGGGTAAGGTTCAGGATGGATGGTGGGGTGAAGCATGGGGCTTACGTTCTATGACGGCCCAATAGGGGGATACAGTTTAACCTCATGCGGGACAGAATATAGTTTAACGTCATGCGGGACGCGATACAGTTTAACATCATGCGGGACGGAATACACTTTAACGTCATGCGGGATGAGATACAGTTTATCGTCATGCGGGATGAAATATTTGGGGATTACACTCTGAGATGGCCTAAGGTGGTCAGGGAACTGACATGGGAAGGTCGGGACGACCGGGTAGTGGGCTTGAACCTCATGGAGGCTTCATACGTATTGTGCGCTAGCACGGATCAATGTCCACGTAGTTCGCTGGGATGGGGCTTACGCTCTGAGGTGGCCCATAGGAGGATTTAACGGTCGATGCGCACTCTAAGCCCACTTGAGTCATGCTCGGTGTGGGGAACAAGAGGCACTAGGGACCAGACGATCACGTCGCGAAGGGTGCGTCCGTGAGAAGTGGAATGGGGCTTACGCATTGAGCGGCCCAAAGAGGAAATAGGGGCTTACGCGTGGTTAGCGTCCCTTGGTGCCGGGGCTTACTCAAGGGTGGAGGCCCGTGGTGTGACAAAGCGCAGTGGGAAAAGGACTCCACTGGCCTTGGCAGGGGGGAAGTACGGAGATTCATGGGTGCAATCATCCATACAAAAGGTTAGGGGCTTATGCTCTGAGGCAGCCCTTCCCCCGTGGACAAACGCCGCTCCGAAAAGGAGGATCTCATTCCATGTGGGGAAGAGTTCATTATCCTGGAGACGAGTGGAGTAAAAAATTTCCGAGCTAGGGGGACCCTGCGTGCGAAGCACGGGGTCAGACCACAGTTTAACGTCTTGTGTTAAGGACGAGGTGCTTAGCAGTTTAACGTCCTACAGCTTGGACGAGGTGGGTTTTCTCCTCACCCCTAGGACTTACATTCCAAACGACCTCTACCCCTAGTGGAAGGGAAGGCATCGGCAAGGCCGTGGTGAAAGGGGGTCACAGGGCAAACCACCGGGGGGTCCATGTTAGCATGGCTATGTGAAGAAGAAATAGCCATTAGCGTGCCCATGCGGAGAAGCATAAGGCAATGAAACGCAATGGGAAACACGGCCCAAGGGACCTTGAGGTTACTTCGCACAAGCCTGGAAGTCCGTGCGGGAAAACAACGCATGGCGCGCATGCCCGGCAGGGGAGACATCAGGTGCCGGTGTAGGGGGCAACCAAGGGGTGTCAAGGTGAGGGGTCCTCGGCTCAGTGCACGCAAAAGGGACGATTTGCGCGCAAAACACTGGGACGGCGCGCAATTGAAGTATTGGAATTGTGCGCGAAGAAGGAATTGCGCGCAAGATTTTTCTCGCACGGTAGGGTATTGCGCGCACGGTAGGGTATTGCGCACACGGCCCATGGATTGCGCGCAAGTGGGGAAACCAGGGAAAGGGGAAAATTCACTGAAGCCGGTGGAGTTGCGTGCAAAGGGGAACTCCGGGGCAAGGTTGCACGGTATTCGGGATTACTTGGATGTCATCTTTTGTGCGGGGGGGGGGGGGGGGGGGGGAATTGCGCACACGAGAGTCACTTCGGATTCCTCAACCCCCAAACCATTCGGGGTCACCTTATATTTATAGGCGACCTCCGGTGCGGAATCCAGGCGGCGCGCGATGTTTTCTGCACCGGGAACCACTTGCGCACAAATTCTCGCTGTGGAGACATGGGGCGCGCAATTATTGTGCACCTCATTGGTCCAATTCCACAAATCCTGGGAGCACTTCGCGCACAAAACATTTTTGTGCACGGATCCTACTTTATTTCGCGCACCACTTCCCGGGCCTCCGGATCGGGCCTCTGATTCCGAATATGACTTCGCTTCGTCATTCCGAAACTTCCTCCGGGAGTTGCGGGCTTTTTTCGGAGTCAACAACTACTCTATACGGATACTGAAAATTCATGTTGATATTGTATTGATTCAAGGTTTAAAGAATTATTTGGACATGTAGTGGTAGCTGGGGACCTCTATTGAACCTTTATTCATCGATAGGTCTCACGAGACAAATAAGTTGGCGAAAAACCCTTAGAGTTTGTTTCCAAAAATTATCCGGGTTTCTACCCATGGAACTATACCATTTTAATGGTATTTTAGTTTCATTTTCTACATACATGACGTCCAATTAATAAGAATTCTCTTTATTCATTAAAAATTATTATTATTATCTGTGAGTTTTTCACTATGAAAAAAATCTATGGATGCAGTTTCATTCTCAGTTTATTAATGCAATTAATTTCTCATTTATTCACTACCCCATATTGATCATATCAGATTGATTGTGATTTAATTATTATTGTACTAATTCTTTGGCTATTTTTATCCCTTACATAGAATTTGAGATCACCCCTTTCATTGTTTACTTTCAACAGGTGACAAAGAGGAGATCATTTATTTAGTTCATGGGGATGTAGTTTTTAGTTTCTTTAACTATAATATCTCGAAACCTTTTGCAATGTAATTTGTGTTACATCTTTGTAGCTAGTTTTTTCCAGACAACTAAACTGATCGTTCCTTTAGGATTTTTCATTCCTTCTAACCAATCCAATATCACAAGTATTTCCCTAGTCTAGTCTAGAGGGTTCGGGATGTTACATGTAAATAGTGTGGAATGTTAATAACTAGAAATACATACCATTAAAATAACTAGATATGTGAAAATAAATGTGTAAAGGAAAGAAACTAAAACACATTCCATTCAATAAATGAACTAAAAATGGAATGTATCCATATATATTGAGAGAAATCAGATGGATTCAACAATAACGAGGACTCTTATGAGTGAAATTTGATATTAATGGATGTCATTTATAAGTCACATGAAAATATATACCATTAACACATATCACAATATAGATTAATTATACAAATAGAAATCCATTTAAATTTTGCAAGTAACATGTCTAATGAGAACCCATCGATGCATTGAGGACATATAAAATGACCAAGATCCACCTATAATTATAGGTCTAAAACATTCAATATATCCATTAATAAAAATAAATAATATTCCTTATAAATATCCATTTTGAATAAATAATACATATTTAACAATAAATCCCTAGTTATTTAAATAACTATCTATGTGAACACAATATATAGAAAATTATAAACGTTTTATGAAAATTAATATCCAATTTATATAAATATAGATATTCAAAAAAAATTACCAATTAAAAATTATTAACATAAAGTTATTTATTCAAGTGAATGTTAAAATCACTAAGAAAAAAGTGATATTTAAAATGTAATAAATAAGTGCTTTCATTAAGGGTACAATCATTAAACATTCAAAATTGAATCATATCATATTGAATAATTTAAATACACATCCCCATGATGCAATAATATTAAATTATTCTTATAATATCATGATATTATTGAGATTCATGATATAACATATTCCAAGGTGATATATACACCCAATATAAGTGAATTGGTGCATAATGTCAAATAAGACATAATGGAATGCAAATTGAAAAGATATTTATTTTAATTTATTTTTCATTCAGGATAACTTCACAAAAAAGCCATTAGAATAAAATTATTTAAATTTTATACTTTATTTATATGAATTTTAATGAGATTCATTATTTTTATTACCCTTGTTACAATTTGTTTTACAAAAAAATAAAAAATTATGTTTGCGTTGGGTGGTTTGACCAAATATAGTTTATGCGTCAAAAAAAACTTTTGTTGGTCAAATATTATAAAAGGTGTCATTATATAAAATCATAATCGTAATAAACATGGAATAATAATAATATTTTTAAATTAATTTTACTTTTATAATCAATCATTCAATATGGTTATGAAAAATGAATCAACCAAACTGTAATGGCTCAGACCCTCATGATCCATCCATTTGCCAAATTATAGGATCCTAAGGGGTCGCACCTCATTGGTGCGACAGATGGGCGCGCAGATCGGTGTGCTGATGGGAGGGACCGATCGGCGCAACCGACCGATCGATGTTATCTAGTCGTGTCGGTATTTCCTTCTATATTTTTTTCCTGTAACGCCTCTTTTGGGTACTTTTTAACCTTTTAAGAAGTTTCAAGGCCATTTTAACCCAATATTAATATCTAAAAATCCCGAGAAACATTCCTATTAAATTAAAATTAATTCAGTCATGTGTAACCACCCAACCGTGTGATAAAACCACGATCTGACTTCCAGGGCGTTCAAATTTCTTATCCCGTAACTTTGTAATCTCGTCTTTTTATCACACTGGTTTTTCTTCTCCTTCCTCTTGGCTAGTCTCCTCCTTTTCCTTGTGTGTTCGAATTCCATTCATTCCCGAGGAAATTGGTGCACCTGTATGGTAGCCCTGCGAATCGCGCTTCCCCTGTTTTGCCGCTTGGAGACAAACTTCGATCATTGATCAACCAGTTTGGGATTTTCTCCTTCGTCTCTCCTTTCTGTGTATCATGTGGGGATGGCATGCTTTTTCCTCTGTAAAAATTGATGAAACCGAACCTAACGAAGATAATGAACCGACCTTTAAATAATGAAAGGGGGGGTGTGATTGAAGTTCTGATGTACTCTTTATGTTGTAATGTGTTGTGAATTTTATGGGCCTATGCTCACTGAACATCATGGTCGTTGGTGGTCTTTCTCTATGCACTATTGAACCTTGGTGCTTCTGGATTTTTTAATAACCGTAACATGGAATTGGTTAATTATGTATACTCGGTAAAATAAATTGAAAGCACCGGGATCAACCCCTTTTCTATGATATCCCTGGTTAAAGAACAGTGGAATTGAAACCATGGAGTGTGTTAAATCTTTTAAATCTGAAAATACCTGCACGGGCCTGCCTTGTGTTGGTGGCAGCGGTTGGGTTGTTTCTTCATGGGCTGATTTCTGGGGTGATACGGGTGGGGATGGGATCCCATATGGTTGTACTTTTGCTGGTTGTGAATTTGAGGCTGTGTGGTTAGTCTTCTTATATCACGAATTGGGGTGGAATCATTTGTTGTTGAGAAACCGTTGGCTCTTGGACTTGGGAACATGGTGCTGTATCTCGAGGTTTTCTTTGGTTCCAGTACTTTGAGGGATATCACTTATCCCATTGGGGTTGTGACTTTGTATGAGAACCGGCTGTGAATGCATAAATTGTTGTTTGGATGTCTATTTCCTTTTGGCTTGTGGATATGCCTGTTAGTTTCCCAGTAGTGAAGAATTAACCCTAATGGGATCACTTGAACATGATAATAAGAATGATTGAATGAGTAATTAGTTTGGGAATTAGTTGTGACTCAGTCGTGAGTTCCGTGACTTTTTTGTGAATAAATAGTAACATTGGTGTTTGTACATAAGTTTTGGAACCCCTTTGTTGGGATGAGTGTTTTTTAACTATACATATAACCAAATATTTTTTGTTACTTATTCGCACCCAACCCAAGTTGATCACTTAGTGCCGAACACCCCAATTTATGGGCAGGGTGTTTTCCCCAACACTCCTATGAGTGGATGGTTATTACCTCCTTTTTAATCTTTTTTCCAGATAGCCCAAGAAACTTTGGCTAGGCTGTGATGGCCTGAAGTCCATTATTATCCCATGAATCTTCAGGCAGGGTAGTTGTGGTGGTTGGTCGAGGAGTTTACGGGAAGGTTGTTTCCCATGTTTCTTGGGGATGAGTCCCAGGTTTCTTCGGGCATGACAGTGGTTGTTGTGGCCCCGGTGTTTGGGAGTTGGATGTGTGATTGTGGCCCAGGTTCTTGTGGGCGAGATGTGTGGTTGTGGCAGTGGGACTGCGGTGATAATGGCAGGATTGGTTCGATGTATAGGATGTCTTCAATAACTAGTGGGAAAGTGGCGCGGGGTACCCAAACATCGATGTGCTATTACTATACTTTACTTGACTTGCGTTATTTGGGGAGTGTGCCTTGGTGAGTCTTGGGTGGATAGATTACCTTGTTAGGTGTCTGGTGATCTCATTTTCCACAGGGCATTAGAATGTCTCCTCAGCTGTGCACGAGAGTCATTGGTTTTCCTTACTGAGTGTACTTGTATAGTCACCCTACATATATAAAACTGTTTTCAGGTTTCTACGAGGACTTCAGGGATCGTCCGGGACCGTACTAGGGTGGACCTTGGGAAAGTTGCTACATTCTTTTTTTTTGCTTTCTTGGTACATTACCTTTGGAGTTTGGTGTCTTGTATCATTCACTTTTGAACTTGCATTTGGGAATGGTTTACTTTTATCTTTTCTTTTATATTCATCTTCGGTACTATTGTGGTTGTTGTCTTATCTCCCAATACTATTAATAAAGGGAATGCATTCCATCTTGTGATAGATTCCATACCCTTGGCACTGGTCGCCACTCTGGGACCTATTGAAGGTGGGTTTCAGGGGTCATTATGTCCCCTTCAACTTGAATAAGGAAGGGTCTAGCAATCTGATGTCCCATCCCTCATAATGGTGAAGGTGGGTTGTGACAGAATGATATTAGAGGCGAGTTTGAGAGATTTGATGGAGCCTAGAGTTAGGCACAATGAGGATTTCATTGGATTGTATGGAAACAGTGTTGGGTGACCATGGTTCGTGAATTAGGCCAGGGAAGACCGCCTATGACATGAGATTTTTGGGCCCCCATGATCCGATGCAAGAACTATGGAACTATCGAACGACCAAGTGAGGCTACACTGATGGCAGGGTAGAGACCCTAGGGAAGGTACATGCATCATAATGACTTGTGTTCTCGTCCTTATAGGGTGTTTGGGGATTGAAATAAATAAAAATTTAAGAAAATTTAAGAACAATATTCCGCACTACTTGGGTATAGTAATTCCTTGTTTACCTTGCATCTATGGAACCTGGGAGACAATTAGAGGTGGTGAAGGAAATCGATGCCCATGAGGTTGATGAGGATGATCGACAAAGGGGTGATCGAGAGGAGGAGGACAACCAATGGTAGAAGACCTTTCAAGCCTTCTAGTGACAGATCCTCAAAAAGTAGGAGGGCAGCACCTCGGACACGAAGACGGAGAGTTGGAATGAGAAGCTGGGGATAGATTTCAGATTGATCTGGCCTCCAATGATGTACTGGGTTCCTCTGGCCATGAGCCAGGTGCGGGGAGCAGTGCATCAGTTCTGGACGCTCTACCTGGGGGAGAGGAAAGAGGCTGAGGTGGCATGGGCTGATTTTGAGAAGGAGTTACGGGTGGAATTCCTCTCTTCTACGATAAAAGGTGAGAAGAGGTAGGAGATACACTCCCTCCAGTAGGGGAGTATGTTAGTAAGGGAGCTAGGAATCAAGTTCGAGGATCTCCACTGCTTTGCTCCGGACCACATTCCGGATGAGGAGTCTCGGGAGAGTCGTTTAGAGGAGGTGCTCTGACCATCCCTCCAGTAGGTTGTTACCCCCTGCACATTGCCGACATACATGGAGGTCAAGATTAAGGCAGAGGTGGTGGATAGGATTCACACGCTGGGAGGCGTGGCATGAGAAGGGATCCATCGTGGATCATCAAAGGGGAAGGCCGTCGGCACCAGGCCCCCAGCATTAGGGCCCTCTAGTTTTAGACCGGTAGGGATCATGCCCCACCAGTTACAGTTCCGTTATCCCAGCCCTCGCCCTTCCTATTCGGGATTAAGGTCGAGATTCTACATCTGTGGGAGCCATGGGAACCTCCGGAATCAGTGCTCTGATAGAGTGTGGTATGGCGGTGGCGAGAAGATTCAGCACCCGGCTCAGCAGCAACAGTATCCATGGAGCCCTTTCCTGTAGCAGCAGTAGGGTCAGTGGGTTCCCACCCCTCCGAGGGAAGATGTTGCAGGGGGGAGGCTGACCTTAGGGCTCTCCTCAGGGACCTCTACTAGGGCATGGTTGGGGAGGTGGCTGACAGTTGAGGGGCAGAGGAGCTGGGTGCGGGTAGTTGCACGTGCATGGAGGCAGCAGTTTCAGCAGGACCAGAGGTTATTCGAGGTACGATCAGTTTGTCCAGTACCCTTGATTACGTCTTGTTCGATACAAGATATTCACACTCCTTTGTTACACCCAGTATTTCCCGTGACATGGGTCAAGATTCCGAGAGATTTATAGTGCCCCTGGTGCTGAGCACACCAGTAGGAGGTCAGACCGAGTTGATATATGTTTGTCGAGGATGCAGACTGACGATAGGGCCACATTAGTCAGTCAGGGACCTTCTGCTATTGCAGATACAGCCATACAATGTCATCCTAGGTATTGAATGGATGTTCTCTGTTTGTTCCATCATCAAATTATTCCAAGGAAGGGCCATGTTTTCAGACTTAGACGGCCGACGTGTTAGTTTCACCGGCGAGCGAGGTGGCCAGAAGGGTAGCAGGCGAGAGGAACCCCTCCTCTCCTTGTTAACTGAGCTATCAGTGGAGTCAGCGGATGCAGAGATGGTGGAGGTACCATGGATCACCAGTGAGTTTATGGACGTATTCCCTGATTTGGTGATGACTCTACCCCCTCAACTTGATGTCAAGCTTGGGATATACTTACAGCCTATTGCTTGTCCTATTTCGATGGATCCCTACCTGATGGAACCTTCGGAGCTACGAGAGTTGCAGATTTAGATTGAAGATCTAATGAAGCAGGGTTTTGTTCGAACGAGTGAATCACCGTGGGATGCTCCCATGTTGTTTGAGAATAAGGTGTATGGTGGTCTAAGGCTGTGCATATACTACATAAAACTGAATCAGGTAACGGTCAAGAATCGCTACCCTCTTCCAAGGATAGGTTATCTCTTTGACCAGTTGTAGGGGGCGTGATGGTTCATGAAGATCGACCTACGGTTTGGATATCACCAGTTGAGGGTAAAGGAGGGCGACACCATGAAGATGGCCTTCTGGTTCAGATATGGGAACATCGAGTTTGTGGTCTTGTCGTTCGGCTTTAGGAACACTACAGTTGTGTTCATGGGGCTTATGAACTCCGTCTTCCGGGAGTACCTGGATCAGTTCGTAGTCGTGTTAATCGATGGAATCATGATCTACTCAAGATCAGAGGAGGATCACGCTGAGGACATGGGGAAGTTTTTGGAGGTCCTCCGACAGCACCGTCTCTTTGGAAAGTTGTCAAAGTGCATGTTCTGGTCCCGAGAAGTGCACTTCCTGGGACACGTGGTGTCAGAGCGGGGGATAGTAGTGGACCCATCAAAGGTCAAGGCAGTTGTTTCTTGGGCATCATCCAAGAATGTGGCAGAGGTCTGTAGCTTCCTTCGGTTGGTAGGTTACTACTGGAGGTTCGTACCCAACTTTTCCTAAGTTATAGCACCTTTGAATGCCTTGACGAAGGACCGGGATTTCATATGGGATGAGCAGTGTAAGGAAGCCTTTAGCTATCTGAAAGAGAAGTTAGTGAGTGCCCCAGTGCTGAGGTTTCCAGAAGAAGGGGCGGCATATGAGTTGTACTATGATGCATTCGGAAAAGGCCTCAGGTGTGTGCTGATGCAACAAAAAGGAGTGGCCTCTTATGGATCTAGGTAGCTACTCCCCCATGAGTGTAATTATTCCACCTACGATCTAGATCTCGTAGCGGTTGTTTTTGCACTCATGTTGTGGTGACATTACCGCATCGGAGAGCACTTTTTGTTCTTCACAGACCACAAAAGCTTGAAGAAAATATTCTCCCTACGAGACCTGAACCTAAAACAACGAAGTTGGATGGATTTCTTCCAGGATTACTATTTCGAGATTTCCTACATCTCAAGGAAATGAAACATGGTGGCTGATGCCTTGAACAGAAGGTCACAGAGGGATGCGGTCTAAGAGTCGGCAGACGCTTGGAGGGCAATGGAGGAGTTGGCTGCCCTAAACCTGGATACAAGGATGGATAGTGGGAGCGGTTGCCTGTATCAGATGACAGTGTGGTCTTCTCAGTTACGTCTGGTAGAGTATTCTCAATGGGGAGACCTGGAGAATGAAGTGATGCATGACCGGGTTAGCCAAGTAGATGCTCTGGAAGGGTGGACATAGGATGGTCTGAAAAATATGATTTTCTAGGGTAGAATGTTCGTTTCAGAGGCGATGCGTGAGTGGGTCCTTGGAGTGTTCCCCAGCTAACCCTTGGCGGTGCATCCCGGAGTTTCCAAGAAGTACCAGGTTCTGAGGGGATGGTTTTGGTGGCCTCGTGTAATGTGGGTGGAGGCAGAGCTTTTGGGCAAGTGCCTAGTGTGTTAGTAGGTGACGGTTGAGCACCATGTTCCAGGTGCTTTGTTGCAACCCTTATATTTCCCTGAGAGGAAGTGGGAAGATATCTCGATGGATATCATCACAGGGCTACCCAAGGATCATGGAGGCTACGACACCATAGGGGTAGTAGTCGACTGGTTGACGAAGTTAGCTCACTTTCTGGCGATCAGGGTGTCGAGTGCAGTGGACGCTCTAGAATGGACTTACGTGGATGAGGTGGTGTGGTTTCATGGATTTATGTGGTCCATAGTCTCGTAAAGGGATGCACGATTAACCTCACGAGTCTGGAGGGGTTTGCAGCATGATTTTGGCACCCATATGTGCCTTAGCACTATTTCCCCCCTGAGAAAGATTGGCAGATAGAGCGCACCATCCATACCATGGAGGATATGTTGTGAGCATGTGTCCTAGACTTCGTCGGATCATGGGTTCTACACTTGCCTCTATTATAGTTTTCCTACAACAATAGCTACCACTCTACCATTGGCATGGCTCCATTCGAAGCTTTGTACGGGAGGCCGTGTTGCTCACCCATGTACTGGACAGAAGTCAGGGAGGCGGGTTTTCTTGTCCCGGAGGTGGTACAGAGCACAACGGAGAAGGTTCAGCTTATACGAGCGAGGATGAAGGTGGCTCAAGACTGGAATAAGTCATATTCTGATGATAGGAGAAGGCCCTTGGAGTTCGAGGTCAGGGGCCACATGTTCTTGAAGGTCTCCCCTCGGCATGGGTATCAGAGTTTTAGCAGGGGAAGTAAGCTCTCTCCCAGGTTCGGCATACCCTTCGAGGTGTTTCACCAGGTCGGCGTGGTGGCTTATCAGCTGGTGTTTCCACCACAGCTACAAAGGGTGCACAATGTCTTCCATCTTTCTTAGCTTCGTCGGTATCTACACGACGATTCTCACTTCCTTGACTGGGGATAGCTAGATATTGAAGACGATGCAACCTTCATGGAACGACCAGTGATGATCGAGGTTTGTGAGGAGAAGGTAATTCGTGGATGAACCATTCCGTTGGTTTACATGTTATGGATACAAGGTGCTCTTGAGGAGAGTACCTGGGAGAGATAAGCGTAGATGCGTGCCCAGTACCTAGAGTTGTTTTGAGTTTTATCCTATTTTGTCAATACTTGTTTGCTATGTAATTATTTACTTTGTTGACTATGGGATGTGAAGTTTCCTTTTTATATGAATGTGTGTGAAATGTTCTAAAGGATGGGGAGGGTAGGATCTGATTCCTTGTTGGGATGCATTAAAGTGGATGCACCTAAACCTGTGCGGGCAAGTCTGTGCCACCCAAAGTAGATAGTATCTTAACACGGAGGAAGGGAAACCCCTCTCCCACATGTCTAGATGGTTTAGTGTTTTGCTTTTTGTGGTTTCACGGGGAAAGGATCTGTCATACATCCCTTTTTATTCAAGAGATAAGGTGTTCCTATTTCAGAGAGGTTCACCCCTGAGAGGTATATTTCGGGGTGGTTGTACGGACCCCCCCCCCATTTTTTATTCGGGTCTGGTTCTGGATTCTCGAGGGAGAGATTAGTTTGAGAGGTATCTTATGTAATGGCCCAGACCCTCATGATCCATCCCTTTGCCAAATTATATGATCCTAAGGGGTCACACCCCGTTGGTGAGACCGATCGGTGTTATCCAGCCGTGTCGGGTTTTCCTTCTACAGTTTTTCCCGTAACGCCTCTTTTAGGCCCTTTTTGACCTGTTAAGGCATTTTAGGGACGTTTTAACACATAATTAATATCTAAAAATTCCTAAAAACCTCCATATTAAATAACAAATAATTCAGTCGTGTGTAACCACCCAACCGTGTGATAGAACCACGATCTAACTTCCATGGCATTCAAAATTCTTATCACGTAACATTGGGATCTCATCTTTTTTATCACCCGGGTTTTTCTTCTCCTTTATCTTGGCTAGGATCTTCCTTTTCCTTATGTATTCAATGTACTTTCTTTCCTGAGGCATGTGGGGCACCTATGCAGTTTCCCTGCAAGTCTGACTTCCCCTGTTTTTGCGCGTAGAGAAAAACTTCTATCTTTGATCAACTAGGTAGGGATTTTATCCTTCGCCTCTCCTTTATGTGTATCATGCAGGGTAGGCATGATTTTTTCCTCAATGGAAATTGATGAAACTGAACTTAATGATTATAATAAATGGACCTTCATAGAATGAAAGGGGGTGTGATCGATGTTCTGTTGTACTCATTATGTTTTTATGTGTTGGGAAGTATACTGGCCTATGCTCACTGAAAATTGTGGTCGTTGGTGGACTTTCCCCATGCACTATTGAACCTCGGTTCTCCTGGATGTTTAAATAACCGTAACATGGAAATGGTTAATTACGTATACTTGTTTAAATAAATTAAAAGCACCAGGATCAACCCCTTTTCAACAATAACCACAGTTAAAGAACACTGGAATTGAAAGTATGGAGTGTGTTAGATATTTTAAATATGAAAATACATGCATGGTTCTGCCTTGTTTTGGTGGGAGAAGTTTGGTTGTTTCTTCATGGAATGATTTCTAGGGTGATACGGGTGGGGATTGGACCCCATGTTGTTCTACTTTTGCTGGTTGTAAATTTGAGGCTGTGTGGTTATTCTGTTTATATCACGAATTGGGGTGGAATCCTCTGTTGTTGAGAAACCATTGGCTCCTGGACTTGGGAACATGGGGATGTATCTCGCAGTTTTCTTTGGTTCTAGTACATCGAGGGATCTCACTTATCCCTTTGTTGTTGGGTCTTTTCATGGGAACCAGGTGTGAATGTTTAAATTGTTGTTTGGATGTCTCCTTCCTATTGGCTTGTGGTTATGCATGTTAGCTTCCCGGTAGTGAAGAATTCATCCTAAAGGGATCACTTGAACATTAAAAAAAAATGGTTGAGTGGGGAATTAGTTTGGTAATGAGTTTTGACTCGGCCGCGAGTGTCATGACTTCTTTTGTGAAAGAATAGTAAAAAGGGTGTTTGTGCTTATGTTTTTGAACCCCTAGGTTAAGATGAGTGTTTGTTATCTATACATTTAACTGTAGCTTTTATGTTTCTTATTCGTGCCCCACCCAAGTTTAGAACTTAGTGTTGAACACCCCATTTTATGGAAATGGTGTTTTTCCCAACACTCCTATGTGTGACTAGTTATTAGCTCCATTGCCGCTCCCTTTCTCGGATAGCCCAATACTCTACGAGCAGACTGTGATATCCCGAGGTCAATATTTAGCCCAAGAATCTTTGGGTGGGGTAGTTGTGGTGTTTGGCCCAGGTTTTTATGGGAAGTTTGTTTCCCAAGTATCTTCTGGATGAGGCCCATGTGTCTTCTGGCGTGGAAGTGGTTGTTGTGGCCCAGGTGTTTGCGGGCGTGATGTGTGGTTGTGGCCCAGGTGTTTTCTGGGGGGGTGTGTGGTTGGGGCCCAGGTGTTTGCGGGCGAGATGTGTGGTTGTGTCCTAGGTTTTTGCGGGCAGGATGTGTGGTTGTGGCAGTGGGACTGCAGTGAGAATGGTGGGAGTGGTTTGATGCGTAAGATGTCTTCAATAACAAGTGTAAAAGTGGCGCAGGGTACCCAGACATCGATGTGCTATTACTATAATTTACATGACTTTTGTTATTTGGGGAGTGTTCTTTGGTTGAGGCTTGGGTGGATAGTTTACCTTGTTATGTGTTTTGTTATCTCTTTTTCCACGGGGCATTAGAATTTCTCCTCACTTATGCACGAGAGTCTTTGGTTTTCCCTACTGAGTGTACATGTATACTCACCCTACCTAGATAAAACTATATTAGGGTTTCCAGGAGGACTTCAGGGATCATGTGGGACCTTACTAGCATGGACCTTGGGACAGTTGCTGCTGTCGCTTTCTTTTTTTTCTTTCTGGGTACATTACCTTTGGAGTTTTGTGGCTTATATCATTAATTTTTGAACATTCATTTCAGAATGGTTTACTTTTGTCTTTACCTTTACTTTCATCTTTGGTACTATTGGGGTTGTTGTCTTATCTACCGATCCTATTAAAGAAAAAGGGAATGACATCCATCTTTTGAGTGATTCTATACCCTTGGCGATGGTCACCACTCTAGGACCTATTGAAGGAGGGTTTAGGGGGTCATTATCTCTCCTTCAACTTGAAGAAGGATGGGTCTGGCAATCTGTAATCCTTTCCCTCATCATGGTGAAGGCAGGTCATGACACAAGCATTCATGGAGATGGTAGGTCGTACGTGTGCATTAGTAATGATATCTTTTATCAATCATCATTATGGAAATAAGGAAAATTGAATTATATCATTTCATAATGATGATTTAATTATAAATTCCATATTATTTTTTCGTATATACTTATATATAGAATTTTTTAATGTAAAAGAAATCATATTATGTCAATGAGGCGTTAGTCCACACTTCCCCGAATTATGTTATATCATTTTATGTTTGTGAAAAATGAAATAAATATAATGATATATATATATATATAAAGGTAATTATGTCATAAATATCATATATATATATATAAATTGTTTAAATCATACAATTTTTAACCAAACTATCTTTAATGTGCTCTTTGTGAAGTGTGATGGAATCAGATTTAATTAATGGGGTTGTATTCCACTATTCCAAAAACGATGTTATCATGTTTTTAAAAAAATTAAAAGTAAAATGATATGTGTTGTTAAATAAGTAAAAAGTCTAAAAGAATAATAAATACCATATATAACATATATAAACATAGTTTCCATCTTAATGTACAACATGATATGTGGTAAAGTCAAAAATGATCAATCATCATTTCGTGAGGCTGTAGATCACCGTACACAGAAACATTATATTTGATACCAATTAAATGTAAGTATATGTATGTTTATTCTCAAATATATATCTAAATGTATCTTAATATATTTATGAAACATTGTTTTTATAAAATCATAAATTAAGAAGGTTTTTGTGTTGGATTATGGAAATAAGACTAGAAAGCATAATAAATGATGTTACCTTTTAATCAAGTGAATGTTTTTTGATTGAATCAAAAGATTTATTAGATTTATTTCTTCCCAAGGGGTGGTCTTTATGATGAGAGTAATGATGTTCAATATATTCTTTGGAATATATTTTCTGAACATATGTGGATTGATAAGTGTGATTATTGAGAATATATGTAGGCCTTTTATAAGGGATTAAAAGGCATCACTTTCTAATTTTAAAAAGAAGATTGTTGTAGTCTCGGTTTAATTTAAAACAATTATTTCAAACCTATAAAAACTCAATATTTCCTAGTTCATTTTTATTTTATTTCTGTAAAATGGTTTTTGGACTATTGGATAGTTTATTTGGGCACTTCAGATAAATGGTTAGTCCATTAATATGCAAAATATTACCTCAATAAATGTAATTAATATTAAATAAATTTTCTAATAGTTTTGGTAAAAATACAATTTGGTATTAAAATATTTTATAATTTAGTTTCAATAAAAAAATATAATTAATATTTCAAAATTCGTACAATAGAATTTGGGGAGATTGTTTTAAAATTCAACTCGTGTTTTGGATGACAATGTAGGTTTTAAATGTAAAAATGTTTGAATATTCTATAAATTAAAAAAAAATCATTGTGAAATTGTTTCCAATGTAATAAATAGTATTAATTGATAAATATGTTATCAAATTAATCTCAAAAATAAATTAAAAGTATATTTCAGAATTATAATTAAATTAGATGAAAAATAATTTTTGAGAAGGGAGGAAGGCAATGGAGGTGGTGGGGACAGGTTACAGAAATAATGACAATGGATATGAGTCACTGGGATGAATTAGTGATAAAAGGACACAACATAACCTATAATTAATTAATTTTTAGGTGGTACATTAGTGGGATATGATATTGTGGGGTGAATGATGGTGGAATGACTGAATATTTTCATCCAGCGGTAGATCGACAAGGCGGGATGCAGTTTGGCCGATGTGGCTACAGAGCAGACAAGGTCATATGCAAAGGATTTCAATACCAAATGTTGTAAGAGGATGATAAAAAATTCCATAAATTGTATAATATTTGAATGAATGATATTGTATGGCTTTTTTATCAGTAAAAGGATCATGAATCCTACATTGTGCTTTCTTATTTTGCAGTTTTGTAGCTGGTTATTATTATCCAAAAAACATGAATCATCATCGTAGAGATTGCAAATTGGGTGTCTAGACATTCTAAATGAAATGAATTATTCCTATTTCATAATGAAAAATGGTATATGAATTATTTAATGGTTACCGTTTAACTAATAAAAAGGGATTCTCCTAAATTAAAAAATTTATGTCTTGTTGTGTTCTAGAATTATTTTTAACTATTCATTTAAATTTAATATTATTTTCAAAAATATCATAAAATATCAGCACATTAAAATTCTTTTTATATTTCAAATATCAATTTTATTTTTACATATTAAATCTTTTAATGTGTAATAATTAATATTTATAATGTAGTTCCTTTAAAAGTATTTTATTCTCCCTTTATAAAAATATAGTTTTGATGTGTAAGATATTGTTTTTCCATATCTTATCTCTATCAAACCAAATGGATGTATATTAAAAATATTTTATTTAATATAATATATATATTATATTCATATCCCTTATTAATAGTAATTAATTTAATCTATTAGCATATTCAAATTTTCATGCATGAAATTTTTTTTCTATAAAAATAATATCTTTATATTCTATTTCTTATTGTATTCATTTATAATTAATTTGTAAGCAAATATGTAATTATCTAATTTTATAAAACATATTTTACACATGTTACTTATTACAAATCATAACCACTAATTTAAAATTCTGTTTATATCTGGTTATATTTTAATAATATTTTATTATTTGATAATACATTGACTTGTGTATAGCGCATGCCATCAAGGTTGTTTCCCTTGTGTATAAATCATGTTAACAAGAAGTTAAATGTATTGAAATGATATAATCTAATTTACATATTAAATATATTATAATTAATTTCGATATTATATTAAAATATGTGCTTAGTGTCGCATGTCATATACACTATCGAATACATGGTTATTACTTTCGATTTTCATGGTGTCACTTTTTCTCCATCTTATTTAAATTTCATCCTCGTAATTTAAACATGATCATTGTAATAGATTGTATAATAATTTATTCATTTTAAATCCAAAATTATGAAAAAATTTCATGTGTAATAATATATATAATAGAGAATGGAATGTAGAATGTCAAAATGGACTACCATGTAACTAGTTCCCAATATAGGAGAACATTTCTGTCATGTGAAAATATGTACTTAGAAGAAATGAATAAATATTTATAAGGAGTGAGTGAGGATATAAATCTGAAACAAGTGAATGATCAATGTAATGTTTAGGGCCTCAAATCCATAAATTATTAACGATTTATCATATCATTGGTTCATAATAAATTAAGGTATTACAATAGTAATTTATTTCAATGTTATTTTCCTAGTGTTGGTTCAATTTTTACTGAAAATGAATACAATGAAATATTCATACTTTATAGGTTTCATTTTCATATGAAAAAGGTTAACTATTTTTTGTTCTTAAATCAAATTCTAATTAATCATTATACTCATAAAAATGAATAACCAATAGTTATTTATTATGGATAAACAACTGAAATTAACATTTAAAGGATCATAATGCCTTTAAAAGAGTGGCATGTATAACTATTTATGTCTCACTTTTTCCCACAATTAATATGTATAATAAATTAATCAATAAACATAATATGTAATTTTATTAGATCATCTATATTATATATTCATCAAAATGATCAACTAAAAATGACATATTAATGAGGAAATTACCTAGGGTAGTGGTTGGAAACGAACCCTAATAATCCAATCATCATGGGTTCAAGTCTCGCGGCCTTTCTAGATTCGATGGGTTTATCCCTGCATACTATTTTTCCTATTATAAAACCATTTTAATATAATGTTATTGAAAAATATAAATTAAATCCTCAATAAAATGTTTAATACTAAAATAGCCTTTTAAACATATATTTTAGTACAAATAGAATACCTGATTACCTAATATATTTATTTCCACCTAGGTCCATCCTTGGTCTAGGGTTTGTCAATAATTTAATTCATTGAATTTCTAAATAATTCCACCTTATAATAAATTTAAAATACAATATGATAACCCAAGTATAAATATTATTAATCTAAATGCTTTATAATTGGTTGTATTGAAAATGGTAATTGTCATAAACATATCCCCTGATTTCCAAACTATGTGAACATTGAGTCCCATTTAATTGTACGAGGTTACCACTAGTCAATCCAAAAACTCATTTTCAAGGTTATTACACCATGGTGAATTTGTGTCACAACTACGTCTACTTGTAGTATCCTGAAATTGATTTATTTCAAGGATTATCCACATAACATATACCTTTATAAAATTCTTGTATTTTCATAAATATATATACATAAATTCATCATTATGTTAAAATTATCTAAGAATTATCTTCCAAAATATATTTCCAAAAATTTCTACAAAATTCACTTTAATACAAACTATAGAGGCTTGACCATGAAAAACCTATAGCCATTTTCTTTTAATAATTATTTTTTCATGATTAAAAGGAATCAAATCTGAGAGTGAAGATTATTTAGTGGTCTTTGTAATCTTGATACACACATGGGACTTTTAATCCAAAATAATACACTATTTACAACATAAAATTTTTACTTATATATAAATAAAATATAGGATATATCTAATAATCCTACTAAATTCTTGAATGTATTTAATAGTATGATTCATGTATTCGATTGGAATAGAAAATAATAAGGGTTATCTCAAATGCTCATTATGTGCGTAATATAATATGGGAAATCATTAATCAATGAGAATAATAACCACGACACGATAAAAAACTGAAAACCAATGAAATTTTTCAACAAAATTATATTAAAGAGCCTAAAATTTTTAGATTTGTTTACTATAAACACATACCATTAAAATTTATAGATAATTAAAGATAAATATATCATATAAAGAAACTAAAACATATTCAATTTTATCAATGAACTGAAAATGAAATTAATCCATAGTTACGTCAATAAAAAATATCATGGATAAATAAAAACATAAACTAATATGAGGAAAATTAATTATTAATTTAATTAATGTCTATGGCTATGGAATAACTATACCTTCATAACCGTTCACAAGACAGTTTAGATGTACAGATAGAAACACGTTTAATTGGGGAAACTAATTTGTCTCATGAGAACCTATGGATGCCCCGAGGAGCTATATAATTTTCGATATCCACTCATGATTAACATTCCAACGCATTATTAATATTAATTAATTTAAATAAATATTATTCATTATTTAAAATCATTATATAATATTTAATTAGGATTTATCAATAATTAAATCGTGTATCAAAAAAATTTCAATGGTTCCATTGTATATAAAATGATATGTGGTTTTGAAAAAATAATAGTAATTGAATAAGAATATGGATATTCATGAAAATTATCAACATGAAAATTATAATAATGTTATTGATTCAATATAATGATATCTATAACAATAAAAAATTCAGATTGTAAATATAATCAATGAGGACATTTTCTAGGAGATTAATCATTAAACATTCCAAACATCCACATGCCACTTTAAACCATTTATATCATATTACCCATGATAGAATAATATTAAACTAAAATTAAAATATAATGATCGTATGAAAATTCATGAAATGAAATATTATAAGGACATATATACTATGAATAAAATTGAATATATGCATGAAAATATATAACTCTAAATGGAGTGGAAATTCTGATGAAATATCATTACCTAGAGTTTTTTTGGTTTAATATCCTTTAAAATATTTTATTTTGAACATATGTTAAACTTATAACTTTATGTAGAACCATTTTCATGTTCATAATTAATTTTATTACACATTTTACTATTCATTATTAAAATATATAAAAAATAATGTTTAAATCGAGTGTTTGGCAAAATTTCGTTTATCTGTGAAAAATAACTTTGGTAGGACAACTATGGTCAAATGGGTCATTATATAACATCTAAATATTATTAATCGTGAAATTATAATAATATTAATACATTAATTAAACTTTTAAAATCAATAATTATGTATGGTTATGATAACTGAATCAATGTTACAATCCTGGAGGTGGTAGGATGAACGTATGCATGAGTAATGTTCTCGATTTTCAATGATTGTTGTCGAAAGAAGATAAGTAGAATTTTAGATTTAATGAATTAGTATTTTTTTCAAAAAAACAATATTATTTAATCATGTATAATTATATATAATTCTTTTTATGTACGTGGAAGGTCAATGTGTGGAGGTGGTAGTAGTCAATAATCCACGAATGACGTTTTCACTTTTTATGAAGGTGAATGGGTAATAAAAAAATGATATATATATATATATATTACTATAAAAGTTACTATTTAATTAATTTAATATATAATTATTTAATCTCCCATATTTTTATTTAAAACCATCTTTTTTATTTTCTATGTATGGTGTGAATGAATAACTTTTTTTGAGGGGGTAGTAGTCGATACATCGACAAATGATGTTATCGATTTCACAGAAAATTGAAGGTATGATGTTATGTGATTTAAAATAATTAAATAAGAATAATTTAATATTAAATATCATATATATAATATTTAAACTCAATTTAAATCATATTTTTACCTTACGAAATGGTAAAGGAAAATGAACAATCATCGTATTTCAAGGTAGTAGTTCACTATACACAGAAACTATATGTTTTTTGCCCCTAATATTGATGTCTATGTAATTGTAGGTAGAATAAGTTTCATACAATATAATATCATATTTAGGATATGTTTTATGATATGGATGAATAATATAAGAATTTATAATGGGTTGGAAATTTGAAATAATTCTAAAAAGTTTAAGGAAAAATGATACCTCATAATCATGTAACTATTATTGGTTTTAACCAAATTATATCTTGGATTGCTTTAATTCCATGAGGGTACATCTAGGATGGTGTTAGGGATTTTTATGAGTTACTTTGGCATAGATTTTCAAGTCCTATGTGTTTTGGGAGTTATCAGTAATGGGTAGTGGTGGTGGCCTTTTATATGAATTGAAAAAGGATAACATTGTACTTTTTAAAATAAGTTAGGTGTTTGGAAGTTTTCACCTAAAAAATATAAAAAAACAAAAATAACCAATAATGGATGTTTCATGGAAGATTTCCACCAAAAATATTGGGTTTGGAAAATGTTTTAGGTCATTTGGGCCCTTATGTTGAATGTTTTGGTGCTTTATGAAGAATAATTTTAACTTAATTAATTTTAATTAATTTTATTTAAATTCATTAATAGTTTGGGTAAAAAACAAGTTGGTCTTATATGAAATTAAAAATAATGTTAATATAAAATATGTAATAATATTTTTTTTCCAATTTACAATAATATATGGGGCATAATGTTATTTAATATTTTTCCCACTGGGGGGACAATAATTTAGGATTATAAAGTAAACTATTTTGGACGTTTTTTACGTTTTTATAATCAATTTCAAAGTAAAATTGATTCCAATAAAATAAATTAAATTAATTTTTAAAAAATTTATCAATAAAATCTTTAAAACAAATTACAAGTATAATCTATCCTTTATAATACATTAGATGAAAAATATTTTTTGTACTAAAATTCAATACTTTTTAAAATTCATTAAAAAATAATATGTTTCCAAAAAATATTAAAATTCCCAAAAATTTAATTATTATGTTTATATTTTAAATATGATTATTTCATATTATATTAATTAATGTGTCAAAATTCAAATTTATAATGGGTTCCCCATTATTAGGTGGTAAAATTTCCATTAAAAAATACAGTTTTTTAGCTGTAGAATATAGTTTATTTCTATGTTATATCAATCAATCCCAACGGATGAATTTAAAACACAATTAATTGGTTGTAATATATACACATATATATATATTACATTAAATTAACTCAAAAATTGTAATTAATTAATTATATTAGCATAAAATAGTTTGTGGAGCATATAAATTTTTTTATATGAAAATATTCAAATTATGTCCAATTACATCTTAAATTCAATTCTAATTAATTTGTAACCAATTAATAAATTCTATAAATTTAAAAACCATAGTTTTCATAATTATGTTATTAATATTCATTATTATTATATTAACAACTGGTTTATATCTCATTACATTTTTATAATATATTATTTTTTGATTAAACTGGGTCTTTCGTATAACTCAAGACACCGAGGATGATATCTCTTGCATGTAACACATGCTAAATTGGGGATGCATGAATTTAAATATATAGAATAAATTTTTAATATTAAAAATATTATAATGTATCTAGATATTATATTACCTTACACACTTGGTGTCACATGGAATAAACGTTCTCGAATATATGGTTCTTACATTAGATATTTGGCGCATAATACTTGTCTAAATTATATTGGGATTATTTTCTTTATTAGAATGAAATGATTTATTTTATTATTACCAATGGTATAAAATAAATGTATTTACTATAATTCATTTTATTTCAATGTACAATTCCATTTTAAATTGTTTTTCTATGTTTTAATCATGTTATATATTATTTTTCATGAACTGTTAGTCATGTAAGTCATATAAAGATATATGTATTGTTTATAGTTATTATAGATATACCCACATGTTTAAAAAACTGGAATATATGGGAAGGGATTCGATATCCACAACATTATATAACTACCCATATTCTCTATGCTACATCATAGATGAACACCCTAACTTGGAATAAATAAATCACTTTACTTAGGGGAAAGTAATAGGGACTATATGATAGTGAAAAATATATGCATTTGTTTGGTAGTATATACATATTTATATATTTATGTTATTACTCACATGACCAATTGAACTAAAATATCTTCTTATCCACTAAACTAACAATTAGATCATGTTTTATATGTATGTTCCCTCCCCATGAAAGTAATTTCTAGAAATTTCTTATTTTTATGTGAGGATCTTTATGAGAGAATATATATTGTATATTTCTTAGTCGTCTAGGATTATGTCATTGGTGACAGAAACTCATGATTTTGAATGATTATTAGGGTGTTAACAATATAATGTACTAATATACTCATGACCCATGTGTAACCCATTGCTATGGCTATATATTGTCTTAACTTAATCCATGAAACGGTATTCCCCTCATGCATGATCCATAATGCACATAGAGAACAGAGAACGAGTTTTCATATTTTGTGGAAATAATTTATGGACTATTTGATTACATAAGGGATTATTATGGTGTTCCTTGAGAGATATTGCTGATATGACGTAACCAATCATGGGTTGTTATTAAATAGTTGTCTTATGAAACTCATTCCCTTGTGATTTTTTATTATTATTTTCATTTACTCTATATTGATTTTCTTTTTTGAATATATTAACTATATAGTTTTAGGTTCTTATTTCAAAGTTCATTTTAGTAATTCCACAAGTTGAACATATATATTTTAATATTTATTATATAATTTTTTAAGATAATTTGGGTACTTTTACTCCATATACTGGTTTTACTATGTTCGTGTTATTGTATACCAAAAAAGTGGAATACCACATCCCATACAAGGATATTATTTATAAAATTTAGTTTATACTAGCCTGAAGAAAATTGGTGGTATGAATAAGATGCTGTGATGATGCGATCAAAATAAAATTTTTGTATTGAGGTCATAGAAATTACAGAATGGTATCAGAGCTAAAAATGTGGGAATATGTATATGGTATTTTAGAGCATTCATGAGATTGGAAAATTTATCTCAAGAAGAAACAAAATTCATTGAAAAAATAAAAATTTGAAAACAGTAGTTACATTGTTATTTAATCATTTCTTATTCTTTTCCATTGAGAATATATTTACTCATTCAGTTTGAAAAATCATGAAATAACTCAATATTTGAAAATATGTATGATGATATAACATGCCTCATGATTTTTTTTAATTTTTTTGATGATATTGATAAATTAAATATATATTTTTTCATATCAACAAAATAGTTTATTATCTAATATTTTTTTGTTAATACGGATTAATAATTTTTTCTATTGTTTGGAAGTTCCATGTAATATTAATAATTTCTATTTTAATACATGTTATACTGGAAGCATCCCATTTAAAGTATTTGATGATATTTTTTGAATATATTACTATTTTAATTTTTTAAAACATGTGTTTTCTAAATGAATGGGATTAGGTAGGATTTTGTTATTGTATTAGACAGTACGATGAAATTCATCTAAAATGATTGATTGCATATCCTTGGGGGAAATTTTTAATGTCATCCTCCACATTATAATAGAGTATGTGTGAAATAAAAACACATACATCTCTATAGGATGTATAATATAGGCATGTTATGACATTTAAATCAGTATTTTATCACTGGAAAATAGAGAGAAATTCAGTAAAACAAAATAATTTTATATCTATTTACATAAAAATAAAACATGGAGTAATTTATAACATCACATATATGAAACAATATGGATTTATAAATGGTTATATATTTAACCAAAATAACATATAAATTAGATTTGTTACATTGAATTGTAAAATGAAAATTATGATAAAATTTTGAAATTTACTTCTAAATAAAAATTTAGTAATTTGTTCATAAAAAAATATTTCTCAATTTTTAGTAATGTCATTTTAGGTCTCAGAATATATTTCTAAAAAAATAAGGTTTAACAGAAATTTTGACATAATGTTTATAATAAATGTCACCATCTTAATAAATTTAATTTATAGATATTCATAATTTTTTTTAAAACCAACATGTTAATATTATATTACAGTGAGTAGTTCAATTTATAAAAATGATTCAATTTTCAATGAATAATGAAAAATACTGATCTTTTAAGATATTACGAGTTATTTTGAATAAAATTAGGTAGTATTTGTTTAAATATAATCATACTTTAATGTAATGGCCCGGACCTCTCCGGCCTATTCCTCTGTCAAAAGAAGTGTCCTGGAGGGTAAAATGGACTTTTCCCACACTTTCCAGAATTTTAAAACTACACGCCGTGTAGTTTGAGTACACGACGTGTACCCCCTTTCTGGGTATACCCCGTGTTGCAGGCCGTGTCCTCACTATGTGAAATAATGGGTGCATGCCGTGTGTCTAAACTACACGCCGTGTAGTCCTTCCCCGCATACACGTTACCAGTCAACAGCCGTGTGCCATGTTGGAGTCGTGTCCTTGCCGTGTTCAATAAATGATTACATGCAGTGTGTCCAAACTACATGTCGTGTAGTGCTTCCCCGCGTATGTGTTACCCTCAAACCGTGTGTTTACCAGTCAATGGCGGCGGAGCCGTGTTGAAAGCCGTGTGGAGACCGTGTAAAATAACCGAGTACAGGACGTGTACCCTAAAGTACACGCCGTGTACTTTCCTTTTCTCGCCTATAAAAGGAGGGGTCCCTTCCTCCTATCAACTCACCCCCTCTCCTCCCCTCTCCTCTGAGCAGAGCTCTCTTAGAGACTCAAAGCCTCTTCCTTCTATAACTTCTTCGTTAGAGCTCTGTTTTACGATCTGTCAGCGGCCACGGGATCGTAACGACGAGAAAGAGCTTCCGATCTTGGATCTGTTGTCTTTCCTTCAGCCTTTCCTTTCCGACTTCCACCCAAGGAGGTTTTACCGGGACCCGACAGAAGTGGTGGACGCCAACAGAAGTCTTCTATGGTTGATCCGGGGGAGCGTTTCGATCAGGAACCTGTTGAGGTAGGGATTCTTACCTTCGTCTCTCTAATTTGTGTACCATGCGGGGTGAGTATCCTCTTGTTTTCATGAGGAACAGTTGAACCTTTTAATAAAGATAATAACTGGCTTATATGACGGGGTTGGGATGTTGTGATTGTTGTTACTTTATACACTGTGATATTATGTTGTGAATTAAATGAGCTTCTACCTAATGAAAATCACGGTCATTGGGGGCCTTTTCTTATGCAATTAAATGTTTCCCTATCCTTTTGGATAATCTTATGGATGGATCTTTGTGGAATGTGGAAATTGGTTAATCACGTAAATTTGGCTGTTAAAATCTAGAACCCTTGTGTGATCACCCAGGTTAAACAAAAATGGAATAATGAACATGTGGGGTTTGGTTTGGATACGTGGCATGTGATGGGGGTGTTTTGTGGGTTGTTGTGGTTTGGTTGAGCAGCAGTGATGCGGTTGTCTTGGTTGTGGGTTGGTGTTAATGCTATGATGGTGATGGGTAGCGGGGCTGCGATAAATGGTATTAAAGTGATAATGACGTACGGGATTTGGTGTGGTTATGACAGTTGGTAGCGGGGCTGCAGGGATGGGTTAAATGTATGAATGAGATATGGGTTGTGAATAATAAATAAAAAGTGGAAGAGTTAATGAATTGTGTGTCATGGTAATGGAACAGGATTAATAATCAATGGGGTTGGTTGGTTGATTAGAAGGGATTGGTTGTGTTTCTTGTGTTTTCCTAACTTGATTTGTGGATGACAGGGATATGTTTTACGAACGTTCGATGTGGTTGGTTGTGGATAGTTGCCCTATAGTTAAGGAACTAAATAAACTAATTTCTGCTGAAAACTTGAAAACCTAAAGGGGGTTGGGATTGTTTGTTGTATTCATACATCGTGGTAGCAGTGCCAAGCCACATGCTCAGTTTTCTGTTCAGAAGCCATAGGTTGGGCTGTGTGTTTGGTATATATATATATAACTGTATCTTTTGTGTTTTATCGCACCCCACCCATGTTGAGAACTTAGTACCGAACACTCCCATTTCAGGGGAGATAGTGTTTTTCCCTTAGTTACTAGAACCTTCCTGCTCCTTCTCCCCTAGGATGTGATGTCTTGAGGCGACCTTACACCTAAGACTCTTCGGGTAGGTTTTGATTGGGGTGGCTTTAGCCCAAGACTCTTCGGGCAGGTTCTACTATTTCCCAAGAATCATCGGGATGAGACCCAGGTGTGTGCAGGCGGGATACGTGGTTATGAGGCCCAGGTCTGTGCGGGCGGGATACGTGGTTGTGAGGCCCATGTGTGTGCTGGCGGGATACCTGGTTGTGAGGCCCAGGTGTGTGCAGGTGGGGAGAGTGTGGCAGCATCAGGACGTTCTCCACTAGGACAAGCAGCTAACAAAAAGGGAAATGGTGCGGGGTACCCAATACTCTTGTTTCTTATATACTACTACCTTTTGTGTGTGTGTTTTGTTGAGTGTGTCTGGTGAGGTTGGGTGGATTGAATTCCTTGTTGGGTTTCATCTGTTGTTCTCATGGGTCATTAGGATGTCTCCCCACTTGTGCACGAGGGCTTTTGGTTTCCCTTCTGAGTATACTTGTATTCTCACCCTACGTTTACTTTCAGGTTTCCAGGAGGACTACCAGGGTTATGCGAGACCCTACTAGTCGGACATGTGGATTTGTTGCTGTTTCTGTAACTTGTTTTCTTTTGGTATTGTACTTTGAATTTTCTTGTACTTGTACCTTGTTATAAAATTATTTTAACATGCGTGTGGGCTTGGTTTGGTTATGGCAGTTGGCAGCGGGGGAGAGTTGCGATCAGTAACCTGTTGATGTAGGGATTCTTAACTTCATCTCTCTTATTTTTGCATCATGCAGGGTGGGTATCCTATTTTTTTCATGAGGAATAGTTGAACCTTTTAATAATGACAATAATCGGCTTATATAACGAGGTTTGGAAGTTGTGACAGTTGTTACTTTATAACCTGTGATATTATGTTGTGAATTGAATGAGCTTCTACCTACTGAAAATCACTGTCATTGGGGGCCTTTGCTTACACAATGAAATGTTTCCCCCTCCTTCTGGATTTTCTTATGGATGGAACTTTGTGGAATGTGGAAATTGGTTAATCACGTAAAGATGGGTGTTAAAATCTGGAACTGTTGTTTGAACACCCCGATTAAACAAAAATGGAATAATGAACATGTGGGTGTTGGTTTGGATACGTGGCATGTGATGGGGGTGTTTTGTGGGTTTTTGTGGTTTGTGAGAGCAGCGGGGTTGCGATTGGCATGGTTGTGGGTTGGTGTGAATGCTATGATGGTGATGGGCAGCAGGGCTGCGATAAATGGTATTAAAGGGATAATGACGAACGGGCTTTGGTGTGGTTATGGCAGTTGGCAGCGGGGCTGCAGGGATGGGTTAAATGTTTGAACGGGGTATGGGTTGTGAATAATAAATAAAAAGTGGAAGAGTTAATGAATGGTGGGTCATGGTAATGGAACGATATTAATAGTCAATGGGGATAGATGGTTGATAAGAAGTGATTGGGTGTGTAGCTTCTGCTTTCCTAACTTGATTTGTGGATGACAGAGATATGTTTTACGAACGATCGATGTGGTTTGTTGTGGATAGTTACCCAGTATTTAAGGAACTAAATAAACTAATTTTTCCTGAAAACATGAAATCCTAAAGGGTTTTGGGATTGTTTGTTATATTCATACTTCGTGGTAGCAATGCCAAGGCATGTGCTCAGTTTTCTGTTTAGAAGCCATAGGTTGGGATGTGTGTTTGGTATATATATATATATATATAACTATATCTTTTGTGTTTTATCACACCCCATCCAAGTTGAGCACTTAGTGCCAAACACTCCCATTTCTTGGGAGAGGGTGTTTTCCCCTAGTTACTAGCTCATTACTACTCCTTCTCCCCTAGGCTGTGATGGCTTTAGGCGAACTTACACCTATGACTCTTCAGGTAGGTTTTGATTGGGGTGGATTTAGCCCAAGACTCTTCAGGAATGTTCTACTATTTCCGAAGAGTCTTCGGGATGAGGCCCAGGTGTGTGCGGGCAGGGTACGTGGTTGTGAGGCCCAGGTGTGTGTGGGCGTGGAGAGTGTGGAAGTGTCATGACGTTCATTGTTAGGGAGAGAAGCTAACAAAATGGAAATGGTGCGGGGTACCCAATACTCTTGTTTCTTATATACTACTACCTATTGTACTTGTGTTTTGGTGGGTGTGGCTGGTGAGGTTGGGTGGATAGAATTCCTTGCTAGGGTACTTTTGTTGTTCTCACCGGACATTAGGATGTCTCCCCATTTGTGCACGAGATCTTTAGGTTTCCCTAATGAGTATACGTGTATGATTTCCCTAAGTTTACTTTTTGGTTTCCAGGAGGACTACCAGGGCCGTACATGACCCTACTAGTCAGACAGTTGGAGTTGTTGCTATTTCTGTACCTTGTTTTCTTTTGGTATTGTACTTTAAGTTTTCATGTACTTGTACCTTGTTATAAAATTATTTAAGCATGCATGTGGGCTTGGTTTGGGTTTATTTATATACACTGGTTCTTTTCCTTTTTGGTGGTTGAATTGTCCTATTTCCAGATCCTAAATAATAAAAAAATGGTAATGCCTCCCATATTTTTGAAAACTCACACCCTTGGTGCTAGTCTCTAGCCCTGGGCCTACTGGAGGCGGGACTCGGGGGTCATTATCTCCCTTTCACCATTGCCAGCTCAGGAGGGGCATCTTTGGTGGGATGGGGTCGTGAAATATAACAAAATAAACCTATTATAATATTTAATCCAATTATTTATAGATTATTAATCATAATAATATCTTTTTTTATAAGTTATTTTTTTGGTATAAAATCAAAATTTTTCTAAATAAATGTATTAATAACTTTTTTTAAATCATGAAAAATTAATTTATTATATTTTCATTATATTTTTTATTTAATTGTTATAACATATGTTAAATTAAATTTCAAGCATTAATTTCCTATTTTTCATAAGAACAAAACAGAATTAAATTTGATTTTATACATAATTTTTTCTCAATGTGAATTATTATTACCATAGGAAAACATATTAATTATTCAAATATGATAATCATATAAAATTAATATATTAAAATTTGTTAAATATTTGGAATCAAAATAACTATTATCATATATATTTCTACCTTTATCTATTTTTATATAATATAGTACAGAACGTAAAAAATTATTCTCACATTATTTGTTAAATCGAGTTTACTATGGGGGTTAATTAATGAGAAAAATTTAGGATCCTCATACACACCTAATAAATTATTAATAGTTAAATAATTTTATGAAATATATTATACTAATTTACAATACCATTCCATTTGGAACCAATTACCAATGGTATTGAACTTCAATCATTGAAAACAGTTAATACATTTCTAGTGTGTCCCAACATTCACATATAATGAGTACCTATCCTCCTCCATGATAAACACCATTTGGGTATTTTAAATGATAAAATATGAAATATTTATTTTTTATAAAATAAAATATTTCATAATAGATACTTTTATATCTCATATGACCAACCATTCGAGGAATCATGAGTAAATCAAAATAGGTATCTAAAAGTATAATTATAAATCATAACCAAACATGAGAAATTTTTTTCACCCTTCTATAACAACTCACTATATTTTATCGATAAATTATTTTAATATAGTTTTATAAATTATCTTATATATCATTATGATTATGGAAAAACTATTTACCAATAGTTCTTTGTGTATTGTGAGTTGAAATCATCGCTTCTACAGATTTGTGGACTAAACCTCGACATACAAATACAAATATTTTTCCATTGGGATAATTTATTGTTGGTTACCATTTTGTATTAAATATGTTTTTATTAAATTTAAGTTATAATATTTATTTTGAAAATATTAATTTTTTTACCTTTATTTCATTCCAATCATCAATAAATTTCATCATCACTCGTGGGTACATATGAACTATCATCAACAAACTATTCTATGATTGATTTTTAATTGTTACATTATATAATTAATTTATATTACTTTTTTAATAAATATATATTATATTTATATCATGATTCAATTTTTAATAAATTAACCATGATCATGTTTCTTTTCTCATTGTCATCAAACCCAAAACACACACACAAAATGAAGCATTTATGACATGAAATGGTGATGATAAAGAAATAATGATTATTAATATATGATAACAATATATAAATTAATAGTGTATTGTATTATATTTATTATAAAGGAAATATTATATAATAAATTCATATTTAGTTATATTATATCTAATGCAAGAGATTGTATAAAGAAATATGGATTCAAAGCAAGGGTTTTGATATAAAATCTCATTTTTATTGAGATTTTTTATGACTAATATTTATGATTATGAAATTATATGATATATATCTTTTATATATTTTTTATTTCCTTATCCTATTTTTATTTATTGAGATTTAATTTTAGATATTTATTTTCATTAAATTAATTACTCAAAATACTAGAGGAATATTTATAAGGAAAATTGGCCTTGTTTTTTTATTTGTTCATCAACAGTTTTTTTTGAGTCCATATGTTCATTAAAATACTCTCAAGAATTTTTTTAAATATTGTAAATTGATTTATTAAATATATTTTTCAACATGAAATACAATATATAAAAATAATTTAAATGAATATTCATATTATTTTATGACCATGGTGCTTCTGAATTTTTACCAACATTGGGAATTGAATTTTTTGTTTAACGCACACAGAAAAAATGGATTTATATACTATAATGAGTAAAATTTTAATTGAGTCATAAATTTCGGTTCTTTTCCCTGAAAAAAATTTCTCTAATATTTTTAATCTTTTAATTTGAATAATATAGGATCTCAAATAAAAACAGTATTTTCCACATGAAATTTTATACTTGTATATTAAATAAAATATTTTCAATAAAAACATACCTTGATGTTTCTTTTTATTTACTATGTTTGAGAGAAAATCTTTCTATATACATTATTTATCTATATGAATCACAATTTTGACGAAGAATTTTTTTGTAGTTTGGAATCCTTTCCAAGGGTTGTAATTTCATGATATAATGAATTTTGATTACTCTGGTAAAACAAATATATATAGTTTTCATTGCATGATGGGTGGTCCTGAAATAATATATACCTAAAATAATTTGGTATAAAGGCGTATCACAAGAGATTATAAAAACTATAATAGGGAGTCATCCTAGTTCATTATGATAATTATTTGAATAATATTGTCTTGTGTGTGAACCATAACTTTATAGGTGATGCAATGGGGAGTGAATATTATCCACTATGATAGTCATGGAAGAGATCCATACCAAATGAAATGATATTCTATGTATTTTACCTAAAAATGTATTATTTAATATTATTATTATATTTTCTCATGGATCATTAATCATTATTTATTACTCCACACAATTTTTTTATGTCTTTTTTTATAAAAACTTTTATATTGCTTCATGATTAAAGTTATGTAAATGAATAGGTATGATTATTAAATTTATTTATCATGTTCTCATACACTTATTCTTATATAATGATATCGTATATTCATTCATTTAAATATATTATATAGAACCTTACTAAGAATATTAAATCTCCCTTTATTGTGTCCCCATTCACATGTTAATGGAGAAATTTTTTGTGTTTGTGGTGTATAATAAGGGTTCCTGTTATAAAGAACATAATAAAAAATACTGCATTTCATTTAAATTATATTTTGTATGTATCCATGATTCCAAAGAAAATAAACATTCATTGTAATCATGGATTTATTTTTGTGAATAATTTTTAATATTCATATTAAATGAAGTAATATTTATGTATGATATATATAAGACACTATAGTTCATTTAAATGAATAGTTTTTTTAAGTACTGAAAACTATTATTAGGAAAAAATACTGAGAAACCATAAGAAATAAAATTTATATGATTGAATATTATGATATTATAAAGAAAAGACCGTGGTTTCCCTAATAATATACATTACTCTTTTTATACTATTAGTTTAAGTGGTTTTCAAAGATATTCATATAACTGTGACAACACTAACATGTGTTGGTCGGGTATATATCAATATTATTTTGGATTTATGGTGACCATTCCCTTATATATATCTAGTATAGAACATCAGAGTGATATTCATTTGAAAAATGAAATTTTATCATTGATCAATTATGATGAATTTGAAAATATAATGACAATTGATAAACTTGTATACAACTATAATGCCCTATATTGAGAAGATGTTATTGATATTAAAGCATAATTAAAATTATATATAATTATTGGTCTCACTGATCTAATATTATTTTTCATCAAATCAACAATTTTGATTTTATAACGGTACAAATGAAGGAATAATAATTTTGATATGGTTATAAAAATTATTTAATATTAAAGTACCCAATTTGGGATTACTTATATGAATTTTTTTATATTTCAAAAATTATCATGGAGTATTCATTCATATTCAAAATTATTATATTATAAAATAGGAATTAAAAATGTTATTGGTAACATGATTTCATATCAGGTATTTGAAACTTCCCCATTTAATTTTTAATGAAATGTACCCCCTTGAAAACATGTTATAATTCCACTAGATGAATTAATGTGAATATTTGAAATTATGTTCTTTCTTCACATAAACCCAATATCAATTTATTTGGAAGGTAAGTCACATTTGTAATTCTAAACCAACATATTGTTTCCTATCAATGGAATGAAAAATTTAAATAATGTAAATGGATTCAATTTTTTGGGTATTTATTATTATTTAAACATTATATTTATCTTGTATGGATGTAGAGTAACAAACCCTTAATGAAATTCTTATTGTGCTAGAGTTTGATGGTGACATTCTAAAATAGGGAGATGGAAACATATCAAGCAAATAAATTTATGAGTAGATTAGAATATTTTTTGAAAAAACATACACTTCATATGATATATGAAAATCCTTAATCATGGAAGAAGTCATATTATTTCTTATATCATTCATCATTATTTTATAAAATAGAATTGTCCATGATAATATTAAATTGGAATATGAAATATATTGGTGGAATATATAAAACTATATATATTTTTTTCTTATTAGTTAAGGATAATTGAAAAGGATATCATATTGGATTGTGTTCACTTCCCAAACCATAAAAGTATTAAAGGTTAAAAATCCATAGTATAATATTGGATAGTTCTAATTAATTAATTGGGATCACTCTATAATCTTGTCCAGTTTATCTCACGAGTTATCAGGCAATTCCAATTGAATTGGAGGTAGATATTGGTCCCACCAATCATTTCAATAACATAACCACTATAAAATAACTAATATCATAAATATGTGCACCAAAAGAGAATGTAATATCATATTCTATAACACCTAATGTAACATTAGGTTCATAAAAATTTAATCATTACATAACTTTTTGTAAAGAAATAGGTTTGAATATCATTTCATCATTTCATCAATTCGTAACCCATCTATAAATATGTGGGTTTAATAAAAATTTAATCATTCTATAACCCATGGAAGAGAAATGAAATTCATTTATGTATTTTCATTATATACATTAACTATTAAATTAAATAATTATAATTTATTCCTTGGATCACATACCTATTAAATTATACGTAAAATCAATAGATAACTTCTTAAATGGAGAAATAATTGGGAGGAAAAATTCCATCAGAACATTTTCATAGTAATGTAACCTATCATTAATAATAAGTTTTTAGAATAAAATATTCCTAATATATATAATATAGATATTATTTTTGTATAATAAAATGATGAAAACAGATAAACAATGATTAAAAAGCAATTTAAAATATATATTGAAGAATAGAAATTTTATCTGAAAATCACTATTCAAAATTAAAAATTCATTAACAAATTATAAAATTAAAAAATTTGAAAATTAACCATGGATTACTATAAAGTATGAAGCAATTAAATAATTGGTCAAGATGGAGGAAAATTGTATTCATTCAAAACAAGTATACATTATGTCTCCTATAACATATTCAAAAAATCAAAATGCGACTTATTTTTAAAAGGGGATGATGATTAAATTAAAAAATAAAACAAATAAAATAATTTATATCATTTTTAATAAATAATTTATAGAATTAATAAAATAAATATTTTGAATAATTTCATGAAAACAAGGTTTCAGACGATAAATTAGTTTTGACTCGAGATAGAAATTATGAATTTTCTCCTCATTCATTTTAACTCATGTCTACATAATGGAATGAAAATGTGGGGAATAAAATTATTATAATAAATAGAACAAATGTGAAGTAAATAAAAAATTTATTTGAGAGATATATCATAATATTTCATCATTTGTAACACATGAAGAAGTAATCTCAGAAAATGATGAGACAGTACCACCAAAACCTTACCACTTGGGTAACATTGAATAATAATCCACATGAAAAAATAAGTTTAAATTAAACATAAAATGACATGATAATAAAAAATTTAAATATATTACATGTATATGAGGCTTTATATAAACCTCATAAAACAATATAGGTGCATAACATGTCATAAGTCTCAATGGTGGAAAATTGGGATAATGGACTCTTACCACAAGGGATTTTTATGAACTATAAACGTCATGGAAGAGATAAAATAACATGGATATAAAAATAAAAATAATTTTTTTTATATAAATATATTTTAATTTAATTTGTAGTATATAGAAAAAATTTGACATAAAATTGGCGAGTTCAGGATATACCTCATTGATAAAAATGTGAGATGACCAATCCCTTCCAAATTTTGTAATATACTGAATCACAAAAAATAATAAATATAAATTTCCAATATATAGTAAACATAATTTAAATTTTGAAATTAATAATATAACGAGTATATGGGGAAGTATATACAACATAAAATAGCAGTGAGTGGAATATTTTCAAGTTAAAAATAAATAAAATAGGGAGTAGGAATCCTATACATATTGTCAGGACATCATTAATAAATGTATTAATCTACTATATAATAATTATATGTTTATATTAAATATATTATAAATCAAAAAAATATTTATCATTCTCTATATTATTTACTTATGACCTTTTAGTACATTTTGATCAATACTAACAGGTTAACATCACATCTTAGTTCATAGTAGATTTATTTTTCATGATTGTTTTGAATTTTATAGTCCTATATAATTTTTAATATTTAAATTAACTCAATAATTATTAAAACTATATAAATATATTATATATTCATTATATATGAATGTAAAGTTATCTATAAATGTTATGGAAATAAAATTGAATAAACATTTCTTGGAGACGGTTGGTCATACGTAGACCTGCACATTGTTTTGATTTTCTCAAATTATTAAAATAATGAAATATAATTAATAATATATCATTTATGGATAATTTTTAATTTCCTATATTCATATTATATTTTTATTTATATCTATACTTATTAACTATCATTAAATGATTACATGAATAATAATTCACATCGGTTTGTGACGTTGTGTTCTGCTATAAACAAGAAAAATGTTATCACCCCCAAGTAAAAATTAAGAAGGAAAATATGATATAATAATTACATAAGTATAATTATGTTAAAAATACCATATTTATAAATTTAATATATCCATATTATAGTCCATCTAAAATTATTAAAACCACATAAAAAAAGTTCACAAGGTGTTAATTCATCTTACAAAAGGGAAAGATATTGTTTTCAAATGGGTTATGAGGTAAGAAGTTAGATGCGTTATTATATAAAAAATTAGGTATAAAATTACCGATAATATAATATATGAAAATTTAATAAACCATTATTTTCCACTATTATATTTGGGGTTTGAAAATTAATAGCATCGATTCACAATGTGGGAGTTAGCCTTAAACAAGAATAATGATTTTATATAGCAAATGATGGAAGAGTAAATTTTAAAATGTCATTAAAAAAACAATAAACATATACGGATTTTATTGAGGTTATTATATCCTAATGGTTTAATATAAATTTAAGCAGGTGGTGTATAAAAGAAAATAATATTCTCATATAGGGACATTACAACTTCTTTGAAAACATCATTTGGTTTGAACCAAAAAGCCTTCTTAGAATTACTTAATGACACAAATAATTATCCGTTAATGAATGTATGGAATTGAATATTTTATTTAGGTTGATAATAGATGATCCAATGTGTTTGGGAAGTTTTATGTGAAATGGAGAGTTGGGGAATTTTCATACATAGTTGAGGGGAACCATTGTAATTATAAGAAATAAAATTGTGTCTCAATTATTTTCACATTACAAAATGCTCATAAGTTGGAATTTTTTATGATTATAGGGTTTCATGTCTAAATATGGATATAAAATTTCATTTAATCCCATATTGGGTAATTTTAAAAATTATCCATTTAGTTTAACCACTCTTAGTAAAACGATTTTTACCTTAACCATATTAATTAATTTTTACTGTTTTTTACTATTCTTTGAGATTAAAATTTATGCAGCATTTATTATAAATTATAAATATTTTATGATTCTAAATATGGAATCCAATTCTATAATTTCATTTAATATATGTTTTATATTTATTTTTTAAAAAAATTCCTCAGATGTGATGAGAAAACAGGTACCCAAATAGAAAATGATCAAAATATTATAAATTTTTCTTATCAAAAATCAATTTAAATTTTATTATAATGAACTATATTTTATTAATAAATATATAATTGGACTAATTTTACCATTAATAATATATAAAATTTTATTATGTATTTAAATTATTTTAATGAAATGAGTATTATTCTAAAAACTAGTATTTTTTAGTCATCATCGTTTTTTTATTCATAGAATATTAACTAAAATTTCCCCAAAGATAATTTTTACATTATGATTTTAAAAAATAATTTCATTTTTCAAATACATTTTATTTATTTGGAATAAAAAATAAATTTATTATAACGTCAAAAAGGTGATTAAACTACTTTTCATATGAATACTTATTTTAATTATAAAATTGGATTCATGCTTCTCTCTTTTTTCAAAAACTCATTAAATGAATAATAATGAATTTATTTAAGATATATTATAAAATATTAATAAAAATAATTCTGAACAATGTATAATTTTAATTTATTATGGTAAATCATTTATGTGTATAAAATTAAATTACAAAATTTTGTTATATTCCAATTATTATTATTTTCATTCTTATATAAATTTCCGTGAAATAATTCATTATATATACATATGTAAAACATATATTTTTATAATTTATTAAATTATATTCATAAAAATTATTCTAAATACATTGGGATAACTATAATATTAAATAATAACATATTAATATAATGTAACATTTCATTGAAACCTATTCTCCCATGTAGCTCATTCTACACATAATGTTGTTTGTAATACCAAATATCGAAAATACTCAAGTTATTGGAAAAATAAATGTTACAAAATCTATTTGTCTTACATGGTACATTGTTAAAATGAATTTTACCCTAAAAAATTTACACATTGGTAATAATAACTATGTATACATATACATCATTAGATATTATTGTTTTGATGTCGGTTCCTCAATCACATGGTATTCCCTTAAAACACTGACTATGTGGGTGGTATAATGTAGATAAAATTTCAATATAAGATCCAGAATACTAATCAGTTGTTCCTAATAATAATGAACTATATCTTGCAGTATGACCTCTGAGTTCAATACATGTGAACAGTAATATCTGGATTTTTATTGGAGAGATACATGGAACACATCCTTTAGAAGAGAGTGGTTTTTTATAAGTGCTAACTAAGAGGATAACATCATAATACAATCACAAATTTCAATGGAAAAAATACATGCATGAATTATTCCTATCCTTCATAATGGGTCATAATGATTTTTCTAATTCAAAAAACACATCCCATGTATTTTTCAAACGAGTTGTGTAGCAAGGATCATTTTCGAGCACTAAGATGGGATCAATTCTAGTTCAACGATCCCTTTTGAGGTGTTACCCCTAGTCGCCTATATACCCCACATCCACATTTAATATCATCAGAAGGATGTAATTTCATTAAAACCACATTTTTTTCTATTCGCCAAATTCCCTAACATTTCCTAATATTTGGACTATTTCATAGATTTATCTATTGAAATATTCATAGACATATCTTTATACCTATCCCTTAGTTATTCAATAAACCTTTCTCATCCTAAATTCAAAATTTTAACCAAACCTACCCTAAAATAGAAACTATAGTGTCCCAAACATCTAATACATATGTATTACATGATTTTCGAACAATATTGTTTTCATCACACAAACACATTACTAAGGATCGTTAATGTATATTTATTTTGGAGGATAGAATCCTGAAATTTTTATTTCTTGAAATTTCTTCAATATCCCTCATTAATATCTTCCCATATATACCTATTTTTATTCATACCATATGTAAATCCTTTTTTCATAACATGATGAATGATTTATTATAAATGGCAGGAATAGATGCTCAATAATTATAAATATGGAATATTTCATCATATCCTAACCATGAGGGTATGATACCATGAGAAATGAATTTAAAAAACCATGTATATCAGATATCATAAACATTAGTCACAAAATAAATCATATCATTCCATAAGACTATCCATAATGGAATCAAATAAAATGATCTATGATAAACAAACATTGGAACATAACATATATATATATAGAGATAAAACATATTCATATAAGTTATGTTTGATTATAGTAAAAGAACCTTTCAATTCATATAATATTATAAATATTTTACATTAGAAATAATTTTAGTGGTCAAGGATTCCTCCCATGACAATCATAATGGAAATACACCCTTAAATAACATGGCTCGCTCCCCAATATAGTGATGATTATTCATGAAAATTAAATCTTTAACCAATGTATTGGAGGGAGATATAAGTCCCACCCATCCAGTTTATCTCATAAGATATAACTTTTTATAATAACACGGTTAAGCATATGATAAATTACACACATCTATAGAGTTACATCCGTCTTATCCTAAAATAATATTAGTGAGGCTCATGGAGATGCCATAGGATGAATGAATCCATTTCTTTTTACCTCTTCCAATATCATGTTGAGATCCCATAACTCTTTATCTTCCATTCGAAAAAAAATTATGATTAATATTTCTGGTCCCTTTAAGGAGATTAATCAGAAACTCCATTTATAACATTAGATGAAATATGAGATATTGTTTGAAGACACTTCTGGAAATTGATCCATCAGAAATGGGAAACTATCTTACATGAACTCTTCTATCGATTCTAGTTAAAATGAAGAAAAATTTTCTGTGATCATTTTAATTTTTAGTCTCAAAAAGCTAATTTCACACAACATTACAATATTGTTTCCTTACAATAGATTCTCAAATCCATATTCAATTATAAAACTTATTTTATTACTAACAAGTCAATGTGATAATTTATAAAATTCAAATAATCATTTACTAGGATTATGTTAATAAAATCCATCATAGGAATTGATTAATCCCATTTCATATTGGCCCCATCAATGGTTATTGAAAATTATCAACACACAAAGGATCTAAAACTCTCCATAACCAAGGGGAAATCTATGTTTTATCCTAGAAAGAATCATGTAGTACAAATGGTTTCCTGTACATAACCCTTTCTTGAGTTTTTATGGATATAATGTATATGATGGGATTTTGGGATTCTTTTTTGATCATTCACTATGTTTTATGGACAAAAGGAGAGACACAAGGGGGCACACGGTGTATACAAACCATGTGGAAATCCTAGTAGAAACCACTTAAAAGAGAATATTTGAGGAAAATATCTTCGACATGGTGTACACATCTTTATAGAGACTATGTGAGGTATCCATGAGAGGGTATCCCTGTGAATTATCTAACACAAATTTAGTGAATTATTTATCTAACCATGTGAACTAAATATGTGCACGCTTTAAATGAGATCCTAAAAATGTGGATCACACACATTTTTTACTATTTTTTGCTAATTTTTGGTCATATGTAGCCATAACATGGTACTTCTCTTCCATGAAGGTATAATAACTTCTCCAATGTGATTTGGAGTCAATTTGAAGGATTCCCTTGGAGTTTTGAAGCTGAATTCTTGATGTGTGTCATTGTTATTCTTCATTCCTGATCAGTTTCATAGATCTACTAATATATACTTCTCCTATCATCTTGGATTCTCAGATCTTGGCATATAATAGGTACATCTATGAGTATTGATTCCTAATAAGTTGAGATTTGTTATTGATATTTCTAGGAGAGTAGATCTAAAGTGGTTCCTTAAAGATTTGACATAGTTTTCTTAAGCGTTCTTCATCCATTGTCAGTATTCGTCAAAACCATTGAGGTAGGTGGCCTCTCTATCAAAACCACCTATTTGAACTATGGGCAATGGTTTCAAATTGAATATATTGTGTTGAATTGGTTGTGATTTTGATATTTAGAAATCTTTGGAAACATTATTTTTAATGGTTTTAAAATTGGGGTAATCAAGAATATTGGGTACTTGAATAAAATGATTGTGTTTCAGTTTAAAAATAGTGATTTTATAAAGGGGATTTTCTACAAATATGGAACATGGTTTTAATTGTATGTTTTCAATAAAAGGTAATGTTTTATGGAAATAAAATGGCTGCATTGAAATTGGGTTTTTCTTTTTTTTTTAATAAAAGTGAAGTTTTAATGAAATGTTATGTTTTGGATATTGTAAATGGTTTGCATACATGGGGTTGTGTGAGTTCATGTTCAAATTTCCCCTTAATAAGGGATGTTTAACATTGGGGTACAAGGTGGGTACCCCAATATTATGGATGTGTGTCATTAGGACTTATTGTTATTGGATGAGAGACCGCTCATGATTATGGAATTGTCTCATAAAAAATGTATGTGTAGGTCTATTGTGAAAAATGGAAGGGTTGTTCCAAAATAAAGAATAGAATTTTTTTTAAGCCTTGATTAGATATTTTTTGGAAAATAAATTTCTGAAAATTTGTTTTATATACATTTGTTCCCACTTGGTTATCTATATTTTCAGAAAAAAAATTTATATGGTTATAAACATTTTTGATAAAATTTTATATATAAAATATTTTAAATTATTTTCTAACCATGATATCACATTTTTCATAGTAGGGATGTAATTGGGAAAAACTACTAAGTTATATACTCACTGTAACTTTGGAACATTGGTTCTTTTGCACATGATAACTACCGAGACATGGGGGAAGGTAATGTATTATCCAAGCATTTCAAGATGTGGATATGGGAATCTAGAGGAATGTTAGGCATATGGATTATACCAACCATATCTTGAAGTAGAATCCACAGAACATCGAGGGTGATTCTGAACCTGATAAATCAGAGGTGTGGCTGAGTAAGATGTATAGTATCTTCGATTTCATCAGCTCGTCATCAGAGCTCAAATTTAATATGGAATCATATATACTTGAGGACCATGAATGAAAGTGGTGGGATATAATGGCACCGACTAGATTGGTTGAATTTCATATATGGAAGGATATTAAGTTATTGTTCATAAAAATTATATCCTCATACATTCAAAATCCATAAAATGACGGATTTATTTATCATAAAGTATGATAATTTATACGTAAGGAAACACGAGGAAAAATTCATGAATTTTGTACATTGTACACAAAATGTAGTGTCATTTTCATCTTTAATGGAACACATCTTCATATGGGTGTTAAGATTGTAGATTCAATTGAATATTGTGATGCTCTGTATTTCTAATTATACAACGATTGTGAATGGAATGATATTTGTGGAATGTGATATCTTAGGATCTATGGGATGATGTGTGATGATAACTAAAAGGAATGGTTTGGAACTAAATGTTGGGAGCAAGGGGAAAAGGGGAACCTATTTATATGATGGAAGTGGAAATCAGAATCAGATGGCTAGATATGTTGACCATCCTACATGACCCAAGAGAAAATAAGGTTGTTTTATATGTGGTTCATTTTACCACATAAATCAAAAGTGTGTGTTGCAACATAGTTCATGCCATAACTACAAGTAGATTGGGAAATATTCAGTGTTATTTGTCGTTTTTCTCTATGTTTAGGTGCTCAAGACCCTTCCATGGAGTCCCAAGCATTGTATGCATTGATAGGGTGGTAAATGTAGAATCCGTCTCGTTAGTAGAGAAGGGCTATCCATGGTGATTCTAGAAATCCCAGGAAACCCCAACTAGGGACATCATAGAAAATAAATAAGCAGAAAAATTGAGTAAAGAAGAAATTTTAGGGAGATGATCATATGATTTTTTAGGATCATGATGGAACTTCAATGGTGAGAGATACAATTCTTTTGGATTTTACCTTTGTGAATGTGCTCTTCTTTAATGGTGCATTATATACTCTCAATTCATCTCATGCTATTTATTTTATATGTATAATAACGAAAATTATTCCTTCTATTTTAGATATTCAATCTCATCTATGGGAAAAATAAAGTCAAGCCTTTGTGTGTAGAGCATGTTCCATAACTATAAGGCCCCAGCCTTAAACCATACTTAATCTTGAGTTATTACAAGATTACACATTGAAGATCTTTTCAGGTTTAGAGTTTTAGAGAATTAGATCATGAAACTTGCATTACATTCCACATTTTAACAAAGTGGTTACATAAAAGACAGTATTCATTCTTCCCATCAACGGAAACATATTTAAAATAAAACACGGATTCATTCTTGACACATCCTTGACACTATCATCATATCATGTACCTTTCCCTTGACCTGTGAAAAACATTTCAAAAACTTGGGTTGAGCATAAAAAGCTCACTAAGGGTTATAAAAATATGGGATGGAAACATGAGTTCATAAATACCAAAGAATGAAATCATACTTTACCCATAAAACATAGGCATATCAAATCGTGAATAAATCATAGAAAACATAAGACATAAAGGTAACTTGAGGCATTCATAACATTATTACGTAGGGAGTAACCCTCTTGGTTATGTTTGGAATACCCATCACAGTATATTCCCTAAATCTCTTCGGAGAAACCTTAACGTTTCACTCCTTCGTGTTACCCAATGCATTGGAGAGCTATAACGGGCTCACCCGCCCTTAGTTTATCACGGAACCACCCGTCTTCATAATAATGCCCAAGAACCATAACATAATCATATCACATAAAACATGCATAAAGGAAACATAAAATTTCCAAATTTCAATCACGAGATATCAATACAACACATTGATATAAAAACATTATGAAAACAATTTTCAATACCAAAATAACAGAAAAGTAAAACATGGTATTTATTTTTCTTTTAAAAAGTAGGTATGGCTTGTAGAGGAAGCCGAAACTCAAATAACGGTCACGACAGCGGAGAATTCGTTGTCGCCGCATACGTACGACAAAACCATTCCCTTTTGTCGTTTAGTAAACGCTTCGTATAAAAAAGATTCCTTTTGAATAAACGTAAAAGTCAAAGGGGTTTATACACCGTATAAAAGAAAGTTGTGTATAAAACAAAATATGCCTCAATGAAAGGGGATTGAGACGAAGTCCCATACCACCTTGAAGCATAAAATTTTAAACCATTAATATCCATATAAATAAATCCTTAAAACCATTTTGAAAACATGGATATTAATAAGAACAAATAATTAAAACATTTAAAACGATATTTTGGTTAAAGGGGTTTTACCAAAATTAGAGACACTTGAATACAATAGTTGAGGAATAACATTTAGTCAAAACTTTATAATATCATGAGAATAAATAGATTTATGATATAATACTCCAACGGACAGTATATACACCATATAAGAGTTAATTGGTGCATAACAACAATGAACCCTCAATAGAAATGTCAAATGTGATGAAATCCCTTATAATGAAGGTATCCTTAAATTAAGGACAAATCAATCTCAAAAATATGTGTGAAAAATATAAATAGACCCAATATAAGTGGATATTAAGTGTAAAAAGGTCATTCACGCATATTCAATGGACGACATGTTCAATGACTACATGTTGAACCCAAAGAAATCGAAATTGGGTTAAAAAGTTCCCTTGACAGCCTAACGACATCACATCAAAATGAGTTGATGAGAGATAAAAAGTGTATCTCATCACTTGGACATAAAATTTACATCAATAAGGATGTATTAGAACATATCCCAACATAGAAATATGTAAATTAAAAGACCCAATAAAAGAAGTCTTTTAAAAAGAGGAGGGTGAAAGGTTCCCTTACCGACTTGGGTATCTTTCAAAACATACACCCCATGAAAGAAGGACAATAGATCATTGATGTAATTACTCATAAACGAAAGTATATTACAGAAAGATTAGAATAATGGGCAGTACATACACCCCTCAATGGAATTTGTGGCAAATGTAGCATAAATCTCACGAGAATAAAAGTGAGATGAAAAATCCCTTACGAAAATTCGGCAGCCTAACCGCGCCACTCAAAACTTCCAAAATGGATTGATGAGAGAGAATAGGGTCTCTCATCACATGAACATAAAAATTACAGTAAGTGTACTGTAAAATATCATCCCAATAACAAGAAATATGAGCTTTAAAAGGAATGGCATAAAAGTGTATACTTAAAAAGAAAGAGAGGTGTAGGATCCCTTACCTCAGGTCCGACCTGACTCGATCGTTCTTTAACGTCCTAAATAATAAACTTGAGTTAATTTCCACTTTATTAAGAACCTTTTTCTAGTTCAATATTCCTATTAGATCACTTATTTCAATGTTATAAACATTATGTAAACATTTATGTTAATAATGTTTGTTTTGTCGATATTTGGTTCTTAAGTCGAAAGTGGACTTCTTACCATTACATGTTGTTCGTGTGGTCAAATGTTTATTATATCCAGAATCATATTCATGATTTGGATATCATATATGTCATATATATCCAGTACATGCATGCATTTATAACATTACATATTCATTTAGAGGTAAGAAATGAAATTCACCGTTCATGGAGACGGTAAGTCGTACGTACGCATGAACGCTACTTTCATTTCTATTTCATATTTTATAGAATGGAATAATAATGATATAAAGGTATATTACAATTCCAGTATAATATCATATATAATATCATAGTTCCATCCTTTATACGTCCCACATATGGTATTTAACGAATCAAATCACTTTGAGGGGGCGGTAGTCCGTACTTCCTTAAATGAAGATATCGCGTATACCCATAATGGAAGCCATAAAGGTAAGACAAAAATGAAAAATACAGAAGAGTAAATAAAACATAAACATATTATATATCATATATAAAAATAGTTACATCATAATGGCCACCTTTGAAGGTGTTAAATGAGTATTGAACAATCATCGTTTCGGGAGGCAGAATTTCACCATCCACGGAAACCGTATGTTCTTTAACCATTTGATGTAGTTGTGTGAGAGTGTAGATAGAATAAATCTTATAACAACATCCTAGTATATTGAAGATACTGGTTTTGTTACAAAAGAAGTAAATAAAAAGAGTTTAGGGGGTTGGAGAAGCAAAATAAAACAAATGAACATGAGAGAGTGAATTACCTTTAAAAGTGTAACTCCTTTTGATTTGAACCTAAAGGATTCCTTTGAAAGGATTCTGCCCAAAGGGAATACTCTAGTATGAGGAGAGGGATGTGGAGAGAGTAAATGGGCAGGAGTTGGCCGAGCCAAAGGCTTGAGGAGTGTGTTAAATGAGGTAGAGGTGGGGGCCTTTTATAAGAGGAGAGGAGGGGTACTTTTGGAAAGTAAAGAAATATTACTTTATTTGAAAATGTGTTTCGGTTTCAAAAGGTCCCACATTGATATAATTCGTGGATAAGGTGATAAGGCTTCGAAATCATCTCATCCAATAAGTTTTGGACATGTGTAGTTCATAGATTTTACATTATCTTTCCATTTTATTTAAATCGTCAAATAATGATGTCATCGTTGCATCATTATTATGTCATAAATAATTTAATTTATTTAATGTCTAAAAATTATAAAAAAAATACTATGATGTAGGAAATCATTTAATCTTTACAATAAATATTTATAATCAAAAAGATGACTTGTATAACCCCACTTAAAAATTGTTTTAGTAAAACATATCATGTTTGTGTCAATTTTACTTTTACATTAAATAAAATGTTATTTATGTCATTTCCCAACCAAAGTGGATCCATGGGGTCCCCAAGTTGACCCATGGCTTGTCTTGGTCGGCCATGATACAACCAATGAGGGTAAGACATGTGTCAAGCTCATCTCCTTTTATTAAAGCATTATTTTTACCTTAAACTACACTAATTACCACTAATCGCGATTAAAAACATAATAAGTTACTATTCACCAGAAAATTATTTTAATCTCATTGAACCACATTTTACTTCTTAATGACAACCATGTATGTCGGATTTTTGAAAATCAAAACACAATGATGGCAAAATTTCATTTAAATGGAAAATCAGTTTTTATAAGTACCACTTAGTGGTTTCACTATTCATAAAAAATTGAAGTTTTTCAGAAAAATCCCAAAAATTCACCCTAAGCTATATTTGATATTCTGAATTCAAAAATGAAGTCCATTTTACAAAATTCAAAACATATAAGTCACATTAATTAATTTAATAATTAATTCCCGTTGTCATGTCAAATAGCGTGTTTTATGAAACAATAAGTATCAAAAGATTGACACAAGTTTAAGTCTGATTTCAAAGTGAAATTGATTCCAACGAACACTATTGAATTTAATGGTAAAAATATTTTCTAATTTCACATTAAAACCAATTCAAAATATAATCTAATCATATAAATAAATTAGATTAAAAAGTGGTTTTGAATTAAAATACAACATTTTACACTATTCATTAAAAAAATGAACTTTATCGGAAAGATACCAAAAATTTACACAAAGTAAATTTTGATGTCCCGATTCTTAATAAGAGTTTTATTTGGTCCAAAAGAATGTATAAGAGTGATCAAAACTATATTTAATGATGGTTCGCCATCAAAAGGTGATAAGTGAACCTTTAGTGAAAACTAGGGCATATACGCCTAAAATTGAATTCTTTCCGTATTTTAAGCCATTATCTTTTATTGGATAAATGTAAAAACATTTAAAAACATATGTAATAATATTTTAGTTATTTCTATCCATTCCCGCCATTACAACGGCTACATGTTAACTACCATTTAAAATAATATTATTTTATTATTAGAGTGCAACGTAAGATTCCCAAAAAACTCGTTGTTGCGTGTTGGGTACGCCATCAAGCATAGGATCCCCATTAAAGTTATTTAAATATTTTATTCAAAAATATGGATAAATATGAAATGTCATATTCTTTATTTACCTGGGGTGTTACAATAACTGTTATTAGCGATGAGCTGAAATGGGACTTCTTTGTGTTCGAAATGGATTTCTATTATAGAATCATGTGTATAGATTGGATGAAACCCTTTTAGGCTCACATCGACTATTATTGGAGAATAATTTGATTTAGGAATGAGGGAGGCATCAAGTATCTCTTCATAAGAAATAGGATGGTTTAAAAAAATGAAAAGAGCTTGATGGCACCAATATTGGGAATAATCTCTTATTGGTTTCCAATGAATACTTTTGAAACAATGTACGAGATCGAATAAAATTGTTTTCTAGAAGTTGTGGATCAATTTACATTTTTACTTCCCTAAAAAATATCAGGTTTAACACCTGTAAGAGAAGTGTACTTCATGATTGATCCTCTTCTGGGGACGAGTAGTATTTCCCTTCCGTCTTATATAATGGCACAAACACAGTTACAAGAATCGAATGTTGTGTTGGAGGAGTCGTAAATAATGGCTCAAAATCATCTAAGTACAAATCTATGGGAAGAACTAGTATTGTTTGTGAATAAAGATTAATGAACTATTTTGTTGTGTTTTCATTATCATAATCTTAACCATGTTATGATAATGAACAGGTACAAAATTCCATGCATTAATGGTCTATTTTATCAATTAAGGGGAGCTCAATAGTTCTTCCTGATTTAATTACGATCATTATAACTCTAAGTTCGTGTTCAGATGGAATATATTCCAAAATATTCTTTCTAAAGAAGATATGGCCACAAAAAATATGTTTTCATTCCTTTCAGTCTAATGAATGCACCAATAGTCTTCATGGAATTAACGAATCGAATATGTCAGAGATATTTGGAAACTTTTTTTCTGGTGTTATTGGATGACTTCTTGGTGTATTCAATGACAATGTATGACCCTGATGAACACCTAGAATCCATTTTACAAATTTTTAGAAATCACAGTTTGTTTTCCAGATTATGAATGTGTGATTTTTGGATACGGGAAGTACATTTTAATGGCCATGTAATTTCTATGAAAGTCATTTGTATTAATCCTGAAAGGATATAATCTATTTTCCCATGGAAATCATCAAAAAATGTATTCAAGAAATGATGTTTTCTTCATCAAGATAGTTACAACTAATGTTTTTTTCATGAAATATCATGTCTTGCTTTGCCATTGACAACTCTGACAAAGAATAATGATCCATTCCAATAGAAATAGGAATGTTATAAGTTTTTCAGGGAACTTAATGTTTTTCTTACATTGACACCAATCATTATTTTTCTAAAATAAATTCATGTATAAGTGGTGTACACAGATGCTTTAGGATCAGGGTTGTGTTATGTTTTAATAAAAGGAGACCATGTGGTAGTTTATGGTTCAAGATAGTTAAGTGTGCATGAAAAAATTTACCCAACACATGATTTGGAGTTAAAATCTGTCATCCATGATTTGAGAACATGGAGACATTAACTCTTGGGTGATAAATTCACTATATTAATAAATAGAAAAGACTTGAAATTTATTTTATCACATTAGTATTTGAATCTGTGTCATAGGAGATGGATGAAGTATAGCCAGATTTTTGACATTGACTTGGTGTATAGAACATGAAAAGGGAATTCAGTGGAAGACACATTGAGAATAAATTCATATGCTCTGTTGGCGAATGAAGCATTAGATGAATTGATGTTGATGTCGGTCCAAGAAGACTTGCATGTGGAATCTGAAGAATGAGGTGATTCTTTGGTATTATTGTCAACTATTCATATTCCTAATTTGATAAATATGGTCAACGATCAAAAAATCATATTATGCATAATGTCTGGTTATGAGTTAAATACTTAATGGTGGAAAGACCTTAGAGGGCTGGAAACATGAAGGGTGTTCAATTTTGTGTTTCATATATCAGATTGTTGTACCATTTTCTTGATAGGAACAAATATTTTAATCTTATCACCATTCAAAATGGGTAGTACATCTAGGTACACATAAGATGTATAAGGCATTGAAGGAATAGTTTTGGTTGGGCAGTATGAAAAGGATGGTGGTTGAGCTCATCTATCAATGATTAAATTGTCAGAAGGATAATGTAGAGCATCCAAGACCAACATGTTTGTTATAATCATTACCAATTCTAGTTTCGAAATGAGAGCAACTAGAGATGGATTATATTATAGGTATCCCAAGATTATTTCCAAAACATGATGTCATATAGGTAGTGGTTGATCATTTTACCATGTCATCCAATTTCATTCCAATTCAATAAACTCATATGGTGGATGATCTATCCAACATCTATATCAAATAATTGTTAATAATACATGGCATACCGGTTTCAATCGTCTCAGATAGAGATCTGAGGTTCACGTGTCGTTTCTGGAAACACATACAAAAATCACCTAGCACATAGATTTATATAATCACGGTGTATCATCCTCATATATAATGATAGTCTAAGAGGATGATACAGTCATTTGAAGACATTTTGTGGGCTTGGGTAAAGGTGTTTTGTGGCTCATGTGGGGATCACATGTGCTTACTGGATTTCAAATACAGTAACAACTATCATGGCACATTACATAAGGCTTTGTGGGAAGCACTGTATGTGCAGCCATATAGTTCTACACTGTGTTTGGTGGTAATGGGTGATAATTTAGTAGTTTTTCTAAGATATTTCCATGAAAAGTGGAAAAGACTCTGTTAATAAAAATGAAGATGTAGATGGATCAGAGTCGTCAGATGTCTTATGTGGATCATTGTCGAAATCCATTTTCATTTTCCATTAATGATCATGTTTTATTGGGAATCTATCGAAGTCATATACATAATAATTTTGGGTATCATGGCATGTTATCTCCTAGATACATTGACTATTTGGAGATACTAAAACATGACGGATAGGTGGAATATGAGTTGGCATTACCACCATGGTTCAATTAGGTATATAATGGGCTCCACGTATCTCAACTGAAAAAGAATCATCCTTATCCTGAACATGTGATCTGATGGGATCACGTTGACCAAAAACCAAATGCTTCGTCGATACATATCTCAGCACAGATTTTGGACAGGAATGATAAAGTCATGTATGGTAAAATAAACGCTCTGGTGTGGGTTTTGTGGCCGTATGGTCATATTCTGGAAGAGACTTTGGAACGGGAGATGGATATAAAAAATTAATGGCCAGAACTCTTTTAGTGAAGTAAAGGGTTTCGACCATTTAAGGCTATAAGGGAAACTGGTGGGGGAATGTAAAACCACAAGTTTCTGTTATACAATCGCTTCTTCTATTTTTATGTATGAAAATTACAATTGTTAATGATTATTGAGTTTATAGATCATTCACATTCTTTTAGAGAACAATTTAGAGGCGCATGTACTGCGTACTATTTATAAAAACCATATAGAAATCATATTAGATACCATGAAAAAGATCAGATTTGAAGTAGAGAGATTCGACATGGTGTGTGCATGGTTATATAGACCATGTAAGGAGGCCATGAAAGGGTCTTCCTAGGGTGTAGTGAATTCAAAACTTACACATGGTTTGTCTAAACTTATGAACTATCCAGGAACATGGTTTAAATGTTATCCTAAAAAAGTTGATCTCACACAATTTTGCATCTATGTTTCTTGTTTTTCTCCTAAGATTCCATAACATGGGATTTATTTTCATTTAAAGAAGAATAACATATCACATGTGATTTTGAGTCAATCTCAAGTCTCCCATTGGTGTTATAAACTTGAATGATTGAGGTATGCGAACGTTCTTCTTCATTCAAGATATTTTTCATAGATCTACATAGATATACTTTTTCTATCTACATGGTTTCTCATATCTACATGAGTTATGGGTAGATATATTTGTGTGGATTTCAAATAATCTTATATTGGGTCTTGATCATTCTAGGATAAGAGATATGAGGAGTTTCCGTGAAGAATCGACTTGGTTTTATTAAGAATTCTTAATCAATTGTCATGTGTCTTCAAAAACTTTGAAGTATGTCATTTACCTTTCTACTCCACTATGTATAAATTATGGGCATGCTTTCAAATTGAATATTTTATGTTTAATTGGATGTGATTGGGCTATTTAGAAATCGGTGGAAACCCTTTTTGTGATGGATTGAATTTTTTTTGAAATTTAGAAAATTCGGTATTGGAATAAAGATCTCATTATATTAATTTTAAATTAAAGATTTTGAAATGGGGATTTAATAGAATTTTGGAACATTCGTTGGATTTGATGTTTTCAATAAATGTTAATGTTTTATTAAATTGAAATGGCTGATTTAAAATATCTTCGATCATCTGTTTTAAATAAAAATGCAGTTTTATTGAAACAGTTTGTTTTGGGGATTAGAAATATTTTGTCATAAATGGGGTTGTGTGGGTTCATGTTTGACATGCCCGTGAATAAGGGAATCATACCATTGGTTTACAAGGTGAAACCCCCTGTATCGGTTCTATGTGTCATTAGGCCACATGGTTATTAGAGGAGATACCACTCATGAGTTTGTATCATTCAGATAAAACATGTGTGTGTGGTGTGTTGTGAACTATGGAATGGGTATACCAAAATAAAATTCACAATGTATTAATAAGATTTGATTAATTATTTTCTAGAAAATATCTTTCAAGAAATTGGTTTCATTTACTTTAAATTTCACTTTGTTATTACTGGATTTTGATCTTGTTTATATTTGGTTATAATTTTTTTTGGTAAATTGTTGTATATAAACTATTTTATATAATGTGAAAACTATTATATCCTAGGGACGTGAGTTGAGAAGTCAATGAAAAACCTACTCAGTAATATACTAACTCCATCTATAGAACATTGGTGTTTTTTCCAATGAAACCTTCTGGGACATGAGAAATGGTAAAGTATTAATCTTCTTCAGAACCATATCATTATACATTCAATTACATAGTGCCATTGGGGCATAGAGCTTGTGGATCATGACATCTTGTTGTTTCATTAGTGCTTATTCATTTTCATTTCACCGAAAATGTGATGTTTTATAATCAACCACTGTTGAATACTTTGGTTTGTTGTTATAATGAGAATTATCAACTATTCATAGTCTATTTTGTGCATCATAAAGTGAGCTGTATGTTTTCGGTCTACTTGGTTTTAAATTTTTTCATTAAAGGGTAAATCGTCTCCCTCTTTCTTTGAAACCATTCATAATTTATTTCTAGCCTCTGGCATCTTAGGGATTTCACTTAAAGCCATGTAATGACTCATAGCACTCTGAAGCCAATTAAGATTATCAGGTCCTTAGAATTCCTCCCTTGTTTTGAACTCCATAAATCAACAACATGATAAGAAATAAAGGAATGTGATTCACCATTATGAAACAATAATTTCTTAAAGATATCATTAAAATAAATTTACCTCTTATTTTAGATTGTCTATAAAATTCGTCCACAATAATTGTTCCATCTCCATATAATTGATTCTATAATGCACTATGTTCTTCGATTACATAATGAGATTGCATTGCATCTAGAGTCATGTTATAAATGTAATAAACATCGCTAATAATGTTATTCTGACGAGATTTATACTTCTTCCATCGTCCCGTCAAAGAATACGATGCCTGAGACACCAGAAAAGGGTCATAAACACCAGACCACAGAGCACTGCTATAATAGTGTGGGTGGTGCCCCCATATTGTTAAAATTATGGCACTGTCCCAATGGTTTCATATGAATGAACTACATGTGGTCGAACAAACCACATTGAAATCATCTTGATTAAATATTATGTTTTGGATGAAGGGTTAATGATCACCCCATAATATTTGGATTGTTCTCCCACTATGGAATTAAATGTCTTTCTGCCTCTTCCTCGCAGCATTAGAGTTTCCACTGTTTCTTATGGGTATCATCGTGCATCATCCTCTCATATATCTTGATATTTTCCGTAGATAAACCTTCACTCTATTGACCATCCTTATTTAATCAGAAATAAAAATAACAAAAAACATTGATCAAATATCATTCATCATCCCTGATTCAACGATTCGTGCCTTCAATGACCCAGTTTCCTCAACCTCATATGACAAGAGAAATAAATTCATGAATTTATCCAAATTATATTTTATTGAAATATTTTCCTTCTTCATGATGAAAGAATGCATTTGTTATTTTAATTTTGAACGTATGAGGATATAATTTTAATGTTGAAAATTTCCTAAAAACCCACCCAAGACGGGCTATGGTAAAATTTAACATGAATAGATAAATCCCACCACCGACGTGCATGATTCTCCAACATGTATATTTCCATCTTGACTTTTAGATCCACTAGCAAGCTGATGAAATCGATGATATGATTCATCTGGTTTAGCCACATATATGACTATTTGGGTTCAGAATCACCATGAAAGATGTGTAGATTCAATTTATTGAACTATAAGGAATGTTAAACTTGAATGGTCTCATCTATATTTTACACCATATCCATAGCATGAAATTATTTGAAAATACTATTGACTATATATTAGTTCACATGTGAGTTAGTTGAAGCCCCATTTTCAGCAATGTTCTCTCGTTGGATTATACATCTCTTACCAGTTTCATTTTATAGAAAGGAAACTCGCTACAAAAATAAAACACTTCTTCTATTAAATGATTAAAAATTTCAAATTCTGCTCCATTGTACCTTCATAATAGTGCATAAAAAAGTTACAAATTTTTTAAAAATCGATATTAAATTTGTAAAATGAAAATATTATCAATATATCAAAATTATTCCCTTTATAAAATCTCCAATTTGGAATTTGTTTCTAATATTTTTCAAAAATAATCATGTTTAACCAAATCATTACTCAAAATTTAGTATGCTCTCTTAGTGGGAATACATTCCTACAATTAATTTCATAAAAATCTCCTTTGCTAAACTCATGAAAATTAGATTCCATATCATATAGGTGTCTCTAAAACACTTCTGTACAAAAATACCTGGTAACATGATGTTCAATATAAAAAGGTTAGTTATATCCTTCTATGATAAAAATTTATAGTCACTAAAATGGTTCTACTTTCTGTTATCCTAGCTCATGGAATATAATAGAATCAATTCAACTCTAGGACTGATAACAAATATCGTGAAAATAATAATTATGACAAATACCACTTGTTCCAAAAAGGAATGATGAAGCTGATACCACTGTCCTCAAGGTATATTTCGATCAAACAAAGTAATACAACTTCTCAAAACAAATTTTAGAGTAAACAAAACTAATTTCACCTGTAACATTTTTCCCTTACTCATTGGCTTAAAAATTAGGGGTGATATTTTGTGGCCTTAAGAGACATCCACACGACACTAATGGCATGAAATAAATGATGAATGTAATCAATACACATAGGCGATTATTTTCCATTTTCGAATAAAACATCATACCCAATAGGCCATGAAAACCCAAATATGATATATGATAAAAATGAAATAAATCGTAATATTTAATTTATCAAAATCAAAATAATACCATGTTTCACATGAGAAGAATACAATATCAAAGTGCAATTATGATGAAAAAACCCTAATACATCAATGAAGAACTTCAATTATCCAAACATGGTCCACGTGCCAACTTCACCAAACAATGAAAGTATAAAAAAGCACCACTAGAGTAGTGTGATACATTGCATCATTCCATTGCTTGATAAAAAACATATTAAAATAACCATGGTGAAAATGTATTGGTGAGAACTAAAACTCTTTATATTTTAACAAATGACTTCCCTACGCACTCCACAGTGATAAGACATGTCATAAATATTTATATTAAAAATTGTATATAGAGAAATTTTATAAAGGATTATATCAAAACATAAACATGTTTGAATGATTCAAATTTCTAAAAATAATAAAAACTACCAATTAAAAAAAACAATATATTAAACCATTTACTCTATTTTTATTTTTAAATAACATTTACATTCCACATATCCACACAACTAAAAATACATGTTTCATTATGAAAATTACATATTCGTTAACAGTTTCTAATATATATACCAAGTCATCACAATTTACTTAATTCTAATGATCCACTACACTTCTGGTACCAAGAACCAGTTAATATTTCAACTAGGCCTCAGAAATTCAATATGAACTCACAAAATCCCCTATGAAAAACCATGAAAACCAACTATTTCAACCATTTCAATAAAACCAATCATTTATTGAAATCATTTTAGAAAAACATTTCAATAAAAGTAAAAATTTATATAAAACACATTGGGATGCATTAAAATAGACCCATCATTTTAATATCTTCATTTAAAAATGCTTTTTAAGAAAATCAATTTATTAAAAAACACCCAATTACCATAACATCAAAAGTCATAACTCATGAAAGTTATAAATAATCATAGCATTGTGAATACAAAATCAATTTTAATAAAAAAAATCAATTTGATACTAAAAATCCAGGTTATAAAGAGAGGATTCCAGATTGATTCCCCCAACCTTTTGTTTATGATGTAAATGAAGAATGACATGATGAATATCCATGAAACCATGTTACATCTCCATGAACATTTCTTAGATATCTCCCCTTATAATAAAAAACAAAAAATATTCATATTTTTCATTAACTATCTAATATAAATCTATATCAGATATAGATATATGAAACTCAGAGAGGTAGAGAAATATATCAATGAAAATAAACTGTGAATATCCAAGAACGATCACATACAATGATAAACGAGCTTTGTCTTACCATGAAATGCCCCCATATTACTTCTAAATTAGTTGGGATAGTTTCAACATTCTTCTGACGTGTAAATTCCTAGGATAAGGCTTTTTTGGGGATAACGATGAAGAAAAAAAACAAGGCTATCCTAGATCCACATTTCTATGATCTGGTTGTTAACCATAAATGGTTTAGTCACATAGTTATGAAAAATATGTTCTAACTATGCACTGGCCACTGCCTCAAGGATGAAACATGTATGATTGGATCACTCTATTAGAAAACCATTAACCTACCATACCAAAACATTCTAAGTAACGGTTCATGTGTTATCCATGGATTTTTTATAAGTTGGATAAATTGTGCACTAGGTGTGCCCAGTCCCGTTATCCTATATATGATAGTGTAACTGATTTTTGAATATGATTCACGGTTTACGCAAACTATTATCCTTCCATGAACCTTTATAAAATCCTATAAAACACAAAAAATATTCTCTAACCTCTCTAAAACATCAACCATATACATTTTATACATAAAAAGTATAAAATAAAGATTACATACTTGATACCCGGGGTACTATATTATATATGACACTATATAATAATAAATTTATCATATTAAAACCATGAATGAAATTAGGTTTAATAAAAATTTAACCATACTAAATTATGTGGTAAATAATGATTTTTCAAATTAATTTCATCATTTCATTGAATCAAAACCTATCTAAGAAGAAGATGGATTCATAGTTATTCTGGAATTGAATTTCTCTTTGATGAGAAATAGTTTTTATAAACATCTTATAATGATATAAAAAATCATTTAAAGAATTAATAATAATTTTATACTTCGATCATATCCCTTGTAATATAATACGAAAAATACTAATTTTGACATAGATAAAAGATAATTTTCAAGGGAAAATTCTAATAGAATCTTTCATGAGGAAAATATAATTTCTTTAAAATAACTTTTTATTGATAAAAAATCATATCATATTTTGGGAAATTATTTTCTCTAAAAATTACATTGAATTATTATAATATAATTACTAGAAATAATTTAAGAAATTTACAAAACAAAATAATATATTTATTGAAAATAAAATTTAAAATGAAAAATATATAAAGTATTTTGTATTTAATGTTTATTTAATAATATTTCTTTATGATTTAAAAGGAATCTAAAAAGTAATTATTCATAATGATAGTGTAGAAATCAATTAATTCTTTTTATGTTTAAATTTATAATCCGTTGAAATTTTTGTTAACATAAAAACAAGTCTTGTTTCTAAAAAAACAAGAATATTCATTTCATATAATTTAGTAAGAATTCAATTATGGTAAAAAATTACATTAATAAATAAATTAGATATTTTTTAAATCATTTATTTAAAAAAAATTATTTATTTTAGATGAAAAATATATTTTGACTGAAGAAATAAATAAATATAGTTATTATTTTATATATAATTTTCAACTCCTGATTAAATAATGGTATTAAGATAAATGAGAAACAAGTATTCTCCTGAAATAAAAATATGAGATTAAATAATTGATTTTATTGAGATTTATATTATTATATCTCAATAATTTAAGGAAAAATATTATAAATCTAGATATATAATGAAATTAGGACATAAAATCCTTATATAAATCATAAAATTTAATCATTAGGAAAATAAAAGAATATCATTAAACGAAACATATAGTACCTTGATAATAAATAAATTCATGATATTACAGGTCAATTGGGATTTATATACAGAACATAAATAATGATAGGTTTATAAGATAACATATGTCTCAAAGAAAGAATTTTGATACAAATATCCCACACCAATTGTGTGTTTATTTGAACTGTCATCCTTGTGAGATGGGGATCAAACAATTTATATGTAAATTCCAAAAAAAATTATGAAATTAAATATAAATGATAATCAAGTATATTATGTACAACATGTATATATATGAAAAAAGTGGTGAATATGGAATTTGACTCATGAATATTAATGTGAGATGGAAAATCCCTTACAAATTCTGTAATATATTAAATCATAAGAAATAAAATAAAAAAACCAAATTTGAATTAAAAAATCAAGATATAATTACATTTTGGATTTAAAATATAAAAGGGTAAAAATATAAACCACATAAAATAAATTATTGATGAATTTTAACAAATCTCCCTTAAATAAGAAGAGACATCAAATCCCTGAGCATAAGCCACAATGTCATTTTATAAGTTAAAAAATCCTTCATAATATATATAAATATTAATTATGGATATTAGACAACCGAGGTAACATTTATCAAAATATATATTATTTACTTTTAATATTAAATTACCCCATTATCAACAATTCGTTATTAAAATCATGTTTTCGGTAATACTTGTTTATTTCGTGCATGTTTAGACTGCTTGTTTTTGGTCCTCTTTCATTGATAATAGATACATGATCTATATAATTTCAATGATGATATACATATATATATATATATCACAAATAATCATTAAATATGAATTTTTATTAATCTATATAATTTATAGATATAAAATGAAGTAACATGTTTGTGGAGACGATATGACTTAAAAACGCATTCACATTGCATAAGTGTTTATAATGTGTTGAATGAATGGATAATAAATAATATATTAAAATTAAATAATAATTTTTCTAAAATATATATCTCATATATCTATTTACAAGTATCCTTATATCCATTTGAAGAACATGTTAAAAATGAACCACATCACCTCACAAGGAACTGGTATTTTGTAAATTGGAATTACATTATTGTGTACCTGAAAAAATAGAATATAAGATAGAATGTTTGATATCATAGTTATAGAAGTATAATAATATAAATAATATCATATTTTATCATTTACTCAATCTTTTTTTCAATGCATGTAAAAAAATAAAAATACAACTCATCAATTTTCAATGATGTAGTCTTTAAAAAAATAAGAAACATTTTTGTTATATAATGGGTTATGATGTAATAATATATATATGGAGGTATAATTAATGGGTTATAAATTTTTTATAAATATCATACACTTAAATTTAATCAATATTGTCTCAAATTTTACCACGTACATACTTCTTTGTGTTTTTTGTTACAAAACTGCTGTTTCGATTTTCGTTTGTCATTAATCGTCATTGGATGAGTCTCATTCGAATATAAAGGGCCTTGTTATTCCTAAATGAAATGATATTTAGGAATTTATTTTTATTTGTTTGGGTATAAATATTTAAAATGTGATTATGATTGTTTTCAATTACATTATATGACATTGGAGGTAGTTCATAATATTTTGAGGATTTTGGGGATTAAAACTATCTATAGGAAAATTTATATTAAGTAAATTTCTTACATTCCATGTAACTACCAACAATATGAATCTAAGAAAGGGATACAGACTGTGAACCTGTTCATGGAGTGAATGGGCTACACACCATGAATTAATATTCCATGATATGCAATGATTGAATTGTGATAAAACAATGAAGGAAACCTATTTTTCGACATAAGTAATTTTTTGAATTAAATTCCATGTCATAAATTTATATGATGTGTACATTACGAGGAAAAATTATATTCCTTCAATAAACATATTTTTCACTCCAATAGGTGATTACTTCATCACTTTTGTATCACCAAATTTTAGTTGATCTTAAAGCACCTTCCACAATTCTGGAAGCCCTGGTCAAGCAATCGATCAATGATTTAATGTTGTGTTCTTTTACGTATTTGTTCTTATTTGACATCTATATTGGTATCATTGTCTGATTTCCAATTCAAGGTTGGATTCAAAAAATATAACCGTATTCTCTATTTATTTATCAAGTGAATTAAATACTATTATTGCGTTGACCCAACAGGCGCGTCATTTATTAAAAAAATGATAAAAAATTATTGATTTGGTTATTCCCTGGATCCCAATATATTCAATGGTACTACGACAATGCTTATAGATATCCATTGGGTGATGAAACCAACTATATTATTGATATGGATAATTTATTTTTGTGTTCATAGAATGACATAACTACTCATGTGATTGATTGTTATTTTATCCTTTTGGTAATGGATTTTGTTTATTGAATGTGGTGGAGGAAAATAGATAAATAAATGCATGTGAAATCACAAGACAATTGTTAATTTTTATAATTAACAATTTATTATTATAAAAATATATTTTGATACTATTTTTTATGTCCTATGTTGAGTTTGATTATTTGAATTTTTAAATAAAGCGCTTGGAACAATTTGATGTTATGATGGATATATAGCAAGACTATACATGTTTAACATTATAATGATTAAATATAAATAAATGATTAGTGATGAAGATATTATTATATAGTAGTATTATAATTGCTTATTTAATGTTTAGTACATATGTAGATTTTTTTGGACGCTAAAATGCTTATATATTGTAATTTCCCTATGTATCTGATTATGGAATTATTATGGTGTTACAGTGGGTATAATTGTGCTACATTCAAAGAGATATCATGGAATGGTGCCAAATAATCACGACTATTGGATTATTGTATGTTTCTTAATTTAAAATACATTTATCACAATATTTTATACCATAATTATTAGAGTGGTTTACTTTAGAGCTGATAGGGGTAGACCTAATATTTTATAATCTTTCACTATTCATGCAGTTGATTATTAACAAAGAATATAACTTGTATGAGGGTTTGGAAAATAACAAGGGTCCTTGTGGATGATTATTTCATGATGGATATGCAAGTGTTTGTATATGGGGAAGACATGGGGTTTTGTAATAGTGTTTGTTGAGTTCTTATTCTCATAATTTTATTTGGTTTTAATTTTTTAGGTATGACATTTAGAAAAAAAAGTGGACTGAAATTTCTTAGTTCAAAATTATTTATTTATTAGTTTCCCCTTTACATTCAATATGTATGATGTGTTTTTTTCACTATTTCAATTACTCTGAAATTTATTTATATTTTATAATTTTTCTAATTTATAACTCTATTCATAGGGATATAATCCCCCTAATATACATACCAAAACCCCGCTTTTATTTAGAACCCTCTGGCATACAAGGAGTCACTCATGAGGTCATGTAATCAGCCTATTTTGTCAGTGTGAGAGAGTTCTAGAAAAATGGTTATTAAAATGTGGTATAAAATCATAGTATTTCACTGTTCATTCATTAATATTTTTAAAAGGTATAAATAATAATAGGATGTGTACTGATATGGTAATGTTCATGTTTTGGGTAGTATCTAACCCATATAAAAGGGATTATCAAATTAACTATGGATGATATTGATGATAACTAGATTCCTTTTAATTAAATTTCACATAGTGTGAATCACAAGTTGTGTATTGTTGTTGTTTCAAGAGATTTATACATGTGGGATCTAATGGAATGATATGTCCATATATTCACCAAAATAAGAATATAGGTATATATATATATATATTGAATTGAATTGTGTGTGATTGGGATATATTAATTTCTTATGATACACAAATTCCAATTTGAATAGTGAAATTATATACATATTAAATATCATAAATGAAATTGATGAATAGTTTTGTAAAGATAAATCAAATGTAACCCATGTTTATCGAGATAATGAGACTATGGTTATTTATTGTTATCACATGACGAGGTTGATATTTTTCACTGCATGTTTTCAATGGATATTGTTATTCTTGTAGAGAAAATATCTTCTCATCATATTTGGGTTGAGCACTATAAGAGTGGAAATTAGCATTCTACCAACGCACTGGGACATGGTCTTCCTATAACCCATGAGGGTCAAATGGATGTTTTTCTTCATGAATGATGCATGAGGGTTATTTGATCCATGGAATTTGATATAGGTCTCACTGTGACATCGATATTTGAGTTAAAGATAATTTTTCATTTTCAATACCCACCTACATTCATTGGATTTTGAGTACCCCATGAATACATTTTCTATATTGAGTTATTCCAAAATAAATTCAATAACCTTGTGAAACCTATAGAACGATGGTGAATCATTGATAATGCATTATTTGTGTACCTATCAAATTTTTTTGGTATATTCTTATGCTATATGGAAAAAATGTGGTGTTGTCTTGGATTTACATTGAGGAGATGTTCTTGGGAAACTTTAATCTAGAAATATTGTAAGATGAAAATCCCTTAGAGTTCTTGCACCTGGTAAGGGATGGAATGTCAATGATGTACAATGTAAGATTCATCACCGACTAATAGCACATTTCATAATATTTAGCAGCTGATGAGATCTCAATGGGAAGGTATTTTTAGGACATGATCTTCTATGAGTACAGGTCACTGGTGAATGTCTTCCTCTATAGTATCTATTTAGATGATATTTATAAAAAAAAATATCAAGATTCGAAATATAAGAGGCTTCTGAAGAAGCATACATTCTATTTTAGTAGGGTTAAATGTGATCTCTTCCATTGGTGGACTGAAGAGCCTCAATTATTGTATTCTCCAAGGAAATAACCGGATGAGATGTCGGGGTATTGGGAATCAATCTCATGACTATTCTCAATTGTAGTGTTGTTATTTTGTAAACAATTTCCACAAACAGACTAAATGTTCATACACTATGTTAGAGTGTTAGACTTCAGGTTATGTGGGTCGCCATTAATTTTTTTATAGGATCATCTCCTAGTTGATATGTTGAAGGGAATTTTGACATCTACCATAGTTTTGTATGTACATTAATACTACTCACTAGATCGGCAGTTGGTGTTCCATAAGTTGTTCTGGTTGAGGTAGTGGACATAGTACACCTGTGTGGGAAAATAATTACTAGTTATACATAATTGATCAAGTTAGTTATAATTTAGTTCATGTAATTAGAGATTTTCATCTATTCATTATGAATACTACTCTATGAAGTAATGATACACGACCTTCTCCTATCAAAGGTAAAATTCATATATCATTAAAATTTCTTTCATTTTTTGATATTATCCAATCACATTTAATTTTATATTCCCTTTTTGAAATCATATTTTTCATTATTATGGAATTCTTTTGTGGGGATTTTACCATCGATTCACCATTTGGAGTTAACTTATAAAATATCCTATGTTTCATGAAGTTTATTGTAGAGAATAATGTATGTTACTATTTATGGAAAACATGTTTCCTATAAATTTTATGTTCTTTTCTAATTATTTGTTTCTATGGAATATGTCAATAACAATCTCATATCAAATTATACCCTGAGAGACTTATCTTTCAATCTTTATAAGGATATAACTATTCAAAAAAATGATGATGGTCATTCTGGAACAATTCACTGCAGATTAAACTGCCTCATGGATTAGATTAAAGGGGAAAATCTAGATGATAGTGGAATATAGTAGGATACATTTACCTCAGTATTATATTATTGTCATGATTCCTTTTCCACTATTTTCAAGGGATTACCAAACTAGTGTGAGGTTATGTTCACAATCGACATGGTTTTCGGAAAAGATCCAGTTTCTTTTCCACATAGTATAATGGAACCATCAGAGCCTTCAGTGTTGAAAACATAGTTGTATGATATCTACCCTAATGTATTCATATGTCCACGATGACATCTATAGGGTTCTCAAGTTCATTACACCAATGTGGATAATGAGACATTACTCAGATATGCGGATTACCAATGATTAAACTATATGATATGAAAGAACCTCTATCCCCATTCACATATTGGGAATATATTAAGATATATTAGTTTTATTGTTTTATTCTAAAAGGTAAATTTTTTATCATAATAAAAGAAGTTGATTTTAAGGACAAGAAATATATATTGTCCTAGTTTTATAATAATGTATGTATTTTTTCATTTTATAGTAGTTTATTTTGGATGACCAAATACATGGTAGTATTCATTGCCTTGATAAATATATTCATTCATCGGTATATAGATCAATTAGGATTGGGTTTTGTAGAATATTTATTTTTGTACTCCCATTCAAATATTGATCATCTTGAATATCTTGACATCATCTTGGGAATACTTTGATATCATCATCATTATGTTCAGAAAACCAAATGCAGTTTTTGGATTGTAAAATTTCACAACAATGGGCCTATAATATATGATTTAGGAGTTTCATTGTACCCATAGATGGTTATATACATGTTATTTTAGGTTTGAACCAATAATTTATTTTGAGTTATATTACGTTAGAAGGTTATTATTTGAGTTTTATCTTGTAATTCTACTGGTTTTATGCACCCATTTCCTGGATGACCATGAAAGGGGTGGAGGTTGTATGGTTAGATGCTTACATTATATATTTTCATGAGATGAATAAAAGCGTAGACTCAAATGTTTCCCTCACATTACTTGTTATTGGTAATGAATTAAATCTTTTACTATGATGCATCTATAATTTGAATCAGATATGATATGATTTAGGATAATACAGTGGATATAACTAGATTTTGGTCTTTAATATTGCATGATATGAATTATTTTTCTCACAATATAGAGTATGATGTGGTTGTACACACCCTACTGTACTGGATAAAATACCTTATCTGTGAGAGGTTTCTTGTACACCTGGACCAGTAAAGACTCATTTATATATTTTCTCTTCATGATCGAATCCTTTAGAAGAGATTTTATAATGAGTATATAAAATCATTTGAGTATGATTTCACTTATAGACCATGAAATGGAAACATAATAACTGTTATCCTGATTCAGAAAACACATATAATTGTAGATTGGGAAAGCAATAATGACTGGATGATTATATGACTCTTTATAGGAATGCATCTACATATTATAAACTCCTAGGGAACATTATATTGGATATAGACATACATCATACACATCATTTTGTAATGGAATCAGATATATAAGTTATGTGATATTGAGTTATTAGTTCAGAGTGATAATTATATACCTGGTAGACATCATTATGCTTGTCTCTTTGGATCAATAATTATCTTCGATTATAGAGTTTATTGGGGATTCATACAGACATTAATGAGGAGATAATGAGTGAGTGTCTAGATTCTAGAGTGGTGGAACATCCTAGTATAAAAAATATGAATTGTGATCATTATAGGAACTGCTGTTGGATTGGAAGAAATAAGAAGGAATTAGGCTTTATGAAGTATTTTTTCAATTATTAGCAGGTGAAATTTTAGAATCAATGCCCATATGGGATTTTACCAGTATTGCCAATTACTGGAAAAAAATTGATAATGTTACTATGGATTTGGTGACATGATTTCCAAATATATCCCATAAGAATGATGTTTTATGGGTGATAAAATTTATAAAAACAAAGGTTTCCAAGATATTTCAAATAAGGGAGACATTCTCCATAGATGATCATGGTATTATTTAAATGCGTTAAATAGTTCATCTGCTTTGTGTTCCCTGGATTACAATTTTGAATATAGATCCTCATTTAACAATGATATTATTAAAATGATTTTGGAATGATATGTGAACATATGATCTTATGGTAGTATCTTATCATCCTTACCCCGGCGGTTGATCTGAGTTGATTATTTATCTTTTGGAAGACATGTTATGAGCCCCTGTTTTAGAATATTGGGAGTTCATTGGTGAAACATATAGAAATTTTATAGATTCTATATAATAGTATATTCCATGAGTCATCCCTGATGGGGACTTTTGAGTCTTTGTATAGAAGACTGTGTTTTGTGCATCCTTGTTGGATAGAGGTATTTGATTCGGTTTTTATTAGACATAGTTTTGGGTAGCAGACATCATAGAAGGTGTAAAATATGAGGAGGACGTTAGTGACTGTATATAGTAGGCCAGAGTCATATGTTGACCATTTGATATGACCTACGTAGTTTGATTTTGGTCGTAAGGTTTTCCTTCAGGTACCTATCAAATTAGGGAAATGTTCTATCAAAGAAGGGGGAAATATAGAACTATAGTTTTCGGTTTGTTTGTAATGGAACATAAAGTTAGTCTAGAGGAATATTAATTATCACTTCCACAAAACAAAAGCAAAATTTATGATCTGTTTCTTATGGCAAGAATTCATAGAAATTATTATTATCCTCCCCATGTGGTAGATATTGAGGATGCATAGAATTGTATATATTGATCATTTGGGGAGTATCTAATATTGATTGTAGAATTTAGTGAGAAATATAACATGGGTATGAATATAACTCTTGATCAAGTACAGTGGAGGAATTGGAATGATCAAAAGGAGACCAAGGAGGGAAAGGATGACATGTGGGAAAAGTGGACAAAAATTTTCTACTAAATCCCATAGTACGTTTTATATAATTACTAGTAGATATTTCATCTGATGGGGAGGTTTTAAGATTCATTATCTTACCATGTACATCCAACATTGAGTTTTTTTATCAAATATATTTTTTCTAGGTTTAGATTTTTCTTTAAAGCTCACTAGACGAGTCTTGTTCAACGATAGAGTGACATTGTGGGAGAAGAATCCAAATTTTCTGGGATGTATGTATGTTTATATAAATGGGGTCTTGGTATAAATATATTAAATTGTATTATTTGGGTTTTTAGTGAGTTTTGATAGAATGAATGGTAGTTTAGGAACTTCTGGAGGTTTTGGGCTATAATTATGTATGTAGTTCATTTACACATTGTGAAACATCCTATAGAATAAAGTAGTAAATTGTATACTTGTTATTTATTGGATCAGGAATGAACTACATTCATATTTAGAATCTTCATTACATGGTATCTGATGTTCATCAAGCGATTAAATCACCCAAGGAGACACATCTTCTGAAATAAAATTAATTTATAATTACATGCTTTTTTCATACATTTATCCAAAATTTAATATTATGTTTCATCTATAATTTCCCTTCAACTATATTATGTTTTTAATTCCAATTATTTTATTACTCTACTCTAGTAGACAATTCTCGTTGATTTTATGGAACCTTCTCCCATTCATTACATATTATATAAGTAACCAATCATCGATTTCTTCTTGAAAGTTATTATTAATTCATTATTAATGAGATTAACTATTGGAATCATTGTTTGGTTGATGAATTAGGATACATGGTCCAATAACCAACCTTATGGTTAGTTTAATTGTAAAGTGTATGAAATACTACGATTGTGCTAAACCTATATGTTAATTAATTTTTTAATTTATTAATTGCGATAAATCATGTATTATATTATTCATTGGATCAATTTTGATTCATTAGTATTGAAACATGGATTTTATCTAATAGTAGGGTGAGAAAACTATTGATAATAATGGCATGGATAATGGATATAACTTTACTTATCATTATATGAAAATTCATATTGCTTATTGATATATAATTACATCTGTAATGTCTTTTTATTATATGAATTATTAGATATAATTTTATAAATAAATAATTGATAAATTAAAATACAAATAGGAATTTTAATAAATAACCACTGTGGATTCTGAAAAGGTAATGCTATAACCTTACTATTTGGATGGGTTTTGAGATTGATGTTGTATTTTATATATATTTCTTCACCCAATTTGATGTTATATTTCTTATATATTAGGATTGGTCCTATTATGTTATATAATTATTATGTATATGTAAAATATCGATGATGATGATATTCTCATATAAATGGAATGAAAATAATGATTAGAAAATTAGACTATGTATCTATTTTCCTAGATGGTGAAAGGATTATACATATGGGTATTCCAAAATATGTTATTATTCCATGATTATGTGGTTTATGGATGGAATGGTTACAATACATGCTCAGTGATATCCCAACATGGTACCCAAGTAGGGTGCCTATTGTATTATTCGAAGATGATTACTTAGTATACTTGTTATATCTTTTTTAGATTTTCTAATTTTCAAACATGATTATTTTAGACATAGTGGTATCAATCTAATAAGTGTTACACATTCCCAATTTGAGCCTCCAGATTGAAACCTTGAAAATTAAATAGAAACATTTTGGGACATGTGAATGGTTGCTTGTAACAGATTTTTTTATCATGACAGGTTCTATTTTGTAGATGGGACCAAAATGGGGTTTGATACTAGAGACTTTTGAATTTATTTGGGCTGGGTTTTTCTTTTTTATTAATATTTTAAACATGAAATTTTGATACATTTCAACCAATCATTATATGGTTAAATAATATTGATATATTGGTTCCCCGTTTACTTCTTAGTTGATTGTTTCCTTGTTTTATCTATTTTTGTTTGGGAAATAATTATTTATATTATTAATTTTTTTTCGTTGATACTCTAGATTAGTGGGTATAGTATTCCTACTTTACATATCACACCTCTAATATCAGTCGACATCCTTTGGCATATGTGGATTCATTCAGAAGATCACGTAACCACCCAATTTTTTTGCATTGATTGAGTGTTATAGTATATTTATATTATAAAATCAACCATTATAAATATTTATGATAGGTTGAGATGAAAATCATATAATATTTCTTTTGTGATTTCCATCCATATGCAAGAAAAATGATTTTTGATCCCATTTGATGGATGATGAATTTGATATAAGCCATTTCCATAATATAAAATAAATATATTTATAGGTTATATAGTTATTTTATTATAACATCTTGGACAAATTAGAATTAATATAGGCTGTGGAATTAATTAATTAAATCACCTGGTTAGATACATTATCACTTCTTTGAACAACTTCTTTTGTTTTGAATCCAATGCATTTCTAGGATGGCTAAATGACTAAACTATATTTTATAGGTTGATAATATTGAATAATGTATGTGATTTGGGTAGATATGCTATTATGAAACATTTTTTTGGATGTTTTAATAGGTGATGAGAGGGGTGACGTTTTATAAATTATGTGAGTGGAGCATTTTTAAATTGTTTAAATAAAATTCTTTACCAAGGTTGTTCACATGAAAAAATGAACAATAATAGGATATACTAGAAAATATAAGATATATGGTCAATCTAATTCCATAAAATGGGGGTGTTATATGTTTTTGTCCAATTTTAACCCTTATATCAATAGTTAAACATAGTATATACCCAATTTTATCTTAACTGATGTATTTAATTTAAAAATTTGATAGAATTAAATGTTGTATATAATTAAGATTCCATTTTTTTATAATATAAATATTGATAAATATAAAAATGGACTTCAATTTTTGAATTTCCACTAGTAGAAGTGTAAAATAATTAATTTAATGATAATCCCACAAACACAATGAGAATGTGGATTACTAACGAGAAAATATTCCAAATATTAAAAATAATAATATAAAAACTCAATATAAAATTAATTAAAATGTCTTAAATTTTATAATATGATATATAATTTAATTATTTCTATTTATAAATTAATAAAAATAGTATTTTTTTAAATTATTTTAATCAAAAAAAATTCTTCACAAAAGAATGTATTTATTACCATTCACCGAAATTTTTTTCATGACATAAAATTATTGAATATTAAATATTTGATTAGTTTTGTATTATGTTTTGAAAAAATTATGTAATTTTTTTAAATAAGTTTTCTATAATTTCATAATAATAATTTTAAATTATGAAAAAGGGAGAAAAGATTTATTTTAGGAATGATATAGTTTTTGTGAATGAAATTGTATTTATTCTTATCACTAGTATAGAAAACAATGAATATGATGTTAATATATTATATAGAATATGATAAATTTAATTAAAATAATTCCTAAATTTTATTTGATTAATTTATAGATTTAAATAACAATATTATGGCATAAAAAATGATTTTTAGAAAATGAATTACTATATTTTAAAATAGTTTATATTTTGTTTCAAATTAACTGGTCAACTATAAAAACTATTTATATACACGATTAGACAATATGATTTTATAATTTTTAAAATATTATTCGTACACACCCTTCCAACGGCTATGTGATTATATGAACATAAATAATATTATATTAATTTTATGTAATGATTCATTTGAAAAATGTGTCATGTGTGACAAAAGATACACAAAGTGTTTCATGTTACCCAAAAAAAATTAAATGAATAAAATTTTTTTACAAAAAATTCAAAAAATCCAATGGTGTTATAATCATGATCAATAAAAACGATATTTCACACATATTTTGGATTTTATTAATTTATAATTATCACAGTAATATTCCATAACAGATCATTGATCTAGATACTATAAGTTAAGGGTAAAAATAGAAGACAAACCCAAGACAAATTTACATTTCTGTGGTGTACATTATTATTTTTTAATTATTCCTTTTTGTCTTACAAATACCAATTTTATCTTCTGTTATCTATGGAATGGATTCCTTCATTATTAAGTATATAATTTTTGGTAGTATTTTTATATTATTTTCTATTATTTTCCATGTGTAAGGAAGAGTTAAAAAATTAAAGATTTTACTGAAGGATCTATAAATGTATAATCATTATGAAAAAATTTCCAAGTTTGAATTTTGGATATATAATGGTTTATTTTTGGGACATATAATATCCGGAGAGGGGTTCTTAATAGTTACCTCATAGTTAATGAAAATTTTCATTAACAAAACTCTATTCCTAAAAACCATAATGTTATTGGGTTTATTGGATATTATCGATACATTGTTAAATATTTATCATCGAAACATAATCATCTCACCAGGATAACTCTACAGGAATTTATGTTCATTTGAACTAATCTTTGTGATGAAAATTGCAATAACCATATGAGAATGTAATTCGGTGAACCGCTATTGAAACTATCCTATAGTGTATAAGGGTTTTCTAATTATAATGATGTATTAATTAACTTTTAGAGATGGTTTCTCGTGTAAATGGATATTTTAATAACTTATATATCATAATAAATAATGGTTCATTATATATTTTACCGTACACATGTTTTTTAGGTAGAAACCACATTTTATAAATAATAGATATGGATAAATGTTGAGGAGGGGTTGTGAAGATGGTAATTTTTTTAAACGATGAAAAAGCTAATCATGTATTTGGTGTATCAATAATTTATTCAGTTTGACTCAATATTGAATATGAATCCAAAGAACCGCAACAACTATTCAAATATTTTAGAATCTAAATATGATGATAAAACTTTTTAGATCAATTTAAATCATCAATAATAATCAAAAAAGGAGTGTTGTGGCATCCATTTAGCATGTTGTGGATTCATTCTGACCCATGTATATCAATAATAATAATTTAATTCTACTATGGTGTGAATTTATTTTATGAATTGGGGTGTACTTATTTGGTTCTTGTATAGGATGAGTGATGAAGATGAAGGTGGGTGGACATCCACTAATCCAAATGCTATGGGGATAACCCCTACATGAGAGATGGTCTCTATCTAATATCCCATGACATATTGGGTTTTTTCACTAACTTCTAAAAAAATATTTATTTTTAGTTTTAAATAGGAGAATTAATTATCATAAGTACAATTTTTGAATTATAATTTTCCAAATATCAGGAATATAATCATATTAATTATAGTAATGAAAATATTCACTCTATAGATGATATAAACTACATATGGGATGTGGAAATGTATAATTTCCTATTCATGATTTTAATATTCCCATAAACAATTGAAATTTAAAATATGTACATAATTCATCTATAAGGAAGAATAAAATCTTATGATAAATGAATTTCAGATTGGCATGTATATTTCATGTATCAAATAGAACGAGAAAATAAAAAATCATCAGAATATAAGGAATGACCTACAAAAAAATGAGTTCACAGATATCTTCTAATTAAATACACTAATTCAATATCAATAGTGAATTTAAATTCATGGAGAAATAAAATTTGATTGATGATTAAGGGTTCAATGAATGTTGATGTTGAAATAAGTAGAAGAGATTATGAGGATTTATGTTATTTGGACATTAGACTATATGCATGGGTAATAATAATCACTAGTTTTCACGATGTAATGAAAATGATTTTAAGATGATAATAAGACTAAAAAAGTCTATGAAACCCCCAAAAACATGTACATAGAAACAAAAAATAACCCATTAGAAAAATAACATGCCCAATAACCCCATACCAGGGTCTAAAATTCACATAGTCGAGATCCTTAATAGTAGGAATTGCCAATCTTTTACATCATTGAGTCTATGAATAATTTTCCTCTAGGTTGTCATGATGACGATCATTATTCATATGGGAAAATGGAATTTCTGGCCCTTACATTGCATATAACAGTAAAATGACACAACTCTAGTTGCATTAAATGAATACCAAGAACACGATTCTTCAACGACTAGGTTTAATAATGAGAACCACTTTATCATCCTACAATTGATCTCCATGCGTAGAAAAACAGAATCATAAGGAACTAGGTGATGTTCTTACCATATAAAAGACAATGATGTTTCCAAACTCTGATGTTCCTTTCCCTTGACATACAAGAAAATAATTTTTGGAGCTGCGCTCCACTATAATCTATATTAGGGAAACATATCTCGAAAATTGATTAAAACATGATATTATGTGTGATTTAATACCAATGAATCTGAAAACATTAATAATTCAACCTCTCTACTTATGATCTCCTATGGCTGAAAAAGAAGAGTGTCTTGACCTAATGACTATTTTTCTCTCAATCGATTTCACCCTTAGTCCTTTAATGAAGATTCTATTGAGAATATCCCCATTAAATGAAAATAAAGAATTCGGATGTGTATCAAATGATCCACCAAATAAAACGGGGAAAGAAGGAAGTCACATATTAAGAAGTACATATTTTGGTAGACCACAAGTTGGAGGTTCTTATTTTCCTAACTACATATCAAATCCTTAGATAAATGGAAAAAATTAAATGCATTTAACTAACAATATAATATTGAATTAAGAAAATCGTAATTATCTACAATGTAAATTAAATTAATGTTAAATTTAACTATGAAACGTCATCACACACACTATCTTGAAATTTAAAAAAATGCCACATGAATATTCTACACCACCTACCATCATCAACATGAGAATGTCTTGAGGAAAAAACACCCTATGCTGAAAAACCCAAACAACCCCTAACATGTTTTAATGTGACACATGTTTCCCATAATTTAATGTTATTTTATATTTTTAAACATGATTAGAATTAAAATAAATAAATTAAACATCCTGATAAAGATCATAATTATATATACTAGAGTCATATTAATGATGATGCCAATAAGGAAATTGATACCAGAAAATCACATGCCAATGGGTCTCAAATAGATTTCAGATATTCATATAGAATAAATGTAGACATACTAGGGCCATCCTGTATAAAATAAATGATTAAATATATAAAATAAAAAAATTTAAACTAAAAAACCAATGAAATAATTCTTAGTTGGAAATTTAACAATATAAAAGGTATAAATATAGAAAAAAAATTAATATTGAGGCAATCAACTGAAAGAGGCCTCAACAGGAACCCACAATAAATACAACATGAATGAAGCACAGAGAACTATACTATCTAAACTCAAGACACACCACTTTAAAACTCAAACAATAATACTCTTGATGTAGGACACTAGAATATCCATAAAAGATGGATTACTAATCATCACACAATGGGACGACCTTCTAAACAAAATAAAAAGAAGATATATTCAATAAAAGGAAACTAGAAGGAAATATGAATGTTGTAAAAATGCCCTATTATAACTCTAAGACAATAGGATAAAGGTTTTCATCCATCAAGAACCCAAGCGAAAACATGCCACAATAGCGTCACACATCATAGTCTATGAATACTAATGAAATAAGGTTTTCAATACAATAGACAATATAATAAAACATTCACTGAACATGGTAAAAATAAATTAAATAATAGTGGGGATCAACCAAGAGAAAAAAAAAAGACAAATAAAACAACAAGATAAACCAAAAAAACTCTCTAGAGGTCCATCATAAGATTAATATATCATAAAATGATGTAAAAGAACACAATAGATATAACATAATATAATCTCATATGAAAATGGTAAACAATATAGAAATAAGATCCTATGAAGAAATTACATCTAAACAGCTCCCAAACAAATGACATACTCACAAAAACCCCCATTCATTCAACGAATCCATATACCCATATAAGTAGTGACAACCGTGATTCATATTTAAGGATTATATATACAATCAATAAAGGGAAACAAAAAGGAATCAAACTATCAACAATATAATTAAATTATATCCCATGAGGGCACAGTACCAAGCTAAAGGAAATAAAAAAAATCATTTTCTACAATATAAAATCAACTAAACAAGAATTGAATAAAATGAACGAAAAATTAAAAATATTAACGAAGAAATAATTAAACACAATTAGGATTTTAAGAAATTTTTTTGTTGGGAGCACCTCTATATGAGAGACGGTTCCCATCCAATAGTCATGAATATATTGGGTGTTACAGTTAATAAATATTCAAAATAAAAGAAGATTATTTGTGGTTAAATACATGAAAATTGATATACAAAAGATGAATGTTCAATTTTCATTATTAAAATTACCATGAATATATTTTAATGTATGTCAGTAGTAAAATGAAGTCATAAAATTGATGTAATACACTATATAATTATTGTACAACATACTATATAATATTCACTCTTGAAATATTATAATAAAAAATAGAAATGAAAATGTTGCACATAATATTTCTACAAGTAATAATCAACGTTTTTGAGAAATAAATTCTAGATTGAAATATAAATTCCAAGAAAATAATTGTAAGAATTAATAAAAATGTAGTCACCAAAAATAATATATAATCAAAAAATATTTCAAAAATGAATTATAATTTAGCAGACCCTTTTAAAATCATTAGTTATTTTAATTTCAGGAATTATTCCTATTCAATTAGAACTATTGGTCTAATAAATTTAAAAATGTGATGTACTATAAGGGAAACATTGTATATTTGTGATTCGACAACTGATTTATGTAAATGGGTTCGAATCATCACTAGTTTTCACTATTAAATGAAAAAGAGTAAAAGATGTTAGTGTGATTGAAAAAGTTAACAAAGAATAAGATAACACAAACTATGAAACAAGAAAGTTACGCAATATAAAATGAAAAATCCCAAGACAACCTTTACCCGGGTCTTAACTTTCCATGGTCGATATCCCCAATTCAATGAATTTTCTAAATTTTACATCATCATGTATTCTCCCAATTTTTTTCTAGTTTCTAATGCAATGTGGATCATAGTGCATCTGTCCATGATGATTTTCTGGACCTCCATTGTAACGACCCAATGTTTTTCAATGGAAATTCACTTCCTAAAATTATGTCATAAAATGACATGAAAACAAAACAAAATGAACTACTTAGTGCTATGTGGCCTTTAAACATAAATCTATCACTTTTGTGTTTAGAATTTCAAAAATCTGACATACACGATTATGTTCAAGATGATTTTTGGAGTCTAATGAAAAAATAATAATTTTTGGTGAATTGTATCGTACCCTTGTGAATATTAATCATCCCTTATGAATAGTAATATGACTCTTATGAATAGTAAATCATCCAACATTATGGTAACATTACACATGAAAAATTAAAGAAAATATAGACATCTTAGAAAGTGAAACTTTGACTTTAGTAAATGTTTTGGTATTTTGTAAGACATAATTAAATAAGTATAATTAAGTAAATAATCTAAAAGAAAATATATTTTCTTAAAATGTTTCCATTAATTATCATATCAATTTCTTATAGTTTATATATAAATTTATAAGACCCTATATAATTTTTGAAAGCCCTATAAAATCAGTTTTAATTTTAAAAAATATTTTTTAAATAAATTTTGATTATAATTAAATATTAAATTAATAATATATAAAAACTTATTTTTGTAAAATGGACTTAATTTTTAGATTCTACATGTTGAAAAATGATTGGGGTAAAATCTTTGGGATTTTTCTAAAATACTAGAATTTTTTGTGAATAGTAAAATACATTAATTTACAGTATAAATACATTATAATTAAAACCCACTATTCCAGACATCAAAAGTGATGTAACAACCGAAATATCGAACTCACATGCCTTCTTTACTATTCTTGGTCATTAAATAATCAATATTCCTTTGTATTATGGAAAATTAATAAACTAAGGAGTTTTATATTAAGGAAACCCCTCTCCCCTCTTCTAATATAACCACCCTTAACATGCTCATTTACTCACACCTATGAAGCTCAAATCCTTCTTTATCCTCTGCCCAAACATCCTACCTATCCCCTATCCCATGTTAATTTTCTTATGGTCTCATAAAAATTTCAATCGTATATTCTTTAAGAAGTATCTCAAGAAGAAGATTTAGGGGTTTATTTCTCCCCCTCTTATCCTTTAATTTTCATTCAAGCTCAAGTTCATTTATTGATCTCTCCACACCTATCTTTATCCAAATGGTATTTTAACTCAATTATTATACATTTACTAGAATTTTATGATGCTAATGGGATATTATATAATCCATCCCCATTTCCCTTCTCCTTTTATTTTATTAAAGAGAACGTTGTTTGTGAGGTGTTAATTTATCACCTTCAAGAATGACTAGATTTCTACATCCATTTCTACATTCAGATATGGTAATAAAACCTTTTTTATGGTTGAACCAGAATAATTTATATGTATTATCTCCTATTTAAAGTTCTTGAACTAAATTATGACCATATTACCAGTGATAAAATAAAACAAGTTCATTATGATTGAAAAATCGCTCAAATTAACCGAAACAATCATCATTTAATTCTTATCTAATGATTCGTCCACATGGATCTAATATAATTAATTATAATATCATTAAAACTCTTGTAATATCAATAATAACATGTAATATCAGTTCTTGTATGTTTACCCTTGTTCTTCCCAAACATCAATTTAAGAATACAAGTGAACCACTCAAGAAAACTATAAAAACAAACATTCCAAAAAAATGTTTTTAAAATATATAAATCATCCAAAGGAACATAAAATAACATAATGAAATCATAACAAATCATATTAATGTAAAAAAGGATCTGGATTTCTAATTAATGAATATAATGTCATTATACATGAAATTAAAATGAAGGAATCATTCAGATACAAGTTAAGTGGAAATTCTCGAACCTAACTTTTATCCTTCGGGTTCTCTCTATTTCACTCCATTTTTTATATGGTTACTCCTTAAAGATCATTTTTTCATCATTATATTTATTTTTCTAGGATATAAATGTTTACCACTACTTTCTATTTCAAACTAAAAAATTTCCAAATGAACTCTTCTTTTATGAACTCGCATTTTACTTCTCATTGAAGGTTGATGGTTCTTGTATCAAGTATGTTATTCACTCTTTGTTTTGGGAACCCAAAGTTTATGAATATTTTATTATGAGATGTAACCCATTCCTTTATATGTGTTAGTTATTTTCACTTTTTATATATTTTCCATGTGGAATGCGTGATGATGAAAATGTTAAGATGTGATTGGTGCTCCTGGAATTATATAGCGCAATATGAATGATTGAATGTGATGGGTGTTCCCTGAATTATACAGAACATTGGGTAAAATGATGAATCTCATGACTAAATGTGAAATGATGTGTGAATAATATTCTATGCAGTTTCTTATGTATGTGTGGTAGTTATCCACTAAGACGTGATGTTTCATTTTAATGCATTGCCACATTTCAAGTCTTATATTTAGGCTTCCTCTCATGTTCATGATCTTTTTCCCGTGTAATTATTATGCTAACCCCATGCTATATTGTTCTTCTATATCCTTTTAATAGGCCTCTAGATCACCCATTTTGATGTATATCGTCCGGTGGCTACATGTACAAAGGAGAGGACAAGTGCCAATAAGAAGCTAGAGAAGATGAAATTAAATAAATGTTACGCTTGATGTTGTAATTGTTATGAATTGTCCTTGTTTTCCCAAGACCCTAAAACTTTGGATCCTCTATGTGTAATACTATTATACTGTTTATCATTAAAATGATGTAATAATAATTTAAGAAAAGGTTGGCTCACAAATGTTGGAATCAAACAAACAGTTTAGTTAATTTCAGAATTAGGATCAGTGAACCATTTATAAAACATCTAACACGAGACTAAGTACAAATATGCAGACAAGAATTATTACATAGGGATCACATATGATATTTTTTTGGTATAATTTTTTTAAATTAATAAGTTATTAATGATTTTTTACTTCTGTTTTGTTCTATCCATTTCTATTTTAGAAAATGGTGGGAACAAGGAGAAATCAGGCCAACAACTCATGTGAGGGACAATGGAACGATTTCTTGAACAACATCCCATATGATTTGGGAGGTGGAGTTCAAAACTTCATGGCAATGCTTACCCAATTATATCATGTTAGGAACAATAACCATAATAATGGGTAATGACCTCCTTCACCAAAGATGGAGAAACTGGCTATCAAATGTTTTATATGGAAATGACCACCGACGTTTAGTGGATCCTCTAATCCAGTACTTGCGGAAGAGTGGGTCAACTCCATGGAGAAGATCATTTCTGCTCTACACTATTCTGAGACGGATAAGGTGACTCTAGGTGTTTATCTTCTAGATGCAGAAGCTGATCAATTTTCAGATTTGATTAAGAACACCATGCCAAGGGAGGAAATTGAAGAGATGGAATGGGAAGACTTTAAGATAATGTTTCTTAACAAGTATTTACCAAGAACTCTTCTCACAAAGATGGATAGAGAATTCATAGAGCTGAAGAAAAAACAAGGAGAATTTTTCACAACCTATGAAGCGAATTTCATAAATCTTTCAAGGTACGCTTCGTGTTTTGCTATCAAAAATGAAAGAAAATTTTATAGACTCTTTAGTGGATTAAAACTACACCTTAGAAAGGCTCTCGAAATTCGAGACTTTGGGAGATACAATGATGTTTTTCGATGTTCCCTCAAATTTGAGATGGATTTTGGAGAATGGTCCCATGGCTATGGGGAAATGAAATGAAATATGGAGTTTCAAGTTGGACGATCTAATGACAAAAGTGGGAAAAATACCCAATGACCCACAAACCCAAAATGTGGGAAGTTGCACCATGGGAACTGCCTCAAAGGGACGTGGAAATACTTCAAGTGTGGGAAAGAAGGACACCATGAAAAAGAGTGTCAAAACGACAAAAAAAGAAGGAGAAAGTAGTTGATGCAGGGAGAGAACCACTAATGGTTCAATGCTACAGCTATAGGGAGGTAGGGCACTATGCAATCCAGTGTACTAAACCTTATGTTCTTGTGGGTAATCAGCGTCAGTAGCCACCAAATCCAAAGGAACAAGGGAATTCTTATGCCATCACTACTATGGTGTTAGAGCGTGATAATGAAGTCGTACAAGGTTCACATCCTATTCACTCAAGGATTGAAAATGCATTATTTGATTCTAGTTCGACGCATTCCATTATATCTTAAAATTTTTCTAGAACTATAGAATCGATGCCCCTAAACCTTAAAGTAGAGATATCTATAAAAACACCTTGTGGTGAAATCATAGCAACCCAAGTGTTTGACTCTTCTCCTGTTGGAATATGTGGGAAAATTATTCCAGCAAATCTTGTAATACTTCCTTCGGTGGAATTAGATGCTATAATGGGAATGGATTGGATCTCATTATATAGAGCACATATCAACTGTCAGGAAAACGAAATATATTTTCATATTCCAAACCATCCCATTCTCCTCTACAAATGCAAGGAAGATCATGAATCTCCTTTGAAAAATACATCAATGGTGTGGGTGTTGATTCCATATGAAGAAGCTTACCTCACCCAAATGGATGAGTTGAAGGAAAATGCCAACCTTGTGGAAATTCCCATCGTGTGGAAATACAATGATATATTTCCCGAAGAGTTACCTGGAATTCCCCCAGACCGTGAGGTTGAGTTCTCAATTGAAATCATACCCAGAGCTACTCCTATCTGGATGTGTCTCTATAGGATGGGTCCTATCGAACTGGAAGAGTTAAAGAAGAATCTATAAGAGAATCTGGAAAAAGGGTTGATATGCCCTAGTGCATCACCTTAGGGTGTACCAGTACTCTTTGTGAAGAAGAATGAGGGAATAATGTGGTTGTGTATCGATTATTGGGAACTCAACTAGATCACCATAAAGAAAAAGTATCCTCTCCCCTGTACTGATGACTTGTTTGATAAATTAAGAGGTGATCAATACTTATCAAAGGTTGATTTTTTTTCTGTATATCATCAGGTAAAAGTGAAGAAGGAAGAGATTTATAAGGCTGCCTTCCGAAAATTGTATGGGGACTATGTGTTTTTGGAGATGCCTTTTGGACTTACTAATTCCCCTGCATTCTTCATGGGTATGATGAATAGTGTATTTAGTCATTACCTAAACAAATTTGGGGTAGTGTTTATTGATGATTTTCTCTTCTACTCTAGGATAAAGGAGGGATAATAAGAACATCTAAGACTTGTGTTGGCAACATTGAGAAAGGTGAGGTTGTACACCAAGTTTATAATGTGTGACTTTTGGATGAATCAAGTCACGTTCTTGGGACATGTGATCACAAGTGTGGGAATATCTATGGATCCTTCCAAAAAAAGGCATTCGAGGAATGGCTCATGCCCTCTACTATCATAGAAATATGTAGTTTTTTTGGCTTAGCTGGGTACTACCGATGTTTTGGGAGAATCTTCTCATGATTGTCAATCCCTCTATATATGTTAATAAGGAATTGGTTAAAGTATGTCTGGACAGAAGAATGCAGGGTAAGCTTCAAGTAGATAAAGAGAAGGTTGACCACTTCACCTGTACTCACACTATCAAAAAGTAGAGAATGTTTTGTGATATACAGTGTTGCTACAAAGAAATGCTTGGGTTGTGTAATCATGAAAAATGATAATGTGATAGGCTACGCCTCACGACAGTTGAATATACATGAGATGAACTACCCGACACATGATCTAGATCTGGAAGCTGTGATTTTTTCCTTGAAAATCTGGCAGCACTAACTTATGGCAAGAAGTATGACATTTACACAGACCATAAGAGCCTAAAGTATATATTCACATAAAAGGAGCTCAACATGCGTCAAATGAGATGGTTAGATCTAATCAAGGATTACAATTTCTCTATTCACTGTCATCTTTGAAAGGAGAACAAGGTAGCTAATGATCTATATAGAAAATAACCCACTACTTTATCCATGTTACTGATTGAGAAAGACCATATCTTCTTATATATTAAAATGATGGATTTGGAAAACATTAGCGAAGGGGATACATCCTACCTCTCCCAAATGATTGTGAAACCATCCATCCAAGAGATGATTATAGAAGCACAAAGGGACGATTTGATGATAGAAAAAAGGGTGAATGTTGTAATGTAAGGGAAGCTGCATGAGGTTTTTATCGATGATGATGGTCTGATTCGGTTTGGAAGGCAGATTTGTGTGCCATCATCAACCGGGGTAAATATTGAGCTATTTGAAAATGCACATAGCCCAACATTATATATCCATTGGGGGAGTTCCCAGATGGACCGTGACCCCCTAGAACACTTCTGGTGGGATAACATGAAGATGGAGATTGTGGAATATATATCAAGGTGCTTGTTATGTCAGAATGTTAAAGATGGGTGACAAAAGTCTAATGGTATGATGCAGCCATTTCCTATACCCTTGTGGAAATGTGAAAATGATAATATGGACTTTATCATGGGTCTCCCGAAGACGTCGAGGTGAAATAATGAGAAATGGGTTATGGTTGATCGACTCACCAAGACTACACAGGTTATCACTATTCGGGAAGATCGCTTGCTTGAACAACTTGCAAGGATATTTGTGAAGGAAGTGGTGAGGCTACATGGTGTTCCACTCTGAATTGTCTCTGACCATGATCCAACGTTCACATCTAAATTCTGGAGGAGCCTACAACATGATTTCAGTACAGAATTAAATTTCAGCATGGCCTATCACCCCCAAACTGATTTTCAGTCTGAAAGAACTATTCTGATGCTTGAAGATATTCTAAGTGCCTTATCTCAAGAATTCAAAGGTGGATGGGATTAGCATCTCCCATTGGATGAGTTCTCATACAAAAATAACTTCCACTCGAGTATTCATATGGCTCCATATGATGCTCTGTATGTAAAGAGATGTAGAACTCTATCCTGTTGGGATGATGTTGGAGAAAGAAAGCTACAGGGACCCGATGTTGTTCAAGAAATGACAGAGAAGGTTCAAGTCATTTAGAAACACATCAAAGATGTGCAACGTCTGCAAAAGAGCTATGCTAAATACCGTCGAAGGGATATGGATTTCGACATTGGAGATAATTTCTTCCATCGAATATCTCCATGGAAGAGAGTCATGTGATTCGGGCAGAAAGGGAAGCTAAGCCCAAGGTATATTTTACCCTTTTATATCTTTGACCACATAGGAGATGTGGCCTTTAATCATGCATTTCCACTGAATATGGCTCAAGTTCATGATGTGTTTCATGTATCACCCTTGAAGAACTACATATTGGACACCTCACATGTACTAAATTCAGACGTGGTGCAGCTGGAAGATGACCTCTCCTATGTGGAGCAGCCAGTAAAGATTTTGTATCGGAGAGATAAGATTATACGCAACAAGACAACCCATCTTGTCAAAATGTTGTGGAGGAACCATAAGATTGAGGAAACATCTTGGGTACCAGAAGAGGAAATGAAGGAGAAACGCCCTGACCTGTTTGTGTAAAGTGAAATTTCAGAGGCAAAATTTCATAAGGGGGAAAGAATGTAACGACCCAAATTTTTTCATTGAAAATTCCATTCTTAAAATTATGTAATAAAATCACAGGAATACACAACATAATGAACTACTAAGTTCTATGTGACCTTTAAACATAAGTTTTTCACTTCTGTGTTTAGAATTTAAAAAATCTATTATTCACGGTTGTATTCAAGATGATTTTTGAAGACTAATGAAACAAAAATAATTTTCGGCGAATAGTAATATACCCTTGAGAATAGTAACCTACCCTTATGAATATTAATATGACCCTTGTGAATAGTAAATCATCAAACATTAGATTAACCTTATCCATGAATAATTAAATAAAATTTATACATCTTAGAAAGTGGCAATTTGACCTTAGTAATTGTTTTGGTATTTGGTAAGTCTTATAAAATTAATTATAATTAATTAAATAATTTAAAAGAAAATTAATTTTCATAAAATGTGTTCATTAAATATCATATAAATTTATTTTTGTATTTATATAATTTTATATGACCCTACGTAATATTTGAAAGCACTTTAAAATCTGTTTTAAATTAAAAAAATATTTTAATGTAAATAATGATTTTAATTAAATATAAAATTAATCAAATTTAGAAAATTATTTTTGAAAAATGGTAATCATTTTTATATTCTAAACATCAAAAAATGGTTGGGGTAATATTTTGGTATTTTTCTAAAATACTTGAATTTCTAATGAATTGTAAAATACATTAATTGACCATTAAAATACATTATAATTAAAACCCACTATTCCTGACATCACAAGTGATGTAAGCACCCAAATCTTGAACTCACATGTGTTATTTACTATTATTGGTAATTCAAGACTCAATATTCCTTGTCTTAGGGGAAATTAATAATCTAATGAATTTTATATTAAGGAAACCCCTCCCCACTCCACTATAAAAACCACCCTTCACACCCTCATTTCCTCACACCTCTCAAGATCCGAGCCTTATCTAAGCTCTACCCAACCATCCTCCCTAGCCCATATCCCACATTAAATAGCTGCTTCGTTCATTATAAGACCATTCCTAGCTCCCTTAAAGAGTATCTCAAGAGGAATATTTAAGAGGTAATTTATCTCCCTCTTCTACTTTACATTCCATTCAAGTTCATGCTAATTTATTGATCTCTTCCCACCAATCTTAATCAAAATGGTATTTTAAATCAAGTATTATACATGTATTGTATTATTATGATGCTAATTGGATATTATATCATTTAACCCCATTCCCCTCGTCCTTTTATTTTATTTAAGAGAACGTTGTTTGTGAGGTGTTAATTTATCACCTTCAAGAATGACATGATTTATTCTTCCATTTCTACCTTCAGATCTAGTCATGAAACATTTTTTATTTTTGAACCAGAATTTGATATATGTATTACCTCCGATTTAATGTTCTGGATCTAACTGATGACAATATTACTAGTGATAAAATAAAACAAGTTCATTATGATCGAAAAATCGCTCAAATTAACCCAAACAACCATCATTTAATTCTCATCTAATGATTCATCCACATGGATCTAATATAATTCATTATAAGATCATTAAAACTCTTATAATATCATAAAAAACACATAATATCAGTTCTGTATGTTTACCCATGTTCTACCCAATGTTCAATTTTAGAATACAAGTGAACCACTGAAGAAAAATATTAAAACAAACATTCCCAAATAATGTTTTTAAACTCTATAACTCATCCAAAGGAACATCAAATCACTTAATGAAACCATAATGAACCATATTAATGTAAGCAAGGTTAAATATTCCTAATTAATTAATATAATGTCATTATACAGGACATTAAAGAAAAGGATGCATTCAAATACAAGGTATGGGGAAATTATCGAACATAGCTTTCATCCTTCGGGTTCTCCCCCTTTCACTCCATTTTTGACATGGTTACTCCTTAAATATCGTTTTTTAATCATTTTATTTACTTTTATTTTATATATTCATGTTTACCACTAATGTCTATTTCAAACAATAGTTTTTCCAAAAGAACTCTTCTTTTAAGAACTCACCTTTTACTTCTCATTCACGGTTGATGGTTCCTCTATCAAGTATGATATTACCTCTTTCTTTTGGGAACCCAAAGTTTATGAATGTGTAATTATGAGATTTAACCCATTAATTTACATGGGATAGTTATTTTCACTTTTGATATATGTTCCATGTGGAAATCATGATGATGATAATGTTATAATTTGACGTGTGCGCCATGAATTGTATAGTGCAATATGAATGATTGAATGTGATGGGTGCACCAAGAATTATACAGCGCTCCAATGCATTGGGTAAATAGATGAATCTAATTATTAAATTTGTAATGATGTGTGAACAAGATGTTAGCTTTGTTCACAAGTATGTGTTTTAGTTAACCACTAAGACATGATGTTTCATTTTTATGCATTTCCACATTTCAAGTCTTATATTTATGCTTCCTCTCTTGTTCTTGATCTTTTTCCCATGATATGATTATGATCACCACATGCTATATTGTTCTTATATATCATATTATTGGGATTCTAGATCACCCCTTTGTATGTATATCCCCAGGTGGCTACATGTACTAAGGAGAGGACAAGTGAAAATCAGGATCTAGCGAAGAAGATATTAAATAAATTTTATGCTTGATGTTGTAATTGTTATGTATGGTCTTAGTTTTTCCAAGACACATAAATTTTGGATCCTTTATGTATAATACTATTATGTTGTTTATCATTAAAATGATTTAACAATAATTTAATAAAAGGATGGGTCGCTATATCCCCTATCATAAACCATTAAAATTCTACATGTTTAGTATCCTCTCTGTGAAAAAGATTTATCAACAAACATGTTTACGATTGAGACTGAGTACATCATTCCATAGTTGATGTCCAGTTTGGTATCACATAATCAATATATCCACACTGATGTTACTTCCAATAAGTGAACAATGATTCGAACATCCTCAAATGCATTTTCTCTCACAATGAAAAATAAAAGCATTGTATAAGTGGAACTCATATCTTATCTCTCACATCGAACCATATTTCAAAGAATTGTGAACTCATGAAATGGTGTGTATTGAAAGTTTAATAAATCTACATAATCAATGATGATACACTCTCTACATCATATCTTCATCATCTGAAATAAATGGGACTTGTCATTGTAGCATCATTCCCATCCCTTGACTTCTCCATCATTCCTTGAATGAAGATACTGTAGAGACTCTCTCAATTCACTAATATTAAAGAATCGTTTTACACATAAAATAATACATATAATGAAATGGGGATTAAAGGATTTAATATATCCAATAAGGCACATGTTTGGAGATGCTTAATTGAGTGGTTATTCTTTTCCAATTGTGTTACAATATATCAAAAAAAGATAAATAATTAAATGAAATTAATTAATAATTTAAAAGTGAATTAATAAAATTCACATATATTTATTTATAATGGTGTGAAGGAATGTTTTGATGATTTTTCACAAACAGGTGTTGTTTTCAAATATGGATGAATTAATTTTTGTTGTTTGGTCTTTTGTAAGAAGTACATGATTATTTTATAGAGGGTTAAAATACTTCTAAGAGTGGGTGAAATTGGTCCAAATGAAAAAATATAAATGTTGGTGTATATTAGTTTATCCAATAATACATTGTTATGAAGAATAGATGATGCTTCTACACATGATCATTCTCTGATTTGTGAAATATTATAGTAGAATACAACAGAGCGGAATGAGTATAGAAATCATGCTACAAATTACTATTCAAATTTTATTCTAATTCATTAAATTTTCGAATTTCAGTTGTTATAGAAAATAAATTACTAATAGAATATTATATTTATGATCTAAGAATTATTTAAACAAATTACATGAATTAAATATTTTTTTGAGTGAATTATCATGTTATATTTTATTTTCTATTCAAATTAAAGATTTTATTAACAATACACAAAATTAGAATGATGACGTTATTAAATTCATTTTACTCGTGATCATTGAATAATTTACTAAAAATAAGAAAATGATAAAGGATATATTATTTCGTATTTTGTAGATTTATTATAATGGAAATATTGAGTGATCTAAACTAATGATGATTCATTATGATTTAGAACTCTACCGAAGTGATATTTCAGTGAATCGACCCCTTTTTTGAAGCATGGATAATTGAATTAATCCAGGTAGGGTCAAAGAACATCCATTGAATATATCCATAAATGAAATATGACCCTATATCAATCAATTTATTTTCAATTTTCTAGTCCTTTTCTACCTAAAACACATCTTTTTCCACTTTTTTCATCATTCTCTATTTTATATCTATTTTTGTTAGTTTCTTTCTTTTCTTCACCACTCTCTCACCCTAATATCCCTACCTATAGTAGTATTATGAATTATCCCAACATAAATTTCTATTAGTAATATTTAAATAATTAATTTTTGTGAGTCTGAATGGTGATAATGTAAAAGTTTGGTACTTTTTCTGGTGATCGATCCCAGGTCAACCGCATGGGAGGAAGAAATAAGAACCACTATATTTTTTAGTAAATGTATCATTATGATTTTATAATTTTTATAATTTAACCATAGATTATTTTAATTATAAATAATATAATAAATGAAATATAGTCCATAATTATTTATTATTATATTATAAGATTATATTTTTCCATTAAAACACATTTTTATAAAAACTTTTTTATTCAACCAATATTTTATTACCATAGTAATTAATTTAATGCATAATTATTAATAAATTTAAAAACATTTAGAGATTATGTATTTATTATAATATTAGAACATTCCTTTTGTGTTTCTTTAATGTAATTGAATAGAAGTACATTATGTTTTACAATTTAAATTTCATCAGTTGAAAACTAGTTTTAATTATGTTATATAGGGTTAATTTAAATTAAAATAATAAAAATATAAAATTGAATATAGTAAAAATGATTCGATATTATTATTAATAATATTTATTATAATATTCAAGTGTTAATATATATTTTTTATAGTTAATTTTAAAATTACTAAAATTCTGTTACCATTGTTAAGTATATTACTGGATGAATTGGGATTAAACCATGATATAATGTACCATATCCACCTAAAAATATCAATTTCGATATTTATGAAGATATTTCATCCATATATTTTAATATTGAATACCTTTACATTTGTGGAATCTTCTACATGATTTTTACCGTACAAAAATTATTTTTTAGAACTGTCATGGGGTTCCTCCCACTAACATATATAAGAGAACATTTAATCAATAGTTATTAATACCATTTGTGCTACTTATAGAGGAAAATTGTAATGTCTTATAACTTTTATGTTAATTTGTTTTCTTTATATAGAATTATTTCGAGACTGTGTATTTCAACGGCACATGATTCCGAGGTCCAATGTTCTTGGTATGATCTGCCAAATATATGTTAAGCATTAAATAACAACCATGCGCAGTTTTTCCGAAAATTTGAAATAGCATATAACAAGTGTCTAGTTCATTAATCAGAGGGCACCATTGCGTTCACAATGGCAGGTTAACCCTAGGTGTGACTTTTTATTAGTCGGTGCAATCCTCCTGTCGGAAAACCTGAAAATGGAATAACCGTAAATAAAAGGATTTTATTTTTCCAATGAATATAACTCACAAACGATGACTTGGATTTAAAATATGAGACTACCACTAAACCCATGAGGGTAGGCATTCCTCAGGAAAATCCTAACATTGGTTTTCGCAAGCCAATAATGGAAGTTAGTTTTTGTCCATGTATAAAATAATTAAGTAACAATCAATTTATTTTGAAATCCTTATAACTCATAATCAGTAAGTCATATTGGACATCTGAGAGTATCATTAAACTCATGGGGAGTTTTCCCCTTAAGAAGTGCCTAACATCGACTGATGCGAGTCATTGGAGAATGTTAATTTTTTTTCTTTTTTTATGGATCATTTAAATACACGTGCGAGCAGGAGTTTCTATCCTTTGAACTGGTGTTCAGGTCAAAAATCAAAGGATATCATTGATCTCAAAAATGCTAGTATTCACCTAGAAACGACAGAAAATCTACCAGGAAGAGACGAGTGGAAAATTTATTTTTTTGGACTTGAAATGAAAAATAATAAATGAATATAAATGAATTATTCTTTCCCTTCTCAATATTGGGTGGAAGATGGTGACAATTCGGTGCAACGACGAGGCAGTGAAAAGGCACATTAACGGAGGTCCAATAATGGGTCTATTAAAACTATGACGCTATTTATATATTGATTCATTATATGTGCCTCATTAAATGGTACCCGCTTAATGAGGATCATTAATTGATGTAATGACTGTGTGATTTTGTTTCTTTTTTTTCAAACGCAATGGTTGATGTAGAATTAAAACGTAGAAGATTATTTGACAAAACCATGGAGAATATCCTCCCAAAAGAAGAAAGACGTACACCAGTGGATCTTCATCGTCTCTGTCACACCTCAAAGATAGGAGATGGATGTGACTACATCGACATCAAGAAACCTCGATGAAGAAAACATTTACATCAAATTTCAATGATGTAGTTGTTGTTTTATTCTAATGTTCTTACATGTTCTTTTCTAAAAACGATGAACACGGATCAAATAATGAACAAGTTGATACACATTTCATTCATTATGTGATACAATGACTTTTGTTGATGATTTATTTTTATAGGATTCTTCATTTCATGGAATGATTGAACTCAATCCTTGATCCTCCCCCTTTATTTAAACATCAAACGTGGAGGGCATGGACTGACACTAAAATTATATAAGAACCTCTGATCTTGCGTTCATGGTCGTAATACTCTAGATGTGATGGAAATACAAAATTGAGGCCTTCGCAGTGAATAATGAGCCCTCCATGGGCCACAGACCCAAGTAACATAAAGAAATAACCATCGTAGTGCGTCTGGTTGTCTGCTGAGGGGTTTGTCACTGCGCCGGCACCGTTGGCTATGAAAGCACGATGTGTAAATGGCGGTGGAAGAATGTGGTAGTCATGTTCCAGTTAGCAGGACGGAGGGCCTCCAACCCCATCGGCGGCTAGGTGGAGCGGTTCACCTGATGGGGTGCTGTAGTGGTTGGATGATGGCACACATGGAAACACATAGTGGGGATGCCCCTCGTCTGGGCCACCCAGGTAGTGTCATGACAAGATATATCTACCATGATAAGAGGGGTCCCCTATCAGTGGGGCCAGCGAAGCAGCGGGGATGTGGCACGACTGTCGTGTCCCTGTCGGCCCGTGCACCCCGACCGCCTCATGCATTCAGCCCTCAGCCCAGTAGTTTAGGCCTATACTAGTAGGGAATAACTACCCCATGTGGGATGTTCCCATGCCAATAGGCAAGAACCATGCCCTACAGTGTGGACTGGACAAGACCGTGTCGCCGGGCAACCAGGCGGGCTTGATCCTCAGCAAAATTAGACCAGGTCAAGTAGGGCACATTTGCTTGGCCTATCTGCCAGACCAGACCATAACGACTCTTACATGAACCGGGTCTATTCGAGTCAATATATTTCTAAACCAGGGATTTTGGGACCCCCCGGTCATGTTGGTTTTTTCAGTTCGACCGAGTAAGATCGGGCACAGACGCAACAAGACCCTACTTACAAAAACACTAATAACACGTAGACCGGGTGTTTGATTAACATGATGTCTACAGTACATGGACCCTTACAAAAAAGATGATTCCTAATATTTACTCTACTGTAGTTTTGGATGGGGTTTTCATATGTCCAGGTTTGGTAGGACTCAAATCCAACCAGGACTATTTTACTAAAATGCATTTAACTGGAAAATCGTGTGTCCGTTTGAAGATTCGATTGTGACGAAGGGAACCTCTCGATGGGGACGATCTTTTGGGATTATATATGTTGACTTGAATGGAAGTTTAGTTCATATTGATAGCATTAGGAAATAATATTCCAAGTGAACTATGTACTAAACCCTTTGAGAAGCTGAAACTAGAGGACTGCTGACTTTCGACCACTATGTCCCGATGGGAAGCACTTCACAATGACTTTTCCTGCCCATGATGGGTAGCACTTCACTATGACTTTTTATGCCTGTCTTATATGATGAGGGGGAGAATCTGGGTTTGGACAAGATTAGTTGGAATCAATTCCATCTGACATTGCTGGCCCACATTGTGAAATACTTCTCTATGATTTAAAAGGAACAAAATATAGAGTGGTGAGGTGTACCAATGTAGTACAAGGTTAGGGGGAATCACATATTCATGAGATTAATGTCCCACTTCACTCATTAGAGGATGATTTCTCTAGTATCTATGGTTCTCTATGATGTGACTAATGTTTCCACATTCACTACCCTAAATGTATACCTAATGTGAGCTATCTGGTGTTTTAGGATTAAAATTTAGGATTATTGTGTGGTATTTCGTTTTTTTTTGTATTATCTACTATGTAATTTGTTACTCAAAATTGCACGGATTTTTCCCATACGTGTTGTGTCATGTGCAGATGATCCATGTTTTGATAGAGACATTGGTGGACCAGGACCTAGATGTGCCTGGGGTGATGAGACTGATAGTCACTACTATAGTGGAAATAGTGGCCTATGATTAAGAGGGGCCGAGTAGAATTGGATGGACATTAAATTCTAATTCATATTCTAGTAGATAAAATACTCTCAATACCAGGTGGGGTTTTCCATGGATGTCCATAAATGTTCCCATTGTGTAAATTTCTATTTTTAGTCCTTTCATTGGGTTTTTATACTGATCAACTTTTTTTTTTCTATAATTTGTAGACATTAAAGTTTTAGTGTATTACTTTTCCTTGATGAGGGTGTGGGACTTTGTTGGGCATGTTTGTGTGTACATGTACTCAGGAAAATTCCTCCCAATTGTATGTTGATACCATTGGAACTAGTTGATATCCACTGGTCCTCGAGAGGTTGGATTGGGGTTATCTTGGCATGGGCCCCAGGGGATGGATCGTGGAAAAGTGGTATCCAATTGTTGTCGGTAATACAATGATTACTGGGAGTCTTTTGTTTTTTGGGAAACTGTGTTATGCATTGTGTGTTCGACTTTCTGATTTGGAGAGTATAGTGTTGGTATGAAGATCGAAGTATCCATACACCAGGACCATGGATTCTAATATTGGATATATACATGAAAACACTAGTTTCATAAGTGTCTCCTTTTTTTCTTTTGAATAAATGTCAGCTCACTAGGTATAACCTTCAGACTAGCTAAATGATGATCTATCTCCGGATGACACCATGTGGACGAGTAGTCAGGACCTCAATATGAGGTCGTGATTATTTTCCTCTAAGAATCGAGGTGTTCGTTTAGGAACTTGTTCTGTAGATGGCCCCACTGAGTGGTACACCAAAGTTACCACAACCAGTTGATCTTCAAGTAGAACATCCTCTAATTGATCAGGTGGATGAATCTTGCTAGACCGATAAGTGGATGGCTATTTTGGAACATACTGATGAGGCACATGGTGGGAATGTGTTTCATAGACATCTGAGGAAATGATCACCGGAGACGCATGTTCAGTAGGACATAAAAATTATAGGTGTGAAAAGTAAACTACAGAACTAGAGGGTTCATATGATGGAACATTACTGTTTCTAGAAGGGTGGGCTTTTCTGACTTTGTAGTGAAAAGGGACATCTCATGTGACGTCGAACCACCATTCATGTTATAGGGTAGGAGAGGAGATAGTTTCATACTATCAAGGATTATGACACCAGGAGTCCACAAAGTAATCAAGGTACAATTCATGTATTTCTACATTACCTGAATTATTGTTTGACATGTGTACTAGTGACTTTCCTTTTTCTTTCACTTCATCTTGTTTGATACCTATAGGTTCTGGTTATGACCCTTGACATGACCCTCACATTTAGAGACTTCTATTGGGGGAGACACAATGACCATACAGTGGTTCCGACAGTGTGACATGACCCTTAGAGGCATGATTATCGGTTGAGATCACTTTGTAGTAGCATCGAGGTTTTACGACTTAATTCATGGTATTCACTTGTATTATTCATTCCAATATTGAATATATTAGGAAAAGTACATGGTTCATCCATGGGGATGGAACCCGATTTCCCTTTATCGACAGAGGGTAAATCCATGAAACTCAAGATGGACTCAGGTAGAAGAGGTTGTATCCACATCCTATTTAATTAATTAGTTTGACCCCCACTGCAGTGAATCTAATGAGTTATCATACTCCATAGTGAAGGTAGGGGATGAAGACATCTCCCATGAAGATGTTCCATATTTAAATCTCATTTGAGTGTTAGACATATACTTTGATCCATACCCTGGGATGAAACAGATATCGACACAAACATATAAGATACTTATATAGAGCATCTTGAATTGAGTGTAAAACTAGAGGATAGGTGAAGGGAGTATCCACATGAAATCAATTAGAATGAACCTAGGTCTCCATGAATTATTGGAGGTATGATATGTTTCTACTACTAGATGTTGAATTTATTGAAACTTGTGATAATAATTCCATCTTGTCACGAATCATGTTCAAGTGATTTAGTTTCCAGTTAATCTATTTTCATAATACTTACATCTAGAGATACCTATGAGATTACACTCGATAATGACACTTTTTGGGAAAGTTTGATTTGACCCTTCAGGTGAGATTTATGGTTGGATCCTCTTGGTGGAAGTGTCGAGGCCTTACGATGTTAGTTTGGGTATGCACTATTCATCAACAAGTCATGATCAAATTGATTGTGTTAGGAAAAAATGATGTTTTATATCCAAAACTTTTGAATGGGGTTTACCTTTGTTATGAAAAAAAATAGGTAAGCGTAGGCCGCATGAAATAAACATATGAAAAAGTGGGTGCAGTCGGTCACTCTTGATTCAGCCGACCATTCCCTTGTTGTAGTAGATGTTTTTTGTTTTCAATTCCCAATAGTAGAGGCGGAGTGCAAGAATGTCCCTTCATAATATGTATGTGGGGTTACCTCATCACAGGGGAATGACTTATGTATCGTTATAGACCTCTAAGTGTCACTATTGTCATCCTTTTTATATTAGAGGGTTTTCCTAGAGCATTGCAAGTAGGTGACAGAGGTTGGGGACTTGAGGAGGAAGGTCTTTGAAAGACCTAGTGTTGGATGGTATGTGTGCATTACTATCACATAGACACTGTGTTAATGGATTAAGAGTAACCTATACAAAAGGGCCGATTGGAACATCAATAAATTAAACGGGGTAGCCTTTTGTGGCGGTGGAAAGGTGGTCGTAGAATTATCAGTAGTTTAGATAGCGACGATGTCTAGAGTTCATTCAGAATTATGACATAGATACAGTTTATACTCTTGGAAAGGGGAACATGGTGGATAACATGTTCAACGAGATGACTTTTTTACAACTTTTGAGGGAGGAAACAGGGTAGCTAGCTGCTATTCAAATATCATTTGTGGATAATTATAGAGAAGCTTTACTTCAGTTAATGACTGTCAATCCCCAACCCTTACAACGAGTCAGGTAAGAACATTTTTTGGATGTATACTATGAGTCCAGAAACACTTCGTTTTCATCTAAACATGAATCTGATGGAATTTCCATTGGTGGAGAGCATGTCATCCTTTTCATAGGAAACATTGTAGTACCAGTGACATTACGAGAGGAAGAGTTGAGGGATTTCAGTACAACCTATTTGGTGGTACATCCTGGCATGGAAATGATGTACCAGGACCACCGACATTAGTACTAGTGTCCATGAGATGGAGTCCTTTGGAGTTTTAGGAGTGTGACCATGTGTTCCATCGAGTCTCACCCCAACGAGAATTGCAATGATTTTTCTGGGGGGACAAGTTATCACAATGGTTCATAGAGCATTTTCTAGGTCCTGAGAAGATTTTGCGAGGTGGCATAACACCTAGATCATCACCAAAAAATTTACTGGATGCATTATGTTTTCAACGTGTTAGAGTTGTAGAGGTATGTACATGATCGATCACACTTCATCGACTAGGGAAAGCTGGTCATTGACGATTGGGTGATGATTGTGGAGTTCTCGGTGGATATTAGGGACTGACAAGAGCTGGTGCTATGGGGAGATTGATTTTTCTTGTGAACAATCTATTGAGTCGTGGAAATATTCAAGATATCACATATGAGTAGGAGGCCGAGATTCGTGCTCAGTACACTCTTCGTTTTTCAATCCATTTATTTGGATTTCGTGGATGTAAATCCTTATTATGGGAAGAGTGTGTTGTCCCAAAATTCTTGTGTAATTTTTTTTATTTATATAATATTATTTTGAGACTGTGAAATTAGACGACCCATGATTCTAAGTCATGGAGTGACATAAATGATCCATCCAAAAATTTTACGCTTTCAATTTAATAGGTGGATGGTTTTCTTGAAAATGTGCAATAACTATTACATGGGTTCCCAGATTGGAAATCTAAGGGTACTATTGCATTCAGTATGGTGGTTTAACCATACATGCGACTTATGATTAGTTTGTGGAGTCCTCTAGTGAGAAAACACTAAAATGTAATAATAGTAATAATATAATTAAACGAAATTATATTATTTTTCAAATGATTTTTACTCATGAATGGTGACTCAGAATACTAATATGAGACCACTGCAAAACTCATGAGTGGATTCATTCCATATGAATATCCTAACATTGGATAGCGTGAGCCAACAATGATTGTTTGTTTTTCGCCATGAATAAAATAATTAATTGAATATTTGTTTATTTTCAAATTCTTTTTACTCCCAAATGGTAACTCGGATTGAAAATAAGAGAGTACCAATGAACTAATGGGGTGTGTGTTCCCTTTAGGCAGAGCCTAACCTCGACTAGAAAGGGTAATGCAATAATGTAAATTTTTTAACTTTTTTTAAGGTTCATATAAAAAAACATTTGAATGAGATATTATATATCTTGAACCTGTGTTCGGATAAAAAAAATCTGAGGACACCATTGAACTCGATTAACTGGGATTCACTAAGAAATGACTTAACAATAGCTTGAAGGGGATGATTAGAAATTATATTTTTTTAGACTTTTCAAGAAAAATAATAAAATAATTTAATGGAATTATTCTATTTCCTTCTCACCACTGGGGAGGCAGATGGCGACGTTGCAGTTTAGAGACAAGGTAGTGACGAGACACATTAATGGATGACCAGTAATTTCCCTTTTGAAACAATGATGGTATTTTTAAACTGGCACATTAAATATGGCTAATTAAATGTTTTCCATTTAATGATCATCATTAATGGATGCAGCAATGCTACACTTTTGATTTAATTTTTTCTCTAATGTGTTGATGGATGGAGAAATAAATTATTGAGGATATTCCAATGACACTATGGTGAATCTCCTCTTTAATGAAACACGACGAATGTCAGGGGGTATTCTTCTTCTTCGACGAACTTCGAGGAATGTAAATGGAAGTGACATCATCAATGTCTGGAATAATTGATGACACACATATCTGCATCAAACATCAATGAGGTAAGGGTTGATTTATTTTGATGTTTTCCCCATTATTCATTAAAAATGACAAACATGGATCAACCTGTGAACATGTGGATCCATGATTTGTGCATTATGAGGGCATGTGACTTTTGTTGTGGATTTATTTATCATGGATTCAATTTGGCATGGAACTATCGAACTCAACCACCAAACATCCCACTTGTTTTCAACATCTATCACGGAGGGCGCGGGAAAACACAAAAAAGTCTGAAAAAACTCCACTCATGTATCCATGGTGGACATACTATCAATGTTATAGAAAGATAGAATTAAAGCCTTCACAGCAAAGTGGGTGAACTTCGAGGGCTACTGACACATGTGGCGTGATGATTAGACCACCAGAGTGCTTCTGGTAGTATGTTGATGTCTCAGAAGCCATGTCGACACTAACTGCGGTAGCGTCACATGCCTTCAATATGATGGACATTAGGATGGTGTGTTTCAGTCCCCATTGGCAACAAGCAGAAGCGGCTTGCCTGTCGAGGAGCCATAACTGGTGGATGACACGGTGCTAGGCACCACGTGGTGGGAGTAGCCCGCAGCAGGAGGGCCCCCTAATCTATGGGGCTAGTGGAGCTGGTGAGACGTGGCTGACACATCTCATTCAGGCAGAGCACCATGACTCTTCATGCAGCTAGGCCTCGGGCTGGCTGGCCACCCCATGCGGCAGCCCCCACAAGCCTGACCCACACTGATGGGCCAGACCCTCACCAACAGTCCAGACCGGTGCCAATGGGCCATACCTCCATTGGCTACACAGATCCACACCTAGAGGGAATGGGCCACACAATCTGGTCGGAACTGCCTCATTCGGGCTGGTTCAGACAAGACGGTTATGTCATCCGACCTGGCGGGGGTTGACCCTCGACCAAATCGTGCTAGGTCCACCGAGGCCCATATGGCTTGGCCCATCAGCCAGATTGGACCAGAATGACCCATTACTGAACCAGTTAAGGCTGAGTCCGTTGATTAGTATACCATTTTATGTTGGACACTCGATCTGGGTTGGTAATGTTCGTCCGATCAAGTCAGACTGGGCCCGGATGCAACAATCCCTTAGTTACCAAAACTCTAATAACTCGCATACTGGGTGTTAGATTGATGTGTCATCTGCAGCATGTGGAATCATGTGATGAGGTAGTCCATGGTTATTTGGAAGAAAATTTTCAAAACATTGTAGTCTCACTATTCTCATTATAAGAGGATTTATTCAGCAGATGAGGTGTTCATCTATGTGACTTATATTTCCGCTATTTGTACCACAAACATATACCTGATGTGAGTTGTCTTGTGTTCCATATTTTTACATTGATGATTGTTGTGTGGTGTTTCCTTTTTGATTTGGGTTCCCCAATGAGTACATTGATACTCAAATCTTCACGTTATTCGCCCATACATGTTGTGTCTGGTGCAGACATTAACCATTTCGACATAGTCATTGGTGGACTAGGACCTAGAGGTTATCAGGGGGACATGACTGACAGATTCTACGATAGTGGACCTAGTGGCCTAAGGCCAGTCACGGCATAGATGGACCCTACGAACATGACATTATACTTTGATTTCTAGAAGCTACATTACTCTCATGACTGGGTGGGGTTTTATGCAGATGGCTATCAGAGTATCCACTCTGAACATTGTTGTGTTCAGTCCTTTCATTAGGTTTGAATTCTATTACACATGCTTCCAAATTTACATTGTACTCAGTCCATTTTTATTATACAGGTTGTTCCTTGGTCAATGTGTGTGACATTGTTTGGAGTGTGTCTGCATATAGGTACATAGGGAAATTCCACCCACATTCATGTTGTTTCCTTCGATGCTATTCTACAGCCCCTGTCCTTCTGGAGGTGGGCTTAGGGTAGTCACGACATGGGCCCCAAGGGATGTGTCATGACAAAAATACTAACTCTAAAAGAATAAATGAATTCATTCAATCATACTATGACTTATTTTATTCCCACAAGACGATCCCTTCATGGATTATAGATTAATCTAAGGGATGTCTCTCAATGAATACATATAGATCTTTTCCAGGCTCTTTCAATTTAATTTTAACATATAAAAACACTAAACATATTAAATCCATAATTAAAATATAAACGATCAATAATAAATAAACATATATAAAATTAAAATTATTTTACTATTTTTCACTACTTTTAAATTCATTTAGAAATAATGGTATCACTCCTGCAAATGTTTGTACTACAACATCCACATAATTATAACACACATTTCCCCCCTACAAAATTCATCATTAGTTATTAAAATTGATTGATTGTTTTCTATGATATTTATGATATAAAAATTAATGTATAATTATTAATTAATATTCACATTTTTCTCATTCCATACATCGAGATATGAAAATGCCACTCATCAGTACTTTTGAACATCCATCTCGATGTATTGACATGATTAATTTATTATCATAACATTATAAAAGTGGTTGAAAATATAAATATAATTAATATACATGACATTTGAATCAAGATTAACATTATGGAGAAGTTATAACCACGATCAATGAGTAAAAATCATAAAACTACATTGAAAAACATACATAAAAATTAAAGTAGTTAACACCAGAAATAACGATAATAATCTATGATTGATAATGAGTATTGATAATTTATTATATGTAATTATTTTTTGATTTTGGTTATTTGTAGAATTTTAAAAAATTTAAAATTATTATACCTGATATTATAGTGAATAAAAAGTAATGTGGGCTTGATTTAAGGATTTTTTAGTATTTAATTTTTACTTAAAAAATTTATGATAAAATTTCCAAAAAATGAAATGATTTGACCTATTTATCCAATGTATTATTTATATACTTATAAAAATGTTATTTTGAAATAATTGTTTATTTCATTTCATTTTACTCTATTTATGAATGAAATATTATAAATGTATTTTGTTATGGAAAACCAACCATGTTTTTCACATCAATCGGGAACCATTTGTTCCATGTCCACATTTACATTAAAAAGTTTCTAGAATGGTTTTTAGACATCTTCAATGATTTATTAAAAAAAATTTTTCCCATGATTTAATTTATATAAAACACACTTAGAGGATTATTATTTTCATGTTTTGATCAAGTTGGTTCAAACTTTGTACTGATAATGTGGATGAATGTTTTGTGTCATCATGCACAACATGAACATGTTTCTCATCCCTCATAAAAACTTGTTTCATTTAATATATCATTACAATTTTTATATTTCCATTGAGAGAAAATATTGTCCTTAATATTTTGGAAATTATAAGATTCTAAATAACTGATATCATATATAATGGTTATTTCCCCCCAGAAATATTCTAGTGATATTTTAAAAGTATTGTTTTATATTACCACATCCATTGATATTTAGTTTTATTATATGGGGATATTATACAATGCTGCCATATGTTTTATTTTTTGATCGTTAATCATTGTTATTATGAAATGCTTTTGAAACATTTTTTATTTCCATATATTTGGTTTGATGATATAAAAAATTTATGATACTATTACACACATATATATATAGTTTTCAATATATGATTAATGCGCCATGAATTATATAGGGCTCTATTGTATTTTGTAAAAGACAGACATATATTGAAACAATAACTACTAGAATGGGGTGAAAACCAGTTTATTAATGACATTTTTCATATATTATATTATTTTGAGTGATCATTTACTAGTGAAATTATGGAATAGAGAGTGGACATAATTTACTATGATAGTCATAGTAAAGATCCTCAACTTATGAAATATTTCCCATTACTTATGGTCACACTACAAAAATAATTTATTGTAATTGTGATATATTTTCATAGATTATGTGTTATTATTTATGATTACAAACTCAAATGTATTATTTCATTTGTTCGATAAATCATTAAGCCATATTAGCTGATTAACTATATTTAACTGATTGGGTATTTTTATTTTCAATCCTGTTAATATTCTCATATACTTATCCTTATCTAATTCAAAATTATCATCCTTTATTGATGAATATTTTAACCCTTTATTAGAATCTAATTTCACCCTTTCCTATGTTTCTATTCCAATTGTTATGAAAAAATGTTTTATATATTATTTTTTTAAGAAGGGTTCTAGTTATGAAGAAACTAATATGAAATGATATTAATCGTTTACATACAATGTTTTATATATATAAGATTATAAATAAAATAAAATTCTTTGGTATTCAAGAGTGTATTGCTTTCAATTTTATTTAACATTAAACTAAAACTATTTACTATTTATATGTGAAACATAAGGGCCTATATATCTTATTAATTCCTCAATGTAGATATAAATGGAGATCCTCAAAAAAAGAAAATGTCCTCTTTTTTTATAAATATTTTTTTTCTATAAACTTATAACTTTTCAGGGTGTTGTCTCAATATAAGAGTATTATGTTTGGATTAATTATATAAATTATATTATATATATATATATATATGAATCCTCAATGTATCACCAATAATAATTACACATAATTATATGTGATGAGGTAGCTAGGTCTTGTTAGGACATAATTATCATTTAGATAATTTAACTAGTCATCCCCTTGGGAAAAGTTCATGAGTTCTTCTATAATATATTTTACATAGTCAACTTACATTTGATGGATTTATATGTCATCATTATCAATTGCAAGGATCTCTTCATGTCATAGAGAACACCTCAATATTAGAAAATATTATTCTCTATTTCTACAATATAAATTTTGATCCAGAATATAAGGTGGTGTATTTTAAAAAAGTACTCATTGATATGTTTCAAATATTATTCATATCAATTATATATTCAACCCTCATATAAGTGGAAGAAAAGTTATTCCATGTGATGTGATGGTCGAAATGAGGATGAAGATAAAGTATCCCACAACCTATCATGACCTCAAGAGACATCAATTTTGTTAATAAAATGTGTTTTAAATGTGAGATGAGAATATAATTATATTAATTGGGAAACCAACATGGTCGTATATTTTTATAAAAATACTCATATTGAACCTATGTTCAGTGACCTCATGGTATGAGATGAAGACACATATAAATGAAGCAGACCTTCATGGAAATATTGTTCCCACTTTTAAGTCAACATAACAACCTATAGTGGCTTAATAGGAATAATATGAATGAATGTCTTATATTATATCCTCATATAATCATTGAATCTAATTTATATTCATTTTTGATGTATACCATATATTTTTATCTACACATTAGTGATCAGTTCATTCTTTTTTACATGGTATTCATTGATAATTAGATATTTTGTAATCCCCATAGTAAGTATTTATACAATAGTGTCAGTTTAAGGATGTGTGCTATATTTATGTCATAATTATTATAAACTTTTACACTATTTTGGGGAATTTTTCTGATAGATATTATACTTTGGAACTTTCAACATTACAATGTGATTTAACTGATATACGATCTTTGTATTATTGTCTTTTTGTTCACTGGTTTCTCTACTTCACCATAACGTGGATTTATTGTGTGTGTGTATATATATATATTATATTTGATTTCACATAAAGTAACATGATTTAATAGAATTATAGTTTTCCAAATATTTCATTTGTAGTGGAATCCAGTATAAATATGTAGTATTATATCATTCATAAAATGGACTCATTATATTTTATTTTAGGAATGGACTGGTTAACATAGTTCAAACCATTCATTATCTTTTATAAAAGGATCCAATCCTCTAAAATTCATACAAGAATAAAATACAGACAAATTGGTTTGTTGGATTATTAAGTTATTCATGATAGTTGTAGTCAGAGGAATGTGGTGGTTGTCACTAAGGATATGTATGTTTAGAACCATAGAGTAGTTGATAGAAATGAGTGGAAATTCATTAGCACATGTGTGAAATTTAAATCATGAAGTGTTCCCCAAATATTTCAAAACACTTCTTCAAATGTTATATTTTAAACATAAAATGTACTTAAGTTCCCATGAATGATCTGATATTTAACCTACAACAGTTAATAGTACAAGCACTATGATTGGAGATCAATAGTCAGTTGGAGTATATTAATGTCAAAGGGGTTTTTTGGACAAGGACTAGTAAATAAGATGGTCAAATCATAAATTTAAATTGGAATAATATAAATAAAAAATTACTTGTTAAATAGGAATCGAAATCATGTAACGATCAATTTTCATTATATCATTCCCAAAAAATGTTGACATTATTGATAAATTAAATTGGGTTTGTGGTTCCATAAAATTTCTATAAGATCATGTTGCCATCAACTTCTATTAGTTCAAAAAATTTATTCAAAGAACATTTATTCAAATATGATTTGGTGATTATCCATAATTTGTAGTTCGCATAAGCCTAAAACTTTCCAATAATTGTCAAGGGAATAATGATGTTGTTATTTAATTAATTATTAAATTTATCATGATGGTGGTCATTGAATAAAATTCTTTTACATTTGATATCTGATGATGAGAATTGTGGATTTCCTCAAGTCAGTTTTGGAACCTTAAATTATGATCCTCTATTTTCACGTTTATCATGACCTCCTTATAAATTATAATTTTCATTTTTTCATCAATTTAATCAATAAATTTTTAATCGTAGTTGATATTTAAAAGTAGGAGTAATAATTTTTTAAATATATCTTTTATTTTTTAAAATATATATTTTTGTTATGAATTATAGGTATTACCATTAATTAATTCAATATTTTACCATGCTTCACACAGCTATGACATGATATCGATGAATTTATTATAATCATAGTATGAAAATGTGAAACATTTGTCCATATATTATGGTATATAATGAATATTGATCTCATTGATATTTAAAATCAAGCATTAATAGTATTTGAGGGTTATTTTGTTTTTTCATTAGTTTTCCACAATTTAAACCCTTTACAATGTCATTAGTTACTAACATATGCTTCTTTAAATATAATTTAATCTTCAATAAAAATATATTATTGTATATCGAAATGTTGGTTATTATTTTTAGGCCATTAATTATAAAGGTGAATTAATAAAAGAGAAATGGTTTATAGGGTCCACAAAGAATAATATCCTAAAAGATATAATTTTTTCATTGAGGCATAAATTATGTATAGTTTTTCATGTGTAATACAGTTAATATATTAATTTGTAAATGGGTTATTTTTTTGTTAAAATATCTAATTCTAAATTTTATTGGAAATATATTTCATCTTTTAAGTGTTGAAGAAGAAAATTATGGATGGTGTCACTCCCCAAACCTTTAATTTTAATAGTATTAATTATTTTAAATATATTTATCCTTCATTTTCATTCTCATGAGACAGAAGAAAAAATTTAAAAAATTTGGAAGTTTATTATATGGTTCATGGTAAGACTGTACAGTTAGTAGTAATAATCTGGTGCACATTTGGGATCCCCATTGAGTGTGTGGTGTAACTTATGACATGGTCATGGTCTATTTAACCACATCGCATGAATCTAGTTGGGATATATAAATTTATAGTGTAGTTTGGATTGGTTGAAAAATGGTTTTTCAAACAGTACGAATTTCCAAGTGGTAGTTGTGCAGTGCATCATACTTGTTCAGTAGGGACAACAATGTTGGTGCATGCCCTAGAATACCATGTGATAATCGTACAAGTTATGTTTTATTTTAAATTTTTGTTTTTTATTTTCATTTATTCATACATTCATTCTTTATTTCTTTTATTTCCTCACTCTTTTGTGACAACATACTACCCATTTTAATCACACGATCACTGCTTCACCATACCCAATGTTATACCGTTTTCCCTCGGTGTGGCCTCCTCTGGTGTGAATAATCCACACATATTTCATCTATGTGTTTTGTCCTCCCATCGTTGTATGTTACCTCTCCCATCCTTCTCTTTCATTCTAGTATTTCCCCCCTTCGTGTCCCCCCGTTTATTTGACAGAACATAATGGTTTTTTGCGTGATTATTTATCATGTTTTTCTTCTTAATAGGGATTTTAATGGGTATTTCAGGCCTTATTTAGCTATTTTTCAACATTAAACACAGAAGGTGTATCATTTCGGACCATTTCGGTCCACCCCCACTATTGGGAGGATATTTTCCATCTGAAATTTAATTTCACTAAATTTTAATCTTTGATTTTAATTTTTGGGTCCTTATTTATATTATAATTTGCCATCAATACTATTGTGGGGTCATTAAACCTCTAGTATGGGCATATGAAAAGGTACGCATAAAATGTATAAGTTCCCCTTTATATATGTTCACTCATAAAAGGATGAATATATATAAAATGACTAGGTGTACTTATATATATATATATATATGTGTGTGTGTGTGTAAAAGAATATATATTTTTTGTACAATGGTATATATCTTTTTACGAATATGTTTAAGGATCCCTTTGTACATATTTTTCCCTGAAAATATACATGTAGTACATACGTTTCTAAGAAAATAAGGGATCGTTCATATGCCAATAAGTGGTAAAGGGAAGATTTAAGTTACAAGCGTTTAAAGTATTGTGAAATGTGTTTAAGTTAGGTCCCATACCATCACCCATTTAATATAAATTCATTATTAACTATAACTTTATAAAATTATTTCTTTTTATTTATTATATATATATATACATGTTACGAATATTTGATTCACCACTTTGAATTGATTCTTTTATTTATTTAAATAAGTTACCCAATAATGTTTACATTAATTCCTTGAAAAGATAGGTAGTATCCATATTTATTATAGTTTTTAAAATTATTTATGACATTTGAATTGTGTTTGTTATAACCCATAGTCATTAGATAAATTTTTTATCAAGAACATGGATTTCTTGGACTCATGAAGTGTAGCATGAAAATAAAATTATTAGAAATTATTTTTTGTTATTTTTTGTTATGGTTGGGTAACTAAATGATAAAAAATCCCATTTATATAATTTATTACATGTTTCTCATTTTTATATTATATTTTGAACTGGTTTTGGAAATATGGATTTGTTTTTCCAAATTTGAAGTCATAGTTAAAACATAGAGATGTTTTGGGAAATTCTTTTGAAATTTTGTGATGTGTAGGATCGATTTGAACTTGTGTATTAAATTATGTGAGGTGTTATCCTCTATGGTGAAATATCTAAGGATTGGTTTATAACATATCTTATGTCAATGTTTTGGCTAGGAAATAATTATGTTCGTGGGTTTTTGTTTGATCCATGTGGTCTAGGAAATCCTTGGTCAAAATGTAGATGTATAAAGGGATTCATGGGAATCAACTAGAGTGTTCAGTGATATTTTCTTATTTAACCTCATTAGATTTGTTAGTACCCAATAGAATTTTAAAGAGGCAATGGGGGATGTGCCATATGGAAGGCTACCTCAGGGATGAAATTTTGTTAAATACTATAAAGAAACATGATATGCTACCAGGTGTGTCCAAATAGAGTACATGTAGGTATTTTCGTTGAAATTTTTACCAAATACACATGATTAAATATTCTTATGTTCCTATTTTATTTCTTGGAACATTTGGGAATATATCCCATTAAACTACTACATTGTTTTACACATTAAAATATAGAACCTAGTTTTCATTAAAGAAAATTTATCAAAATGATTTTTCATGCATGGATAATTATTTTGGAAATGAAATGATAAAATGGTGTTTTTTATAAAAATGGATGAATGTTAGATATTATTGAAACTAATGTAATAACCTAATTTCATATAATCTAATTTGAAACTATCATGATTGATTTTTTACATTAGGAGTGGGAAATAAGACATTGTATATCCTTGGAATCCCTTATGAGATCCAAGATGGTGACTCCTAATCTATCATTTTTGTATAAGGATCTTCAATTTTTTGATCACTCTTAGAGTGAGTGTTGTTATGTTATTGGTGGTGATCCAAAAGGTCACATCAATTTACACTTATCCTTTTATTTTTATTTATTATGTTTGATTATAGTTTTTTCATTGAATTTTTATTTACTTTTTTTCCTATATGTGATAAATGATTTCCAACTATTTATATTTGATGCACGAAATGAGTTGTTTGCCTCTGAGGATCCAGAACACCTTTCTGGACATGTTACATTCCTACATGGGTGACCAATTTATAGGATACATGGGTTGGTTTGTAAAAAAATATAATTAATAGAGGCCCTTATTATTTGGGATGTTAGTTAGATTGGAGATAAGACTGTTGGGAATCTAGCTATAGGTACATGTGGATATCCATGAAGCCTTTCTCAATCTAATTCCCATGATTCCAATAATATTTCTGGATTTGACTCTTTTTTGTTGGTTTATGTAAATGGGGGATTACCATGGGAGTCAATCACTTTTTCGTGATGGTATTATACGTAGTAGTGACCCATAAGGAGCACAATTTTATGGTTCACACATGAATAGTATTAGTGTAATCTTGGGGCATGTTATATTAAAAATTTTGGTTGGTATTTTACGTAGTACTAGTTCCCAATTTCATTTATAATAGTATACGTAATGATTTTTATTAATTTTTTAAGGAATGAGTGGAATATGGTTTTTTGTTTCTATCCTAGAGATATAAAATGTGTTTTGATTTGAAGGAATTTGATTTCATTAATGAAAAATAACATTTGGAATTTTTTAGAATTGAAGCCGAAACAATTTAAAATTTCAAAGGATTTATAAAATCCTAAATGGGAATTTAATTGGGAATTCAACCTTTTAATGGGAAAATTAAATGTGTGACACATAGAATTCCTCATGTATTTTTACATATATGTGTGTGTGTTTGTAATGTGCATGATGGTATATATGTGAGGATTTCTATTTGTAATGGATGTGATGAACACATATTAGAATGTTAATATGATACCTTGGTTGCGTATTAAAAATAAATGGTTTGATCTTTTTTTCCAATGTTTTATTTGAAAATAAAAATGGTTTATTTAAAAAGGGTGGATCATTCTAATAGGATTTGGGGTTTAAAATGGAAAAGTGGGTGGTTTTTTTAATATTAATGCATATATTATGAATTGATTTTGGAAATGGAAAATTATTTTGATTTTTGAAGGGGTAATATAAATTTTAAAATTAGTGAATTTTGAAAATAGTGATTATTGAATGAAGGTTATTATCTTATATTGTTTTGTTTTCATGGTTATTATTAGATTGAGGTCTGATTATGTTTTAATATTTATTCTCATAAACGTAGGGTTAGTAACTTGGTTTTTGGATTAAAATGTTAATTTCTTGATTTATAGTATGATGATGATCTAGTTCTGTGCCTTATGTTGTTGAGAGTGTCTCCCCCAAAAAGGCCCTGAATGTTTTTGAGGATTCTCTTCCATTCATCGGCCATACCTAGACTCCTATTGGAGAGGTTGAGATGAGAAATTCGCAATCATGGACTATTTTCAAGAGTTATCAGCATTTTGTATGAGCAGTGGATTGTCTTGATGATGTTGAGGGAATCGTTATTTTTTTTCGAAAATTCCAGTTTACATTATTGTGTGAGTTTTCTTGGGTGTGTCTGAAAGACTAGAAGTAGACTAGTATAGTTTTAACATTCAGGTAAATTCATATAGGGGAAGTGTTGAGAGATCATCAAGGCCAGTATCACACAATATTATATTCTTGAGGAAGTGCTGGAAAAAAATGTTCAAGTACTTTTGGAAGATCAGTAAGGTCAAATGATAGTGAAAGGAAATATTAACTGTTTCAAGGAGTTGGTTTCGATTTATCTTGTGATAGTTTATAGATATTAGTTAGAAGATCCTATATTCACGTGGGATCTCTATACAAGGTTCATGATACATATTTTATTGGAGATTAAGGTGGATCCTCTTTAGATAAATTGGGTAAACAAGAGGATATTATTGCAGGGAAGTCTTTTTATTTGTCCTTATAATTCATTTACTGAAGAAACTGTGGTTTTCATCAAGTGAGGTTGGTTTGGAAACCCAAATAAATATTTTTTTAATTATTGTAAGTATTTTTGATGATATGGGGGTTAAGAGGTACTGTATGTTGTGTTTCTATAAGATGGAGTCTCAGTCGATTTTTTTCATGTCCCGACGGTGGTGTGAAAGATGCCTCAAATGATTAGGGATCTACACAAAGTCTTTTTTTCTTAATCTCTTCACACAATCAGCTATTGATATGGGTGTGGGGTTCCTTGGTTCAACTTCTTTATCCCTTATAAGCATGTAATTAGTGTAAATGTTCCTTTTGTAGTTTTCCTTTTCGTTTTTTGTTTTTCCTTGTTGTAAAAATCATAGTGGTAATAACCTCGTGAAATTATAGTGATAGTGAATTTTTATATGTCAATCATTGATTAGTGATTCATTCAATGGATCATGTACATCTATGAATTAGTAATAGATTAGTCATATGCATTATTTGGAGATGAGTATATCTTTTGGAAATTATGAATTGTTATTTTGTTTGATTCTTCGATTATGTTACTTGCATTAGTATTCCCATGTGTTCCATGTTTTTAGTTGGGGCTGGGAGGTCATACCACCAGTTTTGGATTGTTCTAGCTAGACTCGTGTGGTGGGTATATCCATCAAAAATATACTTTATTGTGGATATCCTTAGCTATAGTCAGGTGTGACTCAAATTTATATAAGAGTCACCTTTAAATTGGTGGTCTCATACAACTTAATTCTTTTTAAAGTTACATTTTTGTCCTAGAAGTGGCATAGTCACTTTCTGTGGAAGAATGTGTTTGTATTAGAGATAATTTTCTCACCCCAACGTTGAATATTTTTTATTTTAATCCATTTTATCCTCTAAATTTATTCATGATATATGGAGGACATATTATTATATTTTTGATGAATTTATTATCATTCCTGATCATCAATAACTATTACTACTAGTCATGCGTTTCTCTTGTGAGTTTCCAGGTACGTCTAAGCTGCAACATATGGCTTTTTCATGGTCTATTAAACTGCGCAACCATTGTGCGGTTTATGTCTATATGTTTAAAGAGTTATTTTTCATGGTAATATCATCGATTTTGAATATTATGGATCTCCTAGGGGTAACTATGTGGCGCCTTGAAAATGTCTATTAGGGATTTCATTATTGGAGCGTTGTTTGGAAAACCATGTGTAAATCGTCCATGTTCCCATTTTTTTATAATTTTTTTCATATTTTTTTATTTTAATCCTTTTCATTTTTCTCCCTATATGCACCCCAAAATCTAACCATCATAATTGAGTGATCCACATGCCCCTTCCATAAGGGAACTTGACATGCCCTCCTCACTGTCTCTAATGGTGTGGAAGAAACAGCAAAATTTCATCTGTTTTTGTTTTTTGATCATCAAGGTATACTCCATTCCCCATCCTTCTTCCTATTGTAGTGTTTTTTATCCTCCATGTCACCATGTATATGCATCCAATCCAAATGGGTTTAGCTATAATTATTTTTTAAATTTCTATTCCATATAAATAATGTTATGTGTAATTTGGGCCTTCTTTAGACATTTTTTGGCATGTTCCATTAATGTCGATGAATTTAATACATTTTTCTCCTCCCACTCCAGTTTTTTTGTAGTTTTTCTTCTTAATTTTCTTTTTGACCAATTATAATTTTTTTGTGATGTTTGGGGCCTGACTTTTATTTTAATCGATCATAGTTATTGATGTTGTGTATTTAGGCCACATTTTTTGAAGACATAACGATGTGTGTATATGTATGAATGTACATGTAATGGTCCGCCAGATATATATGCATTTTCCCATGTACAAATTAATATAAAAATGGGACTATGTTTGAATATATATATATATATATATTAAAATGAATATTCATGTATTTGTAAAGGGTTATATTCTTGTATAAGTGTATGTATAAGGATCAACTTGTACATAATTGGACATGAATATATGTACATTGGTACATGGTATCCTTTCTTATAATCATTGGTTCATATTTATTCAAGAAATAAATGGATGATTCGAGTTTCTATCATCTAAAGAAGCATGTCATCTATCCTAAGATGGATTCTTATTCTCACACATTTAATTTAAAATTATCCATTATGTAGAATTTTAAAATGTGCTCCTCTTTATTAATGTGTTATATATAATTTTTTGGAATAATTATTATACATTTTTTATTTTTTTTCATTGGTATTTTACATAATATTTGTTAGAATGTTCATAGGAATTCCTTTAAATGTGACATATCATAAATATTTAAAATATGTTATAACTGATATTTATGATTAGGAGTGTTTTTCTTGGAACCCTATGATTTTATTTTAATGTTGTATAAAAACATATCCTTTTTGGAAACATGATGTGTAGTTTGAGAATAAAATTATTTTATTTTCCCATTAAGAACCTCACATACATGTTGGGTGTTTTTATCTTCTATTTGGAAATCGATTTTAGAAGGTGTATTTGGGTTGAAAAATGTAATGGAATGATTCATTCCTTGAGATTTTTAGGAATTTGTTTTATATGATATGTGTTGTGAAGGCCATATTGGAACTAGTGTGTGAATTTAGACGAGATGAGTACCACTATGGTGGAATCTATTAGGAAACGGTAATCGTATAAGTGGTATAAGGGTTTTGGTTTTCTAATCACAGTGGTTGTTTGTATAAGTACCTAACACACATGTGAGGACCTCTCCAGTCACCACATAATAGGGTCATGTGATTCCGAGGGGTCATCTAGAATATCAACTGATCGTTGCATATTATCCATGATTAGAGGGTTTCATTCCCCCGTTATTTGGTGAGAAACCATGATAGATGTGAAACTGGTGTGGTTAGTTTATGGAATCTAATTGGTTGTAGAATATGATGTTTCACCATCTGTCATACAGTGACTCTGAACCGAATAAATTAACGGATTGTTTCTATATATGTTTACTAAAAGACCAATATTACATTTTTTTCTTATTTCATTTTTTGGCTCTTTGGGCAATTGATCGAATAACACTCCTTACTCTGTTTTTCACACTGAAATACCTAATCCAATAGTGTTTTCATTTAATGGAATATAGAATAATTATTTTTCGCTATTAATATTTATTTTTGAAATGAAATGAATAAAAAATTCATTAAAATTGATGCATGTTGGCTTTTTTTTGAAAAGAAGTTAAAATTACATTTAAAAATATTGGTTTTATGAATTTCCAAAATATCATATGTCTCATGGAGATGTAGTCCCATTGAATGTTATGTGGGTGATCACTACTTCATTCAAGTTTAAATTGGATTAGTTCACTTGTATATATGATACCAGGGGAATCAAACCCAATTATTTTTTGATTTATTTAAAATCAGCCAAATATTTTATAATATACACCATTATGAAACATTATAATATAAATTAAACTCGATGAAATAAAAGTTATGTGTTTCTCAAATGTAGAAGTATATACATGGACATAATCATGTGATATGATGTGATGGATTTAATATTGAATCCAATGTCACCTTCATAAATAACCCTACCGATATCATCCTTCGAGGTTAGAATGTGCTTCAGGTTAATGTAATTCTACTCATATAGGACAGGTATTAAAACATGAATCTTATAGGTTTCAATAAGGAGTATAATTTTGAACTAATGGATCAGTTGAAGAATGTGTTTCCTCAAGAATAGGGTTAATAATTCTCATGTATAGAAAGCCTACTAGTGGGGAAATTTTTCTGAGCATGTTCTGGATGGGTTGGTTCCTCATCAAATTCAGGTACTCTATATTAATTTGTCAATGTATTTTGTTTTACATTTATGATTTTCGGATATTATGAATATTGGGGGAAACACTTTAGGAGTATTTGTGAGGTGTAAAATGTCACTATAAAATAATTATTTCTAGAAAAAGTCTAGTGAGAGAATTAGTGAATTTGGTTGTCTACGGAAAATTATTTATCTTCTTCAACTAGGGTTATTTTTTGTTCCACCAATGTTCTAGTGGGATCTTGTTGGTTTTTCTAAAAAAGTTGAAAATTATATCATTTTAATTTAAAAAACCAATGTTTTCATACCATGTTCATGATTTTCCTCATAATTTTTGTCCATTTAGATCAAAATAGCATCACCCTTATCCAATAAAGATACTAAATTTTCATTTAATCAATTAGATCGTGTTGGTGATAGTAAGTAATTTTCTTTAAGGTCATTAAATATCTCTCATATATTATTCCGTTATTGCCAATTTTTTTACATTAGTTACTATAATATATAATCTCAGGTTTCTTAGACAAACTATATCACATGTATCTCTTTTATTCTATATACTAAAACATCATTCCCATAAATAATATTATACAATCTAATTTATTCCTTTTTGGATTTTCTCATTAAAATATCATTTTTATCTACTTATTTATGTTTCAATAAATCAATTTTTGAATTCTCATATTTATATAATCCTAAATGACTTCCAGTAAATAATTTTGATGGTGTTCTCCTTCATCCAATTATTGAAATAAATTTTTTTCTGAATATGTATTTTTAGTTGAGTGAAAAAAAAATTATTTGTTTTCCTTAAATAAATATTATTAATAAATAATGGACTGGGTAAGATATTCTTGATTGTTAATTTTAACATGTTTGGATTGCTACATATCATCTTTTTTTTGGTCTGATTTTTTTATGTTCAATACTAATGTTTTAGTTTCTCATTTCTAATAAGTCAGAGTAAATTTGTTTTTTATTTTCTTACATTTATCAAATTACATTCCCAAGTTATATTAAATTCCCCTTATATAAAACATTATAGATACCATGTATTTTGAATTTTTATCTATATGTCAAATTTATGGATTTCTGCGTATTTTTAAAATTATTTATTAGATTCCCAACTATTGTGGAAGAGGTGGGTGGAATGTGATGATCTTCCAAAACCATGAATTTTTATACACATTTCCCAATACTTGAAGGGATATACTAAATGATATCTCTAAAATGGTATACATGTTTCCCTTTCCATTGGGACAAGGAAAGGAAACCTATACTAATGAACCACACATCGATATGTGTGTGTTTTTGTTTGATGGGGTGGGGCATAGATATATATAGGTCTCCCACCACATATATAGGAAAAATGTAACAGCCCGAGATTTTATGAAAAATATTCTTTTTAATATTATTAATGTCTTGTGTTGTACGCTACACCAAAAGGAGCTTTCACAACACGCATCCTTGACTTTCCTTTCATTACACGCAATCACGACCTTCCTTGATAGCGTGTGTAGTACGCAATACCGAGTTTCACTAAACAACGATATGCTATTAAAATATTATTATAACTAGCCGTTATGAATAGTAATAACCACCTTTTAAAATTTTAGAAATTTTAGCTCTCAAAATGGACTTCATTTTTGGATTCAAAATATCGAAATTAGCTTAGGGTGAAATTTTGGTACTTTTCGGATAACTTTCATATTCTGATGAATAGTGAAAATTACTAAATTTTAATTAAAAACAACTTTTTAATAGAAATAATTGATAGTGATAAATTATTAATTTGAGTGGTTTTAAAGTATATTTAGAATATATTTTTACAATTTAATACAATGTTGGTCATTGGATGTAATTTCACATTTAAACCAGTTATAAACAAGTGTCAATCTTTTGATATTTATTATCTCTTAAAAACACGCCTTTTGTTTTGACGACGGGAATTAATTTTTCAATTAATTAATGCAACTGATATGTTTTTAATTTGGTAAAATAGAAATTATTTTTGAGTTCATAATATCAAATATAGCTTAGGCCTAATTTTTGGTATTTTTCTGAAAACATTCAATTTTTGATGAATAGTGAAACCACTAAGTGGTAGTTAAAAAAACTGAATTTTTCATAAAACTTAATTTTACTGCTTCTGTGAGTGGAATTTCGAAAATCCGAGAGACACGGTTAATATCAAGGACTAAAATGTGGTTCAATGAGATGAAAATAATTTTTGGTGAATAGTAACTTTTTACTTTTTTTTACCACGGTTAAAAGTAAATAGGGTAATTAAGGGTAGAAATGATATTATTATTACCCTAACACATGTCCTAATTCTATTGGACAAGTTTAATTCGACCATAAACAAACTTAGAAATAAAATATGACCATTTAGGCCCACTTGGATTAGATTAGGACATTTATTATTAATTTATTTAAAGAATGGTTAAAAGAGTTAAAATCAAAGTTTATTTACTAAAACATTTTTAATATGGGGTTATACATAAGATAAATTCGACTATAAATATTCATTAGAAAGATAGAAAGATTAACTACATAATTGTATTTTATTTGTAATTTTTAGACATTAAATAAATTAATTTATTTATTACACAATGATGATGCAGTAATTATCTTATTAATGAAATATTGACATAATTGATGTTATAAATACGAAAATAAATTTAATTTGAGACTTTTTATGAATTCCACTAATTTTATAGGTCACTATGATATATTTGTGTTGATGTAACAACTTGGTTCGAACATATAATTCTGTTATGACTTTCACAAAAATCATATATCAAATAGTGTCAAAATTGACACTAAATAGTTTTTAAATCAAATATTATATTATTAATTGTTATTTTATTCCTAAAAATCTAAGGTTCGGACAAATGACTTATATAAGGATATATATATTAATAATAAACAATTTGGGGTTCGTTTGGAATGTTATAGTAAGTGTATTAACCATATAGTGAAAGAAAACAAAAAGACACGGTAAAAGTTAAATTATTTAACTTAGAGTTAAATCTAATTGATAAGGTTAAAATAATACCCTAAACTTGTCTAAATCCTATTGGATGATAGGATTTAGACCCATACCCACTTTAGCTTCGAAATAAGACCCTTTGTAACCATTATAAACCGATTTTTACCTTAATATAAAATAATATTTTGAGATATTCCTAAGGTGCCCCTCTCCTCCCTTATAATAGGGCACCTCCTCCCCCTCTTCCTCACACCAATTTGAGCTCTCAATCTCGGCCAACCCCTGCCAAAATGCCTTCTCCACTTCCCTAGAATAATCATAGAGGTCCTGGTCTTCTTCAAAGACCAATATTAGTTCCCTAAGTGGAGGATTCAAAGAGGCGTTTCAAAGAAGAGGTAATATCCATTACCGATCTTTTCAATTTCTTTCTTCTTCAACTTCTTCTTCTTTAGTTGTTTCATGATAAAGTAATAACATCAGTATTACTTACATACTGATATGTTATTATAAATATGAAACAACTCTAATTAACCTTCTATCCATCCTACGGAAAAAGGAAATCACCGCGCGTGCGTACGTACGGAATACCGTCTCCACGCCGTGGTGTAATCTATTTTCCACCACCAAATTAATTGGATGGGTATAATGGTTTAATGAGTAACTATATATGATTATTATAATGTTTTATTGATACTGAAATAGTATACAAACACTTCAACACAATTCCACGACCATGGGAACGATATCATCGCTCGTGCGTACGTACGGACTACCGTCTCCACGATGCGATATGATTCATTCTCAATGATTAACCATTCATGAATGATTATAAAATATATATAATAAGTACTAATGAAATATATGACATAATAATGATACTGGATTTATTTATATTTAAATGTATTTCATCTACTTAATTCCATTCACTTCAATAAGGAAACGAAAATAGCGTTCATGCGTACGTACGGACTACCGTCTCCATTAACGGTGTATTTCATTCCATTTATCGATATATTATATATATATATATATATTATGAATATATATTATATATAAATCATGTATTACATTCTGGATATAAGTAATCATCATCCAAGTAATCATATTAATAATTACAAGTTAAAAACACAAACGACAAATGAGACGATTTTACCCAAAACGCTACTTTAACATGAATTTACAAAAGAACGGGTAATATAAATTCATAAGTGGACCATATATGATATAATAACAATGAATATGATTCTGGAATAAGTCAATAACACGATTTAAATCATTATACATGAGGTTCGGACACTTATAAAGCAAGTCGGACCTAAGTTAAGGGAAATATCACAATCTCATTTTTATCCGAGATTGTTTATACTTTGGTATTTACTGGGGTGTATTTTATCATCCACATCAATGTTTCCTCAATATGTAATATTATTTCCATCCACATAAAATTGTTTAAATCCAATTTTACCCTTCGGTGAGTTTTTAGTAAAAGATATGAAATGAATCTTTTGTCGTTTTTCGTACGAGGTACTTTTTGACTTTTCCGACAAAAGTACGAGAAGAATGTTTTTTTTAACTTATACGGAATGAATGGATTTTTAAAAACTTATTTTCAAGAAGCTTCCTTTACAAGTTTTCAAGTTTATTTTTAATAAAATTCTATTAGTTTAAAATTGTAAGACATGTTAAGAAAGGAAAATGTTTTTGAAGTAGAAAGGATATTTTCCTCATGAATGGAGTTCAAGTGTTTTATCAAAATTATTTTCCATCTAAGATAATATAGGGTTCTGTTTCTATCCCTATTATTACAATAATCTGATTATGTTGTGATGGAATTATTTTTATGAATTCCTTTATCTTATATGAATTGTTTTATGATGTCATGTTGTTTAAGAATCCCATTTTTATTACATGGGTTATGAAATGATGTATGATTTATGATTTTTTGGCACACATAAGAATGGTATCATTATGAGATGGGTGGGACCTATATCTCCCTCCAATGCATTGGGTAAAGATTTTATATCTCATGAGATAGACATGGCTGGAATGGTAGGTTATACCGGTTCAGTGAAACAGGACTGAAACGAGGGTTACTCGATTCAGAAAGGGACTTTGTCCACTAAGATAGTCTTGGCAATGAGTCTTGAATAACAAGAAATGATTCTCTATGATTATGTGTGAATGCCACAAAGTTTCATGTTTTAAGTTATGATTATTGTGGTTACATTTCACTGCCATGATTTATCCCATGTTATGAAATTATGCTCTCTTTTGCAGGTTAAGATTTCCAAAAGTTATGTTCTTATGAATATTATGTGATTGATTTTTCTTTTGTATACCCTTACTGAGCATTTTAGCTCACCCTTTTATGTTTTCTTTTCCCCAGGATATAAAGAAAGGGTTTAGGTAAAAAAAAGGGAACATCTTTATGGGAGATATTGAAGATCTTTCACCATGATTAGAAGATTACGTTCTGAGTTTCCAAAGACACTAAACTATTACGATCCTTGTGTGTGTGTTTTTGTTATGTGATAAGTATTCCGCAAATGTAATGTAATATCCATGTACGTCAAGCTTCGGGTCTCTAGAGTTGGTATCAGAGGAATGGTTTATTTAACCTTTGGAAACTAGGATGCGAGAACTTTAGTGAGATCCCTAGAGATATTTATAAGGTATGTCTAGGGATGTCCCTAAGGATAAGTATACGTATAGGATACAGTCCTAGATCTACGTTAACGATCATAGAATTTAACATAAGATGTTAGATATTGAGGGTACTCCCCCTTTATTATGTTCTTTTCCCTAGCATGATTTTTTCCTCTCACACTATTATTTTTTGGGTTTTAGAAAATGGCTGGAAACAAGATGATTCACGATAATGGAGGATATGATGGACAATGGAATGAAATTCTTCATAATGAAATGGGTTTTGGAAGTCCAAACATCATTATTATACCGAATCAGCAATCTCATAATATGGTCAATAAAGTAAAATTTGGTAAGTTTCCTGACTCGGCTAATAAGAGAGAGATGAAGTTTCATGATGATCATAGAGGAAAGAAAGTTAAATTTCCCCTATGTAAATCATGTGGGAAGAGGCATCAAGGAGAATGTTTCAAAGGAACTGGAAGATGCTTTGGGTGTGGAAAATAAGGACACAAAGCAAGTAAATGCATAGGAAAAGGTTCAGTTAACAACACGGATAAGGATAATGGTATTGCTATGACATCAACAATGGTTAAATGTTTTAAATGTGGAATGTGCGGGCATTATGCAAACCAATGCCCTAAGGGAAAGTCTCATGAAGATAATCAGTATGGTCATATGGGAAGTATTTATGTGGATGATGATGAAGAGACTACAAATGATATGTGAGATGAAATAATTGTTGAAGCTCGGTCAATGGTTTAAGAATGTAGTGGAATGATTACATGATTATCATGTGTAATGTTGTATAAGTAATCTCATGGTACTATGGAATAAAGAGACATGTAAGGATTGTTACACTGTTGTCTGATTAATGTTACCAGTATCCATGAAAGGTTATTCAGATATTTTAGGAATGTAGATGATATGCGCATAATGAAGGTATAAGGAGAAAATTAAATGTTTGATAGTATTCATGAGCTCATGACTGATATAAGGAGAAGGTTATATCATGGTTTGAGTATATAATTTTTTTGGATTTTGGTATGTGGAAAGAGTTAACTTTTGACAGCATTCATGTTTTCACTAAGGTTTAATGGGTATTCATTTTTTTTCATGAGAATACATCATTAAGGTATTCACATGATTGGAATGTGACCAACAAGATATATGGGGGATAAATGATGGTATTCACATTCTTGGTTGATGACATTTCAAGTAATCATTTTCTTTATACTATGAGCTTGGACCGAAGTATTTTAGATAAGCCTAAAGATTGTAATGGATTATGTTAACCATAAGTTAGTATTGTTTAAGTATAGAATTTTATTTGACATTATTTATGTGATGTTATAGTAATGTAGTTTTAGAAAAAGGACAACCTGCAGGACGGGCGACATCCCATCGCTTCGGACAAGGCTGTGGGAATCGAACCCACAACTGAAGTGCGACTGGCCTTTATCGCCTACCACTGGCTTATAGGAAGTCCCTGTTTAGTAGAAACTAGTTTTATTATATTAAGTAGTATGATATATGAAGTATAAGTCCATTTTAGAAACCATATATGATTAATCTCACTATAGATCGACTTATGTATATAATTTTTGCTAACCTTTTGTTTGAGACAGATGGAATGACCCGTCATTCTATCACATGATCTGCTAACACTTCACGAATAATAAATTCAACTTCATTTATTTAATAGATGAAGTGGAAAGTGTTCAAGGCACGGACAACGGTGAGATTGTACCAAAATAAAGTAAGTATTTAATCTAATTCAAAATTTTCAACTTTAGGGAAATGATCTTGAAAACCAAAAATGTTTTCCTAGTGATCTTATACCTGATGAATCAGTTGGTACCTTATATCATCACAAATCTATGGATTTGTGATTACTGGCTTTTCCATAGCCATGTTCTCTACCACTCTCGATCAGAACATGATGGTTAGATTTCTCTTCCATATCCATATTTTCACCTATGTGGAAACCCAGTGATTAGTTTATTTGGGTAATCGTTACATTTAATACTTTAGTTTTTAAAGCCAAGTTTTGGTATTCTTTTTTACGATGTGGGTTTCTATTAAAGAAACTTTCGAATAGTAAACCATTTATAACCCGGACGAATTTCGAGGGCGAAATTCATTTTAAGGGGGGTAGAATGTAACAGCCCGAGATTTTATGAAAAATATTCTTTTTAATATTATTAATGTCTTGTGTTGTACGCTACACCAAATGGAGCTTGCACAACACTCATCCTTGACTTGCCTTTCATTACACGCAATCACGACCTTCCTTGATAGCGTGTGTAGTACGCAATACCGAGTTTCACTAAACAATGACATGTAATTAAAATATTATTATAACTAGCCGTTATGAATAGTAATAACCACCTTTTAAAATTTTATAAATTTTAGCTCTCAAAATGGACTTCATTTTTGGATTCGGAATATCGAAATTAGCTTAGGGGGAAATTTTGGTACTTTTCGGATAACTTTCATATTCTGATGAATAGTGAAAATTACTAAATTTTAATTAAAAACAACATTTTTAATAGAAATAATTAATAGTGATAAATTATTAATTTGAGTGGTTTTAAAGTATATTTAGAATATATTTTTACCATTTAATACAATGTTGGTCATTGGATGTAATTTCACATTTAAACCAGTTATAAACAAGTGTCAATCTTTTGATAGTTATTATCTCGTAAAAACACGCCTTTTGTTTTGACGACGGGAATTAATTTTTCAATTAATTAATGCAACTGATATTTTTTGAATTTGGTAAAATAGAAATCATTTTTGAGTTCATAATATCAAATATAGCTTAGGCCTAATTTTTGTTATTTTTCTGAAAACTTTCAATTTTTGATGAATAGTGAAACCACTATGTGGTAGTTAAAAAAACTGAATTTTTCATAAAACGTAATTTTACCGCTTTTGTGAGTGGAATTTAGAAAATCCGAGAGGCACGGTTTATATCAAGGACTAAAATGTTGTTCAATGAGATGAAAATAATTTTTTCTTAATAGTAACTGTTTACTTTTTTTTACCACGGTTAAAAGTAAATATGGTAATTAAGGGTAGAAATGATATTATTATTACCCTAACACATGTCCTAATTATATTGGACAAGTGTAATTCGACCAAAAACAAACTTAGGAATAAAATATGACCATTTAGGCCCACTTGGATTAGATTACGACATTTATTATTAATTTATTTAAAGAAGGGTTAAAAGAGTTAAAATCAATGTTTATTTACTGAAACATTTTTAATATGGGGTTATACATAAGATAAATTAGACTATAAATATTCATTAGAAAGATATAAAGCTTTTCTACATAATGGTATTTTATTTGTAATTTTTAGACATTAAATAAATTAATTTATTTATGACACAATGATGATGCATTAATTATCTTATTAATGAAATATTGACATAATTGATGTTATAAATACAAAAATAAATATAATTTGAGACTTTTTATGAATTACACTAATTTTCTAGGTTAATATGATATATTAGTGTTGATTTAATCAACTTGGTTCGATCATATAATTCTGTTATGACTTTCACAAAAATCATATATCAAATAGTGTCAAAATTGACACTAAATAGTTTTTAAATCAAATATTATATTATTAATTGTTATTTTATTCCTAAAAATCTATGCTTCGACCAAATGACTTATATAAGGATATATATATTAATAATAAACAATTTGGGGTTCGTTTGGCATGTTATAGTAACTGTATTAACCATATAGTAAAAGAAAACAAAAAGAAACGGTAAAAGTTATATTATTTAGCTTAGAGTTAAATCTAATTGATAAGGTTTAAATAATACCCTAAACTTGTCTAAATCCTATTGGATGATAGGATTTCGACCCGTCCCCACTTTAGCTTCGAAATAAGACCCTTTGGAACCATTATAAACCAATTTTTACTTTAATATAAAATAATATTTTGAGATATTCATAAGGTGCCCCTCTCCTCCCTTATAAAAGGGCACATCCTCCCCCTCCTCCTCACACCAATTTGAGCACTCAAGCTCGGCCAAACCCTGCCAAAATCCCTTCTCCACTTACCTAGAATAATCATAGAGGTACTGGTCTTCTTCAAAGACCAATCATAGTTCCCTAAGTGGAGGATTCAAAGAGGCGTTTCAAAGAAGAGGTAATATCCATTACCGATCTTTTCAATTTTTTTCTTCTTCAACTTCTTCTTCTTTAGTTGTCTCATGATAAAGTAATAATATCAGTATTACTTACATACTGATATGTTATTATAAATATGAAACAACTCTAATTAACCCTCTATCCATCCTACGGAAAAAGGAAATCACCGCGCGTGCGTACGTACGGAATACCGTCTCCACGCCGTGGTGTAATCTATTTTCCGCCACCACATTAATTGGATGGGTATAATGGTTTAATGAGTAACTATATATGATTATTATAAAGTGATATTGATACTGAAATAGTATACAAACACTTCAACACAATTCCACGACCATGGGAACGATATCATCGGTCGTGCGTACGTACGGACTACCGTCTCCACGACGCGATGAGATTCATTCTCAATGATTAACCATTCATGAATGATTATAAAGTATATATAATAAGTACTAATAAAATATATGACATAATAATGATACTGGATTTATTTATATTTATATGTATGTCATCTACTTAATTCCATTCACTTCAATAAGGAAACGAAAACAGCGTTAATGCGTACGTACGGACTACCGTCTCCATGAACGGTGTATTTCATTCCATTTATCGATATATTATATATATATATATATTATGAATATATATTATATATAAATCATGTTTTACATTCTGGATATAAGTAATCATGATCCGAGTAATCATATTAATAATTACAAGTTAAAAACAAAAACGACAAATGAGACGATTTTACCCAAAACGCTACTTTAACATAAATTTACACAAGAACGGGTAATATAAAGTCATAAGTGGACCATATATGATATAATAACAATGAATATGATTCTTTAATAAGTCAATAACATGATTTAAATCATTATAAAGGAGGTTTGGACACTTACAAAGCAAGTCGGACCTAAGGTAAGGGAAATATCACAATCTCATTTTTATCCGAGATTGTTTATACTTTGGTATTTACTGGGGTGTATTTTATCATCCACATAAATGTTTCCTCAATATTTAATATTATTTCCATCCACATACAATTGTTTAAATCTAATTTTACTCTTAGGTGAGTTTTTAGTAAAAGATATGAAAGGAATCTTTTGTCGTTTTTCGTACGAGGGACTTTTTGACTTTTCCGACAAAAGTACGAGAAGAATGTTTTTTTTAACTTATACGGAATGAATGGATTTTTAAAAACTTATTTTCAAGAAGCTTCCTTTACAAGTTTTCAAGTTTATTTTTAATCAACTTCTATTAGTTTAAAATTGTAAGACATGTTAAGAAAGGAAAATTTTTTTGAAGTAGAAAGGATATTTTCCCCAAGAATGGAGTTCAAGTGTTTTATCAAAATTACTTTCCATATAAGATAATATAGGGTTATATTTCTATCCCTATTATTACATTAATCTTATTATGTTGTGATGTAATTATTTTTATGAATTCCTTTATCTTATATGAATTGTTTTATGATGTCATGTTGTTTAAGAATCCCATTTTTATTACATGGGTTATGAAATGATGTATGATTTATGATTTTGTGGCACACATAAGAATGGTATCATTATGAGATGGGTGGGACCTATATCTCCCTCCAATGCATTGTGTAAAGATTTTATATCTCATGAGATAGACATGGCTGGAATGGTAGGTTATACCGGTTCAGTGAAACAGGACCGAAACGAGGGTTACTCGATTCAGAAAGGGACTTTGTCCACTAAGATAGTCTTGGTAATGAGTCTTGACTAACAAGAAATGATTCTCTATGATTATGTGTGAATGCCACAAAGTTTCATGTTTTAAGTTATGATTATTGTCATTACATTTCACTGCCATGATTTATCCCATGTTATGAAATTATGCTCTCTTTTGCAGGTTAAGATTTCCAAAAGTTATGTTCTTATGAATATGATGTGATTGATTTTTCTTTTGTATACCCTTACTGAGCATTTGAGCTAACCCTTTTATGTTTTCTTTTCCCCAGGATATAAAGAAAGGTTTTAGGTAAAAAAAGGGAAGATCTTTATGGGAGATATTGAAGATCTTGCACCATGATTAGAAGATTACGTTCCGAGTTTCCAAAGACACTAAACTATTACGATCCTTGTGTGTGTGTTTTTTGTTATGTGCTAAGTATTCCGCAAATGTAATGTAATATCCATGTACGTCAAGCTTCGGGTCTCTACAAAAAATATACATTTCTTATACGATGTAGATTTGTTTCTTTGATCTTATAATACTTGTTTGAAGCCTATCCATGTTTGGAGTTACTTTTAGTGTCTAGGTTTTTTAATATATGTTCTAATGATGTCAAATATGTTTGATAACATGACCCACATAAAACCCAGAAATAATATAAGTCATGATATATTTAAAAAGATAAAAAATATATATTCATTTAGTATATATGAATTATAGTAATTGAATTATGAAATATATTAATATATATTAATATAAAAATAATATTTCTTCATAAAAAAGTAACGAATAATATATTAATTTTTTGATTATATATCTTAAGGTGTTGTAATTTTTTAATATTGAAAAATATTATATAACTATTAAAATAATATTTTAATAAAATATAATATTGATCAATTCATTATAACCATGATAATGTCATATATAAATTAAAAATTAGATAACTGGTATTTTAAATTTTCATTATCGAGTAAAATTTTATCTCATTATATTTAATTATTTTAAATAATAGTTCAATTATATAATTATATAATTTTAATTAGGTAAAGTGAGTGTAATTTATTCTCTTTACATTTTCAATATTAGAATAATATAAATATATATGGTTGAAAAATGATATATAGGTGAATAATGGAAAACACCATTATTAATAACATCATGAAATTTATGAAATTATTTGTATAAAAAAATAAAAATAAATTCTATATATTATTTTATAAAACCAAATATTTAATTTATATGGGAATTTAATTATAATTTTTTATTAAAAAAATCAATCCCATTTTGTTCATTTTATAATCATGTTCAATTTTTTAAATGTTTCTATAAAATATTAAAAAAACAAAATTTATATTGGAAGACATATTTACCAAATTTAATAATTGAATATAATTAAATTATTTTCTTTTTGGATTGATTCAATGAAAATTATTTTAATATTAGTTTCTTAAAAAATTATTTACCATTAGAAGAGTAGTGAAAAAAATAATATTTTTCAAAACCATGACTTTAATTACATTATTATTAATTATGTGGGACATATAATTTTATGAAAAATACTATTTGATAATAACATTATTTTAGTAATAATTATTTTCATCATATACAAATAATTATAATAATATAAAACCTTTTACGAACCTTATAAATAAAATATCATTTTAATTATAATAAATCATTTTTTCATATTTTACAAATTTCAACTTTGGATTGATATTATATTTATATAGAATTTATTTTTTACATAATTAAACATGTTGTTTCATTGAAATCATATAAATTGATAATATTCACCCACACATATGTTTTAAAATGAAATTAACATTTTCAAATTATTTATTTTTTGTGTTATGTGAGCTAATACAATAATTAGTTTCTCTAAATCTAAAAAATATTATTTTATAACATTATTTGAACATTTTTAATTATCATGAGACAATAATTTAATGATATAAATTCAAATTTTTCCATTAATATTGTTCTATATGAGTAAAAGTTGATTTTCCATTGTATATTTATATTTGGGTAAAAGTTATTTAAAATATTGAAACTGGTTAAAACATGTCTAGGAAATACTTGATATTGGATGGGGGATTAAGTAATAGCCTTTTTTATATTCCAAAATTATTATTCTCAAATTATGCAGTTTTTCTGTTTGAATATTTTGGGGATATTTTTGAAAAATAATATTATTTAACAAATATTTTCATTTCAAGAATAATAAATGGAAACTACATAATCTTCATTCTCCACCCACACCAAATCATTGAAGAAAAAAAGATATACACTACGAATATCTAAAATCCCACCCCAATCCATATAATAATTTTTCATACGAAAATATCACGTTAAATAAGTTTATATAGTTACCCAATGGGGGACCTCCAATGGAGAGGTAATACTCTCAACCAAACTTCACTAACTCTTTGATTATTTGACACCATTCAAATTCCATATATCTGAGTGTGTATGGTATCAATATCATTTTTAATATTCTATGAAGTTAATATATTAATAATATATATATTTTTACACATCCAAAAAAATCAATGAGAATAAAGAAAGAAAATTTCATTTGTTTTTACGATCTACATTCTCCATTAACATTGTGTGGAATTTTCCATAAAAACCATGTATTGCTATTTAAAAATAATTAATTAATTATATAATATGATATGTTTTATACCTCAAATTTTATTTAATAATATCATTGTATATCATATAATTTTCTTAATAATCGATAGGTATACAATTTTTAACAAACTTAAATTGACTTATCAAGGAACCTTTCATGATATGGATCATTATTGGAATATCCTTTGATAGATTATATGTATAATCCTTCATTAATAATTATATTTAAAAAAATATATTTTTTTTCATGAATATAATTTTGAATTACTTCTAACCATTTTCAAAAAAATATAGTTAAATTAACAATAAAACACTGATAACCAACATAATTGGAAACAATTTTTAAAATAAATACCAAAAAATAATAGCTAAATTTTTTAAAATTAATTATATATGAAATAGGTTTGGGATATATTTATAATTAAATAAATTTAATTATTTAGATAATAAAATGAAGGTTAATAGCCCATTCATACACATGGAATGGGATTCATCTAAAAATTTCATTCATTGATACAAGTTAGTTTATAAACAAGAATTCTCTTAATTGGTTATTGTACTTGAAATTCAATAAAAGTTATCATTTACTATCTTTATTATTTGTATTTAATTTTATTCATAAATATAGCTCTATTTTAATTTGTTTCAATGGTAATTTTTTTATATATTAATCATTGTATCTCAATCATTCCTTCATTAAGACACAATTTATTTTTTTTTCACCAAAGTTCATTTCAATAATGTTTATAGTTCCTTTTAGATATATAATATCATGAATAATAATTATTTATGGTATAATAACTTGAAATTAAATTTCATTTTTTGAGGGTTTTTTTATATTTTTTACTCTGTATGGGATCTTCTGTACCACTATCATTTCCAATGAGTAATAATAATTTTTTTCTCTAATTTCATGAAATAGTTTTTAACGAGAATCTTCAATTTTGTGTTAATTTCATATATATATATATATATATATATATATATATATATATATAAAGTTAAACATTGTTTTTATTTTTCTGTTTAAATACGTTTTCAGATACCATTGTAATTTCCACATTTAATTGAACATTATTTATGTGAATATTCATATTTTTTATATCATGTAAATAAATAATTTTTTTTAAACAATGATTTTTTTTAAAAAAATAGATATTTTAAATATAATTATTTAATTTAATTATAATTATATAGAAGGTATAAATATATTTATTTATTTTAAAAATCATTAATTAATATCATCAAGAATCACCCATGTGATTCAATTTGATTTTTTGATCGACTAAATATTTCAAATGAATTCTCTATGTGTAAAATATTTGATATAAGTGTTTTCTTTGATTTTAAATGTTGTTGTGATGTTTTTTATTTTAATGTCATTATGACATATAAATTAAATTTTTAGTGTTGGTAATTGGGAATAATGTTCTTATGAAATTCCACCATTTGAGTTATTATGTTCTAGAAATGATTTCTATGTGAATTTGTTTTTTGGACTCGAATATCATTTAGAATGTTGTTTTTGGTCGGAGTGAGAAATTTTATTGGAGTATGATCTACTTTCATAATGTTAGATACTAAATATGATGATGAATTTATTATTTTTATGTTTTTAATATTATAATTTCTTAAAATAACTTGATATCCAATATTGATGAAAGTATGATAAAGAAAATGTATTATAAGGTAGATAGTGTTTTACACGTATCAATATTCAAAACATTATGATGATTCCATGATACAAGAAAGAGTTATTTAATAATATAGATTTCAATGTTGAATACTTTTGGTCTCACATATTTGGTTTGAGTTGAACTAGACAAAAAAGTTTTTATGTGACTGTAAAGATAGATTTTTCTAATGGTAGATGTCCATAAAATGTTTGGGTCAACTAATCTGTCATGCTAACAGATCAATCAGACTATCCAATCAACTGAATGAACCAATTAACATGATAAATCATTGGTTGGATATTATTTGAAGGAATGATATCGCTTATAATAATAGTCCATCAAAATTGTTGTTCCATGGATTTATCATAGGATTTTCTAACACCCATCCAAAATAATACTTATTGTTATCTAATGGAATCATATGAAGAATTATATTAAAATAAGAACATATTTGGATTTTTTGGAATAGTTGAATGTGGAGGAATCAGAGACATATCAATTAAAACATTTTAAACAATATATTCTGCTGTGATTATGGTGAAAATGTTTTATATTGTCTCAATATGTTTAATATTTATGGGAAAAGTAGTCTCACTAATACATAAATTGGGGAACCAACACTCATTTATTACATTCATACTAACACTAATAATTATTTGGATATTATTATTCATCAAACCTAGTCTTATCATTCTATGGAATTTTTGAACAACTGCTGAAAAGGAGAATCATTATGGAATTTCTATTGAAGTGATTCAATATGATTCATGATGTATTTTTATGTTTCAAAAATAATAATGGAATTCCAATTTTAGTTTATTATATAAATAGAATATAAAGACTTAATTTTTTCATATGATCAATTATAATGAAAAAATGTAACTGAATGAAAAAATTACATCAATATAAAAAAATTGGTTATTTTAAAGATAGAGAAAATCATTTGAAGACTGATGAATCGTCATGATAAATCTAAGAGATTGAATAAGATATGATTTGTTTCAAATGAATATTAATTGAATGAACAATTCATTTTTATTGAATTTGGTTGAGCATAAAAAATAAATTCGAATCACGTTAATTAAATTTCTATCATGTATATAAATAGATGTCAAAGTAAAATTTACATTGTCCTATTTCACATGTGAGTTGGAGAGAGAAATGAGTTTATATTAAAATAAAAATGTCTTCAATAATAATTTCATGGAAAATATATTCTAGATATAGGTGGATATATGAATATATAGTAGTTATAGTTTTTCAACATAGGACCATGCAATCTGACTGATAATTTTATGAAATTAAAGAAGTGATTTAGAATTTTTTCTAGACAATATATTTTTATATGATACTAAACTATTGGATTATATGAAATAATTATACTGATACATCATACTGATATTTCATACAGTTTCAGGGGAATTTGTTTTCTACCTTCTTTTATGTACGAAAGTGGATAAATTTTTTGGATAAAGAGTTACCATATTAAATGTTATCGTGGTTGTAGTGTGTCAAATTTATATCCAATTATTGATTATTTATATAAATTATAGAAAATTTATTTTACATCATTCTTTATAGAATAATGATTTTTTGGTTGTTATACTAAGCAAGTGTAAATGAATTTCCATGTAGTTGAATAAATAAAAAATGATATGTTTATAGTCTATTGTTTGGTATTGGATTATTTAAAAACCATTTCATTGACTACCTACCCATATTTTTTATTGAACCTCATAAGTAATTTTGTTCCCATGTATGTGGGGATGTTTTTTATTTTAAAAATTTTGTTTTTCTTAAATAATATGTGAGGGGTTTTATACAAGAATGATTATATAAATGAAAATGACATCACTAGTTTACCCATACCCCTATTACCAGTTCTTTGATCGTTTTTGGGAATTAATAGTGTTAATAGAGTGAAATTTCCCTTTTTTACTATATTATTCGTATATCAAAAGAAATTATAATGTAAATTTTGAATTGGGTGAACAGTAATGGGATTCTCGTCATCGATGTAAATAAATACAATAAATAAATGTATATAATGTCTCTATATAGTATATCAAGTGGGTATTGTTATTTTTGGATATATCTATTTTTTTAATATTATCTTATTGTTGAAATTTATTATCTTACATATGTGGACAATAGAATAAGTAGAATGAAAAATTATCTAAGAATTATTTACTCACATAAATATCATAAATTATATTTCGTAGGGAGAAGTTACATTATACTAGTAAAGTTCTCTAGGATAGTTTGATGTATATTTATGAATGAAATTCTAAGTTGAAGATAGACATGGAATATATCTAGAGGTTGTTGTGTGAATATATCAAATTTGGTGAGAATGATGCTATTGATAAATACATTATAAGCGTGAACTATATTATCAGAAACATAAGACATCTTTGTTAGGAAAAGTAAGAATAAACAATTGTTAAAAATTTATTGATAGTTATTCCTAAATTGTCTGAGTCTAATGTTTCATCTTTATATGATAGAGACCCTGAAACTCTATCATTGGATGATCTTAATATTAATTTCATTACATATGAAATGAGAAGTGATAAAGATATAAAAATAAAATCAAAATTTGATTATGAAATTTCTATCTAGTATTTATAGATAAATATTATAAGATGAATTTTGAATATGAATTATATATTGACTATAAATATAAAATTCTGTTCATAGCTATCCTAATGATTTTTTATCATTTATTTCTGAAAATGATAAAATGTTTCATAAATTAATAATTAGAAGATTCCCCTAAAATTATTGAATGTGAATTTATTGGGAAATTTGTTTTCAATTGACATTGAATAAATAATTAATATGGATGTGATGATGATGATAGAAGGATAAGAATATATTTTAAGAAATAAGGTGATAAGTAAAAATATTATTACTTGGGGGAAAATATATAAAAATCAAAAAGGAGATTAGTTTTTTCAAAATTTGTGGAATATAATGATAGAGTAGTTGATTTTTTTTTACTATAGATGATAGAGAAAATAAATTAATTTGAGTAGTGAATAATGAAAAGATTAAAATCAATGGTTAAGAATAATAAGAGATTGTGTTATAGATTCATTAGAAAAGATATTTGATATAATGCATCAAAATCAATTTACAATTTTAATGAATGATATAGAAGTTAAAGAAGGAATGATCTACTGTAAAAATTAAATAACCTTTTCATGATGAAAAATTGAAAGGATCTGATACCATGAATAATATCTTGTGGTAGAAAATAATTATAATGATATTTTATCTAAAAAGTTAAATATAGATGAGGAATAGTTGGAATATGTTAAAAAAATTGTAATGATTGGCATGATGTTACCAGTATAAAAAATTAATTTCCCCATTATTGATGAATGTTATATAATGTTAATAACTAATAATGATCAAAAAATTATCATAAATGTTGGAAAATATAGTTGAAGATTTTTATATAAAGAAGAAATTTTTTAAAGTGGTGTATATTGTTTAAAAAAAATTTGATGAGTAAAATGTTTCCAAAATTTCTGAGTGAGAAATAATGTTATTACTAAATATTATTTGGAAAATGTGAGAACATAATTTGAGTTGAAGAATAATATTTTAGGTAATGACAACATGCTTGGTGCTCACATAAATTATGATGTGGAATATGATAACAATTTTTAAAAACGTGTTTGAAATTCCATACAGAAAGGATCATTTAGAGGAATGTATGATTTATATGGGTACTACTCATATTTTTGTAGAATTAATAATACAATAAATATTTTATGGATAATTTAACAGATATAAATTTATCCCAGGAGTTATTGAAGTCAATATTCTGGTGGAAGTCAATCCCACCTAAAAAACAGAACAAATTCTTTTAATTTTGAAAATATTGTCAAACCATTAAAAACTATTTTTAAATATATTTAATAACATTATATCATGAATTTTTTAAAGTTTTATTTTTTTGAATAGTAACAAGTTTATAAAAATTAGTATAACTGATATGTTAACTGTGACATACTAAAAAAAGAAATCTGTTGTCATGGAATGATTTATCAATGCTAAAAAAGTATAATGAAATTAGATTTTGGATAGTGGATGATATTCCCATAATAAATGAGATGCAAAAATACTAAAACATGATCAATATTTCAAATAAAGAACAGTGTAGTTTCAAAATATTGAATCTCATATAATCAAACGTGTTGGATTTTCTGTTGTTGGGGAATAATAGTTGAAATTTCATAAATCCTTGGTTGTTGATGGATTTAAAAATGACATTATTACAATTTGAAAACATCTTTATTAAATAATTGAATTTTTTTTTCATAAATGGTGGCTTAGTTTGAATAATAGTGGAAGGTGGAATTTTTTTTATAAAATTCCAATGAACAAAAAGAAACCTGATTGAAATTAGTGAAGTAAAAAATAATTTTTTTCAATGATTGATGGAATAAAATTATTTATAGAATAAAAGGTTGTAACATATGTGTCGTGGAAACCTGAGTATGTTATCAATGTGAGACATTTTCTGATATTCATGATATTTCAAGATGAATAGATTGTTTTTCCTTAGTTATCTAGAAATGTATGATTAAAAAATATTGGAAAATTAATGTTGATACTCATTTAAGTAGTCCCTTTTAATTAATTAATTCTGATATAATGGGTCTATTTAGGAGAAGATAAAAATTTACAGATAATTACAGAATTGCATTCATTGAATATTTTTTTCCTATTACAAGAGTTTTGTACTTTAAACATAAATCAGAAGCTCTAAAATAGTAAAGAGTTTCAGGATAAGTGATGGAAAGGAATTTTGGAATTCATAGAAGAAGTTGCAAACAAAAAATAGTGGTGAATACAAGAATAAAGAGTTCAAATGTTATATTGAAAAACATGTAATTATCCAAGTGTTTGGTAAACAAAACATTCCAAAAAATAACGATGTCACTAAAAGTTAAATATGTAGGTTTCATTGAGATGGTACAAAAAATGGTGATTAAACATGGTATTTCTATCTACATTTATAAGAAACCTATGGGGATTTCAGACAATATATAGAATTTGTGTTTGTACTGACCATAAGTTTATATAAATCCTTATGAAATGATCTATGATAAATCTTAATGTTTGAAATACTAATGATTTTTTGTATGTGCTACATTATATTGATAAATAGTGAAACCTTGGAATGATTGATCCATTAGGTGAATGTGGAATTTTTCATTACTAAGGTTCATATTGAAGTTTATATTGACGTCCAAGTAATGATTCAATAATAATAGTTGTTACTGTTGTTGTAAATTATCTTGATACCCCAAAGTAATATTGTATACAAACTCATGAAGATGAGATAAATGAATGGGGGATGGGATTTTTTCTTTAGAAACAAAAAAAGATACAATTTTTTTTTAATCTACAGAATTAGAAGAATAAGAATCACATGTTACATGTGGTGTGGAATAATTTCATACATCTCATCATATTGTAATGAAATAGTTGGAAGATCAAAACATTTTTGTAGATAAAAACATTTTTTTATATCAACATAAAATGGATAAAAAAATAATGACATAGAATGTTGTTTCAATTATATTATTATTTTCAAATGTTAAGTTATATTAATTTGATAACGATTTTGAAAATTAGGAATTGATAAGTTAAATAAATAGAGATTTAAATGAGATTAAGAATAATGGTACTTGGCAACTCATATATAAACTATATGAATAAAATGATATTGATCATACATCAATGTTCAAATGTTAGACGCATATAGAATAAAATGTGATAAGAAACAAAAAGAAATGTTAGTTTGAAAAGGATAGTCCAAAAAATAGGGTATTTATTTTGATCCGAATGTGTTTCAGTTTCATGGTTAAAAACAATCAAAATTTTGTTTGAGATTACGTCACAAAAATTGAAATAATTTTTTTTCAAATAGATGTGAAATCAGAATTTCTTAATGTAGAACATGATGAAGATGTGTATGTCGAAAAAAATTGAGGTTTTTTATTTCAAAGGATTAGATTTATTTTGGAATAGAAATTAAATAATTTTATTTGGTAATTTATGCCTTATGGAATTGGAATTCTATGTTATATACCTATACAAGGAAGGTGAACATTAAGAATGGAATTTTTGATACTAATATCTATATCAATGATGGTCAGGATATTCCCCACATTGTTATTTTATATATTGATGATATTATTTTTTCAAATAATTGTGATACAACACTTTGATGGTTTTATAAATATATTAATAAGTTGTTTTATATGACTACGCTCAGTGAAATTAAATACATTCATGAATAACAAATCTTACAAAAGAATGATTAAAATATTCGGTTTCAAGAGAAGTCTTTTAAGGGAATACTTAGGATGTTCGGAATGGAAAATTCGAAACCTACTGGTAAAAATATTTCATTGGGAATGATGTTATCTAAATATAGATAATTAAAGATATATTAATCTAATATGTTTCATTTTTTGATTGGATAATTAATATATATTAATGCTTTCTGACTATATTTTTTCTATATTGTTTCCTTATTTGAATGGATCTAAATTTCTCCAATGGAATTTCATTCTTGGATGAAATAATAATTCTCAAATATAATGAATAAATAATGGATTTTGTAATAAGTTATTAATCCTTGGAAATAATTTTCATATATATATATTTACTTAAACTAGCAAGTAAGTGTAGATGATAGAATATCCATATCACATAGAGTATTCATTCTGGTGTACATTAAGTTAAGTTAGAATATTAAAAAACATTATTTATTAAAACATATCACAATTGGTGACTAGTATATTTATGCTACATAGTCAGTGACATAACATATGTGGATGATGACTCAGGTGGAATAATTTCTTTTGAAGTGAAGAAACCTCTACTATTGGGTTGTGATAATTAGAGTTGTGTATACCATAAAAAATAAGTTTTCTAATTCTCATTCAAAACATATTAATATTATTTAACAATTCATTAAAGAGATTTCAGAGAAGAATTATCTCAAGCAATAATATATTCCAATAATGGAACATTTTTTGAATTCTTTGAAAACACAATACGATAAAGTGGAATTTTTCAAACTAAGGATGAACCAGTGAATCTGACGTCTATCTCCAAGAAGGATTTATGTGTTCTTATCCACTATCTCATATTTTCAAAGTATTGTTAACTAATAAGATATTAATATTGATTTTTTATAATTATATTCATTGAAAAATTATAATCCATTAAAGGAATCCTGTATTTATTGATAGTTCGGGGTAAGATATGATCTCACTGTGTAATTTTATGAACTATTCTATTATTTTTATAATGTGATTGTAGTAATTTTTTTGATTGTATGTGAGGAAAATGTGATAATAATAAAATTTGAAGATTTTTTCTTATGTCACTAATTTTAGAGTGCATGGATTCTCTATGAATGAATCATATATCCTAAAACAGGTTCATTCACATATAAATAGATTTTTTATTAGTGATCCATAACATGGTTTGAAGGGTTTCATTGATTTATGAACTCTGGTTGACGAAAAATCCAATTGGGGTTTCAGATGGGGGCATGTTCGAAAGAAGTTTTTTATATGATATTAGTTTATTATCTTATGTGTTTTTATATTATGATATCATTTTGAAAAAAATTCACATGTTATGCATTGATGATTATAAGGGAGGTGTATGCGAATCTGTTGATTGGATTAGAAATTCATATGAATGTCAATTGTTTGGGGTTTTATATTCTGGAAATGTCTTGGGGGGGGGAAGTTGTTTTTTAGATACACATTTTTTAGAACATTGTTTCTTATACTATGAGAAAATTGCATCATTATTTGATTGTATTTCTATATGATTGATACTAAATATGAAGAATCTATTCCATTTTTATGTTTTTAATGTAAAAATATTTCTTCCAAACTATTGATTTATTCTATGTGAAATAAATAACGATATAAGGTTTTCAATGTGAGAATATGATTTTAGAATATCAATGTTCCAAATTTAAATTGGTGTTGATGATACCTAAATTATTTTTAGATGAAATTATATAATTAATTTTAAGACATCTTGTCGCACATATACAGTTTGAGTGGATGCAAACATAGAAGTCGATACGTGTTTGGAATGTTTGGATTAGATGAAATAAGAGGTTTTGTTTAAATAATGTTCTAGTAATCATTCAAAATGGCCAATCTATCAGACTATTATATCCCAAAATTGAACCAAACTATATTATCAATCATCATTTTCATATAATATTAAATAAATATGTTGTTTCAGACACATGAATATCATTTAAATTGTCCCATTGATCCATCAGATGGGATTTAGATACCAATCCATCAAACATTTTTTTGGAGTCTTTATTGAATTCGATGCATATTTATATCACAGTGAAAATGTCCAATTTTTTGATTGATTATGATTAATAATATGTTATAAGAGACCAAAAATAAGAAATATTTAAATACTATAGTCAACCATTTTCATAGTGAATTTTTTTTTGAATTATTTCAATTAGTTCAAGAGTCACCAGACATGATGTGACACCGTTACATTGTATGGGAAATCGAGACCAATTGATCATACACATTATATCACCGAAATATAATCGAATGCTAGACATCCTTATACACATTTATTATCAGTTTGAAGATATATTTATTAACTTATGAAAATTATAATCATTCTATGGTTTATAATGATGTTCTGTCAAAGGATTAATGTAGTTTATAGAATTTACATCTATGATTAATGTAGATAAGTTTTAGATGATTTAGATAATGTAATGTAAATTCTTCAGATTTATATATATATATATATTTGAAATGAAGAAAAACATTGGAATTAAAAATTTTATCATAATAATTTTTTTATTTAAAATATGTCTGATGTTTTGTAATGATTCGAGAAGTTTCATGATGATTCCATAAGGGTTTTGAAGATATAAAAGGGTCAGACAAAATGAATAAAAGAATGTAAAATTTGAATTTCTCCATATTTTTTTGTATTAAAATGATATTTTTCAAAACCATTATATTTTTGGGGCACCTATATTTTTGGGGATAACGTTATGTGTCTTAATGTTATATATAATTTGTTTATCTTATTTTCATTTTGAAGAAAAAATGAATTTCATATTTAAATTATAAAATTTTAAATTATTCAATAATATATAATTAATTTTTTTTGGAAAAAATGAATTCCAAATTATAAATGTTGAGTTACTAATGTAAGGGTAAATGTTTTTAAAAGTAATATCACTTATAAAAATTTGTCAAAATACAGAGAAAAATTATTTTTTATAGTGGTTGGATGATAAAACACATATATTTCATCAAATCAATATTTTTAATTTATTATTCTTTAACTTTTAATTTTGTTGTGGTTTTATTGATAAATTATGATTTTTTTAAATTGATACATTTTCATCACATAAAAAAGGACATAACATATTTCCCATTTCTACAACCATTATAATAAACTGAATCAATAATGTGAACCCACTAAAAATTCGAAGACTCTCTCCCTATTCCATTGAAGCCTTTGTCTTATAAAAATTACATGAAATGGAACAATAAATGTTATGTAGTGACCCCAGAACCCAAGGTGCCTATGAGACATGATATACTTAACATTTCATTACATCATTTAGAAATAAGATATCAAGTCCCATTACTACAGAAAATCGCGAGGTTCAGGATTCTGGGAAACCAGCTACTTCTGATTAACTTCATTCGTACCAACCGTGCCTGAAATATTTTAAACAAAAACGTAGGGTGAGAAAAATGCCCAGTAAGGGGTTTTAAAAACGTTTTAAGAAAACTCTTTCTCAAAGCAGTCCTTTTGAAGAGAATAAAACACATTTCTAAAAACAAATCATTACATTTTCTGAAAAACATGAAATCCAACATTTTTTGAAACCATTTTCAGAGAGAAGAATGTACTTGAAATAATCTATAAAGTAAACATGATCAGAGAGTGCAACATATGAAGAATAGGCAATACATAATATTCAAACAGGGTTACTTAAATTCTAAAAAGAGTTCTATGACAAAACAGGGAAAATGTTCAAAACATGGTTCATGAGAATATACAGTTCTCCTAACAGTTTACCATATGAAAAGCAATTCTTGACATGTAAATTACATTTTCATAGTCATGGTAGTTTTCTACTAGGGGATGTCCTGTTAGTTGAACTAACCCCTGGTTGACTGATTATCCTCACATGCAGAGGGAATGTATAATGCCAGTCTTTGTCAAGACCTCTCGTCAAGACCGTATAACATACTTAACGGGTCAAGGCTACCTCCCAATCCCGTTTCCATGGTAGCACAATCCAAGGCTAACTGCCATGACCATCGCACATAACGTCTCATGAGACTCTGGCTTTACCCAATGCATTGGAGCGTTGTATAATTTCGGGCACACCCATCACATTTAAGTCCTATACATCCCTCACATATCATGACATGGTCAATCATTCATAGGTTTTCATGCATTCTTAATCAACACCCTTTTTACATTTATAATCATAACTGGAAGACAATTCAATTATAAATAAACTGAGACACGCATGCTAAAATCCGTACAGCCACGAAATCATCTTAACAATTAAAGCATGGGTTTTAAGGAAATATACACAGACACTTAACATTCCATAACATCATAATACCCAATTAAAACATCGTCATCCATAACTTACACACATGCTGATAAATGGATATTGTGGGTGTTTACTTAAAACTGTCCTTAGAAAAACATGTACATAATTGTATAAAAACTCTTTTATTAGCACTTTAAACAACATGACCCCTTTTCACTATAAAGTTTTCAAACACCATAAAAACTTGTAATTGAAGACAAAATCATGAAATCTATATACCTACACATTTGCATGGGTTTAACACATTAAACCATACTCAAAAAATATTTCCCAAGTTATACATTAAACAAAATTAATGTTTGGCAAACCGAGAGGGAATCCTTTATATTAAAGAAAGGAACTTAACTTTCATAAAACCCTTATGTGATAATGCAATAAACTTTAAAATAACTAAATAAATTTTTCCACATATATGCACATAGATGTACATCTACATCTTATATAACCACATGTACATATTCATATATATGTTCTATATATTTTCATAATCTAATATGTTTATACAATTTACCCGCAAACTCCATTTTCATAGGGCAGGGTGAAGAATATGTTGATTACATATAAACAGTTTGGGTATACATGCATAAAGTGTATTATATATATATATATACATATATATATATATATACACAAAGTGTATTCATGTACGCGCAAATACCCAAAACCGAAGTAAAATAATACCCAAGAGCTTCTTTTACCCTGGTTTGGTTTTGCAGTAAGTGGGAAGCTGATATGGATGGGTCTTTTTCCTTTTTATAATTATGTATATATATATATATACCTACACATGAATAATATATATATATATGGGTATTTTCCCAAACCAAAAGAAAATTTTAAAACATGAAGGGCTACCTATTTAGGTTCGGTTTTAGGAAGTGGTAAAATTAGTATGAGCAGGTTCATAAGGTCCTGTATATATATTCATATACACATTTATACAACATGTGTATATAAGTTATGCAAAGGTTAGAAAAATAGTAGGAAACGAAGAAGAGAATTTCCCTTTACTCCTATTCAGTTCTCTAAGTTGAGAGGGGGATCCTCATGGTTCGGGATTGCACCAGATTCTTACACACCGAAAATATATATATAACTTATATATATATATATATATATTTATATAAACCCAAGCTCAACAAAACCAAACAAAATAAAACATGCCCTTACCTTGTTCGTAGAGGAGGAGATGAAGATGCGGCAACAAGGCAAGAAAATACCAGGTATACAAACCCTGAAAATATATATATATAACACACATATATACAAATTTAAACCGAAGGTTAAAAAAACAAAAAAATAGAACTCGACCCTTAACTTAGCTCGGAGAGGAGGAGAGGAAACGGTGCAGCGACGAGGGCCGGTGGTCGGGGATCCAAAAGCTTCGGGTGCGCAACCTCCGGCCTTCGGTGCAACCAAGGTTTTAAAAAAATGGAAGAATAAGAAGAGGACTCTTCTTGGAGTCGTCTACCCGGGGTATCCGAGGCGAGTCGGTACCAACCCGTTGAATGAAGGAGCATCGCGGGTCCACTCACCAGCCTAGACGAAGAAAACGAGCCGCCCTACCCCTACTGGTTCGACGATGCGAGGAAGGAGAAGAAGCAGCGGGGTGAGAGACGCGGAACGGGATGGATGACCAGAATTACACCGAAGATGGTCGTACGGCCTGCAATCGGCACACCATTAAAAAGGATGGATGGCTGCGATCAGGGGGGGATCAGATGGTCCAAGGGTGATGCGGTATTTATTAAAACGCGGTTCAACCGGTTTAAAAAAAAGTTGTTTTATTAATAATCTCATTAATTTATTAAATTGTTGTTTTTATTAAAAAGTATAAATTATTAAACTATCTTTTATTATTTTAATAAAGATCATTGGTCAATAAAATTATATATTGATTCAATCAAAACGTATTACTATATAAATATAGGTATATGTATATATTTAATTTTTAAAACACAATATTTTTTTTATTAACCTTATTATATTATCATTATTATTATTAAACCATAATTATTAATTACATTATGAAGATCAATGGTTAGAAAACATTGATTAAACAAAACATATCACATAAATATATATATATATACATTTTAATTTTTTTTATTAGATAATTTCCTTAATTTTCTTAATAAAAGATTATTATTAAATGTAACTACATTTAATCAAACATAAGAGTGTGTTGATATAAATATCATCACCACGAAACGCATAAGTAAAAGGAACCATAGTTTGACGCTGTTTCCAAAACTGTTTATCCAAGTTATAAACATTTGCATTAACATTAGTCCTTATATTTAATTTAGAGAAACAAAATCATTTAATTTGATAAAATATATGTATATATATATAACTCAAGGGTTAGCACATAACTAGACAAAATAAAAACCCATCAGATTTAATATAATTACAACATTAAATTTTAATTTCTCAAATTAATAAAATAAGTGCAGTGAATAATAATATTAATTTTCACCTTTTTGTAACAGAAAACATAATTCGCATTTTTGGGAAGACAATAAATAAATTAATTAAATTATCATTGATTCCGTTATTTAAACATTAATGAAAATTTCATAATTAGTTTTCCAAACCTTTCGTGGAAATCCATTCTTATCTCCAACGGTCAAAAACAAAACAAAAAGGATAAGAGAATCCAACTGTCATATTTATATTCGTTTGGGTTCAACGGTCAGATAGGTGTGCTTATAAAGGGTCTGGTCTTGGGGCGTCCCTCACTCCAAGTGACTGAAGGAGAAAAGGAGAGATGGTTCGTGTGATTCTCTCGGTGCTCAGCACGGTTACAGTGGCTTCGACCATCCTCATGTTCATTATGATGGATACTCGAAACCCCTACCGCATTCTTGGGCTCTTGTTGGTTTTAAATGGTCTCCCCATTATTGGAATCGGGTTCTTAGTTGGGATTTTTGGTTAGATTATCCTCTTGTCCGGTCAGTGGAAGTTGTAGCCGAGATGTTACTTATTTGAATAAAAGGAGTTTTCATTCATTTGATGCATTTTATTTCTATTACCTTATAAGTTGTTTGTTTTTTCACTTAACGAGAGACATTGAAAGACGAAATTGTCAAAATTCAAAACACGGTTTCTCAGTTCGTTACATCACTTCCTTCTTCAATGAATTGCGCCCTCGCAATTCTATCATAAAAAGAAAAACTGAAACTCCACACATACAACATTACCGAAACAATGGATCTGGCATGGTTAACGGGATACCAATGTTGGCACATAGCTCTTCCATTTCGCTGGCCCAGATACACTTCGAACAGTACGTCTTGAACTCCTGCTTGTGCGTACTGCACACGGGCTTCCAAAGGGAGGCTCGTGCGGTGAAAAGATCAGAAACGTCCGAGTAGATAAACTCCTTGATAACTCTACATGCCACATCATGATCGAAGTAGTCGAGAGGAATGATGCGGTTGAGGAGACTGAGAATTAGGACCTGGAACATATAGGCCGCACTAAGGTGGCAATTCTGAGCAGCTACAAGGAAGCACGCTCTGGAAGAAATGTTATGTGCCAGTGTAAACCACTAGAAAAGGCCTTCAAAGTATCTTCCCCTTCGCCTGTAGCAGGGGAGTTGAGCAGTGGAGATGATGTGAGAAACACGATCATCCTCTTGACACAAACGAAGGATCTCTGGACCATTTGCTAGATCGAGCAGACACTGGAAAGACCCTCACAGATGGAGAAATGATGGATAATCCACCGTGCATGAAATGATCAATATGACTTCTAGTAATTCATCGGGTAGTGATGAGATGTTCGTTTGACCAGACATCTGAAAAAAACATCAAAGGAAACTCTTAACAACATTAATAATGTAGATACATGAATGGAAACATGATACTTCCATTTATGCAAAAGTTTACATGACAAAGCCTGAGTTTACTAGATGTACACCACACAGAGAGGAAAAACTCCCTAACTCCTCATACCGAACGTAGGCTGAAGAGACAGGACTAAACTCATGGATACATTCATGACACCTCCTGAGTTTAACATGAGGAGTATGGAGTTGGGAAACATCGGTATACACCTCTTGTCTAAGAGACAATCGGGTGGACTCATCTTCCAACACTCTAAGGTCCATTTACTAGCACCTGAAGCCGTAGTGAAAAATCTGTCATAGGTAAGCCGCTCGGAGGTCTCCGGTAGCAGAAGCTTCTTGAAAAGGGTTATCAAGCATCGTGCCAAATTCCTCACCAGTTGTGAAAACTCAGAAGAGTCCCTCGTGATACGTTCCCCAACGTGAATAAGATGGAAATTGTGTCATCATCATTAGGAGATAATCCATCCCCAATCCCCGGTGAAGACTAAGCACCCTAGGAGAGTTTGACACGTCATACAGGTTCTTACACATCATGCGAATTCGAGCATAATTTAGAAAGTTCTCACGACTTGCTAAAGATACAATGTTCTCTAGAGCCTCAGTGGGTAGTGACAGTAGGTCGGTAGGTACATTTTCATCATCCATCTGTAAGATATAAAATTTTTACATAGATAATCATAGCAATACATTTATACCACCTAGTTTCCCAGAGTTTCCAGAACCCATCCTCTGATACCAATTGTTGAGACCCCAGAACCCAGGGTTCCTATGATACATGATATACTTCACATTTCATTACATCATTTACAAATAAGGTATCATGTCCTATTACTACAGAAGATCACGAGGCTCCGGATTCTGGTAAACCAGCTGCTTCTGATTAACTTCATTCGTACCAACCGTGCTTGAAAATTTTTAAACAAAAACGTAGGGTGAGAAAAATTCCCAGTATGGTGTTTTAAAAACATTTTATGAAAACGCTTTCTCAAAGAAGTCCTTTTGAATAGAATAAAACACATTGCTAAAAACGAATCATTATCTTTTCTTCAAAACATGATATCCAACATTTTTGGAAACCGTTTTCACAGAGAAGAACATACTTGAAATATGATTTAAAGTAAACATGATCAGAGAGCGCAACATATGAAGAATAAGAAATACATAAAATTCAAAAAGGGTTACTTAAATTATAAAAAGAGTTTTGTGACTAAATAGGGAAAACGTTCATAACATGGTTCATGAGAATATACAGTTCTCCTAACAGTTTACCATATGAAAAATAGGACTTGACACATAAATTAAATTTTCTTAGTCATGGGAGTTTTCAACTAGGGGATGTCCTGTTAGTTGAACTAATCCCTGGAAGAATAATTATCATCACATTCATAGGGAATGTAGAGTGCCGGACTTTGTCAAGACCCCTCATCAAGACCGTATAACATACATAACGGGTCAAGGCTAACTACCAATCTCGTTTCCATGGTAGCACAAGCCAAGGCTAACTGCCAAGACCGTCACACATAACGTCTCATGAGACTCTTGCTTTACCCAATGCATTGGAGCGCTGTATAATTCCCGGCGCACCCATCACATTTAAGTCCTATACATCCCTCACATATCTTGACATGGTCAATCATTCATAGGGTTTCACACATTTTTAATCAACCCCGTTTTCACATTCATAATCATAACTGGAAGACAGTTCAATCATAAATAAATTGCGACATGCATGCTAAAATCCGTACACCCAATAAATCATCATAACAATTAAAACATGGGTTTTAAGGAAATAAACACAGACACTTAACATTCTATAACATCATAATACCCAATTAAAACATGGTCATTCATAACATACACACATTATGATAGATGGATATTGTGGGTGTTTACTTAAAACTGCCCTGAGAAAACCATGTACATAATTGTATAAAAACTCTTTTATTAGGACTTTAAACAACATGACCCCTTTTCTCTATAATGTTTGCAAACACCATAAAAAAATTGTAATTGAAGACAACATAATGATATCTATATACCTGCTCATATGCATGGGTTTACCACATTAAACCATACTAAAATATATATTTCCGATGTTATACATTAAAAAAAATTAATTTTTGGAAAACCGAGTGGGAAATCTTTATATTAAAGAAAGGAAATTAACTTTCATAAAGCCTTTATGTGATAATGCGATAAACCTAAAAAGAATTAAATAAATTTGTCCTCGTATATGCACATAGATGTACATGTACATCTTATATAACCACATGTACATATTCAGATATATGTTCTATATATTTTCATAATCTTATATGTTTATACAATTTACCCGCAAACTCCATTTTCATAGGGCAGGGTGAAGAATAAGTTGATTACATATAAACAGGTTGTGTATAAATGCATAATGTGTATTATTCCGTTGTATAATTATGTATATATATATATACATACACATGAAGAATATATATATATATATATAACATGGGTATTTTCCAAAACTAAAATAAATTTTTAAAACATGAAGGGCTCCCTATTTAGGTTCGGTTTTAGGAGAGGTAAAATGTGTATGAGAAGGTTCATAAGGTCATATATATATATTCTTATAAACATTTATACAACATGTGTATATAACTTATGAAAAGATTAGTAAAATAGTAGGAAACGAAGAAGAGGATTTCCCCTTACTCCTATTCGGTTCTCCAAGTTGAGAGGGAGATCCTCATGGTTCAGGTATACACCAGATTCTTACACACCGAAAATATATATATAACATGTATATATATATATTTATATAAACCGAAGCTCAAAAAAACCAAACAAAATAAAACATGCCATTTCCTTGTCTGGAGAGGAGGAGAGGAAGATGCGAAAACGAAGCAAGAGAATACTGGGGATACAAACCCAATATATATATATATAACACATATATACAAATATAAACCGATGCTTAAACAAAACATAAAAACAGAACTCGACCAATACCTTAGCTCGGAGAGGAGGATAGGAAACAGTGCAGTGATGGGGGTTGGTGGTCGGGGATCCAAAAGCATCAGGTGCTCAACCTCCGGCCTTCGGTGCAACCAAGGTTTTAAAAAAACAGAAGAAGAAGAAGAGGACTCTTCGTGAAGTCATCGACCCGGGGTATCCGAGGCGATTCGGTGCCAACCCGTGGAAAGAAGGAGCATCACGGGTCCACTAACCGGCCTAGAAGAATAAAATGAGCTTCCCTACACCTACTGGTTCAAAAACGCGAGGAAGGAGAAGAATCCACAGGGTGAGAGACGCGGAACGGGATGGACGGCCAGGATTACACCGAAGATGATCGGACAGCCTGGAATCGGCGCGGCATTAAAAAGGATGGACGACTGCGATCAGGGGGGGAATCGGATGGTCCAGGGGTGATGCGGCATTTATTAAAATGCGGTTCAGCTGATTTTTAAAAAAGAAATTATTAATATTCTCATTAATTTATTAAATCTTTGTTTTTATTAAAAAACAATTATTAAACTAACTTTAATTATTTTAATAAACATCATTGGTCAATAAAATTATATATTGATTCAATCAAAATGTATTACTATATAAATATAGGTATATGTATATATTTTATTTTTAAAACACCAATATTTTTTTATTAACCTTATTATATTATCATTATTATTATTAAACAATAATTATTAATTACATTATGAAGATCAATGGTTAAAAACATTGATTAAACATAACATATCACATATATATATATATTAATTTCCTTTATTAGCTGATTTCCGTTATTTTCTTAATTAAAGATTATTATTAAATGTAAATACATTTAATCAAACATAAGAGTGTGTTGATATAAATATCATCACCGTGAAATGCATAAGTAAAGGAAACCATAGTTTGACGCAGTTTCCAAAACTTTTTATCCATGTTATAAACATTTGCATTAACATTCGCCCTTATATTTAATTTAGAGAGAAATAATCATTTAATTTTATGCAATATATGTATATATATATAACTCAAGGGTTATCACATAACTAGAAAAAATAAAAACCCATCAGATTTAATATAATTAAAACATAAAATTTTAATTTCTCAAATTAAGAAAATAAGTGTAGTGAATAATAATATTAATTTTCACCGTTTTTTAACATAAAACATAATTTGCATTTTTGGGAAAACAAGAAATAAATTAATTAAATTATCATTGATGTCATTCTTTAAACATTAAAGCAAATTTCATAATTAGTTTTCCGAACCTTTCGGGGTAGGCCATTCTTATCTCCAACGGTCAAAAACAAAACATAGAGTATAGGAGAATCCAACGGTCATATTTATAGTCGTTTGGGTTCAATGGTCGGAATGGTGTGCTTATAAATGGTCTGGTCTCTGGGTGTCCCTCAATCCAAGTGACTGAAGGAGAAAATGATAGATGGTTCGTGTGATTCCCCTGGTGCTTAGCATGGTTGCAGTGACTTCGCCCATCCTCATGTTCATTATGATGGATACCTGAAACCCCTACCGCATTCTTGGGCTCTTAGTGGTTTTATGTGGTCTCCCCATTATTGTAATCGGGTACGTAGTTTGGATTTTTGGTTAGTTTATCATCTTGTCCGGTCAGTGGAAGTTGTAGCCGAGATGTTACTTATTTGAATAAAAGGAGTTTTCATTCATTTGATGCATTTTATTACTATTACCTTATAAGTTGTTTGTCTGTTCACTTAACGAGAGACATTGAAAGGAAAAATTGTCAAAATTCAATACACGGTTTCTCAGGTCGTTACATGTTACATAGTTGAGAACATGCAATTGAGATGTCACTATCTAAACAAAGCTTATCTTGATCTATTTTTCTTTTAAACCCATAAAATCCCTTATATAAATGAATTTGAGATAAAAAATATTATTATATTAGTATTTGTAATTTTACTATGTTGACATCTATGCATTCCTTTAATGATATTGATAAAAGGACAATGTCATTATTATTTTATGAATTCTACCACCACCATGAATAACATGTTCATATTTCCGTGACAACCTTATATTTAGAGTACAAAAAGGATATTCAATTGAATAATTTTATATATTTTTTAAAAAAAATTATAACACAATTATATTGGGCATCATATATATGTGATTAATAATACAGTAGTCATTGTAACTTTAACACCCTTAAAAGGACATATCAAGGAACCTTTCTTAATTTTGATATTTCTTCAGATAATAATAAAATATGTTATAGTAAAATGAATATGTAACAATACAGGATATTAAACAACACATTTATTGAAATAATTATGTTCTTTTATAAAAACATTAACCATAATTAAAAAACCAAACGTGTTAAAATGATATTAATTAAACAACCCAAATAACATAGATAAGAAAACAATTTTATTTTCAATAAGATAAAAATGATAAAGGATGGAATATAAATATAAATATATATATATATATATATATATGATTCTTGGGTATTTATATAATTACCAAAATACAATTATCTTGAATGTTTTTTAATGTGCAAAGTGCTTTTCAACACAATGTATGGGTTTCATCTCAAATTTTTCTTCTCTGATACATATTTTATTTTATGCATGTAATTTATTTTAATTTTAGTGTATAATTATAATTGTATAAATATTATCATTTAATATCCTTTTTAGATTGTATTAAAATAATCATCACAATCTCCCTATTTAATGAGGGATTTATTAGAATTTTCCCTAAGGCGCAGGGGATCTGATGATATTTTCTTCATTGAGAATAATTATATAGTATTCACATAATTTATTTTAAATTTTGTGAATAATACCAATTGGATATTTAATATCATGGATTATTACTATTCATGATGTTTTTAACATAAATCCAATCTCTCTCCCTCTCATTCAAGGATATTTCTTTAAATTTTTTCTTCAAATATATGGGATCTTCTTTACCACCCTCGTTAACTATGACCTACACATTCTAAGATTGTTCTTTCATATTCATTCAATATTTATCATAATAATGTGTTTTCATCGTCTATATTTTTAAATTAAGTATATACATTTTCAAATATCATTTACATTTCTAGTTTTATAAATATTTTTAGTTCCCTTTGAAATTTAATATTATTATAAATCATGATATAAGGGAGATTTCCTATTACATGTCTCATGTCATAAATTTCTATTATAATATTTTTAAACAAGAATTAATTTCATAAAAAATGATCTTATTTAATGTGGATATATTTTATTTAAACTATATTTTTATAGAATGCAATTTCCTATTTTATTCTTTAATAAGACCCTTTAGTAATTTCATAAAGCATCAAGAAATTGGTTTATTTTATTCATTCATTATCTAAATAATTTACCAAAAATATATTTATTTGAAATTTAAGTTCAATACCATTTTATATTTTTTAATTATGAATAAAAAATATCTTTCCATCGTATCTTTAGAATCCTTATAATTTATTCTTTAGTTATTCCTTGAATATGATTATGGGACCGACTTAATTCTCATCGGATTATTCATGGAAATGAATTGTATATCATTTCTAATATTCAAATTAAGCACATGAGAATGATTTTCATTTATGTTATCAATTTTCATTGAATAATATAGGACACCAATGCATTGGATGAATCATTATCTCTCAGTATATATTGTGTAAATAATTTCAGAGAGAATAAAATCTACCATTGTACATTGTCCACTATGGTTATAGGAATGGGGATAAACCAAATACACAATGGGACCTTTTTCAATTTATGATTACTTTCATTAGATATTCCCAGGACTTGTTATTTTTTGACTTTATATATTTTTTAGTTTCCATGTGTTTATGTTTCAATAAATATATGATAGCATTTTTATTCCATGTTTTCTTGTTTATAATCATCAATTTTTTGATATATATTTTTTCGCATGAATCTCATGTATTTATACTCATCCATGTTTATTCCCCCAATAGGATTTCAATCAAACCCTTTTTTATAAGTATTTTTACTCATTTTAGAATATATATTTTTAATTTATTAATGCGATTTTGGATAACGATAACAAGTTTAAAATAATGGTTTTGTATATTTTTTATGGTATACACATGCATATAGTCCTCCAAATACTGAAGAACTATATATCCTTATCATATTTTTATTGTTAATCTATATTATAAATAATGAAATAATTTATTTTAAATAAAAAATATCCTATATTAAATTCAACAATATTTGATTTGTCCTAATACAATTATTTTCAACCTAGTTTACTAAATTGCTCATTAAAATAGAATGAATATTTACAACAATACACTTTATATTATGAAATGTTGTTATGGTCGTCACAAACTGACCTGGGTTGACCCTGAACCAGTCACCCTAGCCAATCTGCGATAAGTTCCAAGAGGTGTTCCCAATCATCCTAGGTTGGCGAAAAGCACCAGGGCATCATCAATGTACAAATTGGAATGAAATCTACCAATTAAAGTGAAATAAGAAATAGAAATAAAATAGAACAAAGAAATATAAATAAATAAGATGTAAATTAAGATTGACCAAAACACCACTGACATGTCCAACACTAAGACTCCAAGTATCCCCATTGGTTACACTCTGATACTAACACAAAACATCACCCATAATGATCCGAACCAGAGCTCAAACCATCAAGAGAAACAAAAAACAAAATGGACTATAGGTGTGAGTAGTAAAACACATTACTTAGGCTCAACTAATTATATTAATGAGTGTGCATTAAATAAATATACTTTAATTATAATGTTTGAACTATATTATATAAAAATTTGTTTTTCCAGCAATTGAATTTTTTAAAAAAAATCATACAAACATTATCCATTCCCGACTAAATTTAAAACAATGTACACTAAAAAAAATGTGAGTTGTGTGTTCTCTTTCAAAATGATCATATAAAAATACTTGTAATACAAACCACAAATTCACAGTTTAACAAATTTATAACCAAAACCAGGTATAATTAATATGTTCTTACACAACGAGGGAAACAGTACTATAAGTACTCAAAGCGGGAAAACACAGAAAATCCAATTAACTAAGTGGAAGAACAGAAAGTACTATACGTATGACTCATCCGCAAGGCATGCCAACATTGATGATGTCATAACTCCATAATGCTCAACCTTCTTCCCAAACTAGCCAGGTTGAGGGGCCCCGTCCCATATAAATAATTACAAAAATTTCCCCCAACTATGGGCCAGTAGGTGTGTGTAATCTTACTAGTGCAACAATTGTTCTCTGTAAACCTCTTTGATATTCTTGGATCCCATGTTATATTTCACTTTGGTGGTGTTTCATGAAATCCAAAAAACATTCCAAACATACATATATATAAACTAACAAACCACACAATCCGACACCACCCCAGCCACCTCAAGGTTAGTCTTCGGCATTAAAATAATTACCATTTGAGGTATGTCTCATACTGAGGACCCTCTCAACTCATGAAGAACAAACTAGGAAAGGGACCCAAATCAAGGGGGGTTTTCCAATGATATCATTTTAAATGATGAAACAGAACATACAACCACTTTCACAAAAACTGTTCATTTTATTATTAACCACCAACAATCTACTTTCATAACCAAACGCAAAAATGAACGTCAATTTAATAAATCTTGGACACTATTTAATTCAGTAAGACGCTTACACGAGACAAAGGGGAATATACCATTAGGAAACTAATGTGAAAAAAATTTAAATCATTAAATCACCACTTTATATGTCAAAATCATTTTTGTTAAAACCAAACCATGAAACAACAAATCACTAATCATTTAAAAGAAAAAACTAGGAAAAATTGACTAAAACATGGTGTGCATAACCTATCAAAAGTCAACACATATCAATATCCGATTTAAAAATCGAACACTCCTCAATCTAATTTCAAAAACATGTTTCACGTTATTAATATTAATTAATAATACATTTAAAATTTTATAAATATAGTTTTAAGGAATAACCCACAACTTTATACACACAAAACTCGTTCAAAAACCACTTTATGGTCAAGCGCACACTTACAACATGTCTTGGATGAACACACACCATTTTCATGATTAAATTCACAAAATTCACACTTTAATAAATCTATTAGACAATATATAGTTTATTTCTTTCAAAACACACATTATTTCACAGGATAAAATAATTCTAACATTATTGTGTGTCTAATTTACAATCAAGAATTGTGAAAACATCAAGAACATAATGAAATATAAATTTAAAAGAATATGTGTAATTCGTTCATACAGCACTTGATGATGGAATTCTCGTAATTTGTGTAAAACACCATTTCACCTCAATCGCACCCATGTGAGATTTAATGAAAACTGAAACAACCATATCAAACCATCAATTTTGAGATCGACCCTAAATATATTGTAACCCAAAAACCTAGGGTTTTGGGTAAACTGAAAAAAAAATTAATAAAGATGAAAATATAATAGGGGTCGCTACTAGATGAGGGTGTCGCCTCTGAGGAGGCACCATCTTCATGAAGGTAGGCCGACAGGTTGGATACAGCGTGGTTTGGAATGAGGGGAGGGAGGGTCACGACTCCACTTTGTGCGCATAGGTAGGGACATCCAGGTAATGGGGATTGTGTCTAGTGTGTGGTGATGTGGGGAAGGCCTTCTAAGGGGACTACACTATTTAGGGGGGTTAGGAGGGTCAGTTGTGAAATACATCGCATAAGAGGGGAGGAAGAAGGGGTTCCGAGGGTACTACGTAGAACCACAAGAAAACAAAAAAAAAGGAAGAAAATAAAACATATAAGGAAAACTAAAAAAAATATTAACATAATAATAATATTAATATTGATAATAATAATAATAATAAATGTATTTATATCTTATTCATAATAATATTTTTTTAACAATAATAAACATTTTAAATAACACAATAATAAACATTTATTTTAATTAAAAGCTTATCCATTAAATGTTCCCAAGATAGATGGGTCATGCTATTTCCTGTGCTAAGCCACACTGTGATTCCAAAATGTGCTTCACCAATGCACCCAACTACATCAAACCCCAAATGAGCACATTTTGACAAAATCTCAATATTTTTGTCCAAGAATCAACCTGAACCCCAGAAATATTTATTTAAGTCCAAATAACTAATAAAATAAAATAATTGAATCATTTGAGGTGTGAAAACTATCCCCATCATAACTCTTTCCACCCATGAAAATCAAAAACAATAACTAGACCCAAAGAAGAAGGTCCTTAAGTGTCAACCACCCTCAAAGGATTATGTGCCTCCTGTTGATCGATCCAAACAGACACTAGAAACCCATGAAAAAGATGTCATCCTTAAAACAAGATCACATTAACTATCACCAAGAAAACCCCAAACTAGCCATCTCATCCAATGAATGAACTTACATAAACCACCTCCAATACTTTTTCTGATAATCCCTCTCCAGTTGAACCGTTGCATGCAATCCAATCCCAACGTTTAAATAAGAAGAACTTAAAATTGGGTGGTTCTACATGAGACCACCCACCATTAAACAATACACGAATGGAAACACTGACACTCAAACATGGATGCCTGAATGGACGCCCCACCATTAGGATCAATCTAACACTAAATTATATTATGTGTAACACTGCGAGACCCACTATGGGTCTCCCCACCATATGAACTGAAGAGATTATCGGAACAAGAAAACATACCACACTGACCATTAATCCCCAACAAAAGGGGGGAGAATTGAAGGGCAGGACTGATAGAGCATCAAAACTACCGCTATCACTATATCGAAAATGTCACACCATCAGAAGAACAAAAACCATACCACAATAAGAAAAAAAATTAATCCAAGTCCCCTTTACATCACTAGGATTCTCCAGACTACGTACCTAGTTTACTCTGAGACCTATGGCTAGATCACAGATGATTGATGCATCTCCTGCCACGTAGTCAAGCATCATAAATTCCCAAACATTGCATAAAAACAATAATTTCACCAAACAAACTTCATTAAAACATTGGTTTCAAAGAGGATAGACAAAACCATTCATACAACTAAAGGAAACGAAACACCCTAGAACACTATAATAGATGAAAACTACATCCATGGACCAATACCAAGGGGAAGACCCCAAGTTAATCCCAAACATTGTTCTATTCCTACAGACGAGTTGATCGGACCATCTACGATCCATGTCCAGCTTCAGTGAGCTTTTGGGAAACACTTCAGCCGAACTGCTACAGGTGACCCAAGTGTCATCAAGTTTGTAAGGGTTTCAATATACTCAGGAACATCCTCCTATTGCGACCCTGCTTACTACATTGGTGATAGATCACAACATTGAGCCTTGAAGAAGATGACTGTAGGCCTGAAGGACCCTTGATTCTTAAAATAGATCCACCAGCATTAGGACACATTCCATTCTTTTCATTTATATACTCTTCACTAATTCCTAAGGATGGGGTAGAATTCACCACCTCAGATACTTCAATTAACTCATCTTTAGTATGAAAGGCATTCCCAACTTCATCTGAAAATGTTGTTAGGTTGATCTCTACAACTTTTGACTATAGCTTAGGATGAATTCATAGATCAAAAGGTCAACCTTTCGTAGGAACTTTTCCAACATAAACTAGTACATATGGAGATATGTTAATTAAATGGTGAAATAATTTCAATATTGATCCCACACTCTTCAAAAGACCGCACAACTCCATCCTCTACTTATCCTTCATCAACACCTATAATAAATACTATTAGATGAACGACGACTCGAAGAAGTCCCAAGTGATATCTTTTCGAGGCTTGCGTAGATATGAAAGCTTCCACCATTTAAAAGTTTGACCATCATTAATAATGTTATCCAACTTCCCCTTATATGTCTCAGGTCGCGCAAGAAAATAAAGGTTCCTCCCAAAATTCCACAACCACTCCTATGGCTCAAGAGAATCTGCTTGTCTGTTAAAGAGAGGAGGTTTAAATTTACAATACTCAAGGATGAAGTGTATGGGCTGATCAAATTGAGGCTTTATTAATGGAGTACCATTCGAAGGTGCACCATGTGCATTCATTAATCCTTAATGGGCGGGGGGAATCTAAGGAACAAGGGAACAAATAACATTATCAAAAAATGATATTTTATATTTTAAATTCAAATTTTCACAATTTTGAAAAAAGAATATTACAAAAAATTTACACAATTAAAGAAGACCCAAATAATTCGTTATGGAAAACTAGTGTCGATAGGTGACTGAGACATATGGTTGGAGGTCAGATGCCAATCACTCCACCTTTCAGGAGAGTAGTCTAGGGAAATGTCCCCATCTCTACGTGGCTTTCAGGATCTATGAGATCACATGGATAATTCCCAAATAATTTTTTATTTCCCAATATAAATTAATTTAATAAAAACAAAAAGAAACTAATAAAACCCTGGCATCCCATGGTTACCTGAGGATCGAAATGAGAAATGTTTCATTACATTCTTCCCATTTATACACCCAGCGTCCCGAAAATCCTACTCTTTATACAATGAAAACCCTCTAATAACAATTGGAGCACTAAAAAACAAGGTCTACTAAAGAGCCGACCTACTCTGTTACCCATTTCTCATGAACCAACCTATAATTTCCCGGAACTAGTCACTCGAGACGATCCATGGAATGGTCGAAGAGGCGTTATCAATCATCCAGGGATGGCGACTTGTGACAGGGCATAAAAACAGTAAAATTGGGGACAATTTCACCCAAGTAATGAAATCTAATATGTAGAAATAAAATAGAACGAATAAATAAAAATAAACTACAGAAAAACAAGGAAATACAAAAAAACGACTAATCTTCGCAAGACTAAGACTCCACATAACCACATGTTTACTCTCTGATACCCAAACCAATCATCGACCAATGTGATCCAAACCAGAGCTGGACCTTCAAGGGAACCTATAAACAAGATAAGTCTATAGGTTTGAGTATTAAAACATCGTAGGAAGGCCAGGATAATTCAATAACCAATGCATGAGCATTAAATAAAGACACCTTGGATAGAAAGTTTGAACTAAATAATATTAAAATTGGTTTTCTATATATTTTATTTTTTAAAAAAAAATCCAACAAGCATGATCCATTCCCCTATAATTTTAACAAAAGGTATAAGATGGGGAAAATGGGAGTTGTGTATTCTATTACAAAATGTCCATTTAAAAATCATTTAAAAAAACCACACATTCACAATATTACAAAATAAAAACTAAAACTATGTACATTGAATAAGTTCCTACACAATGAGGGAAACAAAACTAGTAGTACTCATAGCACGAAATCATGGTAAATACTAGGAACTCATTGGAACACCACAACATACTATTCATGTGACTCATCATGAAGGAATGCCTACTCATGATGATGTCATAACACCCTAGTGCAAGACCTTCTCCCTACACGGAAAGGTCTAGGGTACCAATCCCATTACAATAATAAAATAAATATCCCCCTCATATGGGCCATAGTAGTGCATCATCTAACTAGGGTAGGAATAAATATCCATAAAACACTATTCTATTCTCGGATCCCATGTTATATTTCTCATGTGGGTGTTCCTAGAAATTCCAAAAAAAATCCACACACACACACAGATATATTTTTATATATAACCAAACAAACCACAAAATATGGCACCACCCTGACCACCTCATGGTTAGTCCCCTGCCTTAAAATAATTACCATATAAGAGAATTATCAAACTGAGGATCCTTCGAACTATTGATTAACCTACTAAACATGAGACCCAGCTCAAGAGGGGTTTTACAATGAAACAATTTAAAATAACAACCACACCTTACTACATCTTTCACAATAACATGTTATTTTATTAATAACCACACAGAATCCACCATCAAAACCAAATGCATATTTGAATGTCTACTTAATTTATATCGCACACCATTTATGTTAGATACATGTGTACACAATTCAAAATGGTAGATACCATTAGGCACCTAATTCGAAAAAAAATAAAGACTAAAATCAGCAGATTGAATTTCAAAAACCTTTCTGTTAAAACCAATACATTCTAAATTAAATCACTAATACTTTCAAATCTACAACAGGGAAAATTTTACTAATACAAGGTGTGCTCAACATAGAAAAACACAATACACACCAATTTTCAAATTTAAAATCATGTGATAGTCAAATTAATATTTAAAATATGTTTTTAATTATAAATATTATATAATTAACCATTTGAAATTTTATAATTTTTTATTGAATAACCCATATCTTTACACACTTACAAAACTTGTTCAAAAAATCCTTTTATAGTCAAATGCACACCTATGACATATCAAGGTAGAACACACACCATTTGAATGATTGAAATCCCAAATTGAACAAATTATTAATATTATTAAATGTTATATAATTTATTTCTCTAAAAACCCACCATGATTCACAAGATAATATTTTTCTTACAATATTAACTGTCTAATTAACAGTCAAGAAAGGTGAAAACATAATGAAATTAATGAAATAATATTTTAAAAAATATATGCAATGGGTTCCTACATCAATTGATGATGAAATTATAGAAAATAGTGCAAAATATGATTTCAGATCAATAAAACCCTAGACATATTAAATCAAAACTAAAACAACCATATAAGATCATAAATTTTAAGATCGAACATAAAAATATTGAAACAATAAAACATATGGTTTGTGGTAAACTAAAAAACTAAATCATGATGAAAAAATCAGTAGAGGGGGTCTTTACCGGTGGAGGGTGTCGATGATGAGGATGCGCTGCCAGTGAGAGGTTTTAACAGAGGGTACATGTGCGTCTAGGTTGGATATGAGAGGGAGGGGGTCAAGTCCTTCCTTGTTTTGTGTAGGGATGGACCCCAGTGAAGGGGGGGTTGCATCCGGGGGGTGCAGCGATGGGAGGGAGACCATACAAGGGCAGCACACCAGAAAGGGAAGTATGGGAAGGGAAACATAATGTTATAACATAGAAATGGGGAGGAAGAGGGGGTCATCGTGGGTGCTACATGGAACCATAAGAAAATCAAAAAAACCTCGAAAAAATTAATAATAATATTATCTTAAAAATAATAATAATAATAATAAAAGTATTAATTTCTTTTAAAAAAATTTCTAAACAACAATAAAATATATAAATATCAAAATAAATAACATTCATATTAATAACAATTTTACTCATTTTGATTTTCCGAAGACAGATGGGTTGCATAGATTCTTGGGTGAAGTCGTGAAGGGTTTCAAAAATTCGCATTGCCTGTGTGTCAAATGAAATTAATCTCAAACACACACATTTCGATATAATTTCAAAATTTTCATTCAAAACTCAACATGAACCCAAAAAAAATTAATTTAAGGGCAATTAAGTAATTACATAAAATAATTTAATAGGTAGGGGTGTGAAAATGGTGGCCTAGAGACGACTTATTCGGTAATATTTTAATCACACCCAACATATGTCCCTACATGATGTGTGTAGAATATTTAGTATTTGATTTGAGAAATTGTAATTCCATAAGTCATGGAATGTAATTTAAACAGAGCATATAGTATGAGTGATCATAATTAATTATTTTTTTGTGTAGATTTTATAATGAAATATGATACGACTACAATGTTCCATGGGGTATATTTCACTAATGGGATCAATAATCATTAGTCCCACTTATTCAGATGCAACGAATCAATGTTTTACATGGGGGTTTTTGTTTTTCTCACATAAACAATAAATAATTTCATAATTTGAACCATTATATGTGGATGTTCAGGTACATATAATAAAATGAATTTTTATAATTTTATACGTAACACTAATTTTTTTCAACTATTTAATGTATTTTTAGAGGTGAACCATGGATTTGTAAGACCATATATCAGTGTTAAACTATCCCTATTGTAATATAAAACAAATATGGAAAACTATTTTCTACCGAAAAAATTATATATCCAATTTAATTTATAGTATCCTAGGTGATTTAAAGGTATTACTATGTTATTTTTATGATTTTTTTAGAGATTACATCAAGTATTAATGAAACAATAATTACACATTCACAAAAAAAACTGGGAGTTTTCAATGGTTTTTTTGTGATGGAATTTTTTATCAAAATGTAATCTATGATTGAATTTCCTAGAAAAATATTCAGATGCAGAAAAAACACATAAAAAATAATATTATTTATAATTGAAATTTAATAAATATTCAGATTCATAATCATTTTTTGATGAACTACAAATTATATAAGAGATAATTATTTATGGTGTAACTGCTAATCAGTTGAAAAAATAATATATTTTCTAAAAAATTAAATTAAAAAACAAGCATGAATTAAAAAATTAAAATTAATAATTAAAATTATATAGTATAAAAATAAATATTAGAATAATTTTACTAATGAGGTGGGGGTTTTCTCCATATACGGGAGTAAACCCCATTTATAACAATGTGTAAGTTGGCTTAGTTACTCTATATTCACACCATTCCATTTGTCCAAATATTATCATCAATTATTATTCTCTTTATAAGAACAACCTCTTAACATATATAATCCTTATAATTTTGTAGTAGAAAATGTTAACAACGATGATCCATATAATTTCTATTTCACACATATTATGTAATCTCTTATGTTCAATAGTAACAATATGAGGTTAATCTTAAATATATATTGACCACTCAAACATTTTGAATATTTCATTTCATATCCCATATCCAAGATGTCTCTTCTGCAGATTAATAACATGATCCTTGATCATCACATTGTTTTTTAATATTCTCTTACTCAATTATTTAACAAATATCATCCCTATATTTCATTTACAACCATATAAATGGAATTTAAGATGAAAAAATAAATTATTGTATTTAAAAAATGTAAAAAATTTTAACCACAATCATCCACATTCTCTCACTAATAATATTTCTAGTAATATAAATGTAATTATTCTTTTATAAATTAAACTATAAAATGATTTGATCAACTACAAACTTTTTATAATAATCCCAAACATTCATTTTTTAATATAATAAAAAAATATAATATAACATATCTAATGTTGACTATATATATATGATGGATGAATCCCATCATATTGAGTCACTTCCTATCTTCCATAAATTTTTTCATAGAATTATCTCACCTCTAGAATTTCTCCCATATCGATTATATGGGTAATCCATATCATTCGTGGGTGGGAATATAATCATGGCAATGATGGATAATATATTATGAAAATAATGTTATATACAATCTCAACATATCTCTCTAATAAAGGAAATCTCAAAAATGATAAAACATATCATAAATTTATTCCTCACATTCCTCCCAATTATAGAGTATCATACTTACATCAATGTGATTATATAAAAACTACAAAAATTCAACAATATTTCAAATATGAAGACATCTAAATTTAATTTTTTTTTTAATTTTTCAACTTAGAGAAATCATCAAATTATTGAACATTTTATGACATAAATCTCAATTAACATTATCACATACATTAAATTGGGATGAAAATAATTTACTCAAAAAATAACTAGGCTTACACACATGAAAATTGGAAAAAAAATTGTAAATAAGAATAACTATTAAGAAATATAATGTCATGTCACAATTTAGTTAACTTTTTATATATTATCATGATCATTTGGCGAAATTTTTTATAACATACCTCATATTATTCATATTATTGAATCTAGTATATGGTCAACAACTCTCCCAATTTCCATTCAATGTCCTTAATGAGTAGAGGAAAATATGAACATTAAATGGTCTTAACCTATATGCAAATTATCTATTTAGAAACTAATGAGCGACCAAAATGTGGTGTGATTATAAACTTATATGACACTTACAGTGGTTTTTTTATTAAATTATTTTTCTGAATACTAATGGATTGTGTTCATAGGTATAAAAATAATTTCAAAATAAAATGAGTCATAAATTCAAAATTGAGATTGTGTTTTTAATGAGGAAACTAGCTAACTATACACGCATCATCCAATTTTGGAAATTATATGACTATAATAAATTTTATATATTGTTATACCCATGAATCACGATATATATCAAAGGCATCCATGAATAAAGAACAGTAAATCGGGGTATCATTTTTATAAAAGAATCATATAAAAAGACATGAAATCAAGAAGGTTAGCAACCTCATATTTGGAGAAAAAAATAAAAGAAAATGTGGTCTAAGTTGAAAATTTTCAAATAAATAATGATGAATTTCTTAAAAAATATATTAGAGCTATATTGTTTGAAAATCAATGTCCAAATAATCCATATAAAATATAACGAACGTCTTGTCCAATGATTCCATTAATTGATTTAAATATCTATTTCTATCAAAAAATAACAATCTATAATTAATTTCGTTAACATACTATAATATTACATCATTAGCCTTCACAATTCGAATACATGTATCACACAATTCTAAAAATTATAAATTAGAATGTTACAATCATTAATATAAACATATGCCACTCGAGTTATTCATTTAAATTTACACGATAATAAATTGATGAATTCATATCATTTATATGGTCCCATGAAATTCACTAGTACTTTTTATTTCACATAAAAATTATTTATATAATTTAAAAGGAACTATTAATGAAGCGAAAATTGCGAATGGTTATGTAAGATACCCATTCCCATTTTTCAACTTTGTTAACACACATTATTAATTCAACAATAAATATTAAATTAACATACAATATGATGGAATTTGGTTACTAGGAAAAATATTAATCATATAAAACATTTAAATATCCCACCCTATGTATTTTCTTAAATTGATGTCTTTATCCTCTGATGACATTAAGGGCTTCCAAGTCATGGGAATTATGATTTTATTTTAGAAGCCTCACATTTAATTCAATTCAATTTTCAACGAAAGGATTTTTTCACAATTTAACATGGGAATTTTAATTATACATTCGCTTATATAATTCACCTAACTCATTTTGATGATTTAACTGAGAAATTAGTTTTTATTCCACCCAAACACATTGATTGGCCTTTATAGATTCCTATAAGAATGATAATTACTATTATTCTGGCATAGAGACATGAAAATATTTTCATTTAAATGAAGATATCAAATTTAAATCATGTCAATGGGATTATGAAAAATAATGATTATGGTCTAACCATTTGACTTAGGGTGTTTCAAATTTTAGGTGAAATCTGTAGGATTTCTGGCATACGTCATGAAGATAATGTTGTACCAAACCAAGTAATCATTAGAGAAAAGTATTAGACCACAAGACATATTACATATAATCTATACTCAATTATTATTGATATTTGATTGTAGCCTAATCCCATGAAATCATTTAATCAGACATTCACTCTAAAAATGTGGCATATTATCTCTTATAACAATATCTCTAAATATAGAATAGACAAAAGAAAAAATAGGTACGATTATTCATAGAATCGTCTTTTGAAATCTAATGAATCTGAAAATGATAAAAATTATACAATAATTATGGAGAATCATACCCAATTATAGGAAATGGGGGGAGGCACATGTAGAGGGATTCGAAGAGAAATTGTGGTGGAAAATGAGGCAATTCACATTGTATGAATGGAGGAAAAAATTGAAACTTACCCCATATTATAAGGCACATGGTTATGTTTACTGGTTAGTAAAACCATTTTATAATACTTAGGTTCCACTCATCGAAATAACTTCCACGATTAATGATTTCCTCTTATAGTTTATAAACCATGCTCCAACTATTTGGAGCTATTACCCTGAGGAACCCCTACCTCGCACGGTTGTACTACATGATTAGAAAAATTATTCACCAAATCTATGAGACCCATATAATATTTTCATCATTTTTATGGTTTTCTAGGCCATATCGCATCGCTAACTATGTCATATCACAAAAAAATTAATTGCACAGTTTTGTAGCCTTGTTAGAACTAAATATGCATCAATCATACAAATATGTTTATCTCCCCCAAAATGATTTTTCAATGTTTGATTCCACTTAAAATCACCCTTCCTCCATAGACACCTTCTTTTCCGTAAATATCATCCAAAAAATAAAACAAAGATTGTTATAAATCACTTAATATCCTTCCAAATATCTATTTTTGTTTTGGTCCAATAACCAGATAAAAAGACCAATTTCTATATTATATCACACCCTATTGAAAACACAACATCTTTTAACTACCCCAACATATAATATATCAACCCATATATTCCTTATTGAATGAAAAAAATTACCTAACTGACTTGGGTGATGTGTTTCATGTTCAATGATAATGCCTTATTTCCAAATTACCAACACACCTCCAAGCTTCCCATTAATAATTAGGGACATAAGCCACTAAAAAGGTTAAATAAAAAGATGAAAACAATTGGAGATATGTTTAAATAAAGTTGTGTGTTATATAATACATGTATATATTTTAATGGATTTTAGTGATGATGTTAACACATTCTAGTAATTGTATAACATGACTCTTCACGGTGGATTTATTCAAAGAAGAATATTTTATTCCGGGATTGTTTTTCCCAAATTATATAAACACCTAATCATTGGAGAACATAAATTACCTAAAATAACGAATTTTTATAATAATCTATATTTTGGGAATGATAATTATTTGTACATGAATCCATGAGTTGTTAAGTACAATATATAAAATCTATCAAAGCAATATCCATCTAGGTAAATGCAAATCAAATTCAACTTTTTTTTGGAGATAGAATATTATCATAATGAATAATCATAAATATAATATTTTTTATTCATTAATCATGTACTAATTATAAAAATTTATAATTATCAAATAAATATTTCAAATATTCTTCTTAAAATTTGTTCAGAACAACTGTATAAATAATTGAACATAATTTCAGAGTTTAAATTAAAACATTAAAAGGCGTTGTAATTTCTTTCGGCCTGTAAGAATATACATATTTTATAATGCACCATTAAATTCATTGAAATATGTTTTAATATGGTTTAATTTACTACATGTTTATTTAAAAAACAATAACACATTAAACCAATTAATAATATAAAAATTTTAATTTCAAAAATATGTCATCTACTTTTATAGATGAATAATAATAATGTTAAAAATTTTCAAAAAATGAATATTATAAATATAAAAAATATCATTTTCTAGAACATATTTAAATACAACATATTAATAATTATAAACAAGTCGAACATTATAATTATCATCAAAAAAATAATCCAACGATTAAATTCTAAAATTATAAAAACATTATTGATATATAATTAATAAATTAAAATTATTTTAAAACATTTAACTCTATTAAATAATTTTTAATACTAAATTAATATCATGAATTTACGCACTAATAAATGTTTATAAAAAATTATGTATATTTTCCAAAAAAAAAATTAAAAAATTTATATTATTATAAAAAGATTGTTTTAGAACATAAAATTTATTCTCATTGACTAAACATGATTAATATTTAATATAAGAAAAAATAAACAAATATAAACAATTATTATAAAAATGAATTATTAAATATATTTTAATATAAAAAACAAGATAAAGATTTTTTATTGGAACAATATAAAAATTTTATATATGATTGTATGTTACATGAGGTATCAAAAATTTCAACTTGAGGCACTACAAAAATATAAATAGATTTAGAAAAGAAAGTATTCAGATGGAATCATATTTTAAAAACTTATTGTAAAAAAATTAAATGTTGGTGGTATAAATAAAAATCATAATACAAACACCTTAGTGTTACAATATAATATTTAGTGAAGTATAAACCATTTAAATAAAAAAATTATTGAATGGTCCAAATGAAACGAATTAACATAATTGATATATCATTCCAAATTATGAAAAATATATTAATTATCTATAATGAGAAAGGATAAATAAAATTGAAAAATCCTTGAATAAATGTTTCTTGAAAAAATGGTGAGTCTTTTCATAAATTCAATGATTTCTTAAATATTTAAATGGATTTTTTAGATTTCATTGTAGTCACAATAATTGTACAAAAATATATTTTATTTTTACAACAAATAAATTCAATTCTATTAAAATATATATATAAATATAAATAAATTAAATAAAAGTCATTTATAATTATGGGAAAAATATAATTCAATAAATGTTTACAAATATGCAGATATTATTAGAGAATTAAAACAATAATTTATGACTTCTATTTAGTTTTATGACATGAAAATTAATATAATGGTTTTCAAACATAATAATGTTTTCTATAATTTATGATATGTAACAAATATTATAATATAATAACTAAAGGATACATTACAATAACACAATTCGACAATTTTAGTTGAAACCAAAATAATGAAATATTATTTTATAAAAAATGAAACCACTATAGAGATTGAATTATACTGTCACATAAATTAATAAATTTTATATAAACATATAATATTTCATAAAATATTAATTACTAATATTCAATCACTATAACTCATTATTTTATAAAAATAATGTGATCTTGTTACAACATATATTCAAATAAATTAAAAATATTGTTTCAAAAAATATTTAAACATTCATTACTGACATATAAAATTATTCAATAATAATTTACTGATATTGAGATAAAATAATAAATAATTAAATAATATTTAATTTAATTTAAATAAAATATTCAAAATCAATTATAAAAAACAAAAAATTCAACGAACATGGAAAAATAACATCCCCTTTTCATTAAAAAACATATCATGCAAAATTAAACATCATCAACCTTTTTGAAAATCAATAAAAATATAATTAACAGTTATATCTCAATAATATTATCTCAATATCAAATTATACCATTTTTTATCGAATAATAATGTAATCTAAACAAGTATTTTAAATTGAATAAAATGCTAATAAATAACATAAAATATTACTAAACAAAGGAAATAAGATAAAATAGCAAAACCTACTCTAAAAATATTAAATTAATATAGATAAATATCCCTCTATAAGGAATAGAATATTATATATCAGACATCCCCATTAATAAAAATGTTATTAAAAATGAAAAATAAATATATAAACACATTATATATAAATGAAAAATATATAATTTTTTAGAGTAATCACAACTTTATTTAACTACGAGGAACATGTGAAAGAGTCCAATAAAAAATAACCAAAACATATTTTTATATACATCATAATTTTCCACCAATTGAGCAATTAAAAACATATATACCAATTAATAAATAAAATATTTTTTATTTATGGTACATTTGATGTAAAATTCATGGAGATATAAACTCTTTTAATATTTAGGGATTCCCTGTGGCAGATATAATATATTTAAGAATAATGCTTGATTAACAGAAATTTTAATCATGTGCTTTTTGAAACCATCAATAAATACGTATAAAGAAAAATATTTTTTTACTACTTAGGATATGATTTTTATAACCAAAAATAGATTTATCTCTATTTGTAATCATTATACACATCACCATTTCTTTTTTTTCATTTTAAAATTATAGATATAATTTCTTGTAAATTCATGATTTACTTTTTAACATTGAAATTTTCCTTTAGATTAGTAATAAGAATATAGAAATATTTTATTTAGTACATATGGATTATTTTTTAAAACTATGATTTACTTTTTCAAACTATGATATACTTTTTCATGTTTACAGTGATTATTTATAATAATAATAACTTTCAAACTTTCTATATAAAATTACCTTACAGAATTTTTCAACATTTCAATTTCCAAAAATAGGTTTTTTAATTTCTTTTGAAACCTTTTATTGATCCATTTTACAATTTTCATTATTTTGATGAAGACTTTGTATTTCCACATGAAATTTATCATATAAATCATTTAACTATATAGCATTATAAAGTTAATGATATGAAATAAATGACAATTCTGAATCAAGAATTTTAATTATATGAATTACTATTCTGATTTGTTTTTTTCATTAAATTAAATATCATTTCATTTTCCTTACCATTAAAAATCTCAATTACCTATTGATATATTTACCATGAGATAAATTCATTAGTTCTTTTTCACTTATATAATCGTCATTGGAATTTGATTCACAAGTGAATGTCCAACTGACAATATATGAATCATTGATTTACTTTTTATCCTTTTATGTTTCACTTCATATTTCTACATTGGAAACTCATGTCTCATATGGTCATTATTACCAAATTCATAACAACTAATAGTGGATTTACCATTCTGACCCTTTTTTATATTCATCATATATTTCTAGTTTTCCCCTCAATTTTCATAATTATTTTTCAATTGGATACCTTAAACACATTTATCAACATGACATAGATAATAACCCTTCTATGAGTTAGAAGATTTTGATGAATCACTAGATGAGTTGTTAAATAAATATTTATATTTAAAATATAATTCCATTATTTGTTAGATGATTCATGAAACATGTCCATTAATTAATGATCATATTATGATCAATTTCCATTCAAGTCATCTATGGAGTACTATGAAAACTATTTTCAATTATAAAGGTGTACATTCCTTAAATTTTGCTAATTTGGTAAGGCTCTAATTATACTTTGAATCAATACTTCATTCATCATAATGATTTTTAATGATAATTTTCAACATGTTGATCATCTCATTTACATAATAATCATCAAACATTCTAAATTCTAGAATATCAGCCACATAAATTCCAATCTTTGTTCTTGAAAAAATTTAGTTACTTGTTGAGTGACATTTAATGTCCTCCAATTTTCTTAAGAAGTTTTACATGTATAAATATGACTAAAACTATTTATAATTGATATGTAATGTTAATTCGTGTCAATTTAATTACACAAATATTGTTCAACATCATTTTCAGTTAAATTATAATGTTTTACTTTAGTTATTTAATATGGTCTATCAATGATATTCCTTTAACCCCAGCCTATATTTTTTAAAAAATAAAAACACATTATCATTTAAATAATACTAATCTCATCTATTTAAATGAGGTACTCTCAAAAGTTTCATGATTTCAATAGTATATGTTTCCATTATAGAAATAAATAATTCCTAATACATGATTAGGACGATGATAATATTTAAAATAAATATTAATATGAAATAAAAAATTTAATCTTTTTAAGAACAATAGAGAATAACTATAAATTCATTAAAGTAAATCCCATTGATAACACATTTCTGGTATCATGAAAATTATTTACAGTGCTAAAAAATCCTTAATTTTTGTAGATATATGATATTGACTTTTATGTGTGATGCACTAAGGTAAGATAGACTACTGGTTAGTGAATAGTCTTCTTATTGTTAATAGAGTCATCAATAAAAAATTATAAATTATGTGGTATAATGTTATTAAACAATAATTTTTAAAATAACAATAGTAAATGATTTTGAGTAGTGTAGGATAAAAAATATAGAGAATAACATAATGAATTTTTATTTTCCATTAGATATAAATTCACATACTCTTCTCTTCAAACACCAACATATTGAGTACAGAAACCACTATGAAAGAGAGAGATGGAGATAGTATTGAACTAATGTAAACCATACTCTTAGAAATATACATGGGGATGAATCCCAACCCGTTTCATTTTGAGAAGCATCCTAAATCCTATCAACATAAATAGTTTTGTGGGATAAGATTGAGACCAATGGATTCTTCATGGAGAATACCAAACAAATTTTTTCTTTTCATGGTTTGGAAAATTAATTGGGGATACATTTTTGAGGTATTATGACATGTTGTTTGTAATATAGTGTTGAAATCACCTCTTCTGGTCATAGAAGAACAAATATTGAAACTACTGAACAATTACTGATTTTCAAAAACAAATCTATTGAAAAAATAACTGATTTACCTCCTTGGACTGTATATTAATGATGAGGTCTAGGTATTCTATAAAATATACAATACATCTCTTCTTGTTAGGTTAAGTTATGGAAGAACTATTTATTTTCTAGTAGTCCTTCGAAAATTATGTAAACAACAGATCAATAGTGTAACATCTCAGAAATTCCATGAATTTGTATTTAAATATTATACGGAAATATTTTGTGATCAGACACTGATATGGTGTGTATTTTCATACCCTGGTGTGGCAGTAATGATTTTTTAAAAAATGTTATAATTTAATATCATGTGAAAACAATTTTCCTAAAAAATGTGATTATCTCTTAAATGGGTGCATAGAACTGAAATCTGAGGGTTATCTTGTGTTCAAAACAACATGGTTATCCTAGGTGGTTCCTAACATCAGGTGATGTGGTTTGACCAGTAATTTTATTTTTTTGACATATCTTTAATAAAATATTATTTTGAGGCAGAAACATGTTTTCTTTTTTTAGAGTTTGTCAAAAATCCAAAGTCATCACCATAACCCTTGAATTTATCTTATACATAGTATGTAAACCCTTTGGACAAACAGGAATGACATATCATGTGGATAATGGATTGTTGTGTCAGTAGAGTTATAGGATCTTCATGATAGGGATAATGCATTCATTCTTCATCATTAATCAATCCAAATTAGAGGTAGGAAATTTCATCGGTTTTTCAATTCTCTTCATTATTTAAATCAATTATGATTATGGGAAAAATGAATATTTTTATTTTTGATTGGTCGTTCTTATAGGATGGTTAGATTTGGAAAGTGTTAATGGTACTTTAGTTACCCTCTACATTCAACCCCCTATTGATAATGAATTAAATCAGACACAAAAAAAAGGCCATAGTTTATTCCTTAAATTTTTTTTTGAAGAATTATATTCCCCCGTTATAAGCGTTCATATTTGTAGGTCCCTCATGGTAATGGATCGAAATTTCAGGTTGCTCTGAAACCAAGTAGACAATCGGATAATAGTAAAATAACCCGCAGAGGACATGTCAGTGTTGATTTGGTCGCAACTGGGCCAGATTTATGACAACGTAATTTTCAAGGCATTAGAGGAGACTTGGTGGTCCATACAAGTGAACTCAGGAGCACTGACTGAAGAAAACTATGCTGGTACTGGCATGTTGTTTCTTCCCCATAAGGGTGTGGCATTAAATGGTGGGACTCGAGGCATGTGGTGACGTTGGAGTGCTATAGGTCAGCTGGCGGTGATGGCTTCATTCAGGGCAGTTGATGGTGAAGCCAGCCCATGGGGTGGTCGATGGTGACGAAGAGTCATGGGTAACTAGCAGGGATGGTGGGACAACGTGGGATGCAGGTTGACACTGGGAAATGATGGAGGCACATGGGTGGGGAGGACTATGTGGACTATGGAAACATGTAGTCTGGTTGAGCTGCATGGCAAGGTGGTCCTCGTCTGGTGCTCGACCCGGCATGTAGCGTGGGCCGGACCATGGGATCCAATCCACTCTAGGGGGTCCAGTGTTCTAGGATGGATCCAACAAGATGAAAATATAATAGGATGGGTCGATCCGTCTAGGTCAGGTTCCTATGCATGTTGGATCCGGTCTAGTGGGTCTGATCGAACTCAGACCATACTAGGTTCATAACTTTTCACTAAAAGGGAAATAAATTTTAAATCATGTGTCTATTTAATAGGCCATTTGTAGAGTTGTATCCTTTGAGAAGACACTGTACATTTTTGAGATACTCTAAGTGAGTTTTTGTGGATGTAGGAATGGTTCTTTTTTGGCTTGAGGTGTGAGTTCGCCCAGAATGAGAATCATGAATGCCGAATCCTATGGCTAGTTGTGTTCTCAAGACTACATGGCTTATCAAGACGACATGTATCATTGGGAAAAATATTCTAATCGGGAATATGTGTATTATCAAGACTAAGGGTCTCTTCGAGATTAATTGTCTAATTTGGGCTATGTGTCTTACCGGGACAATGTGTCCTCATGATTTTTGGTGTTTTGTGGATTACATCAGATAATCTTTTTTTTGTAATATAGACCTATAACTACTAGAGATAAATACATATATACTCTATAGAATATGCCATTTATTATTTTTGGAATACATCATTTATTTATTTGTGGAATACATCAAGTATTTGATCTTGGTATTCTTCGTGTATTTATTTTTTGTATTCTATTGTGGTTTTTCAATGTCCTAATGAATATTGATATACTTTCCCTTGTATGGGATTTTCCAACAAGTGTTGTTTCTGGTGCAGACGATCAATTCATTGAAGGTGTTCTAGGTGGACCAGGACTAGATAGTTCTTATAGATACTAGACAGTCGATATGTGTTCCAATGAAATCGTAAAAGAGTCACGTAAGTACAATTTAAGTTGGATTTTTCTAGAGATGTGTTTTAAGAAAATTGGTATTCAATTTCAATACACCTTTTTTGTTGGCCTTGTATTCTAAAGATATTTTAAAATTTATAATTTGATTCATAGTGGTGGGATTAGAGTAGTTACTACACGAGCCACTCGTATATGGCTTATAGCATACTGGTATCCAAGGGAATGTTAATTATACCTAAAGAACCAAGAGCCTAAGAGATAGTTTAGGGAAACCATTTTATTTGTTTTGAATCTAGATTCATGGATAATGAATCCATGTTGGTGAAACAGCTGACATATCCATAAACAAGGACTATAAATTTGTCTTCTCGAGTCGGTACATCAAAAACACAAGATGTAGGGAAAATAATTGTATATTATTCAAATAGGATTTTGGTGTTTTATCCTGTTGTTTTTAAAACATCTCACCAGGTAAACTATATTGACCACAATACATCTTGTTCTATTAATGATACATCCATACGGAAACCTACAAAGGATTCTATTATTGTGATAATGAGGATTATCCACCTTGTGGTGATGTGTCAGTATAGGGGCATGTATTGGAGGTTGAACCTCTGGGTGGTTTACATGAAATACCCTCACACATCAAGAATCAATTACATCTAGAAATACTGGTTGATGATGCATGGTGGCTAAGTGCATTTAATGTTCCCTAGAGGTAGTGATTACAAATATTTTGGGGAGAGATAAACTCCCTAGTAACTTAGGATGTGAAATAGGCCATAACACTTTTCTTCCTCCTTATGATGATTCCTCCCAACCAGATTGAAGTCCTAGATGTGAGTATTTATATGTTCTAATAAGTGTGATGGTGGAGCTCATGAGAAAACACATGACGAGATGACTCTCTCTCCGGAAGACATTGAACATCTCTTCAAATTTGATTAATTTGTGGTTACATTGTATTCAATTCATATACACGAGCTTCTATATCTATAATAGTGCCGACAGATAGTGGAAAATTACTCAATGAGAATTATTGATCTTTCTTACTACCACACATATATGGATGGATACCTGTTATTTAGTGCCCAGACCATCCAGTAGGGATTAAATTGGTATACCATAGATTTTGGGATATCACCTACCATTCTTACGTACGCGGGGGTACTTGAGTATGCTTAACTATTGGGGAGCTTTCTTGTAGGGTAGACACTGACAGTGCGAGCTACCACTAGGAACCAGGATTATGAGTCTTTCATAGTAGGTATCAGAAAATAGAAATAGGGACCTAATAGAGTTAGGTACTCTAGGGGATGATCCCATGACATTAGATTAGTGGGAAGGGATCCTATGGAAGAGATAGTCAGTAAAATGATAATTTCTACTATTCATGCAGCGGTTGGGGAATGCAGTCACAGGATTTCACCACCAATCGTACAGATAAGAAAGAGATTATTGAGGGGCCATAGATGTAGTAGAAGAGGGAAGATATAGGTAATACATCGGGCATCATACATGTTATAGGAGTAAGAGAAGATGAAGTAGGTGGGTAGATGTTTGACATACTAACACCACCACCACTAAGTGGTCCACGTCAGGCTCATGGAGCTATTGGATTGGGAAGAGGCCAAATTATGGAAATAGTTTCTTTTGAACTAGAGTCTCTAAGGATGATTATATGTATGATATATGTATTTTTCACATTAGGTATTTGTTTTTAATGTCACAGAGGCTAGTCATTCTTTTCATTCCATGACCATTTTTCGAGACTCAGAGAATCTGGAGGAATTATTGTCTCAACCCATTCATTTTGAGATTCTTATAGAAGGGGATTCAATTTTCACAAAATACATCTGATAGTGTTACCTTACTATTGAAGTTTAGAGGTTATGATGGGATATCTTGTTAGAGGCATTGCGGCATTATGATGTAATTTTCTATATGGACTAGTTATCTATAGTCCATTCTTAGAATGGCTGTTTCAGGCATAGAGGAAGGTGTGTCCATGGTGATGAGACCACGTATTCTTTTGTCGAGGTAAATTAATTACATATATCACTAGATTGACATACACAATGGATGGTGTAGTAGATCACACATAATGTTTTTAGTGTAACCGTCAGTGTATTGTATGAGAAGAGTCCCCAGTTTTCAATATTGGTGGAGGAGTATGTGGAAATATTTCTTGAGGATTTTCAAGGATTTCCAACTCTTATTGAGGAAGAATTATGCATTGTTCTATACATTGAGTCATCACTAATATCTGCTCCTCCATATGAGATTTCTCCCACAATGCTATTTCAGTTGAGGGTGATATCAGATGACCTACATGAGACCTAGTGTTTCATCATGGGATGTCCCAGTTTTGTATTCCATTAATGAAGACTGGAGCTTGAGGTTTTGTGTGGTATTTAATTTCTTAAAAAAGGTGATTTTGTAGAAAATATATCTGCAATTGTGGATTTATGACTTCTTCAACCAATTAAATGTGTCATAGTGGTTATCGAAGATAGACCTAATATCTAGAAGTAACCAACTATGAGTAATGGATGAGGATATATCAATAATGACTTTCAGGTTTTGGTACATCCATAATTAGCACATGGTGATTCTATTTGGTGTGAGGAACACCCCAACAATGTTCATGGGACACCTGAAAAAGACTTTCATTACTTACATAGACCATTTGGTGGTCGTCTTCAATGATGAAATCTGAGTGTATTCAAGGACCAATGTGGAACATGTGATACACATAATGATGGTCCTATAAACACTCCAAGAGCACAACATTTACAATAAGTTCATGGAGATTCATTTCTGGATAAAAGAGGTCCACTTATTAGGGAAAAACATTTTTGAGGTTGGAGTTTTAGTTTATACAGTGATGATTTGGGCAGTGCTTTCTTAGAAGACAGCTAAGAGTGTTATCGAGATGAGATGTTAACATGGTTTCTCTAGGTACAAGAAGATGATTTTACACAAAATATCTACAATATCATAACCTTGGACAACTATGACATTATATGGGAAGAATTACGAGTGTATAGAGAAGTTCTATGAGTATTTTTAGTAGTTGAGGCAGTGTTTAATGAATTCTCTCAACTTGATATTTCCAAAAGAGGTCATAGATTAAATTGTATTCTGTGATTCGTCAGGAACTAAGATTGGATGTGTCCTGATGCAGTGAAAAGCTATGATTTCCTATGGTTCATGATAGTTCAGACCACACGAGAAGAACTGTGTGACCCATGATATTTAGTTAGAAGTGGTAATCCTCACTCTAAAGATACGGCGACACTGCCTAATGGGAGAGCTTGTATCTTATATTATGTACACATGATTATCATGACTATCTTCTATCTAAAGGATCTAGACATGAGATATAAGTGATGAATAGAGTTCCTAAAGGAGTATAACATTGATATTTTCCAGATTCCTGAGAAAGGGAACATGATGAAAGATGCTACTAGTAGGAGAACTATTTCATAGTTGCTGAATAAAGAAACCTAGTAATCAGCATCATTGTAGATATACAATGTGGTAGGGGATGGGGAAGCATACCTCCAATTGATCGATGTCACCCTTCTACTCTTATATAGAGTCAGTGAGGCACAACTCAGAGATATATATTTTGATGCTTTACATGGTCATATGACAACAGGGATTTCCCCAAATGGATATTAGAATAGTGGGAAGAATTTCATTCATTCCAGAGGACGCACAGTGGTACCAGTGGCCTTACATGAGATATATAAGGAGTTCTATACCCACCCATTGGTGATAAATCTTGTTGTGTTGAAGATATAACCTGACTTGAGATGTCATTTATAGTGGTTGAGAATTTGGAAGGTTGATTCATTGTTCGTCACATGATGCCTCACTTGTCATCACATGATGGCTGACCATAAGGTTTCAGCAAGTTTAACTCAACCACATCATGTGCACGCGTGGAAGTGGGATTAGATATCGATGGACATATTAATGGGGTTAGCATGAAATTTTGGGGTTCTTGACACCATATGGTTGATAATTGACTAAATCCCTTTGTAATCCCAGTTCCTTTCAATTCAATAAGAGAATTCAATAGAGATCATGGGATGCTCCTCTGTGTGGAATATAGTCGAGTCCATGGATTTCCATTGTTGATTGTCTCAGATCATGCTTCCCACATTACATATCAGTTATTGAAGGGATTTCATTAATTTATTGGGATTCACCTATGCTTGAGAACAAAATTTCACCCACAGATGGATTCCCAGACAGAGTGGATCATACATGATCTAGAGGACAAGCTACATGACTGGATCCTAGATTTTTTGATGCAGTTGGTAGGATCACATACATATTGTGATGTTTGTGGAAAACAATAGCTACCACTCCACCATTGGTAGGGAACCATTCCTAGCCTTGTTTAGAAATCCATGTAGGTCGGCACATTCTATACATTCACAGAAGAGTCAGCAACCATCGGCCCAGTGTTGGTATAGGTGACTACATAGATAGTGAAGGTCATCCAGGAGTGTATGAAGAATATAAAGATACATAACATTTATTATGATGACAGGTGACAATTTCCATTGGAGTTTGAGGAGGGGGACCATGTGTTACTCTAGGTATGTCCTCGATAGAGGATAAAAATATTTGGTTAGGGAGGCAAAAAAAATCTATTATACTATAGTCCTTTCCATAAACAATGTAGATTTGGCATGGTGGCGTACCACTTATCTATACCTCCACAATTACAGTGGGTGAACAATGGCTTCAAAATTTCACAACATAGAAGATATATTCATGATCTATCACACATAATTTAACAGGGAGAGATAATCATTGATGATGATTGACTTTTGTAGAGTACCTATTTGAAATTGACGATCAACATCAAAGGATCCTTCATGGGAGATCATTCCACCAATTTATGTTTGGTGGTAGAACATGAATATCTAGGAGAGAAAATGGGAGTGGGAGGCATAGATTCATGCTAAATACCCCTATTTGTTTGTATATATTTTTTTGTCATTTAGAGTCATAAATAAATATGGTGGGGATAATGTAACATCTCACAATTTCCATGTTATTTTTTTAAATTTTATTTGGAATAATTTTGAGATCAGTATTTGAGAGTGAATTCTATTCGGAGGCCTAGTGTTCTTATAATGAATGATTGAAAAATGCTAAACATTAAATAGAACAGGAGGGTTGTTTCCCTTAAAAAGTGTAATGTATATCATACATGTTAATGGATCGAAAATCATAGGGCGTTGTTGCATTCGGACTAATGTCATTACTTGAGGTAGGGACATTCATCGGTTGACACGTGTTAGCAGTGAATGTTAGCTTTTAGAAATATCAAAAATTAAATATATATTTAAAACATTTTATTTCGACAATTAAAATATTTTTACTTTTTTATTGTTTTTCAGGAATCCATGGTCTTCCCAATAAGATTTGAATTCTACTGGGATGTTTCAGGGAATCATTCTAAAAAAATGGGGAAGGCAGATCGATCATATCTCACATCATTTTTCTAACATAGTTGGATGCTCTAATAAATGTATAAAACTCACTCGTTCTTAAAGGATGATCAATCCAATATTGGTGTAGGGTGTTTTTTCTCATAGTTATTTCATTTTATTTATAGATTTAATGATGAACACTGGCCAATCAATGATAATGTTGATATGCAGTTCGATCATTCTTGCAGGATGGTTTGTATTGTGAATTGTTAATCAGGGTTTCGTTATAATCTCCGTTTATCAATCTAATGATAAAAAATCATGTCTGATGTGATAAAATGAGGATTGTTCCTCATATTTTCTAGGTCCATTTCTTTTCCTCATTATTGGAATTCTTCATCGTTGGACCGTTGTGGTCAAAACTCGACTTCTCAGGGGGCACATAACTAGATCTGACCCCCAGAAAAAAGGAAAATCGACTATTGAAGCCACATCTGAGTAGATATGGATGCAAGAGGCCAGATCTATGACTGTGAAACATTCATGGAATCTGTGGATCAATAGTGGTCCATATAAGGGACCAAGATAGTGCCATCGTTGATAAACGGTCCTCGGAGTGGCCCATAGTGGCAACAACGTATGGGTCTGGAGAGAGTTGACTGACGGTGGGGTGGATGGAAATAAAAGAGGGCCACAAGGAGACTTGTGGTGATGGAGGGGCGTGTGGTGGTTGGCAGAAATGGTATGTTGTAGGTATGTTTGTGGTGAAGGTGGGTCTAAGGGTGTTTGGCAGTTATGGAAGGACGATGTGGCATGTGGGGCGGTACAGGGATGAGTGTGAGGCATGCACCCAGAGAAGACAGTGTGAACGAATGCAACATGGGGTCAAGGCAGACCACATGGCCAGGTGGGACATGGTCGGGGAATTCCAGGTCTAGAGCACAAACTAGCCTGTAGTGCACACTAGACCACTAGAGCTTTAATTCTAATAGCAGCCTAGTTGGATATGGTCTAATAGACCAAGTGGGATAATACTAGTGGTAAATCTTAGTTTGGTCCGGACATGACCGTGTCAGGATGGTCGAACTCGGTCTGATCATCCAGACATGGTCTGACAGTTCGGATTGTCCAAAGACCAGACACAGGTCAGACAATTTCTCTAAAATGACCATTACATTCAATTAAATTTTCTGTTTAACAGGTCGTTTTTGGTGTTGGGACCCTTGCGATGATAAAAAACTATTGAGATAATCTAATAAATTTTTTAGAAGATGTTGGAATGATATAATATTGTATTCAGGGGTCAGTTCTCTAGAAATAATAATAATGTGACCAAAATCCAACAGTTTTCTATGACCTTGAGACAATAATACTTATCTAGACTACACGACTCATCAGAGATGAGTTTCTCACCATGAATGTGCACCTCATCGACACTGAATGTATCATATATAAATATTTTCTCATTTATAATGAGTGACACCCCAAGATTACATGTCTTATAGAGACTATTTGTCATATCTATATTGGATTATTTTTGTATTTTGTGAGATAATCTTGTTTTGAATACAATAGACCCTTAAATGTGTGATCTGACTATGTATCTTATTTGTGGAATTATTTTTGTATTTATTTGTGGGATTCATCATGTATTTATTAGTTATATACTTCATGTATTTCTTCATGTTATACTCCATGTATTTCATTGTGTTGTTCCTTTTTGGTTTCCGGTTGTACTAATGAGTGTTGCTTTACTCACACCCAAATGGGATTTCCCCTCACTTGTATTGTCTCTTGAATATTATAGATTCATTGATTGATTCCAAGGTGGACCAAGACCAGGTGGTTCTTAGAGAGAGTGAAAAGTATATGTGTACTCCTATGACTTCATGTAACTATTCAATACCTATCCTTCAGGTAGGTTTTTCTAAGGATGAGTTTTAGGAACATTGTATTAACGTTCCAGAATCAATTTTTGGAGAGATTATATTTTTGACCATTATTACATTTAATCATTTTTGTATTCGAGGAAGGATTGTTTTAATCACAGGAAGGGACCTTCTGGTATGGGTCGTGACAAATAGATAACTTGAACGTCGTAATAGTGTCAATGTATGTAATAGTTTTTTTGAATATATTCAGTTTTCCATGAATCCATGAGTCCATTTAATTAAATATTTTAAAAGTAATAAAATAATACCCAAATTGGAAAAGTAATTCAAATAAAAATAATAAAATTATTTAGAAGAGAAAAAATTATAAATATGAATAATCATCTAGATAATTATTGGAATTTAAAAGTCGATGATGAATTCAAAACTAGTCGAATTTCCAAATAACTATTTGAAATATTCTCTATATTAATATATCAAAAAACATTCATAAATATAATATGATAATGTTAGTGTCTAAATTTAAATTTAAAAAGACATTTTAATATCATGATTTATTTAATAATTAAAAGCTACAATCATGATGTATTAATTAATCAATAATAAGATTGAATCAAATCAATGAAAAAATAATTAATCAAAAAATATTAACAATATAATTCAATTAGAAATATTATAAATCAACATATTTTAAATATGTGTTGTAAGTGTACACATGAAAATAATAATAAAATAATCCATATAAAAAATTGTTTAAATAATGTGAAAATATGTGTATGTATTAAAACTAATTCAATTACTGTTTATGCATATTTGTAAATAAATCATTGATTAAAATTATCTATGTAAAACATTAACAATTAATACAGTAAATATCATAAGCATATTACTTCTAAATTAATATTTCTTTTATAAATGCATAAAATATAAAAAAAATATTAACATGCATTCAATACAATTAAAAATATTTTTCAAAAATTTCACATATTATTCAATTAACCTGGAATAACTAAATTTAATAATTTCTTCACTAATTAATATTATCAACAAATGTTACATTTTTTACTTTGAATAATTAAAAAAACAATTAAAATACCATTAAAACATGTTTAAATAATATCAAAATTATTCAAAAATATTAACCTTGAATTATATATAATTTTGGAACAAATATAATAATAAAAATAATTATTATAATATTAAAATATTTAAAATATAGATATATACCGAACACATAAGAGGAAAAATATTTTCGAATGATAATCTATTTTTATAAATGATGGTATCTTACTGGTGGTTACAATAATTTCAACTGATTATACATTACATATTAATATTCAAGTAGCGTAATTTTGTTTATAGAAGTAGGAAAGTTTGAAGACATATCCGAGAAAGAAATACTAAATTTCAGTTTAAAAAAAATTACTCAATGGTAGAAATATTTAATTAGAAAAAACAACATCACATGATATTTATAATACAAAATAATATAAATAGGAAAAATTAATGTATTTACATGAATATTATTGTGGTATCGTCCAATCAAATAAATAATATAAAGAATCATACTTATATATGAATTTATATCATCAAAAACATTAATAAACATAGAATAGATAATTCAAGAAAATTTATAAAAATTTATATAAAAAGGTGAGATTGTTAAAACATATTTTCACATAAAATAATAACAATGAGATTATTATAACTGATGTTATAATAAAAGTAAAATTATCCTATTAAAATATGTTTTCATATAAAAATTACAAGTTGTTTTTTACCAATCCAAAGTATAATATATTATCATGTGATGACATTAGACCTGTATGTTGGGAAATTTCAATAAATAAATATTTTATATAATAAAAAATGTTTTAATTAAATCAATAAAAAAGAAAATAAATGTAATGAATGTGAAAAAACAATCTACCCCATTTTTAATTATAAAAATGATCATCCAAAATAAAAAACATTCTCATAACAAGTACATAAATAATAAAAAATATATATATTTATATATAGTTAAATATTATTAGAATGTTTAATTATCCCATGTTTATCATTATGCATAAATTATTAAATAGTAATTTAAGTCGAATTTTATTATTTTAGAAACAAAAAATCCTTATAAAAACATTCCATATGACAAATATATAACAGATATGCAAGAAATAATAAACAAAAATATTTTAATCTCCATATTAATGGATAATAAAAAATTCAATAGATGATATTCCCTTCTATAGAATTGTTTGTCTCTGAAAAATAAAATGTAATAAATCACTATATATCACTATGAAAATAATCATTATATAGAGAGTAACTATATTTTTTTAATATAAGGAGGATGAGTGTAAGAGTATTCTATTAAATACTAAAAACCATTTATGGTATTTACAATCCACTCTCGTTTGTAATAAATAAAATTATTCTCATGAAAGAATATGAAATTTCTTATATGGAACATGAAAGAAGAAATTCTTATATTTGGAAATTCCTATAATACCATGTGATTTACCAAACATTCTATAATATTATTTAGCATAATATCCATTAATAAAACATATGAATAATGTGACTTTTGAAAACCTCATTAAAGAACTCATGAAAAAAGTATTCAGTTAATATAAGTAATAATATGAATATAACTAAAACTAGATTTATCTAATTTTTTCGTCATATATAACATATGACCATATTATTAATTTTGATGAACAAGGTTTGAAGAAGTATATTTTATAATCACAATTTCCATTTTAGATAAATATTTTTCAAGTTGAAGAAATCTCTATATCATCACAAACATTATCTTTTCTAGATGAAAGAGACATTATAATAAATGATTTTCTTTTTCAGGTTTAGAAATATTAGATTCATAATATAGTTTTCATCTTTTATTTATTATAATCAAAAATATAATATTTCTACATTTCATTTTCCAAAAATAAGATTAATATTTTTTCGAGAATATTAGATATGATCGAGAATAATAATATACTAGTTTTTTAAATTCTATTCAATTAAAACATAAAATTCATCACATAAATCAATTCATTTTTAAACATTGAAATTTTCAATATCATAATAATGATTGTATTCAGAATAATAATCATAATTCAATTAATTATTAAGTATTTTTATAATCTCTCCTAAACAAAAACCTGAAGGCTTTACAAAACTATCCAAAGGATATATTATGTGATGTCATTTTTCAATCATAGAACGGATTCTTGCCTCATTTTTACATATAGATTCATCATGAGATTATGAATGTTCAATATAGCTCCAAATATCAAGTAATCTTTTTGGTGTTCATTTTTGTGGTTTTTATCATTCACGTCATGTTTATACATTTTATATTATTGTTTGATGTTTATAGGATTCCTTCATTCATAAAAAATAATAGAGGATTTAGGGTTATTACATTTTATTTTTAAATAATTCCTATATCTCTTTCGTTTTCCATCCTTTTGAGGTACTATTATTTATCATATTTACCTCTTCAATCCATGTTGAAACATGACATTGTTAATCATAATTCAATATGATTGAAATTTTTTGAGGAATCCCATGATGAGTTAACAAGTGAATATTTATATATATTATGAATTCTTTTCCTTTTTTAGATAAGTGAAGCTATTTTTTCTTCAATTTCTGCTCATAAAGTAATAGAGAACTAATTATATCATCTAAATATTATTAAAAATAATTACTTTAATTAGTGGTTACACACTTTTAATTACAATTTTTTGGTACGGATTGAGGTATCAATTTTCTCATTGTTTCATTCATTATGGTTTCACCAAATGTCGTCATTTTTATAATAATTAGTTTGAATTTATAGAACAAATCATTCAAAACGTTGTGGTCATTCATTTGAAATTCTGGTAATTTATCATTATGAATTCCATGATTTGTTCAATGAAATTGGTTTTTTCCATGTTGAGATAATTTAAATGACTTTCAAAATATCCTTAGAGTTTTTTAAGAGTAAATATAACTATAAACACTTTTAATAAGAGAGATGTAATGATATGTTATGGATTCATGATTCAATACTTATTTTGAATCATCCTTTCAAATTAACGTTTCATGTTTGACATCAGGTATTTTAAGAGTTCTATCTTTGATATTCAAATAATACATATCTTTTGTTTTATGAAAAATAAACTTCATTCCATCATTGCAATATCCATAATAACTTCCAATGAAATGAGGGGGTCTTAATGCAGTCAAAAATACAATTTCATGTGTTTCCATTAATAAAAAATACATTTCATCATTCTTATTAAGGATTATTATATAGGCCATATAATAGAAATATATAATAAAAGGTAATTTTTTAGGGGAAATAAAGAATTATTTTATAGGGTTACTCTTGGATACCATGTTTTTTTTATCAGTGGGAAGATGAAATATCAAAACTATTGATAGCAATGGTTAGTATGTGATGCCCATTTTCTGTTTGATATGAAAATAAATGATGGTACATATTTGGGAGGATAAAATTCCCTTAATTAAATAATCATATATATTAATAATAAATTCATAATTTACTGGTTTGAAATAAATAATCAATATTTCATAAAGAATATGATTTTATGATGTGTGATGTGTGTTAAGTAAAATATGGAAAATATCATGAGGAAATTTTATAATAGGTCATATCGTAATGATCCTACGATATTATTCATACCAAAATTGATGCTGTATAACCCCCACTATGAAAGAAATATATATATAGTGAAATACTTTTACATGAGAACATTCTAAACCCAAAATTTTTAATTTAGGACGAATACTAACCATGATATTTGAAATGAGTTACCCCAATCTTAGAAACACAAATCATTTTAGGGAGAAGATAAAACACACAAGAATTCTACAAGGAGGGCTACCAACCAAAGTGATCAATTTTTATTTGTTAGGATAATAAGGGAATACATTTTGATATAATTATAACCAGTTGTGTGAAATAAATAAGTGTATTCAACTATACCTATTCCAGAATGAATAAACAAAATAGCTATAGAAATGCAGTTCAACATTGGGATGAATTTTGTGGATGAAATAGTTGATTAAGACCCTATAAATGTACATTAATGATGATCTCCAGGTGATTCGGAATACGTACAATACATATCTTTATAGTGGATTATGTTAAATAATAATTTTTCCTTCCATGATAGTTCATAAAAAATTATGTAATCAACTAACAATCAGATAATTGCAATATCACTTGAGTATTAATGTAGGAAATTTACAATTTTTTCTGAACTATTATCTCATATCCTGTCATTCTTTATTACTTTAAATAGAATTTGTAAAATCTGACAATCCAATACTCATCTAGGTAATGAAATGCATATTCATATTTCAAAATTATTCTGAGGAGATAATATTATCATCTAGAATAATGTTAAATATAATTTTTTTGAATTCAAAAGTTAATGACCAATTCTATTAAACTATAATTACATATTATATATTTCAACTATTCTTTCTAATAATAAGTAAGAAAAATTCATAAATACCTTAACATAAATTGCGTATTCAAATTCAAACATTAGAAGTCTTTCTTATTATATATTGCACATCATAATGAAAATATTAAATTATTTTCCAATAAATACACTAATATAGGTTGGAATAAGTGTGAAAACAAATTATATATTAATTTATAAACCAATAACATAATAAATAAATGAAATATATATGTAATTTAAATATTAGAAATATGACTTGGATGTGTACACCTGAATAAATAAAAAATTAATAATTTTTTTAAATTTTTTTAATATTAATCAAAAAAATAGAGTGTAATTAAAAATAATTTCTTGCGAAATATTCATAAGATAAAAAAAGTAAACAATTCAAATTATCTATACCAAAAAGGGTCAATTAATACCATAATAATTGTAAACAGATTAACTATCATTCAAAGTCATCAAAGTATATGAATAAAATATAATAAATTAAACAATTTAATTTAATACACACAAAACGGTTTGAAAATTTTGAGTCATATAAATAAATAAAAAATAAAAAATATAAATCATTTATTTAATCACTAAAAATGGGTTTTAATAAATGATGTATTTTTTCTACCAACAATGAAAAAGGTATTCAAAAATACCGATTAATGTATTTCTAAATTACATAAATATTATTCTCATGGACTAAACATGGTTAATATATAATATCATAATAATTAAAATAACTAAAATATTATTATAAACATTAATTATTTTAAATATTAAAATATTCCAACAATATAGATTCAATAAAATTTTAGAATGCTTGAATGTTTTTACAAATGATAGTATCATAATGGTGGATACAAAATTTCCAAATTTTTATAGAATTAAAATTGATCAGGAGATTTTAGATTTTTGGGCTGTTGTATACATTAGAAACTGAGTATAGAAATAATAATTTAATGGAAAAAAAATTAAATAATTATCTAATTTTATCATGATTTATGTGCCTACATAAACATCTAATTGTTTTCCCATATAAGAACAATAATTAAAAGAATAAAAAAATAGGTAAATGAAATTTTTTTTATATATTTATTCTATTTGAATAATTTCATTAAAATGACATATATATCTTGTGAGATCAGATTAAACAATGAAAACACAATTTATAAAAGTTCATGAAAATGAGGAAATTAAATTTGAATTTTATTTATTTCTAATGGAATATATAATAAATTCTCATTATTTAATATAGATTAATTAAATTTATTGAAACCTTATATATTTTCAATGCTATAAAGGAAATTTGATTCATATATATATCAAAACATATTAAATTAAAATATAAATTATTTCGAATTGTTGAATGTCAAGAATTTTATATTTTTTTATTTAACTACGAGAAATTTTTATATTATAAATATTTAACTATCAATGTCATATTTTAACTAATGAAATGTATAAAAATATATTTTATATATAATAGAATATATTTTTAAATAATATGTGCAATATTACTCATTTTATAATAGAATAACTATAGGATGATTAATAACACAATATACTAAAAATTTTGGTTGGAACATAAATAATGGAATATTTTCATGGAAAAATGTGAAGATTATATATGTATATTTATAAATTTAAATAGATTAATAATTGTTATATAAATTTAATATAATTTACATGAATCTTGTACTATTAAAAATTAATCTCTACAACTCACAATATAATTACAATATTGTGATAAAAAAATATAGATTTTCAATTTAGTTAATAATATTTTTTGTAATATTCATGGACATAAAAAATTAATATAATGATGATATTAAATATTCATTTATTTAATTCTTTTGATATTAATAATTTAAAAAGGAAATTTTATTTAATATAATCAAATAAAAATTAACACAATCCAAGAACAAAATACAAGATAATAACATGTACAAATACAACCTCTTGACTATACCCATATCATTCTTCACTTACTTTATAAAACCATCTGAGGAAACTCATTTTAAACAACCTATATTCAACTAAATTAAAAATTATTATCTTAGACATCAAATCAATTAAAAAATAGATCTGAACATTTATTTTGAGGCACATTGTGACAATTTAGAGCACTCACCAAAGACCGTACCTGACATATGGTAACATCACTTAGCCAAACCATTATTGTATCACCTTACCCTAGAACAAGTACTGAAAAATATATTATCACAAAACCGTTTTTTGATTATCATATCATACTAGGCCACACATTCCTTTTAAAAACCCTTGATACCTAGTCTCTTGAAAATTTCATTCAGGGTCCATCAGTGGGTCAACTATCTCATCTCAATTGGATCATTATCAATATATTCCTTATAATTTAATGCCATTATATATTTCCTCTAAATTAACTACAAATCCTTCATTCAAAATCACTTATTAAAAATATCATTCATTTTTTCAAACATATCCACTGAATGATTAAGAGTTTAAATTTTATCATGCACAGCCAATAAGTAACATTCCTATCTCTCTGAACAGAGTGGTTCTAAACACATGTTTTATCCATTCCAAATAAATAATCATTCTCCCACGATTCATAAATTAATAATTTCATTTTTGAAATTATAAAAAATTGATATTTATTAAAACTGAATGTATTAGCATTGAATTTTTAAAAAAAACATGTACCTTTCTGTGACATGAATATTTGAACCACCACTGACGTCAAGGAATTATTTTCAAAATTAATGTATTTACTATAAAACTACTAGTCCATAGGGCTAGGTAAGAGAATGTTCCTTCCAATCCAAGAATTTCTCAACACATATTCATTCTATCTGATTCCCCAAAATCTACATGTATCACTAGGATTATATAAAAAACCTAGAGAAATATCAATGTATTTTTGTATAAATGATCATAGAAATATGATCATTCTACATAATGATAATTTAAACCATTTTCAAAAAATTCTTGTTCCATTAATTTGATTAAACAAAACATCACATACCGATAAGAGTTGAACTAAAAATAATGGTCATTTTTCTCTCCCAGAGGCCATACCGATTTAGTCTACAAATAGGGCCACTAGGCCTGTTCACAAATCCATAAGTTGTATCTCCAAAAAACCAAATACCACTTATGGGAAACTATTACAAATAATATAATATTATTATAAACCATATATTGGGGAGGTTAAACAATAGTATGTAAATAAATCATAACAAATTCAAGGTAATAGCCTACAAATAACGGTGTGATGGAAATACCTTCCTAATATATGCATACTAATGCTTAATCATCCCGATGAATCCATATAAATGATTTATCCATTTAGTGTCAAAATATCCAGAAGAAAAGATGAATTATGACACTAACAAGTTATCTGAATATGGTAGTATACCCTTGAGGCACATCTACTACATAACCACTGAACAACCTAGGGATTCCTTTCTGGTGATAAAGAGCCCAATCTAACTCAACAGTGAAGGAGTTAAACATATATTTTATGGGAAAATGACTCAAATTAAACCATATTAATATCTAAAATGTGTAAAAACAATGTTCTTACTCATCAATTAAACATAATTGGTTTCATTATAAACTAGATTATTGCCCAAAAGTTCACAAGGCTCAATCGCCTTCCCATAATTTAAATGGAAAGTATTGAATTCATCATTAGAAAATGGGAACTTATCATATTTTCATCCATGTATACTATCACTAAAATATTGGAACTAACCCCTAATTGTGGGATAATCATGATCAACCCAATTAAAAATATTTTTTGATCCATTTTGAAATTTGACGTTTTTCATAAGCATTAAAAAGGCTCCAAAAATTCAATTTAAAGAAAAAATGATTGAGGAAACTATAACTGGAAATATATTTAACTAATAAATATTAAAATTCATGTAAAATTATATCATTAAATTATTTTTGTTTAACTTTTATATTTTGAAATGTTCTCAAAAAAATGGATCACTTAAATAAATTTCAGGATCTAATCTATAAGGGAAATTACTATTTTGTTTGGTATAGTGTAATATGTTTCTATGGTTTACAAAAAATGATTAATTTTATCAAATACATATCCAGTTATGTGGGTATCCCTTCAATTTACATTAATTATAAATAATTTTAATTTTCCAAAATAAATTAAATTGCATTAAATTGAATAATTTCATTCAGGATAATTACATAACCATTTTAAAACAATCACATTTCATTAATTAATTCCAAACAGAGTAAATATAAATCCAACATAATGGTTTTATAAAAAAACCATTTAGGTGGAGGAAGATATTTTATTTAACCAACCTTATAAAATTCAATGAATAATAAATCAATCACATAACCATATAATATGTGTAGACAATGCTACAATCACATTGTCATGTTATAGACTAAATTATTCAAATTAATCATACAATTTAAATATATATATTTATGAATGATAATTAATCAATAAATGTAACAACCCATGTAAATAAAGAATACAAAATTTTCATATTTATTAATATTTGTGAATAAAATGATAATATTACTTTAATGGGAATGTTATGTTCGATGACATACCCAATATGCAACAACGCGTTTCTTTGAAATCTTTCTTTGCACACTGATAATATTATTTTAAATGGTAGTTAAATTATAGTCGTTGTAATGGTGGGCATAAATATAACTAACTACAACATGATTATATATTTGTGTTAAATATTTCAACAATTACCCAAATAATGATAGAGGCTTAAAATTCAAATGAATCCAATTGTAAGAATAAATATTCTAATATTTTTTAAAAGGTCGATTAACTGCCTTTTGATGGAAAACCCATTTTAAAACTACTTTTTGTAAATTTTATATGACATATTTGACAACAATAAAAAAATTCTTATGAATTGGGACATCAAAATGTTCTTTGTTTAATTTGTTTTATTTTTTCAATAATGTTCAATTTTAATGAATAGTGAATATTGATGTATTTTAATTCAAAACCTCATTTAATATAATTTATTTTTATAGTTAGTTTCTCTTTTTAAAACGTTTTAAAATTTAATTATAATATATTTTTAATATTTAATTCAATGGTGGTCATTGGAATTAATTTTACTTTGAAATAGGACATAAATAAGTGTCAATCATTTGAGAGATAATGTTTCTTAAAAACACGATATTTGTTTTTACAGTAGGAATTAATTATAAAATTATTTATGTAACTTCTATGTTATGAATTTTTTAAAATTGAAATCATTTTTGAATTTGGAATATCAAATATACTTGGGATAATTTTTTGGTATTTTTCTGACAAATGTTAATTTTTGATGAATAATGATAAATACTGCATTTTATTTCAAAACTGCCTTTTCATATCATTTAGTTATATAGTTAGATTGTCCTTTTAATTGTTTTAAAAGTGCAAATGAATTATAATTTTATAAGTTAATATATTTTTTTTCATCACAAGTAATTTCACTTTTCAATTGAAGGTAAAAACAAGTAAATGTTTTGATAAATTTTAATTCTTAAAAAACCGTCTTTGGTTTTGACAATAGGAATTGTTTTTAAATTAATTACATCAATATATGTGATTAAAAATTGGTAAATTGGATTCCATATTTGGAATCCGAAGGTCCAAATTATGTAATTAAGACTCTTGTTTTGGTATGTTATGAATAGTAACAACGACAATTAACATTAATTATCATGAATAATTAGTAACTGGGTAGTTAAGGGTAATAAAATAATATCATAATAATATAAAATTACCCCAAAATGTGATAATATCCCCTTTTTTGAGTCATTCCTAAACATAAGAGGATTTTTTACCAAATGTGAGGGCCCATGGAGTCACATGGGTGTGATAGTGGCATTTTTTACATTGTTTTTAAAAAGAGAAATATAACAAATGTTTGTATATCCTAATTAAAAAAAATTAATATTTTTTACATAAATGTAATATTATCCTATAAATAGTAATTGAAAATATAAAAATATTTCCTACATCATGGTATTTTTTTATAATTTTTGGACCTTAAATAAATTAATTTATTTATGACACCATTATGATGCAGTGATTACCTCATTAATTAACGATTTAACAAATATGAAAAGATAAGGTAAAATATAAGACATACACTTGTAGAAAAACTATTATATGGTTGGATTTCGAGCCCTTATCACATTATCCTCAAATTATAACATTTTGGGACCCTTAATATCTGAAAACAATTTTATAATAAAGTAACATTTCAAAACGTTCCAAAAGTGAGCCTCCTCCCTCTTATAAAAGGCCCCCAAATCTACCCCTTTACCCACACCTCTCAAGACCTTGGGTCGTCTAAAATATTCTCATATTATCTCTCTACATCCCTCTATTACTCCTAGAATCCTCACATTGCGAAGAATTCTTTCAAAGAAAGGCTTTGGCTCAAATCAAAAAGAGATACCTGATTTAGAGGTAATGTCTTCTCTTGAGTTTCTTTCTTTTATTTTCCTACTTAACTCACCACTATCATCTTATTTTTTGATCCCATAAAAAAAATTATCCTCAATATACTAGGATGTTTTTATTATAATGATTCTACCTAAAATCACAGACACCTCTGTATAATGGTTGAAGAACTTACTATTTTTGTGGGTGGAAAATTACTGCCTCACGAAATGATGATTGTTCAATCTTCTTTTAACACCTTTAATGGATTACATTATGATGGATCTATATTTATATATGATATAAATTATATTAATTTATTTTATATGCATCTTTATTTTATATTTAAAACACACCTTTATGCTTTTCATGTTGTTTAAATGCGATAATATCATATGCGGAAGTGTGGACTACCGCCCCCTCAAGTGATGTGACTCATTCATGCCAAAAATGGGATTTATAAAGAATGTATTTAGTGAACTTATTTTATATATATAAAATATATATTATACTAGTATTATAAAATATCTATGTCTAATTTAGTTTTAAAGTCCATTAATATGACACAAAATTAAAGTTGTGTTCATTGTACGTACGACTTACTGTCTCCATGAACGGTATATTTCAGTTCATATCTCCAAAAAATTTGGAAAATTATTAAATGCATATATTCTGGAAATACATGATATTTAAATCATGAAAACCATTCTGGAGATGATTTATTTATAACTACAAGGGCAATTATTTTCAATCAAGTTCATTTTTGACTCATGTATCGAACATCGACAAAATGTAGGATATGAACTCACATAATTAACTAATTATTATAACCAGATAACATGTGATATTAATTGAATAATAAAAATTAAATTATGTCCTTAATTAATTTCAAATTGAACTGCATTTATTATTCTGGAATATAATGAATGAACAAGAATAAGACGGGGTTGAGGTATGGGTATTTCTAATCTCACTTTTAATTCGGTGAGATTTCAATTGTTCGCCAATTATTTATTGAAAGTGGTGTATTCTGTACTAGAAAGTCATATATATTATCATGATTCTATTTATATTCATGGTATTATGTGATTCATTTGTTGTTTATTAACTTTTGGTCATACGACTCGATTGATTACTATGAAGAAAATGGTTTTTATCTCACTTTGTTCCCGTGAGATTCATGCTACATTAGCCACTATTTCTATTTGTGTGGTGTATGTAATTCCCATGATTGTATAATTTGTGTAATATAAATTAATTTATGGGTATTTTCATCTTCATTGTATGACCCTTCTTTCAGGGGGTGTATGTTTCGAATGTAACCCAAATCGGTAAGGGAACATTTCACCCTCCTCTTTTTAAAAGACTTATTTTTTTAGTTCTTTTAATTTACATCATCTTATGTTGGGATATGTTCTTATACATCCTTATTTCTATAAATTTTTTTCCAAGTGATGGGATACCCTTTTTAACTCTCATCAACTCATTTTCCGAATTTTAAAGTGACAACGTTAGGCTGTCGAATTTCTGTAAGGGAACTTCTTAACCCAATTTCAATTCATTGGGTTAAACCTCTATATCGTAATTATGTCATGATATGAGTATGTGTGGATGAATTATGATTGTTTCACAATTAATATACACATATATTTACTCTATTCATATTTGTCACACATAATTATATAATTGATTTATCATTAATCTATGGATATCATCTTTGTACGGGACATCGTCTCAATCTCCTTTCATTGAGGAATATTTTGATTTCTACATGAGATTATTTTATATGGTGTATAAAAGCCTTTTGAATATTAATTTAATTCAAATGGAATATTTTTACATGAAGCGTCTTACTAAATAACAAAATGAATGTTTTTGTCTTACATATACTGCGACAACGAAATTTCCACCACCATGACCATTATTTGAGTTTCGGCATCCTCTTCAGGGCATAACTTTTTTTAAATGAAAAATAAATACCTTGTTTTACTTTTCTTTTATTTTGGTATTAAAAATGGTTTTGATAATGTTTTCATTATATCAATGTGGTGTATTGATATCTTAACACTTAAATGTGGAAATTTTATTTTTCCTTTATGCATGTTTTATGTGATATTATTATTTTATGGTTCTTGGGCATTGTTTATAAAGTTGGTTGGTTCAATGATAAACTAAGGGCGGGTGAGCCCGACATATCTATCCCATGCATTTGGTAATGCGAAGGTGTTAAACTCTATGGTTTCCCCAAAGAGATTTATGGAATATACTATGATGGCTATTCCAAACGTAACCATGAGGGTAAATCCCTACATATGAATGTTATGAATGACTCATGTTACATTTATATCTTATGTTTTATATGAGTTATTCATAAATCTTATGATTTAATGGGGTATGTTAAAGTGATTATGTTTTATGAGTAATGTATGATTTCATTGATTCTTATATATTCATGTACTGATGTTTTCTTTCTGTATTTATATATCCCTTACCGAGATTTTTATGCTCATCCCATGTTTTTTAAATGTTTTTCAGATGTCCAGGGAAAATTACATGATGTGATGATAATGTCTAGGAATTGTAATGAAAGAAACCTTGTTTTATTTTAAATATGTTTCCATTGGTTGAAAAAAGGAATATTGTCTTTGATGTAACCACCTGGTTTAAATGTGGAATGTAATGCATGATTTATGATCTAATTCTCTAAAACCGTAAACCTGAAAAGATCCTAATTGTGAATTATTCATTTAATTCAATATTATATAATGTATTAAGGTCGGATCCTTATAGTTGGTATCAAAGGACGGTTTAGATAACATATGAGGTTAGGGTATTCTTTAATCACATGTATCACCATTATATATGTTGGAGTAAAAAAGTGTGCCACACTGACACAATAATATTTACATAGACCCTTCTCAAACTTCTAGTCTCAGATGTATCCCTTTAAAATAATATCTCGATCGTACCACATTTGATATTTGAATATTGAATTATATTTTGAAACATTGATCCCTCCATACTTTATCTTTATGTGATCCTAAATATGAAATTACTGAAACCATGTGTCTCTATACTCCTCATAGAAAATATTTTGGAATATATACCACACGTCTATAAACTCCTCATGCATCTATGCGACTACACTCCACTAGAACATGATCAATGTATAGGCATGTCTAGAAACTAGTGACAACACCTGATCTAATGATGTTTAGATATGCCTGAAAACAAAGTCAATGACTCTATCATATCCTCCACTACATGGGGATCTCGATCAACACAGATCCTCAATGACCTCTTTTAACGACCCAAAGTTTCATTAATGGAAAATCCCTCTTGAACTTATTAAATGTCTCTTTATATAAAATGTTTTTATAAAATTTCAACTTCATTGGATTTATTATAAGAATTGTGACTGTTACTTTTATAGCCGTTGAACAGTGATCACATGATTAGTATAAATATTGGGGTTTAATAAATCCAATTTACTCAGACAATGGAAGTGATGACCTCATCCAGTAGAATTGCAACATATGAATCCCATTTTTCGGAGCTCGGAAAATAGGTGGCATCTTTGGTCTTCGCCCTTGACCAAGCCCAATCTAAGCTTCACCATGTCAAGCTCAAATGGGACCGTCTACGGGAGAAGTGGAAGTTGATAAGAATTACCACTCGAGCGATGTTATCTTAGCCACCCCAAGAGTCTGTCACCATCACACACCTTACCCTTGGGTCTTATATTGTTGTTTTAAGGGGTTATGTAACAAATATGTAGTACTATGTTAATGGACATTATTTCTGTATATAATAATGTATATAATTTCTAGTAATTTTTGATACATTGGAAATAGTTTTTAAAGTACAAAAGGTGTTTTTAGTTATTATTTAATAAAGTAATATATTTTATTAAATTAAAAAAAATTGAATTAAATAATATTTTAATAAAATAATAATAATATTATTAAATTAATTTTTATTAAATATAAATGATCTTATAATTTTATTAATACAATTATAATTTTAATTAAGGTTTGAAAGCTATTTCTGTAAAAACCCATGAATTTTTTATAAATGTCGGTTTTTATTTTAAAAGTGAAAATTAACATATTTAGAAAATTATTTATATGAAATAAATTTCATTTTTGGAATCACGATGTCAAAATTATCCAAAGGAGAATTTTTCATAATTTTCTGAGACAATCATTTTTTTGGGTAAAAATTAAATACCGTTTAAATATATAATGTGTTTTATGTCATCATAATGACCCAATAGTGATGTAATAAAATACAATAATCTTTATTTTCGGAAAATATATGTTTTACCATTAAAATAATGTGATTTTGGGTTTTTTTGACTTACTTTTCAAAGAATTAATGGATCCCTCAAGACATATTCAACACCTTCCCTTTTAAAAATAATTTCCATGGGAGTGTGACACACCTCCACATAAGCAACCCTAATATTTTAAGAAGTTCGGGCTTTGGCCTTATAAAATATTTTTTTCCTCTTCCCTTTTCCAAAAACCATGGGCAACAACCATGGGATGGTTTGTGGTTTGGATTAATTTAATGTAAGGGGACCCAAACCTAAATAATAAAGATTTCCCTCACCTTTCATATATAAACCCACCCAAGATCCCACATCCTCCTCACTCAAATCCTTTTTAGTTCGTCCAACCTCTGCCCAAATCTCTCTAGAATCCTCCCAAGGTTCCCAAAGCTCCCAACAAGCCTCCCACAAGCCTCTCTCTAGACTTTGGAAGCACACTTCCAAGTAAGGGTTTTTTCTTCCTTTCTCAATTTTGTCAATTTTCTTTAAGTTGTATTGCCCTTTTAATTTAAATTATGAATGTTGGGGTATGGATTCAAACCTCCCCCATACTTTTCTATTATTTTTTGAATTATGGGAGACCCCTTTCTCTCTCATTAAATTCCTCCCATGTACACCCATTAATGTGCCGAAATTCCGAAAGAAACATCTCTCTATTTTTTTACATTCAAGAAATAATTTTGTATCATGAATCTAAATTCCCTTACAATTGTTGGGACATGTATGTTTATGGACTCCTTAATTTCCATTACATGTAAATATGATGAGGAACCCCTTTCCATCTCAGCAAGCATTTTTATGAATTCTTATGTCATTCCATTACGCTGCGGAAATCGCACCGATTTTCTAAGCCAATGTCATTGTGTAGTGAATACCATGCACATTTCTCAATCAATAGTGATCACCTTTATGCACATTTACTTATTGATTGTAACGTTTCATGTATAAATTCCACATTAATTTATCGTGGAATAAATTATTATGTTTTACGGATCCATGTTTTATGATCCATGTGGCACACTTACGCATGAAATGAAATGTTTAAGAATGGTGTTCCCTTATAGCGCTCCATTTCATTGGGTAAAGTATAGTATCATGATACATCATGTGCAATGAGTTTTGACTCATTCTAATTCGAGTGCAACGAGGGTTTACTCATCCTTTATGTTCTATGAGGATTTACTCATGCTCCATGTGCAATGAGCCTTGGCTCATGGTAATTCCATGTTAAGTGTTGTTGCCACATTTCCATGTTATGATTATCATGCTTTATCATGCCTTTATGTTCATGTTTTTTTTATGCTCTATTGATATGCCTATTGTATAACATGTATTGTACTCCTCATGTTATTCCTTGTGTACTCCCTTACTGGGCTTTATATCTCACCCTTTTCTTATGCATGTCCTCAGGTTATCCCATGGAATGCTATGTACGAGGGAATGTAGTGGTCATGTAAAGGAAGTTTTCAATAAAGACGTTTTATTTCATGTTTCAGGTTTTTATGTAATGATCCTATTCCCCAAAGACAATAATCCTCTCGATCTTCTTTGTTGTATCAAGTGAAGTATTATGTAATAAATCATATTTATGTTTGTATTAAAAGGTAGGGTTGTCATAGTTGGTATCAGAGGATAAGTTTAGTTATTTTTGAGATTAGGTAACCCTAATAAAGCCTCAGATACAAGACCAGGTATAATAAAAACATCCATAAGTTTTGGTAAGTACTGAGTAAGTAGTTTATCAAACAAATACATCCCTGTCTGGATATGAGCAGGTAGAGGCGGCTCTGGAACAGATGTATCCTAGGGGTAAAACCTGAAAACATCGCTTTGAGCTAGACTCGAACGGGAACTGGTGCACGACAACGGGTCTTGCTGCACTATTGGTTACGACACTCTTGGGGGTCTATTTTGATAAATTCAAATGCTTATAATGAATTCTTATTAAGGTAATTAAAAAAAATTCCCCTGTGAATATATGTTAGATAGTAGATCATAAAAATCCTAGATTGAAGCCTATATACACATGAGTTAAGGAAATAAAAGTTTATTTATGAGACATCAACATTGGTATTTGGATTACCCTTTATTTGTTACCCCTAACATTCCTTTTATTCTAGCCAATGGCCGCTAATAAGAGGATTCGGGCTAACAACCGTTGTAAAGATCAGTGTGATGACTGTACTAATGAGATGCCCAATCCAATGGGAGTGGGAATCGTGAACATTGTCATGCTTTTCTCTCAGCTTACTCAAGCATTGAATAGAAACATGGGTCAAGAGGAACGTCCAAACCCCGGTAAGAAGGAGCAAGTCGCCATCGAGAGCTTCATGAGGCAGAGGCCTCCTACTTTTAGTGGATCATCCGATCCCACGATCGCCGAACAATGGATCAACTCAATTGAAAAGATCTTCTCCATCCTTCAATGTTATGAACAAGAGAAGGTTCTCCTGGATGCTTTTCATATTGAGGGTGAAGTTGATCAATGGTGGATGTTGATAAAAAATACAACGCCTGTGGAGGAGATCGAGACGTTGGAATGGAAGGATTTCCAGATGAGGTTTTTTGATAAATATTTCTTGCGCACACTCCGTCATAAGATGGAGAGGGTATTCTTTTACCTCAAGAAAAAAGATGAAGAATCTGTTGCAGCATACGAGGAAAACTTGACAAGGCTTGCACGATACGCTTCCGGCTTTGTTGTCACCCTCGAATGCAAAGTTGACCACTTCTTGGGTGGGCTGAAGCCTAGCTTGCAGAATGCATTAGCGATCCGTGACTTCGACAGCTGTGAGGAAATTTTCCGATGTGCCCTCAAGGTTGAAATGGAGATCAGAGAATCACATGGGTATCATGGGGACAAGAAGCATAAGGTGGACTTCAATGCGAGCAGTCTGATGGATAAATCCAACGGTGCTAAGAAGATCCAGCACCCCACTTTCCAAAAGTGCAGAAAGAATCACCCTGGATATTACCATAAGGGGATATGAAAATGCTTTAGGTGTGGAAGATAAGGGCACCTAGCTATTAAATGTCAGAAAGAAAGACCCACGAATGCGATAGATGAGAGGAACACTTTTTTCGAACCTCAACAAGTTTTTAAATGCTACGAATGAAAAGAATCGGGTCATTTTTCAATTATGTGCCCTAATCCAAGGGGTTTCGGAGACAACCAACAACCTCCAAGGCATAAAGGATGAGCTTTTTCCATCACCTCTGCCAAAGTGAACCCCAAACACGAAGTGGTGACAGGTACGCTGGTTATTCATTCAAGAATAGTGAAAATACTTTTTGATTCAGGTTCTACACACTCTTTTATATCTCGAATGTTTAGTAGAACAATCCCAGCACCACCACAAATCATGGAAGTAAAGATGTCGGTGAGTAAAAAAATGGGGAAATCATTGCATCCAATGAATATAAGTCCTCCCCTGTTATAATCTGTGGATTGAAAACCCCGGAAAACCTCGTCATACTCCCTCTGGTGAAATTTGATGCAATTCATGGCATCAATTGGATTCCCTTATATAGAGCCAACATAAATTGTCGGGAGAGGGAAATCACACTCTATATGGAGAATCGACCCCTGTTTCATTACAAGTGTCAGGAGGAAGATGAATCTCTTGTAGATCCATCATCTCAAGCATGGATATTACTGCCCTATGAGCATGAGTATCTGGCTCAGATGATTGTGTCCAAGGAAGAAACCATCCTCGAAGAAATGCCTATTTTGAGGGAATTAGCGGAAGTGTTTCCCGAGGAACTGCCTGGTCTTCCTCCTAGAAGAGATGTTGAGTTCTCAATTGAACTTATACCTGGGGCTTTACTAATATCCAAGACTCTATATAGAATGGTTGTTGTTGAGCATGAAGAGCTGAAGAAACCACTACAGGAGAATCCGGATAAAGGGTTTATACGCCCAAGTGCTTCACCATGGGGTGCACTAGTCCTCTTTGTCAAGAAGAAGGATGGGTCAATGCGGCTTTGCATCGATTATCTTGAAATTAACAAAATCACTATAAAGAACATGTATCCTTTTCCACGAATTGATGAATTGTTTGATCAGATGTGTGGAGCACAATACTTTTCCAATGTTGACTTGCGGTTGGGATATTATCAAGTAAGGGTGATGAAGGAAGATATCCCCAAGACTGCTTTTCGTACATAATACAGGCACTATGAATTCATTATAATGCCTTTCGGACTCAACAATGCTCCATAAATATTCATGGACTTGATTAATAGAGTCTTTAGAGATTACCTCGACAAATTTGTGGTAGTCTTTATAGATGATATTCTAATATACTCCAAAATCAAGGAGGATTAGGAGGAGCATTTAAGAACTGTACTAGAGACTTTTCGCAAAGAGAAGCTCTATGAAAAGTATAGAAAGTGTGAGTTATGGTGGACGGAGGTCTCATTATTGGGCCATATCATCACAAGCAATGGGATATCTATGGATCCATCCAAAACAAATGCAATTGAGGGTTGGCTGAGGTCAACATCGGTGATGGATATCTGTAGCGTCTTTGGGTTAGATGTATATTATCGATTATTTTTGAGAAATTTCTCACAATTGTCCAACCCTCTTACCTAGCTTACTCGGAAGGGAGTAAAGATTGCATGGAGTGATGAATGTGATGAAAGCTTCAAGGAGTTGAAAAGGAGGCTTATCACTGCGCCTGTGCTCACTTTACCCACAAGTGGGGAACTTTTTGTGGTATTCAGTGATGCTTCAAAGAAGGGCTGAGGCTGTGTGCTGATGCAGAATGATAAAGTGATATCTTATGCCTCAAGGAATTTGTAAATCCATGAGCGAAACTATCAAACGCGTGATATGGAGTTGGTGGCGGTGATATTTGCCTTGAAAATCTGGCGGCATTATCTATATAGAGAGAAATGTGACATATATACTAACCACAAGTTTCTTAAATATATATTCACAAAAAAGAGCTTAATATGCACCAGATAATATGGATATAGCTCATCAAGTATTATGACTGTTCAATACATTACCACCCTGGGAAAGAGAACAAGGTGGCAGATGCCCTATGTGGAAAGGATCCAGCGATTCTATCAATGATGAGAATTAAGAAGGATTAAATCTTCTTAGACTTGATAAATATGGATGTGAGAATCATAAATAAGGGAACATCATAAATCCTTTCACAAATAATTTCTCCACCAACTCTTTTGGAAAGGCTAAATGGTGATCAAAATGATGATGTGGGAATTCATGAAAAAGTGGAAGCTATCAAAAATGGGAAATCCTCAGAGATTAATGTTAATGAAGAAATAATTGTGCGGTATGGGAAAATACTATGTGTTCCATCAAGTCCAGAGCTGAAGAAGGAACTTTGGGATGATGCACATAGTTCAAATTTCTCTATTCACCCAAGGAGCACAAAGATGTACCAAGATCTCCGAGATAACTTTTGGTGGGATAATATGAAGAAGGAGATCGCTGAATATACATCAAAGTGCATGGTGTGTCAGCAAGTGAAGGCAGAGAGGCAGAAGTCTAAGAGGATTATGCAACAATTTCCCATTACAGAATGGAAATGGGAGAACATCACCACGGACTTTGTCACTGGACTTCTGAGGACATCCAAAGACAACAATGCAATATGGGTTGTTGTGGATCGTCTTACAAAGACTGCACACTTCATTGCTATTCGGGAGGATTTCTCATTGGATCAACTGTCACAGATATATATCCGGTAAGTGGTAAGGTTGCATGGAGTACCACTATCTATTGTGTTTGATCGATATCCAAGATTCACCTCTATGTTTTGGAAGAGTCTTCAAAATTCTCTGAATACTGAACTGAACTTCAGTAGGACCTATCATCCACAAACTGATGGCCAATCTGAGCTTACTATCCAAACACTTGAGGATATGTTGAGAGTGTTCTCAATGGACATTAAAAAAGGATGGGATCAACATCTTCCTCTTGTTGAGTTCTCTTATATTAACAATTTCCACTCGAGATTCCAAATGGCACCGTTTGAAGCCCTGTATTGGAAAAGGTGCAGAATACCGGCATGTTGGGATGAGGTTGGTGAACGTAATCTGCTTGGACAAGAAATGTTCGAGGAAATGGTGGAGAATGGGAAAACCATTCAGCAGCATATCAAGGCAGCTCAGAGTCGACAGAAGAGTTATGCAGATAATTTCCGACGAGACCTTGAGTTTAAATTTGGATACATGGTGTTTCTATGCATATCTCCATGGAAGAATCACATGAGGTTGGTAATGAAAGGGAAGTTAAGTCCAACGTACATCGTCCCCATCGAGATTCTTGATTATGTCGGGGTTGTGGCCTATAAACTAGCACTTCCACATACTATGGCCAAAGTACATGATGTCTTTCATGTATCCCTGATAAGGATGTATATACCAGACCTTTTACATGTACTCTATTATGAGGTGGTACAATTGGAAGATGATCTTTCTTATGTGGAGCATCCAGTGACGATCTTAGATTGTAGAGAAAAAGTTCTACGAAATAAGACAATTCCCCTCGTCAAGGTGTTGTGGTGAACCCACAAGTTTGAATAAGCGACTTGGGAATCGGAGGATATGATGAAGCTGAGTTACCCACATATATTTTAGTGTGGGAAAAGGAAAATTTTGAGGGAAAAATTTCTTAAGGGGGGAATATTGTAACGACCCAAAGTTTCATTAATGGAAAATCCCTCTTGATTTTATTAAATTTCTCTTTATATATTTTTTTATAAAATTTCAACTTCATTGGTTTTATTATTAGAAATATGACTGTTACTTTTATATCCGTTGAACATTTATCACGTGATTAGTGTAAATATTGGGCTTTAATAAATCCAATTTACTCAGACAAAGGAAGTGATGGCCTCATCTAGTAGAATTTCCCCATACGAAGCCCATTCTTTGGAGCTCGGAAAAGAGGTGGCGTCATTGGGCTTGGCCCTTGACCAAGCCCAAGCTGAGCTTCACCATGTCAAGCTCGAACGAGACCGTCTACGGGAGAAGTGGAAGTTGATATACATTACCACTCGAGTGATGTTATCTGAGCCACCCCAAGAGTCTATCACCATCGCACACCTTACCCTTAGGTTATATGCATTTGTTTTAAGGGGTTATGTAACAAATAAGTAGTAATATGTTCTTGTACATTATTTTTGTATATAATAATGAATATAACTTCTAGTCATTTTTGATACATTGTAAATAGTTTTTAAAGTAAAAATGGTGTCTTAATTATTATTCAATTAAGAACCCTATTTTATTAAATTAAGGGATTTTTGAATTAAATAATATTTTAATTAAATAATAATATTATTATTAAATTTATTTTTATTAAATATAAATTATCTTATAATCTTATGAATGAAATTGTAGTTTTTATTAAGGTTTGAAAGCTATTTCTGTCAAAACCCGTGAATTTTTTATAAATGTTGGTTTTTATTTTAAAAGTGAAAATTAACATATTTAGAAAATTATTTAGATAAAATAAATTTCATTTCTGGAATCAGGATGTCAAAATTATCCAATGGTGAATTTTTCATAATTTTCTAAGATAGTCAAATATTTGGGTAAAGATTAAATACCGTTAAAATATATAATGTGTTTTATGACATCATAATGACCCAATAATGATGTAATAAAATACTATAATCTTCATTTTCGGCCAATATTTGTTTTATAATTAAAATAATGTAATTTTGGGTTTGTTTGACTTACTTTTCAATGCATTAATGGACCCCTCAAGACATATTCAACACCTTGCATTTTTAAATTAATTTCCATTGGAGTGTGACTCACCTCCACATAAGCAACCCTAATATTTTAAGAATTTCGGACTTTGTACTTATAAAATATTATTTTAATCTTCCCTTTTCCAAAAACCATGGGCAAAAACTATGGGATGGCATGTGGTTTGGATTAATTTAATATAAGGGGACCCAAACCTAAATAATAATGAATTCCCTCATTATTCCTATATAAACCCACCCAAGATCCCACTTCCTCCTCACTCAATGCCTTTGAAGTTCGTCCAACCTCTGCCTAACTCTCTAAAGAATCCTCCAAAGGTTCCCCAAGATCCCAAGAATCCTCTCATAAGCCTCTCTATATCCATAGGAAGCACACTTACAAGTAAGGGTTTTTTATTCATTTCTCATTTTTGTCAATTTTATTTAAGTTGTATTTCCATTTTAATTTCAATTATGAATGTTGGGGTATAGTTTCGCACCTCCCCCATACTGCCCTCTTATTTTCTGAATTATGGGAGACCCCATTATCTCTAATTAAATGCCTTCCATGGACACCCGTTACTATGCCAAAATTCCGAAAGGAACTTCTCTCTCTTCTATTACATTCAAGCAATAATTTTGTATCACGAATCTAAATTCCCTTACAATTGTTGGGAAATGTATCTATATGTCCTCCTTACTTTCTATTACATGTAAATATGATTAGTAACCCCTTTCTCTCTCATAAACCATTTTTATGAATTCTTATGTCATGTCGTTAAGCTGCTGAAATCGCACCGATTTTCTAAGCCAAGGTCATTGTGTAGTGAATACCATGGCCATTTATCCATCAAGTGTGTTCACCTTTAAGAACATTTACTTATTTATTGTAAAGATTCATGTATTAATTCCACATTACTTTATTGTGGAATAAATTATTATGTTTTATGAATCCATTTTTTATGATCCATGTGGCACACTTATGCATGAAATGAAAAGTTTAAGAAGGGTGCACCCTTATAGCGCTCCAATGCATTGGGTAAAGTATAGTATCAAGATACGTCATGTGTAATGAGTGTTGACTCGTTCTAATTCAAAATAAAAGAGGGTTTACTTGTTCTATATGTGCAATGAGGATTTACTCATGCTCCATGTGCAATGATCCTTGGCTCATTCTAATTCCATGTTAAGTGTTGTTGCCACGTTTCCATGTTATGATTATCATGCTTTATCATGCCTTTATGTTCATGTTTTTCTTATTCTCTATTGATATGCCTATTGTATAACATGTATTTTACTCCACATGTTATTCCTTGTGTACTCCCTTAGTGGGCTTTATAGATCACCTTTTTCATATGCACGTCCTCAGGTTATCCCATGCAATGCTAAGTACGAGGGAATGTAGTGGTCATGTAAAAGAAGTTTTCAATAAAGATGTTATATTTCATATTTCAAGTATTCATTTAATGACCCTAAGCCCCAAATACACTAGGCATGTATCATTTCATAAAAATACACCACTTTAAAAGTGAAAGAATATTCAACTCCTATAAAGTACCATTTCTGCGTCATATAAATACACCAACAAATCATTTGAGTTATTGTTGAGATCATTTCCAGAAAATACAAGAAGACCATTCACCAAAAACAGCTTGATTTTATACAGAGGCGTCACTTTAAAACTTGATACACGAGGTAACCATGTCAAAACATGTTTTCCATTATTCAAACAATTTTTCATTTCAACTTCAAAGGTACACAATAAGGAAAACACACCAAAATTGATTCATATACTTTGAAAATGTCTATTTAAATATACAAGCACCTAATGTGACTTGAAAACACCTTTCGCACCTGCCAAACAACCCTCAAAAACCTTTCAGCCATGTTTTGCACTAAAAACGCCACTTAAATAAAAAATTCCTCAACTTATGAAACATATCGCATGAAAAATAAAGCATTACAAAATCAATTTCCCAAATAAACCCTTTCAAAACCTATTTGGCACACTATAAACAATTATTAGACATTTCTAAAATTTACCCCAACCGAATCGAAAGGAATAAAAATGACAATTTCTAAAGACAAGTGAAACATTCATCACGCACGCATGTTACACCATTTTTAAGATGCATTTCACAAAACTTATACAGCTCTACCAAAACATTATAAACATAATTCGCATCTTGCAACTAAACCATAGCACATATTAAGTTAAACTAAACAAACAAATTAAATTATCTAAATTAAGTAATGACATGGAACCACCTACCTCAAATAGGAACGAAAAAGGGACATGGCGCAAGACTCCAGTTGCGCAATGATCGCACCGTATCGAGCTGTCAAACAGGTCCTAGAATAGTGGCTGTTAAACAGGTTCAAAGATAATGTTAACATAATAATAATAATAACGTAAAAATAATAAAAATAATAATAATAATGATAACATAATAATAATAATATCCAAATAATAATAGCATAACATAATAATATTAACATGCTAATAATAATGATAATAACATTAATATATTAATAAAAACATAATCCTAATGTAATAATAATAACAAATTATAATGATAATAATAGTATTATTAGCATAATAATTATAAAATCAAACGAAACATGTTAATGTCTTATTAGATAAAATAATAAAATGAAATAGATAAAAAAAGGAACAAACCTGCCGGCTGGGGTGGAGAAAGAAGGGGGTTCGCCGGCCGTGGGACCAGGGAGGACGGCCGAGCGGGATAGGGGAGCAGTGGCTTGCTGGAGGAGCAGGGTGGAGGTATAAGGAGGCGCGGGTCTGGCGTGGGTGCAGTAAGGGAGTAGCAGGGTCGGCCCGAGGTGGAGGGATGCGAGCCGGCTGGACAAGGGGGTTCATGCGGAGGGAGCCCGGCGTGAGCAGTTCGGTTGGGAGTGTGGCTGCATGGGAGTGCGGCTAGGGGGAGGGCAGGCCAGAGTGGCTGAAGAGGGAGTAGGGGAGGGTCGCGCCTCGACTAGGCCAAGAGGGGGAGGCCGCCAGACTGGGTGTGAGGGAGGCGGCACAAAACCGGAGAGAGGGGGGGGGGAGGACTCGACGGGATGAAGAAGAAGAAGAAAGAGAAAAAAAGAAATGGGGAAAGGGATGTGTGGCACACAGGAGCTACGAGAAAAGAAGAAGAGAGAAAAAAAAGTGGGCTGGCCGAACCCTAGGCAAGATAGAGGGAAAATATATAAATAAATAATAAATAGAAAAGGAAAATAAAATTAAAAGGAAATGAAATAAAGTAAAATAAAATAAAATAAAACTAGTAATAATAATAATTATAACCTAAATAAATTACTATCTTTAAAACTAACAAAAATAACGATAATATCATCCCTCAAAATTAAAACAACCCACTGAATTTTTATCACGTTTCTTATTTAATTTAATTTTTTCCAATTTTATCCGTCATTTAAATTTTATTTCTTTATTAATAACATCTTTATTTAATTGGTTGCAGGTCAAGAAGGCATGCAGAGAGCCGAGCGAGGTCACGCGGTGAACCAGGCGAGGTCGCGCGACATCAATAGCGGTGCGCTGGACTTAGTCAATGCCAAAAACATGCGTTTTAAAATACGAACTCAAAATATTAATTCGGGGTTAAACCTGGACTACCTGACATAGATAAAATTAATAAAATAGATAATTCAGAGACGGTGGGTGTGACAATTCTCCCCACCATAAAGCTTTCCGTCCCTGGAAAGCCACAACTCAGACTGAGACCCAAACAAGGAAACAACACTCCACTGAGGATCAAATAGAATCCCCACAATCAAGAGGTCAGAAAGAAAAGACTAAAGGGGTAAAAGTATCTTGCATAGAGAATGTGACTAAAAAACATCTTCAAGAAACGTGTAATAAGACTTTATGATATGTTTTGCCCACCCCAAAGAGCTAAAAACCCTCCAGTTGATTGTTTATGAAGAGGATCCCTCGCACCCACAAAAACAACTTTACAAGTCGAAATTCCTCAAGCACCATTAAAAAAAGCCACACCATATGGTTAAAATGAACAAATAAGGCCAAACCACGTCCATGGGAAATACTTATCACTTATCACCAACCCATATTTAAAAACAGAAGAAATAGATAAACATGGGGAGGCTCGAGGGGCTCCCCACCATTTGGAACACACTCATGCTCGAGACGAGACTGGAAAACAGACATAGGGATGTTCAAGCAGACTCCCTGCCAATAAATAAAAGTACAGCACAGATTCATTCTAGAGATATTCGTGCGAGACCCAATGTGGGTCTCCCCACCAATAAGAACCTACCAATGCCCAGGACGAGACAAGAAAAAAATATGGGGAGGTCTGGGCGGACTCCCCACCATTAAGGAAAGGCCAACGCTGATTTATTCTAGAGAACTTTGTGCGAGACCCATCATGGGTCTTGCAACCACTTAAACTATCAGAGGATATTGTGCATTGAAATATCCTCGATGGTGACCAAACACCCCACCACAAGGGGCGGGGAGGGAGGGGCCCAACCACTGGGGTGTCAACATCATGACCCAAGACAAACTGGCATTTTCACATCCCTGGATGAGCCCCATTAAACTTTGATACTGACATAGCCATCATACCCCATAAAGACCCCTAAAGCGATTACATCTAGTGAGACGCAACCCCCAAGACTTTAAGGCAACATGACGAACACACCTCCACCTAGTCATGGAAACCTTACACATCCAGATGGTTCGTTTGGAACAGAATAACCATAGAATCAATATAAACTGCCTCTAATTTCCACACCGATGATAGAAATAAGGTCAGGGTCTCATATACTCTTGTGGTTCCTGACCACGCGCCAGCTTCACTCCGAGGCCTATGGCTAGAGCCCTGATGTTTGAAGCATCTTCTTCCTTATAGTCAGGCATGGAAGACTCCCGAACGGAGCTTCTCCTTTTGGTGTCACACGCAATCACACTAAAACCAAGGAAACACCAGCAACCGCAACACATTACGACATCCAACTGATCGTACACTAAAAATTCACCAACACAAGAGATTTAATGTTGCATGCGCATCACTCTTTGTCACACTAGATGAGAACACGACACCACGAATCGTCACCTGAACATGATCATTGTTGTTGAGAGGAACACTATAATGATAAGGACTTTAAATCGCGTCTTGAACAACAAGTGATTCCTGCAAACGACCATTGCAGCCTCATATGACTGGGTCTGCCGAACTAGTAACCTAACAAGAACCTTTCCTAAAACGAAACAAACCAATGACTAAAGGTCATTTAGGACGATAGACCGCACCAACAACTTAGGGTTTATTCCACCTTTTTCCCACTGGAGTCTGCTTTACCACTTCCCAACCACCGTTGACTATCAAAGGGACCTCATGTTGCAAGACGTCACTGAGCATGTCTCTTGCAGCCGATGTAAATACTACAAATCCCTGCAAGACATTGGTCAACACAAAAAATTCTGAACCGCCTTCACCCTTCCCCACTAGATTTCCTTTCACCATTTCCAGGGGGAACCTTCAAACATGACAATGTCAAACCTCATACCCAATGACTCGGACAACTCAAATGACCAAAACTACCTTCAACTCCCCTCGCATCTGTCATCCCACTGCGAGAGGATCCACTTAGTTGTAAAAAGGATAGGTGGGTTCAATTATAGAATTCAAAAAGAGAGTCCTTCAATCAACTGGAGTGCCGGCCAATGGGGAATTCCCCGTAGTCGCACTTCAATCACATGCCAATGCTTTATGGGGGGGATACACTAGTCATGGAAGAAAACTATGGACCCAACCAAACTGGTCCAACGGTCAAGACATACCACAAGAAAACACCAAACGTGCAGGGGAAACCACTGCAAGGGCTACCCGATGTACTCTTCAAAGGAATTTACTTACCACACGCTTGAATACCAACTTACAAATAAGAACTCAAACCCGGGACACAAACCATTTAGAAAGAATACTCAGTTCAAAACGCCACACATCCAACATCTCAAAAACACAAGGGCATGCCACACAAACACCATTTACTAAAACACCAAATTTTTTTCCTTTAACAAAATATTTTGAAAATAAGAAAACCCAGCGGGTTGCGCAAACATCAATGGCGTCCCATGAGCCTCGCACATGCATGTTCTCATGCCGCACCGGAACGCTCCTTATGTCCATCCAGGCACTCATCCGCGCGTGCCATTAACCATTTCCCTTTTCGCATACACCCATGCATGTGGTTGCCCTTGAGAGCACCAAGGATCAAAACCAAACCTTTCCATTTTTTTCAAAACCATAACATCCAACCCACACTTTCCAAACCTTTCACGTCATTTTATTTTCAAATCGTTTCATTTGAAAACATTTTCCATGACCAATACATTTTTACTAAAAAACCAAATTTCCACAAATCCAAAACAAAGAGACGAGAAACAATACAAGAGGAAACTAGTGCCAGCGGGTGATTGGAGCATATGGTTGGCAACCATACGCCAGTCACACCATTGGCCACTGAGAGTATTTTAGGATAGTGTCCCCGGCTCCACAAATCTTTCCAAACCCTGCGAGCTCACTGAGACCACTGAACTTACTCCCTTTTCATTTTACTTAGACACGATTAACCACAAGGACCAAAGAATCAGACAAACCACGACTTACTTTGGTAACTCGAGTCCCGCCACGGGGTGTGATGGCCAGGCACCTTACTCGTAGTCAGGACGTCAGGTTCCAACAAACATAACTCCAATCTACTGTGACTATATCCCAAAAGGAAACGACCCAAGAGAGAAAACCTTTCCCTCTGATACCATTTTGTCACAAACCAGGCCGGGTCTCCATCCGACCCGGCACCCGACCCGGTCCGCGACATGGCCCGAAGGGCGTTCCCGATCCCCACGGGCTGGCACAAGTGCCCGGGTATCAAGAGTAACCTGTGGGAACGGTTTACCCGAGATGGTATATGCAAACAATAACAAGATAATAAAAATGAAACTAGTAATCGAAAACCAAAGAGACCATTAAACTGAAATCAAAATTTAAAGGATTACAGCTATAACTAATGACAACAAAAGAGACTAAAGGTATAACTCAAACCTCCAACCGACAAGAGTGGTGTAGAATCCGCACGCCACAACACCAACCTACACGAGAAGACCATCACCGACCAAAACCACCATCACTGAGCACGACGCACAACCTGGAATACACAAGGAACAAAGTCTACATACACCCGAAGGTGTATGCAGGGTGTGAGAGAAAGGCCCTGTAGGACGTCACCCAATAAAAAGGTTCCATGCCACAACATCAAAAGGACAATTTAATGTGCTTATACGAGTTATACATTCAAAATACTTTTAAAGAAAGCATTTAAAGACAAATGCTAAAGGAAAACACTAAAAGAACTCATTTCACAAACACGATATTTTTAAAGAGGAAGAGAAAAGTTCAATATGGACACACACACACACACTCACACACACACACACTCACACCCACACACACACATACACACGCACACACACACACACTCACACCCAAGTGGTCCTCCATATGCCGATGGAAGGCACCACGCCAAAGATGGTAGAGCACTATGGGTAAAACCCCTAAGGTTCATCTAGCTCGAGTGGGACCCTAGAACCTCGTGTCTTAGTGAAACGTGGCTTAGAAGGCCACGACCCTCAGAAAACGTGGCTTAGAAGGCCACGACCCTCAGAAAACGTGGCTTAGAAGGCCATGACCCTCAGATATCATGTTTAGTTTGTTTTGCAATCCTCAATCCAGCTAAGTGAAACATGGACGATACCCATCCGGTTCACTAGCACACTAGTTCTAATCTGCCCACCAAGATATCCAGGGTTTTCCCTTGTGCTCAAACTAGATTGACATTCACATAGTATATTTCTTTCTCATTTCGCAGAACAAACAATATATTGCACACAAAAGTCACCATTTTCATACCAAAGCACTATTTCAAAGACGCACGCACATGACATGTCTCTTTTTATAAAAATACACCACTTTAAAAGTGAAAGCATATTCAACTCTTATAAAGAACCATTTCAGCGTCATATAAATACACCAACAAATCATTTGAGTTATTATTGAGATGATTTCCAGAAAAGAAAAGAAGACCTTTCACCAAAAACAGCTTGATTTTATATAGAGGCGTTACTTTAAAACTTGATACACGAGTTAACCATGTCAAAACTTGTTTTCCATTATTCAAAAAATTTTTCATTTCAACATCAAAGGTACACAACAAGGAAAACAAACCAAAAGTGATTCATATACTTTGAAAATGACTATTTAAATATACAAGCACCAAAAGTGACTTGAAAACACCTTTCGCACCTACCAAACAACCCTCAAAAACCTTTCAACCATGTTTCGCACTAAAAATGCCACTTAAATAAACAATTCCTCAACTTATGAAACATATCGCATGGAAAAGAAACCATTACAAAATCAATTTCACAAATCAACCCTTTCAAAACCTATTTGGCACACTATAAACAATTATTAGACATTTCTAAAATTTACCACAACCAAATCGAAAGGAATAAAAATGAAAATTTGTAAAGACAAATGCAACATTAATCACGCACGCATGTTACACCATTTTCAAATGCATTTCTCAAAACCTCTACAGCTCTACCAAAACATTATAAACATAATTCGCATCATGCAACTAAACCATTGCACATATTAAGTTAAACTAAAAAAACAAATTAAATTATATAAATGAAGTAATGACATGGAACCACGTACCTCAAATAGGAACGGAAAAGTGACACGGTGCAAGATTCCAGTTACGCAACGATTGCACCGTATCGAGCTGTGAAACAGGTCCTAAAACAGGAGGCCGTTAAACAGGTTCAAAGATAATTTTAACATAATAATAATAATAATAATAATAATAATAATAACGTAAAATAATAATAATAATAATAATAATGATAACATAATAATAATAATATCCAAATAATAATAGCATAACATAATAATATTAACATGATAATAATAATAATAGCATTAATATATTAATAATAACATAATCATAATGTAATAATAATAACAAATTATAATGATAATAATTGTATTATTAACATAATAATAATAAAATCAAAAGAAAAATGTTAATGTATTATTAGATAAAATAATAAAATGAAATAGATAATAAAAAGTGGAACAAACCTATCGGCTGGGGTGGAGAAAGAAGGGGGTTCACCAGCCGAGGGAGTAGGGAGGATGACCGAGCAGGATAGGGGAGCGGCGGATTGCTGGAGGAGTGGGGTGAAGGTACAAGGAGGCGCGGGTCTGGCGTGGGTGTAGTAGGGGAGCAGCGGGGTCGCCCCGAGGCGGAGGGATGCGAGCCGGCTGGACCAGGGGGTTCGTGCGGAGGGAGGCCGGCGTGAGCAGTTCGGCCGGGAGGGTGGCTGCATGGGAGTGCATCTAGGGGGAGGGCAGGCCGGAGTGGCTGAAGAGGGAGCAGGGGAGGGTCGTGCCTCGACCGGGCCATGAGGGGGAGGCCTCCGGACTGGGGGAGAGGGAGGCGGTGCAAAACCGGAGAGAAGGAGGGGAAGGACTCAACGGGATGAAGAAGAAGAAGAAAGAGAAAAAAAGAAATGGGGAAAGGGATGTGCGGCGCACAGGAGCTATGAGAAAAGAAGAAGAGAGGAAAAAAGTGGGTTGGCCGAACACTAGGCAAGAGAGAGGGAGAATAAGTAAATAAATAATAAATAGAAAAGGAAAATAAAATGAAAAAGAAATGAAATAAATTAAAATAAAATAAAATAAAACTAGTAATAATAATAATAATAACCTAAATAAATTACTATCATTAAAACTAACAATAATAATGATAATAACATCCCTAAAAATTAAAACAAACCACTAAATTTTTATCACGTTTCTTATTTAATTTTTTTTTATTTCCATTTTATCCCTCTATTAAATTTTATTTGTTTATTAATAACTTCTTTATTTAATTGGTTGCATGTCAAGAAGTCATGCGGAGAGCCGAGCGAGGTCACGCGGTGAACCAAGCGAGGTCGCGCGACATCAACAGCGGTACGCTGCACTTATTCAATTCCAAAAACATGCGTTTTAAAATATGAATTCAAAATATTAATTTGGGGTTAAACCTGGACTACCCGACACAGATAAAATTAATAAAATAGTTAATTCAGAGACGGTGGGTGGGACACATTTACATTATCAATTCAAGAATTTCTATGAAATCTAATATAGCATGATATTTTTCAACCAATCTCCACCACATTAGGATCCTTGAAACCGTATAAATATGATGGATTCAAATGAAGAAAATCGAAATCATTCCCTCTTGATTCACCAATTTTATGTTAAATATATTGAGGAATAACTAGTGTATTTGTGAATGTATTTTCTAAAGATATTAATGAAAGAACTACTATGTAAACATGATTCTAGAGGATACATAAAAATTTTAAATGCCAAAAATAGCAGATAATTCCAAATCATATGTACGGTAATTGAAATAAGTAGGTTTCAATAAATGTGAATCACAAGAAATTTCTTGATCATTCTGCATTAGGACCCAACCAAGTATAGTCAACAAAAAATCACTTTAGATAACCAATTCTGCATCTTTGGATGGTAATGCCAAAATTGGAGCATTCAACAATCTTCATTTCAATTACTGAAAACTATGATCACATTATTTTTTCTAGATGATTATAACACCTTTTTTGGTTAAATTAGTCAGTATGCTAGATATAAATGTAAATTTCTCAAAAAACCTTCTATAATAGCCTTCTAAATCGAGAAAACCATGAATCTCAGTTATATTAATGGGTCTTGGACCATCTTTAACAACTTCTGTTTTAGCAAGATCAAAATTTATACTATTTTTGTATAAAATGTGACCAAGCAGTGAAATTTGTTGAAAATAAAACTCACACCTGCTGATTTTCCCATACAATTTATATTTTTAGGTGTGGAAGATAAACCTTAAAAGACTTTCATGTGATTATTTACTTTTGGAATATATCAAAATTTCATCAATAAACACAACCACAAACATATCCTAGAACTCATGTAAAATTCTATTCATAAAATAAAAGAATATAGTATGTTCATTGGATAACACAAAAAAATAACTATGAATTCATATTAGCCATATCTAGTATTCAAAACGGTCTTCTAAACGTATTCTTGCTTTACATTGAATTGATGGTACCCCGACCTCAACTAAATCTTCATAAAATACAGAGGTCCTTTGATCTGTTCAAAAAAATCATCATTATGAGGAAAATGATACTTATTCTTAATAGTGATATTATTCAAGGCTCTATAATAAATTCAATGTCTCATTCTACCAAATTTATTTTAACAATGAATATTGGAGAACCCCATGGTGATGTTCTTGGTCATAGGAAACATTTATCTAATAACTCCTACAATTGTTTCATTTACTATAAATGTTTAATTTGAGTGAATTGATAAGGTTTTTTTAAATTTTATTAGCATTGGGAACTAACTCTATTGTAAATTCAACTTCCTGGTCCAGTATTATACTATGAAACTCATCAAACAAAAAAATCAGGATACCCATTAAATACTATAATATCATTATTCTAAACAGTTAATTAGTTTTTGGAAATAAGTGAAAGGTAACATTCATTTCTATCATTCAATAGTTTCTCAGCATCCTGATATGTAATAAAAAATAAGGATACATTCATGTGCGTAAACCTAATGTCTTTCTGAAAATTATCCTTTTTACCTATACAGTCTATCTTAGCATGGAAAACCAAAAGGCAATCCATTCTCAAAAAACATGATTCTCTACTAGAGTAAAAACAAAAATGTTTTTAGGTAAATTAATCACATAAATAAGTATATGAAGATTCATATAATTTCTTTTTGACTCATCATTTCACGCAGGTATTTTTACAGTATGTTCGGGATTCATTTCTTCTGGTGGAATTCTAAATTTACCAAATCATTTATAAGAAATGAAGGAATGGGTTGACCCTGAATCAAACACTCCATTGTAATAATCTAAGAACACATATAATATACCTGATACCATTTCATTTGATGGCCCCACATCAATTATAGTTGTAGAAAAATATTTGTTGCACACCCATAGGATTTTGATCTTCCTTGTTTATACCCTGGTAAATCATATTTCTACAAACATTAGAATGATTACCAAACTCATTGTAATAAAAAACATCTAACTATTGTCTTCTCATTGCCTACTTTATCACTTTACATATATTTACAAGAAAAATGACCCATTTTACAACACCATAAAAACTTTACAGATATTCATTGAAATTCTATAGGATTATTTTTACCAAACCTCTCCCAAGATAGAAATTTAATTTTCATTCCTCTAGGCTTCATTTTTGAATACATTAACATTTCCTGCCAAATAGACCTCTACATTTTCTTGCTCTCATAGAACACGCGATCATCATAAAACACTATTTCTACCTTCTCGGCACATATTACAAGTTTCCCATTACATATAAACTCATTAAAAGATAATGCAATTTGATATCACACCATCAGTCTTGAGTAAAAATGATTTATCTTACTATCATGATCTGGGATGAAATTTGGCGCATACCTTTCCAATAAAAGGAACATTTATTCATAAATATCCACAAATTATTCATATTTCTTCAATTTAATGAATTTGGTTTCCATCATAAGTCGAACCTCTAGAGGAAATTATTACTCAATAAACATTCCATTGAATTTGTCCCATACTCGGAGCATTAATCTCTTTAGTGTCCACGATAATAATAAAAATCAACCACCAATGATCTTATTCTACTTCATAATGATAAACATCAAGACTAACCATTTTATAATTTTTACAATACCATGAAATCCAATATATTTTCCAGTGCTTTGATCTACTCTTCAACTCGAACAGGGTAAGATAATCCTCTGAATGATGGGGGATGTTGCCTAATGAAATGATATAATATAGACATGTTCCTATAAGGTTTATCTGGTTGATATCATGGATTTATACCACCAACATATTTATCTTGAGTCAACTGTGCCATTACAACAAAAAATTGTTTTGTATAGATTCCAAAAATCTCAGGATCATGATTTGAAGTTTACTCTCCTTTTTATGATTTCACAGTAGTGCTACCATGTTTCCTCGGCAGAAGACCATTCCGAACAAACATATCATAGAAGAAGAAACATAGTAATATTTATATTTAATATCATTTCAATTTAACCATAATTTAAAAATTATTTATAGATAATATATTAAAAAAAATTCTAACTCCTAAATTTATCTAAACCGACCTCTGTTACCAACTATAAGGCCATAGCCATAAAAATTACATAATCTTCAATATATTAATAATTCATATTAAGGATCTATTTAGGATTAGACCATTATAGAATTAGGTCATGACATATACATAACAAATTTATTATTTCATATAGAAACTTCTACTCTGCGTCCATTATTTTCGTAAAATAAAATCTCTTAAAGGAAAAGAAATAAGTTTAGTTCCATGTTTTAAAGAACATGAATTTTCATTGATCCATTCCTTGAGCCTATTCTACATTATTTCTTATTAAAAACATTTCAAAAACATGGTATGAGAATAATAATCTTCGTAAGGGATACACAATGATGGAAAAAGGATAGTTTTTTAAAAACAACAAGTAAACCATGAATACATTATCATAAGTATTAATATTCACCTTTACAATGAAATAAATAATCTCCACTGAATGAAATATAATTAAATACCCTTTTGTAACCAATATATTACCATAAACCCCATAGAGAGAATAAATACAATATAAAAGGTAAACTCGGTAGATAATCCTACTTAAATGGAACCACCTGTCATTTAGTTTATCATGAAACCAACTGTCAAATGACTACGTACCATTATATAATCATCATGCATAATTGATTGCAAGTAACAACATTTCAATCATAAAATTTTATTTGCACCAAATGAAATAATTTCAAGATATTGAAATAGTAAAAACACATTATAAACTATTTTCAATGCCAAAATATGTAAAAAGGATATACAGTATTTATTTTCAATTTTAAAAAAAGCGCATCTCGTTAAGGAATCCAAATATAAAATAATGTTTGTGGTGTAATAAAGGTCGTTGTCACCACATATGTTCAAAAGAATCATTCCCTTTGTCTTTTAGTAAAATATTATGTAGAAAAATATTTCATTTTAATGAAATTAAAAGTAAAATATTTATTTACACTGTATAAAATGACATTTTGTATAAATTAAAATGTGCCTCGAAGAAACGATATTGAGACAAAGTCTTTTACCTCGTGTCTGAAATGACTTGTTCATTGTAGAATTTTCTGAAAGAAAATTAATTTAATTTCTATTTTCGTCATATAAATTTTCATTTTTATTATTTCTTTTATATCAACTATTACATTTCTATAACAATAAATAATTTTTTTATCATATAGGACATTTTGTCGTTGGTTGGAACATGAGTCAAAAATGATCTTATTATAATTATAAATTGTTCATGTTGTTAAAATTACATTATCTCTAGATTTATATTAATTATTTAGAAATATATAATTTATATAACATATCTATGTATTTATAATAGTTGATAGTATTTGGATACATGAAATTAAATGCATTGTTCATGGAGATGATAAACTGTAAATACACATGAACGCTACATTAATTTCTTTATCAAATTTAATGAATTTAAATCTAAATGATAAAAAATTATGTTATAATTAATGTATAATATATATGTTATAAGTGTTACATTAGTTCATTAATTAAATCTTTTAAATGGTCCATGTGCAACATGAATGAGTTATATCGCATTGAGGGGGTGGTAGTCTGCACATCCACAAATTATATTATTGTATTCAAACAACATTAAAAGAATAAAGGTATGTACTAAATGATAATTAAATTAGCATAGAGAAAATTAAATAATATATATATCATATATAATTATAGTTCCATCGTAATATCCACCACAATACATGGTAGGAGATTATTGAACAATCATCATTTTGTGAGGCAGAAGTTCGTCGTCGATAGAAACAATATGTTCTATACCAATTAGACAGGGGTGTGTGTATGTTTAGTTTGAATATGTTTCATAAAAAAACCTATTATATTGATTATACTAGTATTTTTATGTAAAATAATAATAATAACCCCATTTGGAGTGTAGAAGGAAAAATAATGGAATAGAACTTTAGAGAAGAAGTTACGTCAAATCAGGAAACTTATTTTAATTTGAGCGAAAGGGATACATTAAATATGCTTTCGGCCTAGGGTATAACTTCTAGGAGGAAGGTAAGGATGTTAGGAGATTATTTGGGATGAAGTTGGATGATCCATGGGACGTTGATAGGTGTCATTATGGGTTAGAGGCACTGTTCTTTTTTAATAGGGAGGAGTGGAACTTTAGGAAAATTTAAAAGTATTGTTTTATTATTAATTGAAATTATTATTCTAACAACATAAAGTGGTATATATTTAGAAGATAAGATGAGTATGGGTCATAATCCACTCAGAAAATGGGATTTAGATATGTTTTGATTATTAAATATTCCTTATCTTTTAGATTTAAAGCTTAATAAACTCATTAAACTTCTAACATATCTTCTTGTGTATTCATACTATATGGTTACCATAGTTTCAATAAAATTTTAAAATACCAAAATGGATAACAACTAAAATATAAAACCTAATATATAACATTTTCAAGAATTTTATATTTTTAGGACTATAATATCATTTAATAAACTATTAATTTATTTAAGAACTCATTTATGTCAATTTCAATTCTATTCATATAATTATTTTTTAATAATCCATAAAAACATGATTCATTTGAAAAAAATTTATAATATCAAATATAAGAAGTCATAATCATATATAAAATTATTTTATGGCATAAAACGTTACAAAATTATTTTATTTTATTTTATTTAATTAAAATTTATTTAAAACATTCATTAACAAGGTAATCACTACATGACCATTGCGTCATAAGTAATTTTTTTATCTGATGTCTATAAATTATAAATAAAATAGCTTAATGTATAAATTTTTTTATCATTATAATTACTATTTATAGTCAATGATATCACTTGAATAACCATTTATAATTTTTTTTTACTAAAGATACATGTTTAGGTTATATTTTCCATTACATTAAATTAAGAGTAATTAAATGTCATTTTCAGATACAAGTTGCTCCTTGGGGTTCTAAAATTTACCCAAGGATTCCCATGGTTAGACATATCTCAAAAAATATGGTTTGGAAAAGATTTAGGATAATTTAATATTATTATAATATTATTTTTGACCATTATTTAACAAATTTACCCATTAACCAAGGTATATAAAATATTTACTAATGTTACTATTATTAATTTTGAAAAAGAAATGTTATATATTTACAAAATTTTTACCTCTTGATTTCAAATATGGATTCCATTTTTTCAAATAAAAAACCTAGATGTTGTAGAAATAATTATAATATTAATTCCTGTTGTCAGGATTAAAAAAACATGTTTTTAAGAATTAACAACTACAAGAAGATTGACATGTGTTTAGTATCCATTTTAAAAGTTAAGTTACATACAATGACCAAAATTGTATTAAATGATAAAAATTTAATCTGATTACACATTAAAACTAATTAAAAGTATAATCTAATCACATATCTAAATTAGATGAAAAGATAGTTTGGGCTTAAATTGCAATATTTTTTATCATTCATTAAAATATGACGTTTATTCAAAAAATACCAAACATTTACCCAAAGTATACTTTTTTCCTGATTCTAAATAAGAATTATATATGTTCAAAAAAACATATAAAAGTGAAAAAAACTAAACTTAAAAATGGGATTTCAATCAAAAGGCAGTAAAACTACCTATTAAATAAATTAGAGTATTTATGATTAAAATTGGATTCATTCTCATTTTATGAGTCTAAATTTTGTTAGATAAATTTAAAAACATTTATCAAACATATTTAATCATAATATAGAAATTATAGTTCATTACATATAATAAAACATCTATGCATTTACAAATATTTAAAACAATAATATTTTATTTTATTTATTTTTCTCAGTATGACTCAACCTTGTTTGTTACATAAGATTTCAGAGAAATCCATTGACTTATATATGGTATTCCATCGAACATAGCATCCCATTTAATGTAAAAGTAAGATTTAATTTAAAAATATTAATATATTTGAAAATCTAATATTATTTATTTACTTGGGATGTTACAATAATGGCGGAAAATTTACAACAATTATTATACATATTCTCCAAAACTAAAATTGAAATTTTTAATAAATATTTAAATCATTATTCTAAATATGGAATTCATTAATAAAAATTTCTTACACAGAATATTTTTTTGTAATTTAAAATTAAATCCTTAAAACAACACTATAAGTTTCTTTTGAAAATATTATTATTTTTAACATAAAATTATTGTGTACTAAATTAATGTTTAAAATATATTTAAAATATACTTCGTATTTTTTATTTATAAATTAATAATTTATATTTGATAAATACTCTATAATATAATTCTAATTTTTAAATATTTCTATTGGAAATATAATTTTTAATAAGAATCATTTTGTTCAAAATTCATTGAAATATAAAACTTATTAGAAAATTATCATCATTTTCCCCTAGTATATAAAATTAACCTGATTATTTGAAAAATTATATAAAAATTTCATTATTTAGTTATATTATTTTTCTCAAAAAACCATTAAGAATAATTCTTTTGAATATTGTATTTGATTAATAAAACAACTTTACCAAAACTATGTGATAAATTTTTTGATCATTAATTAATAAATTATTAAGGTGGATGCTGATTTCATATTTTAGAATTCTTTTAAAACTATTCGGTAATAATGATTTAATTACTATGTTATAACTATCACATAACTAAAATATTTAGTTGTTTCTCAAGCATAATATTTTTATCTTATACATAATTGAACATTGCCTTTACTTTTAAAAATATAGGATGTCAAATTCTACACCATATTTGAAATTGCATCCTAACAATTTCGAATTTCATATTAGTAACTAAGTTAGGAATTCTCAATATTCCTTCTTTGAAATTCCAGATCCTAATGAAAATTTATAATATGTCAACTTAAAATAATGAAATGGATGTACAAATTTAATCTACAATAACACATATAATGTAATATTTATAATAAAACATTGACATAAAATATAATTAATAAAAAACATGTATTTATATATAAAGGTTGTGAAAATTCAAAGGATAATTATAATAATAAACAACTAGAACTATGTGATAGGTTAAATGGTTATCGATTTCTCTATAAAAAAAATAAATATAAAATTTTATTCAAAATCATATTTATATATTAATAGAATATCATTTTCCTATATATTATGAAAATAATGAAATATACATATATGATATGTAAAATTCAATCAGTAATAAATTTACACAACAGAATCATTGAATTTTTGTTGCATAAAACACTATAATTAACCGAAAATGATTATAACTTATAAAAAAAGTTGAAAATATATTCATCTTATCCTTACACATTATACAGATCCAAAATGTTTAGAATGAATATATAATTCATAAAATGATTAAAAAATCATATAAAAATACTTTTAATATCCAAAATTCAGCATTAATACAAACAATAATAAATGTTATTCATTCAACAAATAACTATCATTAAAATTCCCCAAAATATTATAGACTATGATTGAATCCCTAAATATAGAATGATTTTATCACATACACTTAAAATATAATATTATTATTTATATCTAATGAAAATAAATTTCTAACTTAGTCATAATTATATACAAAAATAATGTATCATCACGACATTACAATAATTTAAATACAACATAAAGACCCAAATAGATAATTCCACATTTAATTATCAAAAATTATCTCATAGTATACTATTTACAATAACCATATAGGTTCATAAAATAGTAAACATCCATGAAAAATAACATTAATCTCCTAATAAAAAAATAATTTTCCAAAAACATGGTTATGTATCAAGCAAAACATATTTTTCAAAAATCAACATATTCTTCATCCATAAAATCAGTTAACAAAAATTAACAGTCATAATAACTGGGAATTCATGTAGACCTGTAGTAGGTGCTACCCCCATGACACCCATTGGTTGTGTGTTCAAAACATATGGCCTTTCTGGATGTGATAGGTGCTCAAGAGTTCTATAGGTTTCCCAAATTTATATTAATATAATCATTTAAAAATCCCAAAAATATGATAAAAATATTTAGAATTGAATTATTATATGAAAAATGATTGAAACGTTTTACACTTAATGATTATCTCAAACATAACCATTTTAATAAGATAATTATATAAAAATGATCATAAAATCATAAAGATAATACATACCTTTTAAATTTATATCCACAAAAATAATTTAATTATGTCTCCTTTAAACTCTTTCATATCATAAACATAGTGGTTATATGCACCTAAAAAAGTAATCAAAATATAGTAAATATCTCAAAAAATTATCTAATACATAGTACATTAATGTTGGGGGCCTATGACTTCGTACATATGATCATATATTGAAATATATCTGGATCCCTAGAGCTATAATTTGTTCTCCTGATTTCTCGAAAAAATATAGAAGTATAAAATGAATTTACTATAACATTCGATTTCCAATAATGATGTCTTATTACCTAATAAACTAAATAATGAAATATTTTATCAAAATAACCCAACTCATTGATACAAAAAAACTCTTATTTTTATGGATAATAGTTACCCCATTATATTTTATGTTCTATATTCTATCCTTTGTAGTAATGACCTATGTGAACAAATATTCCATAACAAAATCACAGTCCCAATCGAACTGAAATTTACTTCAAATTTCATTTACAATAGTTTAAAAATTATAATCTATTACCTATTCAAGTCTTAGCTAGTTTATTATCTCTTTTCATCCACCTTGATCTTTTCTTATGTTTTTTATTTCAAGTAACATATATATTGATAAACTCCAAATCATATTTTTCAACACAAAAAAATAATTTCTCATAACATTCAAATTATAACACGGAAAAATATTTACAAATTTATTGTTTCAAACATGATTAATATTATTAATATTAATATTCCTTTCCCAAACTAAATCTAGAACACTCTTATACAATCTTGTGACATTGTGTTCATATTTAGTTGAAAAAGCATTATCTTCTTTCTCAAATAATTTAATTATTTATCAATCCTAAGATGAAAAACCATATAAAAATATTACTATTTTTTAAAATCATTCCCAATCCATGGAACTAATAACATATTTTCATTCATATTCTCAACCAAACTGCACCATCAATTAGCTTCAAACACAAAAGATTAAATGTTATGGGTTATATTCATTATGTTTTGAACTAACCAAAAATTCTAAAATAATATTATTTTAATTAATCAACCCTTTAGCTGTCATGACCCGCCTTCACCAAAAGGAGGGAAGGGTCAGCATATTTCCCAGCCCTTCCTTCATTAAGTTGAAGGAGTGATAATGACCCCCCGAAACCAGCCTTCAATAGGTCCCGGAGTGGCGACTATCACCTAGGGTATAGAAATTTCTCACAAATGGAAGGCATTACCCTTTTTATTTTATACAATCGAGAGATAGGGAGAAGAAAACCCAACAACACCAAGGCAGAGAGAAAAGAAAAGCCAAAATTAAACCATTCCCACATGCATGTTTCAAAGTAAAATCCACAAAGTGAAAAAGGTGACTACAAGGGAAGTACTAAAGAGGAAAAGAAAACAATAACTGCAACTGCTCCAAAGGTCCGAGCTAGTAAGGTCCTACGTGATCCCCGAAGTCCTCCTGGAAACCTGAAAGTAGTTTTATATACGTAGGGTGAGCGTACAAGTACACTCAGTAGGGAAAACCAAGGACTCTCGTGCACAAGTGGGGGAACGTACTAAAGTCCGGTGAGAAAAAGAGTAAACCAAACACCTATCAAGGTAAACTATCCATCCCAGGCCTCACCAAGGCACACTCCCCAAATAACGCAAGTCATGTAATATATATAATCAGAGCACATAGATGTTTGGGTACCTCACGCCACTTTCCCACTGGTTATTGTGACATCCTACGCATCGGACCAATCCCGCCATTCTCACCGCAGTCCCACTACCACACCCGCCCACACACACCTGGGCCACAACCACACACAGTCCCACTGCCGAAATCCCGCCCGCACACACCTGGGCCACAACTGTCACACGTAACCACGCTTGCAAACACCTAGGCCAAAACAACCACCACCACGCCCAAAGACGCCTGGTCTCATCCCGAAGACACTTGGGAAACCACCTGCCGCACACACCTGGCCAACCACCACACTACCCCGCCTGAAGGTTCATGGGCTAATAATGGACCTCAGGTCATCACAGCCTACCCAAAGATACTTGGGCTATCCAGGAAAGGGAGCGGAAAAGGAGCTTATAACCAGCTACTATGAATAGTGTTGGGGAAAACACCCTCCCCCATGAAATGGGGGTGTTTGGCACTAAGTTATCAACTTGGGTGGGGCGTGAATAAGAAACACAAATCGACAATTATATATATATAGGCAACAAGCACTCACACAAGCTAGGTTTTTCTTCAAATAGCCTACAGATCACAACAGCATTCAAGTCTGAGTCACGAATCACGCTAACAACCCATGTGTCTCCTTTCTTATTTCACATTCAGTAATAATGTTTATGTTTAAGCACTACTGGGCAACTAGAAATCATCAGCACAAGTCCAAAAAAGTAAAAAATCAAATAACAACCATAACGCCCACACCTGGTTCTCAACAACAGAGGATCCCACCCCAATTTGTGATATAAACATGTATCCACCCGGTCTTAAAACTCACAACCACCGAAGCCGCATCAACAGGGGATCTCATCCCCCAATTTCACACAACCACTGAGGGTATAAAAGAACAGGGGATCACATCCCCTCCACATCTCCAGCAATCGACTCGTAAATGAAAACCACCAAAACACTGCCACCAACACTAAGCAAGGCCAAGCCTGTATTTTCAGATTTAAACTACTTAACACCCTCCATGATTTCAGTTCTCATGTGTTTTAACCGGGGGTTATCAAAAAGGAAAGATCTAGGTGCCTCAATTTATTTGGCCAGATATACGTGATTAACTGATTACTTTTCACAGCAGGAGTTTACAACCACAACAAGCTATTTAAAACATCAGTAGGAGTTCATTAGTGCACAAACAACGACCACCAACGGCCTCGATTCCCAGAAGGAATAAGCCAGTATAACTCAACAAGATGGTCATAAAAGAAACAACATCAAAATATAAGACAACATCAATGATCACAACCCCCCTCCTTTATTTATAGAATTCATTCATTATCTTTAATTAGGTCTGGTTTATCCAACTCTACGGAATCGAATGCACGCCCACCCCGCATGATACACAAAACAAAGAGGCAAAGGAGAAATTCCCTACATCTTGATAGATAATCGGCATTTAGGCCGGGGGTGCGGAACATTACAGATAACGATGCACCCGATGCACCAGAAGCTGTTTGTGAAAATCCACGATCGAGGAAAGGAGAAACCACGGCTAACCCTTAGTTTATAAGAGCTGGGGATGGTTGCGGTGGAAACGTGAAACCGCATAAGGCGCAGGGGTTGTGGGTGGACCACGCGGCTCCACTCGTGGGCTGGGTGGTTTAAACCGACTCATTAATTGTTTAAGTATTTAATTAAAACTTGTATGCGCGTTACGTGTCTTTAAAACACGCTTAAACGAGTCAAAATAGGGTTTAAACCCTTAATTGCGCTAAAGGGAGCGTTACTCGAAATAACCTGCGGGATAGGCCAGAGCCACCAGTAGTTGAGAGCTACCGGTGGGTGACAGCTACCGGTAGGCAGCAGCTACCGGTAGGCCGAGCTACCGGTAGGCATCAGCTACCTGTAGGTAGCAGCTAATGGTAGCCGAGCTACCGGTAGGCAGCAGCTACCGGTAGGCCGAGCTAACGGTAGACAGCAGCTATCGGTAGGTAGCAACTACCGGTAGGCAGCAGCTACTGGTAGGCCGAGCTACCGGTAGGCAACAGCTACTGGTAGGCAGCAGCTACCGGTAGGATAAGGCCACCAGTAGGCCTACACCACCATGATTCCCAGACCAGAAAACCCAAAATGAGATTTTCACAAAGTAATGGACCCCAAAAAACCGGGCCATTACATCAGATACATCTTAAACGATGCTCTTCCTCGAGAATCTAAACAAACCAGAAGGGAAGAGAGGGTCCGAAAAACCACCTCGAAAGATACCTCTTAGGAGCGAACTCATGCTAACTAAAACATTTCCCCGCCAAGAACCAAGAAACATACCATGCCAAACTGCCAAGGCATGTGGGTTGGGGAGTCACCCTCCCAATGTCAAGATATTATCCTCTTTGGGCGGCACTGACTCGCCCGCACAGGTTTAATCGCATCCACCTTAATGCGTCATTATTAGGGGTCGGGTTCTCTCCTCCCCCATAGCCAGGGCTTTTCACGCACAAACAGAAGAAGGAAACCAGTACATTCCACAGTAAAAAGGACAAAACGATCTACTGCAACAGGTGCAACAAGGAACAAATCTCAAAAAAACTCTGGGTACTGGGCACGCATTTGTGCTTCCCTCTCCCACGTACTCTCCTCAAGCCCACCATGTCTGCACAACACACGAACCAAGGGGATGGTTCATCCATGAAGAAACTTTTCCTTGCGATCCTCGATCACCACTGGTCTCTCCACAAAGGTCATGTCTTTATCGATGTCCAGCTCGCCCCAATCAAGGACGTGTGAATCGTCGTGCAGATACCGACGGAGTGGGGGCACATGAAAGACATCATGTATCCTTAGTAGCGGCGGTGGTAACGCTAGCTGATAAGCCACCTCGCCAACCCACCGCAACACTTCGAAGGTTCCAAAAAACTTGGGAGAGAGTTTTCTCCCTTTACCGAACCTCCACTGCCCACGCTGAGGGGAGACCTTCAAGAACACATGGTCTCCAACCTCAAACTCCAGCGACCTCCTCCTGGTATCCACATACGACTTCTATCGGTCCTGGGCCGCTTTCATCCTTTCCCATATGAGCTAAACCTTCCCAATCATGCTCTGCACCACCTCCGGGAAAAGGATTCTTATCTCTCCTACTTCGGTCCAAGACACAGGTGAATGACATGGCCTCCCGTACAAAGATTCAAATGGGGCCATACTGATGGTAGAGTGGTAGCTATTATTGTAGGAAAACTCTACCAGAGGCAAGTAGCACACCCATGATTCTACTGAATCCATAACACATGCCTGTATCATATCCTCCATGGTCTGGATGGCGCGCTCTGTTTGTCCATCTATCTGGGGATGGAAAGCAGTGCTAAGGCGTAACTGGGCGCCAAACGCATGCTGAAATCCTCTACAGACTCGCGAGGTAAACCGTGCATCCCTATCCGAGACTATAGACCTCGGAACTCCATGAAACCACACCACCTCATCCACGTATTTATGTGCCAAAGCATCCACGGTACTCAAATCCTTGATTGCCAGAAAGTGAGCCAATTTTGTCAACCTGTCCACTACCACCCAGATGGAATCGTACCCCCCTTGGACCTTGGGTAGTCCCATGACGAAATCCATCAAGATGTCATCCCACTTCCACTCGGGGACATCTAGAGGCTGTAGTAGGCCACCTGGAACTCGGTGTTCAGCCATCACTTGTTGACACACTAGACACTTGGCCACAAACTCTGCCACTGCTCGCTTAACTCCGAGCCACCAAAACTGCCTCTTCAATCCCTTGTACATCTTAGAAACTCCTGGGTGTACTGCCAGGGGTGAGTTGTGGAACTCACTGAGAACCTTGCCGCTCATCACCCCTGGAACAACAAATCTTTTCTGGAAAAGTATCCAGTTCTGACCATCCTATGTCCATCCTTTCGGAGCATTTCCCTGGTCAACTTGGTTACGCATCACTTCACACTCTAGGTCTCCCCACTGAGACTCCTCCACTTGCTGAAACAGGGATGACTGCACCGTCATCTGGTATAGGTAACACCTATCACCATCCACCCTCGCATCTAGGCACAAGGTAGCCTACTCTCCCATCTCTTTCCAGGCATTCGCCGACTCTCGGACCGTATCCTTCTGCGTCCTCCTTCTCAAGGCATCAGCCACCACTGTTCCCTTTCCCTCAGTATAAGATATTTCGAAGTCGTAATCCTGGAGGAACTCCACCCATCTCTGTTGTCGCAAGTTTAAGTCCCACAGGGAGAAGATATACCTCAAGATTTTGTGGTCCGTGAAGACCAAAAAGTGTTCCCCGATGAGGTAGTGCCGCCATAACATTAGTGAAAAAACGACCGCTGCAAGCTCCAGGTCGTGTGTGGCGTAATTACTCTCATGGGAACGCAGTTTCCTAGACCCATAATAGATCACCCCTTGTCGCTGCATCAACACGCACCCCATGCCCTGTCCTGAAGCATCACAGAACACCTCATAAGCCGCCCCTTCTTTTGGTAATCTCAGCACTGGGGCACTGACCAACTTCTCCTTCATATAGCTAAAGGCTGGCTGGCACTGCCCACTCCATAAGAATGCCTGGTCCTTTTTGGTCACATCCGTCAAAGGGGATGCTACTCGAGAGAATTTGGGTACGAATCTCCGGTAGTAACCCGCCAGCCCGAGGAAACTTCGGACTTCTGCCACATTCTTGGGTTCTGCCCAAGAAACAACTACCTCAACCTTTGATGGGTCGACCGCTACCCCCTGCTCAGACACTATGTGCCCGAGGAAGTGCACTTCTCATTCCCAGAACATGCATTTTGACAACTTCCCATATAGCTGGTGCTGTCAGAGGACCTCCAAAACTGTCCTCAAGTGATCTTCATGGTCCTCTTATGATCTAGAGAAGACCAGGATGCCGTCGATGAACACAACCACGAAATGATCCAGGTACTCCCAGAAGATGGAGTTCATAAGCCCCATGAACACAGTTGGGGCGTTCATAACACCGTAGGGCATGACTACAAACTCGAAGTGTCCATACCTGCACCTGAACGCTATCTTCAGGATGTCGCTCTCTTTCACCCTCAGCTGGTGGTACCCAGACCGCAGGTCGATCTTCGAGAACCATCCTGCCCCTTTCAGCTGGTCAAAAAGATCATCTATCCTTGGGAGAGGGTAGCGATTCTTGATCGTCACTTGATTCATCCTCCTGTAGTCTATGCACAACCTGAGACCACCATCTGCATTGTTTGAGAAAAAGACAGGAGCACCCAACGGTGATGCACTCAGACGAACATAACCCCTCTTCATCAGATCGTCAATCTGTATCTGCAACTCCCATAACTGCGAAGGTGCCATCTGGTAAGGATCCATCGAGATTGGACGAGCGTCATGCTGCAGGTATATCCCGAACTCGATATCACGTTGTGGGGGTAGAGTCGTCACCTCTTCAGAAAAGATGTCCATAAACTCACGGATGATCTGTGGCACTTCCACCATTTCAGCATCTACTGATTCTACTCTCAGCTCGGTCAACAAGGATAGGAGAGGTTCCTCTCTCCTCTTTCCCTTCGGACTGCCCCGCTTGCTGGTGAAGGTAACACGCCGGCTGTCCAAGTCTGAGAACACCACCCTTCATTGAATACAGTCGATGACGGCGCACACAGAAAATAGCCACTCGATGCCTAGGATAACATCGTATGGCTGAATCTGTAGCAGAAGAAGATCCCTAACCAACTGATGTGGCCCTAACATCAATCTACATCCTTGACAAACGAACAACAAGTCAGTCTGACCTCCAACTGGTGTGCTCAACACCAGGTGAACTGGAAGTCTCTCGACATATATACCCAAGGAACGGGCTAGACACTGTGCAATGAAGAATTGCGTAGCTCTGGTATCGAACAAAGCATAAGCAAGAGTGCTAAACAGACTGATCGTACCTCGAACAACCTTTGGCCCTACTGGAACTGCTGCCTCTGTAGCGTGCAACTATCCCCGCCCAGCTCCCCTTCCCCTCGGCTGTCGGCCACCTCCCCGACCACGCCCGGGTCGATGTCTTTCTGGAGCACCCTGAGGCCGGCCTCCTCCTCCTACGTCTGACCTCGGAGGAGCGGGAGCTCGCTGTCCCTGCTGCTGCTGCTGGAAAGGTCTGGCTGGATGCTGCTGCTAGGGCGGGTGCTAGTGATGACTTCCACTACTGTACTGCACCCTGTCGGGGCACTGACTCCGGAGATGCCCAGGGCTCCCCCAGATGAAGCACCGCGGTCCCGGGCCCGTAGGAAAAGGGTGAGGTCCAGGGGATCGAAACTGAAACTACTGGGGCCTACTCCCTGCGGGTCGGAACCTAGAGGGTCCTGATGCTGGAGGCCGGGTGCTGACAGCCTTCCTCTTGGATGGTCCCAGCTGGATCCCCTCTCGCGACACTCCCCATAGAGCATGCATCCGCTCCACCACATCGGCCTTCTTCTGGACTTCCAAGTATGTCGGCAGGGTAAAGGGGGTAACAACATACTGGAGGGAGGGTTGGAGCGCCTCCTCTAAACGTCTTGCCCGAGACTCCTCGTCGGGAAAGAGGTCCGGAGCAAAATGTAGGAGGTCCTTGAACATGATCCCTAGCCCCCTCACGGACATACTCCCCTGTTGGAGGGAGAGTAGCTCCTGTCTCTTTTCTGCCTTCATCGTCGAGGAGAGGAATTCTGCCTGGAACTCCCTCTCAAAATCAGCCCATGCCACCTCAGCCTCTCTCCTCTCCCCCAGGTAAAGCATCCACCACTGATGCGCCGCTCCCCGTATCTGGATGACGGACAGAGGATCCCAGTACTCGGCTGGGGCCCGAATCAGGCCGAAAGCTATAACTAGCTCCTCTATCCAGCCTTCCGTCTTCATATCGGAGGTGCTGCCCTCATACTTCTAAAGGTCCTGTCGCTGGAAGGCTCGAAGATTCTTCTGCCACTAGTCTTCCTCTTCCTCTCGATCAGCTTTCTGCCAATTGGCCAAGATAGTCTCCAGGGCCTCGATCGCCTGTACCACACGTGGTCGCCTTCCAGGTTCCATAGCTACAAGGTAAACAAGGAATTCCTATGCACAAGTAGTGAATAATACCGTTCTTTAAACATCTTACAATTTTATTTATCCTTAATTCCCAAGACATACCAGAAACACAAGAACACAAGTCATTATGATGCATGTATCTTTCCAAGGGTCTCTACCCTGCAATCAGTGTGGCCTCACTTGGTCGTTCGGTAGGTCCAGAGTCCTTCCATCGGATCACAGGGGACCCTAAAATCCCGTTTCCTAGACGGTCTTCCCTGGCCTAATTCACGCGCCAAGGTCACCCAACATAGTTGCCTTATCATCCCCTGCAATTCTCAATGTGGTTAACTCCAGAATTCATCATATCTCTCAACCACACCTCTGATACCATTCTTTCATGACCCGCCATCACCAAAAGGAGGGAAAGGTCAACAGATTTCCAGGCCCTTCCTTCTTTAAGTTGAAGGAGAGATAATGACCCCTGAAACCCGCCTTCAATAGGTCCTAGAGTGGAGACTAGCACCAAGGGTATATAAATTTCTCACAAATGGAAGGCATTACCTGTTTTATTTTATAGAATCAAGAGATAGGGAGAAGAAAACCCAACAACACCAAGGCATAGAGAAAAGAAAAGCCAAAAGTAAACCATTCCCACATTCATGTTTCAAAGTAAAAGCCACAAAGTGTAAAAGGTGACTACAAGGGAAGTAAAAAAGAGGAAAAGAAAACAACAACTGCAACTGTTCCAATGTTTTGAGCTAGTAAGGTCCCGTGTGATCCCCGAAGTCCTCCTGGAAACCTGAAAGCAGTTTTATATACGTTGGGTGAGCGTACAAGTACACTCAGTAGGGAAAACCAAGGACTCTCATGAACAAGTGGGGGAACGTACTAATGTCCCGTGAGAAAAAGATTAAACCAAACACCTATCATGTTAAACTATCCACCCCAGGCCTCACCAAGGCACACTCCCCAAATAATGCAAGTCAGGTAATATATATAATTAGAGAACATCGATGTTTTGGTACCCCGCGCCACTTTCCGACTGGTTATTGAGACATCCTACGCATCGGACCAATCCCGCCATTCTCACCACAGTCCCACTGCCACACCCGCCCGCACACACCTGGCCCACAACCAAACACAGTCCCACTGCTAAAATCCTGCCCGCACACACCTGGGCCACAAATGTCACACGTAACCATGCCTGCAAACACCTAGGCCAAAACAACCACCACCACGCCCGAAGACACCTGGGCCTCATCTCGAAGACACTTGGGAAACCACCTCCCGCATACACCTGGCCAACCACCACACTACCCCACCCGAAGGGTCTTGGGATAATAATGGACCTCAGGCCATCACAACTTGCATGCAGATACTTGGGCTATCTGGGAAAGGGAGTAGAAAAGGAGCTAATAACCAGCTACTATGAATAATGTTGGGAAAAACACCCTACCCCCATGAAATGGGGGTGTTCGGCACTAAGTTCTCAACTTGGGTGGGGCACGAATAAGAAACACAAAGCTACAATTATATATATATATATATATATAGGCAACAAGCACTCACCTAAGCTAGGTTTTTCTTTAGACAGCCTACAGATCACAACAACATTCAAGTCCGAGTTACGACTCACGCTAACAACCCATGTGTCCTCTTTATTATTTCACGATCAGTAATAATGTTTATGTTTAAGCCCTATTGGGAAACTAGATTTCATCAGCACATGTATAGAAAATTAAACAATCAAACAACAACCATAACACCAACACCCGGTTCTCAACAACAGAGGATCCCACCCCAATTTGTGATATAAACAAGTATCCACCCAGTCTTAAAACTCACAACCACCGAAGACACATCAACAGGGGATCCCATCCCCCAATTTCACAGAACCACCGAGGGTATAAAAGAACAGGGGATCCCATACCCTCCACATCTCCAGCAATCGACTCGTAAATAAAACCACCAAAACACTGCCACCAACACTAAGAAAGGCCAAGCCTGAATTTTCAGATTTAAACGACTTAACACACTCTATGATTTCAGTTCTCATGTGTTTTAACCAGGGGTCATCACAAAAGGAAAGATCCTGGTGCCTCAATTTATTTGGACGGATATACGTGTTTATCCGATTAATTTTCATAACAGGAGTTTACAACCACAACAAGCTATTTAAAACATCGGTAGGAGTTCATTAGTGCACAAACAACGACCACCAACGACCTTGATTTTCAGAAGTCATAATCCAACACAACTCAACAAGATGGTCATAAAAGAAACAACATCAAAATATGAGACAACATCAACGATCACAACCCCCCTCCATTCCTTATAGAATTCGTTCATTATCTTTAATTCGGTCTGGTCTATCCAATTCTATGGAATCGAAAGCACACCCACCCCGCATGATACACAAAGTAGAGAGGAAAAGGAGAAATTTCCTACCTGTTGATAGATAATCTGTGTTTAGGCCAGGGGCGCGGAACATTATGGATAACGATGCGCCCGATGCACCAGAAGTTGTTTGTGAAAATCCACGATCGAGGAAAGGAGAAACCACGGCTAACCCTTAGTTTATAAGAGCCGGGGACGGTTGAGGTGGAAATGCGAAACCGCTTAATGCATGGGGGTCATGGGTTGACCACGTGGCTCCAATCGTGGGCCGGGTGGTTTATACTAACTCATTAAATGTTTAAGTATTTAATTAAAACTCGTATGCGCGTTACAGGTCTTTAAAACATGCTTAAACGAGTCAAAATAGGGTTTAAAAAATTATTTGCGCTAAAGGGAGATTTACTCGAAATAACCCGCGGGATAGGCCAGAGCCACCGGTAGGCTGGAGCTACCGGTAGCCGAGCTACCGGTCGGCAGCAACTACTAGTAGGCAGAGCTACCGGTAGGCACCTACTACCGGTAGTCGAGCTACCGGTAGGCAGCAGCTACTAGTAGGTCGAGCTACCGGTAGCCAGCAGGTACCGGTAGGCAGCAGGTACTGGTAGGCAGCAACTACCGGTAGGCTAAGGCTACCAGTAGGCCTACACCACCGTGATTCCTAGACCAGAAAACCCAAAATGAGATTTTCACAATGTAATAGACCCCAAAAACCCGGGCCATTACATTAGCTACCATAGGATTATATGACCCAATGGATGATGTGAGATGATGTCTCATTAAATTATATTATACATTAATATTACATTTTGATACATCAGACTTCTCTCTATCGTGGATACCAAGACAATTTTTTAGATTAGATTCAAATGGAACCTCAATGTAATGAAATTTTCATTTCCAATTCCAGCCATCTAAGGATGCTAATTTGGAAGGATAATTTCTAGTTAATCCCATTCCCGCACATAATCTCAATTTCTATACGAAAAACCATTTTGAATAGAGACATATTTGAGGAAGAAACATTGTAATATTAAAATTATAAATCATATTAACATAGAAATAATGTAAAAAATATTAATGGTACTATATTAACATTATCTTAACCTGAAAAGTAATATAAACAAATCTATGATACCAATTGTAAGGACCCAGTATAATATAATACATATTATTTGTATTTTGAAACTACAAATAACATTAATTTTATAATGAAAATATATTTTATAGTTTTAGAGAATTATTTCATAACTCGTACATAAAAAAATGTTAAAAGTGAATAATTCTACTCACTATCCATATTACAAAAAATAAAACATTTATTTAATAAACCATTTCTTCTTCTATTCATCTCATATATATATTTTTTATATTTAATTCATTATTTCTGATACATTACTGTAAATGATTTTTGAAAACATTTTAAAACATGGGAAGAAGATAAAGGCTCAATAAGGAATATAAATTAAAAAAACATTATCATAGTAAAAAATATGCATACTCATGTAATAATTAATCTTATATCAGTATTCTTTATTCCATTGAAGTATCTCATTTCAAAATGATAACATACAGAGTTTAATTTTTAATATATTCATTATGACCCATAATAATAAAATTAAAATAATTTATGTAAATGTAGGGCATAAAATTACGACCTTTTTTAAAATAATTATAAAAATATTAGCATTATAGTGAAATATATAAGATAATACCATTTTTAACTCCCTTATTCATTCCTCAAAAGGAATAGAACAATATAAAATTCTTTAGAGAATGATCCGGGCGCACCAAAATCTTTAACGAGCTCATTGTTAGAAATATGAGAGATCCAAATGAATTAGATACAATGGGATCACCGATGGGTTATAAGTGTCATAAAAATCATTTAAGTTGTATTAGGCCCACATTTTTCACATATAATGCTCAGGTACAATATCAAGAATAAATCATTTAATTCATGCCCATTTCATTATAAGACACATAAGAAAACACACTTGGATATAATAATAATTAAAAAAACAAATTATCAATTCCAAAATACCTTAAACATTTTAAATAGATTTTATTAATAATATATCATAAAAAAATATAAGTCAAATAAATTTTTTATATTTTTTATGAAATTTTTTTGTATGTATAAATAAAAATATATACTTGAATATAAAGTTGTAAAAATGTAAATGAAAAAGAATATTTTTTAGGAATCATGATTGGGGAAATATTTTATCAATTTTTATTAGGTAAAAAACAATATTTTATGAGTTTTTTTAATGATTAACATTAAATTAATGCCTTAAAAATTATGTCTTCTATAATGAGTCTGAATTTTCAATAAATTATTTATCACCATTAATTGTAAGTTAAGGATAATTTATAATTTAATTAAATGAAAATTTTATGTTTATTTTTCAACATATATAATATATTTTTCATGTTATAAAAATTACATAATTAATAAATTTAAAATTTTATGCATTGATTCTTTCTATCCATAACTTACGAATAACATTGGTAGGTTTACAATGGCTAAAGTGATCATCATTTCAATGTATAAAGTAAAATATTATTGATAATATTATCAATTTTATAAATACATTATAAATTTATATCCAATAAGGAAATATGTTTATGTGATATAAACTATTTTACAATCATTGATATGGGAGGTTGTATGTAGACATGAATAACATTTTCAATTTTTAATGATCATTATGGAAATATGGTAAGTATTATTATAAAATTAAATAATAATCAAAATATAACCTATATCATATTAATATATATATATATATCTTCAATGAGATATGGGGATGAAAACAAAATCCCATAAATTCATAGATTTGATAGTTCACACATACATATGAACAATGATATCATTTTTTAGTTCATGGAATTGTAAAATGTAGAATGATATATTAACATTTCATAATTTTAAATATTATGGGGATATAATTAAAAAATAATTATATCAGTAGAACTAATCCAGAGAGATAGAGTTGTGTATGTAAAATTAACTATATATATTGTCTAGGTGTTAGTCCACCCAAAACATGAATGCAGAAATAATTAACTATTTAATAGAAGTGGGGATAAATATGGTCATGAAATTTAAATAATGTAATGTATGTCTAATGAGGATACCAGATCATTAATCTTATCATGGTTTAGGTTTATTTGAATGATTTATAAGTATAAATAAAATAGAAAATCTATATAAAAGGTATACCAATTCTTTAGACAACCTCCTTTACATAACACCTTTGTACCATTAATGTTAGTTTTATGCCTAAAATAGGCCAGTTTATTTATGCGATGTACTATAGGAAGGTATTTTGAATTTTCTGGGCATATCAAAAATCCATTGTACATGATAATTAATGAGAATAATATGTGTCCATTTATAGGAGAGGTACGGGGAACTCTTGGAATTTCCTAAAATTTTAAAATAACATAATATAATTATCATTTAAAAATCCCATCAAATTGATTTATTTAGATTGTAATATTTTTATGGGTAAAAATAATCTCATAAAATAAATTTTAAATATGTTTAGGTAACATTATTTTTTGTATCATTTAGTATAAACTATTTTTTAACACTTTTAACTCTTAACGTGAGAACATTGATTTTTACCCTTTAATGATAAATATTTTTACAATAAAAAGGTTAAATTAAAATATTTTATTCATGGAAGACAGTATAAACCTTATACATATAATATTATTGAATTTAATAAATTCATGAATCGAATATCGTTTACTAAAATATAATTTATTCTAATATATCATTAGTGTTAATTTTATCACTATTCATTACTATGCCTTTTAACAATATCATTGAATCAAGATATGTTTGAACTAATAATTTTAGTACATCCAAAAATATCAAATGAATCTATAAAATTCGTTTATTATATAAATAAACACATATAATATTTCATTGTATATTTTTAATATCTTTTACTTGATTTTTTAATTAATAAAAAAATCACAAAAATATTATTGTAAAAGCATTTAAGGTAATTTTATGTTCAATTATAATTTAAAATAATTTACCACATTGATGATAAATTTAATATATTCCAAATAATATTTATATTTATAACTATATATTCAATATTATGATATAAAAATATATTACTTATTAAAATTATGATTTTTGTGTGTGTGACTTTTCCTAAGTAAAATATTATAAATCCAATAATCTAATAAATTGAGTCACAAATGGTCATATAACAGAACCATGAATGATTATGGACAAATATTACTCCTAAAATAAAATTTGTTTATTTGATAGTGTTATTTTATAGTCATTACCAATTTATTTTTACTCATAATAATCTGATTTACTATTTAAAATGGTAACTAAACTTACTATGTTTAATATTAATATTCTTGAAAAAAAATTAAAATAAATACTAAATTTCTACCATATGCTAAATAAAATTTTATTTGGATTTTTTAATTCGGAATAATAATAATTATCCTTTTATTAAAATTAAATCGGTAAAACCCCACTAAATATACGTTGGTTACATAAAAATGACCCCTTTAATCAGAAAATGTATTAATACAAAATTAAGTTATAATAATATATTTAAAAAACCTAATTTCATTATTTTCAATAAATAATAAAAAATTTAGTTTAATAACTAATGTGTAATAATATTATAATTACTCAAATAAAGAAATGAAAATACAATTTTAAATATAAATCGATATTTTTAATATTCATTGAAAAATAAAATTTCTCATAATATTATAAACATTTAACTATATAATAATTTTAATATATTAATTTAGAAATTTTTATTATTATTCATTGTTCTATTTTTAAAAAATTATGAAAAATTAAATATATTTCTCTCCCCCAAATGAAATAAAAACCATTGACGAAAAAAATTTATTTGAAAAATAAAATGAATTTAATAAAATTATGTTTTTAGTTATATAATAATTAATTAATAAATTAATTATTATTAGGATAATTTTATATTTCCAAATTATATTGAGACAAATAATTTTCCCCATTATAATATCTTTGTTATAAATGTTACATAATAACAATAGTTTGTTGTTCGTTTGAGAATAGTTTGGAATATCTTGTATGATATCTAAAATAATGATTCCTTTTTAAAACTCAATATCATACAACAAGATCATATCAGTCTATTAAATATCTTATTTACTCAATAAATATATCTATAGAACTATATATTGGAAGTGATGATGAACAAAAACTCATTATCCTAATATCTGGTAAACTATACATATGCATGGGTGACATTTTGATTTTTCTAATGGTTGGGAGGAAGCTAAGAACTAATTATTCCACAAACATGAAAAATATATGATTACAAATGATACTAATGTATTTAGTTTAATATAGGTATAATATATTTATTGGAGTTAAAATAAGAATGATATGAATATAAATGAAAAAATAGTGATTAGGATTTTGTCCTTACTCCTTGAGAAAAATAATTGAGCCTTCATAAATTGGAATTTTGATGACAAAAACACCTCCCACAATTTTTATTGAGTTTTGGGATGGGATTCTAGTAGAATCATATTATCTTGGAGGTTTTATTTCTGTCGATGAGTTTGGTGGTGAATAGACCCATCTATAAGTAAAAAGAGTATCCCATTTTGGAATTTTAATATATTAGTGGAAAAGGTAATAAAAACATAACAATATATAACTTCCAGTGAATCAAAACACTTATTTTTTAATTTTTAATATATTAATTTCTAAATATGATTGTCTAGTATTTTTGAACCTATGTTTCGTCTCAACCATTGACTCAGGAGGTATAACACAAATTGTGGGCGTAATTTTCAATATGGAAATGGATACATCTAAATCTGTAGAGAGACATATTTAAGCAACTAAAGATATGATTTCATATAATTTTTTTATTTTATAAACATAATGGACATTTGATTAAGAGGGTAACTATTCACATGTTTTAAAAACAAGATATTTGGTAGTCAAATTATTATAATTCTTGTAATTTTTTAAGTAATTTACACCTTTTTCATATGTTACCATCTTATATGGGGAAAAATTACAATATCTCTCCTTAAATATTCCCCATTGATGATACAGACTAAAAAGATTCATGGGAATTATGGTTGAATCATGTATCATGACCTAACCCACAAACTCTTTATATTGGTCGATCGTAAGAGAAGAATGACACCCAATTCCCACCTCCAAAAGGCCAGGGGATGGGAATAAACTCAATATTAGCATGTAACAAATACAGAAGCCTTATCCTAATGAACATATTCTCAAGAACACACACCTTGCATTATAGGAAAATTAAAAAATATAAATTTAATAAAAAGTATAAAGAGTAATAATTTATTTAAGTGTTCTGTGGAAAAAATATCAAATTAAAACATGGTGATATAAAATCATAAAGGGGAAATAAAATAAAAACATGATCCAGTATAAAAATGTGAATGGGGAAATGGTTAGAGAGCCTGAATCATATCCTCCATTCAATGTACTGAACATGGTTAGACCATCCCATCATTTTTATGTTCATATAAGAGAAGGTCCACAAATTTCATATCTAATATGTTTATCATCGACATAAAATGTGATAAGTGTGGGAATAAGAATTTCATGGTTCTGTATATAAAAATTATTATTTATCAAATATAAAAAAGGTATAAATATGATGAAATCATTATCTCAAACCAATTTTCAATGACAGATAACAATCCCAACCTTAGATATGATTATTATGATACAATGAAAAAAATACGAGAGAAATCTCATTCTCGATATTTATATATTATTGAATAGTCATATTGAATATCAAAATATCCCATATTAAATGATAATAACTGCACCCCATATTATAAAAATAGGATTGGAGGTAATTCTCTTTTCTACTGAAATCCACATCTAAGGGAAGACTATCTCCAGTGGAGTTCATGCTACCTAGATTAAATCGATGAAGTTAGAAGAAAACTGCATCTATAGAGGACTTATGCCTTCTATAATGTGTGTTATTATGGATTATATATGTAAATATATTCTATGGACTAACGATGTAGTTTAATAGGGGAGGATAGAAAACAATATCAATTCAATGATTAAACATGATCATTTCCATCTATTGAGAATCACTAGAATAATATTCCTTCTTTTATCACCTCGAATTATTTATTTGATTCCATAATACCGGAAATCATTAGGTCCTTCATCTATATCCATATAGAATTTTTTCCTCATAATACATAATTGTATTCATCAATAAAGAGGTATTAAAATAATATTTTTCGTGAAAAATAAACGATAGTGTGCATACATGTCCAAATCCTCTGACACAACTTTATTTCTTGTGGAGTTTATTCCCTAGGAATTATTATACCAACCAATAACCTCTACATCAAATTTCCCTATAGGGACAGGCATGTCTAGTCACAATGGTCCCTCGATGAGTGAACTCAAGAAATGTATCAACAACCCAAGTATGTATCACATAACATATGGGCCTAGAAACATAGCGTGGAACATATATCACAATCCAAAACACCATCCACTATGGGAACATGAGTAACACATCATGTGCTATTATGGAATACATGTTGTCAATTATTCATTTTCATAGAATGTAAAATTTATTTTCCCAGTGTTTAAAGGCCCTCTTGATCCCCAAAATCATATATCTTATTCGACAATTGATTCACCTAAATGTATAAAAAATTTAAAAATTAACATTAATTTATCAATTCCTTGAATACAGTGTATAGAAATCCGGATTTTAATAACCCATGTAAATAATATCACACCATATATTGTGAATAAAGGATCCCATCCTTGTAACATACATCTACAATCAATATAATTAGATCAATAAATCTAAAAACAATAAATCCCTTCATAATTCTTAGATCCATAATGAATCCATAGGTTCAATCATTCTCATACTAGTCTTATAATGTCGAATAACTAACATTGTAAGATTAAAATAACGACTCTGGTAAACTAGGAAGAAAGATGAATAGTTACAAGGATAGAGTACCACTGGCCAATGTGATCCCAAACCAGACAAAAAATTTCAACTATAAAATTTATATATAATGAGAGGAATGAAAATTATTTATTAGATTCTTTAATAATATTTAGATTCATGGTTATTTAGAGAAAAAACAAATAATATACTAGATATATAGTCCATTATATGAAATACCAAGAATATGGAACTAAATCCAAATAATATTGACCCATATGTTTTAAATGTATTGATCATTGGTTATGTATAGGTATCTTAATAATGTATTTGAATATCATGTTTCATTATTCATTGAATCTATTAATATCCTTTATTTATTCTTCTTTAATCCATGATACCTAGTCGGTGAATTCAAATGGTTACTATAATAAACCTCCTCTTTGACATAAAATTAATATGTGTCTCTCCCTTGAAATTTTATTTATTAATAAATTTAAACTAAGAATAATATTTTTTTGAAATTATGTAAAAAATATCAATAAATCTTATATATAAAACCATCAAATTCTATCATCTATAGGATGTCTCATATAAACTAATCATATGTCCCACCAAGGATATACCACATGTTCTAGATGCATCATTCATCTCATATGTTCCATTTGACAAATGGTTCAATGGTAATACTATTAATTCTAAAAATATCTATTCGTTTGATGTAATATTAATTTATTTAGTATATTAATTTTTGGGTATCATGACACTAAAAACATAATGAAATAACTAAGAATTAAATCCACCTACACAGCCATATATATTCAACTGATCAAACTAAAAGAAAAAATATCTTACATTATCTACACCTTTATGTATTTTCCCCCAAAAATCACAAGATACACAAAAATGTAATGGTATTATACCAATAACTTTATTCACATTCTTATGATCACTCATATACATTTGAAAACATCCAAAGAAAAAAACTAGATGATTTTTAAACCCATATAATATACCCTTTTATTGACCCATAATTTCCACTGCGTACTCTGAGAAGGCAACTGTTTTATCTATTTTCATCTCACCCTAATCAATCACAGGTGATATTCCATGCATGAATCACATCTGTTGTGACACATGGAAGACATTATGCACTGTATTTAAATTAAAGCCTAAGTAAGAGTTGTAAGAAACATCATTAATTGACTATAGTATCTTTAACCACTCCAATAATCCTTAGATAAATCTTGTTACCAGGATTAAATCTCAAAAATTATCATTATTTGGATACTCTTGGGAAAACATGATCTATCTTCATGAATTATAATGTCCAACAACATCGATCTTCCAAATATTTTTATTGATTTAAGCGTTTCCACAAACACTAAGGATCACCTAAACAATTTTTGAGAACATATACACCAGGATATCGATATTATCATTGATAATTCATTGAATGGAAAAAAAATTTATATATATAAATCATATGGATTTAATAATATACATCTCTTATTATAAGATATAATATTTTTATTATAAAAAATTATTCATAAAATTCTATTAACAAAAAATCATTGTTCAATAATCCTTGAAAAGAATTTTATAATTTTATTCTACCCCATTATTTCTAAGGTGTTTCAGATTATACTATTTATAAAGGGATACCATGTTTTTCAGGATTGGATTGAAATATATTTTTGGGTTAATCAAAACTATTTTCTATTTGATTATTCTTACAATACTGACTATATTCTTTATCCTCTCTTCTTCTGAAACTCAAGATCATTTTTAGTGACTATAATATATTCCTCATAAAAATAGATATAATTTTGAATCAATGGAATGATATTTATCACATGTTTTTTATTTCCTTTTAGATGTCCTGAAAATATAAGAGTGAATTAGCTCTGATGGATGATTAAATTTTTTTTTACATTCTTTTAAATTCTATTCAAAATATATCCCTTCTATTAATTATTTTATATATAGTTAATCTAACTCTTTATCATAGTTAAATAAAATACATTTTCCCCGTGAATGACCTTGAAAAAATTCATTTGTCCAAGATTTCCAAGTCTTCGATACCACAATTGATTTTATTACTTCATTCTATGATAAGAATAATTACTAAAAATCACTAATTTGGATAAAATTTCCTTTTTTCACTTTCATATTTTCAAGAACATTTGCCTATAAATATTTTATGAAACCCCATATTCATTAGAAATCATAATATTTCATTCATTAAGTATCTAAGATGCATAAAATATATTGTGTTTCTATCCCTTGTAATATAATTTTTTAGTGGATATCAATTAATATTTACCAATCAATTCTTACCCATCAGATTATATTTCTAGTGGCCAATCATATCCAATTTTTACCAAACATATTCTACATTTCTCAACATTTTTAAGGAGATTCATATGTCATGTCATCTATAAGGAAAAACCTCTTACCAAAACACATATACATTCCCCTTTGGAATATTTCTGAGAAACATAAAAAACTATATAATTTTCTATTACTTTCCCATTTTTTTAAGATAAATCACAACACTATCTATTGAGTATGATTTGGATGGTGTAATAAAACAAAAAAATTTACATGATGACTATGTTGATTATATAATTCAAATGCATCATATAACTATATAAATTGAAGAACTCCATGAAAATGATTCTTGATTGATTTTGGTAGAATGTATCATTGTTATTAGTGACATTTCTTAGTTAAATTTATTAGAAATCGTTTTTCAGTTGACCACTAATTTTATTTCATGTTATATTTTATATGGATTTATTTAATGGGAGAGACTTTTGTGATTCTATCATGTGTTTTGACCAAAAAATAATTTTTTTATTTTTAAATAAAATTTCATAATGGTTATTAGTGATCCGTAAAAGGCTGAACAACAAACTATGTTTCCTTCCTAAAGGGATTCACCATTACTGGCATGGGACATACAAAACAATAACACTAGAAATCCAAACACATCTAATTGTGGAAGGAAATTCATTCCTATTCACATAGCACCAAGACCCTGCAGATCACTTAAAAAGCCAGGATGCTTCAAGTAACAAACCTCATGGACTCTTATCCCACTGTGGTGCAACATAAATGATAGAAGATGAATAATGGGAACACCGAAACAATAATGGAGAGCATAACGTAGCTGAAAAAATTATACCGCTATAATCCTCACCCAATAGCCTCCCTGATCAAAGAATCCATCATTGGAACCACCAACACCATCCTATGATTCCAAAGAAACCATTTAATCGTAATATAGTACAGTCATGAGTGAAGGGGCAAGGAAAAAGGGTAGAGGATGATTTTCGATTTTCAGATCCTTATTGTAGAAAATGTAATCTAATCCCCACTCGTCCAAACATTCCTGATGTAGGGGTGAAATAAATCATGAATGAAGAAACGCAATATCTAAAACCATATAAGGAGTTTAACTATTAGAAGGGCCTCATTGATAGTACATTGAATGCATAACTATGGGCCTCTAACTAGGATAGTGAACAATGATTACCCACACATAAAAATATGAAAAATGATAAAAATTTAACATTAAGATTAATAGAGACCCAAACAGCCCATAATAGGCAAGAAGAATTGATTCAAGGACTATAAAACCTAGATGGTGTTTAAGATTCTCTAGTAGTCAAATAAAGTGGTTCTTATCTATTTTTAGTAAAGTCGCGATTTTCAGAGATTAACATAATAGTTTTTATACATATGCATTTCACATTAACAATATATCACATTTCCAAATCTCATATGTAGTAGTTTTACATAACATCACATAGAAAACCATGGAGCTGATTTGGCATTATATGTTATTCCACCAATATATTAAAAATGATTGATGCAACGATGACATAAATTTACTAAAAACATGTAATTTAATTCTAATAAATTGTAAAATATACTATTTTATGAATTTTAATCCTTCATGTATCTTAATTTATACAAATAAACATTTTTTGTTACAGAATCGATGTTGTTTCAGCAACATTCTATGTGATTCATGTATGAAATTCCGAAATAGAAAATGAATATTTTCCTTATAAAAAGTCAATATTTTCAAAATCCAAAATTTTTACAAGTGATGTACCAAATCGAATAAATATATGATACTATGAACTTGGACATCATGGTTGTTTTTGAAGAATCCAGTTTTTAGGAACAATCATTTTTCCTTTAAAAATAAAATCTTTTCTGCATGTTGAATATTTTTTGTACATTTATATTGCATAGGTTAAGAATATCAGAGTAAATAATGAATTTATACGAGGTAGTATATAAGGACTCAACCTTAAAACATTACATAATCTTGAAATAAATGAATTATTCACATTGATGATCGTTTCAGGATTAGAGCTTTAGAGAATTAGGCCTGAACTATAACATATCAGCACAAAAATTTCATGTAGACAGTAATACACAGAATCCATTTTTTACTAACACAAAAACTCTTAGAAATAAACATGTTTACTTCCATGTTTGAGAAATCATGACATTTCCTTGATACAATCACTGACCCTATTCATATTTTTGTCATAGGGAAAAATTTTCAATAACATGGGATGAGCATAAAAATATCAGTATGTTTTATAAAATAATGAAAGGAAACATTAACCCATCAAAGAATACAATTCAGTGAAACCATAAATTTCAATCATAATATTCCTCATGAAATCATAATATTTATGAATAAAACATAGAAATAAAAAATTACAAAGGTAAATTATGGCATCCATATCATACTTACATTATCTCTATCACAACTATTTTGAGAGTTACGTTGGAATACATATCATAGTATATTCCCTAAATCGATTAAGAAAAAAATTAACATTTACCTCTGTCATGTTACCCAATGAATTGGAGAGCTATCTCATTCTCACCCACCATTGGTTTATAATAGAACCACCCATATACGTAAACAGTCCCCAATAAAACCAACATATTCAAAACACATAAATTATTCATAATGGAAAGATGAAATTTGTACATTTCAATCAAAATATATCGTTTCAAAATACTAACATAATCAATACTTTATAAAACCATTTTCAAAACCATTTAATAATGAGATTTTTGAATAAAAGTGTCCCATACCACAATAAATATTTTAAAGGAAATAAAATTTTAAAACAATAATTTCCGTATAAATTAATCCATAAAACACTTTTTAAAAAATCGATATTAATGAGAAATATTTAAAAGATTAATTCATTAAAACATTTAAAATGATATTTTAGTTAAAAAATATCTAACCAAATGAGAGACACTTGAATACAGATAATTGAATAATAACATCAATAAAATATTATAATATCATAAGAATAGATATATTCATGATATAATGTCTCAATGGGTAGTACATAGACGATATTAATGTGAATTGGTGCATAACAACAATTAAGTCTCAATAGAGTGCAAAGAGAATCAAAATTACTTATAGAGACGATATCCTTAAATTTAGGATAAATCTGAGACATAATTATGTGTTACAAATAAAAATACACCCAACTTATGTGTATATCAAGTGTAAAACAATCATATTTCATTCACATAAATTCATATCATGACATATTCAATAAGTAGATGTTTAATCCAAACAAATTGAAAATGGGTGATGAAGCTCCCTTATAGAAATTTGTCCACCTAATGACGTCACATTATAATTTAGAAAATAAATTGAAGAGAGGGAAAATGGTATATCATCACAACAATATAATATTTACATAATGAAGGATATATAATAACATATCCAATCAAATATAATATGTAAATTAAAAGTCATAACAAAAAGATGTCTTTTAAAAAGAAGAAGGAGAATGGTTCCCTGAGTGATTTGGTAACATACGAAACGTAGGCCACATTTAAGAAGGGTAATACAATGAAGATATAAATACACATAAATTAATTTATATTTCAAAATGAATACAGAAATGGTCAGTAAATACCCCACACAAAAGGAACAAGTGGAAAAAATGTCATGAATATCACGAGAATAAAAAGTGAGATGAAAACCCCTTACGGCATGCAATCAATCGAGTCGTATGACAAAAATTAATAGTCAAAAAATGATTCAAAAAATTGCATGAATAATGTGAGAATAATTATAATATATATCAAATGGAAGTACACATTACACCAAATTCAATAAATAAGTAGCGAACAATGTAAGTCTCACAGAATTAAAAGTTATATAAATACCCCTTACCTCCTGTTCGACTTGACCCGTTTGTTATTTAATAACCTCAATAATAAGCAAAAGTTAATTTATACTTGATTAAAAACATTTTTCATGTTTATGATTCCTTTTATATCTGTTTTTTTCTTGTTATAAATATTATGAAATCATTTATGATAATAATGGTGGTTTTGTCGATATTTGTTACTGGAGTCAAAAATGACCTTCTTATATTTACATGTTGTTCTAGTAGAAAAATGTCCATTATCTCCAAAAATATAATCATGATTTAGATATCATATATATCATATATTTCCATTATATATATGTATATATAATATTACATAACATTTGGATATAGGAAATGAAATGCATTGTTCATGGAGATGGTATTTTGTACGTATGCATGAATGCTACATTAATTTCTATGTTATATATAATAGAATGAAAATATAATTATTCATATATATATATATATATATATAATAATTACAGTGCAATATCATATGATATATTTGTTACATAATTTCAATATATCCATCCTTTATACATTCCATGTATGTCATGAACGAATTATATCACCATTAGTGGGCGGTAGTCTGCACCTCCTTAAACAAAATTATAGTATTTACACATATCAGAAAGCATAAATCTATGTTTGTAAATTAAAATTACATAAAAATAGATAAAACATAAACATAAAATATATCATTTATAAATACATAACCATCATAATGGACACTATGATAGGTGGTAGGAGAAGATTGAACAATCATCGTTTCGTGAGGCAGTAGTTCAACGTCAACAGAAATAGTATGTTCTTTAACCATTCGAGGGTGGTTTGTGTAATTATAGATCAAATTATTCAAATAGAAACAACATTTTATATTGATAATACTGATGTTGTTTTAAAATAAAGGAATAAAAAGTGTTTATGGGGTTGGAGATGTAAAATAATACAAATGAACTTAAGAGAAGACATTACCTTTAAATCGGGTATCTCCATTTCGTTTGAACCAAAAAGATTACTTGAATATCATTCTGCCTAAGGGATGGCTTCTATGAGGAGGAATGAATTTTAGAGAGCTTAATTGGGTAGTGTTTTTATGAGAAAAGTTTCATTAGAACTGTGTGTAATGGGTTATAAGTGAGGGCTTTTTATAAGGAGGATGTGATCTTTAAGAAAGATTGAAAATATTATTTTGATATATAATTATTTTCAGTTTATAAAGGTCCAAAAATCATTAATGTATGATATAAAATTAATCATATTCGAAATAAAATAAACAATTAATAATTATTCAGGTTTTTGATATTGTTTTAATCATTATATTCTTATTTATTTAAATCATTCATTAATGAGGTAAACACATCACAATTATTGTGTTATAAATATAATTATTTAGTTGATGTGTAAAAATTATAAAAAATATCATGATGTAGGAAATATTTTTTGATTTCAAATGAATAAAAATATATGAAGGGATAAGTTACATAACCACATGTAAAAATTGACTTACTAAAAGATATATGTTTATGAATTTTTTGTCTTTACATTAAATTAATTAATATAATGTGTCATTATCACTATCATATGGCTCCATAGGGTTGCAAAATCAACCCTAGGATGACCATTGTCGAAAATGTATTAACCAATAGGATTAGGACACATGTTAGGGTAATTTAATATTATTATTATAATATTTCATTACCCATATTTAACAGATTTACCCTTTAACCATGGAAAATTAATTTTTTTACTGAAATTAATATTAATATTGTCTAAAATTAAAAGATACATGTTTACACATTTTGGACCACCTGATTATAAATATTGAACCCATTTTCACAAATTCAAAACATAGAACTTGCAGAAAATAATTTAGAATTAATTATTGTTGTTAAAACAAAAGTGTGTTTTTAATAAATAATAACTATCATATGATTGTTAATTATTTATGTCCAATTTCAAATGTAAATTACTATTAATGAATAACATTGGATTAAATTATAAGATCATAATATGATTACACTTGAAAAAAATAAAAATATAATCTTACCGAATAAATATATTAGTTTAAAAGGCGGTTTTTAATTAAAATACAGTATTTTACAATATTCAATAAAAAATGAATTTTATTAGAAAAATATCTAAAATTTAACCAATGTAAATTTTGATGTCTTGATTCTATTAAAGAATTTTATTTTATCAATTATAACATAAAAAAGTGAAAAAGAACTATATTTAACGAGGGATCTCAATCAAAAGGTGGTAAGTCGACCTTTTAATGAATATTAGAGTATTTATGCTTAAAATTAGATTTATTCACATTTTTTGCAACTAACATTTATTGGATAAATGTAAAAACATTTTACAAACATATATAGTCATATTTTAGTTAGTTTTATTCAATACCTCTAATAATACTACTATGTGTTAACTAAAATTTAAAATAATAATTATATTACATTATTTTCATTATAACACCACTTTCTGTGCAACGTATGATTTCAAAGAAATTATTTGTTGTGTATTGGGTATTTCATCGCACATAGAATCACCATTATAGTAAAATTAATATTTAATTGAAAAATATTAAAAAATATTAAAATGTAATATTCATTATTTTCTAGGTATGTTATATCCTCCCCCATTTTGAGAATTGCATCCACGAAATTTTAAAATTGGGTATGGAAACTTCATTTAATGTCGAACATCAGAAATAGAGCCCATAAAAATATCACATTAAAATAAAGGATTAGAAGTAAAAATGTACACTGAGACAAAAGATACTAGGATTCCATGAAATCATGAATATGGTAGAGAAACTAACTCTCATAGATTTAAAGATAGTGATAGAGAACTCGACCATGGAATGTTAACCACCACAATAAAATATATTTTTGGTTGTGTAAAAGTATTATGATAAAAGAGAGATTATAACATTTTTTATTTAATTTCCTTATCATATTTCTGAAAAAATTAATTAATATGTATAATATGTTCATAATGAAATATACATACATTTCATTTAGAGTGTTATCCATTAATAAATTTCTACCAAAAACTCATCTTTTCCTCAAACAGTAAGTATTCAAGATTACATGGTCACACCAGAAGTGATAGAATAAAATTTTAGAGTATAACATAATCTACAAAAGATGAACTATATATTTCCGCTATCTTTAGACATCAAAGAAAACCAAAATTGTTTAGTTAATGATCAGATAATCACTAAACGGATAATCCTTTATAAAAATAAATACTTCTCTCAATCTCCAAAATTAATCAAAAAGAACCCAAAGATTATAAAATATCATCAAATATAAAAATTTTCCATTAAATACATCAAAATAATGAAAACTATTATTGAAAACCAAAACCAAAAAAAATTTAATCAAATAGTCTTCCACATTAAATCTTAACAATTATCTCCAAAAACATTAACTACTCTTAAAGTCTCATACTGATGTGTCACTAACCTAGACACATATTCTCTAAGATAGATTAATCAATTCTACAAATAACTAAAATCACCTTAATACTGCAATAAAAACATTGATTCATCCACATTAATATTTCAAACATTACTCTACATATTAAATACCATAGTATTTTATTTTCCATAAATATATAGACTTCCAAAAAGAGGGAATGTATTCTAAAATAACATTTATTACTTAATCTCCAAATCATTTTTTATGCTTAGGATATCCATTTGATATAACATAAGATCCCATATAAACATATTCTTGATCTATAAAATCATTTAACTAAAAAGAATTAGTCATACTAACTAGGGACTTCGTGTAGTCCAGTGCTTGGCAATAAATCCCAATCGCACTTTGGCTGTGGGTTCAATTCCTGCAACTTTGTCCGACGTGACGAGATGTCAAACGTTTTGCGTGTTATTAATTTTCAAAAACTACACAATTTAAAAAAATTCCAAAAAATTATGAAAAATTCCTAAAAAATAACCATAACATATTTTATATTCCAATGTTATCTAATACCTTTCATTTTTCACCCCAAAATGTCACAAACATTTATCACCTCAAAAATAACTATGACTCTTTCTAATATGCTATCTATTATTGTTATGTCACTAGTGCTTAAATGAAACCTTAACCTCTAATGTTATCTAAACTGACCTCTGATACCAACTATAAGGACCCGACCATAAAACATTACATAATCGTGAATTAAATGAATAATTCTCATTAAAGATATTTTTAGGTTTAGAGTTCTAGATAATTAGGCCATAACTATTACATATAAACATGAAAATTACATGTATAAACTACTAATCAATATACATTTTTTTAAAAAAATCCTAAAATGAAACATGCCTAGTTCCATGATTTAGACATCATGACATATCATTGATCCCATCGTTGACCCAATACATCTTTAATTTATTTGGAATAATTTTTAAAAGACATGGGATGAGAATAAAAAATCCGTAAAGGTTATAAAATAAGAAAAAGAAAACATTAATCCATCAACAAATACAAGTCTGTGACACCATACATTTCAATCACAACATAAAACATGAAATTACATTATTTATGAATAACACATAGATATCATAAATCATAATGTTATATTATGTCATCCATATCATACATACAATGTTGCTATCACAGCTACATAGGGAGTTATGTTTGAATACTCCTCATAGTATATTCCCAAAATCTCTTAGGAGAAACATTAACGTTTACATCCATCATGTTACCCAATGCATTGGAGAGCTATCTCGGGCTAACCCGCCCTAGGTTTATCACGTAACCACCCATATAGGTAAACAATTCCAAAAAACTACACCATATTAATAACACATAAAATAAGAATAAAATAAAGATAACATTTTCACATTCCAATAACAATATTTCATTTCAAGATATTGGCATTATCAATGCCTTATCAAACCATTTACAATCCCATTTAATGAAGAGACTTTTGAATCAATGTGTCCCATTCCACTATAAAGATTTTAAAAGAATTAAAATATTAAAACAATAATGTTCAAATAAATAAATCCATAAAAACATTTTTAAAACATAGATATTAATGAGAATTTTTTATAATAATAAATCATTAAATAATTTAAAACGATATTTCAGTTAAAGGGTTCCTAACAAAATAAGAGATGCATGAATACAAATAAATAATGAATAACATCAATAAATGATTATAATATAATGAGAATAGAGAGATTCATGATATAATATTCTATAGGGTACTATATACACCAAATGAATTTGAATTGGTGAATAACAATATTGAAGTCACAATTGAGTGTAAATTGTGATGAAATCCCTTATAATGACTTTATCCTTAGATTAAAGATAAATTAAGGACAAAATTATGTGTGAAAAATAAAAATAAACCCAATTTAAGTGTATTTTATGTGGAAAAAAAATCATATTTCATTCACATATATTCATGGCATGACATAATCATGATGTATATGTTTATCCCAAAGAATTGAAATAGGATAAAGAAGATCCCTTACAGATATTCGACAGCCAAAAAACTTCACATTAAATTTTAGAAAATAATTTGATGAGGGTGAAAATGGTATCTCATACCATGGACATAAAATTTATATAATTAAGGATATATAAGAAGATATCCCAACATTAGAAGTTGTAAATAAAAATACCATACAAAAAGAATTTTTTTAAAAATAGGAGGGAGAATGGATCCCTGAATGATTTGGTATTGTGCAATCCATACACCACATTAAAGAAGGGTCAAAAAATTACGATTTAAATACCCATAAATTAATTTATATTACATAATGAATACAATAATGGGTAGTACATATAGAACAAAAAAGGCAATAGTGACAAATATCGCATGAATCTCACGGGAATAAAAGTGAGATGAAAACCCCATACTGTGTACCAATCAATCATGTCATATGAGAAAATAATAATAACAACCAAATGATTCATAGAATATCATGAATATAGTAAGAATAATGATAATATATATCAAATTTCAGTACAAAATACACCATATTCATTAAATAAGTGGCAAACAATGGAAATCGCACTGAATTAAAAGTCTGATATGAAACCCCTTACCTCATGTCTGAGTTGACCCATTCGATCTTTAATCTCATGAATAACAAGATAATGTTTATTTATACTAGATTAAAAACATTTTTAATGTTTATTATTCAATTTATATCAATTATTACCATGTTATAAACATTATGCAATCATTTAAGTTAACAATGGTCATTTTATCGATATTTGGTACTTGAGTCAAAAATGAATTTCTTATATTTAGAATTTGTACATGTGGTCATATTTACATTATCTCCATAATGATATTCTTGGTTTTTATATCATATATATCATATATATCATGTATATTTAAGTATTTATAACATCACATAACATTTAGAGATAAGAAATGAAATTCACCATTCATAGAGATGGTAAGCTGCATGTAAGCATGAACATGACTTTCATTTCTATTTCATATTTAATGGAATGAAAATACAATTATAGAAAGGTATATTATAATTCTCATATAATACCATAATATAAATATATAAAATAATTTCATTAATTCCATCCTTTATACATTCCATGTATGTCATGAATGAATCATATCACCTTGAGGGGGCGGTAATCCGCACTTCCTCAAAAGAAATTTTCGAATTTACAGTTATAGGAAAGCGTAAAGTTATGTTTGTAAATAAAAAATACAAAATAATGGATAAAACATAAAAATAATTTATATCATATTATATATTGTTCCATAATAATGGTCACCATGAGAGGTTGTTGGATAATATTGTGTAATCATCTTTTCGTGAGGCAGTAGTTCGTGAAGCAGAGAAACAATATGTTCTTTTACCTTAAAATAGTGGCGTTTGTATGTGTTGGTTGAATCCTTCTCATAAAAACAACCTTCTATATTGATGGTACTGTTGTTTTCATAAAATAAAGGTATAAAAAGATTTAATGGCATTGGATAAGTAAAAAAAACAGAAAGACATAAGATAAGACATTACATTTAAATTAGGTATATCCCTATGGTTTGAACCATAAGGATTACCTGAATTAACATTTACCTAGGAGAAGGCTTATATGAAGAGGAGAGAGATATATGGATCATATTTGGGAAGATTATTGATTTTCCAAGGTGATTTATAAGTGTGTGGAATGGGTTATATGTTCGGTATTTTTATATTGGGGAGGGTTTATTTAGGTAAGCTTGAAAATATTAATTAATTATATAATTATTTTCGGTTTCTAAAGGTCCAAAACTCATTAAATTTTAATAATAGATGACTCATGTACGAAATAAAATCATCCAATATTAATTGGATAGGTTTTGGATATTTTTATAATATTTATAATATTATTTATTTAAATCATTCATCAATGAAGTAAATACTACTTCATTTTTGAGTCATAAATATTTTTATTTATTTGATTTTTAAAAAATATTAAAAAATAACATTATATAGGAAATATTTTTTATCTTTGAATGGATGATTTATAGTTGAATAAATAACTTATATAACACCGCGTAAATTTTTTTTTACTAAACGATATCTGTTTTTTTTTCATTTTTGTCTTTACATTAAATTAATTAATATAAAGTGTCATTATCACTCCTATGTGGCACCATGGGTACCAAAATCATCCCAAGGATACCCATTGGTGGATATTTATTAACCAATTCTATTAGGACACATGTTAGGGTAATTTTATTATATTATAAAAATATTTTTTTACCCATATTTAACAGATTTACCCTTTAACCCTAGTAAATAAAATTTTACTAAAGTAAATATTCATATTATCTAAAAATAAATATTAGCTATTAAAACAATTTCAACCTACGGATTCAAAATATAAAATACTTTTTTACAAATTCAAAACCAAGAAGTGGATAAAGTTAATTTAATATTTATTCCAGATGTCAAAATAAAAAGTGTGTTTTTAAGAAATAATAACGATCAAAAGATTGAGTCTTATTTATGTCCGATTTCAAAGTGAAATTACATTCAATGACCAACATTAAGTTAAAAGGAAAAAACTAATATAATTAAAATTTAAACCCAATAAAAAAAATAATCTATATTTATAAATATATTAAAATAAAAGTAATTTTTAAATTAAAATACCGTATTATTCACTATTAATTAAAATTGAATTTTTCCAGAAAAGTACCAAAAATTAACCCAAATTAAATTTTTTTTCCTGATTCTATAGAAGATTTTTATTTATTTAAATAGAACACAAAAAAGGTACCAAAACTATATTTAAATAGGGTTCACCATCAAAAGGCGATAAATCATTTTTAATGAATGTTACATTATTTATGCTTAAAATTAGATTCATTCACATTTTAAGCCACTAACATTTATTGGATAAATTTAAAAACACTTTTAAAAAATATATAATCAAATTTTAGTCAGTTCTATTCATTACCTCCAATACAATGACTACGTGATAACAACCATTTAATATAAAAATAGTATTATATTTTTTTCAGTACAACTCAATGTTGTGTGCAACAAAAGATTTCCAATAAACTCGTTGTTTTTATCAGGTATTCCATCGAACATAGGTTCCAATTTAATGTTAAATTAATATTTAATTCCAAAATATTAATATATATGTAAAAGTTATATTATTTATTTACCTGGGATGTTACATAGTACGTACATGGATTTTTATAAATAAATATACAAATGTATCTATATATCTATATTATGTCAAAATTAATGATAAATTATTCAAGAGTTTGTAATAATTTATATCTTATGAAGAAATAATAAATTCATCCTAAAGGGGAAACATCAAGAGAGCTGAATAAATAATTAAGGAATAGTTTCTATACAATGAGTAAAAGGAAAAAATATTATGTGTCATGGGAGAATATAGATTTTCTAGAAATCAAAGATATATTAAATCACTATTATTTAGGTAGTTGGATTTGAGTCTGATAATTTGGGGGTTGCATAATTCATTTTATCACTATTGATGATATCATTATTTTTATTATAGAGGCTCTAAAAAAAAGAAAATTTTAATAATTTATAAGAGAAACTCAGTTTATTTCGTGACATTATTTATCATGTATTCAAATAATATTAAAATAATTATTTGATTAGTATTTGGTAATGATTCATTATTTACAAGCTTTTATTCAAAATGAATTCTTGTTAACGGAACTCACATGTGCTTATATTTAAAAGAATCACAGTTTGGGGAGGGTAACCAACCAAAAAGAATAAATTGGATTCCAATTTGATCTAAAATGTGAAAAAATTATTTATTCATGTATTATTTCCTTCCAGATCATTTGATGTATATATATTTATTTTTTAGCTGTATTACACACTAAAAAGGCAAAAAGGTTTTGTTGTATTGAAAATAAATTAATATATATTCCCTCAATTCAATCAACATATTCTCCTTAGAGGTGTAAACTAAACGTGTCAGGCACATCAATCCACATTAGAGAAAATATTCTTCTATTAGATCCATCTAATATATATTTGATAATCTATAATATTATTTCATTCAATATAATAGGTTTAAAAAAATTCAATGGAAGAAATAATTATTGCTGTAATTTTCCAATTTCTATTATCTCTTGGACTAGAAGTTGATGATGCAGGTATAGTAGGATTTCCACCCTCTGTAAATAATATTCATATTATCATTATTGATAATATTAACATGATATTAATTAGAAAAGAGAAAAATAATATTCTCATTTTATTAATATGGATTGTATAAACTAATATAATGCTCATTAAATCCCAAAAATAAATATGGGACAATTTGGAGATCTATTATGAAGTTAATATTAATGTCATATAGGAAATGTAACAGATTTAGAAAAGAAAACATGATGACATCAAAAATTTATTGGCAGAATTATATGATTATTTTTTATTTGAGGAAATAGATTTTTAATAATATTTTAGTATTGGGAATGAAGGAAGAAGATTAATCATTTATATGGAACATGATAATAAATTTTATCAATATATCTGATTCCAAATATTAAACTCTTTATTATAGAGATATTGATGCACATGATGGGCTATATAATATTTTCGTTTATTATGAAATTTGATTACTTATGGATATTATGAATAATTCTAAATAAAAATGTATTTTGAATACAAGTGTAATATAAAATTGGTTAATTATTGGGATTTTTCACACTCTGGTGACTCTAAAATTTAATATCACAATAAAAGAGTTATTATTTTCATTAGTAAAATTTATTAAAAATAAATGTTAATAAAGGTATTTTCTGTGTTAAATTATATAAATTTAGATGGAATATAAACAATAGTATTAATTTTCGGAGGATGAAAAAATCATATTAAAGTTTTTAAAATGGAGAAAATGGTATGTATTGATGTTGAGAAAAAATTCCTATGAATAATCAATGGAATTTGGACGAAAGAAGAGGCATTAGATATTTACAAGATAGAATCTAAAAATAAAATAAGAGTGCAAGAAAATTATACAATTTATTAATTCCCAGGATGAATCTAATGATAAATTTGTGAATTTTGTGTACCAAGATTGCATTAGACATGAATTATAGAAAAATGACAAAGAAAATTTAGTGAAAACAGAATATGGAAGAAATTAATTAATATGGAAAAAAATTAAAAAAATATGGTCACAAAATGATTTTATAATAAAAATATAATTTATTTAAAATATGAACTACTAAATAAGAGATAACTCTTAAAAAGAAAATAAACAATTATCTCTTTAAAAAATTTAAAATATAAGATGACAACAAAATTTCATGAAGGAAATCTTTATTCGAAGGATGATGAATATAAAATGACATTTTCAATAAATACTGAAGATAAAAAAATAAATTAAAATTATTCAAGATGGAATATAAATAATATTTTAAAGTCTGAGTAGAATCCTTTAAGACTGATTTGAATGTTTAGGTATCTGTTTCAAAAGTAAATTCCACTAACAATACATGTTTAAATAATATTTTCCAGAAATAATTGACTAAGAAAGTGGATATAATTTTCTAGAAATAGAGAATAATCGAATAAATAAAATAAATTTACATTTCTTTGAAATCAGAATTTAAATTAGACTAAAAGTTCTCAAGATATGTCAAATTTTAAATTAAATACTTCATGATAAAATCTAGTATTTCAAAAAATTAAATATATAATTTTTCAGTTTATGTTCATTTATACTCATAATGAAATCATAATTATTTATTAAAAAGATTTTTTATAGTAGAGAAGTTAAAAATCCATATGGTGTATTTTCAAAGAGATTTATTTTGTTTCTAGTTCAAAGCATATAGAGACAGAAGATGGCTACAATCCATCACAATAAAATTGATCTTCATTAAATAGAGGATCTATGTGGAAGATGGGGACAAATGGGTAATTTTGAATAGAAATGAAACAAAATATTACTCGAAAATCAGAATATCAAATAAAAATTGATAATTGATAATTTTCTAATGATTTAAATTCATTCATTGAACATCATTCATTAATTAAGGAAAGACAAAAACAATTTGGATACAAGATATATGGTGTTTCCCCCATATCACTTGCGATGCTATATGTATGAATAACATTTAAGAACATGTTTTAAGTGTTGTAATATTTTTAAATTAATAGTCATTTAAAAAAATGTATTTTAGTTACTCCAACTGTAAATGATATATAGAAATCATCTCATAATTTTTATGTTGATGGGATAAAAAAATTCATAGTTATTCCAATTTTTAACAACTTGAAATAGGTAACACTCCAGATAAATACATAAAATATATAATTAAAAAGAGATTACATTAATATCTGTCTAGGTATGATAAAAAATAATTCCGAATTTGTGATTTTTTATCTTTCTAACTAATGTAACATGAGAATGTTTGATGAGATCTTGTTATGGAGAAAATTGTTTGGAAATTTTTGGAAATTAATGCAATGAAATATTATTAATAATGGATTGTTATGATATTTAATGATGATGAAAATAGATCCAGATGGTATCCTTGGAACATTCCTAAAGGAATAACAATTTAGATGACTCATTAAAGATGGATATTACTTACAAAGAACCATTAAAAGACTAGTTGAAACCGAGGATGGTTTGACAATCAAAAATATCAAATTCAATTATGGAAAGGAATAAAAAAGAAATATTTTTTAAATTTATCTTCAAAATTATAGAATAATATATCATTTTAGGATACTGTATAGAAACTAATATAATGGTTTCCTAATTAGAAATAACACATGCAATATGGAAATTTTAAGAACAATGTTGTTCGATGGTAATTTATTAATATTATAATGAAGATAAGAAATATGTAATATATAGGATATTTATAAATGATATATATTTATTCTCTAAACAAATGATACACCCTAGGGTATGTGGAACTAAAAAATCATACATTGGCTTAAATAATGGAATTTAGAAGCCCTAATTATAATAAAATCAATGGAACTGGTCTATTATTATTTCAAGAAGATGATAATAATAGAGTGTTAAAGGGATATTTATTTAATTTCAATGTATAAATATTCTAGAATATAATATTTAATAAATACTTTTGTTGATCATATTTCATAAATGAATAAAATCATTGCAAAAAATATTTGTATATTAAAGAGAATATTGAGTTTCTAATTAAAAAATAAAGAGCATATTGTTGAAAGAATGTTTAAAAATGTTTTTGAAATCATAGCAGAAAAAATTAATTATTATTCATAATGATACAGTGGTTAGAAAAATAAATTTTTAGTGAAATAAATAAAATTAATAGCAAATGTTACTATATATAAACTGATTATCCTATTTGGAGTTATATTGCACCAAAAAAATAATGATACTAGGAGTAGGGAATCAAACAACTCACATATAATAGGATGAGCCTAGAAATGGAGCATGGAGATATTAAATATTATGAATGTGTAAAATATATCAGTAAATCACATAACCAAAATTCTAATATCATAACATGGGAGCATTCACAACGATTGAAAATAAAAAATAAGAATGCTAAAAAATTAGGTTTCGTGAAAAAAATGAATTTGAAATTAAAAGTCACACATAAATACGGCTGGACATTTTTAAAATTATATTCACCAATTTATGTCTTATACTACAGTCATTGAATTTCTCCATCTTTTATTATTGATAAAATAATAATTTTATTTGTTATTAAAGATTATTGGCATTAAAATGTATTTTATATTAATGTATATTAATCATTCTAGAATAGCAGTCTTGAATAAGAATTATTTATTAAATAACTTGAAGGTTTTTTAAATGAAATTTATTGAATAATGGACAAAATATTAAATAAATACTTATATAGATTAAATCCATATCCATGTTCATCTTTTTCTAAACCCGACAACTGTATAAAATATGGTGTTTCTTGAGGGTATCATGGGAGAATGTTATAATGGAGGAATTATCTCTCTACCACATTGATTTTGATTTTATATATGGATTAAAAAAAATATTAATAAAATTTTATTATGTTGAGAATACATAAAAATGATGTAAAATATGCTTCAAATATCTATACATAGGGGAACTAAACTATTTTTTATGGTAAAATTTTTTAAGGAATTCAGAATATGTATGTATTTTAAAATAAAAACATGCCAAAGAAATATTCATATGATTGGAATTGAATATTTTAAATTGGCTTTTAAACCTATATATGATGGCACAATGTTGAAAAATTTGAACATGGAAGAAATGTTGATATGATGAAATTTTAGAAATACATTTGGTATCCTTTTGTATCCCACAACATCAAAACCTAAAAGAAAATATTTTGTGACTCAGTGCAGACGATATCAATGTGAACCAATGGATTCAAATCATATTTAAATTAAAATAATTTGACTATTTATAAAAGTAATAATAATTAATGTATTTATCAACATATGAAACAAAGATGTGGAAATTATAATTTATACTGGTTTTGATTTGTAATGAGACTATATATTTCATATATACACATTATGTATTTACTATTTTTTTGGATGGTTGTCATAGAATGTATTGTTAAAATAGATATTGGTGGACCAATGTACTATTGAATCGGTGTATGTAGTATAAAGACATGATATTATTTTAGAATTTTTGACACAAGTGAAACTTGTGGATTTGTGGAATTAAATTTACTATCCCTAGAAGATTATATATAAAATCAATGTGATAATGATATTTCAGAAAACCTAGATCAATACTAATAGTTAAAAAATAATAACATAAAATTTTATTTTTCAAATACATGGTTGATTCTTCTAAAATTAAAATATTAATTATTAGAAAAAACAAGAAAATGTCATTAAAATAGATATACCAAAAGTGTAATTATTAGTGTTAGGTAAAAAATATCATGTATATTATTCCCAATACATATCTGTTTTATTTTCAAATAGACCCCCACACCGCCCATTGGATTACGCTTTAGAAAAGGGGAATGAATTCCATTTTGACGTGGATGATATGTGGTAGGGGTATTTTGAGAAGAAATTTCATTTGAAACTCTTAATAAAAATATCCTTTCTAACATGGTGACAAAACACTATAAATACACAAACATATTTTATTTTGTTGTTTCATGGAATCTATATTTTATACGGTCATGAGGATTCATTTTTTTTTCAAAAAATCATATATAGATGTTTCAATAACCCCTTAGATTTGTGTATTCATTTGAAGAATGTGGAATATCCCATGGATCTTAGTGACAATGAGTTATTGTATTTCATTCATGTAATCATCATAGGTGTTCCATTTTTGGTTCAGGGAGGTCTATATGGTTTATATATATATAAATTGTGATTGATATTTTAGTGATTTTATCATGTGTTTTTTAGGCTGGCTTTAATTTAGCAAGATAGGTTCTGACTTAGTATGAGTGAAATATAGAATTATCTAAATTGACAATAGGGATTTTATTATATAGGCATTTCATGTAATAAAATCCCTAATGTATATATATATATATCTTGTGTCCAAATATACTATTTATTCATTTTGGATTGAATCATATAGCTAAATCACATTGTTGATCCTATTACATATTCCAATTAAATAACATTACAAAATGGATTCACAAAACAGTTTTAGAGACCTAGCTGGTCCAATATAGAATATTTCTTCAATATTAGAAAATATATTATTTCAAAACTCTTAATTCTACACTTAGCCAAATTATTTTATGTAAACATTTACTGTAGTATATAATCATTTTTTCTAAGAAACCACATATTTGATTAACATTTGCGTTTGTGAACCACATAAGTTATTTTAACCATATGTACTGTACCAGAGTATCATAATTGAAAAATTCATGAAAATATGATCCATGTGGTATAGATTCATGAGGAAATTCTATTGGAAATCCTTATTTTTTTTGAAAGAATTGAATTTTGAGCATTATTCAATGAATTCCCTAAAATATTGGATATTTTTTCTAATATAAGTTAGTTATTTGAATATCACTTTGGGAAAGAAGACCTGATTCTATCATGAATATAAATGAGGTGCCAAGTCTATGGATATATATTTCTATATAAAATGAAATTTAAGGTCAACTACTTTTAGAGTATTGAATGATGAATATTTCCTCAGGATTCAAAATATTCTATATATGTGGGAGTCTTATTGTGGAATGAATAAAATGGTAGTAGTTTATCTGCTTTTGGTAAAATAATGAAGAAGAAGATTTAGGGGAGGGAATTGTTTTTTAATGACCTTGAATTTAATCAATCCCATTTCCATTTGACGTTTAATTTGTATATAATCATATTTCTGAAGTAGAATTCTTGTCTAAAATGTGGGGAATTCTATCATTCTTATCCAGGAGGTTCATTGATGTTGATTTTGTAAATTTTTTTATTAATGAAACAAGGATTGTTCGATAATATTATTCATATTCTATTAATATTATATATTACGCAGTATGAAGCTGTGTTGTTAGGATGGAATCCCATCTTGTGTAGTGAATCATAAAAAATAGGTTGTTATTTATATCTCCATTATTACTATATAGTATAAAATATGATTTTGGGATGGGTAATCAGCCATAAAAAATATCTGGATTCCACATTGGATCCAAAAGTTGTTAAAATTGTGTTATAGTTTCCCTTTTATTTCATAAATAATTTAATAAGGTGGATATATTTGTGATTTTAAATGATCAAACTATAACATGTTGCATATTTTTATTTTTAAAAATTAAATTATTAAAATTGTTGTCCATAGATATGACCCCAATGTATCTATATAGAAAATTGATCCATGAAGGCACATTAAAATTCTATTTTTAGTTTATAATATAAATTTCACAAGATTTAATTGAATTATTAAACATTTAATACAGTTACCCCATATCATTTTTTTTCTTTGAATCTATATAAATAAATCAATGTGTAGGTTAATAACACAACACACACATAACATGTTCCTAAAACATCTACAATGATAATTAAAACATTAGAATTCATATATTCTTTTAGAACAAATATGTGTTTAGAATTGAGAACCTATTTTTCATCAATATTCCAACAATTTATCATGGATTCTTTTTGAAAACCTATATTTTGGGTTCCTACAATATTCTACTTCACATCGATTTTTTTTAATACATTATACCATCACAATTTGTAGTTTTTATTTCATTAAAGATGATTATCACTATGTTTACAAAATCTGGAAAATCGCTTATGTTTTTTTACATAGCTGGTATTCTTGATTTTATTACTATTTTTTTGATTATTATTTTGTAAGAGCCAATGATCTTATGGTTTTTATCTATTAAATTTTTTCATATTCAATAGTTTTTTCTTCACCCATCATTAAGTTTAAACCCGTATTATACTATTAAATACAACCTTCAAAATAATAATGTGACCATTAAAATATTAATATGACAAATATTAGAGAAACATCCAAATTAAAGGTATAAATAAAATTTATGTATCTTATAAATTAATATATGTTAAATATATATATAATTTTATAAGTAAATTAATCTTTTAAAAATGCAAACATATGTGTTTTTTTATTGTAAGTTTTAAATATTTAATTAATATTTATTATTAAAATACATGTTTGATAAAAAATATATTGTCATAAAATATACTAATGAATTAATTTTATTTGACTTATACTTATAATAAATTTTAGTGAGATATTAATAAATTTTTCATATTGTCATAAAAAAAGTTATACAAATTAAATCCATTTTTTTGATAAATAATGATTTTAATTAAAAAGTAATTTTCTCAATGTTAGTGAATTATTTCAAAAAAATATGGAGTTTATTTTTTAATTATAGTAATCGGAAAATGATATTGGTGATTTTTAAATATTTTATGAAATAATTGAATTTTATTAAATTGTGAAATAAATTAATTTATGGTATATATAATTTGTAAGATAATTACAGTATTACAAGGGGAATTAATAATTTTATAACCATAATATCAGACATAACATCATTATTTAATATATGTTGTTATAGTTTTCAATCCATTCATATTTTTTAGATGAAATAATAATCTAATAAAAAAATAATAAAAAACAAACACCTCCTCTACTTTACATAGATCCCCTCCCCACCTATTCTCCACACACATACAGAGCCCTTAAGATTTCGTATATTCTAACATATTCCATTCCCAAGAATAGTTTCCCATTTTGGTCTAACTGGTCTCACCATATTCAATTTTCTTGATTCTTAAGGATGTTATCATGGAAAATAATTCATGTGGTAAATCTATTTTTGTTATATATCAATTTCTATTAATTTTGTTTCATATTATTATATACTTAGGTATTCTATCCAAACATTAATGATATATATATTATCATATATATGAAATGATTTTGTTATGATAATGAAATATCAGTCATCAACCACTTATCTTCCCCACCATTTTTCTAAAAATGAAAACATCGTCAGTGATGTGATGACTTACTTCTATCATGGGTGACGTGACATCATTTTAGATTACCATATTCCAAGATAGTTAAAAAACCATAATTATTTTTAAACCTTATTTAATTAAAAATATTATAATTTTTATGTTTTTTGGATCATGTATATATTCATGATATTTATTAATATGAAAATACTTGTTCATGACGATCAAAATCTAAAATTAATTATCTCAATTATTATCAATAAAGATATATCTAATGAACCATCATCAAATCTAGAAACCAAATATTTTACATGACCATTAATTAGTATAAATTCTCCCGGATAACATTAAACTTCAATTTCTATTTATCTATTACCATTTCCCATGACCTTTCATACACATATAAAATAGAATCAATCAAGAAAATCAAGGAAACGAACACTGTTTAATGATGAAATTGAATTGTTTAACTCATAAAAAGGGATAAAAATGATCTTAATAAAATTATAATGAGTAAATTAAATGTTTAGAACGAATTTATATAATTTATTATCGAATCTAATTCAGTCATCTAGGTCTGTAAATACAATTTCAGTACATTTTTGGTCACAATGCAATGGATTCTACCTGAACCTCCATTTTTCATTTGGGTTTAACTATATCTCTCTTTAAATAAATTTCATTCATACAAAATTTTATAGAAATCTCCTTAATTTTGATATTTTGTTTTAAAATCTTTTATTTAGGCCATTTTATCTTTATATAATGGGGAAATACATATTCTACAAGGTTCTCATCTCAATTATTCTAGATAAGAAAGCCTTATTAGATGAAACTTCTCAATTTCATACTCATTTTCATATACCACACATAATATATATTAAGGAAAATTTATTTATTTATAATCAATTATTATTTTCTTCAAAAACTATATTTTCTCTTTTCTGGTATTATACAAACAATTAGGAAAAATACAAATCCATTTTTTAATAAAAACATATTTGGAATGTAAAAGTGGTATATCTCTCAATAATTAATCTACTTATTTTTTAGTGTATTTTAATCGATTTTAGAACCTATATTGAATATTATGATTTAATGAGTTTTATATACAATGATTATCACCGACAATATTTTATTAAATGGATTATTTTCATTTTTATTGTGGTTGTGCTATATTGATATCATTAGCTATACTACTCAGAATGATTAGTGATTATATTTACATATTGGGGAACATTATTTACATTAAAAATGTATATGAAATGAATGAATAACCCCTTACATATTATTAATTAATTGAACTTTGTAATATGGGTGGTACCCTCTATACTCCTTCGATATTTTAGTAGGTCTCAAGAAACTAAAAAGAAATGGATTTTGTCGAGAGCTTCACCATTTACTTTTAGATGTCTTTTCCAAATCCTGGATAATATTTTTATGATTTCTAGAACAATGGTTAATCTCATTATGATATTAGTAAATGATAAATAGTATAAGTTTTTTTCTAGAAAAATAGAAATATTTATGATTCATGTGTTTATTTATACATAATTCTTCTGTCTGCATTAAATCCTTATGATTATGATTATGTTTCATTGAAATGTGTTTTAATTATTAAACATGACTGAATATTTATTTTTATGATTGAATAAACTATATTGATTAGCCTTATTTATAATCTGAGCTTACCCATTAAAATATTTTTTTTTCCTGAGGAAAATAATATGTATATTAAGAATTACTTGTACAGATAATTTGGAGTTTTGAACGTTTAAAAGAGTGTTTCTATGTTGTTCTAACATTCAAGTTGTAATGTAAAACATATGTTTGTGTCTATTTTTTCCATAAATACTAATATATTCTATCCTTTGTGATTAAAAATCATTTTTTATTATACCAGCTTAATAATATATGACATCGGCTATAGTCCACTATTGTTGGGGACCTTACATTTGGCATCAAATGATGTTTAATATGAACCTTATAAAGTAGTTTTAGAAAAAATATTGTTGGGAAATTATCCATATAATAGACATTGATGAAAATAATATAAAAACAACCAATAATTTTGGTATTGTATAAATTATTTGGGATATACAAGAAATACATCTTTCTCTTGATAATACAAGTTCATGTTGTCTGGAAGTAATGTATCTTAGGGTAACCACCCCATAGTTTGAGTTAGACCTGACTCAGTGTAACCTTGTACACTAAAACAAGCCATACTTAAAATTTGATTTAAACTCCAGGATTATATTCTTAGGATGATTCACATTATCTCAGTAAATCATAATTTAGTATTTTAAAGTAAACATGACACTAAAGAAACCATGATTATGTTTATTGGATTTTATATGCATAAATTTTCAGATAATGTAATGTTCTTATCTACATTGAAATTACGTATTATAATATAATTTATTATTTAAAATTATTAACAAATACTGAATATTGGAAGGAATAGAAAATTTATCAATACACATGGGCCATATAGTGATTTCCCTCATTTGAAAAATAGTGATTCTTGAGATGGAACTTCAACTAGAGCTTAGTGACATATTATTATACTATGATAGATGAATGAAATTATTTTTAATAACCATACATATATATTGAATCCAAATTTAAAATTTGGAGGAGAAATGTGAGATCACATTATTGGAAGAAAGCATCCATAATTCAATGTGTCTAAAAACCCATATTTGAATGAGTTGGGTATATATTCCATTGAGAAGATATTTCTTGTTTTTGGATTTAATTAATGGTAGAAGGTTTTCATCTAAATTTATCATCTATTAGGATTTAAATATCAATGGAGTTCATTTATTCAAAACCTAAAGGATGAGGAAGAAATAAAAAAACATTGAATGGAAAAATTCGATGGACCATTTCTAGGATAAATAGATTCCTCACGAACAACAAGAGGATAAATTAAGACTATTACTAAATCAAGGGAAGAAGTTGGATGATAATATTTCCACAAATGAAACCATATTTATAGGTTTACCAAGGAATGCATTGTATTTTATACACAATCCAAGTATAATAATTTTTATTTTTTGGGTAAAAATCATTCCTTCGAAGGGAACTAATCTCACTAACATTATCAATATGTGATGTAATAGACTAATTTTCTATGAATAAAGAGAAATGATTTTATAAGACTTATGATTTTAATGGAATAAATGTAATAATATGGTTGAAGATAAGATAGTTGTTAAAGTAAGGAATAAAAAGGGTAATTTCCCAATATACTATACTTTTGGGAAGAAACACCCTTTTTAGGCCAGATTGTAATCGGTTTTGTTACAACTGTGGAGAAAAATACCACCCAAACCATGATTTAAATAGAATTAAATAATCTACCAATTCAAAATTCCACAATTATATAGAGATTGGGGAATTATAACAATTATTTTTCAAAGCATCAAGATATATTCCCTAGAAATGGTTAAGGAAAAATGACTATTAATATGCGATCACATCTGTGGAGGAAAATTTTCCTAATGATGTGGTGAAGGGAAATTTAATAATCTCTTGAATGTTGTCTAAATATTTATTTTATTATAGATCATATCATTAATATGTAATTAGTTGTTTTCTATAAAAATATTATACATACAATTCAACATAACAAGGGAGTTGATAGTAATGAATCTTATTGGGAACCTTATTTCTAGAATGATGTGTTGAGGAGTTCTAATTATTATACATCTACATGAACTAATTTATTATTTTATCATCATACATATGGTTGAATTTTATATAATCCATTTTATTGATTTAATTTTGAAATATAATAGAAAAATTTATTAAAAACATATGGAAATTATGATTCATGATGATGGTTTGGAATTTCTCATCATTAGAGGGGAGACCTCATCATTTAATTCAAATCTTGATCCACCTCATGTGGCTATTCTTAGTGAAATTAATGAGAAGGATGATAAATCAATATCTATATATGAGGTAATAAAAATTCAAATGGGATATGTGATTATTTTTAATGAATAAACTGATGTATTTATAATGGATATAGATGAACATCCCCTTGATATAGAAATTGAATTTTCTATTGATATATTTCATAGTACAATAACTATATCAATGATTAGTTATTGAATGGCCATGATGGAAATAGTATTGTTGAAAAAAAACTAAAAAAATGACTGATAAGGGATTTATTAAAAACAATGTTTCCTCATGGGATGTTTTTTTCACATTTCCTTGAATAAATCATTGATCATGTGACTCTGTATTGACTATATAAAAATCAATCCTATTACAATAAATAAAAATTACAATATACCTTGAAATGGAGATTTATTTGATCACCATAAGGAAGATTAATATTTTTCAAAGATTTTCCTTCAATCACTATATCATAAATTAAATTTTGGGAGGGAAGATGTTCCAAATACATCTCTTTGAACAAGTTACCCAAATTTCGAGTTTATAGATATAACATTTGAATTGACTGATGTAACCTCAATTTTTATGGATCAAATTAATAGATTGTTCACGAAATATCATGAAGATTTTGTTCTTGTATTTATTAATGAAATATTTATGTATTACTAATGTAATGAGATCCATGAATATAACATGAGGGGTTTTATGGATACCCTAAAAAGAATAGAGTTATCTAGGATGCTTATAATGTGTGAATTATGGCATTGAATAGTTTTTTTGAGGAAAATTTTATCTATGTATGGAATCTCAATTGATTCTATTATGACATAGGAATTATAGGAATGTACTAAAACAATAAAAAAAATCTAGATACATATTTTAATTGTTTCATCATGTTACTATTGGAATTTCTTTAAAAAAATTCCTAATTAGCTAACCCGTTAACAATGATTACTCATAATGTTGGTATGTTCATATAAAAAATAAGGTGAAGATATTTCTGTATAATTTAAGTGTATATTAGTGATTTTTAATATCATGAATCCATCATAAAGTAATTTTGTGCGTTATTATTTTTGTTGATATATCAAAGAAAATACATGGATGTGTCCTTACAAATAATGATAGAGTAATTTCACATGCATCAAGTAAGATAATATATCCTTAATAGAAATATCCCATTAATGTTCTTAAGTAAGATGTAGTAATACTATTTATGATGATACATTGAATTATCTAAATCCTGAAAGACAAGAAATATATAAACGTCACAATAGTTTGAAAATTTTATTCACATATATAGAACACAACATGTGGAAAAATTAATCGATCAAGATACTCTATGATTATGATTTTTCAAAAATGTATCACCTATGGAATGAAAATAAATATGATGATGCACTGAGAAATAAATATTATGAAGTTGTAAATAAAATTATGATTGTTAGGGATCATGTGTTCATGGACATTTTGAATATGGATATAGGAAGTATCATCTACGGTGAAACATGCTTACTTTTTCAATTATATTCCCAGCTAGATTAATTGGAAATGATTAAAAGGTCATAGTTTTAAGATGATAATTTTCAATGGAAAATTATTCTAGTGAATTATGGGATGTTGAATGAATTTGTGTATTTTGATGGAATATTAATATTTATGAATTTTATTTGTATTACATTTATACATTGGCTGAAAAGGTGATAATTGGATGATTCACATAAGTCTAATTTATCTACACACCCTCGTAGAACTATGATGTATATAGATTTAATGGAACATTTTCTATGGGGTAGTTTGAAGTAAGAAACAACAGATTATGTATCATGATGTATAGTCTTTGAAAAATGTGAATTTTCAAATAAAACATACTAGAATATTCATAAAACCTCGACTTATAACAACATTGAAATAGAAATATGTTACTATTGATTTTGAATTTGAATTCAACAAAATCCAAGAGAGAATGTTTCAATATGGGTAATTGTTGATCAAATTACAAAATATAAATGTTTACGTGTTGTAAGGGTTAAGATTAAATTAGAGTATTCAAATGGAACCATATTAAGAATTTTAATTAAAAAAATGTCCTGCCCCAACGTTTTGGGTTAAATTTTGTGAACGGAATATTATAGGACTACGGTAGTGTGAGGAAGCAATGGAAAAGGTAGAAACAATTAAAATATAATACAAATAATCAGAAATTAAACAAAAAAATATGAGTGGATAACTAATGAATGGATTTAGAGTTTATATTGGGAAAAAAGATTTATAAACGTAACTCCATTGAATAGTTTTTAAAGAAAGGGAATTTATGCCCCAGGTACATTAGATCTTTTTAAATCCCTATGAAAATTATAGCTGTGGATTATATTTTTGATACAACACCTATCCATTCTAGAGTAGACAATGTATTCAACATATATATGTTATGGAAGTACACGTTAGAAACAAATCATGTACTCACATTTAAAGGAATAGAATTTAAACCTTATTTATCTTACTTGGATGTGTTTATCTAGATTCTGGTCATTAGAGTGTAGTTTTTTAGGAATTAGACAACCCTAATAGTAAATGTGCATTGAAAAAATTATAAAATTGAAGAGGTGACGTGGGAACCAAAAGGATTTCGGATTAAGAACTACCCAAATGTTTTTGTGATGTTTGATACAAGTAATTTTGAGGAAAATTTATTTGATCTGTGGGAGGATGTAAAACGCCAAGATATTATGGTATATCTCATTTAAAATATAGTATCTTTGGTATTTTTTTCATCATAATTAACTATGTTTAAAACAATTTTATATTATTAAATATGACCATTGTAATTGTAAGGTGACCATTTTGAATACAAATATAACCCAACCAATATTATCTTCTCCCATTAATGTATAAATAAAATTTAGGAATCATATAAATTAATATATTGTATATTTATGTCATTGAACATGGAAGAAAATATTTTAAAAATAATAATTTATGTGTTCATATTTTTGTAATTCATATATATTTAATTAAAATTATTTAACGAAAATAATTATTTAATAGTAATTATATTTCTATTACCTAGAAATAGAAATTATACTTTTTTGTCTTATGATTAAAATATATTTTAATGCGACCTTAAATATTTTTTCAATGTGTTATAAAATTAGATATAAATTTAAAAACTATAATTTTTTAATAAATAATGCTTTTAAGAAATTATATTTACCACATAGAAATTTTGTTTAATAAATTGGAGTTCCTTATTTAATTATAATCTTCAAAAATGGTTCTTTTGAATTATTTAATATTTTTTAAAATACTGGAATTTTTGGGAATTTTAATATATTTTAATTTACGGTATATAAAATTACAACATAAATAAATTATTACTTGAGTAATAAATTATTTAAGAACCCTAATATCATTGTTAATAGAATTATTTAATATTTTCAGTGATATTTCTCAATATATTCATAGTATTGAGATAAAATAATAAACTAATGACAAAAATAATAACGAAGAACCCCTCTCCTCGACTATAAATACCAACTCTCACCACATATACTCCTCACTCTTCCAAATCATTCATTATTTCTTATATTATACCCTTTTACACTTAGAATACACTCCCCCACATTTTGGCCTAAATAGTATCATCCAAATATTGATTCAATGTTTCTTATGCAGGTTGTGATAGAAAATAATTCAAGAGGTAAATCCTTTTCAATTAACATTGAATTTCATTTAATTTATTTTCAACATATTCTATACTTATTAATTATGCAAAACAATCCATGATAACTCTTAAATATTTAGTATAATAATTTTTTATGTTAAAACAATCTCAATCATCAACCCATTCTCATCCCCCATTTTAATTATAAAAATAAAAACATCACCTGTGATATGCCGATTAACCTCTATCATGGATGTTGTGACATCATTTTACTATATTGATATCATGCATTGTCATAAAACCATAAATATGGTTATAAATAATATATTATAATAATTATAAGTTATTTATTTTTCATTTACTACTATATATATAATTATTTATTAATAAAAACACGTTCTTTACATTTGTAAAACAACAAAATTAATATTAATGATTATCATTAATGTTCTGCCCAATGAATCTTCTTTATATCTATAAACAATAATATATAATACCATTAAATCTTATTTATGTTCATTACAAACATATAATATTAATTCATCATAAATATTTACATTTTGCTTAATATTTCACACATGCCTACAAATGAATCAATCACGAACATCAATGAAACAAAGATTCCCAAAGGATGAAATTGAATATTATAACTCAAAAAAATATAAAATATTGAAAATAATAATATAATAATAATAATCAAATAACAATTAAATATATCAGTAATATAATTTTTAATGAATATAATTTCATTATATATAATAATAAGTACATGTGATGAACATGTTAAGACATAAGGAAAGGGATTCTACCAGAACCTCCATTTTCATTTGGGTTACACTTTTTCTCTGATTAACACTATTTAACTATTCATTATTTTTTTATCTAAATCATCTTCATCTTATGAATTTTTTCCATAATCATGTATCATATTCATTATACCTTTATTTGATATGGGAATACATGTTTTACATGGGTCCATTCTCAGTTCTTCCCAATAAGCAAGCCAAATTATGGGGATCCTCTAGATTTCTTACATATTTTAAATTAATATCCATAATATGTTTTAAGAATTTTTTTGTTTTATAAAATCGCAACTTTTTTCATGAAAATATATATCATTTAATTTATAGTTTTTTTTAAATGTTGAAAAATATAAATGATTTCTCTGAAAGGACTTCACTTTGTAAACTAACAAATGTGCATTTCATAAATGAATTCCTCGATGATTTTATTAGAGTATTTTTTTTCAAATTAAAAACAAATATAAAATATTATAATATATTGGAATTTCTATATTATTATAATCATAAAAAATATTATATTAAGTGGATTATTATCAATTATATTGTTGATGTTTTAGCTTGATACCAGTCACCAAATTACTGAGATTGTTTAGTGATTATGTTTACTGATTGGGGAAGGATATTTACCTTTAAAATATATATGTTGTCAATTTTTTACCCCAATAATATAAGGAATGAATTCGACATAGTAGGTGATGTCTGGGGCCCACTATAAGCCCTAAATTCATTAGTAGGTATCTTAATACAAAATATAAATGGATTTGGGTGAGGCTATATCCATTTATTATAAGATATCTTGGTTGAGGCGTCAAGGATATGTTTATGGTTTTTATAATTATTAATTCCCTAATTATTATTTTATATGTTGGAAAAACATGTTATTCATCTACAATTATAATATCCATTTTTATTTTCTATGTGATTCCTAAAATATATTCATTTATTCTGAATTTATTCATACTATATTACGATCATGATCATGATTTATTTTCATATGTTTTAGTTATTCACCTATCTTTATTCTTTGTGATTACGATTGATTCTATTTCATTGATTAACCACTATGAGAATCCTAGTTTATCCACATTTTATGTTTTATTTTTCACGAGGACACAAAGGTGTATATTCTGAATGAATTGTAGGGAAAATGGTGGATATATTGATGTTACCAATGGAGTAGTAAAATTGTTTTTACATTGATGTTATAGTGTAAAACATTTGTTTGTATCTAGGTTTCCAAAACTAATAAACTATTATATCCTTCTTGATGAAAATTATTATTCTAATGGTTGGGGCTAAATCCTTAAATTATTATTAAATAAAATACCTCTTCTGTCTGGGTAGAGGGATACGTATTAAATAGCCCGATGGCCCAAGGCCATGTGGCCTGAAAACAGGGATTGAAAGACAATGTATTGGCCCAATAGGACCTTCAGTGAACAATACTGCTATATTTCCAAGGCTTCTACAGTATCTACTATAGTTATGCCGCCCCTACATTGTCAATGTTGCTACAATTCTGCAACTACAATTGTATGCTATACGTCCCTATTACAGTGCTTCAATAGTAACCCAAAAATTCACCATTGAGAATCCAATGTTTATTATTTCAATGTAATAATATAAGGTATCAGCACATAGCAAATAGTGTAGGTGTCTTCACAAAATGTATTTTTATATTCAATTGAGAGGGGTATTTATTTATTTATGTGAACCTAATATTTACATATACAATCAAAAATCTCATTAATAGAGTATAATAAATTAAATATATACTTTTCATGTTCTTCTACCATACTCAATTTTTTGTAAATGATCAAACTACATATCTTTATATTTCACCATATCTTCAATTTTAATTCCTGAATCCCTCTGTTAAAAAACATTCATACTCAATTCATCATATAATTTTTAATATTTTAATTTTTATTGAATATGAACTAGTTCATAACTTTATAATGATTGATATTCTTTCATCTGATTTTTAATTAATTATGTAAACATATAGTAATATTAGGTACACTCCATGAGTTTATTTTCCATGATTATTCCATTATAGTTTATCATTTTTGAAGACAAATAGACATATATTTCACTAGAAATTATTATTTATCCTTCTCATTAATGATAAGTGTTTCATATAAATGCCTTGAAATATTTACTTATTATTCCTCATAACTTTTATCAATATATTCATATTTAGATATGAAATGTCACTATCTTTATTTTTATAAATTCTCTCCAATAATTTTATAAGAAACACCTAATTTGTTATTCATTTATACTATATTCTTAATTATTATCTCTTTTTTCTTCTATCTCATCGTAAAATTCTACACTTTATAACATGTAATAATGTAATCCAAATTCTCTACGTAATCCATTCCTAAATAATTTATGTTGAAGTATGCCATTAAATATGGTTATACCTTTTAACAGATTTTTGGAGATACCGAAACAATATTATAATGCTTCTAAAAAAACTGAATATGCATCACAATAATCAACCTCTTACATGTAATATTTTTTTATTAAATGTATATTTATTTGAGTCTTCAATTGGGAATTCATTTTTAACCTCACACATCTTAATGAGAACATATCCTTTCATAATCTCATATAATAGAGGATATTGTGTAAACATTCATGAAGAATTATTTTTTCTCTATATTCATGATATGATAATTTATCATCAAACCAATTAGGTAGGATAAAAACTATCTTCACAACTATTTTATTATAATAATATTTATCATAATAACATTTGAATGTACGAACCATCACATTTACTAATATAAATAAGTCTTCATCAATTTCATCTTCTTTTATTTTCATCTCTATAAATTCCAACAACAAAATTAGTAAAAAAGTACACTTCACATTATTATTTAGCTTATATATATTTCCATGTTTATCCAAATTTCATTTTTCCATCCTTAATACCTCTGACTTTGAGAAATTAATTTTTATGTAATGACGAAGGAAAATCATTCATGTCCTGACCAATATTCTCAATATTACCTTTATCTAACATTTTCATGTAAACATTATTTTTGTGATGTGTAAATCAATTGGTTTTTTCGTCAATGAAATACAATAAAATTGATAATATATAAGGCACCATCCATTAATTCTAGACATCATTATTATTTCCATTAAAGGTATGAATTCTCTAACTATGCTTAAAATTATGACTTCCTATGACATAGAAAATAAATTGAATGAAAAATACCAAAAATTGATTGAAATTACTACTAAATAAAAAAACATAAAATAAATAATTAGAGGAACTAATAGTTTTATACCAATAGAAAATACACCCCATGGATCAGTGAAGAACCATTATAAGGGGGTGAAATTTTTAATGAATTCTTTATTATGAATCTAGATCACTTTCCAATACCATGATAGGAAGAGAAATTCATATTTACAATATTCAACTCTCAGAATGAGTAGGAAGGTCCTTACCATGATTCATGTTTCTCGAAGCCCATACCACTCTATATTTTTAACATGCAGGTTCAACAAAAAGGGAATCTACTTGTACAGTAGTTATAAATATTCTACGAAAAATTATTGTAAATCCAGAACTTTTTAAATGATAAGTAACCAAATATGAACTACAATATATCCTGAGAAACATAGAATTTATTTTCTTAGGACGTGTTTCTATTCTATTTCTTCTATATCTTATTTAAAATCAATTATTAAATATTCCCCTAGTAGTGATTTTCACTAATTATACATCATCATCATCTATTTTTATTCATCACTTTACTATATCTATATATATATTTTGAGATAATATTTTTATTTAGTTCTCAAAAACTCATAAATTTCAAAACAACCTAATCAATTAATATTATCTAATTTAAACATTTATCAAATTCAAAATAAACCATTAAAATTTATTCAATATCTAAAAATATTCTGAGTAAATTCTTATACATTTTATATTTATTGATTGATTATACATAATTGATAATTTAAAAATTAGATCATTTAAAAAATAATAGTGTTATTAATCATCTAATAAGAAACAATTTCATAAAAGACATGGAATTGAAAGAATAAACACGACACGACTTGCACCATGGACAGGTGTGTAAGATTTAACCATTTTTCAAAAAAACTTCTAATAACCATGGATATTTTCTCCAAAAATTTCATATTTCATCATGTATCTTAACATGTCAACCATGACCTATGAAACTCTATATTGGTTTTATATCCTTTAGTAGTTTTGACTATTTTCATCTTTTGTATACCAAAAAGATCAATTGAGACCACCACGAGCACATTTCTATTCCCCATTTTACATAAGTATATAGAAATCCCAACATTCATCACTGTATTGAATAACAAATTCCCTGGATATTTGGTCACCCAATTCATCTCCCATGGATAATTCCATAACCATCCTGAACATGGTTGTCTTTCATAGGTACACATGATGTCAGCCTTGGGGACCACCATAAGAATAATCAAATTCTATTTTCCTTTTCTTCAAATTCTACTCTTCATCACAAACTATGTTATGGGTATGGCCTCACATGTTATCCTTCTTCATCAATATCATTGATTTCTCTTGGTCATGAAATTACCCTTTTTTGGAAATATATTCCTCATTATTCTTAAAATATAGATCATTTTGTATTAATCATGATGATTATAAACATTAAGAACATTTAAATTGTCATCATATGATTTTAAAATTTAATTTCATTAGTGTTTTTATAAAAATAACAAAACACACTCATTCTAATCTTATTTACAAATTCATTATGCTCGCATATCGCAATAAACATATTATCACCTCTTTGGATGAAAAATCATCCCATAAAAGTATATTATCTTAAAGATCAAATATTAAATTAAAATGTTTACACACATCCATTATATTCAACATTAATTCATCCACAAATTGTTTTTCTTTTCCATTATTATCATTTAACTACAAACAAAATATTTTAATTTCCATTAATATTTATTTGTTTTCTTTAATGATTTTTGTAATCTTATTAAGAAAGTATTATAAAACAACATTTCAATTCTACTCATATACTATCCGTTTTTTCCTTCATCATCACTAATTGATGATTAAAAACCATTCAAAATATCATAAATTAAATTAAAATCATCATTTAAATTAATGCTTGTTAGTTAACATTTTTTCCTGATAGGAAAAGATCATTTCATCATGTAATATAGATTCATTATTTTACCCTTTCGTTACTTTTTATATTTCACATCCTATTCATCTAATTCCAATTCCTCAATGATATACTATGTACCATCCATGAAAAAATGTTCAATATCACAATTTTTGTATTTCCTTGTGTTTTTATTTTCATTTCCTCTCCACATTCAAATATAGAACCTTTTTCAATAAAAGGATTTTTGTAAATTATTAAACATCCATATCATCATCTAAATATCAAGATCATTCATTATATTATTATTTCACATTTCCCATTATAATTTCATAAATATACCGTTCATTTTTTATATCTATTTAAAGTATGTTTTCTTTATCATCACATAACTGATTACTATATTGTACCACTAGTCTGCTATATTATATTCGATATATTCATGGGATGATAATTTTTTACCCTACCAATATTGAAAATTCCTTATAAATGTTTTAGAAATGGTGGATTCATTTTTCTTATAACATAGACTCCAACTGTAGTTTATAATTTCTTCAAACCTTGGAATACATTAATTTTTTTTAATAATTATACATAAATACCTTACAATTTTACCATCCAAGCATTCCATTTAGATTCCCATACATTAAAAATTAGTTCATAATTGATTCAATTGTTTAACAAAACTCTTTGGATATAATATATCCCATTTTGTTTTTGTACAAATTTTAAGAAATAGGCAACTGTACTATATTATTATCCACACTGTAATTCTTTATATTTTACTTGTCATAAATTTATATATATTTTTATATAAATATTGATAGATATACCACTTTTTCAGGATACTAATATTTGAAGAAGCAATAGGATGTTTTATAGAATCGCATTCCTCTAAATATAGTAGTTTTAAATGTTTAGTTTAGGAACAACACCACTATTCATGAAATTGAATTTATAATAACATAAAAATTTTGAAGAACATAATAGGGAAAATTCATTATCATTAATATATCTATTGATTCCCAAGGCTTTAGTATCCACATTGTAGTTTGGGTGAATCAATTGTATTATATTATGAATTCTTCTTCAAAGCTCAAAATATTAAAATTTAAATGGAAATGATTAACTAAATATATACTCTAAACCATATATTTTATTCAATACATATAAACGGTAATAATAACCCAAATATTTTCAATTTTTATCAATAAATACCTACACATTTTCATTACATATTGGATATCCAAATAAAGGTCCCTCAACTATATGCATAGGTGGTTCAATTCCTAAAAACCATCATAGTCATATCAAAAAATATAAAAAATATTTTCTATATCCATCAATAATATAGAAACCATTTTTATTTAATCTTCTTACTAAACTGTATTGATCAAAATAACAAATACATCTTTCTTCTATTCATGGTTTCTTACGTACCCAATCATATGATTTTACTTTATGAAAATACGGGTGAAACTTGTCCAAAATTGAACCAAGCCTTTAGTAATATTAGTAGATGACCATGGAGATTAAAAATATATGCCTTGGAACTCATACATGATATTTACTGATCCAAATCATTCACATAATTCAAAAAAATCAAGAAGATGGACTTACTCACAATAAAACTATCTATGGAGCATTAAACATGCCCTCTCACTTCAATAGTAGACTAGATCAGTGTTATAACCCAGGACACCCTGATAGGGGAGGGGTTACATAGGTTGTTAAATTTTTATTTTAAATAAAAGGAAAATATATCCATATTTGTTGGAACTCATCGAACATACCTGATCAATATTTACAGTCACAAGAAAAACAATAGTATCATCAAAATAATGAGCACACCAAATTTTAATTGCTTCACAATAAAGGTATATATATATCCAAAAAATATTATTCTAATGTTGTGTATATGTTCCAAAATACAATATTCTACAAAATCAATTTTTTATTATAGATTTAATCCATTTTCACAATGTTCTAAAAACATTGCCTTTACATTAGTTATGGAATAACACACTACCTTGCGGAAATAATATTTTATTACCCCCTTTTTTAATTCATTTGGTGCACTCTTTCATAATTTAAATACATTGATGCCATATTCTAATGATTAAGGGTATTTTGAATTATTATCATCAAAACATATATAATATTGTTCACTAATATATAAATTTTTCTAAAAAATAACATCATAATTCAACTCATTATAGTTTATATAATTGTTTTTAAATATTGTGAGTCATTATTCTTTGGTGGATATGATTATTGTGTGTTCTCAAGAACAATTACATGATCATGAGACCCCAAGTCTCATATTATTACATTTCATAATTCAAATAGCTGATGTTTTCATGGAACCTTTTAAATGTGACTCTACATATTTATTTCATAACAATCACTCATGTAATTAAAGCTCGATTGTGTAATCAACATGGAATAATATATCATGATTATGTTTCACCTAATCCTAGCTACAATCAATATATGATAGCAACTGTTATGTAACCCCTTATGTGATTGTTATCCTTTGAAAACATACTATATTATTTATAAATATATTTATATATATAGAAAAACATTCACACCCAATTAAAAAAATCATAATCACAGACTAATGATATGAAGTTTCCGAATATATTTATGAAATAAAATGACATAATAATAAAATACATACATGACCATTCAATCCATAATACTGACACAATAACCCCATCATTCAACAATCATACAACACACGTCATGAAAACATAAATAGTTTCAAAACCTATACCACAATTTCCACCATCTGCAATAAAATATTCCTTTAAGATTATTTTCTCACTAAACCCCTGGGAACAGATTTTCCTCTATCAGAAACCCCTACCACTTTTGGCGTTAGATGATTCAAAAATTCTATGTTAATTAACAACATTAGCACCCTAACACTATTCATGTGACTGTGATTCCTTAAAATTAACATATGTTTTTTATGACTTTATATGTGATCACATGATCATTTTATGGTTATATGATCTATTGGATTCATTGAGATGTATCATTTGTTTATTTTTCAAAGAATACATCCTTAATTTTTAATGTATCATCATTAATGCACATCAAATGATCACGAAACCTGATTCCTTCAATTATTATGTGATAGTGTGATTCCTTATTGTTGATGTGATTTTATGTCCCATAAGGGTTTATGAAAGAAAATTCAACTTCTCCAACATTATAAAAAGATCACTTATTGAAAAATATATTATAATAAAAAAATTTCATTGTCATCCAACACCATAATTGCATATAAACAGAATCAAAAAAAAAAAAACAAAATAAATATATCTTAGAGATCTTTGCATCAAAAAATTATACACTCTGTTCATCAAAAATATAATACATTAAATTTTGAGGTTCTCTCAATCAGCATTATGGAAAATATAAATTATCTACAAATATATAATTTATATTAATTGATTAATTTCTTTGGTCATTATAATTTTAATATACAAAATATAAAACTCCTTTATCAATTGATGAACATGATCTTATTATTTAAATTTATCTATATGTTTTCAACATAATTTCTTATTTAAAATCCATTAAAATATCATTCAATCGTTCCGTCAGATTTTATAAATGACATGGGGTTCCCTTATTTTTGTGTATCTATAAAATTTATCTTATTTAAGATCATTCAAATTTTCCATCAACATCAACAAAAAAGTTTTGATTTAAATGATCATTAACATGGAATATCATATTCTAGTGTGGAACTCTTATTGGAATCAAGCTTTTTCCTCGGCTGGTCATTCTTCAATAATGGAATAAAATTTTATCTATTAATTGATTATAATTTTTTATATATTTTATTATCAGGTCATGACCATCATCCCACATAATTATTTCTTCAATATTTTAAATCTATAAATTATTTTCATTTTTAAAATTTTCATACCACATTGATGACATATGCTCTATGTCAAAATAAAATTTTGGAACACAAATACATACATTTGATGAAGACATATGATATATATAAAATTTTAATTTTGGAACACAATTTCATATGTTATAAAATTATATATGATTATGACGAATGTCTTATTCTTAGTGGAAAAGTCATTCATTTTTCACAAAGTCCTAACATGGGGTATTAGAGTCATGATCAATGTCATTAAGAATTTTTTCATTACCTTTGTGAAATTCATATCAAACACACATTATTCATAAGATGAAGTCATATAGGAAAGTTACATGATTAAATGTTATATGATATTACTAAGTCCTGAGATATGATAAATATAAAAAAACATCATTGAAATGACATTATAACAACCTCGAAATTACCCTATACCTTTTCAAGATCCCCAAAGTATCATCAAAATATCCCGTATAGTATATTTATTTTTCATTGAGATAAAAAATGGATGGATTATCAAAATAATTAGATCATTCTATTTTCATTATATCATATTGACTATTCTTCAATAATATATTTTAAATTTTTCTTATCCCAGTTGGCAATTCTGCACGCTTATTATATATAGTTCACTCAACTCTATCCTCATATCACATACCCCTTTTATGAAAAAAACACATAATATTCACATAAAGTTTTTTCAAGACATAAATGTTTAATAGAACAACCTTTACATTATCATACATCTTTCAAATTCAACAATAATAAATATTTTTATTATCTTGGTTGACATACCATGCATGGAATACATTAAAAACCCCCAATTGTAATTTTTTAACCATAGGGTATGAATTGTCATTATTTATTTAATGAAAATAAGTATTTAAAACAGTGTATCGAGAATCCCATTACATAGACTGAAGGCCCATGACCATGTGGTTGGAAAACAAGGCCTGAAGCCCCGTTGTTTAGGCCAAATGCCCCTTCAGTGAATAATACTGATACAGTAACCAGGCTGCCACAATACCGGATAAAGTACATTATCCACTACAGTTCTGGATAACTGTAAGATAAAATCCATTAAAATAATCTAATAATCATTGAATTCTATAACCAAAAACATATTGAAATAGTGAAAATAAATATAACCCCACACTTGTGAAATTAATTTACATATTTAGGTGAATTTACATAGGATCCTTAATTTATCATTTTTTGTGTGATGAATCTATTTAATAAGATTATAAGGAATTTTATGTATTTAATTACGTTTTTAAAAAAAAATTAAAGAAAATTATCAACTCCTTTTAAAATATAATTGTAGGAATGAACATATAAAATAAAGTTTTCGATGAGTTTGGGACTATAAAAAGACAAAAAATGCTATGAAATTCTTTTTAATTAAGAAAATCATAAACATTGATAAAAATTAACAATAATTTATTCCCTAAATCCTTTAATATTTACTAGTTCAATCATTTTTATTTTATATCATTAATTCAATAAAAAGTTTATGTTTTTATAGAAAAATATTGAATATTTGATTTAAAATACATGAATTCTTTCTTAAAGAATCATGGATGATATTTAATAATTCTTTTTATTATTCAAAAAATTAGATTTCTAGAAAAATATATCTATACTATTACAATTACATAATATATATAACAGTATCTTATCAAATTTACATTTCACACCCCCAAACCATGAATTTTAACTAGATAATGCGTAATCATCTATACGAAGGAAGATAATGAATTTTTGATTAAAATATCCTATCTAAACATGTAATTCATGGATACTAAGGGACAAATATATTAGAATATATGGAAGGATTGAAACATTAGTTTATTATAAAATGGAAGTAAAAAATAAAATTTAATCCTCAATAATATTTTTCATAATTAATTATATTCTATGTGGTTTTGGTATCATTGCGTTGGAATTTTAGGGTTATTAAATAATTTCTTATTTTTATAAAGGAAAAAGGAATAGTATAAAGATTTTAATTTTATTTAAGAAGTCTATCAGGTATATGATTCAAAATATAGTGATGTATTTCATGGAATGAAATTTGAAATCCAGTGGCATTATTATTAAATTTAAAATAAATTATTTTGAACGAAATTTTATTTTTCTATTTATTCATTGTTTAAAGATAGGTAAAAATGGTTTCTAATACTTATATTGGATTTAAATGATTGAAAGAATTTTATATTAATGTAAACACGTTGTAAAAACTGAATATTAAAAAAAATGACATAATATTTGAAGAAATATACTAATTGAGAAATACTAACTTAAAAATGATCTCTCCCAACACATGAATGAGCTCATTCCATCTACCCAATAAAATATGTACATAATGTATTATATATTTTAAATCGAATCATTATAATCAATCTATATTCAATATTATTGATATCTTAATTGGTATTCATTCATAAACAGTTATAATGACTGTAATCTCCTCTAATAGTTCATAGGAAAACATTCTATGGAATATTTATGGCCTATAACAATTAAAAAATGATATGTTTTTATTTATATTTTTAATTATTTAAAAAAATTACATGATACACATTAGTAAATATAAGTTTAAATTCCCATATAGAAAAGTGTTTAACAAGAAAATTTTTTTATGTTGCATAATAGAACTTATTTCCCTAGATAGATTCCCGTATATTAAATTAAATTAACAATATTGCCTCGATAATTTTCTTTGTGAATTACATAATTATAAAAATAATATTTCATGGTTTATTCCCACTCATGGAGCCATAATTTTCCTTTTTTTCCTATTATAGGTTGAAATTTATATCGTTGACTTCCTAAAATTCATTCTGTTCTAGCTCAATATGCAAGTGACGTGTCATTGTATAAATGAGGATATATAGACTCTACCTAATTAGGGTTTTTTAATAATTATTATAAGACTATGAACTGTATTATTACCTTTTCCTCCAATATTTAAAGTTAATTTATAGTTATTTATAAGAATTCCTTTTATCCCCCTGATAGAAAAATCAATTTCCATATTTGTTTGGGGATGGTAGGATGTTGATGTCTTTTAATTATATCTTTACTTCCCCATTAATGATTACTTCCTTATATTCCGAAAATGGATTCATTCATCAGAAGTGATATCTCTTGGGACTCCATATATAAAAAATTCTCCATTACAACACATATACATTTTTGTAATCATCATTATTTGAGGTCATAACATCCATCCATTAAATGAAATAATTATCTACCAAAGAAATTTATGTGTTTCAAAATTTCATTAGAATTGGTATTGGGAATTATATTATTCAAATTAGAAAAATTTCAGAATTATTATCTAAATCATCGGTTATATATTGTCACATTCAGATGATTCTTGAAAAACGACCATATTAAAAAACAACTACCAATTTAATGTACTTATTTAAACTATGATGTCAAATACAATCATGATTATAAATCATTTATAGTTGTTATTTGGCTTCCAAAGTTCCTTCAAAAGGAATGAATGAAAAACATCATAAAAAAATTGAATTTCACTCATATATAGTTTTGTTGTTTTCACTAGGTCATTATAAATTTTTTTATAATGTAATGCTCCTAAAATGTAAATTTAATTATTGGATTTTTGATTTTAAATAGTTTTTGGTTTAATTGAGATGATACATAAGATGATGCAAGATAATTGACGATAATAGAATTATTTGGAAATTTTTAATCAATCATGTGTAATTCTGGTTAATAATATTGTAATTTGGAGTTTTGATGCATGAAATATCAACTTATACTATATTATTTATTCTTATCCGGTGATCTTCTACTAGACTCTAAACTCCAATATTTTGTATGAGATATATAATGAACTCAATAAGTAGTAGTATATGTATCACAAGAATAGTATTTTGTTCATCCTTCTTAATCACGTTTCTTAGATCTAGTTGATTATAAAAAACAACTACAGTTTATAAAATATAAAATATTAATTTATCCATTGAAAATAAAACTAATATTTTTATTTTAATAGTTTTTTTATAGTTATTTTGGGTAGAATGTAGTCTCCTTTATCCATATTCAATGTCTTGATATTACCTGTAAATCCTATGCGATAAATTTCTACCTATTTATAACTAAAAGTAGTACAAATTTTATCAATGGGATATTCCCAGTTTATTGTATCATCAGACCAATTTAGGTTATTCTAATTCTCAATTAATCATATAGTTCCATGGAATCACCAACAATGTGAAATTTAGATTCTTTGATTTATAACCATGATAATTATATTGAAATATTATATACATGTTTGACCAATATCATATAAAATTCTACATAACATGGAAAATAAATATGATGATTCCGACAATTTGTATATGGAAACTTTTTTCCATATCAATTTTTGATTATAATTTATGAGGTTATTTTGATAAATTAAAATCCAATGGAAAATTACATTTTATAGCTTAAGGAGGAAATTTTATATATCAAAAAAATGTTTGTATGAATATAATTTATCAATAAAACATGTTATTTAAAAAATTACAAAAATAATCTCTGAGAAAATAAAAATCATCACTGGATAAAACTATTAAATCAACATATTTATTAGAAAATATATATAAATTATAATTATAATATTAATATGGTTAATTAAATAATAAAATTTTAAACCTTTTCTATTAAGATGAAGCAATGGAAAATGTATATGTTGTGTTATATTGGTACTCTAAAAAAATAGGTACCAAAAAATGACATGAAACCCAACTATGAAATTAATATCCAGTTTTGACTCATGATCTCTCGTAATATTTAGCCAATAATAGAAGTAGTGAAATTATCTTTCATAATGACCCGATTCATTTTCAAGTAAAATAGAAACACTATTAATATATTTAGTATAGTAATTGGAATAAAAAAATTTATCTCAGTCATTATTACGGACAATATAATTTTATGTGGTCCAATTTTAATGGTGCTAGCCAATATCAATTTTAAAATTTGGTAGAATATGTCTAACCCCAAATGTTTTTATACAATCATAATAAAACCCATCATTGTTGGATTCATACTTTTTTTGTTCTACATAATTTTTCTTCAATTTTACATAAGATAAATCATATAAATATATATTTTAGGATTAATTTGTCCAATATCTCCTATAATAAAACTAATTTCTGTAACATTTCTCATAAATATTAATTCATTTTTTATTTTTGTACGGGGGAATATTTTTGGAAGTGAGAACATGTAATTTTTATAATTATTTGGGGTATAAATATTTTAAATAATATTAATGTTGTGTTAATTATATATTCACTAGTTACGTTTAATATTAAATTAGATTGGTGTGTCTCACATCGATAAAAAATATTTACAACAAAAATGATGTTATATAGGCTAAGTCATTATTTAATAAATAAATTAATCCATAATTATGTTTAGTTGTTCTATCAAACTATAATGTTTAAGATATTTTCCATATTATAGCCTCTCCCTTATAAAAGGAGAGTTAAAAAATTATTTCGTTCCCTAAGGATATGATTATATGATAAATTAATTCATCTAATTTTTTTTTCGACCACATTAATGTGTTAATGTGTAGAAATGGAATTATTCTCTAAATGATGGATTTTTTAGGTAAATATATTAGTGTATATAATAATTCCTTGAATATCCATGGTCAAGGTTCTATCATAATCATTTATCATTATAGTTTTTATTTTTATGATGTTTCTACCAAAAATAATTATTCAGTCGGTTAGTTCTCTATCTTCCTCTATATTAAACTTATAAAATTCAAGTGGGATGATTATAGAATTAACTATAAATCACACAACTTCAAAGCATTTTTTTAGGATGGTTAAAGATATTATTTTCTTGTTATACTACCAAAATTGATAAAATTAGTTCTCTCATTTTCAAAAAAAATAAACAATGTGTATGGTTTAATATTTATTGAATTAGAAAAATCGAATAAAAAACATGATAAATCCATTGAAAGAAGTGTTATAAAAAGTAAAAATTCCCATAAATCATGAATATTTTTTTGTATGTTGTGGTGTAATAAATCATGATACACTCATTCCCATGTTCACCCTCTAATTCACACATGGACACTAATAAAAAATATGGATGATAACAAATCATATGATCTTTCTAAGTGATTAAAATTGTTTAATGTCAATCTAAACTATGGAGAAAAATCTATAAATTCTTTTTATTTTTTATCCTTAGGAATATTTCTTATACTGAATTATCCTTGATCATAATTAGAGTGTATGTTACAAACCATAATTTTATTTCAAATAGATTTGTGTTTGGAGTCTTTTTTTCCTAATTCATACCACTGAATTATTTATATGTATACAAGGATATAATTTAGACATATTTAATGAATTTCATTCATCATTGTCTTTATATTTATTGGGATATGGTTCATGTGTATATTATAGATTATGATAAATTCTACATATTATGGTTATCAGTATAATTCTTCCATTAGGATTATGGAATAACTTAGTAGAATGTTTTTTGGGGGGTTTAGATAGAATTTCTAAAATACTTGAAATTTTCATTCTAAATTACATCATTACATTTGTTTTAAATTAAAACTATAATAATTTCTAATATATACATATTATTTTAAACAAGTTAAATAATGATTCAATGAATAATTATTTATTAAATATGGTTTTTGATATGATGATGGATTTTGAAATTTCATCTTATACATCTAAAAAAATTATAAATGGATGAAAAGAAATTAGCTTGGTGATTGTTTTAAAAAAAATGATTTTTTTTGGTATCATTTTTTGATTCATAAATCCATTATAACTTTAGTGCTATCTATCTATCTGTAATCATTTTGTTGGTATTTTCTTAGCTGAAAATCTGTTTCATAAATCATAAGGCCTTGTATCACAACACTAAACCTAGTATAAAATTTTATGAGATGAACTGAATCCCATAACATGGAAAATATTTTGTAAATATTTATATATTTCATATATATTTATATAATTAATTTGGTTCACTATTTGAATTAATAAAATTTTAATAGTGATTTTTTTTTATGTTCTTGCAACATGAATACCTCTAGTACCTATAATGCTTATTTGAAAAATATTTTTTGTTATATGTTGTCATATAAAAAATTGCATCTGTATTAGAAGTTTATTTATCTATCAAGGATCACAAAGTTGACTTATCTACTGAGTTTCTACTGATATCTATGAATACATCACTAATTAACATTAGTATGTGATTATACCATATTCCATGAGGGATGAAACAAACAAAAATCATCATAAATAAATTTAGATACCTATAGATAGTTTCTCCAAAAGTGATTCAAATGAGATATAACTCATTCATAATGGATATATTTATGAAGGTATAGTATAATAACTGGTGAAGGGATATTCATATTTTCTCATAGTTATGAATATCTACTTATTATATATTCTAAAACCATTATTTACTTAATAATTACAGTGAAAAGGGAAACTACCATATATTAAATTTATTCTTACAATATTATTAGATTGAGATAGGGGAAGAAAAATATCATTTCCATTATATAATTATTTGTGTCTTCACCTAACGGACCACGAATATTTTGTACCAATAGGATAAAACTACATTAAAGATCAAATATTCATCTATGATGCATCATTGTAAATTTATTTGTCTGGTTTATGAATTAGAGTCCACAAAATTTTCTATATGATAGGTTAGGTTTGGATAATATAGTGTCATGCTCAAGGTGAACACTATATGTTGTAATAGTGTATGTCAAAAAAATCAATAATGTAAAGGATTATATTTAAATCTCCCAATTTACATAGTAGATTTTATTCAATATCTAAAACAAAAGACGAAAATTTACTTGTAGATATCCGGTCTAGTAATATTAATATGTTTGATTTTGAAACTTTATCCACAACTACAACACCTTATTAGGAAAATGGTATATCATTTGTGTAAAAAAATTCATCATTTCCTAGGTTAAATTCTATTATTATTATTACCCTCGGATTTTATCCTTATATGAGTTCCATTAACTTGTTGTCATGTTGGTTAAGGAAAAATCGGGTTGTTTTTTAATTTTTTGGGTTAGGAAGATTATAATTAAGGCAATAGTATATTGAGAATAATATAATGAATGGTATGTTTGATCAGTTTTTTTCAATTTCATTCTTATCCATGTCTTTATATTATATAACTACTCATTTTTAAATTAATAAATTCTTAATTGATTAATCTTACAGTCCATGTTAATATTTATAGTAGTGATTGGGATAACATTGATCATTATATGTTCATCCACCATTCATATGAGATTGAAATTAATCAATGATATCAGAACTGTAAACCACTACATAACTACATAAGAAATACCCAATCATGTATTGAATCTCTAGGTAAAATCAATGTCAACCCACTCTCTTCCGAAAAATGTAAACTACATCTACAAACTCATCAAACAATACTTCTTATTATATAATAAATTGGATACACTATGTATAAAGAGAGTTTATGTAATTAAGATATGTATAAATAAATAAAATGTTCAACATCGTAAACAATATTTTATTAAATGTACCAAAAAGTTTGTAAAATAAAAATATACTCCAAAAATATTATTACTATTCAGTTTAGTATAACTACTCATGTATTAATAAATTGAAAATATCTATTCCCCAATCATTGATTTAATTTAATGGCCCATTAATATTTGAGAATTGGGGTTTGAATAAACAAAAGATATTAAAATAATGATATGGGAGAAATAAATATAGAAATATTTATCAAAAAACAAGAAGTAGAATGGGAATAATCAAAGGGATCTCTAAGCATTTAACTCTCATTAACACCACACCATTTTTTTCTATCATTTTCATATTATATAAATCCATATTCAATATTAAAATCTTGTGTTGAAACCTCCAAAATCCATTAATTTTGATTTTTTAGACTGATTTATTATTCCATTCGGATTTAAATCAATATATTACACATTCTTATTTAAAATTTGATTCTTTATTTAATTCTTATTGCTCTTATTATTATTATAATTTAGGTCCCTATGGAATTCACTGAGTGGTTTCATGCATGATAACATTTCACTATATAAAAATTCAGTTAATTGTGGAATAAATTACATTCCTCATAAGTCGAAATATATTATTGAAAAAAATTATATTTTTCAAAAAATATTATTATTTTTTATATAAGAAATTTTTTATAGATAGTATATATTAAATGTGAAGTAATTTATTTATTCAAATAAATAATGTCATACAATAAGTTGAAGTATTATAAGTTGATTTTTGTTTTCCATTGAAAAGTTTCAGCACACTCATATATTAGATAAAAATCATAATCCCTTCAACAATTTATTACACAAATTATAATTACATTATATGGATAAAAAATTATTATATTGTTCACATATTATCATATAGAGGTACTAAAAGACTATTTTCACGAACCAACAGAGTTCTACCAAGAACCTATCACCATGGGTGGCCCGTGACGAGGTCTAAGAGGTGATCCTGATCTCCCTGGGATTCCAACAAGATCTAATGGAACCAACAAAGTGACATTGAGAATGAGTCCTACCAATATAATTAAACAAATATGGGCAATAATAAACTAGAATCCCAAAATAAATGAACCAATCATAAAAAATAACTAAGAACTAAAAATTAAAACCAAGTGAACCTTATGTCCACTTAAAATCCATGTGACCATATGTGTCACTATCTGATCTCAAGACACAACTTCACCCACAGTGATCGTGATCATGGTGAAGCCTACACCTGATATAAATGATAAGTGTGGAATATATGTGTGAGTAATTAAACTATTTTGGTTTGTCCAAATAATATTTTCACAATGGATTTTATTTTAAATAACGAAACATTATTTCCAGGTTTGAAAAAATATATATAAATTTTTTCTCTTCACACGTTTTCACTTTAATAAAAATCATTGTCCATTACCATTTTTATTTAAAACCATTTTATTTTCCAAGAATAAAGCTTTAAACTTTTAAATAATGTTCTATACAGAAGAAGGAATAGTTAAACATCTTCAAATTTTTTTTTCATAAATACATAGAAATAATTTTATACATTGTTGAATATAGTTACACCATTAAATGAGGAAAAGTAATGTTCAAACAATGTTAATGGAAAATAGCATGGGTGTCCAACCAAACAATGCACTTCAATCATCCACTGTAGATAACTATCTTACAAAATACATGGGAGAACTATGGAGCTCATGAAAAATCTAGAAAATTATATACATGTGACACATATTGAAGTCATTCCTTACCCAAGACAACATAAAGCCTACTTGCATAATCGTCACCCTACCTTGCCTGACTGATAGGCCGAATCTCAGTCTACCAAATCCATATTAAGGGCCACTAGATAGATTGAAATACAATCTAGTGCATCAATCATTCATAATAAATTCTCTCACTATTATATGATCCCATGTTCAAACTAACATGGTGTGAGCAAAAAATGTCCCACAAGTATCCATTCATAAGCATTTTCATCACAAACAATAGGAACACAAAACAATGTAACCCTTGAGTCACCCTAAGGAACATGCCCCTTGCCTTTCAACCATTTTATCTAATGGAATTTATATGTAGCAGACCACCCAAAGTATAAAACATAACCATGGAAAGATGACCATCCAAAGGGTGTTTCTAACATATCCAATTTTTCAAAAATGTTAATTGGGCCTCGCATGATTTTTACATGCCAAACCATTTATTAAAGAATTAAAAAACCACATTGAAAATTAGAATAAAACTTGTAATACCATTTATGAAACCCAAATAACCATTACAAACCTAAAACAGATTTATAAATGCCAATGTGTCATTTTATCAACCACTTATTATGAACATTCAAAAAATTAATTTCATATCATTGAACACAAAGATGAATTTTTATTATTTTAAATGATAAATATTATCATAAACAATATATCATTAATTAATATTAAATAATGTTATGAAAGTCATGAAATCAGTGTTTTCATAAATATAAAAGCAATTCAAAGGAATCATACATCAAAAAAGGATATGATGGAGCTGAACCGTTTGGTACTTGATGTCTCTATCGATGATCTCTCAACAACATAATGAACATACACTCTTATATATATACCCCTTAATATTATTTTGATATTTCCCATGCCTTGAGGGAATATGTGCAAGTAATATATATATATAAATATATAAACCTATTTATGTGTGTGAAACCCTTTGAGGATCCATCTAATAATATAACTAACCCATAGTGAACATAAAATCAGCATAGACTGTAAATAAAATTGAAACCTACAAATTTGGGAAGATAAAACTAACCTCAAACAATGGATGGAAAAAAATTGAATGAATCACTTCAACGTAAGTGTAGGATGTTGAAACATGGAAAAAGACATCTCGGGAGAACCACTGCATACCATAAAAATATAAGAAGGAACCAAAATCCATTCAACCAGAACTAGGGTTTCAGTAGAGTTAGGTGGAGAAATAGGATGAGGGGAAATATACATAAAATTGAAGGAGAGGGGAGGAGTGACATAACATAGTTGAACTATTTGGAATACCTAATGATATCGGCTGAAAGCGGTGGAGAAGTTTCACTCACTGTATGGGGAAGTGTACGCAGCCAATAGATCTAGGGGGTGTATGAGTACTGTGACCAAAGGAGGGTGGTTTCACATGAGGTGAAGAGAGAGAGGGAGAATATTAGTCTACGAAACTATCCATAAACAATACATAATCTTGAATTACATAAATAATTCACATTGAATATCTTTTAAGGATTATAGATTCAGATAATTAGGTCAAAACTTATTCAAAACCACATGAATACTACATGGAGACACTTTTACTCAGTATCAATTTTTTATATGCCCCATCCATAAAAATTACATAATCATTAAATAATTTAATAATTCACATTTAGGATATGTTCAGGTTTAGGGCTGCAGATAATTTTGTCATAATTTTTACATAACAACGTAAATATTTCATGTATACACTTCTACTCAGTATCCATATTTTTTTATAAAATAAAAACTAATAAAAAAATGAAATATGTTTAGTTCCTTGTACTAAATTGCATGTATTGTACATGCTCACATCCTTGTCCCAATTTCACATTATGTCTTATAGAAAACATTTCAAAAACTTGGGGTGTCTATAAAAATCTACGTAAATGATACATAAAGAAGAAAATTGTTGGTTTAAAAAACATAATGTTTATAATGGATACATTATCGTAAATTAATACTTTTCTCCTTTGTGATGTAGTAAATACTATCCACTGAATAAAAACTCATTGCCTTTCCCTTTTGTTACCAACATATTACCATAAAACAAAGACAAAGAACACATAACATATTATAATTAAAATTGGGACATAATCATAATTTAATCGAATAACCATATGGTATACATACCCAAAAAAATTTTAAAAGTAGAATAGACATACGAAAAACATCCCTACACATTTCATTGGCGGTTAAAACGTAACAACCCTCTTTGGTTTATCATGGGAGCATATTTCATTTGGTTTATAATGTATCCACTTATCAAATTTCAAATTACTATTATATAATCATCAAACATAATATAATGAAAATATAAACAATTCAATCATAAAAATTTCATTTTCAATTACATGAAATAATTTCAAGACATTAAAATAGTAAATCCACTTTCAAAACCATTTCCAATACATAAATATTTAAAAATAGTATATGGCATTTATTTTCCATTTAAAAACATCACGACATGTTATAGAATCCAAATTTCAAATAATGCTTACGGCATCAAAAATGACATTTTCACCGCATACGTTTAAAAAAATTCACTTGTTCATTTTGTAAAAAAATTGTAGAAAAAGATTAATTGTTAATGAAATTAAAATTCAACAGGTTTTATACATTGTATAAAAGCATGTCGTGTATAAATCTAAATATTCCTAAATGAGAGGAGATTGATACAATGTACCTTACCTCATGTCCTACATGAATCGTTCATTCTATAATATCTTATATAAAAAACATATGTTAATTTAAAAAAATTTTAAAACCATGTTCATTTTTATTATTTCTTTTATATCATTTCATACCTTTCTATAACAATTAGTTAATTATTTGAGTTCATATTAGATATTTGTCTATGTTCGGAACATGAGTAAAAAATGACCATGTTATAATTATAAATTGTCCATGTGGTCAAAATCCAATTATCCACAAAATAATAGTAATGATTTGGATATATATATATATATATATATATATATATATATATCATATAGATCAATTATATTTAATTTTATATTGGACTGTATAATTTGGATATACAAAATGAAATGCACCATTCATGGAGATGGTAAGTTGTACATTTGCATGAACGCTACTTTCATTTATTTTTTATTTTTTATGTAATGAAAAATAAATGATAAATAGATATATGAAAATTATAATATAACATATATGTTATATATGACTCATATGTTTTTTAATAACATTGATATATTTCATGGATGTTCTATATCACTTCGAGGGGGCGGTAGTCCGCACTTCCTCTAATGAAATTATCATATTTTTAAAACATGAAAAGAATAAAAGAATGTTATTAAAGAGAAATAAAGAAGAATATAAAAAAAATAAAAAAAATATCATATATAATTACAGTTCAATCATAATAGTCAGTATATATGGTGGTATGAGAATATTTAACAAACATCGTTTCGTAAGGCAGTAGTTCGTCGTCCACAGAAATAGTATATTTTGTACCCATCTTATGGAGGTGTGTATAAGTGTAGTTTGAATAATTTTTAGAATAACAACTTAGTATAAAGAAGATAATGGTGTTTTCATGTAAAAATAATAATATTTATAGAATAGGGAGTGGAGATGGAATAATAATGGAATGGAACTTGAGAGATGACATTACCTGAAATCAAGTAACATTTTTTTGATTTGAGCCAATGGGATTTCGGGAATTTCATTCTACCTAGTGGAAGGCTACGAGGAGGAAGAGAATAATATTAGGAGATTTTGGGAGAAGATTATGTATGTGACGTGGGGATTGAGAGGTGTGATTAATGGGTTATAGGTATTTTCCATTTATTAGAGGGGTGAGGGGCACTATATGAATGTTTTGGAATATTATTTCATTATTAATTGATTTTAGAATTCTAATAACTCCAATGTGATATATTTCAAATATAAGAGGAGGATGAGTCTACATCCTCTCATTCAATAGGTTTTAGACATGTTTTTATTTCATATTTAGCCATATCATTTCGCATTAACCATTAGTTAACCTATTTAACTATTACCATATCTTCTTGTATATTAATTATATATGGTCAATATAGTTACCATAAAATTCCAATCAAACCTAAAGTGTTTAATTAATGACATTTAAAACATTATCTCTTAAATCATTATGAATTATACATTTTGATCACTATTATATAATTTAATAAAATAGTGTATGATTTAAAACCTCATTTATGTCAATTTTTATTGTTATCGTATGATGACTTTTTAAAAGTCAATTAAAACTTGATTATTTTTAAAAAACATAATTAATTAAAAAAAATTCATAATCATCTATTTAATTCAGGTATTGTATAATAATTATTAAAATATATTTAATTTAATATTTATACTCTATTTTTTAAAGATATTTAATTAGTAAGGTAATCACTACATCACCATTGTGTCATAAATAAATTTATTTACTTGATGTTTAAAAGTTACAAATAAAATACCATGATGTAGAAAATATTTATATCTTTTTAATTGATATTTATTTTAAATGATATCACTTATATATATCTATATAAATATTGTGTTAGTAAAAGATATATGTGTAGGTTATATTTTTCTTGACATTAATTTAAAAGTAATTTGATGTTATTTTCACACACAAGCTACTCCATGGTGTCCTAAAATCAACTCAAAGATACCAATGGTCAGACATATCATATTAAATATGGATTGTAAATGTCTTATGGAAATTTATTATTATTATAATATTAACTTTTACCCATATTTACTAGATTTACACTTTCACCATGGTAAACAAAATATTTACTGATGTTAGTATTCATAATGTCTAAAAATAAAAGTTTCTTATTTACACAATTTTGAACTCCTGATTAAAAATATGGAATCAATGCTTCCTTATTCAAAAAAAAAAAAGAAGTTGTCGAAGTTAATTTAAAATTAATTCTTGTTGTCAAAATCAAAAAGCATGTTTCTTATAAGTAATAACTACCAAAAGTTTGACATATTTTTATATCCAATTTCAAAGTAAAATGACATCCAATGACCAAAATTGGATTAAATAATAAAAATATAATATAATTGCAATTAAAACCAATTAAAAGGACAATATTATCATATTTATGAATATATATTTTTGACATAAAATGTAGTATTTTTCATTATTTAATACAAAATACACATTGTCAAAAAAATTCCAAAAATTTACCCTAATAAAACATTTATGTCACTCTTTTAAATAATAAGAGTATTTTTTATAATTGAATATATAAAATTTAAAAAACTAAATTTGAAAAGTGTTCTCTATAAAAAGGTGGTAAATAGACCTTTTAATGAATATTAGAGTATTTCATGCTTTAGATCAGATTGATTATTATTTGAAGCCTAAACAATTTATTGAAAAATTTAATGACATTTAACAAACATGTGTAATCATAATTTAGTTAGTTATGTTAATTTTAAACAATACAATGTCTATGTGTTAATTAACATTTTAAATAATAATAATATTATATTATTTTTCTATATAACTCAATGTTATCTGCAATATAAAATTTCAAAGAAACTAATTGTTGTGTGTAGGGTACTCCATCCAACAAAGATGAAATTTTAAAATATCTTTAATATTTAATTTCTAGACATTAATAAATATTAACAATGTCATATTCTTTATTTACCTTGGATGTTTCAACTAGGGTTTAATTTTTTTTTAATTTTTTTATTTTTAATTTCATTAATTTATTTTTGATTAAATTTCAGTGACACATAGTTTGGGTCACATAATTTGGTATATTGTGTGCACTCTACTCGGCTCCTCGAGCACCCCACACTGGCTGGTCACATAGTTTGTAAAATCATTCACCAACTATATAGTTCACTCTGTCAAAAAATACAATCACTATTGTACGATTACAACATGGTTTAGGAGACCATTATCTTAAACCATGTGACATGCATTACATTCCAAATAACTATCGAAATTCATGGAAAACGTCCATAAAATAATAAAATTAAATAAAATGTCAAAAATAAAAAATATAATTGAAAATTGTTTGGTTGTGGTTTTAAAATTCTCCCCACCAACACACGATCTTCCCCTAGAAATTTCCTAGTGATTCTCTTTTTGGGGACTATTTCATGAGAGAAATACAAACCATAGAAATATGTAAAACTAAAAGAACAAAGAATGAACACTTAATTCTATTCAAAACTAGAGACTATGGATTCCCTAATGAAATTATGTGACCATTATCAAAATCAGCCACAAATCCATGGACACCATTACACTAGACCAGTGGCTTAAAAAATCAATGAAAAGATCATAAAAAGGAGAATCACTCTTTTCCAAACAAAACCCAACTAGGATCACCATTAACCTCACATTGAAACTGTCGAATATATTAGGCATTTTTAATTTAGGTTTTTAATGAGCATTAGTTATATGAACCACTATCCATGCCGACCAACAATTAATACCAGGGTCAGGAGGAGGAAAAATAAAAATTTTAACCACCATGAACACCTGGAAGATGGATTCATCACACTCTCATCCAATGGTTTCCTAAAAAACATATTATTACTTTAATAAAACATTTATTTCAAGAGGTATAATGACTACAAAACCAAAAAATATAAAACCCTAGAGAAATGAAGCGTGAGACAAAAAACAAAATAAGTCTACATAAAGAAAATTATGAACATTAGAAAGACATCCACAATAAATCAAAGTTTCCAAAAGGCCTAAAAATAAAATCACTACACAAAAAATAAGACATCACTGAAAAATAATTTAATTAAAAAAACATATAATTTATGAGAAATTTTATTTCTGATTGGGCTTCTGACATCAATACATTTATCAAACTACGATGGAATGTACTCTTAGGGAATGAAATTAGAACCATGTCAATTTATTGTTTGACCATGTAAAATCTGTTATAAATGAACAAAATACACAAAAGTATATCAGATATTAGGTGCATTGTGACATGAAAAATTAATTTTACCATTAATCCAACACTAAAAACATCAATAGAACTTACTCTTGGATGAATCAATGAAATAGAAAACATCTAAAATTTTGGAACTATTCTCATATTAAAAGACCCATCTAAACCATCTTGACATGAAAATACTTCCTCACTAAATCTTCATAATCATTAGAGACAGAATAAACTACCTGATGTTACACATATTGGAGACCCCTTTCAAAGAACCATTATTTAAAAAAATTCACTAGCTACAAGGTTTGGGATATATAACAATGACATTATGAAGCTCTAATCATACTCTATCACAATTGAATCTTATTTTTTGTGTCTATAGAATTCTAAACCCATTGTTATCCTCATGTCATCAGGGATGTACTAATTGACAGACAATGGTTTAACAAATTCCAGCAAAGAATTCTCTTGTGTTTAGGCCTAAAGAACTAATTTTCACCATTCACAACATAGGTCTTCCAACATGGATTATGTGTGATCAAGATTAAGTTATTAAATATATTCATGTTGAATAATTATGTTTTCAATATGTTTAATCCTTTCCTCAACATTCTCTAGTTCCAACAGCCAATAGAAATTAGGAGGGTTCGACTTTCAGAACCTCTAAACAAACTCCAAATAATGAGAATCATTATGCTTCAAATATTAAATATATATAATGAACATATAAATCATGTATTTCTCTACCAAATCACATTGGATTAAGGAACTAATAAAATAATATTCTCATAATCCTTTAGAAAGAAATGGTTATGTAATCTATAAACAGGGAGAAAGAAACCAAATCAATACAAATCATAAATAAAAATGCCACTTATATTTTTAAAATAAAAAAAAATATAAAAATATAATTTAAAACACACCACCAAAACATAAATTCTAATCCCAATAAATAAAAAATCTAAAAATGAAAAAAATATCACACAAGGAAATTTTTTAAGGCATTGAAATACAACATTTTAAAGAGCATTTTTCGTAAAATGTTTGATGACATAAAAACTAAACACCCACCATTAATATTACATTTATCATCACATATATACATTCTCATGATATCTCAATCACCCATCTTCATAAAACATTCAAGAATCCATATACATATTTGTGAGAAAATATATGAATACCAAGGGTATAGTAAAAGTAAAATTATCACTTTCAAAACAACATTAAAAATAACCCCAATCAATTTCAAAACCATCATATCATCAATGATAAATATTTTCAACATCCTCATTCATTTTAAAAATTCACACTTCACAAAATACATTCAAGAACACCAAAACTATTTTTTTAAATGTCTCCAATTTAAATGAAAACCCATTTCAGTCTCCAAATTTTTCATATTTTGGGTTTTGAATGTCTCATTTTTTATATAAAAATATCAAATTTTCCAAAACAAAAAACATTTTAAAATGTATATAAGAATACCAAATAACCATCCCATCCAACCATAAGTACAAATGAAATAAAATTACCATTGAATGGGTCAAAATAGGAAAATCTCAAAAGAAACCAAAATAACTCCCAATTGTAAACTAGTGTCGATATGTGACTTATCCATATGTCTGGCAGAGATATGACAATCAAACCAACATTATATAGAGTCATCCAAGACTATTCCCCCATCTCCACATAATATTCCGAGCCTTACGAACTCATTGAGACAATAATCCCGAATATCATTTCATTTCCCCCAAATACGATGAAACTAAAAATAACCAAATAAACCAAGAAACCCCTATCATCACATGGAAACTCAAGGTTAGGATGAGAAATTGATGGCCACACACTCCCCCCATCCTACTCCATAGGCACTGATAGTCCAACTCCATCTACCTTGACATTAAAAATAACCAAGAGAAATCTGAAAGCTATATCCTTTAAAGAATGTATGCGCTGATAGAATTTTTTAAAAATCCAATATATATCAAACCCATATTGTCCAACTTGTAACAGCCCATGAAAAGACCTGCGAGTCATAACTGATCTTTCCTAGGTGACAACATGTGTCACGGGAATCAGCAGAGTGATTATTGGAACAAGATATCTAAATATAAATTAACAAAATGAGTAAATAATTAAAGACTGGCAACCAAAAAGTAAATTCAAAAATAACAACTATGTATGAAATAAAAAATAATATTACTAAACCTGATTACCCCTAAAACTCTACATGACCCTATCGGCCACTCTACAATCTATAGACTCTACATCACCCATAATGATTGTGATAAGCTGAAACATGAACTTGGGAATAAAAACAATAAAAGAGTATAAGGTTGAGTTTTATAACTCAGTTGGTGTGTCGATGTAATCTATTCTCAATTATTTTTCATTAAATAATAAATCATTAATTTCAGGATTGGACTGTAGTATATAAAATTATTTTTTTCACACATTTTACCTTTAATGAAAATAAAAGACCATTTTTATTTCTTTTTTAAAATTGATTCTTTTCCAATAAAAAAATTATCCTTTAGGTGAAATAGGTATAAGGAAGAATGAAGTGTAATGAGTATTCAAATCCTTTTTTCATAAACACTTCAAAATCAGTTTATTCTCTCTAGTAAAGACATGCATCATATAATGTGTTAAAAGTAATGATCACAAAAGGGAAATGTAAAATAACAGTGGTGACCAAAAAAACAATGAACCCAATTCATCTATAATAGAAAACTATTATTTTAAATAAATTTGATAACCAAGAAGATCACGAATAATCTATAACATACTAAACATGTGACTCAACCTAAAGGCATGAATTACCCAATGAAATCATAATGCACAAATGCTCGATCATCTCTCTACCTCTCATGACCAAGTGTACCAATCCCAGAGTATATAGTATATACAAAGGTCCAATACCTACTGCATAATCCTAAATAGTAAAACAATAATTAATAGAAAATTTACATGCTATTATTGGTTCCCATGTTAAGAATATAATGTGGGTGATCCAACAATGTCAAACAAGTATCTGGTCACAAGCACAATGATCACACACAATCAACACAAAATACTAAGTCACTCTTAAGTCACCCCAAGTAACATGTTCGTTTCCTTACAACCATTTTAACACAAGGCATTTCTACATGGAGGACCACCCAAAATGAACAACATTACCATGCAAAGAGGACCATCCAAGGAGTGTTTTTGTGATAACCAGCTTTTCAAAAATTCCAACCATTCCTCACATGATTTTATTATGCCAAACCATTTCTTAAAGAATCATATGATCACCATATTGAAAACCAAAAACACCACTGAAAATCTATTTTGGAAATCCAAATATAAATTTTAAATGTGGAACAAATTTATAAAGTCCAAAGGCGAATTTCATCAAACACATAGTATTATCATTTAATTAAATAATTTCAATCAATAGAACAAAAGTATGATATTACATTATTTTACATCAAAATTTTAATCAAAAAACTATATATAACAAACAAGTATTATGTAAAGAGTCAAAAGAAATTACAATAATGTATTATTAAATTTAATGGTAATGATGAGAGATCCTACCTCAAAAAGTGAGTTGACCCAGATGAACATTTAGGTACTCAATTCATTTTATTAAGATTTCTCCCCAATAACACACACATTCACTTATATATATATACATTAATAAAATTCACATACTTCCCACTCCATGAGGGAATATTAAAAATCTGGATATATATGTGTGTGTGTGGGGGGGGGTGTACCTATATATATTTTTGTAACCCTTTGAGAAGAAACTAAAATATCTAATTAAACCAATGTGAACATAAAATAAAATAGTTTTATAAATAAAATTGGAATAGATAAAAGAAGGAGGAAGAAACCATCATACAAAAATGGAAGGAAAACAAAAATAGATAGAAGCACTTCTTCATTTGTGTTTCTTGACAATAGATAAATGAATACATCTAGGGAGACCCCCTCCATACAATCAAAACAGAATAAGGAACCAAAATCAAGTCAACTATGAACTAGGGTTTCATACTAGATAAGAGGGGAAACCTAGAGAGGGGAAAATGACTAAAAAATAAAAGGAGAGTTGATAAGGGACCATACCTAGGAGATCCTTGAGGAAAAATAGAATAAATCAGGTGTATGTTGAGGAGGTGAAATGCTCTCCAGAAGGGGGGAGCATGTACGGTCAGAGGACTGGGGGGTCCATGTTAGGTAAAAATAAGGGGACTACGCATGGGGTAAGGGGGTTGGATGAGAAGATTATGGGTTTATTTTTTATTTTTATTTTTTAATTTAGGTTTAATTAGATTAATAATTTAAAAAAATACTCTCGGTCGAATGGGTTGGGTCGTAGGGTTTGTAAAATTGAAAAATACTCTACTAGGCTCCTAGAGCACCCCTACATAGGCTGGCCACATAGTTTGGATAACCATGTTACAACCTAGTGGTTCGATATATAAAAAATATAATATTTGTCATAATGTAACCACATTGTTTATAAATCTATGTGCCTAAACCGTTTGCATTTATTTGATTACAAAAAACTCATAATTCAAGGGAAAAACACCAGATAATGAATAATATTAAATAGGACCTCATAAATAAATAATATAACTGAAATTTTAGGATAAGGGTTTGAAAACATTTCTCATTTGAAAAGTACTTCCATACATTATTTATGTAATTTTTCAACATATTTAATTCAACATTGGTCATTCTCAATCTACTCAAATTGATTCTTAATAATCTAAGGTTATTCTAATTCATCATTCTCACTTGGTGAAGATGAAACCATAACAATCCAACACCATATCAATTTCCCTAAACATTTATATTATATATATTGAAATTTAATTTTTAATTCCATACTCTAATCCTTCATAAAAAATGAAAAAGGATTAATAATTATCAATTAATTGAAAAAATAATAATTAAATGAAAATCCATATTTTGAAAAACAAATCACACCCCTAAAATATTTTAAACATTTATTCCAAAAAATATTTGAATGCTAATAGCAAATAAATATAAGTGAATAAATTTAATTGAATATAAATTATTTGATATGATTTTTCCAACATTTAGATGCATTAAAATATTTTTGAAAAAAATTTGAAATATATTGTTATTTTTATAAATAGATATATTATTCATATGATGAAGAAAGAATAAATTTAATTGAATAAAAATACAATGAATTAATACATTTAAAAAAATTATATTCCATTGAATAATGATTTTATTTAAAAATAGTTATAAATTTATTTATTAAAATATTATGTTATGTAGTTGATATTATTATTACACTGTCTTGTGATTAAAGGATAATTTTGATAAATAAAAATATATGAAACAAACTTTATTTTAAAATATTATTGAATGTTTAAAATATTCAATGGATAATGATTACATGAAACATTGTTAATGGAAAAATTAATATTTCAAAAAGATTATATGTTGAGGTGGTTTTTGGTAGACATGACATACTCGATGCAATACTATATTTCGTTTCTCATTCAAGTTTTTATAATTATTGATGTTCAAATAATTGATGACAGATCAACATAAGGATTACATGAAGAATGTTAATGAATAATCATCGGTAAATATTGTAATATATTATATTTTTTTAATTCGCTTTTAATATTATGAAATTGGATACTTTTTAGTTACTGAATGTAAGGTCATGATATAAAATTATGCATTTGATATAAATAGAACACATCACCATGTTATAAAATTTTTGGTGGATGGTTTTTTAGATATGGAACACACAACAATTGAACATAGATCTCTAAAGGTCCATGGTATATAGGGCTCATAATTATCTTCTAAAATTTCATAGTCTGGTACAATGGTGATATTCAAAATATTACATTATATGGAACTAAAAACTCGAAATATAATCAATTATAAGAATTCAATATTTTAAATATAATTTATAATTATTTAATAGTATATTTAATTTTTTGAGGCTACTCTGACATTTCATGAGCTCGATATTAAAAAGAATCAACCTTTTCCTAATGACTTCATCCAATAATCTATGAGTTCTACTCCACTTCATGTATAGATCCCCTAAGGGTTCTATTTCAAGGATTGTGTGAAATGTAATATTTATGGAGATCACTACTAGATGAATATTTTCATCTAAATATCCATTTAAATAAATAATTTATTGTCTCAACATATATTACATTTATCAAATGTTCATTTTTATTTGTTTTTAGATTTTAGAATTAAAGAGATGTTAAATAACAGCTATATAACCAGAACAAATTAAATTCATTTCTTAATATTAATATAAATAATACATCATTATCATAAATACTGAAATGAAATACTTATTTAAGGATTAAAAAATTCATTATGTAAATCATAATAAAGTGATGAAACATTAAATCGTATTTAATAGAAATTACAAGTTCAAACATTATAAGTTGATCAACCATTAAAAATGGAAACGTTTTTTTTTTGAGTTTTTAAAATGTAAACTAAAAATATTTATGATAATTCCATCCTATTTCTATATTTTTATATATAATAGTATAATAATCCCTATAAACATATACTAATAAACATTATCATTCTAAAATACTCATCGTTTTTATTTTAACAACAAAATATAAACTTCATTATTTCCATATATAATTTATCCTTAATATGTCCATATATTACTATATTCATAAGATGAATACAGAGTGATGCATTAAATGCATCATCAAATAGATCCTTCATAATTTCAGTTATATATTTCATAAATATTCATTTCTCAAATAATATAATTCCACCTTTTTAAATAATTAAATTTGAAATATTTAACACAGTCTTCTTATATCTACACGTAACCATTTGACGAATATTCATTATTTGTAAGGATGTAATTTTATATGTATATTTAAGAACATTTTTACATTTGATATCCTTTTAAGACTTCTATTCTTGTCATTTGTAAATTTAATATTATATCATATATTTTAGTTTTCATCATAGATATTGTATCAAGGTTTTTTCCATGATGGGAAATTGGCCCATCATTTCTATTCCCATGATACTGATATATTAAGGGGAAAATCCTTAATCATCATTAACCATCACATTTTCATCATGTTAATATCATTTTTATGAAAATATAATTGTAATCTTATTATATAATTAAATTCCACCATTTTCTACATATAGAAAAAACATAAAAATCTACATTTCTAAAAATAATACTATATTTTTTAAATTATTCTATAATAATTTTTTATCATGGACCCTAATTTAATGACATTCATAAGATATTAATTTGTTATTTTCAATAATTTAACACCACTACTAAATTTTTTGATAAATATTTTTATATCAAAATCCTATTCATGGTATATAGAAATATGAGTATATGTGTAGTGATAAACATATTTCTAGGATCTTGGATGTTATCTCTGTATTCTACTTTCTTGATAAAATTTACCACATTTTGAGTAATCTTGGTTGGTATACTTATCAATCCTGAGAATTTTCCTAGAGTGTGTCAAATATATATTGCCAATAGGAAACTATGTTATTATATTACAGTAGTTTATATGATACAATTTATAATAACTTCTTATTTGAGTAATTCAATGATATACACTTCCTTGTGTTTTAATGACACTTGATTATTATTTGTATATCCAATATTTAGTATTGTCAAATTTCACAATCATGTTCTCATTTTTTAGAGGCCCGTTATAATCCCAAAATGCCCTTCATTCTCTTCATTACACATTTAACGTATGAAAATTTCATCAATACAATCAAAAAAGATCAATTTTAGGTCATCATTAAAACATTATTTATTAGATCCATTTTAGTTTTTTTTATATTTGATTGACTTAAATGAATTATAATAATTTCATTGTAACCATATATTGTATAAATTTATTTCATAAGTATATCAACAATTTTTACCATTAGTGGATGATATCTACATTGAAGGTACACCATTGAGACATATTATACTCTTATATGTTAAGAGAATGAGTCAGGAATATAGGGTATATGAAATGAATTTCAATCATGAACCTTTTATGCCCAAAATAATGAATTTATATGTGGATTGATTCATCCTTATTCACTATAATGCAGATCAGTCACCACAATTGAGATACAGATGAGTATATTTTACTCATATCTACATATTCATATTAAAATTAACGAATCAAAAATAGGTTATTCTATACACAGTTGTAAAAATAGACATTCCAACATGTATGTTTTTTATGTAAAATTTAAAAATACAATTTAGGATAATCTAATAATACACATATAGAAATAATATAGTTTATTCCATTATAGTCAACATATTCTCAAAATTGATGTTCTCCTCTACCATTTGGAAAAAATATTCCTTAATTTTTTTTACAAATATTAATATGAGTGAGTTAAAATATCTGAGGAAATCAAAGAAAAAATTTCAATTATTAATTATTAATTTTTAATTTTTGAAATGAAATTTGATTTTATTTTTGTAATGGCTTCGGCATTCCTGGTCCAGAACTATCCCAAAATCTCAGTCCAAAAATATGGTTCCATAGAAACAGTGGCATCGTGATGGTCCCACTTATCATGGCGACACCATGACGGTGGCACAGTGGGTGTCACACCCTTATTTTCACTCAACAAAAATGTGGCACCGTGATGGTGGCACCTTGACTGTGGCACCATGACTATGGCAACGTGAGGGGGACACAGTGACAGTGGCACCTTGAGGGTGACACCGTGAAGGTGGCACTGAAAGTGTGGCACTACGAGGGTCGTGCCATGATGGTGGCACCATTACAGTGTCTCACCAAATAGTATCTCACCATTATTCTTTTTTTAGTTTCATACATATTTCTCTCTCGCAAAGTATCTTTTTATGTAAATGTGTTTTTATACCTATTTCAAAGAAATATAAATTCCATAAAGCATATCAAGAATCCCCTAACAGTTGGGAGACCCTTGACATACCAAAATAGGTGGGATTATTCTCTATTCCACACACTATTCTCATTCTTCCAGTTCCACCCCAGTTACACATTATTTTCTGTTTAAAGGAATCTCTGTAACTCACAACCATTTTCTCCACCTATCTGATGAGAATTATAAAATATAAATTAATTCCATCATGTGTAACCGTCCAACATCGCGGTGAAACTAGGATCCTCCATTTAATCCATTCAGAATTTCATATCCTGAAACTCCAAGATCATATTTTTCTTGCATGAGATTTATTTCTTCATCCTGTCAAGTCTCTTTTTTTCATTTGTGTGATTGGTGTTTCTATTCCTAAATCTATTGGTGCACCTTTTCTAGAGATTTATTTACTCTGTGGTGGAATCCGCAAAGTTCCACCCCTATATGCTTTGCATCCCCATTCCATGGTTCGTGGGGAAAGACGTCGATAATTGATCATTGATTATCCACTAAATGAGGCTAATATTCATTGTTAATATATATAATATTATTGTTCTTTATTATTCATAAACACTATTTTAGTGAATTTTACACTTTTATCATCATTTCACATTATGATTGTAATACCTTCTTAAAATGCACTATTATGTGGTACATTTTTGAACATCATTTGAAATACACAATGATTCATCTAATTTTACGGAATATAATTATACATATTTTATTTTTATATTCTTTTGATCTATATATTCACTTCAATATGAACATTTTTCATTAAATAATCAATGAAAGATTCATAATGGATGATAAAGATATTTGTCAATGAAAGAAAGCAATTCTGGAGAAGACAGATTGGACACCAGCCCACTGATGAGAATGTGGGGCCCAACATATAGTTCCAATGAATCCCAAATTTCGTGGGATGTTATAAGACATATATAGGAACAAATAACTCTTCATGAGACAATGCTTATTCACCCTACATGGTGTCTATTTAGGCGGACCAATTTAGAAATAAAATTATGGGCCAGATTCTGCAGCCCATAAAAGCAGCACACTAATATGATCATATCTCGCAATACACATATCCAAATGGGCCCAAATTTTAGAGGACGTTAGGGAACATCCTGGGCTCCATTTTATTCTTCTATGTACCACTCTGATTCGGAAATATAAAAGGTCTTCCAAACGCGTCTGTTCGGTGAAGGAATAATGGCTGCCACCTCGCATCAACGGTGGAAAAATCAACTCTCCCTTACTTTCCACCCACCTATGGACTACCAAAATTAATTGAGGAGACGTGAACTGTCTGAGGCTCTACCCAAGGTCTCAAAAATTCCTATTTAAGGAAGTGGTGTAGGATTATTGAAAATCATTGAGCTTTCTTTCATTGTAATGTTATGCTGCTGTTTTGTTGTCTCAAATTTGTCTTCCACATGTAAGTTGTTTTAATTCATCCTTGTTTCTTAATAAAAGTTCTTCATATCATATTATTATATTATTATCATTATCACTTTGATACTGTTGTTTCAAGGTGTGAACTTGTTCCTACCCAATCTTGTGATATTATCACACAACGGTGGAGTGATCATTATTTTATTGTGTTTTTTTCTTCTCCATTTCCTCCCTCGTGAGTCTACTTCCCACTTCCATTGAAACCATATAATCAATGGAGGGATAACCCACTTATGGGTTGATCCAATATAGTTGCAAGGGGCTGGATTGGATTTTATTTATCCCCCCATTAATGTATAATCACATCTGTAATTGATTTTTTTATTTGATGATTTTTAAACTCCATTATCCTTGTTGAATTTATGGCCACACACTAATGTGATAATATGAACCCTTACCTTGAAGGGCTCAAAACATTGATCCTTAAAGTGTATATTTGATTAGTATTAAAGGGTGTAAGCATTAAACCAGTAAGTGATGATGTTGTTTTATCTTCTTAAATTAACCCATCTCAAATATAAGAAATTGAAATCATTGAAAAGGAAATACATCCAATCCACCCTGAGTGATCAAATAGGATCAAATCATTATTTTAAATTGAATTAACTTAAGTCATTTATATTTCCTTTAAACCCATCTAAAATCCAACCCAATTTGGCCACATCATAGCCAAAAACAGTCCACATAATGTAGGTGTCTATAGGTTTCTTCTTAGGTCTCTGAGGATTCGAAAACCCAAGATAAACTACAAGGACTGTTCTACCTTCATCTCTTGGTTAAATTTGAGAGAGAATCAAATTTTGGCACCGTTTATGGGGACCTAAGTATGTAATCTTAGACACTATCATCATTTTTTTCATCCCTCTTCTCTATTCTCACCCCCTCACTCCAACGGAAATCAATTTTGAACAAGCCCAATCATGGGGAACCTCTCCCTACATTGATCACCCCACACCAAGTCTGATGTACAATGACCATACTAGTTTTTTCGGGTGGGATAATAAACAAACTAATGAAGCACAATGTTTTTATTCATATGATCCACAATACATTACAACCTATTATGAGTTCCAATCCCAACAAGGCCATTCAGAACATCCTCCTGTGGAATTCCAACAACTTAATTATCCTCTTGGAATATACCATATGACCCAACACCTTGACCATCCTAATCCACATCCATTACTTGAAAAATTGTGTCAAAAAATGGATGTAATGAATTTTGAGGTTTCATCATTGTGGTTACAACTACAAAGAATTAAATATTATGAATAAATCATCCCTACACAAACGGTCCCTTTCATAACCTTATGTGAAGTGTCTAGTTTCCCACAAACCTCTCATGAATTTACTGAAAGAAATCCTTTGGATTTGGGGAAGATGAAGAGGATCAAAGAATTGTGGATGGGTTTTTAAATCAAGAGGAAACTGATTTTTTTGTATTCACAAGAGGGAAATTTAACATCTTGGATTAAGTCTCATAAATTTAACTCCATTGATGATTTTTTAAAAACAAAAATCACTGAACCATTAAGAGAAATCACAAATGTTGAGTCCATACCCATTCCTGAAACTGGTCATTCTAATTATGTGGTTGAATCTTATATTAAAAAGGAAACAATTTTTTTGAGAAATTTGGAAAATGTATCTGATATGGATTCAAAATAACAACTTGTCTCTAAATTTCCTTTCCAACCTGAGTTCAAAATTATTGTCCTACCCTCCCCACTAAATATTCCATTCATAAGGTATAATCATAACCTTTCAATTGGAATTCATTATTCTCTTGAAACCAAAAAAGATGGAATGATCATTTAAGTCATAGAAAAGACTATAGAGGAAACTGGATCAACCATTTTGTATATTCCTTTGATTTTACCACTCATTTTAGAACATAGGTTTGTGAATGAAACAAATTCTAAACATAGAATCAATCTCAACCTAGTAGAATTAGTGAAACATGTGGTCCTTAAAATGTTGAAAGTTGGTATTGGGTAAGTTGTGGGGTTCATGTCGAGCTAACGATGTTAAACAAAATGATGCATGGGAAGAAACCCATGGTTTTAATGTTTTCAATCTTTTTGGAATAATTTATTTTATTAATCATTTTGATATTTTAAAAATTAGACTGTTGATATGTTATTCTATTATGAGTATGGATGGTTACGAAAGGGGAGAACCATATTCATCTGTGTCACGTGGTGTGACCCCTGAGTACTACCTTACCTATAAATTAAAAATATGACAACGTATCATCAGTTGATTTCAAAAAAAAAGGAAAACCATAAATATGATGAGACTTGGTATTAAATAAATTGTTGTGTTGTTTGTTTTTTTGGTTAGTTCTTGTTTGTATGGTTTAGGGACTATTCTTTGTTGATACATATTCAATCAAGGAGGTGCCAACATCTCCTATTAGATCAAAGAGATATTTGGGAGCACAACAATCATCATTGTGAATCTACTAGGTGAACTTGTTCCATTCCCTTTCCAACTAATTACCCCACCCACCCACTTCTCCTCTATTTTCTTTTTACGAAACTAGGGACAGTTTCATTATAAGTTGGGGGGTGTGGAAAAAAAATGTTTGTTAAAAAAATGATAAGAAATAGTAAAAGTAAAATTCCTTTATCATTCATATAAAAACATCTTTGCTGACCTTAAAAATACATAGAAAATAATTTTTATTTCCTTTACTCTTAATTTAATTCATGATTAAGTTTAAAAGCATTGATATTGGAAGTTTGGTTGTCCAATGAATATTTTCATCATTTTTATTTTCATCCATTGAATAAAAATTTCACACTGCACGTCCACTAGACTGTGGGTTATTAATTTGATTTTCTGGGGTCCCATAATAAATATAATAGGCTGGTTTTATTTTTATGAATAATAGGAGTATTCCAAAAAACGATTGTGTGTAGAGCAATGGATTGATAAAATACAAGGATTTCGACACTTGGGGATTGTGACTCTAGATTTTTCTAGCCCTGCATTTTTCACTATATCTTTATTTATGGTAATATGACTTTGTTTTTTATTAAGTTAACTCGAGACGTTTCCCCGAGTATGTGGGCGTCAATTGGTTCCCTAAGGCCTTTGAATCTGATAGTCATCGGTAAAGTCATGCTACATGGGTTAATTTGATAAACTGCAATCTCAAATACGATGGAAATATTGCAATAAAAATCCAAATAAAAGGAATGAAGAATACTCATATTAGGATTAAATGTAGTTCCACCTAGGCCTTCTATGATTTCCCCCCAGAATGAAAATGAACCCCCATATCTATTGTGATTCACAACACATCATTACACCCAATTGAGATGGATGAAATATGATGATGGATTTGATCAAAGGAATGGGCTTGGGATTGAGATATTATTTTAAAATTATCTTGTTTTAAATTATTTTGATAGGTTCTAAAGATATATTGATGTGCAGTTTATATTGTGAGCACTGTTTTTTATAATGTGTTTGAAGAATGGAATTCAAATTAAATCATTGAATTATTTTCTCGGGACTAGAAAATCTCAAGTTGGGGGGGGTGTGATTATACACTAAATGAGGCTAATATTCATTGTTAATATATATAATATTCATGTTTTTTATTATTAATAAACATCATTTTAATGCATTTTAAACTTTTAACATCATTTCACAATATGATTTTAATACCTTCTTAAAATGCACTATTATGTGGTACATTTTTGAACATCATTTGAAGTACCCAATGATTCATCTAATTTTAAGGAATCTAATCATACATATTTTAATTTGATATTATTTTTAACTGGATATTAACTTCAATATGAACATTTTTCATTAAAGGATCAATGAATGATTCATAAAGGCTGATGGAGATATTTGGCAATGAAAGGAAGAAATTCTAGAAAAGAGAGATTGGACACCAGCCCACTGATTAGAATGTGGGGCCCAACATACGGGCCCAATGAATCCCAAATTTCATGGGATGATATAAGACATGTATAGTAACACATCACACTCGAGGATCCAATTCTAATTCGCCATCCATGGTGTCCATTTAGGTGGACCAAGTTAAAGATGAAAGTCTCGGCCAGATTCTGCGGCCCAGAACAACATCCCACTAATATGACCATATCTCGTAATCCCAAACTCCAAATGGGCCCAAATTGTTCATTCGGTTAGAAGAGATCCGGGGATCCATTTTTTTCTTCTATGTCCCACTCTGATTCGGCCATCTAGAAGGCCTTCCAAGTGCATCTATTCGGTGACGGAAAGCTGGCTGCCGCCTCGGGTCAAGGGTGGAAAAATCAACTCTCCCTTACATTCCACCCACCTATGGCCTACCACAATTAATGGAGGAGACTGGGATAGGTAGAGACTCGACCCAAGTGCTCAAAAATGCCTATTTAAGGCAGTGGTGTTGGGGGATTGAAGGTCCTAGAACTTTCTTTCATTGTAATGTTATGCTGCGGTTTTGTTGTCTCAAATTTGTCTTCCACATGTAAGTTGTTTCATTTCATCCTTGTTTCTTAATAAAAGTTATTATTCTCTTGTTATTTTTTTCTTATCCTTATCACATTGATACTGTTATCTCAAGGTATTAACTTGTTCATACCAAATCCTGTGAGATTATCACACAACGGAGGAGTGATCATTATTTTATTGTGTTTTTTTTCTTCACCATTTTCTACCTCATTAGTCTACTTCCCGCTTCCATTGAAACCATAGAATCAATGGAGGGATAACCCACTTATGTTTTATCCAATAGAGTAGAAAGGGGCTGGATTGGTTGTTATTTTTTACACCATTAATGTATAATCACTTCTCTAATTGAGATTTTTATTTGATGATTTTTAAACTCCATCGTCCATGTTGAATTTAAGGCCACACGCTTCATGTGCTAATACGAACCGTTACCTTGAAGTGATCAAAACCTTGATCCTTCAAGTGTATATGTGATTAGTATTAAAGGGTGTAGGCATTAAACCAGTAAGTGATGATTTTGTTTTATCTTTTTAAATGTACCCATCACAAATATATGAAATTTAAATCATTGAAAAGGAAATACGTCCAATCCACCCCGAGTGATAACCAAGGATCAACTCATTATATTAAATTGAATTCACTTAAGTCTCTTATAGTTCCTTCAAACCCATCTAAAAACTAACCCATGTTTGCCACTTCATAGCCAAAAATAGCCCATAGAATGTTTGTGTCTATAGGTTTTTTCTTAGGTCTTTGAGGATTCGACAACCCAAGATAAACTACAAGGACCATTCTACCTTCATCTCTTGGGTAAATTTGTGTGAGAATCAATCATCCATGTAGGATTATACCTTCGTGTCTCTTACGGTTTAAAACACGAGGTGGGATTGATAATGTTTCTGTTGGTGATGGATGAAACCTGGACATAGTGAAGATAATAAATGGACCTTTAATGATTGAAGGGTTGTGTTTGATGACAATGTTGTAAACATTTACCGTTTAATATATGTTGTGAATTGTATGTTCTTATGTATTCTGAAAATAATGGTCGTTGGTGGTCTTTCCATGTGCACGAATGGACCACTATATCCTATGTTTATTAAATTGTATTACCAAATAAATTGTTTATTCATGTAAAGTTCATTGATTTAATAGATGTACAGGGAACAAGAATCCTTGTTTGATCACCCAGGTAAACCAAACGGAAATAAGATACTTAATGAATGGTTTGTTAGAATTAGGAAATAACCTTTACTATGTATTGGTAACATGTGTTGTTGTTTTTCTTGATTCTTTTGGGTTGACGTGGATGAGGATGGGGTCCCATGTTGTGTTGCTATTGATGGTTTGTGGATGTGAGGTCCTATGGGAAACAGAGGTTCTATATGGGGAGTAAGATTTCTCATAGGTTTTTCGGACCCTTCGAGGGGTTGCGGTGGGTCAGTGATGTAGCTTATCATCTAGCTTTACCACCATTGCTACTGAGAGTGCACGGCGTCTTCCATGTGTCTCAGATCCATTGGTATCTACAGTAGGATTTTCACATCATAGACTAGGGGATCTAGATATTGAGGACGATGCGATGTATGTAGAGAGACGATTGGGGATCGAGGATTGTGAGGAGAAGGTGTTTTGTGGATGAACCATTCCTTTGATTAGTGTGTTATGGAGGCATGGTGGCCTCAGAAAGAGAACATGGGAATGTGACGTAGTGATGAATCCTCAGTACCTAGAGTTGTTTTGAGTTTTGTTATGTTCTTTTTTGTACTTTTTTGTGATGTATTGTTTGACCAGGTTAATTATGAAATGGATTTTCCCCTTTTATTTGGTTGTGTTAGAAGTGTCCTGACTATGGGGAGGTGGAGACCTAATCCCAAATCGAGATGCATTAAGGTGGATGTGAATAATCTTGTGTGGGTGATTCAGTGCCACCCAAAAATATAGTATATTGACATGGAATATGGGAATCCCTAATCGACATGACTTGATGGTATGGATTATATATGTTTTTAAGGTTACTAGATGAAGAGGTGTTCTTAGATGTCAATGAGGTCTTCTCCTGAGAAGTGTCTTCGAGGTTGTTGTTCAGATCCCTCTCTTTTCATCGGATTTATCCATGAATTCCCAAGGAAAAGAATAGTTTTAGATGTATCTGGTGTAATGGATTAGACCCTCATTGTCTATTACTTTTCCAAAATATCAATCCAACCAAATGGTTCAACCAAAACGGTGGCATCGTGATGGTGGCACTAGTCATGGCAGCACTGTGAGGTTGGCACCACTGTGGTCACACTATCCTAGATGCTCAACAAAATGGTGGCACTGTGAGGGTGGCACCACAATAGTGGCATCTTCACGATGTCTAACCAAATGGTGTCCCAACCTCTTTCATTTTTATCCAATTTCTGACTTTTTACGCTCCCGCAACGTATCTTTAACATAAATGTGTTTTTATACCCCTTTCAAATAAATTTAAATCACATAAATGAAATCTAAATTCCACAAAAATTTGGGTGACCCTTGACATACCAAAACATGTGGATTTTTCCTCAGTTAAACACCCTTTTTCTATACTTGTAGTTCCACCACAGTTTCACCTTTTCCCTTTATTATTGGAATCTCTTTAACTCACATCTGTTATGGCCACCTATCCGATGAGAATTATTGAATAAAAATTAATTCCATTGTGTGTAAGTATCCAACTATGTGGTGAAACAATGATATTCTTTTAAATCCCTTCAAGATTTCATATCCTATAACTATAGAATGTAACTTTTTATTTCACGGAAATTCATTCTCCTTCTTGGATGGTCTCTTATTTACTTTTATTTGTGCATTTTTTGTCCCCCATCCCCGAGCTAGAGGTGCACCTGTACTGGAGCCATTCTTGCTCAATCTTGGAATCCCCAAAAGTAAATCCCCTTTAAGTTGTGCATCCCCTATTCTTAGAGTGTGGGGATAGAATTGAATCGTTGATCATCCTATAAGGGTTCTGCCTTTGTCTCTCTTAATGTGTGTCATGCAGGGTTAGTATGATAATGTTTCGTTCCGGGACAAATGAAATCAAACCATAACGAAGATAATAAAGAAATATTTAATGAATGAATGAGTGTTTTTTGATGATGATGTTGTACTCTTCTACCCTTCCTTATATGTTTTGAATTGTATGGGATTATGTACACTAAAAATCATGGTTCTTGGTGGTCATTCCTTGTGCACTAATGTACCCTTATCTCCTGGGATTATTGAATGGAAAAAAATTGGAAATTTGTTATTCATATTAATTCGGTTGATTAAATGGATGTCCTGTGAACAAGAAGCCTTTTTTATCACCCCAGTTAACCAAATAAATAAGATACTTAATGAATGTTGTGTATGAATCGGTAAACTCCCTTACACTATCTTGGTAACATGTGTTGTTGTTCTACGTGATGCTTGTGGGGTGATGTGGATGGGGATGGGATAACCTATTGTTGTGAAGTTGTTGGTATGTGGATCTGAGGACATATGTGGCCGTTTATAGAGTCTTGTTTTGGTTCTATTACATTGAGGGATCTCACAGATCCCTTTTGTTGTTGTGACTTACAAGAGAACCGGGGGTAAATTCTTAAATTGATAATTGGATGTTTTCCCTTCCTTAGCATTTTAAAAATTTTGTTAGGTTCTCATTAGTGAATAATTAATTAAATAGAATGACTCGATTTTGAAAACATGAATGGTTTCTATGTGGTATTTTTTTTACAAATGAGTGTTGACATGGTTGTGGTTGTGGTACTTCTTATGAATACATAGTAATGAGGGTGCTTTTTTATGGGTTGGTTTTTGAATCCCTAGGTTGGTAAGAGTTATTTTTTACCAATATGTATCGTATAATTATGATGTTTCTAATTCATGCCCACCCAAGTTGAGAACATCATGACAAACACCCCCATTTCATGGCGGAGGGTGTTTTTAACGACACTCTTATGAGTGGCTAGTTATTATCTCTTTTTATAATCCCTTTCCTAAGTAGCCCAAGACTCTTCAGGCACGCTTTGATGGCCTGAGGTCCATTATAACCCATGATTCTTCAGGAAGTAAACATTGTGGTCTTACCCCAGGTGTGGGTGGGAAGTTTATTTCTCGAGTGTCTTCGGGAGGAGGCATAGGTGTCTTTGGGAATAGAAGTTGTTGTTCAAGACTAGGTGCATTCAGGTGTGGTAGAAGTTGTTCTGGCATAGGTTTCATTGGGCGGGATGTGTTGTTGTGGTAGGCCAGGTGTGTGTTGGTGGGGTATGGTAGTGGGACTGTGGTAAATATGGGGGGCATGGTCTGACACGTAAGATGTATTCAAAAACCAATAGGAATGTGGTGAAGGGTACCCAAATTTCAATGTGATATTACTATTACATTACATGAATCGTGTTATTTGGGGAGTGTTCCTTGGTGGGGATTGGGTGGATTATATCCTTACTAGGTTATTTGGTTATCTTCATTTCTCACAGGGAATTGGAATGCCTCCCCCCATGTGCATGAGAGCCTTTGGTTTTCTCTACTGATAATTCAGGTATACTCAATCTACGTATATTAAACTACTTTCAAGTTTCTAGGGGGACATCGAGGACGATGTCTGACCCTATTAGCTCGGACGTCTGGATAATAGACATTACTTTTTTTTCTCTTTAAACATACCTTTGGAGTTTTATATTACTTCATAGCACTTTATTATTGAAACATCCATATGAGAAAGGATCTTTTGTGCTTACTTTTACATCCAATTGAAGTGTTGTTTGAGATTTATGATATTATATCTCGATCCTACTAAATAATAGGGGAAATGCCTTCCATTTTTCTCATGTGATTTCATATCCTTGGTGCTAGTCGCCACTATAGGGCCTATTGAAGGCATGTCTCTGGGATCATTATCTCTCTTTCAACTTGATTATGGAAGGGCCTCACAATTTGATATTCCTTCTGTCATCGTGATGAAGGTAGGTCGTGAAAATTATATTAAAATTATATATATATTTCAATATGTAATGAAATAATTTAGTCTCAATATTATATCAAATTCATATAAGGGATGGTTTATAATATTTATATGTATTATCTTCCCAAACATCAATTGGATAATATTTTTATACATTAATAAGTTTTAAATTCCCTATAATGTATTTTAATTCATAATTTAATATATAATCATTAGGATGGTGAAATAATTATTTAATAAAATTTCTAGATATGCTAGAGTATGTATTCATGTAGTCAAATGATATTTTCCATATTAATATAGGACTACTTATTTACTTTTCAAAAATTTATTTTGATTATCAACATTAGTTATAGTGATTTCATCATCTTTTGAGTTATTTCTTGAGTTTGAAATGTTTCAAAAATAAATTTTCTCAATTAAACCTTATACCGGTTCATTATTTTAAATATATTTAAAATTACATACAACTAAGGCATTGAATTATTGGTGATTCATTTTTTAGAAAATTATTTTTATCCATTCTATTTCAATACTTCATTATATTTCATCATAATTCATATTATTTAAAATCAATCTTTTAAATAAATCGTTTATTCTACCATTTTGTCGAGGAAATTCACTAATTACTTTTCCCCACAATTTTTTATGCATGAATTTTAATAATCTCCCATCAATGAGATTTCTCATGAAAATCTCTTCTGACCTTATTTTTTATAAATTAATGATTATAATGAGAAACCCAAATTTTAATTTTTTTTATAATTAATAAAGAATAATTTTTATATATTTTAATATAAATTTTAAATATTGATATTATGAATTTATAATTATTCCATAAAATAAAACATATTCATGTATTATATGTTAGATGATAAATTCTAACTAACACATATAATAATAAATGAATTTATCCTTATATGTAGTTGTGGTTTTAATTTCCCTTTTTTATCTCAATCACGAGTCATAACAATTTGATATTAAAATTGTATATAAAATATTTCATAATTATTTTAAACTCTCTGCATTCAATGGAGTAAGTCTCTGTATTTTTTCCTTGTGATCATGAAATGAGTGAACTCTATATTTGATCACATTCTATGTGATAAAAATAAAAACACATTTTCATTAAATAACTCAAGTGAAATGAAAAAAAAAATTGTTCTGTTAACACATTGATTAATAATTTTTGGACAAGATTTCCCATTAAATAATAATGTATTTTTATCTAAACTAATTCATGTATATTTATTAATAATTATTTTTTATATGATATATGTAATGTCTTGACCAAGTTTACCATTGAACCAGAGGCCAGACCAGTCACCATATAACCTCAAGGAAATCTCCCCACACACCAGAGAATGCTGACTAGCAGTGATAGTGTAATGGTAGTTCAGTGGGGAGACTATACCCTCTATCGTAGTGTTCACAATGGTAAATACATAGTAAAACTCATATATCATCATATGTAGTATAATGAAAAACCTAATGTATTGGAAGACAATTGTAGTATCAACTGAATATTGAAAAAGTAAAATGAATGTTAGAAATGAATACTTGCCCTATGATGATAAATATATGAACGAAGTAAACAAATACCATCATATGAAATAAATTAAAAAAATATGAAAAAACAAAAAATCCTCATGGGCGATCTCCATGAGCATCCCAAGATCATGCTGAGTCTCTTACTCCAAACTCCCCAGTACAAGATAATCCATCAATCAAACTTGATCTTTCAAATATATAGTCTACTCAAGTACCAAGTGAACTATAACAGAGTGAGTGAAAATCATAGTAGGAAAAAACCTATTGGTACCTTTTATAATCTAGATAATGAATAATAATTAATCAACATGCCCGCACAATGAATTGATAAAATAATTTATTAAATAAACAACAACCAATCCAATATGTTAAGGGACACCTGACAGTGATTGTAGTTCGACTCGTAGCATGAATTATATTATTAATGGGATCTACATATAATCCATAAGAAACCCTTGATGGAATTTTCATTTATTAATTTATTAATCCTTTCTAAACTCCAGTGTTCCTGTGGACACCCATACATCAATACTAACTTCATATCATACTAGATTCTGAAGTGTTCCCTTGGTAATATAATATCATAATACCTTGTTTGAATCATGACAATTCCAAAAGTATTCAAAGGTGATGTGTTATCTCAACACATGTTTTGACTCATTCTGGAGTTTGAATTATTTTCATTAGAGGCCATTACTTTGAGTACACTATGTCAAAAAGCTCATAAAATCATTAAGAAATCAATCATCTACGTATATCATGGGTGTATCTTGTCGTGTCCATATCCCCAATGTGTATTAATATACATGTTGTAAATAGTGTATAAATAAATATGATGCAGAGAACCATGTATAACACCTAAATTTCATTTTTCCTCCAACAATCACTACTATAAAAAATCATGTCAAACACCCAGAAGTCAATTTTGCTCACACAGTCACATTTGTGCACATTCAGTCACTAGTATAGAATGTCATGTATAACAACTAAAAACATGATATATCCATATCTAGGATATATATTCTTGTATATCCACCAATAAAAAATGTATGTATATCATCAACGGCCTCGAAATACATTTATAATATATAATGAATAAAAACAAATAATTAATTCAAAAATTAATTAATCCATCCCCAATAATTAATTCAACAATTAATTATTCAATCACATCACTTTTTTCATTAACCTATTCTACAATTCATTAACCCCGTACCTATTTAATAATTAATAATTAATATTCCTATTAAGTATTACAAAATTAAAATTCATATTTTGATAATTAACTTGTAATATAATTATCCTCTATTTATATATGTCATTATTAATTCAGAAACAAAATTCCCAATTAAGTCATGATAATTTATAGATAAATTAAATATCAGAAGTCAAAATTCAAAATATAAATCCCACAATTAATTCTCAAATTAATTATCTTGTTCATTGATTCTATGTTTTTATAATTCTATAAAAATGTATAATTAAATAATTTTATTTAGGAAATCAATTTTCTAAACATTTCCAATGAATTGTTTAGCTTGTATATATTTAATCAGAATTATGACTATGGGAAATAAATTTAGACCACCTACATTGAAATCTTGTCACCTGGGTATACCGACCCTTTAATCCCATCTAATTTCAATATATCCATTGAACACAAGAGAATCACCACGAAAGGGAGGAAAAAATATTTTATCTAAGAATAATACATTCCATTAATTTCATACAAAATCCTCTAACTAGGATGGATTTAAAAAACCACATATCATCATGACAAGAAAACATAATAGTATACAAGTAACATTTTTATCTTGAAGTCATCACTCCTCTAATGCATGGGTTTTATTTAAAAAAATATGATTTATTACTATAAAAAATAATGAATTAAAAATAGGTAGTTCATTCCAAAATTTCAGTCTAATTTATTAAATGATGGAAAAAAACTACATATTTTTAAATTTAAATCAAAGTTGAGGTCTCTACCTTAATGTAATTCCATGCCAAATCTTTCTAAGTCAGACACATTCTCGATCACAGAAACACACTTCTATGTGTATATATATATATAGTGTGTGCTCCCTTACCTATTGATCAAAACCCACTATAACATCAATAGGTACCCAAAATTATTACAGTAATGACCATTGAAACTCTAATATTTTACTAGGGACTCATATATATCTCAAAATCCAAAAATTAAACTCAATTGTATTGAAAAATAAATGTAAAACACACATTATGTCATTTGATGTGATCCAGAACAACCCGAACCATGTCTCCTTTGGAAGAAGGTGACAAAATCTACAATAATAGGCCCTAAAAGGCCATTCACACAACCCTAAACTACATAAAATCAAAAACTGGTTCAACGCATCCAAACCTTGGTTCAACGGAATCCATACCGGACAATGAGGAATCAAAATCATGGATTTAAATAGAAGGAGAAGGCGGGGATATACATACTTGGAGGGATTGATGCATAATAGTGAAGAAATCTGTGAAAGTGATCAGCAAGAAAAGGCATTGCGGAGAGTGTGTCTCAAACCCAATGGTTTCTCAAGGGGGTCGCATGATTGATGAAGTTCATGGATATGTGGGGTGTACTATTGGAACGTCTCGTGTAGGAGGGGGATCATGCTACACTATTGGGGATCTACCATGGTGATGGAGTGGGAGCTCGTGTGTCCAGGATGATCCATCAGGAAAGGCATGTGTTACATGTAAATAGAGGAACTCTCTTTGGGTTGTCATTGAAGTAAACCTAATAATAATAATACTAATAATAATAAGAAGAACAGTAACATCAATATCAAATATTATTATTCTTATTATTCTAAAAACATTTATTATTATTATTATTTTTCATTAATCCTCCATTTATTTTAATTTAGTTTAAATTTAAAAATGATTGATTGAAAATAATTAAAAATATATTACTCTGTGGGATCATAAAAATAAAAATCTTTAATGGTCTGTTTTAAAAATTCAAGCCATCAAATATTTGTCAAAAAAAAAATAAAACCCCCCCATAAATATCACCCATTCCAAATCACGGGATTCTAAAATCATCCAATATTTTTACATATCGTCCTCAAGAAGGCTTCGAAAGCTATGAAAACATCAGTCAACCTAAATAAGTCATGAAATATCATTTGAAAGATCGTGTTTCATTTCCCAATATCAAACACAACTATAACCTTCTCATAATAACATGTCACATAAGCCTCTAAACCCCAAGGAAAAACTCCAATATAATCCCAAGTTATCAAAGTGGCACTTAACTAAGAACATGCAACCAGAGACACAATATTTCATTCATCACTTTAATAATATTTTTTTTGATTTCATATAAGGGTCTTAGAATTTTACAGTCAATTTCAATTTATGTCTCCTACTTCATTATAATATCCAGATAAAGAACATTCTCTGATTTCTAGCAATGCCTCTCACGTGGTTCTTTTAACAGGGTAGACCATATTACATCAGTAGTTATAATAATGTCATCATCAAACGAAAAAACCTAATGTCATCCGACCAACAAAAACTAATTTCACATCCTTTCCTCAAAAAATATCACTAAGAAGTAAAAATAATTCTCTATTAATCTTGAGATTTATCCTTATAATGATTCCATCACCAGTAATATACAACAAGAAAAAATTGAAACAATCTGATCCATATCACAAAATTCATTCTCGAAGAAGCCCATATTAGACAATCGATATATCCCAAACAGAACATCAAATCCCTCCTCGGTAAGGAATTCTTCAGCTAACCAAAGAAATTCACAAAATTCCATACCTGACGTCTGGTAAAATTACTAGGCATTCTATATCTTCGATATTATTAATAAAATTCCATGCCTTAAAATGAATAAATGCATAACCCATAGTACCACACATCAGAGCCAATGACTTTTAAAAAATTATTCTGATCTATAACCATCAATATCCTAGTGCTTCCAAGACTACATAATGATTGAGTAAATGATAATATAATTAAGAAAAAAACAGTAATAGTAAACCAAATGTGTCCAAGAAGTTTAGTTGAACCATTATCTATTTATTCCTTACGAAAATATCAGCATCACCTACCAACATGTCATCAACTGAACCCCGATGCCTATCCCAATCGAGGGAATATTGTTATTCCATAGCATACCGCTATAACTATTCCCAGAATCAGAGTGTTTCTAAAAGTGTTTCACATACCACAAACCTCATAAAATTCTTGTTTCCAAGAATGAAATGACACATATACCAGAACCGATGTGGCAATCCCAACCTTAGGAGTGTCCATGTCATCAGAAGGAAAGACCAGCCTGTCTCAATCATGCTATTTTTGAAACACCTAAAGTGAATGCATGGAATTCAATGAACCGAAATCAATATTTCATTGTTACTAGAATTAAATTGGAAATTTAAACTAATTGGCATATCAAAAAACCCATGTCAAAAAAATTCCTCCTGGTAAGTGGGATGAACATACCCTAACATCTCAATCACTATATTATGGAGATAACCTCAGACCATCCTCATCATCGCAAAGCTCAAAAATCACACCGACCTCAACCAGTTCATTAAATTATGAAATATTCAACGGGTACAACAATTTTTGACACATACTACCTTAAGATCGTAAAAGGAAATTACACATCATCTCATACAACAATTTACTTGGATGAAGACACACTGATTTTTCCACCACTAAATAAATTTGAGGTTCACATGACCTCCGAAGAAGATTACCATTACCGAGGAATGTGTGAAATGCTGAAAGAACCATTCATTGATATTTGTTCCCAAACAACGATTCGAGGTACAATGAACTCTCATCCATAAAACGGTGTCATCTTTGAAACCAATGTCCTACTAGGGATAATGGAAATGAAATAAACAAACTCCATGAGGCTCACAATGAAAAAACTGCATCATGATATAAAAGTGATACCAACCATGGACAATCACATTACAAAGAATATATGTAGACCTTAATTACTTGGATATGAAACAAAGATAGCAATAGGCTCATGAGCCCCATCAATTTAATATGATGCTAAAACGAAACAACCTACAGATGAATGCTCCCATCTCCGTTCTATTCCATGCCACCAAAACATTTATACAACCCTAACACACGGGATTATGGGAATGGGTTAAATTGTGGTTCCAAATTAAATTCATTACATTAATTCATTTAATTTATTAAAAATTATAAATTAATTTAACAAATCCCTCAATAACCATTCTACATAATAAGGCACTTTCTAGCAACTTTAGATAATTGATCAATGAAAAAGAGTAAATTTAGAACATAAATTCATTTTTAATTGATTATCCAGCCTCATTGGGTCCCATTAATATAATATAAATTATTATAAAATAAATCCATTAGAAGTTGTTCAACCATTGAAAGCATAAACACCATAACAGTCAATCTTAAAAAATATTTCCCTAACAGACCTTCTTTGATCTAGTTGAGAATTTTTAATGTCAACAAAACATTCATATTTAAAACTCATCATCTTTCACATTTATCACCATTCTAAAACATACCATGCTTATACAAATCCTAGGTCACATGGGTGGCCATTCTCCAAATTTAAAGGTGCTCATACACTTTACGTTTAGAATTTTTCTCCCATTAATAAAAAACATTACATTTAAACATTTATATTTATCATCCCAATTCCATTACAAAAAGTCATATAAAAATTTATATAAACATTCAAAAATGGTTTGTTTATATGGGTTACCCTTTTCCAAATAATAAGTAAACTATACACCAAACAATTGAATATTTCCTCCTTCTTCAACCGAAAAAAACTATTTCAAAACACGGTCCATTTACGAATCAAAAAATGTCTAACATGTTATCATAAGAAGTAACACGAAAACATGCTATAATAGATATTCAAGTCATATAATCATCTAAACATTTTTTAAAAGAAGTCATGTTATCATATTACATCAACAGGTACAAGATTATAATTACATCACTCAAGGAAGGCAAACATACATAACAAGAAACATACTCATGCAGCTACATGGGATGGCTTATGCATGGAATGTGAGTTTCAATGATCAAAATATGATAAATTTATTTTTACTTCCTTACCATTTTCCTATGGTAAAAATACTATATATTACATAAATCTATAAGCTAATGAAAATACATTATTCACCTAAGGTGAAATCACATTAACTGTGACATCGAACAATATAAACAACAATTCCCAACATCGACCATATGTCATTTTCCATAAATGGGGTGAAAAGTCACATGCACAACTATCTTCCAAGCATTGATAAATTTAAAATATATTATCTTCCAACCCAAAATAGTATGAAAAATGAAAATCTACACTATTATACAAATTTGTAACATCCTGACGAGGCATACAAGCAAACTAGCAGCCAGACTGATCACCCCATGAAAGCATGTTTTTCTTTATATATGCTACAGGATGCCAAATTGCAGTGAGGTTGTAGAGGTAGTTCATTGGGGAGACTATACCCTAAATCATAGAGTGTAAAATGGTATAAATATAGTATAAATCAGAAATATGTAGAAAAAACACTAACTAAATACACTAATTTTTTTTAAAAAAACATTTGAATATAGAATAATCCAAACTCTAGTTTTATAATGCATGTGTGCAATATGATTATAGATATATGAAATAAATATATAAATCGCATGAATTAAAATAAAATACAAAAATATGAAATTATTGAAAATCCCCATGGGCGATCACCATGAGTATCCCAAGCTGAAGCTTAGTCTCTTACTCCTAACTCCATGGTAAAAGCTAAAATAGGAATCAACCTAGTTCTTTTAAATATAATGTCTACCCGGGTAACAAGGGATCCAGACCAGGGTGTGAGACAAAATATCATAAGGCCATCAACCACTAGGGTCTATCATCAAGTATTAAGTGAATAATAATTATGCAGTGTATAGGTAAAAATAAGTAATAACAAAATTAAATAAATAAAAATCAACACATCCATGTTCCTTTGGGACACCTGATTGTGATACCTAAATTGGCTCATAGCTATAATAAGATTATCTACATGATCTATATATATTATTCATATGTAAACTATTATCACATTTTCATATATACTTTATTTAATGATCTATTTACTAAATGGTTCCCATGGATACTGGTACCTCAATACTAACTTTTTCTCATATCAGTGGCTGAAGTGTTTCCTAGAAAATATCATATATTAATATGTGCATCAAATCATGTCGATGATTTAAGTATTATAAGGTGATATAATATAAAACACCTATATAGATGCATACCGTAGTTTGAATTATTTCCTTGTGAGGCCATAACATGGAGTACACAATGTAAGAAGGCTCACACTGTCCCTCCAAAATTTTTCATACATGTATATCATGGGTGTAGAAGCTCATGTCTATAACCCCAAACTCCAGTTGTGAGCACGTAGCCACTAACATATTCATACATCTGGTGTAGAATTCTATGTCTAACACCCATGAATAATTTGGGCCAATGCAATCACACGCAATCACTAATGTAGAAGGCTAGTCCTATAACCCCAAAGTCCATTTGTGAACAAGTATTCACTATTTTCTAGATAAATCTGGTGTAAAAGCCCATGTATAAAACCAAATTTTTTACAAATTCAGTCACATTATTTCACATTCAGTAACTACATAGAACTTTATGTCTGAAAAAAAACATTTTACACACACAGTCACATTTGTGCACATGCAATAACTAATATATAACTTCATCTCTAACACCTATAAACTAGATAGATCTATCTTTGTAAAAGAAAATCATGTCAAGACCTCATTCATCTATGTTTATATATCATCACTGGCATAGACCATCATTTATAGAACCCAATCCCTTACAACTATTAATTAATTCAAATATTAATAAATCCAAACTCAATAATAAATTCAATAAATTAAACATTTATTACATAACCTTTTCCCTTAAACAAAATATGAAATTGATTACCCATTTAAATAATTATCATATAATAATTAATATTCAATTTAATCATTACCAATATACAATATTTCTTTTTATAATTAATAATTCCATGTAAATATTTGATATTCATAATTCTAAATATTAATTCAGAACCATAGTTCCACAATTCATGTCATGGTAATTAGATCATCAATTAAATATACCATGTCAATAATTCATTAGAAAAATCCATTATTAATTCTCAAATTAATTATCTTTTTCATTGGTTTAAATTTTAATAAATCAATAATAATTATTAATTAATTAATTAACCAAAATTAATTCATATTATTTGTGAAATCAAATTTCCAAATATATCTATGAAAATTATATATGGGGTATATATATAATCAAAATCATGGTAATGGGAATTAAATTTAAACAACATACATTTAAATCATATCATATGTGTATAACCACTCATTAATCCCTTCTATGTTCAATAAAAAAATTAACCCAAGAACATGGACATGCTAGAGATGAAAAACGTCTCTTAACTCAAAAAACCACATTCCATTAATTTGAAACAACTTCCTCTAATTTGGAAAGAGTAATAAAACCACATTTTATAAATACAAGTAAACATAATATTTTACTATGTACATTTATAGGATGAAATCAGCGCCCCTCTGATAGAGGGGTTTAATTATAAAAAACGTGATATCATACTTGGAAAAATCATTTAGAACAAATAGAAACGTCATTCCAAAATTGAAGTCTAATTTATCAAAAACCTCTATAACATCAATAGGAGTCCAAAATTATTGCCGAAAAGACATACACACATAAAATAATTTACCAGGGACTCATATATCACAAAAACCCCAATTAAACATAGTGGAATCGATGAAATAATGTCAAATTTTAGTAAATTAATTAGTGGCCAACAAAAATAACCTGAACCGCTGAGACATCAGCATCATTTGATGAAATCAACAAGAACATGTCTCGAAAGTGCATTCTCACAACCTCAAAACCACTTAAAAACCAAAATTGGGTAAACTCTTCAATCTATAGCTTTGTCTTAATCCATACTCGGTTATAGGGAGGTCTTGGCTAGTAGTGGGATTACACATTAATAGGGTGCTCGATCATGGAGGTGGAGAGGTAGTTCATGTGCATAGGTGGCTCCAAGGGGTGAAGTGTTCTATAGGTAAAGATAGGAACCCTCTTTGGATTCCCTTTACACTAAAAATAGGAATATATATAAATTAACTATAATAATTTCAAAAATAACACAATAATAATAATAATAAATAAAACATTACTTTTTTTCTATTATAGTCCATTTATCCATCATTTAATTTATCTACATTAAAATTTATATTTAATTAATTTATCTATATTATTGAAAAAAATACAGTGTCGACTCTAGGAAATAAAATGTTCTAATGGTCAGATTTAAAAATTCTTCTAGTCACGTATTTATCAAAAAAATAAAAAACCCTTTTAAAAAGCACCCGGCTGAAAACCTGAGATTCTACAATATAATTGGTAAATTTTAATTTCACATTATGAAATTGATGGATGATCACATATATAAGATATGACATGAAATAGCCAAAATTATTTTACTGTACATTTGAACTATAGTCTCTTTATCCATTGAATATTTTCATTTGGTTCAACTTTGATAAATACATTGTGTAAAACTAAACATGATAAAGGCAGTTTAATATAATACATTATTGAGTGATAAAAACATTGAAAAATTTTAATATTACATATCCAATGAAACATAAATTATTAAAATATTGGTTCATCATGTAATCCTTTTAGTTTACAATTGGTTTAATTATTCCTTGTCATATTATTTTCTGTAACATAATAGAAAAAAATATTTATATATGACCTTTATAACATCTAAAATGATATATAAAAACATACCTACATAATATAAAATTATAAATTATTAAATATTTTAATATAATATAAATCACACCACCATAACCCATATTATTAGTGTTATTTGAGATTAGATATATATAAAAACTATTTCCAGATGATCTATATATTTCTTCCATAATCTGTTTAATGTTAATACCCTTATTAGTATATATTATGTTTCTTATTCTTGATGTCACGGGGAATTGAAAACTAATATTATAGTTATCTAATATTTTAAATATGGTATAAAAATAATAAATATACATCTAAACAACTTATCTGAGCACATATAAAATCAGATGTTTAAAAACAAAAAATGATGATATTGTTATTTATAACTAACCATGAAATCATTACCATTATAGAAATAACCATAGAACATAACACAGATCATAATATATTGACTTGTAATTACATTGTAATATGAAATTAAATAATATATATGAACCATTTATAAGTGTAGAAAATCCTTTCTTGTATTATGTATTGGTTCTCGGACCATTATCACATTTTCTAAATGATGGACCCATGATATAGTGGATTTGGAAATGATCTCATGTCTTATAACATAACATCTAGTATGATATATTTTTTAACAAATGGGATTGAGGGTGATATAATAGAGACCCAACCTTTTCATAAATTATTATTACCTCATTTTAAATATTAACAATATAATAGTATTACACATAGACGATCCAAAGGTTTAGTGTCTTGGGAACACTAAGACCATACATAACAATTAAAAAATCAAGCATAAACATTTATTTGATTTCTTATTCTCTAGCTTCTAATTGGCACTTGTCCTCTATTTAATACATGTAGCCACCTGAGGATATACATAAAACGGGGTGTGCATGAAGGCATGTAAGAGGATAGATAAGAACAATATAGCATGGGGTGAGAAAAATCATACCATGGGAAAAAGCTCATGAACATGATAGGAAGCATAAATATAAGACTTGAAATGTGGCAATGTATGAAAATGCATCATCACGTATTAGTGGTAAACTACCACACATACTTATTATCCAATATAGCATCTTGTTGACACATAATTTTACATTTACTCGTGATATTCATCACATTAACCAATGCATTGGAGTGATATTTAATTGCGGGCACAACTGTCACATTCAAACATTCATATGGCGCTATATAATTTTGGGCGCACACGTCACATCATAAGATTATCATTATCATGCATGCCACATAGAACATAAAAAAAATGATGAACATAACTAAACCATGTAAAGTAATGGATTTCATCTAATAAGAACACATTCATATACATTGGGTTCCCAAAACAAAGAGGGAATAACATACTTGATACAAGAACAATCCACCATGAATGAGAAGTAAAAGGTGAGTTCTTAGAAGAAGATTATTTTGGAAAACATTTTGTTTGACATAAACAATAGTGGTGAACATGTATATCCTAGAAAATAAATACAATCACTAAAAATTGATTTTTAATGAGTATCAATATAAAAAATGATGTGAAATATGGAGAACCTGGTGAAAGAAAATTGGGTTCGAGAATTTCTCCTTACCTTGTATAAAAATGATTCCTTCTCTTTCATTTCATTTATAATGAAATTATATTCATTAATTAAAAATCTAAAACCTTGTGTACATTAATATTGTTCATTATTGTTTCATTATGTGATTTTATGTGCCTTTGGATGAGTTATAGAGTTTTAAAACCATTGTTCGGGAGTGGTTCTTTTTTATGTTTTTCTTGAGTGGTTAAGTTGTATTCTAAAATTGAAGTTCGAGTAAACATTGGTAAGCATACAGAACTGATATTAAATATTATTAATAATATTATAGGATTTTGAATGATATTATAATGAATTATATTATATCCATGTGGAAGAATGATTAGATAAGAATTAAATGATGATTTTTTGTGTTAATTTGAGCGATTTTTCGGTCATAAAGAACTTGTTTAATTTTATCACTAGCAATTTGGTAATAAGATAGTACCCAAACCTAAAATAAATGATAATACATATAACATATTCTGGTTCAACATTAAAAAATTGTTTCATGACCAAATTTGAAGGTATAAATGGAAGAAGAAAACATGTCGTTCTTGAAGGTGATAAATTTACACCTCACGAACAACATTCACTTTAATAAATTAAAAGGAAGTGGGAAAGGGGGTTGGATGATATAATATCATATTAGGATTATAAAATTATAGTGCATGTATAATACTGGAGTTACAATACAATTTGGATGAATATAGTCTATGATAGGTCACGAAATAAACATGAACTAGAAAGGAAATTAAAGGAGAAGAGGGAGAGAAATTACCTCTTAAATCCTATGCTTGAGATCCTCTTTAAGGAAGCTAGGCTTGGTCTTTTCATGAGACCAATAGATTGTGAATGTGAGAGAGTGACAAGGTAGGATGTTTTTTCTGAGTTTAGTGAAGGCTTTGAGCTTGAGATGTATGAGGAAATGAGGGTGTGAAGGGTGGTTTTTATTGTGGAGGGTAGAGGGGTTTCCTTAATATAAAATTTAACAGTTTAATTATTTCCCCTAATACAATGAATAGTGAGTCATCCATGAAAGAGAATAGTAAATAATGCATTTGAGTTTGATATTTGGGTGCTTTTATTACTTGTGATGTCAGGAATAGTGGTTTTTAATTAAAATGTATTTATACGGTAAATTAATGTATTTCACTATTCACAAAAAATTCAAGTATTTTAGAAAAATCCCAAAAAATTACACCAACCATTTATCAACATGTAGAATCAAAAAATGAAGTCCATTTTTGAGAAATAAATTTATAAATATGATTAACTTAATATTTAATTAAAATCATAATTTACTAAAAAATCAATTTTTAAAATTACAACATATTTTATAGTGCTTTCAAAAATGATGTACGGTCTTTTAAATTTTTATATGAACTATAAGACTTCAATTTGATAATTAATGAAAACAATTTAAGAAAATCCATTTTCTTTTAAATTAACTAAATTAATTAATTTCAATTATAGATTATAGATTCATTATTTTTAATTCCAATTCATATCATGGTGATGTAATTAATTTTCAATATTTTTAAATATTGTGTTTTTATGAAATTCACCAAAAAATAACATTTTTAGAAAAATTATTATAAAATTCTAAAATTTTATATATGTGATGAATGTAAAAAAAATTCATTTGATCAAAAAGGAATTTAAAAATAAAAAATTTATCTTTAATGGAATATTATATAATACATGGAAAATAATTTTATTTTTCAATAAATAATATTTCTTCACCAATGGGTGATCACATTCATAACTATTATCTTTTATACCTTTAAGAAAATTGATTTTTACTTCTAATATATCCTTTATAAAAAAATTGGTTTCAAAATCATATAATTATATTTAAGCATAATAATTAATTATTTCCAAGATATGTCAAGAGTTACATTACTAATATGTATACTTATTAATCATTAATTATATAAGAATTATTTATATAGAATTACAATATTGGTATTTTCTTATTTTTTATATAATTATTTTTTTATGAATTCTAATATTCTAATTGATATAGAATATTGTAAATTATTATCTAGAATTTTCTTATACTATTACAAATATATATATATATTCATTTTATAAATACTTATCATTTATATCATTTTCATCCAATTACTTTACTATGAAAATTATTCATATTTCATATAAAAATGAAAATTTTGATTGTAAAAGTGTTCTTCATATTTATATTATTTTTCATATTAATTTTATTTTTTGTGGATCAGGTTATTAAAAAATGTCATGTTCTCATATAAAAACTAATATGTGTTTAATTTCAATTTTTTTTATTTTTAAGAGGTGTATTAATAGTTCCTATGTAATGTATTTCTTTTATGTCATAAAATATATTTCATCAGGTGTATAATTTATTCTAAAAATATATTTAAGATATAAATTTATCTTATGAAAATGGTTATGGTTATTACCTATTCCCCCTTCAAAAATTTATACCATTAAATTTCATGAAACCCCCTATTAAATAAATAGATATGGGTAAGTATTTTCATCACATAACATTGTTCAAATATTCTCTATTCATATATATGATTCATCCTAATTACATTTATATAATTAGTGGTCTGGATTCAAAAAAATATCATTTTTGATCAAATGTATCTATTTTCTACTATCTCTAAGAGGGAACAAGCTGTAAATGACGAAACTATAGATCCTCTACATGTTATGGATTTCATAGATTATATTTAAATGGAGATACATTGATCACATTGTATTTTAATGAATTATTTTTTATGATAAATTTAATAATTCATTACTCTAATGTGGTAATGTATCCTAATGGGTCCCATTTATTTTGTAATTTTCATTATCTTTTGAAACAAACATTATATTTCTCTTCCAGTAAGATATTATTGGGATTTTTGTATTGTTGAAATGAAACTCATAGTACCACCGGTGAGAATAATTATAAATCCTCTATGAAAATTGATCTACTCTCACGTGTCGTGAAATAGATGATATATTCTATTTAATCTATCTTTCATATTCTACACCTTATATATATTTTTTCCATTATCTTACATTTACCAGATTTTAGTTCTTCCTTCTCCCCATTTAATGATTTCCATGGAGGAATATGAAATCTAGAGTGAAAAATTATGTTTTTTTTGATAAATCAACTAGAGGAAAGATTTTAACCCAAAACAATAAAAATAAAATGGAAAATATCAACGAATATCCTCTATAGATTATATGGTCCTTTAAATTAGCCATATTTATGATGCTGATATGTCATACTTAATTTCAACTCTCTGTCAAATTTGATTGGACGGATCATAGAAAAAATTCAAGGGATACATGGGTCCTAATTTGATACAATTCATAATTTTGATTTGTACTACCTTACCACTACAATAATATATATCTTGACAATATGATTGACTGAGAAGTCCTAAAAATGGCTATTTAGAAGTATTTCCGTGTAGGATAATTCATGAAAATCCATATGATATTATTTCAAATAGAAATATTATGATGATTTGTGATAATATATATGGTGATGCATTCCTATTTAATTTTTGGAACAGGTAATGGTTTAATCATACCCTTTTACATCAATCATTAATCCATATCATATTTTTATACGAAGCACATAAATATATATTTAGTAATATCATTTTTTTTATAATCTCTCATGATGTTCTCTATGTGATCTTTACAAATGTATTTTCTTCCTGGGTGTATATATATTATTGGGATTTGAGAATTATGTAATTAATAATTTATTATCATTATAAAATATATCAATTTCATATTATCCCTCTAGAAGTTCTCTACGATTTCTTTTCACATCTATTTTCATCATAGGTGTATATGTAATGTTGTGTTGTGATCATTATGTATTGAATAATTTATTTTCATTATATCATATTGCGTTGATAATTCATTATATCATATTGCGTTGATAACCATGTCCTATTAATTTAAAATCATACATTATCAATGTTAAACCTTGATATTTTTCCATTTCTTTTCATTTCCACCTTATTTTATATTTCTATATCAATGATATTTACCACATTTGTCTTCTCTTAGAAAAATCATTAGAAATATTTTGACAAAGAACTTATTTAATTCTATACATTATAAATCTCATATATATAATTGGAATTATTTGATTATTGGATACATTTTAATAATAATTGTTGATTACAATTCAGTATCCTAACTATTAAAATAATATGACACATTGTTTTACATTCCATGATTATAACATATTGTGTTGTCATGGATTTAATTTACTAAAACATTCTTAATTAGTTTTTAAGTATATGTATATATATTATAATAAAAATTGTAATCAATATTTATATAATAGTTTTCCACATTGAGATAAATCACAAAATTCAGTTACATTATTATGGTTTTCAACTCGATATCCTATTTGAGTAATGATTCTTATGGTCATCAAAATTTCATGAATCATTGTTTATCAATTTTTCATTTTTTTCATCGGTTCACAACTGGAGCCTTTCTATTAAGAATCTCTCAATAAAATAAATCATTTGTCATGTGATAGGATTTTTAGTATAGGTGTTATGGCAATCCTTTTATTTATCTCCATGAAGACCTCTTCACATCCATCAGTCTGAAAAACATTATTCCATTCCATATTAGATTGGTTAGAATGTTGAAGATACTGAATCACTTTTCATAAGTATTCGATAGTGAGAACCAAATTTCAGAAAACATTGGATATCATTTTCTATTGATAGGCTAGACCAATATTCATTTTCCTTAGTATTTTGATGAATAATGAATATGTATTTTATTGATATAACACATTATAAGTGAGTTACATTCTTGGTCTATAGTCAAATATTATATTATTTTTAGAAAATTCTATTCTTCCATAGAATATAACATAACACTCAAATTATATACATTATCTTCATTGATTTTGAAATATGAATGGACTGGATGTTTTATTAGTATGATGTAACCAAAGAGGGGTAATGAATTAATGTATGAATATCTTACTAACAAAATAAATTATTTACAAAACTCTCATTTCCAAAATGATATCCACCTCAATGTTAGTCTGATCCATCATTCGTTCTTATTATTATGGAGATTTAATTTTTATTTTTCATTTAATTACATTATTAAATTATTGAAAATTATTACCTTCACACACGAAGACATCGATTAATGACTTATAATAATTATGAAATGTAAAGACATATGAAAATATGAATATACATGGTTCATTTTTACTCATATAATCAATGGTGGGAAATAAAACAATACCATATAATAAAAAAATCAGATACAATATCATAAATGAACTGAGTGTACACATGTTATCTTCTACATGTTAGTCCACCATAACATGAAAACTGTGAACAATACCTTGACTAAAGCTTCACAATCGATGATATTTCATAAAAACACCCTTTCCCACATTTATAAGAATATGAGGTACTTAAAATTATTCCATAAATACACATCTTATCCTTTTTTATATATCTCTCCATTGATATTTGATAATACAATGTATATTTAATTCCCTTCTATTCATATAGAGAACATTATTATATATAGAGTTGTGTATCAACATGATTAAAGATTTTTTGAAACTACATTTAATTAATTAAAGGCAAAATAAATTTTTTTGACCTATTGAATTATCTATAATTCATTATGATAGTGATATTAGTATTCATTTATCAGAACTATTAAAATAAAACACTATTTCACCCATTTAATTCTCATATTTCTCTCATGACCGATAGAATATTTAAAATTTGAAATCCATATAGAAATAATGACATATGTGGATATTTAAAATATCAAAATATTAACTCTATATTCTAATTCAATGACTCGTGTTTCATCACAACCTAGAGAATATAATTTTGGAATAACACTCCTTCCTACTGAATATTACATCACATAGTCTCAAATCGTTATTTGGAAAAAAAAATTGGATACTTATTTTACTATTCACTATTGTGAAGCTCCCCTCACCACAATATATGATTTATCTCTAGTGAACCACCAATACTCTTAAAATAACATTCCACGATTTAATAACCTAAATTAGGTAACATTTTATTCTTTCATAGTTACGAGTTATCATGTAATATACAGTCACTTTTTGAACAACCTCAATTAAGAAAATCCACCATAATCTAATTTGTTGGATTCATGTTATAGTTACATCATATAATGAATTTTATCATAATGGTAATAATTCTTATATCTATTTATCATAAATTAGAAAAAAAATTATTTAATGATATTCTCTATGTATAGGGGTGCTACATAGGATTAATATCTCATACACCATCAATAGACTTGTGAATCCAAGTAATGTTTGAATTTATTTCTCTGAATGCAATGTTTACCTATTAAATTCATTCAGGGAGTGATAAATCATCTAATAGATCAATCTATTCCAGGAATTTATTCATAATAAATTCTTGTTATTTTATATTTAATTACTCTATAAAATATCATCCTTGTTTATTTATTAATCATATGTCAACTAAAAACCTTCATATTTATTTGATGTGAACATTTGACCATTCTTTTACATTTCTAAAAAGTTCACATTTCATCATATGTGATCCAATATTCTATATGTACACAAATAGCTCATATAAAATAAGAATATTTTTTGAAAACTGGAGTAGTGTAAATTAATTTAGATTTAACCATAATCACTATTTTCATATGAGAATTAGTGATGCGCCATTAATCTGAAATATCATCTCAAAAAACACTTATGAAGCTTCACGTTACAAAACATCGTAAATTGTGTGTAATTTATTTATAGACAATGAAAAGTTATTTTTAATATGAAATAATAAATGAATTCATATGAAAATGTTATTTAGGCCCCATAAAACATTCTTTACCATTAATAAGGTCCAAATTCTTGTCAAAATATAATAAATCCTTCTCCATGTGAATCCATTACCACTATAAAGACATATTAATTTGTAATATGATAATTCCACTTCCTAAATCCCATTTTTCTTCTATTACACATCTGTAATCGGTACATAAGGGTTATGATTAATTCATTTTCAGGACCTATAAAATGATAAATTATCATCATCCACTTTTCGATTATATATATATATATATATATTTATTTATATGATTTATAAACCCCAGCTTCATCGATTTTTACTAAATCCAAATTTAATATTTTCATCATGTGTTAGTAATAATGTTATCCACAAGAACAACCATTTTTAAAAAAATCCGAAAATATGTAAATTATCATTAAAAGGTTAACAGTCTCCGCTTTTTTATTTTGTACAATCATAATGATTATTATAATACCAACTAATCATCCTAAAAATTATTTCATACCTTATATAATCATTTATGGTTGAAATTCTAAACCATGATTTCACATGTAAATCCTTTAGATTCGTAATTATATATTTATCAAAATTGACAAAAAATCTGTATCATATCACCCAATAAAAAAATATTTTATAAAATAATTAAATAAAATTTACCCAGAAGAACAATGATAATACAACCAACATTTTTTAACATACTACCTCTATTATTGATGAAAACAACATAAGATCATTTCATTGGATACCTTATATATATTATTCTAGTTGTTTGAAAACTAATTCGATACAAATATTTTAATTGAAATATTCTCATTTATTCATATGGTGAATGGATGAATCATCCATATATATTCCATCAATTAATAATTGTTTTAAATTACAAAAAAAATTATTGTATATGATCCAAATATCTTATTATTTTTTAATGATCCAAATTATTTAGTTATTTATTCACTTGTTCATAAGATTTATTAAATTTTTATTAACACTCAATAATTGTAGTTCTATGATCAATTATTTATAGTATGTTATCATACAAATTAGAAATTACCATTCCAAGATACCTATAATTATATGTGTTAGAAAATAGTATTTGAAATAACATATTAAATTAATAACAAAGATATTATCAAATTACATCAATTGTTTAAAAAATTTAATGATAACAACAACATTTATCATTTACAAATGAACTCCCCTGATGATCCCAATCAAATTATCTCAAAATTATTAGTAAAAAACATGATTTATAATGTCTGGGAATCATTCAATAATAATTATTAAAAATATTAGCAATAAAAAAATAAATTGAAAAATATATTTATGCACATTAATACTAGATAAGTTTATTTATGATTATATGAATCATTATTATGAATGAAACCCTAAAATCAGCTCAAAAACCTAAAATATATATTATATTCATTATGAGAATCATTCTATTTATATAGATTTATATGTCAAAGTAATAAGATTATATAACTTGTTATATCAAATAATATAAATCATTTGATTCCTTCTATTTTTTCTTCTACAAAAAATGTACATTCCTTCTTCAATAACTAATTTAAAATTATTAATATGCAATATTTATACTAATACATGAATTAAACTTGATTCCAACTTTGATTTTTTTAGGTATATTGTTTGAATAATGTTTTAGAAATTCGTCAGTCAGATACATTCCTCAAAAAAATAATCCATTATTAATTGAATTGAAAATTCATTATCAGATACCAATATCAACCATCAATATAATAACCTAATAGAATATATCTCCCCAAAAATAAGAAAAAATTCATCAATATATGTAGAATAAATATTATTAATATATAGAATATTAAAAAAAAATTAATGTTGAGGATGATTTTGAGTAAATATGCTAAAATACTTTTACTTCACACTTTAATTAAGTGCCAATCATTATATATGCTTATTTTACATATATATGTTCCATTCATTTTAAAAGGTATTGAATTTTAAATAATTACCCCATTCAAAATAATTACTTCATTGGGATCACATTCCAATAATAATTTCATAACACACCACTAATTAAAAATACATTCTCTAAATCATCATTCTTCCTAATCATTATCTATATGAATCATTAAATTTATAATCACAAACCATTTCATGGGGTAAATATTTATGTTTATGTGTGTTAGTTTCAATGGAATATGATTATAATTAATTTTTACTAAATTTTTTCATATAATTTCAGGTCCCATCTATTTTTATCAATAGATTTATAAATTCACTTTAAATAACTTTTAGTGTAGTGATTTTTATCAACCATATCCTAATTTCCTTTTACTTAATGAATAGATTTATCATTTGATAAAAATTTTATTTCACAATTCAATCCAACTGAAGAAATATTGGGGGCATGAATAGGGATATTATCATCATGGATATAATTATTAGAATAAAATAAATAACTTCATTATTATATTTGAAAACTCAATTATTCAAATCATCAATTAACATTATAAATAAATTCATTCCAATATGTTATAGGATATCAAGAAATATTACCATGCATTCTACTATAAAAGCACACATCGCCAGGAGATCTCTATAATCTAATTACTTTTTTCATCTCTTTTTATGGAAATTATTTGTATGTGCTTTAATTATAAAAACTATATTTACATATAACCGGAATTCTAATATTTCCTAAAAATTATAATATAAAAGTAGTCCCATTTTGTAAAATTATTGGTCTCCAATAACAATATTTCCTCTATGGAATCACAATTATTTTATGTTAATCATTAGAATTATTCTATAAACTCTTTATCATGTTGAATTATATTTAATTATAAAAAAAAAAATTCAATTCATTATGATTTTTTGATCTATTTTATTTTTATTGATTAAAAATATTATTAGTGAAGATAATCTCCAATTTATGATTCAGAAACATTTTCATCTTTTATCATGTTGAGAATTCAAGTATTCATTTTGAAAATTCAGTTTAGACATTTCATCTACCAAAGAAAGAGAAAAAAATTTATATAGTGTTATTTTGTACATTCATCATGGATTTTATATATGAAATGTAACCCTAAGATTGAATTTATAAATTTTTAAATGTTTGATTCCTAATGACTATTTATTCCCTCTGTGAAACAAAGTAATCCTTCTCGGACATAAAATTATTATTATTTTATTTATTTCATGCCCATTTGCCTGGAACCCAATTAAGGCTAATATACATTCATTAACGATGTTCCCCTTATTGATGAAATAATTTTTTTCAAGAATTTTTTGTATTAATATATACATATATCTTTATAAGTATGTAAAATATTATATAATTTCTCTAGGAATATTTTTTCTAGAATCGATTATCTATGTATGATTTATTCTTATGGAATATGGATAGAATTGATAATATTTTATCAAACTATATTTATATATCAGTATATTAGAAATTAAAAAACCTGGTATTTAATGTCACGACCCGACCTCGGGGCCCGTGCCGTGACTACCCCAAGCCCGCCTTCCATAGGCCAGGGGCTGGCGACTAGCACCAAGGCGTAAAATCCCGGTAAACAGGGAAGGCATTGCCTTTAAAAGTAACAACCACCACAGAGTCAGCAAGCGGAAAGTAACTACAATGTGCAGAAAAGTAAAGGGGGCCGGAAATACAAGCCCAACTGTAAAGTACAACTGAAAAAGTAAAGAACAGCAACTGAAGAAAAGACGGCGGCCTCGTGTCGTCCACTGGCAAACCCACCTGAAGGGTGGGTACAGATAGCCTCCAGGCTCCTCGGGTCCCACGTCCGCTCCGAGCACGTCCCGCCCAGTGGTCCACCTCCAGGTACCGTCCTGCTCCACGCCCCAACCGTGATCAGTGATGTCCGTCGTCTGCATCCAACACAACAAGGTGCGGGCATATCCCGTGCAGGGGTGAGTATAAGCTACTCAGTAAGGACCCCGAGACCCCCGAAGGTCTTCCGAAATCCACAAAGGATATAACACAAAAGAAAGATGCAATCACGAAGTAACATCTGACTCGACTTAGGTATATGCCCATACATATACCTAAGTCCCCAATTCTAGCTCTGCTCACGAGCTCAAAAACAACTCAATCCACAAAGGAAGGCAAGACTCAAATCCACAAGGAGAGTAAACAGTAAATCCGTATAGGATAGTTCAACACAATCCACAAAGGAGAGTAACAGTAAATCCACAAAAGATAGTAACATAAGGTTCAGCTCAACCAGGTATACTTTTTCAGATGACGTCAAAGATGATCACTGATCCATCTAAGTCGTCGGACCCACGAAGGATCGATAGGTACTAACCCCCGCAAAAGACCCACATAGGATCGGGCTCACACAGAACCTGTAGGCAGTGGCTCACACAGAACCGGTAGTAAGGACCCACATAGGATCGGGCTCACACAGAACCTGTAGCACTGATCCACGTAGGATCGCTGAGTGCAGTAGTCGACGCAGTCCACTGAGGATCTCTACACAGTCGTCGCCGCAGTCCACGAAGGATCTCTGCTCTGCCGTCGTCGCAGTCCACGGAGGATCTCTGCTCTGCCGTCGTCGCAGTCCACGGAGGATCTCTGCTCTGCCGTCGTCGCAGTCCACGGAGGATCTCTGCTCTGTCGTCGAAGTCACAGCCAGCGCTAGGGTTCCCGCACATAGCGAGCTCGTTTAGGAGGGTCCGCTCCACGAGCCGAGAGGCTGATACATCAACTGACACGTAGTCCGAAATTGATGTATCCAAAAGTTCCGTATCGACAACAGGATCTCAACGCAACAGACGGCGCGTCAATCGGACGCCCGGTCTGAGAGTTATTGGCATTTTCGTCCCAGGGGCCCGGTTGGTTTTTAGGGCAAAACCAACCCGACTGTACTCCGCCTGTGTCCGATCCTCGGGCGGAGTATGCCAAAAGTTCCATCTCACTTAGAGGAAACTACCACAGCTGACGGTACGTCGATCGGACGTCCGCAGCTCAAGTTACGAGCGTTTCCGCTCCGAGGGCCCGGTTGGTTTCGTGTACGAACCAACCCGGCCGAACCCAAAGTCTTCTGAAACCTTGAGTATAATATACCGAAATGACCGTCTCGATCCAAGGATCGCGTAGCCGCTGACGGTTCGTCAATCGGAGGTCCCAGGCCCATGATATGGGCGAAAGACCGTAGAAGGCACGAAAACGGGGGTTCTGGGCCCAGGGCGACCCGGCCCGAACCCCCCCTGGGTCGGCCGATCCGGGTCGGTCGGCACCGGGGCGGCCCGACCCGGCCCGACCCGGCTAGGCCGGGTCCGGTCCGGCCTGGGCGCGGCCCGGCCGACCGGACCGGCCGGCTCGGCTTCGGCCGAGCGGCCGAAGCAACCGCCGCGGGTTTGACCCGCAGCTTGGAGGAAAACGCGGCCCCGTGGGGGACCGCCTGTCACGCGGACGCGGCCGGGCCGCCGCGGCGGAACTCCTCCACGACGGCCCGCCGGGAACCGCCGCCTCCGGCCGCCGGAGTTGTTCCGGTGGCCCGTTTTGCCTCCCGTCTGCGCCGTTGCTCCTCCCGGGGGCCGATCTTCACTGCGGGATCAACGGATCGCCCTTGCCGCACGGTTCGTCGTCGTCCGCCAAATCCGCACAACAAAAGATCGGCGGAGGGTTACCGGGTCTTGTTCGTTAGACCTGCACCCTCCGCGTTAGTCATAAACAACGGGAGGAATAGAAACAACCAATCAACAATTTTAAATAAATTTAAAATTGTTCCGAGATCGGGTTCTTTATTTTAAAAGAATAAACACGGGAAATAAAAATATTCCAATCAACCCTTACTTTGTCGTCGTCGGACAGGGGATCGTCGCGGGATTGCTCGTCGCGGAAGAAGGGGGATCGTCGCGTCGTCACGGTATCCGGCGTCGCGTCGCCAATCTCCGGATCAAGATCAAACGGATTAAATTAATTAAATCCGTTGTTATTGATAATTAAAAAGGGAGAATTTAGAAGATTCGATTCTCACCTTTAACCGCCGATCGTAGGTTTCACCGCGGAAGAAGAGGCGTCGCCGAAGAACGTCGCGGGTAGAGCTCGTCGACGTCGCAGATCACGGTGTGCGTCGTCAAATTCCGGTCGCCGGCATTCTTCGCGTTCTTCGCGTTCTTCGCGTTCTTCGCGTTCTTCGCGTTCTTCGCGAGGAGGGGAGATGAAGAAACAAAGATCCTCTCAAATCCTTTCAAAGGATTTTTAGGTTGGTCTTATTTTATAAACATGCCAACAAACGCAAAAGCGTAAGTAACGACCCATCAGTTCGTTGAATTAATTCAACGAGCGAAACAGCCCATTTAATTCAAGAAATAAACAGCTCAATTAAATGGTCTGTTAAGAATTTAAGAAAACGCGTCGGTTGACTTTTCAGTTACTTGACGGGTTTTCGCGGGTGCGTTACTTAGCGAAAGAAACGGCGGGGCTCGTGCGGGCCCCACCTCACAAATATCCTACCAAGGGGGTAGGATATTTCTGGATAGCATCCTATCCAGTTCAACTCAGATCAAGCCGCCTTTAAGTGGCTTCAAGTGGCTTCCAAGCAGCTTAAGTGAAATAAAATAAAGTTGTCGCACAAATTTATTTTATTTCTGACTTAAAGCCCCGAAATTTAAAAACCACGTCTGAGCAAACGCAACTCCGGAAGAGGCATTTCTAAGCAAATACCGGCGCTGCGATTTCATCGGTGCCCTCAGAATTCGATTCCGGGCACCTGTTCAAAAGATAGAAAAACCTGCTCGTCCGTTCACTGAACGTACCCGAGCCAAACTTTGGAAATTGATTCCGGGCACACCGGGCCTCGGAATCAGGTGTCGTCTGAAACTGCGCTCTTGTAAAATTCCAAAGAAAATTAAGAAAAAAAAAATTTCCTTGAAATTTGCGGGTCTTTACATTAATCCCACCTCAGGGCTTTACGTCCCCGTAAAGATACATCAAAAACTAGGGGAACAAATGGGGGTACTGAGCACGCATCTGAGCCTCCCGCTCCCAAGTGCTCTCCTGGAGGTTCTCGTGCTGCCATCTGACGCGCACAAGAGGAATCGACCGCCCACGTAGGACCCGCTCCTGTCGATCCTCGATCTCCACTGGGACCTCCGCAAAAGTCTCCCCATCGTCCACGTCCAGCTCCCCAAAGTCGATGATGTGCGTCGGGTCGTGCACGTATCTCCTCAGCTGAGACACGTGGAAGACGTCGTGCACCCGGTGCAACTGAGGTGGTAGAGCCAGGCGATAATCCACCTCTCCTATCCTGCTGAGGACCTGGAAAGGCCCGATGAAGCGTGGAGACAACTTGCCGGCTCGGCCAAATCTCCGTAAACCACGTCGAGGTGAGACACGCAAAAAGACGTAGTCGCCATCCTCGAACTCTAGTGGCCTCCGCCTCCTGTCAGCATATGACTTCTGCCGGCTCTGAGCTGTCCTCATCCTCTCCTGGATGATCTGGACCTTCTCTGTCGTGGCTCGGACCATCTCTGGTCCCACGAGTGCTGACTCCCCAGGGTCTGTCCAGCACAACGGTGATCTGCAGGGTCTGCCGTACAACGCCTCGTATGGTGCCATCCCGATGGTGGAGTGGTAGTTGTTGTACGCGAACTCCACCAAGGGTAGGTGGTCCTCCCAGCTGTGACCAAAGTCGAGAACACATGCACGGACCATGTCCTCGAGTGTCTGTATGGTCCTCTCCGTCTGACCATCCGTCTGAGGGTGGAAGGCTGTGCTCAGATGGAGCCGCGTCCCGAACGCCTCCTGCAACCCCTTCCAAAGCCAGGAAGTGAAACGAGCATCTCGATCAGAGACGATAGACGATGGCACACCGTGAAGCCGTACGATCTCCTGGACGTAAAGACGTCCCAAGCTCTCCACTGAGCCCTGCTCTCTGATGGGTAAGAAGTGTGCCGACTTGGTGAGTCGGTCGACAATCACCCAAATGGAGTCGTGACCTCTGGAAGTGCGTGGAAGTCCAGTCACGAAGTCCATAGATATGCCATCCCACTTCCACTCCAGGACCTCCAAGGGCTGTACCAAGCCTGCTGGTACCTAATGCTCTGCCTTCACCTGCTGGCAGGTGAGGCATCGTGAAACGAACTCTGCCACAGCTTTTTTCATGCCCGGCCACCAGTGCTGTCGTCTGAGATCCTGGTACATCTTCGCCACTCCGGGATGCACCGCCAAGGGAGAAGTGTGAAACTCTCTCAGCACCTCCTCTCGAAAAGAGACTGGTATGAAGGTACGTCCTCTGAAAAGGATGTCGTGCTCTGCTCCAAGGGAGAAACCATCAGGCGCCTGACCTGAGGATATCAGTGCAGGCCGGGTCTCACAGTCAGCGTCCCCACGCTGAGCCTCTCTGACCCGCTGTAGAAGTGGAGGAGAGACTGTGAGAGACTGAAGAAAGGCTGCTCCGTCTCTATCCACGAAGGATATCTGTAAGGAGGCTAGCTGCTTCGTCGCCTCCTCAAGCAGCTGAATGCCCGTCCTCCTGCTGAGGGCATCGGCTACCACGTTCCCCTTCCTAGGAGTATAGACTATTTCAAAGACATAGTCCTGGAGGAACTCAAGCCATCTCTGCTGTCTCAGGTTCAGGTCCTTCTGAGAGAAGATATACCTGAGACTCTGGTGGTCAGAAAAGACTGTGAAGCGCTCGCCCATCAGATAGTGCCGCCAAGTCTTCAGAGCGAAGACCACTGCTGCTAACTCCAGGTCATGAGTGGCGTAGTTCTGCTCATGCGGCCTCAACTGACGTGATCCATAGGCGATCACGGCCCACTCCTGCATCAGGACGCACCCGAGTCCAGTCCCTGATGCATCGCAGTAAACTACGTACCCAACTCCCTCCTCAGGCAACCTCAAGATAGGTGCGCTGGTCAATCTCTGTCTCAGCTCCTGGAAGCCCTGCTGACATCTGTCTGACCACACAAAGGGTTTCCCCTTCTTTGTCAAGGCTGATAGTGGTGCCGCAACTCTGGAGAAGTCCGGCACAAATCTCCGATAGTATCCAGCTAAGCCCAAGAAACTTCGCACCTCTGTCACGCTCTTGGGTGGCTCCCAAGCTAGCACTGCCTCGATCTTCGCGGGATCCACTGCAACTCCCGCCTCAGAGATGACGTGCCCCAAGAAATGGACCTCACGTAACCAGAACTGGCATTTTGAGAGCTTGCCATAAAGCTGGTGCTCTCGGAGTGTGTCTAGCACAACTCGCAGGTGGTAGGCATGCTCCTCCTCAGTCGTCGAGTATACCAAAATGTCGTCAATGAAGACAACGACAAATCGGTCGAGGTATGGCTGGAAGATCCTGTTCATGAGGCTCATGAACACTGCTGGAGTATTGGTTACGCCGAACTGCATAACCAAGAACTCATAATGGCCATACCGACACCTGAAGGTCGTCTTCTGCACGTCCTCGTCTCGAACTCTGAGCTGATGATAGCCTGACCGGAGGTCTATTTTCGAGAACCACCGCGCTCCCTTGAGCTGATCGAAGAGGTCATCAATCCGTGGCAGCGGATACTTGTTCCTCACTGTCACCTGGTTCAGGCGACGATTGTCGACACACAGTCGCAAGCTCCCGTCCGCCTTCTTGGCGAACAAAATCGGGGAAGCCCAGGGTGAAACACTGGGTCGGATAAACCCCTTGCTCTGCAAGTCCTCCAACTGTACCCGCAGCTCTCGAAGCTCGGCGGGGGCCATCCGATATGCTGGAGTAGATATCGGGGCTGTCCCGGGGTACAAGTCGATGTAAAATTCTACCTCTCTACGAGGAGGTAGCCCTGGACCGTCGTCGGGAAAGACGTCCACGTACTGGTCCACCACTGCAGGAAAAACTGGACTCCGCACGTCCACTGCTCCTAGGATGTGGCTAGCCAACTGATGAGAGATGGGCTGCACTCTCCTTCGCGGAAGTCCATCCTGTGCTGCAAAGGTTCCCTTCTCGCCGGTGAAGGTAAACCTGCTCCCGTTGGTGCGAACACATCGTACCTTGCGCCTAAAACGGTCGATCTGGGCATGAACCGTGGATAGCCAATCCATGACCAAGATGACGTCGTAAGGCCTCGACGCCGCTACAAGGAGATCCCAGCGGAAGCTCTTGCCTCCTAGAGTAAGCTCACACTGCCGGCACCAGTGCGTAATCGTCGAGTCTGCTCCCGTAGGAGTCTCTAGCCGTAAAGATCGAGCCAACGGCTCAGTCAGAATCTCCGAGCTCCGAACAAGGGAAGAGGCTATGAAAGAGTGACTCGCTCCTGTGTCTATAAGTACTTCAGCAAAGGTGGAATAGACACAGATAGTACCTCGAATCATCTCTGGCATGTCGGGGTCGTAGGCCTCCACTGCCTGGAGCTGGGCCTGTCCCTGCCCGCCAGCTCCCTGTGGTCGAGGTGGCCCTCCTGGTGGTGGTGGGGGTAGAGCCTGGAAGCGTCGCCCACCACCCGCTGCTCGGCCAGCTCCTCTGCCTCGTCCGCCTCCTCCCTGCGGACCGCCACGGTCGACCCTCTGCCTCTGTCTGGGTGGCCCCTCCACCGTCTGCTGCTCCTCTGGTCGGCGAGTCGGGCAGTCACGAGCCATGTGACCCTGCCCGCCGCAGGAGTAGCACAGCCTGCCTCTCGGAAGGCTGGCACTCCGCTGTGTGCCTCGCACTGCTGAGCCGGTGTCCTGAGGCCGTCTGCGTGGGGGTCTGGTCTGCCTGGACCCGAGAGTCATCCGTCGGCTACCTGCTGCCGAAGACTCAGCTACCTGCCGCCCTGCGCTAGGTCTCGCCGCTGAAGAAGGCTCTGCCAGGAAGCTCTCGATCAGGAGGGCTCGCTCCAGCACTCCCGCCTGGGTCGGAATGCTGAGGGAGATCAGCGACGCCCGAATCTCCTGCCGCAAGCCCTGCTCGAAGGTCCAGGCCCGGAAGAAGGGGTCCCGTACCATGTCGGTCGAGTAGCGGGATAGGTCAGTGAACCTCGCCGCGTACTGAGCGACCGTCATGCTGCCCTGGCGCAGCTGGAGAAGCTCCTGGATGCGCACCGCTCGGAGGGTGGCCGGGACGAACTCAGAGCGGAAGAGGCTCTCAAAGTCCGTCCAGAGCAAGGATGCCACATCGTGAACCTGGAGCATCAAGCTCCACCATCGTCCTGCCGCCGCCTGCAGGAGGCTCGCCACAAGAATCACCATGAGATACGCTGGTGTCCTCACTAGCCTAAAGATCCGTACCACCGCCTCTAGCCAGTCCTCGGCGGCCTGGGGGTCCGCCTCACCGCAAAACCTGGGCGGTCGCTGGCTCTGAAACTCATGCAGTGCCCTAAGGCGACGTGCATCGTCAGCGTCTGATACTGGTAGAATCGGTGGCTCGGCGGGTAAAGCTACCGCTGGTGCCACTGCTGGAAAAGGGCCCTACACCGAGACCTCATCGCTCGGTGGGCTGCCGTCGCGCCCTACACTCGGAACCCTAGCTGGCTGTCGTCGCGGGGCCATCTTGAAAGGAGAACAAGAGCACCACAGTCAGAACAATATACCTGGTGAGCTGGCACAAGTAATCACAAGGAAAACTTGAGACTTTCATGAAGCAGATCAGTATACCCGGTGAGCTGACACAAGTAATCACAAAGAAGACTTGAAACACACATGCAATCAATGTTTTCATGCATTAAGTCGGAAATCAGGAGTTAGGGTCCTGGTGTACGGATACGTCGGCCGCCACACCAACACTGGGCTCCCTGAACTGATAACCACACTCAATACACTAAACACTATTGCTTCATATAGAAAGAAAGGACGATCAGAGTCTGCGGTAGAACCGACCGCCTCTGATACCAATTTGTCACGACCCGACCTCGGGGCCCGTGCCGTGACTACCCCAAGCCCGTCTTCCATAGGCCAGGGGCTGGCGACTAGCACCAAGGCGTAAAATCCTGGTAAACAGGGAAGGCATTGCCTTTAAAATTAACAACCACCACAGAGTCAGCAAGCGGAAAGTAACTACAAAGTGCAGAAAAGTAAAGGGGGCCGGAAATACAAGCCCAACTGTAAAGTACAACTGAAAAAGTAAAGAACATCAACTGAAGAAAAGGCGGCGGCCTCGTGTCGTCCACTGGCAATCCCACCTGAAGGGTGGGTACAGATAGCCTCCAGGCTCCTCGGGTCCCACGTCCGCTCCGAGCACGTCCCGCCCAGTGGTCCACCTCCAGGTACCGTCCTGCTCCACGCCCCAACCGTGATCAGTGCTGTCCGTCGTTTGCATCCAACACAACAAGGTGCGGGCATAGCCCGTGCAGGGGTGAGTATAAGCTACTCAGTAAGGACCCCGAGACCCCCGAAGGTCTCCCGAAATCCACAAAGGATATAGCACAAAAGAAATATGCAATCACGAAGTAACATCTGACTCGACTTAGGTATATGCCCATACATATACCTAAGTCCCCAATTCTAGCTCTGCTCACGAGCTCAAGAACAACTCAATCCACAAAGGAAAGCAAGACTCAAATCCACAAGGAGAGTAAACAGTGAATCCACATAGGATAGTTCAACACAATCCACAAAGGAGAGTAACAGTAAATCCACAAAGGATAGTAACATAAGGTTCAGCTCTACCAGGTATACTTTTTCAGATGACGTCAAAGATGATCACTGATCCATCTAAGTCGTCGGACCCACGAAGGATCGATAGGTACTAACCCCCGCAAAAGACCCACATATGATCGGGCTCACACAGAACCTGTAGGCAGTGGCTCACACAGAACCGGTAGTAAGGACCCACATAGGATCGGGCTCACACAGAACCTGTAGCACTGATCCACGTAGGATCGCTGAGTGCAGTAGTCGACGCAGTCCACTGAGGATCTCTGCACAATCGTCGCCGCAGTCCACGAAGGATCTCTGCTCTGCCGTCGTCGCAGTCCACGGAGGATCTCTGCTCTGCCGTCGTCGCAGTCCACGGAGGATCTCTGCTCTGCCGTCGTCGCAGTCCACGGAGGATCTCTGCTCTGCCGTCGTCGAAGTCCACGGAGGATCTCTGCTCTGTCGTCGAAGTCACAGCCAGCGCTAGGGTTCCCGCACATAGCGAGCTCGTTTAGGAGGGTCCGCTCCACGAGCCGAGAGGCTGATACATCAACTGACACGTAGTCCGAAGTTGATGTATCCAAAAGTTCCGTATCGACAACAGGATCTCAACGCAATAGACGGCGCGTCAATCGGACGCCCGGTCTGAGAGTTATTGGCATTTTCGTCCCAGGGGCCCGGTTGGTTTTTAGGGCAAAACCAACCCGACCGTACTCCGCCTGTGTCCGATCCTCGGGCGGAGTATGCCAAAAGTTCCGTCTCACTTAGAGGAAACTACCACAGCTGACGGTACGTCGATCGGACGTCCGCAGCTCAAGTTATGAGCGTTTCCGCTCCGAGGGCCCGGTTGGTTTCGTGTACGAACCAACCCGGCCGAACCCAAAGTCTTCCGAAACCTTGAGTATAATATACCGAAATGACCGCCTCGATCCAAGGATCGCGTAGCCGCTGACGGTTCGTCAATCGGAGGTCTCAGGCCCAAGATATGGGCGAAAGACCGTAGAAGGCCCGAAAACGGGGGTTCTGGGCCCGGGGCGACCCGGCCCGAACCCCCCCCCCCCCCCCCCCCCTGGGTCGGCCGAACCGGGTCGGCCCGACCCGGCCCGACCCGGCTAGCCCGGGTCCGGTCCGGCCTGGGCGCTGCCCGGCCGACCGGACCGGCCGGCTCGGCTTCGGCCGGGCGGCCGAAGCAACCGCCGCGGGTTTGACCCGCGGCTTGGAGGAAAACACGGCCCCGCGGGGGGCCGCCTGTCACGCGGACGCGGCCGGGCCGCCGCGTCCCTCCCCGGTTCCGCGCGGCCGCGGAACCGGCCGCCGCCGCCGCGGCGGAACTCCTCCACGGCGGCGCGCCGGGCGCCGCCGCGTTAGTCATAAACAACGGGAGGAATAGAAACAACCAATCAACAATTTTAAATAAATTTAAAATTGTTCCGAGATCAGGTTCTTTATTTTAAAAGAATAAACACGGGAAATAAAAATATTCCAATCAACCCTTACTTTGTCGTCGTCGGACGGGGGATCGTCGCGGGATTGCTCGTCGCGGAAGAAGGGGGATCGTCGCGTCGTCGCGGTATCCGGCGTCGCGTCGCTAATCTCCGGATCAAGATCAAACGGATTTAATTAATTAAATCCGTTGTTATTGAAAATTAAAAAGGGAGAATTTAGAAGATTTGATTCTCACCTTTAACCGCCGATCGTAGGATTCACCGCGGAAGAAGAGGCGTCGCCGAAGAACGTCGCGGGTAGAGCTCGTCGACGTCGCAGATCACGGTGTGCGTCGTCTAATTCCGGTCGCCGGTGTTCTTCGCGTTCTTCGCGTTCTTCGCGTTCTTCGCGTTCTTCGCGTTCTTCGCGAGGAGGGGAGATGAAGAAACAAAGATCCTCTCAAATCCTTTCAAAGGATTTTTAGGTTGGTCTTATTTTATAAACATGCCATCAAACGCAAAAGCGTAAGTAACGACCCATCAGTTCGTTGAATTAATTCAACGAGCGAAACAGCCCATTTAATTCACGAAATAAACCGCTCAATTAAATGGTCTGTTAAGAATTTAAGAAAACGCGTCGGTTGACTTTTCAGTTACTTGACGGGTTTTCGCGGGTGCGTTACTTAGCGAAAGAAACGGCGGGGCTCGTGCGGGCCCCACCTCACAAATATCCTACCAAGGGGGTAGGATATTTCTGGATAGCATCCTATCCAGTTCAACTCAGATCAAGCCGCCTTTAAGTGGCTTCAAGTGGCTTCCAAGCAGCTTAAGTGAAATAAAATAAAGTTGTCGCACTAATTTATTTTATTTCTGACTTAAAGCCCCGAAATTTAAAAACCACGTCTGAGCAAACACAACTCCGGAAGAGGCGTTTCTAAGCAAATATCGGCGCTGCGATTTCATCGGTGCCCTCAGAATTCGATTCCGGGCACCGGTTCAAAAGATAGAAAAACCCGCTCGTCCGTTCACTGAACGTACCCGAGCCAAACTTCGGAAATTGATTCCGGGCACACCGGGCCTCGGAATCAGGTGCCGTCTGAAACTGCGCTCTTGTAAAATTCCAAAGAAAATTAAGAAAAAATAAATTTCCTTGAAATTTGCGGGTCTTTACATTTAATGCTATATATTTTTCTAAGACATCTAAATTAAATGATATGTTGTATTAAATGAACCACATAGCCGTAAAAAAATTAAAATCACTTCTAAAATATTGTTTTTTAATGTACCATTTATCCCTTACATATTGCAATGGAGGGTATGAAATAGATTAACTAAATTATTAGATTATATTTTCTAAACATGAATATAATTTTAATTCTTTGGTTAAAAATTATATATAAATTTATATTAAATACTAATTGGAAATGAAGAAATTATATTTCCGAAAAACTAATATTATGTGTGTCAACAATTTTAATCTCAATTGTTTAAAAAATAAATTTTTTAATTATATTAAATTAATGTATATAAAATATATTTAATTACTTTTTTAAAATCCATATTGTGTGTATTCAATGAATTAGTTATGAATAAACCCAATATAGTTCTTTAAAAGGAATTTCTCTCAAAAAAATTTGTTTCACATTAACGATTTATTTAAAATTTTATTTAAATTTTTTTTAAATTTTTTTTAAAATATAGATCATAATTAATGAAATAAACATTTCAAATTTTTATTGGAGTGGTTTTTAAAATTTTATACCAATCAAAATTTTTCATCTAACAATAAAAAATGTAGTTTTTATTAAAAAACAAACAAATCATTCATTTAAAATATATAATAAATTTTATTCTAATTTTTATTTTATGTGAAATTTTAAAATTTATATACCTACTAATTTAGTTATTGTTTTTTAATCAATTTCATTTTGAAACATGATATAATTTTTTAATTCATTGGAAAAATTTATCATTGGAAAACTACTTTCTCTTCATATGTGTGGGATTAATTTTCAATAAAAATTTTCAACTTTTTTTTAATGAAAATTAGAAATTTGGTTTATATGTTTTAATTGTGATATTTTATATTATATGATAATTTAAAACTACTTATTTATAAAAATGAATATTAAAAACAGTAAAAATTAGTTTTCAGGGTTAATGTTAAAACAAGTTTACGGATAGTTAATGTCAATAGGTATTCAGTTAAATGATGTCGTAATGTGTAAATCATTAATTTTATGTACATATTTATACATATCACTGATAAAATTCTAGAATAAATTTTTTTTTATTCTCCTGGATTGTGAAAATGTTTTTTACCTTATTCTTTAAAAAAATCAATATATGTCATCTCCACTACTAATAAATTGCTACACCTACCGCCCCCTCACAGTTACAAATCACTTTTGATTAGAAAATTACTATAAAACAACATAAATTTTACCTAAAAAAATTATAGATTAAATGTTTTCATAAAAATTTCTTCCTATAAAGTGTTTTATTCAAAACCTGGGGAATGTTTCTAAATAAGATGTAACGTCCTTTTTTTAGCATTTAATTTAATATATCCACAAACATCCTTAAATATTATTAAACCATGATAATATATTAACCTCAGTATCTTCATTTTTATATTATTGTTTTATAATATTTTCATGTACTTCAATCAACTCATCCTTTATAAAATGTGGAAAAACAATTCATAATGGGTTCGACATACTACCTCATCCCAAATAAGCACAATTCACATTCCATCACCTCATTTAATAATTTGATATAATTATTTAAATAATTATTATATCTAATAAATATGATATAATTTGAAATTATAAATTATAATATCGCAGTTACATTCTTATAATCCATTCTTCATAAAACATGTGAATGTCACTTGTGTGTATTGTTGGCTACCACCACACGAACTAATGCGATTAGTTTTTAACAAATTCATCAAATGGAAGCTAATTAAAATTATTTTAATTAATATAGGTTATTAAATAAATATTTATAATTATTTAAAATAAATATATCTTATATTTTATTACCTTTATATCCATTTAATAAATTATAAGGGCATTTGTGTGTATAATAGACTACCCCTTCAAATATATGTGTTTAATTTTTTACTATTGTTGTACATGGAAGTAAATAAAGGATTAATTTAACTAATATACGTGATATATATTTTATAATAATGGTCTTATAAATTTTATATATTTTTTAACATTCATTTCTATGAATTTATTGGGAAAATAAAAACAATACTCATGTATATACACAACTTACATTCTCAATGAATTGTGTAACTCATTTTATAAAGCTAAATTTTTTGAATTAAAATTAATATATTGAAAATGAATATGTTTTATATTAATGTTATGTATTAAATAATTTATATAATGCAATAAGGATCAATTTGAATGTATCTAAAATACTAATCAATTAAATAATCAAAATATAATGTAGTTATTACCTGAAAACTGATTTTAACAAGGAAATATTGAAAAAATGTAATAGAAAATATTAAGTAAATTATATATTATAGGATAAATATTATTATAGATTTTTAAAAGATTTATAATAAACCGATATTTATTATGATGTAGGTTCTGACGTGTAAAATAAAAATTTAAACTTATTGTATTGCATTTTTTTCTCAATTTTCATTATTTGATACATATGTTATGTTACAAATATAAATTCATTTATGATGTATATATATACCCACATTTAAATTTAATATAATTAATTAATTTATAATCATAATACATTAGGTTTCATTCCATTTCATTATTTTATGGTCCCTACAATTCCTTGACAATAAAGTGGTAAGGGGTTTATGCTACAATCTCATCTTTTATTGAGATTTATTATGTTTATGATATTGATGATAAAATATTATGATACATATCACAATTAAATGTGAAATCTTATTCTCCATATTTAATTTAATAAAATTTTAATATATCTATTCATTTTCTTCATTGTATGTACTTAATATATAGAAATAATTTTTCTACAAACAATCTAGTTTAGTTCTCTTCTCTATCAAAACCCCATTTTCATATACATACTTGATTTGTAATGTTATATTAAAAAGTGTCTATAAATTACCAAAATTATTTATTATATAAATTAGTAATCAATTTTTTATTTTCATATATTTTTTAAAAGGAATCATTATATCATTTTATAAATAATTCTCGTATGGTTTTTTAAAAAAAATTTAATTGATAAATTATGTTAACTTATGTAGTGTGAATAAAAATTCCATAATTATGAAGAACACATAATTTTTTATTAAATTATATATTTTTGAGTGTTATTTATAATTAAAATAATTTCAATAATATTATATGAATTTCTACATGTAAATATACTATTTTTGAAGAAGCATTATTTTCACAAGGAGATGTTCCATGTTATTTTATTTTAATCACTTTTTCATTCTATGAAGACCACCTATAATTTTTATTAATAGTTTTTAATGATTTAACCTAATGATACCATATTTATTCTTTACATTTATTGAATAAGTTTACAATTAAATGATTTTTTTAAAGCCCTTTTTCTATGTGTTATGGTATGATGTATTTCATTTGATACCAATATCATTTCACTGTTTCTAATATGTTGAATGTTTTATGAATAGGTGGAAAATATAAATTAGATTTTTACTATGTAAAATGGGGGCCATATATCTACATCTAATATATTGGGTTAATATTTCAATCTTAGGAGATAAATACAACATGAATATAGTGTGACCCCAATTCTCTATGGGATTGGGTTCTCTTTGAGAGTATTGGGATTGAACCTTGAATAACAAGATTTTTTGGGATGTAAACTCATTACAATATTATAGACTTGGTAATAATCCATTAATTCTATGTAAATGATCATCTATGATTATGTATATTTATTAATTACATGTAATATTTCAATGTTACACTCTCATGGATCATGCTATTTTATTTTCATATTATTCATCTCTTAAAAATATCAATATTTATGTCATGACACAATATTTAGATATTTTATATGAAGGGTATGGTTTTCATATTATGTTTACATGTTCACAACCACCAATACTAACATTAGGTTTATGTAGTCACTTTTTTACCCATACTGAGAATTTGAGATTTCTATTTCTTATTTTTAATTTCCCTAGGATATCATGATAGATATTATGTGTTATAGTTCAAAGAATGGTAATATTTATGTGGAACTATGTGGGAGATGATATATAAATATTAAAAATCATCTTCATATGTTTTCATCATTCAAAAGGAACTACACCATTACTATCATCATGTATCTATCAGTGCAATTTAATAAATATTCTTATGAAAAGAGACAATATCTATGTATGGAATGAATGAGTACCAATAGATGGTATCGATGATAGTTTTAGTTAATATTAGGAAACTCAGATTAGAAAAAAAATAGTGATGTAACAATGGATAAGGATTAATATATGCCTAAATATAATTATATTTATTGTAAAATATAAAATAATATAGGTGATGGATAATGACATTTGATTCAGATAAATTACATCATTGTATAGATACTACAATTAGATATGGTCCTGTCATAGAGATACATTGGGGTAATAATTCTGAAAAATGTGTGTCACACATGACATGAGTGTTACATGTTATATTAAAATTGGATTTACTATGAAGCTATTTTGAAAATATTGATGGATTTTATATTGAAATTCACAAACACATTATGAAACATCATCACAATGTTATGTAATGACCCTGATTGGCCCATGTCAAAACTATTGTGTCATATTTAAAATAATTTGTCATGATTTCGATATCAAATAATTTATTTTTATAGTTAATGGTTTCCCTTATTGACTAATTTTTATTATTGGGTGATTTCTAGTTTTAGAAAAAGGATTAAATTTGAAGTAATCATGTTAATGTTGAGTGAGATGGATAATTAAGATACCATTATCTTCAAAAATAAAATTGTATAGGATATGGAAGAATAAATATAATTTTTATTCTAACACAATTTTCTCATTCTAAAAATCATAGTGAAATTATAACATGAAATTGAGGGAACAAAGTTTTGTTGTGACATTAACGAGGTAAAATCCATGTTATTTTAGTGGGATTTCACATTAGTTTCCTAATAATGAACTAATACAATTGAGAATGTTTTTTTTCATTTTCTTGTGTTTTTAGCATGGAAAATTAATTTTGGCTATATATTATTTGGTTGTTTATGTTGATTAATGGTGTCATATTATTAAAAATACAGCATATCAAGAAGAAATTAACTCCCATGAGAGGGGTGAATTTAAGAGAATATTTCTCTGAATATTTTAACCTTGTATAATTTGAATTAAAATTGAGTTGGATTGTATTTAGCTAATGTATAAGGGTAATTCTAATTATTTTACATGTTGAAAGGAAGTCAATCATTTGTCGAAATTCCATGATTAATTAATGTAGTTTGAAATTTATAACAATATAGGGAAATCAACTCAAAATTCATCACTAATACTCTAGTTCATCATGGTTATGTAGTTTGTGAATAATGAGAATCAATTCCTAAAACCATGGGCTAAAGAGAATGATAAGAAATAAAAAAACATTGTTGACAATGGATAAATAAAAATCTTACCAAATCACAATGGATGAAGGAGATCATGACAATTAGTGATCTCTTATACTATAATCCATATATGGGACTTTTAATTTTTATTTTGTATGATGATTCTCTATAAAAATAATATTATCTATCCATTGGTGAAATATAATGTAATTCAAAACATTCATAATCTCCCAATAAATTGATTTTGGATTCATAAAATATCATTTTATATTCTATTAGTGAAAGGATGACCCCAAGCATCCAATGGAAATGTTTTTTGTTGAAGATAGTATATTATTAATGGAATAAAAGATTATTTATATTTTAGAAGAATATATGACTATATTTTAAATTATCTTATGTATTTTAGATAACTTCATGTGATTTTATGTTTATGGTTCACCATAAAATAAAAATAAAAATTATTAATTTTTTGGTTTTATAAGATATAACTTTTTTAATATTAAAAACGCATTGGGGAAATTTTATGAAAATACAACCAAGTGGATATGTTTCAGGGAAAAAATATATTTATAGATGAATTACTTTATATTCTAAAGACATAATATTTGAGGTATTGGAAAAATTATTTTTTATATTAACTAATATTTTGATGAAATTTTTTGTTAGTTTACTTTGATAATGATAGAAAAATTATATTAATATTTTATTGGATAAAAAGTGATAACCTACATGAGGTAAGAAACTCGTTGCTTCCAGAAAGGCCCTAGTGCATGAACCCACAACCAAACTACGAAAAGGTTTTAACACCTAGAACTGACATATATGAAATAGTATTCATTATAGAACAAAGTAGAGTTAAATATTAATGACATTGTATCTCGATGTTTGTTATGTTTTCATGTTAATGGTGACAAAAAAATTATTATGATAATTCTCTTGAAACAATCCAAAAAAGAATACAAATTGGAAAAAAGAACCATTAATTTTTTACCAGACATCCCAAAACATCTATAGAGCATAATGTGCAAAGGGTTATTGTCAATAAACCTTATTGTTTATCACTATTCATATCCATCAGATAAATTTTATATATAGACTATATTTTAATGGATATATATTAAATAACTTGTTATATTTCATTAAGTTACACATTTAATTATATCGGATCCAGATATTAGATGTACCTCATTGTTTAGGGGATGTAATTTGAAATCATTGACATATTTATGTTTTATTACTACTCATTATCCATAAAAATAAATATAGTTTGAAAGATGAATTAAACCTCTAAATAATATTCTAAGACCATATTATATAGATTTGAAAGATGTTTGGGATAAACACCTTCCTCTCATTATGTTGTCTTACAAATGATAAATTTTAATCGATCATTCATATTTTCTCCTTATAAAACCCAATGTAAAAAATGTGTAGAAAGAAAATTTATTATGACGACAACGGGGAAATAAAAATATTATGACCATATTTTGGATTCAAAATGAATGAGGAGGTCAGATCCATTCCTCAACACATTAGTACCATACAAAATAGCCAGAATATTTTTTATAAAAACCACTGACATAATATTGAATTTGATGATAATGAGAATGTTTTTATATAAATTCTTCTGAGGATTAAGTGAAATTAATGTTGTAAGTATATCATTTAATTTGAAATTATTGATTATTTTTAGACAATATATTATCATTTTGAACTTCCACCGAACCTCTCTAAAGTTAATATTATGTTATATGTATCTCTCCTAATGAAATAAAAACACGGTCCAATAGATATACCTAACCAAATGGTCATACTAGTGGACAATGATCTATATTTGTAGAAATTACTATTCGATATCATGGTTAATAATATAATTATATATGAAAAAATACCACCATGTTTTTCAATGGTTTGTATCAAAATAATTATATTGAGGACATTTTTGGGAACATGAGGATTTAATGATTGTGATGTATCCTTCTTTTTTAGTACCAATGATACATAATTTATATGGATAAAATCATTTTAAGGGTCCTATAATGTAAACCGGTTCTAGTTTTTGAAATTTATTCATTGAGAAAATATACATTCTTCAATGGAATAGGTTACATTCAACATTAGGAATTAACAACACACATTATGCTATTGTAATATTTTAATATAATAATATTGTAATAAACTATATATTTTAATTGTGGGTATGAATTGTATTAACAAAATTATTAAAATATATCATTTACAAGTTTATAAAACATTAATTTTTTTGGGACCAATTATTTAGAAATGAAAATTAATAAAATTGAAAATATAAGAAATATATTTTTTGTAAAAGGATTATGTGGCACAGAAACAAGTTTTTTATTAATAAGTTAAGTAAATCAGTTTAGGTGAATGTTTTTAATGAAAATTACATAATATATAATCAAAAAGTTTTTAAACAGACATCTTTTTTTCTATCAATGGGATAAAAATAAACCTATTTTATTGCAAATATTTATATTAATAAAAATATGTTTCATTGCATTTTGTGAAAATTATTTTTTAAACAAATTGATGAATGTTGAAAATTTATCTGAATAATGTAAGATAGTTTTCTAAAAAAGAATTCCATAATTTTTAATGAGTTATTTTATTAAATAATTTAATGAAATTATTAATTATTCATTGCATACTGAAAAAATATTGATTTTCATTAAAAATTAAATTTTTATTAAAAAAATTATAGTTTATATTATATTGTAAATTTGTTTAATAATTTTTTTAATTATATATCTATTAATATAATTTAATAAATTAGAAGTAATTTCATATTGATTTTTTATATCAAAACATTTTAATCTTTTAAACAATTTCCCATTGGGCAACCGCTTCCTTAGTAAATCATCATGTCAAATTTTAAATTAAAATATTATACATTTCAGTAGGGAATTTGTGAAAATGTATATGGTATTTTTAATCAAAATAATTTATATTATATAAAAAATTTTCTTTTTTCAAAATGTAGAGTTAAATAATAAAAATTGATTACCACATTTTATGTTCAAATAGGGTTATCATGGGTTAAACTAAAAATAAAAGGGAAAACGAATTGAAACGTTTCAACAATATAGATGGAAATATTTAAACTATATGAATTACAATGTTCATGAATAAATAACTTCTTATCCGTAATCATCTAAAAAAGATCTGCACATTTTATTTTTATAAAAAAAATAGGTGTGTCCCCTCCCCCACATATAAAAGGTCACCCCACCCTTCTCCACTTAATTTTTTTTAAAAAAATATCTTTAAAAATTCAGTTGAATATAAGTTTCTTACTTCCATAGATTTATTAAATAATCCTTGTTTTTATTAGAACTACATACTAGAAATTTTTTTGTTGAAAATCTAATGATGTGTTTTGAAGAATATGGGTCATAATTAACCTATTTCAATTTTTTTACTTCTATTTTCACCTCCTTAAAATCATACTAAACCATGATTATATAATATAAAACTACATATATTTATTATTGTTTTTTATGTTTATTTAAAATGTTATTACCTATTTTCCACAATAAATGGGAAATGAAATTTTTTATCATTTGTACGGTGGTCTACCACCACGCTAACTAAAATAATTTCTTTCCTTCACCAATTTTTGTGTCTTCATATGAGGATATATATAACAATTATATAAGATATTTACCATATAATTAAAATTATTTAATTATAATATGAGAGATACAAAATTTCTTATAATTCCATTGGGAATATGATAACATTACTAGTGTGTGCGGTGGACTACATCCTACTATAGCGATGTGACTTATTATTCATATAAAAATTACATGTAAGTTAAAAAGGATTAATTTTTTTTTCAAATGTGATATTATTTAGATATTAAAAACTACATATAATAAATATATCATATATTTTCATATCTTACCATCCATTTAATAAATGATAATGTCATTAATTCATATATCAGATTACCACCTTATGGAGTGATGTGATTTTTTTTTCACCAATAGTTTACATGGAATGTAGTAAAATATACAAATAATTAATTAATTCTATATATATGAAATAATAATCAATATTTAATGGTGATATATTATTTATCTTCATTTCATTCCACGCATAAATAAAATGAAATCAATATTCATGTGTACATACGACATAACTCTCCAAAGATTGGGTAACTCATTTTTTATATCATAAATTAATAGAATATTATAAACACATAAAATGTTTATATATATGAAATTTAAATCTGGATAAAATTTAATGTATAATTCAACAATTATAACAATAAAATGAAAAAAATATCAGACCAAAACATTGATGAAATATTAAGTAGTTAATAAATGAAACATGATTTTAGCAATTAATTATACATAAACATGTATTAAAAAAGTTATAATTTGAACAGATATGGTATAATTAAAAGAAGTATTATATTCAATATTTGTATAACTTTTTTATATTCTAGTTTCTAAAGTCTTTGAAAGAAGCCAACACATAAGATAAGGTATATTTGTCTCGATGTTCTTACTTTGGGTAATATGTTATGTTACGCGTCTATCCTTTTTTATAAGGTTCATATACATAATCATTGAAATTTAATATAAAAAGTTTATTTATTCTCATTTTAATTCAATTTAAATTTTATATTATTCTTTTATGAAGAATATTATACAATTTTACCAATGTGGTAAGGGTTTTTTGAAACAATCCCACCATTTATCAACATTTTTTATATTAATTCTTTTCATGATAAAATATGTAGAACCATAACCCAATAAATTCATGAAATTTCATACCCATATTAATTTCATGAAAATAATTATGATCTTTTCATTTTTCTATATATATATACTAAATAGAACAAAATAGTATTTCTTTGAAAAAAAAATTATTTCTGTCATCCATTAAAAATCCAATTACATCAAATTAAATGTATTTTAGAAATGCTATAAACAATTAATAAATATTTTCCAAAGTATTTATTAAATAAATTTTACATTTTTTTAGTTTTTAAATTGTTTTAAAATAGAATAATTATTTTATTTTCCAGGCATGCCCCTTTTACATTTTACCGAAAACAAAAAAGTAATCATTTCATGAAAATTTATGACATGAATGGTATTTAAACCGTAACCACCATTATTTTATTTGAATATTATGTTATAATTCATAAAAGTTATTTTACAGAAAATTAATTTCACTAATTTATTATTTATTTATTTTTTTAATGTAATAATTTTCAATGGAATGATATTTTCCACCTAATATATACTGATCAATTTTATCACAAATTATTATTTAATATAATATTAAATCCACTAATGTAATGTAAAATTTACTAGTGACATGATCCAATGATAAAAAAATTAATTTTTTCCATTATAGATAATGATTATTATGAAAATTTATTTTTATTTCCTGTCTATTTTCAAGGGTAATTCTATATTAAATGTTTTATGAAACACAATTATTTTAATTGATAAGGATACGATGAATGTTTTATGATATTGTGAAACATGAATGCATTATTTTCACTATTTTATAGTTGGAACCTATATCTCCATCAAAGAATTTTGGTTATTAAAGTAACATCATTGGATATATATGACCATAATGTAATGATATCACAGTTCAGTATGGGCCTTTATTTGTACAGATAGTCCTTTGAGTGAACCTTGATGACTGGTATAGTTTATTGGCTTATAAAAATTCAAATATGGTATCCTTTTATATGATATATTAATACTATGTGAATAATATCCTATGCTTATGTGTTTACCAAAATTATATGTCATATGTAAATGTTATTCTCTTATAGATCATGTTTCTTGATTTTCTTATGATTCATGTCTTATTTACTACCAAAATATATTCCTTGAATAAAATTATTGTTCATTGATATTTTAGGGTATAATTTTTATATGTTATGAGGATGTCCTTTTACCCATATTATCATGTAATGTTTGTTTATTTCCCTTGTTTTCCCATACCGATAATCTAAGATGAACCATTTTTATGATTCTTTTAAATAAGATATGATGGTAGGAATTATATGTTATATTTAAAAGAATGGTTCTATTTTTTGGGATCTAGGTTGGAGATAATGTATATCTCTAATAAAACATTTATTTATGTTTCCATGTTTCCAAAGAAATTAAATTATATTGATAATTTAGTTGTGTTTTTGGCCAATTTAATGAATATAAATCGAAAAATGAGTATAATATATATATAAAAATATTTGGTTTCAATTTTTTCATTGAAATAAAAGTAAACTAAGAAACATTAATCTCTCATATATACTGTTAATAAAATAAAAGGAAATTTCATGTTCATTGTTAGGTGGGGGTACGTAGTAGAGGTAGATAACCATTATAGATGATGGAAATGGTGCACACAAGGAGCACATGTTGAGAACATGAGTGGGGAGAAAATGGATCTATAGGCACTAGTGTTGGGAGTGTGTGAGTGAATCCTGAACGTGACATGATTCCATGGTCATGAAGATGCTATAGGATCATGTTTTATTTTATAGAGATTACATAAATAGAGGTCTAATGTCGGTCCCCATGGGAAACAAAATAATTATTTTTGTTTATTTTATATAAATATAACATGGATTGTGCGATTGAGATTATCATTATTGTAATATTAGTTGCATGAAATCATCTTGTTCTTATGAGTAGCTTATATTTCCATGAAATAATTTTTTAAAAAAATTCATTAATATATTAAATATAAATATCTATGGCTACCATATGAAAAAACATGAATGGACCACATAAAAAGTATTTTCTTCATCCTGAACCTAAATCCAATCCTACTTCGTGAATCTAATTTTAACTACCACATGATGAACATGTGACCTACAACATGATAATCTTACAAGATAAAAAATGTTTAAGAAATCTACCACATTTGTAAAGAAATATACCCCAGGATTAATTGAAGTTACTTGAAGAATAATTAATGTTATTGTATTGATCATATAATGTAATGCGATCAATTTTAAGCACCAACCATGTGAATTTCACATACCACATGATGAAATTATTTATAACATGATCATCACTATAGCTTGATCAATAACAATTTATTAGATCCAAATTCTCATGTATAGATGAAACTACTATATAAATAACCTAACATGAGTAACTAATAGTTGAATGAGTGATCATAAGATCAATATTTCAAAAATTCTAGTTTTTTGTTGACACTATAACATTCATTATTTGATGTGTTTTTTGTCGAAAGGTCATAATTGTTGATTATAGATTAATTTATGTTATTGAATTAATATTGGTGATTATTGAACATCCATATGGTTCTCAAATGCATTCTCAGGAATTGGATGATAAATTTTATAAAAAACATCCATATTCATTTCAATCTTATGATCTTCCATTTGAGAAAAATTTTATTACTGGAATTTGATTTAATGTTATTGTTATCATGATTTCATGAAATAATTTGTGATAAAAATTAAATGTACATGCATTTATATTGTTTTTAAAATGATGAATCAATGTAAGGTATTTTATTGAATTATTATTATGGGGTTTTAAACATGGATTAATAAAAATATAATAATAAGGAATAATGGGTTCAATGTGATGATGTATATGTACTGATATTTTAGTGGATAATTTTATTATACACAAATCTGGATTCATGTATTATTGTATTGTGGTATTATACTATGATATTATTTAAAAATAATATATAGAACAAATTGAGAGATAATTTTGGATTCCATTAATAAATTAAATGTATAATAATTATCTTCTTCATGCAATAATAATTTTTTAGAAATTATATATATTGTATTTTTTGATTATATATTTATATCATTGATAAAAGAAATATTCTTCAGAATTTTTTATAGAATATGACCCTCTATTGTATCTTTATAATAGGGGTTATATAAGATATATCAGTGATACATTATTACACTTTGAGATTTTGAGAAAATTATAACATTATGTATAAATATTTTGGTGTTATTTTAGTAGAAAGAAAATGTTTATCCTTTTGATTCATGACCTCTAGCATGAGGTGATTATTTTAACTAATCGAGTCGAAGATCGATTGGATTTTCATTCATAAATACCATTTCACAGTCAAATTCTTCTTTATAGATGATCCACACATTTGTGAAAAGACGTCTAGGTATTATCTGAAAATCATATTCATAGAAAATGGATGAGAAAAATTTAGATCATCTAGTTTTTGTAGTATAAATAACACCATCCATATTATAGTGGATGGTGGATTATTTCTACCAAAATAGATTTGTGAATAAATCATACAAAAATGACATTTTCTAAATGTTAGAATTTGTAATCACTGACAAATTATAATGAAAACATTATTGTGACCCAAACACATTTTGATCCCACCAATTAGTTGGCTCCCACGTTAATACTGAACCTTATATATGATAATGTTTTTCTATATCATTTTTTAATTGTGAATACTGGTGAGTAAGTCACTCATTATATTTAATAATGACATAAACCAATAATAATGATTTAATTCCATTATATTATTTCAATAATTCCAAAATATACAATTCACCCTCTAATAAATAGTTACTTATTTGACATCGGAAAATCATGGGTTATTATAGAAAACTGGATTCCCATGAAAATATACACATCTAAAGATTAAAATGGAGAATCAAAATTCGATGAATAGAAGAGTTTTCCCTTGTTCTATGGAATAAACAGTTATGGGTAGAGTGATAGAAATACCAAATTTATGATCTGACAAGCACATGAATTAATTTGGTTTATCACCATGGGTTATCCACATATTGAAATATATAGTGATATGTTTTTTGAAGACAAATAAAAACACGATATTGATGTAAAAACAATAAATGACATATTATCGTCTCAATATCTAAATGTGTATGACATTGTGATGGGGAAACAAACAACCAATAATTTTTTTTATAATATAACTATTATTTGTGACTAATAATTCATGGTAGAATAATCCATCTTTAAATGGGATAGATATGTTTAAATACATAACAATGGGTTCAGATTATTGAATTGATAAGTTTTATACTATGGTGAATGGGATAACTAGTCATATCAAATGCTTCAGAGATGATCTAGATGATTCAATTGAGGGTAAAAAAACCTCTATACATTATCAAAATACCATTCACCTAATGATATCAGCTTCAGATGATATGAATGAAACATCCCATTATGAACATCACACTACCATCGTTAATTATTATATAAAAACTTTGATTTTTAAATACAATGTAAAATTTAGAAATTATTATGAAATTATTGAAAAAATTAATTTGACCAGAAAGATTGACTATTTAATCCCACATGTGATTCACATAATGTTTTTAATAATGGTGATAATGATAATTGAATCATTGATCTTATATAATTTTTTAAAATAAAAAAATTAAAATATAATGGTAATAATATAGTAATGTGTTTTTGAGGTGGATTAATCGGAACATTTCATATAGTTTCCCAAAGTAGAATAAAGATATTGAGTAAAATGATAATGACGTTGAAGAAAAATCATAATGAATATTAAATAAAAAATATAGTAATAACTATAAGATAATTATTAAAGAAATAAATAATTCATAATTAATAAGAGATGAACTCTGAGTAATGTGGAAGAAGAAAATTAATTCTCTAGGGGATTATTAAAAAGTGGAATGGAAAAATATTTAATAGTGTTATGGAACATGAAAATGGAAAAAAAGATATTTCTACAGGATCAGAATATCATTATGATGAATATTTCACGATTTACATGTTAAAACTTATTCACAATGTCTTCATTGAAATGAATTTTAGACTCAAGTTGGAAGGTAAAAATTCTAAGAAATAAATTCATAGGTTAAATTAAAATGAACATTTTATTCAAAAAAAAGAGTGTATGTACAATAAAAAAATCTTATGTCTCGAAATTAATGATTATATTTAGGATCGATTCATTAAATAATTAGATAATAATATTAATACTCATGAATAAAATCTATGATAATAAAAATAAATTTTTATTAAATCGTAAAATAATCATGAATAGATAAATTATTATTTTTAAATAGTTTTGGAGGAAATTTCTTTGCAATAAAAAATACGACATTCCATGTTCATCAATTTTGGTAAAATATATATCTATTAATTATGGAAATTATAAATTAATAAAGTCTAATTGTATTGGACCTATTATAGATTCTAAACAATCTAGATTGATATAAATGTACAGACTAAGTATATTACAATTATAGTGATGAATATTATTCTGGTTAATAAATAATCTTAATAATACTTATAAAAAATGGAAATATTTTTCCCAAAATTTAAGTATATTTTCTAAGAAACATTAGAATGTTTTATGGAATATCAAAAATTATGTGTTAGTTTTGGTGTTGTGTATTCTATATACATAAGTTGTATTCTTGACGGTTATATAACAACCATGGTATCAAATGAATCTTATATTTAGATGGTTTTATTATAAAATGTGGATTAAAATATCTTTTTATATGTAACGTAATCAAAAGTAGACTAGAAGATGTGCCTACTCAAAATGGATTAGATTATCAAAAATTTACCTTTTGATGGTGAGACCAAATAGGTCCCTATTTTAATAATTGTATAAAAATTCCTTCTAGGAAACTATGGATTTTCAATAAACTATTGGGATAATTAATTATATATCAATGATAAGTAATATTATTATTCAATTTGATTTAGAATATATCAAGTGTTAAATTAAATATATAATTTATTATTGACGCACATTACACATTCTCAAAGATATGTCAAACATAAAATGATTTTATGAACATGATGGTGTTGTAGTGACTTTATAAGTGAATGATTTATTTAAATCTAGGTGGTCGGTTTATTTTTTATTCAATTTAATAAATTAAAAATATAAAAGGATTTTGTATATGATATTATCATCGAAAACATTATTCCATTGATTCAATTTTGTTAAGAGAATAATGTGGGGATCATTAAGAAGAAAGTATTACAAATAAAAATAGATAAATATAGTAGAATCATCCTACTAATTAAAATTACTTGATGATCTAAAAAAATCATTTTATCATTATCTTGGGTAAAAAATTATATTATTAATATAATAAATGTCCACATTTGTCATCATAATCATAATAGAATAAAAAAGTAAATATTTAAAGATAGATTTACCTCAATTGATTTTGGATTGGGATCATTATTAAATAACATCTCAAAATTTCAAAATAGTTAAATGGATATAATGGGAAGGTCATATGATTTAGTAAACATATAATTTCATCTAATCACAAAACAAATATCATTAAATTGAAAATTGGTGAGTTATTACATTCATTACTAACTATAAATTAATAATGAATTTCATTATTTATAACTATCACATATTTGGATGTGGATATGTTCAATATTAATATATGGTATATCGAAGGGGGTCATGGAATAAAAGTCAAGAGGTTGATAAAAATAATGGGAAGGATTATACATGAAGATCATTTTAGTCTTACAGTAGTAATTATTGGATCCATCCTAAATACAACACTCAGACCACACATCAATAAATTTGGTTAATTGAATGAATGAATCAAACCATTATCAATATTGTGAGAAATATTATCGTATAGTTTAAAAAATCAATATTATTTTCCATTGAAGTATTTATCATCTAAATGCATGATCAAAATCATTTACTTTTTGTGAATAAACTAAGAAAACATTATACATGATGTGGTATATATAATATCAAATATTTATTTATTAATATCCATTAATGTTCTTATAACAAGAAAATAAATTATCAAATACATGGAATTTAAATGGGAATACTTATAAAGGGAACATTATTATTAAACTATCTAATGGGTAATTATATAACTATTATAACAATATTCTAAAAACAATTATTTAATATTAGGATGTTAATATTAATTATTAAAACCATGTTAGATGTTTTTTAATGAATATGGTTTTTATAAAAGTGATAGATCTAGGGAGATTTCTCTCGAATTGAATAGTAAAAAATCTATTAAAACAGGTCTAATAAAGGATGATGATAAATCAACTCAATGTAGATGTTCAGAGGAAAATATTTTTAATAGAAACAAATAATATTAGAGTATAATAAAACATATGTAGTTTTAGGATATAATTGTATAATATAATAATCCTATGAAGACCCATAAAATTTTATCATATGATGAGCCTATAAGAATGAATACTTGACAAACACTAAAGTTTTAAAATTAGAATTCAAGGATAACTCAGGATGAACAATAATACAAGAAAAATTATTTTGAATATAATGAATATATTTAGTCTATGAATAAATATCTAATTCAAATTAAAAATAAAATAACATGCGATCTTGTTCAAATACATGATGATTGACAGCAAGTGACATATTTTTTATTCTAATAATTATACCTTTTAACATGAGGTGAGGTGGATCCCTTAAATGACACAGAAACCATATAATTAAATAACCCAAGTTCCCAAAAATAAAATTCAATGTACATAAAAAATGTATGAAAGTTCTAACTACACAAGAACTACCCTTCAATAAAATCTACATCATTATTATCAACTAGCTCCCCATTCTAGGTTGCTGATTTACTAGCTTTCCCCATAAAGAGATTCTTTGAGAAAAATCCTTATGGAGTAGTTATTTCATCCCAAAAATCATTATTAATATGATTTGATCTACCTTGGACTCTAAAATATGTCTTAATTCATCATATAGGGCATGAAATTAGGTTTAATTATAAGACTTCTTCGTATCCCCCATTCTACTTGATTGAAAATCACTTTGATGGCTAGAAATCTCTCATCCAAATACCATGTGGTGGTATATATTCTTTTTATCCTATAGTCCTTTGAATGTATGAAGTCCCTATAGCCTTATGTTTTAAATATATAGTATGTACCCCCAATTAGGAAAAAATTGCAGCATTTTAATTTTAATATAAATATTTTTCATAATTGAATAATAATAATAATAATAATAATAATTATTATTATAAATCATAAATAAATATTCAATTAAAAGGTTAAATAATAGAAAAATTAATGTTTTCAAAAGTAAAATTTTAAAATATTATTTTTTGAATATAATATGCATTTATATTAAAATTGTTTCATTTGAATTAAATTTTTTTTGAAAATAATATGATTATCAAAAATAAAAAATGGTTAACACGTTATTTTGAAAAAACCATTTTTATTAAATTTTTAAATAATGAAATAATATTTTAACCTAAACATTTATATATTTTTTATATTTTAAATATTATAAAATGATGCATTATTAATGTAACTAATTTGAATAATATCCCTAACGATGAATGAAATAATTTAAAACATTATAATATTTTATTTCAAATTTATTCATTTTAATCGTAAAATTTTATATAATAATATAAAACATTAAATCTATTATAATTCATTTTCATGTTAATATAATTTATGAATGAAAGTAAAAAAGATGAAACTCTGGATCATGTATTGGTTCAGGGGTCTAGAATCACTGATTCGATACGGGGATTGTTCTCTAGAGCTCGTGTTTGAGTTTTCACAAAGGTAGGTCAAAGGCCGAATGAGGGAGAAGCAGAGGTTTGAGGACCATAAACATCACAATGATTTTGTTTTCCCCATTGTGTTGTCTCTCAATTAAAGGGACAACTGACGATGATTGAGATAAATCTGACATTAGTTTGTTTTAGTTGCAGTTAGGGTTTCAACTACTGGTGAGAGATTCGAAAATATGTGTGTTGTCATTGGGGTTTTGATCTGTTTGGATTGGAGGTTGGTTTTTCATTTCAATTAGATTTATATAATCTTTGGTAGATTATGTCTCATAGATTAGTTCTTTGTAGAATTTCATTGTTTGATTCTTCTTTTCTTTACACCAATCGGTATATACTTTCCTATTTAATGGTGGAATGGTATTAATTTATCAATTTATGGTCATATTTTGAACTTCAATCATTATTCAGTTATTCCATATTGATTTGTTCATTTTTATGGTATTGGATTTGTTTATCATGGATTTCTTCCATCAATATAACATGAACACTATCTATGCTAATAAAATGAACTTACACATCAACCATGAAAACATCTCTACTTCAGATATCTAATTTTTTTCATTTTATATTTTTTGGATTCTATGGTTTTCTTTCTCAATATACAAACAGTTGTAATCTCCCCTATTTTGATGTTTCTTCTATTTCTTATAAAATTACACCGCTGTATAAAAAGTGTAACACAATCTAATAAAAGAACCTTCTTCCATTGTAAAAATTGAATCTTCATCATTATCTTCATGGATGGTGTCTGAGTGTACCTAAAAAGACAATAAAATATCCTTTATTTCTCTACTGCTATTAAATTAAATATTTTCAAAATTTAAAACCATTTAAATTGTATATTTCATTTTCATTTTCATACATATTATTAAACGGTGAAATTAATATTTGTTTATGATTTTGGTTATTGAAACATTTTACTAAATTCTGTAAGAGATGAGTATGTATAATTATCAATTTTTAAGGTATCTAATTTTATTGTATACTATTATGTTCAATATGTTCATGCATGATGAATTTATTTATGAAACTATTCAATAATATTATTTTCAAATCCCATATCCATGTCATAATTTCTGTTTGTAATTTATGTATATATGCGTCTCTTTAGTTTTTTTAACATATATATATATATATATATATGAATGTATTTCATATTAATATATGTGTGTGTGTGTGTGAATTATTTAATGGACAAGATCACTTGACTCATAATTTCATGTTTATTATTTATGTATATAATGATATATATATATATATATATATATATACATATATACATTATTTTACATAATGTAAATATTACAAATGAATAAATTTTTTCCATGACAAAAAATATTTGAGCATATGTATATAAGATTTGTTTGCAAGGATTATTAGTATTTTTAAATAAATTAGTTATGACTTTCCCTGAATTATTCAATATATGAAATATAGGTTAAGAAATTCCAAACTTCATTATTTGATATTCATGTATTATAAAAATCAGGATTATGGACATACATCGATGATTTGTCTTGAAACATCATACATGAAAATGTATATGAATATATTTATATATATAATCATTGAATGAAAATTTCATATATCAGAACAACCATCAAAATAGATATTTTTGGGTTTATGAATGAAATTATTGATTACATGGATGAAAAATAATTTTCCATGTAATTTATGAAAGAGTATATTATGAGATTTGGTTTTTCCACATCAAATAAATAAATTCCCATGAAGGTTCATATTTTTTAATTTATATATAAATATATGTGCATGTGTATTTATGGGATGTTTTTTTAGAACCAAAACTATAGTGGAAAATATTTATATAACTCAAGAAATCATTAAAATATTTCATGAAATTCAGTACGTGAACATTGTATACATGGAAGGTAATTTGGGCGTGGACCCATCCTCCTATAAGTTGGTAGGACCAAGACAACCTTCAATATTTCTTGTGGCCTCATAATATTATTTTGTTTTAAAAAACATGTATAATATTTTCAAAAAAATAGAATATGTTTCAATCAATTTCTAAATGTTTGTATTTTCTAAAATTGATATAGTATTTCTACTATATATTTAATTTCAAATAGTGTTTTAAATGTGGATAATTTTAAATGAATTTTTTGAATGTATTTTCAAATCAATATTTTGAATGTATTTATCGATTGTTTTAAAACCCCTTACTGTGTTTATTTAATGATCACCCCTTATTTTATGTCATTTTATATAGGTCTAATAGCGTTTAAAAAAGAATCACATTTTTATTAATGAGTGAGTGCATGTGAGACCATTTATTTTTTTTTTTGTTGATATGTACAGTTTTGTTAGGTTGTATGGTTTTTCTATGCTTCTAAATCCTAGACCAGTAAAAGTTACAAGAATATAATAGATGTTGTATATTGTCTCAGATTCTTTCTATTAAAAAGATATAAAATATTTATAATGTGATGATTCTGGTAACTCGAGTTTGGGAATTTATAATTGGTATGAGAGCCACGGTCTAGACAACATTGGATATTATATTTATTTTTCATTCAAGCGGTATAATACATGAGGTCTAGTTTTCTTCACTGTAAAAATGGAAATTTATAATTCTCAAGAGTCTGAAAAATTAATTACGAGGAGGAAATTGTTTAAAGGGGGGATAATCTAACTACATGTGTTTAAAATAAATATTTTTCTTATTTCAATAATAATAATAATAATAATAATATCATAATTAAATTATCAATTAATAATGGCAAATCAATGAAAACAATACTATTTTCAATTTTATAATATTAAATTATAATTTTGATGAAAATAAGATGTTTTTATATAAATATGTAATCATTGAATTAATAGTTTTTGGATTCTAATATGTTTTTTGAAAAACCAATATTGGTTGACACATAAACTTAAAAATACTATTATTATTTAATTATTAAATAATGAAATAATATATTAACCTAAAAACAAATAAACATGGTATATTTAAAATATGATTAAATTTTCAATTATAATTTAAACTAATTTAAGTTACATCCATATCAATGTATGAAAATATTTATAATCATTTTAATTTTATTATTTTTAATTTATTTAATATAATTATAAAATTATATATTATAATATATAGTTTTCAACAAATAATATATTCATTTTAGATTTAATAAAATAAATGATGAAAAATAAAAAAAATTAAATTTTGAATTGGGTATATGTTCAAGGGTTTGTGGGGGTTGTGTCGAGAAGGGGTTTCATCTTCCGAGCGTGTGCATGAGTAGTCTCCATTGGAGGGGTTGAGACTGAGTGAGGGAAAAGTCGATGTTGGAGGACCATCACCATCACACCATTTGTGTGTGGTCATCGCAGTTTAAAGGATCGAAAGAATAACCAAGTGCCGGAAATTGAGGTTCGAGTGACATCAGCAAGTTTTAGTTACGTCAAGGGTTTCGACCCCTAATGAGGGATTTGGAAGTCTATGTGTCATCAACAGGGTATAGATATTTCCAAATCAGAAGTCATATTTTCTTTTCAATCTAGATGTATAATCTTTTGTAGACTATGTCTCGTGGATTATATTGTTGTGGAATTTATTAATTGTTTCTTATTTTTTTCTACATAGATCAGTATCTACATTTCTTTTTTAAGGTGAAATGTATTTTATTTGTCAAATTATGTTCATCATTTTATCATTCTTATTTTTCCGATTATTTTAAAATGACTCTGTCATTTTTATTGTTTTTTTTTTGTTTTGGTTGGTATTTTTATATTAATATAACTAAAAAACTTTGTCGATGTCATTGCATCAATCTTGCATTGCATGATTTATAACAACTCTACATCAGATATCCTATTTTATTAATTTTAAATTATAGTTTGTACATGGCCTCCTTTCTCAATATACAATTTATTATAATATCATTTAGTCTTAAGTGTTTTCTTTTTATTATATAATTACTCCAATGTATTAAAAGTGGAATTCCTACCTTAAAAAACCCTTTTCATAAAAATTGAATCTGAAATTCTATCTGTTAGAAGGTTGTTTGAGTGCAATTAAAATATCACAGGAGAATCTAGTGTTTTTCTAATATATTTCAAGAAAGCATTTTCATTATTTAAATAATTTCTAAATTATGATTTTATTTTTATGTGTAAAATTATTTTGAATGGTGTGAAATTAATTTAGATTCTTATTTTTTTTCTTGAATCATTTTACTAACTTCTTTAAGGTATGAGTGTGTCTAAATATCATTTTTATTAACTTATATAATTTTATTTAATGTTGTGATGTTCATGATTTAATCGTTTGACGAATATATTTATTAAATTAGTCTATAAATTTAGCCTCAACATCCACATCTGATTCCTAATCTATGTTTATGATTTATATTAATTTGTAATTCTTATGTTTATTTTCAACATATATATATATATATATATATATATATATATATATTATTCAAACCACCATATTCTTTTGTATAAATGTATTATAAGAAATATTTATGTCCTTATAATATATTTATTGTACTAATATATATATATATATAAATGTATTCCATGAATATATATATATATATATATAATGATCAATATCACATGACCCCTAATTTGATGTTTATGATTTATGTATATATATATATATATATATATTTATATATTTAGACACAATTTTTTACTAAATACCATGATTATAGAAGAATAAATTATTTCAATGTTTCAAATTATTAATACATAAGTATATAGGAATTATTTTCAAATATTATAAATTTTATTAAGTAAATTGTATATGACTATCCATGAATAATTATAGTTATGAATAAGAGGATAAGAATATCAATATTACATTATGTCATATACATTTCATACACAAATAATGATTATGGACATAGATCGATGATTTTTCATGAATGTTAATACATGCATACATATATGAATGTATGTATATACATAAACATTGAATTTTTTTTACATTTATCTGAACCACCTTCAGAATGGATATTTGTTGGTTTATTAATTAAATGATTACATTCATGGATGAAAAATAATAATCCACGTAATTTTTTCCAAATGTAAATCGTGAAATGTGGTTGTGCGCAGTCTTATATGTAAATTTCCCTTTAGGTTAATATTTATAAATTTATATATAAATATAAGTTCATTTTCATTTAATACATGATTATGTTTTAGAGTAAAAAATCACAATGAAAATGTATATATATCAAAACAAATCATTAATGGTTTTTAGAAAATCTTGCACATGACTGTTCTAAATATGGAAAGAAGCTTGGGAGTAAACCCATCCTTTACTATGTATGGAGCCACAAGATAGATAACATTATTTCAAGTGTCATATGAAAGGTGTTTTGTTTTCAGAATCATTCAGTTTTTTTGAAAAGAGAAATATTATATGCATAAATCAGTTTTTGGATATTAGTTTTTTCTAAATGTGAAATAGTTTTTATACGGAATAAGAAATTCCAAATATAATTTTCACGTAGGATATTTATAAATGAATTTTTTGAATGTATTTTAAAATCAATGTTTTGAAAGGATTTGTGGGATGCTCATAAAATGCTTATTGGTTATATTTAATGGTCAACATAGGTTTTAAACCATTTTTTACAGATTCAAAAGAGGTTTAGGTGGCCATTAATTTTGTTTAAAGAGTGTGAACACATGAATCCTTTAATTTTATATTATTTTATTCTATATAATTTGGTTATGTTTTATGTTTTGTAAAATTATCTAGATCATAACTATGTAATAGTTAATCGTTTGAAATAATTGTTGTACGTTGTTTCAGTCATTTTTATTAAAAAAATAAACATAATTTATAATTTCATGATTCCAATAGCTCGAGAATTGGTATATATAAATAATTTCACTATTATATTAACTACTAAAATAATAATATAGTACAAATATCATTAAAATATATAATATAATGAGTAGATTTCAATGAAAAAATTTCAACTACTCCAATGTAAGATGTTATAGAGATGTTACTTTTTGGGAAACATATAAGTAGAATAAAATATTATATATATGTGTAATGTATAACTTTTTAAATAGTCAATGTGGGATGAGTTCGACATTGATCAGTGAGATAGCTTGGTTCTTGATTATAATGGGGAAAAATGTAATCATGAATAAATATATATGTGTCATGAAGTAGGCTCAAAGGGCTAGGTATTCTTTTTTGGAGAAATATTTAATAGAGATAGAAATTATTAATGAAAATGTATATGAAAACCAATATTTAAAAAAATGATTGCTGTTAGACTAAATACAATTTTCAATGTTAATGATATTAATTCTCCATGTTATTGTTATAATTTGTATGAGTAATTTTGAATTAAAATAGGTAATTATTTATAAAAATCCATGTATTGTGAGTAGAAATAATAATTTCAATTAGATAAGTTGTACGAGGAAAAATTATTATGTTCCAATCCAAGGGTATGTATTCAAATGTGTGGGTCAAAAATATAAAAGAGAGGAGTCAACCCCCATTTGAAAATCAACTCATGTGTGGCTAAATATTTCTAATGATGTGATTGGTTTGAGTGATAATCAAATAGATTTAAAAAAACAGATCACTAGCCACATTACCTCATAGAACGTAGAATATATATCAACTATTCATTCCTTCTATGTGCACAATATCTATGTAATACAAAGTGGTAGCATTTTCTTTTTGGAAACTATTCTCATATATATCAAATATAATGTGATCTATGTACAAAATTATGATACTGTAAACAACATGAATATTTAAAGGTTTATAGATGTTAATTTCACTAGTTACTATGATGACAGAATATCCACTTCTGGTGGAATTATCCACTTGGTAGAATTATTTGTGATTCAGTAATGTTTGAAATAGAACACAGTAACACATAGTAATATAAAAATAGAATATGATCTTGAAACAAGCATTTATAGTCAAATAATTTTAATGGAGGAGGAATTGGATGATATAAGGGTGAATGTTGAAAACCCTCCCAAAATTACCCATGATAACTAAGATGATATTTATGTTTATAAAACTCGTTTAAATCAATCAATAATCAAAAATATTAGTATTATATTTTATGTTATCAAGGAGAATGGGGAAAATGGATATATAATGTTTGAATTTGTTCTATCATTTCATTAATTGATTTATATCATCATCATTTATAACATTTAATGATAAATTTGAGACCCTAAGGATGATCCTGGGAGTTCACCATCTGCAACACCACTAAAGATATTTGGTAGATTACCCCACTAAATAATGGATTAGTTTTTCAATTTGATTGAGACGTTTCACAACTACTTTCAATATTATTTATAAATTTTAATTTCATGAATGTTTTTACTAGTAAAATGGTTATTTTTTCGTATTTGGGTAGTCTTATTAATAGGGATACAATTTTCTCTAATTACAAATTTTTTAATTTCCTACAAGGGATAATTTTCAATCAAAACACATGTCTTACCTATTGTGTGGTTTCTGATGTTTTTCCTCTTGATAAATGTTTTCATTATGATCTATTGAAAATGAATTATTGTTAAAAATGGTTTGAATTGGTTTAAAACTATTACAGATAGGGTTATTGATCTTTTTTTGTGAAGAAGGAATATTTTTTGTCAACCTTATATGAGGGAGATATTTAATTAAATATTTTTTTTATAATTACATGTAGAAAATATAAATTTTTCATGATGATTTGTTTTGATAAGGACTTGGTTATATTTACATATTTATTATTTTACTATTTTATAATTGAAAATATTTTTGATTTCTATATTTATTAATATTTATCACCAATTTTTTCAATGAAAGGTCAAAAAAACAGTGTAATAATTAATCTATCAAAAATATTAATCTATATCATTATGAATATCATGTATAATTGAAGGTTGAATGTTGAATAATGGATGTAGAGTTCCAATATAGAGGTTTCATGAGGCCATGCAGGGTACACTCTAAGATAACATGAGCGCAGTACATGTCATTCTGTGTGAATCGATGTTGGAGTGTGTGATTATATCTGGGATTCATCCATGGTTCTGTGACTAAGAGGGTGATGTAGGTTTGGTTTATCTTAGTGGACCAATACTAAACAATTTTCTGACATGGGATGCCAAAAGTGATTCAATATTCATCCATAACAAATATATATTTATATAAATATAACAATTTGATTTAGATGTTATCATTCATTCAATATGTTACCATTTATAATCATCTTATGATGAGTGTAGTATCTCATTTTATTAGGAATGTTTGAGAAAAAAATTAACCTACTCTATGTTCAAATATAAGTCTATCATATAAGAAATTTCAAATGGACCCCATGATCATGATTGAACTGATTCTGTGCTACAATCCCATCAAATTAAATGAAATAATGTATATGTAATGTTGGAAAAATATTAAACTACAAGCATGTAGTAATTTCAATCCACTTCATGATGAAGTGATCTACGACATTAGTAATATGAGATACCACATGTTGTAGGATGGTTTCTTAAGAAACCAGATGGAATGATTAAATCAATAAAAATAACTATAAATGGTAGATTTATATAATTTATAAAGAAGTTAATTATAATATAACCTTACCTTATAGTTTCAGTAGAGTTGAGTGGAATAATATTATCATTAGAGATAAAATTAACCAATTCTGTGAAAAACCAACAACGAATTTTTCCTTGTTGAATGAGTGACAACAAGAATGAACATACACCACTGAATGGTTTTTAAGGACACAAAAATAAATTTATCTATATTATAGGTGATATATATATTATAATGTATTTTTGGATTAATAGATGTAGTCCGATGGGAATATGTGAGATCAAGACATGGATGAATATTTATGAAGCATGTATTATAATTAGGACATATATAGAAAAATATTCAACCAATATCATCTCAAACAAATGATATTCTATTATTACATATTTCATAATATTAAAATGTGATGTGTTCTAATGATATGATTTATCCATGAATAAATATGAAAATTTCATGACATGAATTGTTATTTATGTTACATTAATATAAATTTAGGATTTATGTTGAATGATTAATGAATGTATATAAGGAAAAAACTATATGATGTATTTTAATGGGGAATTATTATGGAGTAATAAACATGAAATAACAACAATTTAAAAAATTATGATTTATCGATTAATGGTGACAAGGGATTTATATCATAATTTTATTTATGATTATTTAGAAACAATAATAGTCATTAATGTGAAATTTAATTTTGGTTCTATTCTAGGATATGAAACTGAAAATAATGTTCAGAATAGTTAATGTGATATTTCGTGTTTCCATGAAAAATTTTGAAGGAAGAATGATAATTTCATTGAATTATCATAATTTATGATAAAATATATACATTATATTGATTGTATATGTATTGATGTAAGTGAATAATGAACGGTATTCAAGAAAATGTTTTGCGACTCTGATAATCATTTATATGAACAAAAAATAGACTTTAGAATGGATCAATGGAACATTACTATTGTTTAAATGGTTATTGAATGTATAACAATAATAATTTTTTTTCAGTTTTTACTAATGTGAAATTATGGTTCTCACTTACATGAATTCCCTCAAGCATGATATTATTATTATTAAAAAATCATTGGATGATTAATTTGGTGTTGTTATATCATTATCCATTGATAGTCAATGTTTTTCAGGGAGAAGAACCATCTATTGGAGGTATAGTGTTAAATGACTTATGTAGATCATATTCAATCATGAGAATTGAGAAGAAATTTAAAACTTCTAGGGTTTATAATGTAAATTAGTTCGTATATATTATAGTGAAAAATGTATGAAACATTCCAAAACAAAGTAGTGTATATAACCAGTTTAAACATTGTCATTCGATTACATGTATTTGTTTTCATAACAAAATTATTGTAAGGAAATAATATATCACCCAAATATATTTTTTGTCAATTAATATTATCCTCTCATATAATTTCTAGACTATATAAATGTTTATCTGTGCTTAGAGTATTTATTATTTCATAATAATTATGATGAAGTGGATGAATAGTTTGAATATTGAAAATAACTTATAATATCCATAAATATTTGTTTTTATGTGTACAATCAATGATTCACCCACTCCAACTCCTTATATTTCTATTAGACATGGTCACATCTATGGATATGTCCTTCCATAACATTTTATAAGACATTATTTTTCCTTGTATCGACAGAATCATCAGTCAGTCATTTATTCACGAGTTTAACTGTACATATCTCAATCATTAGTCCTTTATCCTCAAACCCATTTTCCTTATTAAATATTATATTCATCTTTTGTTTTTGTTTTTAAATCCCACAATAATTTTTTTAAAAGATGAAAACATCTATCATTTTACATTAGGATATCTCTCCATCCATAATAGAATTATCATGAATAGTAATTTTAGGATCCTTATATAATATTATTGTATCGTTGAATGAATCAATATATTCATAATAAGAATTATTCAATCCTTCCACTATGAAACAATTCAATTGTTCATCTTTTTTTTAAATAGTTAAAAAAACTATAAAATTCTAATGGAATACACTTTTATTTTTTTTTCATATTCAAATGATTTTCCATATATGTGTCACCAATATAATGTAATCTGAGAATAAAAATAAAAAAACATAAAATATTTTTATATAATAATAATTAAATTAAATCCATAAAAGACTTGTTTTAATAGATTTCATGTTACAACAAAATATGCTCCTACTAAGGTATTTAATAAGGGGTGGAAGAGTAAATTTATGTATGAAACAAAATCCAACATTTTCCCTTATTCCACAATTTCACACTAATATAAATGATCAAAACCACATTTTTAGTAATTTCACAATTATATTATTATTTTTATGTTGAAATTAAGACAATAATTTATATAATTTCATTCATATTGAAAAGTGATTACTTATACCACACACACTAATTTATTCTTAGATAAATGTATGTAAAACATTCAGTACATTCATAATCATTTTATGTGTATCTACAATTATAGTCTAATATAAAGTTAATAAAATGAAAGTGTATCTATTAAATGAGATAAACTAATTCACATTTAGTGTGATTTTTAGAAAAAGTAATTTTAAACTCTATTATATATATTTATAATGATATTTTTACGAATAGATTCTTTCTCTCTCACTTGTCTCCCTCGAACGAACCTCTAATACTTATGGGGGTTAATCCCCTTAAGAGGGTGATCCATATTTCTTCCTCTCTTTATTATTTTCCATTAATTATACATTTTATTTCATTCCTTTACTCTTTATTCACATCTTGGTTTCTTGATATACTGATCTCTTAATGAGATTATTCTTCTATATACCCGTATTTCTTCATTTAGTCTTACTCCTTTATTTATTTATTGATATTGTGCATCCTCTCTAATTCCATCTCTCAATACATTTTTAGGTCATATTTTTTTATTCATCTTTTATGCTTTATCCCAAAATATTGGGGTGGTCTAGATTAGCTTGATCGGTTTCTTGATATTTATGTTTTCATTTTTTATTGCTATGTTGGTCTCAATTTCACCATTGAATACATGTAGACGATAATATATTGAGGGTACGTGGGGTCACGACCTGTCCCCCGGGGCCCATTCCATTACTAACCCAAACCCTCCTTCCATAGGCTAGGGGCTAGAAAGTAGCACGAAAGGCATAATTCCCTACAAACTGGGAAGGCATTTCCTTTATAACATGAGAACCCAAATAATAGAATACATGCTGGATGCAAAACACTAAGTAAAACTGTATAAAAAAAGTGTAAAGAAAATTATAGGGTGCCAAAAATTCAAACCCAACTATAATGTACAAGGAAACTGAATGTACAAGTACTGGAAAATGGGAAAACAGCTCCTGGATCGTCCACTGGAAAATCATAACTGAAGGGTAGGTACAAATAGTCTCCACAAATATCAACGTCTATCTGTCTCCTCCATGTACGGTCACACCGTGTGGTCCACCTCCGGGTACCATCCAGTCCTGGTACACACATCCTAAGTCAATGTTGTCGATGTCTTCATCCAACACAACATGGTTTGGGCATATCCCATGTAGGGGTGAGTATAAAAATACCCAGTATGGACCCCAATACCCTCAAGGTCTCACAAAATCCAACAAGGATAAACCACAACGTAATAAATCAATAGAAAACCATTACATAGGTATATGCCCATACAGATGCCTAAATTATCATGTAACCCATCTCAATCATGAAGAAAACACAAATGTACTGACTCAGCTCACACATGTATACAAATTTTTTAGAGAGACAGAGATGATTATATGTAGCCACTAAATCCTCAATTCTGTCAAACCCACACATGATCCGAGAAGATAAGTTAGAAATGTCGAACCCACATTGGATCCTGGAATAGTATCCAAAGATGTAGAACCACAAAGGATCCAGGAATAGATATTCTGTCGAACCAACATATGATCCAGGAACAAAATTCAGAACTATCGAACCCACATAGGATCCAGGAACAGTAGTCCGAGCTATTAAACCCACACAAGATCCAGTAATATGTATTCTGTAGAACCCACATAGGATCCAGGAACAAAATTCAGAACTGTTGAACCCACATGGGATCTGGGAACAATAGCCAGAGTTATTGAACCAACACAGGATCAAGGAGCAACTATTCTATTGAACCGACACAGGATCCAGGAACAGAAGTCAGAACTGACGAACCCACACATTATCCAGGAATAGTAGTCCTAGCAATCGAACCCACATATGATCGAGGAATAAAATTCAAAACAGTCGAACCCACACATAATCCAGGAATAGTAGTCAAAGTGTAGCTAGCCACAAGGTTCTTTCACAAAGAACTCTTGATTTCGGGAGGGTCATGTCTTCAATCCAAGTGTTGATAAAACAACTTCCATGATGTTCAATGAAAAAGTATCCCAATCTTCCACCATGTCATTAGGTCCTTAATGAAATAGATGCTGCATAAATCGGACGTCCGGCCTAGGAGTTATTATACTTTTAGTCTTGGAGGCCAGTTGGATTCATGCATGATCCAACCTGACAGTATTTTTACTATACACAAACTCCAGTTAGGTATACACAAAGGTACCATCGCACTCCACAAATCATCAAATGAATGTTTGGTGCCAATGATATTGTCGAAGGAAAGTAAAGCGTCGGTAGTGGGGCCATGTCTTGTCCGAATCGATTGGACCGACCCTGTCTGACTTAGTATGGGCCGACCCGGATTGACTTCAGCCTGGCCTGACACATTGGGTTCGGCCCGGCCCACGTGAGTAGCGCGACAAAGCGGACCGGTCGCGAGGCTCTGGACTAGGCGCGGGTCGATGTAAGGGTGGTTTGTCCCAGAGGTGTCGCATGGGGTGCAGAATTCCAGTTCAGCCCACGCATGGGGCATGGATCTTCGGGTTAGCCCGGATGGCCAATGTTGGATCGACCGATTCTGCGAAGGGCATGGTTCGGGCAGCTCAACCCAGTTGGCTGAGGTCAGTTCCGCCAGTGGCGGTGGGGGTGTGGGGACAGAAAGGGGCCGATTCGGCCAGCGGCGCCGCGGGACACATAGGGTGTGAGGGGTAATGAGGTTCAACCAAGGCACATGGGATGGTGGTGGTGTTCGAGATGCGTATGTCTACCAGGAGGGCATCACGGTTCAGCCTAGGGCGGTAGAGATGGTTTGGCCGGTTGATGGGGATGTTGTGGCCAATTTTGCTGGATGAAGGGAATGACCAGGGTGGCGCTACCGGGGCACGGCAGTGCTGGTCGCGGAGACCGCGGGAGCGCGGTCATTGCCTGTCACCTCATTGTGTCATAGCCATGTTGAAGAACATCACAAAAGAGTTTGATGGAGGGATTCCGTCCATGTTAGTTTGGCCTACACCCTCTGCATTTAGGGTTATAACAATCATTCCATCTGGTAAGGAGAACCTTGAACGCCAAATTCTATATCCTCTGTAATGATTCTTTCCCAATCCTCAAAAGAACAATCAATGAAACAATTAACATTCAAATAAACCCCCTACCTTTTTTTTAGTTGGTTGAAGAAGTCATAAAGAATAAGACGGATCGTTGGGAAAAGTCAGAGGTCACAGCCATCAGTGTTTTCCTTGATTTTCGGTTTTTGCGCTGGCTCATCGTAGTCAATGACGTCCTATTTCAGAGGAATTCCCGAGAAAGAAGGTCGAAGTTGATGTCATTCTTCGTCAGAAGAGCATTCTTTGTTGGAGAGCGTAATCCCCCGACTGTTGGTCATCGTGTCACATTACATGCGCTTCATTTCTTGGTGAAGCCATCCAAAATCCTCCTCCCATGATCCATATATATAAGAGAGGGGGTTGTAGGTAACAATCTTTTGAATTTATGACGTTTCATTTATTAGGAACCTTCCAAATTTCCAACGATGATGTTATATAATTTAAAAAGAGGCTAGATAATTAGTTTACGCTAGAGCAATGATGTGGTGTGTTGGCAAGATTAATGGTATGTTCATTGGCCAAAATAAGCTTTATGAGGTTAAGAAGATCTCCCTAAATAATTTTGGGAGTGGGGATATTATCACAATTAAAGGGGGGTAATATCATGGGTGGTCCCCACCACCAGAATCTCTCTTGGGATGTTATGGTTCGGATGGTCCCCACTACCTTAACCTCTCATGAGAGGTTAAGGTCTCGTGATCCCCACTTCCAACTTACACATGGAGGTTTAGTTTCGATGGACCCCACCTGAAATATCCACATGGAAGATCAAAATAAAATAAAATGAAGTTTATTTTATTTTATTAATTCCCCAAAAAATCTAAAAACCATCATTCACCCTCAACCAACGGCAGTCGAGGTAAAAGTCTCATTAAGCGAATACTGGCGCTGCGAGTTCAACGGTTCCCTCAGATTTCAATTCTGAGCACCGGTTCCAATGTTTCAAAATGCCGCTTGTGCGTTCACTGAACGTACCTGAAATAGAGTTCATAAAATTCTTATCAATCACCGTTGACCCGCGTCGGTTGAGGTTAGGCTCTCCCTTGGTGAAACACACCCCAGCGAACCAAATGGTACTCTCAGATTTTCAATCCGAGTTATCGTTTAGATGCTATGAATTTTACAAGAAAATAATTATCACTTAATTATTTTATTTGCAGCCAAAAACTAACATTTTATGGTGGCTTGTGTGGGACAAATTAATATCTACATAAAGAAATAATACCCTCACATGTTCATCAGTGGTCTCATATTTTCAATCTGAGTAACATTTTTTGAGTTATAAGCATTTAAAAAATAAAATAATTTATTTAATTATTTTATTTACGATTATGCCATTTTTTGGGTTCTCTCATAAGAGGCACGCGCCAACTAATTTAATTCACACCTAGGGTAAAAATGCCATCCTGAGCGCAATGGTGCACTTATATTTCTAATACGAGTTATCGTTTAAGAGTTATTCCACATTTTTTTTCCGGAAAACTGCTAATGCGCATTAACAAAAGCTTAAAAATACTTCGATGCATCATTATGTGCAGTCCGGGCCACGAAATCTACCCCCGTCAGATTTTGTAGACTCAAAAAATTTACTTATATTTAAAAAAAATTACATTGAGATTACGAGTCTTTACATTCTCCCCACCTCAGAAATCTACATCCTTATAAGCCACTACTCAAACTAATCGAACATGTGGGGGTACTGAACACACATCTGAGCCTTCCAATCTGATGTGCTCTCTTGGAGGTTCTCATGAGGACAGAGAACGCACACCATAGGTATCAAATGTCCATGTAGGATCCTCTCTTGTTGATCCTCAATCTCCACTAGAACCTCTGTAAATGTCACCCCATCATAGACATCCATCTCCCCATGGTCAATGATGTGAGAAGGGTCGTGCACATATCTCCTCAACTGGGATACATGGAAGTCATCGTGCACCATGGGCAAGTGAGGCGGAATGGCTAAGAGGTTTGTCATCTCACCAACTCTGCTGAGGACTTGAAAAGGATCGATGAATTTTGGAGATAACATTACACCTCAGCCAAATTGCTGTAGACTTCATCGAGGAGAGAGCCATAGAAATACATGGTCACCATCCTCGAACTCCAAAGGCCTCTGTCTTCTATTAGCATACGACTTCTGCCTACTCTGTGCAGTCATCATCCGCTCCAAGATGATTTTCACCATCTTTGTGGTAGCCCGTACCATCTCTAGTTGAAGGAGTGCTGACTCCCCAGGGACGGTCTAGTACAGATGTGATCTTCAAGGTCGTATAGTGTCTCAAAATATTCCATCACTATGGTGGAGTGATAGATACTGTTTTATGCAAACTCCACCAATGGTAAGTGGACCTCCCAGCTTCGACTGAAGTTGAGGGTTCATGCATGGAGCATGTCCGTGAGAGTGTGAATGGTCCTTTCAATCTGTCCATCCGTCTGAGGATGGAAGGTGGTTCTCAGATGAAGATGCGTCTGAAAAGCCTCTTGCAACCCCTTCCATAGTCGGGAAGTGAAACGGGCATCACGATCGTAATCAATCTTCGAAGGTACCCCATGTAGTCTCAAAATCTCCCACACATAGAGACATCTCACGCTCTCTACTGGAACTTTCTTTCTCATCAGTATGAAGTGGGCCGATATTGTGAGTCGGTCGATGATCACCCAAATTGAGTCATGACCACTAGATGTACGTGGAATTCCTATCACAAAGTCCATAGATATCCCATCCCACTTCCACTCTGGGACCTCTAAAGGCTGAACCAAGCCTGCTGGTATCTGATTCCCTACCTTCACATGATAACTAGTGAGGCATCGAGAGACAAACTCTGCAACTTCTTTCTTCATTCCCATCCACCAGTGTTGTCAATGAAGATCTGGGTACATCTTATCCACTCCTAGATGTACCGCTACAGGGGATGTGTGGAAATTCCTCAAAACATCCTCCGGATGTGACACGAGCACCATAGTACGTCCTCTAAAATGGATGAAGTGCTCCCCAACTACACAAAATCCACCAGGTGTCTGCCATGTTGATATCTACCCATGTCATGTCTAGCAGTTAGCATCCCATGCTATTCCTCCCTGACTGAATAAAGATGTGGGAGAGTGACTGTAAGAGATTGATAAAAAGCTGCACATTCTCAATCCACAAATAATATCTGCAATGTGGATAGCTGCTCTGTCACCTCACTGAGAAGATGCACGACAGACCTCATGATGTGTTCATCTACTACCATGTATCCCATTCCTAGGTGATTAGAATATCTCAAAGTCAAATTTTCCTTCCATGAGGGTGGGCTTGGCCAAATCACGAGTGATTGGCTGCACCCGCCTATGCATGAGTTTATCCTGTGCTTCCTGGGTTTCCTTTTCTCCAACCAAGGAAAACCTCATCCCACCATTGTAGATATCTCACAACATATTTGCCTAATACAGTCAATCTGAGTGTGAAATATTTATGTCAAGTCCAAACCCAAACTAACGTCATAAGGCCTCGACGCTGCCACCAAGAGGTTCCAACTGAAACTCTCGCCTCAAGGGGCATATCACACTATCGTCGTATGTCTGATTATCGAGTCTCCTCCCAAAGGCATTTCCAGATGTGAGGGTCAAGTCAACAGTTTAACCGGAAACTCTAGGTCCTAGACAAGATCCATGGAAGGAATGATTGATTGATACCAATGTATATTGATATGACAACTAGTAGTATACAGAGACTATACCTCGAATTATTTCTATATCCCTTGGGTCAAATTCCTTGACCACATGCAATAAATCTCTTCCCCTGCCCTCCAGCTCCCTGAGCCTGGCGGGGTTTACAAAATGGGGGTGGTTATGACATGTCAAAAAGTACGCCACCACATGCTTCTCTTCTAGCTCTGGTTCCACGTATGCTACACTACAGTTTTATCTAACCCTAGCACTTCTTCTTCCCGAAACATTTTATATGCCAAATTATCAGAGACTGGTTCTAGTGTCCTGTTTTTCCACTGATAAAATTAACTCTCTATCTGCCAAAGAACATTCATCCACGTAGGATATCTCTAGAAACCTAACATAAGTATGAATTCATAGAGGAATAGTGTAAGCTCAGATGTCCATTAAACACACCTCACTCAAAAGTTTGAGCCCTAAAGCACTGATCATATCGTATTCATCGAGTAGCAAGAATGGTCGGTATGTCTCAATGAATACTCAGCTACTAACATGTCATCCTGTTGAAGATGTAGAAGCTCTAGGGAACTCTCTTCCACCTCATCAAGCTAGTCCCCACCCGCCTGTGCATCTGGATTGCCTTGGAACTGAAGGGTATCTGGGGATGAATAACGCATAAGGCAATATGCCTATATGTGGCCTATACTAGTATCACCAGTTGTAAATGCTGTCCAACGGGTAGTGATACAGCTGACACGCTACCCAAAGGTACTATATCAGGTAATGGTCCACGTACCGAAGCCTCTTCACTATGTGGACGTTCCACAAAGACACTCACAAGAAAAAGACTAGTGGCTAAGATCACCATCATATCTACTAGTGTCTCAACTAGGCAGAAAACTCTTGTAACTGCCTCCAGCCAGCCCTCTGCTGTGTGGGAAAATATATCGCCGTGAAACCTTGGAGGCTTCTGCTATTGGAACTCATTAAACATGCTTCGTCGTCATGCACCCTTTTCCAGTGCGGCTGTTGATATCTTCTTCCCAACGGGTGGTTCTCCTGCTGGTACACCACCCGAAGGTGCCAACATAGTAAGAGGGCCATGCACGAGAACCTCATCCCTCAGTGGCCCGTCATCGTGTACACTCTCTGGTATCCTAGCTGGTTGTCTATGCAACAACATCTTTATAAGGAACTAGTCAGCCACTATCATAAGTGTTACTAGGTGAGCTGACTCAAAGAGATCACTAAGAAAACATTTTAAAAAACATACACAATTAGTGTTTTCGTGGACTGAGTCGGAAATCAGAAGTCAGGGTCCTGGTGTATGGATACGTCGGACGCCTCACCAACACTGGACTCCATAAACTGAAAACCACACTCAATACACATAACACTATTCAATCACATAAACGATCAGAGTATTATGTTCTATGGTAGAACCGACTCCTATAATACCAATTTGTCACGACCCATCCCCTGGGGACCATGCCATGACTACCCCAAGCCCGCCTTCCATTGTCCAGGGAGTGGTAACTAGAACCAAAGGGGTAATTACCTAAATGCCGAGTAAGGAAATGCCTTTCTAACCTAAGAACACACACAACACAGTATAAGCTAGAGAAAAACAGTAAGTAAAGCTGTATAGAAAAAGAGTATTGAAATGTGAATGGGGGCGAAAATTCATGCCAAACTGTAAAGTACAAGGAAACTGAAATCACAAGTACAGGAAAAAGGGAAAAAACTCTTGGTTCGTTCCCCAGGAAATCATAACTGAATGTTAGGTACAGATAGCCTCCATAGCACTCCATGTCCATCTGTCTACTTCGTGTACCCTCATGCCATATGGTCCTCTTACATGTATCATCCAGTCCGGGTACACATAGCCTTAGTCAGCGTTGTCTATCATTTGCATCCACCACAATGAGGTGTGGGCATAGCCCTTGCAGGGGTGAGTATAATGACACTAATTAGCGACCCCGAGACCATCACGGTCTCACAAAATCCAACAAGGATAATCAACAAGTTATGAAATCAATGTAAAACCATTACATAAGTATATTCCCATACATTTACCTAAGTTATCTAGTAACCCATATCAATCATGTGGAAAACACAAAACTACTAACTCAGGTCACAAAGGTATATAACTTTTGTATAGAGTTAGAGATGATTAGATGTAGCCACTAAATCATCAATTTTTTCAAACCCACACATGATCCAAGAACAGAAGACAGAACTATTAAACCCATATTGGATCCAGGAACAACAGTCAGATCTGTCGAACTAAGATAAGTACTAGGAATAACTATTCTGTCGAACCCACATTGGATCCAGGATAAAAAGTCAGAACTGTTGAACCCACGCCAGATCCAGGAATAAAAGTCTGAGCTGTTAAACCCACACAAGTTCTTGGAACAGCTATTCTTTTGAACCCACACAAGATCTAGGAATAGAAGTCAGAACTGTCGAACCCACACGGGATCCAGGAATAGTAGTCAGTGCTGTCGAACCCACACAAGATCTAGGAACAACTATTCTATAGAGCCCACACAGGATCCAGGAACAGAAGTCAGAAGTATCAAACCCACACATGATCTAGGAATAATTGTCTGAGTTTTTGATCCCACAGAGGATCCAGGAATAGATCTCTGAACGGTCGAACCAACACGGGATCCAAGACCAGTAGTAAGAGCGCAGCCAGCCATAGGGTTCTCGAACAAAGACAAATTAATTTTGAGAGGGTCTTCTCCTCAATCCAAGTGTTGAAACATCAACTTCCATGAAGAAGTATCCCTAATTTCTTCCACGTCATAGGGTTCTTAACACAATAGAAAGTGTGTCAATCAGATGCCCAGTATGTGATTTATTAGCCTTTTAGTTCCGGGGGTCCGATTGGATTCGTGCACGATCCAACATAACTGTATTTCCACTATACCCCAAACTTTATTGGGGTATACAAGAAGGTACCAACACACTCTAAAAATTCTAGTCTTGATAATGGTTCTTCAAACGGATGTCTGGTGTCAATGTTATTCCTGAAGGAATGTAAAGGGATTGTAGTGGGCACCGATCGGGTCCGACTCGGTCAGACCGACCTGGCCCGACTTAGTATGGTCCATCCCGGTTCTGGATTAGCCTGATATCACCTGTTGGGTTCATCCCGGCCCGATGGGCCCAGCCCCGCCATCCGCGAAGGCCGGGAGTAGCACGATGGCACAAACAGGTTGCGAGAGCGAGGACCGGCCGTGGGTCGATGCTATGGCGGTGCTGCCTGGAGGCACCGCATGGTGTGTAGAATGACGGCTCGGCCAGACGCACAAGGGGTGTGACTCAGCGGCTCGGCCCAGATGGTTGATGTTGGTTCGGCCAATGGGATGAGGGGGTCAGATCAGGTGGGTCTGAATGGATGGATGAGGCTGGTTTGGACTACGACAATGTGAGGCGCGCAGATGGACGTGGGCTGGTTCGGCCATTGGTGGTGCAGGGCGCATTGGCCAGCGCGGTTTGACCAATGTGCACGGGAGGTCGGTTGCATTCGGGAGACGTAGGAAAACTACTTTCTCTTCTTCTGTGTGGGATTAATTTTCAATAAAAATTTTCAACTTTTTTTTAATGAAAATTAGAAATTTGGTTTATATATTTTAATTGTGATATTTTATATTATATGATAATTTAAAAATACTTATTTATAAAAATGAATATTAAAAACAGTAAAAATTAGTTTTCAGGGTTAATGTTAAAAAAGTTTACGGATAGTTAATGTCAATAGGTATTCAGTTAAATGATGTCATAATGTGTAAATCATTAATTTTATGTACATATTTATACATATCACTGATAAAATTCTAGAATAAAACATTTTTTATTCTCCTGGATTGTGAAAATGTTTTTTACCTTATTATTTAAAAAAATCAATATATGTCATCTCCAATACTAATAAATTGCTACACCTACCGCCCCGCTCAGAGTTACAAATCACGTTTGATTAGAAAATTACTATAAAAAACATAAATTTTACCTAAAATAATTATAGATTAAATGTTTTCATAAAAATTTCTTCCTATAAATTATTTTATTCAAAACCTGGGGAATGTTTCTAAATAAGATGTAACGTCCTTTTTTGAGCATTTAATTTAATATATCCACAAACATCCTTAAATATTATTAAACCATGATAATATATTAACCTCAATATCTTCAATTTTATATTATTGTTTTATAATATTTTCATGTACTTCAATCAACTCATCCTTTATAAAATGTGTAAAATCAATTCATAATGGGTTCGACATACTACCTCCTCCCAAATAAGCACAATTCACATTCCATCACCAAATTTAATAATTGGATATAATTATTTAATTAATTACTATATCTGATAAATATGATATAATTTGAAATTATAAATTATAATATCGCAGTTACATTCTTATAATCCATTCTTCATAAAACATGTGAATGTCACTTGTGTGTATTGTTGGCTACCACCACACGAACTACTGCAATTTTTTTTAACAAATTCATTAAATGGAAGCTAATTAAAATTATTTTAATTGATATAGGATATAAAATATATATTTATAATTATTTAAAATAAATATATCTTATATTTTATTACCTTTATATCCATTTAATAAATTATAAGGGCATTTGTGTGTATAAGAGACTACCCCCTTCAAATATATGTGTTTAATTTTTTACTATTGTTGTACATGGAAGTAAATAAAGGATTAATTTAACTAATATACGTGATATATATTTTATAATAACGGTCTTATAAATTTTATATATTTTTTAACTTTCATTTCTATGAATTTATTGGGAAAATAAAAGCAATACTCATGTATATACACAACTTACATTCTCAATGAATTGTGTAACTCATTTTATAAAGCTAAATTTTTTGAATTAAAATTAATATATTGAAAATGAATATGTTTTATATTAATGTTATGTATTAAATTATTTATATAATGCACTAAGGATAAATTTGAATGTATCTAAAATACTAATCAATTAAATAATCAAAATATAATGTAGTTATTACCTGAAAACTGATTTTTACAAGGAAATATTGAAAAAAATGTAATAAAAAATATTAAGTAAATTATATATTATAGGATAAATATTATTATTGATTTTTAATAGATTTATAATAAACCTATATTTATTATGATGTAGGTTCTGACGTGTATAATGAAAATTTAATCTTATTGTATTGCATTTGTTTCTCAATTTTCATTATTTGATACATATGTTATGTTACAAATATAAATCAATTTATGATGTATATATATATACCCACATTTAAATTTAATATAATTAATTAATTTATAATCATAATACATTAGGTTTCATTCCATTTCATTATTTTATGGTCCCTACAATTCCTTGACAATAATGTGGTAAGGGGTTTATGCTACAATCTCATCTTTTATTGAGATTTATTATGTTTATGATATTGATGATAAAATATTATGATACATATCACAATTAAATGTGAAATCTTATTATTCATATTTAATTTAATAAAATTTTAATATATCTATTCATTTTCATCATTGTATGTACTTAATATATAGAAATAATTTTTCTACAAAAATCTAGTTTAGTTCTCTTCTCTATCAAAACCCCATTTTCATATACATACATGATTTGTAATGTTATATTAAAAAGTGTCTATAAATTACCAAAATTATTTATTCTATAAATTAGTAATCATTTTTTTATTTTCATATATTTTTAAAAAGGAATCATTATATCATTTTATAAATAATTCTCGTATGGTTTTTTTAAAAAAATTTAATGGATAGATTATGTTAACTTTTGTAGTGTGAATAAAAATTCCACAATTATGAAGAACACATAATTTTTTATTAAATTATATATTTTTCAGTGTTATTTATAATTAAAATAATTTCAATAATATTATATGAATTTCTAGTTGTAAATATACTATTTTTGAAGAAGCATTATTTTCACAAGGAGATGTTCCATGTTATTTTATTTAAATCACTTTTTCTTTCTATGAAGACCACCTATAATTTTTATTAATAGTTTTTAATGATTTAACCTAATGATACCATATTTATTCTTTACATTTATTGAATAAGTTTACAATTAAATGATTTTTATTAAAGCCCTTTTTCTATGTGTTATGGTATGATGTATTTCATTTGATACCAATATCATTTCACTGTTTCTAATATGTTGAATGTTTTATGACCAGGTGGAAAATATAAATTTGATTTTTACTATGTAAAATGGGGGCCATATATCTACATCTAATATATTGGGTTAATATTTCAATCTTAGGAGATAAATACAACATGAATATAGTGTGATCCCAATTCTGTATGGGATTGGGTTCTCTTTGAGAGTATTGGGATTGAACCATGAATACCAAGATTTTTTGGGATGTAAACTCATTACAATATTTTAGACTTGGTAATAATCCATTAATTCTATGTAAATGATCATCTATGATTATGTATATTTATTAATTACATGTAATATTTCAATGTTACACTCTCATGGCTCATGCTATTTTATTTTCATATTATTCATCTCTTAAAAATATCAATATTTATGTCATGACACAATATTTAGATATTTTATATGAAGGGTATGGTTTTTATATTATGTTTACATGTTCACAACCACCAATACTAACATTAGGTTTATCTAGTCACTTTTTTACCCATACTGAGAATTTGAGATTTCTATTTCTTATTTTTAATTTCCCTAGGATATCATGATAGATATTATGTGTTATAGTTCAAAGAATGGTAGTATTTATGTTGAACTATGTGGGAGATGATATATAAATATTAAAAATCATCTTCATATGTTTTCATCATTCAAAAGGAACTACACCATTACTATCATCATGTATCTATCAGTGCAATTTAATAAATATTCTTATGAAAAGAGACAATATCTATGTATGGAATGAATGAGTACCAATAGATGGTATCGATGATAGTTTTAGTTAATATTAGGAAACTCAGATTAGAAAAAAATAGTGATGTATCAATGGATAAGGATTAATATATGCCTAAATATAATTATATTTATTGTAAAATATAAAATAATATAGGTGATGGATAATGACATTTGATTCAGATAAATTACATCATTGTATAGATACTACAATTAGATATGGTCCTATCATAGAGATACATTGGGGTAATAATTCTGAAAAATGTGTGTCACACATGACATGAGTGTTACATGTTATATTAAAATTGGATTTACTATGAAGCTATTTTGAAATTATTGATGGATTTTATATTGAAATTCACAAACACATTATGAAACATCATCACAATGTTATGTAATGACCCTGATTGGCCCATGTCAAAACTATTGTGTCATATTTAAAATAATTTGTCATGATTTCGATATCAAATAATTTATTTTTATAGTTATTGGTTTCCCTTATTGACTAATTTTTATTACTGGGTGATTTCTAGTTTTAGTAAAAGGATTAAATTTGAAGTAATCATGTTAATGTTGAGTGAGATGGATAATTAATATACAATTATCTTCAAAAATAAAATTGTATAGGATATGGAAGAATAAATATAATTTTTATTCTAACACAATTTTCTCATTCTAAAAATCATAGTGAAATTATAACATGAAATTGAGGGAACAAAGTTTTGTTGTGACATTAGAGAGGTAAAATCCATGTTATTTTAGTGGGATTTCACATTAGTTTCCTAATAATGAACTAATACAATTGAGAATGTTTTTTTTCATTTTCTTGTGTTTTTAGCATGGAAAATTAATTTTGGCTATATATTATTTGGTTATTTATGTTGATTAATGGTGTCATATTATCAAAAATACAGCATATCAAGAAGAAATTAACTCCCATGAGAGGGGTTAATTTAAGAGAATATTTCTCAGAATATTTTAACCTTATATAATTTGAATTAAAATTGAGTTGGATTGTATTTAGCTAATGTATAAGGGTAATTCTAATTATTTTACATGTTGAAAGGAAGTCAATCATTTGTCGAAATTCCATGATTAATTAATGTAGTTAGAAATTTATAACAATATAGGGAAATCGACTCAAAATTCATCACTAATACTCTAGTTCATCATGATTATGTAGTTTTTGAATAATGAGAATCAATTCCTAAAACCAAGGGCTAAAGAGAATGACAAGAAATAAAAAAACATTGATGACAATGGATAAATAAAATTCTTACCAAATCACAATGGATGAAGGAGATCATGACAATTAGTGATCTCTTATACTATAATCCATATATGGGACTTTTAATTTTTATTTTGTATGATGATTCTCTATAAAAATTATATTATCCATCCATTGGTGAAATATAATGTAATTCAAAACATTCATAATCTCCCAATAAATTGATTTTGGATTCATAAAATATCATTTTATATTCTATTAGTGAAAGGATGACCCCAAGCATCCAATGGAAATGTTTTTTGTTGAAGATAGTATATTATTAATGGAATAATTGATTATTTATATTTTAGAAGAATATATGACTATATTTTAAATTATCTTATGTATTGTAGATAGCTTCATGTGATTTTAAGTTTATGGTTCACCATAAAATAAAAATAAAAATTATTAATTTTTTGGTTTTATAAGATATAAATTTTTTAATATTAAAAACGCATTGGGGAAATTTTATGAAAATACAACCAAGTGGATATGTTTCAGTGAAAAATATATTTATAGATGAATTACTTTATATTTTAAAGACATAATATTTGAGGTATTGGAAAAATTATTTTTTATATTAACTAATATTTTGATGAAATTTTTTGTTAGTTTACTTTGATAATGATAGAAAAATTATATTAATATTTTATTGTATAAAAAGTGATAACCAAGATGAGGTAAGAAACTCGTTGCTTCCGGAAAGGCCACAGTGCATGAACCCACAACCAAACTACAAAAAGGTTTTAACACCTAGAACTGACATATATGAAATAGTATTCATTATAGAACAAAGTGGAGTTAAATATTAATGAAATTGTATCTCGATGTTTGTTATGTTTTCATGTTAATGGTGACAAAAAAATTATTATGATAATTCTCTTGAAACAATCCAAAAAAGAATACGAATTGGAAAAAAGAACCATTAATTTTTTACCAGACATCCCAAAACATCTATAGAGCATAATGTGAAAAGGGTTATAGTCAATAAACCTTATTGTTTATCACTATTCATATCCATCAGATAAATTTTATATATAGACTATATTTTAATGGATATATATTAAATAACTTGTTATATTTCATTAAGCTACACATTTAATTGTATCGGATCCAGATATTAGATGTACCTCATTGTTTAGGGGAAGTAATTTGAAATCATTGACATATTTATGTTTTATTACTACTCATTATCCTTAAAAATAAATATAGTTTGAGAGATGAATTAAACCTCTAAATAATATTCTAAGACCATATTATATAGATTTGAAAGATGTTTGGGATAAACACCTTCCTCTCATTATGTTGTCTTACAAATGATAAATTTTAATCGATCATTCATATTTTCTCCTTATAAAACCCAATGTAAAAAATGTGTAGAAAGAAAATTTATTATGACTACAATGGGGAAATAAAAATATTATGACCATATTTGGATTCAAAATGAATGAGGAGGTCAGATCCATTCCTCAACACATTAGTACCATACAAAATAGCCAGAATATTTTTTTATAAAAATCACTGACATAATATTGAATTTGATGATAATGAGAATGTTTTTATATAAATTCTTCTAAGGATTAAGTGAAATTAATGTTATAAGTATATCATTTAATTTGAAATTATTGATTATTTTTAGACAATATATTATCATTTTGAACATCCACCGAACCTCTCTAAAGTTAATATTATGTTATATGTTTCTCTCCTAATGAAATAAAAACACGGTCCAATAGATATACCTAACCAAATGGTCATACTAGTGGACAATGATCTATATTTGTAGAAATAACTAGTCGATATCATGGTTAATAATATAATTATATATGAAAAAATACCACCATTTTTTTCAATGGTTTGTATCAAAATAATTATATTGAGGACATTTTTGGGAACAGGAGGATTTAATGATTCTGATGTATCCTTCTTTTTTAGTACCAATGATACATAATTTGTATGGATAAAATCATTTTAAGGGTCCTATAATGTAAACCGGTTCTAGTTTTTGAAATTTATTCATTGAGAAAATATACATTCTTCAATGGAATAGGTTACATTCAACATTAGGAATTAACAACACACATTATGCTATTGTAATATTTTAATATAATAATATTGTAATAAACTATATATTGTAATTGTGGGTATGAATTGGATTAACAAAATTATTAAAATATATCATTTACAAGTTTATAAAACATTAATTTTTTTGGGACCAATTATTTAGAAATGTAAATTAATAAAATTGAAAATATAAGAAATATATTTTTTGTAAAAGGATTATGTGGCACACAAACAAGTTTTTTATTAATAAGTTAAGTAAATCAGTTTAGGTGAATTTTTTTAATGAAAATTACATAATATATAATAAAAAAGTTTTTAAACAGTCATCTTTTTTTCTATCAATGGGATAAAAATAAACCTATTTTATTGCAAATATTTATATTAATAAAAATATGTTTCATTGAATTTTGTGAAAATTATTTTTTAAACAAATTGATGAATGTTGAAAATTTATCTGAATAATGTAAGATAGTTTTCTAAAAAAGAATTACATAATTTTTAATGAGTTATTTTATTAAATAATTTAATGAAATTATTAATTATTCATTACATACTGAAAAAATATTGATTTTCATTAAAAATTAAATATTTATTAAAAAATTTATAGTTTATATTATATTGTAAATTTGTTTAATAATTTTTTTAATTATATATCTATTAATATACATTGATAAATTAGAGGTAATTTCATATTGATTTTTTATATGAAAACATTTTATTCTTTTAAACAATATCCCATTGGGCAACCGCTTCCTTAGTAAATCATCATGTCAAATTTTAAATTAAAATATTATACATTTCAGTAGGGAATTTTTGAAAATGAATTTGGTATTTTTAATCAAAATAATTTATATTATATAAAAAATATTCTTTTTTCAAAATGAAGAGTTAAATAATAAAAATTGATTACCACATTTTATGTTCAAATAGGGTTATCATGGGTTAAACTAAAAATAAAAGGGAAAACGAATTGAAACATTTAAACAATATAGATGGAAATATTTAAACTATATGAATTATAATGTTCATGAATAAATAACTTCTTATCCTTAATCATCTAAAAAAGATCTGCACATTTTATTTTTATTAAAAAAATAGGTGTGTCCCCTCCCCCACATATAAAAGGTAACCCCACCCTTCTACACTTAATTTTTTTTAAAAAAATATCTTAAAAAGTTCAGTTGAATATAAGTTTCTTACTTCCATAGATTTATTAAATAATCCTTGTTTTTATTATAACTACATACTAGAAATTTTTTTGTTGAAAATCTAATGATGTGTTTTGAAGAATATGGGTCATAATTAACCTATTTCAGTTTTTTTACTTCTACTTTCACCTCCTTAAAATCATACTAAACCATGATTATATAATATAAAACTACATATATTTATTATTTTTTTATGTTTATTTAAAATGTTATTCCCTATTTTCCACAATAAATGGGAAATGAAATTTTTTATCATTTGTACAGTGGTCTACCACCACGCTAACTAAAATAATTTCTTTCCTTCACCAATTTTTGTGTCTTCATATGAGGATATATATAACAATTATATAAGATATTTACCATATAATTAAAATTATTTAATTATAATATGAGAGATACAAAATTTCTTATAATTCCATTGGGAATACGATAACATTACTAGTGTGTGCGGTGGGATACATCCCACTATAGCGATGTGACTTATTATTCATATAAAAATTACATGTAAGTTAAAAAGGATTAATTTTTTTTTTCAAATGTGATATTATTTAGATATTAAAAACTACATATAATAAATATATCATATATTTTCATATCCTACCATCCATTTAATAAATGATAATGTCATTAATTCATATATCAGATTACCACCTTATGGAGTGAAGTGATTTGTTTTTCACCAATAGTTTACATGGAATGTAGTAAAATATACAAATAATTAATTAATTCTATATATATGAAATAATCATCAATATTTAATGGTGATATATTATTTATCTTCATTTCATTCCATGCATAAATAAAATGAAATCAATATTCATGTGTACATACGACATAACTCTCCAAAGATTGGGTAACTCATTTTTGATATCATAAATTAATGGAATATTATAAACACATATAATGTTTATGTATGTGAAATTTAAATCTGGATAAAATTTATTGTATAATTCAACAATTATAACAATAAAATGAAAAAAATATCAAACCAAAACATTGATGAAATATTAAGTAGTTAATAAATGAAACATGATTTTAACAATTAATTATACATAAAAATGTATTAAAAAAGTTATAATTTGAACAGATATGGTATAATTAACAGAAGTATTATATTCAATATTTGTATAACTTTTTTATATTCTAGTTTCTAATGTCTTTGAAAGAAGCCAACACATAAGATAAGGTATATTTGTCTCGATGTTCTTACTTTGGGTAATATGTTATGTTATGCGTCTATCCTTTTTTATAAGGTTCATATACATAATCATTGAAATTTAATATAAAAAATTTATTTATTCTCATTTTAATTCAATTTAAATTTTATATTATTCTTTTATGAAGAATATTATACAATTTTACCAATGTGGTAAGGGTTTTTTGAAACAATCCCACCATTTATCAATATTTTTTATATTAATTCTTTTGATGCTAAAATATGTAGAACCATAACCCAATAAATTCATGAAATTTCATACCCATATTAATTTCATGAAAATAATTATGATCTTTTCATTTTTCTATACATATATACTAAATAGAACAAAATAGTATTTCTTTGAAAAAAAATTATTTCTGTCATCCATTAAAAATCCAATTACATCAAATTAAATGTATTTTAGAAATGCTATAAACAATTAATAAATATTTTCCAAAGTATTTATTAAATAAATTTTACATTTTTTTGAGTTTTTGAATTTTTTTAAAATAGAATAATTATTTTATTTTCCAGGAAGGCCCTTTTTAGATTTTACCGAAAACAAAAAAGTAATCATTTCTTGAAAATGTATGACATGAATGGTATTTCAACCGTCACAACCATTATTTTATTGGAATATTATGTTATAATTCATAAAAGTTATTTTACAGAAAATTAATTTCACTAATTTATTATTTATTTATTTTTTTAATGTAATAATTTTCAATGGAATGATATTTTCCACCTAATATATACTGATCAATTTTATCTCAAATTATTATTTCATATAATATGAAATCCACTAATGTAATGTAAAATTTACTAGTGACATGATCCAATGATAAAAAAATTAATTTTTTCCATTACAGATAATGATTATTATGAAAATTTATTTTTATTTCCTGTCTATTTTCAAGGGTAATTCTATAATGAATGTTTTATGAAACACAATTATTTTAATTGATAAGGATACGATGAATGTTTTATGATATTGTGAAACATGAATGCATTATTTTCACTATTTTATAGTTGGAACCTATATCTCCATCCAAGAATTTTGGTTATTAAAGTAACATCATTGGATATATATGACCATAATGTGATGATATCAGAATTTAGTATGTGCCTTTTTTGTACAGATAGTTCTTTGAGTGAACCTTGATGACTGGTATAGTTTATTGGCTTATATAAATTCAAATATGGTATCCTTTTATATGATATATTAATACTATGTGAATAATATCCTATGCTTATGTGTTTACCAAAATTATATGTCATATGTAAATGTTATTCTCTTATAGATCATGTTTCTTGATTTTCTTATGATTCATGTCTTATTTACTACCAAAATATATTCCTTGAATAAAAGTATTGTTCATTGATATTTTAGGGTATGATTTTTATATGTTATGAGGATGTCCTTTTACTCATATTATCATGTAATGTTTGTTTATTTCCCTTGTTTTCCCATACCGAGGATCTAAGATGAACCATTTTTATGATTCTTTTAAATAAGATATGATGGTAGGAATTATATATTATATTTAAAATAATGGTTCTATTTTTTGGGATCTAGGTGGGAGATAATGTATAACTCTAATAAAACATTTATTAATGTTTCCATGTTTCCAAAGAAATTATATTATATTGATAATTTAGTTGTGTTTTTGGCCAATTTAATGAATATAAATCGAAAAATGTGTACAATATATATATAAAAGTCTTTGGTTTCCATTTTTTCATTGAAATAAAAGTAAAGTAAGAAAAATTAATCTCTCATATATACTGTTAAGAAAATAAAAGGAAATTTCATGTTCATTGTTAGGTGGGGGTACGTAGTAGAGGTAGATAAACATTATAGAGGATGGAAATGGTGCACACAAGGAGCACATGTTGAGAACATGAGTGGGGAGAAAATGGATCGATAGACACTAGTGTTGGGAGTGTGTGAGTGAATCCTGAAGGTGACATGATTCCATGGTCATGAAGATGCTATAGGATCATGTTTTATTTTATAGAGATTACATAAATAGAGGTCTAATGTGGGGCCCCATGGGAAACAAAAAAAATTATTTTTGTTTATTTTATATAAATATAACATGGATTGTGCGATTGAGATTATCATTATTGTAATATTAGTTGCATGAAATCATCTTGTTCTTATGATTAGCTTATATTTCCATGAAATAATTTTTTCATAAAATTCATTAATATATTAAATATAAATTTCTATGGCTACCATATGAAAAAACATGAATGGACCACATAAAAAGTATTTTCTTCATCCTGAACCTAAATCCAATCCTACTTCGTGAATCTAATTTTAACCACCACATGATGAACATATGACCTACAACATTATAATCTTACAAGATACAAAATGTTTAAGAAATCTACCACATTTGTAAAGAAATATACCCCAGGATTAATTGAAGTTACTTGAAGAATAATTAATGTTATTGTATTGATCATATAATGTAATGTGATCAATTTTAAGCACCAACCATGTGAATCTCACTTACCACATGATGAAATTATTTATAACATGATCATCACTATAGCTTGATCAATAACAATTTATTAGATCCAAATTCTCATGTATAGATGAAACTACTATATAAATAACCTAACATGAGTAACTAATAGTTGAATGAGTGATCATAAGATCAATATTTCAAAAATTCTAGTTTTTCGTTGACACTATAACATTCATTATTTGATGTGTTTTTTGTGGAAAGGTCATAATTGTTGATTATAGATTAATTTATGTTATTGAATTAATATTGGTGATTATTGAACATCCATATGGTTCTCAAATGCATTATCAGGAATTGGATGATAAATTTTATAAAAAACATCCATATTCATTTCAATCTTATGATCTTCCATTTAAGAAAAATTTTATTACTGGAAATTGATTTAATGTTATTGTTATCATGATTTCATCCCGGGTGGTCCCGACAACCATAAACTGTCATGGGAGGTTATGGTTCGGGTGGTCCCCACTACCATAACCTATCATGGGAGGTTAAGTCCTGGTGATCCCCACTTCCAACATCCACATGGAGGTTTATTTTCGGTGTACCCCACCTAAAATATCCATATAGAAGCTCAAAACAAAAGAAAATAATTATTTTATTTTATTAATTCCACGAAAAAACCCAAAAATTAACTTTCAGCCTCGACTAACTATCGTTCAGGTGAATGTATCATTAAGTGAATACTAGCGTTGTGTGTTCAACGATGCCCTCAGATTTAAATTCTAGGCCCCGGATCAAAAGTTTAAAAATGCCACTTGCGTGTTCACTGAACATAACTGAAAAAATGTTTGGAAAATTTTTATTTGTCACCCTCGACACATGTCAGTCATGGTAAGGCTCTGCCCAGGTGAAACACAACCCAACGAACCCAATTTTACTCTCAGATTTTCAATACGAGTTAACGTTTAGAAATTATAAATTTTACAATAAAATAACTTTAATTTAATTATTTTATTTGCAGCCAAAAACTAACATTCTATGGTGGCCCACACTGGCCAAATTTAGTATCTGAATAAAGAAAGAGTACCCTCACGGTTTCAGTGGTGTTATCAGATTTTCAATCCATGTTACCATTTGTGAGTTATAAGAATTTGAAAAATAATATTATTTATATATTTATTTTATTTATAAATATACCATTTTGGGGGTTTCTCATAGGAGGCACGTGCCAACTAATCTTAAGTCACACCAAAGGTAAACATTCCATCCTGAGCGCAACAGTTTCCTCAAATTTCTGACCCGACTTACCCTTTAAGAGTTATTCCACTTTTTTTAGGAAAACTGCTTATGCGCGTTAACATTAGCTGAAAATAACCACGACGGATCATTATGGGCACTCCGGTCCTCGAAATCACGTGCCGTAATATTTTGCGGAATTCAAAAATTCCCATATATTTAAAAAAATTACATTGAAATTAAAAGTCTTTACATGTTGGTGCTCGCTCAACTATATCATCTGGGGGAGGACATGCTCACTCTGTCCATCCAATTTTGATCTTTTACATTGATCCCTATTATTTCATCCAGGAGTGATAGGTCCCTTATAGGTTTTGGGATGTGGTTTCATGAGTGATGGGGTGTTCAAGGTGCCACGATCTATAGATTATTTTTCCTGGTCATGGGGTTTTTTGGTTAAGGATAATCACTTATCTGATTTTGAAGATGGATCAGTTTTGGGTTGATGTATTTTTTCGACGATGAGGCATTAAGGATCATTTCCATGAAATGATTGTGCTTTGGATTTATTGGCCGATGTGGTTATAGAGATAGTCTTGTTTATCTATCATTAATATTTAATAGTTCATTATGGTACTAGAAAATGCTATTATTTTCCCAATTGTTTTCTTTTGGTGATATCATGAGGGATGTTCAGATTCCATGGGATGTTGGTAGATGGAATGTCACCTATGAGGTTTTTGAGGGAAGAGACGATTATGTGTTTATTCTTCGGAGACAATGCATTAGTCGTCATCATGGGAGGGCAGAGATCAACTGCGGTTGAAGCTGATATCTGATTACCATCAACATCACGCTGAATGTGGTGTCATCCCGGTTTGGAGGCTCGATAAGAGGACCAAGTGATAAAAATTGAGGTTTTACAGAAGTCAGTAGGTTTTAGTTGTGTCTAGGGTCCTCACCACTCATGATGGATTTACATGTCAATGCGTTGTCAATGGGGTAATGATATGTTTAGATCATATGTAGGTTATTCTTTTCATTATAGATTTTTAATATTTTGTAGAATATGCCTCATGTATTGGTTTGATGAGGAATGCCTTGCTTTTTTTCTATTTTTATACCTAGTTCATTGTCTTCGTTTCATTGTTGCGGTGAAATGGTATTTAATTATCAATTAATGGTCATGTTTTTCACATTATGTATTTTTCGAATGTTTTATAATTATTCGGTCATTTTTTAGGTACTATTTTTTTGGTATGGAATTATTATTATTATATAACTCAAATATTATCTATGATAGTACATCAAGATTTCACCGCATGCTTCAATACTACAATATAGTATAAATCCTATTTGAGTTATTTTAAATTGCAGTTTTTCTACTACTTCCATTATAATGGAAAAAATCTATTATAATATTCCTTTGTCCGATGTGTTTTTTCATTATTATATATTAATGACACTATATAAACAGTGGAAATCTTTCCTTTAAAGGATCCCTTTTATGCAAATTTATTCTACAACTCTTTCTATATGGAGGGTGTTTGAGTGCATGTAAAAAGCCAAAGAAATTTCTAGTTTTTTTCAACTAAAATTCAATGAAGGATTTTCTTTATTTTAATCCTTTTAAAATTTTGATTTTATTTTTATTATAAAACTTTTATTAAAGGTGTGATATTAATTTTAGTTTCCTATTTTGGTTGTTGAAACTTATTACTAAATTTTTTAATGTATGAGTTTGTCTAACTATCTTTTTTTATTTAGGTATGTAATTGTATTTTATGTAGTGATGTTCAAGATGTACTCGTACGACAAATTTATTAATGGACGTATTCTGTAAATTTAGTCTCAAATTCCAACTCTGAGTCCTGATTTCGGTTTATGATTTATGTATATATGTAAATATTATGTTTATTATCAAAATATATATAAGTATTATTCGAACCACACATTATTTTATTTCAAAGTCTTATATGAATTATTTTTATGCCTATAATATATTTATTGTACCAATATATATATATATATATAAATGTATTGCTTGAATATATATATATATATATGAATAATTGAATGGTCAAGATCACCTGACACATAATTTTACGTTTAAGTTTAATGTATATTTTTATATTTATAGATATATATATTATTTTATTAAATTTCCTGATTATACATGAATAAATCATTTACGTGATTCATGTTATTCAAGCATTTTAATATAATTATTATTTTCAAATTTTATAACTATTATTAAGTAAATTATTTATGACTCTCCATGAATTATTATATGTATGAATAAGAAGTTAAGAATGTAAAAATGTCATCATCTCATATACATTTCATACAGAAATCATTATTATGTCCATACATCGATGATTAGTCATGAAACATCATACATGCATACATATATGAATGTATGTACAAAATTAAACATTGAATAAATTTTAAATTTATTGGATCAACCATCGAAATGGATCTATATTGGTTTATTAATGAAATGATTACATACTTGGATGGAAAATAATATTCCATGTAATTTTTCGTTGTTTATATTGGCAGATTTCATTGTGCCATGTCTAATAGTTTAATTTATTGGAATGTTAATATTTATACATTTATATATAAATGTATGTGAATGTGAATTTAATAAATTTTTATGTATTGGAATAAAAACCCACATACAAAAAACATATATAAAAAATTAAATCATTATTGGTGTTTAGAAAATATGAAACATGAACATTGTAAATATTTATTGGAATTGGGGTGTGAGCCCATCCTTTACTAGGTTGGTAAGCCCAGTATATCCTTCTACATTTATTGTGGCCTCCGAATGGTGTTCTATTTTCATAATCTTGCTTATTTTTTCAAAAAACAGTAGAATATATTAAAATAAATTTTTTATCATTAATATTAATTAAAATTGAAATAGTATTTATTTGGAATAAGAAATTCAAAATATTTTTCTCAAGACATCGTGATGTTCCTTACTTTTCCTGAATAAATATCACAAATCACACTCTTTAAGCTCAAGTCATCGCAGATCCACTTACCTCGTGAAGATCACTTAGTTAATGGGGAGCTCGCAACTTTCACGGAGCTAGATTAACAGTCGCAAAACTCTTCTTTCACTAAGCACACTTCCTTCGCAAACCACCTTCGCGAACTGAGAGAAAATAATTTTCTTCAAAAACTGTCTATTTTTTTTCTCTTCTTTGATCCAGGGGGGTGGGGGTCATGGTCTATTTGTAAGAATCATCATTGACCCTTGAACTTTCAGTGCGAAGTCAATGCTAATTCATCTGAAATTGAAAAGCTCTGAAGTTCTCGCTAAAATTCTCTCAAAATCACAAATCACCATGAAAATTTTCATATCTATAAGCTCATCGTGATCATGGAGAATCACTATTAATTCCTTCATTCCTTCATTGTGAAGCTCCAATCGCAATTCCCTTTTCCACCACAATCCTATTCGATGGTTCGTTCGCAAAACTCGTCATAATCGCGATGCATCACCATCAACATTCTTCTGGTTGTCATTAAATCAAATATATTTGTATCTGTTATTTTTGAACTACCTCAAGATCATCCATTACTTGGTCATGGTTCTTTTTCAACATTGATTGTCAAAAACATCTTTGGAACTCGATAATTTACCATGGAAATGTGCTTTGTCAGTAAACACAATAAACACAAAAATGACGCAATGTTACGTTAATAGATTTTTTCCCAACAGTATATTTCATTGAATCATGGAATATGGGATAATATATCTTAATATCATGATAATCTTGATAAAAATAATATTTTTAAAAAAAATATAATTGAATCCATCATAAACATTATTCAACGATTACAAATACGAATACCATATCATTGTCTAAGGTTTATATCAAAGAAAACATTTTCAACGTCCAATTATTATCACTATTGAATCCTAGTCATAGGACATGGATCACTAAAAAGAAATCATAACATGATCTCAAGAGATATATTTCATTTCATGGTCAATTAGGGGGGTGTATAACTGTAATATGATAGATCATCATAATATTTCTTGCTTATGTGTTCCAACTAAAATTTAAATTTATATAAAACATAAACATGAAATAAAACTGTAATAAATTAAAATATTATATAATTAGTCTTTTCATCATTTTATATCATGTTCACATTTATTATCCCATGAAAATTATATATTTATAATATTTATACATTCATTATCAAAAAAAGAGATCATTACTCATATAAATATATATTAATTTAATGGAATAATATGAATAAATTATGGTTAAAAAGTCATGATTTTCAATTATTTTATTATTATTTTATGAATATGATTAAATGAAAAAGTGAAGTTAAGAAATATTTGAGTTTCCATAAAATTTAATATATATATATATATATATATATTTATATAATGATAAATAATGATGGGTTACTCATGAAATCATATAGATAAAATGAACTTTACAATATTAGAATGTCTTAAAATTAATGTTTCAAAAAGGGTGAGAAACAAGAAAATATCACCTTATAATAATTGTAAGGATTTTAATATTACAATAATTACATGTCAGTCATAATGGAAGGAATTTACAAAAAAAGTGATGAAACATGATCCATGAGAGAAATAAGCTTCGAATAATATATAGGTAGACTGTAAAATATAGTGGAAAGGAGTAAAATATAACATATCATTAAAAATAAGAAAGAGCGAATAATAAACCCTTATATTGAGTCCTGAATTCCATTAGAATATCCACTAATATTATATGTAGTCAAATTATATTTAACATTTTATATTGATTTTATGTTTTTAAAATATATTTCATCTCTTAAAGTTTATTTTTTATTGATTATAATTCACATATAAATATAATACTATTTGGGTAAATCATTTTGACATTATTTAGATAATCGTTCCAAAACACTATTGATATCAAGGTTATTTTAAAATGATAATGATTAATGGTTACATCAGCATCAGATTTTCCTGGGTATATGATAAGTATAGGAGTTGAATATAATTGTAGATAGTTTAAATTAATGGAATAATCTTTGTTATAGTTTGTATAAATTTATAATATACTATGATTATTTACCAAAATGATCATAATTATTTGTAATATTTAATTATAATAAAATGATTGAAAATATATTTTACGTCATTATAATGTAATATTAAATCATGAAATACATTAATTAATAATATACATGAATGTTTTATTTTTAAAAAATTCATTATTCAATCATGTTTCATACATCTACAATAGCTCAATCACTATTTTATAATGGAGTTTTTAAAACAAGTTGTAAAATAGTATTCATTAGAGATTTTGATAATTTATATACTTTATTAAAATATATTTTTTCAAATTACATTTATTCATAACTACATTTTACAATGAGTTTTCATTGATGGTTGAAATTAAAAAATAGAATGTGTTTTGAAACACATATTTTGAAAATTTTAAGACCTTTGAAAATAGATTAGGTTAGATGTAGTGGTCGATATATAATCAGTATGATAATAAAAGAGAGTTTGTAACCTTATAATGAATAGATACGTTAAACAGAATAGTTTTTTTGAAGATTTATTATGTAAAAAAAATAAAAAATAAAAAAGGATAATTATGTTATGAAACTATCCATGATATTTTGTGTTTAATTATATTGATTGATCCAATGGAATTTTGATGATGGAATTTGGGATGCACCATCTGAAAAATTACATGGTAACCGTACTGTATAGAGATTTTTGGTATCAAATTTTGAAAAGTAATGAATTTTTTCGTTGAGGGGAATTTGATAAGGGAGGTGTGTTTATATAGATAAGTGTTAGGGGTATTTTATGATATTTAATTTAATATATTTAAGACCAATATTATAAATAACATTAATTTCCATGGAATTCTTTTATTAAAAATAAATTATTCATTATTTTGATTTAAAACCATAAAAAATGTATCAACATCCTGGATTGACTAATAAAAATTAAATACTAAATAATTATAAGTTTAATGTTTAACATAGATATACATATTTGAAATAATTGTTTTAAAAATCAAATTACATTTTTAAAAACATTATTTTGCTACATAAATCAATTCAAACTAATTATTTTTTACATATTTTTAGGTCATTTTAATATCATATAGTATTGTAAAATTAATTTTTCCATAATAAATGTATTTTTACTAATTACTTGAAAATATAAAATTTTAGAAATATTAAAAAAAAAATTAGTGCTAATTTATACGTTAAAATTATAAAAATCAATTTAATGAGATCCAATTTTGTATATTATGAAATTATTATTAAAATAATATCTTAAAATACTTGGATTCCCACTATTATTTTTTATATAATTATTTTCTTATAGTAAGTTTGATTAAATTAAATTTTTAGAATTCATATTTATTATTTCATTTATAATAGTATAGTATATAAACATTATAATAAAATATATTTCAAAATTATAAAATTAAATTCTATAATAAGAGAATATATTTTAGAATATAAAATAATTAATACATAATTAAAATTAATATGTAATTTTATCTTTTTTATATAATTCAGGAATTATTTTAATATAATTATACATTTTTATTTAGTTATCTTGAATTAAAAAACAATATTTTAGAAATTATATAATTATCGACATCATATTCAATGAAAAGTTATTATCCACATAATTTATATATTATTCAAACTATCATTGTACATAAGATAATTAACTCAAATTTGATACCTTATTCATGAAGTCATTTTTAATATAGTTTATTTATATTTCATTGAAAACTAAAATCTTAATTCTAATAGTTTCTTTTAATATGCAGTTATATTTGTTTGCATGATAATTCTATGGGATCATGAGATACTAAAATAAAACAATATTGTTTTACAATTCTCCTCTTGTTATCAACCCATTGTATTGTTTCATATTATAATAATTATATTCATAAAATGAGTTTAATAGGTTATATTATTTTAATATAATTTGTTTTTTCATGTTTATGATTTTTGTTATACATATATTTGATAGGTAAAATTTCATATCATAAAATTATTCATTGTTACATGATTTTTAGAGACCCCCATAAATTTTGATACTTTTGGATAGTATAATATAAAATCATTCCATTTGATATCTTTTTTAGGATTTATGGCATTTATGGAATATATAATAACACATTATAATATTCCATTTTGTTGATATTTAGTGTTTTATTTAATTTACCTATTATGAGTACCTTTTAAAAGATATGTACTATGATGAATGCATCTTAATGATGTTATTAATGTTTTTATTGTTATAAATTTAAAACGTTATTTTCTCCAAATTTTTCATAGGTAAATCCTCTCCACATTTCAAATGCTTATAGAATAATGGGATGTGTTCCTGATGTTTACAACGACCCAGTTCGGTCACTCTATAGATGAATTGGATCAATAATGTTATGAACAATTATCAGAAACTATTTTTCTTGTATCCTACTATTTCATATATGGTATATAGAATATATGATAATTTATTATCATGGTATGAATCGTGTTCCTAGAATTAGTGATCCTTCTAATAAAGGAATTCTATGGTATGGAGGATTATATTTTTGTAATTTTTATTTTATTTTATAGTTCTGTTAATATTACGCTTTATTATCTTCTATGATATTGAAAATGGTATCTTGATTTTTATTGATGTATCCATTCATCAAGAGAGTATGTTTCAATGCTTCAGTCATAGAATATTGTGATCAAATAGATTATTTTAGATTTCTTGGGAAATATATTTTGGTTACATTCTTTCTTGTTTCAACTGAAATATATTCTAAAAATTATATAATGTTTTATAATATAAATTCAAGGTGTAATACTACATGATTTTCCCATGATTAGTGACTACTACTATTATATATTGTGATTGTTCTCTGTTCTTGTGAAAGATCATATCGAACATGACAATGTATATGAAAGGATTTACATGATCCTATATGTGATATCAATATAACATAGTTAGTGTATTATGTGTGGATTAGGTGGTGTTATATCTTTTTTACCCAATATGTTGAGTTCCAGACATGTAAATGAATATTTATTTGAGTAATGAACTTATCATTCTAATGAAATTTAACCATATAAACTATCAATTGTTTCCCTTTATGGGAAAATTCAAAACCCAATGATAGAGGATATATGTAAAAAAATTTACTTATTAATAATTTTTTAAAAAAATTCAATGTGAGCCCTTATAAACAATTATAATATTTATGGAATATGTTACTAATGGACAAACTTAATATGTCATTTTCATATCAAGATGTAAAGATACATTTATACATATATATTGTGGTGAATATGGTATAGGGGAACCAGTGTACTAGATAAACTCTATAAATACTATTTTTTATCACCATTAGACACCAATTTAGAGTTTGGTGTATCATGATATCTTTATGATTATAGTATTATGATTTAGGGATTTAAGATTATTTTTATATAAAAGTGTATTTGATCATTATCTATAATCTTCGTATTGATGGGTGGTCTAAATGTAATATCAGGTTGTTAGTGGATATTTTTTTGGTGTGCACTATCAATTTAGTGATTTCTGTGAGAACCATTTTGTGTTAATAGTCTTTTCATGTTAGATTTTCTATTATAAATCGATTAATATCAGAAACATTAAGTCTATATAAGGAGGTTAATTATAATTAACCATATAATAATTTTATTAATCGGAAAAGGTGTATATGAGGAATATTATTTTTTATGATACATCATCGAATATATATTATTAGATGATTGTACATACCACTCAGAGTAGTCAAAGATAATATGTTGATTGTAATCATTTTTCATCGAGAGTATATTCTGGGAATCCCATTATTTATATAGGTGTCTTCTATATTTGTAAATTATGGTATTTAGTTGTAGCAGAATATGAAAAATGGGTTTACAGATTGTTTTAAGTTGATGGTATAATATATTCATTAGAATATCAATAAAAACAATCTTAGAGATAATGTATATAACATAGCTAGATTCATGTACTATACACATTATTTATATAAATTTTAAATATAATGTGGTTTTATTATGTTTCAGTAGTTTTGGGGATATTTTGACATGTTATGGAAGATTTTATAGAGGTTTACATTTTGATCTCAGTTAGTAGAAATCGTTCAATAGCATTATGACACCGTGTAAATCAATAAGTGGGTACTAGGTAGGAGCACAATTTGTTGCATAGTTTGTAAAACCTATGCAGTTTTCTTCTATAATTCATGAAATTATGAATAGAGTAGAATAATATAGTGGTTCATGGTTTTCATTCATTTTGAGACAACCTTGTGATGTGTGATTGGAGGAAGTTCTTCGTACAAGGATAGCACATGATTTTCCAAATCATAAACCACAAATAGTTTCATCTATAAATTATATATCTTATCCAATTCACCTATTAAACATCCATATGTACCCCTAAATATAAAAAATCACACATTCCTCTCCCTCACTAGGCTGTTGATGAAATTACTTCTTATCTGGGAGGGATTCCTAGGTGAATCAATTGGAGTTAGAGATTCAGATTTATCAATAAGGGCTATTTATTAGTTGTTTTCATTAATATATTATTCATCCCTATAATGGAATATTTGATCTAAATAATTGGGTATTTATCCATGATGTTTTATTCCATTCATGTTGGGATACTTTTCTATTGATTAAATAGAATAATATATTTTCATTGAAGTAGTTTTATTATAGGGTATTGGTGTTTTCATTTTCTATCATTTTTACAAGGTGATAATAGTATGTGGAATCTCTCTCAACTACTCTTGTTATGATATTGATTGTTTAATTTAAAATGTATTAAATTGTTTTAAAGAGTCATTGGAATTGTTGGTTGATTTGTTGGAAATTTTAATTTGAATTTTTTTAAATCTTGGGAATTGGTTGACTTATTGGGAAAACCCATTGTTTTTAATTTTTCAAATTTAATATTAAATTTATGGTCAGTTTGAATAATGTAATTTATTTTTTGAAATTATTTGAAATGGAAAAAATATTTGTTTATTTAAATTGGTATACATGACTTGGTAATGAGTTGAATGGAATAGAAAATAAATGTGTAGTACCATTGTAACATCCCAAGTAAATAATGAAATAATATATTTTTTTAATTAATATTTTGTGAACTAAATATTAATTTTATCTTAAATTAGTTGCTATGACTGATGGCGTACCTGATAAGCAACAATGGGTATCTTTGAAATCTTACGTTGACAATAATAATATAATAATATTATTTTAAATGTTAATTAATGCATAGTCATTGTATTGATAGTAATGAATAGAACTATCTAAAATATAATGAAACATGTTTGTTAAATGTTTTTTCATTTATCCAATAAAAATTAGAGGCCTAAAATGTGAATTAATCTAATTTTAAGCATAAATAGTCAAATATTCATTAAAAGGTCAATTTACCACCTTTTAATGCAAAACCCTTTTTAAATCTAGTTTTGGTAACTTTTATATGTTCTTATTTGACAAAATAAATTTATTCATTAGAATCAGGACAACACAATTTGGGTAAAATTTTGGTATTTTTCAAATAAAATTCTTTCTTTGATTAATAGTGGAAAACATTATTTTTATTCAAAACAACTTTTTAATATAATTCATTTATATCGTTAGATAATATTTATAATTTTTTTAATAGTGTAATTGTATTCTATTTTTACCATTTAATTCAAATTTTTATTGGACTTAATTTCACTTTGAAATTTTACATAAACAAGTGTCAATCTTTTGATAGTTATTATTTAATAAAAACTCACCTTTTGATTTGACAATAGAAAATAATTTTAAATTAATTTCCTCCAATTACGAGTATAGAATTTGGTAAATTTGAATCAATATTTGGAATAAATATTTCCATATTGTGTAAATAGGTAATTTTTCTTTTTAGACATTATGAATAATTACTTCAGAAAGTATTTTATTTACCATGGTTAGTTTGTAAATCAGGTAAATAAGGGTAATCAAATATTACTATAATAATATAAAATTACCCTAACTTGTGTCCTAATCCTTTTGTTTGATATAATTCTGACTATGATCAATCTTTGGTCAATTTTGGGACCACATGGGGTCACATGGGGGTGATAATGACACATTATTTTAATTAACATAATGTAAAGACAAAAATGGCATAAAAACATCTTTTAGTAAATTAATATTTACTTAAGGATATATAAGGTATAATTCTGACTGTAAATATTCATTGGAAATATAATATGATTTCATATGTCTTGGAATTTTTTATAATATCTATACATTAAATAAATTAAATTATTTAGGGAACAGTAACAGTGTAGTGTTTACAACATTAATAAATAATTTAAATAAATAAGATTATAAATATTAAAATAATAGGAAAAACCTCTCTAATTCTTATTGGATGATTTTATTTCAACCATAAGTCATCTTATATTCAACTTTAATATTCTTTTTACATTTATAAACAGAAATTAATTATGTAATAAAATAATATTTTCACACATTCCTATAGAGCCCCTCCTCGCCTTTATAAAAAGACATCACCTTTAACCCATTACTCACACCTATAAAGACCCTTGGATCATCCATACTATGACCAATTAAGCTCCAAACATCCATATCCTCCTCATATAAGCCTTCACATAGGAAGAAGGCACTTCAACAAACACTTTTGGTTCAATCCAAAGAGACTCAATATTGATGATTTTCCTATAATAAATGAATTGATTGTTTTCATATTCATGCCTATGATCTTCATGTTGATAGGATATAATTACTATTATCTATATATTTGATACTGTGAGATATTTTCATTGGTGGATAATATAAAAAATTACTATAGAACTATTTATTTATGAGGGAAGTATACAATCCATATTTTACTACAATATTCTCTTATTAAATGATATTTATATAAATTTAACATTTTATTTTTTATTCATTCGGATGAATTATAAATTTATGGTTAAATCAGTTATACATGATATGAATCAAACAAGAAACAATATATTTAGTCCTAGTTAGACATTAATTAAGGTACATTTAATAATCTATTAGAGAATATATATAATTAAATCCACAAAAACTTTATTTCTTTAAATGTAGTAATAAATATAACATCAATATTTATTTTTAACTATGAGATCCCATGGATCATCTTCTCCCTTAAAAATATCTCTCATTTGAAAGAAAACCCTAAACTGAAAAACAAATCACGAATGGAGAATGAGTTCTACAAAATACGTATTGAATTTTTTAATGATATCCATGATTTTTGATGCTATAATAAAATTAATTTATATGAAGTAATGTGGGTAATATAGGAATTGTATAGTGACTATATAAATGGTATATAACTATTGCGTATAATACTAGAAAATATGTAACATGTTTGGAATTATTGATATATAAGTTATATGTTAAAAAAATTATTTATGTTGATAAAATACACATATTTTCGATATATGTAACTATAATAAAAAATAAAATTTACTTCCATTGATAATTATAAATTAAGAATTCAGTTGTGCAAATATAAATGTTGAAAATGAAATTATCTTCATAAAATTGGTGTTTTGGATAAAATTATTAATTTTAATGAATGATATTATTAATATTTATTCAGAAAATACATGTAATTATTAGTTAAATAAATTAAAATTTCAAATAAATATATAAAATAAAACAACTAATAATAATATAAAAACTAATAATTAAAAAAATTATTTAAGAATGTAGTTTTACTAATTTTTTTTTTAATTTCATACATTTGATGAATTTTCTTCAATAAATATAATTTTTTATATAGATAATATAATAATAAACATTCAGGAATTGTTTATTAGTTCAATATAAAATCACATAATTATTAAATTATAATCCTATAAATAAATTTATTTTTTATGTGTGTCTAGTGATTTTATATTAAATTAAAATGATCACTATTACTGATTTATTTTAGTAATATTTAATGATATTATACAAATAAATTAACAATATTATAATATTTAATACCTTTTATGTAATAATTATAAATTATTTCATTTCATAATGAAGGATTTAGAAATAATAATTATTTCCCACACAATGTTGTTCATATTAAAAATATATATTTTTCGCTTATAAATTACAAATAAATATACTAATTTAATATTTTTTATTATTATAAATATATTAGGTAATATTTATAATTTTTTTCTGACAAAAAATAATTTACCGATATAATATATTAGTTATCGTTTTAATGGTTAAATGTATTTTTTCAGAAAACTATTTTTATAATTATTATGGTATTTTTCTCTAAATTATATAAATTGATTATTTTTCATATTTAACAATAATTATTAAGATAAAAATATATTATATTAAAGCTATGTTAATTAGTTATTTATATGAAATTATATTTTATAATCCGGACCATTTTATAATGTCAACTCCAGCTCATTTTTAGGTAATTTTTTTTGTTTCAATATACCCTATTTTTAGATTTCTACAAAGGGGTTCACCTAGGAGAATTTTTAATAAAAACTAATGGAAATAGGGATATGCATGGTATCCACATGGTTTGGCAAATCATGTGTCTAAACCTGGGAAACCATGAAAACTTTCACAAATAGGTTTGTATGGTTGGTTCATTGTATACCCTAACCATTTTCCGCATCATATGTAACCATATAAAACTATACAAAGAGATCCTCACGGTTGGCGAATAGTTTCCATTACTGTGCAACCCTAGCCAAGAAACCATGTGTGTAGGTTATAATTATATGAAAATTATTTTTCAAATCACCCGATCCTCTGAAACCTATTTATTTCAACCTAGGATTGGGCTTGAAAAATTCTAGGTGATCCAAAAGACTTCTAGAGGTATTCCAATGGTATTCAAAAATAGTTCTTCAAGATCTAAATCCCGCAATAAGGATATTCTCTCTTCGAAGTGTATTGATTTCATCATGTTTCTTCTCTCTTTCATTCTTCGATCATTCCATGATCATTTCATGGAATAACTCCAATGTTTCTGTGGATCTGAACCTATGGGTTGAGATCTAGATCTATGATTGAGGATGTAGATATTGATTTTTTAAGATCATGATGCTTTTGATATAAATTTTTGGTTTAGGAATTTAGATATGAATGTTGATCGATGTCATTGTGATGCTCGGAATTTTGTTATTTCTGTTGTGATAACATCCATCAATAAATATATTCAGGTGGTCTATATTGAACCCCCATAGTCGTTGATTTGATATGTGTATGTGAGATTACTGATTTGATTACTTCCCTTGAATATTAATTAAATGAATGGGTGTAATTAGAATGGTTAATTTCAGTTGTTGATGATTTAGAGATATAACGGATTAATTGATGATTTAATCATGGATCAAATTGGGCTCCCCAATATTATATTTGATATATAGAATTTTTATGGGATTATGTGATATAATTATGATATTGAATTATTTGTGTTATGAAAATTAATTGAGGGAAATTATTTATGGGATGATCTTTACCTTTGTAAAATAATTAAGGGTGAATTAATTATGTTCCATGATGTTTATTAGTGATAATAAATTGTGATAATTAATGAGGATAAGTTTAGATTTCATTTGGATAATTAATTATGAAGAATTAATTATGGAATAATATTTTTTGAGTGATTAATTAATTGATGAATTAATTAATCGATTAGGGGTTTTTTAATTTTTGGGAAAATTAATGGGATTTGATATGATTAACTAATTTATGGATTGTTAATGGAATGATGTTGTTAATTCTTGTGAAAAAAAGATTTAAATGATTTATAATTTACGTACTAGACATGGAATTGTTGAAAAGTTTGGAAGTTGGTACTTGTACATGGTGTTCCTCATTAAAAGCTTTCCAAGATTTTAATGTGGGGTTATATACATGGAGATCTACACATAATGAGATTTTCAGTTCTTGAAAAGGAGTTAAACAAAAATTGGGATTTGGGGTTATTTACAATGCGTTCAACACATGAAAAAAATTATTTATTTTTCACATGGGAGGCATGAATAAAAATTGGGTCTATTGTTATGATTAATGAATAAATTACATTGTGATAACTATTTTATTATTCATTTTAATTAGTATTTAATGAAATTTCATAAGGTGTTTTTTGGAATATACTTGTTTTAGAAACATTTAGTGGTGGCCTGATTAGTTCCACTCACAACCTATTTGGGACGAGTAGTCAGCACTTGAGATGACTTTATTGTCAATAGAAAAGATAAGGGCAAGGCCCTATGATGTGTTTCTAGTTGGTAAGGGTGCATGGGTGGGGAAAATATACATTTTTCAGGACCAGCTTTGGAGTCATCATGTCTTTCCTTTTTGTTTCATTGTAGATACTTGACCCTTGAATTTTCATAGCATGTTTCCCATTTCAGTGGAGTAATGTATTACTTTTACAACTATGATTTGACATAGTTTAATTTAAGTAATTTTTATGATTCCTAAAATGTTTATTTTTATTTTATTCCATTAATGGAATATTCTAATAAAATATGGTATAGTCTCTCAATGACTGACTTACCAGACCATCGTTTCTAGTCACCACCCTATAGAATGCGTGGAAGCATGCTTGAGATCATCAGACCAATCGGATAAGGGAACAATTTAGTGTCCCCTAGGTCGTGATGTTACAATGTGGTATCAGAGGAGTTTTCTTTTTCTTTCATCTACCTTTTCATACTATTTTTGGAATGGTAGGTAGGAGAATAAGAAGAATCAGGGCTTGGTAAAGACCTCGTACATTGGAGTATTTAATACAAGTATATGGTAAAATCCATGTACTTTGGGTGGGATTGTTGTGATTGATGTGTTTTTGTCACAGTTGGTTATTATTTCACCCTAGTTTACACAGTAGTGTTGTGATGTTATATATTTTTTGACAATTATTTAATTTTGATTCGTGGAATAAAGTGAAACAAGATTTGAGTTTGCATTCATCATTATGAGCACTAGGGATTATTATGGCATCCATCATTTTTAGCACCCATGGGAAAATTGGTTATGAGTAGGATTTTGAACATGATTAGGTTTTCCTTTTTTGATATTGAAATAATGATGTAGAATGAGAATAAATGGGTGTATAATGAGATACCTTCATAATAAGAGGGTTTTTATTAATTAATTGATTAATTAATTAATTTTAAAATTTGTATTTAATTATGTGTTGTAATTGTTTGATGAAAATGTGTATTCCCTTGTTAACAAGGTCCTAAGAGTATGTTGGTTACTCATAGTGATAAGTCCCCAGTGTTGATTGTATGATGAGAAAAATAGGGAAATGATATGGTGAAAAATGTTGTGTTTCTTTATCATCTTACATAAATATTAAAGGTTGTGTTGTGATACGTAAGACATGTGTTTCAATTGGTAGATTTATGCCTTCATGACACTTGTTGAGAGGGATACTATGTTTTATAACCCAGAACGAACATCTGAATAGGGAACATGAGGAATCCTTTGGAAAAAAAGTGGAGCTACTATAGTAATTCAATAGGAACCAAGCTCATTCCATGAAAATCATGGAAAGAGACCTAGGGAATGTTATGAAAATCATACCTGAGTTGACAAGGGAGTTCCAGCTATAGAAACATCTGAATTTTACAATAGTGGGTGGACTTAACTGAGATGAATACTAGATTGAATTCATAGAGATTATACTTGACCATTTGTAGGAACCCGTTAAATGGAGGGTTGTGTTTTTTTCTAATATGATATGGGGTTTAGTGAAGCACTGGTGGGACAATCAGGTATGATTTGGACAGACTGATGATATTTTATGGAAGGAATTTTTGGATAATTTACTGAAAAACTTCTATCTAGAGACACTAAGACAGAGAAAGCGTCAAATATTATTCATCTATCTGAAGGAGTCATGTCTATAATGGATTCTAATAAACATTTTTAATAATTTAAAGTGTTTTGATCCATTGTTGGATGCAGATGAGGATTATTTCGGAACATGTTTTTTAGGATGGACTTATGTGTGATATTAAGTCCTAGTTGAATATCATTAGGACGAAAAGGTTCTCATAATTGGTGAATCAGGCTCTAATTTCAGAATTGAACTAGAGGGAGGCTTCAAGTACTAGATATCTAGCTGTTATTGGACAATCAGAGAGTCTTCCATCCCAGAGCAGGAATCTTCATTATTGGATCCTTAGTCATGACATTAGAATGAAATGTGTACAATCATGAGGAACCATTGAATTAGATATTACTCATGTGCATTAGCACCAATGCGGATGGAATTTTCACTATCTCAAAATATTTCTTCCACCACCAGTGGAGTGTCCTTTTTGTGGTAATATGGGGAACCTATAGAAGTTCTATATAAAGTAGGGACATACTAGTGCTAAGAGAGTATCTTTATAGAGTGAGAGTGTGGGAAGGGGTCTTATACACCATATAGTTCTAGTAGCTGGAGTTTTACTAGTAGTGGCGGTAGAGGTAGTGGATGAATTTTATCAATGTATTAGTGCTTTAATCAGTAGAGTGGTGCTACTCAGGGGAGTTAGATGGTTCCCTTGGGAAGTGGAGTCAGAACGTTACATTGTAAGAACCCGGTTTTTTCTGATAAATAATTTGGAATATTCTTGATAGTATTCCAGAGCAGCGCCATCAGACGACATGCGATTCCGAGCCCTAGAGGGGCCGGAATTAAATTTTCAGTGCGTTCACACTAGAAATGCCAAATAAATGGGATAACTCCTAAATGGTGATCTGGATCAGATATCCGATTGTACGGATGGGTCCGGAATGAGGTTTTTACCCGAGGAATGACATAAAACTTGTTGGCGCGGGATGTTTGGACCCCTCGCCCACCTTTGGAACGATAAACAGACTGAATAAATTAATTAATTCATTTAATGTTGAAATGCAGGTATCTCTTAAACGGTGGGTCAGATTGGAAAACTAAGGGCACCATTGAGTTTGGAGAGTGTCGTTAACCCTAAGAGGGGTATAAGTTTTGCGGGCATTGGCCGTCTTTGAAAAATGGCCCTAGTGGCGTTTTCGTAATTTGGCGCCCTCTGGCGTTGAGTTTTATAACATTAAAACGAAAGCTCAGAATCAAATTTTCAGACAACCGTTGTGCTCAGGAGGTGGTGTTCACCCTAGGGGAGGCTTAACCTCGACCCTGTCAGGCGTTTCATGTGCAGTTCAAAATTGAGGATTAAATTAATTAAACTTTAAATAAATTAATTCTTTTTCTTTTTATACCCTAACCCCACCCATCTCCTTCCCCTTCCCCCTGTAATCCCATCCTCTTCCTCTCCTCCTCCACCTCTGGCAGGGTAGCTCCGGCAAGGCGGTGGTTCGGTGACGAAGCTCTGGGCAACGCCCACGAGGTAAGTTTATGCATTTTGCGTTTTAATTTCCGAACCCCCCCCCATTGAGTTCGATTATTTGTGTCATGTTGTTGTTTGATCTTCGAAGAAATCCAATATACACGTAGTATATATTCTTATCTCTCCAACTAATCTTTCGGAATCAAAATCCGAGCTCGGAGGTGTCCGGGGTTGATCGTAGAATGTTGCGGGTATTGGAATTGTTTTCGGCCGGTTTGGGTGCTCCGGCGATCCGAGGTGCGACGGCTTCCCCGAGGCAGGCGGCGGTGCCTTCCCCTCGTCAGGCGGAGGTGGATACTCGGAATGAGGCATCTCAGTCGGGCGAACGACCAGTGAAGGCGGACGTCTTCAGGGTGACGGCGAGGTGGGGTCTCGGGCGGCGCCAGCGTAGCATGAAGAGGGAGGGGTGGCGCGGGGTGCGCGACCCCGTGCGGCGCGACCACGACCCGCGTGTCACGCGTCCCTGTGGAAAGGGGGAGACCAGCCATAAAGGCCATTCGGTGGAGGTGGGCCGTGGCCACTTGGCCGCAGCAGCTTGATCCGGACCCACGGCCGAGCCACGGGCCGGCTGTGGGCGGACCGGTCGGTCCTGGCCGGTCCGTCCCAAGGGAGTGCCCCCTTTGAATTTCTGACGCCCTTAGCATTCACTACAGGTGTCCGTTTTGCGCGCCGTCAATGGCAGTTCAGACCTTTCGTCGAGGGGAATGTTTAGAGTTAGTTTTGGGAATTTTTAATTCCTGAAACGAGGGGTCACGGAGGCGCGACGTATCCATAAGTGGATGAGCGTTTTCCCGAAAATTCTTGTTTTGGACGGCGCAGACGCATCCGACGTTCGTTTTAAGCGCCATCAACGGCGTTGGGACTCTGGCGCCGGGGCGAAGCATTCCAGGGTGGTTTCGGGCGCTTAAGCCAGAGTTGAGGCGTGGGCCCTATTGCCCGTCTTTTGAGCTACGTGCAGCATTTTAGCGACATTTTCCTCGGACGCCCGTTCGGGGCGTGTGAGTAGTCGATGTTGGGTGTTTTTCCGAGGGCATCACGTTGGTGCAGTCTTCCATCTCTAATTCCTCATGCTCGTGCGAGGCCCACGAGGGCCGTTTGGGCGTCGACGGTGATTTTCCATCTTTATCACCGGGAGACTGTTTTGGACAAATGAGTAGTCCATCTTGTGTTCTTTTTGGATAGGATCACAACGGTGCGATCCGTTCGTTGAGTTTCGGGACTAGTATGCGGGTCTCACGAAGCACCTCTCGTGTGCGGTGTGCCGAAATCCATCTTTTTTTCTAGATATCCGTTGCACCCAAGTGAGTAGTGTTTTTGACGTGTTTTACCAAGGGGATCGCAATGGTGCGATGCGCCCGACTGTTTTCATGGCTGAGGCTCAGGATCACGGGACGTCGTTCGGGCGTGAGGTGGTGTTGGTGACTTTTCCGTCGGATATCTGTTGGAGGCTAGTAAGTAGTCGATCTCGCGTGTTTTTTTGTGATGATTACAACGGTGATAACCGTTTGGTTTTGCAGAGCCTCTTGCACGATTTTGTGAAATGTGGATATGTGAAGGTGCCCTGGGGGCGGTTCTTCTAATGTGGTTGTAGCGAACCCTTGGAGTGTGATCGTGTGCACTCCCATGTGAGAGAAGAAATGCTTGAATAGATGTGGTTTCCTGTGGCTCAGCCAATGAGGTGGCAGGTTGGAGTTGTTATGTCACACCTTCGCATTGACCTTGGGTGTCGTGTGCACGATAGCCTATGGGCAGGAACGAGGTATAGTCTGGGAGTATACGGGAGCACTTGGAGGTACGTGTGGTTTGTAACTGAGAACGTTTGAGTGCTCAGTTGGGGTTGACGTGGGGCCACACATCGTGTGGGCCCCATGTGTGTTCCATGTTCTTCTTTGCATACTTTTACCTCTCACACCGTAGAGGGTCCATCTATGCTCATTTGTTTGACTAGCAGGGTGGAGTCTTCCCCTGGCTCTTTGATCGTTTGTTTGACCAGCTAGGTTGAGTGGTCTCCCCTGGTTTCATTCTCTATGGATTTGCCGGTAGCAGTGCTAGTGACACCCAGTGATGGAGCAGGTGCTAAACCTATTTTGGGTGGTCTGTTCTGGAGTTGGGTGGTTTCCTGATACCCACTCCGTGTCCGATTGGCCAGTGGTGTACACTCCTGTAGAGATGGCTAGAGCAGTTCTGAGTTTTACCCTCCAGTGGGGCTGGGTATTGGGTTACTCATCGACTTCTTCGGGTTTACCCTCCAGTAGGGCTGGGCAGTGGTTTGCTCGATGACATCTAGGGTTTACCCTCCAGCAGAGACTCGGTAGTGGGTCACCCGACGCACATAGGGTCTACCCTCTAGCAGAGACTGGGCAGTGGGTCACCCGAAGACCTCTTAGGGTCTACCCTCCAGCAGGGCTGGGCAGTGGGTCGCCCGTCGTCTAGTTCCAGGTCTACCCTCCAGCGGGGTTGGGCAGTTGGTCGCCTGATGATGTATTAAGGTCTACCATCCCGCAAGGCTGGGAAGTGGGTTGCATGTAGACTTATTCCAGGTCTACCCTCCAGCAGGGTTGGGCAGTGGGTCGCCTGATGATGAATTAAGGTTTACCCTCAAGTAGGGTTGGGTAGTGGGTCACCCGATATCTGGTTATGAATTACCCTCCAGCAGGTCTGGGCAGTGGGATACCTGTTGGCATTCCAGGCTCATTCCTTTCTTCTAGGCTAGCCTCTGGCTTTCCTTCCTGATTACCGGAGCGGGACCCTTGGTTGTACGGGTCGGTGATGGAACGACTTTGACATTGAGGAGATCACTCGACTGTGGGGCAGTGACGAGTTGTAGTTTGACATTCCCCCAGAACTCTCACGTCCGAGGAGCGCTTTCCCCACCGAGATGCGTTTTTGTGACACGATCTAAAACCGTGTGGGTGAGTCAGTGCCTCCAAAAGTGGATAGTGTCTAGGTGTGGTGAATTAGCCCCTTGACTTGTAGTTCAGGGGAGATGTGTGGGATGATGGGCATCGATGGTGTTTACATCTGGGACTTTTGGAGACTCATTTTTTTGGTATGAGCTATGGGATAGAGATCCCCTTACGACATTGTTCGGGCTTCTTGATTGATCATAAGGATATTTATATACCATGTTCCGGTACCAACTTCTTGGGTTTGGTTTCTCTCCTTCCAGGAGAGGAGAAGACGCACGGGGTATGCCACGTGCTTTCTGCGTCTAGCTTCTCGTGGTTGGATGAGTCTAATCTCCTGCTATAGGTAGCGAAGACTCGATGAGAATTTCATATTCTCACTGTTTCCAGCTCCTTGTGTCTAGACGAGTCTACATACTTTCTCTTGTTGGGTTGAGCTGGACTCATTACTGCACTTTCAGTTGTACTCCTCTACTTTTCTTATTCGCCCTACTGCTCATCCATAGGTACCTCCTTTGTTTCTCCCTCGAGCCTTCGGGGTATCCTACTGAGTATTTTTATACTCACCCCTGCTTGGGATTTGCCCGCACCTGGTGTACCCTAGCAGACGACGGACATGTGGAGCGTGACTTTAGTGGAGCATAGGAGATTAGGAGCTTGAGAGCTTGGACCGTGTGTGGTGGTCGTAGCTGGGTTCCAGGTGGAAGACCCATCAGTTGTTTCTTCTGTTTACATGTTTTCAGGTTGTGGCTCATTTTGCTTGGGCGCGCGTTTTGCCCCTTTTTCCCTTTCGGCACTTTTCTTGTACTGTTTAGTGGTCGATGCACTCTGGTGGTTGATTATAGAAGTTTCCCTTTTCTTTTCTTTTTTAATCTGCACTTTTGAATTGATTGTGCTGTGTGTGTGTGTACAGGTTCTTAGAAAAAGACCTCTACGAGTTGTTGTGCCTTCGGCACTAGTCACCAGCCCCTGGCCTATGGAGGCGAGCTTGGGGTAGTTGTGGCTCGAGCCTGGGTAGGGTCAAGTCATGACAAAGTGGTATCAGAGGTGGTTCGTTCCTTGGGACGTTGTGTGGACGTCCCTAAAAGAGGACTTGGTTGGGATTTAGGGAAACATTGTTAACGTGTCTCGAGAGCAGTTCTCAGGCCGGGGAGTCCAGTGATGGTGCGGCGGCCGACGTATCCATTCACCGGGACCAGGATAGCCCACTTGTCGACTCGGCATGCTGAGACACTTTTTGTAGGTAAATAGGTTTGTGCATCACATAGGACTAAATCTTGACTATCCTTATTGAGTTATCCCTCCATCGTCGTTGTTATCGGTCTATACATACATTCTCATCTAACCACGACACTCCTTGATAACAATTAGGACGTCTCCACGAAGACAGCCAGGAAAGATACTAGCTTTGGTTCGTGACGACGACCCTGTGAGCTACGGGGCCTCAGTCCAGGACCCATCATGTGATCCCATTTCTCCAGGTCGGCCGGTAGCAGCACCCCCACCTGTTGAGCAGTAGGAAGTTTCAGTAGAGCATATGGGGCTTGAGCGCAGGTAGAGCACGCTCCGTGAGTTCCAGCGGTAGAGATAGATGGTGTTCATGGTGAGCCAGACCCTCAGGCAGCAGAGGTTTGGCTCGAGGTAGTGGTTCTCCTTTTCAGGCTTGTGCAGACGTCGACATATCAGAGCGTGGCTTTGGCAGCCATCCTTTTTCGTGGATCAGCTTGGCGTTGGTGGAGCTTGGTGACTCGGATTCTAGACGAGTCATCGCTTTCATGGGGAGACTTCAAGTTTTTGTTTCATGAGGTGTTTTTTCCCTCTTGTTTTCTCTCCGTTCTGATTCAGGAGCTCCTGCAGTTTCTGCAGGGAAGGATGACGGGGGCCGAGTGCGCGGCTAGTTTCGCAGACCATGCACGCTTTAAACCGTACTTGGCCCACGATGGAAACTTCCAAGCGCGGATGTTTGAGCAGGGTCTCCACCGAGATATTCGTGATGTCATGGTACCCTTGGACATTTAAACATATGTCGGGGTGCTAGAGCAGTTTTTGGTGACATAGGGCTTCCTATCGCATTCTAGTGTTGGTGGTGGCTGCAGCCACTGGAGGACAGGACCTCGACGCAGGTGGTCTTTCTACTGTCAGTTTCAGAGACGTAGTCATATACCACTGTGACGAAAATCCGTAGGGCCTCAGCCGAGGATGCCCTTCTGTGAGTGGATTCCGGGTCGTGGTCGTACACTACAGTGGCACCGGAGGGCACCAGTGCATCCTGGAGAGTTGGTGATATGCTTGTGACGGGCGAGGTCACTTGGCACGAGGCTACCCGACCTGAGTTGCAGAGAGCTTCGAGCAGGCAGCAGGCACCCCACCATGGCAGAGGCAACGCCGTGATCCGAGTAGTACCCAAAGAGGTGGTGCTGGCAGAAAAGCGAGAGGAGCTGGTTGTGGGGGACGACATTACAGGATCACCCCATCACCACTAGGCGGTCCACGTCAGGCTTCAAGAGCTGACGGTTGGGACCACAGACAGCCGCGAGCTTTGGATGTCTACGATCCTGCAGAGCATGGGATGGTGACAGGTACCCCTTGCAACTCTTCTACTTTTTGCAGTATAATTTTTAGGCTCTGCATGTGAAATTATTTCCTCCTTACTCCTTATTTGAGGAGTTAACAGGGTGACGCAGGGCGTCGGTGTAACCCAGTGTTGGTAAGGTAAAAGGCATAGGACCTTTTCTCTTTAGTCGATGTTGTTGACTCCTTCGCTCTCTGAGCGTGTAAGAGAGTCTTGGTTGCGAGACATCGGCTGTGAAATCTTGTGTGATCAGATTTAGTTGGGTGTTTCACCATATGGATATTCTGAAGGAGGGAATCATCGGGCCTTGTTTTAGGTGTGGGCGGCGATTCCAGTCGCGGCGTGTGACGTAGAGGTTCGTCCGGGGAGGTGAGCTACCCCCGAGGGCCTTCGGGTCGTTTGAGACCGTGCAAAGGGATGGCGAGGTACCCTACCGCCTTGCCCTAACCCCAAAGTCTGGAGTGGGTTCATGAAGTTGACAAGGGACGATCTTTAGTGAACAGACCAACACTTTGGTCTGTGTGCGGTGACGCAGAGTTGTGCATGGGTTCTTCTGGGTGTGAGAAAGTCGGGTGTGGGCTTATTACCCTGTGTTTCTCCCTATTTTTTCTTTTCGGGGATGAAAATCATGAAGTAGGGAATGATGTAAGAACCTTATTTTTGCTGAGAAGTACTTTGAAATATTCTTGATAATATTCCAGAGCAGCACCTTCAGACGGCGTGCGATTCCAAGCCCCGGAGTGGCTGGAATTAAATTTTCAGTGTGTTCACACTAGAAACGCCAAATAAATGGGATAACACTTAAATGCTGATCCGGATCAGAGATACGAGTGTACGGATGGGTCCGGAATGTGGAGTTTACCCAAGGAATGACATAGTCGGCACGGGACGTTTGGACCCCTCGCCCGCTTCTGGAACGTTAAACGGACTAAATAAATTAATTTATTCGTTTAATGTTGAAACACAAATATCTATTAAATGGTGGCTCAGATTGGAAAACCAAGGGAACCATTGAGTTCGTAGCGTGTCGTTTACCCTATGAGGGTTATTAGTTTTGCGGGTGTGGGTCGTCTGTGAAAAATTGCCCCAGGGGCGTTTTTGTAATTTGGAACCCTCATGCGTTGAGTTTTATAACATTAAAACAGAAGCTCACAATCAATTTCTGAGACCACCATTTTGCTCATTAGGTGGTGTTTACCCTAGGGGAGGCTTAACCTCGACCCTGTCGGGCATTTCGGGTGTGGGTCAAAATTGAGGATTAAATTAATTAAAATTTAATTAATTTAATTCTATTACTTTTTAAACCCTAACCCCACCCCTCTCCTTCCCCTTCCCCCCTGGAAGGCCCTCCTCTTCATCTGATCCTCCACATACATCAAGGCGGCTCTGGCGAGGGAGCTCCGTCAAGGCGGCAGTTCGGCGACGAAGCTCCGGGCAACGCCCAAGAGGTAGGTTTATGCGTTTCGCATTTTAATTCTTGATCCCCCCCTTGAGATTGATTATTTGTGTCAAGTTGTTGTTTGATATTAAAAAAATCCCATAGAGGTGTATTATAAATTTTTATCTCTCCAACGCATCTTTCAGAATCAAAATCCATGCTCGGAGGAGGCCGGGGTTGATCGTCGAAGGTTGCGGTTTTGGAATTGTTTCTGGCCGGTTTGGGTGCTCCGGCGGTCCGAGGCGCTGCGGCTTCCCCTCGGCAGGCGTCGGCGGCTTCCCCTCGGTAGGCGGTGGTGGATTCTCGGCATGAGGTGGCTCGGTCGGGCGAGCAACCAGTGGAGGTGGCCGGCTTCAGGGCGACGGCGAGGCGGGGTCTCGGGTGGCGCCGGCGTAGCGCAAAGAGGGAGGGGGGTCGCGGGGTGCGTGACCTCGTGCGGCGCGACCACGACCCGCGTGTCGCGGGTTGCTGCGGAAAGGGGGAGACCGGCCGTCAAGGCCGGTCCGTGGCGGTGGTCTGTGGCCACCTGGCCGCGGCCGCTTGAACCGGACCCGCGGCCGGGCCGCCGGCCGGCAGTGGCTAGACCGGCCGGGCCGGGCCGGTCCGACCCAAGGGAGTGCCCCCTTTAAATTTCTGACGCCTGTAGCATTCGCTACGGGCGTTCGTTTCGCGCACCGTCAGTGGCAACGTGGAAATTTCGTCGAGGGGAATGTGTATACCTAGTTTCTGGAATTTTTAATTCCCGAAACGATGGGACGTGGAGGCGCGACGTGTCCTTAAGTGGACGAGCGTTTTCCCAAAGATTCTTGTTTTGGACGGCGCAGATGCATCTGACGCCTGTTTTAAGCGCCATCAGCGGCATTGGGACCCTGGCGCCGGGGAAAAGCTTTCTGGGGTTGTTTCGGGCGTTGATGCCAGAGTTGTGGTGTGGGCCCCATGGCCCGTCTTTTGAGCTGCGCGCATCGTTTTAGCAACTTTTTCCTCGGACGCCCGTTCGGGGCATGCGAGCAGTTTATGTTGGGTGTTTTTCTAAGGGCATCACATTGGCGCAGTCTCCCCGCTCTAATTCTGCATGCTGGTGCGGGGCCAGCGAGGGCTGTTTGGGCATCGACGGTAATTTTCCATCTTTATCACCGGGTGACCGTTTTGGACAAGTGAGTAGTCCAACTTTTGAGATTTTTCAAGAGGATCCCAACGGTGTGATCCGTTCGTTGTGTTTCAGGACCGAGATGCGGGTTCCACGAAGCACCGCTCGTGTGCGGTGCGCCAGAATGCATCTTTTTCTATGGATATCTGTTTCACTCAAGTGAGTAGTTCTTTTGACGTGTTTTCCCAAGGGGATCGCAATGGTGGGATGCACCCGACTGTTTTCGGGGCCGAGGCTCGGGATCACGAGACGTCGTTCGGGCATGAGGTGGTGTTGGTGACTTTTCCGTCGGATATCCATTGGAGGCGAGTAAGTAGTCGATCTCGCGTGTTTTTCCATGAGGATTAAAATGATGTGATCCGTTTGTTTGTGTGTATCCTCTTGCACGATCCTGTGAAATGTGGAAATGTGAATGTGCCTAGGGGGTAGTTCTTCTACTGTGGTTGTAGCGGACCCTTGGTGTGTGATCGCATGCTCTCTTGTGTGAGTGAAGTAATTCTTGAATAGATGTGGTTGTCTGTGCCTCAGCCGATGAGGTGGCAGGTTGGAGTTGTTATGTCACGCCTTTGTGTTGAAGTTGGGTGCCGTGTACACGATAGCCTATGGGCTGGAACGAGGTATACTCTGGGAGTATACGGGAGCGCTTGGAGGTACGTGTGGTTTGTACCTATGAACGTTTGTGCGCTCAGTTGGGGATAACGTGGGGACACACGTCGTGTGGGCCCCATGTGCGTGGTTTTTTCTGATTTGTGTACTTTGAGCTCTCGTGACGTAGATGGTCCATCTGTGCTCGTCTGTTTGGCTAGCAGGGTGGAGTCTTCCCCTGGCTCTGTGATCGTTTGTTTGACCAGCTGGGTTGAGTGGTCTCCCCCTGGATTCATTCTCGATGGATCGGTCGGTAGCGGTTCTAGTGACACCCAGTGATGGAGCAGGCGCTGAACCTCTTTTGGGTGGGCTGTTCTGGAGTTGGGTGGTTGCATGATACCCACTCTGTGTTCGGTTGGCCAGTGCTGTACCCTCCAGTAGTGATGGCTAGAGCAGTTCTGAGTTTTACTCTCCAACGGGGCTGGGCAGTGGGTTACTCATCGACTTCATCGTGTTTACCCTCCAGCAGGGCTGAGCAGTGGGTTTCTCACTGACTTCTAGGGTTTACCCTCCAGCAAAGACTGGGTAGTGGGTCACCCGACGCACTTAGGGTCTACCCTCTAGCATAGACTAGGAAGTGGGTCACCCGACGACCTCTTAGGGTCTACCCTCCAGCAGGGCTGGGCAGTGGGTCTCCCGTCGTCTAGTTCTAGGTCTACCCTCTAGCGGGGATGTGTAGTGGGTCTCCTGTCGACTTATTCCAGGTCTACCCTCTAGTGGGGCTGGGCAGTGGGTCGCATGATGATGTATTAAGGTCTACCCTCAAGCAAGTCTGGGCAGTGGTTTTCCTGTAGACTTATTCTAGGTCTACCCTCCAGCGGGGCTGGGCAGTGGGTCACCTGATGATGTATTATGGTTTACCCTCGAGCAGGGCTGGGCAGTGGGTCACCCGATATCTGGTTATGAATTACCCTCCAGCAGGGCTGGGCAGTGGGATACCTGTTGGCATTCCAGGCTCAGTCCTTTCTTCTAGGCTAGCATGTGGCTTTCCTCTCTGATTACCGGAGTGGGACCCTTGGTTGTACGGGTTGGTGATGAAACTACTTTCAGTTTGAGGAGACCTCTCAAATGTGGGACAGTGATGAGTTTGTGTTTGATTTTCCCCAAGAACTCTCAAGTACGAGGAGCGATTTCCCCCATCGAGACGTGTTCTAGTGACGTGATCTAAAACCGTGTGGGCGAGTTAGTGCTGCCCAAAGCAGATAGTGTCAAGGTGCGGTGATTGAGCCCCTTGACTTGTAGTTCGGGGCAGACGTGAAGGATGCTGGGCATCGACGCTGTTTAATTCTAGGACTGTTGGCGATTCATATTCTTGGGCTGAGCTACAAGACAGATATCACCTTATGACGTTGTTCGGGCTTTTTGATTGAGCATAAGGATATGTATATACTATGTTCTAGTACCCACTTCTTCGGTTTGGTTTCCCTCCTTCCAGGAGAGGCGAAGACACGCGGGGTATTCCACATGCTTTCCGCGTCTAGATTATTGTGGTTGGATGAGTCTACACTCCTGCTATAGGTAGCGAAGACTCGACGGGAAGTTCATCTTCTCGCCTTTTCCAGCTCCTTATGTCTGGACGAGTCTACCTCCATTCTCTTGTGGGGTTGAGCTGGACTCTTTACTGCACTTTCAGTTGTACTCCTCTTCTTTTACTATTATCTCTACTACTCACCCTTTGATACCTGTTTTGTTGATCCATCGAGCCTTCAGGGTATCCTACTGAGTATTTTTAGACACACCCCTTCTTGGGCATTGCGCACACATGGTGTGCCCTTGCAGACGACGGACAGGTGGAATGTGACATCGGTGGAGCATAGGAGCTTTGGAGCTTGGGAGCTTGGACCACGTGCGGTGGTCATAGCCGAGTTCCAGATGGGTGACCCGTTAGCTGTTTCTTTTGTTTACCTGTTGCCAGGTTGTGACACATTTTGGTTGGGTGCGTGTTTTGCCCCTTTTTCCTTTTCAACACTTTTATTGTACTGTTTAGAGGTCGATGCACTCTGGTGGTTGTTTATAGCAGTTTCCCTTTGCTTTTCTTTTTTTACTCTGCACTTTTTCATTGAGTGTGATGTGTTTGTGTGGACAGGTTCTTAGGAAAAGGCCTCCCCGAGTTGTTGTGCCTTTGGCGCTGGTCGCTAGCCCCTGGCCTATGGAGACAGGGTTGGGGTAGTTGAGGCTCGAGCCCGGGTAGGGTCAGGTCGTGACATACATTCAGTGCATAACACACTTTTTGATAATGAGGCTAGTCCATCGATAGTTAAAGGTACTATTCATAAAGCATCTACTTTAGCTAGTGCCTTGTTTGATATGGGTTCATATCCTTCCTTTATATCTGAATATCTTGATAATTGTTTGAGAATGGAGGTGGAGTCTATGAGTATAGTGAATAATATTGATACATTTTTGGGAACATGGTATATAGATACATGTTTGGGAAAGGGTTGTTTTCTAGAGATCTAAGATTAATATTTTTTTTTTGGGATTTCTATGTCCTTGATAAAACGAGCTTTGACCTAATTATGGGTATGATTTAGTCACATATCGAACCCACATAGATTGTAACCACTAGAGAGTGACATTTGTATCTCCCAAGGGTGACTAGTATGTTCATCATGTAGAATGGGATATCTATGTAGGCATAGTAGGGTGTGTCACTCAACAACTGAGATAGGTCATGACCCATGTTACTAGTCTTTTGCCGGATCCTGAGGTCGATTGCATGAAATCCTTCTACTAGTTGTGGAACAACTCCATGATGTCATTTCTTTAAGACTTCATTGTGTTTCCACCTAGGAGAGATGTATAATTCACTATTTCTATCATGTTATGGGATGATCTAGTGTCTATTACACCATACAGAATGAAACAGATATAGGTTTATGTGCTTTAAACATAGTTAGAAGGGTTGGAGGGAAAAAGGTTTTTTCATCCATGTAATTTTCATTGGAGATCACACATATTTTTTTGTATATAAGGACAAAGGGGTCTACTCTTGTGTGCAGACTAATGTTTGTTGAATGAAAAAAATATAAAGAACAAATATCCTCTTCCGATTTTAAATGATCTATTTGACCAGCTGAAGGTTTATTATGTGTTCTCAAAGTTGGATCTTAGATCAGGGTATCATCATGTGAATGTTTAGACATATGATATACCAATAAATTAATTCATATGAATGTATAGAATTTTCGATTTAGTTGTAATTCCAAATGGGTTGACAAATGCTTCATTTGATGTTAATGTCCTTAATGAACCTAATCTTTCCTTAGTACCTATATCAGTTATAGTGGTGTTTATGGATGATATCTTGGAGTACTCTAAGAATCATGAAGATCATGCCTGATATCATTAAATATACTTGGTACACCAAGAGAGAGTATTGTCTATACACCAGGATATCTATCTATTTGTTTTGGATTTACATTGTACACCTTTTGGGGAACAACATCTCAGAAGAAGGTGTGGTAGTGACCCAGAAAGTGTTCAGGCATTGGTTTCATGGGAGTAGCCTAATAATGTTTTAGATATCTGATTCTTTTTTGGATTTTCTGGATTTTACCAGAGGTTCACTGAATACTTTTCCTGATTGGAATCATCTCATTTGGGTCTGAAAAAGAAAGATTATTGTTTTAGTGGAAAAAAGCATGTGATAATTGTTTCCATGAGTTGGAGAAGCACCTATGATCTGCAACAACCTTGATCATACCTGAGCTAGGGGAGGAGTACAGGGTTTATTGTGATGCATCTGGGAAAGTAATCAGATCTGTGTTGATGAAAAAGGATCAAGTCAATGCAAAAGGGTCTTAGTAGTTGATGAAATATCAATGTAATTACACTATGATTGGCCTTAAGGTGGAATTGTTGGTTTATTCGTGTAATTGATATAAACATTGTCTTATGGGTGAAATGTTTATAGTTTTTATTGACCATAAAAGAATTAAATATATCTTCTCATAGTATGAATTGAATTTTAAGCATCGTATATTGGTAGAGTAAATGTAGTACTTTAACTTTGAACTATCATATACAATTGGAAAGGGGAATAGTGTGGTTGATGGTTTGAGTAGGGAAACACAATATCATTAGGTTTGTGAGACATGTTCAGAGTGGAAAATGATGACTTTTCTGGATGAAATTCATGTGGTGGTAAAGATGTGTATGTAGAAGATGACTCTAGTTTCAGAATAAGTGAAGTCTATAATCATTATATTGATCAGGGAAAACAAATATGAGGATCCAATGTGTTTATCTTTAAGGTCAATCCATTAATGTGGGTATACACCTTTAGAGTAGATGATATATGGGGATTATGTCATCTATTTTAAAACAAATCAGGTGGTTGTGCCTATGATTATGAGAGAAGAACACATGTGATAATTTCATGCCACACAAATGGAGATACATCCTAAGGTGAAAAAAATTTACTGTCGAATGCGATGATAGTTTAGGTGGCCATGCATGAAAAAAGAGATTACATGGTTCGTAATAAGATCTTTCACCAATCAGTAGGTGAATGCATAGCATCAACGACAAGTTAGTCTATTGAATCCATTTCCAATTTCAGAATTAAAGTGGGACAACATATCTATGGAATTTGTTGTAGATATTATATTAAAACATATGAAGAATGATTTTGTTTGGGTAATTGTGGATCGTCTACCAATGGTAAAACATTTCATTCCTAACAGGGAAACCTACACAGTAGACCAGTTCAGAGAACATTATATAATGGAGATAGTTCATATTCATGGGGTTCCACAAACTACATTTTTATATTGTGATTTGTGTGTTACATCACATATTTGGTGGGGCTTGTAGAATCTACATGTCAATCATAATTTTTTATATGACATTCCACCCATAGATAGATAGGTAGTCAGATCATACTATACATGTGTTAGAGGATATGCTGCATTCATGTGTACTTGACATTGGTGGTTCATGGTAGAGCACTTGGCTTTGGTTGTGTTTTCATATAACAAATGATATCATTAAACTATGAAAATCACACAATATGAGGCCCTTTATGGTAGTCCATGTAGATCAATGTAATGCTGGATAGAGGTAGGTGATTCAAAGTTATTGGGGTTGAGTATCATATAGGAAACATCAGAGCTATTTCAGATAATTGAAAAACATATGGCTACAGCTCCGAGTTGACAGAAGAAAAATGATGATACATGGAGATGACCCATTGATTTTACAACGTGTGATCATTTTTTCTATCATGTGTTTCCTAGGATGGGTTTCCATAGGATACATTTTTAGGTTAAGTTGGCTATCAGGATTGCAGTACCATCTAAGGTAATGTAGAGGATCAGGAAGGTGGTGTATCGATTGGCCCTTCCTAAGAAATTAAGCGCTATGCATGATTTTTCCCTATTTCACAATAATGATGATATCTCCCCAAACTATCTCATGTGATCTATTTTCATGTGGATGACCTCGATGTAGTTGTTTCCTTTGAGGGGATTTTGATAGATGTGTTGCATAACAGATAAAATGTTTTGCGGGGAGAGATTGTGTTAATTGTTCATGTGTTATGGAAACATGAAATAGTCAAGAGGATTTTTGGGAATTAGAAAAAGGCATGAAAACTCAACATCCCAATCCTTTTGCCTCAGAATATTAGTGATGTTCGAGAGTTTATCTTGAGGATGAGATATTATAAGTTGGGGATATTGTAAGATCCCCACCTTTTTTCGAAGTCATATTGGGTCCATTTTTTTGTTATATTTTTTTCTATGTACCCTTTTTTGGATTTCTTCATTGTGGAGAGTTTGGGTGAGTTCTTAAGAAAAATTATTGGACACAGTGATGCGCATGGTTTTTGCATGATTTGATAAATCGTGCGCCTAATCCTAGGAAACCGTGTGAACCTAGACAGAGAGGTCCACACGGTTGGAACACGGTTTACCCTAACCGTGTACCCCTGCCCAGGTAACCAGGTGTACCAAGACAGAGTGGTTTGCATGGTTGGTTTATGGTTTTCCCTAAATCTGTTCCCCTACCTATGAAATAGTGCACACATTTTTTTATTTATTTGAAAATAATTTTTAAAATCCCTCGAACAACCGAAACACCTATATTTCAAACTAGGATGGGGCATGAAAACTCTTAGGGGAGCATAGATCATTCTAGAGGGATTCCTAGGAGATTAGAAAACTGTTATTTATTATATAAATCCCTGATGGAATATCCTTCCTCTTCTTCGTAAGGTGATTTCATCTCATTGCTTCTTCCATTCTTTCCCCAATATTTCATTGAACTTTCTTAGAATATCTCCACTATTTCATGTCTCTATAACTATGGGTCATGATCAAGATCTAGGATTGTGGATCTAGATCTATATTTGTATGTTCATGATTATTTCGATCTTAATTTTGGGTTTAGGGATCTAGTTCTGGATCTTGATCGATGGAATTGTAGCACTCAGATTTTTGGGAATTTTGTTGGGAAAGAATCATTCAAAAAATAAAGGTAGGTGGCCTTAATATAACCCCCATAGTCATAAATTTGATATGTGTATGTGAGATTATTGATTTTATAGATACCATTTATAATGTATTTATTCAATTTCTGTAATTTGGAATGTTAAATTGACTAGATTATTTAGTGGAGATATAAAGGATTAATTCGTGATTTAATCATGGAAGAAAGGGGACTACCCAAATAGATAATTGATATAATGATATTTTATTGTTTCAGATATTGTAATGGAGTTTTTGAATTAGTTGTGAGAATATAATTAATTGGCTAAATTAATTATGAGATGATTTTGGGCAATTTAAGATAATTAATGGTAAATTAAATATGTGCACTGATATTGATTAATTATTATTAATTATTAGAATTAATTATGATAATTTGAGATTTGATTTGGATTCATAATTGCGACGAATTAATTATGGAATAACATTTCTCTTGATGTATTAATTAATTTATGAATTAATTATTAGTTTATGTGCTTAGTTAATTGTTGGGGTAACTGATGGGATTTGATATGTTTAACTAATAGTTGGATTAGTAAAACAATTATGTTGTTAATTCTTGTGAAATAATGATTGAAATAATGATTTAGAATTTGAGGTCTAAACATAGAGTTATATACCAAATTATATGTTGGGACATCGTCATAGTGGTCCTCCCCAATAGTTATACACGCATGTGATATGGGGTGTTAGACATAGAGATTGAGATGGAATGAGATTTGGGGTTCTTAACTTGGAGATCAACACTGAATGAGATTTGGGGTGTGATATGGAGATCAACACCAAATAGATGACCATAACAAATTATGATTCAAATTGGAGGAATTAATTAAAACCAGGTATAATAAGATGATTAAATAATAAATTATAATTTTCAAACAATTTAATTATGAATAATAATTACTACTTCATAGAATTTCATACACTATCTTTTGGATGGACTTCTTTTAGACATTGTTGGTGATGGAATACTGAGTTGCACTCAAACTCTATTCAGGTCTCTTGATCATCACCCAAGTAGACTTTTTTGTTTTAGAAGATGTTAAGGGAAAGGCTCAGGGATAGGATGTTGTCTGAGAGTAGACCACTTGTGAAGAAACCAAACATGGTTTGGGACCCACTTTGGAGTCTCTGTTTAATTACTTTTATTACTATTGTAAACACTCAACACATACATTTTCATATCATGTTTTCCCATTCTAATTAGTGTCATGTTTCTTGTTTTTACTATCATCTGACATAGTATTGTTCTAGTTATTGATTAGACATCTGTTTACTGTTTTTTTCATCCGTTGATTTATTGTTCTGATAAAAGTGGGTATAGTTTTCATATGACTGACTTAATAGACCATCACTGTATGTCGGATCTATTTAGTTAATGGGGAGGTACGCTTGAGGGAATGTGACCAATTGGCTCGACGCACAATTTAGTGGAACTCGGGTCGGGATGTTTCATATATTAAAAACAAAATATTTTAAAAATAATGATTTATAAAAAATAAATTTTTCCTAATATTATTTTATAATAATTAAAAATATTTGCTTATTATTTTGATGGTCAAATAGTATTAATTTAGTATATATCTAGAATCATTGGGAATAAATTTTGAAATAAGGTTCTTCTAATATTTTTTGTAAACAAATAATTAGTAATTTATTTAATTAATGATGTTATCAAATAGAAATATATTTTAATATGACAATGAATTGTTTTATTAAACTATAATTAAATATACACATATTATATTATTTTATTGGTTTTCAATTCATACCAAAATAACTCAAGTACATTTATTTACCTGACTCACCAAACACCCATGAGATTCTTGATTCAAACCTCACTAAATTTAAGTTTCGTGCAAAAATCCCTCAAATTAACATATTAATGTAGATACTTCCATCACATCTAGAAGAATACATTAAATATAATTTTACATTAACAAATATTGATTATCCTTAACCATGATCCCTCTTCCACCTTTTAATTCCACAACCAACATGAAGGTGTACCACTATCTCCATTTCCATGTGGTTACCGAAGGGAATAATCAATCGGAAATTATGATTATTATATACATCATATCATTTAATCACTATAATTATAACAATAAATACTTATAATTAGTTTCAAAAATATAAATTAACCTCAAGAAATTAGTTAATCCTTTCAAATTAAGACATTATTATAAGAAAATAACATTTTTCTAAGGCTCACCTATTTATTATAACATGTTCTTGTTTTGTTTTGCTTAACCTCCAAAATGGATGAAAAAATAAATTTATATCATTGAAAAATATTGAAGGCTATTTAATGGTTGTATATGTGGGAAAATTTTAAATTATTTTAAACATGTATTTTTATAATGTTATCACGAAAAAATGAACTGTCATTATAAATTGCATCATTATTATCCCAAAAATTATAGAAGAAAGGTCATCATTAATTAAATTACACAAACCATACCCAGTACATTCATAAATTTAAAATTATACTAAATAAATAAATGAAACACAATTATTACACTATAATAAAAATTATTGAAATTTTGAACATGTTAAAAATAGCAGAAAACCCACATATAAATTCTGATATTTCATTTAATAAATCAAAATTTCTTACATCCAATGTTGAAAATATTATATTAACAACTTATAGGGGCATTGTAATTTATAATTAATTAAGTTAATAATATGTAAAATACATTAATATTTGTAAAAAATAAGTTATTAATATGTTTATATTATTAATAGTATATTTTAGATCACATTTGACGTTTTAAGAATCCATATAAAGGGGTTTTTTGAGTCCCCCTTCAATAATACATGTTTTCACATTAATACCGTATTTTTATTCTAACTAATTTATCAATTATTTCATTTAATTGTAATATAATAAATAAATTTTTACATTTTTATTTATATTTCCAATTCATAAAATTAAATAAATTTCTTTTATTTTACATCCTTTCGATGTTATAGGGTTTTATTAACTGAATTTCTTTTCCATTAGGTCATAAAATTTATCAAATGACTCTAAAATTATAGATTTATTATGTAACATCCCAAGTAAGTAATGAATAATAGATATTTTTATCTATGTCTATTAATTATTAAGATAGTGTTATAGAGGCTGAAAATGAAAATAATTACAATCTTATGCATGGAATACACTAATATTCTTAAAAGATTGTTTTAGTGCCTTTTGATGGCAAACCATTTTTGAATCTATATTTTGACAATTTTATAAACTATGTTTGTCAAAATAAACTTATCCTTTATGATTGGGACATCAAAATTTACCTTGTGCGAATATTTGGTATGTTTCTGACAATGTTCATTTTTTAATGAATAGTGAAAAATACTGCATTTTACATCAAAACTGCTTTTTAATCTAATTTATTTATATGATTAGATTATGTTTTGAATTGGTTTTGAAGTGAAATTATAATATATTTTTACCATTTTATCCAATGGTGGTCATTGGAATCAATTTCACTTTGAAATTAGACTTAAACTGGTGTCAATCCTTTGATACTTATTGTTTTGTAAAAACACGCTATTTGCTCTGGCAGCGGGAATTAATTATTAAATTAATTAAAGTGACTTATATTATTTTAATTTTGTAAAATAGAATTCATTTTTGAATTCGTAATATCAAATATATCTTAGGGTGAATTTTTTGTAATTTTCTGAAAAACTTCAATTTTTGATGAATAGTGAAACCACTAAGTTGTAATCAAGCAAACTGATTTTTCTGTTAAATGAAAGTTTACCACTAATGTGTATTGAATTTTAAAAATCTGACATAGATGGTTTTCATTAAGAAGTAAAATGCGGTTCAATGGGATTAAAATAATTTTTTGGTGAATAGTAACTTATTAAGTTTTTAATCGCGATTAGTGGTAATTATAGTAGTTTAATGTATAAATAATGCTTTAATAATATGAAATGACCTAGACACATGTCCAAACCATATTGGTTGTGTCATGTCAGACCAAGACAAGCCATGGGTCAACTTGTGGACCCCATGGAGACACTTTGGTTTGGAAATGACATAAATAACTTTTTATTAAATGTTAAAGTAAAAATGACACAAACAAGAGATGTTTTACGAAAACAATTTTTACATGGGGTTATAAAGATCAGATTTTTTATTATAAATAGTCATTGGAAAGATAAAAATATTTCCTACATCATAGTATTTTTTTATGATTTTTAGACATTAAATAAATTAAATTATTTATGACATAATAATGATGCAGCGATGACATCATTATTTGACAATTTAAATAAAATGTAAAGATAATATAAAATCTATGAACTACACATGTCAAAAAGCAATTTTATGAGTGGATTTCGAACCCTTATCACCTTATCCATGAATTATTTCAATGTGGGACCTTTTAAAACCGAAAAACATTTTCAAATAATGTAATATTTCTTTCATTTCCAAAAGTGCCCCTCCTCTCCTCTTATAAAAGGCCCCCACCTCTACCTCATTTCACACACTCCTCAAGCCTTTGGCTCGGCCACACCCCTGCCCATTTACTCTCTCAACATCCCTCTCCTCACCCTAGAGGATTCCCTTTGGGAAAATCCTTTCAAAGGAAGCTGTTAGGCTCAAATCAAAAGGAGTTACACTTTTAAAGGTAATTCATTCTCTCATGTTCATTTGTTTTATTTTGCTTCTCCAACCCCCTAAACTCTTTTTATTTACTTCTTTTGTAACAAAATCAGTATCTTCAATATAATAGGATGTTGTTAAAAGATTTATTTGAGCTACACTCTCACACAACTACATAAAGTGGTTAAAGAACATACGGTTTCCGTGGATGGCGAAATTCTACCTCCCGAAATGATGATTGTTCGACACTCATTTAACACCTTCAAAGGTGGACATTATGATTTCACTATTTTTATATATGATATATAATATGTTTATGTTTTCCTTAAGCTTCTGTTTTTTTCATTTTGGGCATACCTTTATGGTTTCCATTATGGGTAAACACGATATCTTCATTTTAGGAAGTGCGGACTACCACCCCCTAAAAGTGATTTGATTCGTTAATACCATATGTGGGATGTGTAAAGGATAAAGTTAATGATGTTATATATGTTATTATACTGGAATTATAATATACTCTTATATCATTATGATTCCATTCCAGAAAATATGAAATAGAAATGGAAGTAGCGTTCATGTGTACGTACGGCTTACCATCTCCATGAACGGTGCATTTCATTTCTTACCTGTAAATGATTATGTAATATTATAAATGCATGTATGTACTGGATATATATGACATATATGATATCTACATCATGAATACCATTCTGGATATAATGAACCAATGACCAAATTAACAACATGTAAGTATAAGAAGTCTATTTTTGACTTAAGAACCAAATACCGACAAAATGAACATTATTAACTTAACTGATTACATGATGTTCATAACATGGTATAAAAGGAATAATGAACTTGAAAAAGATTGATAAGAAAGTAGAGATTAACTCATGTTTATTATTCAGGAGATTAAAGAACGGTCGGGTCAAGTCGGATACGAGTTATGGGACTTCGTCTCAATCCCCTTTCATTGAGGCATATTTTGTTTTATACACAACTTTCTTTTATACGGTGTATAAACCCCTTTGACTTTTACGTTTATTCAAAAGGAATATTTTTTTATACGAAGCGTTTACTAAAAGACAAAAGGGGAATTTTTTTGTCATACGTATGCGGCGACAACGACTTCTCCGCCGTCGTGACCGTTATTTGAGTTGCGGCTTCCTCTACAAGCCATACCTTTTTTTAAAAGAAAAATAAATACCATGTTTTACTTTTCTTTTCTTTTAGTATAGAAAATGTTTTTCATAATTTTTTTATATCAATGTGTTGTATTGATATCTCGTGATTGAAATGTGGAAATTTTATGTTTCTTTTATGCATGTTTTATGTGATATGATTATGTTATGGTTCTTGGGAATTATTATGAAGACGGGTGGTTCCGTGATAAACTAAGGGCGGGTGAGCCCGTTATAGCTCTCCAATGCATTGGGTAATGCGAAGGAGTGAAACGTTAAGGTTTCTCCGAAGAGATTTTAGGGAATATACTGTGATGGGTATTCCAAATGTAACCAAGAGGGTTACTCCCTACGTAAGAAAGTTATGAATGCCTCAAGTTACCTTTATGTATTATGATTTCTATGATTTATTCATGATTTTATGAGGTATGTTAAAGTGCCTATGTTTTATGGGTAAAGTATGATTTCATTCTTATGTATATATGAACTCATGTTTCCTTTCCATGTTTTTTTATAACCCATACTGAGCTTTTTATGCTCATCCCATGTTTTTTTGAAATGTTTTTCACAGGTCAAGGGAAAGGTACATGATATGATGATAGTGCCAAGGAAGTGTCAAGAAATAATCCATGTTTTATTTCAAATGTGCTTTCCATTTATGGGAATGAAGAATACTATCTTTATGTAACCACTTTGTTTATATGTGGAATGTAATGCAAGTTTTATGATCTAATTCTCTAAAACTCTAAACCCGAAAAGATCCTCAATGTGTAATCTTGTATTAACTCAAGATAAAGTAAGGTTTAAGGCTGGGGCCTTATAGTTGGTATCAGAGGTCGGTTTAGATAACTTTAGGAGTTAGAAAAGTGATAAATTATAAATTAATTGAAATGATATAGCATTTACAGATTACCATGTTGCTTCACCTAAGATATTTCTGTGTTCAAAATGGTTTTTCATAGAGGAAATAGAACCAATTTTCTGGGTAGGCATACAGAGGCAAATGACCTTCCAAATCACCATACTAAGATGGTCAGAATCAGAATTGAGCAGTTTACTTCAGCGATGGCTTAGTTGAATCAGGTGATGAGTATGTGGTGGTTTTCATTGATGATATTTTGGTGTTTTCTAAAAGTAAAGAGGAGCATGAAAGACATTTAAGGGTTATCTTGCAAACCTTAAAAGAAAAGAAACTGTATGGGAAATTCAACATGTGTGAGTTTTGGTTGCAACAAATTTCTTTCCTTGGTCACATTGTTTCTAAAGATGGAATAACTGTTGATCCTGCAAAAACAAAAGTTGTGGAAGAATGGCCAAGACCCACAAATGTAACCGAGATTCGTAGCTTTCGTGGTTTGGAAGGCTATTACCAAAGGTTTGTTAGAAATTTTTCATGGTTATCTAGTCCAATGACTAAGCTAACTCGGAAGGGTGTTAAGTTTATCTGGACAAAAGAATGTGATTATTGTTTTCAGGAATTGAAAAGAAGACTGGTGAATGCTCCAGTTTTGGCACTACCTTCCAGGAATGGTGAGTTTGTTATATACAGTGATGCTTCATTGAAAGGAATTGGTTGTGTCCAAATGCAGAATGATCAGGTAATTGCTTATGCTTCACGACAGTTGAAAACTCATGAGTTAAATTACCCTACACATGATTTGGAACTAGCTGCTGTTGTTTTTGCTTTAAAAATTTGGAGGCATCATTTGTATGGAGTAAAGTGTGAAATATATACCGATCACAAAAGTATAAAGTATATATTCACTCAGAAAGAGTTAAACAAGAGACAAAGGAGATGGCTGGAATTAATCAAGGATTATGATTGTACAATTCATTACCATCCGGGAAAAGAAAATAAAGTGGCTGATGCATTGAGTCGAAAAAGTAATGCTTCATTAACAATGTTGTATTTGGAACGTGATCCTTTGGATAAAGATTTGATGAACTTTGGCATAGAAGTTGTTGGTGTAGGAAGTCCTTCTGTTTTGTTTCAGGTATCAGTGAGATCATCTCTATCAGATAAAATCAAGCAAGCACAGAAGCAAGATAGTGAGTTGCAGAAAAAGGTAGAGCTGGTTCAGAAAGGTAAGTTGCCTGAATTCAACATTGATAATGATTGTGTTTTGAGATTTGGGAAGAGGTTGTGTGTGCCTTGTGATTCACAGTTGAAGGGAGAGTTGTTATGTGAAGCTTATAGTTCTCCGTTTTCAGTTCATCCGGGCAGTACTAAGATGTATAGAGATCTGCGGGAGTATTACTGGTGGGATGGAATGAAAAGAGATATTGCTGATTTTTCTGTGAAGTGTTTGACATGTCAACAGGTTAAAGCAGAGCGGCAGTCACCGAAAGGGATGCTTCAGCCTTTACCAGTGCCAGAGTGGAAATGGGAGAATATATCCATGGACTTTGTTGTTAGATTACCAAAGACATCTCGAGGTAATAATGCAATCTGGGTTATTGTTGATCGCTTGACCAAATCTGCTCATTTCCTTGCTATACGAGATACTTTCTCTCTTTATCAACTTTCCCGTTTGTATCTTAAAGATATAGTCAGGTTACATGGAGTTCCTCTCTCCATTGTATCGGATCGTGATCCCAGGTTTACTTCTAACTTTTGGAAAGGCCTTCAAAATTCGTTGGGTACTGAATTAAATTTTAGTACAGCTTTTCATCCTCAATCAGATGGGCAGTCAGAACAAACAATTCAGACATTGGAGGATATGCTACGAGCTTGTTCTAGGGATTATCAGGGAAGTTGGGACCAACATCTTTCTTTGGTTGAGTTTTCATATAATAACAGTTTTCATTCCAGTATACAGATGGCACCATTTCAGGCATTATATGGGAAGCGGTGTCGAACTCTAGCTTTCTGGGATGACGTGGGTGAAAGAAATTTGATGGGACCAGAATTGGTAGAAGAGATGGCAGAAAAAGTTCTGCTGATTTAGAAACACATGAGAACAGCTCAGAGCAGGCAGAAGAGTTATGCGGATAACCGGAAGAAGGATCTATCTTTCGAGGTAGGTGATCATGTTTTTCTCAAGGTTTCTCCTTGGAAAAGCGTGATGAGATTTGGTAAGAAAGGAAAGTTGAGTCCAAGGTTTGTTGGACCATACGAAATTCTGGAGAGAGTTGGATCAGTTGCATACCGAGTGGCTTTACCTCCGATTTTATCTCAGGTACACAATGTTTTTCACGTTTCAATGTTGAGAAAGTATATGCCAGATCCATCTCATGTTTTGAGTCCAGATGAAGTTCATCTGGAAGAGAACCTATCTTATGAGGAACAACTGGTCCAGATTCTTGACCACAGGGAGAAAGTGTTACGGAATAAGGTGATTAAGCAGGTAAATGTTTTGTGGAAAAACCACATGATTGAAGAGGTAACATGGGAATCTGAAAATGCAATGAGGGATAAGTACCCCCATTTATTCGATAAGTAAATAAATTGCGGGGACGCAATTTTCTAAAGGGGGAAGGATGTAACATCTCAAGTAAGTAATGAATAATAGATATTTTTATCTATGTCTATTAATGATTAATATAGTGTTATAGAGGCTTAAAATGAAAATAAATACAATCTTATGAATGGAATACACTAATATTCTTAAAAGATTGTTTTAGTGCCTTTTGATGGCAAACCATTTTTGATTCTATATTTTGGAAATTTTATAAACTATGTTTGTCAAAATAAACTTATCCTTTATGATTGGGACATCAAAATTTACCTTGTGTGAATTATTGGTATTTTTCTGACAATGTTCATTTTTTAATGAATAGTGAAAAATACTGCATTTTACATCAAAACTGCTTTTTAATCTAATTTATTTATATGATTAGATTATGTTTTGAATTGCTTTTGAAGTGAAATTAGAATATATTTTTACCATTTTATCCAATTGTGGTCATTGGAATCAATTTCACTTTGAAATTAGACTTAAACTGGTGACAATCTTTTGATACTTATTGTTTTGTAAAAACACGCTATTTGCTCTGGCAGCATGAATTAATTATTAAATTAATTAATGTGACTTATATGATTTGAATTTTGTAAAATAGACTTCATTTTTGAATTCGTAATATCAAATATAGCTTAGGGTGAATTTTTGGTAATTTTCTGAAAAACTTCAATTTTTGATGAATAGTGAAACCACTAAGTGGTAATCAAGCAAACTGATTTTTCAGTTAAATGAAAGTTTACCACTAATGTGTATTGAATTTTAAAAATCCGACATACATGGTTGTCATTAATAAGTAAAATTCGGTTCAATGGGATTAAAATAATTTTTTGGTGAATAGTAACTTATTAAGTTTTTAATTGCGATTAGTGGTAATTAGGGTAGTTTAAGGTATAAATAATGCTTTAATAATATGAAATGACCTAGAAAAATGTCCCAAAATTATTGGTTGTGTCATGGCCGACCAAGACAAGCCATGGGTCAACTTGGGGACCCCATGGAGACACTTTGGTTTGGAAATGACATAAATTACTTTTTATTAAATGTTAAAGTTAAAATGACCCAAACAAGAGATGTTTTACGAAAACAATTTTTACATGGGGTTATAAAGATCAGATTTTTTATTATAAATACTCATTGGAAAGATAAAACGATTTCCTACATCATAGTATTTTTTTTATGATTTTAGACATTATATAAGTTAAATTAATTATGACATAATAATGATGCAGCGATGACATCATTATTTGACAATTTAAATAAAATGTAAAGATAATATAAAATCTATGAACTACACATGTCCAAAACCAATTTTATGAGTGTATTTCGAACCCTTATCACCTTATCCAATAATTATATCAATTTGGGAACTTTTAAAACCGAAACAAATTTTCATATAAAGTAATATTTCTTTCATTTCCAAAAGTGCCCCTCCTCTCCTCTTATAAAAGGCCCCCACCTCTACCTCATTTCACACACTCCTCAGGCCTTTGGCTCGGCCAAACCCCTGCCCATTTACTCTTTCCACATCCCTCTCCTCCCCTAGAGGATTCCCTTTGGGAAGAATCCTTTCAAAGGAAGCCTTTAGGCTCAAATCAAAAGGAGTTACACTTTTAAAGGTAATTCATTCTCTCATGTTCATTTGTTTTATTTTGCTTCTCCAACCCCCTAAACTCTTTTTATTTTCTTATTTTGTAACAACACCAGTATCTTCAATATACTAGGATGTTGTTATAAGATTTATTTGAGCTACACTCTCACACAACTACATCAAATGGTTAAAGAACATACGGTTTCCATGGATGGCGAAATTCTGCCTCCCGAAACGATGATTGTTCAACACTCATTTAACACCTTCAAAGGTGGCCATTATGATGTCACTATTTTTATATATGATATATAATATGTTTATGTTTTCCTTAGGATTATGTTTTTTTCATTTTGGGCATACCTTTATGGTTTCCATTATGGGTAAACACGATATCTTCATTTTAGGAGGTGCGGACTACCGCCCCCTAAAAGTGATTTGATTCGTTAATACCATATGTGGGATCTGTAAAGGATAAAGTTAATGATGTTATATATGTTATTATACTGGAATTATAATATACTCTTATATCATTATGATTCCATTCCAGAAAATATGAAATAGAAATGGAAGTAGCGTTCATGCGTACGTACGGCTTACCGTCTCCATGAACGGTGCATTTCATTTCTTACCTCTAAATGATTATGTAATATTATAAATGCATGTATGTACTGGATATATATGACATATATGACATCTACATCATTAATACCATTCTAGATATAATGAACCTTTGACCAAATTAACAACATGTAAGTGTAAGAAGTCTATTTTTGACTTAAGAACCAAATACCGAAAAAATGAACATTATTAACTTAACTGATTACATGATGTTCATAACATGGTATAAAAGGAATAATGAACTTGAAAAAGATTCATAATCAAGTAGAGATTAACTCAAGTTTATTATTCAGGAGATTAAAGAACGGTCGGGTCAAGTTGGATACGAGGTATGGGACTTCATCTCAATCCCCTTTCATTGTGGCATATTTTGTTTTATACACAACTTTCTTTTATACGGTGTATAAACCCCTTTGACTTTTACGTTTATTCAAAAGGAATATTTTTTTTATACGAAGTGTTTACTAAACAAAAAAAGGGGAATGTTTTTGTCGTACGTATGCGGCGACAACGACTTCTCCGCCGTCGTGACCGTTATTTGAGTTGCGGCTTCCTCTACAAGCCATACCTTTTTTAAAAGAAAAATAAATACCATGTTTTACTTTTCTTTTCTTTTAGTATTGAAAATGGTTTTCATAATTTTTTTATATCAATGTGTTGTATTGATATCTCGTGATTGAAATGTGGAAATTTTATGTTTCCTTTATGCATGTTTTATGTGATATGATTATGTTATGGTTCTTGGGCATTATTATGAAGACGGGTGGTTCCGTGATAAACTAAGGGCGGGTGAGCCCGTTATAGCTCTCCAATGAATTGGGTAACGCGAAGGAGTGAAACGTTAAGGTTTCTCCGAAGAGATTTTAGGGAATATACTGTGATGGGTATTCCAAACGTAACCAAGAGGGTTACTCCCTACGTAAGAAAGTTATGAATGCCTCAAGTTACCTTTATGTCTTATGATTTCTATGATTTATTCATGATTTTATGAGGTATGTTAAAGTGCCTATGTTTTATGGGTAAAGTATGATTTCATTCTTATGTATATATGAACTCATGTTTCCTTTCCATGTTTTTTTATAACTCATACTGAGCTTTTTATGCTCATCCCAAGTTTTTTTGAAATGTTTTTCACAGGTCAAGGGAAAGGTACATGATATGATGATAGTGTCAAGGAAGTGTCAAGAAATAATCCATGTTTTATTTCAAATGTGTTTTCCATTGATGGGAATGAAGAATAATATCTTTTTGTAACCACTTTGTTTATATGTGGAATGTAATGCAAGTTTTATGATCTAATTCTCTAAAACTCTAAACCCGAAAATATCCTCAATGTGTAATCTTGTATTAACTCAAGATTAAGTAAGGTTTAAGGCTGGGGCCTTATATATTATATTTTACCATATCAATTTTTAAAATGGTATTTAATATCTTATTATAATAATATTTTTTATACCAATATATTCTTTTCAATGGATTACATTTTTAAAAAATATTAATGATCCTAAGAGTAATTGTCATTCCTTTTAACGTCACATTATCTTACATGTCAATATTCTTCTTAGGATATATCAATATTTTCAAAATTTTAAATATATGTTTATATAATATTATATAATTTTTTCTAAAACCTGGATTTTTTAATGTATAGGTAAATTATAACCTTTTTCGCTATTTTTAGTATATCTTTATAACTACATAATGATTTTAAATGTGAATTTCCTATAATGATCATTTATTTTTTGACTGACACTGTGAATTTATACAACTAAATATTAATCACTCTAAATGATCCTCTATAGATGTATTCACTAATGCAATATTTATAATTTTCTTCTTATAACAGGCATCTAGTATTATATTGGAATCATACATTTATTTATGACTTATACTATAAGGGAAAAAATTATTAATGAAAACACATTTTACTAATTTTCTTCCATTTTACTCTCTATCTAATAATTAATCAATCATAGAAAATGAAATTTACCATGACCTAAGTTATTTTTATACATGAAAACTCTATGATATTGAATTTTGTTTCATGAATATATTCTTTTTCTATTTGTTTATGTGATATTATTTGAAGCCAATTTTTTCCACAATTTTTTCTATAATTATACCAAATTTAATTCAATAAGCTCACATTTGTATTGTATAAGATTATATTATTGGTTGATTCCAATATTTCCCTCAAAATCATTGAAATTTTTTAATATATATTTTGATAAATACATTAATATTTGGTATGACAAAAGATATATATAATCACAATATTTTACACAAAACTGATTCTGGTTATCTATGTTCTCAACATTATAAGTTAACCTAATTTTAAATATTTATTCTAATAAAATAGTGTGTGTAAATAATTGAGGTTATCTTTATATGAAAATATTATCATAGATTTTATTACATATATTTATGTTTACAATGTTATAATCCACTTTGACTAAGACTATGCTACATTTATATGTTCTTCTATGTTATTATATTTAATTTTCATGGTTTTGATTATATTAAATATATTATACGACATTAAATTATTTTTCTTACATAATGTGAAATTTATTATAATATTATCTCATTCTATGAAAAATGGTGTTATATTATTACTTTTGATTTTCAATTGATAGTTTATATAACATTTATAATATTTTTCACCAATATCCATGTTTTCTCAGATGCTTTTGATATAACTTGTTACAAATCCTTGATAATTTCAAAAAAATACTAATATGATCTAAATATTTTTATTTTTATCATTTTCCAATGAATTATATGAAAAATGATTTGAATAATTATTTTATATATAGATATTTATATCGATCATGTCGAAGAAATAATATTTAATAATGTGTTTACATTTCTATACTCCAAGTCACTAATCCGATCTGTTCTGGGATTTTGAGATTAATTATGAGGTATAATATTTAATTTATGAAAATGATGTAAAATTTTTAATGTTTGGATTATCTATCTTCCTTTGGAATCATATTAGGGTTTAGATATTTTTCTGGTAATGGGGAGAGAAAACCATAGTGAAATCCCACATGATGACTCTAAATATAGGAAAAAATAAAATAAATTATTAATGTATAGAGTATTTTCATTTATATAAATAAAATTTATGTATGAGTTCAAACTATTTGATTCTTAATATGTATTATATTAAAATGTTCGTAAACAAATTTGTTTTTTGGTATTAACCCGATAGTTACTCCATTCATTGCAGTGGGCTTAAATCCACACCTATTTTGAAACTCGATTGGTATAATATGTTTGGAATCACACTATTTTTAAGGACAAGAAATAAATATTTTTAAATTTTATATGATAAATAACATTATATGTTATAAAACATAACATTAAAAAAATTTACACAGTTGGTAAAAATGATGAAAATTCATATGTTGTGTTATATATTTTAAAAAAAATATTCATTAAACATTCACAATTTTTATATTAATATGGAAATTGAATTAAGTATTTTAATCTATTTAAATCCAATACATTATATAAATGGTATTAAATCTGAGGAACAATGTTGAAAATGTGATTTATGGACATTTGGGAGATTTTCCCAATGAATAGGCAAATCGGATAGAAATCGGAATGAATATATTCTCATTATGACTAACTAATTATCTCATGTTATGATATACTAAAAGAACACTACTGAATTTCCAAATAAACTGAATAATTTACTAATTTAGTTTCATTTATGTTCATGTGATAATTAACCCTTATAAAATAATATATTAATATTTATACATGTCTAAAATGATGGAAAACAAACCTTGTTAAATTTCTCCAAACAACATGAAGATGTTATTTGTGTGAAAAAATTAAGGAATATAAAATTCAAATTATGACGAAATGATATGATATATATGAACATGGTGGAAATAAATAAAATTCATCCATAGATACAAATGAAAAATCATTTTTCTATTTATTTGAATTTTGGACATTATGAAAATAAATTCCCCAATCCATTGGATAACAATGATAATAGGCATTGACAAACTCTTGGACTAATGGAATAATAAATGAAATATAGAATCATAAAATCTAACATGTATTTTAATAATGATGTGTTAAATTTTAATCTTATTACCCATTCTAGGTCTGTCAATGTCTTAATTTATTTTGGTTATTTACATTCATTCACATCATGCATGATTTATAACATTATTGATTCACCACAACAAACATTGTATATAGAATAATATGTGAACTCATCGTATGGTGAATTGATTACTTTAGAGGTATATAAATATTCATAGATATAGATTTTATGGATGCACGATTTGTCATATCTAGTTCTTCTTCTAGTCGAATAATTTTATCTGATATTAAGAATATATTGGTTTTCCGTACATAGATAACGTATAAATTATTAAGAAATGAATGTTCATTTTTCCCAACTATTCCAATTATAAAAAATAAATACAATTATTATTATAAACTCACATTGTAAATAAATTCCTTAATGTTGGTATTGATTACAATTCACGAGGATTATTTTTCACAAATGGTTGGGAAGAAACATAATATTGGTAATATTCTTATTATGAAGTAATTGATGAGTTTAGAAGTGTTACCTGTTACATTGAGGGTTTTATTATATATATGTATTTTATATATTAATTATTTTTTTTAGATATTTTAATTTATGTATAAAAAATATTTAATTTAATGAATCAATATATTTAAGGGGGCACAAGTACACAACTATTATTTTGCGACATAATAAATTTATTTATATTTCATGTATTGAATTAATAATTATATTTCCTATTTATTATAAATTATTAAAATGGATAAATAATTTTTTATTGAGTATATGAATCAATGTAACAAAAAATTATATATCCCTATTATTAGATATACATATATAAATATTAAAAAAATTAAATTAGAATTATTATTGGATATTTGATTGGGAACACAATATTATATATATATGGTTTTCAAAAAATGATCTAATTTATAATAATTTTTACTTCAAATGTCAATTTTTTTATATTTCATAATTAAATTACATTAAATGTATAAAAAATTCAAACCAATATAGTGAAATTTTTTGGTAGGGTTATCTATTATATTTATTGAAAACATAATTACTATAGAAAATAATTAATATTGATAATAATGGTAAAAATAGATAATTTGTAATTGGTAAAATATTTGTAAATCAACCTGAATTATAGATATTCATGTATATTTTTAGGCTTGTAAATAATACCCATATGTTACACCATTTATTATTTACATAATTCTCTTAACACCCACGTGATTATATATCCACACCTCACCAAATGTAATTTTCACAAATAAGTCCATCATTTTCAAAAAAAAATATAAATTATCTCCAATCACTCTAAACCACTATATTTTGTGTTATTATGGAATAATCCATAACTATTTTTCTATTCCAAGAGTCGCAAAAATTATTTTGAATCCCTTGGTAACATAATGGTTTCCCATATACTTAATTTTCAAGAGTCAATTTAAGGGAATAATCAATTACACACCATGAGTATTACAAATATCCTAACCATTAATTCAATAAATATGTCATGCAACTATCATAAATTTATAATAACAATTTCAAAAAAATAAATATTTTCATTATAAATCTCTAATAATTATATTATAAAAAATATTCACATTCAATGTAATGCTCACTAATAGATTATCACATGTTTTTGTATGGGTACGTTTTAAAGCCTACATGAACTATTTTTTAATGTTCCATTACGGATTAATATAGAAAATTAATTAATTTTAATATATGCTATTATATATTCAATTAATAAATGAATATGGTTTTACAATAATAACAAAAAAATGAATGATCTATATAATGTAAATCATTATCATTGAATAAACAAAAAATAATTCATCATGATTTACATTTTAAAAAACAACTACCATTAATTTCATCATATAAAAAGCATACTACATAATTCAATGAAACACTATGATTCCACTAAATTGATTAATATAGAAATATTGAACATTGTATTAACAAAAGTGATGTAAAAAACTATTTTAAAGCATGTATAAAACAAAAAAAATTACTCACAACAATTGATGAAATAACTATAACTATTATATGTGTATATAACGATAGGAAATGAGGATTATTAATTTTAAAATATATTAATATGTTTCAAAAATAATTTGTTATGATTAAATATAAATTACTCTAGTGTTGGGATTTATTTCAAGGAAAATATTGGTTAAGGAATTTCACCTCAATTCAAATTCATTGATTCATGATTCCATAATATTATCATATTCTTATTTTGTATGGTTTAATTTTTTAAATGAATTATTATAAAAATAATATATTTTTCTGTTATTTAGAGTTCCAATTCACTAAATTTATTTCATATTCCATTATATTATTTATTAAAATAGTGATTTGAGTATTAAGAACTCAAATAAGTTTTTATTGGGTCACAAAATGTCTCAATTAGCTTTAATATCATTATTTTCTTATATTATCACTATTTAATGATGAAAAATTTATTTTCTCTTCCACTTATTGAAATTTACTTTATTTAATTTTAAGAATTCATTTTTCAATGATTCACATAAAATAAAAATACAAGGATACTCAAAATAATTATAATCATTTATAATGGCTCATTCCATTTAATTAAATTATTATTCTATCAATAAATATTTAATTCCATTTTTTAAAAAAATATATAAATTATTAATTAAATTATTTTAATATAATGATTTTTAAAAAAAAGGAATGATAAAAACAATTTCACTAAAGTGATTTTTTAAAACCAATGAAATATATTATAATTTCAATTCATAGAATATTAATTTATAATTTATCCTACACTATTAATTTAATTAATTTAACACTAATTATTCACAGTGTTCCATTTTTTGGGATTCATGAAATGGAATATTTTTAAATTTCATCATATTACCTTCATTGAATTTTTTATTGAAAAATAACCCATATAATTATATTGTATGATAATGATAAAGAAAAAATTTCTATTAATAAATGATATCAAAATTCATTCATTATACTCTATATATCAAAATGTTATCACTCAAGCTGAATTTTTCATGATCATGATATACGAGTTTTTATGATATAATTATCATAGGGTAATGAATTTTAATTTTGACAAATATTATATTCATGTTATTTAATATGAAATGATTTGAAACTAATTAATTCATATTTTTTACATGATATGATGCGTGATTGAAATTATTCTACACACATATGTATGTTCTATCATTTAATGATGGATTGGGTCCTATTAATTTCTCCATTTAATCGTGGAAAAAATTATTTCTATGGAGAGAATAAGGTTATGAATTTGTATATGAACTATTATCTATGTTCAAAAAATAATAAATTGACCTTATCATGGTTAACTATGATCATAAAATTATATGTTGACATTATTTCATTTATTTATTTATATATCATTATGTGTGAATATGATTGAGTTTATATGTGGTTCTAAATATATATTTTGGAATGATTAAAGTTAACAAGGTTAAAAATGTTATTATTTCTATCACATAATATTATTACACAATTTTATGTTTTTCCAAATTTCTCTGTTATGTTCACATTGTAATAAAAAAAATTCAAGACTCTATGAAATAGTTAATTTTTTATTCTTTCATAATGTACCTTTTTTATATTTTGATCAAATTAAATGACATGTGATCTTTTATATTTTTTTTTTCTATGTAGTTTGATTCTATAAAAACATTAATCAGATTATTTCCCCTTATTAATGTTTTTTTGGAATGAATGTTTTATTATAATCCAAGAATAAATGGGTTTTCCCCTTCATAATAACTTGACCCAACTAATTATTTTTATTATTATTTTCAATTGAATAATTTACAAGATTGTGTGTATAATTAATTAATATATAGACATGTTTTCATGTGATGTTTATGTTATATTGTGTAATAATATATTTATGTAACTATTATATAAATGATCTAACATTTTTGTTCCAGGATTCACATATTACATATATGATAAAATGATTGAATTATTATATTTCTGTTAAAAATGTCTATATTTAGGTCATTAATATGTATATGGTTACAAAGTGGGACATAGTTATTTTTTTTGGGATTCGGACTACACGAATTTAGTGAAACCCCAACAAATAATAATAAATCAATCAAAACATTCAAATTTTTTAAGTGAAGTATATTGTGTGTGGATTCATAACAAAAAATCATTATCTGGATTCAAACAAGTGAACACCATCTATGGATTCGATGCACCAATGGTAATAACCCTAAAACGTTTGGTTGGGTTTCTATATGATATTTAATTGAGGAACAATGAGGGACCTAACTACACCACAATTTTGAAACTCCAATGGGATATTATTTGGTTTATTCACATTATCATAAAAATATTAAGAGGAATATGTATATGTTGCTATGAAAAAAACTAATTTGGGTAAAAACCTAATAGGAAAACAACTATTGGTATACATGATAAAAAAAATACTAATAACATGTATATATTTAAGTTTTTATTTGTTCTATATATTTTAATAGTTAGTTTTTTTATATTATTATTCTGTAATATTTATTTATCATTTCTATTCCACTATTATATGTAAATTTCATGAGAAAATGGAAACATGTTAACAATGGTTAGAAAATACAGTGGATTACTTTTCCAACAAAAAACAAATGGGATATTTTCCAGAATGATAAATCATATTGTTATGTCTAACAATTTATCTTATGTTATGATTTATTAATTTAACCTAGCATAATTTACAAATAATCCAACTAACAAAATAATATAACTTCATTAATGTTCATATGACAAATAAAATTAATGAAAGATGATTAAACATGTTATATGTCATGATAGTGTGAGAAATAACAAGTGAAATGTATCGAAGGAAATTGATTTTTTTTGTATAGAAATAGAAATAATAGTTTAATAAATTTATAAGGAAAAAAAAAATTTAACATGATGGATGTGAAATAATTTATTCCAAAGATATCGATTTCATTCAAATATTTTATGTCATGAGTATGAACATTATGAAAATAAATTCTCATATCATAGGGATAACAAGGACAATTGGTATTCAAACCCTATTGGGATAATATATTAAATAATGTCCTATTAAATCACTACTCTTAATGTGGATCATTAAATTGATGTGGTAAATAGTTCACATAATGTATACTATAGATCCAAACGTTTTTTAATTGATAATGGTTCTTTGTATTCTTTGACATAGTTAATATATGGATCCTTCATTAATAAATTGAAAAATATTTTATTATATCAATATTTTTTCAATGTTATTAACTGATGATTTTTATATGTTTTGATATTTATAGAATAATGTAAAACCTTACACATAAAAAATACAAGTCAACTCAAATGGGAATCATTCAATGAGTATTCATTATCCTTTAACATAAAACATTTTATATATAACAATATATATTTTTCTTAAAATTCTTCATGAAATTTATAATGAAATCTCTAAGTCCCTACTCATCCTTAACAACTGGGAAAAATATTAAAAATGATGGGGATTATAAAAATCTCAGTAGTGGATATAAAATAAGGAAATCATTAGTCTTTTGATAAAACTAAAAACCCAAAAAAACTAGATTATAAAGCAAAACTTTCACCATTAATAAGTTGTAAATAAATTCATATGAAAATAAACATATTATATATTTTTTAATAACAATATTACAATAAAACCCAAAATAATAATAGATAATAAATTAATGTATCTTGTGAAAAAATTATAAATATCATACACAAAAATGGAAAAAAATATGTCTTCAACTACCATACATATCACTCTTAAAAATTGGAAAGCCATAACGACAACTTCCATATCCAATGAATTGGATGTTAAAACATAGCGACATGTCCTCAGTTAATCATGGATCCCCCGATCCTTGTATTATCACATAACCACTCATAAAATCTGTGAGTGGCATTATATATTCAAAACAAATAATAGCTTGCAATTTTCCACCTTTCACTATTACTTTTTCATCTTCACTCATATTGAAAACTTTCATGTTAATTAAAAAATCAATCCATTTTTAAAATCCATTATTTACCAATAAAGTATCATGAATAGGAAATGATGTATTACTTTTTATTTTTTTAATCCAGATGAGTTTTATATGAAACCAAATATAAAATATTGCTAACATTGGTGGTGATGTTTTTTTACCGTACACATTAAAAAAAAATTTTTTTATCATTTGTAAGGGAAGTCAAACGTTCTAAACAAAAAATATAAAAAGATATATTTTGAAAAACATTAAATCATATTCAAAATAGAATAAAAAATCAGTTTCAATTTTTTTATGTCCATATAAATGTGAATATAAAATAATATCACGAATACAGCCTTTGAAATAAAATTAAATCATTTAACATTCAAATTGACCTATAACAAGCTGATCATTTAAATCATAAACTTTATGAATGAGTAACTTTTTAAGTTAAATTAAATAACATGAATAAATATTCAAAATATTATATGTTAAAGTGGATGTTTGTAAAAATCCTAAAATATGATGGGTTTAAGAGAATAAGATATTTCTCAATGAAAAAGATTGAGATGAAGTCCATTATCACGAGTATGATTCATCATGTATGTTTTTTATATTCCTGAATAATAAACTTATGTTAATTATTAAATTTCCTGAGTACCATTTTTTGTTTAATATTAATTTACATCACATAATATCATGTTTTCACATTTACTTATTTTATATGTTCTCATCGGACATTTTGAAGATATTTAGTACAATAGTCCAAAAGGAAATTGGATATTTTTCTATAGTGAAAATGGAATTATTATATCATTTATAGAATAATATTAATATAATAATAATCATTTCTATAAATAAATTATAATTTTTAATCAAAAAATTTATTTATGGTTACGAAAAATGAACAATGTAATGTTAATGGAGAGGGTATGTCGTATATATATGCACGAGTAACAGTTTAATTTTTCAAGGATAATTACTAGAAGAAAGTAATTATTATTTTATCATTCCAAAATTAAAATAATATCATCAATATAATATTAATATTTTAATTATACTTTCTATGTATATTCCACGTGATGTGTTGATGAAAAAAATTCACACCGCTTTATAGAGGTGATAGTTTACATATACACATGAAGAATGTCATCATTTTTACAAGAGTGAATTTGAATGAAAATATATGATATATAATATTTTCATAATGATGAATATTTAATTAATATTATATATAATCAATAATTCCATCATTTCAAAATGTCTTGATAGACTATGACAAAAAATGAATTATATAGGTTGATGGGTTATAGTCCACCGTACACATGAACGATTGATTCTATTCCCATATTATTGAATTGGATGTGGATTTAGGTTATGATATTAACATAATAAGATATTAGGATACTAATGAAGGTAAATTTTTTAATTTCAGAATTAGGAAAAAGATACATTTTCTTCTAATAAACTTCTCTGATTGACATCATAACACCTCTAATGTGAGTGGTCTACCTAAAATAAGATCTCTAGTATATGGGTATGGATTATATGATTGTATTTATTTAGATAATGTATAATATAAATATGTAATTATGTGTTAAAAAAGATAATAATGGGTTCCATTTTATAGGAGTGGGTAGGGGCATTCTTGGAATTCACTTAAAATTTAAATTAATATAAATTAATTTTTTATTCCAAATAGATTCAAAAAAATTATTTCAAAAATTGGATTATTTTATCCAAAATATATTTATACAACGAAAATGATACATTTTTAATAGATTTTCATTTGTATTTTTTTCATTTATCCCTTTTTTATCTTTTTTAATTTATACCATCATATCAGGTAATTTACATATTAAGGGTTTACATTATTACAATAAAATAAAAAATGCCCATTAAATGAGTTAGTGATGAAATTTTACAACTTATCACATTGGGTAATCTGAATTTTATATTTTTATGAGTATTTTATCTTTAAATATAATATTATATATTTTAAAATAAAGTTAATGTCCATATCAACACTCACAATCACCTGCATTTAAAATATTATTATAACAACCTTATATCTTCAAACAATCTAGTTTTTATTATCATAAACATGTCAGATTATTCCCTAATGATCATGGATAAAATTATTAATATGAAATTATATTAATTTTAATATATTTAATGTAAAATATTGGAAACTTCAATTAATTAAAAAATTATTGAATCATCATTTTGTCAAAATTTAAAGTAATTATTTAATCCCAAAATGTAAAACATAAATTACATGTATAAGAACCCATTTCTTATTTGTAGTAAAAAAAATATCTATAATAGTAAATCATAAGTTTAAATGTCTTAATATGGGAAAATATGGTTATCCATTCAGGTCATAATGGTAACAACTGTGGCTGGGGGTAGTTTTTATACCAAAACTCTTATTTGGGGTGAAATAAAACATGAACACTATTAGATTAAATTATATAGGGGCATGTCGCATGGTTAGATAAAACCTATGAGGCATGAGAATATAGTAATAATAGATCCAACGGTTTGGAAAAACTGTGTGTAATGGGATACATGACCTTGAGATAATGTATGGAATTTTGAGAGTGCGATTTTTTCTTGGATTTCCCACAATAATTAAACAAAAAAGAAAAACTATGGGATGTTCCCATTAATCCAATAGACCCTGCACAGTTGGTGCATGTTTTGTAAATCCTATGTTGACCAATGTTTAGTGTAATTCGAATTTTTCACATAATTAAAAAATATATTTCTAAACCTAAGGACTCTTTTATCTCACACATAGTAATAGCTCACATTGGTATCCCTCTTGTTTGACTGAACTAGTAATCTTCCACTGACTCTCCATCTCATCTTTGAATCAATAGTATCTCATCTCGTTAGACCTGTAATGGAATAAACTCATTTCACAGTTAGTTTTCATTCATTTAGTTTTGTATCAACAATGGAATTTTGTGTAAATATAATATTCCCTATTATTAGGGACATTATCCTATCACAGTTTTTCTCTTAATATGAGTTGAATAATGATATGAAACAAGATGATCTGTCAACTACAAAACTATGTTTAGTGGTCTCATGCATTTATTTTAAAGCCGACTATTTATTTACACACCGCTGTCACACACGAAATTCTCCAGAGAACAATTGAATTGGATTTTGATAATTAAAATAAATTGATATGTATGGAATCCTATATAATAATTTCCTACTAATGAATGATTATATGATTAAAACATTTATTTTATTAAACACCATAGGTGTGTTGTGTATTAAATGTGTCATTTTTATGGTATATGAAATTGTAACCCTTTGAGATGTTCCACATTAACCCATGCAATGTGATGTTATATTTGATGTTTAAATTGATGCTTATATTGTTAATTGAAAAGAATATTTAATTGTTACATCAGTTCTAATGGAATAGATTAATAGGAATGGAGGAAATGACCATAAACATAGTGTGTCCTTTTATATTATCATTATTCTTTTATAATTATATTCCCATATGTTTAGATTAAAGGCTATGCCTATTAGTCTTTTATTTTCATTAGAATCCTATTAATATTAGTATTAAATTCAATGTTCTTGGCATTGAGCATTTCATTATTAAAGTTTATTGTTTAGATAATTTTTAATAAATAGTATTGAATTTATTAATTTAAAATAATCCTAGGCTGACACATGGATATATATGATAAATCCATGGATAAACACAATTTATTGTACCTTGAATATAGGGAATGATCTCTAGTCTCCCTAGAAGGCTACCAAGGATTGACTTTGAGGATTGAATATTATCAGTCGATTGAAACTTATATTCCATATTGAATGGTAAATATGAACTCAACGGTAATTTATCATATCCTCCATGGGTGATACATGGGTTCCCTTAATGGACCTATAAGGAATGACCAAAGTGGTAGTGTTGTTATTCCACAAATAGTGCGATCCTTGTGTTCTTGAGGCTCACTATGGATGATCTCATATGGTATTTTTTTATTATTCCCTAAGGGATAGATGGATTAATAATTAATAAGTCCACAGAGTGTCTCGGTTTCTTTATAGAATATCGAATGAAATAGATATCATGTCGTGTATTTATAGAGAATAGTCAAGAATGGATTCAGTCATACATTACACTTTATAGATGACCTATTTAGAAAACATCGAGCATATTTCTATAGGGTATGTCGGGAAACATGATATGTCTAGAGACATATTACTGGAATTTGGTTGCATAGATAAATTAACATTATTATAAATGAAAATGGTTGACTATTCAATCAATGAATTATTTATAGAATAATTTTGATATGATGAAATGGTTGTAAAATTAGAACATAGATAGTGTAGGATGTTTGATTTTACAATATAATATTAGGTTATAATTATACATTTACAATGAGACTATTGTAAATACACTAACTAGATGAAACATATCCATGAGTTGTTTCCTACTAGGATAATATCTCATGGCATATTCATGAAACCATTGGGGTCTCGAGTAGGCTATATTTTTTTCAGGTAAGGATAAGGGAAAGAGCCATAAAATAGGATATTGATCACTACGTAGGATCATGGAAGCATGGGACCTATCTAAGGCACATAATGAAAGTTGTACTATATTTTTCCTTTTGTACATTTTATTCAATTATTATACACTTTACATGTATACATGTTATTGAATTTTATAGAGACATATGACACGTATCATCATAATCATTTTATGTTATTATTCTTTTGGTATTTTCTTATATTTTTATAGGTTATATATTATCTATATGATTTACTACTTCTGCTACATATCTTTTATTAATATTCCATTGTTTTACACTTTTATAAGAGTTATTAGTCTCCACAAATACACACCATATGACCTCACATCTAGAAGGAATCCTCTTGCATTCAGGGGTGATGCTCTTAAGGCCATTTTTCCAATCGGGGTTGGGGAGTTCTTTAGTGGAATATGGGTTTTGAGAGTTACAAAGTTGTATCATATAGATTATTTGATGAATTTATTTATTATATATTGATAAAATTATATGTATAAAAAGAAAATTAATTTTGGAATATGTTGAGTGTGGGTGTATCTAACCCATTTAAAGGAAAAAAGCTATGTTTCCTTGTCTCAAATAATTTTTTACTATATATTGGATATTACCTTTGATTTGATACCAGAGTTTAGTGATTCAAATGAATTTTTAGGTTATTATTGATATTTTTTGGGATATATTTTGTTTCAAACTGATGAGATTTGTGTATTCCATCTCATGAATCATGTTTGGAACTATACCAGAATCACATTCCATGGTTAATGATATACAGTTTAGGACACATTACTTGTCGAATGGTATTGTGATAGGTGTCGTGATAGATATACATGTAATTCTGATAGGTATTATAGAATGTGTTATGTTGTGAATCAGTAGACATAATTATTTAATTCATAAGGAATATGGGCCATCGAGGATTAGAATTTGGATGAACATTGGCTAAATATTTTAAATTAAAATGGGGAAAATTTTAAATGAATATAAATTCAAGTAAAAACGAAATTGAAAAAACAATTGTTTATAGAAGTGGAAAAGACAATAACACAACTTTAATAATAAAAATTATGTTGTATATTTTTCCATATATGATATATTAATTACCCACACCTGGATATTATTATAGGTATATAGGACATATATAACATTGGAAGAATTATACATATCCTATTTTAATGTCATCGCTTCTTATATGTGAATGTTGATATAATTCGTTAATGGAGGTGTGCTCTTAGAATTGTTTGAGGTTCGTTTTCATGACGTAATCCAGTCATTCTCTAGGATGGTGTCTATGACCACACAATGTTGGTGGTTGGCCATGGTTTACTAGGGGATTCTCTTATCGTTCAAGAAATATATAATAAAATTGTACTAAGCATTGGTGTTGAGGTACAGTTCCATGACAGGTTAATGAGCATTATGATTAATTTTCATGGAGCATTACAACATTACCTTACTATGGACATGTTAATACGTGAATTTTAGTAGTGGCATCTGCCCATGTTTTTGGGGGATGTCTAAACACCAACTATAGAGTCATGGACAGATGTTATGCTATCTATCATTGAAAAAATTGATATTCCCCTTGAGAGGAGGTTAAATCTCATTATGTATTTGTTTTGTGATCTTATCAGAAGATTCTTGGATGTCATTACTCAGACAAAGCATATTTGGGAAATGGACTGGATGTATTTTTCATATGACATCCTATGATTATTTCTATCCAAACACATTTAGGGATTATAATCCAAGTAGTTCATGCACATGGATAAGGATGTGTTATAATTAATAAAATATTAATCCTTTTTTTTCTACGATTAAATGATTCATGAATATTATGATGGGTGAAGAGATATATAAAGTGAAAATATTCTAGGATGGTATCATTTATGAAATCTAATAATTGGTGAATATCTGTCAGTAGATTACCATTTATGGAATACTTAATCATGATATTATCATATAGAGTAACCTGAGAGATGTTCGGGGTGTGAGTCCGGGTTGTTCCTCATTGAGATACAGTATTGCATCGACTGCTGGTAAGAATCATCATTTAGGGCTTCCATGTAGAGATATTACTATAACGTGAACACACTCAGGTAGCCATGTGAGGTTCAAGAAGTGTTCCAGGTCAGGACATATGAGGCCATTGTGTATAAGTGACTCAGTAATGTGATGATCAAGTAGCTATATGTTTCAAGTATAGTTTTTCTATATATATATATTCATTCATCATCTATTAGGATATAGTCTACACTAAATCCACATTTTGGAATTGGTTTAACATCTACTTATCAGTTTGGTAGCTTCCGTAAAGCTGATTGTGTAACACCCCAAGCTTCCACGGTACGTTTCCCTTCGAATAATGCGATAACGTGTGTTGTACGAAACCTCGAGTTCTAACACACACCACAACTAATTAAACTAGCCGTTGTGAATAGTAATACCTACTTTTTGAAATCATATATATTTTATATTTCAAAATGGACTTCATTTTTGGATTCGGAATATCTAATTTATCCTAAGGTGAAATTTTGGTACTTTTCGGATAACTTTCATATTTTGATGAATAGTGAAATTTACTAAATTTTAATTAAAAACAACTTTTTTAATCAAAATAATTAATAGTGATAAATTATGAATTTTAGTAGTTTTAAAGTATATTTAGAATATATTTATACCATTTAATTTAATGTTTGTCATTGGACATAATTTCACAATTAAACCAGACATAAACAAGTGTCAATCTTTTGATAGTTATTATCTTTTAAAAACACGCCTTTTATTTTAACAACGGGAATTAATTTTAAATTAATTTATGCCACTTCTGTGTTTTAAATTTGGAAAAATGGATTACATATTTGGAATCAGGATTTTCAAATTATGTAAATAGGTAACTTTTATTTTTACACATTTTGAATAATTACTGCGGTAAATATTTTATTTACCATGGTTAAAGGGGAAATCTGGTAAATAGGGGTTAAAAAATAATATTATAATAATACAAAATTACCCTAAAACGTGTCCTAACCTTATTGGTGGACACATACCCGACCATGGGCATCCTTGGGTCGATTTGGGGACCCCTTAGAGCCACTTGTATGTGGTAGGGACACATTATATTAATAAAGTTAAAATAAAAATAAAAATGGCATAAGCTTACATCTTTTAGAGGAACAATTTTTACATACGGTTATACATGTTGGATTTTCGATTATAAATATTCATTAGCAAGCTAAAAAGATTTCCTACATAATGATATTTTATTTATAATTTTTAGACATCAAATAATTTAAATTATTAATGACACAATAATGATGCAATGTTTACCTCATTAATAAATCATTTAAATAAATAATATTATAATGATTAAAATATTATCTAAAACCTATCCAATTCTTATTGGTTGATGTTATTTAGAAAATTAGTCATCTTATCTTTGACATAAATGATTTTTGGAACATTATAAACCGAATATAATTATATTATAAAGTAATACTTTCACTCTTTCCTAAAGAGCCCCTCCTCTCCCTTATAAAAGGAGACAACTTCTACTCATTCCTCACACCTCTGAAGCCACATGGCTCATCCAAAACCTTCCCAGATACTCTCCCAACTTCCCTCACTACAACCTAGTGGCATTAGTATGATCATAAATCCAACCTAAGGAGCCCTTTTTATCAAATCAAATGGAAGAACCCGAAGAAGAGGTAATGTTTTCACCACCCCTTTTCAAGTTCCTTTCTTCTTGCACTTCTTCTTTATTTGTTCTTACCATTCTAAAATAATAACTCCAGTATCTCACATATACTGTTATGTTATTATAAATATGGTACAACCATATTCAGTATTCTATCCACCCTTTGAATAACATGTCACCATACGTGCGTACGTACGGCTTACCGTCTCGACGTCGTGGTGTAATTGTTATTCAATATATTATTATTTGGATGGGTATAATAATGATGTGAAACTCATGTAAATAATAAATATAACATGTTATTTATTATGTATATATGATATTACATCCATTTATATATTATTTTAATATCAAAAGAATGATATTGTCGCTCGTGCCTACGTACGGACTACCGTCTCCACGAACGCGATAAGATTCATTCTCCATCGTATCCATTCAAGTATAATTATCATTTGATGATTTAAAAATTATGTTTAAGGACTTGATATCATTCTGGATATGAATAATATACAACATATCCATTACAAACATGGCTTACGTAACAAAACATATAAAATAAATCAAGTAAGTTAACACCCGAAACAACGATAATACTAAGATATTATTATCAAATCAATATTAAAAGATCATATGTGATATCATATTAATGTATATGATTCTTTTATAATTTAATAACAATTATTTCACCATTATACAGGAGTTTAACCTACCCCAACCAAGGAAAAGTACAAGGTAAGGGTTATTTCACAATCTCTTCATTATCCGAGGTTGTTTATACGTAATAATTTACTGGGATCTCGTTATCATCCACATCCATGTTTCTTCAAAATGTATTTCAAAACATTTTTAATATTTAAAATAATATGGGTTAAAGTAATTTATACCCTTGTTTGACTTTTTATAAGAGGTTTATAAGGGAATCTTTCCGTCGTTTTCCAAACAAGGTGCTTTTTAACCTTTTCGACAAAATTAAGATAAGAACGTTTTTTTAACTTATACGGCGGGTGCGGTTATTTTCCGCCGTTATAAAATCGTCAAAGCTTCCCTTACAAGCTTATAAGAGTATTTTCAAATAAAATGTTTTATTTTATATGGATCTTAAATGATTTCAAAATAAAAAGAGATATTTCATTAAAATGAATTTTGATTTCATCTATGTCAACATCCTTTGATGGATTTTACACTTATTTAAAGTTGATTTGTTATGATACAAAACTTCTATATTATATTGAAGGTTTTGTTATATGTTTGACTGTGGATGTGCTATTTTTATATACCATTCATGGTTTATGATGAAAGTATTGACATTTCGTATGCTAGTTTTAATACGAATATTTATGTTATGTTTAAACCTTTTCATATGGGAATGCATTGGACTTAATATGTGATGGGTGGGGCCCGCTATAGCTCCTCGATGCATCGGTAGGTCTCATGAGACAAACTAGTGTCTTGGCACAAGGCCTTGGCAAAATCTTATTTGTAGTCTTGGCACGAGGCCTTGGCTATGTGGTTATGATAGTCTGACATTATGCATTCCATCATTATGAAAGTTGTTATTGATATTGCATGTGATTATTCGATTAGTAGAATATCCATGTGAATAAGTAAATGGCATTATTTCATTTAATTTATGTCATACTATGTTGAAGTTAAAGTTTAAAAGGCTTTTGTTTTAGTTATACGTTGCCTTAAATGTTTATTCTTATTTATGAAAGTTTCCGCTATATTGATATCCTTACTGGGCATTTGAGCTCACCCCTTTTCTATGTTTTATTTTCCCAGGATGTGAAGAAGTAAATTATGAATGACTTGCAGGGATATTATGTGGGGATATGAGTGTGGATTATGGAGACATTATGTTGTTGTTGTAGTTTTTCATTTTATGATGTAATGTAAAACTTATGAATATATCTAGTGTTTCCAAGGATACTAAACCAATCGGTCTTTCGAGATTTGATCTTTCTTGTGATCATGCCAATGTTATGTAATTAATGCACCGACTCTGGGTAATTGGGGTCGGGGCATTACAGTTGGTATCGGAGGAAGTTTAGTACAAACCTTGGAAGCTAGATTTAGATAAACTCTGATTAGAGCACGTAGACCTAAGATGAACTTTGAGGATTAGTGTAGAAGAAGTTCCTAGAATTTTGGTATTGTAGGGATTTTGTGAGTTTTCCGAGCAATACATCCCTGTCTGGATACGAGCAGGTAGAGGCGGCTCTGGCACAGATGTACCTAGGGGTAAAACCCGAAAACACCACTTTGAGCTAGACTCGAACGAGAACTGGTGCACGAAAACGGGCCTTGCTGCACTCTTGGTTACGACACTCCCGGGGGATATGCTTAGGATAACTCTCATTTTCTTTACAAATCATTATGAAGGGTTTATGAGTATATAATTCCTCAAAGAAAACATTTTTATGATTATGGATTATATCCATAAATAGTTCAATTTATGTTGAGTGTTTTATAAGTATGGGATTATGTATTTTGATTCATAAACTGATCTAGTTTATGCCATTTTTTAGAAATGGCACCTAGTGGAAGAAATGGAAACCGTATCAATGCACGCACTCCATGTAGGGATTTCCCTCCTGCTCAAGATAATTATAGTGGGGCTGGTGATGCAACTGGTGCCGATCAGCTAATCACTATACTGGGACAACTTACTCAGGTTATGAATAATAACCTTACCCGTATGGAGCACCCTGATCCGCAGCGTGGAGGATCAATGATAGATCGATTCATGAGGCAACAACCACCAACGTTCAATGGGAGTACAAATCCCTTAGTAGTTGAGCAATGGATAAATTCCCTAGAGAAAATATTTCAGGCTTTGGGGAGCAGTGAATGGGAAAAAGTTATCATGGCAGTTTACCGCCTCACTGGAGATGCTGATCAATGGTGGTCATTGATTCAAAACATGAAGGAAGATGATGAAGTATCAAATATGGAATGGAGGGAGTTCAAAGATCTGTTTTTAGAAAAATACTTACCTCGCGACCATCGAGCAGATATGGAAAGGAAATTTCTAACTCTGAGATAGAAGGAGGATGAGAATGTCGCAAAGTATGAGGCTAACTTTACAAGGTTAGCAAGGTACGCTGGTGATTATATACGTAACCAAAGAAGTAAGATTGATCGTTTCTTTGATGGGTTAAAACCATTTCGCCGTCGAGCATTAGTCTCACAATCCTTTTCATCGTACGAAGACATTGTCTCAAGTGCTATCAAGACCGAAAAGGAATTCTCTAAGTCTTATGAATTTAAAGAAAAGAAAGAGAAGAAGAGGCCTGCTGATCAATCTGGGAATGGAAATAAGTAGAAGAAGGGAAAGGTTTAATATCCATCATGTGGTAAATGCGGGAAGAAACACCCTGGTACTTGCTTGAAGGGAATGAGAGTCTGTTACAAGTGTGGTGAAAAAGGCCACCAAGCTCGTGATTACAAGGGGAAGAAGGAAGCTACCAACGTTCAGTGCTATAATTGCAGGGAGATGGGGAATTATGCAAATGAATGTCCTAAGAGTCAGGAGAACTTACCTCAGAAAAGGCCAAGGGATCAAGGCCAGGATTATGCTATCACTACTGCTGAGGTAGAAGCTCCGAACGACGTGGTGGCAGGTAATTTAATGGTTTCCTCAAGTTTAGAAAATGCATTATTTGATTTTGGATCATCGCATTGTTTCATATCTTCCCAGTTTGCTAAGAAAATTAGATATTTCCAATTTGATTTAATAAGGGAGTTGTCAGTTAAAACTCCTAAGGGAAGTATCATTGCAACAAAGTTTTGTGAATCAGTCCCCATTAGAGCACATAAATTTTCTTTATCTGCTGATCTCATCGTCATACCTATGATTGAGTTTGATATAATCCTCGGTATGGACTGGCTTTTGGACTATGATGCGAAGATTTATTGTAAGAAGAAGGAGTTTATGATTCTTGATGATAATGATAAGGAACACCTTATCTTTAGAGCAGAATCGTCACCACCTAATTCTTATTTAGATCCACCCCCAGTAGCTCAACTTAATTCAATTATTGGGGAGGAAGAGAATGAAATAACTGTCTGTGAGGAAAGGAATATTCAAATAGAGGATGTACCTGTTGTGAAAGAATTTGTAGATGTATTTCCGGAAGATTTACCTGGACATCCTCCAGAACGAGAAGTTGAGTTTTCCATTGATTTGATTCCTGGATCAAGTCCTATATCGAAGACCCCTTATAGAATGGCCACTGTAGAGTTAGTCGAACTAAAGAAACAACTAGGGGAATTGAGTAATAAGGGATTTATTCTCCCTAGTGTTTCTCCTTGGGGAGCCCCTGTTCTTTTTGTTAAAAATAAAGATGGATCTATGAGGTTATGTATTGACTACAGGGGGATCAATGCTATAACGATAAATAACAAGTATCCCCTACCTCGTATTGATGATTTATTTGACCAACTGCATGGAGCTCAATACTTTTCAAAGATTGACCTTCGATCTGGATACCATCAGTTGTGTGTGAAGAAGGAAGACATTCCAAAGACAGCATTTCGAACCAAGTACGGGCATTACGAGTTTACTGTAATGCCGTTTGGATTGACTAATGCACCCTCTGTATTCATGGATCTGATGAATAGAGTTTTCAAGGAGTATCTCGATGAATTTGTGGTGGTATTTATTGATGATATCTTGGTATACTCCAAAACCTACGAAGATCATGAAAATCACTTGCGCATTATCTTGAAGACTCTGAGGAGGCATGAATTATATGGGAAGTTTAGAAAGTGTGAATTCGGGCTTCATGAGATTTCTTTTCTTGGCCATATTGTCTCTAAAGATGGAATCTCTGTTGATCCTTCTAAGACCAAGGCAATCCAAGAATGGCCAGCACCTACGAGTATAACTGAGGTACGTAGTTTTATTGGTTTGGCAGGTTATTATCGACGTTTCGTCCAGAATTTTGCCCGATTGGCTAACCCATTAACGAAGCTCACACGTAAAGGGGTTAAATTTGTTTGGACAAAAGGGTGTGAAGAATGTTTTGAAGAAATGAAGAGAATATTAGTCAATGCTCCTATATTGACTCTACCATCGAGGAATGATGGGTTCGTTATTTATAGTGATGCATCAAAGAAAGGACTTGGTTGTGTCCTTATGCAGAATGATAGAGTTATTGCCTATGCATCACGACAGTTGAAAATTCATGAACAAAACTATCCAACTCATGATCTTGAGTTAGCAGCTGTGATCTTTGCTTTGAAGATATGGAGACACTACCTCTATGGTGAAAAATGTGAGATTTATACTGATCACAAGAGTTTGAAGTATATTTTCTCCCAAAAAGAACTCAACATGAGGCAAAGGAGATGGCTTGAATTACTCAAGGATTATGATTGCACGATACATTACCACCTGGGGAAAGCAAACAAGGTGGCATATGCTTTGAGCAGAAAAGACCATGGAGTTTTGAACATGATGAGAATTGAAAGGGATCCAATTTTCATGGAACTAGTGAAGATGGACATGGGAATAACCAGGGAAGGTGAAAAATCAATGCTTTTTCAAATGGTTGCCAAACCATCTTTACTAGAAAGGATTAAGAGTTATCAGACCGATGATGAAGAATTTCAGAAGAAGATTAAAGCTGTGAATGATGGGAGATTGAGAGACTTTGTGTATGAAGATGGAATTTTGAAATTCGGGAAGAGACCTTGTGTTCTCGATTTACCTGATCTGAAAAGGGAATTGCTGTATGATGCTCATAGTTCCAATTTCTCTATACACCATGGGAGCACCAAAATGTATAGAGATTTGAAGGAACATTTTTGGTGGGACAACATGAAGAGGGAGATTGCTGATGTTGTGTCAAGATGTATGGTTTGTCAACAAGTGAAAGCTGGAAGGCAACAGCCTGGAGGAGTCATGCAACCTCTTCCCATACCGGAGTGGAAATGGGACAATATTATGATGGACTTTGTCATGGGGCTACCAAAGACTCCTAGAAGGAACGATGTAATATGGGTTATTGTTGATCGTCTTACCAAGTCAGCACATTTTCTTGCTATAAGAGAAGATCTACCCCTGGAACGTCTAGCAAGACTATACATTAATGAAGTTGTGAGACTTCATGGAGTACCCCTATCGATTGTTTCTGATCGTGATCCCCATTTTACTTCAAGATTTTGGAAAAGTCTTCAGAAATCCCTAGATACTGAACTTAATTTGAGCACTGCTTACCACCCTCAGACAGATGGACAATCAGAACGGACTATTCAAACCCTAGAAGACATGTTGAGATCTTGCTCACTTGACTTTCAGGGTATGTGGGATCAATATTTACCACTGGTATAATTTTCGTATAACAATAGCTTCCATTCGAGTATTTAGATGGCACCATATGAAGCATTATACGGAAAGAGATGTCGTACACCAACCTGTTGGGATGAGGTTGGTGAAAGAAAACTTGTAGGCCCAGAACTGGTGGAGGAAATGGTGGAAAAGGTGAAGGTAATCCAAAATCACATCAAAGCAGCTCAAAGTAGGCAGAAGAGCTATGTTGATAATCGAAGGAAGGATTTGGAATTTCAAGTCGGTGATCATGTTTTCCTGAAGGTATCTCCATGGAAGAGAGTCATGCATTTTGGTAAGAAAGGTAAATTGAGTCCCAGGTACATCAGACCTTTCGAAATTCTAGAACGAATTGGGGTTGTAGCTTACCGATTGGCAATGCCGCCAAGTCTCTCCAAAGTTCACGATGTGTTACACGTATCTCTGTTGAGGAAATACACGCCTGACCCAACACATGTACTCACCTATGAAGAATTAGAACTGGAACCTGATCTATCTTATTGCGAAGAGCCCTTCATGATTCTTGATATGAGAGAACAAGTACTGAGAAACCGGACGACGCGTCTGGTAAAAGTTTTGTGGAGAAACCATAAGATGGAAGAGGCAACGTGGGAACCCGAGGAACTTATGATGAAGAACCACCCGAGTCTTTTTATGCAGTAATACCCTAGAAATTGCGAGGACTCAATTATTTGAAGGAGGGGAGAATGTAACACCCCAAGCTTCCACGGTACGTTTCCCTTCGAATAATGCGATAGCGTGTGTTGTACGCAACCTCGAGTTCTAACACACACCACAACTAATTAAACTAGCCGTTGTGAATAGTAATACCTACTTTTTGAAATCATATATATTTTATATTTCAAAATGGACTTCATTTTTGGATTCGGAATATCTAATTTATCCTAAGGTGAAATTTTGGTACTTTTCGGATAACTTTCATATTTTGATGAATAGTGAAAATTACTAAATTTTAATTAAAAACAACTTTTTTAATCAAAATAATTAATAGTGATAAATTATGAATTTTAGTAGTTTTAAGGTATATTTAGAATATATTTTTACCATTTAATTTAATGTTTGTCATTGGAAATAATTTCACAATTAAACCAGACATAAACAAGTGTCAATCTTTTGATAGTTAGTATCTCTTAAAAACACGCTTTTTATTTTAACAACGGGAATTAATTTTAAATAAATTTCTGCCACTTCTGTGTTTTGAATTTGGAAAAATGGATTACATATTTTGAATCAGGATGTTCAAATTATGTAAATAGGTAACTTTTATTTTTACACATTTTGAATAATTACTGCGGTAAATATTTTATTTACCATGGTTAAAGCGTAAATCCGGTAAATAAGGGTTAAAAAATAATATTATAATAATACAAAATTACCCTAAAACGTGTCCTAACCTTATTGGTGGACACATACCCGACCATGGGCATCCTTGGGTCGATTTGGGGACCCCTTAGAGCCACTTGTATGTGGTAGGGACACATTATATTAATAAAGTTAAAATAAAAATAAAAATGGCATAAGCTTACATATTTTAGAAGAACAATTTTTACATAGGGTTATACATGTTGGATTTTCGATTATAAATATTCATTAGAAAGATAAAAAGAGTTCCTACATAATGATATTTTATTTATAATTTTTAGACATCAAATAATTTAAATTATTAATGACACAATAATGATGCAATGTTTACCTCATTAATAAATCATTTAAATAAATAAGATTATAATGATTAAAATATTATCTAAAACATGTCCAATCCTTATTGGTTGATGTTATTTAGAAAATTAGTCATCTTATCTTCGACCTCAATGATTTTTGGACCATTATAAACCGAATATAAGTATATTATAAAGTAATACTTTCACTCTTTCCTAAAGAGCCCCTCCTCTCCCTTATAAAAGGAGACAACTTCTACTCATTCCAAACACCTCTCAAGCCACTTGGCTCGTCCAAAACCTGCCCAAATACTATCCCAACTTCCCTAACTACAACCTAGAGGCCATAGTTTGATCAGAAAGCCAACCTAAGAAGCCCTTTTGATCAAATCAAAAGGAAGAACCCGAAGAAGAGGTAATGTTTTCACCACCGCTTTTCAAGTTCCTTTCTTCTTCCACTTCTTCTTTCTTTGTTCTTAACATTCTAAAATAATAACTCCAGTATCTCACATATACTGTGATGTTATTATAAATATGGTACAACCATATTCAGTATTCTATCCTCCCTTTGAATAACATGTCACCATACGTGCGTACATACGGCTTACCGTCTCCACGTCGTGGTGTAATTGTTATTCAATATATTATTATTTGGATGGGTATAATAATGATGTGAAACTCATGTAAATAATAAATATAACATGTTAATTATCCTGTATATATTATATGACATCCATTTATATATTATTTTAATATCAAAAGAATGATATTGTCGCTCGTGCGTATGTACGGACTACTGTCTCCACGAACGCGATGAGATTCATTCTCCATCGTATCCATTCAAGTATAATTATCATTTGATGATTTAAAAATGATGTTTAAGGACTTGATATCATTCTGGATATGAATAATATACAACCTATCCATTACAAACATGGATTACGTAACCAAACATATAAAATAAATCAAGTAAGTTAACACCCGAAACAACGATAATACTAAGATATTATTAACAAATCAATATTAAAAGATCATATATGATATCATATTAATGTATATGATTCTTTTATAATTTAATAACAATTATTTCACCATTATACAGGAGTATAACCTACCCCAACCAAGTAAAAGTACAAGGTAAGGGTTATTTCATAATCTCTTCATTATCCGAGGTTGTTTATACGTAATAATTTACTGGGATCTCGTTATCATCCACATCCATGTTTCTTAAAAATGTATTTCAAAACATTTTTAATATTTAAAAGAATATGGGTTAAAGTCATTTATACCCTTTTTTGACTTTTTATAATAGGTTTATAAGGGAATCTTTCCGTCGTTTTCCAAACAAGGTGCTTTTTAACCTTTTCGACAAAATTAAGATAAAACGTTTTTTTAACTTATACGGCGGGTGCGGTTATTTTCCGCCGTTATAAAATCGTCAAAGCTTCCCTTACAAGCATATAAGAGTATTTTCAAATAAATTTTTTTATTTTATATGGATCTTAAATGATTTCAAAATAAAAAGAGATATTTCTTTAAAATGAATTTTGATTTCATCTATGTCAACATCCTTTGATGGATTTTACACTTATTTAAAGTTGATTTGTTATGATACAAAACTTCTATATTATATTGAAGGTTTTGTGATATGTTTGACTGTGGATGTGCTATTTTTTATATACCATTCATGGTTTATGATGAAATTATTGACATTTCGTATGCTAGTTTTAATACGAATGTTTATGTTATGTTTAAACCATTTCATATGGGAATGCATTGGACTTAATATGTGACGGGTGGAGCCCGCTATAGCTCCTCGATGCATCGGCAGGTCTCATGAGACAAACTAGTGTCTTGTCACAAGGCCTTGGCAAAATCTTATTTGTAGTCTTGGCACGAGGCCTTGGCTATGTGGTTATGATAGTCTGGCATTATGCATTCCATCATTATGAAAGTGGTTATTGATATTGCATGTGATTATTCGATTAGTAGAATATCCATGTGAATAAGTAAATGGCATTATTTCATTTTATTTATGTCATACTATGTTGATGTTAAAGTTTAAAAGGCTTTTGTTTTAGTTATACGTTGCCTTAAATGTTTATTCTTATTTATGAAAGTTTCCGCTATATTGTTATCCTTACTGGGCATTTGAGCTCACCCCTTTTCTATGTTTTATTTTCCCAGGATGTGAAGAAGTAAATTATGAATGACTTGCAGGGATATTATGTGGGGATATGAGTGTGGATTATGGAGACATTATGTTGTTGTAGTAGTTTTTCATTTTATGATGTAATGTAAAACTTATGAATATATCTAGTGTTTCCAAGGCTACTAAACCAATCGGTCTTTCGAGATTTGATCTTTCTTGTGATCATTCCTATGTAATGTAATTAATGCACCAACTCTGGGTAACTGGGGGCGGGGCGTTACAGATTGATTATGCCGATGGGGCGTTTGTGGCATTAGTAGTCAGACCCCAATTTTATAGCAACATCAGAGTATATCTGGTGAAGTTATCTAGGTAGTATATTAGGGTCACGGTTCAAAATAGATATAAAAATTTCAATTGACAATTGAGGAGCATTATCTTATACCTTTTATTTTCCAAATTTCTATTCTAGTATCCTCTATATTTGAGTCTCCACTTTTTGATATATGATCTTCACATAGCTTTATATATATGACCATTATGGATATCCTTGATCTTAATGTTTATACATTTAATGGGTACATGATAATTGATCCTACTATATGGATTAGAATGTAAGATTAACGTCTTTGTAGGTAATTCCCCCTTGAGGGTGTCACATATTATGGGACATCTCATTCCATGACATGATAGGTTTTGTCATCATTTTCCAGATGGATTGGTTAGTTCCCTTCCATAATTTTCATGATTACTATCTCTATAGGGTGACCTTAAATCACCAAAGGGTAGAGAGGTTATTCCCATAGTTGAATGGGATTCAAAGTAATGTAAAGATGGACCCATTAATCATGTTATGGTAGGGAAGATATCACATATTTTGTGTTTCTATATTTTTCGAAAGGCAAATGTTAATTCATATTTCCCTCCAATGTTTTATTATTTAGGATATATTATTCCCAGATAATTTTTAAGGATTTCCTATAGTGATAGAAGTAGTTTTCCTTATCGATATAGTTCAGGTTTTAAGTTGTTATTCATTCTCCCATACAGTAGAGCTCATACAAATATTCACGAGCTTATGAGGTAGCTAGTGGATTTAGAGGGATTGGGGTTTATCAAACCCAGTATTTTTCTATGGGTTGACAATTCCTTTTTGAGAAAAATAATATGATAAAATGAGGTTGTGTGTGGGCTATCTTATATTTGACCAATTCATTATTAAGAACTCATGTCCTTTTCAACAGATTTTTGATCTCTACGACCAAATCCAAGGAGGTTGGGTTTTCTCAATTATGTATTTGAGATCTAGTTATCATCAGGTGTGTGTTCAACCATCTAAAATCCATCCCACCACCTTCCAAGGTAGTTATGTTGTATATAAATATATTTTTATGTTGTTCAATCTCCAAAATACATCAATTCACTTCACATCATAGTTGAAACATGTTTTATATCTTAATCTAGATTAATCTATAATGGGTTTATTGGATAATAATTTTTCTGTATTTTCTTAATCAACATGACCATGAAAAAAATCTTGAGATCGTATTGGATAAAATAAGATGAAATCAGTTATAGGATAATACAGAATGTGCCACTTTTGGTTGGATTAAATTAACTTCATGTGTCCCATTATCTCAATGAAAAAAGTATCAGTTGGCCCAATGAAGGTTGGGGTAGTGGATTCTATGGAGATGCTGTCAAACATCATGGAGGTATTGATTTTCTTGGGGATAAATTCCTACTATAGAAATTTCATACAAGAATTTTCACACTCAGTAGCACCACTTACGAGAATGACAAATAAAGTTTTACATGGTCATATTTTAGTGATATATCATTTTAGGAGCTAAAAGGGATATTGAATTTAGCCCCAAGACTAATTTTTCCAAATCTAGCCATGAGTTACAATATTTACTACTAATTAATTATTTATCGATATCAGAGTAACGCTTATGCCTAGAAATATAGTTTTGGCATGCTGGTATTGGAAGCTAAAGGAACACAAGAGGAATTACCAAATGGAAAATACTAGGTTAGTTGATGATTTAAATGCATTACATTGATAAAGACATTAATTATTTGGAGAGATTATTGTGGTGTACTCGGGCCACAAAATCTTCAAGTAAATATTTACATATCATGATCTTAATTAGTGGTAGAGATGGTGTGAGTTGTAACTAATGTATTTATATTTATATCATTAATACATTCATAGTAAGGAGAATGTAGTGTCCTGTGCACTAAGAAGGGGTAATCATACACAATCATATTAGCAGAACAGTAGAGACTGTGAGATTATTGATTTGTTCTCTGAGATTCATTTGGAGGTGAAATAAATTTAGTGAAATAATTTTATATTATCCTTAACTATTACCTCTACACTTATGGATTTAGTTAGTACCTAAAATATATCATAATCATATGTCTGTGTTCTATGGGAAGGTGGAAGGGTTGAACCCTCCTAATGGTTAAACCATTGCTAAGGATGATGTTCTATGAGTATGTAGTCACATACGTGTTTCAAAAGAACAACATGAGTTGTAGATGTGGGAGTTTCATTCTTCATCTTTGGTAGTTCATCCTAGTTAGTCCAATATGTTTCAGGATATACATCTCCAATACTTGTGTCCTTGTATAAAAATATATTTTTATTTTTTTTTCATGATGTTTTCCCACCGTATTCTTTTGAAGGAAGAAAACAAGTGACCATCCAGACATTTATAGTAGTTACAAATCCCTAGATGTAAATTGGTTGATGTTGTAATGGATTTCATTACAGGTTTACCGTGGCCACAACAAGGTAATTATGGAGTATGGGTTTTCATTTAAATTCTCACGAAGGGTTCATAATTCTGGTCAATCCAAGAAACCATTAGTGTTGATGAGCTCAAGAAGTTGTACATGCATGTGACAAAATATATTAACAGGTTATTTTATAGAGGAAGTAGGGTACCCATTTTCTTCTAGACACATCATACCACCACTATATGGATGCCAAGTGAGAGCACATGATTTAGTTTAATGGGTGAGTGTTGTGAGCATGTGTTCCAGATTTTAAGAGATCATAAGAGAGGCATATCTTCCAATTATAAATCAACTAAAACATTATAAATAATTATATTATACATATGGTGATTAATGATTTTTGGTATGGTAGTCCATTCAAACCACCCATATATTGGTTTGAGAAAGGATATGTAGCTATGCTGACACGTCGTCGTATTTAAGAGTCCAAAAAAGGTGTAGTTGATTCAGAAAATGATGGATAATTTATTTTATTATTAGAAATAATATCTCGATTATCATAGATTACTTTTAGTGTTCGAATATGGAATACAGTTTTCTTTCATTTTTCACTAAGGATGGGATATTGAAGAATCATGGGATTTGTTAATCCTTCACTATGTTATGTCAGATCATTTTACATTCTGGAAAATGTCGAGTTGGTATCCTAGTATTTTTTTACCTCTATTATAACAAGCCCTGGAAGATGTATTCGACGTATCTATGTTACATCGATACTCTTCAAATATGTCTCATGATTGTAATCCTAATGAGTTTTAGTAACAAGATGATACGTCATTTAAAGTGAATATGATGCAAATTAGTGATCATTGTATAAATAATATATGAGGAAATTCATTTATTTTAGTACATGTGATATGATAACATGATTTATTACAAGATGATACCTAGGACCGAGAGGTTGAGTTATGATCATAGTAGATAAAATTATTATCAGATCATTCTTCACCACCCTTGTAAGGGAAATTCATGGATTTATTTATTTAATTGAAGAATTCTCTATGAATCTAGTTCTTTGTTGAAGTACAAATACATCTGCATCCCCCAATCTGTAGTTTAAATGTTCATATAGGGCCTTATAGGAATTCCAATTGAGGTCACAAATGTAACAGCAGTTTCAAGGGCTAGTTATGAGCTTACAAACCAACATTGGGGGTGGGGGAAGTATGCATGATACATATTTAGTCAAAACCATGTATTGTTGTCAAGACGATTAGATAAATTGTGTGACTAATGGGGAAAGATATGGAGGAGATGACATGTTTTGGATATACCAAAAAACTGGGCTGCATGTTAGTGAGATAACATCTATAATTTTTTATCGAGAGATTTGTCATCGTTTTGTCATGATTATTCAATCCTTTTGGAAGATCCATGTGATTTTATCATTCTTCCAGAAGTATATGCATGGTTGAAACACAATATTTATACTATGTTGAAAAATTGTTTGGTGCCCTTGTTTTTGTAAAATTCTTGTTTTTTCACATTTAAAATGTATTTATAAACCTAAACTCTCATTTCCCTCCAACATAGCAAAGATTCAATTTGAGATACCTCTTCATCGACTAAAAAAAGAATTATTACTAACTCTTTATCAAATATATAATTCATTCATCATTATTCTCATTAGATCAACATCAGTATGTTCTCAAATAATTTTTTTCAATTCTTAATTTTTTAGGTATCCACAGTGCTATTTGGATCCTGATAATATGTTGTGTTATTAGGTTCATTTTTTCTTCAATTTTATACGTATCTATTTCAAATCGAGATACGATACAAGATTAGCTATCATCTATGGACATAATGTTAGGGTTATAATGTCTTTCAATTAATGTTGGGTGTTTATATACGCAATCGTTGTGTACTCCCAGTTCTCGTGTGGCACATGAAATGGATTTTTATCCTCGATATAAATTGATATGTATATCCATTTAAATTAAATAGCCTAATAAATGAATGGTCATAGGATAACAAAATATATTTTTAGAGAACCCTTTGCTGTGTTGAGCATTAAATTGATAATTTTGATGGAATATGAAATTGGATCACTTTGAGGTTTTCCCCAATTCCCCTTGTCCTGGGATGTTAAATTAGAATTTTTAATTGATTATTTAATTATTAATTCATATGTACATTGAATTTTTATATTACATGAAATTTAATTGAATAATGGGAAGAGAGGAGAAGGTAGTTCCCTTTGGACATTCCATGTATATTCTTGTTAATGTTGAGTTTCACTTATAATTAAAAAACATGTGATTAGATTAATGGCTAAGAATTTTATTCATAGATATTATTATTTTCAACTACTAAGGTGAGTTTTATATTGAATGTTCTTGTTATTCACTTTGACATGCATAAATGAAAATATATTAATGATACTTATTAAATGGAAGTGATTATGTTACCTTCTAATATGACATGTGTTAAACAATGATTCATAAGAGATTTACATGGATAGTCTCAATGGTGCGTACTGTTTATATGTCTGGTGGTACGAGGACTCCAAATATGTGTTCTAAGGAAGGACATATAGTCTTAACTAATATATAATTGGTGAAAATTAGATTTCATATGAAATTGAAAGGAAGGAATTAAATGGAATTGATTATATACGATATGTGTGATACTTGAGCTCCCATAGTGGATTTTCATGCACTAACTTGAGCGACAGTGATGTTATATCACACAGAGAGTGTTACGTAGGTTCTTAAAGATCGCCATGGATGGGCCTGTAAGGTGTTGGATTATATGACACATGAATTGATACATAGATTCTAAATTATAAATTCTATATATAGGATCATTTTTATAATTTTACAATGATTAAAATTAATATTATGGTGTGTCTTCTTAAGAAACTATCAAGTTTAGATTTGGTCATGCATTATAATTATTGGATGGCCAATTTAGGCATTATTATAAATCTTTTTATGATGAATGTTGGCCTAAATTTCAGGTCATGAGATTTATTAATTGTATAATATGGAATAGTTAAATTAATATGGTTATAAAAGAAATATCCCTTACTAGTAAATCATATATTTAATTCTTATATGATATTAATAAACTCTAGTGGCTATAAAATGTGATTATGGATAGTACATGTAGTTCACATTCAGTAATTCATTAAGATAGTATATTTCATCCTACATAGTAAGTCGGATTATATACACTAAATTGTTAGAACATGAAAATGTGTGGTTGAATACTATCATGATGTATCACACCGTTTTTAGGAAAGATTTTTTCACTCGAATAGACAATATGTCATGAGAAATGTTTAAGGGAATGTTATCAGACATAGGTTCATGATTTTATCTTAGGAGTATGGGTGCATAGCAGCAAGATGAGGCTCAAGATGCCATCTGTGATATAATATACCATTTTAATCACTAATCCATGTATTATACACATATCATGTAATCATGTGTTGATTATTTTGTAGATACATATGACATGTAACATCATCATTACTTTATTTCATCTCTCTTTTTGTTTAGTTGTGTAATCCAGTTGGTTATCTATTATTGTTGTGATTACATCATCCAATACTTATTTATCATTATTATTATGTTGTGTGACACTCTTATAATAGGGAATTGTCTCAAACCAACCACACCCTAGGCTCTCCCAAATATTCCATATCCTAGATCATTTTGTTACCTGTGTTTGAGGCCATGTGGAAAACCAATCTCGGTGAGCCTTTCAGTGGCAGTAGGGGTCAGGGATTTAAAAATATGTATCATATGTATAATTTTCTATTTTTCCTAATTATTTAGAGACAATATAAATATATGTGGGTGAAAAAACATATTAATAAAATGTACATTGTCACAACTACCCCATATATAGAAAAAAGACAAATTTCCTCAAATAAAATAGATTTTCTCTGGACCTTTACTGGTATAGTTTATTTGATTCCACTATTGTATGATGCACATGGATTGTGATTTTGTTATTGATATGGTTATGGGTTCTATTTTGTTGTAGCGCATTGATATGTGGGAATTCCATCTCATGCATCATGTTAATAACTATTCTTGAATCATATTCTGTGTATTACTCTTTTCCATTTATGATGAATTAATTGTTTCATGTTGTTATTATACGTGGTGTGGTATATATACATGATTTTGTTATAGATATTCTTATACTTGTTATGCTTTGAATGAGATATATTCCTTACATTCATTCCTGGGGATTATGGGCCCTCTAGGATTGGAAATTGGTGGGCAATTAGTTCAATAATTTTAAAGGAATTCTGATAAATTTAAAATGAGTAAGAATTATTGTGATAATGAAATATAAATGTATTTATTTTCTATAATAGAAGATAATCTAGAACCGAACATAATTGTTCGATGATGGTTGTATCTATTACTAATATATTATTTGTACCTTATCAATTCCTCACACTTTGAGTAGGTATAGGGGTGTGTAATTATATAGGAAAGTTTTTACCTATCATATTTCAATATGTGTTTTTTAGCTATGAACGTTGATTTCATTCTTGAAATGAGGCTTATGATTTACATTTGATGATGTATGTCATTGTGAAGTCCTCCAATAGATCCCATGGAGGGTGGTGATGACCTAACTCTAAAGGTGGTGGTTTATTGACTACTAATGGATCCTCTAGTCATTCTTTATATGGAACCAATTGTAATACCAAACAAATGTGTTCGATCATAGTTATATGATGGGTTCACCTAAATTATAAATACCATTCATGAATCATGGTATCCATCCCCAACTATGGTAGAGATGACACGTGAGTTCATGTAGTGGCATCTACCCACATGTTCAGAGGAATATAAGACTATATGATACATAAACATAGATATAGTAGATGATATAAATCTCTCATAATCTAGAGACACATCATATGATGAGGGTAAATATAACTACATATATGATCTGTGATTCCAAGAGAAGATAATGGTATGTAATTTTTTAGATGAAGCATTAGAAATAAATGTCCTAGAGGGGTTTTCATTTTTTCTACTATGATTACCTATATCCAAAATGATTAAGGATGATTGTGCCTAGGAGTTACTGCAACTGGACCATGGTGCATTATCACTGGTGGAATATTCTACCCATTTTACAGATCTCCAGTGTATTGCGCCTATTTTGATTGTTGAATAGATTTTTAAAATTCATGCAATTCAATGATGGTATCCCATAAGGCATCTAATCACATCTAAATGACTTCCACCTCAATAACATTTTTGGAATAGTGAATCATGCGCTTATTATAGAGCATAACATAAGAGTGGATAAATGTGTACACTTGGAAGGTTCTTTATATAAATATGATACGTCATTTACAGGTAGTAGGGTGCATATTATAATGTTTCCATGTGGTGACATTATCAGCCATAACACTCACTTAGGAATCCATGTAAGGTGATACAAGTGTGGTATATCATACATAAGATTCCATAGTGTATGGGGTACCCAATGGAGTTATGATCATATGACATGATTCATAATCTACATCAATTCTCTAAACAAATCCTCTCATTGTCTATGAGGTAGCGTCTTTACCTACTCGACATTCAAGAGTGTGTTCAACAACTTCTCATTAGGTGGAAAGATGAATTACACCTATATTATTAGGCTGAGATTTCATTGGTGGTTGTAGTAGTCAGTCATTTTTTCAGCAATAAAATTGTTGATATACTCTGCGTACTCATAAAGTATAATTGGGTCATGGTTTAGCATATATATAATATTAAATAGACCATTGTAGAGGAATATCATTGGGATTATTATTTCAAAGGTCGTATTTTAGAATCAATTAAAATTTATACTTCTCTTTTTGATATATTAGCTTCAAATAGCATTATATCGGTGCACATTGTAAGGAACCATAGGCTCAATATCAATTCATCTAATGAATTCATGGTAATTGAATCTCTTTTGGGGATTTGAATGAAAGATCAATGTCTGGGTAGGGATGTACCCAAAAATATTTGTGTGATTCACTTCATAAGGGACCTCTTTTCCCTCAATATTACTTTTTTTAAAATAATTATCAGGGTGGACAAGTTGGTTCCCTTTCATGATTTGGCTAATTTATATCCCTGCATAATGACCTTAATATCACTAGTGGGTGGAGAATTTATTCCAAAAGGTGAATTAATTTTTTTTTAGAAAGATGTACAGGACCAATGCATCATGGGCTGGGTGGAATGACAGACCAACTCGAAATTTTATATCTATATTATCAGGGATATTATCAAGAAGATTTCCCTCTAGTTGAATAGCATTTCCATGATGATTTCTCAAATGGCGTTTTTTTTTCCTATGAGGAGGGAGGTAGAGTTGTATATTGAGATTATCCCTGAGTTGTACCATTATCTAGTCCTCCATAAATAATGTCTACTACTAGGAATTTAGCGCACAAAATATAGCTATAGGATTTAGAGGCAAATGGTTTTATCAGATCAACTACTTCTGCATTGATTCCTCCTGATCTCCTTTTAATAATGTTGGTTAGTACCATCATGAAATGAATGGTTTACTATAAATTTAAACAAATGATAGTTAACAACTTGTATCAACTTCTGAAGATATATGTCTCATAAACTATATTAAAGGATCTCAGGTTATCTCAATGATTATTTTGATATCTTGTTAACATCAAGTTCTTTTTTGAAATATGACATAACTCACACATATTTTCCTAGATGGTAGAATATTTATGAGTATATAGTCATATTGTTCTGTATCAAAAATAATCATTTGATCTTCATGGAATTAATGTAATATATTTTACATTCTAATCTGGATTCATTGGGATTGGATTTGATGTATGATATCTTACTGTATCCTCACAATTTACAAGTTCATACCAAACATCAAGAGATCGTATTGGATGCACTGTGAGAGACTAATTTATACGATAAGCTCACAAAGTGATAATTATAGATGGATTATATTCCCCTCCAGAGTCACATATACTTTGAGATGAGAGTATCAGTTGACCTAGAAAAGGTGAGAGATATAATTTTCTAGGAGAATCCCAATATCATCTTTGAGGTAAAGTGTATATTGGGGATATTTGTTTACTATAGAAAATTTTATTGGAGTTCTAATTTTTATCATAACACATTATGGGATAAACTAAGAAGGGTGTGAAATTAGTCTTATTCCTATGAGATATTATTTTCTAAGATGAACTAGATATCAGATTCACCACCGGTAGAGATTTTTTCTGATCCTGACAGAATTTACACTGCATATTATAATAAATCGGATATCCGGATAGTAGTATTTATTATATAGTTAGATATATTCATGTAGTAGGTGACTCCATAGTAGAGGAAATACCAGAATAATTTCCTAACACCCAATATTTAGATGGTATTAATTTTTCAAGCATTGAGTTGTTGGAGACATTCTTTACATGGTGATTGTTTTGTAGTGTACAACGGCTACAAATTCCATATGTAAATATTTAAATAGAATGATATGAATCTGAATAAGTGAAGTATAATAGAATTACTACACTAATTCTATTTAGAGATTTCCTATATGTATGGTAATGAAAATTTAGTGTTCAATTCACTGCGAAAGAGGAATCAGATACAAGAATCAATGTTGGCTAGTAGAAAGTTGAAGCTTGAGGCATGGTTCTCTAAGATACTCTTGGAGGTTCAGGAATGCCAGGGGAATCCATTTCTATTATCCATAAAAATTGTATCTACCCCTGTGGGAAGAGTAATGATTATTGAAATATCATAATAGGATGTCCTGGTTATATTGGAGAGTTTGGAAGGTGTGGACCCTCCACCTTGTTGGACCATTGTTGAGGATGTAGTTCTGCGGGTACATAGTAGCGTATGTGGTTCAATAGACATGCCTAAGGAGATAATGGATGTTTTTATTAAATTATCCAAGGAATTTAATACTAGAATATCCATGATTTATTGGGATTTAAATATATAATAATGGCAGTTGAGTATGAAAAATTATGTAGTCAGTGTTATGATGAGGTGTACCACATATCAGTAGGTAAAGGCAGAACACCCATGAACTGTGGACTTTTACCATTGTTACCCATACCTTTGTAGATGTGGGTTTTTTGTTTTGATTTATTTTTTGATAGGATTAATGTGGTTACCGTGTGATAAGGTTTTTGTATGTGTTGTTGTGTACATGATCAAGAATGATTCAGTTGTCTTGTCGATCAAGGAAACCTTCAGTGGTGATGATATTTGGGTGTTTTATATTTGTGAGAAAATATGATATCATGGGGTCCCATTTACAATCAATTATGTTTTGGATTCCCTGTTTACATAATGTTTCTCATAGAGTTTATAGAGGGTATTTGGTACATAGATGCTTCCAAACACAACATACCACCCTGAGATAGATGGCCAGTTCTAGAACATGATTTAGTTGCATGATGTCAGATTCTAATCATGAATCCTTTATTTTTTTGGATCTTGGGAGAGGTATGTACACCATACTGAATTCTCCATCAATAATATATTTTAGGATACAATTAATGATGTTTAATGTGTGGCATTTTATAATAGGAAATACTGATTACACATGTGTTTGTAAGATATAGGAGATGATTATATCAATGCACATCCTCTTGTTCATGATACCAACAAGAGGGTTTAATTGATATGAAGGTAGATGGAAAATGTGTTTTGTCATTATTAATCTTACACTGATCACCATAGATGAACTCAATAGTTAGAGATCATGGATTATGATTTCATACATGTATCACCGTGAATGGGAGATGATATAATTATAAGAGCAGTTAAGTTGTCAACCTATAATGTTGGGCAATTTGGGATTCTAGAGAGGGTTGGTTTAGTTGCCTATCAGTTTTAGTTTCTACAAAGGTACTAATCCTTGTATGATGTCTCCCATGAATCCCAATTTCACAACCAATCTTAAAACATTTATCATGTATTTATTCTTAAATAGGATGACTTTCAACTAGATTCATCCTTGGAGTAGAAGATGATATGTATTACAGATCATAGCATGACTATTCTTTAGTCCTTATCTTTTTCTGTATTATGAGTAATATGGTATAATTAATATGTACAATATGTGACCTAGGATTGAGGGTTGATGTATGATTTTAATGGCTGATGTTATTCACAGATCATGATTCAGAAACCATGGAAGTTATATTCTATCATTAATTTCAAGAAGGGGGTAGGGGAGGTGAAGTATTTAAAAACTAGGATCTTATTTACAGAAAATATCCTTTTATATCATTCAATAATAATTTTAAATATTTTAATTTGGAGTAATAATAATTCACATTGAGTTCAAAAAAGTAAGGTGTTGTTCATTGAGAGTTCGAATCCCAGTACACAACTTCTGGAGTGAAATTAACCAAGATCACAAGAATTTCAAACTGTGTTGGGCATGCCGCACTATCATGTAAACCATGAAAAGTAAGTACAATGTGTAAGAGGATATAACTAATTTAGTAAAACCACTAAATAGTTTTCTATATGGCCTTGATTGAATGTTTTCAATTTTATCATTTTGATTTGGAATGGTTTGTGTATTATTAGTTCAACCATGAGGATAAATTATTCAGAGTGCCCCTTCTTCCAAAAGAACATACATAGATTTCATAGGGTTTTAAAAAAATTATTCCAAATAATATGTTCCTCCATTTATACAAAATTAAAATTTAACTTCCAATTAAAAATGTATTTTTAAACGCAAATTCTCTTTTCTCTCCCACACCAAAAAGATTCATATTTAGGTCCATCTAGGTCATATAAATTAGTAATTGTCACTGAATCTCTATCAGATCTCTGATTCAAATTCCAACCATCTCATTAGACCTGAATCAATATCTTCTCAATTCCTACTTATACATTCCTCATTTATTTTGAAATCAGATTCATTATTTTGGTGAAATTTAAAATTCCCAATTTTCGTTCATAATCTATTCATCGATTTTAACACAATCTAAATCAAATAAGTTGTTGATATTATACGATATATAAACTATGTCACTATGGTACATGGTTTCATTCCATTGGTTTATAGTCATGTATATATATACACCTATCTTCAATGCACCCAATTCTTAAGAAAAAATTTGATATCGATTTTGCTCCTTTATTTAAATTTATGTTTATAGCCTATTAAATTAACGAATCTCATTAATAAATTATTATAGGATTATAGCCATTATTTGAAGCCACAAATTTGGTCTGTTTTGTATAAAATGTGAAATTTTAATGGAATATTAAAATGGAACCCTTTGAGGTGTGTCCATTTACCCAATGTCACGGGATATTATATTTCAGTTGTTGTTTGTTGTTTGAATTGTGAATTGATATGTATATTGAATTAGGATATCAATGGTAAATGAATTGATTAATGGAATGTGAAGATATTGAATTTTCCATTGTCTTTCCCATATGTATTACTGTTAATCATGAGAAGGTTTGATAATAAATTTTCCATGGGATTATATTAGAGGCCAATCCTTTTATATTTGGTTACTCTTTTACTCACCACATGTGGTTACATTTTATTATAATTTTCATTAGATTGACCATGAAATCATTCAGTGTAAATGTTTAAATGAAGTTGATTATGTTTTATTTAATTGGATAATTTCTTATATTTCATTGGTGACACATGGATTCATATGGGATTGTCGGTGATGGACACAATTGATTGTGCCTTGTTTATATAGAGGGGTACTTTGACCCCCTGGAAGTCTACCATGGACATGTTCATAGGCTATATCATTATACTCCATGTAAGTCCTATAATCCATATGGAATTACAAGGATATAATCAAAGGGAATTGATCATATATTCAATGGGAGTTACTTGGGCTCCCTTACTGGGACTCCTAGGACATACATGAGTGTAAGTGATTATATTCCACAGCTATAGTGATAACTAGTGTCTTGTGGATCCCCATAGGTGAACACATCAGGTGTTGGTTTATATTATACCAAGAGTGATCAATAAATTGAGAATTCAATATTACATGGATGTGAATAGTTTCATAATTGAATAATGAATGAAATGATTATTATGACGTGTTTTCAAAGTCAAAGAACATGATGGGATTTGGTTTTTGCATAATATTTTGGTATTGAGTGCTTATGTACCATTATGACTATTTCTATAAGGGAATTCAGTCTCCATGCCAAGTATCAAGAATTATTAGTTGAATAAGATAGAATAGTTAAATGACAATGATTATAAATGACAATGGCCAAACTACTAAATCAGAGACTTATTTCTTGATTGATTTTTTTAAAAACGAAATGGTTATAAAATGAGAACCTGTAGAGTATAAGATGTTTACTTTCATTACTTCATTTACATATTATATTGTTTCATAAAAAATAAGACTATTATATATACAATGTCTGGATGTCAATTAATCATGGGTGGTTAACTACTAGGATTATGTCTCAAACCCAATTTGGTCTACCATTGGGGACCGAAACAGACTCTATGATTCCTAGAACAGATAATCATAAACACCCTTATTTATGTTATTTTTCACTACTAATGATCTAGTAGAAAATGGGACCGAGATGAGGCAAGAGATGCTAACTGAGATTCATTTTTCTTTTTTGAAATGATGATCCACGTAAAATAAACATGAATTGTATAAACATTTTGGCTGTTTTCTGGTGAAAAATGACATGTATTATCATCATCATTTGTTTGGAGAAATATTTTGGTATTTTCATCTTTTATGGTTGGATATTTCTCATCTGTATGATTTAATACTTCATGCACATATATGATGTTGACATTACACATTTCTAAACATTTTAAGTATCATATAAACTCTTTATAGATACACCGTAGCTCCTCATAAATGGTTGATATCCTCTTTAATTTTTGGAGAAACTATTAAGGTTATGTGGCCAACCGAGCATGACACACATTTCAGCTGATCCAATGACTCGGATGTTACATCCATGATGTAGATTAACATTTTATCATTATAAATACCATTTATATTCATACATATAACTTATATAAACCCTCGATAAAAATATTTCTCATATTAAAATCTAATTTATGACATAATTGACATTGCGTTGAATATAATATTAAAATGGTTATATTTTAATTAAAATTGCCATAAATAGTTTTAAAATCGATCCAATATTTCTTATGGATGAAAAATATTTATCCATTAAAATGAAGTCACCAATTATTCGAAATTGAAAATATTTATTGTATTTCCTAAAACTTAAATACCCGATTTACCATTAAACGTGCTAAATATTTACTGAAGTTACTATTCAAATTTTGTAGAAAAATAAAATAAAACTATTAATTAAATTGGGACATTCTGATTCAGAAAATAAAATCCATTTTTTAATTATTAAAATATAATTTTTCAGTTTATAAAAATATAAATTTCAAAAATAAAATAAAAAATAATATCCTTGATGGATCAAGAAAAAGTTTCTTTAATGTGAAGACATACAAAAGATTGAAATGTATTTTTATAAAAATTCATGGTGAAATTTATTACAATATTCTTCATTGGATTAAATGATAAAATATTGATATATAAATTCATTAAATCTACTCTATAATATAACATTAAAATATAAATAAATGAGAAGTACACAAAATTTTTACAATTAAAAAAAAGTTGAATTTAATCTAAATAATCCAAAAATTCATCAATTTTCAATTTTGATACTATTATTACCAATAAGAGTTTCATTTTCTCAAATATAATTTCTAAACATGAAAAAAAATTATTTTAAACTCGTTGACATCAAATGGAGGAGAAATTTTATTTCATAAAAATACTTCCTTTATCAATAAAAATGGATTTTTTCTTATATCTTGTCTAGAAAACCAAGAAGATCAATGTAAATGATTATATTAAATAATATATATATTAATATAATATATAAATAGTGATTTTATTATTTGTTTTCTACACACACTTATTCTTATTAAATAAGACATTCGTAAAAATAATTCTTAATATTTTAAAAAGGATATTATTTTCCTTGAAATTTAATTATGTAAAAAATATTTGTTAATATATACATGTGAATACCATATTTCAAGAATTCAATTAATCATGATCGTTCCTAGCATTATAATATCCCTGAGAAAACTACCACATTAAATAAAACTATTTTGTTTTTCATTTAATCTTATTATGGAGTATCATGTACTCTATCGAACCTATTGTTTCTTTTTTATAAAAGGATATAACATCCCCCCATTTGGTAAATTGTGTCATAATAATTTGTCCCCATGAACAAAAAATATATGTTCAAAATTTCAATGTAACTTTATTTAAATCCCACATTTCAAAACATCTCAAAAAATTCCACTTAATCTGAGGGAAAAGAATGTATGAAGGTCACATAAGATAAAAAATACTTGGGAACCATGTAATAAATCATGGACATTGAAAAAAATATAACTATCATGTTCTAATTAATAGTGATAGTGAATTTGGTAATGATAATGTTAACAATGAAAAATACATTTATCTATGTTGAGTTGATAGGCCATTGATTTCTCAATACGAAAAGATAATGAATAATTTTTTTTTAAAAAAATTCCTATAGTTAAGGAATTAATTTACTATCTACTATCAAAATTAAATATAATAACAAGATTTATTTCTATTTTATAATCACAATTTCATCCTATTAACAGTCATTATTTATAAGGTACATTTTAAAAATAGTCCTCATCATCAAATATCATATAAATCATAATGTTTATTGACACATTAAAACATAGATACAAATTTGAAGGGATAATTCTTAGTAAAAAAAGATCAATACATGAACATAAAACAAATAATACATCTCCCAAAAATGTAATTAATCACATATGATCACAAAATGTTAAAAATTTATAAATTTCAAAAAAAATATTTCAGTATTAGAGATTTAAAATATTTAAGGAATCTAGAGATTCAATCACCTCAACATATGACTCAACATCAACATTAGTTACAGAAAAAGATCTACATAGACCCATTTTTATTATAATGTTGATTTCCACCCTGAGTAAGGGATGTCATGAACATATTATCATAATTCGACAACACGTTTTAGCTAAACTATATTACTATTTACTATAAATATTTTTTAAAATGTTTTGATTTTTTAGGACAATTTTTATTGTGGTTAAGAACCATATGACTAAACATACCACACTATTTCGAAATTCCAAATCAAGATATACATTCCACAAAATATATTTTACCAAAATTTGAAGAAGATATTATCTTACATATAGATTTATTAGATTTCTTTTTCTCCATTTCCCATCACCATTACCATTTCATACACATCTCATCTTGTGGCACATACGTGATGGAAAAATCCATATCAACAATTTCTTCCCAAGGAACAATAGTATCTTAAATTCTAAATTATCAAGAATAATAATATATCAATATACTTGGTTTCAATCCAAAGTTAAAACTATTAATTTTACTAACAATATCCTGTATATGATTTGGAATATACCATGTCAATTATTTCATGTTTTCATCATAGGAACCAATTGAATCGCCATCCTTTTGGAATAATTCCATGAATTTTTCATCAATATGAAGTCAAAAAAAATTAGGGATATAGTCATCATATAATATATTCTTAAATGTTTCTCGTTACATAAAATGAATACTAACAACCTCTATAGTATTCCTAAGAAAATAACACCATCATTCAGTTTCACCAGGAATATGATAAACATAAAGAGTTAACATTTAACTTTTCAAAAATCCAATGACATTAAATAACATCTCCATAGCTCTATGTGTTTCCAAGGTAATATAATATCATAATACCTTTTTCTTGTGTGATATCGAAGTATTAAATGATTATATGATATCTCGGTACCTGATTCAACTGATGCTGGAGTTCAAAATATTCTCATGTGAACTCGGAGTTCCATTATTTTTAGTTTTAAATTTTACATTTATAAACCACATTCCCAAATATAAAAATATCAAAATGTAAGCATGATAACCATGTTACTTTGATTACTCCTCAATTTAATGACCATGTTCCCATTCTCTTTACTCTGATGTAGGATGACCATTTTACCAAACATACTCCTCAATAGAATGACCATGTTCTTATTATCACTACTCATATGTATAATCACCATATTATAATTTATAGTTCTCGACATATAATGACCATGTTATAATTAATTCACATATAATTAATTCATAATAAATTGTCTTCATAAATTCAATTAATAATCCATCAAATAGTTAAAATCGTCAAATACAATAATTAACACCAAAATTATATAAATGTCTCCCATAAATAAATTCAAAATAATTAATTATCCAATATAAAAATATATATCTTGGTATTTGTTTCTATAATTATTTATCTCATTCTAAATCTCAACTCCTTATAATCAATTCAACTATTAATTTTATAGATCGTAATCTCAAAGAACATAATTAATTTACAATTAATTATCTAAAATTAACCAATTCTGTATCTCTTAATCATTCCCCTAAATAATTATATATATTAAAATCCCAAAATCCCAAAATCAATTTTACAAATTAATTGTCTAATAGGGAATCATTTTGTTCTCACAATTAATTCCTCAAAAAAACATTTAATTGGACAGTTCTTTAACAAATATATTGGTCAAACTAATTAACCCAATTTAAAAATATAAAATTTTTATGTAAGATAGATATTCTAAAAATTTTCATATATATATCAAATTAAAAATTTGGGGATTTAGATTTTAGACCACCTATAATGATTCATTTATGGATGTTCGCTCAACATAAATCCCCAAAATCGGAGCAGTTAAATGATGTATATATGTTTTTTGGATATAAATCCCTATTCCCAAAACAATATATAATTATCTATTTCATCAAGATATAAATCTATATTAATATATGTATATCTCACCAAAATAGTTTAGATCTAAGTAAAAAGAGTATAAACTCTTACAAAGGATCTAGTAATGATTATATAATAAATGGGAAAGGCATCAGAATGAGTTCAACTTACCGAGTGAAGAGAGGATCTTCAATTAATTATTTCAATCCCAAATAATGGCATTTTTTGGTCTTGTAATGTCTACGAGATTATTTTATAACCTCCCATTACCCATATGAATGTAAAATTACGAGTTAGTGATTCATGGGGAAATAAAAAGGTCAGTAAGAGGTAAAAATTATTGAGATCCACCATCCTATTATGTCATTGATGAACCACATACAATTTAGTCACATGGATTGGAAAACCATACACTAACTATGTGTTAGCCAATAATTCAAGGGGAACCTCTCAAGGTTTCTTCGCACGTCCTCCCAAACATTTCATTAACCATGCCAAATTTTTTTCATCAATAGACCAAAAGCACATGTTATATCTTAGACAGCTACATGGTGTTTACAAACCATGTGCCAATTGTGTGCTTCCACTTTATTGCAATAAATTTCTTAGACTCAACCCAAATGCTCCATAAGTCATAACTCCAATCAATGTTTCATACATTAAAAATGTTCTTGAAATAAAGCTTGAGATAACACTAGAAATTGTCCTGATCTTACAATCTCCACACTTTATAACAGATCACCCCCGAGTTAGACATATATGCCTTCAAAATATTTTGAAATAATAAGACAGGGCCATTGAGCCCTTAAATAATCTTATCATTCCATTGTTTCCTATTGTAAACATCCATGTATCCATATGACATGAACTATTGGGCCATTCTTTCCACCAAACACTTTCTCATTGTAAACCCCCCTAAAAATCAGATCCTCCTCTAAGGAAGAATCTAGGTCATGGTAAACCCCATCTATATTAATTATATGATATGATTCAGGGTGAAATCACAGATGTTTTAATACATTGAAAACAACCTGAATAGTACATTATCTCTCTAAAAAGAGCTAATATATTTTCCATGAGCCTTATTCTCTATAATGTCACAAACGGTCCAACAAACCTAGGAGCCATCATGCCTTGCCTTCATATCTTATGGTGACCCACCCTAGGAAGAACCTGAAAAAATACATGGTCACCCTTTGTAAACTCTACTGGTGAACATTATATGTCAGCATAGAACTTCTTTCTACTATGATCCATATCCATACATTTTGGAATCAACTATACCTACTGTGATGACTCTTGTAAGATATTTGGTCCCAACAACTCTAACACATCATCCTACATCTATCACAGTGTCGATATACATGGAATATTATAATGAGCCTTGTATGGTTTCATATATACAGATTGTTGATAACTATTGTTATTGGTGAACAACACTAAAGACAACATCATTTCACATGATCCACTAAAGTCGAGGAAACATACACATAGAATACTTTCAACAACCAGTATTGTACATTCTGATTTCTTGTCTGTCTATGGGTAGAAACCCGTACTCAATAAAACCTGTGTACCATGTTCTTTCATCAGGTCATTCTAGAAGAGTAAGGTAATGCCTGAATCGCGATCTGAAACTATAATCTATGGAAGTCAATGAAAACAAACTATCTCATGAACAAAATGTTTTTCAAGCTATTCCATAATAATGGTTTCCCTCATATGTATAAAATATGATAACTATGTAATATGATCTAAAATGACCCAAATAGAACCATTCTTCAAAATTTTCCTCTGGAGACCAACCAAAAAATCCATAATCTAATTATCCCACATTAATTTTGTGATAGGAATCTCCTTTAGAATACTCTTTGGTAAATGATTATATACATCCACTTGCTGACAGGTGAAGAATCTTCTCAAAAAAACTACTATCTAGATTTTCATTTTAGGCCACAAAATATTTCATTGTAGGTCATAGTACATTTTGGTTACACATGGAATCACGACCCATTTCATGGATTGAAACACTGACATGATCTCCTCTTACATACTCGTAGGTACCACAACTCGATTCTTTAAATATATGATCTCATCCTCATCTATCTACTAGTCTAAAGATGTCTCTCTGCCTTCAAATACATATCCTCAAGGATAATCATTCTAGATAGTCGTACTATTTATACCATATCATTCTCAAATGTGTAGAATCTACTGTAACTAAAACCAGAGTAATCTACTCCTAACTCTCCTAAATCACCACAAGCATTTTAGCAAAAAGGTCATTATATTTCACTCTCCGCTCGACTTATAACCTTATGAATTGGGGGTTTCATTCTCAAAGTATTTGTAACACAATCTCCCTTCCTCGAATATATTCCATTTGAAAATATAAATAATGAATACACTAAATGCATAACCACTACCAAAGATTCCAAAATCACAGTGAAAAATATATACATCATGATCTTGTGATCTTTTTAAACTGTAATATTTTATAACAAAAGACATAGTATTTATCACATAAGATCATAAACCAATTCTTCCAACTTGATCTCATGGGTGGGGTTATTCTTTCATTACACCTCAACTATTGAGACTCATACACCACAACATGATCTCTTGGCTGGAGCACATCTCCATGTCTGATCCTCGAAGCATCACAATACACATTATACTCCTCAAATGAATCAAGTAGGATCCAAATTGGTGCTAAATATATGTTCTTATTACACTCCTAAATATATATCTCACAAGACTCTAACCGATCAAACATTACTCCATTTTTTGTCATGCTAGAAATTGGCGCTAAAAAATGATAAATTTCCTGTAATTATCACGTGTAATATCCCACTAATCCCAGAAAGCATCAGATATCATAAAAATTTTTGGTATTCTCCAAAGAAAACACTACCAAAAACATCTATAGGTACACTGGCACACCATCCTATGATATTTTTTCCCGAAGAACTATACCGTGGCAATACAAATATGATACATAGATGACATGGTGTATAACTAATTCTCTCATGGTGTACTCATGACAATTTCATGTTGTTGGGAATGATCATCATGAGTCCTGGGATACACAATAATGTTATCCACAAACAATTCTATAGACAGATCGTTATATTGATGAATGATCATTTTCATTATGTCCACAAACACTACTAGTGCATTTTTCATCAAAAATGGAATTACGAAAAAAAAAACATAAATCCCATTCGTAATCCTAAAAGAATTACATGTTATATTTGAAGACTTTATTCTCAAATGATGGTACCCTAATCACAAATCTATCTTTAAGAACACACAATAACTATTCAATTTGTCAAATTGATCATCGATAAGGAGAAGAGGATATTAGTTCTTCATAGTCATTTTCTTCATGTTCTGTTAATTGACTCAATAATGTAAAATCAAATACTCCTTCTTTGAAAAAATATATTATTCCCAAAGAGACGTACATGGACAGATAAATTTCTTACCCTCATACTCCTCAAACATTGTATTATGATCATGAAGCTCAATCAGTGCGGTTATTTATTATGGAATAAAAATTAGATCATCCTGCAGCATTATCTCTATAGTGATATATAAATCACTCTCAGGTGGTATCCCTATGAAATCTATAGGAAAGGCATATTGAAATAGTTCTGCTACAGGTAGAAGTGAATATTTTCCAATACTCCAATCGTCAAACAATATACTAGAAACTTGAGATTTGAGATCTCCCATTTTTAGAGATATTCTCCCCACTCGACCTCTTTCATATTACAATCTCCACGATAAATATACGGGTCACCCTTAGGAGACTCAAATGTCACTCACCAATGGTAAAAATTGATGTGGTCTCCATAGGTGACTAGCCAGACCATCCCTATAATCATGTCGAATCTCATCGTATCAAGAACATAGATACACCATAGAAAATGGTATAGCCAGATCTCTAATGAACATCCATTGCATAGATAGAATTCCATAGACTGAACACGTAACATTGTATCTATAGTCATTACCCTACTCACAAAATCCACCTTAAGGATAAACCATCATAAAATTGTCCATATATAATGTAAATGTGATGAAACAGTATCATACAAGGAAGTGAAAAAAATCAACGATATTAAAATAGTACCTCTCACTATTTATGGTCCGTCTGCGCTATCCACATGTATAGGTTATACAACATGTATCTTTGTTTCACCTCATTCCTCTAATGATATCTGACTCCCCTATGTAAAAACACTATATTGATGTAGGTTATCCTTCATAGAAGCACCACATCTTCTACCCCTACATCCTTGGCTAGTAAAAATATGACTACCAGTCCAATATGGTGTAGAATATCTTCTTCTAATACTTGGTCTCTTCCCAGTTTCTATTTCAATAAAAGTCTTTCGTCACAGCCTGCCAAACATTTTTAGATGTCCCGTCATTATAAAAGATCGAAACTCTAATGCTGGTTGAGAATATTGTTTATGATAGTGTCTCGGCCAACCACATTAGTGAAAAATCCTCCCAGTATGGTCCAGTCCAAACAAACATTATGTCTATGTCCACTTCTTCCCACTACATTGGAAAAAAATTTCATAATTGTTCTTCTTGCTCATAGAAGTCGCATATCCTAATCATACAGTAAACAATACAAGTCCAGCACTAGAAATATCCCTTAGTATCCCTTCAACTATGAGATCCTGATCCACTACATCAATAAAATTCTGTATCATGATGATTGCCACATGGCACATAATCACACCCAAAAGTCCATACTGAAAATGTTTCCCTATAAGATTTTCATCGTTTGCCAAAGATATTTCACATCCTTGTAGTTATATGTATCTCATTTCATAATCCATCAAATATTTGATTCCCTATGTCAGATTAAAGATCCCTCAAGCTTTTTCTTTCCTCATCATCTCTATATAAATGTTATTCAAGAACCTATCCATGATGTACTTACATAACATACAATCAGATTGTCCGTTTTCCACCCGAATGTCCCATCAGTACATCACTAGCCCCCATATCATATAAGAAGATAACATGAACCTCTTCTTATCCATAGAATCTAAATGTTCATGTATTTTATCTCTAGACACATCCAAGAATTCTACTCCATCAAGTCCACCATCTCACGTAAAAGTCGATGGGTGTAGTGACATAAACTCTCTTGTCACGTAAGACATTCTTTTATGAAATTTTCATGGGTCCCTTTCCATGTAATGCATGATGGGAGCGATGTTCTATAAAAAATGAACCACATCACCTTTATCTAGCACAATCAGTGTGTCATGGTCCATTACTATGAAATAATTTATAGGAGTACCCCTCAGTCATACCCTCAACGAGCATCATGGAGGTATACTCACTACAATTACAAACATGCTTCTAAGGTCTGCTATCACATCCTTATAAAATTTAAAAAATAGGAAGTAAAAAAATGTCAAAAATTGTATTATCTCCCCACACAGCGACACATGGTATAATTGAGGTTCTATCAAAACCCATAACCATCAAACTACATGATTTTGGTAAATAAAGGTAAACACACTATCCTATTAATGATTCTACTTTAGACACACAATTTTTCACATTTTACAAATTTTTTATAACCACTTAAATTCATATTATGGACCGTTTTTTTTTATATCACAAATGTGGAAGTATAATTCATGTTCAATAACATACCCTTACCCTGTTTTCCCATACATTCTTAATATAATTCATGTCATAAAATAAAAATGAGTGCCTATAATAATGCATGAGGACTCAACTCTCATTCCATTCTAGGACCCAAGACAATATTAAACAATTTTCAGTAATAATGATTAAATAAAACAACAATTTCATCACCCAAGGTGGAATAATATTCAACTATAACAAAAAAAACAAATAAAAAAATCCAACCTTGAGTACTCAGGTTTTCCACCATACATGTGTTGAAAATACCATATAATAGTTCATTACCAAACACTGAAACATCCTAGTCTCATAACTACCTATCCTATATTAGTAAGAAATAAAAATAAAAATAACTCTAGAGCTATGATAAAATTTTGTAATATCCAGATCGAGAAACCACGTGATGGTTCCCTTTGCCGGTTCACTAAGTGACCTTAAGAATGCATCCCTGTTTAGTATAGGCCACTGACTAGTAGCAATGGTCTGGTAAGTCATTCATTGGGAGGTTATACCCTCATTTATTATACTAAAACAAAACCAAAACATAATAAAAAATGAATGAATATACATACAGAACAATAATCATGTCATACGGAATCCAAGTAGGAAATACAATTCTAAATTAAATGGGAAAAAATTATAAGCAAATATAAGTGTCACATTACTATAATCAAACTGAAATTAATGACTTTAGGACTCCCAAAGAAGGTTATGAAACTTGTTTGGTCCCCTTATCCAATCTCGATTTAAAACCAGCAATCAATCCTAAGGAATTTTATCTTATCATGTCCAAAAAAACATAATTTATTCGCATACCTATCAGGTGGCTCAAGGAAGTTGTGAGTAAAACACATTAGGCCATCACCAATTGTGTCTAAATTAAGTCAATTAAAATGATATTTTATGAATTTCTATAATAAATATTTACAATGCATAAAAAACATATTACTTCATCATTTATTATTATATAACTACATTAACTGTAAGGTTCCCAAGGAGACTCTGCCCACAATACTAACTTCATCTCAAATCAAATCCTAAATATTTTCTTATGAGATATAATATCTTAATACATTATTCATTCCATATATGGATGTATTCAAAATTTCTATGAAATATTAGTACTAGATTAGCCTCATCATAGAGTTTAATATAGTCTTGTGTGAGGACATAACTTAGACTTCCAATATTTACAATCATTAATTTCACATTTATAAGCCACATTTAAAAAAATACAAATATCACATTGTTTGTATGATTTCCATGTTAACATGCAGACTCCTTAATAGAATCAACATGATCCCATTCTCTTACCCATAATTAATATGGTCATATTACCATGCAAACTCTTCAACTGAATGAAAATGTTCCCATTATCATTACTCATTTGTATAATGGCCTTCTTACTGTGTATAATTCACAATTTAGAAGAACCATGTTACCATTAATTCACACATAATTAATTCATAATTAATTATCCACATCATTTCCATTACTAATCCAATATTTAGTTAAAGATTTGAAATCCATTATTTAAGACAACAATAATCAAAATATCTCATTCCCATTAATTAATTCAATAATTAATTAACCGATATAAAAATTAATATCCCATAACAAATTTTCTACAATTAATTATCTCATTTTAAATATAATCTCTTCAAAATTAATCCCAAATTTAATTACTTAGATCAAAATCTCAGAGCACATAATTTATTCACAATTAATTATCTCAACTTAAACATTTTGATATCACATAATTAACCCCATGATAAATTATAATGATTATAATCCAAAAATATCATAATCTATTTCCCAAATTAAATTTCATATAGGGAGGCCCCTTAATTTCATGATTAATTCCTAATCAAATCATTTACTTCAACAGTGATTGGATAAATCAATTGGTCAACATAATTTAAAATATTTAAGAAAATCACCTAAAAATGATTATAAAAATTCTACACTTTTTCATATACATATCAAATATAGGACAATAGGAATTATAATTTAAAGGCCTATTTAGAAGTGTTTATAGATGTTCGGTCCACTAGAATTCCCAAAATCTGAGCAGTGCAACGATGCAGATTGAGTCCCAGATCTAAATCCCTAAAACAAAAACCAATATATCTTGATCTATTCAATGTAGATATAAATCTACAATCATAGATATATTTCCCTCCAAATTATTTTTGAACTAAATAATCATAGAATAATCTTATCACAAATATTATGTAATGAGAAGAGAATTAAATTTACTAGCATTGGGATGTGATCCACATTCCTTGAAAAGAGAGGATCTTTGATTAAGTCTTTCAATATTGAAGAATATAAATATGATGGCCTTTAATCCCCCATCTCAATGGGAGAAACTTATTTTACCATTAGAAAAGTAAAATCTTCTGTTAGGCCTACATATGTGAAGAAACGGGTCAATAAAAGAAAAAAGTGAATGAGATCTAAAATTTTATGATGTCACCATAGAACTGCAAACGGTTTAGTTTCACGGGTGGAAAAATCATTCACAAACTATGCATTATCCACTAATTCAATGAGGACAAAGCTATTTTTCCTCACATAGCCTCCCAAACTATCCTTTATCTGTGATGAATCTATTACCTCAAATGTGAAAAGAACACGTGGTTTCTTCTAGGAAACCGAATGATTTTTTCAAATTGTGTTCTAACCATGCACTTCCCATTTTTATTCAATGTTTTCATAGAATCCACCAAACTCACACCAAATAATTACCCCCACAAATGGGAAGCATATAAAAACTAGAATTAAATGAAATCCTAGCGATGATAACTGCAGAATGTATCATGATCTTACAATAAATAAAAAATACGAAAACATTTAAATTAATTTATTATTCATGTAAATTTTCTAATAATTTAAATTAAATTAATCAATATTAAATAATTATTGTATGAAATGTTTTTAAAAATATAAAATATATTAAATTTTATCTAATATTGTTTATTTGTAATTTATATTAATAAAGTAATTTTATTCATAAATTCTATATTTTAGTAAATAAAATTCCGCACATAATATTTTTTATATTAAAATTATTTTTTATAATATTAAGATGTTGAACATATAAAAATGGATTTCATATTTTGAATTATTTTTTAAATAATTTTATAATGCCAAATTATATTTTTGGAAACAAAAATAATTTAACAAAGTAGATGATAGGTACCATAATAGTGGTTTTGGGTTACATTCAATGATGTATTTTTTTACTTGTTTTGATCTTTTCTACTAAATAAAATAATTTTTTCTCTTTTTATTGTTGAATTCAAATTATTTATTAAATTTTGAAAAAATATTAATATCATTAATTGGAATAGTATTTTATACTAAATTCGATTACAACCAATTATTATTTTAATAAGTATCATTTCAAATCAAATATTTTTTATATTATTTATATTATTGAATATAAATTTAAATTCTAATAAATTTTGGGGTTTATTTATATTAAATTTTGTAAAACAATTAATCAAAAGCATGATTTTTTATAAGAATGATCATCCTGTATTTCATGTGTAATAATAATTAACATGGTAAATAATTAAACGTTTTTTTGAAAATGTAGAAATAACATATCTATTATAGGTATATATTTTTTTAAACAACATGACATGTACAAAATAATGAAGTTATTTTCATGAATTAGAAGTAATACCTACATTTCTCACCAACATTTATATAACTCAAATTACTAACTGTAATTGAATATTAACATTACTACTCAAGTAATTTATATTTCAAAAGAATTTCATCTCAATTCAAATTATATAAGTAGGTGAATTACACCCATTCTACTATATACCTCATTCACATATTCTATCTTATGGTCATAAGAATGTACCCTGAGTACTCTATTTCCAAGAAGTCATCTAATGGAAGAATAAAGCACTCAAATTGAATATTATATATTCAGAAATATTTGATTAGGTAAACTATAATTAAATCATATTAATCATCTTAAGAAAATATAAATAAATAATTTTAATACTATAATATTGGTATTATAACAATTGTAGGACCCTAAAACACACGGGGTGGGAAGGGATGAATCTTGTTTCCACCTTTTCTTGAATTGAGACATATCTCGTCCCCACGTTTGTTGGATCTTTACAAACCAATCTAATGGAATCCTGAAAATATTAAACACACATATTGTGAAATTAAAACAGAACACAACACTTTTACATGGTACATCATTATGGCCTAGTCTAGGGAGTTTATATTGAATGTGTTTCAATCATACCCTAATCCATTAACCTTCGAAACATTTTTTGGATTATAAGATAATCGTAGTGGGTAACTTTATTCCAGCCTCACTATGCTTACAAGAACATTTGGGATAAAACACAACCTCTAATTTATATCTTCTATTTACTCCACCATGCTATATTATATGGGTGATGTCTTACTTGGTTAATTCATATAAAGGTCACCTCATAATATTGGGAACATACTTATTTGTCCAAAGTTAGCATGATATGTTTTCTAAAAAATAGTCTAGAACTGATGCGTTGGAATTCCATATCAAATAAATCTAGATGATCAAAAACTACTGAACAGACATGTAATCCAAATTTTTACAACATTTTATCTTTAGAGAAACTCCAAGGATTTTACACAATTTTTCTCATGTAACAATATTATTCACTCAAAGTAATTTTTTTATAGTCATAAGTAAAATTATTTGAACAACTCTACTTCCCACAAAACATTCACGACATAGAGGAACCTTATCTTAGATAAGATTCGAGACTTCTAGACTAGGTGTACCAAAATATTTTTTATGATTATAAACCCTCTTGAAAATTCATTACATTCAATCCCCCAAGAAAAAAACTCTCTAGTTCTTTGAACATCATCATTTTTTCATCACCTTTTGAATGAGACTATATCTATATTTTTTTGGTATCAATAAAAAAATTTCATGCAACATGAATACATGAATCAAACACATTCCTTGGGAATTAATCATTTTAATTATGAAATATCCTTTAGCAACAAACTAACTACCATTTTAAAAATTCAACACTATTTCATTATCACGTGAATCTCTTCCTTTTTGACCCTCCTACAACTTCTGTTCTATTTCAAAACTTGAAAAAAAAACTTTCTTTCGATGATTTTTTATCATATTTCCATTTAATACATCTAAATTAACCATATATTATTCCTTTATCTTTTCATAATTTTTTTTTCAAGAATGCAAATCAATTTCTAAAATTGTATTCATATATCATCTTAATTTGGACTATAAAATATAGGTGGAATCTAGGAAATGATGCCACCTTCATGACTGAATCCACCTAAAACACAATTTTACATGGTTAGAAAACTCATCAATTAATGTAGTTTGGATGGAAAAAAATCAAAATAAAATAAAGTTCAATATTTTAAAACCCTTTTATCCAAACTAAAATATTATATTTCATATTTAATCTCACCCATATAATATATCATCTTTTCCTTAAAGTCTATTTATCACCCTACATATACAACATTATAAATTTATACCATGGATGAATATATAAACATAATTACATATTGTACATGATATTAAGTGTTAATATATATTATAAATATGGTCATAAATGGATAGAAAAACTAATGACTTATATAAAATAACTCCTTGTTATCACTAGGACAAATAAAAAAAGTACATTATCAATTCAACATTCAAAAAACCGAACAATGTGATCGATAAATATAAATTTATGATAAAGAATTCATTAATACAAAATGATTCCACTAGTTTTAGAAATATGTGAATGATAAACATAGTATTTATTAAATAGAAAAAACAATTAAATTATAAACATTGTACTAAAAAAAATTAATAATATGTAATAATGAAAATAAAATCTAAAAATCTAATATGTGTGTAGTATATTCTAATAAATAAAAACTAGAAAAAATAAAATACATGAACAAAGTTATTAAATATTTGATTAAGATAATTGTTTTTAAAAAATATATGGATATAAAATATTCCACTAAACATCAATCCAATGAATGAGTTATCATATCAAGTAATCTTCATTGATGAATGAATTCAAATTTTCCATGTATCATTATTTTACTTTGTATATTTAATTCCCCAGTGAATTTATTTAACATAAAATTGATTTATTCATTTTATGGGAAATTCAATTTCATAATCTCTTATTCATGTTATTTATTTCATATAATAAAAATTTTGTAATGGTGTTGTTCTCTCATATTACTATTTCAAAGGGTCATAAAATTCTTATCTTTAATATAAAATTTTATGTTCCTCATATATTTAAATTTCTATGTCAATATACTAATTTTTATTTCTCTTTATCTAATGTTAATTAATATAAAAAAATATTTTACTTTGATAGAATTTTTCATCATAAAAATAACATGTTAAAAATAAATTTCATCATTTATAATAATCATTTATTTTTTAGGTACAAATTCTTATTATGATAATTATTTTAATATTAATTTAAATTGTATTTATACCAAATCTCCTAAAAATATTATATATATCTTTAATTTTTTTTAAATGTAATATTTTCAAATATATATTTTTGGTCGGTTTCTCTTGAAATTTTTCGGTAGAATATTACAGGTAATTCCCATACATTTTTAGTCAATTTTTCGGCAATTTTTTATTTCTAATCTTATAAATTAAATATACTGTATGTACTATTATTGGTGATTATTATAATGATATGATTAAAAAATATTTCAAAAAATATTCTTTGAAATTTTTTATTGAATGTTACTGATAACATTAACTTTTATGATAATGGTTAGAATGATATCTAAAAATATTAAACTCACGTTCAATTCATTATATATATCAAAAATTTATATTCATAATTGATCAGTGATCATGATAGTACTCTATGTGATTTTATTATGTACAAATATTTTGATATATTAGTTTTAAAATCTCATATACTAATATTTATCATTTTTTATTCATTTGGAAACCCATTATCATTCATTATGTTTTCATGATATGAATAATAATTGGTTTCATCATGTACACATATGTCTGGTATATCTTTATATTAGGTTTGGAATCCTATATAAACAACCAATTATTTGGCTTTTATTTTTATCTGTATTGATAATAATTTAATTCATGGGTATGATTGTGGTTATCAATTCTAAGAATAATTGTTTGAAATGAATTCAGTTATATTTATTCAAATAATTAAAAATAGTCATTAATATTGTTATTTATGTTCCGGAAATTATTTGTGCACATTATTTGGATTACATATGTTCAAATATTTATGAATAGAAAATATTTTGGTTAGCTAGACCCAAAATTTCATGATTTCTTATGCTTTTAATAATGCAATGTGTTTTTATTATAATACATTAAAATTTCATATTTCTTTTTTTAAAACTATTTGAAAATTATTATAATCAATATTAGTTTTATTCTCCAATGATATTCAATTTATGATCCAATCATTTCATTCCAGGATTTATGAAATACATTTATTTTTATCATTATTAGATCATTGTATTATATATATATATTATTTGATTTTTCACCATGTTTATGTATTCTCACAAGAGTATGAAATAAATAGTTAAGAATAATTCATTCATTTTCCATTATAAATAATTTCACCTTATACATTATATTGTTTCCTATTTATTGTGTAATTATATTAAGTATAATTTATAGGAAATAGTCTCATGCATATATTTTTGTGGGATATTTTGATAATTTAATGTGTAAAAATAAATATATATAACTAGTATTATATAGAATTAAAACATTATGTTATATTATTTTGAGAATACATTTCAAATAAATTATTTCCATTATGAGCATTACATACAATATACACATGTATAGCTATGGTTGTATCATTATTTAATTATTTCATTCTTTATATTTGATAGGAATGATGTAATTCCTATTATCTTTTTCAAATCCCATATTAATGAAATTCCATTTTATATGTCCATGAATATCACAATTATAAAATATCTAATTGAAATCATAAATTGTACTATGTTTTCTTGGATTAGATGTTGTTAGAACCAATTTTATTCTATCATTGGCCCCTTGGGCATATAGACACACACTCATGATGTTATCAAAACAAAAAAAATTAATGAATTCCATAAAACCAATGCAATGAGTTCACTTATACTCATATTTTTTATGAACTTAAATTTTATTTATAAATTCTAGAATTAAACATTATTTCCACACACTTTTTCTATATTCTACAGATGTTATCTTAAACTATATTTTCTTTTTTGATTAATTTAGCGTCAAAATGACATCCTATGGGTTTCCCTTTTCTCATTCAATTACACATCCATTTTCATCAGTCATCAACGAAATTACATCATAAATTTTTTCTGATCTACATGATAATAATTTAGGTGTAGAAATATTGATTTAAATAGATTTTTTTGTCTGTATTAATTCTTAGTCCTTATAATCTATATTTTAGTTATTAAAATTGAACCTTCAAGTAGGCACAACAATTCATTAAATCCACATTCAATGTAAGGAACTAGAACCTAGTAGCCTAGTTCTAGTGGTTACTTTATTACATTATCACTAAATTCAAGGAATTGTATCCTTTTGTATTGATTAGATTTGTATTACAGGTAAACACTATATACTTTAATGTAACATTAAATTTAAAATTATAAAAAAATATAGTTAATTTAAATATTCTACCTTATTGAAATCATTCAAATATTATATCTTAATATCATTAGCAATGTTATAAATATAGGGGAAATCTAAGATAATCTATAAGGGTATCATTAATAATAAGATATCATGATTAAATATCGTTTATTTATTATGAATTTTTAAATAAAAAATTCATGTAATTTAATCAACATGTTGATAAAAAACACATCTATGGATAATTACAATGAAGAAATATCATTCATAATAATTAATGAATTATTGATGACTAAATTGATTAATTTTTTATTTTATTATCCCAAGAATCAGGATATTTATACCTCCATGTAATTATTCAATGATAGGATAATTTTGAGTTTTGTTTCACCAAAAATACATTTTATTTTTCAAAATATTGGTTTCATAAGGCATGTTTATGAATTCAAGAGATATATTATTCAATACACACCAATTACAATATTTCCAATTCATTAATAAAATTTTAATGAAAAAAATCTTTTATAAAAAATTAAATTATCATTTAATGTCACTACTGAACAAAGAATACATAATATCTATATTTCTATAGTTAATTAAAAAGATTCAATGTAAATCTCCATATATTGAATTGGTAAATGTTTTATGAAAATATGATTTCTACGATAAAAATAATAGAGATATTTAATATCTATTTATTTTCCAATGATAAAAAAATATAAATTTTTATATAGATATTTATAAAAAAATAATCATATAAAATAGATAACCGATAATTCATCATACATAAATATTTTTATAATAAACAATATTATTTTTTAGAATAATTGAATAGTGTTATGAGAAATTATCAAGTGATTTATTTAAAGAGGATTATTTTAAATAACATAGAAATATTTTAGAATAATATAAATATTATAAAATTTTATTGTGGAAAGAAGGTTTGTTATCATAGTATATGTAAAAAACATTAGTTTTATATTTTTTTTTAATCTAGAAAAACTTGACCTTTTAAAAGAAATTATAATAATTACATTACAAAAGTATCCCATGAAAATCATAATAATAAATTTTATTAATAATTAATTTTAATAAGAAAAGGTTTTTTTTATATTTTTTATAATCAATATATTGATGAATAATATACCCGATCTAGAAGATAAATATGATTGAATTTTTATTTAGACATTACTATTGATAGGGTAAACTTTAGAAGAGAACATAAAAATCCCTAATAAATGGTTATTTATTTAGAGACCCTCAATGGTTAGTTTATTGACTTCATAAAAATATATAGGTGAATAATAAAAAATATTTCTCAATAGAGAAGAAATTATAGTTAAATACAATAGAAATATAAGAACAATTATGCATAATGTATTTCATAAAGTGAATATATATGAAAACTATAAATGTGAAAAAAAATTGGTTGTTAAAAATAACAAAATAATATGTAATTTCACACATAATAATAGAAAAACATTGTCATTGATGTATATATATAACTTAATGATGCATGATCAAAATAATGATGTAGATTCTCAATTAAATCAGGGGGTGAATTTTATATTTAAAAACATCTGTTTTTAACCTTATGTAAAACTATGTTTAACAATTTTAAAAAAGGTAAATTTAGAAGACAAATTTTTGTAGTATTAAACAATATTTTTAGGTTCTGAAAATGAAAATTAAGTAATGTTTACAATGAAAAGATTTTAACTTTAAGAATATATAATCTTAATTAACATGGTATAAATAGTTACAATAAATATAAATAGATTAAAATTTATTACATTATCAAAATACAGTGGAAATGAACTTGAAACAAAACAAGTGACTAGTATGAAATATTTTAACCAAATGTCTAGGGGATCCAACAACCTGGAACAATGGTCCCTTGATTTATACATTCAAGAATGTTTGTCTTCTTCACACTAGGGTAATCCCTCAATAGGAATATCTGAATCTATCTTTCTATCCTCGCATGCCCTCAATCATTAAGGTAGTTAGCACCTCTGTCCTCTTATCCTTATAAGTCCTCTAACTTTATGATAGTGGGTACCTCTATTTTCTTATCCCTATAAACCCTCGATTATACTCATCAGCAACCAGAGCCACATGAAGTAGTATGAACAAGATGTTTAGAACACAACAGACCACGAGATTCTCTCTATCTAGATATCACTTTAGCAGTATGCAATATCTAGTGTGATGGAACTTTTATTGAGCTCATTCAAATGAGCTCTTATTTATAGTTACTTCTCCATTGGTCATCTCCATCCTCCAATTGTCATATTTTTTCTTAAATATCATAGGGAACTATAGACATGTAACATAACCAAAGGATTGTTATAAATAGATTTCACAACATAGTATCATAATAAGTGTGTGGAAAACGAAGTTACGTAACGATGAAAATTTTTAGGTGTTTAAGGAAAAATAGAATTTGGAATCTAACCAAATAAATATTCAGTGTCTATATGACATGGATATTAAGAATTTATTTTAAAATGATTTCAGAACCTGAATTATATAGATTTAGAAGTCTTAATTCCAATGAATTCAAAATCTGAATTCTGAGGAATTCAGAGTCTGAATTCTGAGGATTTAAGAGTCAGAATTCAATTGAATTCAGAGTCAGAATTGTGTTGAATTCGGAGATGGAATTGTGGGGAATTGGGCATAAGAATTTTAAGGATTTCAGAGTCTGAGATCTTTGGAATTCAATGTCATAATTCTGAGGAACTCAGAGTCTGAATTCATAGCCGATCAAAATATCAATTATGTGGAATTAAAATTATGATTTTTGTGAAATTTAGATTATGAGTTATGAGGAATTTGGAGTCCGAATATCATAGAATTCAGAGTCTGAATTTTTATGAATTAAAAATCTAAATTCCGGGCATTTGTAGTCGGAAATCTGAGCAATTCAGAGTCTAAATTTCAGAGATATTAAAGTTGGAATTTCATAGAAATAATAACATGAATTTCAGTGAATTTAGTTTCTAAATTATGAAGAATTCAAAGTCTGAATTCTGAGAAATTCAGAAAATGAATTTCTAATAATTCTGAGTCTGAATTTCAGAAAACACATAATTAGAAATTCAGAGAATATGTAATCTGAAAAAGTAAAATATATATCCATGGAATTATATTATTCTAATTTTTTAGATGTGAAACAAAATTTTAGACTTAGTAATAAAATTAAATATATTTAGAGGGACTGTAAAACGAACGATGAAAACAATGGTATGGATTAAAATTGTCTTATATAAGTAAAATTTTCCTTATGAAGATAATTCTTATGGAAAAACTATTTTCCTTACGATAATGTTTTTGTCTGTTTCAAAACATGGAGGAATATAAAATTCGTAAGGAAAACTGAATGACTCAATAGTCTCCCCGTTTTTGGAAAGCACAAAATTCATTATGAAAAATAATATAAGGATTTATAATATTTCCTTAAGAACATAAATGAAAAACTTATCTCCCTTTACATATGGATAATATTAAATATGACTGACTCCCCCTGAGGTTATGATATCCCTTTGTATCGTATTCAAGACTTCATTAAAGAGATCAATATTTTTCTTGCATATGTAAATATTCTTTTTTAAAACACCAACTTAGATATACTCCCTCTTTCATAGAGAATTATCTTCATTAATTAGTATTCAATTTTAGTTCCTTTCTCCCAGTTTATGATTTTCAAAAATGAATAAAGAGAATGAAAGAAATGGTACCTACAAAAATAGTACTAAAAACAAATCACCTATGGGTCAACCAAATATTTCATTACAATTGAAATAATTTTTTCTATGGAAGAAATTAAAAAAAAAAGATTAGATTTGGAAAAATCCTCCTTCTTTTTCATTCTCCATTAACTTATTCATGATGGTTTTCATCTTCTTATCATCCTTATGATCTTTTTTAAAGCGCTCAAGCTGTTATTTTGGATCCCCATTTTTCTTTTTATAACATCGATCTTTTCTTCATGAGCCTCATGAATTATTGCCTGAGTCCTCAAATGTATTTTTTTCTTGCTGAACATTTCCTCAAACTGTACTCTGAGATCCCTTTCTCTCTTCAAATTCATAGCAACAGAATACTACTTCCCATTCAGGAAATTGAATTCCTTCTTCAAAACATTTTGTTCAAGATTGAGATTCTCATTAAAACCTGAAGTATGGTATTTGATCATGACATCCGTGGTATCAAAATCATCCTTCAAATTGTCATTAATTTCATAAAAATTCTTATATATTCTATTTTCTTCTTTGAACACATTTTCAACTCCTTTCATGACCTCATATGAGCATCATAACCAATGATAAAAACTTTGAAATCAGCCTGAATATAGAAAAACATATCCACAAGCACGAAAAAGAATCAGATTTCTGATTAAATGAGTGTTGAGGCATCTGGCAGTTTGAGTCTATTCTTAGAAACAATGAAATGGTACCTACCAACTTCATCAACAATTCGACCACAATTTCAAGTCCCCAAGATGATGATTCTGAATTAGATTCTGTGGTTCGTTTTGATTAATTCACTATCTCTTCAACTTTTCTCTTTGATGAAGAACCAATATCTGTCTTTTCCACCACGACTATCCTAAGAGTATCTACAAACATATTTTTTCCCTTATCAGTTCATATAATGATCTATGCGACATTTGGTGATTTATGTTCACTATTTGATAGTTGAACTATTTTTTCTTCCTCTGTATTTTATTTCTCAGCATTTGCCATAATGTCAAATTTTTGAACCAATTCATGATTGCTAACTATTCATCAGTTGGTTTGTTTTCTTATTCATGACCCTCTTCTTCTTTTCTTGGGGTAGCATGTTTTGAAGATTCTTCTTGAGATTTCTAGATCAAAAAAAATTAGAAAGACTATCCTTCTCATAAAAAATCTATACATGCCACATGAAATTAATTGTTTCATCCCCATGTTCCTATTCTTGTTTTTCAATTCTAATTTCTCTTCCTACACAATTTCATTATCTTTTTCTAGTAATGGAATCACCATATTCTTTCCCAGAGTCACTAAAATTGATTCTTGTAGAAATTATTCTGGTAACTTGACTTGTTGAGAGGCTTTTTTGTGTCTTTGATAAGATCCTGAACTATTTCAGCCTCTGCCATCTTCTATCTCTGCTTCTTTAGCTTTTCCTTCATCTCATGCCCCTCACCAGAATTAACGTATAAAACTTTTTCATCAGTAGGGTCCATGCTGAAACTAGGTTCCCCTTCCTTTATATTGTTATTTTCTTCTGTCCACATGGAATCCACTTCATCGATATAATACTTTTCCTTCTTTGGATATTCAGATGTGGATTGGGATTCCTGAACTTTATGAGTGTTTTCCTTCACTTCTGGTGCCTTCACCTTTCCCTTCTTCCCACCTATCTTGGAAATCTATTCCAAATCTAGTTTCATTGGTTAGGATTTGATTTCAGAATCAGATAAATCATAGCATTCTATAGACTCACTATTTAATCCAACCTTCAATCTTCTCAAGGTATCATCACTCAATAACATAACCTTAAAATTACTTGGTATAGAACTGCATGGGATTTAGAACGATTGTAGGCAAACAATTATGATCATAGAAAGAATTACTAGGTACATAATGATTTGAAATTTGAGATTCACATTCTAGATTTTCATGATTTAATAATGTAATACATCACCATATTAATCTTCCTGAGGTTCACTAGAAAAAATAGAATATTGATATCAATCATCTATATAGAGTCCTTATTACCTTTTCTTGGGATGAGAAAGCCCTAAACCCATTACTAAATAATCCTAAAATTTATATACATATGAACAATGTTTGGATTCTTTACATCTGTGAAAAAAATTCACTCAAAATCCTAGTACTTATCAAACAAACCAGATACATCTGATAGCTTGTGGGAGCATAAAAGAATATCCCCCTCATATGGAATTCCAATTATGTGTCCAACCTTTCTATATGAAAGGGAATATGTATTTCCATTACTACTAAAAGAAGAAATTCCTCCCCCTACTTCATTAATGAGACATATGGCCTCTTAAAATTCTACTAGAAACTTCAAATTTACCAGATCTCTTGTAATAGGTTTGGATAAAGAAAAGCTCTCCCAGCCATTCAACTTTATACTCTTTGAAATCATAGAATAATATTTATCAAATTACATCTGATATACTAACCATTATTTGTAGATCATACATTCATAACTATTATTGACTGGGGACATTTGTTTTTGATGAGAATCATTGAATATCATTCGAAATTGGGAAAACTCATAAATTCAGAACAACCACTAAGTATAGTGTCATAGATTAACATGAAAATCATGATAACTGTTGTGGGAAAACCATAAAAGGACCTTTATATGATAATTTTAGGTGAGGATTTATCTTCCTAGATTGATCTAGCAGTTGAAACAAGCATGATTTTATTTAATGGGTGAGATGAATACAGAAGAATGATTTTTGTAGTTTTTGATCTCATGAGGGTTTTACGGTAAAACATTCCGATTAAAAGAACGTGAATATGAAAAAATTTCTTAAAATGAGAGAAAAACACTATCCAGTAGAAATATAGTTGTGAAATTTTATGAAATAAAATATACCATCTAGATTGCTAGAAAAATTTTCATTATTGTCGAAAATTCTTCTTGAAGAACATTATATTAATAAAAATTTTATCTAAGAAATGAAATTTTTGTGATTGAGAGTTTTTAGACTACAAAAATTTTAACTAAGAAAAATATTTACTATGAATAAAATTTATCTACAAATAAATTTAACTAGGAATACAAATTGAATACCGATAAAATTTGACTATGAAAAATGTTGACTATGAAAGATATTTTCTAAGAAAAGTTTCGACTACAAAAAATATTAAATTAGAAAAATTTTGATTACGAGAAGTTTGATTATGGAATATTTAGATTGAACATTAAAATGTACTCCCCTTATGAAAAAGATTATTTTAATTTAAGGATATAACTTTAAAGAATATGTTAATAGAGATGATTACCATACAATTATAATTCTGATCTTCTATTTAATGAATTCAAATCTATAGGAGGGTATCCATTTTTTTAAATATTATAATTATGATCTTGTGTTCCAATTAATTGCATAATTATTTTTCTTTTTTAACATTGGATCAAATAATTTTAAATAGGAAAAATCTTCATATTTCATTGTTAGAAAATAAAAACACATTAATTTACATAACCATGATTGATCATACATTGAACTAAGTCATGGTAGATCATGTTTCTAAAGGACTTTTATGTTTAGTGTGTATATATTCTCTTCCCTATGGGCAGAAAGAATAAAAAATTCCATGGAATTGTGTACTAAGAACAAATCATTCGTAAAATCCACAAGGTAACCATTATCACGTTATTGACTTATGCTAATAAGGTTTTTATAAATACCCATAATAAAAAATACATTTGAAATCAAAATTTTTCCACGAAGAACTGTGTTACCAATACTATCAATGTTTCCCAAAGAATTATCTTCGAATTTTATATTTCCTCATTTCGTCTAGATAATATTTTCAATGAAATGTTTTTACTATTCATATGTCATGAACATACACATTCCATGTACTATGTATTACTGTTTGTAATATCTTTATTTTCCTAGAAATGAAAAATTTAGACATTCATAATCCAAGCATTCTTGGATCCTGAAATTTCGGAAAGCAAAATTTTAAAAATCCAAATTTACGTATAAAAAGTTTTTTTATGAAAACCTAAATATTGGTTTTTTATTAAAGAATAGTTATTCAACCAATTTCTATCTCACTTACAATTAGAGAAAAATTTAGCAGTTTGGGGAACCAAATTCTTATTATAGAAAATTGGTTTAGAATAGGTATAACCAAATCCCGAATGATTCTTCAAAGGTCAAATATGGGAATACATCTTTTTAATGTTTTTCTTCCCAGAAGTAATGTTTAAAAAAACATCTTCAAAGAATTTATTTCTGAACATAGTTTTATAACCATGTTTTTATCCTCAATAAAATTATTTTTAGATCTACAATTTTCCTAAAAAACATATTTCATAGAAATTAAATTTTCATGATCCCTAGAATGTGAATCCTTATAAGAATTAATATCCTCATGAATTTGGGATATATTTTTAAATTAAAAATTTTATCATCAAGATCATTATAATGATCAGATACATTTTTGGTTAAAAAAGAAATTTTAGAATTTTTTATCTCAAGATATTTCGTGAGTTTCAAATTTTCATTCTTTAGAAGTTTATAAAACATAGACACTTATTCGTAAGATGATAATTTATTATCTTATGATGAATAATTTTAATCATCTAAGGATTAATTGTATTTATCATCAGTATAATGTTCATTCAAGGATACATTTTTGGGAGATTCATCATTGTGTTCCATGTCCATTAGACAATGATTTTCAATGGGTATTTTTTCTAGTAGACCAAGATTTTTCTGACCTGGAGAATCATAATTTGAGCATTCATCTAAAGATTCACCTACAATGGCACAGTTGGTTTCATTGGTATTCGAAACATTCTTAGATTTAGCTTTTATTACTTTATTCCATCCCTATTAGAATCCTTTTCCTTTTTATCATTTTCCTTAGGCATAAGCAAATATGTCTTGATATGCCCTTCGCTTTTTTATTCACATCATGTGACATCTGAGCCTTTCTTGTCTTTTCATTTTTTTTCTTCCAATATCTATTCTAAACGCCTTTTTTTATAACTATCTTATTCATCATTCGAGCAATATTAACTAGTTCATTTTCAGAATTTTCACTTTCAGTATATTTAGTTAAAACATTTACATTCAGATACAGGGATCTTTTAAACCATTATGGAGTCTTGGTTTTAGTATTAGTGAAGGAATAACATCCATTTCCATTCTTATTTGTATTCATATCATCATCTATTTTAATTCTCGACTCATGCTGAAGAAGAGTTCCAAAAATCTAATCAAGAGTAATTTGATTTACTTTCTTATTCTCATCAATAAATATTCTCTTGGATTCCCACTCATTAGGCATCATACCTATAATTGTTTCCACAAGTGATTCATCATACAAACCCTTCAATAAAATAGATTGTAAACTATTTACAATAGTCTTAAACCTTTGTTGCACCTTACCTACAGGTTCTCCATAAAGAAAAATAAATCAATGACATTCTGCTCTAAGAATAGCTCTTCTAGTATATATAACGTTCATTGTACCAATATTTGTAACGTCTAATTTCTTCAAGAAGTAGTTAGCAGATTCACAAGAATAAAATTTACTATATATATTCCTAGTCATAGAACACAAAAAATAATTATGTACCGTGTAATTTTGTTGATATTACGACTTCTCGTGGTTTGTAATGGTTCTGAATTCCTTGTCCCAAATCTTGTATTATCGAGTAACCATGAAAATGTTTTCTACACCAATATTAATAAAAAATTCATCTTTCAGTCTTTCTAATACTAATAATCATTCCCATAAAAATAGTTGGTCAAGTAGGATTTAGATTTAAAATCAAACCAACATTCATTCCTCCCTTATTTGAAATAAATTTTGTTCCACAAACACTTGTTAATAGAAAATGTTTGTAAACAATGATTAAAATCCCTAAGGAGAAATTTTAGAACAAAAAAACATAAGCAAGGAAACATATATGTGAATAAAATTATATCAGTGACCTCCTTTGATACCAAATTGTAGTGTCATAATATTGATGTAGATACTCTATTACAAGAGTCGGTGATTTTTATGTTTATAAACATTCATTTTTATCCTTAAGAAAAATTATGTTTAACAAAGTTAAACAAGTTAAATTCGCAATAAATATATTATTTTTATTATAGAATCATTCTAGGTTTTATAAATATTGTGCTGGAAAAGAATATTATGGAATGTTTACAAGGAACGGATTTTACTATAAAGTATATAGAATCTTACTTATAAAAGTATACAAAGGTAAAATAATGTATATGAAAATTATAATTTGTTTCTTTATCAAAATACAGTGGAAATGAACTTGAAAAAAAAGTAACATGTATGAAACCATTAAACCAAATGAGTAGGGTATCCAACCACCTTTGATAAAGGTCTATTGAATTATAATTTCCAAAAATTCGGTCTTACCCACACTAGGCTAATCCCTCTATAGGATTATCATAATCTGTCTTGATATTCCCGCAGTCCCTCAAACATTAATGTAGTCAGAACCATTGTATTCTAGTCCCTGAAATTCCTCGAACAATGCGTTATTCAGCACCCATGAATTCCTATCCTTGGAAGCCCATGATTTTATTGAGTAAAAATTGGAGTTGCACGAAGCAATAAGAACAAGATGTTTAGAACCACCCAAATCATGTCATTGTCTCCCTATGGAAATAACTTAAGTAGCATTCAATATATAGAGTGTTGGAACTTTTATTGAGCTCAATCAAGTGAGATACCTTTTATAGGCAGTTCCCCAATAGTGGACTCCATTCCCCAATAGTCATATTTTTCCATGAATCAAAGAGGGACCTGTACAGGTGTCAATTAAAAAATGGTTATTTGGAAATAGATTGAATGACATTGTTTTATAATATGTGTATGGAAAATGATGTTACATAACAAAATAAATTTTTCGTATTCTACGGAAAACATAGAAATTGGAATCTACCAAAATAAATATTCAGAGCCTATAATTCTTATATATTCTGATTCTGTTTTCCAATGAATTAGGATCCTAAATTATATAGATTTAGGAGTCTAAATTACAATGAATTCAGAATCTAAATTCTAGAGAATTCAGAGTCTGAATTCTGTGGAATTCGAAGTTCGAATTCTGAGGAATTTGGAGTCCAAATTCCAACGAATTGGGAGTTTAAATTCTGAGGAATCAAGAGTCCAAATATTGAGGAATTCAGAGTCTGGATTCTAAGAAATTTTGAGTATAAATTCTGAAAAATTCGGAGTCTGAAATCTAAGGACTACATAGTCTGAATTATGAGGAATTCAGAGTCAAAATTCTGATGAATTTGGAGTTTGAATTTCATATATTTCGAGGTCAGAATTTTAGATAATCTGAAAACTAGAATTCAGAGAATATATAGTCTGAATTATGAGGGATTCAAAGTATAAATTCAGAGGAATTTGGTTTCTGAATTCTGATAATTGAGAGTCTGAATATCAGTGATTTTGGAGTATGAATTTCTGAGAATTCGAAACCAGAATTTCAGATAATTCGAAATCTTAAAACAGAACACTAAATATCCACAGAATTATAGGATTCTTGGGATTTCGATGTGAAACCAAATTTTAGAATTATTAATAAAATGAGTTAGATTTGGAGAGACTATAAAAATAACAATGAAAACAAAGGTAAGGATTACAATTTCTATAGAGAAGGAAATTTTTCATTATAAAGATAATCCTTAGTGAAAAACTATTTCAGCTATGATAAAGTGTTTGATATTTTCAAAAAAATGAGTAATAGAAAAGTCATAAAGAAACCATATTTACTAAACATATGAAAGGAAATTTAGTTAAGAAACCCCTTTCACAATGTCCGAATCATAACATATGTCTTTTTTCATTATGAAAAATAAACATCTATAAATTTTATAGGATATTAATGGCCCTATATAATTTTCAAACAATATTTTTTAATTATCATGTCGTAATAAATTTCATAATAATTTATGTTTATGTAGGTTGTTTTGATGATATTTGGCTCATATGTCTGCAATGAATTTTGTAGGTTCAGTATGGTCTTTGAGGTCATTATTTCATAATATTGGAAATAATAATAATAAGGGAATAATTATTTTTTTATTAATTAATTTGAATTTTAAAACTGTTCATGAATTTTTTTATGAACAATTAAATATGTTACAAATAGATAGACGATAGGTCTTATATATGCATGAGTAACATTTCAATTTTTCAAAGATCATTGTGAAAAAATGTATGTGTTATTTAATCAATATTAATTTATAAAAATATATTTTATATATCATTATTTCTATAAAAACTTATATATAACATCTGTGTGATATGGTAATGAAAAACAAAATGCATCTCTTCATGGAGGTAGTAACCCAGGTTTATGCATGAACATTGTTTTTATCTTTTAATGACTCGAAATGTATGATAAATTATGATATAATTTTTTTATATAATGATAAATATATCATAAAAATAATATATATATATATATATATGAAATCCAACCTTATATTCATTATTTGGAGTAGATAATAGAAAATGAATTACATTGGTTCACGGGATGGTAGTCTTCCATATATAGGAACGATGGTTTCATCTCCGGTTTAATTAAGGATAATATAATTATAATGAATGAAATCAGCATAATAAAATAATATTATATATGTTATTCTAAGAGATTAATGATTTAATGGATGAAGAATGTTTTTGGGATGTGGAATAATAAATAAAACAAAATCTTCTGATTAAGAACGATGTCTCTTCTTCGGAAAATCTCATTAATTTTATACAAAAAGCATTAATATAGGGGTTTTATAATGATAATACAGACCCTGGAATTTTGGAAGGAATGTATGGAATATATTTGGGATGTCATTTAATAAAACAAGTGTTATTTATTTTTAAATATAACTGGGGAGGAGGATCCCTTTTATATGTTTGTCAATAACCATTTTTGAAATTTCCTAAAATATTAAATCAATATAAATTAATTATAATTCTAAAAAGATGAAAAATCATATAATTATATTATAGAATGAGTATTGGTGGAAATACAACAATCCAATTAAATTTGGATACATTTAGACTAGTTATTTCCCTTTTCTCATTTCATTAACACCAAATGAGCCTTTTGATAATTAAAGTGATAATAATGTTTCTACTTCACAGGGGTAAAGAGAAAAAGTATAAAATAATAATTATAAAATAAATATGAAATGGATGATATTTTAAACCATATCACCCTCTTTTTACAAATGATATACATTATTTAATTTTAATTCATTTTTTAAATATTAATTATTATAAAAATTCATTAATATCAATTTTCAAACAATTTAATAAATTTGATTTTGAAAACAACATGGAAAAACATTACTTCTAATTTAATAAATGTACATGTCAATAAATTTTTATATATTAATAAGAAATTATTGTATGAAAAAATTTCATTGAATATATATTACATTAAGTATTTTTAAAATTATTTATTTTACATTCATTTTTATTGAATAAATATCATGCCAATGTTGTATTTGAATTTAATATAATAATGTCACTAGAAAATTATACAATAAAAACCAGATAATAAAATAATTTATCATCAAAACAATAATTTACAACTAAAATAAGCTGTTTTATTATTAAAATAATAATAACTCATTAAAATAAATAAAGGTACGTTTTTGCCTTTATCTTTTATTTATATATTACAAATTGTGATGATAAAACAGATATGGAAAATTTTGAAAAATATTCTAAAATTATAAGAATACTGGATTAATAAAATAATAAAATAGGATAAAGGTATGTGATAGAGATAATTTTTCTTCCCATATCATTTTATTTTTAACATTATTTTCTTGATTTAACCTTATTGTGGTAAGAAATATTTACTATAGTTTTTAAAAAAATTACCAAAAATAAATGATTTCTATTTACACTATTTTTTAATAATGATTAAATACAATTAATTAATTATTTATTATTCAATTCAATGATGTTGTGGAATTAAAATTTATATTATCCCAACAAAAATCAATGAAAATCATGTTTTCTAACAACTGACTTTATGTATAAAATGTCTTATTCAATATCCTTGTGTAAATGTCAATAAAAATACAATAAGTATAATATTTTTAATATTATTTCCATAATTATATTTTATTACTAACATAAAAATATGTTTACTTTATAAAAGCATTATATGAAAATATAGTTTCCAATAGAAATCTTTGTTTTTTTACTATTTGTTCAGAAATCATGCATTTTAATAAATCTCAAAATTTCACCATGTGATTATTTTTATACTGTTATATAAAAATTGATATAACTTTTAGAAAATGAAATTTCATATATTTTTACAAATTAGTTTATTATTTTCTAAAAAACTTCATTATGAACTTTTTTGGGTGAAATTAAAATTTTCATGAATAAATTGTGTTTACTAAAAACAGAGTAATATTTACTTTGAATTTTCCAATACATAATTTTTTTTATGAATATATATATATTTATATATATATATTTCATGATGGAGTTAATAATATAAATAATACTAATTAAATGGTTATGTGGTAATAGCTATATTTAAATTATAATATGTCTTCGTTTAAATTGAATTTTTGTTGCATATTATATAATTTATCGAACATTGTTTACCATTATAAAAAACATAGGGCGCCACAATCATGAGAACCTATACAATAATATTAATTTTTTACACTTCTATATATACTCAAAAAATTTCTGATTTACATTGTGAATGACAACATTAATCAATATTATAGTTTCAGGAATAGTAATTAAATTTAAAAATATAATTGAATTCACTACAATGGAGGATTGAATTCATTACCACATATTTAATGGATTCTTAAGTAAGATTGACCTTTATAGAGTAATCTGAATTTATAGTAATTTTTTATTTTAAAAACAATTTTTATTATTTTTAATAACAATAGAATTATTTTATTTTAATTAAAATTGAGAGATCATGATGTCTATAAACATCTTCATAATGTTCTTATTCTTCCATTTTTTTAACATAAGTCAGTCTTCACTCGATTTGGGTTTAATAGCTACATCCCCTTAACCATAACTATTTCTGTATATATAATTTATATAGTCTTCTGCATGTCGAATAAATTAACACAATGACTATATTTATTTTAAATGTCATTAGGAAGTGATCTAATGAAGATATTTTGTTTCCTAGAATAAATGGAATTGGTAGGGGAATTGAGTAGATATGTATATCATTTAATATATTACAAAAAATAATTACTAGAAACAAAATGTAAAAAAATCACTTTTCCAACCATCATAACTATTTCTTATGAAAATGGAGGCTTCATCATTGATTCCACATGTGTAGAAAATAAAAATAAATATAGAGAATGAGCAGAATGATAGAACCATTTATCTTGGATAACAGATTTTTGGACACAAATTACCAGTAGAAACCTATGTGGGGGTGGATCATGGTATGTATAATTTAAAAATAATTATTTTAATTAGTCTTCTTTGGACAATAAGATATTATTCCCTTGTTAGAGGAATTATTTCCATATCCCATTCACATACTACATTCAACCCCAATGATTAAACAAATATACAATGTATACCATGAAAAACCTAGGGATTTTATATAGTTATCTATAATGGGATAATTTAAAAAGAATACACATAGAGATGTTTTGATTTATTAGAACTCTATACTTGTCAAGGTATGTTTTATAATTTCTTTTAGAAATGGAAATTTCCAATCCCCTGAAATTACACTCATCATCTATATGTGTACTAAATAATGATATACATTGGATATTTTAATTAATATTGTGTCTTATATATAATATTGAAAAAGTCATGTCATTTCCCAATACAATGTGGGACTTCTCTTTCCCCATATTTCCTAAATTTATTCAATTTTTTCATCACAGTGCATCACACTCCCTTTTCTACGCTAGATGGGATCCAAAACACAATGTGAAGATCGAATCATTATCTTCCACAGTATCATAGAAGGGAAAATATCTAACTAAATAAGTGTATAATTATATAAATATTGATTTATTCTATATTTTCTAATTCGATATAGAATTTTTGTTGTTATTATTATTCATTTATCTTTTCCAATTGAATTAGACTATATATAATAATGAAATTCCCTATGGATATCCTCATATTAAACAATGAAATATTTTATATGAAAGTATTATCTAAATCACACTAACATTATAATTTTTTATTAGGAGTTTTATGGACTATAATATTCATATTTCTAAAAAATATTAATTATTATTCCATATTCCCCAAATGAATTTATTATTTCCATCAATTAACAATAAATTAGAATAAATATCTAAAATCATGATCCATTACACCATTTTTTAATATCTAAAGGAACCAAAAATAATAATATGGAGAATACCTTCCCATGACACAACCCCCATCATTTTAGTGTTTTATTTCCTTCTTTATCCATTTTTTGGGTTCACTTCATTACATCGGTGTGGTTGTGTCATCACATAGATCAATAATATTTTTGAAAAATCATTATATTTAATTTACCTAAAGTAATGTATAGTATCATATTCTTCACATCATTAAATAATTTTGTATCATGTTGTACTATTCTATAACACAATATCATGATTTCTACTTTCAAAAAGGCTTTTTTTCATAAAAAATACAATTTGAAACAAATAATTTACATAATTGGCTTTTTTTCTCATGACTCAAACCTCATGATTCTCTTTAATTTTTTGTTTAAAATATCCTTCATGGTATAGAGATCTCCAAAAAACTGTTGATTCTAAATTTAAAAAATTTAACCTTTAGGTCAAAAAATCATCCTGGATGTAGCAACAATGTCAGACATATTTAAACATATTTCCTTACATTTTGAGATTTTATCCACATAATGGGAATCATAAATATTAAAAATGACTAGTATCATGCATACCATTAGTGTAGTGTTGTAATTTTTTATAGAATAGATCTTATTAACTTTAAAATTTTATAATTATAATCATATAAGTATACTTACAAGATGCTTCCGTAAATCTTTTAATGTGGGGAAAGTTTATTTTTTAGAAATTTACACCAATCATATAATAGATCATTTACATTCTTCATGAGTCATTCCTACTACTATCCAAATATAGAAATCTCTTAATAGTTCATCCTCATTTCAACATCAGTATTCATTAAATAAAACTTCACTATTTTCATGAACTTGATATAGATATCAAAAAATAATTCTTTTAGAATATATATAATATTAAAATTTAAATATATGTTCTCAAAATCATCAATGAGTATCCTCAAATCACTTTGTCTATAAATTATTTTAGTACTCTAACAAACATCCACATCCAAGTGATATTAATAAATCAGATAGATATAGAATATAAATCACTAAAATAATTGATTCTTATAATTTCCATTAAAGATTTTAAGGATTGAAAACAATTCTTAATTAAAACATTAAATTGGATACACAACACATTAAAAGAGAAATATCATTTTTTAATTTAAAATTTTACTAGTGGTAGATCATTCAGTGAAATATTTTTTAATGTTTAGACCTTATTCAGAGTGTGATACTCGATGGTGTTAGATTGTTTACCAAAAATTTAATACAAGGAGGAATTGTATATTCATTCTAGTTTAGGGATCATACTTTTTTTATTAATCTATGTAATTTAATGAAGAAGGTATGGTTCCAAGGGATTTGGAGGTATAAATAGTCCGATAACTAAAAGTATATTTATTTATCTTATTTATTAATAATGAATATCATGTATGCTAGTGTATTTATTGTATTTTATAGGGACACCATTGGGGTTGACCTAATGAGTTGTAACCATGCAATTCATGAATGGCCTTGTACTTGAGAGACCATTATATTTGATGACCTGCGATTAACACATGCGACCTTTTATTTTGGATGGATAATCTATAAGAAAATGAATATATTTGGGAAGGTCTACTAATCCATGACTTGTGACAAGTTTTATGCACACCCATTTGAAAAAATATTTCTTATAGAACTATTAATATTTTCTCCTCTCATAAGAGATATGTTTTATGTTGAATGACTTTTATGACATGTAGATTAGACCATTTATGTATACAATGATGTTTGTAAGAAATTTTTAATTAAATTTATCTATGATTTACAGAATATTAGATATATGTATTATTTATAACTATTCTTTTATATTTCATTCACTTTTTTTATTAAAATTAGTATCACATGGTATTGTCCCAAAATTTTTATTTTGTAAACCCTCACCGTTATTTAGTTGGAAGCGACATCATTGGAAGAATTATTTATGTCTTTGGTGAAATTATTTTATCATTTTAGAGGTGAAATAAATCATATTAATGTCAAAAATCATCGAACTAATAAATGTGGAATATTTCAAGATAATATATCCCATTTGAGAACTAAATTGAAATAACCAATTATGACCTAAGAATATATTATTTGTGCTAATGAACCGTTTAAGGAATGATAAAAATATTAAAAATCATGAAGAAGATTTTTGACATCATTTTTTTAAAACCCATGATATTGTGAATAAATATTTTTCCAAATAAATTGAAATAAGTATTTTTGTCATTTAATTATAGAATACAAAAAAATTTTAGGGATACCTCATAATGGAGAAATCAAAGGGAGAAAATAACAGACGATGGAGTTATGTGAGAGATGAAAATATTCTCTAAAAACTATCAATATAAGTCAATGTTAATGGAAAATATTCTCAATAAATATATAATTTAGTGATATAGATATTTCGTACATCCATGAAATAAATTAAATAAAATTCCAATGGATGAAGTATATTCCAACTAAAAAGAATATATAATAAATAATAAATCAATCTTTTTTTTTGGTAAATAATTACACATTGAGTTATAAAATTTTTGGAATGAATGTGAATTACCAAATAAAATATACTATAGGAAAAAAATCTAAGGGTATAGATAGATATTTAAAAAAATACCATATTTATATTTAGATATATATAATTGTTATTACAAGGAATGATTGATTGAGTAACCATTACATTTATTTTAGATCATCATGAATGCACATTTACGTAATTTAAAATAAACCTAAACATGTAAATCATATTTTTTATGACCGAATTTATATATATTCACTTTTATTTTCTAATAGTGAATACATTTATGAAAAAAATATATAGATTTTTTCCATATCAAATGTCAGTAATATTTCATTACCCAAAGTAATTTAAGTAAGTTATTTGGATGAACATTTAGTGTCATTTGTTTTAGTATATAAGGATTAAACATTTAGTGGAATCAAAATATTACTATTTTTAATATATTACCATTTTATTTAATCGGTGATATGGATACAATTCTCAAAATAAAAAATACAATGTACATATTCTAGTTAACATCACTGACATCAAAGTGAATATTTATAATGATAAATCTCTTTGATTAAACAATTTATGAAAAATAAATTAAAATTTAATCATTAATTTTTTACAATTATAAATTTACTAACACTCATCAATATTGGATATGTTGATGTTCGTAAAACATATTTTATATTGGATGTTATATATACGTCAAAAAATTCCCATCTAATGAAATTGTATGAGTATTTAATTATATTATAGTTATATCTTTTTATTAAAGCATATATATGTTAATAAAACATATTTATAGGGTTTTATGGTTATTAAGAATTGTTTGGATATTTTTTATTATGATAAAATACTAATCAGAGATGGGATAATTTTAGTTGATCTTCAATCGATGCCCTAGGCTGTGATGGTCAATCTATCATCCCCTCCCCCTTGGCAGGGAAGGGACCTCTACCACACCTTAATAGAATACAATCATAACCCTAATATCAATTTTTATTAAAATATTTTATTCTATCCTTCCCTCATCTCTACATAATTCTGATAGTTATATCATCATTTCATAGACCCTAAATCTAAGATTTTCAGAATTATAATTCACTAATGAATCCTCATTGAATCATATGATACTGCATTCAAAATTAAAACAACACTGAACATTGGTAGAATCATTTGAGAATCACATTCTAGGATCCTGCAGTTTACCAGAGGTAGAGACTATTGTTTTCCTTATTTCTATGCATATTATGATACGATTCACATTAAAAAATGATCTGTTTATGGCAAGGCCCTGTGCACCTAGAATCTATATTGGATCCAATTTTATTCTCTTCAAATGGATGTTTGACTTCAATATGATGTTTCATTGTCTAACTTTGGAAATCAATGTTTGATATCAAATTTTCTAAATCATTTCTAGAATACTTCCATTATTTTTATGTTAGCTAATATACTAGGGAATTATGATTTTTTCGATAGTAGAACTAGAGTTGTGATATAGACAATTTCACATAATGTTTATGTTGAAGTTTATCTGTTGAAGCAGCTTCTTGTGACCATAAAGGGCTTCTATTGGTCAAGTGTTTTGATATTGTTAATTATTTATTATGAAATATTGGTGTGATATATATATATATATATATTATGTGAATTATATTATGGAATATGTCATAAGATTGGATGAATGGGATTTCAATGGAAAAAGGAAGACAAATAATATGAATTTTAGGTGCATCAGCCCACATGTGGAGTGTCTTTTGATCCACAAATTGGTCCCGTGATCTAATGAGAATATGTTAGGGAGGTGAAAAATATTTCAAGGACTCTACATCTTTATCTGACAGTCACTGATATTTACTATAGGATGAAACATTACCTAGGGCGTGAGTCCACCAGGTGCTGTGGTGAATCAGGGTAATGATGTGACATTGAGATATAATCTTATAGGAGTTAATTATCCCCACATGCATGTAGTTAATTCATTTTTCAATGAGTAGTTAGATGATTAATTTTATTGGTTAATGATAATGAGTTTTTCTATGGTTATTTGTGTCATAATTAGATATGGGGATCCCTACGTGGATGATAATTTGGATAGGAAACAAGGGTCTTCTAATCATTTTAATGATATATAAGTGAAAGGGGAAGTCTATGCTGGTCAATCTACTTGTGAGGTCACACAATGTGTGAATTTAGAGGATTCCAAATCATATCCACAGTTTATGGTATGTGGATTCATATATCCATTAGATTCCTATTCAAGATAGTATCCAAAGGATTTTGACTAAATCAAAAATTCACAAAACACTAATATTCAGTAGGATATCAAGAAAAATTATTAATCCTCCACAATATCTTGTAATTGTTAGGATGATTCTGATGAATAATGGGGTATGTAAAATACCTTCTTCAAATATGTTGATCATGATAAATCCTCCTATAATATTATATTATAAAGGGAATGATAATATTGATAAATAATGATGATTTAAGCGTTATCACCTCAAGAGAAGATTGAGGAATATATAATCTAATCTTCTAAATACGACATCATCCAGTTACTCCTCGAAGGTCTCAAAAAGGGTCAATTCTAAAATACTCAATTTCTTCAATCAACCTAATTCTCTATCGTAATAGGAAATTGCTGGTGCATCTAGTTGATGGAATGATTTATCATATTATGATATATTGTTTTAACGTATACGGGGTGTGTGAAATTGTTGTCTGACCCAACTACTCTCCTTGTTGAACTTTTTTTCTTTTTATTTTATAAATGGTTTTAATCATATTCATACGATTAGACTTTCTTGATATAACGGATGGGTCATAAAAATTAAATTAATGATGTTAAAATTAACTACTTATTGACATTTATTCGATTGTTCATTCTCTGAAAAATATCCTTTATGATGAATTATCTTGGACTATATATTTTTATTAAATAATACCTTAAATGATACATAACACTTGGGTGTCCACAAATGTAACACCCCGAGCTTCCACGATACACTTCTCTTTCAATAATGCAATAGCTTGCATTGTACGCAAGATCAAGATTCTAACACACCGCGACCAATCAAAGTAGCAGTTATGAATAGTAATACCCAATTTTTGAAATTATATAAATTTTATATTTCAAAATGGACTTCATTTTTGGATTTTGAATATCGAAATTAGCCAATGTTGAATTTTTCTTATTTTTCTGAAAACTTCAAATTTTATATGAATAGTAAAAAATACTTAAAAACAACTTTTTTAATAAAAATAATCTATAGTGGTAAATTATACTATTTAGTGGTTTTAAAGTGTACTTAGAATATATTTTTACCATTTTATCCAATGGTGGTCATTAAAATTAATTTCACTTTGAAATTGGACATAAACAATTGTCCATCTTTTGATATATATTGTTTCTTAAAAACATGCTATTTGTTGTGACAACAGGACTTAACTATAAAATTAATTAATGAAACTTATATGTTTGGAATTTTGTAAAATATACATAATTTTTTAATTTGGAATATCAATTATAGATTAGGGTGAAGGTTTGGCATTGTTCTGAAAAACATCAATTTTTGATGAATATTGAAACCACTAAGTGGTAGTTATAAAAAATGATTTTTCATTTAAATGAAACATTACCAATTCTGTGATTTGATTTTCAAAAATCCGACATAAATGGTTGACATTATGAATTAAATTTGGTTCAATGGGATTAAAATAATTTTTGGTGAATAGTAACTTTTAAGTTTAATTAATCGCGATTAAAGGTAATTACTGTAATTTAAGGTAAATATAATGTTATAATAATATGAAATGACCATGACACATGTCCCACCCCTATTGGATGAGTCATGGCCGACCAATGAAATCCATGGGTAAACTTGTGGACCCCATAGAGACACTTTGGTAGGAAAATGACATTAAAATCCATTTATTTAATGTTAAAATAAAAATGTCACAAACATGAGTTTTTTTACTAAAACAATTTTTAAATGGGGTTATAAAAGCCATATTTTTTACTATAAATATTCATTGGAAAGATAAAAAGATTTCCTAGATCATGATATTTTATTTATAATTTTTATACATTATATTAATTAAATTATTTATGACACCATGATGATGCAGCGATTACCTCATTAATTAGCGATTTTAATAAAATGGAAAGATAATGTAAAATATAAGACATAAACTTTTCCAAAGCTTATTTGAAGGGTGGATTTAGAACACTTATCACCTTACCCTCTAAATATATCATTTTGGGACCTTTATAATCCGAAAAGCTTTTCATAATAAAGTAACATTTCAATCCTTCCAAGAGTGCCCCTCCTCTCCTCTTATAAAAGGCCCCCACCTCTACCACCATACCCACACCTCTCAAGCCGTTGGCTCGGACAACCCTTTACCTTTTTGTCTCTCCATACCCCAGTATTACTCCTAGAAGCCTCACTTTGGGCATAATTATTCCCATGGAAGCCTTTGGATCAAATCAAAAATAGTAACCCGATTTTAAGGTAATGTCTTGTCTTATGTTATTTTGTTTTATTTTTCTTCTCCAACCCCCTAAACTCTTTTTATTCATTTATTTTGTAAAAAAACCAGTATAAAAAATATACTAGGATGTTTTTATAAGAATGATTATAGCTAAACTTACACACACCTACATCTAATGGTTAAAGAATATACTGTTTCTGTGGATGGTGAATTTCTGCATCACAAAACGATGATTGTTCAACACTCATATAACACTTTCAAAGGTGGCCATTATGATTACAATGTTTTTATATATGATATATATTATGTTTTTTCCTTATTATTATTTATTTTTCAATTATGGAATACCTTTATGGTTTCCATTATGGTTAAATGCGATATCTTCATTTTCGAAAGTGCGGACTACCGCCCCCTCAAAGTGATTTGAATCGTTAATGCCATATGTGGGATGAATAAAGGATGGAGTAAATGGTATTATAAATTATATTATACTATAATTATATTATACCTTTATATAATTATAATTTCATTCCATTAAATATGAAATTGAAATGGAAGTAGCGTTCATGCGTACGTACGACTTACCATCTCCATGAACGGTGTGTTTCATTTCTTACCTCAAAATGTTATGTAATATTATAAATGCATGTATATATTGGATATATATGATATATATGATATATACATCATGAATATAATTTTTATAAAATGGATATTTCACCACATGAACAACTTGTAATTATAAGAAGTTTATTTTTGACTCAAGTACCAAAGATCGACAAAATTACCATTATTAACATAAATAATTACATAATTTTCATAACATGGTAATAAATGATATAAAAGGAATAATGAAAATGAAAATAGTTATTATTAAAATATAAATTAACTCTAGTTTATTATTCAGGAGATTAAAGAATGAACGAGTCAAGTCGGACACGAGGTAAGGGAAATTCTTAACCCAATTTCTGTTCTTTGGGTTAATCTCCAACTTTCAAATTATTTCATGATATTATTATGTAATATAGTTTATCTGTACATTAATTATGAATACTTATAGTGAATACTCATATTAGATATATTTTATTTACGAATGATCTTTTTAAGGGACTTCGTCTCAATATCCATTCATTGAGTCATATATTGTTTTATACCCAATTCTCTTTTATATGGTGTATAAACCCCTTTGACTTTTACGTTTATTGAAAAAGGAATCTTTTTATACGAAGAATTTTACTAAATGACAAAAAGGAATGTTTTTCTTGTTGTACGTATGCTGAGAAAATGACTTCTCTGCCGCCGTGACCATTATTTTAGTTCTGGATTCCTCTACAAGTCAGAACATTTTTTAAATGAAAAATAAATACAAAGTATTAATTTTATTTTATTTTGGTATTGAAAATGGTTTTGAAAGTGTTTTTATTATATCAATGTGTTGTATTGATATCTTGTGAGTGAAATGTGGAAATGTTATGTTTCCATTATGCATGTTTTATGTGATACAATTTTGTTATGGTTTATGATATGTTTAAACCTGTTCATTTGAGGAATGCATTGGTCTTAATAAGTGACGGGTGGAGCCCGCTATAGCTCCTCGATGCATCGGTAGGTATCATGAGACAAAACAGTGTCTTGGCATGAGGACTTGGCAAAATATTATTTGTAGTCTTGGCACGGGGCCTTGGCTACGTGGTTATGATAGTCAGGCATTATGCATTCCATCATTATGAAAGTGGTTACTGATATTGCTTGTGATTATTCGACCAGTAGAATATCCATGTGAATAAGTAAATGGAATTATTTCATTTTAGTTTTTCCATATTATGTTGAATTTCATGTTTAAAAGGATTTTGTTTAGTTATAAATTGCCTTAAATGTTTATGTTTATTTATGAAAGCGTCCGCTATATTGTTATCCTTACTGAGCATCGGAGCTCACCCCTTTCAATGTTTTAATTTTTCCAGGATGTGAAGATGTATTTTAGGAATGAACTGCAGGGATAGTCTGAAGGGGATATGAGTGTGGAAAATGTATACTATGTTATTGTAGTTTTTTTTACTTTATGATATAATTTAACATTTATGAATGTATCTAGTGTTTCTAAGGCTACTAAACTAATCGTTCTTTCGAGACTTGATCTTTTGTGATCATGCCAATGTTACGAAGTAACGCACCGACTCTTAGGTAACTGTGGTTGGGGCGTTACAGTTGGTATTAGAGGTAGTTTAGTACTAACCTTGGAGGCTAGATTTAGATAAACTCAGATTAGATCACATAGTCATAAAATAGACATTGAGGATTAGTATATAAAAACTTCTTAGAATTTTGGTATTATAGAGATTTTGTGAGATTTCCGAGTAAAATGCATCCCTGTATGGATACGAGTAGGTAGAGGTGGCTCTGGCGCAGATATACCTAGGGGTAAAACCTGAAAACACCGCTTTGAGTTAGACTCGAACGGGAACTGGTGCACGACAACGGGCCTTGCTGCACTCTTGGTTACGACACTCCTGGGGGATTTGCTTAGGATAATTCTCATTTTCCTTACCAAACACTATGAAGGGTTATGAGTATATAATTCCTCAATGAAAACATGTTTATGATTATGGATTATATCCATAAATAGTTCAATTAATGTTAAGTGTTTTACAAGTATGGAATTATGTATTTTGATTCATAAACTAATCTAGTTTATGCCATTGCTTAGAAATGGCGCCTAGTGGGAGGAATGAAAACCATATCAATGAACGCACTCCGTGTAGGGATTTCACTCATGCTCAAGATAATTATTGTGCAGCTAGAGATACAACTGGTGCTGATCAACTTATTACCAAACTAGGACAACTCACTCAGGTTATGAATAATAACCTTACTCGTATGGAGCACCCTGATCTGTAATGTGGAGGATCAATGTTAGACCGCTTCATGAGGCAACAACTTCCAACATTTAATGGGGGTACAAATCCATTAGTAGCTGAGCAATGGATAAACTCCATAGAGAAAATATTCCAGGTCTTGGGGAGTAGCGAAAGGGAGAAGGTTGTCATGGAAGTCTACCGCCCCACTTGAGATGCCGATCAATGGTGGTCGCTGATTCAAAACACAAAGGAAGATGAACAAGTATCAAGTATGGAATGGAGGGAGTTTAAGATAATTTTATTATAAAAATACTTTCCACATGACCATCGAGCATATATGGAAAGGCAATTTCTGAGTCTGAGACAGAAGGAGGATGAGAATGTTGCAAAGTATTAGGCTAACTTTTCAAGGTTAGCGAGGAATGCTGCAGATTATATATGTAACCGAAGAAGTAAGATTGACCATTTCGTTGATGGGTTAAAACCATTTCTCCGTCGAGCTTTTGTATCACAATATTTATCAATGTACGAAGATATAGTATCATGTGCTATCAAGATAGAAAAGGAATTCTCTAAATCTTATGACAATAAAGTAAAGTAAGAGAAGAAGAGAACGGTGGAAGAAGAGATAGATAAAGGGAGAAAGGGAATGAAGGATTTTCCATTATAAGATAAATGTGGGAAGAATCACCCTAGTGCTTGCCTAAAAGGAATGTGAGTTTGTTATAAATGTGGGGAAAAAGGTCACCAGGCTCGTAATTGCAAGGGAAAGAAAGAGGCTATCAATGTTGAATGCTACAATTGTAGAGAAATGGGGCATTACACAAATAAATTTACTAAGCGTCTGGGAAACTTACCTCAGAAAAGGCCAAGGGATCAAGGAAAATCTTATGATGTTACTACAGTTAAAGTGGAATAATTAATGTATTGGTGCTTTTGGAATCAAGGATTATATTCTGGTAATAAGGATAATGTGATATATATATATAAGGATTGTACTTTAGTACTTGTTGTTTTCATTAAGGTTTTAATATGATGATGGTAATCATATTTTTAGTATGTGACAATAAAAGAAACCTTACTTTGTTTGGGGAATCTGATGTTACAATTGATTTTTGAATTTAGAGACCTTTTAGAGAAAGTCTGGACAGAGGTAATTTTGGTAACAATAAAGGTTGGAATGGATTATGTTGAACTTTGGATAGTATTGTTTAAGGTTAAAACACATAGGAAGATTATATTTGGAATATTATAATACAATAGTTTTAAAAAAAGGACAACCTACAGGTTGGGGGATAACCTGTCGCATCGGACAAAGCTATAGGAATCGAACCCACAACCATAGTGCGACATGCCTTTATTACCTACCACTAGTCTATAGGAAGTCCCTGGTTATTAAAATATATTTTTCTTAATCTAAATGGTATGTGTTATTATATGGAACCTTATACAATTATGATAAATAGAATATTTTTGAGTTTTATTACATTTTGAAGTGAAAGATGGGTTTGTGGTAAAAATGTATTAAAGAATGAAATCCAACATGACAAGTAAATATATTTCCTTACGTTCTTAGTAAATCTCTTATATAAATTCCTCTACTTTATGAAAGGTAATTTAAAACATAAACGTTGTCAGTGAACTTTTCCAACTGGGGATTCAATGACCGTTTAACCAATCACAATTTTGTGATTTTCTTGTAGATAAACATTCTCATAATAATGTTTTCTACAAATCTCCATCAGACCATGATGGTTTGTTTCTCCTCCATATCCATATTTTCATAGAATCCTAGTATAGGCTATCTCAGGTGACCTTTTTACTTATCTTTCTTTATTTTAAAGTTATATTTTTATTAACCTTATTTTTGATGTGGGTTTTCCACAAATGTATTTTATATTTTAAACCTTTTTTTTTCAAAGAAAAATTTCAAATTTCGAGGATGCAATTTATTGAAGGAGGGGAGAATGTAACACCCTGAACTTCTACGATACGCTTCTCTTTCAATAATGCAATAGCTTACATTGTACGCAAGTTCGAGATTCTAACACACCGCGGCCAATAAAAGTACTAGTTATGAAATGTAATACCCACCTTTTGAAATTATATAAATTTTATATTTCAAAATGGACTTCATTTTTGGATTCAGAATATCTAAATTAGCCTATGTTAAATGTTTGCTATTTTTCTGAGAACTTCCAATTTTTTATGAGTAGTGAAAAATACTTAAAAACAACTTTTTTAATCAAAATAATCTATAGAGGTAAATTATACTATTGAGTGGTTTTAAAGAGTAATTATAATATATTTTTACCATTTTATCCAATGTTGGTCATTATAATTAATTTCACTTCGAAATTGGACATAAACAACTGTCAGTCTTTTGATATATATTGTTTCTTAAAAACACACTATTTGTTGTGATAGCGGGAATTAATTATAAAATTAATTAATGTAACTTATATGTTTCGAATTTTTTAAATTAGACATCATTTTTGAATTCGGAATAACAATTATAGCTTAGGGTGAAATTTTGGTATTGTTCTGAAAAACTTCGATTTTTGATGAATAGTGAAACCACTAAGTGGTAGTTAAAAAAACTGATTTTTCGTTTAAATGAAACATTACCACTTCGGTGATTTGATTTTCAAAAATCTGACATACATGGTTTTCATTAGGAAGTAAAATTTTATTCAATGGGATTAAAATAATTTTTGGTGAATAGTAACTGTTAAGTATAATTAATCGCGATTAAAGGTAATTAGTGTAATTTAAGGTAAAGATAATGTTATAATAATATGAAATGACCTTGAAACATTTCCTACCCCTATTGGATGAGTCATGGCCGACCAATACAATTCATGGGTCAACTTGGGGACCCCATGGAGCTACTTTGTTAGGAAAATGACATTAAAAACTTTTTATTTAATGTTAAAATAAAAATGTCACAAACATGAGTTGTTTTACTAAAACAATTATTAAATGGGGTTATACAAGTCAGATGTTTGACTATAAATATTCATTGTAAATATAAAAATATTTCCTACATCATGATATTTTTTTATAATTTTTAGACATTAAATATATTAAATTATTTATGACACCATGATGATGCAGCGATTACCTCATCAATTAACGATTTTAGTAAAATGGAAGTATAATGTAAAATATAAAAACATACAATTGTCCAAAGCCTATTGGATGGGTGGATTTCGAACCCTTATCACCTTACCCTCGAAATATATCATTGTGGGACCTTTAGAATCTTAAAATCATTTCATAATAAAGTATCATTTCAATCCTTCTAAGAGTGCCCCTCCTCTCCTCTTATAAAAGGCCCCCACCTCTACCACCTTACCCACAACTCTCAAGCCTTTGGCTCGGCCAACACTTGCCCATTTTGTCTATCCACAGCCCAATATTACTTTTAGAGGCCTCACATTGGGCATAAGTCTTCCCAAGGAAGCATTTGGCTCAAATAAAAAAGAGTTACCCGATTTTAAGGTAATGTCTTCTCTTATGTTATTTTGTTTTATTTTGCTTTTAAAACCCCTTAAACTCTTTTTTCCTTTATTTTGTAATAACACAAGTATCTTAAATATACTAGGATGTTTTTATAATAATTATTCTAGCAACATTTACACACACCTACATCTAATGGTTAAAAAACATACTGTTTCTGTGGATGGCGAATTTCTGCCTCACAAAACGATGATTGTTCAACACTCATATAACACCTTAAATGGTGGCCATTAAGATGTAACTATATTTATATATGATATATAATATGTTTATGTTTTACATATGCTTCTGTATTTTTCAATTATGGCATACCTTTATGGTTTCCATTATGGGTTAACGCGATATCTTTATTTTAGGAAGTGCGGACTACCGCCCCCTCAAAGTGATTTGAATCGTTAATGCCATATGTGGGATGTATAAAGGATGGAGTAAATGGTATTATAAATTATATAATACTGTAATTATATTATACCTTTATATAATTATAACTTCATTCCATTAAATACAAAATTGTAATGAACGTAGAGTTCATGCGTATGTACGGCTTACCGTCTCCATGAACGATGCATTTCATTTCTTACCTCTAAATGTTATGTAATATTATAAATGAATTTATATACTGGATATATATGATATATATGATATCTATATCATGAATATAATTCTGGATATAATGGATATTTCACCACATGAACAACTTGTAATTATAAGAAGTATATTTTTGACTCAAGTACCAAAGATCAACAAAACAACTGTTATTAACTTAAATAATTACATAATGTTCATAACATGGTAATAAGTGATATAAAAGTAATAAAAAACTTGATAAAGGTTCTTAATCAATAATAAATTAACTCTAATTTTTTATTCAGGAGGTTAAAGAACGGTCGAGTCAAGACAGGATGCAAGGTAAGTGAATTTCTGAACCCAATTTCCATTCTTTGGGTTAATCTCCTACTTTCAAATTATGTCATGATATTATTATGTCTTAACTTGTATTTATAATTTATGTGTAAATATATTAAATACACATAATAGATATATTTGAGTTTTGGCTTCCTCTACAAGCCACAACTTTTTTGAAATGAAAAATAAATACAAAGTTTTAATTTTCATTTATTTTGGTATTGAAAATGGTTTTGAAAGAGTTTTTATTATATCAATGTGTTGTATTGATATCTTGTGACAAAAATGTGGAAATGTTATGATTCCTTTATTTATTTTTTATGTGATACAATTATTTTATAGTTTATGATATGTTTAAACATGTTCATATGAGGAATACATTGGACTTAATAAGTGATGGGTGGAGCCCGCTATAGCTCCTCGATGCATCGGTAGGTCTCATGAGACAAACTAGTGTCTTGGCACGAGGCATTGACCAAATCTTATTTGTAGTCTTTTACATGAGGCCTTGGTTATGTGGTTATGATATTCTAGCATTATGAATTCCATCATTTTGAAAGTGGATATTGATATTGCATGTGATTATTCGACCAGTAGAATACCAATGTGAATAAGTAAATGGAATTATTTCATTTTACTTTTTCCATATTATGTTGAAGTTCATGTTTAAAAGGCTTTTTTTTAGTTATACATTTCCTTAAATGTTTATGTTTATTTATGAAAGCTTCCTCTATATTCTTATCCTTACTAAGCATCTGATCTCACCCCTTTCAATGTTTTAATTTTTCCAGGGTGTGAAGAAGTATTTTAGGAATAACCTGCAGGGATAGTATGATGGGGATATGAGTGTCGAAAATGGAGACTATGTTATTGTATTTTTTTACTTTATGATGTAATTTAACATTTATGAATGTATCTAGTGTTTCCAAGGCTACTAAACTAAATGGTCATTCAAGACTTGATCTTTTGTGATCATGCCAATGTTATGAAGTAACGCACCGACTCTGGGTAACTGTGGTCGGGGCGTTGCAACACTGGTTATTTATTTAAGATTAAAATTGTGGATATATGTTTTTATGAATCAAAATGGTAAGGATCCTTTAATAAATGAGTTAGATTTGTATATTCTAATTTTCTCACTCATTAAAGATAAGTGAAGTCATTTGGTCATGAAATGTGGCACATATATGTGAAAATGATGAGAGGTATAAATACACACCATTATGATAATATATTTTTTTCTTTTATATGATTAAATCATCATTTTAACAATATATTTCTTTTTAAAAAAAATATATACATTACCGAAGATATAAACTATTTACCACAATTACACATTTTATCCAAAGAGCAATGGGAAAGATGGCTCCGCAACGGGCGACTCGAAGCGCTTCTCAACGGGCGACTCGAAACCCTAACATCCGGTCTATTCTTCTCTGATCTCTGCTGATGGCTGGTTTTGATCCGGCATGGGAGCTCCCTACTCCTGCTCCGGTTTCTGTCGAAGCAGACTCGTCAAAAATTGCAGTGGGTGAGTTTGACATCCCGCTCCGCTCTGCACCCATTTCCTTTCGCGACGCCTTACAAGGGGCCGACCCTAGCAATGCGAGGGTATGTAAGCAGCCCCTCTTTAAGAAGCTCGAGGATGGTTGTTTTATGGTAGATGCAGATCCAGAAGCTCTCAAGCAAAGGACTCAGCTGTGTAAATACTCGATTCTGGGTCGGGTGACATACTTCACAGGTGATCGACCTTGGCCTCTCCTGGAACTCAAGAACAGAATAGCCCACTGCTGGGGCTCTTCGAAATGGAGGATGATTCCCATCGGTAAGGGATACTACCATTTTCTCTTCGGCACTCAAGCTGAACTGGACCAGGTATGGAAATCAGGTACTTTACAGCTTAAGCCTGGTCTTCTCAGAACTTTTGATTGGGATCCTAACTTTAACCCATTCACACACAAGAATCACTTGGCTCAAATATGGGTTAGAGTTCATGGTCTGAATTGGTTCTATTGGCACCCGAAAATCCTAAATGATATCTCTTCCTGTATAGGGTCTCCCATAAAAATTGATCATAGAACATTGAATGGGGAATTAGGACTCTATGCTAGAATCATGGTTGAGGTTAATCTAGCTATTGAACTGCCTTCCAGCATTATTTTCAATGCCTCCGACTACAAATTTGAGCTCAAAATTGAATACGAAAAGAAGCCATCCTATTGTGAAGTATGCAAATTGATTGGTCACAACCTCTCAAATTGTAGGGTGGTTAGGAAACAAATGGACCCTCCAAACACTAAAGATTGGCAAGAAATAAAGCTTGCCAAAAAGGGGTCCACTATCTCGACCAAACCTCAGCCTCCCAATAAAGGAAAGCAGGACACTTGGGTTAAAAAATCCAACGTTCTGTCATCTCTGGAAGGAAAATCCTGGGGGGATTTAGTAGAGGAAGAGGAGTCCCTCAAAAAAAATAATAAGGTTGTTATGGTGTTTCATGATTCAGTGGCGGTAAGTGGTGAAATTAATCACACTTCAGTCATTGATGCTTCCTCCTCACACTCTCTAGCTTTGGATGACCATGCTAGTAGGGACTTGGGGTCGGCTGCTCTTGCCCCTGTGGCTGTTTCTGTTATCCCGGAGGTCTTCAATTTAGCAACAAGAACTCTGAAAAAATCTGCAGACCCAGGTTCTTCGAATCCCTCTATTGCTCCTAATTTGAATAATATTGCGATTGATTCTGTCATTTCTGAAAATGATGCAGTGCATACTGATTTTATTTCCACTACCACTGCACATACCTCGCCTAGCTCTTCTGCTGATGATTCCGTTCTTACTGTTGCTGCTGTCCAACATACTAGTTCTATTGCTGTCACAGGGGTTCAGACTCCTCACGCTATTAATGTTGATTCATTAGCGGCCAATAGCTTATCCAACATCACACACACTCCTGAACCTGCTCCTGCTTCATCTGTTCCTATTATAGATCTTCAATCATCTGCTTCAGAACCCGAAAATCTGGCACCTCATGCTGTCAACCTTGACACTGCTTTGGCTAGCTCTGGCTTCAGCACTGCCCCCCCGGTTCCTTCTCTAACTGTTCTTGATTGTACTGCTAATAATGTCAGACCACCTCCCCTTGCGGAATTACAGACATCCAATCTGGAAAAAGCTGTTTCTGAAAATCTCATTCTCTCTACTTCTGATAATTTCATCAGCTCGGCTCATCCCTCCTCTCCAAAACATACTCCAGTGGATCATTCTGCTGCTCAAGCTGTTGGACTTGGCAGCACAGACTCTGAGCACAATCCTATCAATGCTCCTAGCAATGAGGCACACACTAATGCCAATATTCAATCAGACAATCTAAACTCTTCTTCCTCCCCAATGGTCACTAGATCGCAAAAGAAGAATATCTCTGGAAAATCCAAAAAAAAGAAGGGTGCCAACCCAAAACGCAAATAGTTATGAATTTTCTCTATTGGAATTGTCAAGGTCTAGCTAACAATGACACCGCCATTACTATTAGGAGGCTTATAAACACTCATAAACCTCAACTCTTTGCCATCTCTGAACCTAAAGTTAACTTCAATCCCAACTACATGAGACTAGGTGCTCCTAACTATAGTTTTCTTGGCTCATGTAACCATGGCACTCAAACTGACTCCATGTGGATCTTTCATCATAATTCCCTTCAAAATGTGCATATATTTAAAAGCTCAGATCAGCAGGTTACGTGTGATTTCATGTTGAATGATTGCCTGTTGTTTTGTACGATGATTTATGCAAATAATAGATACCAGGACAGAAGGTCTTTATGGCATGACCTTTCTGACATGGCCTGCTCTATTAGGGACATTTGGGTTGTTATGGGTGATTTCAATGCTATTCTAAGCCCTTGTGAAAAAATTGGCCCCTCACATCTTACTATTTCCACAAATGAGTTTAGGTTAGCTATTGATGACTGTAATCTTTTAGAAGTTACTCTTACTGGTGCCAAATATACTTGGTACAGAAAACATCATAATAAAATGGTCGCCAGTAAGCTTGACAGAGCTTTTGTCAACATGAAGGCTCCTGATACTTGGGATAATATTTCTAGTATAACCCTGCCTAGAATTAACTCTGACCACCATCCTATTTTAGTGAGCTTTTGTATGAACACCCTTAGGCATCTTCTCCCCTTTAAATTTAATAATGTGTGGTCCTCGAACCCGGATTGTGTCGCTCTTATACACCGCACTTGGAACTCCATGAATCACCACAAGGATTCTTTTTCCTGCATTTTTAAGTTGAAAATCCTAAAACAGGCTCTTAAAAGTTGGTGCAAAACTACAAGTTCTAAAATTGACCTTGAAATCTCCTCTCTGGAAAATGATCTTAGTCGTGCTCAAACGCAAAACACTATATCTGATTTCAGTTTGGATCCCCAGCTAGAAGCTAACCTCGCCCTTAAACTTAATTCTTTGCTCACTTTTAAGGATAACCTTCGTAAACAAATGTTTAGGACTAAATGGCTTGTGGATGGAGACCGTAATACTAAATTTTACAATACTCTTCAAAGAATAAGAAAGGCAAACCGTCCTCTTTCCAAACTTATTCATGGTGATTTGCTCATTGATACGGAAGAAGCCATAACGGACCATGTCACCTCGTACTTTTACAACATTTTTAACGGTCCGGATATAAATATTGACATCAGGGACAACATTATCCCCTTATTGGTTGATGATAGAGACAATGAATCTCTTTTATGTATACCGCTCGATCAAGAAATTAAAGATACTGTCTTTGGCCTTAATCCAGACAGTTCTCCTGGTCCAGATGGGTTCAATAATGGATTCTACCAAAAGCATTGGGACATTATCCAAAAGGATGTTTGTAATCTTGTTAAAACCTTTTTTTCCCATGGCTCTCTGCCTCATGGTATTAATGCCCAATTTTTAGTTTTAATACCTAAAGTTGAAAATGCCTCGGAGATTCATCAATTCAGACCCATTGCTCTCATTAACTCTCTATATAAGATCATTACTAAAATAATTGCGAATAGACTGGCGCCCATTTGTGACAAAATTGTTTCATGGAATCAATTTGGATTCATTAAAGGTAGGGCCATACAGGAATGCATATGCCTGGCCTCGGAAGGTACCAATAGTCTTAATAAAAATACTAGAGGGGGGTGTGTGGCCATTAAGCTTGATATCAGAAAGGCCTTTGACACTATTGACTGGAATTTCATCTTCAGGGTGTTAAAAAACTTTGGCTTTCAGGACTCCTTCATTGGAAGACTGAAAACCCTTTTCAGATCTGCCTTTATCTCTATTCTAATCAATGGCTCTCCTAGGGGATTCTTCAACTGTTCTAAAGGTGTCAGGCAGGGTGACCCCCTCTCGGCTATCCTCTTTGTCATTGCTGAGGATTACCTAAGCAGACTTTTAAATAGTCTGGTAACTCAAGGATCCCTGAAACCCATACAAGCTTCCAGGAGCTTAAATATTCCTACCCACCTCTTATATGCTGATGACATCATTCTTTTTCTTAAGGGGGATCAAAGGAATATACATGTCTTAAAACATGCTCTTACCCATTATGAGGAAGTCTCTGGTCAATCTATATCCTGGAATAAATCATATATTTATTTTGGTAAGAACTACCCTGTCCGAAGAAGAAATTCCATAACTTCCTACCTTGGTATTAAAGAGGGTCTCCTCCCTTTCGCTTACTTAGGTGTTCCGCTTTTTTGGGGTCGTCCTAAAGCTAGCTACTTCACTAATATCTCTGATCAAATTGTAAACCAACTCTCTACCTGGAAAGGAAAATCCCTCTCTATGGATGGCCGGATTTGTCTAGTCAAATCGACCATTGTCTCTAAGCTGGTTTACACTATGATGATTTACAATTGGCCTGCCAGCATTGTCAAGAAGATTAATACCTATATCAAAAACTTCATCTGGTCAGGCAACATTCTTGAAAGAAAACTTGTTACTATTCCCTGGAAAACCTGTTGTAAACCTCTAGACAAAGGTGGCATTGGCATTAAAAATTTAAAGATGTTCAATAATGCTCTCCAAGCCCGTCTTACTTGGAGCATTATCAATGGTAATTCCAAAGCTTCCGATTTCTTGAACAATAGATTCCGCTCCAAGCTTTTAAGTGGGAAGCTCAGCTACATTAACTCTTCTATTTGGCCCTCGATTAAAGACTCGTATCAAAGGATCATGGAAAATTCTAGATGGATGGTTAGTGCTGACTCTTCTATTAATTTTTGGTGTGATAAATGGTGTGGCAATCCCCTGATATCTTTGTTACCTCCTAACATCACTCCCGACGACTATAACCATTCCATAAAGGAGGTCTTACAATATCATAGACATGCTCTCCCTGACAATATTGCGCAGATCGTTGATAATCATCACTTTTCATCTAATGGTGATTTCCTTCTCTGGGAACCTGCCCCGAATGGCATCCTTGACTCCCAAAACTTCTACCATCATTACTTTTCTGATAGCGATTCTATTCTTCACTGGGTTAACCATTTTGATAAGCCGTGGATCAAACCTTCTAGGCTTACTCTCATTTGGAGAATTGCCCATAATAGATTACCCACTGAAGACTGTCTTCAAGTCTTTAGCATTCAACTTTGCTCCATTTGTCGCTTGTGTAATCAACACAGGGAAGACGCTGATCATCTTTTTTTGTCGTGTGCAACGGCTTCTGCTTTATGGAATTATGTTTTTGACTTATTTAATTGCAGATGGTCCCTTTCTGACACTATTTGTTTATTACTTAACAAGTGCACTAGTTTTGTTTTCTCTCCTCAGGTTAAAAATCTTCTGCTTACGGCGGTGGCAGAACTGCTTCATGTGATCTGGTATGCTAGAAATGACATCATTCATAATAAGCGCTCATTTAGTTTAATTGCAGGTAAATCTCGAATTCTCATTGCGATTCAAGAAGCTGCTTCCATTCAAAAAGACTGTTGCACCAACTCGGTGGGTGATTTTGAGATCCTTCGTCACCTCCGTGTGCCCGGCGTCTTCCCTCGGACCAAACGATCTCTTGAAGTTTTCTGGCAAGCTCCGATGTCGGGATGGATCAAGGTAAATGTTGACGGTGCCTCCAAGGGTAACCCAGGTCCGGCTGGTTGTGGTGCCATTTTTCGCGACTCGGCTGGTCTTTGCCAGGGTTGCTTCTATGCTGGCTGTGGACATTCCTCCTCCCTGGAAGCGGAGATGATGGGTGTCATCCACGCCGTTGATTTTGCCCATCAAAGAGGCTGGAAAAAACTCTGGATTGAAAGTGACTCTACTACCATCATCCATGCCATCTGGAATGGTACCATTCATCTGGCTTGGTCTCTCACCACTCTTTGGATGAAATGTCTCAACTCTTTACAAGGGATTGACTACATAGCCACTCACGCCTATCGGGAAGCAAATGCTGTTGCTGATGCTCTTGCCAACAAAGGCATTCATCAGTCCCTGACTTGGCTGGCCTCCTTACCTACCGAGTTTTATTCTCTGTTTGACAGAGATTGTAAAAGAATTCCATCTTTTCGCCTCTTGTAACTTTTTTGCTTATTAATAAAAAGCCTTTTACCTTTAAAAAAAACCACAATTACACATTTTCAATTAAAAAGTGAAATTAACCTGATTTCCTTTATTTGGGGATTAAATTCTAAAATTAAATCCATTTTATTAAATAAATTATCTTAATATAAAATATTATATGTTATATAAATGTATATATTAAATTAATGAAACAATTTTTCATGAAACATGAAAATGTTAGGTAATGAATGAATATATTTTACATATCATGATATATTATTTATATTGTTAATGAAAAAAAATATATTATATTTTTTGAATATAAGCATTATAATATATATTAAATTCATAAAAAAGGATTATACGTTCTAATTTAATTTAATTTTTACCAATTTTTTATATATATTACAATCAGTCGTATATATTCCAGGAAATCCTGAATTAGGCATATTACATATTTTAATTCAAACATAACATTAAATTATTCTCTAACACTAATCCTTTATACTCACTCATCAAAAAAAACATAAATATTATATTTTTTTACATATCAATCTTCATAAAGTTATACTTGGTTTTCTGATTAAAATGTTAAAATATGAGGATGAAAATTTCAGATATATAGAATTTTAATTGACATGTTTTTAATAATATTATCATTTAAAAATCATTTCTTTATTTTACATTCTATAATTTTTTTATTATTTAATAATATTATATAATAAGAAAATATATAATTTTTAGTTTCAATGATATTTTTCATGTGAAACATGTTATTCAAAATATTTTTGAATAAAATCAATGGATAAAATTATATCCCCTCAAAAATAATTTCCCCCTCAAAAAATATTTATTATAATGAAAAATAATGAGGTAATTTATTTCATTATAGATATAGGGTCCAATTTCACTTCCAAAAATTTATTATTTTGCTATTAAACATTATAAAAGTAAGTTTTCATGTTTTTTAGTTCATTATTTATAATATACATGATATCATTCAATTATTACTTATATGAGAGAAAATGTTCATGTTGAATGACTTATATATTTATTACATTTGATAGATCTTGTTTATATTTCATTAAATGAGTTACATTGAACATATCATAAACATGTGAGAGATGTGGTGGAAGCTCTAAAAAGTATGTTATAGTATTGTTGTGACTAGGAAACTTGAAGGGTCAATTATTCTGAGGGGTCAACTATTACATATTCCCAAATACCATTACCCACTTTCATGGTTATATTTAATGGAATTACTATTCTAAAACATAAAAATCACAATATCATCATTGATTACATGATTAGATCTTCTTTTCACATTGTAATAAATTAAAATTTCATTTATATGATGAATTATCTCTAATAATTCTTCGTAATTGTTTGGTCATAATACCATTCTCCCTCTATATATATCATAATCCCAACAATCTTGAATTATTCAGATATACCCACAACCACATATGGTTCAATATGAATTTTATAGTTGACTTTATTCATGAATGTGAACGTAACATCTGTAAGATATTAATAAAATCATCCATAAAACACTATCATGTTGGATCTCATCATATGTTATTTAGTGAAAAAATTTCTCATAATTACCATTTGAATGAATTTGAAGTGAGGTTCTGATTATCTAAAATATATTCAATTAATTGGGAATACATGTCTATAATTTCTAAGTGAAACTCAAATATCAATAAAATATAGTTTAATGTGGACATCAATAAAACATGACTCCATAATATATATATATCTTGTAAATAATATCACTTGTGGATTACTTGGAAATAACATTGAAATTTGTTGGAATTTTATATTGATAAAAAATACACTAAATTGAAACATTTTTTAAAGGTATTATGAATACCAATGACAAAATATATTGTTTTGTTCTATCACTAGAACTTGGATATGGATACTAGTTACATAATTCCTTTTGTATATTGATGTTAAATATAAAAACATTAAAAAGAAAAACATCATGATATATACTCTTTTATATCTATAATCATTTTTCCCTTAATAAGATATCCCTGAGATCTCTAAAAAACGTTTTTATTCAATGTTCTATAAAAAATTGAAATAAATATGTTTTATAAAACATCACATTCATCAATAATATAAGTTATGAAAAAAATATCTGTTTCCTGAATCATATAATTTCATTATTTTCACATATTTAAAATAGAATACAAAACATATTCTTTTGTAGATTGATATATTTCTTCCATGCCTTGTTATTTTTGATACATACATATAGTTATGAAATATTCAAGAAAGTGTATGTGATTTCCCATTAGATTATCATTTTCATGTCTATCCATTAAAAATCAATGAGTATAATGAATTATTCAATTAATATTTTGGATTGTGAATCCCTCATCAAGTTATTGGATCCAGTTTACTGAAACGAGAGGCTCAAACATATATTCTTGGTATTTTCCTGTAATCTAAAATAAATGACATCATCATGGGGTTTTTTTCAAAAATTTGGGGAATATTTTATGATTTTTAATTAATGTTTTAAATTATAAGGCCCCAACAACAAAAAAAATACAAGTTCTATGGTTTTTAACTAGAATCCCAATTCATTTAAATTTTATTTTTATAGTTTTAGTTAAAATAGTTTTTAAACTATGATATATTTATTTTATCATATAAAAATTCATAACACCATGGAAAATGAGTTTCATTAATAAAAAATAGGTCTTTTAATACTGAAAATTTATTATAAAATATAAATATTATTTTTACAGAAGTAATAAATAAAATTTAATTAATAAAAATTGGCATATATATATATATATTTACAAGATAAACCAATTTATAACCCACAAAAAATATGTGTGTTATAAAGGCCATAATATATCATGGCTCATTTAGATTTTGAGTTTCATGTAAATAATTTTATGCAATAAATCAATTTTTATTCAAATGAATACAATTGAAATATAGAGGTTTCACAAATAGGTTCTTTATTAGAGTCTATCTAGTTCATGGTAGTAAAATACTAGTAATACTAAGGAGTGTTTGGATTTTATTAGAAATATATTACTTACATTTAGGGTTTTCATGTATCGGTAAACTAAATGTAGGAGATCCACAGAATTTAAAAATATTCATTCCATATATTTGTCTCTATACAATCTAGGATTTATATAAATTGAATTTTGTTCCAATTCTATATAATCCATGACATTATATCTCCATTATACTTATTCACTCCTTTTAATATAACTATTATAGTACAATTTGGGATTATATGTACTATACCACCAAATCATATAAGAATCACATCATTTACTAGTCATTCATGTGATATAAATAAGAGAGGTTAAAAAATATGAATATAATTTTCAAATAAATTTTTTAGTTATATTTTTTATAGATTTATTTATGGATCATATAAATTTTCAATCAAAATGATTATTTATTTTGTGTTTATGGATTCAAAATTTATCTATCCAGATGATATGTTGTTTGTGAAAGAAGAAACACAAGGCCAGAGTTTTTGATTTGGGTTTGATTATTCTACATCATCAGTTTTCTATATATTATTCTATTTGAGGTTTCATATTTAAACAAAATAGTGATTAATATAAAAATAATTTTCGATTATGCTCATGCGCATGAAATTCAAGGTTGTCGGTATGAGCATGGGCTTATAAATTTTATTCATGATTGATGTCAGTATCCTTTGAACCATAATAATTTTGAATACCTTTATATTTTATTTTTATAATGTGTTATTATGTTAGTGGGATTAATTATTTTTAGTATAATATTATTGGGTCATATTATAATATTTAATTATTGGGAATTCCCTTCATTATTCTTATTAAAAATATGGAACACATATAGTTATAAATGGATTATTATGGAGTGATCATTGAACAAGTCTTGATGACCCATTATATCAATTTACAATGGGTGATTCAGATGAATATAAAATCATTTTCTACAATAAAAATGACTTCTTCTTAAAAATGTGATTTAAAATATAATTTCATTCTAAAATTAATCATAATATAAAATTATATTGAGATAAAATTTGGTTTCCTAATTATATTTTTGATTATGTAATTTTTTTTGTCAATGATTTTTTAAAGGTATTTTTGTTAGGGAATTGATGGTGATAATTCTATAATGGTATTTCATTAAACGTGATCTGAAAAATAGAATTATAACTTTGTTTATAATGGAAACGATGAAATGTAATTTTTTAAAATGTTTTATTATCATTCTCCTTGTGAGGATAATGCATGGTTATTTATACAATATATCATGACTCTAACATAATAATTATAGTTTCTATATATGTTATCTAATATTGAATAATAAACTATAACTTACAGGTATAAAATTCACCTTGATGAGAGGTTATTTAGAATGGATTGAGTTACTAATTAATATTACCTGGGATATATATATATATATATATATATATAAATTCAATGGGATAACAATTTAGATGGGATCAAGTTTATGTATATTTATAAACCATAAATATAAAATATTATTTGTGGGTCCTAGAGAGACATTAATTATGAAATTATATATATGATATGATAATTTCATTTGATGGCCTTGTAATAGTATGAGATATTTGGATTTCAATCAGATTATGGATGAGTTTCTCACCAAAATTCACTAAGAAAAAATTAACGTCTTTAATTAGTTATAGAATTCCTTTTTTATTAAAGAAGTTCCATTTTTTGTTGAACCATAATCATTGGGATGGAAAAAATTCCATTAAAATGTTTATTATTGACTAATTAGAGAATCATGTAAGCTAATTGAAGAGTAACGTAATAATTGTTTTTGACATTGAGATTGGATTTATTAAAGAGTGATAACTCCTTCATATAATTAATTGGAATAGAGTGTTTCTCCTCCTGTTTGTTATTCTATTATACCAAAAATTAGACAACGAATAATGGAATGTATCCCATGAGTAAATATTGTTTTTATGATGAATAAAATGCATATATATTATATGTAGAATAACATTTGGAATCTAGATACAACCCATATTGAGTGGTGATGTTAGAGAAAAACATGAGGATCATTTCCATGATATAATTTTAGATTTATTTTTTACAAGGTATCACAATTTAATGATGATGTTCCTACATACTAAATATACCCCCCAATTAGTTCAATTCCTTTCATTTGAAATTTCACATGTTAATGTTTTTATTTTCTCTAGAAGGTAAATGTGATTATGTTAGTGTGTGTTAATGTTTATATATGACATGGGACAATCATTCAAGCTTCGTCATTACTCTGATTCATTAGTCATGTTATATGAGGCAATGTTATGATGAATATTTGATTTAAAATACATGATCACTATATACCCATCATTTTTTCCAACACACTGTTTGATTTTTACCATGTTATGTCTTCCAATATATAAGATAGAGAATTAGGTTCAATCTTGATAGTTTTGATGATGGATTCAATAATTATAACTAAGATATTATATGTAAGGGTGTGAGTGATTGGATTGTTATTCCATTCAATTAGACAATATTATTTATTTTCCCTTTTTTATAATTGTCATGTGTAATATTTTTTATTTGTTACATGGGGAAAATTTAAAAAATAATTTTGGTTATAATTATTATCTAATAGTATCCAATTATTGTTATAACCACCTTTATTATATGTTGTATGATATTCCAAAACAATACATACATATCATGAAATTCTTAATTTTCATTATTAATAAGTAGTGATATTGATGATGGGTCATTTTAGATTATATTGAGATAATATTTAATGTTATTACGATACCAATTGATAATGATATCTATTGAGATGAAAGTGGATGTGCATTATGCCTCAAAAGGATATGAGATTGAAAATTTTAATAACTATATTGAGGTGGGGCTGAACATAATTTTCAATCATTAGTGTATGTGTTCGAGATGTGTGATTATATAGAAAAAATTGGAATAAAGGTATTTTTATGAGATAGAATGGGTTTTGATATTCGATGGATTGAATTTCAATTAATATTGGTATCCACACACAATAAGCATGGGGATGTATCTATCAACAAAATAGTACATAGTGTAATAAGGATAGTGGTGGAATCATTCATGTTATTCGATTTATACAATATATTTAATATCAAACATATTTCAATGTAAATAGGTATGAATTATATATCAACTTCTATTTAGATATTATGGTTGGGTGGATTCATTGATCAGGATTACCATAAATCCGAGAAAAATGATTTTTTTGTAGCAATTATTATATACTAGTCTATAGTACATTACATTTATTTACCTTTTGTACTCATTATATATTGATAATAAATAAAATTAAATATTATTAAACCATGTATTATATATTACTGTTGATTATATGTTATCACTAATTTAATTCCTGTAGATTATTTCTATATATTGTACCTACAAAAAATACATTTCGGGTGAGCATTGATAGGGGATAGAGAGTTCCCCTAGTTTGGATCCTTTAATATCAAATTAAATTAAATTTTTACATGATAGGGCTGATGGAATTCAGAACAATGAATAGTTTTTTTCTCCCACTTCATCCACATAAAAATAAATAATATCTAATAGTTAGTAAATTTCATTGAAATTTGTGGCAAATATCTTATTTGGGCTAAATAAAAGAATAATCATTGAAATGTATTATTTTAAGAAAATATTCATATTTAATTGAGTATAGATAAACCATTTTCTCTTTCCTCTTATAAAAAATAACCACTTAAATTTTATATTCATCACCTTCATCTGAGGATTTATAAAATGGTATTAAGTCAATATATTTTATATAATAAATATGAATATAAAATTCATGTTTAAAAATATTAATATATAATTAATATTAATCATTCATAAATACTTGTATATTTTCATATAGAAGTACTAACATGTGAACAACCTTTTAGATGATATTAAACAAGTGATATTGGGAGTTCACTTCATCAAGATTCATAAAATCTTATACATATTCATCATTATTGGTGTAATGAGTGTTATAATTTATTTATGCAGAATATATTCATGTTCCAAGTTGAAAAAAATAATAGACAAATAAATATAAAATCTATTAAACTTTTTGACCAATAAATTATATTATATTGTTTCTCTAAAATCCTAAACACAGTTCCCAAGCTCTCTAAGCATTTTCCCTCACATCCCAAATTATAAAATATATAATATTTTATTGAATTCATTACCAACTTGCAACAAACATATGGTGTTTCAAAAAATTATATTAAAAAATAATATAAAAATTTATTTGTTTTCAAATTTCTTGGAAATTTCCCTTATTTCATGTGTGATCATTATTTAATGATCTCATGAAATATAACTTTTCAACATATATTAAATGAAAATAATGGGAATCCATAAGGATCATCTCAACAAGGTCCACTCTCATTTTTTAACTCCTACAATCCATTATATTCAAAAGTAAAAAAATAATTTTAGAGAAATACTATATGTAAGGTTAAATAAGAAATATACATATATATATATATGAATAAAGGATAAAATGGATATAATCCATAAAATATATAAATTTTTTCAATTTTTCATTTATAAATAACATTTTTTATAAAAAAATATAATTCATATTTTTATTGATATTTGATGTTTGTTTCAATATTGTCTTCCATAGAAATTTATTTATATATTTTTTATTTTTTAATATTAATGTTTCATTTGTAAAAGAAAAACCTCTTCCCAATAGTAAATCCGGAAATAATAAATTATAGAAAATAATAATAGTTTTTTACCATAATAATTACTATTTTAATAATAGGATTTAAAATATATGAACAAATAGAGAAATTAAACTATAGATAGATGTAATGGGTCCATTACTCAAATTAATTAGTTTATCTTCATTATAAACTCTAAAAAAAAGAGAAAAAATAATAATAAATAATATATGAATAATAAAATTAATTATTTTGAGTAAATATCTATAAAAAATGTTAGATTTGGTAATTCAACATTATAAAAAATAAATATAAGTAAAAGAAGATAGAGGGAGTGAAAACAATTGATTATTAAATGAATTTATACAAATATTCAGAAAAACAAATATAATCCTTCTTGTGACTAATAAATATTTGGAAAACTATTTAATCTTAATAGATTAATTCTAGGACGAATATATAAGAATTCCTTCTCAGAAAACCATTGATCATACCTGTGGATGATATTATTATACTTATTAACCATATTTATATTATAAATATCAAGAAACACTAACCCAAAAATTCTTCTCATTTTCATTTCTATAAATATTGACATTAATCAATAAGAAATAAAATTTTGCTTACAAAATATTTTCATTAAATTAATCATAGTCATATAGCACAACTACTATAATACATTCACTATAAGGGATAAAAATATTTATATAAAACGTTAAATGTTTTGTAATGCCCCGACCCCAGTAACCCGGAGTCGGTGCGTTATTGCATATCATTGGCATGATCACAAAAGATCAAGTCTCAAAAGACCGATTAGCTTAGTAGCCTTTAAAACACTAGATACATTCATAAATGTTACATTACATCATAAAGTAAAAATCTACAATTACAAAGTCTCCATAGTCCACACTCATATCCTTATCTGACTATCCCTGCAGGTCATTTAAAAAAAACTTTTTCACATCCTGGAAAATATTAAAACATTGAAAGGGGTGAACTTAGATGCTCAGTAAGGATAAAAATATAGTGGAATCTTTCATAAATAAACATTCACATTTAAGGAAATGTATAACTAAAACAAAATCATTTAAAACATGTACTTCAACATAATATGGAAAAATTAAAATGAGATAATTCCATTTACTTATTCACATGGATATTCAACTGGTCGAATAATCACATGCAATATCAATATCCACTTTTATAATGATGGAATGCATAATTCCAGACTATCATAACCACGTAGCCAAGGCCTCGTGTGAAGACTACAAATAAGATTTTGTCAGGTCCTTGTGCCAAGACACTAGTCTGTCTCATGAGACCGGTTGTTGAATCGAGGAGCTATAGAGGGCTCCACCCGTCACATATTAAGTCCAATGCATTCCTCATATGAATAGGTTTAAACATATCATAAACCATAATATAATCATATCACATAAAATATGCATAAAGGAAACATAACATTTCCACATTTCAATCACAAGATATCAATACAACACATTGATATAATAAACACTTTATCAAAAACATTTTCAATACCAAAATTAATGAAAATTAAAACTTGGTATTTATTTTTCATTTTAAATAAAAGATATGTCTTGTAGAGGAAGCAGAAACTAAAATAATGGTCACGGCGGCAGAGAAGTCGTTGTCGCCGCATACGTATGACAAGAAAACATTCCTTTTTGTTTTTTAGTAAAATACTTTGTATAAAGAGATTCCTTTTTAATAAACATAAAAGTCAAAGGGGTTTATACACCATATAGAAGAAATTTGTGTATAAAACAAAATATGCCTCAATGAAAGGAGATTGAGACGAAGTCCCTTAAAAAGATCATTTTTTTTAAATAAAATAGATCTTATTATGTGTATTCACTATAATTACACATAAATAAAGTAAGAATACAATATAGGACATAATAATATCATGACATAATTTGAAAGTAGGAGATTAACCCAAAGAATGGAAATTGGGTTAAGAAATCCCCTTACCTCGTGTCCGACTTGACTCGATCATTCTTTAAACTCCTAAATAATAAACTAGAGTTAATTTATATTTTCTTAAGAACCTTTTTCATGTTCATTATTCCTTTTATATCACTTATTACCATGTTATGAACATTATGTAATTATTTAAGTTAATAACGGTCATTTTGTCGATCTTTGGTACTTGAGTCAAAAATTAACATCTTATAATTACAAGTGGTTCATGTGGTGAAATATACATTATATATAGAATTATATTCATGATGTATATATCATATGTATCATATATATCCAGTATATAAATGCATTTATAATATTACAAAACATTTAGAGTTAAGAAATGAAATGCACCGTTCATGGAGACGGTAAGCTGTACGTACGCATGAAGGCTACTTTCATTTCTATTTCGTATTTAATGGAATGAAATAATAATTATATAAAGGTATACTATAATTACAGTATAATATAATTTATAATACCATTTAATCCATGTTTTATACATCCCACATATGGCATTAACGATTCAAATCACTTTGAGGGGGCGGTAGTCCGCACTTCCTAAAAGGAAAATATCGTGTTTACCAATAATGGAAACATAATGGTATGACATAAATGAAAAATACAGAAGCTTAAGTAAAACATAAAAATATTATATATCATATATAAATATATTTACATCTTAATGGCCACCTTTGAAGGTGTTATATGAGTGTTGAACAATCATCGTTTCATGAGGCAGAAATTCACCATCCACAGAAACAGTATGATCTTTAACCATTAGATGTAGGTGTGTGTAAGGGTTGCTTGAATCCTTCTTATAACAACATCCTAGTATTTTTATGATATAGGTGTTGTTACCAAATATATGAATAAAAAGAGTTTAGGGGGTTGGAGAAGCAAAATAATACAAAATAACATAAGTGAAGACATTACGTTAAAATCGGGTAACTCTTTTTTGACTTGAGCCAATGGCTTCCTTGGAAAGAGTTCTACCCAAATTTAGGCTTCTATGAGTAAGATAGGGATGTTGGGAGAGTATTTGGGAAGAGGTTGGCAGAGTAAAATGGTTTGAAGGTGTGAATAAGGTGGTAGAAGTGGGGGCCTTTTATAAGAGGAGAGGAGGGGCACTCTTGGAAAGATTGAAATGTTACATTATTATGAAATGCTTTTCGGATTCTAAAGGTCCCACAATGATATATTTCAAGGATAAGGTGATAAGGGTTCGAAATATACTCATCTAATAGGTTTTTTACAACTGTAAGCCTTAGATTTTACAATATCTATTTATTTTATTTAAATCGTCAATTAATGAGGTAATCATTGCATCATCATTGTGTCATAAAAATTTTAATTTATTTAATGTCTAAAAATTATAAAAAAAAGTATCATGATGTAGGAAATCATCTTATCTTTCTAATGAATGTTTATAGTAAAAAATAGGACTTGTATAACCCCACTTAAAAATTGTTTTAGTAGAACAACTCATGTTTGTGACATTCTTATTTTAACATTAAATAAAAAGTTTTTTAATGTCATTTTCCATCCAAAGTGGCTCCATGGGGTTCCCAAGTTGACCCATGGATTGTCTTGTTCATCCATGACTCATCCAATAGGGGTAGGACAAGTGTAAAGGTATTTTCATATATTTATAATTTCATTTTACCTTAAATTTCACTAATTACCTTTAATCGCGATTAATTAAACTTAAAAGTTACTATTCACCAAATAATTATTTTAATCTAATTGAACCACATTTTAATTCCTAATGACAACCATGTATGTCAGATTTTTGAAAATCAAATCACAGAAGTGGTAATGATTCATTTAAACAAAAAATCATTTTTTAACTACCACTTAGTGGTTTCACTATTCATAAAAAATTGAATTTGTTCAGAACAATGCCAAAATTTCATCCAAAGCTATAATTGATATTCCGAATTGAAAAATGATGTCTATTTTATAAAATTCCAAACATATAAGTTGCATTAATTAATTTCATAATAAATTCCCGCTGCCACAGCAAATATCGTGTTTTTGAGAAACAATATATATCAAAAGATTGACAATTGTTTATGTCCAATTTCAAAGTGAAATTAATTCTAATGACCACCATTCGATAAAATGGTAAAAATATATTCTAATTATACTTTAAAACAACTCAATAGTATAATTTATAACTATAAATTATTTAGATTAAAAAATTTGTTTTTAAATATTTTTCACTATTCATAAAAAAATTGAAGTTCTCAGAAAATTACAAAAAATTCATCTTCGGATAATTTCGATATTATGAATACAAAAATGAAGTCCATATTGAAATATAAAATTTCTATAATATTAAAACGTGGGTATTAATATTCATAACAGCTATTTTGATTGGTCGCGGTGTGTTAGAATATCCAACTGACATACAATGCAAGCTATTGCATTATTGAGAGAGAAGCTTGGGGTGTTACATTCTCCCCTCCTTCAATAAATTGTGTCCTCGCAATTTGAAATTTTTCGTTGAAAATTAAATGTTGAAAATAGAAAATATCTTTGTGGAAAACCGACATCAGAAATTTGGTTAATAAGAATATAACATTAAAAGAATGAAATATAAGTACATAGGTCGCCTGATATAGCTCATACTAGGATTATATGAAAATATGGATATGGAAGAAAAACAAACCAGCAAGGTCTGATGGAGAGTTGTAGAAAACATGATTTGAAAGAAGTTAACAATAAGAAAATCACAAACTTGTGATTGGTTAAACGATCATTGAATCCCCAATTGTAAAATTTAACCGACAACGTATTTGTTTTAATTTACCTTTCATAAAGTTGAGGAATTTATTTTAGAGATTTACTAGGAATGTAAGGAAATTTACTTACTTGTCGTGTAGACATTCATTCTTTAATAAATTTTTACCACAAACCCATCTTTCACTCCAAATGGTAACAGAACAAAAAAATATTATATTTATCCTAATTGTATAAGGTTCTAAATATTACCACATACCATTTAGATTAGGAAAACTGTTTTTTAATGACCAGGGACTTCCTATAGGCTAGTTCAAGGTAATAAAGGAATGTCGCACTATGGTTGTGGGTTTGATTCTTGTATCCTTGTCTGACGCGACGAGTTATGCCCCACCCTGTAGGTTGTCCTTTACCTAAAACTATAGTATTATAATATTCAAAAAATAATCTTCAGAAATGTTTTAACCTTAAACAATACTATCCATGGTTCTACTTAGTCCATTCCAACCTTAATAGTTATCCAAAATACCTCTGTCCAGACTTTCTCTAAAAGGTCTCTAAATTCCAAAATCAATTGTAGCATCTTATTCCCCAAACAAATTAAAGTTTATCTTTTTATCACATACTAAAAATATGATTACCTTCATCATATTAAAACCTTACTGAAACAACAAGTACTGTAGTAAAATCTTTATATAAATTACATTATTCTTATAACCAGAATATAATCCTTAAGTCCAAAATCACCAATACATTAATTATTCCACTTCAACTGTAGTAATAGCATAAGATTGGCCTTGATCCCTTGGCCTTTTCTGAGTTAGTTTCCCTGAATATTAGGACATTCATTTGCATAATGACCCATTTCCCTACAATTATATCATTGAATGCTGATGGCCTCTTTATTTCCCTTTCAATGACGAGCCTGGTGACCTTTTTCTCCACATTTATAACAAACTCCCATTCCTTTTAGGCAAGTACCAGGGTGGTTCTTCCCACAATTATTGCATAATGGTAAATACTTCTTTCCCTTTTTCCCTTTCTCCGTCTCTTGTTCCAACGTTCTCTTCTTATCTTGCTTTACTTTGTTGTCATAAGACTTAGATAATTCATTTTTTGTCTTGATAGCACATGAGACAATATCTTCGTATGATGAGAAGGATTGTGATAATAAAACTCTATGGAGAAATGGCTTTAACACTTGAAAGAAAAGATCAATCTTACTTATTGGTTTAAATATATAATCTGCAGCATAACTCGCTAACCTTATAATGTTGGCCTCATACTTTGCGACATTCTCATCCTTCTTTTGTCTCAGACTCAGAAATTGCCTTTCCATATATTCTCTATGGTCATGTGGAAGTATTTTTCGAAGAAAAGAACTTTGAACTCTCTCCATTACATACATGATACTTCTTCATCTTCCTTTTTATTTTGAATCAATGACCACCATTGATCGGCATCTCCAGTGAGGCGGTAAAATTCCATGATAACCTTCTCCCTTTCGCTACTCCCCAAGGCGTGGAATATTTTCTCTAAGGAGTTTATCCATTGCTCATCTACTAATGGATTTTTACCCCTATTAAATGTTGGCGGTTGTTGCCTCATGAATCGGTCTAACATTGAACCTCCACGTTGCGGATCAGGGTGCTTCATTCGAGTAAAGTTATTATTCATAACCTGAGTGAGTTGTCCCAGTATGGTAATAAGTTGATCAAAACCAGCTGTATCTCCGTCTCCACATTAATTATCTTGAGCAGGAGGGAAATCCCTACACAGTGTGCGTGCATTGATACGGTTTCCATTCATTCCACTAGGCGCAATTTCTAAACAATGTCATAAACTTGATTAGTTTATGAATCGAAATACATAATTCCATACTTGTAAAACACTTAACATAAATTGAAATATTTTTGGATATAATCCATAATCGTAAAAAGAAATGTTTTCTTTGAAGAAGTATATACTCATAACCCTTCATAGTGGTTTGTAAATAAAATTAGAATTATCCTAAGCATATCCCCTGGGAGTGTCGTAACGAAAGGTGTAGCAAGGCCCGTTGTCATTCACCGGTTCCTGTTCGAGTCTAGCTCAAAGCGGTGTTTTCGGGTTTTACACCTAGGTACATCTGTGCCAGATCCGCCTCTACCTGCTCATATCCAGACATGGATGTATTGCTTGGAAGACTCACAAAATCCCTATAATACCAAAATTCTAGGAAGTTCTTCTATACTAATCCTCAATGTCTATCTTAGGGATATGTGATCTAATCAGAGTTTATCTAAATCTAGCTTCCAAAGCTAGTACTAAACTGCCTCTAATACCAACTGTAATTCCCCGACCCCAGTTACCCGGAGTCGGTGCATTATTGCGTAACATTGGCATGATCACAAAAGATCAAGTCTCGAAAGACCGATTAGTTTTGTAGCCTTGGAAACACTAGATACATTCATAAATGTTACATTACATCATAATGTGAAAAACTAAAATAACAAAGTCTCCATAGTCCACACTCATATCTTCTTCTGACTATCCCTGTAGGTCATTCATAAAATACTTCATCACATCCTGGAAAATATTAAAACATTGAAAGGGGTGAGCTCAGATACTCAGTAAGGATTACAATATAGCAGATGATTTCATAAATAAACATTAACATTTAAGGCAATGTATAACTAAAACAAAAGCCTTTTAAACATGTACTTCAACATAATATGTAAAAAGTAAAATGATATAATTCCATTTACTTATTCACATGGATATTCTTCTGGTCGAATAATCACATGCAATATCAATAACCACTTTCATAATGACGGAATGCATAATGCCAGTCTATGATAACCACGTAGCCATGGCCTCATGCCAAGTCTACAAATAAGATTTTTTCAATGCCTCGTGCCAATACACTAGTTTTCCTCATTAGACCAACTGATGCATTGAGGAGTTATATTGGGCTCCACCCGTCACTTATTAAGTCCAATTCATTCCTCATATGAATAGGTTTAAACATATCATAAACCATAACATAATCTTATCACATAAAACATGCATAAAGGAAACATAACATTTCCACATTTCAATCACAAGATATCAATACAACACATTTATATAATAAAAACTTTATCAAAACCATTTTCAATACCAAAATGAATGAAAATTAAAACTTGGTATTTATTTTTCATATTAAAATAAATTTATGGCTTGTAGAGGAAGCCGAAACTCAAATAATGGTCACGGCAGCAGAGAAGCTGTTGTCTCCACATATATACGACAAGAAAAAATTCCTTTTTGTCATTTAGTAAAATGATTTTTATAAAAATATTCCGTTTTAATAAATGAAAATTCAAAGGGGTTTATACCCCGTATCGAAGAAATTTGTGTATAAATCAAAATATGCCTCAATTAAAGGAGATTGAGATGAAGTCCCTTAAAAAGATCATTTTTTTAAAATAAAATAGATATTTTTATGTGTATTCACTATATGTACACATAAGTAAAGTTAAAATACAAGATAGGACATAATAATATCCTGACATAATTTTAATTTTGGAGATTAACCCAAAGAATGGAAATTGGGTTAAGAAATTCCCTTACCTTGTATCCGACTTGACTCGATCATTTTTTAACCTCCTGAATAATAAACTAGAGTTAATTTATATTTTCTTAAGAAACTTTTTCTTTTTCATTATTCCATTTATATCTCTTATTACCATGTTATGAACATTATGTAATTATTTAAGTTAATAATGGTCATTTTGTCGATCTTCGGTACTTGAGTCAAAAATAAACTTCTTATAATTACAAGTTGTTCATGTTGTGAAATATATCTTATATCCAGAATTATATTCATGATGTATATATCATATATATCATATATATCCATTATATACATGCATTTATAATATTACATAACATTTAGAGGTAAGAAATGAAATGCACCGTTCATGGAGATGGTAAGCCGTACGTACGCATGAACGCTACTTTCATTTCTATTTTGTATTTAATGGAATTAAATAATAATTATATAAAGGTATAATATAATTACAGTATAATATAATTTATAATACCATTTAATCCATCCTTTATTCATCCCACATATGGCATTAATGATTCAAGTCACTTTGAGGGGGCGATTGTCCGCACTTCCTAAAATGAAAATATCATGTTTACCCATAATGGAAACCATAAAGGTATGCCATAAATGAAAAATACAGAATCTTAAGTAAAACATAAACATATTATATATCATATATAAATATATTGAAATCTTAATGTCCACCTTTGAAGGTGTTATATGAGTGTTGAACAATCATTATTTCATGAGGCAGAAATTCGCCTCCCACAGAAATAATATGTTCTTTAACCATTAGATTTAGGTGTGTTTCAGTGTAGCTCAAATCCTTCTTATAAAAACATCCTAGTATATTTAGTATACTGGTGTTGTTACAAAAGATATGAATAAAAAGAGTTTAGGGGGTTGGAGAAGAAAAATAATTACAAAATAACATAAGTGAATACATTACCTTAAAATCGGGTAACACTTTTTTGATTTGAGCCAAATGATTCCATGGGAAGAGTTATGCCCAAAGTTAAGCTTCTAGGAGTAATAGAGGTAAGTTGGGAGAGTATTTGGGAGGAGTTTGACCGAGAAAAATGGCTTGAAGGTGTTAATAAGGTGGTAGAGGTGGGGGCCTTTTATAAGAGGAGAGGAGGGGCACTCTTGGAAAGATTGTAATTTTACATTATTATGAAATGATTTTCGGATTCTAAAGTTCCCAAAATGATATATTTCGAGGATAAGGTGATAAGGGTTCGAAATCTACTCATCCAATATGTTTTTGACAAGTTTATGCCTTATATTTTATGTTATCTTTTTATTTTATTTAAATCGTTAATTAATGAGTTAATCGTTGCATCATCATTGAGTCATTAAAATTTTAATTTATTTAAAGTATAAAAATTATAAAGAAAGTATAATGATGTAGGAAATCTTCTTATATTTCTAATTAATATTTATAGTTAAAAATATGACTTCTTTAACCCCACTTAAATTTTTTTTTAGTAAAACAACTCATGTTTGTGACATTCTTATTTTAACATCAAATAAAAAGTTTTTAATGTCATTTTCAAACAAAAGTCGCTCCATGGGGTCCCCATGTTAACCCATGGATTTTTTTGGTCGTCCATGAATCATCCAATAGGTGTAGGACAAGTGTAAAGGTATTTTCATATATTTATAATATCATTTTTACCTTAAATTTCACTAATTACCTTTAATCGCGATTAATTAAACTTAAAAGTTACTATTCAACAAAAAATTATTTTAATCCCATTGAACCACATTTTACTTCATAATGAAATCCATGTATGTCATATTTTTGAAAATCAAATCACAGATGTGGTAATGTTTTATTTAAACAAAAAATCAGTTTTTTAACTACCACTTAGTGGTTTCACTATTCATCAAAAATTGAAGTTTTTCAGAACAATGCCAAAATTTCACCCTAAGCTATAATTGATATTCTGAATTCAAAAATGATGTCTATTTTATAATATTCCAAACATATAAGTTGCATTAATTAATTTCATAATTAATTCCCACGGTCACAACAAATAGCGTGTTTTTAAGAAACAATATATATCAAAAGATTGACAATTGTTTATATCCAATTTCAAAGTGAAATTAATACTAATGAACACCATTGGATAAAATGGTAAAAATATATACTAATTATAATCTAAAACCACTCAATATTATAATTTATAACTATAAATTATTTTCATTAAAAAAGTTGTTTTTAAGTATTTTTCACTATTCATAAAAAAATGGAAGTTCTCAGAAAATTACAAAAAATTCAAATTAGGATAATTTCGATATTATGAATACATAAATGAAGTCCATTTTGAAATATAAAATTTCTATAATTTTAAAAAGTGGGTATTACTATTCATAACAGCTACTTTGATTGGTCGCGGCGTGTTAGAATCTCGAACTTACGTACAATGCAAGCTATTGCATTATTGAAAGAGAAGCTTGGGGTGTCACATTTTTAGTATAAATTAATGTGTTAAAATCATTAATAATATAAATTCAAAAATTAATTAAAAAGTCATAAAAATTATATGTCCATAGAGGATAATTATCCTATTAATATAGTCATAAGAAATAAGATTGGGATTTTTTAAATCATGAATAGATAATCATGAGTGAAAAATATTTGAATGATATTTATATGATTCAATGGGTACATATATTGTAGTAAAACATAATATTATTTTTTTAAATTAATTATATATTCACTATAATAGTAAAATGCAAGTTACAATATTGACATGGTTGATAATATATTAATTTAATAATATTGTAAGTTGATCATGTACTCTTATAAAAAAATTATCATCTATCCAATAAGTAAATATAACTATAAAAATAATTAAATAATCAATCTATCCATATTTAATTTTATTTACATAAGTTATAATTTTAGTATCCTTTTATTGTTAATAAAAAAATAATTTACATCAAATGATTGAATTATGATATTTTGTATCATAAAATAAAATCATGAAAAAATGAATTTTATATTTAAAATCATAAAATAAAAAATTTTATATTAGTATTCATTAAGTAATATTCAAAATTATTCAAATATATATGCTAATAGTTAAATATTGAAAATATTTTTTTATTATAATGATGATAATTGATTAATTATAACATTCATGATGCACCACATGTTGTCTAATGCCTTAAATTTGTTACTTAGGTTATTGAATAATAGTAAATAATACTATTGATAGACTTGTTATTTAAAAAAATATTATCAATATATTATTGAAAACACATCCAAAATCCTATATTAATATTCAATCTCCACCCATTTATCATCTATTCTAAAACTTATTTCTTTTCAAAAACTATAAGAAATTACCTCTCAATGTATTATATAACAAGTTCTTGATGAATTTTCTTATCAAAAATATAGTCGTTTGAATCCTTAAGTGGTGTTCTGTATGAAGCACCCCAAATATAAATTAAATCATGTTATCCATATTACATTATGTTTATCATTCGCTAACAAGTTTTATACATATCTTATATATCTAATACAAATAAATTTATATAATTAATTGATTCCAATATTGTTATGAAATCCAAAATATTAATGAATTTTTATTTGATTATATAATTTTCAAAAATATCATTCTTGTTGTGGTTGGAACATACTAGTAATATGAACCTGTATATTTTCATTTCCATCACTAATAAAAAACAATGTAAGATAAGAATAAAAATAAAATCATATTGAGATTCCAAATGACTTTTACTAATAATTTTATTAATATATATATTCTCTAATGATATATTGGTCAAAAATTTCATTTTTTCTTATTTTTTTAGAACTACTGGATAGGTACTTTCACTTGATACTCTTATACTAATTCCATATGGATGAACTATATTCCTAATAACCACAAAATATGATGTAAAAATTAATCTAATAAATGCATAATAAATTTTCATAAATAGACTATATTTGGTCAATAAAAAATAAATTACGATTTGGAATATGTCATTATTTAATGTAACATTGTAATTCTTGATGTTAAACACGTATCTAAAAGATATTTAGAATATTAGTAGGTATTTAATTCCAAATATTCATTTTTTGTTTCTTCCCAATTAAATAATAACATTTTATATATTTACAATAAATTAGTAATCATATACACTGCTATTTTCTATAATTTCTTAATGTATTTCAGGTCTATGTACCTCCCGTGTATTATTTTTCGATTCTAAATACTCATCTACAATTGATTATTGAATAATAATGTCTAAAAAGTGATTTTAGAGATGTAATGTTTCCCATGTGACCTTCATTGAATGAGTTTGGAACATTATTTATTATGACACCTCAATGTTATACAAATGAATACAATTTTTGTGAAATGTGTCTTAAAATATCATGAAGAATGTAATTTTTCTTGACTAAAACTATGCCCATATCCAAACCATTAAAAAATATTTACAACTATAAATACCTCTCATATTGATATTTCAAGGAACATTACTCTACATTTTGGATTTTATGGATGTTGAATCTCTAAACTAAAGAATCCGAAAATTCTAAAAAACCATTAAAAATACAAATACATCTATTGAATCTTAAATGATGGATTATTAGGTGAATTAACTTATTAAATACCACTAATACATTTTCACGTCCACGTTAAATTTTTTTTATGAAATTCATTTAATGAATATCTGAAATAAAATAAAGGGTAAAAAATCATAGAAGACATGGTTTTATATAACAACCTTCATAAATGAAAATCATACAAGCTAAATCATTCTTGTGACTCATCCATAAAGAAAATCTTCATGAGAGATGATACAACATGGGAACAAAATCCTATTGATCTAAATTCATTCATGCATATTCCATATAATCAATTGGAATTGTTCCATTTATTATATAATCCTTATAATAGAATAACTTATAGGGAATATGTTGTGTATGTCCGACACATATCATTTTTTCTTCCAACCAAGGATTATGTGATATTAACATTAGAACACTATATATCCTTCTTACTCTACTATAGGATATATATATATATATATATCCACTTAATTATGATCCCCAATCATATCCTCATTGATTTTACATCAATTTTTCCACTCAATGAGCAATAAATCTAATCCAAACTCCTACTGAGTATAATCCTTAAACACACCATCGCCTAGGTAATTAGATAGGTTGGACCAACTAGGTAACACTAATGAGTAATACCCCCAATATCTATTAATCTCTCATCTAATGAAATAATAATTGTTAATGTAAGATAATAAATAACATGGATCAGTATTTTAACAAAACCCTAAAATATGCAACTCAATCAATATGTGATTTCACTCATAATACTGCTGGATACAATATGACACCTCTATCATATTCAATCCAGTCATTCAGACACAAATATCATACCACTAATACATTAAGATTATTTATTCAAAAACGTATCCAGATTTTATATAATGTAAAAAATATCTTAAATTTACCATTGCACATTTACTATTATCACCCTTATTTGATTGGATTATGAAAATTTGTCCTCATTGGTATTTTATTCACGAGTGTCCCCAATAATAATTAATCAATGACAAGACATATGCAATAAGAATAAGAGGAACCTTTATTTCATTATCTAACTATCATATGATTCCCTCCATGATTATATCATGAATAAACCATTATTGATTCATCCTAAACCCTTCCGTATTCAATTTTTAGTAATTTTAGGCCTTAGGTGATGATCCTTGTATACCATATACAGTGAGAAAATAATGGATTATGTTATCATAATGATATTAATTATGTGGTTAGAATTATATAAAATATATTTGGATAAAATGATTCCATGTGTGATGAGAATATGATGATTTCATGTTCTATCATGAAGAATAATGAATTAAATTCTTTCACATCACAAAAATTTTGACTCATATTTCACTTCTGTAATAAAAAAAATATTCCCCCATAAGGAGGATTGGGAAATAATATATAACCAGATGCCTAAAACTCATAATATACTAAACCTAACTAGAATAAGGTTCTCACCCATGAAATATAGAAAGAGAAAAAAATTAATGGTGTATATATAATGAGACCATTACGAAGGATATTTAGACAAAAATTGAACTCCATTAGGGATTAATGAAAGAAATAAAATAATCCTAGAGAGTTACCAACATCACATAATCGCATATTTGTCAACGGTAACCCTAGAATCACTCTAATTGTGATGGGACTTCCACCATTTTAAAGGAATAATATTGGACACATATCATGAAAATGGATTTTTAATTTGACAAAAAGGTTCTATTAGAATGCATCAGAAACAAGATTTGATAACCATATGTAAATCTATTAACATTCAATAGTAAATTTATGAAAAAAATTTGACATACACAATGTTATGATACGAGATTCATCAACAGAGTTAGTGGACCCTATAATAATTCATTCACCTTCTAGTATGAGAGGATTAGTAACATTTTGTATTGTTGGGAATCAACATCATCAATAACAGTCTAATGATTTGTTTTAAATCTTGAAGAAGTATATCAAATAGATGTGTTAATTGAGATACCAATATTGCTAATAATATAAATGTTGGAATAAGTGGTTCCCTAAATTTTGTAGTTTCCCACACATAACTATGCCTATAGATTAATTACATACATTTCTATATGTTGATAGCGTCATATATAATATCTACTTGGCTCGACTACCCAATTTACCCATATGAGGTCATCTAGAGGGTAGTCATCAATGATCTTGTTCATTATAAAAAATAGGTGGGTATAATCCTGATTCAATAGATGTATCAAATTAATCTAGTTTCTATTGAACTACATCAATTCCATATGAGTTGGAATTACCATCGAGTGTATGGACCTCCTATCACTAACATTATTTTTTAGGAGATTCTCTATAGAGAACATTAATTAAATTTTTTAGTACACCGAGGAGGTTGGAAAAATCCTATATGTTTTAGTCTCAAATTAAACATAATATTAAAAAATAAGGGATACATCTAACTAACATTTCGATCAAATAAGTACCACATAACCAATGGAGACACAGGTTGAGAAAACCCATGTTCTAATATCCCCTATCCAAAAAACATTCCCACAAAATGGGCAGGCCATGTAACACCTTGAGTGTTTGAAAAATATATTTTATCAAATAATGTTAATCTTTATGATATTTCTCATTACATGAAACACTATATTTGACATTTCCTACAAATAGCACAATTCTAAATGAAACAAGAACAATAATAAAAATTTTATAATTTATTACGATTATCACCACCTATACATTGAAGGGTGGGTTTGAATATGATTATCAAAATAATGAAAATAAATATTATTAACTTGTATATAAAATGGATTCTTTTTCACAATTAATTGGAAAATAAATAAAAAATATTTTAAAATATTGTATGTGTTTCTATAAAGATAAAAGTTTATGGAAAAAATATTTTTTCCTCAAAATATTTATAAATTTTCTTTTTATTATTTATATTAATGATATTTAAATGTTATATATTAAATTATTTTATTATCATTGATCCTATTTGTCTTCTAGATAATAGATATGAAAACATCTTATTTTATTCATAAAATACGTATTCTCCAAAAAATATATCTTGTTGCCTTTTGTGATATTATTTTAATTTTAATTTTGATCACATTTAGTATTGTATTAAAGTATTTAATTAATATTTTACACCATCATGTAAAAATAGTATCATATAGTGAATTGTTATGGATTTTATGAAAATATACCCTTTTTATGAATAGTGTAAATTACAATTTACTATAAAGAATTTATATTTCATTTACTTAATTTAAAAACATAGAAAATATTAATATGGTTTTAAAAGTGAAATTAGTAAAATTATATATACATTATTCCAATTGACATAATTCCCATAAATATAATATAGAATTTTGACATAAAAATATTGAATGATTTGGAACATTTTCTATATGGAAAACACATTTTGTGGAATCATATTTGTTGGAATGAAATATCTACTAAATGAACATATTTGACATGGTTGATATTTAAACAATCACCCCATGAATGTGGGCTTCAATTTAAATGTATTAAGATGGATTGAAAGTGTTAATATTCTAGGAAACCTCACAAGGAAACTACCGACCATATCTTCAATAGAGTTGATGTGGCTACCACTATTTTGTGAATGTTAAGGGACTTCACTGGTTTCCATACTCATGATCCAAGTAGATAAAGGTTTTTTCCTCTCTGTTTCATGGGGTATATAAAAATAAATTCCTAAAATAATATGATGGTTCTCCTCATGAAGACAAGATGTTGGTGCTTATGGGAAACTATGAGTAAATCCATTCATGAGGGAATATTTGCCTTGTATAGGGATATAGTGTCAAGAACATGATTTGTAGAGGTTGATTTGGAAAAACCTGTTAAATAGTGTTATAACACCCTATCCCTCAGAATAATTATTCATTTCCATGTTCATAAACCATGTGGAATCACTAGTCAAGTGGCACCATAGGTGCGACCTTGTACACATAATTTTGAAAGACATTTTACCACCTTCCACTCCATTAGACTACCACACACGACCACGTGGACAATTGAAAATGGATATATCTAATCATAAACACCTCAATAATTATGTTTTATTACCATCATGATTGTTCCACACAGTTATCACTAAAAGTGAGCGAACTATTACTTGTCATAATGAAATTACAAAATTTTGAGCTCCAGGCTCTGAATGATCCCCATACGAACTTGAAATTATCCTTAGCCTCATAATAACATTACACTCCTGAAATGATAGTTTTTTAAGCTAAATTAATAATTTTTACATTTTTTAACAATTCATAATGTTACATCCTCCACTCTACTAAAAACATTATTCATGGGTTTCCCTATTGAGGGTTATAAAAAATCGTCTATTAAATGTTCCATAAAATGATCATATACATCATCCAATCTCTCTAAGATCTCATCATGGACAAGGATATGACTCTATACCACCTATACCAGGGGAACCTCCCCACCTCATTGATCCATAATTTCCTGATCAATTATTTTTATAGTATTCACCTCAAAGGATGAATCTACATCTAGATCGATATCTGCATGGTTAACAAAATGATATTTTTTGGATAATAATGGAAATGCATAGACCCATGGATGTATTTGTGGATGGAATAGTACCTATTTATTAAATCAAATAGATAAGATACTATCTTGACTCTCTCTTAGATATTGGGATTCCTAATGTAACGAGGTGATATATTTGACCATCTCGATATCATTATAAAACTGAATATTAGGGAAAAGAACTAAAATGTATGATGATATTCAATGATGTCCAGAGAATAATCATAAATATAGGTATATTAATACTTCCTAGACCATGTTTTATCCATATTCTTATGAATAAACTACGCATGTTCTAAAGTAACCTACCCAAGATGAGGTTACAATAGCACTGCCTCACCATCATATAAATAGAAATAGGGTGAATAATACAACTAAACATATAGGGTCTCATACGTTTCTATTTAAATAGATTCCTAATGACTATTATTATATGAAGAATATATGATAATTAGGTAATTTTTTCAAAGATAATATTAAATCATTTATGAATTCAGGAATCATGTCCTCTACCACCCATATTGTATACATAGATTGAACATTGGTCTGATCGTGGAATTTTATACATAAAATCACATGTAAACCAAATTATTTATCCACACAAAACCAAAAACATGATATAAATAAATCATATAAGCGTGATTTTATTCAATGAGGAAGTATTTTAAGGTTTAAAATTTCCCAAATGTAAATACTCTAAAGTGTTTCTACCGAAATGGTCTCCGTGATCAGTATAATGTTCCTAAAAATATATAATTTTTTTGATGATCTCATATACCACATATCATTATTATGGGGATCTTGTCATGTTCAATACAAAATCCATGGTAACATTATCCTATTTACACACAAGAATTTATAGAGTCTATAAAAATATTAAATTTTATTGCGGATCCACCTTTACCAACTAACAGGTTGAACACCTATGATAATATTTATAATCTGAATCACCATTATAGTCCACCAATACTGTAAATGTACTTTCTATAAATATTTTTCTAACCTTTTGATAACATCTAAATAGTGTAAAGTGATTCATATATAAAATAATTCAATACTTCTATAGTTCCATAGACACACACATGAATGTTCATGATCTAATCCTCCTCAATAACCCTAATATAATTTGTGTTTTTAAATGAGACACTCTCCCTCAAGACTATGGACATACAATACCAAATCCATATAAACATTACCAATTAAATATTGGATTATTTCATAACCAAACTGACAACAAAAGGTTTACTATGGTAATACAGACCCTCCATGTGAATCTCAGAAAATAGGGCTCTCAGCTACCACTAACTATATGTCTCTTGAACAAACTATCAATTATTCTTATGGCTTGGTGGATAAAATAATTCATTCCCCATTCTAGTTAAAAACTATTACTCCTAGTAAACTGAATAATTTTACTCTAACCACCTAAACATCCTGATATTCAGTTCACGCTATCTATAAATTTAATTTTAATATTTTTAATATTTTTAAATAATGATCATATCTATTAATAGATAATTACTCTAATAATATAATGAATGGTCCATATCTTCCATCTCGAGTTCATGTTTAGGGTAATTCCAATAATGATATCTTTTCAAGTAGGAATCAAATAAGTAAACTCAGTCTCCTTTCATCAAAACGCATCCTAACCAAATCCACGATGCATCAGAAAAAATATATAGATTATTCTTAGATTTAGAATATTTAGGGATAGTTTTGACATCTTTATCTCTTTAAGATCATGAAAAGAATCCTCATAGGATTAAAACCATAATTACCTCATAATGTTAAGAGTTAACGCCATAATAGTCACTACATGACAAGATAGGTACTTAGTGAAATTATTAATAAAGCTTGATATCCCCTAGATATTATATATATCAAATATATTCATTGTTTGTTCCTATGAATGTATAGCATTCACCAGCTATGGTTCAACTGAAACACATTATTATACCATTATGTTACCAAAAAAAATAAATTAGTAATGAAGAGGTGGAATTTGGTGAGCATAAAATACTTTTGGATCTATATAATTATATTTAGCATGATCTCAATTGTTTATTCAATGTCTTGTCAAGTATGAGAATAAACCAGATATCATATTTGAAGACTAATTTTAATTAGTACATTTGTGGGAGAAAACATGATTCAATAGAGCCATAAGTACGATGGGTGAATTCATTAGACCAAATGGTTTGAAAAAATAGTCATACAGGCTATAGCTATTGTGGAATTAAATAGTTTGTATGTCTAATGGTATCACATGTTCTTGATGGTAGTCTAACCACAACTTGATATTTGTAAAAATTGTTGTTCCCTGAGTGTGTTATGAGAGTTCATATATACAAAGAAGTTAATAAATTATTTTTACAATAATCTAGTTCCACTAGAAACAATCCTAAAAAACCTAGAGGGGATAGTCATCCTTCTTGTAGAATTTCATAGGTGAGCCCAATTGTAATGTATTACATCATGTGAAACCATTATCTTACAAATAAAATAGATACATATTGAGTTCTAGGATCTGAGTAGGTTCAAATTTTTATGTCATAATGGACAATGATTTTTATCATAGAACAAATTCAGTGGTGAACTCCACCACTCTATGATGATATAATATAGAAAATTAATCAAGAATATACCCCTAAAATGATCCATAATATGGGTGAATTATATATGATTTGTTCCTTGATCCTTCATAACGAGACTATCCATATAGCTTTTCACTCCATCCAAACCATGATGTTTGGTCCCTTGTTCACAAAGTTGAACATCCCATTCAACCATATGAACATTGGTATTGCCCTATTGTAATGTGAAATACACCCTCCGGTTATAGAAATCAATGTGGTCATGATAAGAAACCAACAATTGTTTTTGGATTATAAAATAAAAACCTTACATATCAAGGAAAAAAGAAACTCCATATAAAAAGAAACCCAGATATCTAAAGGGTTCACTATGTGTACTAACATACACACTATGATTGAATCCCTAATTATGTGTTCAGATTCATCACAACATGGATGTACATAAATTTATAGGCTATATATTCCATAATTATCATAGATATTAAGGAATGTGATTAACCTATATTAGATAAAGAAGAATAAAATTAACATCCACTAGAATAATTCCTCTAACTACATATCGCCAAAAAAACTTCTCCTCTAGCTTAGGATGCACATCAAAGATATCGTCAGATCCATAGATATGAGATAAAACGTAACTGCACAAGGTAAGTCCACACTTCTTGTGAATTATGTCTACAACCATGATACCACATCTATGATGACCTCCTCAACCTGATTGGTCGCAATTACTCTCGGTACCTTCTTAGAGTGCTGAAATCGGTCGTAATCTTGATGGCGGAACTAATGAGAGTCATATCTTAGTAGGCACAGATGGGGGAGTTCATAAGAAGATTTGTATATCCTCTCAACTAGACATAACATACGCATTAAAGGATTTATCTAGGACACAAGTTATACATATGACTTATATTACAGCACTTGTGACACACTATGTAACTATGACTAGATGTCATATGGAATCTTCTTCCCCCGTATGTAGACTCAATCCATTAATTAATATCGCAAAAAACAATTCATTCCTACATTGGAACAAATAACCATGGCTCATTACACCATCTTATCTCAAGTTATACTCATTACTGAGTTCTTGATATGCTATGTCATAAATGGTGTCCAGCGTGATGAAATTAAATAATGATCGGATGGTGTATACTATCTCATCTGCAATCCATAAAAAATTGCTCAACTTCTCCTCGGTAAGAGAAATCAAAAAGCAATACTTTTTTTTCAGATGACATGAATATTTCATAATAGACATGACATTGTACAATAGATACATAAAATATTTATCTCTATCTTGTTGCACAGTATATTAAATGAATTAATAACATATGGATGTTAAGAATTCCATGCAAACAATACACTAATTTTGACCAACCTAATTAATCACTCCTCACCAACACATTGAAAAATCATGAATTTTATTGGTCATAAAATTTACCATACTCTTCAAAGGCATATCTATATTCTATAATGTCAACAACCTGACCCATGTCCACAAATTAGAAGTCTTGGGGACACCATAACCCTCAAAAGGCGGTGAAATTATGTTGCGGAAATACTCCCATAATTTTTCCCTATGTAGTGGTTAGTAACTACGCTCTATGAAAATTCTAGATAAATCATAGTATTCTCTCTTGGAACTGAGAAACTTTTCCGAGATTAGGAATAACAGGATGTTCCTTTAGTGTATGTGTCAGAGGTAATTCTAATGTCTTAGTGTTCCCACCTTGAGATGATGATTTCCATCACCTTCCAAGAAAAAGATTCCAGGATGTCATTATCGAATACTTCTATAATTTTTAAAAACACACCCCATATAATATTAAATAATAGAAAGCCTAAATGATATCAAAATAGGATAGGTACCGATTCTTCTTATAAAAGAGTCTCACCTCTCTTCCTACTCCTAAGATGAGGTATCAGTGATTAGAGAGATCAGATGGATATTAATAGAAACACCCCATATCATATTACCATGGATAGGTTATGGTCATAGACCCACATCACATAACATATGTTCTTGAATATTATGTTTTTATTTCATGTTATAGAAGAAACCCCCCCTTCAAATTGCAATTGGAATCCACTTTTAATTTTAACCATTTCATTAAAGAGGGTTCAATCATTGATGTTTATACTCCTCTAGTAGTATGTATTCATCATGGTCATATTAGATGAGTTACAATTCCAAATTTATAAAGGAACATACTAATTAAATGAATAATTGTTATGTGATATAGGTGTGAACATCCTCTTATAACTTATATTTCTAGGTAATTAGTCATATAAAATGATTTTATTACACAAATTAAAATTCCCAACATATAGGATTAAATTCTTCAAAATATTGAATTTCAATTCAAGTGATTGAAAACATATAATGTTTCATCCCATGGAACATGTGGTCCAAGGCCAAATAATAGATTTATTAGTTAATGAGGGCTTCAACATCAAGTTATGTGGGAAATAAATATTTTGGTTATCATGAAAACATTAACATAACAAATTATTTTATCTTTTTATGAATAGTTATCACATTGAGAAAAATAATATCATTGGACATATAAGAATAATATGAACTATAATCACTGAAAAAAATGATTTTTTCCTATATGGCAAGTAATAATACATGACATATTAATCAATCGGTGCATATTAGGAAGCAAGAGATGAAACCACAATGTTACTCAAGGATATGGATAAGAAGGTCTATGTTAACAGCATCAATAATAATGTCACAAAGTATGTGTACAACCAAACAGTGAAATCAATACAACAGAATCCAAAAAAATCCCAAATAAAAATGTTTCATCCAAAGTTATTTTAATTTATCTTGTAAAAAAATTCACTACTCTAAAGAGAATTCTAATTAAAATTTCTAACATGTTCCTAATCTATTTTAAAATACCAAAATATAGTGAAAAAACAAGATCCATCGATGACTGTATATCGAATCCCCGACCTAGATCAACCATTCATAATCAAACCATGTTTATTATAATAACCAAAGTATGCATCTACAAAAAATAGAGGAACGAAATAGAATATAATGTCTAAGATGTAACAATGTGAAGATTATATCCTCAGGAAAACAGTGTAACACAATGTTATACAATAGTGATAGTCAGTTTTATGGCTAATAAAAATCCATATTCGGAAAAATTAATCATCCAAACATAATATCAAGGTGGAATAGAATCAATGTAAAAAAATTTCACGTGTTAAAAAATGGGATATACATGGTATAAAATAATATGTATCATGACATACAAATATGAAAATTTTCCAATAATTACCTCATCTAGAATTAAAAGAATAAAATAAGTCTTCTTCTCAGATAATCTATCAGAAATATGAAATAATACATCAATAGCTAGAAACAAGCATTTATGCATCCCTTCATTTATAAGATCTATTTTTATAAAAACTAACAGTTCAGAATGGTTGTGAGATATAAAAAATTGGTCACCACCAATAATTTCTAGTATAATTCAATAGGTTCATATAAAATGAATATTTTAAATGTTTAATAATATAATAAATATAAACTATAATTATATATTCTCTGGTTCCAAAAGACCAACAAACTTATACTAAAAACATTGGCTTAAGAGTAGATATAAATGAAAAATTGACAATGTTTATCGGTATATATATATATATATAAATGTATTTATATATACGGTCTAAATTACACGTTATCTTTATAGAAATATAAATATAAATACTACTTCTAGATAGTACTAGTGGCAAAGCTATAACATATATGGATATAAGTATGGGTACCAAGTTATGTAATGGGACTCCATGTGTAGGTGTCTTGGTTCATATGGGTATTCATTCCCTTTTATCAAAATCTGGGACACTATGCATGGTTATGATCTTTAATTACGTACTCTATACCCATATATAACTCTTTAATGGTGACAAAAATCCCAATCATCCCATTTAACTAAGGACAGTATAAAAATATATCCAAATAAACTAGGGACACCATAACATTATATCATATTCTATATGAGAAAAAATCCCATGCCTCATAATGAATATTGGGAACTATGATCTTGTATAACATTTATATGAGACTCAAATCCAATAGATCTTATTTTATTATAAAACTTTTTTAGGATATATTACAACAAAAGGGGTGAATTGTAATATATTTATCACACAATTTATATATGGGTAATATCCTATATTCAGATGTATGTTATGGGAAGTGAAAGTACAAACGGACCTCCTTTTTTCAAGTTACATATATCATTTAGACCTCGTGGTATGACCACTTATATGGTTGTTTGGTTGTATAATACTTTTAAAATGCAAGGGAATATTATGTGACCTCCATAAAAGGTGAAACATTATTAAGGGGACCTATTAAAAAAATTGGAATATAAAACATCAATGACAATTTATATAATGACAAATTATAATTTTACAAACATTTATGTATATTCTAGTATAATTCATGATGATTTATATTATAAAATGACTCATATTTTGAGCAAAATACTAAATAACCCTAATTAGGTTGGAGGAGGAAAATTCATCATTTATTTAGTTCAGATTTTATGTAAAATGAGATATATTACAAAAATATACAAAATTCATTAAAATAGGGTACAATAGATCACACATGAATAACATCATATAGGGAGATATAAAATTGAAAATTAAGGAAGATATGTTATGGAAGAAAAATGATTATCTTACTAACATGTGTCTAACTCACCCTATGGTAAAGTAAGCATACATTTGAAGAATATCTTAACTCAAATCCTGTTATATAGGAATATGGAATGCACACATTCTGGGGATAGTATTTTCATTTTGATAGGGAGGAAAAATAAACAGGAAACTGTAAATGAATGAATTAAAAAGATGAACTTTTCAAATAATTATAATTATTGTGTGGTTTCTCCATAGAGTTTTCAAAACCATGTAAACAATCATATAGAATCAATTGTTAATTGGAACTAAGGGTGTGGCCACTTCTATCCCTCTATAAATCCTTGTATAGTTATTCAGTATGAGGTGTGTGGTAATAATGATCTATTCACACTTCTTTAGTTTTTTGTTAAACCAACATCATTGAGAAATATAGTTTTCAATCGCCATGAGATGATCATACATATTAATTTATATTTTCAATATTTTTATCTGTGAGATTAAAATGTTTCCAATAATAATATTATCCACTTATTTTCCTCTTAAGATCATTTCACCAAAAATGAGGGGTTTGTAATGAAAATTATCTCTACATACATGCTCAAAAAATATGAATTGATACAATTTTAATATAAAATAAAATTCTATATGAATATTATTATTAATAATGGTATAAATAATGATCATTTTGAAAATAATATAATTGATGAGTGGCCAATACCTACAAACATCATTGAGATTTGAATTTTTATTGGATAATAGGTTTATTAATGAATGTATGCTGAAGACATTACATGGTTTTCTATCTTAATTAATATATTAACACAAAAAGGAATTTAATAGGTCTAAAAAAATATGATCAGTATTTTAAATTTTTGATAATAATATTTGTTAATGAACTAGTTTTACACTTCGATCAAGAAATGATGAATTTATTTATTTATAGTGAGGCTTCAATGAAGGGCCATAGTTGTGTCTTGGTTCAATATGGCCATTACATTATATATGCATTAGATTACTTCAATATCCTAGAGTATAATAACATTATTAATGTTATTGAGATTTTATAGGTGAGTTTTTCATTAAATATGTAAATTAATATTATATGTGGGTTAAAATGTAAAATAATTAAAAACCAAAAATCATAAAGTAAATATTCAGAAAAAAGTGTTTACCATTAGATAGATTTAATGGTTTTAAATGGAATATGATAATTGTATTGTGATTAATAATTATGAATGTAAATCAAATAATATATCTGACTCTTTTAGTATAAAATATAATTCATCATTAACCATGAAATGTTTTGAACATTGTTTTTTTGTAGATTTATTAAATTTGGGATTATATTTTTTTCATGAAGAAAATTCCCCTCATTTGGATTTGGAATCTGTGTTTTCATCATTTAGAAATAGAATATTTCCTTCTAAAAAATAAAATCATAAGTTATATTAAATTATTGCATTTGTAATAGAAGATAAATTTCATGGTATTAATAGTGAATAATGTGTTATTTGGCCTGGAATGATGATACACAATCTGAGTGAATATCGGTTCAAAAAATAATTACTGATTTATGACCACATATCATTATTTTACATTAATGTAGTTAGTTATAATGTTTTTAAAATCCTTTAGGAATGCTTTTGTTGTGATGGAATAATGGTAGTCATTACTATGTATATATTTAAATTCTTAGCTATTAAATTGGTCAATGTTGTCAAAAAACTACCAAAAGGAAATTCTTTATCCATTTTTTTCCGATATAGAAATAATATAATATTTCAAATACTACATTATGAAATATTTAAAATGTATTAAATGGTATGATAACACAAATATTCATTTTAAATAATTATTTTAATTGGGATATATCTCTTGGTAAAGAAACATTAAAAAAAATTAAAATAATTAATATTAAATTGTTTAAATATTAATAAATTAAATAAATTTTAAAATTTATATGTGAAAATTTATCAAGAATATAAATACTATAATAAAAAATTTCCAATATAATATAAAATCACAATATATTAGTCTATAAATTTCAAAATAAATTAAACTATATTTTGAAAAGTTATCACTTGAATGTTCATCATAATAAATTGTTCAAAAAATATATATCACTAAGGAGGGGATGGTCAACTGGAGGGAGTGGTTTTTGGAACTCCATCAACATAACTTTCACCACATGTTGCATATACTCTACCATATTCTAATGCTACTACTCATGTACTTGATACTCATCCTTCAATTGTTTCTAATGGTGTTGAAAAATATCATAATTATATCTATATATAGTCTATATAACCTTATCCTAAGCTCAAAAAATATCTTAATTCTTTTAAAACAATATCGATGTCTCTTCAAAATCCAACTTGAGCTGGATGATGATATTGTATGTGACGACCCAAATTTTTATTAATAAAAATTCATCATGCTCTAATAAAATTTCTTATCCTATAAAATGGTTATATAAAACATATTCACATCCATGGTTATATGTTTTTGGATATTAAAATATCATTTTAAATAGTTAATATTTTAAATAGAGTCGTTGAATAATTATCACATGATTAGTATAAATATAGAGCTTTAAAAAATCCAATTTACTAAAACAAAGGAAGTTATGGCCTCCATCAAGTAGAATTTCTCCACACAAAGTCCCTTTATTGGAGTTTGGAATGAAGATTGAATCTCAGTGCCTCACTCTTTACTAAGAACAATTAGGGATTTTATACATTAAGCTGGAACGAAACCACTTACAAGAGAAGTGGTAGTTAATATAGATTACCATAGTAGAAATGGTATTTGGGCTTCCCTAATAGTATGTAACCATCACATATCATATATTTTAGTCTTATACGAGTTCCAAAAGAGTTCATGTAATGATACCCTATCACTATAATTATGTGAATTATTATTTTTGTATAAAGAATATATAAATTCATTTTATTATTATTACTTGTTGAATTGTTTTTAATAAACAAGTATTATTTTTTGTTAATATATAAATTAAATTGATAAATCTCTTTTGATGAATTAATGGATATTATAATTAAATTATATTTTAATATTATTACTGATATAATTTTTGTCATATATAATTGATCATATAATTTTGTTGAAAATAATTCTAAATTTTACAAAGGTTTGGATTCTATTTTTGACAAAACCAATGAATTTTTTTTATAAAAGTGGGTTATTTATTTTAAAAGTAAAAAAATCAAATATATAGAAAATTATTTACATAAAATTAATATTAATTTTTGATTTAGGAAATCGAAAATATCTAATGGTGAATTTTTCATAATTTTCTAAGATAGTCGAATATTGTTTAAAAAAATTAAATACCATATATATAATTTGTTTTATGACATCATAATGACACAATACTTATCTAATAAAAAAATATAAAAGGAATATTCGTCCAATATATGTTTTACATTTAATATATTTTGATTTTTTATCCATTTGATTAAATTTATGGTTCCTTAGTATATCCTTCCAAGAATTATAAAACATTTTATCATTTTAAAATGATTTTTTTGAGTGTGACTCACCACTACTTAAGAAAGCCAACTATTTTTTTTATTTTTTTTGTATAATTTTTTTTCAATCAACTTTTGAAAAAACCATGGGTTGGTTTGGGGTTTTGATTAGTTTAATATGTAGTGTCCAAAACCTAAATAATAATTAATTCCATAACATTACAAATATAAACACACTCAATCTGCCACTCATGTTCACTCAAACCATTTGGAGCCTAACGAACCTCTTCCCTCCTCACTCTAGAATCCTCCCAAGCCCCACCAATCTCCCAAGAAGCCACTCTCAATCCTATTCCTAGACATTGGGATCACACATTAAAGTAAGGGGTCCTTACATTCCTTCCTTCATCTTTTATGAACATGTTTTTTTGTTTTTTATGCCCTTTTATATTCAATTACAAATGTTTGGGATTTTTTTTTGAACATCACCTTTAATACCCTCCTTATGATTTAAATATGAGATACAACTTTATCTCTCATTATTTCCACCCATGTAAACCTATTACCTTGCTTAAATTTTGTAAGGGCTTTCTCTCTCTTCATTTACATTCATGAAATTATTTTGTATTATGCATATAAATTCAATTAAATTTGTTGGTATATTATATTCAATGACTCTTACTATCCACTTAATGTATAAATTAAGAGATACTCATTTCTCTCTCATCATCCCAATTTAATATTTCTATTTGGTGTCGTTATGCTGCTAAAGATACACCACATTTTCCCACGCCAAAATCATCATGGATGTGAATACCATACCCATTTGTTTATCAAGGGTATTAAACATTATACACATGTACTTTTTTTGTGAGGACTTATATTTATGCGTTACACATATATTATACATAGAATAAATTATTATTTTTAATGAATCCATGTCGTATGATCCATGTGGAACACTTAGGAATGAAATGAATTGTTTATAAAGGATTCACACTAGCAGCTATCTGATGCATTGGAAAATGATTAGTATCATGACACATCATGTGCAATGAGGGTTTACTCATTAAATGTCAAGTGAAATGAGGGTATAATCATGCTAATTCATGTTCAATGATGCTTTACTCATTGTCCTTTTGAAATGAGCCTTGATTCTTGGTAATATCATGTTAAATGTCATTACCACATCTACATGTTATGATAATCATGATATACCATGCCTTTATGTTCGTGTTTCTCGTACGATCCATTTATATTCCTATTGAATAACATGTATTTTTTTATTAATTTTATGTCTTCTATACTACCATACTGGGATTTATAGTGCACCCTTTTCTTAAGCATGTCCTCGGGTTTTCCCATTCAATGCGATGTACGATGTAATGTTGTGGTCTGGTAAAAAAAGTTTCCAATATAGATGTTGTATTTTATGTTCTATGTAGTTATATAATGTTATTAATTTCCAAGACACTAGACCTCTCAATCCCCAAAGTTTTCTTATGTGTTATTTTATGTAATAAATCAGGTTTATTTGTGTATTAAAGGGAAGAGACGTTATAGTGTGTATCAAGGTATATGTTTTGTTATTTTTAGAATAATGATTAGAGACCCCTAGTGAAAGCCTTAGGGCCAAGACTAAGTATAAGAAAATCTTCCCTCAATTTTGGTGAGTATACAGTATGTGGTTTGTCAAGAAAATACATCTTTGTCAGGATACAAACATCTAGAGGTGGCTCTGCATAGATGTATCGTGAGTTAAAACATGAAAACACCACTTTAATGTAGACTCAAAATAGAACTAGTTCACTACAGCAGGCCATGATACACACTTGGTTCGATTCTCTCAGGGGATATGGTTTAGTAAATTCATAATATTAGTATGAAAAATTATTAAGGGAATAAAGAATAAAAAAGACCATAAAAATATATTTTGGTAACTAGATCTTGGATAACATATATTGAAGCATATAAATTTATAAGTCATGGGAATAAATTTAATTTATATGTTATCATTTTTTTCATTGTATTCCCATTTATGTGTTACCCATAACATTCTTTTTATTCCATCCAATATCTGGTAATATGAGGACTCATTCTAACAACTGATGCGATGATCAATGTGATGATTATTATAAAGAGTTTCCCAATCCTATAAGAGTGGTAATCACAAACATTGCCATGATAACCTCTCAATTAACTCATGTTTTTAATAGAAATATGGTTCAGAAGAAAAAAACAACCCCCACCCCACCCCATGAATGAACAAGCTACAATCAAGAGCTTCTGGTGTCAAAGGACTCCTACTTTTAATGGATCATATGATCCCTAAAATGTAGAACAATGGATCAACCCCATTAAGAAGATCTTATCCATCCTCCAACGTCCCAAACGAAAGAAGGTTCTTCTTCCGGATTATTATTTTGTTGGTGAAGCTGATCAATGGTGGACATTGATCAAAAATTTGAAGCATGTGTAAGAGTTCGAGTAGTAGGAATGGATAGATTTCTAGAAAATGTTTTTCGATATATATTTTCCACCCACCTTCTGATATAAGATGGACAAGGAATTTCATTCCCTCAATAAAAAAAAGATGACAAATCCATCGATGTTTACAATGATAATTTCACAAGGATTTCATGATATTCCTATGCCTTTGTTATTACCCATGAATGTAATGATGACCACTAATTTTGTGGGCTAAAACCAATTCTATTTAGATACATTGTAATCTTTGACTTCAATAGCTATGAGGGAATAGTCTGATGTGCCCTAAAAGTAAAAATAGATATTGGAGAATGTCATGGGTATCATGGGGATAAAAAGATAATGTTAAGTTCATTTTTGGAAATATGATGGATAATTCCAAAGGTGCTAAGAAATACTAGTATCCCTTTTGAAAATGGTGCACAAAAGAACCACCCTAGAAATTGCATGAAGGGGATGAAGAAATGCATTAGATGTGGTAGAGAAGGGAACCTGGCCATTAATTGATGACAAGAAACACATTATACTGTGACAGAAGAGATGAACGTGTTATTCGACCCACAATGAATTTTTCATTGATTCAACAGCAATGAACCATGGAAATTTGAAAACCACTTCCATATGCTAATGGTTTTTGGAGGCAACCAACAACTTCCACGTCAGCAAGGAGATATTATTCCACCATTATCGTTGAAGAGAAAACCAACAACGAAGTGGTAACAGGTACACTAGTTATTCATTAAAGAATAAATAACATTCATATTGATTTTGGTTCTACACATTATTTTATATCCCAAAAGTTTAGTAGAACTATAACAACACCACCACATATCATTGAATTAATGATGACATTAATAACAGAAAATGGGGAAATCATTGCATCCAATTAATATAAATAATACCCTATCATTATTTATTGAATGAACTTTCTAGTGAATCTCTTCATACTCCCTATATTGTCATTTCCTGAAATTATTACCATTTAATGGATTTACCTATATATAGTAAACATAAATTTCCATGAGTGAAAAATTACACTCGATATAGAGAATCACCCCTGATTATGTACAAATGCAGTGAGGAGGATGAATATACTTCAGCACCAGCATCTCAAGAATGGTTATTATTTCCCTATGAGCATTTGTATCATTATCTGATGGATTATTCTAAGGAAGTATCCATCCTCAATGAAAATAAAATTTGTGAGGGAAGTCACTAATGTGCTTCCTGAGGAATTTCCTGCACTTCCTCCTATAAGAGATGGTGAATTGTCGATTGATCTTATACCTGGGTAATTTCCAATATCCAATACACCATAAATAATATCTATTTTGGAACATGAGGAGCTAAATAAATATATCTAGGAGAATATGTATAAAGTGTTTATATGCCTTAGTTCATAACCATGGGGTTCACCAGTACTCTTCATCAAGAAAAATGATGGGTCAATTTGCATTTGCATTGATTATCGCGACCTCAGCAAAATCAAGATAAAGGAAAATTATTCACCTCCACGAATTATTTATTTGTTTGGTCAACTATGTAGAGGACAATATTTCTCCAAGGTAGATATTCAGTTAAGATATTACCGATTTAGGGTGAAAAAGGGGGATATCCCCAAGAATACTTTTCCTACAAGTTATGGGCACAATGAATTCATAATAATAAAAACCTAACACACTATTAGCCAAGAAATATTCATGGAATTGATGAATATAGTATTTAGATATTACCTCGACAAATTTGTGATATTGTTTATAGATGATATTATAAAATAATTCATAACTCTGAAGTTGAATGAGGAGCATCTAAGCACTGTACTAGATACCTTGAGAAAGGATATGATATAATTAAACCTATATGCGGATTTAGTTCTGGTTAAAGGACGTCTCATTCGTGGGTCATATCTTTAAAAGAAATGGGATATGTATGGATCCCTCCAAGACAAATGCAATTAAGGAATGGGTGAGGCCAACATCTAACACGAATATCCATAGATTCATTTGGTTATCTTGATATTATTGCTAATTTTTGAAAAATTCCTAACGATTGTTAAACCCTCTAACCATGATAACTTGTAAGTGAGATAACATTTATTGGAGTGATGAATGTTAAGTTAGCTTCATGAATATGACAAGAAGTTTTATCAATACACCTATACTCACACTAACCATTTGTGGGGAAATTTATGTGGCATATAGTGATTCATAGAATAATGGACTGGGATGTGTGTTGATGCTAAATGAAAAAATCATTGTCTATGATTAACGGAAATTGAATGTTCATGATTAAAACTATAAAACAAATGATTTGGGGTTGGATGGAGTAATCTTATCTTTAAAAATTTGGCAACATTACTTTTTTAGAGAGAAGTGTGAAATATATACGGATCCCAAAACCCTCAAGTATATATTCACTCATAAACAGTTGAATATGCACCAAAGAAGTTGGTTAGATCTTATCAAAGATAATGATTACTCAATCCATTACCAACTAGGGAATAAGAACGAGATGGTGGATGCTCTCAGTCAAAAGGACCAAGAAACTCTATCATTGATGTGAATTTAAAAGAATCCAATCATGTTATATTTGATGAACATGGACATGAAAATAAAAAATAATGGAAAATAATCAATACAATCATAAATGATTTTCAAAATGTCTATTTTGGATGTTTAATGGATTCTAAAAAGGATTTTGTGGTAATTCAGAAGAATGTGGGTACAATCAAAAAAGGGAAATCATTGGAGTTCAGTGTTAACGAAGAAGGAATTATGGGATTTGTGGAAAGACTGTGTAATCTAACAAATCTGATGAGAAAAAATGATTTTTTGGATGAAGTTTATTGTTAAAATTAATCTACACACTCTAGAAACACAACTATTTATCGTGATCTCAGTGAGATGTTTTAGTGGTATAACATGAAGAAGAATAACACTAAGAATACATCAATCTGCTTTGTCTATCAGCAAGTGAAGGCTGAGAGGCATAAGTCTAAGGGGATAATGCAACAATTACCCATACAATAATGGAAATGTGGGAACATCGCCATGGAATATGTCACTAGAATTCTGAATACATCCAAGGGTAACAATGCTCTCTCGGCTATTGTGAATGGTCTTACAATGATTAAACACTTCATTGATATTCCGAAGGATTTCTAATTGGACCAACAGGCACATAAATACATCATAGAATTGGTAAGTCTATACGGAGTACCATTATCTATTGTATACAATAAATATAAAATGTTCACTAATATTTTTTGGAATATCCTCAAGCATGCTCTGAATATTCAATGAGCTTCAGAATGGATTATCATTGAAAAAAAGATTTCCAATCTGAGCGAACAATCCAATCACTTGAGGACATGGTCAGAGCATTCTCAATGGACATCAATGGCAGTTGGGATTGACATATTCTCCTATTTGAGTACCCTTACAATAAAATTTTCCACTTGAGAATCCAAATTTCTTTTTATGAAACCCATAAGGTGAATATGTGGAGATCGCAGACATGTTGGGATTAAATTGGGGAGTTAAATACCATAGATTTATAAATGGTCAAAGATAAAGTGGTGAAGGTTAAGACATATAGAAGCACATTAATGCTGGTCAGAGTCGACAAAAGAGCTATGATAACAAGTGATGATGAAACCTAGATTATTATGTTTGAGATAAAGTATTCCTCTACATAACACTATGGATGATATTTATGAGAATTGGTAAGAATAGAATGTTTTATCCAAGTTAAATTGGACAGCTAAAGATCCTTCGTCATACTGGGGTAGTTTCCTATTGACTAACACTCCCACCGTACCTTTATCATGTTCATGATGCATTCTATGTATCAATCATGATGAGGTATATACCTGAACCATCACATGTATTCAATCTAGAGGTGGTACCATTGGAGAATGACCTCTCCTATGAAGGGAAGATACTTAAAATATTTGATTGTATAAAAATTGTAATATGAATCAAGACAACCCCACCCACCCATCAAAGTGTTAAAGAGAACTAGTTGTTGGAAGAAGCTATGTTGTATTCACAGGATGTAGTGAAACCAAATTATCCTATCCGTTTTAGGGTGGGAAAATTTCAATTTTAGGGAGAATCTTCTAAAAGGGGGAAGATTGAAACGACCAAAACATATATTAATTAAAATTCATCTTGATCTATTTAAATGTTTTATTATGTAAAATGGTTATATAAAACATATAAACATCCTAGGATATAGGGTTTTGGATTTTATATAACTATTAAGAATTGATACCATTAATAATATCGACAATTAATATTGATCACATGAATAATATAAATTAGGGATTAAAAAAATAAAATTTACGTAGAAAAAGGATGATATAGACTCATCAAGTAGAATTTTTTTATACGAATCCCTTTGGTAGATGATCATAATGGATGAAGAGTCACTGGGATTTTCTCTTGACCAACCCCAAACTGAGGTTCAACATGTTAATCATGAACAGAACTTCCTACCGGAGAAGATGATATTAATAAAGATTACCACCCGACCAAAGTTATCCGAGTAGCACCAAGAGTATGTCACCATCACACTCCTTACCATAAGGTATTATACAGGTGGTATAAGGGAAAATGTAACAAGATCCGAAAACTATGATTATGTGCATTAATATTTTGTATAGAGAATATGCATTCATTTTTTTGGTACATTGTAAATTGTTTTAAAGCACATGTAGTTTTTTTGTAAATATTTAAATTCAATTAAGAAATATATATTTTTTATTGAGTTATTTTTTTATCTAAATAATTATTCAATATTATTACTATATAACTTTTTACTAAATAGTAATTAATGTATATTTTTTATCAATACAATTGTAATTTTTATTATGATTTGAAAGATGTTATTGTTAAAAGCAATAAATTTTCAATAAATTTAGGAATTTAGTTTAATTGAAATTTTTTTACATATTTAGAAAATTATTTAGATAAATTGAATATTATTTTTGGAGTCATGATTTCAAAATTATCTAATTGTGAATTTTTCATAATTTTCTAAGATAGTCAAAATTTTTTGTAAAAAATACAATTCTTGTTTAAATATATTTGTGTTATATGACATCATAAGGAACCAATAGTGATGTAATAATGTAATTAAAAATGAACATTTAGTTAATATATGTTTTACCATTAATATAATGTGGTTTTTTATTTGATGGATTAATTTTATGGTGCCTTAATGGACCATCCAAGACATATAAACCATTTTAAAATTTTAAAATGATTACCTTGGTAGTGTGACTCTCCTATACATAATAAATACTAATATTTTATTATATTCATCCATTGGCCTTATAAAGTAATTTTTGACAATCCACATTGGTAATAAACTTGGGAAAAATGATGGGTTGGTTTGGGGGTTTTGATAAGTTTAATTTTTAAGGTCCAGAACCAAAATAAAAAATAATTCCCTCTCATTTTCTATATAAACACACTCAATCCCCCATTCATATTCCCAAAAACCATTTGGAGATCAAAGACCTCCACCATACTCTCTCTATACTTCTACCAAGGAACCCAATGCTCCCAAGAAGCCTCTCTCAAGCCTCTACCAAACCTTAGGTATCACACTTCCGAGTAAGTGATCCTCACTTTCCTTAATTTTCCATTTATGTCAATGTTTCTTTATATTTTTATGCAATTTTATTTCCCAAAAATTGATGGGGTATGATTTAGAACCTTCCAAATACTTCCCTCCTTATTTTTGAATGATTAATGACACCATTCTTCCAAATTAATGGCTCCCATGTGCACCCTTTACCATAAAAAAATTCCATAATTGATTTCACTCTACTCATTTACATTCAAGAAATGATTTTATGTTATGAATATAAATTTTCTTACATTTGTTGGGATATTATGTTCTATGATCCCCTTACATGAAATTTCATGTATAAATTATGAGAGACCACTTTCTCTGTAATCAACCGATTTTATGATTTCTATTTGACATCGTTATTTTTTCAATCTTACACCAAATTTTCCCATGACAAAATCACCATGTAAGTAAATTTCATATCCAATTATCTATCATGAATATTCACCTTTATGGAAATCTACATTTCTATTGAGGGTGTATATTTATGTATTCAATATTTTTTATTCATGGAATAAAATATGTTGTTTAATGATTCCTTGTTGTATGATCCATGTGTCACATGTATGGATGAAATGAAATGTTTATAAACGGTTCACCATGATAGCGATCTAATGTATTGGTTAAATATTAGTATCATTATATGTAAAGTGAAATGATGGTTTACTCATTCCAATTCATGTTCAATGAGTGTTTGATCATGATTCATGTGGAATGAGCCTTTTCTCATGATAATTTCATGTTAAATGTTCTTTCCATGTCTTAATGTTATTATTATCATGTTATATCATGCCATTATGTACGTGTTTCTATTGTGATATATTGATATAAATTTTTTCTAACATGTGTTGTATTCTTCATATTATGTCTTATATACTCATTTACTGGGCATTATAGCTCACTGGTTTCTAATGCATCTATCAGTTTGTCCCATGAAATGCTAGGTACGAAAAAATGTTGTGTTCATGTTAAAGAATTTTTCAATAATGATGTTATATTTTTTTTTCTAATTAGTTATGTAATTTCCATAATTAAACTATATCTTATACATATCGATCCTCAAAGTTGTATTAAGTGCATGTTTAAAATATAAATCATGATTATGTATGTATTAAAGCGAAATGTTGTAATGTATCGGTATCCTAATAACTATTAAGCATCAAGTGATAAAGGAATCTAAAAACTAATCCTTTCTAGAAATTATATTGTGTCATCTCTACCCATAGTACATCATCGAATACTATTGCATTAAATGTCGAACACACAGTTTCATCCTAACTCACATTTTGTGAACGAGATGTCACAACCTCATCACAATATTTAAAATGAAATTTTAAAAGAAAATTGAAATAATATTACATTTAATTAATTATAAAACTAAAAAATTTTACATACTACACTCCACTACCATCGAAAACTAGTAGTATCTTCAGTGGAAGAATCAATCCACATCGTCTTATAAATATCAAAATATGTAACATTTTTTTGCACAAATGCATGTATGAATAAAAAATATAGAGTTTAAATTTATAGATATATATGTTTTTAAAATAATATTACATACCAAATTTCATTGATGAGTAATAAATGAAAAATTAAGAGTTATATGTGTGCCTTTGTTACTCTCATGGTTCTACATTGAAAATGCTGACCACTTTTAAAAACAATTTTCTATCTAGTATGAGTGTAATCCATTTATAACCTAGGAAAAGATGCATTTGGGCCTATGGATGTTGCAATACTGATAAAAACAATGAAGGCAATATTCATCATTTTTTCTCTTCATATAAATGTGATATAATTGATGAAAATTAAAACTTGTGGAGGATAACCAGATAAAGGACTTTATGAAAAAAAATATGTGATACCATAAAACAAAAAAAATTAATAACAGCATGTTAATAATTAAATATATTTCACGATAACTATTTTATAATTATCTATCATAATATGATCATATTTTCAGTGATGAATATCAATGGTAATATGATCCTACATCACTCATGATCTAGAAAAATTATTTCTCTACTTATAATATCCCTCTACAGCGTCTATATTTGAAAAACTGTTGTTTAATAGAACAAATAATTGAAAAATTATAACATTAATAAAATAGTGAAAATAACTGATAATGATAATTTTTTAAATTACACAAGGGAACATACCTCAACACGCATGGATCAAAGTGAATATATGGTAATCACTCTGAAATATAGTGGATAATGGTGAATATCACAAGAAAAAATTCTTTCTAGTTAATGGTGACCAACATGAATCCTATGTGTCAGATGATAAAGTAAAAGGCTCATCACGAGGAACCTTAAACTCCTTGAGGATAGGATACATCACCTGAAATGTCTCATCATCTATATAATACAAAAAAATATGTTGTCAACCAAATATTTATAATTTGTGGCATATATTAATTATAAAAATAACCAACATGTAATTGTTTTATTCTTCATCATCAAGCTCATATATATATATGACAGTGTTAATATCACCATCTTCATCATCATTTTCATTAGTTTTGACTAGTTTCCAATATTTATTAACCATTATTAATTAATTTTCATTAGTTACATCATAAACATCATTATCACAATCAGCCAATAATTATGGGTTACCATTAATTATTTTTGAACCAATTCATTGAAATGAAATATTTAGGGTTTTCTATTACAATATAAAATTCATTTCAGTTTAATAGATCAATATTAAAATTTCATAAAATATTTTTATATGGATTTTATTTTTAATAGTCCTCTAACAATCAATAAAGTCCATGAAGCAATATAGTAAGATGAATTAAAAATTTGATGTTCGTGATTGTAAAATAAAAATTATTCATTTCTGATAAGAATAGTTGTATATTTGAAGTAGAAAATTCCATGTAATAGATGATTAAACAATCACATATAATTATCAAACCAATGACATCAAAACATCATTACATAATTATGTCACATATAATATAATCTAAATATGGCATCTTCCATGTCATAAAATCCAACTTTACATTATCTATGATGTGGTCATTTAATGAAAAATATCTACTCATTGTTTTTATTAACAATATAAACCTGTATGGAATTAAAAACCATTCACAAAATATGCATTTCATTTTAAAAAAATTTGGATTACAGGTTACTAAATACAAAAAGTGGATTATGAAATTTATTGTAATGTTGTGATAACTAGAAAAATCAAAAACAATTTTCAATCTAAAAAATTATAAATTGAAAAAATATATGAGACTATAAATAAATTATATTACCATTGTTTGAAACTATTTGGAAATATTATATTCTTGGCATTCATTATGTGAAACTACTGTAATTTTCTGAAACTATTACTTTATGTAATCCTAATATAATTTAAAAATAAAGTAATATTAATTTGAATTAAATTAAATTAGAGAATAGGTGATAATATAAGCCACTTTATATATTATTTCAGATATTCAAATGTTAGCAAGAAATATTTATGTGCCATATGTTAATCATCTGAAAAAAGTTTATCAACACTACCATATCCAATTTGAAGTTGAATAAAAATTATTTCTCTTATGTTGATTACATCATAAAAATTTCCATCATTATGGAAAATTCCATTATGTTTTGAAATATATTCATGATGGAAATAATAAGAGTAGATAAACAAATTTATTCATGAAAATAAACTTTACAACGCACCTTACAAATATTGATTTAGTATGTAACATTTTTTCAATTTATGATAGAACCTTATATATCGGTACATCCATAAAAACTATACCATAGCTCCATATTATCATAATTATTTAGATGTAATATAATATTTTCCATTGAATCATTGATTTTTTGAAGAAATTTTCGTTTATAGGTACATTTTATTTACAAAACATCTTATTGTATAATATTATGTGCATCATAGATTGTTTTATAAAAACATAGGAAGTATGAAAAATATTAAATGTATATTAGGACATAAAAATATAATAATTTGACAAACCTATAAATAAAATAAAATAATTCTTTCTATTATTACCTAACAATCTCAAATATTTAATCTGGTAATATAAATGTATCTTCCACATCGAGGGAAATTGGAAACTTAACAATCCAAAAAACTCAATTCCAAAATTTCCTAGTAAAATAATATTTTATTTTCTTTAGAATATTTGTAATCTTATTTTGGATTCATTAATAGTTTTGATATGACATTTTCAAAAAAAACTTATTTTCTAATTTTTTGTAGATTTAGAAAGTATCCAATCTTGGTTTAAAATTAATTTTTTTCCCAATTTATCAAAAACTATATAAAATATATTTACAAAATAATCATCTCAATATTCATGAAACCATTAATTTTATATACCTAAAAATAATTCCATTAGTTATACCCAAGTGGTGATTTATTATTTCCATCTATGACATTTCAAAATATGTCTATTTTTGTTGTGTTATTGTTTATCAAAATGTATTCATAGGTAATCAATAGAAAATATAACTGAATTCACTAATTGATAACATTATTTGAGCTCTATCTCTTTGAATCATTATTCTTAACTAAATGATTTATCTGTTGTTAGAATGGATGATCTATAGGGTGAAATTTGTGATAAAAGTATATAAAAAGGATTTCCCCTATTAGCAGGAATAAACAATTTACATTAACTCTTATGGAAAAATCATGATTTTGGACCATGTGTACTCTATCTGGATATCATTTCTTATGATGTGATTTCATTAATTTTATAAATTAATGACTATATCATTAGGATTATCTATTTCTCAACAACATAATATGTAGTGAAACCATTACACACCAAAAAATATAACTTATCAATTAATTGATTCAAATAAACATCAATAATATTTATTGTTTTTCCTATAATTATTAGTTTTAACAATTAATATTATTCTTTAATATGCATCCAAGGACATAAATTATATAGTTCTATAATGATGAAAAAATAATAATATTGACAACCACAAGAACCAAATAGATAGAAACCAATAGTAGATAGTCCCAAACCCTTGTTACCAGCTTCGAAAGAAATAATGTTAAACATCATTAAATTTGATCCATGAATCTCCACCACAAGGATTGTTTAGTCATTTACAGTTTAAAATATGGGTTTTTTCTATCAATACAATGATGTTGTGTTCTATGACGTAAATAAATGTTTTCATCTTGGTGAATATAGGAAATACTAATTCTTTTTAATGGGAAAATATCCACACTTCCCTTGGTGAGTCACATTGTACCTCATTTGTCCACATGTAACATATATAACTAACAACCAATTTTCACATGAATATGAGATGGATTATTTTGATCAAGCATGAATATTATGATCACCTAGAATCAAATTATAATCCAGCCACCTGATCGCATTGATATTGGCCAGCATCACATTTTCTTGTAAAATAGTTATATAACCATAGAGAATATATGATCAAAATGATATTTTAAATTACATTATTTCATTTCAAATGTTTAATGTGTATAACAACAGGAATTTTTTTATCCACAAATCATGATATAAAGCATAGTCAACAGTCTTTAGAAAAACATAAAATAGATGTGGTTCTTGATCCATAGTAAAATTTATATAATTCTGGGATTCTATTTATTGATAATACAGACCAGGAACCTCATGTATGTTTTTTTGGAATGTGGGTGGATCTATAACTAAATTATTATTATTATCTCTAAAATTGTGACCACCATGTTGACATTAAAAACCCCATTTATTCAATAATCCAAAAAATAATAGATGACCCCAACATTGTCAAATGATTCAAATATCTTCAAATAACATTTAATAGATTGAATTGTAAATATAAACTGTGAAAAAATTATCGGTTAGATGATGAAAATGATAAAAAATAATAAACACCGTCAATATAAACAATAATTATACCCGAATAATTTTGATTCCAATAAATATTCATCCAATCGTTATATTGTAATAAAAACTATTGATTCCTTCATTTTTACATATATTTTTATAAAAAAATATAAAATATAAAATAACTATATCATTAATCTAATATAACAGTAGACTTGACTAAAATAAATATATATTAACAAAAAAATAATTATCGATAAATATTATCAATTATCTCTAATTACATCTAACTTATTATAATTCGGCTAATTACTAATATTTTTATCGCATTTCCACTATTTTTTTATAATTAGTTCTAATTACCATAAATAGATATAAATGTTCCACCTCTGGTCATGAGGGAATTGTGAAGTGTTGGGAATAGAGGTTATTGTAACAGGAAAGTTTTTTTTTTGCAACATATGTTCATCACTTTGTTGTTCCATTCATCCCCACTTCCCCAATATTTCTTCACACCCCTTTTTTGACCATCTATACTTATTGTGGTGAATTGTTGTTAATTCGGGATATATATTGTAATATATACTCATTATCTCTAATCATTACTAATAACCACTCATTTACAATATTTTTTAATTATTACTTCTAATTAATGATAATATTTACAAATTACTATGGATTAATGGTATTGTTTTTGTAAATTATATCTCATTACATTATAATTTATATAATTAACACTGATTAGAAGAAATTTTATCTAATTTGCACTCATTAATATGTGGTTTTTTCTCTAATTCCCACTCATTACATGTATTATTTATAATTACCACTCATTGAAGATAATCGTCACTAATTTCTTCTCATTACCTGTTATTTTTACAACTTGACCCTCATTATCAGAATTTTTCACTAATTACATATCATTACTTTTAATATTTTCTAATTTCAAATCACTACCATTTATTTTCACTTGTTACGGCTAATTACAAATAATTTTTAATAATTATTTCAAATTACATATAATTTGTTTTCTAATTACCACTCTTTACTAGTGATTTTTACTATATACCACCCATTATTAGTATTGTTTTTTACAAATTTCCCTTTATTACTAGAAATTTTTTCTAATAACATATCATTAATGATATTTTTTACGGATAACAGCTCTTTACTAGTATACATTACCTATTTTTACTCATTGATGGTAATTTTTTCTAACTACAATTCATTACGGCTTATATTTTCTAATTACTACTCAATGATGGTCACTTATTACAATTAATGATCCTATTTTAATTGATTATTATTACCACTAATTGATATTAGTTTTTACTAATCACAACTCAATTCAAGTATTTTTGTAGTAATTACCACTCATTTATGGAATTTTTTCTAATTATCACCCAATACAGGTATTTTTTTTCCTAATTACGATTCATTAAGAGTATTTCTTTTAAATTTTCACTCATTATGAGTGATTGTTTCTATATACCACTTTTTACTATTATCTTTTAATAATTACACAACAGTATCAGTATTTATTTTGTAATTACAACTAATTGCTGATACTTTTTACCAATTACGGCTTACTTTTGGTAATCTTTATAAAGTACCACTCATTATTGATATTTTTCTAATACTTACTCCCTATTAATATTATTTTATTCTAATTACTACACTTTAAAAGTAATTTTACCTCATTTCAAGTCAAAAATGATAATTTTATATAATTATTGCACATTTGTTGTTATTTTTTACAATTACTACTCATTGATGGTATTTTTCATTAATTATTTCTCATAATATGTATTATTTATAAAAAAAATCACTATTTTCAATATTTTTATACTGATTACTTCTTATTGACAGTGTTATTTAATAATTACTGCACAATACCTATAATTGTTTCATAATGCCACTCATTAGTGGTATTTTTTACTATGTACCTCTCATTACAAGTATTTATAACTATCCATGGATAATTATTTGATATTTTGGTTATCGACCACGCATTATCAGTATTTTATCTAACTACGTCACATTAAATGTATTTTTTCCAATTACTTCTCTTTACTAGTAAAATCTTCTAACAATTTCTCATTTTGAGTAATTATTTCTATCTATAACTCATTTATCCAAATTTTTATAATCTAATACACATTTATAATAATTCTAAATAATTAACATTGATTTCAAATAAATTAAAATATTTATAAGTCATTTTAGTGATTTATTAATAAATAAATATCATTTCCATAAAATTTGTATAATTTCCATTAATTATAGGATATTTTTACTAATTGTTTCTCATTACCTATATTTTTCGGCTCTTTACCATTATTCTTTCATACCACTACTCATTAATGGAGATTTGAAGTAATTATCACTCATTTCTATTGATTTCTACTGACTACCCCTCATTTCGGAAAATTTGAAATAACTAACAATCATTTCTGTGAATTTCAATTAATTGAACTCAAATTTTCAAATATTAAATATTTATTTTTATTTTTGGGAATTTCATATTAATTTCTTGTCATTTATGCTAATTTTTAATAAATTCTCCTATTTTCCACTTAGTTTTACAAATTAAAATTATTTTCTACTAATTAATAACTTGTTCTAATAATTATAACTACTTTATTACATAAAATATAATTCTCGGTGATTACTGATGGGTTATACACATGTTTTTCCAATTATTAATATTACTATTAATAATTTAAAATTTATTATAATTATTACTAATTACTAATTAGTATTAATTATTATAAATTACTATAAAATATTATTACTTATTACTATGATCTATAAATTATTATTAAATTAAACTAATTATTAATATTTATTCATTCTCTATAAGTAATAACTATTAATCAAAAGTGCATACTAATATTTAAGACTAATTACAGGAAATTAAAAATAATTACCACAAATTGAAAATAATTATATCAATTTCAAATAATTACTAATACATAATTCTAAATATTTTAAACTAGAAAAAATACTAATACTTAAAAAATATTATTTATATTTAAAAATAATTACTTATATTTTAAACTGATTTAATCTAATGAATATTAATAATTTCCAATAAAAAATTAAATAATGAATTAAAAATAAGTTCCATTAAATTTAAACCTTAAAAAGTATATTTTATCGAATTCCTTTCAGAAAATATTATTCCATGTAAAAAATAAAACTATTATATGAATAAGTGAAGGCAATGAATCAAGAGTTAATGAGAATATAAAAGACCAGATTAGGATTAAGTGGTATAAAACATAATGGGGGCATATATATCAGTAAGATTAGTTTCGATGAGCCAATTCCTGATGGGTACCATAAAAAATACTACACAACATAAATAATCATGTCAATGGGAAAAACAATTCTCTATGACGTGACACATCAGATATAATCTTATGTATACACATTTTTTGTGACATGTTATAAATTCCCATTGAAATTAGACATTATTATGAAATATATTTTTAATGGTTATAAATAAATATTCGATATAACTTTTCCCCTTGTTTTGAATACATGAGGGCCAAAGTTATAACTGACATGAAATATTTTTTCATCATAAATAATTAATTATTTTTGGATAGTTTCAAATGGGAAATTAATAATATAGAAAATAATCTGGTCATAAATACTATTTGTGATGAGGGATGGGCCTATAACCAAAACACATTTTTCTATAGTGAACCATGTATATCATAGTGGGATTACTAAATAAATATCATGGAAACAATGTTATAAGGGTTATTTTTTATTTTATTATCCAAATTTTTTTATTTTATACATATTCATGATATTACATATTTTGATCAAGTTGGATTCATTATATTAAAGAGATATCAAGTTACAAGGACTCACTCTCTTTATATTAACCTATTTTTATCCATGATATAAATCAATTTTTTATAATATATTTTAGATGTTTTTCGGTATGAAATAAATTTTAGTATATAATATCATACTTGGTATGATGGAATTTTATAGTGGAAAATGTAAAAATGTAAATGATATTCATTGTCCTTGATTTATGTATTTTCCTGGTAGTTAGGATCAAAATCATTCACTAGGGTAAATCGTTTGTAAATATAGTTTTCATTCCAATATAAAAATAATTCCATTTTCAGAATAATTTGAAAAACCGTGTATTACTTCATTATGATGGGATGAATTTAGTGAGACAAAGATGATTAAAAAATTATAGTTAGATGATTTGGTTGAGAATGTAAATATTATTTATTACTATATGAGGTCATCACATATAAAGGATAATAGTTATTTATATAATAAGAGAAAATATCTTCTATTACGGTATGAAAATAAGGGTTTCATGAATATATCCTTATGAAATTGTTATTTCAGTTTTTGGGAAAAGACAATTAAATGCCCCATATATTAGTTTGTATCAAATTCAAGAAAAAGTGATATCCATTTCGTACCATGTTACCTTGATATAAATATATTATCATTTACATTATTTGTTTCATATCCCACTGTGAAGGATATTTATACATTATGAATCTCATGTTTTGAGACCTAAAGTGGTAATGTTAAAAGAATGAACTTAAAATAAAGAGAAGATAGTTTATATTCTCAATTAGATAAATGATGTGTTCAGGTATAATGTTACATAACTTGTTAAGGTTTTGAATAAGAACCATGTGATCAAAGAAGCTACAAGTTAATTGATAAATCATTTTTTAGATAATATACATACTGGACTAACTAATCAATACATTTTCATTAAAACAATTTCATTGTGGGAAAATTTGAGAACCTAAATAATATTAATAATATATCAATTTCATTGATGATTAATCATCATGATTATTTTTTGTTATGCATCAACAAATATAATATGTATAAGTAATTTTTTAATCCAAAATGAAATTATTGTATGATAACTATTTTTTTCTAATTTTTATTTGATTTTATTTTATCGTTCAATTAGAAATGTTTAGAATTTATATTTAAGGAAATAAAAAAATTTGGATCCGTCATACATAATTTATATTATATTAATTTTTCATAATGTCGTTCTAAAATAGTTTATTTTTTGGATAATTAAGAAGCCATGATATTTTACAAATAATGCATATTCTATCATAGCAATGTGATTTAATCCTCACATTATGACACATAAAAAATTGTGATCAACCAAATATGTATTTCTAGGGTAAATTTTTTTTTAATAAATTTCAATTTGGAATCTTATGCTAACTTATTTGGATCATAAGTTATATTTTAATCAAATTAAAACTATTTTTTATTATTCTACGTTAATACTGTAATTCAATGATACCAATCAGTTTTGGTATGGTGATAATGTGAGATAACATTTATTTTGTTAATAATAATCATCAATTTCTTTTAAATTGTTGCGTCTCAAAATTTATATTTAAAAAAATAATTATTGTAACACCCGAAAACAAGTCTCTGAAAGTATAAATACCACATCTCATTTCCCTTGAAAGAAGAAAAACTATTCAATTTTTCATGACCATGCCCTACCGAAATACATACCGAACACACATACCCATATCATAGATATATTGATATCACTAACATACCAATACTATAATGATAAATATGTATAATAAAGTATTGTATCCAAGTTGGAGAGTTTTATGAATGTAAAAAATCATCCCGGGACTTTAGGTATATAATTTTCCATTAAGTCATTTTTTTAAATGTTTTAAACTATTTTACCTCCATATCCATGTTGATTATAAAATTTAATGGAATACTTTTTGTACAAAAAATATTATTATTTGTTAATTGTAAACGAAACATTAATTTATTGACAATTAGTTTAACATGGATTTTTATTAATTTTTTTTTATATTTCACTTTAGAATCATAATATAAAAGCATAAAGAGTGTTTTTATATTTCTTTATATGAACATATGATACCACAATCACTTTATTTATTTTTCCTAAATATTACAATATATATTATAAGGGTTTCGAAAATAATATTTTTTCCATTGTTCTAGGAATTTTATGATTTTAATAGTTTTCAAAATAAATGTATTATGTCTAATTTTTTTTTTGAAAAAACAGATTATTATTTTTCTTATAGTCTAGAATTTTAGTTATTAATGAGTTATGTGATTTCAATAAAATATTTTATGCCTCTAAATCATATAATGGTTCTTCTAAATTAATTATGATGATAGGTGGTTCTGATATATCCAACAAACTCATCAATTAATGATATATTCTTGATAGGAAACATAATTGAATTCAATATGAAGGTCAATGCATTGTATTTGTTACTATATTATTTTTGTGAGAGTGATATGAATAAACTTTTCCACAGTACCTACATGTTTTTATCTGCATTACAATGTGGTATTATTTTTTATTTTTTACTTTATAATATAATAATATAATATAGTTATATAATAATTGTTTATAACCTTTTTAGATAATAGTGAGTTTTCATTAAAAATATATCATTTTTTCCAAAAAACCCTCATTATTATTATCATGAATTTTTTATTTTTTATGAGCAGTTTTTTAAAAACACTGGGGAGTGATTTTTATTTTATGTATATGTAAATGTGAATTTGATCATAAAGTTATTTAATGAATGAAAATGGTTCTTATAGGTTTTAATGTTTTTCAAAATTAATAGTGGGTGTTTTTTTGTATCCATCACTGAGCTTATTCATTTTCAAATATCATGTTTTTTCAATTCATTTTAATTGGAATCTTACGAGTGTGATCCTCTTAGGAATAACCAATGTATTTAACCCCTAGAAATTACATGAGTATAAAATTTTGTGGATGATATTGCTGATTACACTCTCTAGTTCTAGAGAATTTAGTTGTGTGAATGGGGTCTCACTGGGGATTTCTAATACATATCTACTCAGGTACAGACAGAAAGGGATTATCCGAGTATAGAATGTCCTGACCAACTATGGTCTGAGACCTAGGGCTCAGACATTTGAGTAAATGTACATTCCATTAGTATCATGACATATGGATCAATGACCATTTATAGTATGTCATGACATACTACAATGGAATCCACAATAATTATGTTTGGAGGAGATTACAGGCGAATCCTGGGGTAGGATGGGTATCCCCATGTGGGGATGTATCTTGATCAGAGTCATTTCTGACATTGGCTGAAGAATGTATATGTTGATTGGGATTACAGACCAAGAGATAAACATAATGTTACACAGAATCAGTGGTATGACCTTCTGCTCGATGACCAAGCACTTAATGTCTAGGAGATTTGGCTTACGAATATGAGTATCAACTACTGATTGGTTTTTTGTTATTTCATTCACCTTACTCATGAATATTATTATTTTTGTATATATAAATTGGTATTATTCTATACATGTATAAACATATAGATGAGAACATATGTGTTCCAACATGCAGAGCTATCCAAGATTATGGAACCATGGATTGACTGTGGATTCATGTTTATTGGATTTATTTATCTTTATATTTGTCTCTTGGATAGGCTGACCGATATTATATTTCATGGACTAATGGAATAATATTTACTGTTTCATCATTGGGTTGGCCTAATATTATTATTTCTCACCAAATATATGTGACCCCAGTCTCTGTGAAAAATTTATATCATATATTATTGAGCACATTTTTATGGTTGATAGGGATGAGGTCTAGAGTTGCATGACGGAGCGAAGCTATTTCAGTGGATTATTCTGAATAGGATGTATACAGTATGAAAGTGTCTAGACACCAGGTATTTGGTATTGCTCAAAATTTTTTAGTATATCCCTATACATTTATTTTAGTTTATTTTATACTCATGTATCTATATGTTCGGCCTAGTGTGTGTCTATTGTTCTATGTATGACCTATATTTTTTGGATTTTATTGTCTTTTCAATTACTATTATAGAATGATCTATTTTAGTCTGTTTAATATATTTGAACTATATTAATTTCAGGATTTTTATGATAAATATCTATATTTTTTTTATCACTCTGACGTGAGGGATTTTTATCCCAACTATTACACCCTAGGCCCTCACTACTAACTTAAACATATGGTGTGTGGGGAGGTGCACGTGAGGCCTTATAGAGAAACACAATGGAGTAAAATTTTAGTGGAATCTAGGATAGAAATATACATTGTAATGCATCATGTATGAGATGGGTATGAATACTCATACCTAATTATACAGTTGTAGCAAATGCCTCTCACCAAATAAAAACCCACGAGAAAATTTTCCCAACTCTCGATGTTGAAATAGAGGCTGTAATTTTTGTTTTGATGATATATAGGTATTATATATGTGGTTATAAGTATAATATATATATATATATATATATATATTTATCATTATATATTTGAGTGTATATTCCAAAATAATGAGTTTAATATACTCTAGTTAATATTTTTTTAGTGGATAAAATATTATGAATTCTTAATACATTACCACCCTATAAAAAAGTACAAGGTAGATGATGATCTGAGTTTGAAATAACATAATTTTTTTTCAATGACGAGGATTAAACTATATTCACTATTTATTTACTTCTAAATTTTAAACCTCAAAATATTGGGAAAAAGGGATAGACAATATTTTTGATAGATGAATTTTCAAAAATAAATCAATGAGAGGATTAAGAATACATGAATGGAGGATTAATAATTTAAGATAATGTTGAGGAATGTTCCAGAATTTATCGATGATCATGGATGATTGATAAGGTTTAGAAACATAGTATGTATTATTTTAATTCTAAAATTTTAGTAATTTCAAATTTATGAATCTCAAAATTCGTTATTATCAATATATTCATGAAGTGTAAAGATGGTAAAAGGCTTTAAAGGGTATAAATGTTGGGATAATATGAAATGAAAACTTATAGTCTACGTATATCAATGTCTGTTATGTCAATAAGTTAAGGGTTTGAGATATAATTTTATAGTGATGTTATAAATATTACCCATACCATAACAAAAATGGGAAAATAATTCAAACGATTTCATCATTGAACTCTTAAAAAATTTAAAGGAAATTATTCTATTTGGGTTTTACTAAACACACTAATAAAATTATCTCATTTTATTGATGTTAGATATTATTTTTATCATGATATTTTAACATGGTTATGAATTAATGAATTTTTTAAATTATATTGAGTAGCAATCATAATCATATATTATCAGATGTTAGGTCTACCTCAATGAAATGGTGAACCTTTCAGCATACTATGTTTATGGAGTTGAGTTTTTCTTCATATTATCTACTTTATATAGATTGATAGTCAAATATGACAATTAAAACTATAGAATAAATGTTAGGAAATTTCCCTATGGATCCCAAATGTGGTCGGGATGAAGACATTCCTTTTGTATGAATTTTATATAGCAAGACAAATCAATCAATAAATGATAAGGCACCGGATGAATCTATCTAAGGAATTAATTTTAGATATCCAAAAAATTGTGATGAAGTGTGAAAAATAAATCTATTGGGACATGATGTAGTAGAATAACTCACAGAGGCAGTTTTCTCCATTCAATAATATTAATGGTCATCTAAAATTAGAAAACAAATTTATCATTGAAATCATTATTGAGATCTAGAGTTTGAAGATTGTGACAAGAAACTCCTAAGAATATATACATAGAAGAAGGTTATGATATTTGGAATTAATTGAATATTGATCCAGAGATATATTGTTCTCTTTGAAACTATTTATCATATTATAATGATATCTTATAACATGGTTCTTCCACCTTTTATGTCTTAAGATTATTTTATGTTCCCTTTTCTCTCCTAAGAAAGAACAAACACGGTCCTTAAAATATGTTGAACTCATAGGTTATACTAATAAATTAATATATTTATTTTAAGGAACAAATAATATAGTTTCTGTATTTTAGAGAGAAATTTATAAGAAACAAGACCGCACATGTGGTATAATTTTTTAGTGAAATTCAAATATTGGGGATGTAACAAGGGACCGTCAGGATGTGAGGATCAGGAAGTATCAAGAATTATTTGTATCAGCATGATATAATTTTGATGGAAATATTCTTATAATCTGATTATAATGAAACAAATAATGATTTTATGATATTTCTATATTTAAATAAATATGAATTTATTGATTGATTTCATCACACGTAAAACAGAGTTCAAACAAGCGGTGAGAAACTACCAAAATATTATCACATAACCATTTAAATAGTGGAAATGAATAAGAGGGAAAATAATAAGAAAAACTAGTACAAATATATAATTTTAAATAAATTTATTTCCTTTTTTGAAAAAATAATTCCTTCATTTTGATTTAAACAAATCCAATATTAATACTAATTTTTTTTAAAGAATATATTTTTAAATTACTTTTTTAAATTTTTATTGAGGGTAATAAAATTATTTATGTTCACTATTGATAATTATTTTTATATAAATGATATAATTTTTGGAGTAATAATTTTAATATTATATTCATTTTTTTTATTTTTGTAAAAAAATATATTTTTCACTAAATATTGAAAAAACATTATTTTTGTCAAACTGCCTTATCATTACTTTATATAAAGTAACCTAAAATTCCCATGATTTTAGGGATAGTTTATTTATTTTAAATAACATTAATTTTGTTTAAATTTACTAAATTAACACCAATAGGAGAAGAACATTATATGATTTAGATAAAATTCATTTTTTGTCTTAAAAACACATTCTTCTTGAATCCCATAATCATAGAATATTTAAAAATTATTTTAAAATTAATTAATTAAAATTATAAGAATGGAATCTGATTATTCCCATAAAAAACATCGAATTATTTTGTTAAAATTTTCAAATATTTACCCTTATATATTTATGAATTATTAACAGTAAACATTGTAAAATTAATCAACTTAGTAAAGAGTAAATTGGGTAATTAAGGTTAATTTTAATTTTATAAATAATTTTAAATATATAAATATATTTCATTTTTTGATGATATTTTCACAAATTCCATAAAAAATAAATATATTTCAGTTTTCATTCATTTTAATTTCACAATAAACTCATGGCCATTTTATGAATAGAGAAATATAAAATGTCACACTTTCTCAATTAAATTAATCATAAATTTTCAAATATGAAGAAAAATAAGTTTTTATTTTATTATATGTTTTTATATATTAATTTAAATTATTCAAATGATTATATTTTTTTCTTAATTTTTAGTTATTACAAAAGTTCCTTAAATACAACCACAGTTCTTGTGCAAGCACTGGAAAAAACAATGTAAATACTAAAAAATTAAAAACAAATTGTTCTTGTATTTTATATTATTCCAAAAACTATTTTACTATTAATAATAATTTATTATTTATGCAGAATATGATTATATTCTAATTTCATTATTTTCAAGATGCCATTAATGTCAAATTAAAGGAATGTTGTCAGAATGACATTATTATATTTTATGAAGGTTTATATTTGATTAAATTATTTAGAAAAATCAAAAAAAATATTGAAATTGGATAGTTAGTATCATAAAATCTAAAAAATTTCATACATTCATCATTTATGAAAAAAATGATACCTTGTGTGTAAAAATATAACCCTTTAAGAGTGGGTTCAGAAAAGACTATATGGAAAATTATGAACTAGTCACATTATTAAACCCCAATAGATGGTTTTATTTCAACCAACCCCCTATAAAAATTATTATTAGTCATTTTAATACTTTTTTCGGAACATAACATAATAATATTTAAAAAAAGAAAATTACATGTGTGTCACTCATGTCAAATATAATTGGACACCCCATATCTAATTTCTTTAAACCACTTTGAGAAACTATGCTAAAAAAACCCTATAAAATTCCATGATAAACTTCTCTAACCACAAAATTTATTATTTATCATTTAAAATTACATTAAAAGGGTAATTAATAAGGGACGTAAAGTAACTTAATTAATGAAGAGGTTGTCGTATTTACCAACTCTTATTGTACCCAAAATGAAATAATATCTATAGTATCATAAATATATTTTTATATTATTATGATTATGGAATAACCATTTTTCACATCTTTTTCATCAAACAAATATCAAAAAACGACACTCTCATATATGTGTCTTACCATATCCACGTAGCGGTGTAGTTAATTTTAAATCATCATTTTACTCGGATAGTTATAAATATAAAAATAATTGTTATATATTATATTCAACACATACATATCCTTATCTAAATGTATTATAACATTTACCTTATTGACTTATAATTGATCGTAAATCGATAACAGCTCTCTTGCATACACGTGCTTTACTACCTCCATAATTGTTGTGATTAATTATTCTATAAAAATATAAATAGATGTAAATAAGGATAAAATTAATGAATATATATTTTATATTTTATATTATAAATACCATTTAACATATAATTATTATATAATTTTCTATCATTCCATCATAAAAATAGTTAAATCTGTGTTCATGTGTATGTACGACCTACCATTTCCATGATAAGTGTAATTAATTCTCAATATATACCTTCTAGGGATTACCATATATATATATATGATAAAAATAGGTTATATTAATACCATTAATTCCATTCAATAGATGATTTAACATTATACAATATATAATTATTGGAACTAAAGGGTCATATTCTCATGAAAAATAATGTAGTTTACTCCCAAAAATAATAATAATAATAATAATTAATAAATAGCTTATAATAGGTTATAAATAGTATTTATTTTATATTATGTACATTAATATGGATATTTTTTGTAATATATTTAATCTAAATTTAATGTAATTTATATTATTATCACTTATATAGGATTTTGAACTTGAGTTAAGGGATAGCATCTCAAATTTCAATCCATTGAGACTTATTTGGTATTATGTACCTATTTTATTTTTATATATTGTTAATAATCACACATTAATATATATAATATGAATATATATTCATTGTGATTAATTTTTAAAAATATTACTTTTACAAAGGGATACATTTTTAATAATACCCAATATGTATGATTTTAATTTATAATATATTTTTATTGGATTTATATTATTTTCATTAAAAGAATATTTTAATATTCCAAAAATATATATATATATATATTATTATCCAATATATATTTTATTATTTCCAATTATATCTTATATATGTTCATCTCAATGCATGCAGAATGATAAATAATGTTTTTAAATAAATTCCTATCTTATTTCTCTTTTTGATCACACATATTGTTCATTAGTATCAATATATTGAAGAAATGATTCCAATAATTTATTTTAAAAATTAAAATTATTTATAAATTAAATTAAATTATATCCTTCAAATTTTTAATTACTTTGAAGGAATCATCGCTTTTTTCATTGAAATTTTCGAATTCGACATTCTTTATAAAAATACAAAAGAAATCTTTTCTTTTAACATATACGGCCTTAATAGATTTCCCCACCACTATAGCCATTTTATGAAATTTATCTTTTTATGATGTTTTTAATGGTTTTTAATGGTAAAATCTTCTATTAGTGATTTTTATAATTTTTTTTCAATATTTCATTAATGGATGTTATTTTATTATAAACATATATATTTCTGATGAAATGCTATTTATATTTAATCTATTATAATGATTAATTTTATTATATTCATATAGAAACATTAAATTTATAATTACCATTAGAAATTATATTTCTGTTAAATATTCGTATTATTTTTATAATGTATATTATCATTTTTAAAATAAAATACAATTTCAATATACTCTGTTTTACTCGGAATGTTATTTGAATAACTGAGGAAATAATAATACTTCTTATTGTTTACTCAACATAGGAATTTTTTGATATGGAATTTTATTTATGAACTAAATTGATCAATCAAAATGCTTTTAATTAATTTCATATATAGTGATAGGTGGGCCCAGAAATATATATCCCCTTGATCCATCAACTAATATAACAACCCTTTACTGAAACTCATAATATAATTATAAAAACATAATCATTACATTTATATCTTGATCGAGATAAACTTGAATGGTTTCTTCATCCAAAACATATAAAATCAAAAGTAAATATATGATCACATACATAGCAAATGATTATTTTTGGTTTATAGTTTAATATAATTAGGAAAAAAACACACATAAACAATACCCATTAAATCAAGATGGTATATTTTCCAATATATCTAGATTTTCATATTTCACATTAAGTAACTATCATTGTCCACATAAAACATTATGAAAATAATTTATTCAACATCATACATTGATACTATATGGAAGGTTAAACATAATGAGGGCCAAATAAAATGATTTATAAGGGTAAACATAAGATTTAACTATTTAATATCATTGTTTATCATAATAAATGTATAATAGTATAATGGAAAAATAAAAGTGTATAACCATAACAAAAAAATATCCATAGTCATAAATATACATATAATTAGTAACTAAACATAGTACAATGCTGCTACATTTATAAGAGTAATACAATTCAATAATCAAGTTCCATGAGGTTCACATATTAATAAAATGTATAATTTTATACCGATAGAAATCTTAAATAAAATGTGTTGTTTTTTGGATAATTATATTAATTTAACCCTTTAAATTTGGAATAACCATATGGATGACATCAAATATAATTACCTAGAGAACACAATCCTTATCCAATGTATTGTGGAGAAATAATGTTGCGCAAACCATTATATATTGTGATATAATGGGGCTAAAAAAATCGCATATATTGTGTTAATCTGACCAATTCTAAAAGAAATACTAAAGGAATATTACATAAATAATGTAAATAAAGGATTCATCTTATCATAATAATTATAGAAACATCAATGATTTATTTCAATACATGATTAACAATTTCAAGAGGAACATGTTCCATAAAAATATATTTGAAATGGACATTGTCAATCTAGGGAAATAAATAGCATTTTACTACTATAAAATATCCCTAGTAGGTAATAATTCACATCAAGGGATGTAGTCATTGATGAATAGATATTAAAATAAAATATAATTATTTATAATAATTGAGAATATTATATTTAAACATTGAAAATAAATTCCAAAAAATAATAATCCAAAAACTATTATTTATATACATTTTAATGAGTGTATCCATTGAATATTATAATTGAACATTCAAATAAAATAATGGTTGTTGAAGAATGAAAATTATTTCATATTTTAATGTTAAAAATATGCATTCAATTAGAATATATTTTATGGGATGACAATAGTGAACAATTTAGAAAGCATTAAGTAATTACATTTTGATAACATTTTAAAACAAGGTTAATGATAAGGTAATATAAAATTAGGGAGTCATTTATGATTATAATAGAACGTTTTTGATAAATATTACGAAAATATTTATATAGAAGAGAATGATCTCTTTCATAAATAATCATACATAATCGGTATAACATACCGAAAACTATCTTGAGGTTTCATTATTCAAAAATTCATAAAATGGAAATTAAACATGTATTCCTAATTCACCAAAATAGGATAATAAAATATATTTGGAGTATGAAAATTGAAAATTATGAATTATTCCCAAGGCACTATGTACATAATCAATCCGAGGATAGAATTAGCTTGAAACATAAATCCTTCCCCACTTTTTTTACATTTCAATCATAACAATCATTAATGAATTACATAAAACGAATCTATATGTATATTTAAAATAAGTACATTTATAATATGTCATTTCAAAGGTTCACTATATTCATAAAAAATTAGGTGCATAACAATAATTTATGCTTCATTGATATAAAATTGAGCTGGCATCCCTAAATTCATTTATAATATCATGATCAAAACATTATAAAATGGAGAAACTCATATGTATTTTTAAATAAAAAAAATCATGAAAAAATAAAATAATATATTCATAGATAATATATTCACAGCACAATACGAATAAGTTGGGAATATGGAATACATTTCATATAAATAATTGTGATATCACCATCCCTAACCAAATTATTAACATTATAATATTATTCCATATTAAATATAAAACTCAAATGAGAATGTAAATACCATGAAAATAAAAGTATATATGATATAAAATATAAAAGGGTTACTATATACATCCTAGACAAGAAATTAGTGGTGGATGAAAATGTGTCTCACAAATGTATAACTGCAATGGGAAACCCCTAACTCAAGTACATGCATTCCATGGTGGTCCTTTAACTCCTATATAAAAATAATATGTTATTTATTTGGTTTCTTATGAAAATATTACTATTTTAATTCAATATAATAAAATATTATATTTTATTAATTTGGAATACATATGTATATAAAAAATAAATTAAGTCCACATCGTGTGTTTTGAGAAAGAACAAACCATATTTTCAAAATAGCTTCTATATGTTGAACATGGTAACATGTTTAAATTTTTCGTAAAATCTAAAACAACAATAATAATTTATTACTAATTGTATATATCATTTATAATTTCAAAACATGTCCTACATAATGGTTTTGAAAAATAAACTAGGCTATATTAATAGAGATAGTAGGCCTGACATACACATGACCAACATTTCTATTCCTCAAAAATAATTATGGATGGAAGTAATGTATTATATTCCATATAAATATTTGTAAATATATCTTAAATATCATATTATTTCATTAAATATAGTTATAGGTTCCATTGATGTGATTCGGTAAAAAAACAAATCACATCGCTTCAGGAGGAGGTAATACATCATACACATGAATGGAGACATAATCTTTCTATGGATTATATGGTAAGAAAGTATTTGATATAATAATTTTATAGAATAATAGATATTTATTTAATATAAAATATAAACATTATTTCCACCATCATTAAATGTCAAAATCTTGCATGATGGAAAATGATTTACCTAGGTTCGCGTGACAATAGTGTAGTGCACCCCAGAACAATTGTATTGTTTCCCAAGAGATGGAAAATGAGATGGATAAAAGTTATTATATTAAAAAAATCTCACTATATTTTAGATATTTTTATATTATAAATTTATGTTGGAAAACTATTTTAAAGTGTTATAGGTTGAATAAATGATTCTTTGTTAAGAATGATTCATCTTCTTAAGAAAAACATAGTATGATTATATCTAAATCCTTCCAAGATTACTTTTATGATGAAAACAATTCCACTTCAATTAATGTATATAACTATGTAAGTTATTTTGTATAATATTTCATGAAAAAAAATTAGTTGGACTTGTTAAGTGGAAAGAAGACTGGGGTAGTCTTCTATAAGTGGGAGAGAGGACCAACATTGAATTTATATAAATAAAAAATCATTCCCAAATTTTACACATGATTGAGGTTAAAAATGGAATTTATCAAGTATTATATGATTAAAGTTTTACATATGTCAATCTAATTAAATTATTAATGGGGTTTTCAATTTTCTCCTCTATATTTTTGGTTTAACCCTATGGTAAACTCATTTTAACCTCAACTACGTTCAAATTTCTACTCATTTCACTATTCAGTATGACCAAAAATTAAATTCCACTGTGTTATATAATATAAAATTTTATGATTCAAAATATTAATTCCATTTTATCCATTTTACTTCTCAGAAGATGTAGATTTAAATAAGAATACCATGGACATGATGGAAAACAATTTTTCAATAATTTTATATTTCACAAAAAAAGATCATATATTAATTTATTTAATTCAATAATAATTATATGCATTTAAATTCATAATTTTTTTTATTTATTTAATTAACATTTCAGTTTAGTTATACTCTTTAAATGTTTTTAGAAAAATGTGTTTAAAAAATTTAATATACTATTAAAAATATAAAGATGATTACAAATAATTATTTTTATTATATAAAAAAATTTGAAACATGAAATAAAATTCAATGAAAAATATGACATTTTAAATATTCAATTAGTTTAATATAAATTATATTTTTATAAAACTCAGTACTTTTCACTCTTAACTAAAAAAATTAATATTTTCTTTTAAATCATAAAATTTTACCCTAAATTAAAATTGATATTCTAATAAAAACATTATGTTCATTTATGAAATATATTTTCTAATTTTTTTTAAAAAAATTATTATTATTATTTCATAAAAAATAAATGTAAATCATTTGTTGAAGAAAATATATTTTTGATGATTAAAATGAAATTATTAAATAAATATTTGAATATTTACTATGAATTTATCAATTGAGTTATATTTACTTGGTAATTTATATATATTTCTTAACATGGTTATGTATTTTAATATCCTCTACCTTTATGGATATGATTCAACATTCATATATTTATGGGGTCATTTATGCATGTTTTGGGGTATCATATATGCAATCTAACATAATATCCATATTTAAAAATACTTCTATATCACATAACCCTCCATTTAAATTATTTAATCATTGTAATTTAATATTAATCCTCGTAAACAAGGGTTTTAAATTTTATAATTTTTTTTTATAATCCCAGATCATAAAATTTTTTAATAAAATTTAAACTTAAAAAAAATAACAGGGAAGTATTAAGGTATTATAAAATAACTCATTACTATGTTTAAAATTAAGAAACCATTTGTGTTATGTGAAGATATTTACAAGGATTGAAATTATTTTTCTAAAATAATTAAATAGAGTTACAGTGAACATTGTTCAACATAATGAAAATTATCATGAGAAAGATAATAACCACAGAACATTGTGGTTTGAAAAGAACAACATCGCATCAGAAATAAAGTTAACATGATGAAATTTACCTTTTTGAGACAAATTTCCTATAGAAAAAAAATTATTATAATTTTGAATAATAAAAAATAGAATATACATAATTTAGAAGTCATATTTCATCTTAAAATTAATTTCCACCACAATATATACTTTTTATCAAAACAAAAATAATACGACATCATTTTTTATTCTTGAAGCACTCTAATCCAATTCTAATAGATCACATAATTTAATAAATAGAAAAAAAATCTATTCCTCATTACTTTAATAATTAACCAAAAGAAATGATTTTTATCATATTGTAAAATAACTTCCAAAATGAAAAAAATACATTTCTTAATACCATATTAATATATAATTCCTCAGTAATGAAAACCAAGATTTATGTTTGATCATTATATATACAAATATACCTAAATGTATTGAAAATATTTGTGACTAATATTAAAATAAAAAATACAGAAGTGTGTGATCAAATATTCATCCATGATCGATTTGAAATTTATCTATAAATGACACCATTTATGTTTTATGTCTCATATTAACAGTTTATTTTCTATTATATTATAATATCTATCTAATATTAATAATTTTTTTAAATAACATGAATTAACAGAAATCATAAGTAAAATATAATTAATTCAAAACAATAATTCCACTTTTATTTCTATAAATCATATAATTTTCTTATATACTAGAATTTATAATTTTACCCAAAATAATTTACATCTTCATTAGTCAGATAGCCACCATATTTGTTTTTAATCCCATAGCCTACTATATCATATGTTCCCAAATATTAAAAACCCTTAATTAACCCAACATCAATGATATGAAAAAAAATATGTCACAACTTCCATTAATAGTTTTTCTCAAAAAAATAAATGTTTTTATTCTTCAAATAATACATCAAATTAAATCTATTGTTAAAATATTCATATACTCAATAATACATCTCGTAAAATATCCTTGATCATGTAAATTGTTTTACATAATCCCTCAAATAACTTCTCTTGGACATAGAAATAATCAATATCTTTAAAATTTTAAAATCACGATAAAATGAAAATGTCTTAAGATAATATCACGTAAAAAATTTATATTCTCACAATTTATCTAAAATAATATTTGATTCTAACTATAACAGCCCTTGGACTACACATCTAGATTCGCTGAAAAACAAAATCATTAAATAAATGGATTGATATTGATAAACATCGCCCAATTTTTTCATCCAAAATATATAAAAATAATGTAAATATTAGATCACTTAAAAGACCAAAATCCATTTATATTTATAGATTTATAAAATTATGATATAAAATTTCATCAAAATACCATTTACATCAAGAGAGTGTTTTTTCCACTATTCCAAACTATTTATATTTCATATTATGTCATTATTATCATCCAAATGAAAACATTATAGATGTTATTCATATAACATTTATATTTATAACTTGGTAAAAAAATAAAACATAAGAGGCATGAGATCAAATTCATATTATGTGCAAAAAAATAGAAATTTCATTTCATTAGTGAGAATAACTTGGATATAATGGTATGATGATGTAATCAATCTCTGTGATCATAACATAATAAAATCCATACCCATGAATAGATGTATAATAAAGCATGAAACCTATCATAAATCATTAGTAAAGGAAATAGTCATAAGAACAAAACAATTCCATGTGATATCAATCATGTCCAATAGAATAATTAAAACCCCACAGATACCAAGAAGAAAATATGTTATCAGCATGAAATTTTATCTTCATAAACAATTTGAAAACCATTAAAAATTGTATTAACCGTTAATATAACAAAAAAATATTATTCAAAAGATTATATAATTGTTACCCAATACATGGGAGAGGTATAATTCATCTCACATATAATATCATGATCTATAATGGAGCTCAACCCATCATACGAGGATAAATATTGGCGATCAACTAGTAGTATTAGTTTTATAAATCACAAACATTAACATAAATTTTTGAAAGGATCAATACATAAAAAATGTAAACGAGTCCTTTATTTCATTATAAAAATCAATGAAACGTCCATTATTTCATTCATAACATGATTAAACAATCGATAAAGAATGATATCCAACAAAAATCATTTGAATGAATGATAATCCTTCTATATAAATAATATTGATGGTATCATTAATTAATATCCAACATGTAGAAAGTCCAAAATAATTTTTTTGACGTTTATGAATTGAAATACCATATAATGATATTTATCAAAATCCTTTAGTAAAATAAACATTTCCCCTTGAAAATCACTTTAAAAAACAAAAAAGGTTACAAAATTTAATGAAAATAATTTTCATTCAGAATTTCCATGGAAAATATAATTTATGAATCAATGAATATAATAATTATGATAGTAGTGAAATGAATTATATTTATAACTTTAATAATAAATAATCATGTTAAACATTTTTTATGGTGAGTCAAAAGTGATCCATTAGAAATTTTTTGGAAAAATTATTTTATAAAAACATTTAAAATATGTTGAAAGGTATTATAAAATGGATTTAATAAACCTTTCTAGTTGATGAAATAACATGTATGATTTTTTTTACAATACATGGATATGGAAGAGAAATATTCTCAATAAAAATAAGGATTCTTGATAAATATCACATACAAACAACATTCATTATGTTTAGATTACTTATAATGTTGGAAATGGAATCTAAAAATATAAACCGCATTCATAACAAAATGAGATTAAATGATATGTGTATAATGAAAATAATAAAATAATATTTTCTCTAAATTATCCATCAACATAATGATTCCAAAAAATGAAGGATATTGCAACATAAAGTCCATTCCAAATTGTTAACATTTCAACCATAATCCTCATAAAAGAATAAAATCAAATGAAACATTAAGTATACTAAAAATAATAAGATTCATGATATAGCTTGTAAAAGGGGATGTATATACAACTCATAAAAAAAAATAGGTTCATATAAATAAAGTATTCCTAACTGAAGGAAAGTTTAGATTAGATCCCTTAATAATTTTTTAATCTATGGATTGAAACATCATGACTAAGAGAAATGGATATGATTTTTTAAATCACTATATTTTTAATTGAAATAATAATTAAAAAATACATGTATAGTATATACACCATAAAATCATAATAAATGGGAAATGAGGAATACGTCTCACCAAAATAAATGTCATACGAGAAACTGGTACCACAATGGTAACTTCTGAATCATAATAAGATTTTAATAAATAAAAGTAAATAAAACATAAATACACCAAAAATAAAGGTATTCATAATATGACATATAAAATTCTATGAACCTATGACACAGACAAAAAATAAGCGGGGAATATGAAATATATCTCACGGAAGTAAGAATGAGAAGAGAAATTCTAACCTCAAGTTCAAACATTTCAGTTCTATCATTTAAATATTGTATAACAATCTTATATAAATTAGATAATTCATAAAATCATATACCATGATTAATATCATACACTTAAATAATTTATTTTATATATTTAAATGAAACAATTAATTATTTAATATGTTAGGACCACATTGGGTGTTTTAATGATGATTGGTCCATATTTTCAAAACGGCTATGATATAGTTACCCATTGTAATTATATTAATTTCTAAATCCCCAATAGAAAAATATTAATTAAATAATTATAATTTTTATTTATAAATTTTACATTTATATAATTCCATGAATTATATTTAGGAAAAATAGACTACATTACAACCCGTGAGACAGTTGGCCATACAAAATATTGGGAAAAGTTCCTATGTTCCGGGATCATTAAAGAAATGAAGGTCAAGAGATTTTAATATTTACAACAATATAATTATATCATAAATAAAATATTATTTCATTAAATATATTTACATATAATATCTATGTGATGTGTTAATTAAAAATAAATCTCATCACTTCGTGAGGTGAAAGTCCACCATTCACAAAAACGATGTGATAATTTTTTGAACGGATGGTTCGGAGAGAAATTATATGGTATAATAAATTTTATAAATTATTAATTATCATAAATATCCTACATAAATATTACAATAATCATAAGTAATATATGTGATTGATGATGATGAAAAACAAAATAAATCGGTTTGGGATAAGCTTGTCTGTCAAACACATGGATGATGGTATAGATTCGCATTTGACGGAAGAAGAAATGGATTTTAGTAATTGTATTTAGAGAAAACCTTTATATATATATATGTAATATTATAATTATATTTTATCATTATATTTTATGAATATTTTAATGTCTTATGAGAAAAAACAAATCAAAAAATCATGGTTAATAACATTAATTCATTTTCATTACACCTCCTTATGATTTTTTCTAAATCTATAATGAATTTTTTATTGGAAAAATATTTACTGTAGGATGTGGGTAGGGAATTATGGATGGGATTTGGGTCAGATTGGTTGATCCAAAATGCTCTATTCATGTGAATTTAATAGGATAGTTGGTTACCTTTTATAAGTGGGGGTGTGGAAAAACATGGATTTTTGTTAAATGATATTTTCTAATAACATTTTACACAGACGAGAAGATCAAAACAGACTTTTTGAGACCATTGAATGATATAAGTTTTAAATATGGATGAATAACGTAATTTATAGATGTTTTTATGTCATTTTATTCCTTATATTTTAAGATGAACTGCTAGAAAACCAATATTCACCTTCATTGTGTACGAATATTAATATTTTTATCACAATTAAATATGAAGTAAAATATTATTTCATTACAATTTATTATAAATTATTAATATTTAATATATAAAATCCATTTTATGAAATTAAATTGAAAAAATGTTGTAGAATATAATATAAAATAAAACCGGAAAATGCGATGAAAATGTGATTTTTCAAGAAATGTGTTTTTAAAACATAAATCTATCAAAAAATAACTTTATCAATAGTAATTGTATTTTTTGAATTTATTTTAATATTTATATATTTATAATCAAAAAATTTCATTAATTCATTCCACCTTATGGTTAGATTAAATATTTAAAATTGATAATCAGTATGTAGTTTAAAACGAATTCCAAATAATACGTTTTGTAAACCCAAAAAAAATTCTAGTAAAATATAGTATAAAGATTATTAAAATATATTTAATTTATTTAAATATATGTATAAAATAAATAATTTAATTAAAATGTATTAAATTAATAATAGTACTTTGTAATTTATTAATTTATTTAATTTTTTTTATTGTTTTACCAAAATTATTATCTCTCACTATTAAATGAAAATTTAATATTTTAATAAAAAACAAAAGATAAATTTTATACGATGATACAAAAAAATTAATTTGATTTATGAAATTAATTTTTTAAAAATTTTATTCATTTTAATTGAAATATTTTCTAAAAATGTTAACATAAATTTGTTTTGAAAAAAAATTAATATTTTTAGTTATAAAATTATAGTACTAAAAATGGAATTATTAATTAATAATAAATTTATAATATATTTATATTGAGTTATAAATTTTAATACATATTACATAATGTAGTTAATACTAACGATACCCACTATTTTGATAGCTATTTTATAATATTAATATATTTTATTGTTTGTTTAAGCTTGAAGGTACGTGTCATATATGATATCTAACATAGTTTTATCCTTTCAAAATCTAGGAGTTTTAAAACTATTCTCATTAGAAGATACAAAAAATACAAACATATTTATTAAGTTTTTTGGAATATGAACTAATCAATTAAATTTTATTTCAATAAGTTTGTGATGATGAATACATCATAATGATTGAGAAAATTACATCCAATAATAATAATTTTCATTAATAATAATTATTTCATTGTATAAAAATTAGATTATTGAATTTATATTATATATAAATGAATATTTTTCTCATTTTATTGATTAACATTCTTTTTTTAGTAAATTTTCATTACATATTGATATATCCATAATTAATCATGGTTGATTCATTCATTTTTTCATCATGTTGAGCATCTGATATCAAACTTATTTTATTTTCCCTGTGATAAAATTATTTCTATTAATAATAATATCAAGGATTCGATAATGATTCTTCTTAAAAATGGTTATTATATTACCAATGTAATTTCTTGATATATTATTTATCTAGTTTTATAATACTTCAATATTAATTGATCATACATGACGAGATCCCTTGTATCATTTACTAGTGTAATATAGAAAACAAATGATAAATGTTACTGGGGTTATGTTTGTTATAGTTAACCCCAAAATAGAAGAGGACACAACAATTATAACATCAATACAAGGGATGGCATTGAAAAAAACATATTTAAATTTAATGGAAGATTAAATTAAATTGGAAACCCAAAAATATGAAGTTTCAATAATTGATTATGATGATGATTTTTTGTTAAGGTTTGTGATAAAATTTAGTAAATGTATGAAAATTCAGAGGTTGTTTTAATCAAATCTAATGATTGATTCATCTCTAGTAATTATGACTAATATACAATATCATCTCCTTGTCTATGAAAATTAGTGGAGGTCCAGTCAATTATTGGAGATATCGGAAAAACGGGTCATATAAGAATAACATTTAGGAAAAAATAATACTTTCATAATTTTGAATTTTTAATAAATGATATGTGAATAGTTATTAGGAGAATCTACATTGGGTTGAATCTATGAGAAAAAACAGGACTAAATATAGATGAATTATACTTTGGATGTGTTCCCAAACCTAGTGATAATAATTACTATATGTAAATTTTTGTGTTCGGAATTAAGATCAATGAAATGAGAGAAGATAATAAATGAAAACATAGGTGAGTATGTTTTTATAAAAGTGTTTTTATTAAAATTTACGAGTCCTTCATTCCATTATATAGATTATAGACCATTATAATATTTTGAATAATACAACACAAATGAAATATATTACTCTCCAAATTGATGTCAAGTATTACTTCATCAATGTTTAATTATAATATGATGTTTAAATAATTTAACCTAGTATATACCAACATAAAAATTAGGATATTTATATTTTAATTTAAAATAATTATCAATATAGGTTAAACAAGAACCATGTCCAGGTTAAAATAATGATCAAATTTATATAAATGATTGAAGATGTTAATGTTCAATAAATGAAGAGTGGAATGAAATAAGTATATTAATAATGAAAACTAGGTGTATCTTATTTTTAGTTTTAATATAATTGTTAAATATTTTAAAAAATGATGAATCTGAGTGTGATGTTTTCCCAAGAAAATTATGATTTTTTTGAAATTTATATACTTAGTAAAATGAAATAGTCACTTAGTATAAAAATTTATCAAGAGGGGGATTATATATTTATTTTATTAGAATATTTTAAATGGGAACCTTTAAAGATTTTTGTAATATTAAATTAAATCCTCATTTATAATCTAATTATATTGGGAGAAATTTTGTTCATGGATGGTTAAGGTAAATATGGTGATATAAGTGAATTAAGGATGCTGGTTTGATGTTTTTTATTCTTCACATATTCATGACCGGATGTTTTCATAGTTGTTAATTTACATGATATTTATTAATATACACCAAACCTCTCTCGTTTATATTTTTTTATAGAGAATTATTTTGTACGTCAATGGATAAAATATATTTTACATCGAAATATTATAGAAATTTATTCCTTGATCTATTTTCTTTTACACATCCATATTAGAATTTAACATTTATGAAAAAGTTATAAATCTAATTGAATTTTTGTTATCCGAGTTATGTTTGTGTATCAGGACACCAATAGTAAATTTAATTTTACTTTGTTCATCACTGAATAATAATGCACTATAGTAACTCAAGCCACAACATAATAAATGTGTATCATGACTCAATCGGATGAACTATGTTTAGAAGTGAAGTTTACATAGCTTGTATGTTGTGATATTTGAAGGGAAATTAATCTATCATGGAATAAAAATCAATACATAAGGTCATATAAAAATAATATAATTTGTCCCATCATCAAATAATATTTGTAGATTAATGTATTGAAAATTAATTTTATACCAAAAAGAGAGAAATTTGATGACGCCTCCACCAAACTGTTACCGACTGATGATATTAAAAAAATGATATTATTTATTGGGGATCAAACTCCATCATATAATGGTTATGTTATAGTAAATATTTAACCTCTCTGGTCTTATAATTTTTATATTATTTCCAAAGAGGGAGAAAAAATAAAAAAAATTCTATTTATATTTTATTCTTTTATGTATATTCAATGGAGAAATTTCTTGATAGTGATTATCCAATTATACTTATTTTAAAAAATTTGAGAGTATCATTTTATTTAAGTGAATAAAGTAATTTGTGAGTGTTTTACATGTGGATATGTTATGATTTTATTGTGTTAGAGGGAGATTGATTTATTGGGTTTAGTGGAATTTTTTATCTAATAAAACATGGTTTGTGAGAATTAGTAAAATAACTTATAGTTTACAATTTGAAATAAATAGTTTTATTTTTTAAAATATTCATTCATGATCTTATTATTTATCGGATGTTGTTTCAGGAATCATATGGTATCATGTTTTGAGTTGAATTTAATAAAAAACTATTTTTGGAAATCATGATATTATTTAATGTCCACGCTTCTTACATTTAGTTCCATCATATATAATTATAACTATTGACTGATAGTTTATTCATAAGTTATTTTATGTTAGAATTTAACTTATGATCATCGCGTTAAAAAAATACAATGTGTGAGATTTTTGGGACCAAGAGTTGGGTCTGGATATGTTTTGACCTTGAGCGAATTGTTGAGACCCACGATTATGGTTTTTAATATTGAAATTAAGGGATAAATGTGATGATAATATGTATACATGATTATTATTTAATTGTTTGATATTAAAATAATAAATCAACATTGAAACATGAATGTTAAATTATATACGAGGTGTATACGTGATTTAAAATAAATTAAGAATTATTGACGTAAAATAGTTGAGTTTGATAGTGTTGGATGTGAAAAAAATACCATACTATAGTCATAAAATAAATTGGCATAGAAATAAGATGATGAGAAAATGATTATTTTTTATATAATATGGGAATAATGATGGATTATGGTCTGAAGATAAATTCCATCATATATTGTGGTGAAATGAATAATATTACATTATACTTTGGAGAAAATGGCACAACATTGAAACAATGGGGCCACCCGTAGAATGCATTCATTCACGAGGAATTGTAGAAGAGAGTTTTCCCTATATATATATATATGATATAAATATCAAAAAAAAAATTTTGTAATTATTGAATACATATATGTGTCTTGGAATCACTTCTGGGATCACTAAGTCATTTTGAATAATTTTTTACCATGTCACAATGTCCTAAAATTATTATTTTTGTTTATTCAAATCAATTGAATGAGTTGGAAAGTTGTACAATATTAGAAATGGGAGGAAACTTATCATAGAGTATTCTTAGTTGAATTAAAATACTAATTTTCTAAAATAGAATTTAAAAAAATGTGAGGGTGCTTTGAATTTTTTGGGAAGTTTCATAGTAGTTCATAATAGATTGATCAAAATGGGGTCAAACATGGCATATTTATATCCATTGATAATGTTTCTAATTTTGAGTTAATCATATGTCTTGTATTATTTGATTATATATTATTTTTTCATGAACAATATATGAATTCATTTTACCATATCAATGGTGAAAAAGTGATATTAAATGATCAAGGGGATTAAAAGGTAGAAGGAGTATTTGAGCATAAATTTATTGATGTTGGAAGATTGGAATAGAATTTATTATCCAAATTCATATAATAATACATTAACAGTATGAAATAAAATATAAATAAAAAATTTCCTTATTATTTCTATTAAATATAAATATTATGTCTAATATATAATAAAAATAAAAATATATGGAAGAGGACAAAGTGATTTATAATTCTTCAATGAATGAAGAATAAGAGAAATAATAAAAAATTAAAATGTGAAATGCCTTGTTTAGAAACATACATTGATGATTGTAAAATTAAATTATATATCAGTATAATACTATGAGAATCCATTCTAATGTTGACAGACATGGTGTAACAAGAGTTGAAGGATATTACCTAGTCATTATAATATACATATTGATACATATGGAACATATGATCTCTGGTGATTCCAGATCATACAATTGATTATCCAACTTGTTTTAGTTGGATAACTGCATAATAATTTAGTGACATCTATGTGTATTATTCTTAATGAATTTCAAAAAACATATTTTATCTCATTAACAAATAATGATGGCTTTTTATGAAGGATTATAAAAATGACTATAAAATACTAATTCCCCCAACCACTCAATGTTTTACATTGACCATGTTGGTTATTTTCACACAAGAATTGTGGATTTCTATCTCAAAACCCTGTGTAATAAAAAATTATAATGATAATTTTTTAAATTAATGTCAAGTGTTAGTCATTCTTCAAACATATGTTTAAGTTGTATTTATATATTCCTAACATGCATTCTTCTATGTCATCTGTAGGATTTCAAGCATGAAATTTCCGTAATCCCAAATTATATCCTCATTAATGGTCTAACACCATCTCTATTGAATTATTCATGATTTTATGAAATCAACCAATTATTTTAAATTTTCTTATCCCAACTTCAAATTAGCCATTAAATCCATTGATCCAACAAAAAACACTGATTTATAATCTACACACAATCATTTATTTTCACTCCTATCATTTCATAGTGATCCATACTGACTGATGTGAAAAAAAAATCATCTTTTTATAGGAAAATATACATTTAAACTCTATCTAAATGGATTTAGATTTCATTTCTTGTGTAAAGTGTTGTAATAATCCAGGTTCCCTAATATAAACTTCGCAATACCAATAATACCACATATCTCTTTATAATATTGTATAACACAATCTATAATTTCTCTTTATCAAAAATTAAAAATCATAGAAAGGAATCTATAGAATTTAGACCATGACCAACCTTATGTTAAAGTCAAAAGATGACGAGTTGAAAATAGGTTTTGATTAATTATCCTACCCAATGCTCTTTATCTACGACTTCCCTAGTACGCTGATCATAATTGGGCCATTGTCTGAATTTTCGAACTAGAATATCATGTTATATATGATTAGAATAGGATACCTACTTAACCATGACTAAGGCTCCACGTATCAATGTGATTCACTCTCTGATAACTATACCAAACATCACCCATGGTGATCCAATCAGAACCCACGACACGAACTAAAAACAATAAAAAACTACAGGCATGACTAATAAAACTCATTAGGGAGGTCCAAATTATTATATTCCCTATGAATATCCTTTAAATAAAGAAAACATTGATTTTAGGTTTGAAATACAAAACAAATGGTTTTCCATAATTTACATTTAAAAATAAACAAATCACAAACTATTTCCCTCTGATTTTAAATCAAGAGTCATTGGAAAGATAATATATTTTTATGGGAAATATAGTTAATAATGGAACTAAATGTAACATCCTAGTTCTAGGTGCTTCCCAAAGGTATCTTGTACCCGGTTGGTCACATGGCCCCAAGTAAATTTTCCCAAACACTAGAGGCTGGCGACTAGTAGTGACGGCCTTGGATGTGATAGTGGAGAAAAAATTCCATCATTGGAAGAGAAAATCAATATAAAGAAATATATAATAGTAAAAGAATATATAAAAATACCATTCAATAGTAAACAGAAGAATAATCTATTTAAATAAACAACTTCAGCACATATATAGATGATTCATGTTAAATATGTCTACGAAATCAGCCTAACAATTCAAAATGCGTAAATACAGTACTAAACAATAGTTCAATTGAAAAAAAGTAAATAACTCCAACAACATCGTAAGCCTCATCTTGGTCCCATTCTCCACAGCTCAATAGCATTCATGAAAATGATGTAGAAGGGCTCTTTCCCTTATCTATTACTACAACAATATAATCTATGTGTGCCAAAAAGAAAGACCCATGCATGGTTTCAGATGAATACCAGTAGGCTATGACCCAATGATATGTGCATATCTATTAGTGAATACATATGGAAGGCAATATTTAATATTAATCAATAAACAAAGAATTACTCAAAATTAAATAGTCATAATGTTTCAATTATATTCATTTACATTCATCAATTATTCATCCAAATGAAAATAACAAACCCTTTGAGAAGTTCTCACATATTATCCTCTATGGTTCGACCAATCATTCTCATGTAACTCTCTAGATAATATCTCATAGTCTAACCCCTCTCGTTCAAATAATTCCAGGATATAACGACATCCTAGGTTTCTCACATGGGGTAACCCCATTTGGTCTCATGAAAACAAAGACACTTTGATGAAGCACTCAATGTCAATTACCTCTATATAATTTATACGATAATGTAAAGACACTTTGTGAGAGAACTCAACATCAATTCCCCATGTGGTCTCATAATTCTATCTATAGGAACACAAAGGGAGTAATCAATTTCCATACCCCATATCGTCTCGTAGCATGATAAAAATAACAGACACTCTTGGGAAGCCCTCAATGTCAATTTTTCTTATGGTATCACTACTCCTGGTTACCCCAACCCAGTGTAAGGAAATCTTGCACAAACAATATTCAGCATCCAAATGAAATCACTAATAATACATGGCTAAGCAACTACAAATCATATCAATATAGCAGTTAAAAAACTTTATCTTAACAACACTAGGAATAGTAAACAAGCAGCCAGACATGAGAAACTAGACCAAATGGTCCATACTGAAATAACACATGGGAAAACAAACCCATAGCATGTAAAAATAAAAATAGTTAGAAATATGATCCCTAACTCACGAAACATTCATATTAGACATCAACAAGGTTAAAATAACATAACACGCAATACCCCAATCTAGGGTATTGGGAAAATTTGCTCATATAATTTAGGGAATTATGACAGATAGGCACAAACCACCTACCACAAAGTTTTATGATCTATATAATATGGATTCGACCCTTGAGTCAGCCTAGAACAATGTATATCTACAATAACGTCTAATGAGTTCAACCAAGAATATCTCACCAAAGAATACAAATAAATGAACAAGGCTCTAGATGAAGGAATATCTCGCCCTGATAATTCCAACACCATCGATGGTGGTTGATTTAGAGAATAAACAGTCGATCCGGGGCTCGGAGTCGAATGGGTTGCTACGTTCGTACGTGGTTGGGACGACTAGAGAAGAATGGTTTTCGGTAAATGTGACATGTCCCTGGTCTGACTTAACAAATAAAGAGATAAGTAAAATGTGTGTTCATTAAATTTACACGTTCTCCACATTACATAACCAGCATGGACTTTAGGCAGTCTCTAGGTAACCCAACATATCCATTTACTCGAACGTTACACAGGCAGTACACAGTCACCTCGAAAACCGAGTACACTGCGTGTACTCCTATGTACATGGATTTTACTCCATAAATATCAAGATTCTCCTATTTTTCAATAAAACAATGTAAAATAAGAAATCATACTTGTGATGATGTTCTAGGTTCAAACAAACTTCCACGCTTAATGAAATTTGACCGCAAATTTCCCTAACAAGGAAACCTAGAAGAAGAATCCTTGAATTTCTCTGGACACTACCATTTCTCTTCAGTTTCCTTATCCCAAGTCATATCATGTACTAGATTGTTCTTCCATAGCACATGTACCAGAGGAAGAGACTGGCCTTCAAGATCCATTGTGCATTGATCAATATTCCGGATAGGATGCTCCCTGAATGATGTGTCCTCCTTTTTCTCAACCTCCTGAGGTTGAAAAACATGATACAAGTCTGAGAATTAATGCCTTATCTGAGAAATGTTGAAGAGGCCATGAATATCCTGATACCTATGAGCTAACTGCAGCCGATAGGCAACAGGACCAACTCTCTCCAAAACCTGAAGCATAACAACATATCTCCGCGAACGCTTTCCCTGTCTCGTAATCATCCAATCTCCCAACCATAGTGTGAAAAGTAGAAAAACCTAATCTACAATATCAAACTACAGAGGTCATCTATATTGATAAACATAATACATCTGTAGTGATTGTGCAATAGTCATCCTCTTCCAAATCATCTCCACCTGCTCAGTGTTCTCCTAGACTAGATGAGGTACCATCATAGCTGCATCTCCTGCATCCAGCAAATATAGAGGTGATCGGCATGGCCAACCCTACGAAGCCTCATATGGTTCCATCTGAATAGTTTTTTTTAAAAAAATTATTATATGAAAAATACAGACGAGGTATGTGATTCTCCCAAGAACCTCCAAAATCTAGGATGCATGCTTGAAGCATGTCCTCCAGCTCCTGAATAGTATGCTCGGACTGGCCATCTGTATGGGGGTGGTAAGATTTACTCAGAAGTACATGTGTACACAAAGACTTATGTTGTCCCTACCAAACCTGAGAAGTAAAATAGGCATCCCTATCTGAAAAAGTGGATTTGGGAAATTCAAGTAATCGTACAATCTCCTAGATGTACAACCTTCTCAGTTCATCTGCATTGGAGGTATCCTTGATAAATAATAAATTAGAAACCATCATGAGTCTGTCAATGAAATCCCAAACATCATTATTCTCTTCAGTAGATATTAGTAATCATGTCACGAATTAAATCATGACGTCATTCCACTTCCACTCAGGAATGGGTAACTGCTGCAAAAGCCCTACTGGTTGCTGATGCTCCACCTTCACCTGTTGACAGGTGGACCAGCTCATGAAAAACCCATAAGCATTTCTCTTCATACCTGGACACCAATACAAACAGTCTATATCTCGATACTTGTTGTTGAAACCGGGATGAAGTGCCTAAACTGAGAAATAAAAGTCATGCATCAGCTCCTCATGTATATTTGACGACACACATACACTCCCATGAAAACTCAAGATATTATCCATGCTTACTTTCCATCCTTGAATATGGTCATGCCCTGATACACGTTCCTATATAACTAGTCCATCAAAATCTGGTAGCTTCATCATTTTAACTCGATCAAGTATAGTTGAGGTAACCGCCAATGAAAAAAGAAACATCTTCCCCTGTCTTTAATGCACCTCCAAATTAATTTTAGAGAACATATACATAAGCTACCACTCAATATTGTCCTCATGAACTGCTTGTATTTGAGTCCTTATTAATAACACATTAGCTACTATGTTTCCTTTCCTAGGTGTATCGAAAATCTCAATGTCAAAATACTAAAGGCACTCAACCCACCTTCATTGTCACAAATTCATTCCATGATGAATAAAGATATATTTGAGACTATTTTGGTCAATTAAAACATCAAAATTATCTCCAAAGAGATAATGTGTTCTGTAACATAAAGCAGTAAAAACTACATCCAACTCGAGATTGTGTGTCGGTTAATTCCTCTCATGTTCCCTCAACTACTGAGACCTGTACAAAACTATTTCTTCTCCTGATATAAGATCTGCCACCAGCCCGAAAATTGATGCATCAAAATAAGTTGTATAACTCTTTTCGGACTCTTTAAAAACTAGTATCGGTGTTTATTTCAACCTACCATTCAGCTCCTAAAAGGAAAAATTAAAATAATCTCACCATAGGTACTTCACGCCATTCTTAGTCCGGCCCGTCAATGGTATTACTGATCGTGATAATTCCTATAGAAAACATATTTAGAAACCAGACTTCCCTATAAAACATTGTATATAAAAGACATTATTTGGATGAACCCTAGAAAATTCTTCTCTCAAATTCTCTAGGTCTACAGATACTCTTGTCTATGAGATAACATGACCCCTTAAGTTGAGTCCAGTACATCCAAAAGATTCATTTTGAGAGTATAGAATATAATTTTTTCTCTCTCATTATACTCAATACGATCTCGATATGTGTGTCCTGGTCGTGTCCAGTGTGATTATAAACCATGATATCATCCATGAAAACCACCATGATGGAGTCCTAGTATGCAAGGAACACATGGTTCATTAGTTCCATAAAAACCATAGGCGCGTTCAAGACACCGAATGGCATAACCATACACTCGTATAGACCATACCTGCTACGAATGGTTGTAAGAGGTATAACATATGGTATAGCCTGCAACTGATGACAACAAGATCTCATGTCAATCTTCATGAACACCCGGTCTCCACGATATTGATCAAAGAGATCACAAATTCTAGGAATAGGATATTGATTATTGACCATCAACTTGTTTAGCTTCCAATAATCTACACAAATTCTGAGGGTATCGTCTGCCTTGTTCGTAAACAGGACACACGAACCCCATGAAGAAGTAATTGTTTGGATGAAACCCATTGCCTATAACTCCTCTAACTACATCATGAGCTCTTGGAACTCTCATGTAGCCATCAAATAATGATTAATTGACACCGGTTCCACTCTTGGAACATTCTCAAAAGAAAAGTACACCTCTCTCTATAAACAAAACTAAAAATTCCTCGGGAAAGACATCCCTGAAATGATCCACCACTAGAGGGAATTCCATCAATGAAGATCCTTGTTCATCTAGATATATACTAGAAATAGTGGATGTAACTCTTCCCAACCAACTATTATCGAGTCCCGGTATACTCTCATGGGCATCCCATTCACCCTTATATAGAAACAAACCACCCTCTGGTGCTATAAAACTCACCATTCTGTAATAGAAGTCGAAAAGTGCTTGGTAGGGAACCAACTAATACATTATGATAATAAAATCATAGTCTATCATATCTTGGACATAGAAGTCTCATATGACATGACACCCACCAATCTCATGTGGGTACTTCTTGCACCGATGTACACTAGTCGTTCTTATCCCCAATGGACTATCCATCATCAAGAAATTAGAAGAACAAATGATACAGAGGCCAATGATCTCAATGATAGAAACATATATGAAACTATGGGAATCCCTTGTATCAAAAAATTTAGAAGCTAAAACTTATACAATAAGAATCATAACTTGAACTTTAGAGGGTCCTAGATACTCCTCCTCCCGAGTCTGCTCTACTGCAGAAGTCTGGCTTGTACAGCAACCCTGTGACCCTGCCGGACCACCATTAGATGATCATCCATGTTGTCTCAGAAATCATGGCGACTAGATACCAGAGCCAGGACCACCCCCTTTGAATGAATGACTGAAAGAACTCCAGTTCTCAGAACGATAAGAAACTGGTGGTGTTGCTCCAGAACGAGGAGCGATAGAGGAACCCCTCTCACTAGCTACCGGTGAGAGACAATGATAGAACTATTGATGATGTCCCATCTTACTACTAGACTGGAACTCCACTGGGTCTCTGGGGTAATGTGGCCTCGTATGCCTGTGATTATCACACTGGTAGCATAACACCTAGCTACTGAAGGTGTATCACTCATACTAATTTCTCAATGTGTACTCTCCTAGAGGCGCTACCAACTACTAGTTGGAGAAACACCAACTCTGGACGTTGAACATCTCTAGACCACAATCAATAATCCCTCAGGTTGTTCTCGGTAATCAGTTACTTGTTTACTGTGGATGATATGGTCGTCAACCTGAAGATGATCACCTGGTGTCGGATGTCATGTTTGAAACCATCCTCAAGCATCCTTGGTAGAAAAAGATCCTCACCCACTAAAATGGGTGTGAAGAAGTCATGTTTTGTGAATTGAGAAAAATACTCCATGACTAAAAGACTACCATGGTCCGGACTCTTGAAATATTGAGCTTGATTAGCCCTCAAAGTCACCAGGTAGTAGTAATCATAAATAGTAGGATGAAACTCATCCCAAGCCATAAACTACTAGCTCCCATCTTGCGAGATCACATACCACAACCTCTTGGCAGAGTCCCGAAGTATATATGTACTGAGCTTCGTCCTACTCTCTGGAGGCTTCACCAGATGCTTGATGATATATATCATGGATTCTAACCATTACAAAGTAGCCTGAAGTCCTCCATCCACTAATAATGTTGGAGGATGCTACTATTGAAAGACCCACATTAACTCTTCCATCGACGGGGCATGATGCAGTTTTTCCTGGAAGGTCTACATTAACCTCATGAAGCCTTCTCGGAACTATGCATCGTCACCTTTACCCAGAAAGTTAATTGGTTCCAAGACCATCATGATAGGAGGATCTTCGGGTTGTTTGTGGCTAGTCAGGTTAGGTGTCTGATCACTTCCCTGAATCTACCATACAACCGAAGAACGTCTCAGTGGAATGACTCTATAAGGGTAAGCGCACACCTTGGTTCAAGAATATTAGTAACTAAAACATATAAGTACAATTAATTAATACGAGTAGAAAACATTCACATTTCACAAAATAGGGATACATAGTGTTTATGTACCCTATAAAGTGTGTTCCCTTAACCTTTTTCATGGGGTGTAATTGTGCAAAAACAATTCGTGTAAAACCACAAAACATGACATGTTCTATCAAACGAAGCAGTGTGTACATGAATCGATCCCCACCTAGTCTGATTTCCACTACACTGCTAAGCCACAAGTATCTACTAGAATGAGACTACATTGCGCGTTCATGCCAGACACAAGGTGTACTAGAAGGATTTCACTGACCTGTGTTATTAGTTACACGATAGGGTACCTTGGTTACACTACATGATGTGTTCAAGTTTGATACGAGTTGTATAACCTATATTTCATCCATCTGTGTTGTTTGTCACAAGGGTGGACACAGAGTCCCTACAACACGATGTTTACATTAGATACACAACATGTTCTTCCATAGATATCGAAAACTCATTACTCTGCTGACCTAGCCAGTGAAACGGTTAGAGACTACACGACAAGTATATACCGTTCATGGTGTGTAATCAAGAAAACTATTTCTTCGCGAACAATAAGATACATGGAATGTATTCAACAATACTCATTGTGTATTCATGGTATTACAAGATAGTTTGAATCATATACTACTTCGAAACCCATAAAAACACTAAAACAAATATTAATGTTCAAACTTCTGATCTATGGGGGCCCATACTCCCTACCAGTCAAAGCATTGCATCATATCCATGTATTTAACAATGAATAGTAGTGAAATCAATAACATGATCCACGAAATTCTGATCCATGAGGGCCCAAAACACCTCAGGGACCAATCTTTTGTGTTCATCATAATAAAACATTAAACTTTAGCAATACCCTATCAAACAATAGGTATTTTATCAAGGAATAAATCACAACCGCATGCCTATCAGTTATATCATCTATCAAAACAACATGAAATCAGTAATGCGACGTAAATAGAATGGAAAAAAGGCATGACATGTGATCTCTAGCAAGTTCATATATGATGCATGATATGGAATACAATCATGTCATCAGATTGAAATATAAATACAACCATTATTATATCAACAATAATAGGAAAATACATGTAAATCACAAAATAGTGAAATCAATGTAATTGCAAAAATTGAAAAACAAAAAAAATGAAATATATGAGGTAAATTGGATTTCTCCAGTACATGGGTTAGAAACTCCTGGGCATTTATTATTACCATCTACCTATTCCTTTATATACCTATATATAGGCTCCAAATATTTGTTAAAGAAGAAATGAATTCCTATGATACCACATTCTAATGTCCCAGCTCTGGGTGCCAGCCAAAGGTGCCACATACCCGATTGGACTCCTGGCCCCAAGCGCATTTCCCCAAACACAAGAGGCTTCTGACTAGCAGTGAGGGACATGGGGTTATAATGGGAGAACTATTCCCTCATAGATAGTGTAATGAAATGGAAATAAACCAAGAATAGTAGATAAATAAATAACAATACCATACTAGAGTAAATTTTAAAATATGGAATGTAAACAATCAATTGGAGAACATATATAAATGATTTGTGTTATATATTGTCTAGGAAAGAATCCAAACAAGTATCAATGTTGAAATACAGTACTAATCCAATGTAAAAGGGAAAACAAAGAAACAAATCTTATAGAATCGCAGGCCTCAGTTTGGTCCCATGCTCGTCATCTCCTAAGCAGTCGCATACCTGAAGTACAAGAAACTTTTACCTTACCTATACCTATAGCAATATAATATTTTTGGGCTCAGAAACATCACCTAAATAGGGTGTGAGACAAATACCAGCAGTCAACCCCCCAACGATCATCGCCTAACTGTAATTGAATATATATATGGCTGACAATAAGCAATATGTAGCAATAAACAATGAATTACTCAGAAATAAACAATCTTAAAAATGCATTTACAATCATTTGCATTCATCAATTATTCAACGAAACAAATAAATCAAACCTCTAGGAAGTTCTCACATACTATCATCTATAGTTCAACCAAAAAATCTCATGTAACCCTATGGGTATGTTCTTACAGTCTAACCCCTTTGGTTTATCTTATAGAAGTATATAATGACCTCATGCATAGATCACACGGTCTAACCAATTTGTCTCATCCAAACAGATAATCTCTGAGGAAGCAATCACCCTCAATTACCCCTATAATATTTTAATGATAAACTATATACACTAATAAGAAGCACTCAACATCAATTCCCCTTGTTTCGTTGTAACAATATCTATAGACACTCTGAGGGAGAACTTAACATCAATCCCCCTATAGTCTCACAGTGTGGTAAGAATAATAGACACTCTTGGGAGCCATAAATGGCCATTCCCCTTATGGTATCAGTAAACTAGGTTCCTATAACCCTACATAAATCAATCATGGAAAAATTATATTCATCAATCAATGTAAATCACAAATACTACATGGACAAGAAAATAAAAAAAATATCACAACATCTGATAAATCAATCCATTTTAATAAAACAACGCATGGACAACAAGCTTCCTAACAGAAAAAACTAGCCCAAACGGTCAATGCCAAAATTAGACATGGGAGAACACCCCCGTAGCAGGGTAAAATAAACCTAATAACAAAAAAGAGCCCTAACTCAACCATACGAGAATAGTAGGTACTAGCATGGTTAAAATACATAAACAAGAAATAGCCCAATCAAGGGTATTGGGAAATTTTTCACATAAAATTCAAAGACTAACTACAGAAATGCACATACCACCTACCTCGGCATTGTATGATCTATATACTCCAGTGTCAACCCTTGTATTTTCCTAGAATGGAATTGATCAACAAAAACATTCAAAACAATCAACCAGTGACATCTCAAGAAAGATGAGAAATAATGGAACGAGGCTCTTGAAGAACGAAGAAATCACCGTGGAAATTCCAATGCAATTGATGGTAGTGGATTCAGGGAAAGGACCGTCGATCGTGTGCTCAGAGAAAAATTGTGCCCTATGGTTTTTCCTAGATGACATGATTAATGAAGAAGGGTATTCTTCAAATGAGACGTGACCTAGGTACGACTTGAAAAATAAAAAGAAAATCATAAGGAACAATCATTTAGAGTACATGCCATGTAGATGTCTTAACCAACCTCTTATTTAGGTGGTCTTTAGGTCTCCCCACATGGCCATGTACTCAGCCGTTACACGGCCAGCACATGCTCACCTGTGGAAAATGGGTACCCGATGTGTACTCCTAAGTACACAGTGTGTACTAGTTAAATTTTTTATATTCTTATCTTTTTCTCAATAAAACCAGAAAAGAAAAACCCATAAATGAAAAGAATTTCTGGGTTCTTACACTAAGTAAGAATCATTAATTTTTCATTTCAAAGTGGAATAGGGCTTAAAATATTTTTATCCAAGACAAAAATTCATAATATACTAAAGAAACTCCAAAACCATGAGAAAGGGAAACAATGTCTCAATGCGGGAAATGGGTAATGATTCTATTGTTAGATCACCTTGGGAATACCTAGGTGCTCAGAGGAGAAACATAACGTACTATATGTGTGACCCATCCAAAGGGAATACCCTACTCAATGACATCATATTTACCTAATGCCCAACCATCTCCCAAATTATCCTAGTCGAGGGGCCCATTACCATAGAAATAATAACAAAATAACCCCATGTTATGGGACAATAGCAGGTACAAAATATAAAATAGTAAATAAATCATTCTAAATAGTCCTATTTTTTATCCTAGGTTCACATTTATATGTCTCAAGGGGGTTTTACATACAACCAAAAAAACAAGTAACATTCAAGATATATAAAAATCACCCAACCAACACCACCCTGACCACCCCTAGGGTGGTCACATAACATTATTATTTCATTACAAAATAGAGGAATCATATCTAAGACCTTCCCATCTCACACATCAACATCTAGTGATCGATCACAACCCAAGAAACATTTTCAATAAAAACCATTTCAAATTTACAAAAAAGAATTTCTGTCCAAATAGTTAAACCATTTACCAAGAACACATAGAAACATTTCCAATATAACTCCAAACACAATATTTATTCTAATGTGTCCAAACGATCCTTTAGACCAAGAAATCACGAAAATGTTACCATGTGCATTTTAATTTCATATTAAAACAAAAAAACATAAAAAATTGCTCAATGGGATTTCAAACTACTTACAAACCAACATTCTTTTACCAACTCCAAACCTGCCATAGTTTCCAACCACTCATCGAAGAATATATGAAGAAAAAACTTTATAAACCATAAAGAACACATCAGGAACCACATTATGATACCACATAATCCTTCCAGTATTTTAAAAAATACAATTCATTTCATAGAATACTATATACGAACCACTTTCAAAACCAACCAACCCTTTGGAAACCCATATAAACAATCCAACTTCACATTTAAAATTAGGAACACATTTACAAGGGCTAATGAGGCACACCAACAATAACATATTATGAAGAAAACCATTTGAAAGCATAAATCACTACATTGACCATCACAACCATGTTAATAAATACCAAAGAATGACATTATAAATCACTAGTCTTTTATAAGAGCCAATTTGTCTATTTCCAAAGGACAAGGTATGCTAAAGCATTTTCAACCATATCAAACCATCACAAAAATGATGTTAAAGTAACTAATTCCACATGGTACAACGAATTATACAACAATGAAAGCCTGTTTAGAAACTAATGGAGGTTGGTGTATCAAGAAATACAAAGAAACATAATTTAGTGTGAATATATAATATGATCCTAACAAAAATCTGATTAAACATCTGAAAACTGGTTCCAAATTTCAAACACACCTCGTTCGCACACAGAGGAAATCCAAAACAACCATAAGCATCAAAATTGGACCCAAATTTTATGGATATTGTATCAAAACTTAATCCCTAACTGAGAAATAATTTTAAAATGAATAGAATAGGATTAATTACACTTGGGGAAGGGTGCCAGATAATGGGGAGGTCGTTGGTTTGTCAGAGATAAAGATGGATGGACTAGAGAGGTCGATCGAATGATTGGCGGTGAGATGGTTGCTAGTGAGAAGTGTAGACTGGCTGGGAGGGCAGGCGATGATCGGACAAGAGCCGGTGAGGGAGCGACGCCTGTGGAGGTGTTGCGATACGTGGTTGAAGTCAACCAGTTGGAGTTCACTAGAAGTGAGAGAAGTAGGGTGGGGAGGTCAGCATTACAAAATGGGGGATGGGGTGAAGGAGATAAGCCATGATGGGTGTGGTCAAACCCTGACATGAAATTAAAGAATGAAAATAAAAGAAATAAATAAATATATCAACTAAATTAAAATCAATAATAATTATAATAATTATTGATATTCTAATAACATGATAATAATGTTTTAATCTATAATAATAATTATTATTAATAATATAATTATTAATATTTATAACAAAAATAAAACTCTTAATAATAATATTTATTACCATTTAATTTTAAATCATGATAATTTCAATATCAATTATCATGGTGAAAGAGCCAATAATTATTTCCATAAATATAAACATGAAAATTTAAATAAACACCATTTTATTTTAATATTAACAATATTCATAACAATTTTATTAATACTAATGATAAAAATATTTTTTAATAAAAATATTTATAACAAAATAAATCATAATAAAACAAAATATGATAATAATTTATATAATAATATCATTTACCAAATTGATTAATAATGTTGATTTTAATTACAATATTTATAATTAAAATAATAATATTAATTTAAAAATAATAGTTATATTCTTAATAATATTCTTTATTAACATTCATAAGAACCAAAATATTTTTTATAATAATAATAATAATAATAATATCATTATTTTCATTATCCAAAGAGTACTTTTGAATTTTATTTTTGTTTTTCCCTTATTGTAAATGTAACATTCATTATATTATTCATTTAAATTTTTAATTTATTTTTAACAGAGGAAATTTTTCAAGGTTACAAGGGACTACCATCATTTTATGTCATCTATGCTCTACACCTTCATTAGACTCATCCAAAACTGAAAGTTCATTTTTTCTCAATAAAACTCATAAATTTAAATCGGAACTCAACCTGAACCCTAAAAAATATTCAAAGCTGGAATATAATAAAAATTATGAAATTATAAAATTCTAGTGTTGAATTATGCATGGAATAAAAACACATTAACCTATATATAAAGATGGAGGTTCTAGGTGAGGGATAGATATAGAGAGTGTTTTTTGGTGTGTGTGTACACTTGCATATTTTTATCACATGAGTGTGTATTTGTGTTACATAGACACATATGTAATAATTATAATAAAAATATTATATATATAAGAATATATATCTATAAATTTCTATAGGTATATATATATATATATATATCAATTTCAGGCATTCCAATTCATACATTTTATTGGTGTACTAAAATTTTATTTCCTTTAATTAGTAATAAAATGCAATCCTAAAAATCATGTAATTTTTTTAAATAGTGTTGAATGAAATATAATTTTTTTACACTTTTCAATTTAATTTTAGATTTTTTTCATAAATCCATTAATGTGTGTTTAATGTATTCCGTGCAATTATAATTTTTAATGACATATGGTTTTTATTGGAACGTATTATTAATAATTGTTAAAAAAAATTATTGACTAATAGTTTGTTTTGAATATTACATATAATTGTTACCCTAAAAAATTATAATTATAATTATTTTTATGAGGTATATATATATATTTAAATATTTATTTACATATATTTATTAGTTATTATTTATTGATTAAATTTATAATATTAATAAATCTAAAAAATGGATTAATTATAATAATATATCAATGAAATTGATTAATGCGATATTATATTTCATTATATTTTCACATTGCCTTTAAGATGAATTTTTATGGTAATATTTTTCGACATTATTTTTACTCAATATGTATTAGTGAATATGAGTCGTAAGAACTCATTCTTTATTACCATAAAAGTGTTTAATATTTTAAATATAACACCTTTCATGGTGAAAAGTAAATTCATTTTGGTAGTGAAATAATAATTATAGTTATAAATTTTCATATCCCCACTCATGTATTTCATATATTTTATAGTGCATTTATGTATTGAAAAAAATTGTTTAAAGCGAACATCAACCCAATCATTAAATATTTATGTGGATAACTAATTTTGAAAATATATTATTATGTGATTTATATTTCAACTTGAAAATGGTATCTGTAGTAATAAAATTATATAATTTATAATTTTAAAATTAATGTATTTATTTTAAATTTATAGACCCACATTATCTTTTCAAATATATGATACAAAATATGAATTATTGTCTATATCAAATTTCTATTATTAAATGTATTTTTATCCCATAAGAACGACTAGTAGAAAAATATATGCTTGCCTAAATGATTTTCTTTTACATATAAAGGGGTATATTAAATTAAAATTGACATTAATGGAACATATATTCGAAATAAAAATGTATATGTTTAATCTAAAATATTATTTTACATTCTAATCATTTCAAAAATAGGACAATTTTATAGTATGTTAAATACTATATATTAAATAACAAGTAAATAATACAAATGAAAATTTAAAAATTGTTTACTATATCATTTAAATTATTTTTAATGGAATAAATTTGACAATATATATATATTTATATATTTTATTTAGAAATAAAACTTAAAACATATATCATATATTATATATAGATAATTAAAATCCTCATGTTATCCATTAAAAAACCCATACTAAATGCATATTTCCTTAGGTAAATTATAATATATTTATATTTTTATATATTTATGAATATTAATTCATTATTTTACACTAATTTTACTTCCCCCAAAAAATGGTCATACCAAATAAATTTTTTACGTTTTCATTCTTGATGAATTAAAATTACATTGGGATATGGGGTTGGATGTATAAAATGTTCATAATGAAATAATATTTTAAAATGATAATTCATGTATAATTGAACTAAATAACATACATGATTTGATAAAATACTTATTAAATAATTAGTTTCAAATTTTTATAAAAAACTGAATTATTATAATAATTCAATGTATAATTATATTTTCTTCTTAGGGGTTTAAGGTAATATTATCATAAGAAACAATTTATGTAGACATAAATAAATAAAATAAAAAATGTTTTAAATTAGATGGAAATTTTTTTAGATTAATTTAATAAAATTTAACATATTTATATTATATTATAACAAATTTAATAGAATTTTAATTACTTTAATTGTTTTATAAAAGAACAATGAATATTATTCCCCCTATACCACAAAATTTAGAAAAACAATAATAATTAATCTAATAATTAAAACGATTTAAATGGTTTTATGATATGATTCAATCATTTAAATGTAGGTATACTAATTTAAAATAATTCTTATGTATTTATTTTAAAATATTATTATTATTTAATTGATAAATAATTTATATCTAATTGAAAAGGTGACATAAATATTACAAAATAGCATGAAATTTTGTTTTCCATCACTTATTTAATATGATTTCTTATAAAAGTTAAATTCAATGAATTTTTTCAAAAAACAAATCATTTTATTATTAAATGTAACTGGAATATTAATTTTGTATGTGTAATAATCATTTACTAGTATGTGTCTCCAAATAGATTCATTAAAGCAACTAAAGAAAACCAATATTCATTCAACCAATAATACTTTTTAATGTTACTCATTGGGAAAACATTATAAGTTTTATAAGTTATTATACATAATTGTTTATATATATTTTTTAATTAATATATTTAATGAAATAATATATATTTATTAATTATTTATAGAATTTATGTGACAATTTTTTTTGTAAAAATCTTTTTTTATTGTTTAATTATAGAATATATTTTTATTTTGAATTCCATATTTATACATTTAAGAGCCTCAATTAATGATGGATAATTATTTAACAATATCTTTTAACATGATTTTCAATATATTCCCACAATTATTATTATTAATCATTTAGTATATTTTTTATTCTCTATTTTGTATTGAAAATAAAAAAATTACATTTTTTCTAATAATTATTATTATATAAATTTGAATATTATTTTAATATTCAATAATAAATTTTGAATATAATTGAATATTTTTATAAAAAAATAATTTTATTTATTTCTACTGATGTTATGAATAATTTATTTTTTTAGTTTCTTTATAATTTTATTATGGTGAATTCAGAAGTTATTGTTTTTCAGAAAAATTATTATTCCTTAACAAAGTTTGGATTATGTCCAAAATATATTATTACAACCATATCCTTGATAAATTGTACAAGTCATATATGATTATTAAATGATTAATAATACAAAAACCATTATATTCATAAATAACTTATATACAGATCATCTACATGGAAAAGAATATTTTTATCTAAAAAAGTAAAATGTTATAATAGTAAAACCAATTAATTTCATCTATATAAGATTGGATTATAATGATTTAGAACCCAATCATGTATAAAATATTAGATATATATATATATATGTTACTTGTCAATAAAAAATATACCGTTTACTAGTTTCTTAATATGATTATTTTTTTTAAAAAATTGGTTGTTTATGTATTTTTGTTTCATTATTTATATACTTTTTAAATAGTCATTAATATTAAAAGCGTGTTTCTATATTATTTTATCATTCAAACGCAGAAGAAATTTAATATAATGAATCGATGCCCTTTTCCTTGTTTATTAAAATTTATAAACATTAAGCATGGGTAAAGGATTCATAGTATTACCAATGAATTTATATATCATATGTATAAAATAATTTTTTTCATAACACGCGATTTATTTAATGAACACTAATTTTTTAGTTTTTCTTTATTGTTTAAATAACCCAATGAGTTATATATACTCAATAGGTCATGGATTGATAATTATAGATGTTATTATAATCATATAAAAAATTTCATCAATATTGTATGAATATTAAATGGATTTTGTTGGTACTTCAAACTATAATATATTTTCCAATTATCTATTGTGTGGATTTTTTAATAAGAGAAAATTTATTTAGTATGTTTATCATTTTAATTAATTGACAAGATATGAATGTTTCAACATATTATACCATGAGGGTAATTCCATCATCCTCTATTGGATACTGTTTTTTTTTCAATACTTATATATTTCAGTATATTGTTTTTTATTAAATATCTTGTTTTATTTTTTTATTTGGATAAAATATCACATTTATATGTCAGTCCCATGAAAACTGATTTTAAAATCCAACTTATTTTTAGTTTTTTAGAAATGAGAATATATACCATAATATAAAAAATCAATAATAATAGAATTATCAACAATCTTCAAAAATAATATATTATATAGAAACATAATATTTAGATATTAACTGACTATGTATATTGTCTTGTGAAGTGTGTATTATTATAGGAAACTGAATACCATGGATTATTTTTTAAAATAAATGGTCATTAAGAGTTGAAAGTTGAACATGAAGGACCCAATTATATTTTATTCTACTCAAATTTATATTTTATATTTATATGAGGATTAAATTTATGTGGGAAAACATTTCTCATATCAACGGTGTGGAAATAAATCTTGGATTATGATATTCATATACATGATGTATTTCGATTAACTAAAATTTTTACATGTTTATTTATTTATTTTGAAAAACAAATTGTATCATCCTAGGTAATTATAGAATAATATTTTTTCATATCTATTAATATTTATGAACAATATATTAATTATATAGAAAAGGCGACGCTTTTCCTGATAGCTTACTTGCCATGAAACAACGCGTTTCACTAAAATGATACGTGCACACAACATTGTGTTATCCCAGGTATTTATAGAATAATAAATTTTCATATATAATAATATTTATGAAAAAGATATTAATTTTAAATTATAGAGGAATCTGTGTCCTATAGCGTACTCAACACACAAAAACTAGTTTCATTGAAATCTTACGTTGTACACAAGATTAAGTAACACTGAAAAATATTACAATTATATTATTGTTATTTTAAATTTTATTTTATTCCTATAATTTGTATTGGTATTAATTAAAATAAATAACGATTATATTATTACACATATTTTTCAAATATTTTTATATTTATCCAATAAAATGTAGAGGCTTCAAAAGAGAATGAATCCAATTTTAAGGATAAAATATTCAAATATTTTTAAAAATACATTTTACCACCATTTGATGGAAAAACATTTTCAAATGTATTATTTGTCACATTTATATGTTATATTTGAATAAATAAGGTTCTTATTTAGAATAAGGTCTTCAAAATTTACTTTGGTTGATATTTGTAATTTTTTTTATAAAGTCCATATTTTAATGAATCGTGAAAAATTCTGCATTTTAATTCAAAACTACATTGTCATATAACATATTTATATTGTTATATTTTCCATTTAATTGGGTTTAAAAGTTTAATTGGATTGGGTTTTTCATCATTTATTCCAAGGTAGGTTATTTGAAGTAATTTCAAATTTAAATTGTACAAAAACACATTCCAATATTTTGATAGTTTTTACATCATAAAACCAAGATTTCTGGTTTTGAAAAACTATTTGATTGGAAATTAATCAAAAACATTATTTGTAATGAATTTGGAAAAGTAGATTCTATATTTTGAATCTGAAGGTCCATTTTTTTAAATTGGGACTTTTTTTGATATTATGAATAGTAACATCAGTAATAATTTTCATTTACCACGATTAAAAGGTAATTTATGGAAGTAAGGTTAAAAATAAGATTATAATAATATAATACTACCATAACATGTGTAATAATATTATTCGATGAGTCAAAATCAATAAGCCGATATTTTTCATTTGGGAGCAACTTGGGTGTGAAAATGACATGTTATAATAATTAATTTAAAGTAAAAAAAATATAACAAAAACATGATCATTTTACTAAAAAAATATAAGTTGGTGATATATAATACCTGAAATTGAATATTAATAGTCAATATAAATATAAAAAAATTCCTACATCATGGTATTTTATTTTAAATTTTTAGACATTAAATAAATAAATTTATTTATGACACAAAGATGATGTTGTGATTACCTGTGTACTGAATGATTCACATAGATGATATTGTAATCATTCAAATAAATTTAATTTTAACTTTTTTATTATATCAAAAAATTCATTAGATGAATTTTACTTCTGAGGGATGCGTTAATGCCTTCAGTTCAATGGAATCATGTTGTTATGATTTTCACAATGAAATAAATTACTACATAGTGTCAAAATTGGAAAAAATCGGTTTTTAAGACATATTCAATTTAATTAAATGATATAATAGTTGAAAAAATCTATTATTATTCCATTTGACTTATATATTAATTTAAATTTCATAAATGATCCATGTCTGTTTATATTGTCATTTTATTGTAACTATAGTAACAATATATTTTTAAAATAGAAGATGGCATAGTAAGAGTTAATGTTTATAACTAAGGGTTAATGAGAAAATTTAAGGTTAATTTTTTTAACTAAACCGATCTAAGGTGTATTTGTGTAGAGGATTTAAAGACATATTTTTCCTTACTTCTAAATATATCACTTTGGATGCATTATACACTTTCGGTGTACAGTGAACTACGGCCTCACGAAACGATGATTGTTCAATTTTTTCCATACAATCTTTTCATGGTGTCCATTATGATGACAATATATTTATATATGATATATATTTTATTTATATTGTCTCTATTATTCTTTAATTTTTATTTATAACATTCCTATATGTTTCCATAATGTGTAAATGTGATCATTTCTTTTGAAAAACTGCGTACCATCACTCCATCAATGTGATATGACTCATTCATTCCATAAATTTCATGAATAAAGGATTGTTTTAATGATCTTATGTAACTTATATAATATCAATATAATTTTTGAATTATAATACACCTATTCAACCTTTATTTTCCATTCTGTTAATATGACAATGAAATTAAATAAGTGTTCATGTGTGTGTACGACCTACCATCTCCTTGAAAAGTGCATTTCATTTACTATCTCCAGGTATTATGGAAATAATAAATAGGTTTATGATAGATATATATGATATTTAAATAATGATTCATATTTTTGAGATTATGAACTTTTTATTACATGCACAATTGACATCAGAACACGTTCATCTTCGACTCATGCACCAAATATCGACAAAACATATGATATGAACATAAATAATTATAAATTTTTTTTATATTATAATAAGTTATATAAAATGAATTATAAAATTGAAAATGGTTCTAAATCAAGTATAAATAAACATATTTTTTTATTTATGAACCTAAACATTGTACGTGAGGAGTTCGACTCAAGGTAAGGGATCTCTTTAACCCAATTTTCATTTACTAGGTTAATATTCTTTATTATGTTGTGCTATGATTATATGAGATATAAATTTTGATATCCTATCTTATATTTATACATTATTTATATTTATTTATATTGAATACCCATAATTGATCTATTTTATTAACAAAATGAACTTTGTAAGGGAAATCATAACTCAATTCCCATTCACTGAGTTAAATATCCATGTCAGTGGTATTGTTTTGTCATCAATATGTGTGAATGACCTATGATTGTTTTACAGAAAATATCGAATTCTGTTGGTTTCATTTATTATATTAAAGAGCAATTATTTTATTAATTTATCCTTAATCTAATGATATAATCTTTATAAGGTTTTTCGTCTCAATATCCATTCACTGAAGCATTTCTTGATGTTATGAACTTTATTATCGTATAATGTTTTCATATAACAATTTTACTCCCTATGTCATGAATTAGTATATTCTAATTATATTTATATTATTGATTAATTTTATTCCATAATTATTTTTATTCAAATGTTTCTCAAGTGGAAAAGGTCTCTTTAACTAAAACATCTTTTTAACATTTTGATGCTTTATTCTTTTAAAACCTTCTATTTAATATACATGTATTCAAAATGGTTTCTATGAAAATATTTATATGGACATAAATGTTTGTAATTGTAAATTTAATTAAAATTTTCACTTTGAAATGGGACACTCTTATTGAAAATTATCTCTATTAAATGTTTTAAATGGTTTTAAAAATGGATTGAATATTCCAATATCTTGAAAATATTTCTTGGGATCACCAATGAAATTTTATGAGTGTAATTTTGTAAATTTTAAATCATTTAGATGTTATGATTATATATTGGTAAATAGAAATTTTATGGATGGTTACATGATAAACCAATGATGGGTGGTTAAATGATAAACCATAGATGGGTGGTTCCAAGATAATACAATGAGAGGTGGTTTTGTTATAACCTCAGATGAATTGTGTATGGATGTTTGTCGCATGAATACTCTATTTAGTGATATGTGTGGAAGTTGACCATATATTTATTCTATTTAAGGATGTTTATTTCTGAAATTACCATTAAATGTTATATTTTTCATTCTATGTATTTATTTTAATATTTTTGTATCCAAAAGGGTAAACAAAAACATTATATTGACTAAATCATATTTAAGACTTCTTGAAGGTGGAATGTATTCCGTTATGATAATGTAATCATGGTTTTTTTATTTTTTGAAGACGTATAGTTTTCCTTCCTTGTGTATCTATTACTAAGCTTTTTATACTCATCCCATGTTTTGAATTTTCATTCACCAGACATTACGAAGAATAGAGTCATCGATGGGATCAAGGAAAATACTTTTTGTATAAATATAAAACTATACCTTGATTCATTTTAAAGAGTTTTTGATTTATAAAAAAATGGATACTGAGTAGACGTGTCTTATTTTAATATTATAGTTCATATTTATGATATATGTCATAATTCTCTAAAAATCTAAACCTACGAAGATCCTCGAATTAAAATATATTTTATTGCTGAATTATCTCAAGATATATTAACGTTTATGGTCGAGGCCTTATATATGGTATCAATGTTTGGTTTAGATAACTTTATAGGTTACAGTGTTATTTAAGAAAAATTGACAGGTTTTGTATAACCACATTGGTTAAAATATTAGAAATATTCACAACTATTTTTGATAAATTGAATCAGTTTGTGATAACATAAATACATATATCTTAGTTTTTGTCCTCCTCATATGATAGAATATGATTATTTTATTAAAATAATCATAGTAACAATTTTTTGTTTTAATATATGGCTGGATATAGCAAGCCCCAAAGTAATAGTGGATGTGATGGAAACTGTGTTGGTTTTCCGAATAAGAAATCAAATGAAATGGTGGATACAATAAAAACTCTTATGGTTATTCTAAAATAACTATCTGGAGACAAGATTGACCAAGTGAAAAATAGTGATTTCTTTAAGGCATCATATATGACAGAACTGAATCCCTAATTATTTTCCGGTAATAATAACAAAGGTAAGTATATTAAACAAAATATGTGTAAAGGATGTGTAAAGAAACACCTAGAAAATTGATTCAATAGGACATGGAGATGTTATAGATGTGGAAATATATGTCATAAAGCAATAACTTATCATGGAAAATGGATGTATTCAGTTGACTCATAGAAAGGGAATGAAGTTATTTTCAGAGGATCAATTGGATGTTTTAAATGTGGCGTGGATTATCATTATGCAATTAGATGTCAATACAAGAGGTTTTTGGAATGGGATAAGCTTAAACATAAAATATATGTTTACCAATTCTTAATTGCATTCCAATTAATAATAGGGAAATTGAATATTACATATGAATTGTATGGATTATTTCAACTCCCATGTTTTGAAATTTTTTAATCATACGACATTATGAATAAATTTGTTTGTAAGAAATAAGTATTAAAAAAAGATGAAAAAAATGGGTAACGGACCATGGAGAACTTTTTATGATTAAGAAGTCAATATTTTAGGAACTGAAGAGTTATGTTGGATCAGTGGATGATGATATGATTAAATATTTTAATGATGAGATCACTTTGAAATACATATAGAATGTATAGACCTTATGTTTTTTCATTAAAAATGAGGTTGAACTATATTTTAATTTTTAGATATAGTTATAATGAACAATTATGGTTTATATGATCCTTGAATTTCATGTAATTATGGGTATTACATTTTGAGAAGAAAAATGAAGGGGAATAGATAAACATGACGTTAATATATGTTACAGTTATTTTGATGATTTTATCTCTTGTTTAAAATGTTTTAATAATTATATTTTTTTTAGAAAAAGGACAACTCGTAGAATTGGTGACAACCCATTACATTCGGCAAGGCCATGGGAATCAATCTGACAACCCGAGGGCGACAAGGGAGCATCTCTTACCACTGGCCTATATGAAGTCCTTGGTTAGTATTACATAATACCATTATTTAAATAATTATATGTATTAATCATAAATTTTTTTGAGAACATTCGTTTTATTAAAATGATGTCGTTATTATAGGAAACCCTTTTGGTGATTAATTAATAGACAATAATTTGGAAGGCGTTCAATCTTTTGGGAATAAAATATGCCAATGGAAAATAGAATACGATGGGATTTAATTTGAGGAGTAATGATTGAATTTTATTTCTGAGGAATATATGTTTCAATTGTGGAAAAATATAGATTTAGGTTAATTTTTTCAATGATCAACCTATCACAGTGAAAATTTGATTATGTTACTTAATTTTTGGAAGGAGATATTAAAACTGGTTGATGTTATTCAATGGTAACTGTTGAAATTTAACTTGGAAATTTATGTGATTAAATCCTTTTTAGTTATGGGTTTCAATATTATATTTATTATTTTGATGAATTTTAACGACTTTTGTTAGTTTAATTGTCTATATAGAACATGGGTATTATTTTTGAAATATAGAGATTTAACTTAGACCTTCTATTTATAATGAATTATTATTTTTGGGTGATTATCTAGTATGGTACTAAACATTTTGGTATTGGACAATGTATAATGATGGGGGAAATCTATAATTCATATTTTGTGGATTATGTGAGTCTATAGAAGTTGATTACAGTAGTTATGATGTGACCAATTTTTAAGGACCCATCCTTAAAACATTACATAATCATGAATTAAATGAATGATTCAAATTGAAGATCCTTTCAGGTTTAGAGTTTCCGAGATTTTGGTCATAACTATTACATTACAACTCAAATGTTACAATGTAGATACTTCTACTCCGTTCTTATTTTTTCACAAAATAAAAAATCCTAAAAAAAGAGTCAAGTCTAGTTCCATGTTTTAGAATGCATGACTTTTCCTTGGTCCCATCTTTGACCCTATTAATCTCCAATTCTTGTGAGAAACATTTCAATACATGGGATAAGAATAAAAATAACAGTAGGGGTTATAAAAAATTGAATGAAAACATTAGTTCATCATTGCATACATAACATAGGCTCTTTAACAAACCTCATGAAATCATATGATTTATGAATCACACATAGAAAAAATATATCAAAAAGGTAACTTATGGCATCCATATCATGATTACATTGTAGTTATCAAAGCTATGTAGGGAGTTACATCTGGAATACCCATCACAGTATATTACCTAAATATCTTACAAGAAACATTCACGTGTACCTCAATCACATTACCCAATAAATTGGAGAGCTATCTCGAGCACACTCTCCCTAGGTTTATCACGGAACCACCGGTATATGTAAACAATGCCCAAAGAACCATAACCCATAAAACAAGCATAATAGAAAGATAAAATTTCCACATTTCAATCACAATATATCATTTCATAATATTAAAATAATCATTATTTATCAAAACCATTTTAAATACCACTATACAAAAAAGGGTATATATTATTTATTTTTCTATTAAAAAAACTATACGGCTTGTTAAGGAAGCCAAAGATCAAACAATACCCATAGCAGCGGAAAGGTCATTGTCACTACTTACGATAAAAACAAATATTAATTTTTGTCATTTAGTATATATATTAGTATAAAAATATTACCTTTTAATGAAATGAAGTTTCAATATTTTTTATACAACGTATAAAAGAATGTCATGTATTAAAACAAAATATGCCTCAATGAAAGGAGATTGAGACGAATTAGCTTACCTTCGGTCTGATTTGACTCGATCATTCTTTAATCTCCTAAATAATAAAATAATGTTAATTTATACTTTCTTAAGAACCTTTTTCATGTTTATTATTCATTTTATATAACATATTTTAATGTTATAAACATTATGTAATCATTTATGATAATAACGGTCATTTTTTCGACATTTGGAACTTAAGTCAAAAAATAACTTCTTATATTTACAAGTTGTCAATGTGGTCAAAAGTAAATTATATCTAGAATTATATTAACTATTTAGATATCCTATATATCATATATATCCAATATATATATTTATTTATAATAGTACATTACATTTTTAGGTAAGAAATGAAATGCACCATCCATGGAGACGGTAAGTCGTACGTACGCATGAATGCTACTTTCATTTCTATTTCATATTTTAATGGAAATAAAACATAATGATACACATGTATATAATAATTATAGTATAATATAATATATATAATCTTAGTAACCCCATCCTTTATATGTTCCACAAATGGAATTAAAGAGTCATATCACTTGGAGGAGGCGTTAGTCCACACTTCCTCAAATGAAATTATAGCATTTACCCATAAATGAAACCATAATGTTATGATATAAATGGAGAACATAAAGAATAATTAAAACATAACATTATATATATTATCTATAAATACACATCCATTATAATGTCCACCATGAGATGTGGTTGGAGATATATGTACAATCATCTTTTCGTGAGGCAGTAGTTCGCCATCCGGAAAAAACAGTATATTCTTTATCCATTAAATGGAGGTGTGTATAAGTTTAATTTGAATCCATAGCATAACAAAAACCAATTATATTGATTATAATGGTGTTTTTATAAAAGAAATAGTATAATAAGTGTTTATGGTGTTGGAGAAGTAAAATATAAGAAAACAACTTAAGAGAAGATGTTTCCTTTAAATCAGGTAACTCCCTTTGGTTTGAACAAAAAGTATTTCTTGACATGCCTTCTACCAAAGATAAGTCATCTATGAGAAAGATAGGGATATTTAAGCTTATTTTTTTATGAGTTTGGAAGATCCATGGGGCTTGAGAGGTGTGAGTAATGGGTTAGAGGTGAGTGATTTTTATAATGGGAGGAGGGGATCTTTAAGAATGTGTGAAAGTATTATTTTATTATATAATGATTTTAAGTTTCAAAATAACTAAAACATAATACATTAGAATATAGGATGACCCATGGTCGAAATACTTTCATCCAATAATATTTGATAGGTTTTGGATATTATTTTAATCTTTATAATCATATTTATTTAAAACAATTATTAATGAGGTAAACACTGCATCATTATTGTGTCAAACATAATGTAATTTATATGATGTCTAAAAATAATAATAAAACACCATAAAATTGGAAATATTATTAGAATTCTAATTAATATTTATAGTCGAAACGATAAATTATATAACCCTATGTAAAAAATTAATTTAATAAAAGATATTTTTTGTCATTTTTACCTTTAATTGAAGTTAATTTAAAAAAAGCTTCATTATCACTTTTAAGTGGCTCCATGGGGTCCCAAAATAGACCCATGGATGCCCATGGTCGGCCATTACTCATCCAATAACATTAGGATAATTTTTAAGGAATTTTTTATTATTATGATTTTTTACGTGGATTACCCTATTTACCTTTAACCGTGGTAAATTTGAGTCAAAAGTTACTATTAACCAAAAAAATATTTTCACCTTATTGAACTAAATTTTAGTTACTTATAACAACTGTGTATGTCGTGTTTTTGAAATTAAACTCATATAAGTGGTAAATTCTCATTTAAATTAAAAACATGGTTTTTAACAACTACTTAGTGGCTTCACTATTCATCAAAAATATAAGTTTTTCATAAAAATACCAAAAATTCAGCGTAAGCTATATATGATATTATGAATTCAAAAACGATTAAATTTTTTTCCAATTTCAATAAATTTATGTTTAATTATTTAATTTAAAATTAGTCTTGTGGTCAAAACAAAATATCATTTCTTAAGAAATAATAACTATAAATTTATTGACACTTGTTTATGTCTAATTTCAAAGTGAAATTTCTTCCAACGACAAAAATAGGATGAAATGTAAAAGATATAATTTTATTACACTTTAAAACCAATTATAAATATAATCTTACTAAATAAATAAATTAAATTAAAAGGTAGTTTTAAATTAAAATACAGTATTTTTCACTATTCATTAAAAAATAAATTTTATCAGAAAAATACCAAAAAAATTACCCAAAGTAAATTTTGATGTCCCTATTCTAAAGAAGAATTTTATATTGTCAAATAAAACATATAAAAGTGACAAAAACAATATTTAAGGATGTTTTCCCAATTAATGGTGGTAAATTGACCTTCAAAATTATATTATAGTATTTATGATTAAAATTAGATTAATTCACATTTTAAGCCTATAAATCTTATTGGAAAAATGTAAAAACATTTAAAAATCATGTATAATCTTATTTTAGTATGTTATTTTCATTCACTCAAGCACAAAAACTAGGCATTAATTACCATTTAAAATAATAATATTATTTTATTATTGTGCAATGTAATATTTAATCAAAATCCGGTGTTTCATATTAGGCATGCCATCGAAAATAGAAACCCATTTAAAGTAAAATTAATATTTACTTGAAAAAATATTAATTAAAATTAAAATTTATTATTTCTTTATATCTATTGGATGTTACAACTGTCCACCTTTTTGGAAATTTCAACCTCGCAATATTATTCACTTATCAAATAAATGATGGAATTTATCCCTCATAACATTTTCAGATTCCCACATTGCCTCTTAAAAAATATAGGTTTTCCAAAAAAACCTTTACATGTTGAATTAACTTATTCTTCAATAGTTTCTCTCTACAGTCAAGAATCTAGACTGGTTGTTCCTCATAACAGACAATGTTTTCCAAATGAACTACATCTGGAATTAATACATGAGATTGATCTAAAATATACTATCTCAACATTAAAACATGAAAAACATTATGTACTGCGGAAATATATGGAGGTAAATCCACTTTGTACGCAACTGATCTAACGTTATCCATGATTTCATAAGGTCCAATAAACCTTGGACTCAACATTCCCTTATTACCAAAACACATCACACTCTTCAATAAAGAAACATTGAGAAAGACATGATCACCTACCTAGAAAGAAAGAACCATCCTCCGATTATCTACATAACTTTTCTTCCTTCTCTGAGCTATTCTCATGTCCTTATGAATCAACTAAACCTTTTCTACCATCTCTTCAACCAATTCTGTTGCCATCAACTTCTTTTCACCTACTTCATCCCCAAAATAAGGAGTTTGACAACGCTTTACATATAATGCGTCAAATGGATCCATCTGTATACTGGAATAATAACATTTATTAAATGAAAATCCAACCAATGAAATATAGTGGTCCCCACTTCCCTGGTAATCTAGAGACAATGTATCTTTAATAGGAAGGAAATAAGCATATTTAGTAAATTGGTCCACAATAACCCAGATTTCATTATTACCTCGAGATATCATCGGTAATCCCACAATGAAGTCCATTGATATATTTTTCATTTCCACTCTAGAATAATTAAATAATGAATAATCGCTTTCAGTAATTGTCACTCTACTTTAACATACTAAAAATTCAAACACCTCATAGTAAAATCAACAATTTGTTTTTATTCCATCCCAACAGTAATACTCTAGAATATCTCTATACATCATAGTACTTCCAGGATAAATATAAAACATGGAACTATGAGCATCACATAACAACTCATTCTTTAACTATGAATCACAAGGGGCACATAATCTCTTTTCAAATCTCAAAAAAAATCATTATCAATGATAAATTCATGAAATTTACCCTTCTAAAACTACTCTTCCTTTTTATATAACTTGTTATCTTCCTTATGCGCTTGCTTCATTCTATCTGATAGTGATGATTTCACTGAAACCTAGAACAAAATAGAATAATATTCTGCACCAACAACTTCTATGAAATAGGTCATCAAATCAAAAACTGAAGGTTCTCATTCCAAACATATCATGGTTAATGAATAATTACTTTTTCAAATAAATGCATCAACCACTTTATTTTAATTTCCAAGATGGTAAGGGATCATGCAATAATAATCCATAATTAATTCCAACCATCTCCATTTCCTAATGTTCAATTATTTCTAAGTGAATATATACATCAAAATTTTTCGGTTTGTATATATTTGAAATTTTACTACAAACATATGATGCCTCCATATTTTTCAAGAAAAAACAACAACAGGTAACTCCAAATCGTTTGTAGGGTAATTTAACTCATGAGGTTTCAATTGACGTGAAGCATAAGAAATTACTTAATCATTCTGCATAAGGACAGAACCATTTCTTTTCATGATACATCACTATCGATAACAATCTCAAATTTATAGAAGGTAGTTCCAAAACTATATAATTGACCAATATTCTTTTCAATTCAAGAATACAATCATCACATTCTTTTGTCCAAATTAAAATAACACCTTTTCGAGTGAACTTCGTTAGTGGTCTAGTATACAGTGAAAATTTCTCAACAAACATTTGGTAACAACATTCAAATCCCATAAAAATACAAATCACTATTATATTTAGGGGAATTGGCCAATCAACGAAAACTTTTGTTCTAACAGGATCAACAATTATGACATTTTTTAAAAAATGTTACCAAGGAATGAAATTTGTTGTAACAAAAACTCACACTTGGTGAATTCTTTAAAGAGTTTCTTTTCATTAATAGTTTTCATGACTCCCTTAAATGACATTGATTCTTGTCTTTATTTTTATAATAAACCAAAATATCATCGTTGAACACAATCACAAAATTATCTAAAATCTCATAGAAAATTCAATTCATAAGATCCATGAATACATCAGGTGCATTGGATGAACCAAAAGGCATGACTGCAAATTCATAATGGACATATCTAGTACGAAACGTTGTTTTTTGAATGTCTTATTCCATTAAATTCAATTTATAGTACCTCAACCACAAATCAATCATTGAATAATACTGATCTCTGGAGAGCTGATCTAAAAAATCATCTATACAAGGAAATGGATACTTGTTCTTAATAGTGATGTTATTCAATGCTCTATAATCAATGCAATGTCTCATAGAACCATTTTTATTTTTAATAAACAAGAAATAAGCACTCCATGGTGATGTACTAGGTTGAATGAAACCTTTATATAAAAACTCTTGCAATTTCTTCTTTAACTCTAAATGTTCAATTTGATCCATTATATAAGGGGGTTTTGAAATTGAATTAGAATCTTGAAATAAGTTAGCAATAAATTCAACTTTCGCGATTACGTATAATACCAGGCAACTCATCAAGAAAAAACATAAAGGTACTAATTTACCTATGACACATCGTTAATCTGAATAGTTCTATTGTTTTTAACAATATGTGCAAGGTAACATTTATTTCTTTATTTTACTATTTTCTCAGCTTCCTGATATGTTATCAAAAGTAAGGGTTCATTCATTTAAAAAAAACTGAAAATCACTATGAAAAGAAACCTCTTCAGGTCTATAGTTATTCTTAGCATGGTAAACATAATGTTAATCCATTCCCAAAATAACATCAAACCCTACTAGAGGAAAAACAATATGGTTTGCAGGTAGATTCTTTCCGCACACAAGGACAGAGAGGTTCATCTAATTTATTTTTGTGTCAACATTTACTCTAGGTGCTTTTACCATAGGTTCAATATTCATATCATGATATGGAATTCCTATTATACTAGAAATATTCTTGGAAATTAATTAATGTGTTGACCCCAAATCAAACCCCACATTGGAATAATCTCAATAAACAAATAGTGTACCTGATACTACATCATTTGATGGACCAACATCTACTGAAGTTGTTTCAAAGGACTTCACCACCCCTTTCTGCTTGTTTTCTAGTTTCTTAACCTCGGTTTACTTCTTCTTTAGACACTCATTTTCATAATTACCCATTTCATTTCACATAAAACATTTTACTGAATGTATATCAGATTTTGTATCACCAGTACCCTAATATATTTCAGTGCAATTACGTGCTTTATGTCCCATTTTTTCTCACCAATAGCACATACTATAATTTAAAAGACATTCCCCAACATGAATTTTTACATAAATTTTCTCAAAAATTAAACTTAAGATTATTACCATTAGACTATTTTGAATAGTTCTTCCATTTCACCTTCCAACTTGTCCTCTTATTCTGTTGTTTGTCCAAAAAACACATGATAACCAGAAAACTCCATTTTCACCTTCTTTTCAAATTGAACAAGTTTATCATAAATTTTGAACTCACGATAATCTAAGGAACTTTGATACTTTGGCATTAATACTAGGTAAAAAATTGAAGATTTTAGTACCAAGATCTTGTATGAAATTTCGAGTATACTTTGCCACTCGAGTTAATTTTTCTTCATAAGGAACCACTGATTCATCCGCCTACATCAATTCCAGGAATGGTTTTTCCATCGTAAGACAAACCACCTTAGGAAAATATATCCCATGAAACAAAACATTGAATTCATATCAATCAAGAGAGTCAATACTCTCACTTACAATGATATTTTTCACCGTCAACCACCACTGATCATATTCACCTTCAAAACAGTAAACAACAAGACTATCCTTTTGATGTTATAAACACACCATAACATCAAAAATCTTTTCTAGTGCATAAATGCACCCTTCTTCTAGAACAGGTTAGACGATATTCTAAAATATGGGGGATGTTGCCTCATGAAACGCTTCACTACTAACGTGTTCCATTATGGTTGATCTGGCTGATCTCATTCATGGAAACCACCACCATTTATAGCCAGAATCAATATTTCCATCGCTAAAAAACTATTTTGTTCTGATTCCGACAATCTCATGTAGCCGATTTGGAAGGTCGTCTTCCTCCTGATGTCATCCCAATATAGCTTCCTTGTTTCCTCTATGGAAAAATATTTTGAACATAGAGATATCGTAGGTGAAGCAACATCGTAATCTGTAAATGCAATCATTTTAATATTAACATAAATTAAATTATAGATATTAATTTAAGAATACCCTAAATTTCAATGTTATCTAAACTGACCCTTGATACCAAATATAAGGATAAGGCCACAAATATTACATAATCTTGAATTAAATGAATATTTCACATTGAGGATCTTTTCATGTTTATATTTTAAGAGAATTAGGTCATAACTATTACATTACATCTCTAAAGATAGAAAGTTTACACTTCTTATCCCTTCCCATTATTTCACAAAATAAAATCTCTTAAAAAATTATCATTTCTAGTTCTATGTGTTAGACATCATGACATTTCCTGGATCTCATCCATGACCCTATTCATCTTTAATTATTTTGAAAAACATTTCTAAACATGGGATGAGAATAAAAATCTAATTGAGGGTTATAAAACCAAGAAAGAAAACATTAGATCATAATTACATACATTAAATAAGCTCTTTAACATACCTCATGAAATCATAAGATTTATGAATCACATATAGAAAACATAAATAATAAAGGTAACTTGTGGTATCCATATCCAACTTACATTGCAACTATCACAAAGATATAGGGAGTTACATTTGGAATACCCATCAATGTATATTCCGAAAATCACTTAGGAGAAACATTCACATTTACCTCCTTCATGTTACGCGATGAATTGGAGAGTTATCTCAGGATTAACCACCCTCGGTTTATCATCGAATCAGCCATATACATAAACAATTCCCAAGAACCATGACACATAAAATAAGCATAACGAAAATATAGCATTTCCACATTTCAATAACAATATATAATTTCAAGATATTGAAATAATAAATTCTTTCTCAAAACCGTTTTCAACTCAAAAAAAATGTAAATAGGGTATATAGTATTAATTTTACATTAAAAAACACAAATACTTGTCATGGAATCCAAAGATCAAATAATACTCGCAGCGGTGGAATGGTGTTTGTCACCGCCTCCATTTAAGAAACATTAATTTTCTCTTTTAGTAAAACACTTCATAGAAACATATTTGTCATTGAATGAAATAAAAAATCGAATTTTTTTTAATCACTTATAAAAGAAAGTCAAGTATTAAAACAAAATATACCTCAATGAAATGAGATTGAGACAAAGTCCCTTACATCATGTCTTACTTGACTCGTTCATTATTTAATGTCCTAAATAATAAACTAAAGTTAATTTCTACTTGCATAAGAAAGTTATTTCAAGTTTATTATTCCTTTAATATCACTTGTTACAATGTTATAAGCATTATATAGTCATTTAAGGTAATAACATTTGTTTTGTTCAAATTCGGTACTTATGTCAAAAATGAACTTCTTAGATTTACATGTTGCCTATGTGGTCAAAATTACATTATCTCCTGAATGATATTAATGAATTAGATATCATATATATCTTATATATCATGTATATATATGTATTTATAACTTTATATAAAATTTAGAGGTATGAAATGAAATGTACTATTCATGGAGACGGTAAGCCGTACATACACATGAACGCAACTTTCATTTCTATTTCTTATTATAATGGAATTAAAACATAAGGATAAATAGGTATATTATTATTCCAATTTAATGTTATGTATATAATACTTGGGACTCCATAATTTATACATTCCACATATATCATTAACAATTCATATCACTTTGAGGGGGAGGTAGTCCGCACTTCCTTAAATGAAATTATCGTGTTTACCCATAATGGAATCCATAAAGGTATGTTATAAATGGAAAATACAGAAGCATAAAGATAATATAAACAAGATATATATAATATATAAATATATTTCCACCATAATGGTCACCATGAGTGGCGGTCGGTGATATTTGATCAATCGTCTTTTTGTGAGGCAGTAGTTCACCTTCTACTGGTATAATATGTTTTTTTACCAATTAGATGGAGTTGTGCATAAGTGTAGTTCAAATAATTCTCCTAAAAACCCTCGTTTTTTTGGTTAATGGTTTTTTTATAGTATAAGTTGAATAAATATATTTTATGGGTTGGAGAAGTAAAATATAACAAAAGAACATAAGAGAGGATGATACCTTTAATTCGGGTAACACCAATTGGTTTGAACAAAAAGGGTTTTTTGAAGTTCCTTTTGCTTAAGGTAAAGACTATAAGAGGAATAGAGGAATATTGAGAGATTATTTGGCAAGTAGATAGATGATCCGAGGGGCTTTAGAGGTGTGATTAATGGGTTTGAGTTGAGTGCTTTTTATAAGGGGGGAGGGGCTCTTTAGGAAGGTGAGAAAATATTATTTTATTATATAATGACTTTTGGTTTCTAAAAATCCAAAAATTATTCATGATGAAGATAATATTATTAATGGTTGAAATAAGATCATTTTTTAATAATTGTATATGTTTTGGATGTTATTTTATTCTTTGTAATATTAGTTATTTAAATCATTTATTAATGAGGTAAACACGGCATCATTATTGTGTCATATATGATATCAAAAAATAATAAAAAAAATGAAAATATAGGAAATATTTTTATATTTTTAATTATTAATTATAGTTGAAATTATAACATATATAACCTTATGTAAATATTAATTCACTAAAATATATTTGTCTGTGTCATATTTTCCTTTACTTTAAGCTAATTAAAATAAAGTGTCATTATCACACTTAAGTTGCTCCATGGGGTCCCAAAATAGACCCAAGGATACCCATTGTCAAAAATTACTCATCAAATAAGGATAAGATAAGATTTAAAGAAATTTTTTATTATTATGATATTCTTTTTACCTTGAATAACCTTATTTATCTTAAACCGCGGAAAATAAAATTCAAAAGACAATACTTACAGAAAACTATTTTGATATTATTGAACAAAATATCACTTAATAATAACAACCTTGTATGTAGTATTTTTTAAATTCAATTCACAGATGATTTAAAATTTCATTTAAATGAAAAATTCATTTTTTAACTACTACTTAGTGGTTTCATTATTCATCAAAAATTTATGTTTTTCCAAAAAATACCTAAAATTCAGCCTAAGCTATACTTTATATTATGAATTAAAAAATGATTTCTATTTTAAAAAATTCAATACAAAGAAGTTTCTTTATGTAATTTAAAATTAATTCCCTTTGACAAAAAAATACATGTTTTTACAAAATAATAACTATCAAAATTTTGACACTTGTTTATATCCAATTTCAAAGTGGAATACATCCAATGACCAAAATGGAATGAAATGTTAAAAATATAAACTAATTAAACTTTAAAACCAACTAAAAATATTATATATCCATATAAATAATTTATATTAAGTGGTAGTTTTGTATTAAAATACAATATTTTTCAATAATCATTAAAAATGAATTTTATCAGAAAAATAGAAAAAATGTACCGAAAGTAATCTTTGATGTCCCGATTCCAAATAATAATTTTATATTGTAAAATGGAACATATAAAAGTGACCATAACTATATTGAAATATTTTTTCCCATTAAACGATAGAAAATTTCCCTTTTAAAGAATTTTTGAGTATTAATGCCTAAAATTTGATTCATTCGCATTTTAAGACTCTAACATTTGTTAGATAAATGTAAAAAAAATTTAAAACAATATATAATCCTATTTTAGTTAGTTAGGTTCATTCCCGCCAATACAACGGCTAGACATTTTCTACCGCTTAAAATAATAATATTATATTATTATTGTGTAACGTAAGATTTAAAAAAAATATGTTGTTTCATATATGGTATTCCATTGAAAATAGCAACCCCATTAGAGTAAAATTAATATTTAATTCTCAAGATATTAATTAAAATGAAAATGTATTATTTCATTATGTACCTAGGATGTTATATAATTAATCTGGAATACTCATCATTTTACAAAAGAATGAGTGTGTGGTAGAAGTTTTTTAAAAGAAGAAACACTAAACATCTTGTAAATATAATTCCTTATTGTTTTGTTCTATGAAGAAAAAAATTATTCAAATTTATGAAAAGTATCATAAAACAAAAATGATTTAGGTTTACTTATTATATAGTGAAATCAATGACCATTTAACCAGGAACATGTTTTTAGTTTTCTGATTTTTAACTTTCTCCTGACCATGTTTCAAATCACTCTCCATCAGAACTAAATGTACAGTTTTTCATTAAAATCTATGTATTTCCAACATAGAAACCAAAAGGGGGAATGATGTAACATCCCAGATATTTTGGGAATAAGAAATTTTCATATCGCTTGATATCTTTGAATAATATATTCATTTTATGTAAAATGGGATTCTTTTTCTGACAGTGTACACGACATGCAACAACGTGTTCTCCGAAATCTAATTTTTTACATAACATTGAGTTACACCAAAAAATAATAAACTATTATTATTACAATTTTATATGGTAGTTAACTCTTAGAACATGTATTGGTATGAGTGATCATAACAAACTACGATATGATTACACTTGTTTATAAATGTTTTTACATTTATCAAATATATTTTAGAGACATAAATGGAGAATGAATCCATTTGAGAGAATAAAATACTCTAAAATTATTAAAATATCATCTTTAACCATATTGTTGTGGAATCATTTTTAAATACACTTTTTCACTTTTATATGTTTTAACTTAATGAATATTATTTTTTTAATAAAAATACATTGTTTGAAATTTTTTAATTTTTCAAACAAAATCCATATTTTAATGAATAATGAAAAATACTGCATTTTAATTCAAATCTACATTTTCATCTAATTTATTTATGTATTTATATTATCCTATTAATTGGTTATAAAGTTTAATTGGTTTAATTTTTTATCATTTAATCCAATGTTGGTCATTTCATGTAATTTAACATTAAAATTTGGTAAAAGAACATGTCAATCTTTGGATGGTTTTTACATCTTCAAAACCGGCTTTTTGATTTTGACAATTTAAATTAATATTAAATTAATTACTATAATTTATATGTATTGAATTTAGAAAAATATATTCCATATTTTTAATCATATGTCCCAATTTTTATAAATAGTTACCATTTATTTTTGAACATTATGAATAATAACATTAGTAATTATTTTCTTTTACAATGTTTAAATTGTAAATTAGCTAAATAATGGTAAAAATAAAATTATAATAATAAAACAATATTATAACTCATGTACTAATATTATTGGATGAGTCCTGAGTGATCAAAAAATACATAGGGAGAACTGTTTTCATTTGGAAGCACTTGGATGTGAAAAAGAATTGTTAAAATAATTATTTTAATATAAAAAGAAATATAACAGAAACATGTATATTTTTACTAAAAAACATTTATGGTTGGTTTATATAATCAGTATCACTGACTATAAATTTAAATTAAGAAATATAAAAATATTTCCTATATCATGGTTTTTTATTTATAAATTTCTGACATTAAATAAATTAGTTTATTTATGACACAATATTTATTCAGTGATTACCATATTAATTAATGTATCAAATAACTGATATTATCAACATTAAAATAAATTTAATTTGAATGTTTTGATTCCATCAACAATTTTTTTGATTAAATTGACGAATGAAGGATGATTTAATTCCTTTGGTTCAAAGGAATCTTGTTTTTATGACATTAACTACAAATCAATTATTAAATAGTGCCACAATTAACAAAAATGGATTTTTAAAACATATAATATTTTATTAAATGTTATATTATTACAAAAAATCTAAAATTTTTCCAAAAAAAATAATAAATTTTTCAAAATGTCATTAATGATCCACTTTGGGGTCGATTGGCATTTTATATTAGGTATAATGACCAAATATTGTGAAAATATAAGAAGACATGATAAGCGTTAATGTTTTTCACTATGATATAATTATAAAAGGTAATGTTAATTTTGTTACCTAAACATGTATAAAACTATTTTTTTAAATTATTTTGACCCATGGACATATTATCCCTGAAATATATTACTTTTTATCCTTTATAGTTCTATAATAAATTTATTTTAAAATAATATTTCCAAACATTCCAAACGTCCCACCCACCTCTTATAAAAGGCCATATCCTATACCCACTTACTCACATATATCAAGACCCTTTTATAATCAAAATTCTACAAAAACAATCTCCCATCATCCATAAATTATTCATAGAATCCTTATCCTTGGCAGAAGGAAATCCAAAACTGCATTATGGCTCAAATCAAAAGAAGTTACCTGATTTAGAGGTAGCATCTTATCCCCAACAATATTCCCTTACTTTTCATCTCCAATACCTAAGGTATTATTAATATATGATTAAATTAAAAAACCAGAATCATCAAAATACATGGATTTTGTTATGATATGGATTCAAACAACACTTATAAACACCTCCATCTAACGGATACGAACATATTGTTCCTGTGATTGGCGAACTACTACCTCATGAAATGATGATTGTTAATTTTTCTCCTACTACCTATCATGGTTGAAATTATGATAAAATTGTATTTATAATTGATATATATTATATAAAAAGGGTCTATATGATTCTGTAGTTTTTATTTACAGTATACCTGTTTTCTTTACATAATGAGTAAATATTATAATTTCATACTAGGATGTGCGGACTACTTCCCCTTCAATGTGATACAACTCATTCATTACATACATGTTAGGTATAATGGATAGAGTTAATAATCATATTTTACATATATATAAAAGTTATTATAATTTAATTTCAATATTAAAATGTATCATTTAGTTTTCAATCAATTAATATGTCCAAGAAATGAAAGTAGAGTTCATGCATACGTATGACCTACCATCTCCATGAATGGTGCATTTCATTTAATATATAATAATATATGTACATAATAAATACATATATAATAGATATATATTATTTTCAAATAATGAATAATATATGTTAGATGATTTACTTTTGACAACATAGACAGTTTACTTAAAAACAAGTTTATTTTAGACTCATGTACTGAATATCGACAAAATGTCTGATATGAACTTAAATAATTATGTAATGATTATTGAATTGTAATAAGTTATATAATAGTAATAATAAAATTTAAATTTACTTTAAATAAATAATAAATTAACAAGTGTTTATTAATCAGGAACATAACGATTGTAGGTAATGAGTCAGACACAAGGTTATAGAACTTCTTAACCCAGTTTCAATTAACTAGGTTAATCTTCTTGATTGTGTTGGGCTATGATTATATGAAAAATAAATTTTTCTATCCTAGATTATATGTATACTTCATTTATGTGTAATTATAGTGAAAACACATAATTGATTTAATTTATCAACAAAATGATATTTTTAGGGGGAATCATAACTCAATCCCCATTCATTGTGTTAATATCCATGTCATTGGTTTAGTTTGTCCCAGAATATGTGTGAATGATCAATTATTGTTTTGCACTGAATATCCTATTATATTGGGTGTATTTATATTTTCTACAAACATGTATTTCATATATTTATCAATATTATAATGTTATGTACTTTGTAAGTAATTTCGCCGCAATCTTCATTCATTGAGGTATATCTGGATTTTATGCACCATTATTATCCTATAAATTGAATATTAAACCATTTGACTCATTATATCATGAATTAGTATATTCTCATGATATTTAATTTTTTTAATGTTATTCATTATTCATTTTTCAGGTTTTTTTCAACTAGCTAAGAACACTTTAACTAAAACATCATTTTTATTGTTTTAAAGTTTAATTCCTCTAAAACCGTCTATTTACAGTCCATGTTTTCATTATGGTTTCTATGAATTTATTTACATGGACATGAATGTTTTAAAATATCAATGTCTATAAAATGATTCAAACTACTATGGAAGACATTGATACAGAAGTCTCATTATTAATTGTTTTAAATGTGTTAGAAAATGAATTGAATATTTCAATATCTTGAAAATAATTATTGTGATTGAAATTGTAATTTTATGAGTGATATGTTAAAAATTACAATATTTTGTGATTTATTATTTTATAATGCTACATGTACATTTAATGGTTGGTTACGTGATAATCCAAATATGAGAGGTTACATGATAAACCAATGATGGGTGGTTCAATGATAAACCATGGATGGTTGGTTACATTATAATATCCAATGCATTGGACTTGGAAGTCACTCTTATGGATTTTCTCTTTAGTGATATGTGTTATAGTCGACCATTTGGTTATTTAATTTAAGTATTTTTATAACCGTAGTTACTTTTAAATGTTATATGTTGCTTTCTATGGGTTAATTTTAGACTTTTGGTTATAACAAGTGTAAGCACTGAGCTAATATTTAGTGAAATATATTTACTACTTTTTAAGGGTGAAAATTATTACATTATGATAAATTATTTGTGGTTTTGATGTTATCCCTAGAAAAACAAATTTCATTCCTCGTGTATCTTTTATTGATCATTTTATTCTCTTCCTAAGATTTGATATGGTGTTCACATGACTCAATGAATAATAGATCCAAGGATGGGATCAAGGAAATGTCATGCAGTTTAAAAATGAAACGATACTATGTTTCTTTTTAAATGCTTTATGTTTTTTGCAAAAAATGGATTTTCAGTAGAAGTGTCTTCTTGTAATATTTATGTTCCTATATATGAGTTATGGAGTATTTCCATTGAACTATAAACCAAAAAATATCATCAATGTGAATTAATGTCAATTGTTATCTTATCTCAAGATTAAGTAATGTTCAAGGTTGGGGCCTTATACATATAATTAATGTGTTTAATATAAAATATATTTCACCTCTACTAAATGAATGACGTAATCACTCAATTAAAAACTTCAAATATTTTTTATATTATTCAATGTATTTTTCTTTTGAATTAATATTTCCAAATTTTCAAACAATTGATGAAAATAAGAATTTTGTACATTAATATGTCAATAATTGTTTCTTTATCAATCAATTGTGTTCATTTAGTTTTATTATCTATCATTCATAATGAATCAAAATATAAGGAATTAAAAAAATTATATGCATTCAAAATTACAATGAACATAAAATTTATAGAAATTATTTAAAAACCATTATATATATTATAGTATATAAATATTTTATTTAATGAAAAATAAATTTTAATTAAAGAATATAAAAATAAAAAATATATTTTTAATTATTTTAATATTTATTTTAAGAAGGAATGTAATAAATATAGTAATGAATATCATTTGAATGATATTTTAATGTTCATTACGGTTAAATTTATATAGTTCAAACTAGATTCAGTTATAAAAAAAATGCATTTCAAAAAAATTTCCATTAGGAATACCAGTTATAAATTTATTCATCATTAATTAAAAAACATCATAAAATAAATAATTTTATTTAAAAATTGTGAGTAACATATTTTTTCATGGTATTTCAAAAATTATAATTTCTGTAACCTTTTAATTTTTTAGAACATACAATAATTTTATATATTATTATTTACAAAGAATTAATTTTTTATCTATATTAATATTTAATTTAAATTAATTTTATATAAGAATTATATTATTTTGATAAAAAAAATATTTTTCAAGTAACGAAAAGAATTACCAACACTTCTAAAATATTATTATAATATAAACAACTGAAATTATTAATCATTATTTATATAAAATATAATTATTTATATATGATGGATATGTTTTTGTAATGTATAACCATAAAAAATTAATATATATATATATTAAAATGGGAAATTGGAAATAAAATATGCTTTGATTGGAATTTATCTTAAAATTATGTTAGTGGTTGAAATCAATTTTTAACAATTGATGTCATACTTTTTTGTGTATAAAAAACTCAATGTAAACCAGAAATGTTTATTAATGTTTTAAGAGTCTCTATTAGTGATTTTTCTTAACTATTTTTTTAATGGATAGACAACAACAACCCATGATTTTATTATGTATTTCCCTTTATAATAATTTCAATGATTTGTTTTTCTTTTCACAAACACAAAATCATTCTAATGATTAAATGATGTAAAAAATAAAAGTAAAACACATTATAATATATTTAGATAATGAAAATCTATAAAATTTAATATTTATTTTATAATTTATTGATTTTAATTTTTTTTATAAAATATAATTTTTTTTTAAGAAATTGTTCATTGTGAATTTTGAGTTTTTATTAAAATATATTTTTTTTTAAAAATTATAGAGTTAAAATTTATTCACCAAATGCCAGTGATTTATTTTTAAAATTACATTTCAACATCCATTAAGTAATTATTTAACTTAAATGGTAATAATTTAAATATTCAATACATAAACTAGGTGTTTTATTTAAAAACATTATTTAAAATTAAATCATTAATATCCATTTTTGGAGAACTAAATTTTTTAACAAATAATATTTATAAATATAAATATAATATTTTTTATTCAAATATTTATTAAATTTTTTTATTAGTTCATATAAACTCATTTGAATGAAAAAATAGTGTTTATAAAATTATTTTTTCACAATAAAAGTATATTTACCTTAATATATTAAATTAATCACTATTGATGAATTATTTTAATTAAATTTAGTTTTATTATATAATAAAATATTTAATAATAATTTTAATATTACTAGACTAAAAAAAATTTATGTATTATATGTTATTCTTAAAGATACACTTCTCAAAAAGATAATTTTTTATGTCTTATATATTATAATATTATAAAGAAATATTATCACGTCTAGAAATGACATTATAATATTTATTTAATATTTTCAATGATCATATTAATTTTCTTATTATGTTATATTTCATTTTTTGATAACGCTAAGTTACTTACATAAAATTTAGTCACCACGTTGAAGGGTAAAATAATGTAAAATGGTTGTAACTAAGTGATAAGGCCAAATACATGTGAAAACCATTATCTATCACTTGTTAAATGACAATATTATTTAATCCCCTTTTATATTTTTTATTATAGTATATTTCTTCATCATTCAATTTAGAATGAAATTTCTTCTATTTATGGTTAAGGGTATTTAATAAATTTTCTACCCTCAAATCTATAAATGAAGACCCCAAATATACACCTTAAACCTTGTTATTCATTAGATGTTATATTTAATACCTTTTAAAACAATATCCCTAGTAACTATATCTCACTTTTTGGAAACTAAGTTTCCATGAATATGACTTAAACATCTCATTTCAAAGACGCCCTTCAATAATAGATTTAATGTCTCAACATAAGCAATATCTTCTTCTTGATTTTTATTCTATATATTAATCATTTAGTTATTTTTAAATCTAATTTATCAATTTGAATATATGTTTTGAACATCATTTTTATACTATAAAATTGTTATCATTTTCATTAAATTATATTTTCTTACTTATTAAGTCGTTCTAACACACACATGTTTTGGTAAATTTAATACATAGAAGAAAGATGTTATAATGTTAATATCATCAGTAATTATCATTTATCATATAATACTAATATTGTGTAAAATTAATGGATGTAATATGTTTGAAATTATATATAATTATTATATAAATATTTTTATTCCATAATAAAATCAATAATATTTATTAAATACAAATTTAAAAAAAATATTGTTAATCATTCCCTGAAAATCATCACTATAGGTTCCATAAAATTAATATTGGAATCCAAAAAATTCTACAAATAATATACTACAAAGATTCATAAGTGGTTGAGAACTCAGTAAATAAAGAATTAGAATCGATAACTTAATCCATAAAATTATAACATGTATTGAAAAATTTTAAAAAAAGAAACAATTAATCAGTTTTTTTAAAAAATAAATTATGTCGGTAATAATAAATTATAAGTGAATATATACTAGTTGGAGAAATAAAAATACTATTCATATATAAATTTATAATATATTTAAATATATTATCCATGGGTTTTAATGAGTGTCCAACAAAGATGATGAGTGTGGTAAGGGTTTATCACATAAAATATCTTTCTTTCAGACATGTTACAAATTATACATATATTTAAATTTATATAGTGTATATGGTTTAGCTTTGAAAAGTTACACCATTAATATATTTTTAATAATAATATTTTAGGATCCTTACATTTTTCTTACATTCCTTTTTATTTTTATTTTTATATTATTATTGGTTTTTTTAAAATAATTTCATTAAATGTATTGATTTAATTTTTGAAAAATGTTTTTCCTTCATATCTATATTCCTCATAATATTTCTGAAATCTTATTATATATATTTAAATTTTTATTTATTTTGTTTTCAATTAAATTTATCATTCTTTTTGATGGCCTAAAATAAATATTCTTTATGATTTCTATATGGGTCATATTTTATATTATTTATAAAGGTGTGAAATGTATTTTTAAGGATTATTGATTGACCTAATTTTACCTATATAATGAGTGTTCTTTTTTGTTAAACATAATTTACATTATTCTATTTTTTCAATTAAATTTTTCATTTACATTTTTTCTAATTTTTTTTTCAATGTTACCCAAAAATGAATAATTTTTTAAAGTTTATCTATAATTTTTAAATAAGATTTATCATAATATATGTCAAGAATCTTTAATTTTTCTTATTCCCCACATGTGATACAATATAATAAAACTATACATGTTCATTCCATTTATGTAATGTGATTGTGTTTTATATAAGTTTTCATGAAAATCAATTTATTCTAATGGGTCAACTAAGCTGTGATGTAAAATATATATTATTATGGATCTCATATGTAAATGGGTATTATGTGAATAATGGGAATCAAGTTATTAATCCCTATAATTCAATTGTTAAATATTTATTTATATTTATATAAAACATTATTGAATTGGTATTGTATTTATTCTAGTAAGGGACATCATCCATAAAGGTTTAAATGGAATTAGGACTGAACCAAACACACTATGAGACTCTATCCACTTTTTCTTGATGCTAATAATTTTCATATTTGACAAAGGAAATGATTTCATACCAAAATTTTGGTGACACAATTTTATTCCATATTGTAATATCAATTTTATCCTATCAAAGATCCTAATTATTGATTGTTGATTCATCTTTTTGAACTCTTATGACTCATGTATTATGTTATTGAAAATACTTATTCTTTGAATCATGATTTATGAGCAATGAATTGAATGAAATGGTTCATATATTTCTTATCAGGTACACTGATGATGTTCCCAAATGCTTATTCTCATTTTATTCATACTTGTGATCTATGATTGACATTTCCTTTTATACCCTTAATGAGAAATTGATCTCACCCCTTCTAATGATTTAATTTCTCTAAGTTTTGATGGAGATTGTTTCGTATGATATGTCTAGAATGGTATAGTCATTGAAAATTATTTATGGGAAATTCTAAATAATGGTTGTATAAATAATTGGTGAAATATATAATATTCAAATGCACTTAAATTTTATGTTATGGGGTTGGAATTATTGTCAGATGAAGTAAATAAACATCTAAAATGATATATTATAAATTAATATTATTTTTGGGTTTCATATTGTTATAAATATATTTTGTCTTCAAGATTATATTTATGTATTTTATTCATTGTATTTAATGTTTCTAATATTTGGATCCCATCAACTTTTATATTGTTTAATATTGATAGATTCATAAGGGAATTTTCCATTTAATGGGTTAATATGTTATCATATTTTATTTAGTTTCCTATTTTTTTATAGTATGTTACACATATGTTTAGTTAGAACATTAAGATATAAAAATATCACCTTTTACATTAATTACTAAATTAAATATATGAACAAAATTAATTTATTTTCCAAATCCAAATTTGTATCATTTTAAAAGATTTAAGGATGAATATATAATTTTCATATTATTTATTTTGAATAAAAACACAATAAATATAGAATAAAGTGTATACATAATATAGATTTATACAATCAAAACAAAGATAGAAATCCAAATCAAATGCCTTTTTAGTATCATTAAATTATTTTATCTAAAAATGTTAAGATGGATAACACAATTATTATGTCACTGAAAGAATTATATTTATATTAAATAGGATTTAGTAAGGAATAAATCCCATATGAAAAATCCTTGAAATTGCTTCTCCATTAGTTTAATAAAAATGAACCAAAATATATCCTTTATTAATTATAAAAAAATTCTCAATATCTCTCCATTTTGATCATTAAAATACCATTCATTTATATATATAATTATATTCATGATGATTCATTAATATATGATCATTATAGACCATTATTTAATTTATATAAAACATATATTATATAATTAACCAAATAAAATGTCAGTTGTCATTCATATCTCTATATAATTTTATATCATTATTAAATAGGGAAATGTCTTTTTCTATTTTATTTGGGCCATTTTATGATTCATTTCAATGGGACATAATTAATTAAATTAAAATCCAAAACCTATATATCATGTACAACATCATGAACCCTCTATGCAAAAGTTAATTAATTATTATTATATTTTATTTAAAAAATATTTAATCCATTTATTATTTCAATGGTAAGTATTTAATTTAGTTATTCAACGTTATAAAATTTGTAAATTAACATAAAAATATCAAAACTCTTATTATTCATGAGAAATTAATTTTTTTAAAAAAATAATAAAATAATTATCAATAAAATCCTTTTTTCACAGAAATTGTACTGTTATATCTATAAAATATAATCATATAAAAAATTAATAAACATTATTTAGGGACTGACAAACAAAAATGGACTAAAATCCATTTGAGTCAGTAAGTGAAGCATCTCATCGAACATGTAGAAGAATAGATTTAGTATATTCATCCATGAACAAAAAAAATAATTATATTATTTTTAATCTACATTTCATACTATGACATAAATTATTTATAAATAAACATATTTTTTTGGGAACTGACTAAACTACACAAAACATGACTTCAACTATGTCATGATATATGTTTATTACTAATTTAAAAATCATTAAGATTTTAACTAATATAAAAAAATATAACGAAATTAAATTATTATTATTTATTTCTTATAATATATTTATTAATAAAAACCCAAAATACAAAAATTAAATTGTATGCTTAATAATGTATTATTATGTTGTATAAAACACAATTCACTAGAAACTTCATCTATAATTTATTGATATTAGAAATGATAAAAATGAAAATTGAATGTAAAAAAACAATGTATGTTATTTTAGATTGTGTATGTTCACAATTCTCTGAGATGTAAATTATAATGAGGATTACGTGATAATGGAAGAGTGTGATTAATTATTTTAAGGAGATACAATAGAGTTGTTTATAAATTATAATTGATTACTTCAGAGCGTATGTCACTCTATGACAGAGTGGTTATAGAAAAATAAAAAATGGAGAGACTAATATGATAAATGTTAGGGAAATTATGTAGGTTTTATTATATAATAATTGTTTCATAAGAGTAATTTATTAGGTTAAATTCTTATTATTTATTGGACAATCTCACTGGGAGAAAATTAGTAGTGGTACCACCACAACACTTTTTACACATTGACAATGATAATAAAATATGCTTTTATTGATAATATATTCACGGGGAGGAACATTACACAAGAGGAGGTAGTGAGCCTTAGGTCTCTTTCTATAATGGTGGGTTTTTCAATTGAATTTGTGTTGTTTCAAAAAAAATTGGTAACCAAATATTTATAATTGTAATGGTAAAACCATTTATGGAATGGGAATATTTTAATTGTGAATTAAATTTCCAATACAATGGATAATAATTTCTCATTCCCTGTTAATTTATGTTGGATTCAGATGGTATTATCCATATATAGGTCACCGCATGGAAGGAATTATTGTTCCAAGGGAGTCCAAGGTGTATTTTTATTGTTTGTAGAGAACATGGTAATATACTTTATAATGGATGATCTCATCTTAACTATATATGGGTAGATTTTAGTGCATATGGCCTAGAGTTGATTCTATTAAGAATAGAAGGCTTGTTTTGAATGGATCGAGGATCAAAAAACGATTTGACCATCAATGTTTAATTCATAGGGAAATTAAAATTTATATATGGAACAGATTTATCAGATTTCATGTTTTTCCAAGTGTCATGTTCTTATAGTGATATTCTTTATATGACAATGTCATTTTTGTAAACCAATAAATTAAAATATCATATCTCTCTAGTGGAATTTAAAGGTTGTTAATGAGGGATCTAGACTTAAAATTTGGAAATTTATTTGGATGTATTTTATCCGTCTATAATTTGTTCATTAATGATCACTCTAATGGGTATCATGGTGATTATCATGATATGTATGAAATATATGTTTCTCTACCAAAAGGGAAAAGTTTTTTTATGAAGGAACATATTGTACATTTATGTATGTAGAATTGTAAGGAAGAATTATAAGATACTATTTTAAAAGAAAGTAGGGAACCATATAGTTATTATCATTATATGTTTGCGTACATAATTAGTGGATTAATTTTGAGAAATAATGTTGTAACCGTTTTTTATACTCAATCATTATTCATGGAGAAGAAGATGATAACATTCATATAGGATATGATCCATTCCACTGATAAATAGAAGTAACTTTTCTATTTATATGTGGGTTTTAATTTATTAGGGTTACTCCTTTAACAAAAAATTATAACTAAAAGGTATTGTGGAAACTATTTTAGGTTCTAAAAATACTGTTTCATTCTCCTTCGATTAGGCAATTTTGATTGAGAAATGTACTAAAGTGTTTGTTTATATATTTCACCACATTATCAAATTATATATATTGTGATGTAGAGGTGTGAAACTAATATATATGGATAAATATGATCAGGTATCAGTTGTTTGATACACTATCAACATAACTTGTTTCACCCCCTCCCACCCTGCATTATGGGGATAATATTCATTTTATAAAAAGTGGTAAAATATATAATTCTCTTTGTGGAATTTACTCCCATAGAACATAGGGTAGAAAATTTTAGTCATAAATGGATTTTGATATCCAATGGATGTAATTTCCAACATTAGAAGAATCACACTCAACACTAATTACAGTGATTTAAATATTTGTGGGATTATTACTATTCATGTGATCTAATTATGTGTAGATTATGGAGATTTAAAAATGAAATACTAATGTTAACATGATGTTGAATCCATAGTATTCAAACAATTCTGAGGAGAATTATCCAATTCTATATATCTTAAGTTGATATTATTTAAATCCTCACATTCACTAAGTGGAAACATGACAATATCTATTAATGTGACTAAATGATATGTGAAACTAATTTTTATTTTATTTTAGAATATATATGAGGTTTTATGATCCCCATAAATGAGTAATTTTATGCATTACATTAAAACGTGAAGAAAATTATTGATGATATGTTTATGATTGGAGAAAACCAAAATCATATTGAGATAATAAATTTGTTCAACTGAATATTGAAAATATTTTTCAATGTGAAGGTTTCAATATATGAAGAGAAATAACCAAATGGGGTGACATAGGATATATTTATTAGTAATATCATTGAATATGTGATGAGGAATAATGATACTGAGTTCCTCTAAATGGAGAAATATCATGTGGTTTCATTAAAGGTTATGAGTAATTTGAAATTTAAATTCTATCTTCTATATCTTGAGATTATTGATGTGATTTAATTATTTTCCTCAAATCAAAAATAATAAAATCATGATTCATTAGATATATTCCACATCCATTATTTATATATTAGAAGTTCATAATACCTAAATATTTCCAAATAATTTTCGACAGGAATATGATTTGGATGAATCTATGAATAATGGTTTCTTAGATGTGAAATATAACAAGACCTCACCGATGCATTATTCCAAAAGAATTATATACTTTCACAAGAAGATTTTATCTTTGATGAAACAAATTTTTTGGATGTTGAGAACTATAAATACTTCATTAATGATGTTCTTATGGATATCCTAGATAAACCAAAAACAGAAGACTGTTAAAAATAATATTCATAATCTGATGTTATATTCTACCACAATGTTGAAAATAAGTTTCCCCTGATGATATAAATTTCTAAGGGTTGAAAATAATAAATTCCATTTTACTTGTATGTTACTATAGGAAATACATGTATAATATAAAGGAATAAAATAATAATTTTTTTATAAATTTAATGAATTAAATATGAGAATCATGGTAAATAAAAGTTGATTATTATTTGCAAAAAAATTGATTATATAGATCAGGTCACTAATGTTTTCACTTATTAAGAGAATTATATAATTTAAATGATCAATTAGCTTGAAGTGATTTAATTATTGTGAAAATGAGCCATGATTTCCATGAAAAAATTCAAACCACCACCATGACATAAGGATACTTATAAACACAAGAATCAAAAAAAACCAGCTAATTGAAAATGAATTAAAAAAATATTGTGGATATGTTAACAATTTTTCATAAATTCATATACAAGGTATTATTTATTGATGGTTATTATTATATGAAAAAACTAGTGGTGATTGATGACAAACAATAAGATCATATACGCCAAAAAATTTTGATTCAATAAAATCACAAAACCCAAAAAAAATATTAAAATAAAAAAGTGAAGACACATAATAATGGAAAACGAATAAAATTTTATTTTTATAGAATGATGTTTATCCCACAATACGTTCGATTTATATAATAATAGAACATAATGGATTGAGAGTTATGAAAACATGTCTACATATTTTCACAGTCATGGTATGCTTTTTATTAGTTTATCATTTATTGAAAGATAAAAAAAGAATTACTATTTTTATCAACACTGAAATAGCGGTGGCGTTAAATAAAATATAAATGAATTACTTATTATATATATAATCAAAAAGTGATTTTAAAGTAATAATTAGTTTATATTAGCACATTTTAATGATGATCATATGGAACAATATATTGAAAAATACTATCTACCACTGATGTATTGGAAACATAAACATGAATCAATAAATGATGACCCAAGAGGGCTAACATCATTGAAAAAAAATTAATACTTATATATAAATATTTTTTATGGATTATACAAAATTTTTTATAAACTAGATGACCAGAATCAAGAATATTTTCACTAGAAAAAGTTATGACAAAGCTGGTTTTCTCTATTTTAAAAATGATGAATGGCTGAAAAACATTATCGTTAGGAATTCCAAAATTTGGGGAAAATATCATATATATATATATATATATATGAATGTGGATAATTTTGAAATAACTTTTCACTATTATCCATTTGTATTTCAATTATATAACGTGTGGAATATAGTTGACTTCCAAAAAATTATTGATTCATTACATGATGTATTTTTCATCTATGATGAAAATAAATCATGTAAAGTGGAATCCCAAGAACATTAATAGAGAATCGGTGGGATTCATTGTATTTAAATAAGGGGAGGGGGAGTTATTTTATACGATTCATCAAAAAATGGTATAAAATCGTTAGAAAACTTTGTGATGATTGAATATAGTTGTGAAATCCCAAATCATTGATGCGATCACCCATATATGTGTAATAATTTTTTTAAAATGGATGATCACATGGTTGAACATAAAACCAATGGATATGAAGTTGATTATTTTTATTGAGTTCCTAAATATGGAGTTATGATGAATAATAACACCCACGGACATGACTAATAAGGGATATTATTTTGTTTTTATTGATAATTAATCCATGATAAAATAGATGGTGGTTATCATTTACAGATTTGAGGAATTTAAATTCTTTACAAGATATCATGGATCATTGGGAAATATTATAGAGATGAAAATTAAAAAATTATGTATAGATAATTGTAAAAAATTCAAAAACGATTTAATAGTTAAATATTTATAGAACTATGGGATAAAAAATCAATTTCCTGTGGTAAAATATCCTCAATAAAACAAATTCATTGTGATGAGAAATGTCACTAAAATTGTCATAGATTTTAATATTATCATTCCAAATAATCAAATAGGGATATATTTAAAGGAAACTATAATTAAACCCATGTACTTCCCTAACATTTTATTACTCTAACATGATGAATATAAGAATCCCTTCGTGATGTTGTATGTGAAGAAACAAACACTAATGTATATTTAGGTATTCAAAAGTAAATGATTTATTCTCAAAAATTAAACAATGTTTAAATTTTAATCTAATTTGGATAAAGGTATTTTTCATATAATTTTTTCCAAAAAGTTTATAAATTGTTTAACATTAATAGGAAAATAATTTAATGAGATAATTAAATGGTTATAAATGATTGGGAGAATTTAAAATTTTGAAAGTTCATTTATCTAAAAAACAATTAGGTAATATGAATATATTAAATCTTTTAACTTAGTCTATAATGGGTAAAACATGGGCCTATTTTACATTAAAAGCAGACACAAATTAAAAGAAATTTTTTTTATTATTATCTGATACATGGAATAAAATGATCTAGTCAGAAAAAAAATAATATAAAATCATTTGAGACAAAAAATTACTAAGGTAACATCTATAATATAGTATCTACAACAAATATCATAATTTCATCATTTAGAAACAATTATTTTTAGAGGGTTGTAATGAATAAAATTTAATCAAGGTAATGAATGTTTATTTTTACTAATTTTATAAGAATCAAAAAAGTTATAATTTTCCAAGAAAATAAAAATGAATATCATCTGAACAAATTGGTTGTTATAAAATAATTAAAATAAATATGGAGTGGTGTGTAGGAATAAGGAATGCCTAGTGTGAAATTATTATTCTCATATTGATGTTATTGATGTTATTAATATGGGTTATGTCATTTAATTTTTGGATAAAAGTTTTATTTTCGAGGAAATGTAAATGAAAATTGGATTCATGGTGTACTATATAGAAGTGAAATCAATATTCGTAAATGTATTTCTTGTGGTTGTGGTATATATTGTGAGTTTTATGGGTTTATATAGATGGACATTATTGCATAATGAAATTATTTAAGATAATTTTTTGTGGATTATATCATGATCCCAGAACATGTCATTCATGGATGGATCGATAATTGAAAAATACAATATTCAAATATTGATGATTTATTCAATTATAATACATAAATAATGAAAAGGTGTATAGGATATTCATTATCATTGTTGTGGATAAAAAAATGTATGTGGAACAATGGATACAAAATGAAATATAAATTTAGATTATATGAGATGGGAATTTGAAATAAATATGATTGGTGAGTTAACCATAATCCATTGATTATCAGTGACTCAATGAAATAATGAAAATTATATATCGATGAAAATATATCATGGTGGATCTCAATAGATTCTTAATATGGTATTTTTTGGCCATGATAAAACCAAAAGGAACTCTGATAATTTTTCCAAACAATGTTGATGGAATATATGTGAGAATAATATAGTACATTACATTTAGTGGAAGCATATTAGAGTTAAAATTGAAGGTACATTATATTGTATTTTTTAGGTTCTAATGATGTGACTTCATGACCCAGGTTTAACTAAATGGTTCCCGAACTCAGTTTTCTACGTAACGTCAAGTGCGCCTCCCCATATGTCAGATGGTGCTTATTAGTATAAATTGTTTGGTATGTTAGTCTTGGGGTAACTATGCTCTCTTTTATCAGAGTAAAACACCAACTACTGCAAACATAATTTACTAATTGTGAAAGTGTATAAAATAACCAGAACAATACCATGTCATACGATATCCAAAACAAGAAACTACAATGCTCATCTAAAAGGTATAACATTATATGACAATGTGAATGTAATGTGTATAAAATTCCACTAAATGTAAATACACAATGACTCCCATGTGGGTCCCCAACCACGTCGGGTTCTCTCTCCCATACTCCAATCCCAAACAGCATCCCTTCTCCAGGCCTTACCCTTATCCTATCCCGCAGCAACAAATTATACCCAAGTGTTGATTAGCCATCTAGAATAGAGAGTGATTGTGACTGAGTAGGTCACCAGAAATAGTCTAAAAAACAATATTAGTCAAAAGATAGTTTATATAGTTTTATGAAGCAGAAAATAAAATGAATAATTTAAACAGTTATCACATTATCATTTAATCTTTAATCATCACAGTAGGCCCAGTTACAATTCATGTTTTCCATTTGAATAATCATTCATCATTGTCATTAATTTGGTGGTGAACATCATTTCAAGTACCACAAATCTCATTGAGTGTAGGTCATAATGCCTATTACTCCATATCTCATTTGATGTATGTTTTCATATATAGAACACTATAATCTCAAGATTGAGTATCTATTCTTGAATAGGTCCATGTCCATGTCCCAACTTTTAATTTTTCTTAACAACTATGTCTAGAAAAAAATAGTATCTATTTTATAATTCTATAATTCACAATAATTATCCTCATTATTCCATTAATACTACATAGATTAGTTAGATATTACAATGGTCATTAATTAACTCAGGAATTAACTAGTAAAATAATAAATTAATTAATTCATCAATTAATTAATCAAAAAAATCAATTATCATTCAATAATTAATTATTCAGAATGAATTATCCATATAAAATCTCAAAATTTAATAATTAATTCTCACAATTAATTATCTTTGATCAATATTATGGAACATAATGAATTCATACAGTTAATTATCTTTCATAGCCAGAATCATCCCAAAATTTATTTTTTCCAAATTATTTATCATAACACAGTCAATTCAATATCATAATTCCAATATATTTACCCATAACCAATCTCCAAAAACAATATCTATTTGGTAGAACCCATTCATTTGTTCTGTGATTCAATTAACAATTAATCACCAAGAAAACTCACAAGTCAATTCCACATTCCTAATTACTCCAATTTAGGAAATAAATTATCAATGGAAGATAGTAATTAGTAAAATAACATTCACATATCAATTCCAAAAATGTGGATTTTTTTTATTTATACCACCTACATCTGTTTATTGACAGAATTTAGCTAACAAAAATTTCCAAAAACATTGTTCCACAATGTCATCGATCAAGCTCTGAATCTATATCCCTAAACCCAAATTATGATAAAAGTCATCGGGATCAGTAAAATATAGATCAATATTCACAATCCTAGATCTAAATCTCAACTCATAGGATTAGATCCATAAAAAAATGGAGATCTTCCCTAAAAAGATCAAGGAAAGATAGGTGATAGAATTGGAGAAGCAATGGAATGAAATCCACTTACTGAGAAGAGAGAAGATCTTCAATATGTGCTTTTCATCTTGATGAATGATGTTCAGATCACATAGGAATCCCTTTGGATGGCTCGGGATCACCAAAATTTTTAAATACTGATCCATAGTTAAAATATGGGAGACTAAGGGGGTTCAGGTGGGTTTAAAAATATTTTTTAACACTTAATCCCACACACACATTTTTCTGGATGTGGGTGAAATGATAGAGATAAACATGCACCAACATTATGGACATATCGTTAATGGGTTTCTTGGTTATAATAGTTTGGTCACATAGTTTTTCAAACCACACGAAAACTGTGTGGACCTCACTCTCCATGATTACATGATTGGCACGATTTTGCCGCACGGTTTGTGCAACAGTGCAAAAACCATGATCAAACCATTTTCCTGTAGTTTTTCTTAAAAATTAACTCAAATTCATTTCAATCCACTTCTCTAAAACATTGTTACTTAACAAAATTAAAAAATTACCAGAAAACATGCCCATGATGACTCCAGAAATTGATGGTATCTTTCAATATCCCCTCATTATAATAGCTCATCCTGGATCAGCGCTCTTGAACATCTATAAGATTCCAAGACAAATAGGTTGGACCACTTAGCCATCATGATTTCTTACAGTTTCCATGTTTTCTCTTGAAAACTTCAATGTTTCTATAACACATGAACTAATGGCATTGACTTTCCCCATAACACATTATTACTATGAAAAAACATACATATCAGATACTTCTCAAAGGATGCTTCTATCTCAAGTTCAAACTATTCCACATCTATCTCATTATAAGGTTCATGAGGACACCTCCATAGTTGTGACACTTGTAAAACATAATTCGTAGCATTTAATTTCTGTGGAAGGGGTAATTGGTATGCCACTGGCCTGATTCTATCGAGCACCTGAAAAGGTCTTTCAATCCTGGGTGAAGACATTCCCTGCCTTTGTATCCAGTGGTTACCCAATATAGTCATCATGCTAAGGAATATATAATCAACCTATTTAAACTCTAGGGGTTATCCCCATATCTCACCATGAAACTTCTTCCATCATTGATCTGTATTCATACATTTCGGAATCAAATACACCTACTTGTATGTCTCAAAATATGACTCAGTCTCAAGAGGTCTGACTCACCCACCTCTTCCCAACACAGTGGTAATCTAAAAGGGCATCAGAAGTGAGAATCATATGTTGAAATCTGAATAGTTTCTTGATAACTATTGTTATTATCAACATACACTAAATCTGAGTGCTTCTCCTAAGAACCATCGAAGTCAATCACGCATTCTCATAGCATATCCTCTATCACATGTATGGTGGGATCTGACCACCCATCTATCTATGGGTATAAGGCAATACATAATTGAACTTTTGTATCAAGTTCATTCTATAACCCTACAAAAATAATGATGTAATTCATGAATCCAATCGAAAAATATAGTTTGTGTCACACCATGAAAACAAACTATCTTTCATATACACAGTTCTCACAACTATTCTACTATAAAGGTTTCATTGATGGAAAATTAGTGTTCTGCTTTTGTTAGTTGATCCACAGTGACACAAATAGAGTTACACATTCTATTTATCCTTGAAATTACTTCCACAAAATCCCTAGTCACGTAATCCCACTTCTATTCTGGAATTTTTAACAGCTTCAACCGGCCTACAGATCATTGATTCTCTGCCTTCACTTACGGACAGGTGACAAATCTAGATACAAACCCTTCTAAATCCATTTTCATTCATGGCCACCAATATTGTCATCGTATGTCACGATCCATTTTTTGTCACCCAAAGATTCAAATCCCAATTTGTGGAATTTAATTCTCCCATGAGTTCCTATCACATCAACACAGGCACAAATACCTTTTTTTCTCAAAGGTGATCTCATCCTCAACTGTTGTCCATCCTGATGGTGTCCTCCCACCTTAAAGGCATTCCCTTAAGGATAAACACTCTTGATCCTTGTACTACCTTTATATGAACCGTCTCATGAGTGTAGCCTCCAATACAAGAGAAACTAGAGTCCTCCTCTCATGAATATTTGTAACTTCAACATGATTTTATTATATAAATGCAATCATCTTCATCTCTACACTCAACTCATATACCAACTGAGTCTATGTTTTCCTGATCAAAGTTGTACCCATACTATTCCCATTTTTTAGTGTAGTTTCCAGTTCAAAAATAGAGGGCTAAATATTCTCTAATCATCTATGCGGCCAAATATTCAAGACGTGCTGTGAAAATATATACATCAAGCTTTTTTATCTATTATAACTATAGACTTTTCACCAAAAAAATTGTCTCACCAAATCTTAAGAGAATAATACTCTACTACCACCATGAGTACATGCATAATGTAGTTATGTTCATGTGGCCTCAACTACTAAGACTCATATACAATGAGTCAATCTCATCGCTTCAACATAACTTTTTTTCTGATCCCAGAAGCATCATAAAAGACCATGTACTCCTCACCTGACATAGGTAAGTTCAAAATTGTTTCCGATTTCAAGAACATAATCAAAACTAGGAAGGCATTCTACAATTCTTTTATGCAATACATCGACATCCCTATATTTACCAATCTTGTATGAGGTAATACTAATCAATAAATGTATTGGATAAATCTCATGTAATTACCAGCTAATCCCAAGAGCATCAGATATAAAAAACATTCTGGGGTTCAACACAAGAAACCACTGCCTACACTTTTTCTAGGACCACTACAACACCTTCTTATGAGATGAAATTCCACATAAAGTGTACCTTTTCAATCCAAAACTGATATTTAGATAGCTTGTAATATATCTGATTCTCTCTTAGTGTACCAGGGTCGATGTCAAAATGTATGGCATGGTCGTTCTGAGTCTTAGTGTTCACAAAGATGGGGTCCACAAAAATAACCATAAACGGATCTATGTACGGCTGAATGATCATGTTCATCGTGGCCATAAATACTTAAGGAGCATTTTTCAACCCAAACAGAATTACAAAAATCTCATAAAGGACATACCTACTTCTGAAAGAAATTCATGGTATATGAAAGGTCCAATCCCTCACATGATTGTACCCTATTATCAGATTGATCACTGAGAGAACATAAGACACATTCATCTAGTGAAATAGATCATTGATATGTAGAAGAGGATGCCAGTTCTTCAAAGTCATTTTATACATTTTCGATAATCAACAAACAAGTGTAAACATTCTCTGGCCATATTTGCAAATAAAATATGTTATCCCCAAGGAGACATACATGGAAAGATAAATCCTTTGTCCTCTAACTCCTCCTATTGCATTTTGAGATCATGAACCTCATTCTGTACCATTTTTAAAGTGGAATAGATACATGTTCATCCTCCCACATGAGTTCAATAGCGAATTCAGCATCTCTATCATGTGTTCACATATAAAATTCTTCTGGAAAGACATCCTCAAATAGTTCTCAGACTAGAGACATAGAATATTTCTTACCACTCATATCAACCAAGAAAATGACAAGAAACATGGGCTGTGAGCTCTCTAAGTTTCTAATTAATTGGCCCATCTTGGCCTGAATGTAAATCCCATTCTCTACGAAGAACAAACTAGTCATGCATAGAAAATACAACGGACACTCACCTGAGGTAAGAATCTATGTGTTATCAATATGCAACTATCCAGTGAATACCCATATTCAGATCAAAGCCCATTATATCAAGGACATAGTTATCACAAAGAAAATGATAGTCTGCGATCCCTAGTAAACATCCATTGCATAAACAGATAACCCTGGTATCCATTCCAATAGGTGTATCGATATTCTCCACCCCACTTATGAACTCCTCCTCCAAAATAAATCCATAATCAAGATTTTAAAATATAAAGGATTGAGAGGAACCTATATCAAACAAGGGAGTAAATAAATTAAATGAAACTACATTAATACCTATCATTATCGATGGACTATCCTCACTATTCATAATTTTTGGTTTCACAGCATGTAACTGTCATTCCACTCTTCCATGTGGCGTCATCTGACTCCCTTGAGTAGAAGAACTCTGATAATATAGGAACTCATACCCTGAAGTTCCATTTCTACTACTTATCTTGACTCTTACCATAGAGTTCCAGTTTCAAGACCTATATAGTGTAGAAGACCCCCTTCCCACACTTTGACTCTAAGAAAATACTCCATCAACACCAGATTCCTACTGCTTCCTTCTGAACATCTTTAGATGTTCCATCATTCCACAAAATTAGAAATCCCCAGGTGGTCAAAGAAAATGTTTACGCTAGTTTCCATGCTAACCTCACTGGTGGAAAAGAACATGAGTAAGATAGGGTCAACTATTCCTCCTTACTATCCAACTTTCTTTCCACTTTCATGAATAAGGTTCTCATTACTACGTTTCCTGCTCTTGAAATGCACACTCTCTGATAATCCAATGATAGATACCTTCCCCATACTGGAATCCACATTCAAGATCCCCTCTTAAATGAGATCCTGATTATCCACTTATGAATATTTCTTTATCCAAAATCTATTTACCTGGGAGATAATTTCAAATCTAATTCCATCCTCAATATAGTTTCTTAGAATAAGCCTCATCTACCACCAAAAATAGAGAAAAATTCTATAAATGTGTGAGAAGATCAGTATAATACATTATGGACATGCGTCCTTGCAAAAAATGCATAAAATTTGATGCCTTCTATTGTCTCAGTGTATCTGGATAGAATTTTTCCAATAAATTCTCCAGAAAGTCTTTTAGTTACATATCATAAGTATTTCCCGATCATACTCGAATGTCTTACCAATGCTTCACTAAACCATGTAGCATATAAGATTCCATATTGACCCTCCACCCAACTGTTGTATCCAAATGATTATGTATCATCTCATTAGATTCAATCAAAAATTCAGCTCCCTCAGGTCTACCTGCTCCAATAAAAGTATGAGGGTGTTGTAGATGAAACTATCTTATCAACTCCGAGAATATTTTTAAGTCCCAGCCTGGTTATCTCAACATGAATTGCATGAAAGGATAAAATATCTCTCAGAATTATTCTTCTTACTCTCATCATTCGCCAATGGTGCCACGGGTTCCCTGTCTGGAGGTTCATTCATAGCCATACACCTTAGTCTCTCGCTCAACAAGCTTTGTGGAGGCATATCTCTACAAATACTAACACACATATTAGGTCTCCCAACAAAATATTAAAACATTTACATACGAGTAGAAAATATCAAAAAAAGTTTCAACATGTCATTCTCCTTTTTCTCACCACACGATCAACAATGACGCATTCTCACTACCTTTAACCATCCTACTCCTTGGTATTTGTTAACAAGTCTAATGAAATTATCATTAATTATTTCAACCATGAATTAATAAAATTACTTCCAAATAATTAATTCAACAAAGAATTAATTAATCATACCCATTTAATCATTCGCAGTTCATATTAGACACCCATTTATTCTCATTTTTTATCTTTATTTCAATCTCACGACAAGGAATAAATAATACAAGTTCAAAAAATCACACATAACTAATATTTCCGTTTGTTCCTAGAATGATATATGTCACAAAAACCATGATTTCCGAGAATTATGCATGATGATTCATGTATCCATCCTCTTTATTTCATGAATTAATATTCACCAACTTTCAATAGAAATGTAACATCACATCATAAGTTCAGCACCCTAGGTGAAATAATATCCAACATTAACAACAAACTACAATTACAATAATCCCACCATGAGTACTAGTATTTTCACTCGAACATTGTTTTTAAATCCCTTCTATGATATCATTATGAAGCCTTGAATCTTCCTAGACTCTTATATACCTTTCCCAAGCAGTAATATTAATGAAGAATAGAGAAATGTAAACTTCTCTGATACCACTTTGTGATGCCCCAGCCCAGGATCCGCAAAACAATGCCATGAGCTGGATGACCACATATGTTAATGCATGTCTTCCCATAATCCATAGTGTGATGACTAATAGCTAGATTTTGGTAATTCGTTCTTAAGGAGACAACACCCTATTTTAGATGAATCAAACAACAGTGGAATCATTCAAAAATAACCAAATGCATATGTCAATAAATTACCAGAACAATACCATGTCATACGATATTAAAACCAAGAAAATAGAATGGAAAAATAAAAGTTAAAACATGTAATGAAAATGAGATTGTCAAGTGTCTATAATGAAACAAAATGTAAATACACAACGACTCCCAAGTGGGTCCTAAACAACTTCTAGTTCCCTATCCTATTAATCAATCACAAACAATAGCCTATTCTAGGGACATTCCATTATCATGTGCGGAAAATACAATAACTACATGGGTGATGATTTGGTAACCTGATTATGGTGCCAGTACGACCTAGTAGACCACCACCAATGGTGTCAAAAACACGTCTAGTCCAAAGATAGTGTATCCAATTGTATGAATCAATAATTATATTGGATAATATAAACATTTATCACTATGTAATTTAATATTTAATCATCTCAATAGGCCTAGTTCCAATTCATATTTTCTATTTCAATCATCACTCATCAATATCAGTCATCTAGTGTGGAATGTCAGGTTAAGAACCCAAAATCTCATTTAGTGTAGGTTGTCATGACTATCACTCTATATCTTATTTGGTGTAGGTATTCATTCCTCGAACCCTATAAACTCATACTTGAAAACTATTTTTATGAATTCAATGTCCAAGTCCAAAAATCTAATTAGTCTAGAATGCCATGTCCTGCAAAACAAAAATATCATAAAATTAAATGTTCATTAATTCAAAAGAAATAGAAAAAATATTTCATTAACATTCTAAAGATTAGTTAAATATTTCAATGATCATTAATTAACACAACAATTAACTAAGAACATAATCCATTAATTAATTCATCAATTAATAACTTAGTCAACACAACTATTATTCCATAATTAATTCTACACAATTAATTATCCATATATAATATCAACTTTTCCTAAATAATTATCGTAGTTAAATATATTTGATCTTCATTCTGGAACATAATTAATTCTTAAATAAATTATCTTTCATAGCCAATATCATTCCATAATCAATTTTCCCCCAATTAATTATCATAACATAATCATTTCAATATCTCAATTAAATATCTCAAATCATAAAAAAAATCCACAAAAACAATATATATTTGCATAACCCCCTTCATTTGTTCTGTGATTCAATTATCAATTAATTACCAAAAACATTCAGATGTCAATTCCGCATTACTATTATCACCAATTTAGGAAATATGTTATCAATGGATGAAATAAATTCCAAAACATGCATTAAAAAATCAAATCCCTGAATATTGGAGTTCTTTTAAGGGCACCTACCTAGGATAATTGACAGATTTTATCCCAACAGAGACCCTTAAAATCCGAGTTTCATAACATCATTGACGAAACTGAAAATCTAGATCCCTAAACCAAAATTAAGATCAAAGGCATCATGATCATGCCAATCCAGATCTAGATCCACAATCCTAGATCTAGATCTCAACCTATAGGTTTAGATCCATGAAAATAGTGGAAATCCTCCATCAAAATAACAATAAATGGTAGAGGATAGAATGGTAGAAGTAATGGGATGGAATTCACATAATGGGATCAGAGTGAATCTCGAACCAGGGATTTTGACCTTGAAGGATGATGTTTGGATCAACTTAGAATCCCTTCTAATGGATATTTGATCACTTAAAATTTTCCAAGACCAAGAAATATTGGAAAAATGTGAGTCTCAGGGGGGTTGGGTGTTTTTAAAATGGGTTTTTGGATACTTAATCACACATGTATAGTTTCCTAGAAAGGGGTGAACAGTTAATAAAAAGTGTGCACCAACCATTGACAATTTTCTATCCTAGTTTTCAATGTTGGTAGGTTTGGGTCTCATAGTTTCTCAAAACGTGTGGAAATTGTGATGAACTCTATGTCCATGTTTCCATGGTTTGAATGGTTTAGCCTCATGGTTTGGAAAACTATGCATAAACTGTGGATTTCCCACTATCCATTTCTTTTTTAAAAAAATTCACCAAATCTCACCCAAATCCACTACTCCGAAAAAGGTAAATCCTCTTCCAAATCAAATTTTTTTTCTAGAAAAAAATGGTACATAGAAACATAAAAAAGTACCTAAAAACTTTCCTTCTTTGAATCTAGTAAATGTTGGGATCTACAATACATGATAAACAGATTTTTTATCATGGTGATTCACAATCTATATATAAATAGGATACTTCTTTAAATCAACAATAACATTGAGTTTCAACAATATTACAGTAGGTAAAATTTTTTGGTTTTTTTTTAATAAAAATTTATAGATTTTAAAGGTTATACTGATTATATTAAGTTAACATTGAGTAGTGGCTAATTTTTTTTATTCTATCATTTCATATTTGATAAAGATTATAAGTTTCATCCAAGATATATTTTATTTGGATTAATGTATTTTCAATCCCCAATCATTTACTATACATCTTTTTATGAACATAAAAACAAGAAAATTCCAGAAGTAATAAAAAATATATTATTTCATTCAGTTGTGATAACATGATTTATAATAATCATGGGCAAAATAAATTCAATCATTATAAAAAATGATCATTGATATGACGTGTTATATTATGTACCAAATTAACAATCATGGGTTCATAGAATTGGAGTGTCTGTTAGTGCATGATCTACATATAAAATACATAAATTATACTCCACCCAAATATGATTATGATATAAATTACATTGTTTATCTAATAAAGCCACAATTTTCCACATCAGTTTTTTGGATAAGGGTACCCCACACCCCAATGTTATTTTTTAATTAAAAAATTGTGGTAACCACTTCACTTATGAAATGGTTTAATGTAAAAATCTCTTTTTTGTACATTAATAGAAGTGATATTTGTATTTTTGGAAAAGGGGGTGACATTTTTTTTATTAAAGCAGAGATGTATCACATGTGGTTTCCCTTCCAATTGAAAAAATTATAGATATTGTTTTTTTATAATGGGGTATAATTTTTAATGGTTATTCATGGATAATATCATCTTGGTTAAGGAAAATCACCAAAACGATTTCATGTGAATATTTTCATTTAAATCATATTTTTCATTAATAGATGGAACATCAGGTGTTAGTGTTATTGATTATAAAATTGGTGATGTAATTTTTTATAGAAGATGTTACGAAATAATAAATATGGTGAGTTCTACTGTTTAAATACATTAATAGTTTGAACCAATATTACTGATTTTATGGAAATTGGTTCGATGGTATTTTTAATAATCACAAAACAGGATATTGTGATAAAAAATCAATGAAATAAAATTTTTATTTAATTTTATTGACAATATTTTGAACTTTGACTTTAATTGATACTTAATTACATATTAAATATCGTAATGGAGTTCTTTATGGACCAACTAAATTCCTATTTGAATAATATGTGTCACTCCCGGATTACAAAATTTATTTCATGAAACTCAGTTTCACGGAATGTGACAAACCCAATGACTACTGACATTATTTTTAATGTCATTATTTTCAGTTAACTCCTTAAGGATGGTTCCATATGAGTAAATATATTTTGGTAATTTCTAATGATACATCACTATTATTTATTAAACAAAAACAAGAAACCAAATTTCTATCACTCTAGTATATCGAGGTCTCATCTAAAGATGTCATCAGGATTTTTAGAGTTTGTTTTTGTGGGAGAAAACACTCCATTTATATAGGCCACAAGTTTTTCTCCCTAATATGATATGTTGGATTCACCATCGACATTTGTGTCACCCTATATAGTATAGTTCCAAAATCCTCATAAGGGTAGTGAAAAAATAACAAGGTTCCTGAAAACATTGTTAGGTTGTAAAAGTTTTCCAGTTATGATTATTTGATGTATTCTCATCATTATAGTTTTTTCAACATTTTGAAGGATGTTGTTGTGGATTTTCAATGTACATTATACTAGGAGGACATTTCATTTAACAATTTTACATATAGTTGGAGTAAATTATTTATATTTTTAATTATATATTTCATATTTTAGCCAACTATAATAATGATGTTTTTCTATGAATAGTTCTCGATCGATTTCAGTTTATTATTCTAGTTTAGGTTCACTTTGTGAAGACTACTTTCACAACATGAATGGTTTTCTGATTAAAGTGTATTTAGATATCAAAACCACGATAAAATGGGAATTAGTAATGGTATATATATATGGTATTATAGATATAGATTATGACTATACATCATTCATTGATTGGGGTATGCATGTGATGATATATTTGATTCAATATACATGAAGAATTAAAATATCATCTCATTCCTGAGGAATTTTCATGATTCTTGTAGAGGATCATCAGTAATAATTAAATTTTTTACTTGGATAAATATTCCACATGTATCATAGACATATATACAGTTTATAAAAATTTAAACATAGTGACTCTATATAGATATGTTAGATATCATTCACTCAATCAAAATGATAAATAATGATCATGAATAAGATATTGAACATATTTTTGAGATATTTTTTTGGATGATTTCAAAGCTACTAGTGGTATGAAAAATAAGATATTCATGAAGTTTTCTTAATGGAGGGTTTCAGAATTCAATAATATAATAAAATCATAAGAATTTGTACTCCGCATTTGTTCAAAATCAGAAAATGTTCATGAATATAAAGATACAAACACCATGAATATAAAGATACAAACACTATGATATAATTTTTTAATGAAAGTATTTTTCTTTTTCATACTGACTGAAAATTAATGTTTTTTATTAATAAAACACTTTTAGGGGAAAATGTGAGAACCTCCACCACATACCCTAACCATGCACTATAAGAGACTGCAAGATTATAAAAGTAATGATTATGACCCCTAAAATTGTTTTCCATAATCAATTTCTAAGGGGTAGAAGCTACCTGAGCGCCCAGATCATCCTTTAGGAGGCCTTCAATATGATCTTCTAGATAATCCCTTGATTTCATGTATTCCTCTTTGTTGATCTTCATATCATTGAATCCCCTTATTTTAATATAGTATATCTTTTCAATCCCAGCACATTTCTTTCTAGTAGTGTCTACACTGGGTGTTTTCACATAATTTTATAAGCATCCTCATTGTGGCCTTAATCGTCAGAATGTACTCCAACATTTCTTCACCAAAGTTAATTATTAGATCTAGATTGTTTTACATAGCGACAAATTTCTCTTGTTCATGGACATTAAAGATTTCATTTAAAGGAACTACCTAAATGACAACAACCACCACCCATTTAGGGGAGTCTGAAACACTAGTATCATCATCACTCACCTTGGTTTGAATCCATTTTGAGGAACTAGTCACCACTATATACAGAAAGTATGAATAATCATTCTGACCATTAATGTTTCCTTTCTGACCCTTCATCATCATTTTATTAATATGATATTCACCCTGCAGATCATTATTACTATCTCTTGAGAGTTGGTAAGATTGGTTATCAATGGATGCCTCTATGAGTTCACCTTGCGCCTCATTTGAATCATCTAGACCGGATGCTTCCATATCTTGTTCTAGCCTGTTAGGATACAGACTCTCGAAGCGGTTGTCAAGAATTAGTACCAGAGATTCCCTTATCAAACATGACCCCTGACTAAATTTTCATTAGTTGTAAGCTTCTTTGGATCTTGGGATCCCAATCATTCTAAGGAGCCTTGAGTTGATGGAACTGTGTCAGCATAAGATAAAGCCTTCAACGTCCTTCCATCTCCATCTTTAGCCTTTGTGACATTTCCAGTGTCAAAGATCATAACCCCTCTGTGAGCGGCCTCTATTGAGTTATTGATAGAAGGATATTTGACAATATATTCCTGGATAAACTCCAAACTTCTAGGACCCATAATAACCTTAGTCGATGGTAGGGGTCTCATAGATTCTTCCACAACTACCTGAAAATATCAAAAACTAAAGGATTTCCCCCTGAGAATAATGATGAATATGCTCAACATTGTTAGGGATATAAGCTTCTAACAGATTCTCCATCAGACCTTAAAATCCACGCAACCTAGAGGCTTTTCCGTTGTCCCTTAAAACTTCATTCTATCATTGATGTTGTCATATATCCAAATTGTAACCCAGTTTTCTACATGTTGAGAAAACATTGACCAACTATTTGAAAAACACCACCTGCTTGTATCAATATTCATCTTCCACTATAACCCAAATGAACTCTATAGGTACCTTAGATATATCAACTTCTACGTAGATGCTGGGAGAAACATGATATGATACAGACTTAGTCCTACAGTCAGAGCATATGTATCAACCAAAAAGTTTCCCAACCATTCATATAATCAATAGGTTTTGAAAAGTTAAAGTTGGCATGGGGAAACTAACCCAAATTGATATTGTGTGGATGTATCGCTTCAAATGAAAGTAATAGTTCCCCATGTAGAGGTAGAATTGGAATCCATTATAGCTATGTGGTGCACTAGACCTGGTCCTGGCCAGATCGTCCTCCAAACCATAGTAGATCATAATGTGTCTTTTGTGAATCAAACATACAATTTCTCGTTCTTTCAACCCCCAAAACATAAAAATACATCAATCAAATATGTTGAGTGATGAGTGGTACTGCTTAAATAGTGTAATAAAGGTTAGATTAAATAGATCTGATGCCACATTGAACATAGAAGTCAAAATCAAAAGATATGGAAAACCATTTAAAATATCCGGGACCTTGGGGTTGTGCATGATTTGAGGGAAATCTTGGAGACATTAGGGGTAATATAAGGGGGATTAAGAGTGATTAGTTTCCATAAGGGAAGGAAGAGGTCCCTACCCCAATGAGGGGAGGGGTGTCTAGTTCTTTAACTATCGCCTTAATGGGGAATATGGCGCCATCGCATAAACGCGACTCGGGTGGTTATGATTTTTTTTAATAATTTAATGAATGTTTTCCAACAAATTATTCATTTCATAACACCCTCTAATTGGTAATATATGTTATTATAGAAATTATTTATTGATATAATTTATCATGCTTTGAAATAATGATTTCATTTACATGATAGAGTTGTGTTTTATCATAGGGGTTTGTTTCTCAAATTCGGAAATAGTAATGAAATTGTCTTAGATTTTGGAAATAAATTGTTTATTCCATGTATTCCCATATTGAAGAATTTATTTTTATATAAATATCATAACTAAAAATATCCAATTCATTCTATTTGTAATATAATTTTTAGATACCTTCAATAAAATTACTTGTGGGATGTAATAAAAAATTAATTTACTAAAATTACAATGAACTTTTTTATTTCATAGTAGGTTATTGTTTTGTGAAAACTACTAAAACAAATGCGTCATCATTTTCTAGTTCATATTTGGAAAAACTAGAGAATATATATATGGATATTTGTCGATGGAATGTAAAATAAATATCAATTTATAGTTTTCGATTTTTTTTTATTGTTCGATTAGATAAATTTAATAATTTTCTTTATATCAAAGACACTATGAAAGTTGATTATCATTCAAAAAATATCTTAATTAGATAGTTAGATTATGTGATGTTCATCTCTCATTTCCATCTATTTGTGAACAAATAATTATGTATAATTATTGGATAGTATTAAAAATTAAATTTGATCCTAAATTAAATTTCTATAAATTTTTTATTCACAGCCTGATTTATAACTTGAGAAACAAATTCAAAAATTAGATGATATTCTTCAAGGTTTCCCATTGGATTTTAAGGGATATTGGTAATATTATATTTCATTAGTTAAATTTTTCTCTAATATGAGATTACATTATTCTATAAAATTTGGTCTTTTTAAGGCATTATATTGAAAGTAATGTCAAACACAAGTATTAGGATGAATTTTTCGAGGGGAATTTGTGGTGAAAATATTTGGTAGATGAAATAGTTGTGTTTGTAATGATGACTCGGGAAAAAATGAGTTGAAGAGATAGTATTATAAATGGTTATTAAGATAAATGTAGTAAATAAATTTCTTTTGATTTAGTATATCTTATGTTTCTAAAACGTATATAGGGAAATCTGTTAGTAAATTTCGTATAGAAAAAAGTTATACACTGGTTAATAGATTTTATAAACATCTATAAATGATTGGTAAAAATTAATAATATGTAACATTTTCATCAAGTTTATCATAGGTATATTATATGTTTCATGTTTCATAGATTTGAAAATATATACAACATATCTCTCATTGTTTGAGTCATGAGGTTGAACACTCAAAAGAAAATGCTTCATAACAGGAAAATCCAATTAGTATTATAAAATCAAAATAGTATGGGTCACAAAATAATGTAACCCCAATAGTTAATTTTAATGTAATAAAAACATGATTGTAGAAGAAGCATGACATCCAGAAATTAATATGACGCGGAAATATCACAACATATTTATGTGTTTAAAAAATGAGGGAATGAAATTTATTTGAGGAAGGAATATGAAGAACACTTTATTGATAATAATGAAATATTTTTACATCCTAAAATATTCAGTATTATATTTTTTTGGATTAACAATCGATGAAATAATTTTAGATGAGTTTTAAAATACAAGAAATGAAAATTATTATTTTAAAAGAGTTTTTTCCATATATTATATATTTTTAGATAGAATAATAATTTCTAAATATTAAAAAAATTCTTGAGAAATTGGACTTAATTTTAGATTCTATCTCCTCAATAATATATTAAGGTGATTTTCTTGTTATTTTTCTATAAATAATATTTTTTAGTTGAAGTCGAAAAAATACCAATTTTTTTTTGAAAATTTTCATTTTTTCTAATTTATTTTTAATGAACCATTATATTTTACATTTTATAATGTTAAATTGGTCCTTTTTTATTAATTGTATTCAGATTATATTCATTAGAATTAATATAACGCTTTATGTTCATATAGATTAATTTTTATGGTTAAAAATGCTAAATTTAAAAAACAATTAATTTTAATTATATTTTACAAAAATATATTAAATGTAATTAATGAAAGTACTAGAAATTTTGTGTTGAAAAATAGAATTCATATTTAGAATATACTATTTAAAATTATTTAATGATTATAATTTAATTTTTTGTCAAAATGTATATTAATCATGGTAAAACATTATCACAATAGTAAATGGTAAATTGTGTTAATTAAGGCTCAATCATGGCGTAGTAGTACCTAAATATCACCTTTGATCATATTTAGTTACATTATTTAACCCCATATAAAATTTTAGTTGGAAATGGAAGGATTAATTTCCACTTTTTATGGTGAACTCAATGTCACAGGTATTCATTAATCTTATCTTGGTTTATTTTTTGTGAAATTATATAGATTATAGGGGTTAGTGGTCGAAATATTGTATTTATGAAGAAAATATGTGTAACTAAATTTTCATTGAAAAATTTGTTAAAAAATACCATATAAAAATTTTATTCTCTAGAAGAGTTTTGGATGGGTTTTCAATGGTTATTCAAATAGTATGGCTAGAAAGGGTACCATATTATATTCTGGTTGTTTTTCATGAGAGTTTTAAATGTTTGTGTGTAGTTTTACAAAAACATGTGGATCTGCCTTGATATTCATGTTCCTCCAATTTTTCAAGGGTGGATTCCCCACACAATTGGAATATAGGATTTTAAAACATGTGGCTTAAACGTGGACCCTGGTCTAAACTACTAATTAAATGGTATTTACCTTTTTATCCATGATCATTTTTATATTTAATCACCTAAAAATATATATTAGGCTTGAAATATACATCCCCAATCAATATATAGGATTGACTCCAATATTCCTTAGGGATTTACCTATATTCATTGTGGGTCTCTTTAAGGTAATTTTTTTTATTTTTCAAATTTTTTATCATCTTCATTAATCCTTACATGATCCCTTATCAAATTGCTTCATTAGAACCCATTTGGGATGTACATACTTGATATGAGTGGTTTTCTAAGGAATTTTACATTTTCTTAATGTATATTGGTATATAAGTACTGGATATACTCATTTAAAATAATTGGTCTAAAAGGATTATTTTTCACTAGGTTCTTAAGGTAGATATCAATATACTAATGTTCTAACTCATGAATTACATGACTTAATGGTGAATTATATAGGGTTGATTTATGATTTTATTCATTTTAATCAAAGTGGAATTGTTTCATATGATGCATTTTTAAAAGGGGTTTGTCATAAAAATATATATTTATGCACACTATGCTTTCGTTAAAATTACCCAACAAAATTTCTTGAAAAAATTGGATTTTCGGGCTTTGTAGCAGTGATACATCACTATGAAAATAATGTCTAGATTATGATAATGGTTTAAATATTTTATTTGATAAATATTTCACCTCTATAACCTTGGATGTGTTGGGTTATTAACATATAGAAATCTAAAAAGTATGGAACTACCATGGGTTATTTTATTGGTATCTATATAGAACAAAAAGAGATAATATCTGTAGGATTCATGTTATTCCAATGTTAGTGTTCATTTTTCATTTGGTTGTGTATTCATTAATGTTGGATCATTTTTTATACCTAATTAAATTTATTTTTTATTCATTGACCATATTATTATATTATGGAATTACTATTAGACCCAATGCTTCCACAGAATGTTTCCCTCTGGTTAAGGCAATAGTTTGCATTGTACGCAACTCCAAAAATCTAACAAACCACGACCAATCAAACAAGCAGTTATGACTAGAAATATCAAATTTTTGAAATTTTATAAATTTTATTTTTCAAAATGGACTTCATTTTTGAATTCCGAAATTTGAAATTTACTTAGGGTGAATTTTTCCTATTTTTCTGAAAGCTTTCAAATTTTGATTAATAGTGAAAAACACTGCATTATTGGTAAAAACCGACTTTTTATTTTAATAATTATTTATTTTATTGAAATATATTTTTCTCAAATTAGATACATAATACCTATATAAGTTCAATATAATTACTTTGAGTCATTTTATAATAAGTTTAGATATATAAAAATTTTATTGTACATTTTACCATCTTTTACCACATCCTAGGAGAATTTTCATATTTTCATAAAACATAAATTTTCCACTTCTGGGAATTAAATTTCAAAAATTATGAGAGACATGGTTGATATGAGTAAGTATAATGTGGTTCAATACGACTAAAATATTTTTTGGTGAATATTATCTTTTAACTTTTATTTACCACGGTTAAAAGTAAATAGGGTAATTAAAGTTAAAAATGAGATTACTATTATTACCCTAACACATGTCATAATTATATTTGGTAATTGTAATTCAACCAAAAACAACCTTAGTAATAAAATATGATCCTTTTGGTCTACTTGGATTAGATTAGGACATTTATTATTATTTAATTGAATGAAGAGTTAAAAGTGTTAAACTCAAGTTTTCATAACTAAATAATTTTTAATATAGGATCATCTATATGATAAATTCAACTATAAATTTTAAAAAAAATATTTCCTACAAAACTAAATTTTATTTATAATTATTAGACATTAAATAATTAAATTTATTTATGACACAGTGATGATGCAGTAAAATCCTTATTAATGAAAAATTAAAATAATTGATATTATAAATATCCAAATAAATCTAATTTGAGACATTTATGGAATTAAATTAATTTTATTGGTTACTATGTCATTCTAGGGTTGAATAAATAAATTTTGTTTAAATTAATCATGTTGTATTGACTTTAACAAAAACAAAATAGTAAATAGTGTCAAAATTGACATAAATGTGTTTTTAAAACAAATAGTATATTATTAAATGGTATAACATTCCTAAAAATATATGGATCGGAAAAAAGACTTATATAAGGTTATATATATTAATAATTAACCACATAGAGATCACTTGTCTTGTTATATTATGTTTATTAACCATATAATATAAAAATACAACGAGACACGGTTAATGTCATACTATTTAACTAAGAGTTAAATCTAAATGATAAGTTTAATATGATGAGCTAAACGTGTCTAAAACCTATTGGTTGAGAGTTTCTTGACCCATCCCTACCTTATCCATGATGTAATTTATTTTTTACTCATTAGAAACCAAAATATTTTATTATAAAATAATATTTCAAGCTTTTCATAAAGTGTCCCTCACCTCTCTTATAAAACGGCACTTCCCATTATAATAATTTAACACTTCCAAATCCTTTTATATCGGCCAAAACCTACCCAAATGACCTCCCAACTTCCCTCAATTAAATATAGGGTCCTTAATTTGATCGTAAATATAACCTAAGGAGCCATTTATTTAAACTCCAAAGGAAACACTGGAAGAAGAGGTAATAATTTCACCACCCTCTTTCAAGTCCTTTTCTTCTTCCACTTCCTATTTATTTGTTGTTTCCATACCAAAATATTAAATTAAGTACCTTATATATACTATGATGTTATTATAAATATGTTACAACCATATTCTTTAATCTATCCATCCTATAAATGACATAGTCACCATACATGCATACGTACGACTTAACGTCTCTACGTCGAGGTGTAGTTTGTTATTCAAACACTTCATTATTCAAAATGGTATAATAATGAGTATAACTGATTTAAATAATAAATATAACATGTTAATGAATATGTATATATGATAAACCATCCAATTACATATTATTTCACCATTAATTTAATGATATTTTCGCTTGTGCGTACGTACGGATTACCCTCTCCACGAACACGATGAGATTCATTCCCCATCGAAATCATTCAAGAATAATTTTCATTTTATGATTCAAAATAATTTTTATGAACATAATATAATTATTTATATGAATCAAATACTTCCTTTTCATAGAAAACAATGATTACTTAACCATGTATATAATGGAAAACGAATCTATTAACACCCAAAACGATGAAACTACTAAATTATTAATTACAATGAAATATTAGACAATCATATATGATATCATAATGACATATATACTTCCCCTATAATTTAATAAAAATTATTTAACTATTATATATATGTTTAACGTACCCTTGACCAAGGAAATGTACATGTTATGGTTAATTCTACAATATCTTTACATATCTAAGGTTGTTAATACGTAAGTATCTACTAGGACCTCTTTATCACCCACATCCGTGTTTTCTTAAAAATGTATTTAATTTTTTTTAATATTTACTAGAATGTGGGTTAATGTCATTTATACCCTTATTTGAAATTATATTTTTTCAATGTAATCTTTCAATCTTTTTCCAAACAAGGTACGTTTGAACATTTCTGACAAAATTAATTTAAGAATGTTTTTTTAACTTATACGGTGGGTGTGGCTATTTACTGTCGTTTTAACAACATAAATGCATCCCTTACATGATTATAATAATATTTTCAAAATAAATGTTTTATTTTATAATTATGTGACTCTTAAATGATTTCAAAATAGAAATATATATTTCCCTCAAATAGTATTGATTTCATTAATTTCTTCATCCTTTGATAAATTTTACACTTGTTTGAGGTTGATTTATTATGATAAAAATATTCCATATTGTATTGAAGGTTTTGTGTGTTTTTTACTGTTGATGTGTTATTTTTATACCATTCATGGTTTAAGGTTAATGTATTAAGATTTTTTATGCTAGTTTTAATAAGAATTTTTATGTTATGTTTCATCATTTTCATATAATGAATGTATTTGACTTAGTATGTGATGGGTGGAGCCCGATATAGCTTCTCGGTGCATCGGTAGGTCTCATGAGATAATTAAACATGGAACTGGCCAAGCCCTTTCCCAATTTAATATATAGATTTGGATGAGTCCTAGATTATTTTTACATGTATTTGATGAGGCCTTGACAAGATGTTTCAGAATGTTCGGCATTATACAATCCCTCATTATGAAATTAATAATGATGGTTCTTGTGGTTATTCGACTAATTGAAAAACCATGAATAGGTTTCATTATGGAAATATTTACTCAAATCATATCTTGCCATAAATTTTTTATGATTATTATTTGTAAAGGAATGTTTTTTTTAATTATTCACCATACCTAATGATATGTTATCTTCCAATGTATTTCATAACCATATAGTGCATTTGAGCTCACCCCTTTCTTATGTATCATTTTCCCAGGATATGAAAAAGTTAGTTATGAGTGACATGCTGACATAATCTTTGAGGCTTGGATTTTTCTAATAGAATAAATTAGTGTTGTATTTATTTTTGAGTTTTAATGTTGAACTTATGTGTGTATATTTTTTCCAATAATACTAAGCAGTTCGGTCTCTTGGGACATGATTCCTTGAATCATGCCAATGTTATTTAGTAAAGCACCGACTTCGGGTAACTGGGGTCGGGGCATTACAATTGGTATCCGAGGATGTTTAATACAATCCTTGGAAAATAGATTTAGAAAAACTCTGAATAGAGCACATTACCCTAAGATAGACATTCAGGATTGGTATAGAAGAACATCCTATAATATTTGTAATGATGATATTTTTTGAGTTTTCCCTGAAATTCATCCACGTCTATATACGAGTAGGTAGAGGCAGCTCTAGAACAGATGTACCTTGGATTGAAAACTCTATCAAGGAGTTTCGGGCTTGAACCGGGGTATCTGGGTACATGAATATGGGCCTTGCTACACTCATGGTTACGACATTCTTGTATGATATCCTTAGGATAATTCAAATTTTCTTTACAAACCATTATAAAGGATTTATGAGTATACACCTACTCAAAGAAAACATTTTTATGGTTATGTATTATATCCATATACTACTCAATTTATGTTAAGTGTGTTACAAGTTTGAATTATGTATTGTGATTCATAAACTAATATAGTGTATTCCATTATTTTGAAATGGAACCTAGTGGGAGGAATGGAAACCATATTAACACGCGTAATACATTTGGGGATTTTACTCATGTTGAAGATAATTATAGTGGAGCTGGCGATGAAAGTGGTGCTGATCAGCTTATCAAAATTCAGGGGCAACTCACACAGGTTATGAATAATAACTTTTCCCGTATAGAGCAATGTGATACACAACGCGGAGGATAAATGTTAGTCCGCTTCATTAGAAAACAACGACCAGCATTCAATGGGAGTAAAAATCCATTTGTTGCGGAACAATGGATATGTTCCTTATAGAAAAATATTTCCTGCTTTGGGGAGTAGCGACAGAGAAAACGTTGTAATGGAAGATTATGACCTAACCGGAGAATCACATCAATAGTGGTCATTAATTAAAAACACAAAAGAGGATGAAGAAGGGTCGGGTATTTAATGGAGGGAGTTTGAAGATATCTTATTAGAAAAATACTTTCCTTGTGACCATCGAGCGTATTTGGAAAGGTAATTTTTAGGTCTGAGACAAAAGGAGAATGAGAATGTCGCAAAGTATGAAGATATCATTACAATGTAAGAAAGGCATGCTATAAGTTATATACGTAACCCATGCAGTAATATTGATCTTTTCATGGATTGGTTAAAACCATTTCTTCATCTAACATTAGTCTCACAATCCTTTGCATGGTATGAAAATATTGTCTCATGTGCTATCATGAAAAAAAAGGAATTCTATATGTCTTATGACATTAAAGTAAAGCAAGAGAAGAAGATATTTGTTAAAATCTCAGGGAAAGAAAATTAGGAAATAGGGAATAATGGAAGAGTTTAATTTCCACCTTGTGATAATTGTTAAATAAAGCATTGTGGTGCATGTCTAAAAGGAAAAGGAGTATGCTACAAATGTGGACCAAAATGCCATATTTCTAGTGACTGTAAGGGGAACAATGAATATACCAATGTTAAATGATACAATTGTAGGGAGATGAGATATTATGAAAATTTATTTCTTAAGCGTCAGGGAAACATACCTTAGAAAAGTTCAGGGGTTCTAGGCCAAGCTTTTTCGATCACTACTCCTGAGGTTGAAGATCCAAGAGGCATGGTGGCAAATAATTTCAGGGGTTCTTCATGTTTAGCCAATTATTGATATGATTTTGGATCATCATATTATTTCATATCTTACTAGTTTTTTATGTAAATTATATATTTACAATTATATTTAAAAGGTGACTTGTCAGTCAGAACCCCTAATGGAAGTATCATTGCAACAATGTTTTGTGAATCAGTCCCCATTAAGCCATATAAAATGATCTTTATCTACTATTCTAATCATCATACCTATGATTGAATTTGATATAATTCTTATTATGGATTGGCATTCAGACCATGATGAGAAAATTTATTGTATGAAGAATGAGGATACAATTCTCGATGATGATAATGAGTACATTATATTTAGAGCAGAAATGTCATAATCTGATTCTTATACAAATCCACCCCCAGCAGCAATACTAAATTCAATTACTGTGGATGAAAAGAATGAAATAACTATTGGTGATGAATGGAATGATCAAACTGAGTATGTACCTATTGTGAAATATTATGTTGATGTGTTTCCAGAGGATTTACATATACATACTCTAGAATGAGAAATTTAGATTTCCATTGACTTAATTCCGGGTTCAAGACCAATATCGAAAACCCCTTATAGAATATCCATTTTGGAATTATTGGTTGTGAAGAAACTACTAGTTGAATTGAGAAATAATTGATTTATTCTCCCAAGTGTTTCTCTATAGGAGGCCCCTGTTTTTTTGTTATGAAGAAAGATGGATCTATGAGGTTGTGCGTTGACTATAGGGATATCAATGCTATAACAATAATGAACAAGTATCCCATACCTCCCATTGATGATTTATCTGACCTACATCATAGAGCTCAATATTTTTCCATGATTTAACTAAGATTTGGATATCATCAGTTGTGTTTAAATAAGGAAGAAATTTTGAAAACAGCCTTTCAAACCAGGTATGGGCCTTATGAGTTTATAGTAATGCCTTTTAGGATGACTAATTCAACTCTATTTTCATGGATATAATGAAGAGAGCTTTCAAATAATATCATGATGACATTGTATTTTTAATCATTGATGACATCTCGGTATACTCCATAGCTATGAATATCATGAAAATCACATGTGCATTATCCTAAAGACTATTAGAAAAAACAATTATATTGGATGTTTAGCAAGTGTGAATTCTGGGAACATCTGATTTCTTTTCTTGGCTATACTGTATCTAAAGATGGAATCTCTATTGATCCTTCCATGAAAAAAGGAAATACATGAATGGCCAGTGCCGACAAGTATAACTAAGGTACATAGTTATATTTTTTTAACATGTTATAATCGATGTTTCCACCAAATTTTTCCCTATTGGAATACATATTAACCAATCACACACGTAAAGTGGTTAAATTTGTTTGGACAATATAATTTGAAGAATGGTTTGAATAACAAAAGATATGTTTAGTCAACGTTCTTATCATGACTCTATCATTAGTTAACGATTGGTTTGTTAGTTATAGTGATGCTTCAAAGAAAAGACATGGTCATGTCCTTATACAGAATGGTCGACTTATTGTCTATAAATCACGACAACTAAAATTAACAGGAAAAAATATACCACTCATGATCTTGAGTTAGAAACTGTAATACAATATTTGATGATGTGGAGACATGTTCTCTATGGTGAAGAATGAGGAATTTATACCAATCACAAGAGTTTTAATTATATTTTCTCATTGAAGGAACTCAACATGAGGCAATGGTGATGGCTTGAACTACTCCAAGATTATGATTCCACAATACACTACCACCTGAGTAAGGAAAATAATTTCATGATTCATTGAAAAGAAAGGATTATGGAATTTTGAACAAGATGAGAGTTGAAAGGGATCTTATTTTTTTGGTTCTAGTAAATATTGATATGGGAATAACCATGGAAAGTAAAAAATCAATAATTTTTCATATGGTTTCCAAACCATATTTACTAGAAAGGAAAAAAGCTCTCAGACTGATGATAAAGAGTTTCCGGAGAAGATTAAAGTTGTGAATAATGGGAGATTGATTGACTTCATATATTAATATGGAATTTTAAAATTAGGTAAGAGACTTTGTGTTCCTAACATACCTGATCTAAAAAGGTAATTGTTGGATGATGCTCATATCTCTAATTTCTCTATACACCCTAGGATCACCATGATGTTTATAGATTTGAATGAACATTTTTTGTGGAACAACATTAAGAAATATATTTTTGATTTTGTGTCGAGATGTATGGTTTGTAAATAAGTGAAAGATTAAAGACAAAATCCTAGAGGAGTCATGAAAACTCTTCCCATACCTGAGTGTAAATGGGATGATATTACAATGGACATTGTCATGGGGATACCAAAGACTCCTTGAAGGAATGATGTATTATGGGTCAATGTTGATCATCTTACCATGTCAGCACATTTTCTTTATATAAGAGAAGATTTACCACTTAAACATTTAGCAAGACTGTATATTAATGATGTTGAAAGACTTCTTGGAGCACCCCTATAGATTTTTTCTGATCGTGATCCCTGCTTTACAACAAGATTCTGAAAAAGTATTCAAAAATCACTAGATACTAAACATCATTTTAGAATTGCAAACCACCATCAAACTGATGGACAATAAGAATAGACTATTCAATCTTTATAGAAAATGTTGATATCTTGCTCACCTGACTTTTAAGGTATGTTGGATGAAAAAATTTCTCTGGTAGAATATTCCTGTAATAATAGCTTCTATTCAAATTTTCATATGGAACCATATAAAGCGTTGTGTGGAAAGATATGTCTCACACAAACTAGTTTTGTTGATGTTGGTGAATCAAAACTGGTAGGCCTAGATCTTATTGAGGAAAAAAAGGAAAATATGATGGTTATCCAAATCCAAATCAAAGAATATAAATGTATGCAGAAGAGGTAAGCCGATAACAGATGAAAGGATTTGTAATTTTAGGTATGAAATCATGTTTTCTTGAAATTATCTCTTCTGAAGGGAGTCATACGATTCGGTAAGAAGGGAAAATTATATCCCAGGTACATCGGACCTTTAGAAATTCTAGAACGAATTGGGCCTATAGTTTACCATTTGGAAATGCTTCCAAGTCTCTCCAAAGTTCACGATATGTTCCACGGATCACTGTTCAAAAAATACATGCCTGGACCAATGCATGTACTAATCTATGAGGAAATTGAACTAAAACCTCACTTATCATATTGTTATGTGCCGGTCATGATTCGTGATAACAGAGAACAAGTGTGGAGAAACTAGAAGACTCGCCTGGTAAAAGTTCAAAGGGAATCCATAAGATGGAAGAGGCAACATGGGAACCAGAGGATTTATGATGAATTACCACCCTATTCTAGAATCTTTGAGGATGTAATTATTTTAAGGAAGTAAAAATGTATCATATAATCTTTCATGGCACGTTTCCCATTGAATAATGCAATAGCTTGCATTGTACGCAACATCAATATTCTAAGACACTACGACCAATCAAACTAGTCATTATGATTATAAATACCCTCATTTTGAAATTTTATAAATTATATTTTCTAAAATGGATTTCATTTTTGAATTCGGAATATTGAAATTTAGTTAGGGTGAATTTTTGGTATTTTTCTGAAAAATTTTAATTTTTGATAAATAGTGAAAAACACTACGTTATTGGTTAAAATAGCCTTTTTAATTAAATAATTATTAATTTTATTTAAATTTATTTTTGGTCAAAATAGATACATAATAGCTATATATGTTCAATGTAATCCATTGGAGTCATTTTATAATAATATAAGATATATAAAAATTTGATTGATCTTTTTACTGTCATTTACCCACCTCCTATGATCATTTGAAAATTTTTATAAAATATTATTTTACAACATTTTTGAATTAAATTTCAAAAATATGATAGACACAGTTGATACCAGTAAGTATAATTTGGTTCAATAAAATGAAAATAATTTCTGGTGAATAGTAACTTTTAACTTTTATTTACAGCGGTTAAAAGTAAATATGGTAATTTAACATAAAAATTATTTTATTATTATTATCCTAAAAATGTCTTAATTCTATTGGATATGTTTAATTATACCCAAAAAAACTTCAGAAAAAAATATGATCCTTTTGGTCCACATGGATTAGATTAGGACATTTATTATGGTTTAATTTAAAGAAGAGATAAAAGAGTTAAACTCAAATTTACATAACTAATACTTTTTAATATAGAGTAATCAATATGATAAATTCGACTATAAATATTAATTATAAAGATAAATGATTTCTTACATAATGATATTTTATTTATAATTATTAGACATTAAATATTTAAATTTATTTATGACACAATGATGATGCAGTAATTACCTTATTAATGAAAGATAAAATAATTGATATTATAAATATCCAAATAAATCTAATTTGTGACATTTAATGAATTAAACTAATTTTATAGGTTATTATGACATGTTATGGTGATTAAATTAATTTTTTTTCAAAAAAATCATGCTGTTGTGACTTTAACAAAAACCAAATACTAAATAGTGTCAAAATTGATATAAATGTGTTTTTAAAACAAATATTATATTATTAAATGATATAATATTCCTAAAAATCTGAGGATCAGAAAAAGGACTTAGATAAAGTTATATATATTAATAATGAACCACTTAGGGTTCTCTTGGCTTGTTATCGTATGTTTATTAACCATATAATATAAAAATACAATGAGACATGGTAAATGTCAAACTATTTAAGTAAGAGTTAAACCTAAAATATAAAGTATATAAGATGACCTAAACCTGTCTAAAACCTATTGATTGAGATTTTTTTGACCCATACGCAAATTTTATTCGAAATAATTCATTCTGAGCCATTAGAAACTAATATATATTTTATTATAAAATAATATTTCAAGCTTTTTATAAATTGACCCTCACCTCTCTTATAAAAGGGAACATCCCCTTCTCATAACTTCACACCCCAAAATAATTTTGGCTCAGCCAACCCCTACTCAAATGTCCCCCAAACTTCCCTAACTCCAATCTAGAGGCCCTATGTTGAGAATAAATCCATTTTATGGAGTGATTTTGATCTACTCAATAATAAACATTCGAAGTATAGGTAATAATTTCTCCACACTCTTTCAAGTCCATTTCTTCTTCCACTTCCTCTTTATTTATTTTTTCAATACCAAAATAATAAATCCAGTACCTCATACAGATTATAATGTAATTATAAATATGGTTCACTATATTTTTTATTCTATCCATCCTATAAATGATAGAGTTACCATATGTGTGTGTGTACGACTTACCATCTCCACATCCGGGTGTACTTTGTTATTCATATACTTCATTAATTGGATGGGGATAATAATGAGAATAAATGATAAAAATAATAAATATAACATGTTAATAATTCTATATATATGATATATGATCAAATTACATATTATTTCTCCATCGATATAATGATATTGTCGCACGTGGGTATATGCGGATTTCCCTCTCCATGAACACAATGAGATTCATTTCCCATCGTAATAATTCAAAAATATTTTTCATTTTATGATTCAAAATAATGTTTATGAACATAATATAATCCTATATATGAATCAAATACATCCTATTCATAAAAAACATTCCTTATGTAACCAATCCTAAAAAGGAAAACAAATCTGTTAACAAGTAAAACGATGATACAACTAAAATATTATTAACAAAGAAACATTAAAAGATCATATGTGATATCATATTTATGTATATGGTTATATTATAATTTAATAACAATGATATATCTATTATAAAAAATTTTAATATAACCTCAACCAAGGAAAAGTACAATGTAAGGGTTAATTTTATAATCTCGTTACTTTTCTGAGGTATATAATACGTAAGTATCTACTAGGACCTCTTTATCATCCACATCTGTGTTTTCTTAAAAATATATTTCCAAACATTTTTACTATTTAATAGATAATGTGTTAATGTAAATTATACCCTTATTTGACTTTATATGTTTTGAAATGAATCATCCCATCATTTTCAAAACAAGGTTCTTTATGACATTTTCGACCAAATTAAGGTGAAAATGTTTTTTTTAACTTATACAACAGGTGTGGCTATTTTTCCCCATTCTAACATCATCAAATTTTCCCTTAACAGCTTATAAGTATATTTTCAAAATAAATGTTATGTGTTATAATTATGTGACTTTTAAATTATTTTAAAATAGAAATATATATTTCCCTCAAATAGTTTAGATTTCATATATGTCAACATATTTTGATAAATATTACACTTGTTTGAAGTTGATTTTTTATGATACAAATATTCCATATTGTATTTATGGTTTTGTGATATGTTTGACTGTGGATGTGTTATTTTTATACCATTCACATTTTACTGTTAAATTATTTACATTTCGTATACTATTTTTAATACAAATGTTTATGTTATGTTTCAACCTTTTCATATGAGGAATGTATTGGACTTATTATGTGATGGGTGGAGCCCGCTATAGCTCCTCAGTGCATCGATATATCTCATGAGAAAATTATGCATCCAATTGGACGAGGCCTTTCCAACATTTGATATATTGTTTTGGATAAGGCCTAAATCATTTTTAGACATTTTGGCTGAGGCCTTGACAATATATTTCAGAGTGTCAAGAATTTTATATTCCCTCATTATGAAAATAATAATGATGGGTCATGTGGTTATTCTACTAGTAGAATACCCATCATTTTGTTTTATTACAGAATTATTTATTCAGCTCATATCCTTCAATATAAGTTTCACGTTTATTATTATATAATGGCATGTGTTTTTAACTATTCACCATGCTTAATGTTATTTTATCTTCCACTGTATTGCTTAACCTTACTGATAAATTGAGCTCACCCTTTCTTATGTTTCATTTACCCTAGATATGATGAAGTCGGTTATTAGTGACTTGATGGAATAATCAAGGATTATTAGATATTTCTAATGGAATAAATTAGTGTTTTATGCCTTTTGAAGTTGTAATTTTAAACTTATGTATGTTTCTTGTATCCAATAACACTAAATTTATCGGTCCTTCGGGTCATGGATCCTTGTATCATTCTAATGTTATTTAATAAAGCACCGACTTTGGGTAACTAGGGTCTGGGTGTTATAATTACCATATAAAATTAATCTAACATCATTACAATTTCTTTCATGTTAATTGTCCTATAATTTGGAATATCATCTTTTAATGGTATGGAATTATGTTTTTATAAAATGGTTTCTATTGATATTTTTTGTAACCACATTTTTTTAAGGAATAAAAAATATTAACATGGTATTAGTTGTGGAATCTATTCTTTTGTAGTATCCTAATGATTCTTATGATTAAACACTAGTTTTTTCCTTTAATTGTTTTTTAGGGGTGGTTTTATTAGAATCAAGGAAGGTAAAAGAGATAATGTAGTAATTTTCATTATCAAGGAAATTTTATCCTTTATAGTGTGATAGAATGGTTGTAGTAGGAGGTCAAAATGAGAAATGGATATTTTATTTTCATGTTTTATTTTTAGGTTTCTTCTTTTGCCTAAGTGTTTTATGTCTTTAAAATGTGTACACTTCTTCCACAATATTCCATATTTCTTTTACAATGATTGGTCAAACATGTGACTTGTATGGTTTTTCTTATCTTCCACTTATGGCAGGACATCCCAGTTGGTATTTTATGTCTACCAAGGTTTTTTCATTAAAAAAGGTTATAATATCCAACACACAATGGGGAGTTTTTTAATATTTATGTGTTTTATTTAGTGTCTGTGGTTGAAAAAAGTTAGGAGCATCATCATTCGAGTATAAGTGTGGGAGCTTCCATCACCAGCTCACTTATATGGCTGAACTCAAGTTAGGATGTGTGGCTAGGTATTCTTCTCCATTATTGAGACTTGGGGTGTCATGATTTTTAAATTAACATTATTTGGTTTTAATTTATATGAACCTATTAATTTTTAATGCCTTTCTAATTGGTTCGTTGAATACATTTTATCATTATGTACTTGTTTTTAAAATGAATTAACCCAAAATCTTGTGTATTCTTGAAGATATTATTTGATTATAGAATTTCTCATATGACATTTTTTTATTTTGTCTTTATTAGATTATTACACATAATATATATATTTTAATTCAAGGAGAAGGGTTTTTGAGATTAGTTCAAAACAAATATTTTATATTGGTCTATTCATTGATTGATGATGTTATGTACAATATTAAAAATTGGGTCATTTGGATGTTGGAAAACATGGAATAATAAGGTATTTGGGCCCAGAAATAGAAATCTCAAATCCACCAATATTCAATGGTGTCAAATTAGCCTTATAATCTGAAGTGTTTCACCATAATAATTAAATGATCTTCCATTTTATAAAATCTCTAGAAGAATCTATTTTTGGGTTTTCAACAGACATGCAATATGGTTTGTGAAGTAAATAGTGGAACTCCCTCATGAAAGATAAGTTACACATGGATCATATATATATATATTTCAATAATATATTTAATAAGGAGTTATGATAAAAAATTCTATGTGGAGATTACTCTAGAAATTTAGACCATATAACAATGAGGGAATTTTTAATAGTGTATTCCACCTATTTAATGATATTGGTCCACCATTCAACTGACCTTGTTACTAATGATTCATTAAATACTATATTATTAACATGGGTTTGAAAGATGTTCCTTTGTCAATATTAACACATTGATGCCTTTAGAAAATTTTATAGGTAGTTGATAAGGTGAATAAGTATGAGGTTGAATGTTTTGTTATAATATGATTTTGTGGGGCCTTGGTTACTACCAGATGTTTCATAGGTGATTTTTCATTTTCTAAATTTGGACCATGGTTGAGGTACCATAATTTCAGAGTCTAACAATATGATATATATATATATATAAGACATTGTTTATGAGTTATTATCGGTATTTTTTGTCTGTGGTTATTCCATTTTCTAACACAATAAATGTTTGAGTATCTATGAAAATGATGAACTAGATCCTTACATTTTTTGTGGAAAATACTTTCAAATAATTTGCGACCATAGACTCTTTTTATTAGGAAATCAAAGACTGAATCTCTATCAGTGTAGAGGAAGACCCATTATATACTATAAATTCCCAATGCCAAGTGGTCCATGTTCAGGGGATAAACGTCCACTATAGTGTCATGATTGTTCATCCTCTCTAAATCAACAAGAATGCATCATGTTTGGGTATGATCTTTCCCACATCATGGTTATATCACCGACCAAGACATAAATCCCCATGGGGATAACTAGGATCTGAACCATGCTCTTTTTTTATATAAGATTTAGGTTTTTACCACTCAGGTTCCACCCCAAATGCATTAGTTTTGTGTGTCTTTCCTCAACATGTTTGTGGATAATATTTGTGTGTGCACCATGTTATAGGAGGAACACATGGATAAAATCATTATCATTAATATACTATTGAATGAATGTCACTATTATGGTTATATTGATAAATGTGAATTTATGATGAGTTAATTAAATATGAATGTCCATTTTAGATTTGAGAGTGGAACCTTAGTGGACCGAAAAATGCTTTGGGTGGAAATTTCATGCGGGAATCCCAAAAATGTGTTTTTGATTAAGTGATTCTTCAGATTACATAGTAATCATAGGTAGTATGTTAAAAAAATATACAATATTGAATCACCAATTATTTAATTAACAAAAACTACTTTTTTGTTTGATAGGAATGGTAAAATTTAGAGGTCTTTTAAGGAATGGAAGATGCTGATGATAATATATCTATTTGTGATTAATTAATGTCATATCCTTAAAATTACATATTCTAGTTTCTTTAAAATAAAATTCAATTAATTTCATTGTCATATAACATTTAGGTCTTTATTTTTATAGATATATGTCATAACTCACACATAACTATCCCATATAAATTCAACATCGAACCATCTACTCAATATCATTTTCCTTGAATATTATAACTTCTAAAAAAATAGCCTATAAACACATTTTAAAATATCGGTTATTACCCTGAAAATTATGGGGATAGCCTATAACCATGGCATTAGGAAGAATGTCATTGGATGTTGTTAGTTTAGATATACACCTAGGGATTATATAGAATCCATGGGCATATCCATTGTGGATTTTATCATACCCATTGTTCAAATACAACCATTTGTATATTTCTACACATATGGTTTTCAAAATAGTGGGTATTGCAATTTCATATAAGAAATTTAGACACATATGTCTCCAGACAATGGGCACATGTAGTCATCCCCTTTCTAGAATCTGAATCCTTTCTTCCAACCCCAAACCTATAAATAAATTAAAAAACGAAACACAAACGGAAAGAAATACAAATATTGTATATTTAATATTTTATTTAATTATTATAATAGGTATCAAACTATTTAATATTCAATAACATACATATAAATCCATAAAACCAATAAATTCAGGTAATTAAATAGAATCAAAATGTCTCAGTACTATTATGTTAAAATTTTATGGGATCAATATCTCCACCATTGCCAACATCCTGGTCCACATCACCATCACCAATGAAATCATATAGAACACCATCATCATCATTAACATCATCACCACCATATCCCAGAACACTAGTAAGCCCTACATTTTCACCACTCAAACCATAATTTAAAGTGTTAATTGAGTACATATATGAATCAATGGATTTAGAAGCCTCTATTTGGATTCATTAACATAAAAATGACATAATTTTAAAAAAAAATTGGTATTCAGTTTACGTCTTGAACTCTCATGTAATGATGTTCTTTTTCATCATCAACATCATCATGATTGAAATACACCTAAGTTTTATTATTGGATATAGATGAGCTCAATGAGAACAAATACCTTGTGGAAATGATTTTTTCATCGGTTTACATAAGACTCTCCTATGGTTCTCTTCAACTAATCATATCGCAAAATATCATTTGGATCAATATTGAATTCTTATTTATCATTGAGGTCCACCATTGTAGACTGTTGAAAATTAAAAAAACATATATAATTATAAACATGGAATAAATATTTATAATAAATATAAAAAACCATGTTATATTTTTTGGTTTTAGAATTAATAAACATCAATTTTTTTCTTCAAACTGGAGAAAAAAAATTTACTCGAGGAACACGAACATCGCTACCCAATATAGCATTGTGAATATGAAATTTATTATTATAGACATATTGTGGGAACTAAATTCCATTCCATTAGAGGAACTAACAAATTCATAGCATTTTAAATGCTAATCTGGACATTAAATGGCCTTATGATCCATAAATTCTATCCCAAAGTGCTCGGTTTGCCGAGGCCTTCACCAAGCCATCCCACTTCAATGATCATGATCATTTGTGACATGAACCTCTATGAGTCTGAAAAATCTCGACACCTTCATGGAGTGACACTATCTTTACATCCAACTCAATGGTGGTTTCCTCAGTGATCACCTTCATGAATCGAAGGATCACTAACTGTCTTCAGCACCAAATTTCTTTCACGTCCAAGTCAATGACTGTATCATTGACGAATGTGCTATGAGTCTGACACAAACACTTTGGCATCACAACATCACCTCCACTACACGGTGCCCATATTTTCACTATGGAGTGCTCTGTGAACCCTAAACATTCATCAATGATAAATAGAGGGTTAACCCCACCCCAAACCCCCATTCATTCAACGATTACCCAAACCTTTTTCCTTCTAAACACTCATTTCATAAAGAACTTCACAATGTTGAAAAATGGATCACCAATGGTACGTGGACTCTACAAGCAATTACACCTTGTTCTCATCATGGCCCCCACCTATAGTGAGGATTCACTTTGAGAATTACTATTCCCATCACAAAGGAGGGAGCCCCTTCATGGTGCTTGAGGGTTTATGAAACTTTATGACTTCATGATGAACTCTCCAAATAGAGAGCCATATGCCATGGTGAATCATCGATCTGTTTAAAACCTATCTTCATGAAGCATTAGTCCTTCGCAAAGACCCATTAATTAATGAAACACAACCTCTTTATTTATCATTATATCATTTTGAATTCCATCTTCTTTGTGAAGTACCAATTCTTCTCAAATACCCTCTTTGTATCATCTCGTTTTTGCAATACCCTCTTATTTGTAGTCCATAAGGCTTGTATGACATGATTTCATGGTTCCCATAGTGGTGCTTCATATTTTTATTCCCTTCCTTGTGCCTCATCATAGAGGAACACTAACAAATCTCTCTTATTTTCATATCCACACTAATTTGAACCCCCCAATGGATCACTCCAAAATCCAGTTAATAAATTTCATTGATTATGCCTTCTCTTCCAAAACTATGGGTTGGTACATGTTATATAAGTCCAAGGGGTGAGGAACTTGACCTCACCATTGAATATTTAATACATTAAACATCTATTAAACCCCATTTTCTCATCAGATGATGTTTAATCATTGATCACCGCATGACTTAAAACCTGGGAGGACCGTTAAGGGGTTGGGCACCAGCACCCACTCACTCTTCATCTCCCACTACAAATTGTCTCCATGTGTGCCTCAAGACATCCCTGCATTATCCCTAACCCAAAATGATGGGATAATCCCTATAAAATGACTATATCCACCTTGTGTATATAGACATCCTCCCCTGGCATCCTTCCTAGAGTAAGTCTCAATATTCCATTCCTCATGTCTTTATCCAAGCATAATATGATGTCTCATCTGGGGCTTCTAGCCATGAGTAATCCCCACTATAGACCTCATCGACACGTCTTTCACAATGTGATCATCAGGTCCCAAGCTGCCTCTTATTTCTCACATAGAGCATATGTCACTTGAGCATAGAGTGGGTATGAACTATGACATATTCTTGGGGCTCCATAATGTTTAATCCCAATTTCCCTTTCCACCAAACTATATAGACTTTGATCATTTCCATTTCCAATAATTTTAAATAGGAGGCCTCATAATGGATCAATCACATCATCGATCGGTTCTTTCCAATTTACATTGGTTTAACCTCATCCAAAATGACATTAAAATATATACCATTTTTGTACTACATGATGTTAAACTATATGCTTTAAAATGATGTTGGTGTTGACCTGTATCTCTTAGAAAAGTTCCATTGGAAGCATTCTAGATAGTTATCCCCAAACACTAGTAGACATCATTTTTCCATTTTTTGGGACCCAAATTATTTTTCATCCCCTTAGACGTTTCAGACCGGTTCCTCAGAAGTATCATTGCACAATCCCTACACTCAATGTGTAATCCTACAAACAAGAGTGTCCCTCTTATGATGGGATGTTATCTGTAACACCCCGAGATTTTATGAAAAATATTCTTTTTAATTTTATTAATGAATTTTGTTGTACGCTACACCAAAAGGAGCTTGCACAACAGGAATCATTGACTTTCCTTGCATTACACGCAATCACAACCTTCCTCGATAGCGTGCGTAGTACGCAATACCGAGTTTCACTAAACAACGATATGCTATTAAAATATTATTAAAAATAGCCGTTGTGAATAGTAATAACCACTTTTTTAAATTTTTTAAATTTTATTTTTCAAAATGGACTTCAATTTTGGATTCGGAATATCGAAATTATCTTAGGGTGAAATTTTGGTACTTTTTGGATAACATTCATTTTCTGATGAATAGTGAAAATTACTAAATTTTAATTAAAAACAACCTTTTTAATCGAAATAATTAACAGTGATAAATTATTAATTTTAGTGGTTTTAAAGTATATTTAGAATATATTTTTACAATTTAATACATTGTTGTTCATTGGATGTAATTTTACATTTAAACCAGACATAAACAAGTGTCAATCTTTTGATAGTTATTATCTCTTAAGAACACGCTATATGTTTTGACGATGGGAATTAATTTTTAAATTAATTAATGCAACTGATATGTTTTGAATTTGTTAAAATAGACATCATTTTTGAGTTCATAATATCAAATATAGCTTAGGACTAATTTTTGGTATTTTTCTGGAAACTTTCATTTTTTGATTAATAGTGAAACCACTAAGTTGTAGTTAAAAACAATGAATTTTTCATAAAACATAATTTTACCGCTTCTGTGAGTGGAATTTAGAAAAATTGAGAGACACGGTTGATTTCAGTAAGTAAAATGTGTTTCAATGAGATGAAAATAATTTTTGGTGAATAGTAACTTTCTACTTTTTTACCACGGTTAAAAGTAAATAGGGTAATTAAGGGTAAAAATGATATTATTATTACCCTTACACATGTCCTAATTCAATTGGATAAGTGTAATTCGACAAAAAACAACCTTAGGAATAAAATATGACCATTTAGGACCACCTGGATTAGATTATGACATTTATTATTATTATTTAATTCAAAGAAGAGTTAAAAGAGTTAAATTCATAGTTTATTTACTAAAAAATATTTAATATAGGGTTATACATAAGATAAATTCGATTGTAAATATTTTTTAGAAAGGTAATAAGATTTACTACATAATTGTAGTTTATTTATAATTTTTAGACATTAAATAAATTAGTTTATTTATGACACAATGATGATGCAGTAATTACCATAATAGTGAAAAATTAGAATAATTGATATTATAAATATCCAAATAAATATAATTTGAGACTTTTTATGAATTCCACTAATTTTATAGGTTAATATGACATGTTAGTGTTGATTTAATAAGCTTTTTTTGAACTAATCAGTCTGTTATGATTTTCACAAAAATCAATTACTAAATAGTGTCAAAATTGACATAAAATAGTTTTTAAAACAAATATTATATTATTAATTGTTATTTTATTAATAAAAATCTATGTCTTGGCCAAATAACTTAGATAAGGTTATATAAATTAATAATAAACAACTTGGGGTTCGTTTGGCTTGTTATATTAAGTTTATTAACCTTATAGTGTAAGAACAGAAGAAGACACTGTAAAATTAAAATTATTTAACTTAATGTTAAATCTAAATGATAAGGTTAAAATAGGTACCTAAACTTGTCTAAATTCTATTGGATGAGAGTATTTCGATCCATCCCCACCTTATCTTCGAAATAAATCAATTTGGAGCTATTTAAAACCGAATATGACTTTATAATAAAATAATATTTTTAGTTTTCCAAAGGAGCCCCTCTCCTCCCTTATAAAAGGGCACCTCCTACCCCTCTTCCTCAAACCACTTTGAGCTTTCAAGCTCGGCCAAAACCTGCCAAATTCTCTTATCCACTTCCTTAGAAACATCATATAGGTTCTGGTCTTCTTCAAAGACCAATTTTAGTGTCCTAAGAAGAGTACTCAAAGAGGCGCTTCAATGAAGAGGAAATATCCGTTACCGATTATTTCAACTTTATTTCTTCTTCCACTTCTTCTTTTTAGGTTGTTTATTGTGAAGTAATAACATAAGTATCACTCATATACTGATATGTTATTATAAGTATGAAACAGCCCTATTTCACCATCTATCCATCCTACGGAAAATGAAATCACCGCGCGTGCGTACGTAGGGAATACTGTCTCCACGCCGTGGTGTAATCTATTTTCCACCACCACCTAACTTGGATGGGTATAATGGTGTAAATAATAACTATATATGATTATTTTGAAGTGATATTTATTCTGAAATAGTATACATACACTCCAATACAGTCCCACGATCATGAGAACGATATCATCGCTCGTGCGTACGTACGGACTACCGTCTCCACGACGTGATGAGATTCATTCTCCACGTTAACCATTCATGAATGATTATAAAGTATATATAATAAGTAATCATGAAATATATATCATAATAATGATACTGGATTTATGTGTATATATATGTATTTCATATTCTTAATTCCATTCAACTCAATAAGGAAACGAAAACAGTGTTCATGCGTACGTACGACCTACCGTCTCCATGAACGGTGTATTTCTTTCCATTTACTAATTTATTATATATATGTATATTCTGAATATATATTATACATAAATCATGTTTTATATTCTGGAATTAAGTAATAATGATATAAGTAATCATATAAATAACTACAAGTCAAAACACATACGACAAATGAAACGATTTTACCCAAAACGCTCTTTAACATGGAATTTATTAAAGAACGGGTAAAATAAAGTCATAAGTAAACCATATATGATATCATAACAATGATTATGAATCTGGAATAAGTCAATAACATTATTTTAATTATTATACAGGAGGTTCAGACACTTACGAAGCAAATCAGACTTAATGTAAGGGATAATTGTGCACATCTCATTTTTATCCGAGATTGCTTATTCGTAAGTATTTACTAGGGTTATTTCTGTCATCCATGCCCAGGAGTTATAAACGTGTTTTCATGTATGTTTAAAGACATTTTTACCCATTTTTGACTTTTACTACATGGTATGTATGGAATATTTCTTTTGTTTAGGTACTTTTTGACTTTTCTGGCAGAAGTACGAGAAGAATGTTTTTTTGACTTATACGGCACGAACAGATTTTTACAGTTTTATAAAGCCTTATTTTCATGATGCTTCCTCCAAAATATTTCATTAATATTACCAAAAAATCTCTCTCTTTTAAAAATTCATGAAATTTTGAGAAAAGAAAATGAATTTAAAGAAGAAAGGATATTTTCCTCAAGAAATCATTTCAAGTGTTTTATCAAAACCATTTTTCATCTAAGATGACATTATTTCATAAGTGTATGTTTCAAGTTTAATGTCTCTATGATTTACATGGTGCACTTTTATTAGGATGAAATGTCCAATTGTTCTATATGGATTATGAAATGATGGGATGATGTTTATGAAACTGATTTTATTCTTTGGGTTATGATGAATGTTTTCAGTTTATTTTGTGGAACAAGTAAGAATGATTTCACTATGAGATGGGTGGGACCTATATCTCCCTCCAATGCATTGGGTAATGATTTTGTATCTCATGAGATAGACATGGCCGGAACGGTAAGTTAATCTGGTTCAGTGTTACAGGACTGAAATGAGGAGTGATCTCGATTCAGAATGGGACTCGTTCCACTAAGATGGTCTTGGAAGCAAATCCTTGGCTACTATGGAAATCATTACATGTGCTTAATGGATGCCAAAATTACATGTTTTATTCCCATGCTATTTTATCATTCTTATTGTTTCATTATGATCTATGTCTTACAAACTTCCATGTTTTATGTCATTGATCAAGCGTTTGATGCTTAAACATTATGTTCATGTTTTTAAGTTCAAATGTATATGGTATGTTTTATTTTATCCATTATTACCCTTACTGAGCATTTTATCTCACCCTTTTTATGTTTTCTTTTCCCCAGGATATAAAGAAAAGTTTTAGGTAGTAAAAAAAGTGAAGATCTTTATGGGAGATGTTGAAGATCTTTCACCATGATTAGAAGATTACGTTCCATGTTTCCAAAGACACTAAACTATTACGGTCCTTGTGTGTCTTTTTTTGTTATGTATTAAGTATTCCGCAAAAGTAATGTAATGTCTATGTACGTCAAGCTTCGGGTCTCTACAGTTGGTATCAGAGGAAAGGTTTAGTCAACATTTGGAAACTAGGGTGCGAAAACGTTAGTGGGATCCCTAGAGATATTTCTAAGGTATGTCTAGGGATTTCCCTAAGGATAAGTATACGTATAGGATATATTCCTACAACTAAGGTAACGATATTAGGATTTAACCTAATATGTTAGATATTGAGGGTACTCCCCCTTTACTATATAGTTTTCCCTATCATTATTTTTTCCTCTCACACTATTCTTTTTGGGTTTTAGACGATGGCTGGAACCCGAAAGAACCATGTTGATCAATGCAATGGACAATGAAATGATTGTCCTCCTGAATAAACAAATGTTATCGGAGATAGAGTGCAAAATCTTATTGCTATACTTACACAAGCTATGAATCATTCTGGATTTCCAAACGAGCAGAGAAGGAAACAATATTCTATTGAGTCCTTCATGAGGAAACATCCACCTTCTTTCAATGGGTCTTCTGATCCACTTGTTGCTGAACAATGGATCAGTACCACTGAAAAGATATTTTTAGTTCTTCAATGTTTTGAACATGATAAAGTCATCTTAGCAGTATATCGTTTGGAAGGTGAAGCTGATCAATGGTGTAATCTTATCAAGAATACGAGGCAAAGAGATTAAATTGATTCCATGGAATGGGACGAGTTCACGAACTAATTTTTCAATAAGTACTTCCCTCGTATTCGTCAAACAAAGATGGAGAAGGAGTTTCTTGAACTAAAGAAAAATGATGATGAATCTGTTGGTATATACGAAGCGAATTTTACAAGGATTGCAAGGTATGCATCTGGATTTATCATCCAACCTGAAAGTAAAGTTGGTCGATTCTTCAGTGGCTTAAAACCAAATATTCGGAGGGCATTAGCTATAAGAGACTTTAGTAGCTATGACGAAATTGTGCGTTGTGTTATCAAGGTAGAAATGGAAGTTGGTGTTACCTATCCATCTCAAAGTTTCGACAAGAAACGAAATATGGAGTTCAAGGAGAAATCTCAGAATAATGGTGAAAAGACGATGAATGTTTCCTTTTTCTCAAAGTGTGGATTGAATCATAGTGGATATTGTCTTAAAGGGACAAGTAAATGTTTCAAATGTGGAAAGGAAGGTCATCGGGAATTTGAATGCTGCAATGATAGGATGAAGGTGTCTAATGATGAAACCAAAGGAAGGGATACACAGAATGAACCTACTACAATTCAATGCTTCAAGTGCAAGGAAATGGGGCATTATGCTAATAAATGCCCTAATCAAAGGGTTAGTGATGATCGACATGAGAATCCACTTAAGGCAAAGGACAAAGGGAAGTCACATGCGATCACCATTGGCGATGTTGAATATGATAACGATGTGGTGGAATGGTTAAGTGTTTATGTAATGGGATTACAAAATAATGTTGTATATAGTATCGTGGAATATTGGAATATTTATTGTTCTATTGTGGTTTTCAATAATTTTATGATACCGGTAACCATGGAATGTGATTGAGATGTTTTTGGAAAAAAGATGATATGCGCATAATGAAGGGATAAGGAAAAAAATTAAATGTTTGACAGTATTCATGAGCTCATGATTGATATAAGGACTAAGTGATATCATGGTTTGAGTATATAGAATTTTGAGGATTTTGGTATGTGGAAAGAGTTAACTTTTTACAGCATTCATGTTTTCACTAAGGTTCAATAGGTATTCATTCTTCAAGATAATATATTATTAAGGTATTCACATGTTTCTAATTTGACCAACAAGATATATCTTATGATATATGGGGGATAAATGATGGTATTCACGTGCTTGTTATATGACCTTTTTAGTAATTGTTCTCTTTATACAATGAGTTTGGAAAGAAGTATTTTAGATAAGCCTAAAGATTGGAATGAATTATGTTGGACATAAGTCAGTATTTTTTAAGGATAGAACGTTTTTCAATATTATTGATGGGATGTTATAGTAATGTAGTTTTAGAAAAAGGAAAACCTGTTGGATGGGTGACAACCCATCGCGTCGGACAAGGTTGCGGGAATCAAACCCACAACCGAAGTGTGACTGGCCTTTATCGCCTACCACTGGCCTACAAGAAGTCCCTGTTTAGTAGAAACTAATTTTATTATATTAAGAAGTATGATATATTAAGTATAAGTCCATTTCAAGAACCATATATGATTAATCTCACTATAGATCGACTTATGTATATTTAATAACTTTTACTAACCTTTTGTTTGAGACAGATGGAATGACTCGTCATTCTATCACATGATCTACTAACACTTCACGAATAACAAATTCAACTTCATTTCATTAAGAGATGAAGTGAAAATTGTTCAAGGCACGAACAACAGTGGGATTGTACCAAAATAAAGTAAGTATTTATTCTTATTCAAATTCTTCAACATTAGGGAAATGATCTTGAAAACCAAAAATGTTGTCCTAAGTGCTCTTATATGTAATGAATCAGATGGTACCTTAGATCATCACAAATCTATAGCTTTTTGATTAATGGCTTTTCTATAGCCATGTTCTCTACCACTCTCCATCAGAACATGATGGTTAGATTTCTCTTCCATATCCATATTTTCACCTATGTAGAAACCCAGTGATTAGTTTATTTGGGTAACCATTACGTTTCATACTTTCGTTTTTAAATATTGGTTTTGGTATTTCTTTTTACGATGTGGGTTTCTATTAAAGAAATATTCGAGTAGTAAACCAATTATAACCCCGATGAATTTCGAGGTCGAAATTCATTTTAAAGGGGGTAGAATGTAACATCCCGAGATTTTATGAAAAATATTCTTTTTAATTTCATTAATGTCTTGTGTTGTACGCTACACCAAAAAGAACTTCCACAACACGCATAATTGACTTTCCTTGCATTACACGCAATCACGACCTTCCTCGATAGCGTGTGTAGTACGCAATACCGAGTTTCGCTAAACAACGATATGCTATTAAAATATTATGAAAACTAGCCATTATGAATAGTAATAACAACTTTTTGAAATTTTTTAAGTTTTAGTTTTCTAAATGGACTTCATTTTTGGATTCTGATTATTGAAATTATCTTAGGGTGAAATTTTGGTACTTTTCGGATAACTTTCATTTTCTGATGAATAGTGAAAATTACTAAATTTTCATTAAAAACAACCTTTTTAATCGAAATAATTAATAGTGATAAATTATTAATTTGAGTGGGTTTAAAGTATATTTAGAATATATTTTTAAAATAAAATACAATTTTGGTCATTGGATGTAATTTCACATTTAAACCAGACATAAACAAGTGTCAATCTTTTGATAGTTATTATCTCTTAAGAACATGCTATATGTTTTGACGACGGGAATTAATTTTTAAATTAATTAATGCAACTGATATGTTCTGAATTTGTTAAAATAGACATCATTTTTGAGTTCATAATATCAAATATATCATAGGCCTAATTTTTGGTATTTTTCTGGAAACTTTTATTTTTTTGATTAATAGTGAAACCACTAAGTGGTAGTTAAAAAAATGAATTTTTCATAAAACATAATTTTACCGCTTCTGTGAGTGGAATTTAGAAAATCCGAGAGACACAGTTGATGTCAGTAAATAAAATGTGGTTCAATGAGATGAAAATAATTTTTGGTGAATAGTAACTTTCTACTTTTTTTTACCACGGTTAAAAGTAAATAGGGTAATTAAGGGTAAAAAGGATTTTATTATTACCCCAAAACATGTCCTAATTCTATTGGATAAGTGTAATTCGACCAAAAACAACCTTAGAAATAAAATATGACCATTTAGGCCCACTTGGATTAGATTATGACATTTATTATTATTATTTAATTCAAAGAAGAGTTAAAAGAGTTAAAATCAAAGTTTATTTACTAAAACATTTTTAAATTAGGGTTATACATAAGATAAATTTGATTTTAAATATTAATTAAGAATATAATATGATTTCATACATAATTATAATTTATTTATAATTTTTAGACATTATATAAATTAATTTATTTATGACACAATGATGATGCAGTAATTACCATAACAGTGAAAAAATAGAATAATTGATCTTATAAATATCCAAATAAATATAATATGTGACTTTTTATGAATTCCACTACTTTTCTAGGTTACTATGACATGTTAGTGTTGATTTAATAAGATTTTTTAGAACTAATCAGTCTGTTATGATTTTCACAAAAATCAATTACTAAATAGTGTCAAAATTGACATAAAATAGTTTTTAAAACAAATATTAAATTATTAATTTTATTTTATTCCTAAAAATCTATGGTTCAGCCAAATGAATTATATAAGGTTATATATATTAATAATAAACAACTTGGGGTTCGTTTGGCTTGTTATAGTAAGTTTACTAACCTTATAGTGTAAGGACACAAGAAGACACGGTAAAAGTAAAATTATTTAACTTAATGTTAAATCTAAATGATAAGGTTAAAATAGGTACCTAAACTTGTCTAAATTCTATTTGATGATAGGATTTAGATCCATCCCCACCTAAGCTTTGAAATAAATTAATTTGGAGCTATTTAAAACCGAATATGACTTTATAATAAAATAATATTTTTAGTTTTCCAAAGGAGCCCCTCTCCTCCCTTATAAAAGGGCACCTCCTCCCCCTCTTCCTCACACCACTTTGAGCCTTCAAGATCGGCCAAACACTGCTCAGTTCTCTTATAAACCTTCTTAGTAACATCCTAGAGGCTCTGGTCTTCTTCAAAGACCAATTTAGTGTCCTAAGAAGAGTACTCAAAGAGGCGATTCAAAGAAGAGGTAATGTCTGTTACCGATTCTTTCAACTTTATTTCTTCTTCCACTTCTTCTTTTTAGGTTGTTTCATTATGAAGTAATAACATCAGTATCACTCATATACTTATATGTTATTATAAGTATTAAACAACCCTATTTCACCATCTATCCATCCTATGGAAAATGAAATCACCGCACGTGCGGACGTACGAAATACCGTCTCCACGCCGTGGTGTAATCTATTTTCCACCACCACATTACTTGGATGGGTATAATGGTGTAAATAATAACTATATATGATTATTTTAAAGTGATAATGATTCTGAAATAGTATACATACACTCCAATACATTCCCATGATCATGAGAATGATATCATCGCTTGTGCATACGTACGGACTACCATCTCCACGACGCGATGAGATTCATTATCCACGTTAACCATTAATGAATGATTATAAAGTATATATAATAAGTAATCATGAAATATATGAAATAATAATGATACTGGATTTATGTGTATATATATTTATGTCATCTACTTAATTCCATTCAACTCAATAAGAAACGAAAACAGCGTTCATGCGTACGTACGGCCTACCATCTCTATGAACTGTGTATTTCTTTCCATTTACTTATTTATTATATATATGTATATTATGAATATATATTATATATAAATCATGTTTTATGTTCTGGAATTAATTAATCATGATCAAAGTAATCATATGAATAATTACACGTCAAAACACGGACGACAAATGAAATGATTTAACCCAAAACGCTCTTTATCATGGAATTTACAAAAGAACGGGTAAAATAAAGTCATAAGTGAACCATATATGATATCATAACAATGATTATGATTATGGAATAAGTCAATAACATTATTTCAATCATTATACTGGAGGTTCGGACACTTACGAAGCAAATCGGACTTAAGGTAAGGGATAATTGTGCAAATCTCATTTTTATCCGAGATTGCATATTCGTAAGTATTTACTGGGGTTATTTCTGTCATCCATGACCATGCTTTATAAACGTGTTTTCATGTATGTTTAAAGACCTTTTTACCCATTTTTGACTTTTACTACATGGTATGTAAGGAATATTTCTTTTGTTTAGGTACTTTTTGACTTTTCCGGCAAAAGTACGAGAAGAATGTTTTTTTGACTTATACGGAACGAACAGATTATTACGGTTTTATAAAGCCTTATTTTCATGAAGCTTCCTCCAAAATATTTCATTTATATTCACAAAAAAAATCTCTCTCTTTTAAAAATTCATGAAATTTTGCGAAAATAAAATGAATTTATAGAAGAAAGGATATTTTCCTCAAGAATTCATTTCAAGTGTTTTATCAAAACCATTTTCCATCTAAGATGACATTATTTCATAAGTGTATGTTTCAAGATTATTGTCTCTATGATTTACATGGTTCACTTTTATTATGATGAAATGTCCAATTGTTTTATATGTATTATGAAATGATGTGATGATGTTTATGAAACCCATTTTATTCTTTGGGTTATGATGAATGTTATAAGTTTATTTTGTGGCACAAGTAAGAATGATTTCACTATGAGATGGGTGGGAACTATATCTCCCTCCAATGAATTGGGTAAAGATTTTATATCTCATGAGATAGACATGGATGGAACGGTAAGTTAATCTGGTTCAGTGTTACAGAACTGAAACGAGGAGTGAACTCGATTCAGAATGGGACTTTTTACACTAAGATGGTCTTGGCAGCAATGTCTTGGCTACTATGGAAATCATTACATGTGATTAATGGATTCCACAATTACATGTTTTATTCCCATGCTATTTAATCATTCTTAATGTTTCTTTATGATCTATGTCTTACAAACTTCCATGTTTTATGTCATTGATCAAGCGTTTAATGTTTAAACATTATGTTCATGTTTTTAAGTTCAAATGTATATGGTATTTTTTATTTTATCCATGCTTACCATTACTGATCATTTGAGCTCACCCTTTTTATGTTTTCTTTTCCCCAGGATGTAATGAAAGGTTTTAGGTAAAAAAAGGAAGATCTTTATGGGAGATGTTGAAGATCATTCACCACGTTTAGAAGATTACGTTCCAAGTTTCCAAAGACACTAAACTATTACAGTCCTTGTGTGTCTGTTTTTATTATGTATTAAGTATTCCGCAAAAGTAATGTAATGTCTATGTACGTCAAGCTTCGTATCTCTACATTATCCACATGTTAGCCCCGCATATCTTTATATTGTGTCCTTTCTGTACACCCCAGTTTTATGCCCATCATGAAATATGTGGACTTCCATTCCATTCCAAAGGTATATGTAGGAAGACTCCATATGGTTCAATCCCATCATTCATTTCCCATCCTGATCTCTCCATCGAGACATTATGTTTTGAGAAGATCATGCCTCAAACCAAGGTTCAATTTCTTTTTGGTTTCATCTATGCATCCATTCTCAAAGACCTACTCCTCTTGTGTCCCATCACCCTGTCTAAATTCACGGACTATGATCCCTTACTCCTAGGAAGGGTACGTAGGAAGAATCCCTGAGGTTCAAGACCAACACTACTATCGTGTTCTCGATGATTCCATATCATTCACGATCCACTTCTTGAATTTATCCATTGTTCATCCAAATTCTAACTCAGGATGCCAAATCCCTGTGAGATCATGCCATTAATCAATATTATTTCTTCTCCTACCAAAACCTGAGACGTCTCAGTGTATAAGACATGAACCACCCATTAAAACTATTCATGTTTTGGTCACTATTTTATAAAACATGGTATGAATGAAACCTCCATGAGGTTCAATCCCAACCAATTGTAATCCTTTTTTCCTCTTATTGTGGTCCACCACCGTAATCTACACTCAGTTTTTTTCATATTTTCCTTCCTAGTGTGACATCTCCCATTATGGGACCCACAACCCTGGGTCTACTCTCATTACGAATTCTGACCCTTCCCTCTAGTATCCCACATTCGTGTGCGCACTCTCCTTAATCTATACTCAATGGTGTCATTATTAGATTTCACAGTGTGATATATTCCCTTTCTAGGACACAACACCTTGTGTGTACTCTAATTGATAATTATGACACATTCCTATACTATCGCCCTTTCGTGGGTTCACTCTCACTAATCCACCATCATTTGTGTTTAGATCATCCTTCATGGTGAGATATCATCTCTTTACGGGACACACCTCCCTAGGTCCACTATTATTGGGTATTCTGATCCAGCCATACTAAAAACATTCTATGTGATCCCTCCTAGGGACATTTCATTATGGCCCACTCCCATCGTTGTCCAGATCAGTCTGATCTATCTCCGTTAGATGCGAAATTCATGGCATACCTCATATCAAACAAGGGAAGTTGAAGAAAACCTTTGATTCATGACTCCAAAATACAATTTCCCTCATTCATCATGTGATACCATGAGATTAGGAAACCTCAAGAAGCCATGTCATACTGGGAAAACAATGTGTACCTGTGTTTCAACATCTAGATACAACAACAATTCCCCACGTGACTACTCTCCTGGCCGATGGTCGCTGCCATGACATGACCCCTTATGAATGTCCTGAAAGAAGTATACTAATTAACCTTAATCCATAAGGATATGTAACTGGAAATAGATTCACAAACAATGCCTCATGTATTAATGGAGATATTGAGTAGGAGAGATATTTTGAGCAGGAATCCAACAATGGAGGAACCCACATCCCATCATCTCATTTCAATCAAGGATCAATCATCTCTCTAGAGGTGACAGGTGTTGCCCTCCTTTGGAAGGTGAGAATGTGGGTAAATAATTAATGTATCACCACCGATGATGCACAACCGTAAAGAATGAATTTAAAATAAAATGGATAACCCGAAAAGATATTATACTCCACAAAATGAGGATTACTAACACTTGGGGCATCAATAAATAAGTGTTCCCCCTGATACTGATATCTGGTTCCAGTCCCCCCAAAAATTAGTGGTCCTTGTGTGAAACTCACTTGGATATTGGGTAATTAATCTTTGGGAATCCTGATAAGTGATGTTTTCATTTTACATCATTCTATCCAGCCATGAAATACTAGAGGACACTGGTGAACTTGTAAATTCATTCCAAATATCTCAACTAATTGTTGAACCCTATTACATTGAAGGACCCAATCAACATATAGATGAATCCAATCAGATATCTCCTCCGTATGTAGGGGTGGGGGTGGGGCAATACTGATGTGACAATCATGCACTGCTCCACCTCTTTCATTAAATTATCCACTACCACAACTACTAGGCACCCATACCCTATATCATCTTCCATAATTGTCCAAAGTATGTGAATATATATTCTTTTCTATTGATATGATCACGAGGGGGGCATCCCAATGAGGGATATGGACCGTCATGATATAAAGGCCTCAGTTCCCGGACTTCACTTCCGCCCACAAGGTCCACACAGGGATCTATTTCTCCCCATTATGATGTTCAATCATCTCATGATCCTCTGTTGAAAATGAGTTAAGGGATCATGCAATTACATCAATGCAGTATGGGGTGTCTGAGTCCTCCCGGCTGATACTTTGGCAATGGGGCCCCCAAAGAGGGATTCCACCAAGCAACAGAAATGATCGAGCTAGTCCTGCTTACCAAAGAGTAGGTGGACCATACCCTACACAACAATCCATAGCTTAGTGGACATGTCAAAACATTGAGTGCAAGATCTTGAAGATTCCTTTCATGGAACATATTCTTCTACGACATCAATGTAACGAGCCATCGATGCTATGTTATATCCCCACAATGTTACTATTGAACACAATAACCTATTTTCCTGACCATGATTGAGTACTCAACCACCCCATGGGAAGGCTCTGATGACTCCCTTGGTCACTGACACAGTTAGCAGTCATCGTGGGTCAGCCCACGACAATGAGGTTCAGTACATAAGTCCTCCCCATACCTCCACTAACAAGAGCGAAGGTCCTCTTCTCCATGTCACCCATCAGCATGGGTGTGCTCCCCATGTTAATGATCCCAGGTATGGAGGTGTTCCCCATATTTTAGGCCATCAATACAAAGGTTATCCTTGCATCATCATAGGTTCATGTGGGGGACTTCCCCACGATAGCACTAACATGAGCAATGATCGTCCTCACCCTCTCACTCATCCGCATTGAGGTATTCCCAGTGTTCATGATCGTAGGTATGGAGGTTTTCCAAATATTTCACTTCATCAAGGCTATGGTCCTCCTCACATTATCACCATTATTCGCAGGTTCCTTCCCCACAATGACACTAACCAGAGTGAATGTTGTCCTCACCCTATCACCCATCAACATAGTGGTCCTCACCAAGATCTATTCAATATTTATCTATGTTACCCCCTCATCCCATATCAAAAAAGTGGGAGTACTCCCCACTATAAAACCAACCTGTATAGAGTTACTCCCTTTTTTGAAGACATACCTCGCCTTAATGAAATGTTCTAGGGCAGGAGGGTGGGTCTTTTTTTCCTAATGGATGAACCATGAAAAACCTCTGATCATATTCAAACACATCCACTTCTCATACTTTATGGAAGAGTGTGACTTGATGATCGATCCCTCACCCCAATCCTCTATGTCAGGGTCCAGGCCAAGAATACATTGTATCAGCCTTTTCCTCCAAGAAATTGAGATGCACTAAATCATTGTATCTTTCTGCATATACATACATGAAGAGCATTTTTCTCTGTTCTGTGGGGATTCTATTCAATAATCTCTATAATCACAAGGATCATTCTATAATTAACAAAGAAAAAATTTAGAATTGTTATATGGACCAGTCAATAAACATCATCATATTGATCCACCTTCAAAGACAACCCCCCTCTGTAGGAAGCAGTGGTTATTACCCCGTCCTATAGGGATGTGGTCATACAATCAGTGCACTATCAAGAAGTCATCCCAAGATATAGCGGATTGTCATCTCAAGAACTGTAAAATACACCAACCACTATACCACTGTAATATTCTACATTAGTGTCATTATAGGTCCCAAAACCTCCCCATATCATCAAATGGGGAAACCCAGGGCCGGATTCCGAGTCTGAGAAGAGAATTTTTTGGGACATTCTCAATGTGGACCATCTCTCTGAGATGGTATGGACAATTTATAATACATGATTCGATATTATAGAGTCTCTCACATGTGATGATATTTTTTACATCCATCCAACCTTATAGATGATAAATGTTGGTCTTTTTATGGAATTATATTGAAAGAAATGTCAAACTCAACCATTAGGATGAAGACTACGTGCGGAATTTGTTGTGAAAATATTTGGTAGATAAAATGGATGTGTTTATAATGTTGAATTTAGATAAAAATACTATAGATATAGTATTCTGAATTGTTTTAAAGATAAATGTAGTCAATAAATTTCTTTTGATGTCGTATATCTTAGGATTCTAAAAACATACATTGTGAAATATGTTTGTAAATTTGCAATAAAAAAATTTATACACTATTTAAAACATCATATGAAATTCTCTAAATTATTATAAAATTATTAATATGTAACATTTTTACCATGTTTATCATAGGTATATGATATGTTTCGTGTTTCATTTTTTTGAAAATATATCTCTCATTTTTTGATTCTTGTGGTTGAACACGCAGAAGAGAATGCTTCATAAGATGAAACTCCAATTTTGATTATACAATAAAATTAATATGGGTTACAAAATAAGGTAACCCCAATAGTTAAGTTTTCTGTAATAACAACATGATTGTAGAAGAAGCATGAGACCCTGAAAAGTATTTTAGGTGAAAATATCGCTACATATTTATGTGTTTAACAAAATGTGGGAATGAAATTTATTTGAGGGAGGAATCTGAAAACCCATTTATTGACAATAATAAAATATTTTAACATCTCAAAATATTCAGTATTAAAATTTTTTGGATTAACTATCAATGATGTAATTTTAGATGACATTTAAAATTAATGAAAAGAGTATTATTATTATTATAAAAAAGTGGTTTCCATATATTATATAGTTTTAGATAAAATAATAATTTCTAACCATTATAATTTTTTTTATAGAGAAATTGGATTTAATATTTTATTTTATCTCATCATTAATATATTATGGTGATTTTTTGATATTTTTCAATAAAAATTATCTTTTGGTTGAAGGTGGAAAAATACCAACTTGTTTTAAAAATTGACATTTATTTTTAATTATTTTGAGTGAAGAATTATATTTTAGATTTTTAAATGTTTAACTTGTCCCTTTTCATTAATCGAAATCTGATTACATTCATACGAATTAATATAACTCTTCTTTTTCATATATATATATATATATATATATATTAAATTTTCGTGTTAAAACTACTTATTTTAAAAAACAATTAATTTTAATTATTTTTTACATACTTATTTTAAAATTAATTAAATAAATTGCATGACATTGAATATTGAAAAATAAAATTCATATTTGGAATCTAGTGTTTAAAATTATCTAATGATTATAATTTTATTTTTTGTCAAAATGTATATTAAACATGGTGAAATTTTATCACCATCGTAAATGGTAAAATGAGTTAATTAAGGTTCAATCATGGTGTAATAGTCCACAAATATCACCTTAGATAATATTTAATGATATTATTTTACCCTATATCACATTTTATTTGAAATGGAAGTATTAATTTCCACTTTTTATGATGACTTCATTGTCACAAGTAATCATTTATCTTATCCTTGAGTATTTTTTGGTCAATTATATAGATTTATAGGGGCCAGTGGTTGAAACATGGGATTTTGGGATAAAATAGGTGTAAATATATTTTTTATGAACGATTAGTTAAAAACTAACATATGAAAATTTTATTCTCTTATATAGTTTGGGATTTGTTTTCAAAGGATAGTCAAACGATACACCTTGCAAGGGGACCATAATATTTTATGGTTGTTTTTATAGAGTTTTATCAATGTTTTTGTGATGTTTTTAAAACCCGTGTAGATATACCTTGGTTGCCATGTTCCTCTAATTTTTCAAAGGTGGTTTCCCTAAGCAATTGGAATATAGTATTTAAACACTTATGGCCTAAAAATGGGCCCCGGTTTAAAAAACTAAAAAGGTGGTATTTAACTTTTTAACCATGATCATTTTTATATTAAATCTCCTCAAAATATCTCTTATCCTCCAAATATACACTCCCAATCACTCTATAGGATTCGCGCCATTATTCCTTAGTGATCTGCCCCCATTCACAGCGGGTCTGTTTAAGGTAATTTTTTAATATTCCACATTTTCTATCATCTTTTTAAATACATGCATGATCTCTTCTGAAATTGCATCATTGGAACCCCATTGGGACAGACATACTGTATATCCATGGTTTTGTAAGGAATTTTACATTTTTTTAATGTTTATTGGCTTATAAGGACTGGATCTACTCATTTGGAATATTTATTCTAAAAGGTTTATTTTGTCACTATGTTCTTAAGGTAGATGTCAATATACCAAGGTTCTAACCCATGAATTACGTGACATCATTGTGAATTATATTGGGTTGATTTACGATTTTATTTATTTTTAATCAAGGTGAAATTGTTTAATGTGATGCATTTTTTAAAGCGGTTTATCTTAAGAAATATATTTATACACACTATGCTTTCATTGAAATGACCCAACAATTTTTTTTCTCAAAATTTGATTATTAGGATTTTTAGTGGTGATACATCACTGTGAAAAAAAAAATATATAATGATCATGGTATAAAGCATTTCTTTGTTAAATATACAACATCCCTAACCTTAGATGTGTTGGGTTATTTACATATAGAAATATAAAAATTATTGAACATCTCGGGGTTATTTTTTGGTATCGATATACAATAAAAGTCCCAATATCAGTATGATTCATGTTATTACTAGGTTTGTGTTCATTTTTCATTTGAGTGTGTATTCATTTTTGTTATATCATTTTTTATACCTGATTATATTGATTTGTTATTCATTTCTCCTATTATTATATTATATAATTACCGTATGAAATTATTCTCACAACTGTATAATGTCATTCATTTTAATTTTCCTAATTTTATATTAATATACTCCTTAAATGGTATGAAATTATTTTTTTATAAAAAGGATTCCATTGAAATTTTTTATATACTCATTTTTCAATGGTATAATAAATAGGCACATGGTCTTAGATGTTGAATATGTTCTTTTGTAGTATCTTATTGATCCTTATGATTAAACACTACGTTTTCTTTCAATTGTTTATAGATGTGGTTTTATCAAACTCAAGGAATATAATGGAGATCATGAATAAATTTTCCTTCTCTAGGTTATATATACCTTTATAGTGTGATATAATGGTTGTGGTGGGAGGTCAAAATGAGAAATGGATATTTTCTTTTCATTTTTTATTTTCAGGTTACTCTTTTTTCCTAAGTGTTATATGTCATGCCAGTGGGTACACATCTTCCACATTATTCTAATTTTATTTTCCAATCATTGGTCATACATGTGACTTGTTTGCTTTTTTATAGATCTTCCCCTTATAGCAGAATATCTCGGGTGATCTTTCATGTCTACCAGGGTTGGTTCATTAAAAAATTTGTTTAAGATCCACCAATTAGTAGGGAGTTTTTTTAACAATTTATGTGTACTATTTAAGGTATATGGTTGACAGAAGTTAGGAACATCATCATTCAAGTATAAGTGTTTGAGGTTCCCTCACCAACTCACTTCTATGCCTGAACTCAAGTTACGATCTATGGCTAGGGATTCTTCCCCATTGTTGAGGCTTGGTGTTTCAGGTTTTGTGAATTTACATTTTTTGGATTTAATTTATATGAACATATTATTTTTAATGTCTTTTCTGTTGGTTCTTTGAATACATGTTATCATTAGGTACTTGTTTCTAAAATGTACTAACCCAAAATAATGTGAATTCTTGAAGATATTATTTCATTCTAAAATTTCTCATATGATAATTTTTTTGTCATTATTATATAATTCCACATAGAATATATCTTTTTATTTAAGGAAAAGACTCTATGAGATTATTACAGCATAAATATTTTATATTGGTTCATTCATTGATTGATGATGTTATCTACAATATTAATACATTGGGTCGTTGGAATGCTCGAAAACATGGAATAACAATGGAGTTGGGCATTGAAATTAAAATTTCAAATCTACCAATATTATATGGTGTAAAATTACCCTTGGAATCTAAATATTGGAACCATAATAATTAAATGATATTTTATTTTCTAAAATCACTAGAGGGATGTTTGTTGTGGTTTCCAACATACATGAATGGAGGGCTGTGCAGGAAATTGTGGAACTCCATCAGGAAAGATAAGTTACACGTGGAACATGCTATAAATATTTCAAAAAGATATTTAATCTGGTGTTATATCATAAAAAATTGAGTGTGGAGATTACTCTAGAAATTCTGACCATAGAGAAATGAGGGAATTTTAATAGAGTATTCTACCTATTTAATGATATTGGATCACCTTTCAACTGGGCATGTTACTATTGTTTCATTGAATACTATATGTTTATCATGGGTTTGAAATAACATTCTTGGACAATATTAACACACTTATGCCTTCGGAAAATTTTATAGGTAGTTGATAAAGTGAATGGGGATGAGGTTGAAACTTTTGGTATAACAGGATTAGGTGGGTCTTTGGTTACTACCAGATATATCATTGGTGTTATTTCAAAATCTAAATTTGTCCAATTGTCCAAGTACCATCATTTGAGAGTCTAACAATATGATATATATATATATATATATAAGACAATCTTTAAGATTTAATTTTTGAATTTTGTGTTTATGATTATTTCATTTTGTCACACTATTTGTGTTTGAGTATCTATGGTATTGATGAACTAGATCTTCACATTGTTTATGGAAAATTGATAAAATAATTTGGGACAAATGAATCTTTCTTTTTTTTTTGAAATCAAATACCTCTTCTCTATCTGGGTAGAGGGACACCCAATACATACTATAAATTCCCTATGCTAAGTTTCCCATGTTTAGGACCTAAACATCCACTCCAGTGTCATGCTTGTTCATCCACTATACATTGACCAGAACGCATCATGTCGGTGTTAGAGCTTGCACACATCTTGGTTGTATCACAAACCAAGACATATATCACAATGGGGGATGACTATGATTTTATCCATTATCTTTTGGATATAGTATTGTACTATTTACCACTCAGGTTCCGCCCCAAATTCATTTGTTTTGTGTGTCTTTCCTCATCGTGTTTGTGGATAATATTTTTTTGTGCACCATGTTATACGAGGAACACATGGATAAAATCGTTAACATAATTTTAATATTGAAAATTTTTAACTTATATGGTTATATTTATGATATTTTATTTTGGATTATTTAATTAAATTTGATTGTCCATGTTATATTTGATAGTGGAACCTCAGTGGATCCTAAAATGATTTGTGTTGAAATTTCTTGTGGGAATCCCAAAAATGTGTTTTAGATTTAGGGCTTCATTAGATTAGATGGTTATCATAGTTAGTTTGTTCAATAAATATACAATATTGAATCACTAATTATATAATTAACACAAAATATTTTTATGTTTTGTTTGAATGATAAGTTTTAGTTGTCTTCTGAGGAATGGAAGAAACTAATGTCATTATATCTATTTGTCTTTAATTAATGTCCTAGCTTTAAAAATTAAATATTCTAGTTAATATAAACTAAAAGTCAAATAATTTCATTTCAAAATATCATTTAGGTGTTTATTTTTATAGATCTAGGTCATAACTCACACATAACTGGCCCATATAAATTCAACGTCAACCCATATACTAAATATCCATTTCCTTGAATATAATAACGTCAATTAAAATAGTCTATAACCACATTTTAGAATAGCTGTTATAGCCCCGAAAAATATGGGTATAGCCTATAACCAAGGAAATAGGAAGCATGATGTTGGTATTTGTTAGTATAGATATACACACAATGATTATGTAGAATCCATGGGTATAATCTTTGAGGATTTTATCATTACCTCTGTTCAACCCAATCCATTTGTATATATCTAGACACATGGTTTTCAAAATACTTGGTGTAGATTTTTCATGAAGAAAATATATAGCCATATATCTCCAGACTGTGCGTACATGTTGTTTTTCCCTTTATGGAACCCAAATCTTTTCTTCCAACCCCTAACCTGTAAATAAATAACAAAATAAAACACAAATTTAAAGCAATACAAATATTTTATATTTATGATTCAATGTACATTTTATAACATGTTTCAAACCATTTACTATTCAATAACATACATATAAATCCATACACCCAATCAATTCGTGTAGTTAAATACCATCCCCATGTCTTATTACTTCTTTTTGAAAATTGATGGCATCAATTTCACTACCATCGCCAACATCTTCTTCCACATCACCATCAACAAAAAAATCATCTAGAACCCCATCATAACCTTCCACATCATCACTACCATATCCTCGACCACAATTAACACCCACATTGACATCTTTCAAACAATAATTTAAAGATTTAATTGAGTACATATATGAATTAAAAATAGTAGAAGCCTCTATTTTTATTCATTAGATTATAAATGCCATAAATTTCATGGTGTTTTGGGTATTTAGTTTACATATTTAACTCTCATGTAAAGATGTTCTTTTGCCTCAACTACTTCATCAGGACTGAAATACACCTTGTTGGTTTTATTGGTTGTAGAGGAGCTAAATGAGAACCAATACAGAATGCAAATGATTTCTTCATGGTTTTTCATCAGGCTCTCCTCTAGTTCTCTTCAACTAATCTTAACTGGAAAGTTCATTTGGCTCAATGTTGTATTCTCTATCATTGAGGGCCACCGGTTTAGACTATTAATAATAAAAAACATATTTAAGTATAAATGTGGTATAAATATTTATAATATATATAAACAGCCATATAATATTGTTTTTTGATTTATATATACTAAACATCAATTTTTTTCCATAAAACATGAGAAAGAAATTTACTTTAGGTACATTAACATCGCTGCCCAATATAGCTTAGTGAAGACGACCTTTATTATTATAGGAATTTTGTCAACACTAAATCTTATTCCACTAGAGGCATGAAAAATGTCATATCATTTTCAATGCTAATCTAGACTCCAAATAGAATTATGATCCATCAATTCTTTCCCAAAGGGCCCAGTCTGCAGAGACCTTCACAAAGCCATCCCACTCTTGTGATCACGATCATATGTTACATGACCCTCTATGAGTTTTATGAATCTTGACACCTTCATAGAGTGGCATTCTCTTTACATCCCACTTTATAGTGGATGCCTCAGTGATCTCCTTCAGGGGTCGATGGGTCCCTACCACTCTTCATCACCCAAATTTTTTCATGTCTGACACTGGGACTATCACTTTGATAGATGCTCTACGAGTCTGATATTTCCCCTTTATCATCGCAACATCAAATCCACTTCACGGTTCCGGGATTTTCACCATGGAGAGCTCTAAGACCCCCTAATAATTAATTACCTATAAATATATGATAACCCCCCTTAATACCATGATTACTCAAACCATTTTCGTTCTAACGAGCCATTTCTTAAAGACCTACACAAGGTCGAAAATTGAATAAAGAAAGGTAAATGGCTTCTATGAGCCATTCCACCTTGGGCTTATCATGGCCCCCACTTATAGTGAGTATTCCCATTGAGAAGGCATATTCCCTTCGCAAAGAAGGGAGCCCCATAGGGGTGCTTGAGGGTTTATGAAGGATTATGAATTCATGGTGAACTCTCCAAATAAAGAGTCATATGCTATGGTGAAGCTTTGTTCTGTTGAAAACCACTCTTCATGAAGAATCAGCCCTTCATGAAGAACCATTAATTCCTGAAGAACATCCTCATCAAGAATCATTAGATCATTGTGAATTCCATCCTCTTCGTGACATACCAATTCTTCCTGAATACCCTCTTTGTAAGGTCTCTTTTTTGAAAACCCCTCTCATTTGTGGTATTTAAGACTTGTATGATATAATTTCATGGTTCCAAAAGTTTTTCTTCATCTTGTGCTTCCCTGAATTGTGCTTCTTTTTAGAGGAATACTAAAAAATATCTCTTCTTTTCATATCCACACTAATGTGATCCCCCCAGTGGATCACTCCAAAATCTCATTGATCAATTTATTTGATTGTGCATTCGCTTCCACAATTGTGGGTTGGTACATGTTATGTATGTCAAAGGGGTGAGAAATGAATCATGAACATCCAATTTTTAAGACATTAAACTTCCATGAAACCCCATTTCCTCAACGCATGATGTTTATATTTTGATCACCGCATGAGTGAAAACCTGAGAGGCCCATAAGGGGGTTGGGCACCAGCACACTCTCACTCTACCTATCCCACTACAATTTGTCTCCATGTGTGCCTTAGTCCATCCATGTGTGAGACCTGACCCAACTTGATAGGTTTATCCCTATAAAATTACCATATCATCATTCTGCATATAGACATCCTCCTATGTCTTCCTTCCTAGAGTAGGTCCTAATCTTCCAGTCCTCGGGCCACTAACCAATCATAATCCAATGTCTTATACTTGGGATTCTAGCAAAGAGTAATCCCCACTATACTCTATCAAAAAGTCTTTCATTATGTGATAATCAGGTTCCTCACTGCCTCTTATTTCAGATATAGTTCATATCTCACTTGAGTAGATATTGAGTATCAACTATGAAATCTTCTAGGGGCTCCTTAGTGTATAAGCCCCATTCCCCATTCCACAAAACTACATGAACATTTTTCTCTTCCCATTCCAATAATGTTATATAGGAGGCCTCCCAATGGTTCAATCAAAAAATCCATCAGTTCTGTCCAATTTACATATGTTTACCCTCATCAAACATGACATTAAATTATATCCCATTTTTTCTCATGCTTGATGTTAAATTATAGGCTTTAAAAATATTTTGGTTTTGAGCCATATCTCCTAGAAAGTTCCGTTGGAAGACTCCCTGAGATTCAACCCCAAACACTAGTAAACATCGTTGTCCCCTTTGTTGGGACCTATATTGTTGGTCTTCCCCTTAGTGGTGTCAGACATGTTCCTCATCCATCTAATTTCGTGTGACCTACACTCAATCTATAATCCTCCAACTAAATGTGTCCCTATTATGATGGGATGTTATCCACACAATATCCTTGCATGTCTTTCGATTGTTTTCTTTTCAGTACACAGCAATTCTATACCCCATTATGAACTATTTGGACATTCATTACCTTCTAAAGGGATTTGTCGGAAGACTCCCTGATGTTCAAGCCCATCATTCATTTCCTATACCAGTCTCTCCATCGAGCCGTATTGTTTTGAGAAGATCATGCCTCAAACCAAGATTACATTTCCTTTCGGTTCCATCCATTAATCAATTCTAACAGACCTCCTCCTCAGGTTTCCCATCATCCCATCGAAATTCGAGGATATTGATCCCTTACTCCTTGGTAGGGTACGTAGGAAGACTCCATGCGGTAAAAGACCAACACTACTATCTCGTTCACGATAAATCCAAATCATTCACAGACCACATCCTTATTTAATCCACTATTTATCCAAATTCTAACTCGGGAAGCCACATCTTTGTGAGATCATATCATTAATCCATATGATTGTTGATTCTACCAGAACCTGAGATATCTCAATGCGTATTCCATGAACAACCATTCAAACTATATGAGTTTTGATCACTTCCCCCTTAACATGGTATGTATGAAACCTTCACGAGGTTAAATTCTAACTAATCGTAAACCTTGGTTTCCCTCTCTTTTTGGACCACCACACTGATCTACACTCATTGTTGTCCAGATTTTACTTCATAGTGTGATGTATCCCTTTATGGGACCCACAACCATGGGTCTGCTCTCATTGAGACCTTTGATCCTTCCCTATATTATCCCCCTTTAATGTGTGCACTCTCCGTAATCTACCCTCAATATTGTCATCATTTTCCTTCATAGTGTGACATATTCCCTTTCTATGACACACCATCTTGGGTGTACTCTAATTGAGAATTTTGACCCATCCCTATAGTTTCCCCCTTTCTAGGTATCACCCTCACTAAACCACCATAATTTGTGTCTATATCATCCTTCACGGTGATATATCATCTCTTTATGTAACACAGCACCATGGGTCAACTCTTATTGGATATTCTGAGACATCCATACTGTAATAATTCTTGGTGCTACCTCCAAGGGACATTCCTTTATGGTTAACTACAGTCATTGTCTAGATCGGTCTGATCTATCTTTGTTAGATGAAAAAATAATGGAATTACCCATGTATGACATGGGAAGCTAAAGAAAACCTCTGATACATGCCTCCAAAATTCAATTTCCCTCATTAATCATGTGATTCTATGAGTTTCTGCACCCTCGATAAGCCATATCATATGGGGAAAACCATGTGTTCTAGGGTTTTAACATCCAGATACAGCAACTATTCCCAATGTGATAACTCTCCTGACCGAAGGTCACTGCCTTGACATGAGCCCTTAGGAATTTCCAGATAGAATCATCATAATTAACCAGCTTCCACAATGATATGGAACTAGAAAGAAAATCACAAACAAAGTATTATGCTTTAATGTAGATAATGAGTATGAGAATAATTCTTGAGGAGGAATCCAAACAAGGATGAACCAACATCCCATCATCTCACTTCAATTAAGGATCAAACATCTCTCAAGAGGGGACAGGTGTCACCCACCATTGGAAGGCGGGAATGCGGGGAAAGAGTCAGTGTATCAACACAGACGATGAAAACCCCTGAAGAATTCATATGAAACAAAATGGATAACTCAAAATGATATTATGCTCCTCAATAAAAGGATTACTAAAAATTGGGACTATAGAAAATAAGAATTCCACCTAATCCCGATATCTGGTGCCAGTACCGCCAAAAAATAGTGGGTCTTGTTTGAAATTACCTAGCATTTGTGGTAATTAACCATTGGGAATCCTGATCAGTGATGTTGTCCTTGTATTTCATTCTATCCTTCCATGAAATACTAGACGACACTAGTGAATTGGGAATTTATTTACAACTATCTCAACTAATGGTAGAACCTTATTACGTTGAAGGACCCAAGATATATCTAGAGGAATCCAATCACCTATCAAATCCATATATAGGGGGATGTGATGGGGAAATACCGATGATAAAATCTTTCACGGCTCCACCTCTTCCGTGGAATTATCCACTACCACCACTACATGGAACACATACCCTATATCACCTTCCATAATTTTCCAAAGTATACTAATAGGCATTCTTGTCTATTGGTATGATCAAGTGGGGGACATCCCAACAAGGGATATGGACCATCATGATATGGTGGCATTAGTTCCATGACTTCACTTCTCCCCACAAGGGCTACGTAGGGAGATATTTCTCCCAAATATGGTGTTCAATCATTTCAGGATCCTCTATCGAATATGATCTAAGGGCTCATGACATTACATTAATGAAGTAAGAGGCATCTGAGTCCTCCCAGATGGACCACCATGGAGGTCTTCCCCCCCAAGTCACATAAATTCCTCTAGCATGTCCCACTTACCGAAGAGCATATGGTCCAAACCCTACACAACAAGCCCAAGCTCGACAGACTTGAAAAAACATCAAGCGCAAACTCTTGAGGATTCTTGTCATGGAACATCTACTTCTACGACATCAATGGAACTAGCCATTTTTGTCATGTTCTATCACATCCATGTTACTATAAAATAGGGTAACCTCTTTTTACTAACTTTATTGGGTCCTCAACAACCCCTAGGGCTGGTTCGGTTTACTCCCTAGGTCACCGAAACAGTCAGCAATCATCGTGGGTCAGCCCATGACAATGAGATTCAGTACATACGTTCTCCCTATACCATTAATATCCATAGCGGAGGTCCTCCTATCCATGTCAACCATCATCATGGAGGTCCAACCCTTGTTAATAGTCCATGGTAAGGAGTTTTCCAAATATTTTGGGCTATCAATGAAAAGGTCCTCCTCACATCGTCACAGGATCAAGTTGGGGCCTTCCCCACAACAGCACTAACCAGAGCAATGGTCGTCCTCAAACTATCACCCATCAACATTGAGGTATTCTCCATGTTCTTGATCATAGGTATGGAGGTTTTCAACATTTTTCACGTCATCAATACTATTTTCCTCCTCACATCATCATCGCCTTACACAGGGTACATCCCCATGTTGACACTAACTAGAGTGAAAGTTATCGTTTCCCTATCACCCATCAGCATAAAGGTCCTCACCACGATCCATTCAACATTTATCTATGTTTCCCACTCACCCAATATCATAATAGAGGGAGTCCTCCCCACTCGAACACCAACCTGCATGGAGTTCCTACCTATGTTGAAGACGTACCTTGCCTTAATGAACTGTTCCAAGCTAGTTGGGTGGGTCTTCACACCCAAAAAAAGAACCATGAGAATCCTCAGATCAGAGTCAAACACATCCACTTTTCAAACTCTATGGTATAGTGAGACTTGATGATGTATCCCTCACCCCAATCCTCTGTGTCAGGGTCCATGTTAGGAACACATCATGTCAGCCTTTGCCTCCAAGTAATTGAGATGTACTAGATCCCTAAATCTATCTACAGATACATACATGAATAAAAATTTTCTCGTTTCCATGGTGATTCTTTTAAATAACCTCTATCATCAATAGGATAGTTCTATATTTTACCAAGAGAAACTGTATAATTGTTCTAGGGACCGGTCAATGATTAGCAACATCCTGATCCACCAGCAACGAGAACCTCCCTATGCAGGAAGAAGTGGTTATTACCCTTCTTACAGGGATGTGGTCATATAATCAGTGCACTATCAGGAGGTTAGCCCAAGATGCAGCATATTATCATCTCATACACTATACACTACACCAACCACTATACCGCAGTAATAGTTTACATTAGTGCTATAATTGGTCCCCCAACGACACCTAGTCAATGAATGGGGAAACCCATTGCTAGATTCTGAGTCCGAGCAGATAAGAATTTGGTACATTCTCAAAGTGGACCATCTCCCTAAGATGTTATGGAAAATTGGAAATACACTATTCAATATTATAGAGTCTCTCACACATGATAATATTTTTTTCTTCTGTCGAACCTTAGGAATGATGAATTTTTGTGACTGTAACCAGTGGTTAGCTTACCCCCTGAGAATGGATCACTTCATTGAAATTGTCTAGTAGGACCACATGGATGAGTTGGTTGCACACTCGATTTCACAGCACCTAACATCACCTGGTTATCATCAGACTCTGAGGAAAAAATGGGTCTAGACCTTTACTATGGTCTACATTGCTATTATGAATCCTTCCCCACATGTCTAGAAACGTTGATGGGGGTAGTATGTTGGCCTTCATTTATTTCCTATCATGTTCTGAACTAGTTCACCTAGTTATATTGAGGAGGATCATTTGGTTTTCTCTAGAATTAACATGCTTGTTCCTAAGCTATACCAAGAAGGGATCATCAGTTCAGAGACTGGAGAGGATAAAAAACCCATTCGGGAACACATCAGCCAAATGAAAATGAATGTGTCCACACTCTTCAATAGAGAAAAATGCTTGGACATCCTGAACCTTTTTTTCATTACCTGTCAGTCAAGATCCTATCAAGAGAAAATAATATGTTTGTGTAGTCAAGTACCTCAACAGGTCTAATTCAGTGGAGAAGACGGAAGGGGATCCTGAAAAGACTATTCAACTATAATAGCTATTGGAAAAGAGAAGTATCACTGATGTGATCCTTTCTGATTGTTCCATTGAATGGAGACTGGATTATAGTGATACCCAGTATGATCCCAATCTTCCTCAGCTAGGTCAGCATGGGAATATATGACATCCCCCATAGAATTTCACCCAAGTTATCTAGATAACCCAGCCTATATAGATTTTTAAGATGTTAGTGTTTATCGAAAAATACCTCAGTATGCATCCCCAAATCCACGTATGTTGTGAGACAAACTTCCTTAGAACCTAGATCAAGTCCCAGTGGACACTCTGTAGGTTCTACCGACTGCTCTGTTGGTTCCTCCAGTGGACCCTTGTGTAATTAAACCAACCACTCCATAATAGGATCAGCCAGCTTACAACATTGAAGAACCATCCAATGCTCTGGTTGTTAGGGATCCTGACCATTATTGAAATCCTCATTAAAATGATCCATTGGATACTATCATCGTTCACCTCAAGGATATTGAAACCCAAAGGTTATAAATCCTACCTAATAGAAATTAGTATTCATCATGGTTAGATGATATCATATTATCCAAAGGCTTGGGGAATCCAACATTCTCCCATATTAATGGGATGAAACTTTTTCTAAAGAATCTATCCATTTTATTTCAATGTTCAGACACATGTCAGGAACCATAGTTCTGTAGAAGTCTGCTAAACATAGATTCTTTGTACCAACATTGGATGTGCATGTGGTCATACTGTACAGCATTTTTCCCAATAGATCCATGGCCAGTTGCGAGGATCTACACAGACAATTTTTGTATAGTTTAGTTCCACTACTCACAAGACTAGTATTGATAGCCTCTTAAACATAAATCAATGGTGGGATGATAGTGTCGTAGATATTGTCACCAAGTGGAAGGGCCTCACATATTCACTTGATATGTAGTTGACTAAGGAACAACTTCTAACGACGTGAATAGGGTTGTGAAGACTGAATTGATTTATTATCTCCTCACATAGAACATCCATGTTAGATGTCAGAATTTATTTGAAAAGGATCAATTCCTAGAAGATTCCTTGTATCATGATAATCAAGAATGACAGTTTCCTCCTTAAATTTCGACAGGAAGAGATATTATGGGTGATACAACTATTTTTTCATCGACTGAGGCCCCTAGAAAACTGATTTTTTTTGAATGCATATCCAACTGTACATCCTTGATGAGGTCAACCACTTCAGGTTCAGCCTTTGGCTTAGAATCACCGACCTCATAATTTATAGGCACCACAATGTAATGCACCACCTCTATCTAGGAATAGAACGAGGTTTGACTTCATCAACTATCATTATACCCTAGTTAGGGCCATGTTCCTAGAGTCCCATTCTTGGATCAAAGTGAAAGGACATACACATTCAATGAACCTTATGTCCTCAATTATTTCTAGGATTCCTAGGATCTAGGAATCCTATGGTAACCAAAATCATAGAGGCCCAAATATGTAGATCTCTTTGATCACCACAGTTACTAACCATATCACTTCTTCCATGGATACATTATCAAGAAGTGTTTTGTATACAATGATTAGCTCCACGACTATTTTGACATCAATATAGTCAGATTGGGTCTGGCCCTAGAACATGTGGCATGTGTGATTGTAAAACTTTATAGAAATTGTGAGTGTGAATTGCAAAAGGTCTCCAATCATAGGTCTTAGAAGTACAATTATTGGATAGCACACAAGGTAGTTTCCCATGACCATGGTATTATATGGGACCGTTAGAATCAAAACAAGGATTCAATGTGGTTTTGATACCTTTAGCCACTAATTTTTGCATCGACATCCCTTTTTTCACCATCTTCTGAGAGAATTCAATAATGGCACAATGATAAGAAAAGTCATATACTGTCGCCAAATCCATCATGTACTCTTGGAGATTTCATTCCCTCAGGGATGGGGATTGTCCCTAGAATGAACCCATCAATGTATAATTACTCAAGTGTTGATCAAGAATACAATTCAGTGAAGACTGTCGAGATAGTGGATCTATACATGGTTCCTATAGATGATGAATCCAAGTCAACCCCCAAATAATCTCCCTAGTTGATGCCAATGTCATTGAATCTTTTGATATATTAACCTTCAAAATGCATCGCACAATGGTTCTGACCATTCCATGCACACAACTGAGACTCGAAAACATGCTCAGCATAGGACATAGTATACAAATCCTTCTTACCCAATTTCATCAGATCAACTTCCTCCAGTTTCTGTGTTGCTCGACCTGGTAGAGCCATTGCCACCATGGTATGATTAACCACATACAACTAATACCAGACCCCAATTTTTATGACAATCAGTTCATACTCATTCTCTGATATTAGACTAGTGAGAAATGGGATACCCCCATCACCTGCTAAAATCCCCCAGTTCGACATACAACGTTCGTTATACCTCCATCCATGGAGAAACTAGATATCTGCATAAGATTGTATCTCGTGCGTACGTATTATGTACATAAAAACCATACCAGTATTCCCAAAAATCTCTCGATACATGAGGCTCTCCTCTTATCTAAATACATGTGTGAATCCCTCATAGAGGATTTAAGAAGACCCCACTAGATTAAGACAGAGGTAGCGGCCACATAATCCTTCCATGCTGAGGATGTTGAGAATTTCAAATGTGAGACAATAATTTCATTCTATGGATAATATGATGGTAACATAATTCCGTGGAACATTCATCCATTGTATATCATTGGGTAGTTTAATGGCATGGAAGTATTCCTCTATCTTGTTGACAAGCGTTTTGGTGATCAATCATATCCCAAACTAGACACTCCAATATCTAGGGCTATAAGAAATAGATCAAAATATATCTGACGTAAATATTCATGGTTTTTATGGGATTAATATTATGTCCATTTAAAATATTTCCTTGAAGACCCAATACGGTGTTATGATTGCTAGTACAATGGTCATAGTTTCCTAGTTGGACACCACTTACAATGCATTGATGGGTAGACCATGGCTTTATGTTCACATGGTAGTCCCCTTATCATATCAATACTGACTCATTTACTCCCTTAATAGCCAAATGGGTGTTCTCCAAGTTGATGTGTATACCTACGCCTCTTGGAAATCCCTCTACTAGGATGCTGACTACAACATGATCATGGAAAAACATGTTCAAGAAAATGATTTTGAGAATACCATCATTGTGTCTAACCCGTGGGAAGACATGGATGATGCCTATATCCTCTATATTCAACGCTTAGAGGCCACTTACAAATACATGGGACACTCATTTTTCATCTCTTTTTTATGGTGAAAGTGTGTTCCCCATTGATAGGAATGTAAGATGATCACTTATTAATCCTAAACGAATCAAGGACGAGCTATCCCAGAACCCCTTACCCTATAATGTATTAGTATGTTCACCCTAGGGTAGTAGTAACACATCATATGTTATTTTTCCATCAGGCTGAGATGAACTGAATCTTACCGACACATCACTTCTACTTAGATATTATCAATCATGGCCCAGTAGGGGGATGGATTGATAGAATCAGATTCACAGATTTGACACTATGATTTCAGTAACGTGGGAATCACCTGATGAATCTTCTACCACCATATTGTCCAAAACAAGTATTTCCTTAGATTTAGCTCACTTAGAATTATTTTCCTTTTTCAATGATCATGTATCTATTGGTAATGATTACTATTTGGAAGATTATCCTCGAACGTTAGAGGATGTGGCCTCTACCATTGTTTATGAGTTGGTAGAGGTGAACCATGAATCCATGGTAGATATGACACAGACATTGGTCAACGAAACCATGTATTCAGAGGAGAAAAACCAATATTTGGATTTCCTGAAGTATAATCGATATGTATTCAACTTAAGATATGGAGAGATTCTAGAACTGGATCTTCAAGACTCCATTCACTGCCTTGCTCTCCCAATAAACCATCACAGGACAAAATAGCCTCCCAGAAAGATGCAACCTTCTCAATGTGTCATGGTCTCGGTCCAGAGATGATATGTTCATTAAATCCAACATCATAAAGGAGGTTTATTACCCAAAATGGATAGCCAATATCATTCCCATCTGAAAGAAGAGTAGACAGATCATAGTTTTCATTGACTTCCATGATATCAACGATCATTGTATGAAAGATGATTTTCCCCTTCCTGAAAGAGATCAGTTGATCAATGCTACCGCTAGATTATATGATCTCTCCTTCATGTATGGGTATTCTGAATATAATCAAATCCAAATGTCCCACGGTTATGAAGATTATACTATCATCATAGCACCATAAGGTATTTTCTTTTAGCAGGTGATTCCTTTAAGTATGATGAATGCCATATCCACTTAGTAGCATGAAATTTACCGCATATTGAAGTTGATCCTTAAGACATTGGTGGAATGATATGTGTAATATTTGGTGGTAAATCCCATCAGTGTCAAAAGAATCTCAGTGATCTTGAGGCGTTGTTCAACTTCATCTTCTCCAGACATCTAAAGATGAACCACTTTATGTGTTACATTGGGGTTACCTTTGGAAATTTTCTTGGTATTATTGTCAGATATAGAGAAAACAATGTTGTTCTTGATAATATCAACACTATTAATAATATTATTCCTCCGAGCACCATTCGAGAGATCTGATACTATCAAGGACACATAACCTGTATTCTTTAATTCATTTAGAATCTGGTCGGAAAGTGTAAGAAATTATCTCATATGATGAAAAAAGGTGTCGACTAACAATGGGATGAGGAGTGTCAAGCCACTCTTGGGGAGATAAATAAGTACTTTATACATCCACTTGTTCTGATTCCACCCATCTCTGAAAATATGATTGTCTTTTACATGACAAACCTGGAATGGTCCCTAATTGACTTTCATTCTCATAAGAACAACGAGGGTATTGAAAATAGTATATACAATATTAGTCGCATGCTCCTAGATAAAGTGAATAGATAATCCTCTATTGAGAAGTGTTGTCTGGTGCTGGTATTCGCAGTCTAGATACTGAAACATTACAAGCCTCACCATGAGATATATCTGGTTTATCATGTCGACCTGCTGAAACTTATTTTGAACTGACCATGTTGACATGACATCTTGGTCAGTAGGCAATGATCCTTTGGCAGAATGACATCATGTTTATTCCACATAATTCTATTAAGGTTCAGGCACCATAGACTTTATTTCCGCTCATCCATCCCCTACTGAATAGTCTCTAGATCTTGAAATTATAGAGGAATCCATCCTTTTGGTGGATCATGATGTATTGTGTTAGCTAATGCACTATGATGACTCTTCATGAAGCCCTACCTACAGAAGACCTAATGATCCTATACCTAATATTGATGGCCTAGGTAACATCATAGTCACAACTACATTGAATTTCCTACTATATTATTTCCTGATGTTCGAAGGATGAACCATCAATGAGGCTAAGTAATGGACACTCAACACTATTATTGAGGAGATGGTCGAGTTTGATGTTCCCCACTGTTATGTGAAAGGGTACCCCAAAATGGTCATCAAGAAGATAACAACTGACTAAATCATAAGGAAGTCAGATATTTTACCCCTATTAGATGATCCATCTAGCTAATTTCCATGTTCCCTTCATATCCAGAGGTCACTCATGTTACTTGATCATAGGATGGTCAAGCTGATGCCATTACTATCTTTTCTCTATCTCATGCAAAACCTGATTAGGAGAATTTAATTATCCTTATGTCCAATCGAAGATTCGTCACTCCCAACACCATGGGTTCTGATGATAGGTATTAGGTAGGTAATATCACAACTAGTGTATCCACATCGGGATATCTAGGTTTCCCTATAAATCTACTAGTAGTGACCCCTAATTAGACAAATCCTTTCATCATGTACCTCCATCACGACAATCTCCCAACAGATAGAGTATAATGTGAGTGAATCGGCTGTTGCACAATGTACTCCACCCTCCAAAATGGTCCATGACTTGAGAAGTCCCTATTAAAATGTGGGATCTATAGAGTTATTCTATACTATATTCAGGGAGTTTAGATTCATTCGGTTATTCCAGAAGTCCATACCGATTCTGTGGGAGCTCATCTAGAAGAGATGAATTTTTCACACCAAATCTCAAAACTAGGCAACATATGGACTTCCATGATCTATAACTACATCATTTTTCCCAAGAGGTTTAATTATTTCTAGATCCACACTAATTTTTTGCATCAACTGTTACAGCCTATTTATAGTATGATGTACTTTTGGCCCTTTACAGTCTAGGGACTCGATGTTGTGGATCCATATCCACCGGCAATGGCTCAACATTTTAGGTTCATCCTGACCACTACATGTTTATTTACATGTGGATAGAAAAAATTATTCTCAATGATATTCAATCCAATGCTATCATTAATTTCATTAGCTCCAATATTAGCCACTAATTAAGAGTTCCTCATGTCATCCTCACTGATAATAACACCATCTTCTTGGAAACTGATCTGAAGAAATTGTAAACTGTGTACAATATTCTTTCCAATCATACCTCTTGCTATCATGCACATGAAAATTGTAATATCAATACATTAAGAAAAACCCTCTCTAGAATATTGAAGAATATGGATGGTCAGAACTGGAAGAGTTGTCTGTAAATGTTTCCCAACACTCTCTATGCTAACTGGATAATGACTCATAATTCCACATAGGTGATACCCATATTTTATGGTCAATGAATTAGAGGGATTTCATCCCATTTATATTAAGTTTCTATCACTCCACACAACTGTATATGATAAGAAAATGTCAAAAAGTCAGTATAAGCCTATCTAGCTGAATTGCAAGCCCTCGAGGAGAATAAGCTTTGTCCATTACAAATAAGGAGAGCCATCAGAACAAGATATCCCATGAAATCATAGATTTTCTATGTTCTATAGCTAATGGAGACATGATATTGGTCCTAGGAATGCAAATGATACCCAGGGGAAGCCACCAAAACTGGAACCCAAATGGGAGGGAGCTTATGTCTTTCATAATGTTTACACAAAATGGTGCATACTTCCTAGTCACCTTTGATGGTGAACATATCACCCCTCACACTATTGCCAAATTCTTCAATAAATATGTCACATGAGTGGTCCCTTTCATCATGCATGATAATATACAACAAGCAGTCCAAGCTCTATGACCTTAAACTAAAATCTCCCAAAACCTTGTCACAAGATGTTAAACTAAGTAGGTACCTCCATGCTTCTTGTGTGCCCTTTATTTGGGTATTCATGTTCTTTCACATATGAATTTACCCCATATTTTATTTTCCTCATCCCAAAATGTCTCACCTACTATTATGGGACAACATCTCAGAGGATCTCAATTGACAATTTGATACTAGCCTGCATTGTGAATGTGGTCAATGGTTGATGTTAAATTAATTGTTCTCATTCCAGGTCACATAATAAGTATACCGCGTTGTGAGTTTGGTCATCAATTATCCTTTATGATTATCTTTATCCCCATGGAGTCTCAAATAATAGGTCCAGTGATTCACCTTTATCTTCCCTTCTATCCCATATAAACAACTTTAAATTGGGAATCAACAGTGCGAGCTCTATAACATTAACAAAGATTGTTTTCATCATTAGAGAAAGACATTAAACTGAATGGAATATTTTGAACTACATGTGGGTCATTTCCCATCCTTATCAGACAAATAAGAATGCTTGGGCACTTTTTCCTCAGGTCCAACCTTAGGTACAACAATTTTGTCTATACTTCTAGCCTCTCGACCTATGTATATCAGAGCAGAAGATTCCATGTGGATTTTTTTTCCACATTCAAATCTAGATAAAACTACTACCTCCTTTTTCTACTTTAGTGATATCCTCCGTTTCATTTTATACCTTCACAGCATTAAATTTCACAACATTTCTAGAACTATGTGGGGCACAATTCTCATCCTTAAGAGATTCATAGGAATTACCATACAACTCATATTTGGTTCCAACCCTATATACATGGATCCTTTTCATTTACATATCCTGAGGACCCCCTTGGTATTGTACATGATATGGTGTGCACATCTCATGTCCTCATTCACATTGTGTATACATTATCAGGCCATGTTCATTCCTTCCAGAAACTATCATTTCCATCTAGGTCATTACCATAAGACATTGAACTACAAATAATTCATGAACTACATATGGCTTGATTCCCATCATTATGGGATATGTATGAATTCCCATACAATGTTTCGTCAAGACTAGCCTAATTCTTTTCCATTTTCAGTCTCACAACATGAGATTCCATTTGTATGCATGTGGTGTGGTGTGGAAATTTGTCCTCATTCTCATTGGGATTATAACAGCCACACAATATTCCTCCTGAAGGAATACCTCCATTTACTCAATGCCCTTAAAATATGTCGTTAAACTATGAAAAATTCATGAAATACATGAGAATTATTCCCATCAATATTTGATATGTAGGAATTCCCATACATGTTTTCCTTGGGTCCATGCCTTGGTTCAATGATCTATTTATCCATTTTCTAATACACATCTCCTCATGTCATCCACTATTAACTGGACCCCCAACCTATGTTATGCCTCACAAATGTTCTCATAATCCTAGAGTGGTTGGACGTAGAGTCTTGGATTCGGCATGAACATTCTTTTGTTACATATAAATGCATCATGAGTCCCTTTACTTCGGATTCCATCATAGTTCACATAAAAAAGGCCCCGTAAATGGTATGGATGCATAGGCTTATGTATCAGTAATTATTTCAAACCAATATCCTAGATGGTTTCAAATGAAACTTTTTTAATAAATTCCCTATTTTTAATATGGTAAATTGCTGACCCTTAGATGTTTTTTATTACTTCAGGTCAAAAGATATGGATGTTTTGATTCAAATATGGTCAATAGTTATCCCCCATCATTACGCCAACCACTGTATGAACAAAATATTTGTTTCCGGAATAGCTCCCCATTCAATCTCATCATTTTTAGAAGGAATGTTGACACCCTCAGTATTATTCCTCAAGGCCCCTTTCTAGTTGATAGGGAGATCACGTATCTTTTGGTCACCCTAGACTATGCTCATTAACTCCCTATAGTGTGATCCTATGTGTTGTAAAAAACATCAATTCCCTTGTTTCCCAAATCTATCATGGATCGTGTGGGATTAAGGTTGTGCGTATGTTATGCGCCTTTATGGAAAAATCACAATTCCCCTTAGTCTGATCTGAATGACTATAATCTAGGACCTCTGACAACCATATCGTATGATGCAAAAATAAGCCTTTCACATCCGGTTGTGTTCTAATAAACTAACCAGTCATGTGATGTCTTCATTCAAGAATATGTTCCCCTTTGGAATTCCCCCTCTACCATGACACATTTATGAACTACGTGTGGCTTCATTCTCACCACTGTGATATATATAGTAATGTCCATGTATTTTACCTCAACTTCCACTAGTACAGTCTTGAACATTTTTCCCACCATCACAGCATGGATTTTCCACTTTGGAAAGGTCCAGTTTGGGGTGAAAATCATCTACAATCATTCAGATTAGGTTGCCTAATAATTCCATACTACATATCTCCACCCCAAAAGGCCCAAACACTGTAACCCTTAAATTAAGACATATAATTCCCTAGTACACAAGACTTTATATTGTGTAATATATATTATTTCCCTTCCTGAGTGGATATCACTCCTTTTGGAATTTTCTATATTCCATACCATCTTCAATGACTGTGTATGTATTGATTCCAATTCACTTAAGATATATAGTGATTCTTAAACTCCTCTTCTATGGAAATGTTTCATCCTTTTTCATCTTTAGAGACTCTTAGTCTTATCCACCATTAAGGAATTCATGGTATGATGTGGAAATCTCATTTCCTTATTCAAATCGGGTTATGTACCACGAAACCATACCTCCCCTTTAGGGTTCCCACATCCTTACCATATGACATTAAGCAACATGGAATTGAATAATTATGTATATCATGAATCTTTCCTTTTGAGGATACTTAGGGATACATGAGAGTCATTCCTTAGGCCCTTCCAATGAGTTCATTAAATCTTATAGATATTCTTCTAAAATTATGTTCAAAACTCTATGACCATAAAATAGGATTCTCTGGTCAATGTAACATGAATTTAATCTTTTAACTAATGTCCAGACAACTTTACCTTAAACTATGTATAATTTATTATCTATATGATGCTAAATTACATGTATATAATCCTTGTTTTCATGAAATAAAACAACAAGGAATCCTAGGTCCCTAATAGTGGGGTCTTGTCTGGGAATAGGTTTCATCTCGACTCAGACCGATATGCTCACTCAGTGATATTTCATCACAGTAGCATATTTCATGAGTGTTGGACTCTATTTGAACAACTCAGCAATCTATTCCCACCATTTTCGTTCCCCTTATTTGGATCCTCATCCTCATTCACATCCAAAGGGATCCTATAAAATTTGGACTCTCGACCTCATGGTATGCCTACCATTATGGGCCGTTGTTGAGGAAGACATCGACAAAACATTAAGTTGCAGCTTCGGGATTCCAATATGTTCTGAGGTCGACCTTAATATTTGTAAAATTTTTAGGATAACATAATATGGATATTGTGTTTCAAACATAGTTTAATAGTAATACTTCATTTTCATGCCACCCACATTGTGTTACAAATTTTCGGTCTGTTTGGATTGATTTCATCACCCCTGGTGTAATCCTGTTCATGTGGTTGGACATGTTGGAAAGAGGAATTTTGGATGTTCCAAGAACCCTATTTTCTAGTCCTGACCCCATCATTTCTTCGGGAAACCCCAAGCTGTCATTCAGACCCCATGTGTACAGTAATTGTTTGGAACACTCATGGTCAAGGTGAATGATTATGTTGTCATCCATTGTTTCTCACACCGGTCATGACACACGTGAGCATATGATTTCATAATTTCTTGTTTTTAAAATACGACTGAAATGTAGTAATTAATGTAGATAACAAAACTCATGAGTGCCACCAAATTAAACATGTGTTCATGATAATATGTCTACAAACCCATGTAAATTAAATCCCTGAGGGTTTTATCCCTCCAATAGATGGGTTTTCCTCTTCAAAGGAATGGCTCATTTCCACTAATATTCGGTGCATGGACTCATGGATTTGTTGTCGTCGAATAGTAACCCTCTCTTATTTTCATGTTGTGAGGCATATAACATTAGACCTGGTTAGTTCACGATCTTTATCAGCTTCTATGTTGGTAATTTAACATGATGCTTTCCTTAGCTATTGTTCTTATTCTTCCATCTGAGCACATAATTGTGACACAAGATCTAATTTAGTGGCAATAAATTTGGGGCACTCATCACTATACATTATTAGGCACTGGATCTCCTGCTCAGCCACCAAACACTTCTAGGTATTTACTTCCTTCATCCATTTGAAACCAACACTGAGTCCACACTCATCATCCCATTCTATCTGTAGAAGGTAATCTTGAATGATCATATGAGGGATTCAGGCATCCACTCCTCCCATGAATAGTTCACTCAGTAGGGGGGAAGTATACCAATATAGACTATCCACTCCGATTGGGGGGTTCTATCCATGAAATCTTTGATCAATCTCCATTACCGGCAGTGGATAGAATTGTTAACCACTTAATCAGAAGTTTCCTCGCCTGCTCTCTATAGACTAGCCAGATCCTACACAATAAATTCCTCCATGAGTTCAAAAGCTTGATATTATTTGGGTTGATCTTCATCTCTTTATAATAATTCAATAACGTCCACCTAACCTACCCCGGACTCTTTACCACTAGTGGTATTTCTCATCGCCATTAGTCACCCATAATGAATTAAGGCATGGTCAGATCAAGAACTCATTTATAAATGGACCAAGATTCTACATTACAGATGATCCTAGAGTCCTACATCCATTTTCACTTGCAAAAATATTGACATGTTGAGAATTAATCAGATATGGGTCATGTAATCAAATTTGATTTGATAGAAAACAGATGTGGCCAGAATGTTGAGAATATTACATTGGTCTGCCACGCAATCCAACATTTAACGTGTCATTGTCGGGATTCTAGGGCATGGGGATACATAAATTGTCATCCATTATGAAGGTTCTCATGAGACCACTATAACATCAACAGTACCGTTGGACTGTGAAACTATCATCTCAACAGTTATGGGTCCTGGAATTCTGTTTTTCACACATGCCCTACCTTCATTACAATTAGTGGGAGCTCTTGGTTCAAGATCCTCCTTCACATATATGAGTTAATTGATAGATCAAAAATAATTTAAAAGGGAAATGGCATAATGGAGATGATTTAGAGTTTATTTGAATAGATGTGAGAGAAGTGCTAAGAGAAGTCACCTCTAAGGCCACTATTTTACCTGCTTCTAGAGAGACCCCCACTAAAGCTAAATCATCATTGCCCTTCGAGAGGACATCCTAACCAACCATTCCCCTCAGGAACTCTCTGGGTTGTCAGGTAGTGGAAATCATTCTACCTGATGGGACCATGAATCCATTGGGGGATGGTTTTTCTCAACAACACATCAACCTGCTTTGTCAATGGTTGTAGAGTACCATTGGAGTGAAGCAATATCTCCAGCTACCATGTATGTTTTCTTCCCTAAGGTGCAACTACATTGAAATTTGTTTTCATAAGACCACATTCTCAGATCTTCATTCCATGAATATTTGTTTTACCCTAGAGGTCGTCAGTAATGAGGTAATGCTTGAAAACTTCATGGAGCTTATAGCCCATTGGATAAATATAATTGTAATAAATAACTACATGGAACACATGCTTTCCAAGGGAATGAGGAAAATTCCCACAAAATTTCCATGATGACTCCCCACTCACTATGGTTCCTCTGGATCGATCAGCTAGGCTCATCCACGGCTCTTCCCTTTCTTCACCTTCCATTGTAGATGGTTAGTGGACCACAATACCTACTGATATAGACTTTTATCCTTGGCCTACACTGACACCACCCTCACGATTCCCGCCAAACCAACTCTCTGACGTTGAGGCATGGGTACCACTTCGTTTCTTTCCTAGATAGTTGGTTTCTTTAGTGTTTCTCCTAGGTAGCCAGCTGGCCATTTCAGTGGGCATTTGTGAACCATTCTGAATGAGGTGGTGGTCATTGAAAATTTGTTCTAAATAATTATATACTAATGTGTAAAAATCATTCATAGTTGTATTAACATGAATGGGTGCTTCTCATGGCGCACCCCCATATACACTTTTGGGGTTTTCCTCTATATGCATCAAAATTCTCTTGTAAACCCATATAGAGTGTACAACATGCATATGGGTTCACAATATACTTGAACCACCCCCACACCATCTCAATAAGAAAAAATGTACTATCAGTTCACTATGTTTTCTGTTCCATCATCAGTATATGATCTAGCCGGTGAATAAAACATGTTGAAGATGAATTTTTTCGCACCCCCAGATTTCCCAACCAGGATGATTTGTCTAAATTCTAGTGGGAGTGATCCCTATAATATTCTGAATTTCAGGTCGATAGTGTATCCCAATTGGAGCGATGGGATTCATATATTATTATCCCTTCATATGTGATTCAATAATGCTATATAGGAAATGGAATGACCCATATACCTACAACAGCATGTTTCCCCCACAAGTGTGCCAATATAAATGATATAACATCACCATCACCATTAATCCCTGGTTGACATGTTATCCATTATCCAGTCATGCCACCATAATGAACATGACCAGTCCTAATCCTATGTGAGCATCTCTAATCGTTATCATACACCGACATATTACCACCAATATGAATGCAGCCACCCAAACTATTCACTACAGCTTAAATTTTTTTATTGTAACCCCATAGATTCTACTGGCTATTCTCTAGGATTTTCCTGTATGAACCCTTTTTCCCCAATAAGCTCATATCGGGAATTTTGTGGACCTTTTTTGTAATGTCACTTTTTATGGATGGTAGTAATGAAACAATCTAAACGACTACTCAATGTAGGAAAACATTGTGTTCTTTTCATCATGATCTATTCATAGTACTAAATCTAATAGTGCCTTAGCCAAAGGCAACATCTGTTCCACTTCATCCAAGGAAATCATGGAAGAAAGGAACTCATCATTCATCCCTTTGAGGATTAGGATTCTAGTAATTTGATGAATGTCCCAGAGGTTCATACCAACTTCCCCATGCTATAGGTGGAATGTCTTGATATTCATAGAGCATTGTCTTAGTAGTTCCAATGTAATCTCCTTCAATTGGGAAATGCTAAATTGGGTAGTTTTGGTTACATCGTATATTCCTACCTGACTCAGCACAGTATGAAACCCTTCATAGAATGTGCACTCCTAGCAGGATCAGGCCTTCTCATCTGTGATGTGGATGCCCTGGCTCATATCATATCTTCTCATACACCCCTTATATGGATTCTCGAGACACACCATGATAATGTTCTTGTACAAAGGTGGCAACTTTTAATCATTTATTTTCATTCCAACGATGTTATTGATGTAGTTATTGAGGTAGTATGTTATTAAACGAGTATATTACTTTCTGGAATGGTCATCTACAGCCTTATACCCTTGATATTGTTCTAGTGTGCTTCTACAACAGTAATATGGTTCATCTCAATTTTCCTCTTGGATTAAGATGACACCCCACAAGCTGAACCCATACAGCGACATGCACTTCCACATCATATATTACTTTTTCCCCTCTATCTGCAACACCATTAATGATTTGTTATCAGAAGTTCTCCGTATTTATACCCCTATTTGGATGTTTATTTTCATGGTCTCCCTTTGATAAGAGTCATCACTTACCTCTCTAGAAACCTCCTGAATATCCATTGTCCTAAAAACTATAATACTTTTCTGGTCAGTTTTTGAAGAATGTCACCAAAGCCCTTTCTCAATGATAGTTCACAATTAGACATTCCTCTATGAAGTAGCCTCGATATCAGCCTAAACCGCAATAGATTTAGTAGATCACAATGCACTTGATCGATAAAGAGTTTGTGGGTAATTGAAGCAAATAACTCATTGCACATTGTCAAATTCCTAGGGAGGATAGAATTGTGAAGAGATAAGAACCCTACAGTCTTCCTCAATGATCCATGTACATATAATAGACCCATGTTAACCTATTTATATGAACGATTGGCTTGGGCTTTGCAACAAATCTCACTTGTGCTTCACAGAACTACTTCACGATGCGGCTTCGCGATGCAAGTTTGTGGTGCAGCTTCATGATGTTGCTTCACAATCATGTCTTATATTCAGACTCTGTGATACTACTTAGTGATTTTCCTATTTGTGATCCTTCTTGTTTTTTGTTACTTTCCCTCACAGTCCAACCGTGTTTTCCTTCAGATCTCATTCTGAGTAGGTTAGGGGAATTATTAGCACTAAAATTCGTACCACCTGAGGCATTAACAATGTTGAGGCATGTTTTATGTAAATATAAACTCAATATGGAAGTGAAATAAATAAAATCTAACGAAAAGGGCTTGGTTCATGGTTATATTCGTATATCCATCCTGTATTTCTGATCATGATCATTTGTGATAGACCCTCCACAAGTCTATCGAATCATGACACCATTGTAGTTTCATATTCTCTTTATGGCCCACTCCATGATGGCGGCCTCAACGGTCCCTTTTGTGACTCTACAGATCCCTTTCACTCCACTGTGTCACCTTTTCTTTATGGAATTCTATACGATTGTCACTTTGTGGAACCCTCTTTGAGTCAGACATGGCCCATTTGTCTTCACAGCATCACCTCCTCTTCGTGATACATAGATTTTCTCTATGGTGAGCTTTGGGACCCCTACCGACTTTCATTACCTATAAATAGAAGTCTCACCCACCCCTCTCGTCAATCAAATGTTACTACATCATTTCTCCTTCGAATATCTCATTTTAAAAATTCATCCGCAAAGTCGAAAACTATATCTCCAATATTAAATAGCCACTGATAGCTATTCTCCTTATGCTATTCATTGATCTCCCTATAGTAGGGATTCCCTTTTGTGAGGTCTTATGATCTTCAAAATAGATGGGTCCCCTTATGGGTTCTCGATGCTTCACAAATCATTAGGCCTTCACAAAGAAATATATAAATAAAAATTCCATTGCTAACGAAAACCACTGGTACATTAAAAAAATCTCTTCTTAAAATGTCAGTATTTTGTGAAGACATATTCATACATGAATACCATCCTCTTTGAAAAGCACCAGATATCCATAAAGGACATCCTCTTCATGAAGCACTAAATCTTTATGAATTCAAACTTATCAATGTCTCTTTTTTTAAACCCCTCTCTCGTGAGGCCATATAGGATTGTACGATGTTATTTCAAAGTTCCCGAGTGGTGCTCCAAGTTGGGATTCCCTACGTAGTGCTTCTTTGCATAGACACACTAACAACTACTTATTCTTTACATAGAAACTGTAACATGAACCCCCTAAGGTATCACTCAATACCCAATTAATAAATATCCATGGTGTTTTCTTTCCCATACCCAAGTGCGGGTTGGTGCAAGTTATGTAATTCATTGGTGTGAGGAAAAATTCGTCACAGTCCAAGATGGAGGAGGTTAAACTACTAATAAATATATTTTCTTCAACACATGACATAAAAACATTGATCATCGCATGAGTAAAAAACCCAATAGGACCATAATGTAGATGGGAACCTATTCCCTCCCACTCTTCCCATCCCACTACACTTTGTCTCTAGGTGCACCTTGGGATATCCTTGCATAAGACCCAACTCAACTCAATAGGATGCTCCCAATATGATGAACATATAAACCTTATTCATATGTAAATCTATCTTAGGATACCTTCTAAGAGTGAGTCCCAATTTTCCATTCTCTGGAACACTTACTAGTCATAATCCCATGTTTCCTCTTTGGACCTCTAGCCTCGTGTAATCCCTATTATACTTCTCACTAACTCACCTTTCATGATGTCATCTTTAGGTCCCCTACTACCCCTAATTTTTCACACTGATCATAGTTCATGTGAGCATAGAGTGGGCATCGACCATGAAATCTTCCTCGGGACGCCTTACTATATAAGACCCATGCCCCTTTCCACCGGAGTAATTGGACACTGATCTTTTCCCTTTCTAATATAGATATATAGGAATAATCTAAATGGTTCAAGACCATTACCCATTAGTACCCAACAAATTTAAAGCGGATTTAACTCATCCTAAATGATGTTAAACTATATCCCCATTTTTGGTTTCGTATGATTTTAAATAGTATGCTTCCAAACTATGTGGGTTTTGATCTATGTGTCCTAGACAAGATATGTAATAAGGCTCCATGAGGTTTAACCCCACACCCTGTTAAACATTGGTGTCCGCTTTGTTGGGAGCCCCATTCTTGTTCTGCCATATTAGGAATGGTATGGTGCAGCTCCCCCCCCAGTATTCCCAAACTGCTGAAAGGAGGAACAACCTTTTGGTTTTTGATGCGATGACACCATGTTGCGCCGCCTGGTCTCTTTGTGGGACCTTAGGTTGTGGGTCCCTATTTTTGTGGGGTTGGAGTATCGAATTCCTCCTCCAGTGGCACGCGATGGCATGCCCCCTGCTCGTCCTCTACGAGTGAAAAGTCACGGCCCTTATCCGCTTGCCAGGTCGAGCGAGCCCAGTGGAACACACCACCGCAGGCTGGGCCACGTGAGCCCATCGTGTTGTGCCCTTGCTAGCCGGGACAGACCACGGCCCAATGGGTCGTTCCCTTGCTGGACATGCTGGACCGCGGCCTAGCAGGCCAAGCCCCCCGCAGCCATTCCTAGCCTGGCCAGACCCAAACTGGGTCGGGTCGACAAAAATTGGTTTATTCTAGGCCAGACCACGTCGGGCCGGGTCAGACTGGACCCGGGCCCTTCCTAGCCCGTTTTCACATAATTACCTATAAATTTTAATCTGGGTACCTGTTTGATGAACGATCTATGGTGCTAGGAACCTTGGAACAAGACGGTGCTTTTGGTATACTCCACTTGAATATTGGATAATGATGGAGTATGTTCAGTTTAGATTGATTCTGAATCAAACTGGGCCCTCAGAACTAAAACGATTATAAGTCACAGACCAGACATCCGATTTATGTGTCGTCTGTCGCATTGGAAACCTTACGACATGGAGGTCAATTAGAAAAATTCTACATTAAGATTCGTTTGAGTGGAGGTACGAACTATGTCTTAAGGATAGTTTCTCGAAAACGTGCTAATGGGAATGAATCTTGTGACTGGAAGTTAGGCAGAGGTTTGAGATAGATTATATAGAGGTTAGTACCGAGAATCCCTGTGTGGGTCATCACCAATCCTATGTAGGTGATATCATGTGTGAGTCAGTTCTCAGCCATCCTATGTGGGTCAGTGCATGCTGATATTTTGTGGATTAGATCCTTTCTGGGTCAGTGCATACCAATCATGTGTGGGTCAAATCATGTGTGGGTCATTGTAGGAGTTAGTACATATGGACTCTGGGTGGGTTGGTTCCTATGTGGATCATTGCGGGGATTAGTACATATCTATCCTGTGAAGGTCAAACTATGTATGGTCTTCAGAACAGCATCTAGATAAAATAAGATGATCTAGCTATGCGATTGATCATATGTACTTATATACTTCATAAAAAACGGTGTGAGCCGAGTATTTAACCATCATGGTGTACCCTTTTTGGTACCTTTACCTTTGTTATGTTATCTTCATGGTGTTACTTTGGTGGTTCCTTCACCTTCATGGTGTTACCTATGTGGTGAATTTATCTTCATGTTGTTACTATTGTGGTATTCTTCCCTCATGTATAAGATGAGTATATCATGATGACTTAGGTAAATGTATGGGCATATACCTAAGTAGAGTTGTTTACTTCTTTGTTCTTTGCGGTTGATTTCTTCTTTTTTGGGTTTTTCTTTTGTGGAACTATGGGAGACCTTCGGGGAACTCGAGGTCCCTACTGAGTATTTTTATACTCACCCCAGATCGGGCATCACCTCAACCTTGTTGTTTCTTTTACAGACGATAGTCTATGTTGATCGAGGTTGAGGGAGCCAGTACTGGATGTTTTTCAGAGGTGGACCATTTGACGTGAGTTGACAGCTGACTACTAATCGTGAGGTGTACCAACCCTTCAGGTAGGATCCTCAGCGGAAGATCCCGGATTTGTTTTTCCCATTTTCATTTGTAAAAATACTTTCTAGTTGGGCTTGTATTCTAGACACTTTACATTTCAAAAAAAATTACTACAGCAGTACACATAGTGGTTGAATGTTTTGTGTTCTCAGCTTGCGTGTTTATCTTGGTTTGAATGTAATTCTGGCCTATTAATGGATACACATTTACAGTGCTAGTCTCTAGACCGTTCCCTATGGAAGGAAGGTTTTGGGGTGTCAAAACACAGACCCCACGGGACAGTTCATGACAATGTGTAATCGGAGGAGTCGGTTCTACCAAAGGACTATGGATCAAATCTTTTCTTTGTGGCAATTGTTTTATGTTTTATTATTGTGACTTTAAATTTGGGTAATCCAGTGTTTTTGTGGTAGCTGATGTTTCCATACACCAAGACTATGAATTCTAATTTTAGACATAGTGCATGAAAACACTGATTGCGTGTGTTTTGAAAACATTTTCTTAGGTTTTCTTGGTGTCATCTCACCATGTATAACATATTGAGAGTGGAACACCTTTTTCCTGACAAGATGCCTCCATGTATAAACAAACAATATTCCTGAGGGAGTACACGACGAAGGCCCAATGTGCGATGAGGCCTAGGTGTAGGGCCCTCTTATGTTGTTAGCACCTTCGAGTGGTGTACTAGTAGCACCACCACCCATTGGAATGAAGATACCACCAACCCCACCAGTAAGGGGTGCATGTCATCTTAGGATGTTTCATGACTTTTAGTGGTAGAAATATCTGAGGTTCTGAGATGAGACAGATCCACATGCATCTGAGGACTAGATGGAGGCTGTGGACAGAGTTTTAATATTAGTTGGGACACCATCTGATCTAATGGTGATCCAAGATTCCAGTATATTCTTGGGAGAACCTAGGAGATGGTGGAGTATGGAACTCTAGTTACATGATAAGGTGACCCTCACCTAGGTGGACTTCGAGGGCCTTTCTAGGGAAGAGGTCATTACAACGATTGTACGCTCATTTCATATACAGGAGCTACTGCACTTATATTAGGGCACCCTGATCATGGCCCAGTACTCGGAATAGTTCCATATTCCCTTCCTCTACTCAACCACAATGGTACATGACCATTCATCATGGCACAGACCATTGTGCGGGGTCTCTGAAGGGTAGTCAGAGCATCGATGATATCGCTCAGCTTTCTGATGTAGGTTGGGTGCTAGAGAGATCGCTTTTGGTAGAGAGATTCCTAGCTGAGTTGGCACCGATAGCGAGAGAAACCACTAGAAATCAGGTAGCGGAGTCAGCTGTAGCAGGTAGTAGATGATTGAAACAATGGTCCATGTAGGCCAGACCTTCTGGTGGGTGACCTATTGATACTAAGTCGGTGGTTAGGGGCCCACGAAACAGAGGAGAACAGTTGAGGATCATGTAGTGCTACTCGTGAAGAGGGATGGGTCACATGGCTCGCAACTACCCGACCCACTGTACGGATGACCAAAAGACGGTTGAGGGACTACCAAGGCAGAGGAATATATTCGAGTGAGGAGGTACATAGGGTGGCCGATGGGGTAGAGGAGATGGTCGTACAGCAGGCGTTGGGCGGAGATTCGAATTTCTACCTCCACCACCTCCAGGTTGTCGACCCCAACCATAGGGAGCAAGAGGAAATGGATGAGTTCAGCTCTAGGTAGCTGAGGCCTATGACCATGTTGATCCGAAGATGATTATAGTTATGATCTATGTCTATTCCACCATTTCTATAGTAATTTTAGAGATAGGTTCCAGTCACTCTTTTATTTCCAAGACCCCCGTTCAGAGCTCAGAGATTACGATGGAGTCATTGCCTCAATATATACAGCTAGATACTCTTACAAGAGAAGATTCGACGATTACACACTGGTGCCGGTTGTGTGAGCTTACTCTAGGAGGCGAGATGTTTGGGTGGGATCTTCTAGTAAAGTGGTCAAGGAATTATGATGTCATCATGGGTATGGATTTGTTATCCACAGTCCCTGAATATATTAACTATATTTGGTGAAAAATGTTGTGTGTCTGCATGGATGGGACCAGGTTTTTCTTTCACTGGTGAGTAGAGAACCTTTGTTTCACTTGATGGACATTCCAGGAAGAGGGTGTAGATGATCAAAAATCAGTTGGCTAGCCTTATCCTTAGTGTAGTTGATGTTGAGTGTCTGAGCTATACTATAATGTTGGACCAGTATGTTGATATCTTCTTAGATGATGTTATGAGGCTACCTCTTCATATAGAGGTGGAAATTTACATCGACCTATACCCTAGTAAGAAACTGATATCTACCCGAGCATATCAGATTACTCCCGTGGAGATTTGAGAGTTACTAGTACAATGGGAAGAATTTCAGAGGAAGGGGTTCATAAGTTGCAATGTGTCTACATGGGTAGTGCTGATTTTGTTCTCCAAGAAAGTATATGGTTGTTTGAGACTATATTTGGACTATCATCACATGAACCAGATGACCGTGAGGAACAAGTATCTGCTTCCAAGCATTATTGAACTTTTTGATCAGTTGAAAAGAGATCAACATTTTTGAAAGATAGACCTCAGTTCAGGGTATCATAAGCTCAGGGTATGAGATGAGGATGCACATAACACAACCTTTAGATGTCATTATAGAAACTATGAGTTCTAGTCAATGCCTTTCATCCTGACCAATTCCCCTGTAGGGTTCATGGGACCCATGAACTGTATCTTACAGCCATACCTCGATCGCATTGTGGTGGTCTTCATTGTTGACATCTTGGTGTACTCAACAATGGAGGGGGTGAATGACTATCATCTATAGATAGTTTTGGATACAATCCAAGAGAACCAGCATTATGGTAAGCTCTCGATGTGCCATTTTTGGTTATTAGAGGTTCACTTTCTGGAACATGTTATCTCAATGGCTGCAGTTGCAGTAGATCCGTCGAAGATAAATGTTGTGCTACCTTGGGAGCCACCCAGATGTATTACTGAGTATAGGAGTATCATGGTGTTGGCTGGGTGCTACCGGATATTCATATCCAACATTTCTATAGTCACGGAACCCTTGTTAGCATTGATGAATAAGGGACATCAATTCATGTGAAAGCATAGATTCTAGTAGAGTTTCTAGTAGAAAAGGCATAGTTTGAAGAGTGCATCCATCATGAGGAAACCAGAAGAGGGAGTTGGGAATGTAGTCTACTTTGACACATCATGGGATGGACATGGATATGTCCTAATGCAGGAGTGGGCAGAGATCGTGCATGGCTCTCAAGAGTTGAGATAGCATGAGTAGAACTATGCTACACATGACTTTGTGTTGGCAGTAGTGGTCTTCACCTTGAAGATGTGTTGACATTACATGATGGGTGAACATGTTACTGTCTACTATTATCACAAGAGTCTCAGGTATATCTTCTCAGCGAAGGACCTGAACTTGAGACAATGAATATGGATCTGGCTTATCCAAGACAATGAAATTGAGATAGTTTATACTCCTAGGAAGAGATACGTAGTGGTAGATGCGCTCAGTATGAGGTCTGGTCAACCGTTTCAGAGTGAGGCTAAAGAGTATCTTGCCATGTTACTGATATCCTTTTTGGATAGAGATGGAGAAGCTTAATTCCAGTCAATGACTGTCACTCCCCCACTTCTTCAGTGAGTTCTGGTGGTACAACTTGGTTATATTGACTGCTTGGAAGATATTCTCATATATCCACAGGAAATGAACCTGGTGTATTTTAAGAAGGTGGGGAGCACATAATCATGTTTAGAGGATGATCTATCGTAATAGTGGCACTACAGGAGGAGGTTTTGAGGGAGTTTCATACATCCCCTCTAGAGGTATATCCTGGTGTAGAAAAGATGTAACATGACCTCCGACGTCAGCACTGGTGGCCTAGGACGAAGATGGTAGTGGCATAGTTTATTTCACGATGCCTCACTTTTCATCAAGTGAAGTCATAACGATAAGCTCCAGCAAGCATTACACAACCACTAGAGATGTCAGAGTGGAAGTGTGATGTTATATCCATGGACTTTGTGACATGGATTCCACATAAGTCCAGGGGACATGATTCCATTTGGGTGATAATTGACCGACTCACCAAGACGGCCCACTTCATACCTATTACAAAGTAAGGATGAGTAGAGTGCTTGAGACACCGCTACGTAGAGAAAATTGTACGACTTCATGGGATGAAATCGACGATCGTCTCCAACCATTTTGTGTGTTTTAGATGCCGATTGTGGACGGTATTATAGGAGACATTATGAACTCATCAACATTTGTGCATTGCCTTTCTCCCACAGATAGATGGTCAGACGGATAGGACCATTAAGACACTAGAGGACATGGTTCCTACTTGTGTCCATGATTTTGGACATAGTCTGGAGGATCACTTTACCTTGTTGGAGTTCTCATACAACAACAAAAATCACTCCACCATCGGTATGGAACCATTTGAGGCCTTATACGGTCGACCTTGTAGATCAACTCTATGATGGACATTCCTAGGGGAGTCTGCACTTATGGGTCCAGAGTTTGTACATGCTACCAATGAGAAAGAACAGATCATCCAGGAGTGGATGAAGACTGTACAGAATAAGAAGAATTCTTATGCTGATAGGAGATGGAGACCATTGGAGTTCGAGGTGGGAGACCATGTCATACTACGTGTCTCACCTCGATGAGGTTTACGGAGATATGGTCAGGGCGGAAATCTATCTTCGAGGTTCATAGGACCATTTCATGTTCTCAATAGTGTTTGCGAGGTGGCATATCACCTTGCTTTTCTCCCACAGATGCACCAGATGCAAGAATTTTGCCACATGACATAGCTGAGGAGGTACATGCATTATTTATTGGACATCATTGATTGGTTCAATCTAGACATTGTAAATGGGGATACCTTTACGATGGTTCTATTGGATATTGAGGATTGACAGGAGTGGGTCTTCTGGGGATGATCAATACCTCTGGTGTATGTTTTATGTTTGCACGGGAACCTCTAGGGGAGCTCATAAGAGCTGGAGGCTTAGATTCGTGCTCAGTACACCCTTTTGATTCCTTAGCCTATGTTGTGTCTTTCTAGGATGAAAATCCCTATTGTGTAGAGAATGTAAAGACCCGGATTTTCCATGTAATTTTTGTAATTATTGATAATTATAATGAGTGTGTGATAATTGAATGAAAGTGATTCCAAGGCCCGGTATGCCCAGAATGAATTTCTGAACTTTTTTAATGTAAATTTAGTAAATGTGGTAGAGTTTTCTATCATATAAACTAGTGTTCATATTAATAATCTAAGGGAACCATTGAATTCACAACATCTGGAATCACCTATGGAAGGATTCACATCGACCGTAGAATGTTTGGAGAAAAAGATAGATTTTGGGACTTATGAAATGAATAATAATATAATTTTGTTATTTTATTTATTTATTTCTTTTACTCCAACAGAAAATAGAAAGTGGTGGGACCAACGACGTGTCAAGCAATTAAATGGATTGACTCCTCAAATACATTATAACAATGCTGTTGGAAATAAGAAGATTCCTTTTAAATGAACCCCCATTAATTCCATAGGTGTCAATAACTCTCCCCCTCCGCTATTTAATGATGATTGGAGAGGAGTATTGGCACAAATTCACCAAGTGACAATGTTCTGCTAATGTTCCATGACTCCAATCACTTGGAGGACAAAACTAGATCTGGTGAGTGGTGACAAGCACCACCGAATAAAGAACTGAGGACTGACGATTGAGCGGTTTCATTGGAGGAATGTTGTGGGGATGACGAATGCAAACACTTAGTCGAACGCGGCGTTCTCCAATAATCATGAGGTAGGGATTTATTTTTGTTATAACATCATGTGGTTGTTGAATCATATTTCATGTGCCATATTTTAAAGTTAACATGGATGGCGCATGCCAAAGAACATATCTTAGACCCTCCACCACCTTGTTTTATCTTGGAGTTCTCTGCAGAAGACGGACAACGTGACCTCGGTGACCGGTGCCATCAGATGATGGTGGCAGCCAGCACCGGTCGACCATGATGGAGGTGGTGTTCCATCGCCCTCCATAAGAGGAGGTTGATGCACTATGCCAAATTGGTCAGTAGAGTGACTAGAATAGGCTGACAGCAGAGGTGATGTGGTGCACTGTCGTACTCCGCCGGTGGAGATGGGTCGCATATTTTCATGTGGGGTGGTCGAGTAGGGCAGCCGGCCCCAGCCAACCAAAAGAGGATGTGACATGCCATCACGCATCGCCAGAGGGGGAAGGCGCATATCCAACGCCGATGTAGCAGAAAACGCACCCTGGGGGTCCCACCGGAAGACCCGTCCTTACCACATGGAGCCACTGCTTCACAAACAGAATAGTTGTTCAGCAGTTCTAATAACCGGGGGCGCTTCACCCCCCGTGCCAGGTAGGGCGGACCTCGCTCCAGCAGGCAGTGCCTCGGTGGGCTGGGCCGTGCTTTCCCAATGGGCCACGCCTCTATAAGGCCGAGATGCACCCCTTACGGTCCAGGCTCGTCTACAGCCTAGCGGGTTGAGCCCGTCGTGGACCCTCTCCATCGGGTATGGTTGGGCCATACCCCATTCCTTCCAAGAAAATTTTCACCTAAATGACCATAAAATAAAATATGGGTTCCCATTTGACGAACCTTCTACGGAGCCGGGACGCTTAGAGTGATACGGTCCTTTTGGTATACTATACATGAGTCATGTATAATGATGGATTATATCTGGGATAGATGGAACCCAAATGAAACCGGGTCCTGGGAACTAAAATGGTTATAAGTCACAGACGGGCGTCTGATTGAAGTGTCGTCTATCACGTTGGAACCTTTATGACATCGTTGTCCATTGGAATAATTTTTGGTGGAGCATTATGGAGGTTGAGGTAAGTACAATGGATTGAGGAGTGGTTCTACCAAATTTTCAAAAGATGTGGAATCTTGTGGCTGGCAGTGACGTGGATTTTGAGATAGAAATTACAGAGGTTAGTACCAGGAGATCCTGTGTGGGTTTGCACCAATCCTATGTGGGTCAGATCCTCTGTGGGTCAGCACTCAGTGATTCTGTGTGGATCAGTGCATAATGATCCTGTGTGGGTCAGATCCTGTGTAGGTCAGTGCTTAGAGATCCTGTGTGGGTCAGTGCGTACTGATCCTGTGTGGGTCAGATCATGTGTGGGTCATTGCAGTGGTTAGTATATATATACTCTGGGCGGGTCAAATCTAGTGTGGGTCATTTTGAGTGTTAGTACCTATAGATTCTGTGTGGGTTAGACCCCATATGGTCTGCAGTATCACCTCTTGACAAAATAAGATGATCTAGCTTTGCGGATAATCATATATACTTCTATACTTCACTAATACCTGTGTGAGATAAGTCTATTACCATTGTTGTGTTACCATTGTGGTACCATTACCTTTTGGTGTTACCTTTGTGGTTTTACCTTTGTGGTTCCTTCTCCTTTGTGGTGTTATCATCGTGGTGTTACATGTGTGGTACTTTTACATTCTTTGTGTTACCTTAGTGGTATTCTTCCCTCATGTATAAGACAAGTGTATCTAAATGACCTAGTTATATATATGGGTATAAACCTAAGTAGAGTTTTTTGACTTCTTCGTGATTTTTGGTTGAGTTATTTATTTTTGGTTTTTCCATTCTGGATATCTGGGATACCTTCAGGTGTATTAGGGTCCCTTCTATGTATTGTTATACTCACCCTGCATAGGCTTCGCTCACACCTTGTTGTGTCTTTTGAAGATGACAAGCAACGTTGAACGAAGATGGGGGAGCCAGGACTGGACGGTGGTCAGAGGTGGACCATTTGACATGATGTGTCACATGACTACTGATCGTGAGATGTTCCTACCCTTTAGTTAGGATCCTCAGTGGTAGATCTAGGAGTAGTTTTTTTTTCAGTTTTCAGTTGTACTTATTGTAACGCCCCGACCCCAGTTACCCAGAGTCGGTGCATTGTTACGTAACATTGGCATGATCACAAAATATCATTTATCCGAAGACCGATTATTTCTTAGCCTTGGAAGCACTAGATATATTCATAAATGATACATTACATCGTAAAGTGAAAAATCAAAAAACATAGTCTCAAAAGTACACACTCAAATCCCCTTCAGACTATCCTTGTAGGTCAGTCATAAAATACTTCTTCGCATCTTGGAAAAAAGTTAAAACATTGAAATGGGTGAGCTCAGATGTTCAGTAAGGATAACAATATAGCGGAAACATTCATAAATAAACATAAACATTTAAGGCGATTTATAACTGAAACAAAATCCTTTTAATCTTGACTTCAGCATAATATCGCAAAATAAAATGAAATAATTCAATTTACTTATTCACATGGATATTCTACTAGACTAATAATCACATTCAATATAAATAACCACTTTCATAATGATGGAATGCATAATGTTAGACTATCATAACCACGTAGCCAAGGCCTCGTGCCAAGACTACATATAAGATTTTGTCAAGGACTCGTGCCAAGACACTAGTTTGTCTCATGAGACTTGTTGATGCATCGAGGAGCTATATCGGGCTACACCAGTCACTTATTAAGTCCAGTTCATTCCTCATATGAACATGTTTATACATATCATAAACCATAACATAATCGTATCACATAAAACATGCATAAATAAAACATAAAATTTACATATTTCCATCACAAGATATCAATACAACACATTGATATAATAAAACCATTTTCAATACCAAAAAAAATAAAAGTAAATCTTGGTATTTATTTTTTTATTTAAAAAAAGGTATGGCTTGTAAAGGAATCCGAAACTAAAATAATGGTCACGGCGGCAGAGAAGTCGTTGTCACTATGTACGTAAGACAAAACATTCCTTTTGTCATTTAGTAACAACTCTTCGTATATAATATTTCTTTTGAATAAATATAAAATCTAAAGGGGTTTATACAGCGTATAAAATAAATTTGTGTATGAAACAATATATGCCTCAATGAAAGGAGATTGAGACGAAGTCCCTTACCTTGTGTCCAACATGACTCGATCTTTCTTTAATCTCATGAATAATAAACTAGAGTTAATATCTACATTCTTAAGAACCTTTTGAAGTACATTTTTCCGTTTTATATTACTTATTACCATGTTATGAAAATTATGTAGTCATTTAAGCTAATAACGGCCATTTTGTCGATCATTGGTACTTGAGTCAACAATAAACTTCTTAAAATTACAAGATGTTTATGTGGTAGAATATCCATTATTTACATAATTATATTCATTATTTAGATATCATATATATCATATATATCCAGTATATACATGAGTTAATAATATTACATAACATTTAGAGGTAATAAATAAAATGCACCGTTCATAGAGACGGTTAGCTGTACGTACGCATGAATGCTACTTTCATTTCTATTTCGTATTTAATGGAATGAAATCATAATGATATAAAGGTATATTATAATTATAGTATAATATCATTTACTCCATATTTTATACATCCCACATATGGCATTAATGATTCCAATCACATTGACGAGGTCGTAGTCTGCATTTCCTAAAATGGAATTATCGCATTTACCCATAATGGAAATCATAATGGTATTAAATAAATGAAAAATACAGAAGAATAAGGAAAACATAAAAATAATATATATCATATATAAATATAGCTACATCTTAATGGCCACCATGAAAGGTGTTAAAAGAAGATTGAACAATCATCATTTCGTGAAACAGTAATTTGCCACCCACAGAAAAAGTATGTCCTTTAACCATTAGACGAAGGTCTGTGTAAGTGTAAATCAAATCCTTCTAATAACAAAATCCTAGTATATTGAAGTTATTTGTGTTTTTACAAACGAATGGAATAAAAATAGTTTAAGGGGTTGGAGAAACAAAATAAAACAAAAGAATATAAGAGAAGACATTACCTGAAAATCGGGCAACTCTTTTTTGATTTGAGCCAAAGGATTCCTTGGGAAGACTTATGCACAAAGTGAGGCTTCTAAGAGTAATAGAGTGATGTTGGGAGAGTATTTGGGAAGAGTTTGTCTGAGAAAAATGTCTTGAAGGTGTGAATAAGGTGGTAGAGGTGGGGGCCTTTTATAAGAGGAGATCAGGGGCACTTTTGGAAAGTCAAGAAATGTTACATTATTATATAATGAGTTTCAGATCATAAAGGTCCCAGAATTATATATTTCTAGGATAAGGTGATAGGAGTTCTAAATATACTCATCCAATAGGTTTTTAACAAGTGTAAGTTATAGATTTTATATTATCTTTTTGTTTTATTTAAATCGTTAATTAATGAGGTAATCGCTGCATCATCACGGTGTCAAAAAAAATAATTTTTTAATGTATAAAAATTAAAAAAGATATATAATGATGTAGGAAATCTTTTTATATTTCCAATGAATATTTATAGTCAAAAAGTTAACTTATATAACCCCATGTAAACATAGTTTCTGTAAAACAACACATGTTTGTGACAATTTTATTTTTACTTTAAATAAAAAGTTATTAATGTCATTTTCTTATCCAAGTGGCTCCATGGGGTCCCAAAGTTGACCCATGGATTGTATTGGTCGGCCATGACTAATCCAATAAGGGTATTACAAGTGTAAAGTTAATTTCATATTACTATAACATTATATTTACCTTAAATTACACTAACTACCATTAATCGCGATTAATAAAACTTAAAAGTTACAATGTACCAAAAATTATTTTCATCTAATTGAACCAAATTTTACATACTAATTACAACCATGTATGTCGGATTTTTGAAATTCAATTCACATAAGTGGTAAAGTTTCATTTTAAATGAAAAAATAGTTTTTTAACTACCACTTAGTGGTATCACTATTCATCAAAAATTGATGTTTCTCAGAACAACACAAAAAATTCACCCTAAGAAATAATTGATATTATGAATTCAATAATGATGTCTATTTTACAAAATTCCATACATATAAATTGCATTAATTAATTTAATAATTAATTCCTGTTGTCAAAACAAATAGCGTGTTTTTAAGAAACAATATCAATCAAAAGATTGATACTTGTTTATTTCCAATTTCAATGTGAAATTAATTAAAATGACCACCATTGGATAAAATGGTAAAAATATATTCTAATTATACTTTAAAACCACTAAATAATATAATGTATCACTCTAAATTATTTTTATTAAAATTGATGTTTTTAAGTATTTTTCACTATTCATAGAAAATTTGAAGTTCTCTGAACAATACCAAAAATTCAGCATAGGCTAATTTCAATATTCCGATTCCAAAAATGATGCCCATTTTGAAATATAAAATTTATATAATTTCAAAATGTGGGTTTTACTATTCATAATGGCTACTTTGATTTGGTCGCAGTGTGTTAGAACTCAATGTTGCGTACAACACACATTGCTCTATTATTCAAAGAGAAGCGTACCATGGAATCTTGGGGTGTTATATTCTCCCTCCATAAATAAATTTTGTCCTCGCAATTTGAAAATTTTCTTCGAAAATAAAAGTTTGAAAATAGAAAATACCTTTGTGGAAAACCCACATCAGAAATAAGGTTAATAAAATTTATCCTTAATAAGAGGGAAAGGGAAATGAGAAAGTCCCCACCAAATTATGATCTCGATTAGGAGAAAATTGGTGGAAATTAGAGACATATAATTGGATGGAAAACGTAAATAATTTTAAGGAGTGATGGAGGTCATCAATCACAAACAAGTGTAAAATTGAGGGCCTCACAGCCTTTAATCTTTGGTGATTTTAAATATCATCAGTTCAACAAAACATAAGGTATTAGGATAAAACATTTTTTTATATCTCTTTCTTAATGTTTAAGAATTAATATATTCCTAAAATAAGAGAGAGGTATATATATATACATGACATGTAGAGTTTCAACCTTTAACTAATTTCTACCACAAACTCATCTTTCAATGAAAAAGATTATAGAACTCCAAAATATTATATTTATCTTAATTGTACAAGGTTTTAAATATTAACACGTACCATTTTTATTAGAAAAAATATTTTTTAATAACCAGGGACTTCATGTAGGCTAGTGGTATGTAATAAAGGCCTGTCGCACTATGGTTGTGGGTTCGATTCCTGCAGCTTTGTCCGACGCGACAGGTTATCCCCCAACCTGTAGGATTCCATTTTCGTAAAACTATAGTATTATAATATTCCAAAAATAATATTTAGAAATGTTTTAACCTTAAACAAAACTATCCAAAGTTCAACTTAATCCATTTCAACCTTTATAGTTATCCAAAATACCTCTGTCCAGACTTTCTTAAAAAGGTCTCTAAATTCCAAAAGCAATTGTATCATCAGATTCCCCAAACAAAGTAAAGTTTATCTTATTGTCACATACTAAAAATATGATTACCTTCATCATAATAAAACCTTAATGAAAATAACAAGTACTGTAGTATAATCCTTATATATGTCACATTATTCTTATAAACATAATATAATCCTTGAGTCCAAAAGCACCAATACATTAATTATTCTACTTCAACTATAGTAACATCATATGATTGGTCTTTATCCCTTTTCCTTTTCTCAGGTAAGTTTCCCTGATTCTTAGGAAATTCATTTGCATAATGCCCCATTTCCATACAATATTAGCATTCAACGTTGATATCCTCTTTGCTTCCCTTGCAATCACGAGAGTTGTGAACTTTTTCTCCACATTTATAACAAAATCCTATTCCTTTTAGGCAAGTACCAGGGTGATTCTTCCCACAATTATCACATAATGGAAAATACTTCTTTCCCTTTTTCCCTTTATCTGTCTCTTGTTCCACCATTCTCTTCTTCTCTTGCTTTACTTTATTTTCATAAGATTTAGAGTATTCATTTTCTGTCTTGACGGAACACGAGACTATATCATCGTACATTGAGAAAGATTGTGATTATAAAGCTTGACGGAGAAAATTTTTTAACCGATCAAAGAAACAATCAATATTACTTCTTGGGTTATGTATATAATCTATATTATACCTCGCTAACCTTGTAAAATTGGCCTCATACTTTGCGACATTCTCATCCTCCTTTTGTCTTAGACTTAGTAATTTCATTTCAATATCTCCTCGATGGTCACGAGGAAAGTATTTTTCTAAGAAAATATCTCTGAACTCCATGCATTCCATATTTGATACTTCATCATATTCCTTTTTGTTTTCAATCAATGACCACCGTTGATCAGCATCTCCAGTGAGGCGGTAAACTTCCATGATAACCTTTTCCCTTTCACTGCTCCCCAAGACATGGAATATTTTCTCTAAGGAATTTATCCACTGCTCAGCTATTAAGGTATTTGTACTCCCATTGAATGTTGGTGGTAGTTGCCTCATGAAGCGGTCTAACATTGATCCTCCACATTGCGGATCAGGGTGCTCTATACGAGTAAGTTTATTATTCATAACTTGAGTGAGTTGTCCAAGTATGGTGATAAGTTGATCATCACCAGTTGTATCACCAGCTCCACTATAATTATCTTGAGAAGCAGGGAAATCCCTTCATGGAGTGTGTGCATTGATATGGTTTCCATTACATCCACTAGGAGCCATTTCTAAACAATGGCATAAACTAGATTAGTTTATGAATCGAAATACAAAATAACAAACTTCAAAAACACCTAAAATAAATTGATCTCTTTATGGATATAATCCATATTCATAAAAATGTTTTCTTTGAGGAAGTATATACTCGTAAACCCTTCATAATGGTTTGTAATGAAAATGGGAATTATCCTAAGCATATCTCACTGGAGTGTCGTAACAAAGAGTGTAGCAAGACCTGTTGTCGTGCACCAGTTTCCTTTCGAGTCTATCTCAAAGCGGTGTTTTCAGGTTTTACCACTAGGTACATCTGTTCCAGAGCCACCTTTACCTGCTCGTATCCAGACAGGGATGTTTTGTGCAGAAAACTCAAAAAATCTCTATAATAACCAAAATTCTTGAAAGTTCTTCTATACTAATATTCAAAGTCTATCTTTGGGCTATGTGCTCTAATCAAATTTTATCTAAATCTAGCTTCAAAGGGTAGTACTAAACTGCCTCTGATACCAACTGTAACGCCCCTACCCCAGTTACCCAAAGTCAGTGAATTATTACGTAACATTGGCATGATCACAAAAGATCAAGTCTCGGAAGAACGATTAGTTTAGTAGCCTTGGAAACACTAGATATATTCCTAAATGTAACATTACATCATAAAGTAAAAAAATCACAATAACATAGTCTCCATAGTCTACACTCATATCCCCTTCAGACTATCCCTGCAGGTCAGTCATAAAATACATCTTCACATCCTGGAAAAAAATTAAAACATTGAAAGGGTGGAGCTCAGATGTTCAGTAAGGATAACAATATAGAAGAAACATTCATAAATAAACCTAAAAATTTAAGTCAATGTATAACTAAAACAAATTTTTTTTAATATTGAGCTTCCGTATAATATGGAAAAATAAAATGAAATAATTCCATTTACTTATTCACATGGATATCCTACTTGTCTAATAATCACATGCAATATCAATAACTACTTTCATAATGATGGAATGCATAATTCCAGACTATCATAACCACGTAGTCGAAGCCTCGTGTTAAGACTACAAATAATATTTTATCAAGGCCTCACGCCAAGACACTAGTCTATCTAATGAGACATTCCGAAGCATCGAGGAGCTATAGCGGGCTCCACCTGTCACTTATTAAGTCCAATGCATTCCTCATATGAACAAGTTTAAATATCTCACAAACCATAACATAATCGTATCACATAAAACATACATAGAGGAAACATAACATTTCCACATTTCAATCAGAAGATATCAATACAACAAATTGATATAATAAAACCATTTTCAATACCAAAATAAAATAAAAGTAAAACCTGGTATTTATTTTTCATTTAAAAAAAGTTATGTCTAGTAAAGGAAGCTGAAACTCAAATAATTGTCACGGCGACAGAGAGGTCATTGTCGCCGCGTATGTAAGACAAAACATTCCTTTTTTCATTTAGTAAAAATATTTCTTATAATATATTCCTTTTGAATAAATGTAAATGTCAAAGGGGAATATACACAGTATAAAAGAAAGTTGTGTATAATAAAATATATGCCCCAATGAAAGGAGATTGAGACGAATTCCCTTACCTAGTGTCCAACTTGACTCGATCATTATTTAATCTAATGAATAATAAACTAGAGTAAATATCTACTTTCTTAAGAACCTTTTTCAAGTTCATTATAACTTTTATATCACTAATTATCATGTTATGAAAATTATGAAGTCATTTAAGTTAATAACGGTCATTTTGTCGATCTTTGGTACTTAAGTCAACAATAAACATCTTATAATTACATGTTTTTTTGTGTGGTAGAATATCCATTATCTCCATAATTATATTCATGATCTAGATATCATATATATCATATATATCCAGTAGATACATGCATTTAGAATAATACATAACATTTAGAGGTAATAAATGAAACGCACCGTTCATGGAGACGGTAAGCTGTACATATGTATGGACACTACTTTCATTTCTATTTCGAATTTAATGTAATGAAATCATAAATATATTTTGGTATATTTTAATTCCAGTATAATATCATATATAATATCATTTACTCAATACTTTATACGTCCCACATATGGCATTAACGATTCAAATCACTTTTAGGGGGCGGTAGTCCGCACTTCCTAAAATGAAATTATCGCGTTTACCCACAATGGAAATGATAAAGGTATGCCATGAATGAAAAACAAATAAAAATAAGGAAAACATAAACATAATATATATCATATATAAATATAGTGACATCTTAATGGCCACCATTTAAGGTGTTAAAAGAATATTGAACAATCATCATTTTGTGAAGCAGTAATTCGCCACCCACGGAAACAGTATGATCTTTAACCATTAGACGAAGGTGTGTGTAAGTGTAAATCAAATACATAATATAACAACATCCTATTATATTTAATATACTTTTCTTGGTACAAAATAATGGAATAAAAAGTGTTTAAGGTGTTGGAGATGAAAAATAATACAAAATAACATAAGAGAAGACATCACATTAAAATCTGGTAACTCTTTCTGATTTGAGCCAAAGGCTTCCTTGGGAAGACTTCTGCCCAAAGTGAGGCTTCTAGGAGTAAGAGAGGGAAGTTGAGAGAGTATTTGGGCAGAGTTTGGCTGAGCCAAATTTCTTGAAGGTGTGAACAACGTGGTAGAGGTGGGGGCCTTTTATAAGAGGAGTGGAGGGACATTTTTGGAATGTCAAGAAATGTTACTTTATTATATAATGAGTTCTGGATTTTAAAGGTCCCACAATTAAATATTTGGAGGATAAGGTGATAAGGGTTAGAAATATACTCATCCAATAGTTTTTTGACAAGTGTAAGTTTTATATTTTACATTATCTTTTCATTTTATTTAAATCGTTAATTAATTATGTAATCACATAATCATATTGGTGTCATAAAATATTTAAATTATTTAATATATAAAAATTATAAAAAAATATAATGATGTAGGAAATATTTTTATCTTTCCAATGAATATTAATAGTCAAAATGTAAAATTATATAACCCCATGTGAAAATTGTTTTAGTAAAACAACACATGTTTGGGGAAATTTTATTTTTACTTTAAATAAAATGTTATTAATGTCAGTTTCTTACCCAAGAGGCTCCATTGGGTCCCCAAATTGACCCATGGATTGTCTGGGTCGGCCATCACTCATCCAATAATAGTAGGACAAGTTTAAAGGTAATTTCATATTATTGTAACATTATATTTACCTTAAATTACACTAATTACCTTTAATCGCAATTAATAAAACTTAAAAGATACTATTCACCAAAAATTATTTTCATCTCATTGACCAACATTTTACTTACTAATGACAACCATGTATGTTGTATTTTTGAAATTCAATTCACAGAAGTGGTAAAGTTTCATTTTAAAGAAAAAGTAGTTTTTTAACTATCACTTAGTGGTTTCACTATTCATCAAATGTTGAAGTTTTTCAGAACAATACAAAAATTCACCCTATGAAATATTTGATATTCCGAATTAAAAAATGATGTATATTTTAAAAAATTCCATACATATAAGTTGCATTAATTAATTTTATAATTAATTCCCGTTGTCAAAAAAATAGCATGTTTTTAAGAAACAATATCAATCAAAAGATTGAGAATTGTTTATGTCCAATTTCAAAGTGAAATTAATTCAAATGAACACCATTGGATAAAATGGTACAAATATATTTTAATTATACTTTAAAACCACTAAATTATATAATTTATCACTATAAATTATTTATATTTAAAACGTTGTTTTTGTAACACCCAGAGATTTTGTGAAAAATATTCTTTTTAATGTCTTGTGTTGTACGCTACACCAAAATTAGCTTGTGATATACACAACACCGTATTTGCTTCCAGTATACGCAACACTATTCTTGGCTCACGTTACACACAATTTCAAGTTCGTTTTGTAGATACTATTCTACACAACATTATGTATAGATTTTGTTTAATGTATAAATGAAATATGTTTTGATTTTGTTATAAGCAACACCAAACATATTTCTCACTACACGCATCCATGACGTGGCTTTCATTACACGTAATGAATACCTTCCTCGATAGCGTGTGTAGTACGCAATACCGAGTTTCACTAAACGAGATATTATTATAATATTATTATGAACTAGCAGTTATGAATAGTAATACCCACTTTTTGAAATTTTATAAATTTTATCTTTCAAAATGGATTTCATTTTTGGATTCGGAATACCAAAATTATCTTAGGGTGATATTTTGGTACTTTTCAGATAATTTTCATATTATGATGAATAGTGAAAAATACTAAATTTTAATTAAAAACAACTTTTTTAATCGAAATAATTAATAGTGATAAATTATTAATTTTAGTGGATTTAATATATATTTAGAATATATTTTTAGCATTTAACACAATGTTAGTCATTGGATGTAATTTCACATTTAAACCAGACATAAACAAGTGTCAATCTTTTGATACTTATTATCTCTTAAGAACACGCTATTTGTTTTGACGACGGGAATTAATTTTTAAATTATTTAATGCAACTGATATGTTTAGAATTTGGTAAAATAGAAATCATTATTGAATTCATAATATCAAATATATCTTAGGCCTAATTTTGGGTATTTTTCTGGAAACTTTTATTTTTTGATGAATAGTGAAACCACTAAGTGGTAGCTAAAAAACTGAATTTCTCATAAAACGTAATTTTATCGCTTCTGTGAGTGGAATTTCGAAAATCCGAGAGACATAGTTAATATCAAGGATTAAAATGTGGTTCAATTAGATGAAAATATTTTTTGGTGAATAATAGCTTTTTACTTTTATTTACCACGGTTAAAAGTAAATAGGATAATTAAGGGTAAAAATGATATTATTATTACCCTAACACATGTTCTAATTCTATTATATAAGTTTAATTCGACCAAAAACAACCTTAGGAATAAAATATGACCATTTAGGCCCACATGGATAGATTAGGACATTTAATATTAATTTATTTAAAGAAGGGTTAAAATAGTTTAAATCATTGTTTAATAAGTAAATTTTTTTAATATAGCGTTATACATAAGATAAATTAAACTATAAATATTCATTATAAATATAAAAAGATTTACTGCATAATGGTATTTTATTTATAATTTTTATACATTAAATAATTTAATTTATTTATGACACAAATATGATGTAGTAATTATCTTATTAATGAAATATTTACATAATTGATGTTATAAATACCCAAATAAATGTAATTTGAGACTTTTTATGATTTTCAATAATTTTATAGGTTAATATGACGTGTTATTTTTTATTTAATTAACTTCTTTAGAACTAATCATTCTGTTATGATTTTCACAAAAATCAATTACCAAATAGTGTCACAATTGACATAAAATAGTTTCTAAACAAATATTATATTATAAATTGTTATTGTATTCCTAAAAATCTAAGGATTGGCCAAATGTCTTATATAAGGTTATATATATTAATAATAAACAAATTGGGGTTCGTTTGGACTGTTATAGTAAGTTTATTAACCTTATAGTTTATGAAAACAAGAAGACACGGTAAAAGAAAAATTATTTAACTTAAGGTTAAATCTAAATGATAAGGATAAAATAGAAACATAAACTTGTATGAATTATATTAGATGAGATGCTTTCTACCCATCCCCACGTTAGATTCTAAATAAATCAATTTTTAGCTATTAAAAACCGAATATGACTTTATACTAAAATAATATTTTTAGTTTTCCCAAAGGTGCCCCTCTCCTCCCTTATAAAAGGGCACCTCCTCCCTCTCTTCCTCACACCACATTGAGACTTCAAGTTCGGCCAAACCCTAAAAAATTCTCTTCTACACTTCTATAAAAACATCCTAGAGGTTTTGGGCTTCTTCAAATTCCAATTTTAGTGCCCTAAGAGGATGTCTCAAAGAGGTGCTTCAAAGAAGAGGTAATGTCCGTTACCGATTCTTTCAACTTTATTTCTTCTTCCACTTCTTCTTCTTCAGTTGTTTCATTATGAAGTAATAAAATCAGTATAACTCATATAATAATATGTTATTTTAAGTATGAAACAACCTTATTTCACCATCTATCCATCCTAAGTAAAACGAAATCACCACGCGTACGTACTTACAGAATACCGTCTCCAGGTCGTGGTGAAATCTGTTTTTCCACCAACACCATACATGGATGGGTATAATGGTGTAAAGAATAACTATATATGGTTATTATAACATCATACTGAATCTGATATATGATACCATCCACTCCAATTCTATTCAATAATTATGGGAATGATATCATCGCTCGTGCGTACGTAAGGACTATCATCTCCACAACGCGATTAGATTCATTTTCCATGTTAACCATACATGAATGGTCATAAAGTTTATATAATGAATAATAATGAAATATATGAAATAATAATGCTACTTTATTTATGTATATATATATGTATGTCATAGATTTAGTTTCATTCAATTCAATAAGGAAACGAAAACATCGTTCATGCGTACGTACGACATACCATCTCCAGGAACGATGTATTTCATTCCTTTTATCAATCTATAATATATATATATATGTATATGATGAATATATATTATATATAAATCATTTTTTACATTTTGTAATTATGTAAATCAGGATATATGTAATAATATGAAGACCGACAAGTCGAAACACATACGATAAATAAAATGATTTTACCCAAAACGCTGCTTTAACATGTAATTTACAAAAGAACGGGTAATATAAAGTCAGAAGTGAAACATATATGATATCATAACAATTAATATGATTCTGTAATAAGCCAATGATATTACTTAAATCATTATACAGGAGGTTTGTATACATATGAAGCATATCGGACCTAAGGTTAGGGATAATTTTGCAAATCTCATTTTTATCTGAGATTGCTTATTCGTAAGTATTTACTAGGGTTATTGCTATCATCCATGTCCATGTTTTATAAAAGTTTATTCTTCTAAGTTTAAATTCCTTTTTACCCATTTTTGACTTTTACAACATGGAATGTAAGGGATCTTTCTTTTGTTTACATTATGAGGTACTTTTGACTTTTCCGACAAATGTATGTGAAAAAGTTTTTTAAATGGATACGGCAAGAAAGGATTTTTACTGTTTTATAAAGCCTTATTTTCATGAAGCATACTCCAAAAATATTTCATTACTATTTTAAACAAAATCCTATTCTTTTAAAATTGCACGACATTTTGTGAAAAGAAAATGATTTTGAAGAATAAAGTATATTTTCCTCAATAATTCATTTCAAGTGTTTTATCAACACTATTTTTTATCTAAGATGACATTATTTCATATGTGTATGATTCAAGTATAATGTCTCTATGATTTACATGGTTTCACTTTTCGTATTATGTAATGATATCCATTTCTTTTATATGGATTATGTGATGATGGGATGATGTTTATGAAACTCATTTTATTCATTTGGTTATTATGAATGATGTATGTTTATTTTGTGGCACAAGTAAGAATGATTTCATAATGAGATGGGTGGGACCTATATCTCCCTCCAATGCATTGGGTAAAGATTTATATCTCATGAGATAGACATGGCTGGAACGACATGTCAAACTGGTTCAGTAATACAGGACTGGAACGAGGAGTGAACTCGATTCTGAAAGGAACTTTGTCCACTAAGATGGTCTTGGTTGCAATGACTTGGATACTATGGAAATCATATCATGTTCTTAATGGTTTCCACAATTACATGTTTTATTCCCATGATAATTTATCATGATTAATGCTTCTTCATGATCTATGCCTTACGTACTGCCATTATTTATTTCATTGCTCAAGATTTTGATGTTTGGTTTTATGCTCTTGTTTTTTTTACATTCAAATATCTAAGGATTGTTTTATGATCTCTATGCATACCCTTACTGAGAATTTGAGCTCACCCCTTCTATGTTTTCTTTTCCCCAGGATATAAAGAAAGGTTTTAGGTAAGAAAAAAAGGAGAAGTTCTTTATGGATGATGTTGAAGATGTTTCACCACGATTAGATGATTATATTACGAGTTTCCAAAGACACTAAACTATTACGGTCCATGTGTGTCTGTTTTTGTTATGTATTAATTATTTTGAAAATGTAATGTAATTTCCATTTATGTCAAGATTTGGGTCTCTACAGTTGGTATCAGAGGAAAGTTTTAGTTAACCTTTTGAAACTAGGATGCGAAAATGTTAGTGAGATCCCTAGATATATTCTTAAGGTATGTCTAGGGATGCCCCTAAAGATAAGTATACATATAGGATATAGTCCTAGAACTATGGTAATGATCTTAGAATTTAACCTATGATGCTAGATATTGACCGTACTCCCCCTTTACTATTTTGTTTTCCCTAGCATGATTTTTTCCTATAACAATATTCTTTTTGGGTTTTTGACAATTGCTGGAAACAAGAAGATTCACGATAATGGTGGATATGATAGACAATGGAATGATATTATTCATAAGAAACCAAATGAAATTTGGTATGAAGGTCCACATATTGTTATTATCCCTAATCAACAATCTCATAATATGATCAATAATATCAACTTTGGTATGTTTCCTGACTCAGCTAATAAAGAAAAGATGGAGTTTCATGATGATCATAGAGGAAAGAAAGTTCAATTCCCCTCATGTAAATCATGTGGGAAGAGGCATCATGGAGAATGTTTCAAAGGAACTGGAAGATTATTTGGGTGTGGAAAAGAAGGACACAATGCCAGTAATTGAAAAGGAAAAGGATTAGTTAGCACCATGAACAAGGATAATGGTATTTCTAAGACATCAACAACTGTTAAATGTTTTAAATGTGGAATGTATGAGCATTATGAAAACCAATGCCCTAAGGGAAAATCTCATGAATGGAATCAGCATGGTCATATGGGTAGTATTTATGTGGATGATGATGAGGAGAATACGAATGATATATGAGATGAAAGAAGTGTTGAAGCTTAGTCAGTTGTTTAAGAAGGTAGTGGAATGATTGTATGTTTATCAAGAGTTTTGTTGTATAGTTAATTATACTATGGAATAAAGAATCATCTAAGGATTGTTACACTTTTGTTTTCCTAAAGTATTTGAATGTATATGTTGAATGGTACCGGTAACCATGAAAGTTTATTCAGATATTTTTGGAAAGTAGATGATATGCGCATAATGAAGGGATATGAAGATAATGAGATGTTTGATTGTATTCATGAGCTCATGACTGATATGAGGACTATATGATATTATGGTTTGAGTATATAGAATTTTTGGGTTTTTGGTATATAGAATGTGTTAAAATTTAACAACATTCATGTTTTCACTAAGGTTCAATTGGTATTCATTCATCAAGAGAATACATGATTAAGGTATTCACATATTTGTAATTTGACCAACAAGATAAATCTTATGATATATGGGGGATAAATGATGGCATTCATGTGATTGTTATATGACATTTCAAGTAATCATTTTCTTTATACTATGACCTTGGACCGATGTATTTTAGATAAACCTAAATATTGGAATGGATTATGTTAGTATAAAACTTATTTTTGATATTATTAAGGGGATGTTATAGTAATGTAGTTTTAGAAAAAGGACAACCTGTAGGATGGGCGACAACCCATCGCGACAGACAAGGCTGTGGGAATCGAACCCACAACCGAAGTGCGACTAGCCTTTATCGCCTACCATTGGCCTATAAGAAGTCCATGTTTAGTAGAAACTAGTTTTATTACATTAAGCAGTATGATATATGAAGTATAAGTCCTTTTTAGGAACCATATATTATTAATCTAACTATAGATGAATTTATGTATTTTTGATAACTTTTATAATCTTTTGTTTGAGACAGATGGAATGACCCATCATTCTATCACATGATGTGCTAACACATCACGAATGAAAAATTCAAATTCGTCTCTTTAAGAGATGATGTGGAAATTTTCCAAAGAACGACCAACAGTGAGACTTTACCAAAATCATGAAAGTATTTCTTCTAATTCCAATTTTATCAACTTTTGGGAAATGATCTTGAAAACAAAAAATGTTACCCTTGTGCACTTATATCGGATGAATCAGATGGTACCTTAGATCATTAAAAATTGATGGCTTTGTGATTGATTTCTTTTTCATAGCCATGTTCTATACCACTCTCCCTCAGAACATGATGGTTAGATTTTTCCTCCATATCCATATTTTCACCTGTGTTCTCCTATGTGGAAACCCAGTGATGAGTTATTTGGGTATCCCTTATGTTTATAATATTCCTTTCTTAAATGAAGTTTTAGAATTACTTTTTACAATGTGGGTTTATATGAAATAAACTCTCTTGTAATAAACCATTTATAACCCCGATGAATTTCGAGGGCGAAATTCATTTTATGGGGGGTAGAATGTAACACCACAAGATTTTATGAAAAATATTATTTTTACTGTCTTGTGTTTTATGCTACACAAAAATTATCTTGTGATATACGCAACACCGTATTTTCTTGCAGTATATGCAACACTATTCTTGGCCCACGTTACACACAATTTCATGTTCGTTTTGTAGAAACTATTCTACGCAACATTATGTATAGATTTTGTTTAATGTATAAATGAAATAAGTTTTGATTATGTTATATGCAACACCAAATGGATATTTCACTACACACATCCCGGACTTGGCTTGCATTACACGGAAAAATGACCTTTTCGATAGCGTGTGTAGTACGCAATACCGAGTTTCACTAAACAAGATATTATTATAATATTATTATGAACAAGTTGTTATGAATAAAAATAACCACTTTTTGAAATTTTATAAATATTATCTTTCAAAATGGATTTCATTTTTGGATTTGGAATATCGAAATTAGCTTAGGGTTAAATTTTGGTACTTTTCGGATAACTTTCATATTATGATGAATAGTGAAAATTACTAAATTTTAATTAAAACCAAAATTTTTAATCGAAATAATTAATAGTGATAAATTTTTTATTTTAGTGGTTTTAATATATATTTAGAATATATTATTACCATTTAATACAATGTTGTTCATTTGATGTAATTTCACATTTAAACCAGTCATAAACAAGTGTCAATCTTTTGATAGTTATTATCTCTTAAAAACAAGCTATTTGTTTTGACGACAGGAATTAATTTTTAAATTAATTAATGCAACTAATATGTTTTGAATTTGGTAAAATAGACATAATTTTTGAATTCATAATATCAAATATAGCTTAGGCCTAATTTTTGGTATTTTTTCTGGAAACGTTCATTTTTTGATGAATAGTGAAACCACTAAGTGTTAGTTAAAATACTGAATTTTTCATAAAACATAATTTTACCGCTTCTGTGAGTGGAATTTCAAAAATCCGAGAGACACAGTTAATATCAAGGACTAAAATGTGGTTCAATGAGATGAAAATATTTTTTGATGAATAGTAACTTTTTACTTTTATTTACCACGGTTAAAAGTAAATAGGATAATTAAGGGTAAAAATGATATTATTATTACCCTAACACATGTCCTGATTCTATTAGATAAGTGTAATTTGACCAAAAACAACCTTATGAAGAAAATATGACCATTTAGGCCCACTTGGATTAGATTAGGACATTTAATATTAATTTATTTAAAGAAGGGTTAAAATAGTTAAAATCAATGTTTAATAAATAAACCATTTTTAATATAGGGTAATACATAAGATAAATTCAACTATAAATATTAATTAGAAATCTTAAACGATTTCCTACATAATGGTATTTTATTTATAATTTTTAGACATTAAATAATTTATTTTATTTTTGACACAATGGTGATGTTGTAATTATCTTATTAATGATATATTGAAAAAATTGATGTTATAAATACCCAAATAAATTTAATTTGAGACTTTTTATGAATTAAACTAATTTTATAGGTTAATATGACAATTTAGTTTTTATTGAATTAATTTTTTTCGAACTAATCATTATGTTATGATTTTCACAAAAATCAATTACCAAATTCTGTCAAAATTGACATAAAATAGTTTTTAAAAAAAATATTATATTATTAATTGTTATTTTATTCCTAAAAATCTAAGGTTGAGCCAAATGACTTATACAAGGTTATATATATTAATAATAAACAACTTGGGGTTCTTTTGGCTTGTTATAGTATGTTTATTAACCTTATAGTTTAAGAAAACAAGAAGACACGGTAAAAGTAACATTATTTAACTTAATGGTAAATTCAAATTATAAGGTTAAAATAGAAACTTAAACTTGTATAAATTCTATTGGATAAGATTATTTCAACCCATCCCCACATTAGCTTCGAAATAAATCAATTTTGAGTTATTAAAAACCGAATATGACTTTATAATAAAATAATATATTTTGTTTTTCCAAAGTTTTCCCTCTCCTCCATTATAAAAGGGAACCTCCTCCCTCTCTTCCTCACACCACTTTGAGCCTTCATGTTTGGCCAAACCCAGCCAAATTCTCTTCTCCACTTCCATAGAAACATACTAGAGGTTCTGGTCTTCTTCAAAGTCCAATTTTAGTGCCCTAAGAGGAGGTCTCAAAGAGGCGTTTCAATGAAGAGGTAATGTCTGTTACCAATTCTTTCAACTTTATTTCTTCTTCCACTTCTTCTTCTTTAGTTGGTTCATAATGAATTAATAACATCAGTATAACTCATATACTAATACATTATTATAAGTATGAAACAACCCTATTTCACCATATATCCATCCTACGGAAATCAAAATCACCACACGTGCTTACATACGGAATACCGTCTCCACGCCGTGGTGAAATCTGTTTTTCCACCAACACCTTACATGGATGGGTATAATGGTGTAAAGAATAACTATATATGGTTATTATAACATCATATTGATTCTAATATATTATACCATCCACTCCAATTCTATTCAATAATTATGGGAATGATATCATCGCTCGTACATACTTATGGACTACCGTCTCCACGACGCGATGAGATTCATTTTCCATGTTAACCATACATGAATGATCATAAAGTTTATATAATGAATAAAAATGAAATATACGAAATAATAATGCTACTGTATTTATGTATATATATATGTATGTCATCGATTTAGTTTCATTCAATTCAATAAGGAAACGAAAACAACGTTCATGCGTACGTACGACCTACCATCTCCATGAATGGTGTATTTCATTCCTTTTATCGAGCTATAATATATATATTTATATGATGAATATATATTATATATAAATCATGTTTGAAAATATGGAAATATGTAAATCAGGATATAAGTAATAATTTCAATAACAACAAGTCGAAACACATACGATAAATAAAATGATTTTACCCAAAATGCTCCTTTAAGATGGAATTTACAAAAGAACGGGTAATATAATGTCATAAGTGAAACATATATGATATCATAACAATGAATATGATTCTATAATAAGTCAATGACATAATTTAAATCATTATACAGGAGGTTCGGATACGTACGAAGCATATCGGACCTATGGTAAGGGATAATTTTGCAAATCTCATCATTATCCAAGATTGCTTATTCATAAGTATTTACTGGGGTTATTGATATCATCCATGTCCATGTTTTATAAAAGTGTATTCATGTATGTTTAAATTCCCTTTTACCAATTTTTTTCTTTTACAACATGTTATGTATGGAATCTTTCTTTTGTTTACGTTACAAGGTACTTTTTGACTTTTCCGACATAATTACGAGAAAAATGTTTTTTATAAAGTATACGACATGAAAGGATTGTTACTGTGTTATAAATCCTTATTTTTATGAAGCATCCTCCAAAATATTTCATAACTATTTTAAAAAAATCATTTTATTTTAAAATTGAATGAAATTTTGTGAAAAGAAAATGATTTTGAAGAAAAAAAGATATTTTCCTCAAGAATTCATTTCAAGTGTTTTATCAAAACCATTTTTCATATAAGATGACATTATTTCATTTGTTTATGTTTCAAGTATAATGTCTCTATGATTTATATGGTTTCACATTTCTTATTATGAAATGATATCCATTTCTTTTATATGGATTATTTGATGATGAGATGATATTTATGAAACCCATTTTATTCGTTGGGTTATTATAAATGATGTCTGTTTATTTTGTGGCACAAGTAATAATGATTTTATAAAGAGATGTGTGGGACCTATATATCCCTCCAATTAATTGGGTAAAGATTTATATCTCATGAGATAGACATGGCTGGAACGGCATGTTAAACTGGTTCAGTAATACAGGATTGGAACGAGGAGTGAACTCGATTCAGAAAGGGACTTTGTCCACTATGATGGTCTTGGCAGCAATGACTTGGATACTATAGAAATTATATCATGTGCTTAATGGTTTCCACAATTACATGTTTTATTCCCATTCTAATTTATCATGATTAATTTTGCTTCATGATCTATGCCTTACATACTACCATGTTTTATGTCATTGCTCAAGATTTTGATGTTTAGATATTATGCTCATGTTTTTTTACATTCCAGTGTCTAAGGATTGTTTTACGTTCTCTATGATTACCCTTACGGAGCATTTTAGCTCACCCCTTTTATGTTTTCTTTTCCCGAGGATATAAAGAAAGGTTAGGTAAGAAAAAAAGGGGAAGTTCTTTATGGGAGATGTTGAAGATGTTTCACCACGATTTGAAGATTATATTCCGAGTCTCCAAAGACACTAAACTATTACGGTCCTTGTGTGTCTGTTTTTGTTAAGTATTAATTATTCTGCAAAATTAATGTAATGTCCATGTACGTTAAGCTTTGGGTCTCTACAGTTTTTATGTATTTTTCACTATTCATAAAAAATTTGATGTTCTCAGAAAAATACCAAAAATTCAACATTGGCTTATTTGGATATTCCGAATCCAAAAATGAAGTCCATTCTGAAATATAAAATTTATATAATTTCAAAAGGCGGGTATTACTATTCATAACGGATACATTGATTGGTCGCGGTGTGTTAGAACTTGAGGTTGCATACAACACACGTTGCTCTATTATTCAAAGAGAAGTGTACCATGGAAGCTTGGGGTGTTACAATTATACTTTCTAGTTGGGCTTGTATTCCGACATCATTAATTTCAACAAACTTTTTACTAAAACAGTTTACTTGGTGGTTGCTTCTTTTGTTTTCCCGGCTTGGGTGCTTTTACATGTTGAAAGGAAATGCATTCCTATTAAACGATACGTCTTTTCAGTGCTAGTTTCTCATCCCAGACCTGTGGAAGGTGGTCTTGGGGTAGTCACGACAGGGGTCCTGAGGGACGGTTTGGGACATGATATCTTCCCTTCATGGGACACACCACCTTGGGTCCACATTTATTGGGTGTTCTGATCTATCCATATGGTAAAAATTCTATGATCTCCCTCGTTGGGACATACCTATCTGGTCCACTCACATAAGTGCCCTGATCAGATTGATATATCGATGCTAGATGCTAAAAATGAGTCGTAGTGTGTGTCAAACATGGGAAGCCAAGAAAATATTTAGAGATATTACTCGGCCATAGAATTCGCTACATTCACTGTGGGATTTATTATCCTTACTCACCCTTGAGAAGCCCATTTATAAGTGAAAATCCAAGTGTACCAATGTTTCAGCATCCAGACACACCAGCGTTTCCAAATATGACTACTGCTCTGATTATAGTTTTCTACCCTGTCATGACCCATCGAGAATGTCATGATAGAAGTTTAATAATTAGTCAGTGCCCACAAAGATATGGCACCAAGAAGAGTTTTATGAACAATTATTAATTTTTATGGGACACTCAGATTATGCGATGAATTAAGAGGAGTAATCCATGGAATGAGGAACTAACATCCCTTCATCTGATTTTGATCATGGGAGAAACATCCCTCAAGAGGTTATGGGTGCCACCGGCCTTTGAATGCAATAATTCATTGGAACGATCAATGTTTCTCCCCAAACAATGCATACCCTGGATAAAATCATAGTAAATACATATTTACAATATATTCATTTAATAATCCTGAATAATAATAAAATTGATGAAATTATAAATGAATGACCAATTCATAAATTTAAAAATGTGATTAAAAATGATGAAAACATCAAAAATTACATTGATTCATAAGCACTTTATAATTTTAGTTACTCATTATCAACATCCATAATCACGAATAGGAATTCATTATATTAATATCATAATATCTTCTCCATATTATTAATAATATGGAATTTCATGTTTATATATATATATATTTTTTAATATGTTATTTTTATGTTTCAATTTATTATAAATACTATTTACATAATCTAAATTTAATTATGTTAATATTATTTAATCATTGATCAAATAAAAAAAATCATTTTATTTGTTTTGAATAATATCAATATAAAGAAACTAATTTTAATTATTCATATAATGAATTTTTGAAAAAAAAAATTAACAATTAAATATCAACTATTTATTTCTATGTCATAAAGAATACTTAATGTCTAATAGATTAATTTCATTAAAGTTAAGTATACAATGGGATATAAATCCATTATTCCATTTGGAAAAGTTCTCAATTGGAATTAGGTTGTTCATCCAATAGATATAGCTGTCTATAAATCCATTAGGACAACTAGCCAATCGTACGTTATTTGATTAGGACATTTGGACATTATTAAATTAAGATATTTGCCCATTTTGGTGTTTTCCATTAATCTATTTAGCCATTTGGATGTTTGTACATTATGTAAATTGTCCAATTAAGCAATAGGAAATTTTGCCAATTGGCCATTTGGACATTAGGCCATTTAGACATTATGAAATTATTCTATTAGTAAAATAGGTATTTATGCCATTAGGATGTTATTCCAATTGGATGTAAGGACGATTGGCCAACATTCCATCAGTCCAATAATGAAAATGGACATTAGGTCATTAGGTAATAACACCATTAGACCATTAGTCCATCAAGACAATTGGCCAATGTTTTTAAAGGTAAGAGATACATTTATGAAAAAAATAAAATACATGAGTTTGAATGAGGGGATCATATTACAATATTTTTCATATAGAGAGAGAAGATAAAAAAGTAGTTAATCAAGCCAGGTAATGGATTGGTTGTTCCATTATTGGAAAGACCGTAAGAAACCATGTTCTCTTTATCAATCGCCTAAGTCAAAATGTATCTGATCTCCCATAGTGAAGCATGGCATTTCATCAAATGGGTGGTAAGCGTCCCGGAATGGTGCGTCACACCATTCCAAATATCATGGAAAATAGTAGTTGATTCACTTTCAATACTTATATTGTTCTATCATTTTTGATTAAAAAAATCAACTGCATGAATCACAACCAACATTTCCACTTTAAAAGAGGAGGCAGAACCACAACTACCAAAGAATTATCCATGACAATTTCCAAGACAACCTCTAAAAAGAGAACAACATCCAAAAGGTCCCAGGTTGTCTTCGGAAGCTCTTTAAACATTTACATTGATACAACCTGGGATCAGAGCCTTCTAGAACACCTCAAAGCTGCACCTCATATGCCTGTAGAGACATTCGATCATATGTTAGTAAAGGATCACAATGTCTCCAACAGTGTTCACATAATAAGCCTTCGGAATCGAGGACACAACCCTAATGGCAATGAGAATATGTGTCTAGCCTTCATTAAGATTAAATGAGTATTAGTTGTGGATAATTGAAATTCTATCAAACCAGATCACGTGGAGGAGATCAAAAACAATAGTTAAAAAGAGATTCTTGATTTTCTGTGAAAATTCCATCTCGACACAACATTTTATTGGGGAGAAAATAGAGTCTAGTAATAAACATATACATTCAATCATGTCAGTAATATTATTCAAAAGGGATGAATCCATAACATAAGACCAAAATATATGTTTTGTGTCCTCTCTATGTTGGGGAATTAAGTGAAAAATAAAAAAAAAATTGGATACAAGAATACTAATGAAAAACCTTAGTAGAAATGTAGTTCTGAGAAATATGCCAAAAAAGATTGAGCCTTGAGGGTTTAATCTATGCTTTTTCAAATAAATTCAACCAAAAAAATATATGGTTTGAATTAGTGATATTGTGGTTATAGAAACTTTGGGAATCAAGTACACCATTATGGGTAGGCTCTCAAATATGGAAATCATCAGAGTTAGAATAAGGGTAATTATCAACCACATGCAAGATATTATCTGGAAAATTGAAATTACATGATTGGATCACATCATTAATAGTTCAGGTAATGTTATCAGGAGTTGGATTAGGAGATAAAATAGATATAAGGGGGGTTTCAGTCCAATTATCTATCCAAAAATTCATGTAAGATTCTACTCTAACCATCCATCAAGCATTTTTTATGATTTTAGAGAAGGAAAGTCTAATGAATGCCCAAATCAAACAGTTAACATAGTTAAACTTTCCTTTATATATCTTTATAATGAACATGTTTTTAAGAAAAGAAATGGAGTCAAAGTTATTATTAATCAATATCTATTATTCCATTAGGCCATTTAGCCATTAGAAAATTAGATATTTTGACTACTAGGCTATTTGGCTGTTCGGCCAATTTTGTAATTGGAAAATTGGCCATTATTCCAATAGGACAAATTTCCAATTATCCATTATACTGTTAGTCTATTAGTTATTTAGTCCAAATCGACAATTTTTAGTTATGAAAATTAGTCATTATTCCATAAGGAAAATTATGAAATTGAAAATTATGCCAAATATACAATTGCCTATTAGGAAATTTGGGTAATTGGCCATTAGGTCATTTGAAAATTTCTAGTTAGGTAGCCAGGTCAATTTGACATTATGCATTTAGGAAAATTTTACATTACACTATAAATAAAACTCACCAAATGGGACTTTGTATTTTCATATGACACTTGAAATGCTATGTTTAAACCCTAACAACATCACCCAATAAAACTATAAAAAATAAAGACATTTTAGATAAATACTAGAAGAAACACCCCTCCCCAATGACTATATCATTAAAAAAATCCTTCCCAAATGCATGACCACTAAGATTTCTATCTCAGGCATGGGTGAACGGGCCTGGTACCAATTGAAAATGACATACCCAATCATTCCTCCAAATCCAGATGGCCATGCATGGTTGAATGCTTCTAACTCTGAATCCTCATCTGATGTAGTTCCCAGAAGATTGTATATAAGAATTCATATTATTGAATATAAATATAAATATAGACCAATCATGTTCTCACAATACATGAAGAGTTTTGTTTGTGCAGGCATGAAAGATAAATTTCACAATCAGAAGGAATGTCATTACCGGGAGCCAACCGAGAAGGATCCACCAAAAGAGATCTGCAATCACTCACCCTCCCATCCAAAAGAACCATGAAGGCTGCAACTCGGACCCCCCATAGAGAGAATGATTGAATCATAAAGCAAGAGAATTGAATGATGTGACCAAAGACCTCAATAGAGCTCCTCTCCATGACCCCCAACGCCGATAACTACCACGCCAGAGTAAGAACCGTCTCCATCGATCAAACATCAAACAATGCAGCTTCAAAAAAACCAAAAACACCCACTAAACAACATGAAAAACTCAAACATGGTTCCATCAGGGATAAACTTCCCATAAAAAAATTGGTCCACTCAAACGCACAAACCCAAATCCTCTATAGAGGGCACCACACCAACCATATTAGGAAGGAAGGAATGAGCAGGATATCAGAGTAGTCTTGAGTAGAAAAAATCATGTAATAGGTATATTCCTTCCTCGAGGAACATTAAAATGAACTAGAGAAATAGAAAATGACTTTCAAAATACAACAAAACCCATGAGAACGGTCATTACAGAAGCACCGTAGCATCCCCATTCACACCAAACATCTGTCATCTTTTAAGAAGAACCCCATAAAAGCAGTACAACTCTTCCCAGTAGACACAAACAAATACAAGTAAACCAGCATAACCTAAAATATGTACGAAAAAAATAATATTAAACACTTTGAAATTTCTTATACACATCATGTCCTTCGATTCAAAACAAATATGAAACCCAACAGGGCTTTAAATTTCATCAATATCCAAACTGAAAATTCCAACTCAATTCCTCCATCAGCACAAACGAATCATCTATTATTACTCTTAAAATCATGGAAAAACACCCAATGCAAACCCCTCATGAGTTTGAAACCATTCTCAAACACCTGAATATACAAAGCTGTAAGATAAATGCAATGCCGCAGAATGAAAAAACCAGATTTGGCACTATGAAATACATCGATTTCAAGATGAAGGACACTGAAGGCATTGAGAATTCTAGAATCACCATGTGAGAGAAAAAAAGGTGGAAGAGAGACTCCAATAGTGCAAGTAGTGGGATTAGTGAAGAAAAAAATCAGTATCAGAGGGTTTAGATGGCCACTCCATGGATCGAAGGCAGACCAATATGTCCACATGAGCCGAACAACGCCGCCACGATAAGCGAACCATAGCCGATGCCGCAACTGAAGCTGGTAATCAAATCCAATCATGGATGAACTCTAACCTAATCACCACCACTTCACTCAAGCCCAAATATTTATGTTTCTCAATGAATCTGACCGCTGAGAACGCATTCCACCTCAATTATTTCTCCCAGAGTATGGAAACTGCACCTATCCTTCCATCTACACCGATACCGACAAACCTAAAACCCTACGACTCTCAATAGATCAGGGATCTCTCAAGAGAACCCTTATAAAAGGAACCAAATCGGACTTTTTTACCGATTTAGATATGATGATGTAATATCCATCATGTACCTCTATAATTATTCATTATTTTAAAAATATAATTTTTAATAAAGTTATCATTACATAAATCAGACAAGTAACTTTCCATTTGTTTTTAACTATAAAATTATGATGTGGTTTTGTTCGAATCCACAAATAGAATAATTTCATGTGAGATCAAAAGTCATATTTTTTCTTCCCACTAGTATTAAGAACATTTAAATAAACACCACACACATATATTTTCTAATGTGTGTTACATCTAAATAATGATGTATGAAATTGGTAGAAAAATATGGAAAATCAATACACATACTTCTCATTATATAATTGTATCTGTATTAAGTGTCAATAGACTTACACTTTTTAGATTTCATATGGACTTTCCCTAATGAAAATTTAAAATTATAAAGTCATTATGAACCCTAGGTCACGAAATTCTTTGAGGTTTATGTTTAATATAAATATTATTATCAAACCTCCATCAATTGTTCTTGTATTTATGATTCCTTGGAATGAAATATCGATGCCCCATGAAAATAAAATTTTGATGATATTTAAGACATCATAATATTGTATTATTTTTAAAATATGGCATTACTTTTTCCCTTCATGATCTAGAAATACTTTACTAAATAAGAAGAGAAATCATTTATTGATCTTAATATGGAAACATGAATTTGAATGTATTTTAAGAATCATAAAATGTTCTCAAACTAATATCCCAATGATTTATCAATTATCTTATAAAAAGATAAAATAATACATATATATCATTGTAAGGATCATATGGTGCATATATTAGTATACATAAAAAGATAATTTCTTTTCATAGAAGTCTACAGAGGAAGATTCTATTCATGAATAAAAACATGTCACATGTCATGAGGAGAAAACATTTAACCAAACATATTCATACCATAATTGGATAGAAGAAAAATAGATTTACACACCACATTTGAAAAATATGTATGTTGTGTATAAAATTAACACCATGATAATAAATATGATGGATTAAACAACTCATCAATACCATGAATCCTGTAAGCATCATGCCATCAAAAAATTATTTATATTTCTAAAGATACTAACAGATTTTGAAGCCTAGGAATCAATGGAATGTGACCCATGAAATTATAGTGGCACACAAGTTGGTGTTCCATAGACATTTTTGTTCCATAATGATGTAGATAATTCTTTACAGTATATATGATTTAATATATCCTCCCTAAATAAATTAAATCCTTCAAACATATATAAATTTGACTAGTATTAAATCATTGTTTAATATTTGACGTCCTTGAATTATAATGATTTATGTGAATAAATTTACCATACCAAATAATTCCTATAAAAATATAAGAATAAAATAAATGGGGGAATTAGAAATTTCATAAATGGTTTTACGATGATATATCCACAATAAACTTTATAAATTTTTATTTTAGTAGAGTAATGATATATAACAGTTTTTCCATCATCCATTATATTTTCCACTGTCTCAAAATCATCATCATTAGTTATTTCCTTATGTGTATTGATAAAATTTTATTATTGCAGTAGCATTCTATCTCTCCCGTGATGATAATCCTATGGAAACTGTTAAAATATAAAATTCTTCATAAAAATTCATTCATTTCATTCAGGAAAAGAAGAATATTTTCCCATCCATCCATTGAGAAAACAAACATAATACTTGTTTTAAATTAATCATTTTTTATATGGTAGATAACTTCTTCTTAGCATAACTGTGGTATTCCAACACAATTATAACATGGAAACTATATATGACCTCCATCAGAATAATTGTTAAATGAAAAATATTAAATTCCTTAAAAGTTATCTTAAAACACAGTTGATATCGTACCTATTTGATACATATTTCTTCCATCCATTCTATAATAGGTAAAAAGGTTAATTTCTATTAAATAATGCAATCCATAATTACTATGAAATTCAAATTCATTTAAAAATAAAAAGTATAAGTTATAATAAATTACATAACACTAATAGGATATCAAATTGAATACAATTCATGATGTCAATTACCATAATATAATACACTATTATCCATCCCAATATAGATTAAATCATATTGTATGAAAAAACAATGTAATAATCATAGAAATTAAATCATGACGCATGTATTGTTATAATTAAGAACTAATTATTACTATAAGAATAACTTATTTTTTTTTCAATAATGTTATTATCATTTGAAAATATAATTGATGATAAAAATTTGCCATGATATTATTTAATTTATGGTTAACATTACTTATATTATTTAAAATTACTATACTAAAAAATTCATACGACCTTGAAAAACATATTATAATACCCCCATACATTAATAATATTCTCTCCATTATCTTTACAAATTCATTTTGAAAAATCCATGACTATTAATATGGGATATAATTATCCCAAATATCGAATTAATACAACCAAATATTTAGCTATAATTGATCTCATAGATGAATAATTATATACCATTACATGTTTCATCATGTTCCTCTTAAAAATTATAATATTATTTTTATGTGTAAAGAACATACAACCATGAAAACTATAGTTAATAAACAAAAAACTAAATTAACTAATAAATTTTGTTGACCTTCAAAAATTAATCAATTTAGTATCATTTCATGACTTACCTAACAATATTTTTTGAATGTAATGGTTTTCATTTACTCCATGGATTAACATTCATTATATAGGTTACATATGATCAATAAATTAATAAATCCCCATTATCATGTAAATTCACAATCTAAAATGATATTTACTATAACAAATGAGATTGGTAACCCAACTCATGAGACATAAACAAGATTCTCATATAGGATGTATCCCACATGCCCAATATCTTCATGCATACAGCTATGGTTTAGTGATCAAATAATCCATTGAGAAATTATTTTACAACAAAACTAATACACTAAAATATGAAATCGTGACTGTATAATGTAGAAAAACTTTGAAAAAATTCATAAATAGTAAAAACAAAATAATTTTTTCAATATCCAAAAAATAAAAATATGCATGTGGAATCAAATTAGATTTATAAAAGTGAGTCATTCCCATTCATTTTTACTAATAAATTATAACAAATAATAATAGGTAAGGAAGTAATACATATCATTGGTAAAAAAACTATTACAACATGGGGAATGAAAACATGGATAATGGGTCCAATGATGCCTTTGGGGAGGTGGCAAAAAATTAACCTATGAGGGGATACCAAAATATCATGAGGATTGGAATGGTGATGTTGAGGATATTGGAAAAGGGAGATAATTATATTTCAAGTGGGGATGAGGGGAGGGGATTATAAACGAGCCTTCCCATGTAAAGAATTATACACATTGTTTTAAGAAAAACATTAGAATAACTCAACCATTGCAAGTGGTTTGATTAAACTGTGATCATAGGTTTTGGTAGATGATATATTACCACAATTTTTATAATCCTTGGATATATACCCATGGGGATAGAGGTAGTTTCTATTAGTGAATACATTTAAAATAAAACAAGTTTTATATTTATAAAAAATATTTGCGAATTTCAAACAGTATTATTCATTTACCATACCAATCATTAAAACATTAGGAAATTTTTATAATGTTGGATAAGATGAAAATGTCAGAATGGTACATAAAAATAATTTATTCTCATGAAAAACATGAAAACCTATAAATTTTTTATATTTATGTTTATTGTTCTTTTAGCATTTGAATTAACATATTTCTACATGTAAAACACAAACACTTTTTTCTAAAATAAATATTTTAATCTCCATATAAGGAAAATAAAATATATTTTTTAATCCCATGAAATAATATTTATAATTTCCATTTGAAAACATTTTAATTAAAATTTCTATATATCTAAAATTTAATATAATTATCTTGAGAACATAATCAATACATAATAAATTGGATAGTTATAACGATGATAATACATCAAATAAAATGTATCTATCTCACATATTTTTTATTTGATATATGATAGATCAACCATTCATATAATCTATATCAGGCTTACACTTTTTTCTTATGTTATCATTGGGAATAACCCTTCTTATAATTTGTATTAGGATAAATGGTTTTAAATACAACTATCAAGTAACATGTCTGAATAAAATATTATAGATATTCATATTTTCATCATAAAGAAATTTTAAAATTAGTTATTAGTATATATAAAAATATCTTTTAGATTTCAAAATATGGATTTCAACACCAAAATACATTAAAAAAGGGAAGACCGTTTATTTTTAAAGATATCATGAATTACTATAAAAGAATCTAAATCCAAAATAATGGTTATGTAAATGTAATTTTTTATATTCTCTATATTCATAATAATAGAAAATTAAATTAGATCTACTTTAAATTAATTCATTCATTCCATGATAAAATCATCTTGAAACCATTTAAATAAATTCAATTAAAATCATTAATTAAAATAAAAAACATGTGTACCAAATAAGGAAAATTTTCATTAATAAGAAACATGGGAAAAAATAATATAATATTCAATGAATTTTGAAATAATGAAGGATGTAATTTTTTTCATGTTTTATATCTAAAAAACATTCCATGTTATCTTTTTAAAAGTGATAAATGTGGATATTTAAATTTGTGTTTCCAAAAGAATGTCCCCTACAACATTAGAAATAATTTGACTCATATAAATAATGTGAGAATAAAATGAATATAAATTAAATATCATGAGAATGTAGAAATTTATGATTTAATATATCCTTGGGGATATATATAAACCTCATTAGATAATGTAGGTGAATAACATAAAATAGTCCTTAATAAAAATAAATTTAGTAAAAAATTGCATTCATTGATTCCAACTCATGACATACATTCATTATATTCCACTGTTCTAAATGTATATATATTTGTACATGACTAAGAACATTTTTCATGTTCATTGTTTTACTAATTTATTTTATAAAAATATATTAAAATTATTCAGTTAATTATGTTCACATAGGATATTTTGATGATTTTTGGTTCATAAATCTAAAATCATTTTGGTAGGTTGACTTTGGTCAAGGTAATAACTACTCCATCATTTATAGAATAATAAACTTTAAATAATAATCATTTTATACCTAAATACTAATTTTTATCCCACCTATTATATGTTATTTTGAAATTTTTATTATGTTACAATCATGGAGGAGGTAGGTCAAACGTATGTACAAGTAATGATTCAATTTTTAAATATTCATTATAGAATGAATTTAGGTAATATTAAAAATTATAAAATTATAATAATATAATTAATATAATATTAGTTAATAAATATACTTATACATATAACCAATGTGACGATGTGATGAAAAAATAATCATATCTCTTATCGGTGGCGGTAGTCTATACGTATGTAGAAACACCGTTATCATTTTTTAAGAGAGTGGAAAGGTAAAAAAGAAAAATTTAATATTATATACTCATAATTATAAATTCACAATGAATATTATATATATACAATTATTCCATCATCAATATCAACCTATGAGAGATGCTGATGGAAATGAAAATAAATCGGTCCGTGAGGCAGTTGTCTACAGTACAGAAAAATGATGGGTTCATTTCTCATTTGATAGAAGGGAAGATAATTATAGGTTATTTCAATGAAATAATAATAAATAGTAATATGTATGATACTGGTTTTATTCTTTTACAATGGTGGAAGGATATTTTACTGAGGTGGATGAAGAATTAAAACAAAAAAACAAGTGTGTGTGAATTACACCTCTTATTAAGAAAACCTAATTTTATTAATATCTAAATCTCAATTAGGTGGTATTATTTCTAAATATTACTTGTATAATAAGATTAGGGATTATAATAATGTATTTTTAAGTTATTTTATGAATCAAATGTGTGGTTAAGTGATATATAATGGGAAGAATAGATTTACTTTCATTATTGAGCAGAAGGGCACCCTTGGAAGTTCTCAAATGATTAAAATAATATGAATTTATTTTTCTACCCGAATAAATCCAAATAGATTTATTTAGTTGATATGATTATGGGTTGAAATAATCCCATCAAGAATATTGATAAAAGATAAAAAAAATATTATATGTATCTTTTTTTCAACCCCCCGTTAACCCATTTTGCACTTACCATGATAATAAGGTTTTTTACACTTCGAGGGTCAAGATAATTAATAAAAAATGGATAAGAGACACATAAATGGATCATGGTATAAATTATCAACACTATCCTAATATAATTTTTCAAATATATTATTTTTTTATTCAATATGATTTGATAAAAAATAATTTATCGTAAAAAACATTTATATCAGCTATTTAATCTATTCATAACATTGATTATAATGGCATCAATAAAAGAAGTAAAATTAGAAATAAATATTTTAATACATCCTCAAAATGTCATGTTATTTTATAAAATTAATTATTCATACAAATTATCTAAATTTTGTTTATTTTAAAAAAATTTATACCATTTATTTGATTCTTCATTAATTGAATAATTTTTGAATCAATGTTTTGACAAGTTTTACTATAATTGTAAATTACTAAAAATTAAAATTAAAATCATGAATATGAAAAATATTTTATATTTAAATTAATTTTTATAAATGAACATATCATTTTTTATCCTCTTGATAAGAAATATTATAGTTAAGATTAACAGGTTTATGACATTTTTTAATTCACCTTATAAAAAATATTAAAAAGTCACACGTGAATCCAAATATTAATAAAATTTCATATTACATAATTTTGGAATATTGTGGATTGTATTTACTCTTATAATAAAATTATTGAAATTATTAGGTTTATATTACTTCCATTACAATTTTATATTGAACTTTAATAACATGATTTATCCATTATTGTGCTAAAAATATTTCTAAGATTACTAATCAAATTGACAAAATAGGGAAATATTGACCAAATTTTATCCTACTATTTCCAAATATTAATTCCAATTTTAAAAAAAAAACCCATTTGTTGACTAATTTAATATAAAATGAAGCCACTAAGATGAAATGAAAACTTATTTTTAGAAAAAATGTCTTCTAAAAGGTAAAATGTTTCTATAACAAATTCAAGTATAAAATTCATTTAAAAACCACATGTATATAATTTTAGAATAAATTTTATAACTAATGAAAATTTTATTTTTAATTTAAAAAAATATTAAAATTAAAAACCAATTTCCATTAAAATAATGATTTATTTTCAAGTTGTTGAAAATTCAATATTTCTAAAACATTATAAAAAATTAATCACAAGATAAATTTGACATGATGAATTAGAAAATGAAATTATTTTATGAAAATAAATTTAACAAATTTAAAAAATTAAATATAATATTAACTAATATAAAGAATGAATACAAATTTTTTTAGAAAGAATATCTTTTAAGAATAAAATGCCTTTACTAAAAATCGAGTGCTTATTTAAATATAATTTATAAATGCATTTGAAATGATTAATAGCATTAAATATTTCATTAGGTGGAAAATACTATTCATTTTTGTGAATTTAAAATTTGGGTTATAATAATCAAATTACAATTTAATCCTTGTTTTATTATTGAGTTAGGAATCTTGTATGATATCTATAAAATTATTTTTTTAAAAACTCGTCATATTAATGATTCTTTTAAAACTATGTTTGGGTAACACTGTTTTTTTTAAATGCTTCAATTTTATTATTAGGGTGAGGCTAAATGTAGGGAAAGAAGGTAGTGTCCTAAAAATCTCTCTAATTACTCTCTCGTGAGAAGAATAACCCTAACCATAATATTAAGATGGCATTTATTATAAAGACACTCAAAACACGGATACAATATCTCTTTTGAGGGTAGTTTACAATATATTCTGACCATAAGAGACTGATGTGTATTTTTAAATAGAGGGATCTAGATTTATGATAGAGACACTGGATTGAATATAATCCGACAATAGATTTTGATGTTGAACATAATTTAAAAAATGGTAATGTGGCTACTGATGCATTAATATAGAAAATTATGAACTCATCCTTTAAATGAATCAGGAAATTGGTGGTCATAGATGAGTTTGTTCACTTATATGAACATGGGGGATGGGGTAGAAGTTGTAGGTTAGATGGTCATAACCTCAATGAATAATTAATCACCCTTTGATGTGTTGTTTTATATCAAGTATGGTTCATTCCATGATTTACAATATTATAGTAAAATCATGAATAATGGGGAAACATCAGTTGATCAGTCTCATTCTCCCATTAACACTTTTTATATCCTTGGTAGGTGTTTGTTCATCTGTCATTATGGTATGAGTTGATGTATAATATACACAAGTATTGTTTTTATGTACATCCTAAGAATACTATAATTCATATTGTTATGAGATTTTAATATTAGAGGTTTTGTATGGGTAGTTGTTATAAGGATTCATTTCATAGTGGCATACCTATCAAATAATTAAGATAAAGAAACATAGATCTTCTATATTATTGAAATCATTTCCCATTCAATTATGGATGTTGAATTACATTTATATGGAGTTTTTCATTAGAATAAAGTGAAATCTACGAGGTAAGTATGTGAATTATTTAATAATTCATAATATTATGAAACATGATCAATATCCCCTATATAATAAGGTGAAAAGTGTGATTAGTGTGGTAACATTTAATTATGATAGAATATATGGTTTTAAGGAGTACAAATTGTAGTTTTTTTGATAGGGCAACACAATTTGTATTTATTTCGTGTAATGTGTTTCATGAAGATATGTGTTATTATTTGAATATAAATATGGTAAATCATATCCAAATTGATATAAAGTCTGATTAGGTTATTCTGATTCATATGGATATAATTTGGTTGCTTATTGTTAAATTTTGGCCTTTGTAAGAATATCATATTATTATGGTCAAATTTTCCATTATCAATTTCTCTCATGATTCAATTAAAATATTATCCTAAAATTAATTGATTTTGTGAAAAAATATATATCACTTTTATATGATTATGTATTAATTTTGGTCCCTGGTTTTGCTGATCATTGTTCTAGAGATAGTGGAGAAAGACCAGTTTATCTATAAGAGGATAGTAACAGATAAGAATAATCAACAATATTATAGTGTCTATAGTTTTCTCACTCAAGAGTTTTAGTTTGTTGATCTCTTGTTCCTTTATTTTTTCCCCCATAATGGGTTAATGCTGACTGTGTAAGACGGTTTAGATTCCAATGAGTACTGTTATTACCTTTGAGATCATTGAAAGAATAAAAAAGGAAGAAAATATATCTGATGTTCCATCATGATTAATGTTGATTAATGATTAGTTTCATGGTTTCTATAAATGGAAGAGTATATTAGACCCTTAGAATATGATTGAATGGGCTTATGTTGGTCTTCAGACATAAACCACAAAAAGTTATTATCCAATTCATATTAGGGATTATAGATAAATCTTACTATAGGGAAAAATAATTCCTCAAGTTTGTGTGCTGCCATAGTGTGGCAGAGATATCATTGAGATGTTGGAGTGTGAACAATTAATGAGGTAGTATTGGCCTTTTATCTATAAGAATTTTCTAGATTGGTTACATTCAATGAAAATTAATCTTTTATGGTGGAGAGAATTTTAATGTCCTTCAAGTCAACTATAACCACTAGATTGAACAATGTTTATTATTTTGGACCTTTGGGATAGATATTTCATTTGGATGTTAAAATCATGGATTTTCTAGAAAATATAATATGTGGTTGGTTACAAATAATGGTTTATACTAATTATGTTATATATTGGTTTTATGGGATGGTGAGATTTATTTAATACTTGTCATGGTTAGTCAAACCCAGAATGTCCCCATGGTATCCAAGGATTTCTCTATGTTTTGTTATCATATGTGTTGCATGGTTCGATCATGATTTTCCCAGACCATGTGGCTCTACCATGGTAGAAATTCACCTGAAAATGATAATGTAAACAAGACAATCCAGGTTGTCCCAAGGATTTCTAATCATTGATTCATGATCTTGATCCCTGATTTGAACATGTCTATATTCAAATTTACCAGTTTTCCTTTATTTTATTATAACTAATCTTCACTAAATCTCCATGAATCTAAAAATAATTTTAACCCACAATATATAGCCTTCTACTGTATAATCCTTAGTGATATCCCTTCATTATTTGGCATCTCATCAATATATATTACATTTTTATTTGATTGAATATCCTCATAATAGATCTACACATTATCAGTTATCCCCTTATCTCATTAAAATAGGATTGGGTTGTGTATTTAATATATAATGTGTTTGATGTATATTTGATATATATTTTTAATGGGTATATTCATTTTAGGACTTGATCTAATAATTTATAATCATCTTTCACAATGTATATTTCATTCCCTCTATTATTTATGTATTTGTATCTATACAATGAATCTAACTCAGGAGTTTCTTGATATTATATTGAATTCATTAGTTTGATTAATGATGTTATTACTTGATTTAAATGTATAATTTTTCATGAAATTCATATTTTTAAAGGGGTTTATAATTTCAAAGAATATATACACTATGTTTTTAAAAATAATTCTCAAATGCGATTTTGGCTAATGACGTGATTCTCAAGCATGGTAGCTAGGATTCACCCTTATGAAAATATTTTATAATTTGTTACAATGGATTTCAAATGGATTTCCATAAATATTCCAAAATTTTATCCATAGGAATTTATGGTTATAAACATATGAAACCATAATGAGTATGAAACATCTTGGGGTTATTTTATTGTCATCAATAAATTATTACAGTACTTGATATCGATAAGATTCATTCTATTTCTGGGTTATTGATCATTCACCAGTCAATGATCATATTTTCATAGGATAGATCCCATTTTTCATGGTTTTTGGATGTTAATATTGATTAATATTTGATTTATAAAGTTTTTATATTATGGTATTACTAGGAAATGTTATGCATATGGCATTATAATTCCAATCATCTGATTTATCATATTTTTTTGATTTTTTAAAATATGAAATTTATATAAAGGAACCAAGTAATGTTTTTATATAAAAAATTGATTCCATTGAATCATTATATTCAAACATCTTTCTTATGAAAGAACTGATGGTTTCTTAGAATTTATTGTTTTAAAAACTCTTTGGTGGTATCTTTTAGGGCCTTGCAATCACACCTTACTTTTAAATTTGGGAATATATGGATGTAGTTTTTTCAGAAATCAGGGAAATGAGAGTATTTAATATAATTCTCTAGATTCTATTTGTTATAATCATAAAAAATTGGGCTCATTTGGATGTTACTAAAAGTCTCCTATTGCTCTTTATTTTTCCTTATCATTATATATTTTCAAATTTTTCCTTTTGTCTTGGTTTTTTATGTCACATGGATGTGAATTATTCTTTTTCAATTTTCTCAATTGATTTATCTAATTTTATATATTCATGGGACGCATATGGATATATAATGATATTAACCAAGTGGTGGTTCATGTTGGGTGACTATTCATGTATAAATAGTTTTGTATGGTACACATTTCCTTTAATAACACTATATATTATTTCAAAACATTGAAAACAATATAATATAGCCACTCACCTCATTTATATAACGAAACACCAATACACTTCTATTCACATCCATTGAGTCTTTAAGCTTGACATTGACATAACAAAATACATTCCTCACATCCCTACACATGTTCTACAAGACTTTTTCTCCAAAATATGAACATATAAGTCATAATTTGTATGATAATGTTGGTTTTTCCTAAGAACATGTTCAAATCCTAACCGAGTGTTTTAATGATTGTATCATCTTTAAATTCCTTCAAAAATTATGTATACCTGATGATATGATAAAGAATATTTTATACATAGAAATGTATGATCATTGATGGAAAACCCCTATTAGACCTTTTTCACATCCATTTCGATGTCTAAATTTCGCTAAATCAAACATGTAAATAACCACCACCAATAAGTGATGTGTTTCATTTTTCATCGCCACCTCGAAAGGATACTTATTATGATTTATTAAATAAAAAAATAAAATATTTATTATATGATTACTATAATTTCCATATAATATATTACATACCAACATACACTTTATTCCATTGGAAAATGGCAGTGTCACTCATGCATATGTTTAGACTACCAAATCCATGGCATGTTGCAATTCATTGATAATGTATTCCATTTTTAGATGATTTTGAAATTTTATTTACCTTTGAAACATTTTAATTATGTCATTATTAACATTATATAGATAATATTTCTATGTATCCTTTTACATGAATAACCAATCATACTTGTTTTGGGATTTTGGACTGAAGATCCTCAAAATGTCCAACATGAACAAAAATGATTTTGTAACTATATAATTCATTGTAATATAAAAAATAAAGGGACTAGGAAAGGTAATAAATTTATAAAATTATATTAATGATGTAAATTAATATAATATTATTGTCTAATATTTAATTAACCTTTGTGATTATTCAGAGACATGGTCAGGGAATTTTTATTAAAAAGCTGCACTAAATGTTTTAAACACGTTTCCTCCATTTAAACGTTCATAAAAATGATTCAATAAATTTATATTATGTACTTATATTTTTAATTTTATTTTAAAATATAGATGAATTTTAAAAATGTGTTTAAAAGGTAATCATTTTAATTGTTTTACGAGCCACTTAACTTTTTTACTAAAGTAAAAAATAATAATTTATCATATAGAGTGTCACCAAAATTTCCAATTTTCATATCCTTTTTATTTCATAATATTATCTATATTTAATCAAGTTCACTAAGTTAATCTTTTCCCCATTACTCTATGATATTATCTATTTTGATGTTTTTAAATAATTTTTTTCTTTATTTTTATATAAAGTGTGAATGATATTATTTGTGTGTATTTGATAGAATGTTCAATGTTATTTTATAATTGAAATTTATGAATATATATATATACATATACATTTCATAAAAAAATAGTAAATCTATTTAGTTTAATATTGAATACATATGAAAAATACATTCATGAGGAATGTAATGGTTTTGTGCATCTAGATTCCAGATAAATAATTTTTTTATTTAACATAGCGTCTTTCACATCTCTAATTAAAACATTTTCACATAATATACACCATTCAAAATCACATATTAAACCATTATTCCTACTTAGAAAATAATAAACATAATAAATGGTTATAGGAGAAGCTTCAAAAGGGTAAACATGAGATATGTGAATCGATGATCATGTGAAAGAATAAGATAAGTATAAATGTATGTTATAATAAAATTAACCGAAAAAGATCATCCCAAATCATTAAAAGATCATAAAAATGACCCATAAATAATATTTTATCATTCAAATATAATATAATCATATGAGTGGGATGTCATCATCAATAATTATTGATCAGTGATTTTCTGTCATTAAACTATGGCACCATAATTGGTATTGAAACCATTTCATAGGTAAATGTTAGATTTTGAGACCATCAAATCATAGTGGATCAATAATAAAAACATGTTTCCCAAATCATAATGAAATGGTAATTATTACCTTTTGCTATTGTTTATAAATATCTTATACATGTATCTAATAGTGGATCAAAAACATCGACTTGTTTCCCATAGTGGATAAAAAAATCAAATTTTATCCCATAATTAACAGATGAGGTATAAAACATTACTCAATGAATTGTGGGGATACATAATTATGCCCCCACATATTAAATAATGAATGTTAAAAATATATATTCTAAAATATAATAAAAATAATAATCATATCATATAATGTGCATAGGAAATTTGTTTCATAAACATTTAAAACATTCATCATAACACAAACCATGAATCAATCGATGGGGTTTGTAAACATCAAATCATCATAATCATAAATCGTGCCTAAATTAATAAGTAAGATATAAACGGAACATCTTCGCAACAAAACTTAGTAAACCTCCATGTATGTCATAAAGATGAAAATCACATTTAATTAATCATTGGAATATTTCATGAAAAGAATACACATTTAATTTTGAAATCAATTATGTAAAATAAAAGAGATCAAATTATTATTGAAAAAACATTAACTGAAATTTAACATGTAATATTTTATAGTATTATTCAATTCATTAATAAATCATGATGGAATAAAAATATCTTTGATCTATATTTTTATAAAACATTCCATTAAAACTTTTGTAATAAAATAAAAATATACCTCGTTTATAAATAAAAGGGATATTCCTTTGAAATTTGTCTACATAATGTAAAACATGGTAAAAAAGAAATTAGTAAATCACAAGATAATAATAAAATAATTTTAAAACAAATTACATAATAGATTAATCATATGGAAAAAGGATTTTCCAATAAATATTAAAATAGTTTAAATTTTCATTGAAGATTCATCAAATTTATTGAGAATAAAAAGAGATAAAAATTTATGTAAAACATGTATTAAATAGAAATAAACATTGGATGATTAAATTAAATAGTTTTATCATATACGTATTTTATAATCATTCTCAACATAAATTAAATCATAAATAATCTATATTAATGTATGATTGAAATATATGTTCCAATCATTAAGTATCGTGTTTATTTTAATTTGTTCAAAAAAACGTATAATAAATATTTATTTCTTCTAAAAAAATTATGTAAAATTAATCATATATATATATATATTTGAGGTTATTATATTTTTATAAAATTTTATCATCACATTATTAATAATTAGTTATTTAAATAACTGTTCTGGGTGGTAAATGCATTATTATTCATTCATGTTTCAAATTAGAGGTCCTAGTACATAAAATATTATTATGATTCCATGTTATTTAAAATTTTAAAAATGATATAAATATAATATGTTTTAAATATTGATATACATAAAAAGTAATTGGAAAAAAATTCATTATATTGCCCATAGAGACTATGGGTCGTACGTACTCATGAATGTTGTTTTCATTTATCAATCGATAAGAACCAAAAATAGGTAAATATTTATTAACATATATTGAATTATTTTTAAAACATATATATCATATATATATATAATCATCAAATCTTCCCATATTACCATAAATATTAAAAAACTTTTAAGTGAATATAACTACATTATGGAGTTGGTTCACACATTTACACCCGAGCAACATTATAAATTTTTACGAGATTGAACGGTAAGAAGGTATATAATATATTACAACTCTAGACTAATAATTATTTTAGAATTAATATATTAATATATATATATATATATATATTATACAAACCTATTACCATATATCAATGATGGGGATGAAAAATTAATTTTATCGCTATGATAGATGATAAAACTTATGTTTTCACGAGAGATACATGCACTTCCCATTAGATAGAAAAGATGGGGATTAATAGAGATTTCATAATGACATTTACATTTAACTGTATTTAAGATACATAAAATATTATTTTATGAATAATATCAATCATTTACATGGCGTTGAAGTATAGTAAAATTGAATGAGTATGTGTAAGATGATTACATCTTCATTAGTAAGATTCCATCAGATTGTTTAGTAAAGACTGTTTCAATGTAAATTTAAGAATAAAGGAACCTATAATTCATTTTTAGTTAAATTGTAATGATATGGGGTTATTTTATGGTTGAGATATATGGATAAATATGGAATAAAGGTGTTAAATGAGGGGTTTCGTTATATATAATAGGGGAGGGGTACTCATTGAATTTCATAAAACATTAAAATATATTATTTTAATTCTCTAAATAAATGATCCTGAATGTATAATGAATAAAATATAGTGTATGTTTAGGTTTAAATTTGTTACAATCATAAAATTTATTATGTGATTAACTGGTTTTTAATCATTATATATTCTTTTAACCACATTGTTTACCAATTTTCACCATAGTCACAATAATTACTTTTGAACTCTAAAAGGTTTATAATATTATTATGATGTTAAAATTAGCTCTTAAATGGAAAATAGATTATATTTTAAACCATTTCTAACCATAATTTTCTTATTTAATAATTTTTATTAATTTTTAATAACTTATCAAAATATTAATTTAAATAAATTGTCATTAATGTCAATTAGACAATATTTATTTAATTTGGAATTATAGAAAATAATTTTGTGATTCAAATAAAATTTATCCATTTTATATACCCCTACTTTGTAATATATATCTAAAGAAATTTTTCAAATGCAATAATTCAACTAAATTTTATTACATTTAATAATTTTTATATTAGTTAGATTGTTTTATAAATTTTTAATTACCTAATATATCAACATTGAATTTTAAATGTGGTAATGTTTTTATTAATATAAATTAAAAACAATGAAACCTGGTAAATAATATTAATTTATATTTAAAATGATAATTTATAACTGGACGTAACTTAGTTTAATACTTATGGTATAATATGAGAGATTGTAACGTTAAGAGAGTCATTTTTTATTTATTAATTAGTTAAATTAAGAAGAAGTTAAAAATAAAATAAATATGGAACCATGTGGGAATTTATTTTATATTTTATGGAATTGTGTGAACTTTATGAAGCCATAATTATAAAGGAATGTTTTATGAAAAATTTATAGCCTTTTTGGATTGTTTTCGTCCTATTTTAAAAATGTTACCATTATTAAGGTGACAAACAATTTTGTATGGTTACTACTAATATTGATGAAAATTAAAAGGGAAATATTTTATAATTTTATCCTCATGATTCCAATCATGGAATAAATTTTTCAGGATTAAATTTCTATATGTTCCATAAATTAAATTTAAAACAATTTTGGAATCATGAAAACCCCAATTTATTCGAAAGATACTTTTCAAAAGAAAAAAACAGGATAGATTTTATTAACTAATTTCTAGAAAAAAATATTAGATAAATACTAAAACAATTATTTGAATATATTATATTAAAATTTCATCAAAATAATTCACCAATTTTTATAATTCATATTTTTTGGGATAAAAAATTGCATGGATAAAATAGGTTTTTCATAAAAGAAATATGTTACATTCAAAATATTTTTTACATCCATTTATAAGAAATTGATAACATGTGTACAAATTTTATATATATATGCAATATATATTTTTTAAAATATAGTTTTTCATGTACTTACCCACCAATCCAATGGCTATGTGAGAACGGTATACATCAATAATGTTTATTTAGAGTATGGGTTTCCTATATCGTAATATATTGAAAAAATAAAAAAATTTATTTAGAAATATATATTAAAAAATATCATGTTATAGAATCCTAACCACAAAAAATTAATTTCAACCTTGAAATTATTATATAGATACAAATTTTCAAGGATATATTAGTTTCCATCACTCCCATTAGTTCAAATATAGCTTCCTTTAATTTCTTATTTCACCACAAAACATTAACCATGAGAGTGTTCATGCTTCATAGAACGTTATCTCTAGGATAAAAAATCTCAACTAATTGTTCCTAATAAATTATATCATTATCTATTTGTATTAACTACTAGTTCAATATATGTAATGGATGGTGTATTCAATTTATCAGTTGAGAAATATAAAACAAATATTGAACTATATAGATATTTGTTTGAACCACAATGTTCTAAATTACCACTTCTATATGATCTAGAATTTCAAATTGACCGACCAATATATGAAATATATAACCTATCTATAAAAAATTCATAACCAATATCTTTGTTAATAATCATTGGTTTCTATATCACCATCATCGAACTCCATATCTAAGTTGGACATTTTCACCTTATACTATATTGACATTCCTATGGAGTCGTATGAATTCATGAATGAAGTAAATTATTGTGAAATAGTTCAAAATATATAATATAGTGTTTTAATTTTTAACATAGATTAATATTTTCTCTAATGAAGTCATTTAATACAAAAACATAACTATTTATCTAGATCAAACTAAAGATATTTCTAAACATTGAGGAAAACATTTTATGACGATCAGATAAAATATAATGTGCACTCCATTTAACATCACCCCATATTTAGGTCATAATAAAGCATTATGATATATAAAGAAATAGTATACGATGGAAATTGTGTTTTCTATGTTCATAAGAGAAACAACTACTCAAATATAATTATTCACCTTATATTTTTTTTTGTATGATGATGAAATCCATGGTAGTATTTTCATAACATTATTCATGGGTAGTAATTTATTGAAAAATTCCCATTGAATTATTTCTTATAACCATAAATTTATGAAATACTTGTCCTCAAGAAATATACTAAAATATATCTGATATCTTTTTATCAAAAAATTTATATATTTTTAGATCTATATGAACATTTGGAGTTCAATGATAGAAAGATAATGATTAACATTGAGATTTAACAAATGACCCCATCATTAAATAATTTGTGGAAAGATCCATATATTGTTCCAAAACTATATCAATACTTCAATCATGGATAGACTCTATAATTGTTCTCACATTATTCATTAGTTATACATCTTTATTTTGTGCCTCTTTAGTATTGATTTTTGTTTATTCACCTGAGAAATATTGGATCATTCCCCTTTCCCCAATATTTCAATCAACATATTATAAAAATACATAAGTATTGGATCTCATTCATTCAGCATCCTCAAAAAAGTATAATGGGCTTTCCGACTCAATGAATTAGCCACCATACTCTCATTTCTAGGGTGGTAATGATTTATTATTCATAATAATTAATCGACTTCATACATATACTCTAGTTCATTTTCCTATCATTTGAGGTGATGATATACAACAATATTTTGATTTGTATATATGTCAAAACATTAACCATATTGACAATTCCTCCATATTTTCTCCAAAAAAATTATAATTTTCAGCTCTATGGAATGATTTCGGTATTTTGTCTTATGTATTTTCATTTATCAGGTGGAATATCTTATGAAGTTTTCATTCATCAATAGGAAACAACCTTGCCCCATTTTTGATGAATCAATTCTGATCTCAAACCCTTATCCCCTATAGGTATGGTGAGCACATGACCTCGGTTATTGGAAAATCTGTTTCAGGTGCCCAGTTGGTTTTCAGGCTCAAACCAACTCGTTCGTATACTAACGATGTCCAAAACTCATGTAGGATATTCCAATATAATCATCTTGCCCCAAGAATTCCATCTCCATAGGTGGTTCTTCAATCAGACACCTATAGCCCAAGTTACGAGCTAAAAAATGTAAAAGGTCGTAGCGGGTCCGGGTCTGGTCTGACCAAGTCGGACTGACCTGGACCGACCTAGTCTAAACTGGGGTTTGACCTAGTCCGTGGGTGTGGCCCGACCCGAGTGGTCAGCCCGGCATGAGTGGCCTACCCGAACCAAGGGATAGGCCCAGCATGAAGGCGCAGTCCTGCCGGCCCTCGGCAGCCTGTCCGAAGGGTGGCCCGATGCTGTTGCGTGGCCCAACTGGCCAGGAGGCCCGACCAGGCCTGCTGCGTGGCCTGACCAGCTAGTCATTGGCCACGCGGTGCGGCCGGCCGACCATCAGGCCTGGCTGCGTGGCCCAGAAGGCCACGCCGTGGGGGGGGGTGTCGCACCCCTGGCTACAAATGGAACCGCGGGACCCTTTGGGTCCTAACTTGTTGGGCTCCACCAGCGGCCCGCTCAGCCGGCCGCCCCCCATCCGCCTCAGACTTGGGCTGTGGGTCTTCTCCTTTGTGGTGCAACGGTGCCGCCCCTCTTCCGTCCGTCATGGCCCTCCTGGCCGCGGTTCTTCACCAGCGTAGTGCGACGGCACTGCGCCCATTCAGAACCACCACAGCCCGCCTGGCCGCGGATTTTCTTTGCGCGGCGTGACGCCATCGTGCCCTTCTGGCGGTCCGGCGTCCCTTGCGCCACAGGCTTCTCCCGCGGTCTACCTCCATCTTCAACCAAACAAGAACCATTGGATGGACATTGGATGATGTTTGTTCGGCCCGTGCCCTCCGCATTAGATGATATAAAGTGTCCATCAACGAAACATAATAAATAACGAAGAACAAGGATTTAACTTAATCCAAACAAACCCCTACCTTGATTACGGTGATCAATAACGGAGTCTCAGAAAACGGACGTCGCTTCATTGACGTCGGTAAAGAAGGTAACTGAGGACGGTGTGATCAGCATTCTTTAAGGAGGGCGCTTCCTCCTTTGTTCCGGTAGGAGAAGGAAGAAGACGTCCAAGGAAGAAGTCAAGGAACAGAGGACGTCGCCGGCATTCTTCACATTCTTCCTTGGAAAGAAGAGGAATTCTTCATGGGTGATGGTTCTTCTTTAGGGAGGATAGTTCTCCAAGGATTCTCCCACGTTTCCACAAATGAAAGCTAAGTGAAAATAATATTGGAAGTTCACTATTATTTCTATGTCACAACAACCCAAGATTTGTCGTTAATTAAATGTGACTACTCATTTAGTTTAATTACAGAGGAGTGGATTCAAAATTCAAATTCAAAAAAAGGGAGGTCGAGAGTATCAATTAATAGAAGAGAGGTTTGGCACAATTATGACTGTATACCAAGTGTTACAAGGGCTACATGCCCGGGTGGTCCCCACAGGAAAAATAACCTCCCAAGGGAAGTTATGTTCGGGTGGGCCCCACCAACATAACCTCTAATGGGAGGTTATGGTGTGGTGGCCCTCGCCTCCAAACACCACATAGACGCATTAAACACCAAAAATAAAAATAATATGTCACTTATTTTTATTTATCTTTTGTCATGAAACAATGAAAACTAACTTCCAAGCATGCTAAAACGCAATTGCAGTGAAGGTCTCACTAAGCAATCATTGATGCTGATGTCCAATGGTGCCCTCGTATTTCAATTCCATGCAGTGGTTGAAAATATATATAATCCCTCATGTATGTTTACTGAATGTACCCGAACAAAACATCAAAAATTTATTCCGGGCTCACCGGCCCTCGGAATCAGTATCCTTCAGAACCTACGGACTCGTAAAATTTCATGTATTTCAGAAAAAAAAAACTCCACGGAATTTTTGGGACTTTACATTCTCCCCACCTTTGGGATTACATCCCCATATGAAACAACTCACACTAAGTAAACAAATGGGGGTACTGAGCACACATCTGAGCCTCCTGATCCCATGTGCTCTCCAGGAGGTTACCGTGCTGCCAGTGAACATGCACCAGAGGTATCGATTGTCCACGCAAGATCCGCTCCTGTCAATCCTTGATCTCCAATGGATAATCTGTGAATGTCGCCACATCATTGATGCCCAGTTCCCCATGGTTGATGATGTTGGATTGGTCATGCTCGTATCTCCTCAGCTGAGATATGTGGAATACTTCATGCACCCAATGCAACTGAGGTGGAAGAGCCAAGCGGTACGCCACCTCGCATACCCTACTGAGGACCTAGAAATGTCCGATGATTCATGGAGATATCTTACTTCCATGAAAAAATCTTTGTATACCTCGTCAAGGAGAAACCCGTAGAAAGATGTGGTCAATATCCTCAAACTCTAGGGTCTCCATCTCTTATCAGCATAAGACATCTGCCTACTCTGTGCAGTCTTCATCAGCTCTTGGATGATCTGCACCTTCTCCATCATAGCATGCACCATCTCGGGTCCCATAGGTGTCGACTCCCCTGGGTCAGTCCAGCAGAGAGGGGATCTGCAAAGTCGGTCATACATTTCCTCATAATTTTCCATCCCGATGGTGGAGTGGTAGTTGTTGTTAAACCCAAACTCTACCAATGGTAAGTGGTCCTCCCAGCCACTACCAAAGTCGAGGACGCATGCACGGAGCATGCCCTTGAGAGTCTGAATGGTCATCTCAGTCTGACCATTTATCTGAGGATGGAAGTCGGTGCTAAAGAGAGGTTGCATCCCGGAATCCACCTACAACCCCTTCCATAGCCGAGAAGTGAAAAGAGCATCTTGATCATAGACGATCATCGATGGCACAACATTAAGTCATATGATCTACTGTATGTATTGGCATCCAAAGATGCCTAATGAGCCCAGCTCTCTGATCAGCAGGAAGTGGGCTGACATGGTGAGTTAGTCTGTGATCACCCAGATAGAGTCATGTCCTCTAGTTATACATGGTAGTCACTCCAAAAAAACCATGTATATCCCATCCCACTTCCACTTTGGGACATCTAAGGGATGAACCATGCCTGCTGGAACCTGGTGCATCGCCTTCACTTACTAACAAGTGAGGCATCGTGAGAAAAATTCTGCTACTTCCTTCTTCATACCTAGCCACCAGTGTTGTTGTCGAAGGACATGATACATATTCGCCACTCCCGAATATACCACTAAAGGATAGGTGTGGAACTCCCACAACACTTCCTCCTAAAGTGAAACTGGTACCATGGTACGTCCTCTGAATAGAATGACGTGCTCCCCACCATAAGAAAATCCATCAGGTGCCTGCCCTATGGATATCTGAGAAGGTCACGTCTCATAGTCATCGTCCCCACGTTGTGCCTCCTTAACTCGCTGAAGAAGTGGAGGAGTGAATATGAGAGACTGCAGAATGGCTGATCCATCTCTATCCACAAAGGATATCTGCAACGCGACGAGCTACTCGGTCGCCTCTCATAACAGCAGAATTCCTGATCTCATGCTGAGAGAATCTGATACAACGTTCCCCTTCCCAATAGTATAGACTATCTAAAAGTCATAGTCCTTGAGGATCTCAAGCCATCGTCATTGTCTCAGGTTCAATTAATTCTGTTAGAAGATATACCTGAGACTTTGGTGGTCATATTAGACTGTAAAACGGTCTCCCATAAGATAGTGTTACCACATCTTCATGGGGAAGAGCACTGCTGCTAACTTCAGGTCATGGGTAGCGTATTACTGCTCGTGTTGTCTCAACTACCGAGAACCATACGCGATCACTGCACGCACCTGCATCAGGACACACCCGAGTCCGGTCTCTGATGTGTCACAGTAAACTATGTACCGAATTCCCTCCTCTGGTAGGCTTAAGATGGGCGCACAAGTCAACCCCTGCCTCAGCTCTTAAAAGCTCTGATGGCATCTCTATGACCATACGAAGGGTTGCCCCATCCTCTTCAATCCAGAAACCGATGCTGAAACTATGGAGAAGTCTGGAACAAACCTCCGATAGTACCCAGGCAGTCCCAAAAATCTTTGTACCTCCATCACACTCATGGGTGGCTCCTAAGAAATCCCTTCCTCAATATTTGCTGGATCCACTGCAACTCCAGCATCCGAGATGACGTGACCTATAAAGTGTACCTCTCGGATACAGAACTGGAACTTCAAGAGCTTACCATAAAGATGGTGCTCTCAGATTGTGTCCAGTACTAGCCACAAATGGTAGGCGGGCTCCTTATCAGTAGTCGAGTAGATTAGTATGTCGTCGATGAAGAGTACAACAATGTGATTGAGTTAAGGCTGGAAGATCCTATTCATGATACTCAGGAACAGTGCTAGAGTGTTGGTTACAATGATGGGAATAACCGAGAACTCTTAGTGGCCTTACCGACACCTGAAATCCATCTTCTGTACATCCTCATCTCGAGAACTGAGCTGGTGATAGCTTGACCTAAGGTCTATCTTCGAGAACCATCATGCTCCCTTGAGCTGATCAAAGAGGTCATCAATCCTCGAGAGCGGGTTCTTGTTCTTCATGGTCACCTGGTTCAGGCGCTGATAATCAAAAAAAAGACGCAAGATCCTATCTGCCTTCCTGGAAAACAAAATTGGGCATGACCAGGGTGAAATACTAGGTCGGATAAATCCCTTCCCCTACAAGTCCTCCAGCTATACTCATAGCTCACAAAGCCCGGTGGGAGCCATTTGATATGCTGGAGTAGACATCAGTGCCGTCCCGAGGTATAGGTCAATTTACAAGGCAACCAATATATGAGGAGGTAGTCTCGATACATCGTTAGGAAAAGCATTTGTGTACTGGTCCACCACAATAAGAAAACCTGGACATCGCACATCAACCACTCCGAGAATGAGGCTAGCAAACAGATTTGTGATCAGTTGTCCCCCTCCTGTGTTTAATTCCATCCTGTGCTGAAAAGGCTCCCTTATCGCCGATGAAGGTAAACCTCATCCCATCCTCGTGGACACACCACACATTCCGCCTAATACAGTCAATCTGAGCATGAAATGTGGATAACCAATCTATACCCAAGATTAAATCATAAGGCCTCGACGACGCTACAAGGAGATCCCAACCGAAGCTCATGCCTCCTATAGTAAGATCATACCACCAGCAGCAGTGCGACATTGTCTAGTATGATCTTGCAAGAGTCTCAAGTCGTAAGGATTGAGAATACGGCTCCGTCGGAATCTCCAAACTCCGAACAAGGGCAGCGAAAATAAAATAATGACTCAGACATGTGTCTATATGTACTACCGCAAGGGTGGAGTAGACACAGATAGTACATCAAATCCTCAGAGGTGAGCCGTGGTCGTAGGCCTCGAATTCTTGAAGCTGAGTCCACCTCTGTCCACCAGCTCCTTGTGGTCGGGGTGGACCTCCTAGTGGTGGTGGTGGTAGGTCCTTCAAACGTCATCCACCACCTGCTACTCAGTCAGCTCCTCTTCTATGTCGACCTGCTCCCAGCGGACCACCACAGTCGAACCTCTTCCTCTTCCTGGGAGGTCCCTCTACATTCTGCTACTCATCTGCATGGCGGGTCGGGCAGTCACGAGCCATTTGACCCTACCCGTCGCATGCATTGCACTTCATGCCACTCGTATGGTTGGCTTAGTCTCGTGTGCCCCACACAACCAAACCTGTATCCTGGGGTCACCCACCTAATGAACTAGTTCGCTTGGACCTCAGCAACACTTGTCTAATGCCATCTGTAGAAGACTTCACTACGTGTCGTCGTATAGTGGGTCTCGTCGCTGGTGTCTGCTCAGCAAAAAAAAACTCTCGACTAGAAGGGCTCGCTCCAGCACCCCCGCCTATGTCATGATGTTGAGAGAGATCATTGAAGCCCTGATCTCATTCCTGGGTCCCTGTATGATGGTTTGGGCCCTAAATAATGGGTCCCACACCATATTTGTGAAGTTGAGCGAGAGGTCAGTGAACCTTGCTGAGTACCAAGATACTGTCATGATACCCTATTGTAGATTTAGTAACTCTTGTATCTGCACCCCATGAAGGGTGGCTAGAACAAAATCTAATCGGAAGTGACTCTTGAAGTCCTTCTAGAGTAGTGATGCCACATCATGAACCTGGAGCATCAGGATCCACCATCTGCCTACTGGTGCATGCAGGAGACTCGTGGCAAGGATCACCATGAGGTCGGATGGTGTCCCTACCAATCTGAAAACTCTCACGATAGCCACCAGCCAATCCTCAACTACCTATGGTCCATCTCTCCAAGTAACGTAGGCTTCCTTTGGCTCGGAAACTCATGCAACACACTCATACGACGTTTACTGTACTATTTTAGTTGGTGGTATCAGTGGACCAGTGGGTAGTGGTACCACTGGTACCTCCGCTGTGATGGGGCCCTGCACTGAGGCCTAGTTGCTCGGTGGGCTACCATCTTGTACGAAACACAAAACCCTAGCTAGCTACCTTCGTGGGGCCTTCCTGAAAAAAATAGGTGTGCCATGGTCAAAACAATATACCTGGTGAGCTGACACAAAGTAATCATGAATAAAAAATTTCAATGGAAACACACACGCAATCAGTGTTTCCCTGCACTAAGTAGGAAATCAGAAGTCAAAGTCATATTGTATGGATACGTCGGTTATTGCACCAACACCGGTTTCACTAAACTGATAACCACACCCAATACACATAACACTATTTCCATTAAAATAATCAGAGTAGAAGTCCTGCGGTAGAACGTCCCTCTGATACCGATTTTTCAGGACCCGTCCTCGGGGCCCGTGCCGTGAAAACCCAAGCCCGCGTTCCATAGGCTAGGCAATGTCCACTAGCACCAAAAGATAATCCCCGAAAAAAGGGAAGGCATTTCCTTTAAACCTGTAAACCTCACAGTCTGAACACAAGTTGTACATGCAACAAGTACTTATATAGAAAATAAAAGTGTACTTAAAGTAAGTGGGCTAGGATACAAAACCAACTCAACAACAAGTAAAAGTACATGTAAAAAAGGTAAAACAACTCTTAGATCATACACTAGGGAATCCTACCTGAAGGGTAGGTATAGAACTCGAAAAACTCATCCCTAAAGAATGTCTCGTCTAGTCCAGCTCTGAGTAGCCTTCCATCTATCACCCTCAGCCTCAATCACTGATGACCATAGTCTGTACAGAACCCAACAAGGTGCGGGTGAATCCCGTGCAAGGGTGAGTATAACAATACTCAGTAGGGGACCTCTAGACCCTCGAAATCCTCCCAGAATACACTAAGGATAAACCAAAGAAGAAATATACAATCACTAAGTTTCAACCCAGCCCACTTAGGTATACGCCTATACATATACCTATGTTACCAGTCATAGTCCGACTCCAACTCCCAAGACCATGCACAACTCAGTCCACAAAGGATGTAAAGTCAATCACCTCGAAAATACTGATTTAAATTCAAGACTCATCTCACATAGATATAAAAAACATGAAGAGGGGATAGAGATGATTTGATATAGTCTATGAATCATCTCCTCTGTGGAAACCACATAGGATCCTGGAACAATAACAACGCTGCCAAACCCACATAGGTTCCTGGTACAGAAGTCATCACGGTCGATCCCATGGAGGATCCCGGTACAGAAGTCACCACTATCAAACCCACAGAGGATCCCGGTAAAGAATTAATTGTTGACGAACCCACAGAGGATCTCGGTACAGAAGTCACCACTGTCGAACCCATGTATGATCTTGTCAACTCAGTAGCAGCCAGCCCAAGGGTTCTCGCACACAGTACGCTCGATTTTGGGAGGGTCCGTTTCTCGAGCAAAGTGTCGATACATTAACTACCATGAATTCTCATGTTGATGTATCCCATATATCTATCTTATCATAAGGAACCCAACGTGATAGGCGGCACATCAATCGAACGCATGGTCTATGAGTTATTGGCATTTCCATTCCAGGGGCCTTGTTGGTTTTCAGGCTCAAACCAACACGGTAGTATCCCCACGCTGTCTAAACCTCAAGTAGGATATGCCAAAAAAATCTCTTTGTCAATGAATTCCATCGCCACTAGAAGTTCATCAATTGGACACCCATAGCCCAAGTTGTGGGCTAAAATATTTAAATGTCAGTAGTAGGTCCGGGTCCGGTCCGACCCAGCCCGACCCGACTGGTTGCCCCGGCCGGCCACGCCCTAGGGGGGGTGTCATGCCCCCCGGCTTCCGATGGAACTGAGGGACCCTTCGGGTCCAGCCTTGTGGGGTGTCATTGACGGCTGGCTCAGCCGGCCCCCTCCGTGTGTCACGGCCTTTTTCCACGGTTCTTCTCCTGTTCGGTGCGACGGTGTAACACTGTCTTCCTCCATCGTGGAACGCATGGTCGTGGACCCCTTCCTCCTGCGCGGTGCAACGACGCCATGCCTCTGCCATCCACCACGACCCTCCTAGTCGTGGTTCTTCAGCGGCACGGTACGACGACACCACGCCGTTCATGCTCCACTGCGGCCCACTTGGTCATGGCTTTTTGTTGCGTGGCACGACGGCGTCGCGCCCTTTTAGTGGTCCGGCGGCCCTCGAGCCACCGGCTTCTCCCGTGATCCGCCTCTGTCATCAACCAGACAAGAACCAACAGAGGGACATCAAGTTGTGTTTGTTCCAACCATGCCCTCCGCATTAGATGATAACAAATGGCCATCAATGAACCATAATATATAACGAAGAACGAGGATTTAACTTAATCCAAAAAACCCCAACCTTGATTATGGTGATCAACGAAGGAGTCACAAAAGACAGACGACGCTTCGTTGACTTCGGGAAAGAAGGTAACTAAGGACGACGTCGTCAAAATTCTTTAAGTACGGCGCTTCATCCTTTGTTCTGGTAGGAGAAGGAGTAAGACGTCCAAGGAAGAATTCGAAGAACGGTGGACGTCACCGGCATTTTTCACGTTCTTTGTTGGAAGGAAGAGGCGTTCCTTTCGGGCAATGCTTCTTCATTGGAGAGGATAATTATCTAAGGATTATCCCAAGTTTCCACCAAAGAAAGATACACCCAAATAATAAAGGAAGTTCTCTATTATTTTTATGGAACAATAACACAAGAGTTGTCGTTAATTAAATGTGACAACTTATTTAATTTAATTGTGCATGAGTGGATTCGAAATTCAAATTCAAAATAAGGGAGGTGGAGAGTTTCAATTAACTAAAGAGAGGTTTGGAAAAATTATTAGGGTAGACCAAGAGATACAAGGGTTACATGCCTGGGTGGTCCCCACCGGAAAAATAACCTCCCTAAGGAGGTTATGTGCGGGTGGGCCACACAAACATAACCTCTCATGTGAGGTTATGTTGTGGTGGCCCCCACCTCCTACCACCACATTGATACTTTAACAACCAAAATTAAAAATAATCAATCACTTATTTTATTTAACATTTTTCAGGAATCCTAGAAAACTAACTTTCAATTATGCTAAAACGCAACTGTGGTGAAGGTATAACTAAGAAATCACTAAGCCTGTGAGTTCAACGGTGCCCTCAGATTTCAATTCTGTGCACCGGTTCCAATGATATAAAATCATGCACGTACATTTACTGAACGTACCTGAACAAAACATTAGAAATTGATTCTGTGCACACCGTGCCTCGGAATAAGGCACTGTCAGAAACTGTGGACTCATAAAATTCCATGTATTTATAAAAAAAAATTCCACGGAATTTCCAGGTCTTTACAATTATTTAATATAATAGTTACCATATCTCAGTTGGAATAGTTTTTATGAATTTTTATATCTAAATTAATATTTTATGGTTAAAACCTGTATATAAAATGAATTCATTGGTTACTATGTAATTAATAATAAATTTAAAGAAATGATTTTTTAGATGAATGATTTATTTGAAAAAAAAATTGTTTCATCTAAACAAAATAAAAAAAAACAAATTTTTTGACTGATTTTAATGAAATTAATATTGTATATATATTCAATAAATTAGTTAACAATCATCTCTTGGGTATTCTAGAAAATCGATTTGAATAAATCAGTTTTTTTTAACTGTATTTTTCTAAAAAAGTAGCTTTGTCACCTTTGTGACACATTAATTTTGAAGTGATATGATTTCAATTTTATAAAATGAATATGATAAATAAAATTAATTAGTAATTTCAAAATTATATTAAGGTGATTTTTTTGTATAGTTCTGATAAGTATCATTTTTTAATGAATAGTGATAATACGAAATTTTAATTGAGAAATTGTATTTCATTTAAATTGCTAATTATATATAAAATTTATTTCAAATTTTTTATAATGAAAAATTAGTTCAGATATATATCTATTTGTCTAATTTAGTTCATTATATGAACATTCATATTGAATTTTTGTATAATAACATTGAAACCATATTCGAATTTTTTCTTTAAAAACATATTTTTCATCCCTTGTGTGAATTGATTTTAAATTAATTTTTTCACTTATATTAGATTGATTAGGAATAAAATATTAAAAATATATAAAAATTATATATTAAAATGTATAATTATTTCAAATTATTTTTTAGAAAATGATAAGAATAAAAAATGAAAATTATTTATGGTGGTTAATGTAAAAATTGTTATATCGGGGGTTAAAATAAAAATACGTGGGTAAAAATGAACATCCAATTTTTCAAAAAACCAATTTATGGCTATGTTTGAACTGTTATGACCTTATGATCTATTTTTCTATTTTTTTGGGACACATTTTGTATAATAGCGACCAATATAATACGTTATTTAAAAAATTCAAAAAATGAACCTTCTTTTCTTTAAATATCTATATTGATTTTGGATGGGGAAAAAATAATCCGGTTGGTTAAAAATAATATTTATAAAATTAAAAACAAGTTTTTTATTTTGTTTATTTCATTTATTTTCTTTTTGGGAGATTGTTATTTAAATTCCTTTGAATGGCCAAAACAATAATTATTTATTTAATATTAAATGACATTAAAAATATTAATAGTGACTAAAATAGAATGAATTATTATGTTCCATTATTTTTTCTGATGAATATTTAATTTTTTAGAAAATTAAATAATATATTATAATTACATAAATTTTTTATATTTTTTTTAAATTCATATTAAATAAATAATGAAAAATTAAAATAAAAGATATTATATAATAAATAGGATTTTTTTGAATAAATTAAATTTACGAAAAATTATTTATATGTAACCATGATATTTTAAAATGAAAATTAATGTCAAATAGGGTTCGTTAATGTGCAAAATTTTCTATTATTATAAATATATTGAACCCTAAATTGTAAAAACATCCTCAGTATGGTAATGGTTAAAGAGGTTTTTTGACACATTACCTGCACATGTCGTAATATAAATATTCAACTCTAATAAAAAATTTATTTTATATATTATATATTTTATTTACAACCAATGGACTAAATTATATAATAAGACACATTTTATTTATTTCTTCTTTGTTAAATTTTGTAGGATAAAAAGGCTAGTTACCATATTGAAAAATAAAAATAGAAAAAATAAGAAAACATAGATGTTAAAGAACAAACTATTAAAAAAATTTATTTAATGGTCGGATTTTTTCTTTAATATATATTCTTCCCTTGACGCTGATTATAAATTTTTGAGCCACTTGATGTAATATTTACCTCTTAATCATCAATATATTTATTTATATAGAAGCATGTCACTCACCTAACTAATAAAGGCAACCCCTCCCACATATTATTCACATATTCAACCCATTTTGGTTCAGACCAGACCTACCCAAATCAAATAAAATCTTATACAATATAATCCTACAGAAAAAATTCTTTGAATAAATCCATCCTAGGATGGATTTACTAAAAACCTAATGGGGATACCTAAATAATTTTTAATGATTTTGAATGATATTCTTAATTATATTTATTTCTCCACATCATTATATTCATATCATAACATAATTATATTATAAAATCATTATATTACATAGAGATATTTGTTTTTATAAAAAATTAATGACCTAAAACATACTACACTTCTATTAAATGTAATTTTAAATAATTATTCATGTAAATTATGGACTACCACCTCACGGATAGATGCCACTGTTTCTTTCCATTACCACCTCTCCTGGAAGGAAATAATATTATATATATATATGTATATATGATATTTGTGATATTATTAATCCATTATTTCTTTATATAACACCTAACTCCATTCATTCAATTTTCTTTTAATATGATAATGTTGATATTTTTTACGACAGACTACCACCTGACAAAGTGATAAAATTCCTTCAAGAGTTTAATGGAATTTCATTAACATGTGTTTAATAAAAAATGTGATATATATGAAAAAAAATTGATTCTATAAATATAATATAATATTTAGTTTCATTTAATTCAATCTTATAAGAAAATGTAAATAGCGTTCATGCATATGTACAACCTACCCCTCCATGAGCTGTGTATTTCAATTTATTTTACTTAATTATATCGAATAATATAAAATTTCATGTATTTAAATATATAATTTTTATATCGTTATTTATATTATGGAGAATATTGAAAAATTATTTATTTATGAAGACAAAAAATAAAAACATATAACATAAATGAATAGAATCAAAGCAATTATTTCCCGAAGGAGAATTTAACATAAAGTTATTAATAATATATTAATAAAAGATTAAAATAAAACCACATATGTAATGATATATGTGAATATTGTTCTTTCATTTTTTATAAATATATATTTATTATACTGGATTTTTTAATATGTACAACGAAAGCAAATACACTGATTAATATATTACATTCAAAAATTATAATCTTGTAACAAACATTCCAAATTCACCTAAAATGTATTTTATATTGTATATATAATTCACATGAATTTAACTTATGATGTTTATACTTATAGTTATGGGGATTAAAATAACTATTTTAGGATCTTACATTCAGTAGTTTTATGGTAAAACATTACCAAATAGGTAAGGGATATTTGTTCAAATTTATTTCATTCGGTCATAAGTAATATTATTAGCATATTGTATTCTATGAGGTGAATATAACAATAATTTGTACTAATATATCATGACTATAACTATTTTTATTATTCTTGATGTTTTGTGTAATATTAGTCTTTCTTGGGTATTATGATTCAATAATTCAAATGATGTAATAGATTCATATAACAATCTCATCACATATTAGGTTATTTATTTTTATGCCTAAAATGATGAAATAAAATGATCTATATATCAATAAACATGAGAACATTGTACATATATAGTAATTTAATATGAATACAAATTTTACCCTCACCATACTTTGTTTATATATTCAAAATTTAATGATAATTTTTTTATGGAAACTCACCATTTTTATCAAGAACCCTTTTTCCTAGAATACCGTGATTAATGATACCTTTCTTAAAAGTGTTTTTAAATTATAAAATATATTTTAGTCATTATAATTTTGAAATATATAATAAATATTTCATTATAATATTTCTTATGTATTTTTCCTTGAATTTTATTTTAAAAAATTATCTCTTGAAATGTTTTTTTATTTTAAAAGGATAATATCAACAAAAAATTTATTTAAATGATAAATAAAAATTATTTTTAATATAATAAGACACACATTGTGGGTATATTTGACTTACATGAGATATTATCCATAAATACCATTATTATTCCTTCTCTGATTATATTATCTATTTGATGTCATGATTTTTATAAAACATGTTTCTTTCCCAAAGGCTATACCATTATATAATTATTATGAAACCAACTTCACCATATCATTTCATTTACAATGATAAGACGGTTTTTAATGTTCTTCCACAATAATATATTATATTCATTATGTTTTAATGTCGGACCTATATGTCTCTCAAATGAATTGTGTAATGATACATTCTCAATAATTATAAAGTTTACTTGTGTGGTTAGACCAATCATCAAAGGGGATTATATTAGTCATTATCTCTGGCATGAAAATGAGGGTATAGTGGAAGTTTTTCCAGGACTAAAAATAAGGGTAAACTAGTGGTTATTCCAATCCCAAAAGTGATACACAATAGGTCATTCCAAGAGTATTGTAGGTTCATGGGATGTCATCCCAATCCTAACATGTTATGATTGTCTCTATGGAATGAGTTGACATATGATTTTATATTCTTATATGTAATCCACAAATCTATGTCTTATCCCAATATTATGATATAATGTATAATTCTCTCTAGTTACCTAACAAATAATTTATTATTAACTTCCAATAATTATGCCATGACTCATTTTATTATGTATGAAATATTGGATATGATCATTATAAGTTATATTCATTATCATGTACCCAAATTATTATATTATGATTTAATTTTGTCATAGATTTATATCACTTTTGCTACTATTATTGAGCATCCAATATCACACTTTTTTATGATTCCTTTCCCATGGTTTTGAAGAAATGTTTTAGGTATGGTATGTTTATTAACAGAACTATTGAGAAAGTATTTATGGTAATCATTGAAGATAATTTACAATATTAGAATATTGTATTATATGTTTCCATAGGCATAAAATAATTATAATCCTCAGGCTTTGATTTCCCTATTATAATTAATATTAATCATAAAATATTTAATTTCCATGAATGAGATTCTTGGGTCTCTACAGTTGGTATCAATGGAAAGGTTGAGTTAACCTCATAAAAATAGGTTGAGAAAACATTAGTTATATCCCTATTTATATATATTAGTGTATAGTTATGGATGTCTCAAATGATATGTCTAATAATTGGTCAATGTTTTGGAAAATGCCATAGAATGTTTGTAAATGAAAGAGAATGTGGTTAATGTTAAATTAAATACCTTAATAGACACTATAAATGTTTCTATATCAGGAACATATGTACATAGTGGTAAGAACTATGAAAACACAATACTAAGCTAGCCTTAATCTGAAACTGGTGCATGAGAATGGTCCTTTCTACACACCATGTTTGACACTCCTGATAAATATTATATTCAAAACAATGAACACTTTATGAACTATCATGAATCCTTTATATATGTGATGACAATTAATTACCATGGAAAAACCTAAGGGGTCATGGATTAAAAATAAGCTACCATGATTTAGACTTACTATAATTCATTTTACTGATTATTTAGTTTTCCATTATGATTAGTGTTTCTCACAATTTTCATTTCTTTTTTACCCAATGGTATAAACCAGTAAGAACAAGTTTAGGATGGAATGTGATCTCTTTTTCTCTTGTTAGTAGATATATGGAATGATATATGGAGTGAAAAGAATTATTATCATTCCTATTTAGTTATCATAGAACATGATTAAAAATGTGAATCTTAACAAACTCTAAGAATCACTAAATAAGAGAATTACTCAGCTATTTAAACATTAAGGTAGTGGATACCATGGATAAATGAAGACTTTGTTTTATATATTTTGAGAATTATGGAAGAATAACTCAATGAATTCACTCAAAAGAATGGGAGGTTTTTAATGTGAGGATAGGAAGGGCATATCATGATATATTTTGGAGGAAAATTGGAAAGTTCAATTAACAAGATGAATGTTAATGTTGGTCTTAATATGGTATTGTAAATGAATGATATAATTAAATGTGCTAAGTATTGATGTTTTTCTTCACAATGTCCTAGGGGAAAATATTTTTATGAGAATAAAAAATGTGGTTCATGAAATGGTAACATTTCTGATGATAAAGATACTATGAATAACAAAGGAAAGGAAATTGGTATTTTGTAATAAGATGGGGAGGCATAGTTTATGTCTTATAGATGCGGTTATATAACCCATAATATCTTTTGGATATTTAGATAATTATATTTAATATAATGATATATTAGATATTAATATGTAAATAGTAAACTAATTATTACATTGGTATTGGTTAATTATTTGTTCAAAAATTGGTTTATGCAATCATTTATTGTTTTTACTACATTTTGAAATATAATAAATATATATAAATATCTTTTTTTTAAAATTTTTACAAAGAGAATGAAACAATGTATTCAATATGGTATTAGATAAATTAAGGTCATTACAATGATTCTAGAGAATACATGACGATGGTATTCAACTGTTTGATATATGATAAACAAGTGAAAATTAACAATATATAGGAATTAAGGATAATTTAATTTTAAAAATTCATGGACTAATATCTAATAGTTTGGATTTTAGTCATTTCTTATTATTATAATGTTAACCACCAAGGAAATGGATTATGATGATATTTGAAAGTGGCTTTAAATATTAATGTATTACTTCAATATATGATGATTTATCCATAGTGGATAATATTTGCATACAATTTTGAAGTGATGATATCTAAAGATATATTGAATAACTAATAATTCCATTTTTTGATCTTATGATCCATTTTTTCCTTCACACCCAAATAATTCAACATTATTTCATGTATGAAGTGTAAAATTGGAAATTGATCATCACACAAACAATGGATGAGATTATCTTTATGAAATCCAATGAAATCAAATAATTAACATATATAAATTGTTATTGAAATTATATTTTCTTCTATTATCATATTTTTTATTGATATCTATGAAATTCTCTATTGATCTTTGGTTTAAGGTTTTCTTGTAGTTCTCATTCTATGGATCAAATAATTTTTTGTGATAAATGATCTCTATAATGATCTATAATTATTTAGTCAATTATTCCATGTCCAAATATTCGCATCACACTATGTTATCTTATTTGGAAACCTACTAATGATTTACATTTTTTATCCATTATTTTTACATCTTTCAATATTAAGGGGTTTTTTATTAATAAATTATACAATGTGGTTATCTATGGAGGAATTTTCAAAAGTTAAACAACTAATAACTGAGAAGAATTTCAAAGATGAAATTAATTTATGCGGGGAATAATGTGAACGCACAATATTTTTTAAAAAAATATATATTTTTAAAATTAATTTATTCATTTTGATATTTTTCTTTACATTCAACAGTAATATTACCTTCAGTAACACACAACACTAATTTTAAATAAAATGAGACTTATTATTAAAATATTATTATTAAATATGATAGTTACAACCTAGATATTGTAATTGTGGGTATTAATATGGTCAATTTCATTTTAAACATATTGTCTTCACATGTATATAAAAGAAAATTTATGTCAAACATTTATTTGAAAATAAAAATAATGGAAATCATTTCCTACAAATGTAATGTTATTAATAGAAATTTGATTCACATAAATAAAATAAACTAACCAATGATGGTTAATTATTTTAATCATATTTTAATATTATATGTGTTCTATAATATATTATATATTCATGTTACATGTTTTCTTAAAAATACATTAGAATGAATCCAATTTGATACATAAAATGATATTTTTATCAAAATGAAAATTTTCCACTTTAATTATCACACATATTTAAATTTTTCAATAATTTTATAAAATGAATTTGATAAAATAAATATTATGTTGGAAATTTGAATGTCAAAATAATCTTATCACATTTTTTTGGATTTCAATAAAAAGATTATTTTTTATGATTAGCGGAAATACTAAATTTTAATTGAAATTTACATTTTATGTCAATTATTTATAAAGGAAAATTTTAGTTTGAATTTTAGGTGAAATAATTTCAGTTATCTATTAGATAATAAAATTTTGGTCAATGGAATGTTTTTCATATTGAATTTTTACATTAAAACATTGCATCCTATTGCACACTTTCTATTTAAAAACCCATTTTCTTATCACATTTGATAGATTAATAAACATTTAAAATTTTCCAATTATATGGATTAAATATGTTTAAATTGATTACATATTTGGAATCTAAATGATTTTTAATCTTTAGTAAGGTCAAATTAATGTTATACCCAAAACCAAATTGTGAAAACAATAAAAATAATATATTATGGTGAATATATAAACTAATTTATTGGGGGATAAAAAAGATGATAGGTATCAAAATGACATAATTTTTTCCTAACTCACATTTATGCCCCTATTTTGACCCTTATGGCCTTAGGAATGATTTAAATGTGTTTTTTTGGACACATTTCTAATACAGTGACCAACATAATAACTATATAATAAAAATATAGAAAATGGTCCATCTAAAATTTAAATAACTATAATGATTTGTGAAAGGGAGATAATGTCATATTCTTTGTTATAAGTACCATTCATCGAAATAAATTAATACCCATAAGATATAATTAATTTTCATTTCAATCTATTATTTAACATCAAATTGATAAATGATCTAATTTTTATTTGGATTATACAATAACACTACCATTCCTCGAAAATTGTATAATATCTATAAAAATAACGCCTGTCCATTCTTAAAATCACTTAATACGTAAAAAAGGATGAATAAATATATTTTAATGTAGAACATTCCAAAAAATCATCAACCAATGTAGAACTATAAACATGTGATGCAACCTTCATACCATAATAAGTTTTCATAGCTAATAAAAAATAAAATTTTTGATGTAGAAATTCTATACCATAGAAAATTACATATATTTAAAAGTGTGGGTAGATCGATAATAAAAGAATTAATTGTCAATTATTGAGTGTTTTTAATTGTACATTTACAATGAAATTCTTTTAACCCACCTCACAAGTCATGATCATATGGGATATCCCTTTTTCATTCAGATTTAGATATTTTTAAGATCAATCGTCACAAAAAAAGAACAATTTATATATATATATTGGTATAATTCACATATAGAGTTTTTCTTGAAGCATTAGAGTGTGGGTATAGAATTAGAATGAAACTTATTTTCTTCCATTGTATTAACCAAACGAGTAATCACCTCTCTATATTCATGGGATTAGTGATCTACATTTCCACATTTAGTAGTGTCTACTTGTAATTTTCAAGATGATATGTAAGAGTTATGGCCTAATTCAAAAAATATATAAACCTAAAAAGATCCCCAATGCCAATTTTTCATTTAATTCAAAATTGTGTAATATTTTAAGGTCAGGTCCTTATATATTATGTAATCATCTAGAACACCAATGATTAATTATACTATATAATTATCCAATTCCCACTCTTTTGTACTTAATGTAAATAATGAGTGTGATCTAAATATACCCTATATTTGGAGTAATGAAAACAATACAGGAACATTGGGATGATATTTCTCATCTTTGATTATCAACAGTCGATTAGTCCTCAAAATGATGTTATCCATTTATGATGAACATAAATCCATGATTTGTTGGGATAAATATAACTTCACATGGGAGACTTCAGTATGATATTAATTTCTTGCCTAATATTGTAATGTATACATAATTATTTCTATTAGATATTCCATCAAACACAAAATATGACCACCAAAGAATTATTTGGGAATATGCATAGTCATATGTTACATACATGTGAAATATGAAGGAGGGAAATTTTTCTTCAAGTTAGAAAGAATACCTGGTGCATTTCGATGATATTTTTTAACAACACCTATGATTATTCATTTTGAACAATGTTAGAATAAATATGTCATAACAGAATACAATAACCCATAAAATTATGTGAATATATATTTAGAATTGTAATGGGAATAAACAAATTTAATATTAAATGGTAATAGAGTTTGTTTAATATATTTTAGTTTCACATATTGCGTATTCACCTGTTTCAAATTTTTAAATGAATAACTTTTTGGAACCATCATTCATACGAAGACCTGAAGAAATTTTTTTCTTATCATTTCTCCTAGAGTTATAGAAAAAAGGTAGATTCCATTTATTTTGACCAATTAACATAAGATGAAGCCTTTATCTTATACCCCAATCCATTAAATATTTACATGAACAAAAATAATATTTTTTCCCTATGAAATTTAATAGAGTAGAAGGTTGCATATAACAAATGTTTTTTTCATCATGGATTACATCCAAAAAATGTCACAATAAATTCAATAACCAATATAAGAACAGATCATATATTCTTATCTTTTTCGAATTTCAATTTGAATTTAAATTAAAATTATTTATCTTTCTGATATTTGATTTACAATATCCAATAACATAATTCAAACCATCATTTTATTTAAGAATATCATTCCACAACATTCTTTGACATGTTTCATCTATCTCGACAGTACTATCAAAATTCCCCTCATTTTCACTATATAGATGATCCATCGATAGAAATATTTGATGAAATATAAATTTGAATGCTCTTATATTATATAATCTCTATGAATAATAATTTTATATATAAATATAGAAGGATAATATTTCTTTTTTACTCCAACTAGACATCATTCCCTAATAATGAAAATAATTTATAGTACCTAGTAAATATTCACAAACATTGTAACACCCCAGGTAAATAAAGAATATGAAATTTTTATATTTATCCATATTTGTGAATAAAATATTAATATTACTTTAAAGGGGATGCTATGCTCGATGGCGTACCCAATACGCATCAACGAGTTTTAGGAAATCTTACGTTGCACTCAAATAATAAAATAATATTATTTTAAATAGTAATTAACACCTAGCCATTGTAATGGAGGGAATGAACAGACCTAACTAGAAAATGATTATATATGTTTATCAAATATTTTTACTCTTTACAATAAATGATAGAGGATTAAAAATGCGAATGAATCCAATTTTAAGCATAGACATTCTAATATTCATTAAAAGGTCGATTAAATGCCTTTGAAGGTGAACCTCTTTTAAATCCACATTTTTACAATTTTATGTGTTATATTTGACAAAATCAAATTCTTATTTAGAATCGAGACATCAAAATTTACTTTGTGTAAAGTTTTTGATATCTTTCTGATAAAGTTCATTTTTTAATGAATAATGAAAAATGTTGTATTTTAATTCAAAACCCCTTTTTAATCTAATTTATTTAAATTATTTGATTATCTTTTGAATTGTTTTTAAAGTAAAATTAGAATATATTTTTACCATTTAATCCAATAGTGGTCGTTGGAATTAATTTCACTTTGAAATTGGACTTAAACTAATGTCAATCTTTTGATACTTATTGTTTCATAAAAACACGCTATTTGCTCTTACAGCGGTAATTAATTATTAAATTAATTAATTCAACTAATATGTTTTGAATTTTTAAAAAAAGACATCATTTTTGAATTAGGAATATCAAATATAGCTTAGGGTGAAGTTTTGGTATTTTTCTGAAAAACTTCAATTTTTGATAAATAGTGAAACCACTAAGTGGTACTTATAAAAACTGATTTTCCGTTTAAATGAAATTTTACCATCTCTGTGTTTTGAATTTCAAAAATCTGACATACATGGTTGTCATTAAGAAGTAAAATGTGGTTCAATAGTATTAAAATAATTTTTTTATGAATAGTAACTTATTATGTTTTTTATCGCGATTAGAGGTAATTAGTATAGTTTAAGGTAAAAATAATGTTTTAATAAAATTAGATGAGCTTGACACATGTCCTACCTTCATTGGATGTGTCATTGCCGACCAATAAAATCCATGGGTCTCCTTGAGGACCCCATGGAGCCACTTTGGTTGGGAAATGTCATAAATAACTTTTTATTTAATGTTAAAGTAAAAATGACACAAACATGAGATGTTTTACTAAAACAATTTTTACATGGGGTTAAACATGTCATATTTTTTACTATTAATATTCATTAGAAAGCTAAATATATTTCCTACGTCATTATATTTTTTTTATAATTTTTAGACATTAAATATATTAAATTATTTATGACATCATGAGGATGCAGTGATTACCTCATTAATAAATGATTTAAATAAAATGAAATGACAATGTAAAATCTATGACCGACACATGTACAAAACCTATTGTATGGGTATATTTCGAACCCTTATCACCTTATCCTCGCATTATATCAATGTGGGACCTTTTAAAACCGAAACTCATTTTAAAATAAAGGAACATTTCTATACTTTCCAAGAGTTCCCCTCCTATCCTCTTATAAAAGGTCCTCACATCTACCACCTTACCCACACATCCAAAGCCTTTGGTTCGGCCAAAACCTGCCCATTTCTTCTCTCCACATCCCTATATTCATCATAGAATCCTCACTTTGAGCATAATCCTTTCCAAGTAAGCCTTTGAGCTCAAATCAAAGAGAGTTACCCGATTTAAATGTAATGTCTTCCCTTGTGTTTTTTGTTTTATTTTGCTTCTCCAACCCCCTAAACTCTTTTTATTCATTTATTTTTTAACAAATACAGTATCTTAAATATACTTGGATGTTTTTATAAGAAGGATTCGAGCTACAATTACACACACCTACATCTAATGGTTAAATAACATATTGTTTCTGTGGATGGTGAATTTTTGCCTCACGAAACGATGACTGTTCAACAGTCTTCTGACACCTTCAAAGGTGGCCATTAAGATGACACTATATTTATATATGATATATAATATGTTTATGTTTTACTTAAGCTTCTGTATTTTTCTTTTATGGAATACCTTTATGGTTTCCATTATGGGTAAACACAATATCTTTATTTAAGGAACTGCAGACTACCGCCCCCTCAAAGTGATTTGATTCGTTAATACCATATGTGGTACGTATAAAGGATATATTTAATGATATTATATATGATACCATACTGGAATTAATATACTATTAAGTATCATTATGTTTTAATTCCATTAAATATGAAATAGAAATGGAAGTGTTGTTCATGAGTATGTACGGCTTACCGTCTCCATGAAACGTACATTTCATTTCTTATCTCAAAATGTTATGTACTATTTTAAGTACATATATATAATGGATATATATGTAATATATTACATATAAATTATGGATATCATTCTGGAATTATAACATATATATATATATATCTCATTTTGTTTTAATTCCATTAATATGACAAAAAATTAAAGTAGCGTTCATGCGTATGTACGACCTACCGTCTCCATGAACGGTGATTTTAATTATTATATCCAAATTCTATGGAATATTATAAAATGAATATATACTGGATATATATGATTTTTAAAACATCAATACTATTCTGGATATGATGTACCTATAACTACATGGAAAATTATTTTCCAACAAGTTCAATTTTTGACTCTTGTACCAAACATCGACAAAAACGTCTGATAAGAACTCATATTATTAACCAATTATTATAACATTAAAATATGTGATATGAACTGAATAATAATCTTTATAGGAGGTCCTTATGCAATTATAAATTGACTAAAGTTTATTATTCATGAATAAAAAGTAACGAACAAGACAAGTTGGACTTGAGGTAAGAGATCCTACTCCTCTCTTTCGTTTTAAGTACTCTCCTTTATGTCACTTATTATATGCTTATATTTGTTATGTTGTGGGATGTTAATTTATATTCCTCTTGCTTTAAACTTTATTTTAATATGATGAGAGACCCTATTTGATCTCATAAATCCATTTTTGTATGTTTTATGTGGCGCCGTTAGGCTGCCGAGTTTTCGTAAGGAATTTTCATCTCACTTTTATTCACGTGAGATTTATGCTACATTTTCCACCATTTCCTTTGAGTGGTTTGTGTACAGCACATTATTTTACTCATTGTGTAATATACTTTCATTTCTGAGTATTTACATCAATGTTTTACTGTCCTTCCTTCATGGGGTGTATGTTTCGAAAGATACCCATGTCGGTAAGGGAACCTTTCACCCGCTTTTTTTAAAAGACTTATTTTGTTATGTATTTTAATTTACATACTATTATGTGGGGATATGTTCTTATATATCCTTATTGATTTAAATTTTATGTCCATGTTATGAGATACCATTTTTATCTCACCTCAACTCTTTTTCTGAATTTTGAAGTGATGCCTTTAGGCAGTCGAATTTTTGCAAGGGAACTTCTTAACCCATTTTTGATTTTTTGGGATAAACTTGTACACCATGAATATGTCGTTCTATGATTATGTGTGAATTTCCTCTGATTGTTTTACACTTAATACCACTTATATTTCATGTATTCATTTGTCACACATAATCATGTAACTGATTTTTCCTTAATCCAAGGATATCGTCTTTGTATGGGACTTCGTCTCAATCTCCTTTCATTGAGGCATATTTCATTTTATACAAAACATTATTTTATATGGTGTATAAACCCCTCTGACTTTTACGATTATTAAACAGGAATATTCTTTATATAAAGCATTTACTAAATGAAAAAAGGAATGTTTTTTTGTCGTATGTATGCGGTGACAACGACTTCTCCGCCGTCGTGACCGTTATTTGAGTTTCGGCTTCCTCTACAAGCCATAATTTTTTTAAAAGAAAAATAAATACCATGTTTTACTTTTCTTTTATTTTGGTATTGAAAATTCTTTTCATAATGTTTTTATATCAATGTCTTGTATTGATATCTTGTGATTGAAAGGTGGAAACGTTATGTTTCCTTTATGCATTTTTAATGTGATACGATTATGTTGTGGTTCTTGGGCATTATTATGAAGACGGGTGGTTCCGTGATAAACTAAGGGCGGGTGAGCCTGATATAGATCTCCAATTCATTGGGTAACGTGAAGGAGGGAAACATTATGGTTTCTCCAAAAAGATTTAGGGAATATACTATTTTGGGTATTCCAAACGTATCCAAGAGGGTTACTCCATACGTAAGAATGTTATGAATGCCTCAAGTTACCTTTTATGTCTTATGATTTCTATGATTTATTCATGATTTGATGAGGTATGTTAAAGTGCCTATGTTTGATGGGTAAAGTATGATTTCATTCTTATGTATACATGAACTCATGTTTCCTTTCCATGTTTTTATAACCCTTACTGATGTTTTTATGCTCATCCCATGTTTTTTTTTGAAATGTTTTTCACAGGTCAAGGGAAAGGTACATGATATGATGATAGTGTCAAGGAAGTGTCAAGAAAGAATCCATGTTTTATTTTAAATATTTTTCCACTGATGGAAAAAAATGAATACTCTCTTTATATAACCACTTTGTTTAAAAGTGGAATGTAATGCCAGTTTTATGATCTAATTCTCTAAAACTCTAAACCTGAAAAGATCCTCAATGTGTAATCTTGTATTAAATCAAGATTTAATAAGGTGTAAGGCTGGGGCCTTATAGTTGGTATCATAGGTCGGTTTAGATAATTTTAGAGTTTAGGTTATTTATAAGCATAATTGACACTACCATATTGGCTAGGATTTTATAAAGAGTCATAGTTTTTAGATAAAGTGAATGTGTTAGAATATCTTAGTGTTTATCTTCCTCATTAGTACATGATAATTTTATTGATATAAGCACACTGACATTTTGGTTTCTAGTAAATGGATGGATCTAGCAGGCACCAAAGTGACAATGGGTTTGAAGGAAACTAGGTTGGTTCTATGATTAAGAAACTGGATGAAATGGGGGATTCAATGAGGAATCTCATGGTTTTTCTACACCAACTATCAAGGAGTCATGATCAACCACTTAAACCTTGGTATGTTATCTAGTGCATCATGTGCGAGATGGCCAACATGATGAGGAAGTTCAGGTAATAATTAGTAAGGTAACCATTAGGTTTTATATTATCCTTAGTTTTTAGGTAATTATGGGTTACACTATGATATGATGGAAAATGAAAGGAATTAGATAAAATTGAGGTTAAAATATGTTATGATAATTTTTGAATATTTTAACTCGTTTTGGGGAATTTTTTATGAATTATGTAGTTTTGGAAAAAGGACAACACACAGACCGTGTGACAACCCGTCGTGTCGGACAAAGCTGTGGGAATCGAACCCACAACCAAAGTGCGACTGGTATTTATCACCTACCACTGGACTATGTGAAGTCCCTGGTTATTATGACTTATTCCTTATAGTTAGGTGATTTTATGAATTAAGAGTAAATTGATTTTGGGTAATCTATGGAAATTTATTAACCTATCATGCAGGATATGTGATTAGGATAGTTACTTTTCAATACGAGACTTTAAGAGCAACTGATGTTCTTGGAGATAAATGTTACGATTTAACTTGGAAGACTATGTGACAAAATCCTTTTAATATTTGGGTTTCTATCTTAGTTTTGTTTACATTGAAGAATTTTATGGGAAAATTGTTTATCGAATGGCCCTCGTTGAACTTTGGGTTTTGTTGGACAAATTTTGGAGATTAAGAATAAATTTTATTTTTATAAAGGGTTGTCCTTTTCTGGACTATCTGATCTTGTACTAACCATTTTGGTTTTGGTTTTGGTTAAAGTCTAAACACATGGGATGTATATAGTTCTCTTTTGTAGATTAGGTGATTCTCTAGAAGTTGATTATAGTACTCTTAATGTGAACAAGTCTTCATAAATACTCATCTTTTAGAGAAAATATGAGTTTGTGTAAGGAATCTAATAAAAGTTGAAAGTCAACATGATAAGTTATTATGTTTCCTTATGAATAAATTCCTCAATAAAATGTAACTTAAAGGAAAAATGTTGTCAATTAACTTTTCTTAATGGGGAATCAAATACCGTTTAACCCATCACAAGTTTGTGATTATCTTGTGGTTAACTTTCTCCTAAACATGTTTTCTATCACTCTCCATCAGAACATGACCCTTTGTCTTTTCCTCTATGTCCATATTTTCATACTAGGAATCCTAGTATGGGTTAACTCGGGTGACCTTTGTACTTATATTTCTTTATTTTAAAGTGATTGTTTTAATGACTCTTGTTCCGATATGGGATTTTCAATGAAGTTTCCAAGCCCAATTTTAAAATTGCGAGGACACAATTCTCAAAAGGGGGGAAGGATGTAACACCGCAGGTAAATAAAGAATATGAAAATTTTATATTTATCCATATTTGTGAATAAAATATTAATATTACTTTAAAGGGGACGCTATGCTCGATGGTGTACCCAATACGCAACAACGGGTTTCTTGGGAATCTTACGTTGCACTCTAATAATAAAATAATATTATTTTAAATAGTAGTTAAGGCCTAGCCGTTGTAATGGCGGGAATGAACAGAACTAACTACAAAATTATTATATATGTTTGTCAAATATTTTTAGTCTTTAAAATAAATGTTAGAGGATTAAATATGAGAATGAATCCAATTTTAATCGTAGACATTCTTATATTCTTTAAATGGTCGATTAACTGCCTTTGAAGGCGAACCTATTTTAAATCCACTTTTTGACAATTTTATTTTTTATATTTGACAAAATAAAATTCTTATTTAGAATCGAGACATCAAAATTTACATTGTGTAAATTTTTGGTATCTTTCTAATAAAGTTCATTTTTTTAATGAATAGTGAAAAATGTTGTATTTTAATTCAAAACCTCTTTTAAATCTAATTTATTTATATGAATAGATTACCTTTTGAATTGTTTTTTAAGTAAAATTAGAATATATTTTTACCATTTAATCCAATAGTGGTTGTTGGAATTAATTTCACTTTGAAATTGGACTTAAACTAGTGTCAATCTTTTGAAACTTATTGTTTCATAAAAACACGCTATTTTTTCTGACAGCGGGAATTAATTATTAAATTAATTAATGCAACTAATATGGTTTCAATTTTTTAAAAAAGACATCATTTTTGAATTTGGAATATCAAATATATCTTAGGGTGATTTTTTGGTATTTTTCTGAAAAACTTCAATTTTTGATGAATAGTGAAACCACAAAGTGGTACTTATAAAAACTGTTTTTCCGTTTTAATGAAATTTTACCACCTCTGTGTTTTGAATTTCAAAAATACGACATACATGGTTGTAATTAAGAATTAAAATGTGGTTCAATGGTATTAAAATAATTTTTTGGTGAATAGTAACTTATTATGTTTTTAATCGCGATTAGAGGTAATTATTGTAGTTTAAGGTAAAAATAATGTTTTAATAATATGAGATGAGCTTGAAACATATCCTACTCTCATTGGATGTGTCATGTCCGACCAATAAAATCCATTGGTCAACTTGGGGACCCCATGGATCCACTTTGGTTGGGAAATAACATAAATAACTTTTTATTTAATGTTAAAGTAAAAATGACACAAACATGATATGTCTTACTAAAACAATTTTTACATGGGGTTGTACAAGTCATATTTTTTACTATAAATATTCATTATAAATATAAAAAGATTTCATACATCATGATAGTTTTTTTATTATTTTTAGACATTAAATATATTAAATTATTTATGAAATCAGGATGATGCAGCGATTACCTCATTAATAAATGATTTAAATAAAATGAAAAGATAATGTAAAATCTATGACCTACACATGTCCAAAACCTATTGGATGGGTATATTTCGAAACCTTATCACCTTAGCCTCTAATTATATCAATGTGGGTCCTTTCAAATCCGAAACGCAAATTAAAATAAAGGAACATTTCATTACTTTCCAAGAGTGCCCCTCCTCTCATCTTATAAAAGTCCCCCACCTCTACCACCTTACCCACACTTCCAAAGCCTTTGGCTCGGCCAAACCCTGCCCATTTAATCAATCCACATCCCTCTATTCATCATTGAATTCTCACTTTGGGCATAATCCTTTCCAAGGAAGCCTTTGATCTCAAATCAAAGAGAGTTACCTGATTTAAAGGTAATGTCTTCCCTTGTGTTCTTTTGTTTTATTTTTCTTCTCCAACCCCCTAAACTCTATTTATTGATTTATTTTGTAACAAATACAATCTCTTAATTATAATAGGATGTTTTTATAATAATTATTTGAGATACCTTTACACACACCTACATCTAATTGTTAAAGAACATACTGTTTCTGTGGATGGCGAATTTCTGCCTCAAAAAACGATGATTGTTCAACATTCTTCTAACACCTTCAAAGGTGCCCATTGAAATGACACTATATTTATATATGATACATAAAATGAATATGTTTTACTTAATCTTCTGTATTTTTCATTTATGGCATACCTTTATGGTTTCCATTATGGGTAAACGCGATATATTCATTTAAGGAAATGCAGACTACATCCCCCTCAAAGTGATTTGATTCGTTAATACCATATGTGGTACGTATAAAGGATATATTTAATGATATTATATATGATACCATACTGGAATTAAAATTCTATTATGTATCATTATGTTTTAATTCCATTAAATATGAAATATAAATGGAAGTAGCGTTCATGCATACGTACGGCTTACCGTCTCCATGAACAGTACATTTCATTTCTTATCTCAAAATGTTATGTACTATTATAAGTACATATATATAATGGATATATATGTAATATATTACATCTAAATGATGGATATCATTATGTAATTATAACATATATATATATCTCTCATTTTTTTTAATTCCATTAATATGACAAAAAATTAAAGTAGCGTTCATGCGTACGTACGACCTACCGTCTCCATGAATGGTGCTTTTAATTATTATATCCAAATGCTATGGAATAGTATAAAATGAATATATACTGGATATATATGATTTTTAAAACATCAATACTATTCTGGATATGATGTACCTATAACTACATGGAAAATTATTTTCCAACAAGTTCAATTTTTGACTCATGTACCAAACATCGACAAAAACGTCTGATAAGAACTCATATTATTAACCAATTATTATAACATTAAAATATGTGTTATGAACAGAATAATAATCTTTATAGGAGGTCCTTATTCAATTATAAATTGACTAAAGTTTATTATTCATGAATAAAAAGTAACGAACAAGACAAGTTGGACTTGAGGTAAGAGATCCTACTCCTCTCTTTCTTTTTAAGTACTCTCCTTTATGTCACTTCTTATATGCTCCTATTTGTTATGTTGGGGGATGTTCTTTTATATTCCTATTGTTGTATACTTTATTTTAATATGATTAGAGACCCTATTTGATCTCATAAATCCATTTTTGTATGTTTTATGTGGTGCCATTAGGCTGCCGAGTTTTCGTAAGGAATTTTCATCTCGCTTTTATTCACGTGAGATTTATGCTACATTTGCCACCATTTCCTTTGAGTGGTTTGTGTACAGCCCATTATTTTACTCATTGTTTAATATAATTTCATTTATGAGTATTTACATCATTGTTTTACTGTCCTTCCTTCATGGTGTGTATGTTTCGAAAGATACCCATGTCGGTAAAGGAACCTTTCACCCTCTTTTTTTTAAAAGACTTATTTTGTTATGTATTTTAATTCACATACTATTATGTTGGGATATGTTCTTATATATCCTTATTGATTTAAATTTTATGTCCATGTGATGAGATACCCTTTTTATCTCACCTCAACTTCTTTTTTGAATTTCGAAGTGATGCCGTTAGGCTGTCGAATTTTTGCAAGGGAACTTCATAACGCATTTTTGATTCTTTGGGATAAACTTGTACACCATGAATATGTCGTTCTATAATTATGTGTGAATTTCCTCTGATTGTTTTACACTTAATACCACTTATATTTCATGTATTCATTTGTCACACATAATTATGTAACTGATTTTTCCTTAATCCAAGGATACTGTCTTTGTATGGGACTTCGTCTCAATCTCCTTTCATTGAGGCATATTTCGTTTTATACACAACATTATTTTATATGGTGTATAATCCCCTCTGACTTTTACGTTTATTCAAAAGGAATATTATTTATACAAATCTTTTACTAAATGAAAAAAGGAATGTTTTTTTGTCGTATGTATGCGGT